>OX402568.1:6216209-11016209 GCA_948098915.1 Lampropteryx suffumata | reverse complement strand
ACACCATATTAGAAACCTCTAAAATTGACAGCGTTTCTTTACTATATTATGCATGCATTATACGTATAAACCTTCCTCTTGAATCACTCTATCTATTAAAAAAGCTGGCATCAAAATCCGTTGCATATTTTTAAAGATCTAAGCATACATAGGGACAGACAGACAGCGGGAAGCGACTTTGTTTTATACTCTGTATAAAACAAAGTTTCCGAGTTTCAGATTATGTATATAAATATATACATTGCTCGTTTAAAGGTAATAGATAGATAGATAATGCCGGACATTTCACACAGCTTCATGTAGCCCCTAAGTAAGAAGAGCTTGTGTTCTGGGTACCACTTGAATATACTACTTATATACTTTTTTTTGTAAATATATCCATGTTATACATATTAAACACCCATACTCGAGACAAATACTTGCAGATCATACAAATATAGGTCTCGGGGCGGGAATCGAACTGCGCTGCACCACAGAGGTCGTCAAGTCGTCGAGGTCGTCGAGGTTGTCTGGAATAAATCGCTCCCTTAGCGATAAGACATTCCATTGTAGATATATTTTTTGGTATTCCTAGTAGTCAAATTGTTTATATGCTAGTTTTAAGGTGATTTTATTCATTCGTCCATACATTCATTCAAATATATTTTTATATTAATTATTCAGCACGTGAAATCTTCTGCAAAACTCATTATAAAATATTTATTTCTATAATAAACTCGGGAAGGCACAAGGTCAAAAACAAACCTGACCCCTTAATTTATTTTACAGGTCCAGTAATATATTTACGAGGTCTGTTTGTGCTGAACCCTGTCAACCTTGACCTGGGACCGAAATGGCTAACCATTTTCAACTGTATTTATTTGGCCGACCTATGTAGTTCCTGACTGCCAGTCGTAACCATCATGTGACGTTTTAGTTATTTGGTCAGCTCAGTTGGTAGTAGTTCTGCCTTTTGCGCTGTAGGTTGAGGGTTCGATTCCCTCCCGGGATAAGCATTTGTGTGATGAACAAAAGTGTTTGTTATGTAAGTGTATGTTACATACTTTCTTACTATTTTCCAGTTATTAATTAGTTTGGATTTATTAACGAATGTTTCACTTTATTATTTTCTGTTCTCATTATTCTGATATTTACAAGTCCTTCATTCGATTGTTTACTAAATCGGTAAATTCGTTATAATTCTTTTATTAAGACATATATAGCAAAACTATGAATCCATTGTTTCATGAATTATATTTTAACATCTTTTTATTGTTATTAAGTAAATAACTTTCATTATTATACTTAGATTCTTAATAGGCTTTCTGTGATTGGTTGAATAATGAATATGGTGTGATGTTTTGTATATATTTCAAAAATGTATAAAAGGCGAGGTTAAAGCCTAAGACGGGTAGATTGGGAGTGACCACCGAACTAGAAAGATAAGTGCCTTGCAATAATATTGTACTAATATATATTTGTGTGTATTTAATATGTGTACCGTTAACTTTTTGTGTTATTCTCTGTTTGGTTATTTGGTAACTTTAAAACTATATTATCTTTGTGAACTACATACATTTGTATCAGTTAATTATTCTGTCATTGTTTCCTTATATTCCTTATGGTGTTTATTTTGTAGGAGGGTACTTGTGTTGTGTAAAATTGTAAAGGATCATACAAAAAAGTGTTAGGACCAGACAAGTTTCTTGCCGGATTCTTCTTGAACTGGGGTTAGGAGGAACCGGCACCTAGATTCACTAGCATGTAAGAAGACGATTCTAAGTGGTCCTTGTAATTTTATTGAATAAAGAAAATTGAATATACTATGGTAAATTTGTTATTCTCTCTTCTTATTGAATTTATCCTTGCTTACATTTAGCTTTAATTCCTCATGTGAGAAGTAGGTATTTAACTTCAGTAATTTTACTAACTTTCATTATAAACTTCTAAATCTTGATATTAGGTGTAATATATTATACTTATTAGAGCAGGTATTTATAAGAATCTAACACCTGCCACGTGGCGGATGCGTTATGGGTTAAAGCCACCCCAGAGTGGACACTTTAGAACTAAAAACGACCCTGTGACAGACCGCAGCGAGGATGGAGAGACGAGTTGGACGACCATCTAAAGGATTGGCCCACAGTGGCCTTGGACCGGGACGATTGGAGAAAAGGAATAGAGGCCTTTGCTTGTGGGACTTCACGGGCTCTTAATAAATAATAATAATAATTCTAACCTAGCTTATTAACAGATTATCTGTTTTGTATCGTGTACACAAATACCTTGATACCGACTTACGAATCACACTTTGTGATTCGCTTATTTGAGTCGTTCGTCAACTCGCACCGAAAAACTCGTACCACGTGGTACCAGTTGACGAATTGCAAAAATAATATTATTTTCGTTGTGCAACTTGTACCATTTTTTTTTGTATTGAGTTTATTCATCAAGGGTCACTCAGCTAAGAAGGTGAACCATCATTCTACTCCCAATTATTTTATCTAAGTTACAGTACGTAGATAACGTTTTGATGGTTGTCTGCTAGTCCGTTTAAAGAAACTAGGGGTACAAAATGCATGTGTCCGATTTTGTTTTCCTATACCGAAAAGAGCTTACATTTCTAGTCACGGTCTTTTAAACATGTCATCACGTCGCATATACTTCACTTTGCAACTCTACTTTTTGGGATTATAAAAAGATACCAAAAATATACCAATATATTTGTATGAAAATCTAAATATCTCTGCTTGTAATATTCGCTTAGCAATTCGTTTAATTTGTCGAAGCCATACCGCAACCGACCAAAAACGACCGCATTTCGTGGTAATTTCCGGTATTCAGCCACAAAATGCTGGAACAATATTCCTCCTCCCATCAGAAGTTCGATGACCATTTGGCCCAAATCTTTTTTAATCCATTATATTCAATTTCCTACTCACGTTTGCAGATCAGAGAATGGACCACTCATGTACTCATTTATGTTACAATGGGTGGCATTCTAAATATATTGTTTGTGTTTGAAGACCTTCAGCAACATTGTGATTTGTAAAGCTAGTCTATTACACATGTCGAGCTTTAAACACAATCCTTGTTTTTCATTCGCACTCTACACGAACCCGGCTTCCACTATATTTCAATAAAGCTCCCAAGACTTCTTGTTAGAAGTTCTCGTAAAATGAATCTGCTCAGAGTAACACGACCACGACTCAACCAACCTAGATCGATTTAAGGAAGGTCAATGTCCGGGGATACCTATTGCGAGGTAGCACGGGGTACCTGCGCTCCCTATTTGGTGAAAACATTTTATTTATCGGTACAAACAACTTTACGATACCACAAACAGAATAAAGATTTCCGAGAATAAAGAATCTTATTATCATGTAAATAAGTAAGGTCTAAGCTAGAGACAATCCCCAACGGCTTACTGCGAGTTTTTTGATAGTTTCTTTATCGAAGTGCGTATTTCGATTGAGTGAGGTGCTCGCACAAAATTCTCGGCGGTAATAATCGTCTACTCCCACCTGTTCTGTTGAGTAGTTCTGTTGGCAGAACTATTAGGATTTTTTTTACCATTAGTTCTGTGACTTATAAGACTATGCTTTACATCTGGCTTCAATCTCATCGACATACGTACTATATTCTTCTGGCGCTTCGGCGGCCGCTGCCGCGGTACGCTCGCTTCGCTCGCTCGCCTTGCGCGTTGTTTTCTATACTCTAACATAACCTAACCAACTGGTTTCGATCTGAATTTCATGTCACAAGATTCGTGAATAGAACTACTGGGAATTATTTTCCCATTTGTTCTGTGAACAGAACTAATCGTGAAAAAAATCCCAATAGTTCTGCCAACAGAACTATTCAACAGAACAGGTGGGAGTAGACTGTAATAATGACGTGCTCATGTCCATTTAGAAATAGCTCATAAATAGCCCGGGTGATGGGAAGAAGAGACATCCGAATCACAGAAATGATAAACCCATCCATTGACCACGCCTGATTATTTAATTGAAATTGTAAGTTAACTAAGTATAAACTGTTAAATGAATTATTCTTGAGTCGGATTTCAAAGCAAACAAGCTTGCTAAATTGTTTTTATTTTACGCATAATTTCAGTATAAATCGAAACTTTGCTCCATAGCTTTTTAAATACATAGTAATAATAATAATATTTATTATTATGGGATTATCCCGGACATTTCACTCAGCATCATCTGGGCCCAAAGTAAGTAGAGCTTGTGGTATGGGTACCACATGACTAATATACTACTTATATACTTTGTTAATACATACATATTATACATAGAAACACCCAGACCCGAGACAAATTCTTGCAGATCATACAAACATTTGTCCCGCGGCGGGAATCAAACCCGCAAACTTCGGCGTCTCAGCTGGAACTTAGCACACTGTGCTACAGAGGTCGTCAAGGTCGTCAAGATGTCGTCAACATAATGGTGTTTAATATATATATTGTATACATATAGATTATAATTAAAACCAGAAATAACTGAATTCACAATAACATAAAATTCATGTGAAACAGTTAAACTATCTAGACACCGATAACTACAATCAATAGATAGCTCAACTGATCTGGATCACTGGTAGAAAGCAGAGTCCTCAAGACACTGGGGCGGCATTGAATGGCAAATACGCTGAGTTAGATAGGAGCTAGTTCTTTGGTCACACGATGTTTCAACAACGTTCCGACATTATCTTGAATATAATAATTTATTGACACAGTGTTGGCCTTTTTCACTTTTCGAGTTGATACTATACATTTTGAAAAACACGGGGTTTACTCACGTATTATTTTCCGCCCATATTCCACGGATCGCAGATCAAACTCACCCCTGATGAAGATTCTCAAACAATATCGTGCATTAATAAAATAATATGTAAGTAAACTCCATGTCTTTCAAAATGTATAGTATTGTCCGTACATATAAACGTCTTTCAATGTCTGTCAAAATTTAATCACTGTTTAAAATGCCTAAAATGCTTATGATTCGCCGTTACTATTTCTCACTATCTTACCAAAAGGGGTTGGTATATATATAGATACTTCCCTTTTTGTAAGATAGTGAGAAATAGTGACAGGGCAAATCTTAAACAGTGTTTAGATAGTGTTCAAATTGAGGTGCTTATAAGTAAGGTTGTATATGTAAACCTTTAACCAAACCGACACCGTATGTACTGACTTGTTTTTCCTGCGGGTCCTGTAGGCAAGGTCAAGAGGTTAGTGTGGGTACCTGGGAAGGCCTGCGCTATCAGGCAGAGTGGCGTCAGTGGAGTGCAAACTTCACCCACCTCAGCTTGCTGGAGTGGATCCATGAACGAACATTTTCAATAAATAACTGCTTTATAACTTGAGTGACGTCACCTAAATCATATTCAACAGATGAACTAAGGCCAACGATGATGTAGGTATGTTTAAGTAAATCTAATGTATGCCCTGTTGTCTACCAATTTTCGCTGGCACTTACGGTCTTTATATGACGGTGGTCGCTTTATTTAAGTCAGGCGTTTGTTGTGAAGTTTAAGCTTTAATGAAGTCAAGTTTCAGCACTTTGTAAACTTTGTAGGTAAACTTAGCTGAAGATTAACGAGTTAATCACTCGCGTACATTAAATGTTGAGTAGGTACTTTGATATAGGTGTATTCATCTTTCGATAGAGTACAAATAAGCAAGTCGATATGAAAATGAGCCAGTTTGGGAATAAATGAAAAAGTATTGTTCTTTTATCTTTATCATCTCAATAATTATTTCGGACCAGAGTGGTGAAAGGATTAAAGTGTGCCTCAAGGCTTTTTTCGTGCACTTGGGACATGTCTTGAAACTTATACTGTTAATCTATCTATCTGTAAAAATATATAAAAATGAATCGATGTTTGTGGATGAACTACTCAAAGTCTCAAACAATGATCATGTCCGCTTTGATTTATCTGTGACTAACCCCACCTGTGAAAGTCAGTGTTCTGAGAATCCTAGGCCAGTGTGTGCTTCTATATCATCATCCCAAGCGTGTTCGAACTCAAACAAAAATGAAAATTTGGAAAAAAGTATAATGTTCTGTGATGAAATTGGAAAAAATATGGGCCAATTATTATTAAACACTAGCATCGGACATACAGTAATAAATAATTGCTTACCAAACTGTGACCTGCATGACATAATGCAATTAATAACTAAGTATAATTTTAAGCACAACTCTAATTTAGTAATTTGGCTTGGAAATAGGGGTAATGTAAACAAAGCTGAATTAATAAAATATTTTGAAACACTTTGTTCATTGCAAGTAAACAAAATTGTAATGTTTACATTCCCCTACAGTGACAGCTTGCCACAAGCAGAAAATGACCATAGATGTAAATTAAATCAGGTTTTGCATACAATGTCATGCAATAATAATAATGTAATCCATATGATTGACACTAAAAACATTGTTAGTTAAAAATATAATTTGACAAAAGGTAGATACTACCTTCCTAATTATTACAAACGACAGGTAGCTGTTTCGCTATCTTATTATTTTAGTGTTACAGCCAAAAATTTGGCTACACACAATGCTTCTATTGAGCATAATCATGACATTCCAAATCAGACTCTGGAATTTTTTCCTAGTAATTTAAATTAGATAAAAAGACAATAGAGGATGTCTCTAGCACTGACAATTCAAATAATATATTTTATAAAAATAATCAATCAAACAAAAACACTAAAAACTGTAAAATAAATACTGTAAATAAGTTTAAGTTTACTAACTTGGTGCATCAAAATATTCAAGGAATTTGTAACAAAGAGTTAGAACTAGACTTGTACATGAACTCAAACAATATTGACATAATCTGCTTACCCCCGGTTAGTCGCGTGGGGTCTTTAATAGCCTAGGTGCTAAAAATATATAAAATTCATACAGTTTAAACTATCCCAGCGATTCAGTATTTTGTGTACCTCGCCGCGCATCGCCTCTAACTTAATTTCTTGCGCAAGCGCAGTGAGATACAGACGTGTTTTGCGCGTGCGGGCTTTGAAAGACCCCACGCGACTTACCGCGTAAGTAAAATAATTTGAAAATTTATATTTTATTTCCTTTCTAACATTGTGATTTATGTATTTTTTTATTGTTTTGTCACGAGAATGCTAGACCAGATAGCAGGAACTGGACCAAACTTCACTATGGTCAACTGGTTAACCACCGTTCTTTTGGTTGAACAATTACTAACAAATTATAACTTGACAGTAGTAGGCCCAATGAGAAAAAACAAACCGGAGATCCTAAATGACTTAAAGCTAAAATTATTAGAAGAACTTTCCACAGTGTTCGGATATAAGCCGACTGGGACCTCGCTCTCCTACTGTCCGAAGAAGGATAAAACTGTACTACTATTTTCGACAATGCACCATGATGGCAAAATTGATGTGGATTCTGTCGTCCACATTGCAACCATGGGCTACTATTTCAACTTTGCCCGAGAATTGAAACAGACTATGAGACGATTCATACCTCCGCTTCAACAATTGCAATTGCGGGCCACCATTTCAACTTTGCCTTGAGAATTGAAACAGACTATGAGACGATTCATACCTCCGCTTCAACAATTGCAATTGCGAGCCACCATTTCAACTTTGCCTTGAGAATTGAAACAGACTATGAGACGATTCATACCTCCGCTTCAACAATTGCAATTGCGGGCCACCATTTCAACTTTGCCTTGAGAATTGAAACAGACTATGAGACGATTCATACCTCCGCTTCAACAATTGCAATTGCGGGCCACCATTTCAACTTTGCCTTGAGAATTGAAACAGACTATGAGACGATTCATACCTCCGCTTCAGGATGCTTTACCCAATGAAAATATTTTCATTACCAAGAGAAAGCATTGCATACATTGTCCAAGACCAACTGATCGTAAATTTAAATCAAGCAAGGGTAACATATGCCAAACACATACTAAATCGATATGTACTGACTATGTCTAAAGGGAAAATTAGTCTAACTTCAATTGGTTAAAGTTTATATATATTTTAGTTGGTGCATTCCAAATTTAATGCAAAAGTGTTCGTTGTTCTGGTGTTATTGCATGTAGATTTATAAAAAAGAACATTTATTCATTTAGTTACGTAAAAATATTTTTTTTCTTGATCATAAACTTCTCTCTTGATTTCAAAGAGAGAAATTTATGTTCCTATTTTTAGATTGTAAATTTAGGTAATAATAAAAAAATAGTATTTAATTAACTTGTTGTAGTTTCATTGTTATAAAGTAATAAATAAAGAATTGCTTAGATAATCAGGAATATATATGTAAAAAGGCTAATTTTACGCTGATTACTTTAGGGGTCTTCAGCGACGCACCGCGACGAACCGCGTAAACAAAGAATGCGTGACCTACCGAAGCTTACAGAACATTGGCTGAAAAGTCATGAGCTCATGTTCAACTTCAAGAATCACCAAGTTGGTAGTTCTTTCTGCAGAGTACATTCTATAAGAGCCGGGTCATTAATATTAATAAATAAACAAATAAAATTCAAAGATCGTAAAGACATTGTCGCCCACTCTGTAAAAAGACACATCGAGATAGCCTGCATAGCCCACCAACCGCCTCATTTGATATTTTTGAGAAAATTATGGAGGACATTTTGCATAAGTCTATTACAAAATTAAATAAAAAAATTGTTGTATGCGCTGATTTTAATATAAATTTGATTGAGAAATATTCATTGAGTACCAGAATAACTAGTTTATTTAATTCATTTGGTCTTGAACCTATATTTATGGAGCCAACTAGAATAACTGCCACTTCGGTCAAATGCATAGATAATATCTTTACCAATGTAAACATAATAAGCAAAAATAGAATTAGTAATATTCACTCTGACCATCTCGGTCAACTAGTTCAAATATAAACTTAAATGAACAATATAGATGTACAAAAAAAAATTACTTATATACGAGTTACCACTGATCGTTTAGAGAAAGTAAGATTGAACCTGGATACCAAATTGCCTTTTTTGTTGCATAATGATGATAATCCAAATGATTTATACAATACATTTTTCACTGAATTTAATAAAGTATTCAGTTCCATTTTCACATCCAAAACTATTGGGGTCTCTGGCAGTTCAACATTTTGTGAGTGGACAACAGCAGGTATTCATAAGAATAGGCGTACCTTGTATGAATTGTACAGTGAAAAACGGTATAACTTTAGTGGAGAGTTTAAAGAAAAAGTAAAAAATTACTCAAGAATCTTTAAGAATGTTTGTCGCTTTGCTAAATCTCAGTATTTAAGCTCAAAAATTAAAAACAGTCAAGATAAAATAAAATCAGCTTGGAAAATAATTAAAAGTGAGACCGGAAAATCCAAAACTCATAATAGTGTAATAAATTTAAATATTAACAATAATATCATTAAGCAAGATATAGATGTAGCAAAGGCATTTGAAACTTTTTTTACTGATATTCCAGTCTCCACTACAAAGTCTTTAAACTCTTCTCATGTAATAGCAGTATCATTGGTAAAAGATAGTCTACCTGAATGTTTCACACAATTTTACTTTGAACATGTGGACAAAAACGATATTATCAAGGCATTCAAAATGATTAATGTAAATAAGACCACTGATCTCTGGGGCATTTCTGTCAGTGTTATAAAACCACTATTTGAAATTATTGCACCAGATCTAGCTTTCATATTTAATCAATGTATTGACAGTGGAGTATTTCCTGATTTGATGAAACATAGCAAGATCATACCTCTATTCAAATCAGGAAGTCATTCCGATCCTAGTAACTTTAGGCCTATATCAGTACTTCCTACATTTAGTAAAATATTTGAAAAACTTATACTAAACCAATTACAATGGTATTTTAATACCAACAATTTACGAGTACTAGACAGTAAACAATTCGGATTTATAAAGGGACGCTCAACGACTGATGCCGGTGTTGAGTTAATATCACATATTTTTGATATCTGGGAGGAATCACGCGATGCCTTGGGTATTTTTTGTGATCTGTCGAAAGCTTTTGATTGCGTTCACCATGAAACTGTAATTAGCAAACTGCACCACTATGGTGTTAAGGGAGTTTCACTTAAACTTCTCACATCCTACTTAACTGACCGAACACAACGAGTAGATGTAAATGGAAAGCGTTCTCCGGGGTCAATGGTAAAAATGGGTGTACCACAAGGATCAATGCTCGGGCCATTCTTGTTTTTAATTTATATAAATGATCTACCTAAACTTGTAAAAAATGATCACGAGATTGTACTGTTTGCTGATGACACGTCACTTTTATTTAAATTAAAGCGACGACTTACTAATCTTGACGATGTAAACAATGCAATTTCCAAAGTTGTAACATGGTTTAATGTAAACAACTTATTACTTAACGAGAAAAAAACGAAATGCATTCGTTTTATACTGCCCAACGTTAAACAGGTGAATGCTAATGTAAAAATTAAAAACAAAAAGATAGATCTTGTCGACACCACAGTTTTCTTAGGCATTACTTTAGTTTAGATAATACGCTGCAATGGGGCCCGCACATAGATAAATTGTCGAAGAGACTCAGCTGCGACATACGCTGTTAAAAAGATCCGTCATTTTACAGACGTAGATACCGCTAGACTCGTTTACTTCAGCTACTTTCATAGCATTATGTCTTATGGCATTCTGTTGTGGGGGAGTGCTGCTGATATTAACACCATATTTGTGTTGCAGAAGAGGGCTGTTCGTGCAATTTATAACATGGGCCCCAGAGAATCACTTAGAAATAAGTTTAAAGAAATTAATATTATGACAGTGCCTTGTCAGTATATCTACGAAATTTTAATGTATGTGCACAAAAATGTTCATTTATGCAAAAAATATTGTGATAATCATAGTACTAACACTAGAAATAAAGATAAACTCGCTGTTCCCACTGTTAGGCTCGCTAAAGTTAATAAGTCTTTTATAGGGCAATGTGTACGCTTTTATAACAAGGTCCCAAGCGACGTCTTAGATTTGTCGATTGGCAAATTTAAAAACATAATTAAACATAAACTGTCTATTAAAGCATATTATAAAATATCTGATTATTTAGAAGACAAAAAACCTTGGGATGAATCTGCTCCAACTCGACTCGGCATCCGTAACAAAATTGTCAAGGATCATACAAAAAAGTGTTAAGACCATGCAAGTTTCTTGCCGGATTCTTCTTGAACTGGTGTTAGGAGGAACCGGCACCTAGATTCACTAGCATTTAAGAAGACGATTCAAAGTGGTCCTTGTGATTGTAATGAATTTTGAATTTATTAAAATATTTTGAATTTTGAATTTTGAATCCCTATTTTAATTGGTCACGTTATCACGCGTGAACGGCTAGACCGATTTCACTAATTATTTTTTTGTTGTGTTTGTTATTGTCAGGAGAAGGTTCTTATGAAAGAAAAAATTAAGAAAATTTTGTGGAAAATTAGAAAATTTAAGAAAACTTAACGACGATATTAACTTTTCTAATGTAACCTTAGCGCTTTTGACATTCTACATTTTTCTTATGTAACCTTACGGCGTTTGACATAAATGTCAGTCGTTTGATAGTTATACCGATTCGAATTCAATATATATAGTTTCAGGACAACGTCTGTCGGGTCAGCTAGTATAAATAACGGCTACTGTGCGCACCTAATTGGTCGTGCACAGTGCGGTTTCAGAGGAATTTCCTCCCGCGAACGTTCTAGTTGTGGAATGAGCTCCCTGCTGATGTTTTGCCGGGGAAATACAGTATGGGGTACTTCAAGAAGGGAGTTAATAGGTTTCTCGGCGGTCAGCAACGAGCATGTGATGCTCCTGGTGTTGCATGCGTCCATAGGTTTCTGTGTCTGCTTACAATCAGGCGGGCCGTCAGCTTGTTTGTCACCATTGTGGCAAAAAAAAAACGAAGGCCCGCCTGAAACGCAGAAAGTTGAAGGCTTGATTCTAGTATTCAGTATTTGGTCATTATAATACAAGCTATGCTTAGTTTGGGGCCAGATAGTGTTGAGTGTTGTCCACCAATATTTATTTATTTATTATTGCGGTTGCTGGTTCTTTTACGTAACAACCTTCCTAACCGATCCTAATGAAATAAGCTAAGAATTCAGATTGTATCTTGGGGACATAGGCTACTTTTATATAGGTACCACGTGTGGCAAAGCCGGGGGCAACAGTTAATACATTATACATATATTGATACACATGATATACATTGTAAATATATAGCTACGATACTTTATAACACCCAGACATAAATAATAAGTAAATAAATTTTGGTGGACAATACACACAACACTATCTAGCCCAAAACTAAGCATACCTTGTATTATGGTGACTAGATGACTGATAGAATACTGTATTTTTTTTTAATACATACTTATTACACTTAATAACACCCAGACGTATAACAAACACCTATGTTCACAACACAAATGATTATCCTGGGAGGTAATCGAACCCTCAACCAGCACAGAAGGCAGAGCTACTACCAACTGCACTGACTGGCCAGTAAAAAACAAACATCTATTTTCATTACACAAATGTTTGTCCTTTGGAGCTCGAACCCTCAACTTACAACACAGAACTAAACTTTGATGCCAGTAAAATAACCTATTTCATCGCAAACTTCAGCGATGATGTCATCGAAGCCGGGGTAAGTGTCGCGTGTCTTTAGTATGATGTGATCGAACGGGGTGTGTCTATGTGTAGTAGGTCGGTAATACCATGTAATAGGTACGTAACCTACATAGATTTATGAGGAGACTGCGCAGGTTCGAACGTTTTGATCTTCTGAAGCCTTTTGTATGAAAAAAGGGCCTTGGTTAAACGTCTATAGGTTAGGTATAAGGACATTTTATCCGAGGTTAGCTTATTGTAACTGACTGAATAAAAAAGAATAGAAAAATAGCAAACATCTGTTCAACGACGACCTCTGTGGCGCAGTGGGCTAAGGCCCGGGTGACACGCAGAAGGTTGCGGGTTCGAATCCCGCCGCGGGACAAATGTTTGTATGATCTACAAGTATTTGTCTCGGGGCTGGGTGTTTCTATGTATAACACGTATGAATTTACAAAAAAAAAGTATTTAGGTAGTATATCAGTCATGTGGAACCCATAACAGAAGCTCTGCTTACTTTGGGGTCAAATGATGCTGTGTGAAATGTCCGGCAATATTATTATTATTATTATTATCCATCACTCAAAATACGGCAGAAATACAAGAAATTCGTATTCGCAGTCGCCATAATTACTGATTTTGAAGTGTTATTTTAATTTATTACTAAACTCTAACGCGCCAAAATAAGTTTTCACTTCTGTCGGCTTGATTTTTTTTTCATAAAAAGTTTATCCTATGTTAAATCCTATGTTACTTCTAATACCTCCGAATATGTGTACAAAGTTTCATGATCGGTTAAGCAGTTTTCGCGTGAAAGCGTAACAAACGTACTTACATTCACATTTATAATATTAGTTACTATATATTCCTTACTATATATATAGTAAGGATATAAGGATAGTAAGGATGTATGTCATGTTCTCGTTGACACTGGTCTGGTATTACGTAAGCATTGGTAATAATTCATTAGATTCTTCTTATGATCGTTTATGAAGTAACATAGCTCATATCTTAACGGAATTTAAATAAATAAACTGTGTCTTCTTAACACAAGTTTAGACAATTTACTTAAAGGTGTATCATTGTGATTTGTAAGACAAGAAATCCAAGATAATTCTAGACATTCTAGACTATTCCGCGATGATGTTTAGAATAGAAAATTAAAATAATATAAATAAATACTACTGGACAATGCACACAACACTATCTACATAGTCACAAACTAAGCAAATCTTGTAATATGGTGACTAGATGACTAATAGAATAATTAAATATGTTTCAATACATTGCTATGATATTTTATACACAAATGTTTATCCTGGGAGGGATCTGAACCCTGAACCTACAGCGCAGATGACAGAGCTGTTACTAACTGAGCTGACAGGCCAGTCAAATGACGATCGAATGCGCCTTTGTGACGGTTTATAAGAAAACAATCACTTGACATTGGCAATATAGTGATCATGACAGATGCCATTATATAAAGAAAAGAAAAACGCAAATGAAAAAAGTTGATATTCAGTTTATTTATTTTTTAAATGTGAACCTTTGACTTTGATGGATAAATAAATATTACCTATTATTTAACTTTCAAAACTATCGTGAGTTTTTACACACATTTCGATAAACACGGGTTTTACCTACTTATTATTTTGTCGATGGAAGCACCGACACTGTTTCGATTCATCTAGAGAATCTTTGCGGCGATCGGCAACTCACGGATAGCGGATCAAACTCACCTTGATTCAGATTCGCTAGACTAGATGTATCAAAACAGTGCTTCCATCAACAAAATAATACGTAAGAAAAACCCATGATTACCAAAATTTTATACCTAGTACGTACCTATTTACAGTGGTTGTGGGAATGTTTCTTATATGAGCAAAGACCTTGACATTAGCTTGAGATATACATGATTAAGTATAGCTCTTGTCGGGATTTGCAGCTCAAAGGCTTGTGTGAACTGTGAAGCAAACAAGCAACTGCGTATTGTATATATTAATTTCAAGATACAGGAATCATTGCATTTTGAATCTTAAATCCATGATTAAAAGGTCACCAGACGAGTCTTTATAAAATGCACTTACTGTTAGTAAAACGCTCGGAAGCTCTGCAATAAATTTTCATTCAAATTTAACCCCTGATGCATCCATTTAGAGGTTGAGTTAGAAATTTTTCGTTGCACCTACAATAGAAAAGATTATATCTGGCTCAGCGTATTAGTATTGTCATTATTTTTCTTCTATGCCAATTTTTGCTAATGTCAAGCAGTTGTTTTGTTATTAATATTATCACAAATTCAACGTGGCAATGCTAATACATTTTATATAATTAGATATGTTAACCTTTCACGTTGACGCTGGTATGGTATTACGTAAGGATCAAAAGTAATTTACTGGAGAATCCAATGAATTACTTTGATATTTGTGAAGTGACAGTTCTTATAGATTAATTAGTTATTTTCGTGTTTATTATAAATATTTACGGGTATTTATCGCGTCGGGATGACGTCATCCCGTGACCACGACAGAGTGTAAACCTGTCGAAACGTCGGGAAAAATAGGTATATAAACGCAATAAATACCCGTAAATATTTATAATGTGTTGTGATCGTGTAAGTTTAAAAATCTTTATATTTTTCGTGTTATTTAATGTTTTACACAGTTTATTGTTAAATTGTTTATAAGTTAAATTGTAATTGTTTATAAGTTACAATTAAATTATAAGTGTAGTGCAATTAGTACGACGATGTTTCCACAATGATGATTACAATGAACAAATAAATAATGCCGGACATTTGACACAACATCACCTGGCCCCCAAAGTAAGCAGAGCTTGTGTTATGGGTACCATATGACTGATTTTTTTGTAAATACATTTTCATGACTAATTTTTTTGTAAATACACTTATTTTCCAAACACTCAGACCCGAGACAAATACTTGCAGATCAAACATTTATCCCGAGGCGGGAACCGAATCCGCAACCTTCTGTTTCTTAGCCGGGCCTTAACCCAATACGCCACAGAGGTCGTCTGTAAAAACAATGAGACTTTGTAGCTTGAGATTCTTGTAACAAAATTAGTAAAACATTTGATATGTATGAAATCGTTATCAAGACTGATGCCGTTATAGGAAGAAAAAGAAAAAATATCGTCACAATTTAAACATGGCAATGCTAATGCGTTATTATTAGTCATAAAGTATGACATATCATGAACTTTGCCGAGGACACTTGAGTGGTATTACGTAAGGATGGAATGATGTTCATTGAATTAGACTCAATTAGACATGTTTAGAATTGCTTGAAAACACTGAAGAGAGTTTTCGAAGAATTAGCGACCATCATCAGAGGAAGTAGCCTCGACACAGTTAATGAATCAGGACGTCTACTCTGCGAAACAATTTTGATATATCGGAACGACAACGTCATTGAAATTTTCGTCGAATTGACAGTTTTTTCCTTGTCAAATTCAATGATAATATTTTTATTTCAGACAACTAGGTCCATACAATAATTACACACACAATAGATGACTTAAAAAACAAAAAACCCAAGTAAATAAGAATTAAAAGTGCCTATGACGAATGACATCGTTAAGACTTGCGTGGCGGGCAATCCTACCGGGGCGGCCCTAGAACAAGATAACCCGTGGAGACTATGCTGGTCGACCGCTGTACCACACTGGCACCGATGAGGGGCGCAGCACCGCGCACCCAACCGCAGACCAATTGCAACTCGAAATGTTGTAGGATCTAATAAGGTGCCAATGTTAAGAGATGGTAGTGCTTGTAACCAATGTCCTGATTCCCATTTCGAAACGGCTAGGAGATGGGCGCGATCTATGGAGCTTGAACATGTTTCTAACAGATGATTACATGAAAGCTCACATAGAGGCCTGTCCCATTGCTGTTGGGCCGAAAGGTTCTTGGGGGGAACGGAATTAGGGCAAGCACTGTTCCAAGCGTATCTTGTCTCGTCCAGAGATGAAATTTTATGAGTGATGCCAGAATTAGCTGGAAAAGACGGAATTAGATTTTTTTCAACCAAATTACTAGTGCTGCTGCCCGACGGAAGACAAGAACGCTGTTAGGGCACACTTGAAATTTTGCGAATACCTAAGCCTCCCAATTTGACAGGAAATTTGATGGCCTGCAGCCATGCCTTGTCATCCAGATGAATATTCAAAACCAATGATAAAGTGTCCTTTATTATGTTGTCTAAGCCTTCCACCAGCTCGCTGTGTTTCCACAGTTGACAACATCTTAAAGCGTAAGTAAATTTTGGAACAAAAAGACAAAACTTGATAATTGCAAAAGCCATTATGACTGTTAATTTTGAATAATCTGTCTGAGGTTTTGCAAAAATTTAGAATTTTCTCATCTATGAAGGTCGGAAAAGACTCGTCAAGAATTGATGAACCAAGGAGGCGAAGTACATTTATCAACAACTGTTATATTTGAGGCCAAACTGTTAACCAAATTTTGTAACAATTAAATTTTTATCCAAACAAGTGTCCGAAACGTAAAGCTCGCATTTTGAATAAATTAGCTCTAGACCAATCTGCCGAAATTCATCACTGATGAGTTTTAGGTCACCAAAAACACTGTCTACATCTCCACCTAAAGTTCTAAACTCTAAAATGTTTATTGAGTTTAGATTGGAGACGTTGAATAATCGGATGGATGGCAAGGCTGAAAATGGCTGGACCAAGGGGGTCGCCTTGCTGAAATCCAACGGCTGACGAAATGACATTGTCCTGATAGATTAATTTAGATGGTGAACTATAACACTGCCATGGTTTGCATGATTATTGTCTCAATATATTGTAATCAATTTCAAGAGTAGGCCTCCAGTATCTACCGAAATTGATCACAAGTCTTATCGAAAAGTATTTCGAAATCGATTTTTCATCAGAGCTAGCGATATATGTCGGAATCATACGATAGAATCGTATCGTTAAATTTAAATATATTCGCAATCTTTTTGCGACCTATTGATAGCCCGCTAAGTTGGTAACCGTCAGTGACGAAACGCAAATGACTGTAATTATTATAAATTTGAATGTATTTCTGTCGGTTTGTTTATTAATTTTTCTTAGAATTTTGAAAAGAACTTATCTTGATACGTAAATAAATCTTATAAGAGGCCATCTTATATCTAATAAATATTATATCTTAGGCCAAAGAGCTGTGATAAACAAATGATAAATAAATATTGGTGGTCAATGCACGCAACACCATCGAGCCCCGAATTAGGCATCGCTTGTATTATGGTGATTAGATGATAATGACTGATAGAATACTTATCTACTTTTAAATACGTCTGATACTTTATAACACTCCGATACAGAACAAACACCTATGTTCATAACATCAATGCTTATCCTTAGAGGGAGTCGCTGCCTCAACCAACGGCGCAGAAGGCAGAGCTACCACCAACTGAGCTGACAGGCCAGCCATTTATGAAAATAAAATCATTGAATTGGGAAATCAAAGCAACTAGTAAGGAGTAAGTGAAAAAAAATACATAATCCTGGAATTAGACCTTCTAGCAACTGCAATGCAACCAAAATATTTGCGAATTCAATCTCAAATGGTAGAAAAGCCACATATTACGAAACTCAGTTGCTGCCTATCAATCGCATCAAATCGCATGCTTATAACAGAGATCCTAGCGTATAAAAAGTGTATTTATCAGCAGTGCGCAATTCACAAAGAAGAAAGAAAGAAAAGAAAAGAAAATGTTTTTATTTGACCCATCATCCAGGGCACTAACATAGTTAAAAAATCATAAAATAATAACATAAAAACTAAGCACCCATAGCTAGTTGCTGTGAGTTACGTAATATGGGGACTAACAAACGGTAAAAATCCATAGGATCGGGCATCTACTGGTTCAAATTGTGAGATCCCTCATCACAAAAGCTAAGTCCTAAGTAACGCGACAACAAAAGCTAACAAAACCTTTGTGTGCGACAAGTCGGAAAATGTGGTCTCCTTTCTACCTTATTGTGAGGATGATATAATAGAATCTATTGATCGTTACTGTCGGAACTCTTTCCCTGTCAAAAGTACTACCATCTGCAAAAATCTGTCAAAAGTAGTACTTTTAAATCTTTATTTTCTGTCCGCTCAGATTTAGAACACATCCGCCAGATTCCACATTCGCCATAAATCAAAAATATTGTAATTTTATTTCAGTTTGGTCATTGATGACGAATAAGGAAAACGAATGAAGACACATTCACCAGAGTTATGTATCTAGACAGACGAACTAAATTCTTCTGGCGGTTCGGAGGCCGATGCCGCGGCACACTCGCTTTGCTCGCTCGCCTTGCCCTTTATTTTCTATACTCTAACATATCCTAACCAACTGGGTTCAATCTGATTAATTTCTTTATGACAAACGCGAAATATGTCGAATGAGGAATCATTAATAATGAGGTTAAAAAAATCTGACGATCACATTTGATTTGTCACATTTGACATTTCATCTGAATTCAACAACATAACCTTGTAACGGAGGGCACACAATATTTTCAAAGTTTCAACTTTTTTTTTATCATCGATAAACCCATGTTTGACCACGATCTCGCCTGATGTTAAGCGACGATGTAGCCGACGATGGGGCACGCAGGTCTAGAAGACACCTATTTACTCGAGACCTAGATTGTAGTGTTCAGGAAAGACAGACGACGGCAAAGCATTCCAATCCTTGGCTGTACGCATTATAAATGTGGAAGCAAAGCGCTTTGTTCGTAAGCGTGGTAGGTTGACAAGGTATGGATGGTATTGAGCGGTACGTCTGCTTGTCCTGTTGTGAAAAGGAGATGGTGGAATCAGATCATGTAATTCCTGGGTACATTCTCCGAAATGTATTAGAGATCGAAAGGCAAGCAACTTTATATTTAATGCGTAAGAAATAAATGATCTGACGAATGTGGAATCTTGGCGGATGTGATCCAAAACTCAGTTGGTGCCTTCTGCGCTGTAGGTCAATAGTTAGATGAACATAGGTGTTTGTTCTGTGTCTGAGTGTTATGAAGTAAAATAAGAATATTTAAATATATATAAGTATTCTATCAGCCATCTGGTCACAGTAATACAAGATATGCGTAGTTTCGGGCTAAACGGTGTTGGTTTGCTATTGTCCACCAATATTATTCATTTACAATCTACTTTTATCAACACTAGTTAAAAAAATGGTCTGTTTGTTGGTTTGCTTTAAAAGCTAAAGCTGGAAGGATCATATAATTTGGTTAAGAGAGAGGTTGTATCTTGGGGATGGACATAGCTACATTGAATGAATGAATTGTCAAATGTTTTACACTGCACCATCTAGCCCTATAGTAAGCAGAGCTTGTGTTATGAGAACCACATGACTGATATATTCTATATACTACTGCAGTATTTATTTACGTTTTTTTTTGTAAATGTAAACATACATATTATACATAGAAAAACACCTAGACTCAAGACAAATATTGACAGATCATCCAAATATTCGTCCTGTTGCGTCTTGTGACCTTCTGCGTTTCAGGCGGGCCTTCGCCAAGTCCAACACAGAGGTCGTCATAATGTAAGTACTACGCGTGCAAAACCTGTTATAAAATAGATAATAAATATTTGATCTCATAAAATCGTTTTAAATGATCTAAATATTCAAACTAACGATAAGGATTACTTATACTCGTTGAAATACTAAGGTTTTAGAAATATTCTGCCTAATTTTGGGTAAATGTTTATGTAATGTTCTTTTTTCTAACAACAACAAAAATATCATAATTACAGATAAATTCTCCTCGATAAGCAACCATTATTATGATAGGGGTTGACCTCGAGCTCGGGTTGAATGAAACTTATAATTTATTAGATCCTGCCGATGGCTTTGCACGCATTATATCATAAAAAAAAACGTATAAAGCTCATCCAATTCAGACTACTTATCATTTCATAGTATAAAACAAAGTCGCTTTCCGCTGTCTGTCTGTCCCTATGCATGCTTAGATCTTTAAAACTACGCTCTACGCGATCTTTAAACTGATTTTAATGCGGTTTTTTTTAACAGGTCGAGTGATTCAAGAGGAAGGAGGTTTATATGTATAATAGATGCATGATGTATTAGATAAATACTGATAATTTCAGAGGTTTCGAATGTGGTGTCGTAAATAAACTCATATTTTTTCGCTTACAATGCAAACGCTGTCTGAACCCTACGAGATAGATCAAAATAATGTACTACAGTATTGTACACCCTCAAAAGGTCTAAAAAAAAGTCCACAATGGTATACGGCTATCTCTCAGAGATAACCATTCTGTAGTAAAATTAGTATCAGCATTGCACCCGTACGAAGCCGGGGCGGGTCGCTAGTCTCTAATAAGCGACATCCAGCCACAAACAAACTTATACAGTATTCACTTTCTCATTCAAAGTCCAAAATATTTTTGTTCATTACAATCATAAGAAGCACACAGTCTAACTTACTAATTTAGGTGCCAATTCCACCTAACCCAAGTCCGAGAAGAACTGGCAAGAAACTCGTCCAAGTCCTAGCGCTTTTTTGTATGATCCATCTTATACTTAACTAGCTTTATTACGAAAAATTAATACGAGATTACAGTAGTTTATACATTTCAAATCCGTCAGTTAACTGTCTGTCAGCAGAGCTACATGAGGTCATGGATCTTATCAATAATATAATCATTTATACGAAGTATTATAGGTAGTACGCTTTCATCAAATGACTACCCTTTATGTAAGCTATTTTTAATAGGAAGTTTAGTTGCATTTTCATGAAGCTTTTTATATATTTAGAGCACCGACCGTATTCCCCATGAAGAAATTATTCTTGTGAAACCTAGGGATGTATAATATCATTCGTTTTTTTTATGGATATGAAGGCTCACCAAATGCTACAAAACTGAGTGTGATCTATAGCACTGAGAAACGTCAAAAATGTTTATATTCATGTATGAAAATATCTCCTGTAAAATTATCGTTTATTTTCTCGTAGGAGCTGCAAAAACCTCACTCTTAAAGCACTCGATCACCGGCATTTCATTAAAGCCTCCTTGATATCACGATTCATTCACCAAGTCACGTCTTCACTCTTATCACCCCTCAAGTAGGGATGACATACTCTTTGGAACTAGTTTTAAAAAAATACAATAATTTATTACACTCGGTTAAAATAAACTGTGATTGCAACGTTTTGTTCCATAAAAAAATAAAAAGCGCGGTAAATTCGACGCGGGAAATTTGAATTAGAGTTTAGAACGCGGCCTTCTTTGTCGAGGTGCCGGCGAATACTGGCTGGTTGCTGCTAGGGATGGGACAATGAGATGGGAAGAAGTACTTGAATATATGTTTTATCGATCAAGTAAGATGCATACCTTTAGGTTTTCAACATTCAATTTTTCATTTCATTTCAACAAAAGTTTTCAACATTTATGTTGAAAACTTTTGTGCAAATTAACTTCTCTATTTATTAACAAATTTTATCGACAACTTCTGTGGCACAGTATGGGCCAAGGTCGCAGACGCAGAAGGTTTCGGGTTCGATTCCCGCCCCGGGACAATTGTTTGTATGATCTGCAAGTATTTGTTTCGGGTCTTGGTTTTTTTGTATAATATGTACATATGTATTTAGAATAAAAAAAGTATATAAGTAGTATATCAGTCAGGTGGTACCCATAACATCAGCTCTGATTACTTTGGAGCTAGATGATGCTGTATGAAAATGTCTGGCATTATTATTATTATATATAATAATCAAAAACCAATATTTTAGCAAAAACTCGAAATGGCTCGTCTGATTTGAATTTTTGTTTGTTTTGTTTTCTTAATACTTGGGTTGGTTTACAATCAAACTAGGTGGTACAAAGTTCACTGGGTCATCTAGTTTTCATAAAAATTATGTTAGTAAAAAAATAACAGTTCGTAAATGGCAGGAATACTTGTTTGCTAGTAATACTAATTAGTGAAATAGTACATTGTTACCCTAGGGCTGAAAGTAACTCAATTAGTCGTGAGAAGGGGTTTAAGTCTCGGGTGAAAGACTTATTGAGGGACTAATAAGTCATTCACCCAAGGTATACACTGTGTGTGTGAAGTAAACATTACAAATACAAGGAAAGTAAAAATATAAACATAATTAGCCAATGAAAAAATGAATTCACTCGTATTCTATTTCACATAAATTAACAACTTTGGTGAGATATTTAATTAAAGTTCATGGTAAAATTAGCGAAAAGTGAAGTTATGGTGAAGTTAGTGAAATGTTTTTTTCGGGTGTGTTGTTATTTGATATTTTCTGGGAAACATGAGATTCTGCAGTATCTAGAAATTCTTGGGTGTATGTTGGGGACATCGATATTTGTCTATTTTTATTCAGCTGTTACAGTTTGAGTTAAGTTCAGTTTGGGCGTTGTAAGAGTAACCTTGGCAAATAGGACATGTTTAACAAAAACGACACGCGGTGTCATTGTGGTGCCCAGGTGCAGTCCATGTCACACGTACTTGTGTGTCAATCTGGCCCCAACTCATGCACTATGGGTGATCTGATGTCCTGCTCGGATAATGCCGTAGATGTGGCTACCTACTGGTCAAATAGGATGTAACAACGAAAGAAGAAGAAGTTTTGCAATGTTTTTGGATTGTACCGGATAATCTTTTGAAGTACTTGGTTGTAGAGAGTCAGTGGAATACATATTTATCATTACTGTTGACAGCTGTCAGTTGAAAACAATTCTCCCTAGGGCTGAAAAATACTTTCTTACTTACTTACTTTCAACTCACTCCTCATACAACTTCAGGCCTCCTTTCCGAGTATAAGTAATGAAAATGAATATTATGATTTGATGATTATACTACCTATTGCACGTGGCTTGGTATGCGTGGTCTCTACATAAAAAGTGTCCTATGTTCGTGCCCAAGGCACCATCAATCTCTGTACCAAATTTCAGCCAACAAACAGTCAAACAAACAGACAAACTGAGACACTTCCAAATACTTTATATTTGTATAGCTTCGTTCATCCCATACACAAATTATATTTCTATTACAAGTTGAACACTTATCTATACCCATAAAAGAGCTTAACCTGACTGATTCATCATCGCCGAGCCGAAACCGCTGTAGCTAGAAAGCTGAAATTTGGAAGGTATGTTCCTTTTACAGCAACACCCAATAAGGCGGGATTTTTTTAAATTCAAGCCCTAAGAGGGAAAAAGGGATGAAAACGAATGTATGAAACTTTTTAACGCGCGGTGCGATTTGCTTGAAACTTGATATGAATAAATAAAATGCAAAATAAATGGGCACGTGTTTCAGGATTTTTCAAAATTACTCTCAAATTTTCAAATTACTTTAAAGGAGTAAAATGGGGTGTGAATGTTTGTATGAAAACTTTTTAATGGGTGGTAATTGGTTTGAAACATATCAATAAAATTTGGCAAGGAGATAAATTGCATCCTGGGAAAGGATTTAAGCTACAATTCCTTTAATATAAATGCGTACGAAGTCGCGAGCAACAGTTAGTTTAAAATAAAGTATTAACATATCCTTCCAACCAATATTCATGTCCAATAGCAGTTTAATCGCAAATTGCAATCTATTTCAGTGTACACGTTATAAAAATTCAAGGATCTACGAGTATTTGCATAATAAAACGTCGATCGACTAAAGATTGCAAGCATTGAGGTTGAATGATTAATGCATGAGATTAGTATACAGGTGACTATAGACACCAGGTGTGAACGTGGTTCATACCTATGTAAAGGATACCGTAACATTTTTTTATAAACTTGACATATACTAATTTAAAATGGAATAGAGTAAATTGACAGGATAACGCACAGTAAATGCTTCCGAAATGAGTACGGATAAGAATAAACCAATCCAATTGAAAACCATCTAGTTATAAAAATATTTAGTATTTGGCTTCCGTACTTTTTTTTAAGGATTACAAATCAGGGTGCTTATAATCTAGTAAAGCTTTAATAGCCGTTATAATTTTCTATCAGTCCAATGTATTTATTGGTATGCAATTAAGCATTTTCTATTCCATCTATCTATTTAAAATTTCCATTTTTTTTATTTACATTCATTTTATTTTATTATAATAATAAAATTGACAACACTAGTTTGTCAACAATGTTTCCAAATATATTATCTACCAAAATAAATAAGCGCAGGTGCAAAGTTATTACTATACTAAGATAGCCAGGCATAGATACCTATTTCTACCAGTTTTAAAGTAAGCTTTGCTGAACATTTTAATGAAAATCATCGAATTCATAAAAGTCGTAGAAAGTTTGGTGTTCTTGTAATTGCCGAGAATCATCCCTCCTAGGGATAATATACTAGTTCCCGGACACCCAGTATATGTAATAGAGGCATCTGTAAAACATATTTTTTTATAGTTTTTATATGATAACTTTGTAGGGACTACTAACACTCGTACTTATTACCGTATAATTTTATCATGATTATACTAATAGTCTGGGAATAAAGCTCTGGTCAGGGATGGACAGACATACAGATGACAGACGGACATGGCGAAATTATAAAGGTTCCTTGGGGACTTTGGAAATTGGAACCCTAAAAAAAGTAGGTGCAATAGAAAATATATACTGTAAATATATAAAATATATATATAATAATATACTGCTCAGTAATTGTTTTATTTTTGAATGTGCCGTAAAGTTTTTTTTTCTTGCTTTTTGTGACTCTAATAATTTTAAATTCAAAAATCAATTCAATATAGATATTGAATAGGTATAGGTGGATAGGTAGGTAGGTAGGTAGATATAGGTAGGTAGATACATTACGTGACCCAAGAGCTGGCTCCTATCTGGCCCAGCGAATTAGCATTGCCATTCAACGTGGTAATGCCGCCAATATCTTGGGAACGCTGCCCTCTGGCAGTGATCTGGATCAGTTGAGCTATATATAGATCGTTTTAAACGGTCCTTAGATAGCTCAACTGTTTCACGTGGATATTATATTATTGTATATTATTTTGTACATTTCTGTAATTATTTCTGTTAATTCAATATAATAATATATTAATATTGTTAATAATATTATAATCATACGATTTTTCTATAATAATGAAATTAATTGATTGATAAAAAAATTAAAAAAGGAAAATACTACTGTTTTCTCTATTGCTAATTTATTTTTTATATACCTACATAGCTTGAACAGACAGCTGGATGATTGCTAATTTGATTTAGACATGTGGTTGTATAAAGACCTTGCTTAGTTTATGAAAAATATATTTAATAAATATGAAAAAATATTTTTTGAACGCTCTATAGATATGGTAGAAAAATAAACATTATTTGTTTGAATAATGATACATGGCTCTCTATTTAGTCCTATTTTTTTTTTAATGTTTGTAACCTCTTAACCCCGTCATTTATACACCGATTTAAAAACATATTTTTTCATGGAATAGGCCCTTTCCTGAAATTTCTATGGAACCTATCCTAATCTAACCTAACCTATCTTTTCTATAAATATTTGCATTCTGCACTACTTCTCTATAATAATAATTATAACAATAATAATGCCGGAAATTTCACACAGCATCATCAGGCTCCAAAGTAAGCAGAGCTTGTATTATGGGTACCACTGACATGACTGATATACTACTTATATACTTTTTTTTTGTAAATACATACATATTATACATAGAAACACCCAGACCCGAGACAAATAGTTGCAGATCATACAAAAATTTGCCCCGCGGCGGTATAAAGTATAAGTGTGCGAAATTTCGTCCGCACAAATCTTACAAAGTTTTTGCTTCACGTATATAATTGAGGTTATCAAAATTATATACGTGCGTGTAAACAGGCTCTATACTAAAAGTACACCTACGCTCGTAGCAGTTGCTACGAAGCTCTACGTACCCGCTACGGCTTAGTAAAATGAACGATCTTATCAATTAATTTAAAATAAATAAATAATTAACATATCATACAGCACATGACACATGACTGATATACTACTAATATATATTATTTTTGTATATACGTTCATAATAAGATAGTGAATAAAGATTTTATTATTATATGTATCCATTTACAACATATAGTATGCAGTAGCTACGAACCATAACGGTTGTGCCGTGATCCATTCTATCTAGTTATAAAACCGATTAAAAGCGCTACGACTTCAGTAAATTCTATTTCGACCTGTCCAAAGCCAATTGTATTTCAGGTCGTAAAGTTTATTTTTATCTCCGTTAAATAAATGTTTATTTATAAAAACCTACCACGTAGAATTTCCAGTGTGGTTATTGTCGTGGGTGGATACGTTCTACCGTGGGCGGTCAACAGCTGAAGCGATGAATGCTTGAACATAATGGAGAGAAACGGCTGAATAATGTATTACTCTTGTCTTATATTAAGCTTTTGTAGGTGAGTACCATTCAGTATATTTGAAAATGAATAAAGTAGGTACACTAAACATAGTTAGTGTAATAAATAATGTCGGACATTTCACACAGCATTTTCTAGCCCCAAAGTAAGCAGAGCTTGTATTATGGGTACCACATGACTACTTATATACTACTTTTTGTAAGTACTTACATATTATATATAAAACACCCAGACCCGAGACAAAAACATACAGATCATAAAAAAAAAAATCTCCCGTCGCAGGAATCGAACCCGCAACCTTCTGCGTCTCAGCCGGGTTTTGGCCCACAGTTTAGGTATGATATTTCAACAGCCCGGGTAATCTTCTGCTTAAATGAAACGTCAATCGAAACGTATTTTACGTTTCAATGTTTTATTGACTTGTATTATTGTAAATAAAGGGCTTAATGAAAATTTTACACGATAAATAAAAATTGCTTAAACATTATCAATACTTGTCAGTTATGACGTCACGACAACATCAAGCAATTTACGCCAATAACATGTAGCAATAAATAAATAAATGAATAAATATTGGGTGGACAATGCACACTACACCATCTAGCCCCAAATTAGGCATAGCTTGTACTATGGTGACCAGATGGCCGATATAGTACTTGTATATTTAAAAAAAATGCTTATGATACTTTATAACACAGAAACTACAGCTATTTTTATCACACGAGTAATTACCCTGGGAGGAAATCGAACATCCAAGCTACAATTGTAGTAAAGAGCATAAACCGTACCGCTACTATTAACCTCGCAATATGGAGTATTATCAACCTCTGTGGCGCAGTGGGCTAAGGTCTGGCTGAGACGCAGAAGGTTGCGGGTTCGATTCCCGCCACGGGACAGACAAATGTTTGTATGCTCTGCAAAAAATTGTCTCGAGTCTGGGTGTTTCTATGTATAATATGTATGTATTTACAAAAAAAAAGTATATAAGTAGTATATCAGTCATGTGGTACCCATAACACAAACTCTGCTTACTTTGGGGCCAGATGATGCTGTGTGAAATGTCCGGGATTATTTATTATTTAAGAATGAATCGAAATGAATCCGTACCAGTTGCTGATCAACTATTGCTCATAAATTGCCCGCCTATGCGTACCAATCTATTCGTAGAATATAAATATATATATAGGTATATTACAAATAGAACAAATGATTGGAGCTATATGATGTTGTGTGCAATGTCTGGTATTATTATCAACATCAACATTAATTAGGTACATCAAGTGCACAATCTCGTCAAGTACGAATAAGTTTTTTAGTTTTTAGATTTCAACATACGTGCATCCACATATAATATAATGCGTACAGCCAAGGATTGGAATAATTTACCGTCATTTGTTTTTTCCTGAAAACTACAAGCCTCAAATCAAGAGTGAATAGTGACCTGCTCTTGAGTGAGTCAAGAGCAGGTCTTCTAGACCTGCGTGCCCCATCGTTGGCCGCATCATCGCTTACCACCAGGCGAGATTGCGGTCAAACGTAGCTCTATCGATGATAAAATATATATAAGTAAAATTTGTTGTTACTGAAGTAAGACAATAAATATTATAGAGTTAAATTCTCGTTGTAAAATGGTGGTTATTTGCTGGTACATGTATTTGTAGTAGTATAAACCTACTCCATATTATTATGGAAAATTCTCCTCACTTGAAACTACTTAAGTTGTCAGCCTGAGTTTGCACCAAAGTTTCGTATAATGGAAGTTAGGCAAACTGATAATCCGTTTTGACTTGTAATCCAATGCAAAATGGCTTGACACTAACTTTGAAGTAGAGCTTAAGCTTTCTTACATTCCTCTTTTATCATCCTGTATATAACAGATTGATAACTATTTATTGACTGTGACTTCTTTTTTTCGTTTCCTTCCTATAGCATCTGTATTGTTGTCAATTTTACCAGTGTCAAGTGTTTGTTATAAAGTCTTAGTCAATCGTCGTTTGTCTATTCTAAACGTCATCACGGAATGGCCGTCTAGAACTTTCTCGGGATTCCTCGTCGTTTATATTACATTGCTACATAATACATTTATAATTAAATTGTTTATACTTGTTCTATAAAGTCACTATTTATTGATTAAAACTTCGCTAAGATTACTAAATAAAACATGCAATATCACGAGAAAAAATATGAAAAAATGTAAATAATAAATAAATAAATAATCCCGGACATTTCACACAGCATCATCTGGCCCCAAAGTAAGCAGAGCTTGTGTTATGGGTACCATATGACTGATATACTACTTATAATATTTTTTTTGTAAATACATACTTAATATACATAGAAACACCCAGCCCCTAGACAAATACTTGCAGACCATCATTTTTTCCCGCGGCGGAAAAAAACTCGCAACCTTCTGCATCTCAGCCGGACGTTAGCCGACTGCACCACAGAGGTCGTCATGTGCTATGTTACTTCATGAAATGACAAACGAAGAATTGGTCAACCTACAGCGTAAAAGGCAGAACTACTACCAACTGAGCTGACAGGCCAGTTAGCAGACATATATATGATGTTTTTCAATATAATATAAATAATATAAGATAAATTTATATTCTCTGAAACAACATCTGCATAAGATCCCAAATATTGTTATGACATATCTAAGTACAAGTAACATGTGAAAATAGGATATAAATGACCTATGAATTATGAACAGACTCAGTGACAGAAAAACACCTATGTTCATCACACAAAATGTTTGTCCTGGGAGGGAATCGAACCACCAACCTACAGCGTAGAAGGCAGAACTAACTAACTGAACTGAACAGAACTAACTGAGCTAACAGGCCGGTTATGGCCAGATGCCAACATAGGAAAAGAAGAAGACAGATTCTCCATTTCAAATTTAATGAATTACATAACTCTTATAAATAATTCGTTTTGTCGTGTAATATTATGTTATATAACGCGATGACGTTTAGAATAGACAAATGACGATCGACTACAATTTTATAAAGACAAGTGGTCGCCCACTGGTCGAAATTTGACAATAATTAATGTATTTTTAATGCATAATTAAAAAAAAATAGCATTCTGCACTCTATATAAACTATAAATGTGCGAAATTTCATACTCCTCCGTCCGCGCAATTTTCATAAAAAGGTACCCCTTTTTTTGCTCAAAGTTTTTGCTTCACATATTAATACTCGTTTATAGATATTCAAATAAAACCACTTGACACTGACAAAACTGTCATCAAGACTAATGTCCTTATTATAAGAAGAGAAGCAGACTATAACAGTAACATTACAAAATTCAAGGCAATACAATGGGTCATATCTCTACCAAGCAACCTTTTGATGAACTAGACTATAAATACACAGAGGGGCATGTTGTAACGTTCAGGAAAATGCAGCCGGAGTTTTTTTCGAGGGATTTGTGCGCAATGCCAGTGCTCTCAAACGGCGATGGAACTTAAGAAGAAATTACATAAATATCGTAATGATAACAACTATATAACTTCCACTATTAACTAGACAACTATCTGTTTTACACGTATTTTAAATTATTGTACATTATTCTGTACATTTCCGCTATTAATTTCCATATTTACATAACTACGTAGTAATATACATACTCAATGTACGTAACAACACAATTGTTTCTCTTGACTTTCTTCATAACCTCCTTCTTAACAAACAGAAAGGTGTTTATACATCATCGACCTTACTTGTAAACGGGAATTATATTTTTGTCTGCAAAGTTTATATTTTCATCAACTTGTATCATCTAATTAATAGATTGATCGCCACGAAATATTTTCATTCTAAGATTATATAAAAAGTGTCGCCAGGTATGAATTACCAAATTAATGTCATTATGTATCTGAAATATGAGTTTCAGCAAGAAAATCGTAGTTCATTCATTCATTCATGATTAAAACATAGATTTCAAAATAATAGGTTTATTCCTTAAATAATAACTTCATACTCAGGATGGTAGATCCGTCGCCAAATAAATCGATTATCGTCCCCAGATTGGGTTGTTTAGGTAGGTAAGGTTATTTTATTTCATTTTTAAAGATTATTAGCAATTAATTTGATTATATAGTTTTCAGTACAAATCTATTATAATTAGTACAATAATATTTATTTGATACCTAATCATATCCCGATGATTATATGTAATTTCTTATGAAATTGTTTTTGTATTGTTTGGTGCAGCATCACCTGGAATCTGCAGTATATCCAACTCCCCACCAACTTACAGCTAAGGTTTCGTGTTCGGGCTCATTGAAGTGGACTAAATAGGTATATGTATATAATTTTTACTCTAAACGGCATATTTACGGCATATATGAGTTTTTCTGCTTCCCGATATTTCAGCACAGTTGCGTGCGCCATGATCACTAAATAAAATGAAGTCTTTGCGAGTGGATGTTATTGACAGACAAAACGGTCTACCCTCTTTCTCAGTCTTTTACTGCGAACACTACCCGTACTACTGGTTTCACTGTCACTAGCAACTCGATCACGATTACGACACACAACACTCAAGGTATCTGTACTCATAACTGGTACCTCACTTTTACGGTTTCCACATACCCTCACCCATAGGGTTCCAGGCAATTGAAAATCATGGTAAATAACCGGTTTTGAGTGAAAATTATGTTCAAAACCACGATAGTTTTAGAAGTTATATAGGTGTTTTTGTTTGTGTCGAGGGATAAAACCCTCGATTATTAATTTATACATATTTTTTTCATTTAATGGCGTCTACCTTCACTTGAGGCTGTTAAAAACTCAACACCAGCATAATAATCACACTACGATATTTAAATGCTTAAATGATTCATTAGGACAGACGTGCCATTTGACCTTTCTACAGTTCCATTGTAGCTGTATTTAGGCGTCTGTCGGAATTGAGTTCATGGTCGCTAAAGTTCATTACCTAAATTTATTATGTCGTGTCACAGCAGACCCCAGATGAAAATGTAAGATAAGGAAAGGTACTGAGATGTGACCAACCATTTGCCAGTGTCTTGTGGACGCTGCTCTCTAACTGATCTGGATCAGTTGAGCTATCTTATAGGTCGTTTTGACCTTTTGTCGGTCCTTAGCTCAACTGTTTCAAATGTATTTTGTATATTATTCTGTACATTTCCATAAATAAATTGTGGCCTTATAAGACCATTTGCTCATCGACTAAAATTATACCATTTGTCCACATTGTGTTGGTTGGTGTACTGTGTCAACAGAATATATTTTTACAAAGATATAACAAGTTTTTTGGTTTATATTAGTCGAAAGTTGCAATCTACGCTCGGTAGACATCACTTCAGACATTTAGTTACTTAGATATTTGAGAATGTATATAGGAGGTCAATTTGCAAACTCAACTAATAAGTCTTATATACTAGTCTTACCCTGTATCATATAATCTAAACCTATAAAAGAGCTTGACCTGGCTTTCTGACTGATTCACTATCGCAGAGCTGAAACTGTTAAAGCTAGAAATCTGAAATTCGGAAGGTAGCTTCCTTTTACAGTAAAACCACTCACTAAGGCGGCATTTTTTGAAATTCAATCCCTAAGAGGGTGAAAAGGGGCGAAAACAAATGTATGAAACTTTTTAACGCGTGGTGCGATTTGCTTGAAACTTAATATGAATAAATAAAATGCATATAATCAATAATCAGGATTTTTCAATATAACCCTAACAAAGGAGTAAAATGTGGTGTCAAAGTTTTTTATGGCAACTTTTTAACGGGTGGTGTGATTTCTTAGAAACTTAATTAAGATACTTTAAATGCAAAATAAATAGACACGTGTTTCAGAAATTTTCAAAATAACTGACATAAAGAAGTAAATTTGGGGTGTGAATGTTTGTATGGATACCTTTTAATAGGTGGTACGTGTGATTGGTTTGAAACTTATCAATAAAATTTGGCATGGAGATAAATTGCATCCTGGGGAAGGATTTAAGCTACAATTCCTTTCAAAAAAGTGCGGACGAAGTCGCGAGCAACAGCTAGTGACTTATAATTAGCTAGCATAGCGCTTAAGTATGCTCTGTCCTTGTCATTCTAATGTCAAAGAATAGAGACAGTAAAAAATTTAAACAATTAATTAGCTAGTGTGTAAGATAGACTTTTAGCTTATGCACACAAAGTTTGATGTAGATGAGTATCACATGCGGATGACGTCATCATTTCATTTCTGAGTAGGTATGAACTCCCAGTCCATATTACCAAGTTCATATTGTAGAAAACGGCTAAAACTATTTTCTTGAGCATATAACTACTTAAAAATGTGACAAAATTCAGATTTGAATTAGTCTAAACTATATACTAACGAACAAAAAACATTTTAGACTCTTAAATGAGCATTCAGGAGTACGTAGCACATCACAGCATTTATTTACAGTAAAAGATAAATATTGCTGGACATTACACACAGCAACATACAGCCCCAATATAAGCAGTGCTTGGGTTATGAGTACCACATGACTGAAACACATATATTATGCATAGAAAAACACCCAGACTTAAGACAAAAATATTTGCAGATCATTCAAACATTTATCCAGTGGCGGAAAACTAACCCGCAACCTTATACGTCTCTCCGGCCTACTACTACTCCATAATACGTCAAAATACAATATTATACAAGAAATACAACAGTACAAGATAAATAAAAGCTTTTGTTTGGTTTAAGGCTAGATGACGTATGACATGTCCCCAATATTTACCATTTTCAAATTTAATATCACATTTAGCGTACCTTATTGATATAGCATCAAAGCAGTAGCACCTCCCAGCGTCAGTTCTTTCAAGAAATTTTAATTTACTTAACCTTTGCTACCAAAAAATAACTTTACAAAATGATGTCGTTGCTAGGCTACAATGTCAAAAATAATTGAGCAAGTTTACGGTTCAATTAGGCCCGGTATCATGTCATCTCAGGGCTCACTTTAGTAGTTTGACCTTTACGCCGACCTGTTTTAACGATACCTCTTTATTAGATGGAATCTTGATATTTACGTCCTTACTTATAAACGTGTCTCAATTTGAACGCTTCCTGATCAGAAAGTCTAATTTCCATAATGCGTAAGAAGTGAAATGCCTAATATGTAAAATTACTATTTTCCGGAAAACCTAAACAGAAAAATGACTAGTCCCATTGCACCTAAAATATAAAAGTCTAACAAGTGTGATGCCTTAACTGCCAAAGGTCTAAGAAGGAAAATACCTATAAAGATTTTCGACGAACTTATAATACCTATGAAGCAAATTGCCTAAACTTTTAAAGCTCCCTATAACGAGTGTGTTTACGAAGTATAATAACGCCTACAAATTTTCTTCCACGAGTTATACATAATAACGCTCTAAAACTTTAGTAATACTATCATACTTAATATTATAAAAATAGATTGTGAGGATGTTTGTTACTGTTTCACGGCTAAACTGTTGAATCGATTTGCATGAAAATGAGAATTTACATAGTTAGTGACCCACTACAACATATAAGCTACTTTTAATTCGGGTACCACGTGAGAAAAGTTGCGGGCGGACGCTTGTAAGTACAATAAAGTAATGTAATTATTTAAAAAATATAAACAAAGTTCTTAATCAAACCCTTCTTTATTTTTTCCGCGAAACATAAGCATCTTTAAATTATGAACATTGTTTAGAAGTTGTGATGGCGTAATAATATAATTATTCATTTTCTCTAACTGCTGTCGGTACCTCTTATAAAACAATATGTCACGATCGTAAGATTTAGTCATCTTCCTATGTAGGTGTATTGCATTTTAGACTATTTGCTTCTTGGAAAGTTTCACATGTATACAATTTGCATTTTAGGCATACTACCGTTTACGTGTACTGAAACTTAGGCATTTTGCTTTTTTTACTTCCCAGGCAATTAAAAAATTAGACTTTCTGATCAGGAAGCATTTGTACTCTGCCTGAAATACGGGTGTATCCCACTATTACCATGGAAATACAAAATAGAAAAAGTGGGACTAGCGTTTTTTCCAAATTATATCCGATTATTTCTATTGCGACAAAAAAAAAGGTTGGGTTATTTGAGAATCTGTAAAGTATTGAAATAGTAAAATCAGATCGGAGCCAGTTTGTTAGGTTATGTTAGAGTATAGAAAACAACGCGCAAGGCGAGCGAGCAAAGGGAGCGTGCCGCGGCAGCGGCCGCCGAAGTTCCAGAAGAATATACTCGTAGTTACTTTTTTCCATGGTTCCATGGACAGCTGAATTTTTTTATTTATTGGTGCGGTCAACTGTAACACGGAACGTGCACGCCGTCATAAGAGGTGATGCAGTGTTTCTTTTGCCGCCGCCGCCAGCAGTGGAAATAGTGGGAGAATCAGTCTCAGTATTTCTATCAATAGAAATAGTGGGATACACCCTAAAATATTTATCGCCCTGTCATTATATGTAACAAAAAAAGATGGCACTATTTTAAACAGTGATTATCTTTTGAGAGACATTTATAAGAAAGGCCGTATGGGACTATTATTTGTTTCAGATATAATATTCTATGTTACTGCCGCTTTTTATAGAGAAGTATAAATAAATACATAATTGCTGATTATGATGATGGCTAACCTAATTTTAACATCCACTCGTCCTAGATATTCTATGCAATGTTTGAACGGGTCTTTAACTTAAACATCTTTAAAAGAATAAATAACTAGATATTTGAGCAGAGTACGAATGAGTAGTTTGTGTATTAAGCCGATGATATCTATGAACCTTTTTGCAATTTAAAAACCGCGAACCATACATTGCCTCTACACGAAAGCGGAGAAAAAGCACATTACACCATTTCGGTATACTCTAAAAAGTTTCAGAGCGTGTACATAGATGGCGCTGTTTTCAATCCACATGTGCAAAGAAACCCTGTCAAAGATGGCGCTACTAGTGTGCTTCATAAATGTCGTTTACAAACTAATTTATTTCATCTAGTACTTAGACGCAAATTGTTTAATGTTAATGGTATATTCGTGTGGAAAGTAGTTTGGTGCGAATGCGTGCAACAATTCATTGTATCGGCGGGGTCATCGGACGTTTGTCACGCTTTTTAAATAGGTATTTGCTCATGAAAATGTTTTTTATCGTTGAATTACTTTTTGTAATGTATAAACTGTGGTAGGTACTAGGAGCTGATACTCAGAAAGATGGTGACGTCATCTGCGTGAGATATATATCTCACTTTCTAATTCTAAGCTCACTGGCGTACGTATGTAAGTATGAAAGCTTTCGACGTTTCCAAATACGAATAAAACCAGGAGATACGCAAATACGGAAACCTATGGATTCGGTTGGCTGAAACGAGAATTAGTCAGCCATAAGTTCTCGTAAAGCTCGAGCCACTTATTTGTTTAGCCGTGTAACCCAATTCGAGTTGGGAACATGGCTGAGCCATGCTACATTCAATTTCGTGATTATGTATACCATCGGTTATCAATTTTATGTTTTAAAATCAGCCGCAATATCAGAAAGAGTTTGAATATAAACATGGTCATACTAAAGTACCATAATTCAAGTGTTATTTATTTATTGAGCATCGATCAGATAAATCAGTGAAGTATGTAACAAATAATAATATAAATAATAAATAATGCTGGACATTTCATACAGTATCCCCAAAGTAAGCAGAGCTTGTGTTATGCGAACCACGTGACTGATATACATGTTGTATTACTTGTCTGCAAGGTTGTCTGGCAGAGATCGCTATCTAACGATAAGACCGCCCATTGTACTACCGTGTAGCTAAACATTGTTTCTTGTAACAAGTATTTTATATTTTATTCCAATCTTACGCTGTCCATAAAATGGTGAAATTAAAACATTGGTTATTAAAACAGGTTTTATTTAACTCATGAGTCATTATCATCCGTAGTTTTTGACATCTACATTCCCTAAACAAAAAACATCCCTCTCCGTAGGAGTAGGGTAAAAACTAATTGAATCCTTGGCAAATATCCACGATGTGCCAGACTAACATCTGTGAATTGTTAGCGGTAATTTCCTCGGCAAACTCCTCAGATTTTATCGTCGAAATTCGACAAACTTTATAAATTCGACTACGCCTAAATAAAGCCAAGTTTTGATTTCAGATTCGTTTGTAAACCGTCAGAGTCAAGTTAATGACTCTCTCAGGCTCCGAAAGACAGATTTTAAAATAACTTTGATAGCTTGAGGCTAGTGATCTTTCTTTGACATTTTATGAAGAAATATAGCTCTTATAAATCAATTTGATTTTCTAGTGTTATTTGATGTTTATTGGCGGAATTTTAGTCAATAAATTGTGACTCTTCTTACAAGTGTTGACAATTGAATTGACAATTAGAAAATTGAAAATTTGTGATTTGTATGACGAGGAATAAAAGAACATTCTAGACGGATATATGACGTTTAGACTAAACTAAACGTCCTCACGGAATCTATACGAGCATTGTATCCCACTTTGTGATGATACTAAAACAAAACAAAATCACTTGACATCGGCAAAGTTGTCATCAAGACTGATGGTATTATAGGAAGAATAACAAGAAAGTAGATAAGAAGATGTTTGTGTCTCTGTGTCTTCAAAAAGACACGTAGTACTTTTCTGAGTTTTGTTTGGAGTGATATTTAGATCAATGACATAAGATTCAAAATACAATGATTCATAACTCTATCCATTAGACTATATTGAGTTACATGCTATTACAGACGTTAGGGATATTTATTAAGATATTTATTATGTGTACAGAAACATTAAAACGTTTGTTTTAGTAATATTTTATCAAAGTATTAACCTTCACTATATATATATTTCTGCCATCTCATAATGTCCTGGAGTCTTTACGTTTTATCTCTGGGGACTTGTACTCAACAAACTGTGTAAAAGGCATTCTGTAATGCTAAGAAAATTTTGTAACGTGCAAAAAATTGTCCAAATGGCAGAAAAAAATGGTAGTCGATTCCATGTCTGGCGAGTTCTAACTGCCTGTAGTGTAAAAACGATTTCTCGAGCATTATGAGATCTTGCGTTATCGAGGAGCTATAATGAAGAAGATCGGTTGACGGTCAGTTAAATAATGGAGAAGATCGGTGGTCGGAGATCGGAGCCGGGGCTGTATCTCAGCGAGCTTCACCATCATTGTTCGGAGTTCTACACAATAGATGTCTGCCTTTATTGTTTGACTGGATCTGTAGTAGATGTAGTGAATTACGCCATGAAGTGACCACCAAACAGGTGCCATGAACTTTTACCGTAACTTCCCTTTAGGGCATTTTTGCGGCGTTTGACCTGGGGTCAGCCATTGCGTTGTATTGCTTACGATTAGCATAAAGCATCCACTCTTTCTAGCACCTCATAATCCCTTCATTTCTGTACCAAATTAAGAAGGTAAAGCAAATGTCGTTGCGCGTTTTTCTTTGCAGACTAGGCACCTTACTTATTACTATGCCTTACTAGGCATTTAACTTATTTTATCTGTACATAGGTAAATTAGTAATTTTTTATTTTACCGATCTGGTACAAATGGGTCAATACTGTGGGTAAGCTAACGTCAAACCATGCCTTTTAACTCCTTGGTAGTTTGGCATCGGCTTCCGCTATCACTTTCAATTCATCGTTGTTTACCGTAGTGGCTGGCCTTCCACTTGGTTCAGTCTTCAAATCGAAGTTTCCACTACAAAAGCGATTAAAACTAAAAACATGCATTCATTACCCGTGTCCTCTCCAAACAGCATTGATGTTGCGAGCTGAATCTGCTGCGTTAGTTCTACATCAGAACTCTTATCTTAAAGCTGAATGTAAAAACAATTGAAAGCCAAACAACCAAATGTTTTTTTTTTCAAATTTACACAAAGTTTTCTGTGCACAATTTTACTCTAAAATATAACACCATGCAGGCATAATTTTAATTTAAAGTGTCTATGCATTAGAACATCAATTTAATATCTAAACCCGTATTATTAGATTTCGTCAAATGCTCAAGGTTAGACGCATAAAACTAAAAAGACCTCTTCAATGGGTCCAATGATACCGCAAAACTGTTAAAAACTTCCAAACTTCTTGTTTCGCATTAAATGGGTCTAAGGACTTGAAAGTTTATAGCAGTCACCGACATAACAAACGACGATTCAGGAAAAATCCCTGTCTTGTAACCTCAGCAAAACCTTGACGCTTTTAAACGGCGCTCAAATCTATTTTTTTTTATTATTAAGAAAAAAAAAAAACTAGTAATGTTTAAATAAATTTATTCTCTACCTATTAGTGTAAGCTGCTGATGGTGTCAACTTTAGAAGTTGAAGATTATTGAGTTATTAGACTTTTTTTCATAATTATAATTACAGAATTAACAATAACTTTAAGAGGAATTTTGCCATTCAAAAAACAAGCAGATCGTCACCAAATAACGTATGGTGATATTTTAGGGGGTTTTATATTATGGCTAAGATTCAAACAACGAAAACATGTGAAAAGCTTAAGTTTCCGTGTGTCAAAATGAACTAAATTCTGATAAACGAAGCAAAGGATCACGCTTAGTTTTGTCTTTGAATGTTAGCCTAGGACAATCATTTGTAGGTTAGCCAAGATTGTTTTTATTTATTTAATCAAAGGTACACTGTAGGCCAAAGCGCGCCTGAGGCACAGAAGGTTGCGGGTTCGATTCCCGCCTCGTGACAAATGTGTGTATAATCTTCAAGTATTTGTCTCGGGTCTGGGTCTATGCGTAATATGTATGTAGTTACAAAAAACAAGTATGTAAGTAGTATATCAATCATGTGGTACCCATAACACAAGCTCTGCTTACTTTGGGGCCAGAAGATGCTGTGTGAAATATTTGGCATAATTTATTTATTTATTATTTAATATGTATGTATTTACAAAAAACAAATATGTAAGTAGTATATCAATTATGTGGTACCCATAACACAAGCTCTGCTTTCTTTAGGACCAGAAGATGCTGTGTGAAATATTTGGCATAATTTATTTATTTATTATTTAATATGTATGTATTTACAAAAAACAAATATGTAAGTAGTATATCAATTATGTGGTACCCATAACACAAGCTCTGCTAACTTTAGGACCAGAAGATGCTGTGTGAAATATTTGGCATAATTTATTTATTTATTATTTAATATGTATTTATGTATTTAATATGTATGTATTTACAAAAAACAAATATGTAAGTAGTATATCAATTATGTGGTACCCATAACACAAGCTCTGCTTACTTTAGGACCAACAGATGCTGTGTGAAATGTCCGGCCTATTTAAAAAAAAAAACTAAAGCCTCCATTTGATTTGACTTTGATTGCTTATCGTTCCAAGCACTTCAACGCAGTCATTTACTAAGTAAATAAGGTTGTGGGTAACCACTACTAACATAAACAAATGAAAAACCTTCGAGACTAAACAAAAAACTAACTAGCACTTACAGAGACAAAAGCTCTCAGCCACTTCATTTTGTTCGCAACTTCAAAGAATAATGTAATTAAGGACGAAAAGTTGACTTACCTCGAAATGCTAAAAACATTCTGCCATTTACTTAGTGTTTGTTTGTTAATTATTCATTTACAAGCGAGCCGCCCAGCTTTGCAATTTCATCGTGAAATATAGTCCCGTCAATACGCGTCGTAATTTTTAAATAAAAACGCCTCTGAGGCGCACTTCATCCACTCACCACACTTGTTCGTAATAACTAGCGACACGATACGAAGAAGAAGAACGAAAGGTCCGAAATATTTATTTGGAACCACAAACAATATTAATATTAACATAATGAAAAACAGTGATGGTGATTAGTTTCCTTCTCCGTGGTACATAAGTAAAACCTATTCTGCTTTCTAGATAAATAAAAGAAAAAAATAGATCGATCTCTGGAGTTCGTAAACGTAGCGGAACCGTTGTTTTCATTCATAACACATGTGGTTTGGAAACATAAAAAGGATGATGTAATATATAAACCACGCATTTGACGACCTCTGTGGAGCAATGGGCTTAGGTCCGGCTGAGACGCAAAAGGTTGCGGGTTCGATTCCCGCCGCGGGACAAATGTTTGTATGATTTGCAACTATTTGTCTCGGGACTGGGTGTTTCTATGTATAATATGTATGTATGTACACAAAAAAAATGTATATAAGTAGTACCTACATCAGTCTTAGGTACCCATAACACAAGCTCTGCTTACTTTGGGGCCAGATGATGCTGTGTGAAATGTCCGGTATTATTATTATATTATTATTATTTAATTTAGCTCCATTATTATTTTAATTTAGCTCCATAAATGGCAGTAATCTGGATCAGTTGAGGTATCTATAGATCGTTTTAAACGGTCCTTAGATAGCAACTGTTTCACGTGTATTTTATATTATTGTATATTCTGTACATTTCTGTAAATAAATGTAATATAAATTTAAAAATTCCATAAGTTACATATAATCATCGGGATATATTATTAAGTACTTATCAAATAAATGATATTTTCTTTATTATAATAGGTTTGTACTGATAACTATAGAATCAAATTAATTGCCAACAATCATTAAAAATTAAATAAAATAACCAAAACTAACCTAAACATCGCAATCTGGGGACGATAATCGATTTATTTGGCGACAGATCTACCATTCTGAGTACGAAGCTATTATTTAAGGAATAAACCCTTTAATTTGAAAATGAAATTTTTGTTCATGAATGAACTACGATTTTTTAGATAATCCATCTCCTATTTTAGATACATAATGACATTAATTGGGTAATTCATACCTGGCGACACTTTTTATTTATCTGAGAATGAAATATTTCGTGGCGATAGATCTATTAATTAGATAAAACAAGTTGATGACAAATTGAAACATTGCTGACAAAAAATATAATTCTCAAAATAAATGGTCAAGAGTAAGATTAGGGGCCCACAGACAGACATACGGACAGACGGATGAGAAGACAAGACGAGTTTCTTGTAAATTTAAGTGAAGTTAAGTGATGCGAATGTTAATTTGAATTCGAATAATGGTGTAAAAAGGTACTAACTAGTCCCTCTCCTGACGCGGTGTCTCGGTGAGTTGGCTGGCGTGCTGTGCTCTGAGCTTTGGTACTCGGTACCGCTGCTGTCTGCCACCGCCGTCGCCAGCGAGAACTGGTTGCCGGCACATCGTTCTCTGCTTCTACTGCGCTGCCATCGGCTCTGAAGCAAAACATATAATTCTTGCTAGTTATTTTATTATTATTATTATCAGCCTACACTATCCCACTACTGGGCAAAGGCCTCCTACCATTCTCTCAATTCATCCCTCTCCCGCGCTACGATTATCCAGTAAGCGTGGAATTTGATGAGCTCGTCTCTCCACCTGGTTCGTTACCAGTTATCATATACTAAGGGAAAATGTTACACCTTTACTAGGCTTTATTTGTTATGAGTAAACATTAAAAAAACAAGATGGTGTAAAAATCGTTTGAGATACGACGTATATATTTTGATTTAGTTTATCTGTACAAAATATTTCACTCCATAATTGACTCGTCTGAACTATTTTGTCTAAATCTCTTTCAATATTAACTTCAATATTAGCCTACTCGTGTATAAAAACAATATTCATTTTTTAATCCTCTAACAAGAATGTGTCGACAGCTCAATGAATTATCAAAGACTAATTCGGAGCTGGATATTTTTAACTCAAATTTAAATACATTTATTGTACCAATCAAAGACATCCTCCATTTTAACAGGGCATTTGAAGCTAATTGTAGCGTTTTGAAAGTCCATTAACTAGGTAGTTAGTTTAATATATGTAATATTTGTCATAAATTATATGTTATCAATTTAATTTGTAACTTCTTACTCCTTGATTTTGTGTAATTTGGTCCTCGAAAATATTTTATGAATACATTTTGTTCATTCACATTATATTATTTTCCTGTGCTGAGCGCACAGCAGTGCGCTAGTGAGTGAAGTGAAAAAGTGATATTCCTAAATCAAAACTGTATTCTAGTTACATGTAATTTTCATTTGTTTGTAACAAGTATTGCGTGTGACAGTATAATTGAAATAATACTCATAGATTCCAATATAAAACCACCTATATCATTCACTTAGTTTACAGCTAAAATCACAGATGGTGTATTGATAGGCTTTACAGCTTTAAAACTATTTTTATCTTTGTGAACTACATACATTTGTATCAGTTACTTATTTGTTATTATGTTGCTACCTGTCGGTGTGTAATGTTTTATTACTTGATGTGCTATTACGTGCAGGTAACTATAATTTTACTAGTATTTACTAGCTATGCTATGGTGTAATAGGTATGTCTTTAAATGCCTTGGAAGTTTTGATATATCAACATTATTGTTTGTTGAATAATTTCCATAAAGTTGCATTTAAATTTATCAACCTACATTTCCCCACTTATTAAGTAGTCTGAAGTCTTTAGTATGTTTTAGGTATAGTTCTAGACTATTTCTGACACGTGCCGCGAATTCATTCGTGCAATTATCTTTCTATTTTTTATTTACCACGCGGGCAATGCCGCGGGAAACAGCTAGTATCCAGGAAACGAGTCAGCGTGGTAATCAAAACCTTGACCTTGAACCCGGCACTTCACGTTTGCTCGAAATCCTTTAATTCAGACCTCAAAAGGCGCAAATATGCCGGTCTTGATAAAGCGTACATATTTGAGCCTTTTGTAGTCGAGACCGTAGGGAACAGGAGCCAACCGCGTTTTCAAAATGTTTTCTCGGCGTCTAATAGAAACATTGCGTGACTCATAAGCTGACTTCTTTCTGGCCCAGCGTATTAGCATTGCCATGCAATTCCGACAGTGTCTTGGGAACGCTGCCCTCTGGCAGTGATCTAGATCAGTTAAGCTATCTTTAGATCGTTTTAAACGGTCTATAGATAGTTATATATATCATTTTATATTATTCTGTACATATCTGTTATTATTTATTGAATTTTTATTCGTTATTCGGGTCAAAGTTTTCTCTCATGTGGACCACACTTGAAAGAACGAGGCCCATGGACAACTTTTTATAAATTATTGGTTTTTTCTTAAATTATCAGAAACCCAAATATTCATTCAGATTATGACTCAGAGTCAGTATAAATGATTATAAAAATTACCATAAAATTACCCCAATACTGTATTTTTTGCAATTTACCCCGGACCTACTCTGGAAGAAAACTTGCAGGTAGGCTGACCCCACTATGTGACGCACAGTTTGGAAAGAAAGAGAGGTCTTGGATTTACCCTCGCGCGGTAGAGCCGACCTTTATTTAATAACTCTTTCACGTAATAACTCTACTTCATTAATATGCTATCAAAATCTATCGACATTTTAATTATAATCCGATGGGAGTGATAAAACGGTGTCTGACCCTCCGACAAAACCACTGCGAGCTATTTCGGATATTGGCTATAACCAGCCCCCACTTCACCCCGCGGGGGTTGAAATATGGAAATTACTTTTTCAAAAGATTCCTTTTACCAATAGGTATAACGAACTTTTAATACACTTTCAATCGGTTTCTATTTGATAACAACATAGATTGAATGGCTTAGATTGTCAGTCCGTCACTTTAATTTATTGAAAGAAAGAAAGCAGGAAAAATTATTTATTCATCATTTTTTGCAGACTAGTGCAATGCTAACGACTTTGCTCGCGTACTATAATAACTTTAATTCAACTCTGGATAAAGGGGTTGATTTTCGGAATAAGCGCTTTAAACATACCCTCTAGAGGCTGATGCAATAAGATTCAGCTCAAAAAATATATTTTCTATATAATAAAATTTTCCGTAGAAGCGAAGGTCGTGGATTCGAATCCGGACGTGAACCAATATATTTTTCTGTTCGAAAATAAATGTACACTATACCAGTACTCCCAATCAATGAATGAAAACATCGTGAGTAAACCATATGTAGATGCTAGAGGCATGTCGTAGAACCTAAAAGGTTCGAAGACATGTGCCAAGTACACGAAAGGAGCCTCTGAGGCGCACTTTAATCCTTTCACCACACTGGTTATAAATAACTAGATGAACTGTTTTACTAGAACACCCTCAAACCAGTGGTTTATATGTCAGTGAGTTTCTTATAAATGTAGATGGTGACTTACTTTAAGGTTAGTAAAGAAATGCTGTGTTCGATGAACGACGCTCAGTGGCGTGTGGTGATGAGCAGACCTAGCTCGAGGCGGAGGCGACGTCGGTGCTATGCAGGACAACTCCGAAGCCGATTTAGAGAGCCGTCCGCTCAGTGCTTCAGACCGCTCTGTAACAAACATCATATTGTTTTTTAAACATTCGAGATCAGAATTCACATTGTTTTGGTAGTTCACGGGTATTTATCGCGTACAACCATTGAATTTATTTCCGACGTTTCGGTTATAAATAAATAAATATAGGACCCTGCCTTTTCAGATGTATTTTTACAAAATAACATTTTACTTTATAAGTTTTTTATTTAACTCTTACCATCCGCTGTACTCCATAACGATCAGCAGAGGATCATCGAAACCAGCATGTAACTGTAAAATCGGGTTGGTATTTTTCACTAATCTGAAAAACACTTCGAGCGAGGATTTCTACGTGGAACTGATTCCAGACTGATTCCAGATGAGTGCTGCTTGGAGACTTATGATGGAGACAACTGCGATAGGCTTCAAAGGATTGGGAATGCTCTGAAGTCATTCCTAGAGGAACGAGGTAGAACGTGTCTTGATTGCGATTAATGGCTTAAATGGAGGAGGCATAAGGACAAAGGTCAGAGGACAACCTGATTAATAATTTACTATTAAAAAAATGGACATTACTGGTGTCACAATTTATAACATAATTTTTAGTTTTAATAATGTAATATAAATTTTGCACGTGGACCGTACTGAAAAATATAAGAGCTAGAGCAACAGAGATAGACCAGGGTAGAAGCCTTTAAAAAAAAATAGAAAAAAAAATAGCAGAATGAAACCCAATGGAAAAGGAGGAAAATATTTAAAAAAAGGAAGGAAAAATAATTTACGGGGGATCTGAGGTCGGGAAGGGGAAGGAGGTGAGTTTTTAAGGGTAAAAAACGGTTCCGATTTCCGGCAAAACTACAAGTCCTATGCTACTTGCGTAGACACCCTGGATGCATCCCATTTGTCGGGGACTTCCGTTAGGGCTGGTGCGGCGGCTGAATGTGCCGAGGACCTCAAAAACCGCAAATATGCTGGTTTGGATAAGGCTGTAGGCCTTTTGAGCCTTTTGGAGCCTATTTGAGCCTTTTGGAGTCGAGACCCTGGGCCCGTGGGGAACAGGAGCCCACTGCGTTTTCAAAATTATTTCACGGCGTCTGGTAGATACGTTGCATGACCCAAGAGCTGGCTCCTATCTGGCTCAGCGTATTAGCATTGCCATTCAACGTGGTAATGCCGCCAGTATCTTGGGAACGCTGCCCTCTGGCAGTGATTTGGATCAGTTGAGCTATCTATAGATCGTTTTATACGGTCCTTAGATAGCTCAACTGTTTCACGTGTATTTTATATTATTGTATATTATTTTGTACATTTCTGTAATTATTTATATTATTATATACAATTTTGAGCTATTTATTAAAATTTACATTTAATTACTCGAAAAACATAAGATTACATTTTACATTGATAAACAAAAAAATGCAAATCAAAATATACTACTATATATAATCAACAAACAAATAAGTTAATAAAGTTAATATTTAATAAGACATCTACAATATTTTGAGAAAGTTGTAGAATCTTCTCTAAATTATATGCGTGCCTATTTATTACTATTTTAAGATTAGTTATATATCTGAGTGACCTGCGAAAAGTTTTAGCCCATCAAAAGGTATTTCATAGAGCCCCACTTCTCTAAGGAGCTAGGCGGGTCTGGGCCTTACTACATACCTGCTATTTCGTAGCAGCTGTAAAAACCGTTAGCCAGTATTTGAGATACAGAGCAGTGTACAACATCGTTTATAAAAATACACGTGCAGGTTGAGTTACCTTAAGAGAATTGTGACAAATTTACGTTAAAAAAAAAGCTTTTGGAATCTGCATAGCAAGGTAAATACTATCTTTATCTGTATCAATCAACTCTAACATAAAAATAGTAATATTTTCTTTCAAAAATAGTATGCTTAACATAACCTAAAAAATTAAAATTGTATGATATTATAGTACAAGATTAAAAAATGATAATCTCGTTTATTTTGCACAAACAAATTTGTTAATTCGATTTTGTCTTTTTAGTCCGGTCAATTTAGACATAAAAATAGTGGTCAAATAACCAAAATTCCCGGAAAGCCAAATATTGGTGGAGAGCTGGGGTTTACCATTACAAATAAAGTTTTAAAAGTCCCCAACGATCCTATGTGTGCTTCATAAGTTATTCGGGGTCAAAGGTCAAAATTTGAGGTTTTTTGGATTTTTTTCGAAAACGGTAGGTCTATCAAAAAAAAAACCTCAAACCAAAGTTGTAGATCTTAAAATTCTCTACAAAAATAGTCCATATAATTTTTTTCCTTAGAGTTACCATTCGTGAGATATCGCGATTCTAAGAGTCACACTATACATGATATGCACATATAAGCCACGTATATACATATCAGGCACTTAAGATTTATTATTAATATTATTATTAATAATTAGAACGGCACAACCAATTACTCTAATTAAGCACATAGATAACAAATCGAAATAAATGTCACAGTAAGAAATAGTAAAAATCAGAAGTAAATAATTAGTAAAATGTTGTATACATGTCGATATTAATAATATAATGTCAGATTCCAAAGATATGTATATATACCTATCTGTGTCTCTTTTATATATACTATACTATCCTGAAAACATTTATTGAAAAGACAGTCAGTCCCTAACTGAATCCCCTCTAACCACGTGGACATGAAAAACATCTGGCTATTCTCTGTCTCTTTCTATTGTCCGTATTCGAAAAAAAAGATTTGACTGACGGCGCTAAAGTATTTACAGAAATTGATTCCAGGCCTCAAACAATAATTACAGAAGGAATTCGCTTTCTTCTTGCGGTTTATGGAGCTCCAAAAAAAATTACTTGCATTGATAAATACCGATACTTAACTTTTGTAAAAAATACGCGAAACAAGAAACAGGTACAACTATCATGTCTTCCTCCAACATCGGCATCTGCTATTCAATATTTGTATCGAGTATACCATCAAGTTCAAACATGGCTAGGCAATCAACTGAACCCAGAAGACTGGGGTTGGAAATTGATAGATAATACTCTGGAACCGATTAAAACTTTACTCCCACCACCTGCTCCAGAAAAACTCCTCAACACTATTTTTTGCAATTGCAAAAAAGGTTGTAGTGCCAAATGTGGCTGTAAAAAATTCGGGTTGCTGTGTTCTCCAGCGTGTAACAATTGCCAAGGTCAGTCTTGCTCAAATGTCCAGTTGAGTACAATTGAGGAAGATTCCTGTGATTCTAATGAAGAGACTAATGACTCAGCCACATTTGAACAATTTATGAACATCCAGCAAGAGGAAGAGGAAGAAGAAGACAATATCAATAATAAAGTAATATCTAGAACTTGACGGGTATTTTTCCCTTAAATAATCCTAAAATTGTCATGACAGTTAGTGGAGTAGGCCTACAGGGGAAACCACGGTAAAAAAAACGCGTCAAGTACACTACCTCACAGGTGGATGGGATTCAGCAAAATAGTGACCTTCATAAAATCAACACTAGGAATAAACATAAATTATACATCTCTAGGTTTCGACTAGAAAAAGTTAATAAGTCATTTATGGGGAACACGGTGCGCTTCTATAATAAGCTTCCTGAAAATGCTAATAAACTACCTATTAAGAAATTTAAAGCATACATTAAAGGTAGTCTGTTGAAGAAAGCTTATTATAATATAAATGACTATATTATTGATAAGAATGCATGGCCTCATGTCGCTCTGCCGTCAGACAGATAACCGAAACACTTGAAATGTATAAACTCTCTTGTATTAGTATTTCGTAGTTAAGGTAGTTATAAGATGGATCATATAAAAAAGCGCTAGGACCAAGACGAGTTTCTTGCCAATTCTTCTCGAGCTTGGGTTAGGATGAATTGGCACCTAAATTCACCTATATGTAAGTAAGGTGTATGTAAGTAAGTATGTAAGACGTTTCAAAGTGATCCTTGTGATTGTATTGAATAAATCATCTTTTGACTTTGTGACGTGGAAATGTGTGCATTATCATGTATAATGTGACTCTTAAAATCGCGATATCTCACGAATGGTAACTCTTAGGAAAAAAATCATATGGACCATTTTTGTAGAGAATTTTAAAGTCTACAACTTTGGTTTGAGGTTTTTTTTTGATAAAACTTACCGTTTTCGAAAAAAATCCAAAAAACCTCAAATTTTGACCTTTGACCCCGAATAACTTTTGAAGCACACATAGGATCGATGGGGACTTTTAAAACTTTATTTGTAATGGTAAACCCCAGCTCTCCACCAATATTTGGCTTTCCGGGAATTTTTGTTATTTTAAATGTCTATATTGACCGGACTATTTAAGATTGTCATTATGGATGATTCTGTTTGTATAATTTGCAATAAGGCAGATGATAAGCAAGTGTATGAAATAAAAAAGCAGCTTTGAGTCGTTTAGTGGAGTCTAGCAAGAAAAGAATCGACAATAAATACAAAAAATTTGAGACTTTGACATCAGCTTTTATTCATCGAAGTTGTCGATCGAAGAGAAAATGTAATAAAGATCGAAGTTTTTTACATTTTCTGAGAAGATTTACAGTAATATATATTTTTTTACACCATCGGAAAGTAGAGATTTCAACAAACAGAAAGCAGACCAACTTTTTGAAAAAAGCTGATATTTTGACAGGTGAATTTTCGATTAAAAATTAGGGTGCTTTTTCGATATTAAGTCAAAATAAGGTGAAAAAATTAATATATCAAATCAAATAAATTACAGTGTATTTGGGACATAAAAAGGTTACTTTTCAACAAATTTCGTGAAAAAAAAATCTTTGTACGAAAAATATCCAAAAACTTGATATTTTGAATTTTTTACATAAATTTTGAGGTTATGTGAAAAAAGTGTATTTACAAAAGTTGTAGATCTTTTATTACCTACAACTTTGCCATATGACTTTTTTCCATAGGACTTGTAGTTTTGCCGGAAATCGAGATAAACCGTTTTTTACCCCTAAAAACTCACCCCTTCCCCTTCCTGACCTCAGATCGCCTGTAAATTATTTTTCCTTCCATTTTTATAATATTGTCCTCCTTTTCCAATGGGTTTCATCCTACTATTATTTTTTCTGGTTTCAAAAATTGTCGACCCTGGTCTACGAAGGAAAACTTGAAACAAACCCGGCTCGGTTTGTTTCAAGTTTCGGCTTGGTTCCCGGCTCCCCTTCCCTTCTGGCTGCCGTACTGTTCGGACATGCTCTAGTATTTTAATTTAAATATTGAATAATATAATTGTTGGGGCTTCGGCGCGGAGTCTTCGGATCCTTTGCTGGTGCTGCTGGTGCTTCGCCCTTTGACGCTGTGGAGATCGCTCGATCCGTGAGTCGTTCTCAACTTATTGCGTTTCCTCGGATTCGATCTGACGCCCGTCAGCGTCTCAGCCGCGCGCATCGCACGCCATACCAGGGATTGAGTGAGGAGCCGCGGCGAAATTATCGTGCGCTTGAAGCGTCGTGTGCTACGTGGGTCTACGTGCCTATTACGTCATTCTAGACAGCTACGTATTCGCTACGCGCGACGGCTACAGCGATTTCTCTGTGGTCTTGTTATATTGCTTGCAGTTGGGACATTTTATTCTACTTAACTTCCAACATGCCATTAAATCGTACACCTCCACCCGTAACAATATCACCTACGGGTCTAGGTCACACTGCGAGTGTACCGCTACTACTGCATAGCACATCGGAACCAAGCCTTACTGCAGAAATAAATCCCGAATTTGGAACTCCCAAGGCACTACGCCTACTCATGCGTTCAGAAATTTGCGATGAAGCGGATGATGCGACTCTCGTAACATTTATGAGTGATATCAAAAAAATTATGGTAGACTTTCAGGAGCAGCAAAATTTTAAGTATGAGAAGCTGTTTGCTGTGGTGGAGGAATTTCGCATAGCAGTGGATTTTTTTTGTTCAAAAGAACGAGTCGTTGCAAACTCAAGTCAACAAGCTCGAGACAGATAGGACTGCAAACCTAGAGTACATTACTGCTCTAGAAACGAAAGTAGAAAATTTCGAACGCTGTGCAAGGTCTACTTGCCTAGAAATTAGAAACATTCCCTCATCCCAGTCTGAGACTAAATCTGCTCTTGTAAGTAACGTCATCCAAATCGGTAAGGTATTAAACATACCGATGCAAGCGTCCGAGGTCAAAGATGTCTTTAGGATAAAAACTAAAGACCCGGCGAACAAAACAATTATTGTTGACTTTGCCAGTGTACTGCTGAAGGAGAGATTTGTCACCAGCTACAAGAAGTGTAACAGGGAGAAAAACCGACTGACCACTGAGAAACTAAGACTTGCCTATTTTTATTTCTGAAAACTTATCAGCGAAACTAAAGAAACTATTCTATCTGGCTCGAGAACATGCCAAAGCAAATGATTTTCAGTTTTGCTGGGTCTCGGGCGGCAAAATCTTCCTGCGCAAACGTGAGGGTGGATCGCTTGTAAGAGTTAGCAATGAAGCAGACCTCTCCAACATGTCTTGCAACAAGTGACTATTGTTCGCTTATCGTCTACAAATCCACCATGGATCTAATTTATTCGTATTAGTATTTATTTTCTATTCATTAGTTTGCATTTTTTGTTCGCCATGTGAGAATACTGAGACACCCTTACACACTACACTTTCACTTTATACCACAAATACTACACACAAAACGTAGCACACTCTTATGTAACAATACTCGTCATTTCTTTGTATTTGTTCCATTCAAATGGATAATACAAACCTACTTTCAGCTAGAGACCAGGCAAAATAAGTCCTACTTGTTCTTAGACCACCTGCTAATTTTTACATTGCATAATGGATGAACTTGTTTCAATTACTTCTGACATCGAAAAGTTTTCTGTAACAGACTCATATATCTGCTCCCCTGAAGAAACCAGTCAGTACTTTTTAGATTGCAATTCTGCTCTGAAAATATTACACCTAAACATCAGGAGTATTAACAGTAACTTTGACAGTTTTACTGTACTCTTACATAGAATACAATCAGATGTAGACATTATAATACTGTCCGAGTGCTGGTTGAGTAAGTGCCCATGCCTTCCTAATTTGCCTGGGTTCAACTCTTTCTCTTCTGACTTCAAGACACAGAACGAAGGTGTGGTTGCGTACATTCATGTCGGTTTAGCGTGCAGTGTAGAAAATCTAGTATTTACGGATGCAAATTGTCTACTAATAAAATGTGAGAAAAGCATAGCTATTGTGACACTCTATCGTTCCCCTTCGGTAAAAAATATTGACCCCTTCCTTTGCAGTCTTGACTGTACACTAACCACATTAAAAGAATTTAATACGATTGCTGTGGTTGGTGATTTGAATATAAATATTGCTCCGAACTCTAATGACACCGATTCTGATGATTATTTAAATCTCTTAGCTGCTCATGCTATGCTTCCCACCTACAATTTTCCAACCCGACTGAACAACTGCTTGGATCATATCATCTTAAAGTCACCTCACTCAGCAGTATCTTTAATCCTTAACACTATGATAACCGACCACGCTCCATCTCTTTGTTCCATTAACATGACAACTAAATCTAAACCAACAAAACCTAACATAAAAACAGATATTCCTGCAATTATTAAAGAAATTGAAGGTACTGACTTTTCTCATATCCTCTTATCAGATAATCCAAACTGTAACGCTCAAACTCTAGTTGAAACTTTGTCTAAAATTGTAAAAAAACATTCGCAAATTTTGACTTTTCCTAGCAAAAAACGTGTGATTAAACCTTGGATTACCCCTAGCCTTCTAAAGTGCATTCATCACAGAGATAAGCTTTACAGAAAATATAAAAAGAATATTCATAACGAAATTCTAAGAATCACTTTCACTCGTTACCGCAATTTCTGTAATAACCTGTTAAAGAAAATAAAGCGTGAACACGAACGCAATGAGCTTCTGAGGGCCAGGAATAGTCCAAAATCTAACTGGAAACTTGTCAAACAAATTGCCAATCTTGATCGTAACCGTTCATCTTCCGAAGAACTACTGAATATTGCTGTCTCTGCCAAAGCTTCTGTAAACATAGTGAACAAGTTTTTTGCCAATGTCGGAAAAAATTTAGCATCCCAAATCAACACTCCACCCATTTTATCTAGTACCTTCCCTATCGAAGTGCTTCCCAACATCACCTCTTCATTCCATGGCACTCCTTCCTACTGATCCAATAGAAATTGAAAATATAATTCTAAGCCTGAAAGACAAGTGTGCTGTGGGCTGGGATGGCATCCCCACCTTAGTCATCAAAGGTGCAAGAAATACTTTAATCCCTATTTTAGATCACATATTTAATCTCTGTCTATTTACTGGCACATTTCCCTCTGTTTTCAAAAAGGCTCTTGTCCATCCTATACATAAAGGTGGTGACAAGCAAAATATAAATAATTTCCGGCCAATTTCGGTTCTGAGTGTCTTGTCAAAAATTTTTGAAAAAATTATTAATCGAAGACTACTTAATTTCTTAAATGAGAACCATATTTTTTCTGATAGCCAGTTTGGCTTCCGTAAATCCAGATCCACCGAGGATGCGGTAGTTGAATTAACATCTACTATTGTAAAAAATTTTGACAGGAAGCTCAAATTAGTTGGTGTTTTCCTAGACCTTTCCAAGGCATTCGACACCGTTTCAGTTCCTTTGCTACTGGATAAGCTAGAGCGCATTGGAATTAGAGGCACTGTCAACGACCTTTTCAAAAGCTACCTAACCGATCGCTCACAAGAGGTCGTCGTAAATGGCGTCTTTAGCAATGTGGAAGTGATTCATTTTGGCGTTCCTCAAGGAAGTGTTCTCGGTCCTTCTCTATTCCTCGTGTACATCAACGAACTGTGTAAACTCTCTCTTCCTAATTGTCAAAAAATCACTTACGCAGATGACACTGCACTGCTTGTTAGCGGACAAAGTTGGGAAGAGGTACAACTGCTTGCTGAAGCGGCCTTAAGAGACGTCCTAAACTGGCTTTCAACCAACCTTCTTACCCTCAATGTCAAGAAATCTAATTTTATTACCTTCTCTCCCACTAATCGAACCCAACCACTCTCCTTTTCCCTTCGCGCACACACTTGTCCAGTCGAAGTCAATTACTTTTGCTCCTGCCAAACCCTTCATCACGTCACTTCGACAAAGTATCTTGGCGTCCACGTCGATAGTTTCCTCTCCTGGACCCCTCACATCGAGAATACTATAGCTAGAGTACGCAAACTCATGTTCGTCTTTAAGAACTTAAGAAGTGTTGCTGATTCTCAGTGTATGAAAGTTGTTTATTTTGCTCTCGCACAATCCATCTTGAACTACTGCATCACTGCATGGGGCGGTTGCATCAAAACTCAGATGCTTAGAGTGGAGCGGGCGCAGCGGGCTGTCCTTAAAGTGATGTCCTCTAGACCAAGGAAATTCCTCACCTAACTTCTTTTACAACAATGCGAAGTTCTTTCAGTTAGGCAACTATTTGTCTTGGCTACTGTTTTACGTCAGCACCGGCACTTGTTTTATGACCCTAAACTCCTTGAGAATAAACGTCGCTCAGACATAGTGTGCAAAATTCTACCACGAAGAACAACTATAGCTAGCCGCCATTTCTGTTATCTAAGCTCTCCACTGTATAATAAGGTTAACAAGGCTATAGGTATATACCTGCTCCCTCAACACAAATGTAAAATGAAATGTTTAAATTGGCTCTTATGAACAAACAGAAGATCTCCTCCTTCCTTTCTCATAACTGCTAAAGACAAGTTACATAAACCACACATCCTTAGGTACATATTACACACACACACACACTCACATACACTCCCACACACTCACACATACTCCCACACTACACACTTTTAACTCACATCCCCACACACTCACACCTATCATCTCCTCCTCAGTCATTCATTAGACTTTCTCATTAGTGTTATAATTTTTTCTTTTAATTTTATTTTAAATAGTTTTTTTTATACAGAACCTACTCATCAGTCCTGAAGGTGGGCGTTGAGACTGCTTCACAGTTTATAACTTTTGTAGTTTCATCGTTTTACTTGTAATTTATGTTCACTTGTGTACTTTGTTCTGAATAAACCAATTTTTAATTTAAAAATTTTTAATCGGTGCCAGCTGTTATGTACCTGCAACCGAAGTGACACCGCATGTACTGACTCGTCTTTCATGCGGGTCCTGTCAGCAAGGTCGAGAGGCTAGTGTGGGTACCTGGAAAAGCCTGCGCTATCAAACAGAATCCCAGGCAGAGTGTTGTCAGTGGAGAGGAAAGTTCACCCACCTCAGCTTGCTTGATCCATGAACGAAAGTTTTATAAAACGAAAGTTTTACAAATAACTGCTCTGTAAGTTGACTGACGTCACCTAAATCATCTTCAATAGATAAACTAAGGCCAATAATGATTGGTGGACTACGAACACAACACCATTTAGCCCCAAACTAAGCATAATTTGTTTTATGGTGACTGATCTGATATGATATGACTGATATAAATACATTTGCCTAATATCTGCCTAATATGCGACACGATTTAAAATCACATCGTACTTTAATTGAGATTTAAGTCTGGATTTTTTAAAAGCATTTCATTATGAACTGTTAATAGTAGATTCTTGCACCGAGCGCAAAGTGAGTTATTAATGCACGAGTGTTATGTTGGTGCCCGAGCGCAAGCGAGGGCACTGAATTAACACGAGTGCATTAATTACTCTCTTTAGCAAGGTGCGTAATTTACTTTTCTTTCAATTACCAGTCTAGGTACCTACTGTGATAAAATATACCTACTCAAAATAAAAATACGAAGAATCAAAGATTTACAATGCTAGGTTTTATTCAGCCGATTTTTATTATCAGCCAGTACCTTTTTGATCTAATGCAAACATTTTATAGTAAACCTAATCGGAGATATTAAACCTCTGTGGTAAATTTATCTTAATAAAAAGTCAAAAACAGTGCAATAATGAGATTTCATATAACATTACTGCACTGTTTTGGTTCTAAGCAAAAAATACGTCCTTTGTGATCGGTTTTTTAGTGATTAAAGCCCCGGATACACTAGGGAACATTTTGTCCCGCAACACGACGCGCAACACTCAATATACGTGACGCTGCAACGTTGCATAGTGTCCGGCAACATGCTCCGCAACATTCTACGTGACGCGGGGCATGTTGCTTGCTTCCGCTTCGAGAGCGAGCGCACTTGTCCCGCGTCAGTGTCGCGCCATTTGTCACCGAGTGTAGTCGCGTACGCAACGTGCCTCTTAAAATGTCTGTAGTGTGGGGAAATGATACCGTGCTTTCACTTCATGAGCTTTACGAAAGTCGTGGATTATTGTGGGATACTTCACACCGTGATTATCGAAATAAAATAAAGAAAAATGACGCGTGGGAGGATATTGCCAAGGCGCTTAAATTGCCTAGAAAAGAAACAGAAACCAAAGTTCATACCCTGCGTTCATAATTTGTCCTAGAAAGGAAGAAAGTGAAATCTAATATGAGGACTAATAGCATTCCGTACTATTGTATCCTGTTTGGCTATGGAAGGACCGATCATTTGCAATAAAGTTTCAAAATCAGATGATGACATTCGAGTAAAATTCACAAACGATCCGTCAGACATTCGGAGATCACTTAGAATATTAACTCTTCTTTCTCTTTGTAGTATGAAATTCTGCATTCACCACCTTCTCTTTCTCTTACGTTTCAACAACCTCGATATAATTACTATGTACGCAGCACTATAGTCTCGGGCAACATTTCTATAAACACTGACTAGTGTGGCCTACACAATGTTCCGCGACATGTACCTATATATAATACCTTCTAAATAGACTGTTTCCATACATTACTTCCTCTATACAAAAGTATTTATATATATTTATATATATTTATATATAAATATATATATATATGTCACTTTTGTATAGAGGAAGTAATGTAATGTAACACTCTATTTAGAAGGTTATCTAACTTTGGAAATGTTATTTTTATAAATGAAATACTTAGTTGTTAATCACTCAGCGTCTATTCCGTACTCATGTAGGTACATGTATTATTCGTCTGCTTGTCGGGAGTTGACTGAGGTATCCAGCGCGCGTGACGTATTGCATTGCTTATATTTTGCTGTGCTAAGCTGCGCTGCGATCCCTACACAAACGTTAGTAATCAATGTTCAATCATAACTTAATCTAATTAATATATTAATAATTAAAAGAGCTGATGCAGTTCAAATGACTGAACAGATTTTCTCAAATGAAAGCTAAAACAGGCCGGACATTTCACACAGGATCATCTGGCCCCAAAAGTACTATAGATATAATACTTATATCCTTTTTTTTTGTAAATACATATTATATATAGAAACACCCAGACCCTGAGACAAGTACTTGCAGATCGTACAAACATTTGTCCCGCGGCGGGAATCATACATTAAATACGGAGATGTAGGATTGCGCAACATTTCTATACCGTTTTCTCAACCTAGTCAACTTTATATATCCATATAAAAAAACAGTAGATTGGTATAAAAAACATGCTCAATGTTATTATTACTATATAGCCTGCGTAGTTTTACAGCGAAGCTGACAATCATAGATCTTATGGTTAACGAATGCATCAATAAAATAATTTAAATAAAAATTAAAAAGCCTGTTTATTCCGTGACTCAGGTGTTACTTAAATTATATACATACATATAAATTTTATAAATGATAAACATTGTTATTTCAATGTAGTTAAGTAATCTATTAACATATTATATAAATGTGTGTATGTATGTTCCGTATAGACTCCGAAACCAATGGACCGATGTCGATGATTTTTTTAGGATATCTTCAGATGGGCCTAGTGGGTGATCCTATGGTAGCGGATCGGATCGGATCGGATCAACATAACTTAGGAACGGCGTGCAAAGCCGTGTGCAGAAGCTAATTTAGAATAAATTATAAACATTTTCGATTTTATACGTGTAGATATTTACCCCTCTCGGGTAAAGGCCTCCTCCGGTTCATTCCATCTGTCGCGATATATTGTCGTTTCAGATCAGTCTGTTTCCCTCAGGACTTCCTTTATTTCGAACTAGCTGGTGCCGGCAATTTCGTCTGCGCAGAGTTAGTACTTCGAGTAATTCTAACGGTTTTTGCAACGCACGCCAGAATAGCTCGCAGATGGCAGATTTTTTGCCTACTTACTTGACACTTATCGTTATATTTTGGACAAACCACTCAATATCTTTATAAATTATAGCCTATGTGTTATTTTGATGTATAAGCTATATTATTGTTAAGTTTCATTAAAATACATTCAGTTGTTTTTGCGTGAAAGAGTAACAAACATACATTCAAACTTTCGCGTTTATAATATTAGTAAGGATGCATTATATACACCAAAACTGACAGCGCAAACACAGCCCGGCTGGTTAGTCTAAGCGGAATTATTTATGAGTATTTTCTTGAAATTTTCTCGGCGGCAAGTACTATACAATTTGAGAAACACGGGGTTTTACTCACGTATTATTTTATCGATGGCCTCACCGACACTGTTTTGAAAGTGTTCACGAAAGTTTTGAAACTGAAATGCATTTTACTATGCGGTATACCAAATTCCACTGGTAAAGTTACAAAGTTACAAAGTAAATTGACTCTGCTTAAAGAAACGGAATTTAGTATTGTGTATTCTGTTTATCGCTCGTTTTCCAGCTGAACTTTAAATGCAAATGTTAAAAGCTAATGAGAATGTAGCGAATTATAATAAAGTTGCATATTTTGCATCTACTCGTAGCTGCTATTGTACCTACCTTTAGAGTATAATAATATAATAAAAATTATAATACTTTCTTCGCAGTAATACCCTTTACGTAAGCTTTACATTTCTTAACAGGTAGCTAAGTTGCATTTTCAAATGTTCATTATTTTTTCATAATTTTTATAATGATAATAGCATACGGACATTGATATTGTGACAAATCAAGTGTAGAGAATTTAATTTTAGATATATTACGATTTGTGATTTGTTCAACAAGGAACCCAAGAAAGTTCTAGATAGTAATTTCGCTATTACGTTTAGAATAGACAAATGTCGATCAACTGCGACTTAGTGTTGATAATTATATTAAGACTAGCTGACCCGGCAAACGTTGTTTTGCCTTAAAAAAAACATTTAACATAAAAAAACATTTTTGGGTTGAGCCAGCCTTAACACTTAGAGGTATAAAAATTAGTTATAAACCTATTCTCTGACCTACTGAATATACATATCAAATTTCATCAAAATCGGTCAAGCCGTTTCGGAGGAGTACAAACAGGAAAACTGTGAAACTAGATTTTTATATAAAGGATTTAAAACCATTTTACTTTTGCAAAATTGTCATCAAGACTATTAAAGATGCTATTATAGGAAAAAAATGTGAGCCTGGCAGATGTGAAACATCGAAATTATATTGTAAGTACAAGTACATATAAGTACAGATTAAGACACGAACTAAATATGGCATGATGAAAAAATACAATATTAATACTTTGTACGATGGTTTAGTAAGTATGGAAATAAAACTTAAACAAGTGTCGGAAGGTTAGGTAAGTACATATGAGAAGACTACCTACTTAAATCTTCCTACCTAGGTGAGCCTAGCTGTTTAGTTTGCCTAGAACCCATGCATAATAAAATAAATGATTCCCAAATAGTAGGTACGTAATACCTACATACAAGTACCCAACATACTTTAATAATGATTGCTAGGTTTGCACTTACCTAAGTGAGTACCTACTCTTGAAATGCAATTGTTAAAAAAAATACTTAACTTCCTACCTATATTACGCCACAGATGGTTTAGTTAGGTATTTAAATAAAACTTTAACATGTGTCGGAAGGTTAGGTAGGTACATACGAGAAGACTACCTACTTTAATCTTCCTACCTAGGTGAGCCTAGCTGTTAGTTTGCCTAGATAGAACCCATGCATAATAAATGATTCCCAAATAGTAGGTACAAAATACCTACATACTTTAATGATGACTGCTAGGTTTGCACCTACCAAATTTTAATACTTACTCTTGAAATGCAATTGTTCAAAAAACTTACCTGCCTACCTACATTACGCTACAGATAGATATTTTTTTATTATTAGATATATAAGCTGCAGAACGCGACAAGTCGACATCTCTTAGCGCACGTTCATAAGAGCGCAACATTTTTCGGCGCGACACCGCGCGCGTGTCGCGTAAGCGTTGCTTGCTCCTCAGGAACTTTTGAGTTTACAGTTTATGCCATTCACATAAAGTATATATTTTATCGATATTAATGTACGAGCACGCTCAGCACCCGAATAAAAACCGCTTCGCACACGAGTCGCACACGCGCAGCGCCCGCGCCGCCTCCGCTCCCCCCACGCCGCCACCCGATAAAGCGGCTGCTGACTCTAAGCGGACGCGACACGTGCGCTGATGAAAATGCAAACTGAATTGAACTTTGTTGCGTCGCCGCAAGAATCGCTATTTATATTCCATCATATAGCGCGGCGGTGCGTCGCCAACGCCTGTATCGCCACGCCAACAATTAGGTTTACCCCTAGCCTTTAGATGTCTCACATTAAAAAAAAAGTGAAGTGAAACTATTTTTGGTTGTCTTCCGAAGGAAACATTACGCTCTTTTATTTTTTCCCCGAGTTATTTCGTTATTATTTCGTTGTTTATTTGTAATTTTGGTGATTTTATTCAAATAAAGCTAGAGTTATTGCCTTGGGTGTGAATAATTGGAATAAAAGTTTTGTGTTTCTTCTTTCGAGAAACAATAATCCATATAATTGTTTTATATGAAAGATACCATTTTATATAAAATAACAAATGACTAACTACAACATACGAATTTGTGAGATCATACAATAAACAAAAAAAAACACTTGACACTGTCAAAATTTACATTATTATGACACATGCTATTAACGCAGAAGAAATGGATTCTTCGTTTGTCATTTCATGAAGTAACATAGATCTGGTAATTTAATATTTTTTACTTGTTTTATTGCATGTTTTATTCAGTAATATTAGCGGAATTTTAATGAATAAATTGTGACTACATAGGACAAGTATGGACAATTGAATTATACGTGTATTATGGTGCAATGTGATTTGAACGACGAAGAATTTCAAGAAAATTGTTGACGCCCATTCCGCGTGACGTGACGTTTAGAATTGACAATTGACCATCGAATAAGACTTTATTAACAAACAAATTGAATATAAACATATATAAACACTTGACACTGGCAAAATTGACATTATTATGTCACATGCCATTTACAAAGAAGAAGAAGAAGAAAAATAAGTGAAGTGATTTAACACCATATCTGATTATCTCCTTTATCTATTTACTTCCGTTATATTATATGCCGAACACCAATTATGGCCATTTCTTTTTAGAAGGCTACGAGTTTTTACAAGCCTAGAGCTCTTTAATGTGATTCATCCCTCATGAAACTTCGTTATCGAAATGGGGTATTTTACCAGCGAAAGGTTTCTCCTGTCAATATATATTCATACTAGTTGCTGCCCACGGTTTCGCATCCGTAGTAACTACATTGATACCTAGATATGTTGGGTATGCCTATGTAGGTTACGTTATTACGGCTGAACGAATCTTGATGAAATTGGGTATAGATGTAGGTAATGTATCTATGTAAACACATATCTATGTAGGTACATATCTTCTACTAAATTTCATCAAAATCCATTCAGCCGTTTAACCTTGAAAACGTAAGAAACAAGCAGACACTTTTGAATTTATATTATTAATATAATAATAACAATAATGCCGAACATTTCACACAGCATCATCTGGCCCCAAAGTAACCACATTACTTGTACTACTTAAATACTTTTTTTTGTAATTACATACATATTAGACATAGACACACCTAGACCCGAAACAAATACTTGCAGATCATACAAACATTTGTTCCGCGTTGGGAATCGAACCCGCAACCTTCTGCGTCTTAGCCGGATCTTGGCTCACTGAGATCATCAAATATGATTTTCACATAGGAGCCTTTATCTCGTTAAAAAAAACATATATAAAAATATATTTTGATGCAAAAATCAAAATATCTCTTTATATAAAGTTCTTATGAGTAGAGTCGTGAATCAATGCAAATTATATCTTGTGTCATCGACATAAATGTCACTTCAGCACTCTGCTATTAGTAAACGTTCTAAGTTGCACGTTATATCGCGTGTACCTAGTTAGAAACGGAAGTAAAGTTTACCATACAGTTTTATATTTCAGTTTTTATAAGAAACTGGTTTAAACTGGGAATATAAAAGTTTTTACAGTTAAGCTTAAGTGGCAGGTCCTAATAGTATTCCGTTTAGACAAAGAACCTGGTCGTCTACTCTGCGATCCGATTTCGAATATCGAATAAATAGAAACGATAAAGTCGTTGAATTGCACGTCGAATTCAGTGTGAGTGGACAGTTATTTCGTTGTCAAATTCAAGTTATCGAATGTTATGGAGGATTACGACATCGATTGTCAAAAGTAGTGTCTGTCGTTCCATTACTCAAAGCGAGTCGAAACGATGTAGCTAAACGAAGGGTTCTGCACAATATATCGTTAATAGATTTCTAGAGTATGCATTTTATCGTTGCCTGTCCATCATTTGAAACCCTCAATATGATTTTTTTTTCAAAACGGATACAAAGCGTTGAACGGTGTTTTATGTTTTATACCATTTATCCTATAAGGGAACCCTCCAACCACCCACGGTACTGTCAACCTTAACCTAAACCTCGCGCAAGTTTGATACAAATCGTACCACGGACAAGTAATTCTCCCTAACACGGAAGATATCCAGCTGTCATTATATATGGATATCATTATCTGTCATTACAGACTTGATTATTACAAGATGACTGCACTGTCCAGCCGCAGAAAAGAAACCCATCTAGTTTTCAAAAAATAAAAAACGTAAATAACAAATAAAGATTAGTGGACGAGACTAATGATCAAAGGTCAAAGGATCAAAGAATCAAATTCATCAGGGTGTGTTTGAACCGCGGTCCGCTCGTTGCCGCACGAGTTCACGGTTCGCACTGTGAAGATTCTCTAAATGAATCGAAACAGTGTCGGTGCCTCCATCGACAACATAATACTAAGGTAAAATCTGTGTTTATCAAAATGTACAACTCATGAAAGTTTTGAAAGTGAAAAAGGTCTTCTAAAAGGAATTAGTTAAACGAGGTAACGTTGCCAGCCTTTTGGCCACTTTACCTGCGGTCAGTGAACAGAACTCTGTTTTTATCTATAAGTAATTATCTAATTACGGCTAGTCGTAAATAGAGTTCATAGTTTTAAATAATTTAGCTAAGTTAGTTTGTTAATTGTATATAAGTTAAATATATAATGAAATCCAGACATTTCACATCTGGCCCCAAAGTAATCAGAGTTTATATTATGGATACCACATGACTGATATACTACTTATATACATACTTTTTATTTTTTAAATGGTACATAATATATTAGACACACCCAGACCCGAGACATTGGTAACGTAAATTGTACGTACCTTTCTTACATAGATAAATAGTTAAAGGTTTCGACTAGAAAAAGTAAACAAGTCCTTTATGGGGAACGCGGTGCGCTTCTATAATAAGCTTCCTGAAAATGCTACTAAACGACCTATTAAGAAATTTAAAGCTTACATAAAGGGTAGTCTTTTGAAGAAAGCGTATTATAATATAAATGACTATATTATTGATAAGAATGCATGGGCACATGTTGCTCTGCCCTTAGTCAGTTAACTGACAGATTTGCAATGTATAAACTACACTGTAATCTAGCATTAGTTTTTCGCAGTTAAGCTAGTTATAAGATCATACAAAAAGCGCTAAGACAAGGACGAGTTTCTTGTCAGTTTATCTCGGACTATGAATAATTGGCACCTAAATTCCTAAATTCACCCAAGACATTGTACAGTGATCCTTGTGATTATATCGATTAATAAAATAATAATAATAAATAATCTCAGACATTCCACACAGCATCATTTGGCCCCAAAGTAAGCAGAGCTTGTGTTATGGGTACAACATGACTGATATACTACTTATATAACACAGAGGTTGTCAAAAATATTTTTTTAATATTTTTTTGTGTAATGTTTTATTATTTGATGTGCTATAGTTTTATGTTACTATATTTTTTCTAGTATTTACTAGCTATGCTATGGTGTAATAGGAATGTCTTTAAATGCCTTGGATGTTTTGATATATCTACATTATTGTTAATTAAATAAATAATGTCCATAAAGTTGCATTTAAATTTATCAACCTAATTTTCCCCACCTACTAAGTAGTGAACAGGTAGTATTTAGTATTTTAAAGTAAATCGCTAGACTATTTTGGACACCCGCTACGCTTTAGTATACATAGTCAAAATTTTGTATTATAATTATTGTAACAAGTGAACTAAGAAGAAAACATTTTATGTCGTAGATAATGCTACGAACTCGTAGCTGCTCGTAGCGCTCGTAGCGTTCATGAAATTCCAACTCCTATACCATATTTTTGTAAGAAAAGGTACTCTGATAAGAGTTTAGAAAAATTTATTCTCACATTTCTTCGCTAATTGTTAGAAAAAAGAGACTATGTGGCATTGGCATTCCCGCCGCGGGACAAATGTTTGTATGATCTGCATGTATTTGTCTCAGGTCTGGGTGTTTCTATGTAAAATATGTATGTATTTACAATAAAAAGTATATCAGTCATGTGGTCTCATAACAGCAATGTCAATGACAGCAAATACAAAATGCAATGATTTCAGACTCTTATCATATTAAACATTATTATTTATGAGATCTTATTAGAAGTCCTAAGTTATTTTGGTAAAATTCGATGATGACCTATTGACCGTAGCATCTTTTAAGTTGGGAGTTGAAAGTTGAACTTCAATTTACGTAGCTTAGGCTACGTATTCGGAGAAAAAAAATAACCCTGAGATTACCTGTTAAACTCCTCTGAATTTTGACAAACTAAAGTGTAAGTTTCATCATACTCGAAGGACAGTATTTTGAAACAAAACTTATACGCGGATTTTAATTCAGTAATAAAATCTATTTTCATACATCTGTCGGTTTTGGAAAACAGGCACGCCCGAAAACTGAATCGCCGCAATTTGGAGACTACTTATACGACGTTTCCTTTTTTCTTCTTCCTATAATACTCAGCATTTGTCTTGATCACAAGTTTGGCAATGTCAAGTGTTTTGTTATAATATCGTAACAATGCTGCAGTCAATTGATACCAATTCTTAACGTCATCGCGGAATGACCGTCTAAATGTCATAGAAATCACAAAGCAACAAAATATATTTATAATTCAACTGTCTACATTTACTACCTGTGTGGCGCAATGGGCCAAGGCCCGGCAGAGACGCAGTAGGTTGCGGGTTCGATTCCCGCCGCGGGACAAATGTTTGTATGATCTGTAAGTATTTGTCTCGGGTCTGGGTATTTCTATGTATAATTTATTTACAAAAAACAGTATGTGAGTAGTATATCAGTCATGTGGTACCCATAACACTGAGGGGCCAGATGACGCTGTGTGAAATGTTCAGAATTATTTATTATTTATTTAAGCTTCTTGAGGTGTCACTAGTTTTTTTTGTTTCTTCGCTTTTCTTAATACTTGAGCTATGACGTCATAATTTATTGATTATAAACATGAAATAATATGTAAAAAAATAATTCGTTTATATATTCTTTATAACTTACTTCATAAAATGACAATAATAAATCGTCGTTTTATTTACTTTCCTCATACAATGTAAAAAGATAACGGACTCTCAAATGTTTGAGTTGCTCTCAAATGCTACGAGTATGTGCCGTTTCAGCATTTGGGCATTAGATTCCGACAATACATCGTGTCATTGTTGATATAACATGATCCATGAAGAGATGAGGTCCTTTATAACATTCCTGCCTCTGTTTACCGATATGAATAAAACATTGTTTTTCTGTCTCTCTCTACCACAGAAGCTTGAATGTGTTGTCTCGCTCGTCCACTTATCGTTTGTCTTATATTCAATGAACACAGAACGGTTGAAATAAACTAAATAAGCTCATTTTGATAATTTGCTGTATACATAATTAATTGGAGGGCTTGAATCAAAACATTTATCAATTAATTATGTATACAACGACGTTGTCTTTGATAACAGTGATGAGTAATTTATGTTTTGTTCAATGAAACCAAAATACAATACAGCTCCGTATTGTAATAAGCTTTCTGAGAATGCAACTAAACTACCTATTAAGAAATTTAAAGCATACATAAAGGGTAGTCTATTAAAGAAAACGTATCAAAAATAAATTAAATAAATTAATAAATTATAGCTGGACAATGCACACAACACCATCTAGCCCCAAACTAAGCAAAGCTTGTAATATGGTAATCATATGATAGAATACTTATATATTTTTAAACACATACTTTTGATACTTTATAACAGCCAGACACAGAACAAACACCTGTGTTCATCACACATATACCTTGTAATATTTTTGAAAGAACTATCGATTTATCCATCGATAAGCCATAAGATAGGGCATTAACCATAATAACCATCAATATGTTTTACCGTGCAAAATGTCATTAGGACAAGACGAGTCTAGTCTAGTCTTATCTGTGACCAAGAGCTCTAATTAGAGGCGGCACAGACAGACAGAACATTATTCTCCGCACATGCCTTAGTCGACCGCTGTGGTACAGTGGCCCGGCTGAGCCGCTGAAGGTTGTGGATGCGATTCCCGCCGCAAGCCAAATGTTTGTATGATCTGCAAGTATTTGTCTCGGGTATGGGTGTTTCTATACTTAATACGAGTATGTTTGTATTTTCAAAGAAAATCATGTAAGTAGTATATCAATCATGTGGTACCCATTAAAAAAGCTCTGCTTACTTTGGGGCCAGATGATGCTGTGTGAAATGTCCGGAATTATTTAATTATTTATTTATTTATATAATAATATAATAATAATAAAAAAAACATATTTTGCGCCACATAAAGTTAAACTTTTGTTTCTAAATAATAATAATTAAATGACATCAAAAAAAGACAGCACTCAGCAAAATTTCACAGTGGCGTATACGCACTGCGACGCTGATCTTCCGTGACGCCTGAGTGAGTGACGGCAACAACTTTTACCATTTCAATCATGTACCTATTTTTTAAAAAGAAAAAACACCCTAATAATTTATATGCCTACCTTTTTAACACAGTAGTATATTAACGTCTCTAGCTTCAAAAAGTACTCTCTTTGAAAGACATATTTAATGATGTAAAGTTCGCTGAGCCCAGTAAAAGCCAGGAAAGCTATAAAAGTCAATGTAAACCTATCAGAAGCCAGGAACATGCTGAGTTTGATGTGATATAGAGTGGTTTATCTTGTTCACATGCCTTCAGCCTTATTCAATGCTTCACCACTTTCCGTGCTCTAAATTATGTGTGCTGACCCTTTTATATATGACCAAGAAATAAAAATTTACAAAATAATAAACGATAATATGAAAATACATGTGAAACAGTTTAGCTATCTAAGGACCGTTTAAAACGATCTATAGATAGCTCAACTGATCAAATTCACTACTTGAGGGCAGCGTTCCCAAGACATTGGCGGCATTGTCACGTTGAATAGCAATGCTAATACAAAAAAAAAACGTGTGCGTCTCGGGACACCCGACAGAAGTGATAACTTAAACTAATCTAACTAGCGCTGTGGGTCAGAGTGAGAGAGAAGGGGCCTGCCTACCGCTGCCAGACAGACTGGCGTCGTAACGCGTTGGGTAACGATGCAGTTTACCCCCCCATAAGAAGTTATCACTTCAAAAATATATAGCTTGTTTTAAGAAATAAATTAAACATAAATCCACACAAGCTTTCACATAGTAGGATAGGATGTACTCGTATTTATGTAATGTTTGCCATTTCCTGCTGTTTCATTAGCCAAATGCTTCATTCCAATCATAAGAGTATTGTTACCACATTTATCTGAACACAGGCATCAGCCGCCCACGTCCGACCCTCGGGAAGCAATCAACCGTATATGTTATTCCAACGAAAACGAGAAAGTATTCCATTTGCGTGGCCTTGGCATGTCGCGCGAAACAAATGAATACGTGGATATGTTAGGAATTAGGATATCAAAAACAGGCTATAACGATGCCGTTGAAAGGGTTTTCACTTCGTCATCAGTTGGCCATTGATGTACTTTTTTCTTCCTATAATGTCATCCTGTCTTGTCGACAATTTTGCCAGTGTCAAGTGATTGTTTGATAATAAAGTCTTAGCCGATTGTCATTTGTCAATTCTAAGCGTCAACGCGGAATGGCCGTCTAGAACTTTCTCGGGATTCCTCGTCGTTCAAATCATATTGCACCATAATATACTTCTAATTCAATTGTCCATTCTTGTCCTATGTAGTCACAATTTATTCATTAAAATTCCGCTTAGATCTGAATATAACATGCAATAAAACGAGAAAAATATATTAATAGTGCCTTACATAGTATAGTACTAGTCGGCCTTATTTGTAAACGTCTTTCAACTTCAGTTAAAAATTAATCACTGTTTATAATAGTGCCATCTCTTTGTGTAAAATTTCTTTTTGTGACAAATAGTGACAGGGAGAATCTTAAGCAGTTTTCAAGTTGAGAGGCTATAAGTAAGGCTGCTAGCTGCATAAAAAACAGCATTATGTGTTTTCCCAACATACTATGATACAAATTTACAATCTCCTTACCGAACATCATCAATATAACGAATCTCGATGAAGTTTCAAACAAACAAACGGACTGAAACATATTAGAATTTATAATTTAGAACGGATTAGTATGAAGGTAGATTAGAAAAATACTCTGCAGAACCATGATGTTAACTGTCTAAACGACATTAATATCCGATAGACACAGTGCTCATCGTATGTATACATGGACAATTTTACGGTTTGGTCCACGTTCGTAACTAAGATTTCATTGATTAACTAAGAGTTATATGTACATCAGGATTTTTTTTCACTGTTTTATAACCAGTTATTAAACAAGACTTTTATTCCATTTTTATAATGAGATATTCTTAGTCATGTATGGTCTCCTGGTACACTGGACAAATTAGCTTCGGCGGCCGCTGCCGCGGCATGTTCGCTTTGCTCGCTCGCCTTGCGCGTTGTTTTCTTTACTCTAACATTACCTAACTAACTGGTTTCGATCTGATTTAACTTTTTCTCCTGACTCTACTCTGTCCCGGTCTCTAATTTTAGCAGTGTACCAGGAGACCATACATGACTAAGAGGTTCTCGTTATAAAAATGGAAAAAAATGTTTTCTGGTTATCAAAATCGAAAAAAGTCTTGTTTAATAACTGGTTATAATACAGTTAAAAAAAAACCTGATATATAACTAGCTATGAAATCTTAGTTACGAACGTTGACCAAACTTCGATCTGGAGCAACGATCTGGAGATCGATAGTTTCCATTATTGCTCCGTATTGCGAGGTTTTGTGTGACAGTAGACAGTAACTGCATGTTGCAATTGGCGTATTGCTTTATGTTGTCGTGAAACTATGAACAAGATCTACTTTCTGTTGGCATTTACGTCTGCGGAACTATCAAATTGCATGGATAAGGTAAGCTTGTGAGAAGAGTAACTAAGCCTTAGGTTCCTATGTTAACGTAAGGGACTCTAATATTATTTTAATTTTCATCTCTGTAAGTAAATTACGCGATTCTTGTGAGAAAATAAATATCTTCAACCAGAAGCATAAGGAATCACCAAAATAAAGCAATTTGAAATGCCCGAGTAAGGCGCTGCGCAAACGTAGACACTTTTTATTGCCGACACGGCAATAAAAAAGTTCCCATCACAGGGAACCGTAGTTGCTGTGGCCTGTAGCGGTGATCGAACACAGTCGCCCGTTGCTACTACTGGCAACTGGTACAATTCATAGCTTGTTTTCCGTCAGTACAATTGTAAGGAAATTTGTTAATGTTACTTGTGTCTTCAACTGACGACTTTTAGTTTCCAGTTACCGACACCGAACACTTTTTGAACGTCAATGAGTATGTGTTGAGTGGGAGCAACTGGGACACAAACAATGTTTACGTATGCGCATGGAGTGTATGATTTCATACTGGTTCAATAGAAATCTAATATTCATCGGTAGCTTGTATCAAAAGTGTCCACGTTTGCGCCCTGCCTAAGTGTACCTTTAGTTAAGCTTCAATAAGAGAAGAGCAACCACTTGGCACTTGTAGATACGAAGTGACAATGTCAGCGATCAAAGCGTATGGCTTATTGATCTTGACCAGTTGTTTCGCTGCAATAATTGGAATATCGTAAAATACGAACGATCTTGGTTTTTAACTGACTTCAAAAAAGGAGGTTCTTAATTTTGTTGTATTTTTTTGTGTTTGTTATAACTCATTTCCGTCATTTCTGAACCGATATGAATAATTTTTTTTTCATGTGAAAGTAATTACTCTCCGATTAGTCCGATAGAAATTTTATCAAATCAGTTCTGTAGTTGTTCTTTAGTTTGGTTTTTAAATAAAAAAATCTGGAAAAAATATGTCATCCAAGTAAATGAAATTTCGATATTTTGGTTTCATGTGACTTTCCCATGGTGTTTACGAATTTCAAAAAATGATAAAGGACTAAAAAGCGTATAATAAAAACTTTTACTGACTTCAAAAAAAAAAGGTGGTTCTGAATTCGGTTATGAATGAAGTTCAATGAAGTCGGTTTGCTTTAAAGTTTTTAAAAACACACACATTTTACCACTTTGGAAGTGTCTCTCGCGCTAAATATTCAGTTTAGAAAAAAATGATATTAGAAACCTCTATATCATTTTTGAAGACCTATCCATAAATATCCCACACGTATGGGTCGGATAAAAAAAAATGTTCTGAGTTTCAGTTTTAAGTATGAGGGAAACCCCCAAAATTTATTGTTTTTTTTTTCAATTTTTGTGTGAAAATCTTAATGCGGTTTACAGAATACATCTACTTACAAAGTTTCAACAGTTGATTTCAACATGTTGATTATATGTACGGAATGTTCTAGGAAAATCAATTTAATAAGAGAACATAATAAATAATAAATAATGCCGGACGTTTCACACAGACTGATTATCTACTTAATATACATTTTTTTGGTAAATACATACAAATTATATACTAGCTGGTGCCCGCGACTTCGTCTGCGCAGGATTAGTACTTCGAGTAGCACATTTTCTTCTCCAAGCTCCTATGTATCTATCATCTCGCCCGCAGTGCGTCCGCACCGCACCGCACCGCACCGCACCGCACCGCCCGCACCGCACGGACCGCACCATAGTATCGCACACTCGGTTGGTCATCGTCGTAAAATACCAAATGATGTAGTGTGAAAGACAAAGTTTATCAATTTATATAACAAAAGCGATAAAAGTACTTATTTTGATATATGGATCAATTTGTTACTACCTACTAAATGTGCATTAGAAATAAATTATATTTTTTTATTTTATTTATGGTTAATTATTTTGGCGACAATGGCTTACACATAAAATGTAGATAAATGCTGTCGCGGGTTTTTTTGTAGGACTATTCATGATAACCATTTTCATTAACATTATATACGTGTAATTCTAACGGGTTTTGCAGCGCACGCCAGTACAGTTCGAAGATTGCAGAATTTTTTCCTACTTACTTGACACTTATCGTTATATTTTGTGTTATTGTGATGTATAAGCTATATTATTGTAAAAATACATTAACATACATTCAGTAGTTTTTTCGTGCAAGAGTAACACATATCCATACATAGAAACTTTCGAGTTTATTATATTAGGAAGGATAGAAACACCGAGAGAATTAGTTGCAGATCATACAAACATTTGTCCCGCGGCGGGAATCAAACACAAAACCTTTTACGTCTCAGCCGGGCCTCGGATGAGCCACTGCGCTACAGAGGTAGTCATAACAATTTTAACTTAATTAAAACTGTAATTCAAAAACGTTACATTAATTCAGACTTAGGTCCAACAAAATACGATCGTGCGTATATTACGAAATTTTATTTACTCCGAAGAAACAACAGAATTAGGGCCACTAGTCTCGTAGATACGAAGAGTGTCGCCACTATTCTCTTTGTCTAATTATCTAAAGCTATATTTCTCCCGCGGCTGCAGACCTCAAAAGTAGACGTTATTTATTAATGCATTATTCAACCGTTTACATATTCGTAGAATCAGAGTTAATTAAAATGCGAATGGAACAAGTAGGCATTCACAAGCCACCTCAGTCGCCATCATTTATGTATAAGTATTCAACAGAAATGGAGCACCTCTTTTGTTAAGTTGATTGAAAAATCGACCAAAACGTTACCTGGTTCAAAGGTTAAAAGGTTTCTAAAAGAAATACTAACGTGGTATTTCTGTATGCATGATAACATAGATTATAAATAACTAGATGACACCACAGGAAAGATTAGACCGCGCTAACATTTTGGGATTCCTATAAATATCTCGCAATTCTTATTTTTTATTATATTATTGGAACGAAGTTCCTTGACGCACGGTACGGACTTGGCGGATGGGGGCTGGGCAAAAAAAGTGTAAGATTTTTCGTCACGAATTTCCGTCACGACCCATTCTTTAGTATAGTTATCCATAGAGTGACACGAATGAATTGATTAGATAAACGAACGAATTAATTCGATTTTTTAGGGATTTTCTAGGGTTGAATAAATTATTTATTTATCATAATAAAAAAATTATAACAAAAAATGGTAAATATAGCACAAAAAACCTGAATTGAATGATGTACAATAAAATGTTTATTTTCACAACTCGAAAATTTATATTAATTACGTTTCCTTCCAATACTTCAATATATTTTTTTATTTATTTACCATTTAATCAATATAACATTCTTAAAAAAACGTGTGCGTCTCGGGACGCCCGACAGAAGTGATAACTTAAACTAATCTAACTAGCGTTATGGGTTTGAGTGAGAGAGAAGAATCCTACCTAGCGCTCAGCGGTAGGCAGGCGCGCTTACGTAACTCGTTACGTAACGAAGCGGTTTACCCTCCCATAAGAAGTTATCAAAATAGTATCTAAAACCACTAAGGTTTGTCCTTCTGACATATTCGGCTTTCTATTGAGCGTCTCAGGTTATACCTTTATGCGTACTTGTCAGTTGATCCAGACATTGGTCTTTGAAGAAACACTGTGAACTCTTCAATGACAAGCAACTCATGTTTTGCAATTAAGGCATTGTATTAGTAATCACAGACTTGCTAGTTGATCAGACTTGATCTTGCCCATGAAGGTACCCTACGGAACGCATCAATGACAAATAGTAGATTGTTGCACCGAGCGCAAAGTGAGTTGTTAATGCACGAGTGTTATAATGGTGCCCGAGCGCAAGCGAGAGCACTGAATTAACACGAGTGCATTAATTACTCTCTTTAGCAAGGTGCGTAATTTACTTTTCTTTCAACTACCAATCTACCTACTGTAATAAAATATACCTACTCAAACTACAAATATGAAGAATCAAAGTTTTACAATGGTACAAAATGCGCGGCATTTGTTTTTTTACACCAAGTCGATTTTATTCAGCCGATTTTTATTATCAGCCAAGATCTTTTTGATCTAATGCAAACATTTTATATTAAACTTAATGTGAGATATTAAACCTCTGTGGTTAATTTATATCTAAATAAAAAGTAAAAAACAGTGCAATAATGAGATTTCATATAACATTACCGCACTGTTATGCTATGGTTCTAAGCAAAAAATACGTCCTTTGTGATTGGTTTTGTAGTGATTAATGATAACATTAATACATAGTTGAATGAAAAATATCATGCATCGCAATTAGAGTAGGTTATTTGAGATCACATGTTATGTTATTCAAGGATAAGAAGCCGCCTTTCAGCTTTTTATTAAAAGTACATTGTAACCCTAAGGCTAAAAATTTTTTTTCTTTTCATTACGAATACAAGGAAAGAAAAAAAAAAAACATGAATTAGCTAAAGAAAAAATGAGTGTATTTTATTTTACATAAACCAACAACTTTGGTGAGATATTTATTTAAGCATTATGGTAATTTAGAGCAATTAGTTATAGTTAGGGAAAAGTTTTTTAAATTTGATATTTTCTGGGAAAAGATTCTGCAGTATCCAGAAATTCTTGGGTGTATGTTGGGGACATCGATGTTTATTTTCTTCAGCTGTTACAGCAATGTTGAATTGCACCGGATAATATTTTGAAGTGCTTGGTTGTGATTGTAGAGCGTCAGTGGAATGCGGATTTATCATTTCTGTTAACAGCTGTCAGCTGTTGAAAACGATTCTCCCTAGGGCTGAAGAGTACTACTTTTAAACCACTTCTCAAGCACCTTCAGGCCTTCTTTGATGAAAAAAGTTAAAAAGACGAAAAAAAAATAAAAACGTCAACCCTAAATCTAGAGAATCTGCAACTACAAAATGATACGAGAGTAAAACCCGAGTTTATCAAAATCTTAATTAAAATATATAATACAACTCTCGGAAGTTTTGAAAGTAGTCAGGTGTTTATGTTAATGACATAAGGTATTCATTGCAATAATTCACTTTTTACTAATATTGTACAGTATCATCGGTTTTAGATCTACTTTAAACTTAACATTCAAACACTACAGTTTTAAACTTACTTTTATTAGGACGTAACACGAAAACTAGCGTGCAGTAAATAATTAATGTAAGTAGATTTTCACTGTGGTTCCCTAAAATAATAATGTTAGCTATAGAAGAATGCGCCGTAATCATAGGTATGAACTGACGCTGCTAAACGTGAACAACAAAGACAAAGTCAAGATTAAATAGCCAGTATGCAAGATCAAAATTTAAAAAACCATATCAGGCATTACGTAATTGAACTTTTTGAAAGCCCCAATTCCATCTGTCATTTGTTTTCTGTTTATACCTACGTTGTTCATAGGTATGAACAGAAAATTAACCTAACCACGCTTGTCTCAAAACTAGGGGGTATTCACCCCTAGTTTTGAGACTAGCGAGGTTAGGTTATAAAATTTAAATTTAATTTTTTTCGCATCGACACATGGAAGAGCTACAATGGTGACATTAAAATGAGCATAAAACGCGAAACTGGATACGTATAATATACGTATCCTGTTTCGCATTTTCAAACTCCAAAAAAATTTTTTAATTAATTTTAACATAATATTTATCGAAGTAAAACAGTTTTTTTTCTATCATCTAGGATCATAGAAAACTTTACAGAAAAAGACGTAGCGTCACACCGAGTCTCGCGCCGACGTACTCCGATCTCGCGTAGCTACCTCACTACGATAGCGCTCATGTAAATAATTATTGTACATAATTTTTACTCAAAACGGGATATTTACCAAGATATGTGTGTTTTTTTGCTTCCCGATATTTTGGCACAGTTCATGCGCCATGATCGCGAGATAAACTGACTCAAATATTATGGAAAATATGCCGTTTTAAGTGAAAATTACGTTCAAACCCTTGATACTCGTACTTTTAAAGGTTTAATTTGTAAAAGTTTCAATTTGTTTGAAAATTTCGAAATTTCAAGTCTATTTTTACATGTGTTATTTTAAAGCCGCCATTATTGTTGGGGTTTCAGTAAATGAAAATAAGTGAATCGACGCCTCTTGGAGCCAGTCGGTCTCACACCACTGCATCCCCACTATGGTCGTAGCATTGGCATCACTGCGTCCCGATGCTTTGCCTCCGACAATTATTTCTCCACATTGTATAGCTGAAACAGCTGAACTGTGTCTTCTATAGCTTGGTCCATATTGCTAGTGTTTTTGCCATATGAGTAACATTACAGGGGTAATTGGTGTGAGTCGAGCACGGAAGTGATCCTTGTTGACGTTTATTAGAAAGGTAATATATTATATTAGTAAGAAGTAAAATAATACACCATTTTGTGACGTCATCGCGTGGATTGAGAGACACTAGAAATAATAATTTGACTGACCTCTCAGCTCAGGTAGATCTGACTTCTGTAGGTTGTGTATTCGGTAAGGTTTAATTCCTGTAGGTTGCGTGTTCGGTAACGACAAACTGTTGTGTAATGAACATAGATGTTTGTACTCTGTTTCAGTGTTTAAAAGTATCATATGTGTGTATAATTAAAGTATTTTATTTTTATATAATATAAATCTTCTGTGCTTGTGTTTGTAATTGAACTCCTAAATGGCTGAACCGATTTTGATGATATTTTTTGTGTGTGTTCATGCAGATTTTAAAGTGGTTTAAATTTTCAATTCGATTTTTTTTTCTTTTAATACGCGCGGACGAAGGCGCTAACTTGACAGCAGCTGTCAAGTTAGCGACTTCGTGCGTAATTTATGAAATGAAAGCGATAGACTATTTTAGAGATATATCAACCAAATTAATATTCTCACAACAGCTTCACAATATATATATGAAAATAAAGATAATTGCAAAAATACACTCATTAAAATAGGGATGGGTTTCAGCAAAAAAGTACTCTTTACAGGAATCAATACGAGTTAGAGTAGGACCAGGACGAGGTTCTTGTCAATTCTTACCGAATTGGGTTAGGAGGAATTAGCGCCTAAATTCACCTATTTTGAAAGACGTTTTAAAGTGATCGATCCGTGTGATATTTTGAATAAAAATAATTTGTTCCCAAAGTACAAGCTAAGCTTAATTTAGTATAGTGTTAATTATCCATAAAAAAAATATTTAAAATTTATTTGGTTTGGTATGGTTAATTTAAAGTGATAATAGTTTTATATTTTGTATTTCTTCCTGTCTTAATAAGACTGTGTGTTATTTGGTTCCTAGTGTTTTGATACCGATAAAGCCTTTTTCTTCGTAGCATGCTACAAACTTGTAAGTGCGAATTTAAGACATACTTGTGATCTTCTGATCCTCACCAGTAGAGGAATCTTGTTAAGAATTTTAGGGTTAATACATTTTGTGTTACGTCATGTAACGTTGCATTGCATTGGACGGTAGAATAGAATAGAATAAAATAGAATATCTTTATTGTACACCTTATGAAATAAAAGATATAATAACAATTTAAACATAGTAAGAGTACTTAAGTGGTACAATCGAGGTACAATGATAGGGTTTTTTTTTTCTATTTCTGTCCAATGTTTTCTGTAGGTAGGTATTGCAAAGATGCTTCGATGGTGGCATCGCTTTCTTACAATGGACATGTAAATATTTACAGTAATATATAGAATAACAAACTGATCCAGGTCACTACCAGGAGCCAGCATTCGCAATAAGTGCGATACGAACTCTTAGGTGTTCAATCATTAGCGGCTTAACCTATTTAATGGATCCCTATGTCAAGGTTGAGCAACACGTGCATATGATACAACTTTACTATCAAAATATGTGTTATCTTTATTTTATTTGGGAAACAAACGGAACTTTTTCATAATAATAATATACAATTTGAATAACACAATAACAAATATAGATTATGTAGAAAAATTTTAAATAACGCTAATGAAAAAGGATGTAAAATCAGTCAGCATCATCTGAACGGAAATTACCATTGAACGGATTGGTTTTGGCAAAGGTTTGGATATGGCTAATCTCAATGTAAAAATGGTACCGCGCTATTCTTCCTGAACGATTCAGTCGTTGATTTTACCAATCGAACGAATTTATATATAGAACTACCTAGTATTACTGTATACACAGACTACTAGGAAGTACTAAATCAAAAACGTTCGTTAAAAAGCACTGTTTAAAATAACGCGATCCCGCAACGTATAATCCAAATTAGAGCTAAATCGTTTAGCGCGGAACTAAATATGTAAAAAATAATGTTTTTACTTTGGTTTAGCATCGGTTCTGACGTTCAAAATTTACCGCGGTCGGCCTCCTGGCCTCAAAGTAAGCAAAGCTTGTGTTTCATGTTTATTTAAAATAAGAGTAACATTACAGATATATCCAAAGAGTTACATCTAAAGAGTTACATCTACCTATGTTTTAATATACAATACTTAAAGGAATTGCACAGGATGCAATTTATCTCCTTGCCAAATTTTATTGATAAGTTTCAAACCAATCACACCCACCATCCTGTAAAAAGTTTCCATACAAACATTCACACCACATTTTACTCCTTTATGAGAGTTATTTTGAAAAATTCTGAAACACATGTCCATTTATTTTGCATTTTAAGTATTCCAACTAAATTTCAAAGAAATCACACCACCCGTTCAAAATTAGCCAAACAAACTCTGACACCCCATTTTACCCTTTTGTTAGAGTTATTTTGAAAAATAATGAAACAGGTGTCCATTGATTTTGTATTTCAATTATGAATATCAAGTATAAGTATATAAGAATATAATGTATAAGAATATAAGTTTCAAGCAAATCTCACTATGCGTTAAAAAGTTTCATACATTCCTTTATACCCCTTTTCACCCTCTTAGGGGTTGAATTTCACAAAATCCCGCCAAAATAGTGGGTGCTTTTGCTATAAAAGAAAGCTATCTTCCAAATTTCACCTTTCTAGCTTCAGCGATTTCGGCTCGGCCATGATGAATCAGTCAGTCAGAAAGTCAGGTAAAGCTCTTTTATAGGTATAGTTTAAAAATGATGAAATAGAAAAGACCCTAAAACTAGTTAGATAGGCTTAGGAACAATCTATTACTTAAACTAGGTTACTATTATTATGACTTGCCAACATACAAAAGCGTCTCAAACGTTTTCCTAATGCAGAGGTGACGTGAGCTGGCCACCGAGATCCAGATCTGGATATTTAAGTCCGTTAGACTTTTTGTTACCAATTTTACCATCTATCCACCCCTATTGGAAATTATTTTAAATGTAGACTTAGAATAACGTATTAGGGTACTCTTTATCAACATAAGCATTAGTTAAGCTACCTAAGGACCGCTTAAAATGATCTATAGATTGCTCAACTGATCCAGATTTTTTTAACATTACTAACAAACTGGTGGCAGTGCTACGTTGAATGGCAATGCTAATACGCTGGGCCAGATAGCAGCCAGCTCTTAGGTCACGTGGTATATTTACCAGACGCCGTGAAATTATTTAGATAATGCGATAGGCTTCTGTTTCTCACGGGCCCAGGGTCTCGACTTCAATAGGTTCCCATATATAGGCCCTATTGAGACCGGAGTATTTGCGCATTTTAAAGTGCTCGGCGCAATTAGCCGCCGCACCAGCTTTAACGAAATTCCCCAACAAATGGTATGCGGCCAGGGTGTCTACGCAAATAGCACCCCATACCAATGGCCTACCCATCTCCCAAAGGACAAGATTCATACCATCAGGCCTCTTACTATCATCACGGATCAGACTGTTCTGCTCGAGAACAGGTAGTACGTTGACGCTTGCAAGTGCCAACGAATGACATTGTTTTTATTCTACTTTATTTTTTTGTTATATTAGTGCACAATATATATCATACTCTAAATAATATTACAATCTAGCCAAATAAGCTAATGAGTAATTTTGCTTTGACATAGTTTTATAAAATAAATTATACCAAAGAATGTGTCCAATAGCACTTTTCTTACAGTCTCTAGTTAAGGAGAAGACACTTTTATTCTTGTGTTTTATATAGTTACTTATCACTTCACTATTGTTAAACTACACTAACTGAAACGGTTTTTTCCGTTTGATCCTTCATTCTACTAATATTATAAATCTCTTAATCAGGTCGTCAAGAAAATTGCAAATGCAGTACATGTCTGTAATTGGTGCATATGCCATTAAATGTTATTGCTCATTTAGATTTATATGTTTGTGGTGTGTACTGTTGGTGATGTCTAATAAAATAATAAAAAATAAGAATCGCGAGATATTTATAGAAATCCCAAAACGATAGCTGGGTCATCTCCCAAAGGACAAGATTCATACCATCAGGCCTCTTACCATATCACGTGTCAGACCGTTCGGCTCGAGATCAGCTGATAATGATGTATAATTTGATTTGGTGTAGGTATATTCAAATGGGAGCATTTATTATGGTAGGTCTGTTATTCAGCCTATTTTATAAAAATAACAAACTCTGAAAGGAAAACTTAAATATGTAATCAGTATTCATTCTATGTTAAGCGTGGTCTGACTTCATTAGTGAAAGCTTAAACATTAAGCGAGAGAAAAAACATTTTAATTAAGTACTTCATAAATATGAAAACATGTAGAGTTACATATTTAAGACGCCTGTGATTTTTTTTAAAAGCGTAGAAAAGTATTTTTGAGTGTTGGGATGACATTTATGGCAATGAAATAAGATGCAAAATGATTCTGCTCATATTGAATAGGACTCTATGCATACGTAGGTACATTAGCACAGTTTGTAGTAGCTCTGCCTTCTGCGCTTTAGGTTGAGGGTTCGATTCCCTCTCAGGACAATAGATAGATAGATATATAATAACTCTTTATTGACTACCACACGGAATATTACTATAACAATAAATTAACTTATTTAAGGCAATACAACGGGTGGCCTTATCGTAATTGCGATCTCTACCAGGCAACCATTCGATGGACTGGACTATAAATAAACAGAGAAGTGGCATTTAGGTGAGGTGAATTTATAATAATAATAACATACTTACATATATGTATAAATTAAACAAATACTGATATAAATATACATACACTTAGCTGTCCCATCCGTGACTTCGTACGCGCGTAAAAATATATCTAATTGTACCGACTGCAGCGCCATCTGCCGGACTGATTTGTGAATCTAAACCATCCAGGGCGCCACCCAAACGCATAGAAAAAAAAAGCGGCCAAGTGCGAGTCAGACTCGCGCACCGAGGGTTCCGAAAAACCTGTAGGTATATAAGTAAAAGTTCACCCATCACGACTATCGAGTCATAGTTATGGTATTTTTATTGCAAAATGAAATCCATCTAAAAATTTACGGTTTTCGCAATTTTTCCTTTATCTATAAGACGTTGCTTCGTACGAAATTTCAAGATTCTGAGTTCACGGGAAGTACCCTGTAGGTTTTGATTCCCTTGCGAATATCGAAAATTTGCGGAAATTTACGGCATAAACGGCTGTATCTTTTGATTGCGTTGGCTTAGAAGTTTGTTTTTGTCACAGCTTTAAGGGACAGTAGACTTGAGTATTTGATATAAATTTCAGCTTAATACCTCCACGCGTTCTTGAGAAAAAGGGTCTTGGCAGACAGATGGACGGACGGACAACAAAGTGATCCTATAAAGTTTCCGTATTTTTGTTTCGAGGTACGGAACCCTAAAATATGTGATATAACTAAAAATTTAAGGTTTTTGTAATTTTTCCTTTATATGTGCTATAAAACATTGCTTCATGCCAAATTTCAAGATTCTAGGTCGACTGGAAGTAACTTTTAGGTTTTGATTCCTTTGCGAGTAGTTGCGAGTTTGAAAATATGCGACTTAAACTGCTGTTTCTTTTGATTGCGTTGACATATAAGTTTTATTTTGTTACAGCTTAAAGGTATTATAGACCTGAGTATTTGATATGAATTTCAATTTAATACCCGCGATCAAGAGGAAAGGGGAAGTAAATTTAAAATTATTAAAAATATTTTTATTATATGATGTAACTAAAAAATTACGGATTTCACAATTTTCTCTTTATCTGTGCTATAAAACGTTGCTTCGTACCAAATTTCAAGATTCTGAGTTCACGGGAAGTACCCTGTAGGTTTTGATGCCTTTGCGAGTGTCGAAAATTTGCGGCATAAACGGCTGTATCTTTTGATTGCGTTGGCTTAGAAGTTTGATAAAAAATCAAACTTCTAAGCCACAGCTTTAAGGGACAGTAAACCTGAGTATTCGATATAAATTTCAGTTTGATACTTCCACGCGTTCCTGAGAAAAAGGGTCTTGACAGACAAATGAACAGACGGACAGACGGACGGACGGACAACAAAGTGATCCTATAAGGGTTCAGTTTTTTCCTTTCGAGGTACGGAACCCTAAAAATGCATTCAAATCGGTCCAGCCGTTGGAGGAGTTCAGTGACATACACACGTACAGTAGAATTATATATATATATATATATATAAAGATATGTACACAATAGATATAAAAAAGGATATTAGTCTAAAAAATCAACAATACAGATATAACTAAGTTTAACAGCACGACAAATAATGTGTGTTTGACAATCATTTGTGTGATGAGCTTATAGGTATTTGTTCTGTGTCTAGGTGTTATAAAGCATCATAAGTATTCAATATATAAGTATTATATCAGTCATCTAGTCACCATAATACAAGCTATGCTTAGTTTGGGGCTATATGGTGTTGTGTGTGATTTCTACCTATCCTACTAATTATGGATGTGAAATTTGAATGTCTCGATGTTTGTTAATAACGTAATATAGGCTAAAGCAATTTGAATAAACTTGGTATGAAAAAAAGGTACACACGCTAAGTACTACGTGGGCAAAGCCGCAAGCATCCTTAATAATATTGTAAACGGAAAAGTTTGTAATGTATGTTTGTTACTCTTTCACGCAAAAACTAAATGGAATACTTAATTGATTTTAATTAAACTTTACAATATTATAGCTTATACGAGTACATAAGAATAACACATAGGCTATAATTTATAAAGATATTATGTAAATTGTCCAAATTATAACGATAAGTGTCAGGTAAGTAGGAAAAAATCTGCCATCTGCTATTCTGACGTGCACCATAAAAACCATTACCGAATTACACGAAGTACTAATCCTGCGCAGACGAAGTCGCGGACACCAGCTAGTAGGTAATAATATAAATGCAAAAGTTTGTATAGATGCTTAAATGGTTGTTTGTTTGTGTTTCAATTAAGCTGAAACGGCTGGACAGATTTCGATGAAACTTCGTATAGATATCGACAGTAAACTGGAATAGCATATATTTAATATAGATGTAATGGTTTTTTTTTATACCACGCATGCAAAATGTGCATAATATAAATATATTTCGGAACAGAAAATAGTGGTATAAAAATATGACATCTGCTAATATTAAACTATACTACATAAATCTACGTCCTTATCCAAAATCTATATATAATACGATAACGATTACGATTAGTTCATTGTGTCCCACTGCTGGGCAAAGGCCTCCCCTTGATCTCTCCAGTCATCTCGGTTTTGATGTGTTTGGACCCAAGCTCTATCAAAGGTGTCGAGATCATCTCGCCATCTCTTTTTGGGTCTACCACGGCACTGTCTCAGGGCTCCACTAAGTGATGGTTTTGGCCCACAGCTCATCCGGCATGCGACAGACATGACCTGACATGACGATATATATAACAAAGTCTTATATTCTTCTCTTCTTCTTTTTCTTAGTCTTTTATTATTTTATACCATATTTATATTATTATATTCTTCTTTCGTGCAGGTTGGCTGGTAGAAAATGCTACTAGCATTAAGCTTACCTATTGTATATCTATACATATTTGTTTAAAAAAAGTCATGTTAGTTACACCATTTATAACTCGAGAACGGCTCGGCTGGACCAATTTATATGATTTTTCATAAAATTCATGATTTATTTTCGAAAAGTGCAATGTTTGCTTTGCAAGACGGTCAAAAATCTTTTTACATATTAATGTTCGCTATACTTTCGTATGAGTCCCTGGCCTCAGGTGACGGAGTGTATACGTCACTCAAAAATGTTTTTTTTTATTATACCATGTTACCTGGTAATACCTCTTTTGCTAAGTTTACTCAGTAAACGTAAGTATACATTATTTGCATGTTTTGGTAAACTTTACTGAACCAAACAAACATTATACACGCAATATTCGTGGTAAATATTAAAGCTCAATAAACACATCACATTACGTTGGTAACATATTTTTCCCCCTGTGGGTTTCGGCTCGGCAATTTCAAGCACAAAATTGGTGTCACACGGTTACTAAGCCTGGATATAAAAAGAGTTGCAAATCATTGAATTTTGTATCATATTCCATCGACATAAATGTTACTCCGCGACTCTACTTTTACAATGATAGGAAGTGAAAATACACTACAAGATTTTCGATTTTGTCATTCAAATGTCAGCAATACAGTCGGCTGAAGGATTATTTTTTTGGTCGTCTTGCGAAGCAAATACTGCGCTCTTATTTATAAATATTTACTTTTCTCGAGTCATTTCCGGTTTTATATATTTTGGTTTTTTTATTTAAATAGAGAGAGAGAGTTATTGCCAACCATATTGCTACCAATGGCAGCAATTCGGCTGGTTCATTTCTAAAATTAGCAATTGTCTAAAATATATTTAGTTAGTCATAGCATTTGTAAAACCTATTCGGTTGGTACCATCTAACTAAATTAGGAATGCTTAATTAAATTAGATAAAATTTAATTAGGATAAGTTGATAGCAGCAGAATACCAAAGTACCAAACTGTCAAATGAACAATTCTAAACCTAATTTTAGCCAAAATTAGTTAGGTTGGTGCCAACAGAATTGAGACCATTGACTCGGGTGTGAATAATTGGAATATAAGTTTTGTGTTTCTTTGTGATTCGAGCAAAAATAATAAAAAATGACGAACGTCAAGATACGACTTTGTGACATACTATAAACACTTGACAAAAATTTACATTATTATGACACATGCCATTAAGAAGAAGAAGAAGACAATCAGCTGCACTGGGATGTATGTATAGTTATCACCGTGGAGGGACGAAATGTGTTACAAAACTAGTTTAGTCTAGTTTAGTTTATTTATTTAACCTTACATTAACATAACATTGGCATGTCAAATTGTACAATACATTGAATTATTATTATTTCACTTTTATTCTAAACAAGTTTTATTGCTACTCACGTTTGCCAACGGGATACTAAAGTTTTGCCCTGAAGTTGCCTGAGGAGCAGGTTGAAAGTAATAAAACAAAAAGCAAAACTAGGGTCCGACTGAGGTCCGAAAATTGCGCAAGAAGAAGTAAGTAAAATAAACTTTATTTATTTAACAGATTTTAACAAACTTAACACTAGTTCTTAAACATTTTCTTGCGGTAAGATTGTAATCAAAGCCGATGTACAGTCAAGTGACTACCCTCCGTACTAGTTCACACTGTATGACAACAGGGCGTCGTTGCTCTTCCAAACTGGGCTCTGTATTATCGCGATACGGTACAAAATGGTATCTATTATTATAGCCTACACTGCTGTGGTGTGAGCAGTAAAAGAGGGTACTCCAAGAAAAGTTTCCAATGTCCGCCACAACACAAAACGACGATCGAACATAAAACCTATGTAAGCACACACACACTGTTTAGATACTAAAGATTACGATATTATGAATGCAAACACTACAAAATATTATCGGGTACAATACATTGCTGTAACAGCTGAAGAAAATAGAAAAATATCGATGTCCCTAACATACACCCAAGAATCTCTGGATACCTACTGCAGAAAGTCAAGCTTCCCAGTAATATCAAATATCAGCATACCCGGAAAAAACCTTTCACTCACCATAACTTATTGCTCTAAATTTACTATAAACCTAAATAAATGTATCACCAAAGTTGTTGATTTATGGAAAATAAATACACGCATTTTCTTCTGATCATAAACTATATCGATAATATATTTGACGACCTCTGTGGTGCAGTAGGCTAAGGTCCAGCTGAGACTCAAAAATTTGCGTTTTCGATTCGTCGTCGCGAGACGAATGTTTGTATAATTTGCAAGTATTTGTCTGTATGTATTTACAAAAGAAAATTATAAGTAGTATATCAGTCATGAAAAAAAAAACGGGTTGCACTCCGGGAGTGCCGACAGAAGTGAAAACTTATTTTGGCGCATTAGAGTTTAGTAATAAATCTCTTCAAAATCAGTAATTATAGCGCCTGCCAATCAAATACTGAACGAACACAGATGATGCAATATTTTTTGTTAAGAATGTAGATAATATATCAAACAACATAACTCAGTAAACTTCTCCATACAAAAGTAGACTGTAAACATGTGAATTAAGGTTTATAATCAAATGAGGCAAGCGCGGCAGCCGGCTGCGTCTCGCCCCAGACGGTAACGGTGTCGCGAATCCAGAGGTTTTACCTCATCTAAAAATATGCGTACTGCGCTAAAAGAAGTTTTCACTTCAAAAAAAAAATATTATTTACTGTTTAAAATTAAAACTAAGAGTTTGGCAAAAAAAAACAATATTACATTACTCAAGGTTTAAACACATGAGGTTTTAATAAATTTGACGATCCCCACACTAGGCAGAGCCTGTATATGTCATGGTACAGGCATGGTACCCAGTACCCATAACACAGCTTTATGTAAGCTTTGCTTACTTTTGGGTTAGATAATCACGTGTGAAATGTCCCGCATTATTTATTATAAACGAAATATCGACAACGTTTCGACTCGTTTTGAACGACAGACATTACTTTCGACAATAGATTTCGAAATTAGTGATATGATAATTTGAATATGACAACGAAAACTCGACCAATTCGACTGAATTCGACGAATATTACAAACGACATTATCGTATATATCTTAATATATATAATTCTATTGTACGTGTGTATGTCACTGAACTCCTCCTAAACGGCCGGACCAATTTGAATGAATTTGTTTGTAAGCGTTTGGGTGGCGCCCTGGATGGTTTAGATTCACAAATCAGCCCGGCAGATGGCGCTGCAGTCGGTACAATTAGATATATTTTCTTTTTAAAACACGCGGACGAAATCGCGAACGGGGCAGCTTATATATTTTTCGTATATTTTTTCGTCATATATTTTTCTTATTTAAATTTGTTTGGTGTTTTTATTTAAATAAGGCTAGAGTTATTGACTCGGGTGAGAATAATTCGAATAAAATCTTAGTATTTCTTTGTGATTCGAGCCAAAATTATCCGTATGCACTATTTTATATAAAATAACAAATGAAGAACGAGAAAATACGACTTTGTGACATCATAACTATATTATAAATACTTACGGGTATTTATCGCGTTTATTTACCTATTTTTCCCGACGTTTCGACAGGTTTACACTCTGTCGTGGTCACGGGATGACTGAACGTCGGGAAAAATAGGTAAATAAACGCGATAAATACCCGTAAGTATTTATAATAATGTGTTCTGATCGCGTAAGTTTAAAAAACTTTATCATAACTATAAACAATAGAAACACTTGACATTGGCAAGTTTGTCATTATTATGACACATGCCATTAACGAAGAAGAAGAAGACATTATCGTTACTGAAATCCGTTTGCCGAGTAGTCGCACAGATAAAGGAAAGACCTCGCAAAAGGTCGCTTAATTTCGTAGATCTGTAAGGTACGACTTAGTTACACCACGAGCGCCTTTACCATTACTGATTGGTTATTTAAGTTAACTAACTTGATTTCGGCTGGGGAGAATGTTTCTTTGTGGACATGACGCCGCTCAGCTCATGTCAGCTGTCACAGCGTACGCAGGAAATCATCGAGCACGCGTGCGGCAACTTCCTGTGTGAGCTAAGCCTTTTGTACTTAGCTCAGCTTTGTGTTCCTGTAATAAATAAAATATTGTCACTGTATTGAATTGGTATAATTACGTTTTAAAAAACTAAAAAGAAAACCGACTTCTTTTATTGAAATTTAAGCCAATAATCATTTTTTAATGGAAAGTAGATGTATTTTGTTTATATATAATATGGGTAGGCCAACTAAACGCACTGCTCCAATGAGACAGCGAGGTTTTGGAGTAAACGAAAATATCATAAGTTTTATTGATTTTTGTTGATTTTTTTAAAAACCGCTTGACCAATTTCGATAAAATTTTAATGGGACCTGGAAAGTACGCTTTGAAACAAAAAATAATTTTCTAAATCGGTTCAGGCGTCTTTGAGTAATCGGTGAACATACTTGTACATAGAAAAAAAAGATTCCGACGAATTGAGAACCTCCTCCTCTTTTGATGTCGGTTAAAAAAAGAATTACGTAAACAGCAGGGTCACTAATAGTCTCGACAGTGATCAGTCCCAAGTGATAAAAATGCGTAAGTGTCGTGGACACTTGGTTGGAACGAAGTTCCTGTTCCTAATAAACGTATTATATTATTGATTATCAAATACAAATGAATGAATCACTAGCATCTGAGAGTGGTTAAATGTAAAGGGTCTTCCAATAGGCACGTCCGAACTTTGACAGTTGGTAGCGGCCATCTTGTTGAAGCTACATCTGTCAAATTGGTTGTAATTTATTCATTCTGTTTTGCCAAATCATCATGGATAGCTATAGCATTCAACAACACGTGCAAATGATAAAATTGTTTTATCAAAATGAGTGTTCTGTTCGGGCAACGCACCGCGCGCTTCGCCCATTTTACGGTCGCCATAATCGTCCTACCGAGAGGACTATTCGTCGTGTGGTGGATAAATTTGAGTCCACTGGTTCGGTAAATGATCGACCAACACCCGTACGTCAACGAAACGCAAGGTCTGCCGAAAACATCGCCGCTGTCCGTGAGAGTGTGCAGGAGAATCCGAGGCAGTCGATTTCGCGTCGCTCACAAGAACTCGGCCTTTCACAGACCACAACTTGGCGAATTTTGCGTCGTGACTTGGGCCTGCACCCGTATAAAATTCAACTCACCCAGGAATTGAAGGTAAACGACCATATACAACGACGTGTGTTCGCTGAATGGGCACTGGAGCAGTTAGCAACTGACCGTAATTTTCACAGAAAAATTATCTTCAGCGATGAGGCCCATTTCTGGATGAATGGGTACGTAAACAAACAAAATTGTCGAATTTGGGACGATACCAATCCACATGAGATCCAAGAGCGTCCAATGCATCCCGAAAAAGTTATAGTTTGGTGTGGGTTTTGGGCTGGCGGCGTCATCGGGCCATATTTCTTTGAGAACAACATTGGCCAGGCCATCACTGTCAACGGCGAGCGCTATAGGTCGATGATTACCAACTTTTTTTGGCATGAACTGGATCATCTGAACACCGACGACATGTGGTTTCAACAAGGCGGCGCTACGTGCCACACAGCTCATGCCACATTGAATATTCTGCATGAGAGATTTAAGGGCTTGGTCATCTCACGTGGAGCTGATGTGAACTGGCCACCGAGATCTTGTGACTTAGCCCCGCTAGACTTTTTCTTGTAGGGTTTTCTTAAGTCGCAGGTCTATGTGAATAAACCACAAATCACAGCGGCCTTCAAAGCCAACATAACCTATGCCATAAGTCAAATTCAGCCTGAATTATGCGCAAAAGTTATGGAAAATTGGATATCTCGCATGCGCTCCACCCAGAGAAGCCGTGGCGGACATTTGAATGATGTCATATTCCACACATAATGGCATCACTACATCTTTCAAATAAATAAATAATTTCGATAATATATCACACACACTTTGTTTTATTTAAATTTAAAGATAGGACACGCTTAATGAAAGACCCTATACAATTAAATGTATAGGCACTATATATAGGTATAGGCACCCGCAGGCGAAAATACGCATAAATCAGAGATAGTGGTGGCAATTCGGTTGGTTCATTTCTAAAATTAGGAATTGTCTAAAATATATTTTAGTCATAGCATTTGTAAAACCTTTTCGGTTGGTACCATCTAACTAAATTAGGAATGCTTAATTAAATTATATAAAACTAAATTAGGATAAGTTGGTAACAGCAGAATACCAAGTTCCATTTGACACTTGTAAACCTAATTTTAGCTAAATTAGTGAGGTTGGTGCCAACAGAATTGAGGCCATTATGGCACAGTAAGTTGACCAAGAGCATCTGACCACGGTGAAGGATTTCTAAGTCACTAAGGATAACAATGAGTAATGTTGGGTAATGAGTAATGTAGTTTGGGACCTGACCCCAAACTAATTTAACACCATCTTGTTAGTAATTTTTTTAAGGTTAACAAATTATCCTGTTATTCACATTTCACTGGACTATAAAAAAGTACTACTTATTAAAAAAATATATATATGTATCGAAAGCAAACCCCACTTAACATGTAGGTAAGATACCCCTAAAATAATTTATTCAATAATAATAATAATAATACCGGACATTTTAAACATCATCATCTGGCTCCAAAGCAAGCAGAGCTTGTGTTATGGGTACCAAATGACTGATATACTACTTACATACTTTTTTTGTAAATACATACATATTACACATAGAAACACCCAGACCCGAGACAAATACTTGCAGATCATACAAACATTTGTCCCGCGGCAGGAATCGAACCCGCAACCTTTTGCGTCTCAGCTGGACCTAAGCCCACTGCGCCACAGAGGTTGTCGTTATTCAATAGTTTGAATTTATCTTTCTATGGCTCTCTAGTACGTATTACCTTACAAATTTTCATGATGGGCGGACAGACAGACAGTCATGGGGAAGCCTTGTTCCTTGTTGAACTTCGCGGAACCATAAAAGGTGTGTTTAACATGAATAATCACAACTTTGCTGTTATTATATGTAAAGACCTACATGTACAGTGGGATTCAGATATCGTTTATATTAAACAAGCGTTTTGAAATTCGTTGGAGCTTGAATGATAGTACACTCTACTAATTTATTCCAAGAGATTTCGAAGTGATTACATAGCTAAATAAATAAATTAAAAAAAGGAATTGAATAGTAATTTACAAATACACGCTTTAATAACGTAACCATACAGTTCTACAGTTTATGAAAACACGAAAAACAGACACGAAAAAAAAATGCAGACATTTTGGACTACTTGAAGTTTGGATTTATGTCATCTCTATCTAATCCAAAGTAAGCCGAGCTTGTGTTATGGGTACCCATGACTGATATAGTATTTACATACTTTTTTGTAAATACACACATATTATACATAGTGTGTCTCATATGTGAAAAAGTATTCAGTAACGATGAAGCCTTCGAAAGTGGAGGACTGCTTATCATGCTGCCAAAAAATAAGCCCTTGTCATTCATTCAAGCACTTAAAGAAAAACTAGAGAAAAGACCATCCATAAGATCGATGTTTGCGTCATCATCTATGCAAGACGTTGATCGTTTACGAGCGTCCTATAATATATCTTTACTAATAGCAAAGTCGGGGAAACCCCACACAGTTGGAGATCAGCTTATCTTACTAGCCATCGCGGAGGTCCTCAACAATGTATTGTACAAGCCCGAACATGGTATTATGAAAATAATTCCTTTGAGCAATAACACCGTTCAGAGACGAATAGACGAGATGGTTCGCGACATGGAAAACATTTTAAGCAATTTCTTACAAACCAACAGATTCTCTCTCCAATTGAACACTGAATGAAGGCATGAATCTCTGTTGTTAAGATGTTTGATATGTTATAGATAAAAATATGTGCCAAGAACTGATTTTTGCTACATATTTAGAGACTGATACCAGAGGAGAATCGATTTTTCAGGCCGTGGAACATTTTTTAACCGACGATGGTGATGGTGCCGATAGTGCACCATCTATGATTGGTCGTCATCGTGGTTTTATAGCTCACTTAAAACGATAACTGCCTGAGATACTGGTCATTCACTGTGTGATTCACAGACAACATTTAGTAGCAAAAAATAGTTGTCTGTAAAGTCGGTTTACGGGCGATAAATTTACGTGATAACGTCATAAGAAAACTTAGATGAACCTATCGTGCCTCTCTATCGCTTGTTCCGCGCTCTCGCTTGCACGCTCGGCTCAGGCGGAACGTGACCACGAGTCATGCTTTATAGTGCGTGAAGCCAGCGTTCATCGATTTATAAGACGTTATCACGTAAACAATCTGAGTTCTAGATTGCATCAGACTTTACAATATGTTATAAATGATGTCAACAAGATTCGAAGCTTTTTTTTAAACTCTCAGTTATTTGCTTATGTGAGGAAAACGACGAAGTTTTTACTTGGTTACTTCTGCACAATGGAGTTCGCTGGCTATCAAGATACTCTTCTTACCAATATTTTAAGCTATTTTGAATCTATGTTGTAGTTTTTTCAAGAAAAAGATCCGTATTTGAAAGAAAATCTGAACAATTGTATAACGGGTATTTATTATTTGACTCATATTTTTGGTATGTTGAACTAAGTTAATTTGCAGCTGCAGGGTGGCGATCTCAGCTTGATTTAAAAAAAAACAATAATATCGGCCTTTGTGGGTAAACAAAAATAACAAAATGTTCATATTCATTTATTGTTTGTGAATTCAGGTGTTACAAAAGACAGGTGTTTCTTAAAATTAGGTATCTCTGAATCCGGCATACAGCATACAAACATTTAGTAGGTAGGTAGGTAGCTAATACATTATCAAAATCATTTAAACAAAAATAAAAATATTATATCTCATGGTCCAAACTATACAAATATTGTCACAAAGTTACATACTAAAAACGGTCACTAAATTCTAAACAATATTGCGGTCATTCAAAAATTCATAAACATTATAGTACGCTTTTCTCAAAAGTATTTCATTTAGCTCCCTTTTGAAAGAATTTTTTGGTAATGATCGAATCGATGGCGGTATTGTTGTATATTGTATATTGTATATCATCCATCACACTGATTTTTTAATTTTTTTATCTTTACCCATTTTTTTTAATGTTTTTAAAAAAAAATAATTACCTACCTAGTATTTTGACGTAAATTGTATTAATAATTATTGATAACAAATGATATTAAGTGAATTTTATGTATATTTATTTTGTTACATTTTAATGAGAAAATAGTGTGTATTGTGTATTTGTGTGTGTATTTGAAACCTTTTTCTTTAATTCGAACCACAGATTCTCTATTGGGTTTAGATCTGGGCTGTTAGCTGGCCAGTCTAAGACAGAAACTGATTGCGCTGTAAGAAATTTCTTTACGGTGCGTGCAGTGTGCCTTGGATCATTGTCATGCTGGAATGTTCAAATAACCGGTAGAACGTCTTCAGCATAAGGTAACATTGTTTCTTCCAGTATATTTTTGTATTGGAACTGCTCCATGTTACCTACTATCAACTTTACAGGTCCAACACCATGTCCAGAAAAGCACCCCCTAATTTTCACATTTCCACCACCGTGCTTTAATGTAACTTTCGTGTACTTAGGGTCAAATGCTGTATTCGGGGGACGTCGTACATATCGTTTTTCATCAGAACATACTGTTTATTTTCGTATCGTCAAAAAAAAGTACATTTTTCCACTGTCGCACAGTCCAGTTTGCATACTTTCTCGCAAATGCAAGCCGGTCTTGTCTGTGGCAAACTTTTAACATGGGTACCTTTCTTGCTATCTTACCGTGCAATTTTTATTCTACCAAACGTCTTCGAATAGTGCGTGCTGAGTTTGCTGAAGGGTTGTTTTCACCAAAATATTATTTTCTCAGCTCATTGGACCCTTTAAAAGGATTTTGTTTTGCCATACGAACGATGTTTCGGTCATCTCGAAGAGTTGTTTTTCTCTATTTAGGTACACGTGAAACATTCAAAATAGTTTGATACGTAGCAAAATGCTTTACAGCGTGGTAAACCATTATTCTTGAACATTGCCGATGGTCGGCTATCTTTTTATAAGACCAATTCTTCCGGCGAAGTTTTATTATTACTTCCCTTGTAGATTTATCACAACTTTTATTTTTTCCCATTGTTTTTTTCATAAGAAGCAATTACTTTTAATCTTTTACAGCACTAAATGGCGCCAAAATTATACAAACAGTAACAAATCGACTGAGTGTTCTCTATTTAAATTTGAATAAAAGGTATAAACTATTTAGCGTTCTTAATTACGTGACCAGCCAGTAAATATGAATACTATGTTTAGAAGTAGTGTAAAAAGTTGGTCTATTTATTTTTAGCTAATCATGTGTATCAATGAATACAGTGGTATTATGGAAATGTTTTACGATACCGAGAAAATAAAAAAAATTGCATGCAATTAGTTTTCCGGCTTAGTTTGAAAAAAAAATCCCTTTATATCAGCGTTCTTGATTATATTATGACCACCACCGTATATCAAAATTGCTTTGCATAAAATCATCTCTTTTCTTCATTAAAAATATTGATTTAAAATCACTCCGGCTTTGAGAAGCCCATTGATGCTGCCTGTCGTTAGTCCGTTACGTCGTTATATGCGTTGGTATAACAGCCTACGACTACAAGCTAGAGGTTTGATGGATGCCGGGAAAAAGTTTTGTAGGTTAAGTATCGGCAAACTGATTTCTTTGCCCGGAAACTTTATCAAACTTGACTGTGGATATGAGTTGGTGATTGATATAGTTTGGGGACCATAAATTGTTATGGTGTATTTATTTTCATTACCGGTTAAGAGTTTGTTCAATAACGGATGAATCATTACAGCTTGTAACTTCTGTCATTGACAGAAATGCTACCTATTGTTACACTTACTTTTTGAAGTGATATCTTCTTATGGGAGGGTAAAACGCTTCGTTACGTAACGCGTTACGGCGACAGTCTGTCTTGCTTCCCTTGCTCTCACGCATATGGCAGCGGTAAGCCGGCTCCTTCTCTCACACTCTAACCCACAGCGCTAGTTAGATTAATTTAAGTTATCACTTCTGTCGGGCGTCCCGAGACGCACTGATTTATTTTCTTATTAAACAGACTTTAATTTTTATGTTCTTATTCTCTACGGAGTCTTCATCATTACGTAAAGAATTTACATGTTAGCCTGTACGGGTGGTGTAAGAATTCTTAAAGCCGTTTTTTAACCCGTAAAAAAAGTCAACCAGTTATAAGCGCTGTGGCTATTTCGTCTGAGTTAGTCGAAGTTCGCAATTCTTCGGATATGTCAACATTTTGGCATGTTTTAATATGATTATTAATTAGGAAAGTCAGATTCTTCGTTTGCCATTTAATCAATACATTACTCTTATTTATTAGTTTATGTATTATTGGGTAATCTTAACGGAATTATAAACAATACATTTTAATATATTTACTAAACCACTCTAATGTCGGGCCGTATTGCGCAAAATGTCGTAGCTGTTGCGCGGTTGCGCGTGATGCTGCTTTGTAATTAATATTGTTCTAAAGGACATTAAACAAAAACTATTACAAATAATGGTTTTATTTTTAAATATTACGATATATCTCTGAAAAAAACTGGGAGATACTAAAGAGAAAAAGCTTCGCTAATTTTCAATGAAAAATTAGCGCTTAATTGTAAAGGTGAACCTGTACTTATTTATCTAAAGGAATAATTACACAAATATAAATATAATATGAAACATGTGAAACAGAAGAGCTATCTAAAAACCGTTAAAAACGATCTTTAAAGAGCTCAACTGATCCTGATCACCGCCAGATGGCAGCGTTCCCAAGACACTGGCGGCATTGCAACTTATTTATGTTAATCAGTTACTATAGTTCATAACTATTCTAATAATATATAATTGTAGATAGCCTTCTATAAATACTTGTAAGTGATTTTCATTTTTCGTTGCGCTCAACGATGCACGCAACCGCGCGACATTTGCGGCATTTTACGCTATTGCGGCCCCACAGTTGAAAAGATAAAATAATTTATGGAATAGCCTTCCATAAATACTTTTATCATTTCAACTATCAACTGGACAATTATATGATTTTTATATAATTTAATCAATAAATTGTGACAATAAATTAAGAATTTAATAATAAGAGTGTCATGTTCTTTGTGATTTTAGAAGAAAAATATTATAAAAAAATAATCACATATGACATTGGAAAAATTGTCATCAAGATGCCATTATAGGTAGAGAAATAGAAAAAGAAGAATTTTCAATGTCGTTGAATTTTACCAATCGCTTACTTTAACTAATACGGGTCAAAAAGTACATTTCTTGTTACGAGACATTGCATTAGCTACAGTTTTTGTAAACCTCTCAACATATATTAGTAATTAATAACAGACTTCAAGATAACGCGCACAATAACAAAGTTTCCCCTAGCCCGCATCAAGCTCCGCTTATCTGCTGGATTCGAGCGATGTGGACACCTATTGTTGCTCCCTGACTGCCTAGGCATAACATTGTATTATAGATCTAGGGTATTCGTAACTTCATATCCTGCTATTATTCTCCCTACTAATATTATAAACGCGTAAGTTTATGTGCATTACACTTTGTTGTTATTACAATATATTGTTTAAACAAATTCTAATGGCTTAATAGATTTGAGTTAAACTTGAGTACCTGCCCGGATGACCGAGCTTTGCTTGGCATAAAACACGGATGAAACGACATTTTCTAAAAATGAAACATAGCTAGATCAATTTATCGCCCCCGAAACCCCCTGCATACATAGTTTCATAAAAATCGTTGGAGCCGTTTCCGAGATTCAGAATATATATACAAGAATTTGTCGTTTAAAGGTATTCGATATAGATATAGTCAGAAACTATAGAACTGGAATTGTATATATAAGTTTAGCGCGGCAGTAGCTAATAACAAACCTAAGCAACATGTGTATATAATCGGCAAATATTGTCTGTTATTAGGTAGGCAAGGAAGAGATTAAGTTTTAAATTAGGTAAAGTTAGGAAGTAAAGGTAAAGGTAATGTTAGGAAGTGCGTTAATAATTCGCAAGAATTAATCAAAACTCAACTTACCAAGGAGTTGGTTTTCGTAAACTACTCTTTTAATATAATAATGCCGGACATTTCACGGTGCATCATCTGGCCCCAAAGTAAGCAGAGCTTATGTTATGGGTACCTACCACATGACTGATATACTACTTATATACTTTTATTTTGTAAATACATACATATTATACATAGAAACACCCAGACCCGAGACAAATACTTGCACATCATACAAACATTTGTCCTGCGGCGGGAATCGAACCCGCAACCTTTTGAGTCTCAGCTGGGCCTTGGCCCACTGCGTCACAGAGGTCGTCAAAGGTAATAAAGGTAATATTAATCTCTTTTCATCTCTTGAAACCAAACGATACCCTTTTAGGTATTGCTCACTTTTAAACGTTATAAATGGACGGTAGAACTTATGTTTTGAACTTATGTTAAAAAGTCATAAACTGAACACCCCTCGAGAATAACCTATTTTATCTTTGCTGAGAAAATTGTACGTATAATTTTGTTATACCTCCTAATCTGTACTATTCAGAATAAAAATATTCTGAATAGTACAGATTTTATAAATAGAAATGTACAGATTACAATAATAAATTACATGTAAAATAGTTGAGATATCTATGGACCGTTTAAAACGATCTATAGATAACTCAACTAACCCAGATCACTGCCAGATTGCAACGTCACTCGCAGCTTTTATGACGAATACTCTGATCAAGATCTTTGCTCTGGCTATGTTAACCTTTATCCAAACTTTATAACCCTTAGTCCTCTATCAATCACAATAATTCCACATCAAAGGGCCTTGAATTGCTATATTTCAACAATTTAAACTTTGGGGATCTCGACGTCAGCTATTTAATATAGGTAAATGCCCGTCGGGTATAAAAAACATTACAAACCCATTTTGAAAAGGTTCAAATCTGAAAAGCAATGTTAAACTTTTTTAACATGCCTCCGAAACCTTATTAAATCAGGATCGAAACGTTAAATGATATACCGGGTAAGTAACCGTGCAAAACCCTCCCTTTTGAAATGAATGGAGAGGCAATGAATCTTGTAGATTCCACGATCTTCCTAGGTCTTAATATTGAAGCCAAACTGCAGTGGAGACCACAAATTGAAACATTTGCTGGTAGGCTTAGTTCCGCTGCATATGCAGTTCGCGCGATACGGTGGCTTACTGATGAAGCTACAGCTAGACTAGTTTATTTCAGTTACTTCCATAGTGTTATGTCATACGGCATAATTCTCTGGGGGAAAGCAGCTGCTATTGGTAAATTATTTGTTATTCAAAAAAGGACAATACGTGCCATATGTGATTGTGATCTTCATAGAATCAATACTAGTAATAGACACAATTTATACATCTCTAGGTTTCGACTAGAAAAAGTAAATAAGTCATTTATGGGAAACACGGTGCGCTTATAGAATAAGCTTCCTAAAAATGCTACTAAACTTCCTATTAAGACATTTAAAGCATACATAAAGGGTACTCTTTTGAAGAAAACTTATTATATTATAAATGACTATATTATTGATAATAATGCATGGCCTCATGTCGCTCTGCCGTCAGACAGATAACCGACACACTTGAAATGTATAAACTCTCATGGATCAGTATTTCGTAATAAGATGGATCATGTAAAAAAGTGCTAGGACCAAGATGAGTTTCTTGCCAGTTCTTCTCGGGCTTGGGTTTGGATGAATTGGCACCTAAATTCACCTAGTATGAAAGACGTTTCAAAGTGATCCTTGTGATTGTATAGAATAAATTATCTTTTGACTTTGATTTTGACTTTGACTTTCTAGGTACCTTTTCGTTTTGAGTGATGGAGCGTTCGATATTACCTTTAACAATCAATGTCGTAATCCTCCATAACCAGACATGATTATTTTAGTTTCACAACGAAAAGATTGTTAATTCGACTGTAAACAACGAACATTTTATCGTCGTCACTTTGATATCGAAAACGATCATATTAAATTACTCGCGGCTACAACAATATGGAATGACTGGCCTGTTAGCTCAGTTGCCTTCTGCGCTGTAGGTTGACAGTTCGATTCCCTCCCAGGATAATCATTTCTGTGATGAACATATATGTTTGTTCTGTGTCTGGGTGTTATAAACTATCATTAGTATGTATTTAACAATATTCTAAGTATTCTAATGATGGAGACGACAGTCTTCAAATTTTTGGGGGTTAGTTCCCTTGTTGACTAACAGAAGAGCTAGCAATAGAGAAGGAAAACTTGAAACAAGCCCGGCTCGGTGCCAGCCGTTATGCACCTGCAACCTAACCGACACCGCACGTACTGATTCTTCTTTCCTGCGGGTCCTGTCGGCAAGGTCGAGAGGTTAGTGTGGGTACCTGAGCAGGCCTGCGCTATCAAACAGAACTCCAGGCAGAGTGACGTCAGTGGAGAGGAAACTTCACCCACCTCAGCTTGCTGGAGTAGATCCATGAACGAAAGTTTTCAATTACAATGAACTGCTCTAACTTTACTGATGCTACCTAAATCAACTTCAGCAGACGAACAACGGTTGGAAGTTCCGATCGTAGTATATTATTATTTATAAACATATTATATTATTGATTAACAAATACAAATGAATGAATTATTTATTTATATTTATATATGTAATATAAATAAAAGTATAATATAAATAAATGTTTTGTTACTACATTTACAAAGAAACATAACAGTATTATCTTTGATTACTCCATTGCCGGTAACCGATTGGATCGTAAATCTATCGTTAGTGACTTGCGTGTCTGCTTTGATGAGGAACTATCCTTCAAAAGTCACTATGACAAAATTATTGGAAAGAGCTCTCGTCTTCTTGGATTTATTGCCAGGATCACCAAAGGTTTTCAAAAACCAGACAGTCTCCTCCACCTCTATAATAACTTAGTTCCGCCAGTTCTTGAATATGGAAGTCCAATATGGTCCCCACATTACGCTTACCATACTAAGAGAATTGAAGCCATTCAGAACAAATGCCTTAAAATCATTTCATTTCGGCACAAATTGGGTCGTTCACTGTCTGGATACGACAATAGGCGTAATCATTTTAAAGTTGACGCTCTATCAGCAAGAAGAGATTATGTTAACCTTATATATCTGCACAAAATTCTACATTCAACTGTTGATTGTCCTAGTTTGCTGGCGTCCGTCAGCATAAACACATATTATAGATCCCGTGTTCCTGCAACCTTTGGCTTAAAAATATATAGAAACAATATCTCATTCCACAGTCCCCTCCCAAATATGTGTCGTCTTTATAACGAGTTGGCTACTTCTCATAATCTAGATGTCTTTAATAACTGTATCAGTAGGTTTAAGCGGTGCGCTTATAAAGTCTTACACGATACTAATAATGTATAATTTCCATAGTTGGTTCTTTGTTTAAGGTATTATAATATTTATGCATGTAACACTGTAATTTTGTCATATTCACATATTTGATTACGAATCTAGAGCAATAAATAGATTATAACTAATTTTAGCTAAAACGCTGTGTTGATTGTAATTTAATAAATAAATAAATAAAAGAATTACTAGCGTCAGAGAATAATTAAATGAAACGCAGAAATAACTAATGAATTGGAATTCAGGAACAATTGACTCGCTCCGCACGAAAGAACGATAAATACTTGTTGCTTCGCCGAACGTTGGATTGGAACCAAACGCTAGAGTGATCCAATGCAGCGTTCGGCGAAGCAACAAGTATTTTTCGTTCTTTCGTGCGGAGCGAGTCAATTGTTCCAGAAGATTCCTCGTGGCCTCTCCACTCCACAAAATACGTGTCAAATTTCTTCAAAAAATATTTGTAATGGATCAATTACCTAAAATTACTACCTCATGAAACTGGGCTACTCAGAGTTCCTCATTTCTGTTTCACTTAGATGCTTAATTAAAGGAATGAATGAGGCCATGGAAGTCCATATAACACCACAATACAAGCTCTACAGTCCTCGGTCCTAGTGAAGAGAACAGGTCTACCTTAGGCTTTATTGTGACTACTGCGGAAGTGTAACTTAATAATTAAGTCTACTGTATAAATTATTATTGTACCAGAACACAAACTTCGAATCAAACATTTTTAAATTTTACATTTATGGGAGCAGAATTATGGGGCTAAAACTATTTACTACTTAACTCCCAATCCCAATCCCCATCCCAATCCTATAGAATAGAATAGAACCTAGATAAAGGAGTAACATACTCACAAACATTCGCATGTATAAATTACCAATGTTTGAGTTGGTAACGTTGGTCGCATTAGTAAACATTGGTCTTCCAGCAGTGAGATAATCAGACCATACGGCAAGCATCGCTGCAAAATCTGGATGAGGCTGGCACAGGAAGGACCGAAAGGAATGACACATACAAAGGAAGACCTATACCCAGCAGTGGGTGAAGTCCGGGTGTGGGTGATGATGATGATAAATATTAGAGTAGGTACCTACACGTACTATGATACTCTGTGTGTAATAATGTAATGGAGTCTACATAACAAAGCCGCCGACCCTCCGTTATAAACCGGCGGGTTGTAAGTCGGCGGCATGTCGACGGCATTATTTAAATCAAAATATTCTAAGACCTAGCACACACTAGTGAATTAACCCGGGTTGGTTTTAAACGCGCTATTCTGAACGATGTTACTTTCAACACGGTTTTTTCCGCTTAAGCTTGCCTTCGTTTATTTCCAGGTTTTACAGAATAACGCGAAAACATTCGCCGCAGTTCAAACCGCAACGTGCACAAGGCTTTCAATGAAGCTGCCGATACAAACCTGGCAACTGGCTTTGGTGTATATACTGTTCAATGTGTAATCATGTGTTAATAACGATACCTACTCACGTCAAAGAAAATCTAATTTTCAAACGTAGTACTATCAAAATTTTATGAGAAGTAAAGTTTATTCAGAGTACTGTGAGCATTGAGTCGTAAAACAGGGAAATTGGGTTCATGCACGACTGGACCGACAAATTTAAGGTAGATTTAAAATCCATGTTTTAAATTATCTTACATAATAGGTAAGTTTGAGGTTGATTTAAGTTATCTAATTAAATCTGACGACCTCTGTGGCGCAGTAGGTGAAGGCCCACCTGAAAAGCAGAAGGCCGTGGGCTCGATTCCCGCACCACAACAAATGTTTGTATGATCTGCAAACTGTATCGCTATGTAATGGTAATAATATTTGGACTATTTGTGTAACAAGATTAATATATCACACGGATTTCACTTCAGATTATTCGGACTATTTCACGCATTTTTTTGCTTTTTATTCATTTATTCATTCAAAGTTTGTTGACTTCATTTTGGTTGTAGTCTCAGAAATTGGCAATAAGGCTAATCTTGTCTTGATATCTCACGTAATTCATGAGACTTAATATCAAGGTTTATGTACATCGCACAATAGCTTAGCAGTTTTGAAAAAATAGCGTCAGAGATGGGTCGTTGATAAAGTTCAACTTAATGTTACACCTACCTGAATCCCTCAACGTTACAACTTTGTAGAAAAATCTTAATGGAATTTCCTTTTCTAAAATATATACAAAAAAATATCTTCATTGAGTCGGGAAACAAATATGTTTACCGAAAATTCGGTATTCAAAGAAATTCACTGCTATTTACATTCCATGAACAGCACAGTGGCCTCAATTCTGTTGGCACCAAACTAACTAATTTTAGCTGAAATTAGGTTTAGAACTGTCAAATTAAACTTTGGTATTCTGCTGTTACCAACTTATCCTAATTGAATTTTATCTAATTTAATTAAGCGTTCCTAATTTAGTAAGATGGTACTAAACGAATAGGTTTTACAAATGCTATGACTATATAAAATATATTTTAGACGTTCCTAATTTTAGAAATGAACTAACCGAATTGCTACCATTGTTCTTCGTATACTTTATTTACACAGATAAAATATCTGAGAAATCTACCAAGAAATCTAATCGATACTCATATTTACCCGAAAGGTGCATAGGAAATGACGTATGCATGACGGTTTGATGTACTTCACGATTCGATTTGGGGTAGATACCCTCCCGAGACCAATGAGTATTTTATATCAATGGAAGCGAGATACTGGCCGTGGTTCTATAGTTTCACCCAGCTACAATTTTCAAAAATATAAACTACCATATCATATTGAAACTAAAGTCCAAATTAGAATATCAGTTTCAAAATAAATTATAATTGATGTCTTGTTCCATTTTTGAATTGATTTTCCTATGATTTTCCGCAGTTATAGTCAGCACCAAATTACGTGGCGCCTAAAATTAACTAAAACACGTGAACCACACATCAATTTATGAAATTGTAGAAGTGTCATTTGAAAATATTATATACCTGTATTCAAACTTTGGAAGAAACAAAAAAAATTGTTCGTGTTTTTTTGATATTTTTTGAAACATCGGAAACAAGGCCACTGAATTCACACAACACTAGTGCCAGGGACAGGTAATGTATATATAATATACAATAATTATGATAATAATAATAATGTATATTATGTATTTAGGCGAATCTTGTTTTTGATTTCAATTCATGCTCCCAATTAACAAGTTACGGTTTATGTACACAGCGCATTATTTCGGCAGGTCAACGTTTTACGTTTCGGGGTTTTCAGAATAATTTAAAATTGTTATTCTCAGATTACATTGCAGATAAATAATAAATAATACCGGACATTTCACACAGCATAATCTGGCCTCAAAGTAAGCAGCGCTTGTGTTATGGGTACCACATGACTGATATACTACTTAAATACTTTTTTATTTCTGTAAACACATACATATGATACATAAAAACACCCAGATCCGAGACAAAAACTTGTAGATCATACATACATTTGTCCCGGGGCGGGAATTGAACCCGCAAGCTTCTGGGTCCCAGCCGGACCTTAGCCCATTGCGCCACGGAGGTCTTCAAAGGTGTAATTAGGCGAATCTTGTTATTGATTTCTTTAGTAATTCATGTGCCCAATTACCAAGGTATGGTTTATGTAGGTACACTGCGCATTGATTCCGCAGGGCAACGTTTTAGGTTACGGGGTTTTCAGAATAATTCAAAATTGTGTGAAACAGTTACACCTTACATTACAGATAATTATAACATTCAATGCGTTACAATAGTAAAGATAGGGACATTTTACATGAAAATTACAAGGAATAATTATGTTTTAAACGCAAATTCTGATAAAAAATAATTATAAAATATTTAATTCAGTCTTTTTCTTATCGTGTCATTCGTTATTTGGAACAAGTGTGGTGAGAGGATAAAATGCGCATCAAAGGCTCCTTTCGTACACTTCAAACGTTTTAGTGCTTGGCCAGGCTGCAAACGCGGGCGCAGGGCGGGCGCAGGGCGGGAGCGGCGCGGCAAACTCAAACATAAGAACTTCATTTGAGTGTCAGTAGTGGACACGCGGGTGCAAAGCGGATGCGGGAAGCGGCGCGGGCTACTTGGCGCGGGGAGCGCGCGGGCAACTCACGCCATAGCTCGTTCATACAAGTGGCCGCAGTGAGAGCGCGGGGCGGCGAGTATCTCAAACTGATTCGAGCTAACCGCACGCGTACTTGTGATGTCGTCTTTAGAAATTAATGTAAAAGAATTAATAAGTGCTATTCAAGCACGACCTACGCTGTGGATGTCGAAACAACGTCAATACAAAACAATAAAGTTAATTTAAGATTGTAAAATAAAATAAATCAAAAAACTTTGGAGGTTGCTCTTGCAATCTCTTCATTTCATTTAAAAATTACCATTTAATGTAAGAATTTTCCAGTAAAAATAAGTCTTCTTCATTCATTTTATATTATGACAAACACTGGACGCGACAACACACTCCACTGCCTACAAGCAAAGACGCACGCGTTACCGCACCCGTGCCGCTGCCCGCACCGCGCTTCCAGTCTGGCCAAGCACTTAGGTTCTACGACATGCCGGTTTGCTCACGATGTTGTCTTTCTCCGTTTGAGATCAATTAATTTCAAGCGAGTTCAACCGTCAACGGTTTTAGTACGTTACTGGACATTTATCCATTCTATATTGGCAAGGCACGGCGTTGCATTACTCTGAATTTTTTTAGCACTTTGGCAACCCAGGTATTTAGATACTATTTGACGTTTTTATTTGTTTTTTATTATTTTATTTTTATTGAGTAAAATACTCTGATGATTGTTATTATTATATCTGGTTAACGAGCATGTGCCTCTTTTCATGAAGGTGCGTTAAAATAGTGTTCTCACCTTTGACTACGATGTTTCCATCAGTGAAAACCTGTAATTTGCTCTCTGTATTTTTTTTGTATAATGTTGGTTTTTTAAATATAAATAAATAAATTAAAAAATAGTTTAATGATTTTAATAATGATATTTAATAACTTGCCACACTTTCTGTGAAATATCGTTTCACAGAAAGTGAGGAAAGTTATTAAATAACTTAGAAATAACTATTAAATCAATGAAAATTCGTTATCGTACACCTTAAAACTAAATATATCAATTTGATAACTAAATGTACATATGATAAATTATGTACGATAGGCGGTCTTATCGTTAAGGAAGTGATTTCTGGTTATAGAATATTTAATTTTCTCAATAAGAAATTATAAACTTCACTTACATGAGAAATAATTTTAAAACATACTTCGGCAACAATAAAACAGTAGTAAAACTACCAACAAATAAACGACGTACTCAAACAACTAATAAACAAAACAAAACAACTATCTACCCGCAAATCGTAATCGCATCATCGCATGCGCCGAACAGTCACAGTGTAGTGTGCAGATTCATTCACGTAAGAGAAGTATTAATAAATTAATAAATAAATAATCTATTCATATTGAAAATTGTTTATTAATTGATCATAAAATTCCAATCATCATTAAATACTAAAGAGTAAGTTTTAAATAATTTATTTTCTCGTAAGCTTTACACTTTAGATTTTATTTTTAAGTAAACACAAGTAACCTCATAAAATATTTCAATAATATAATTTCGTCTTCCAAACTAGTAAGACATTATTTAAAGTACTTAGCTTTAACAACTTGCAAAGGGAGAGCTCCGCTCTGTCCGACGGCTGCTCACCAAGTGCCACTGCCGGCCGCACGACAGCCTTTTATATCAGCGAGTAAACAACTTCCAGTTTGCAGGTTATTTGACAAGAAAAGGTGTTTTTGCTTATAATTTCTTTAAAAATAGTACACATAATAATAACTTCGAATGAATACATTATTTTGCAGATAAAACAGCGTATAAAATACAGTTTCATCTGCAAAACAAGGTTAAATTATAAAAGTAAACAATACAATCGAGGTATGTTTAATGCTTTACAGTATTATTACTTTATTTTATTCCGGAGCATATACACAGCTATACATTATGTTTATATCATGTTTAAATAATCTATCACACGCGTCACAGTGTAAGTATATGCAGATAGGTAAGTTCGTTCTTCCAGACAACCTTTGGATGGAGAGAAGCTTTGCTTATTTGAAAGATTGGTCGGGGCGTACTAAATTATGAACTATAACTTACTTTATAAAGCAAATAAATTCAATAAACTCACACAATATTGATACATATATATATTTCCATAAAAGATATGCACATATACAGATACTTAACACATATTTAAACTAGTGACTCTGAGAGCTATAGACCTCGCAAACATTTTTCGAAATGACTGAAATAAAACTTTTTTTACGTTTTCAACCCCCATATCTCTGCCATTTTGAAAAATTCAGACACTGGCTAGCGCTTCGCGCTCGCTCGGTCAATAAATAGTTATAAAATAATACAAGATGGTAAACATAATTTTACAAAAACATCTTATCGATTCATGACGATTCAGAGGGAAACCGTTCCTTGATAATAACTTTGAACACGGCTAGTGAAGGGAATGGTTCTATGAAAGCTGGCAACGCATTCCATAAGTGGACAGCTTGGACAGAGAAGCAATTAGCATAAAATGTGATGATGATTACGATTCTCCGGTAGATGGTTGTTTTTTTTAGTTTGTGCCTTGTTTGGATACGTCGATTATTTGCTGGGAAATCTTTACTACTGATTTATTGTTAAAAATTATGTTTAATTTTATTTCTTATGTAAGTGAAGTTTTATAATTTCTTTTTTGAGAAAATTAATATTCCATAACCATAACCATAACACATAAGCTGGTTCTATGCATTGGGGTTTTAAGGAGGAGGTTTTACTATTGATACGATAAGAAGAAGAAACGTAATAAACATTTTGTTTCATTATTTTACAACTCAGCTTCTAAATTTCTTATAGGATTGAAGGGTAGCTACAGGACCTTACACGACCCTTATATTTACATTCATTTTCTGCCAGTTACCTCACGAATTGAGTTGGACAAATTGCTGCAATTTCGCTCAAAATGCGGGATGGTTCGATCACGCAAAGCCGAATTGAAACGAGCTATTTATGGTGTCAATTTATCCATGACAAAATCGAGATGGGATCACCGAGCCGAAAAGACATCGAGAGAATTCGAAAACATGCTTCAGACTTCCGCTTCTCGGATATTTCATGCTCCAACTCGACTCGGCATCCGTAACACAATTAGAAATTATCAAACAAAAAGCGCTATTGGATTCTTCTTGTACTGGGGTAAGAAATCGTTGCCTACCTTTACCTAACATATTAGACGATTCAAAATGGTCCTTGTTACTATAATGAATATATCCATACTAATTATTATATTGTTGTAAATTCAAAAATATCCAACTGGTCCATCAGCTCAGAGCGGCGTCACGGAAGACCAGCATTAGAACGCTCTTAGCGTTCTAAACGTTACCATAACATATGGTGACGACCGATTTCGTTGTCAATTTACTTACTTGTTAGTTAATAAGTACTTATATTTTATAAAAATTTGACACGAAATAAAAATGTTTTTATCTATTTTTTTCTCCCTTTCTTCTTTCTCAGTTGGTAGTAGCTCTGCTTTCTGTGTTGTAAAATGAGGGTTCGATTTCTCCCAGTACAAACATTTGTCGGATGAACATAGGTGTTTGTTCTGTCTCTGGGCGTTATACAGTATCATAATGTATTTAAAAATATATACGTATTTTAACAATCTAGTTCCATTATTACAAGCTACGCTTAGATTGCGGCTAGATGGTGTTGTGTGCGTTCTCCACCAATATTTATTTATTTTATTATGTTTAATCTCAGTCTGATTTTTCGTTTGTTTGTTATGATTTCACGACTGGACTGATCTTGACGAAATTTGGTACGAAGATAAATTATGTCTTTGAGTAACATAGGCTACTTTTTATGTAGGTGCCGCAGGCACAAGCTTATATGTTTAATAATAATAGTAAAAGTTTTTTGATTTTGTTTTATTTCTGCAGGTCCTGTATACAGAATACAAAAGCATTTCAATCATTAGATTGATTGTAATTGAAACCAGTTTTGACAAGATGGATTACTACGTACGTACGTACGTACTTTCCGTTTCTATCTCAGACCAAATAAATATTTAGACAGAGGGCTGTGAATAACCTAAGTGAAGCCTCAAAACTATGTTCCTCTGTGTGAATACACGCACCCACGCGCACACATGGGTGGATGTAAAACTGTGCTCCTTGCTCTTAGTATATGCATACATACTTGTACTATTAAGTATTATTTCATGTCGTCGTCTATAAAACATCTTACAAAAAAAATAACATATTCTGTGACAAAAAAGTGTGATCGCGGTGCTCCGTCTTTATATTTATTTAGTCTGAGGTTTATATTCATATGACAGCATGTATGACAATCAACATCAACCTTCCATAATACCAATTCATCAATAGTAACTGAAAGCGATTCGTATCAAAGATTTGATAGTATCAGAATTCCATAATCGCCTGGCAGAACTCTGATTTATTGCACTCACAAGCGGTCGTCCAAGCCGGTCCTCGGCGACCAAACTTATAAAAACGTGTTCTCCTTCTATTTTGATTGGTCCCACATATAACAAAACGGTACTTTATTAAGTACTGTAATAAAAGCAGTGGGAACAATAAGATTTCATATCAATAACCTTCGAACAGTCTTATTGTATTGCCTATAACAATGGCGTTTCTATTGAAGTGGCTATATGTAATTACATGTTCGTTTTGGTAATGGAATTGGGCATTGACCTAGCATGATTATAGCCTAAAAAATTTACGCACTTACTTTTTACTATTACTACTACTTTTTTACGCACGACCATTTATTTATTTATGAATGTTTAAAATAGATATAACTTCACATCTTACACTAATGCGTTATATCTAGGACGGATACCTAATCTACACTAATATTATAAAGAGGAAATATTTGTATATTTGTATTTTTGTATGTAACGAATAAACTTAAAAACTACTGGACCCATTTGAAAAATTATTTTATCGTTGGAAAGCTACACTATCCCCGGGTGACATAGGCTACTTTTTATCCCGGGAAAATTGGTTTGTCCCGGGAAAAATCTTCAACGCGGGCGAAGCTGCGCGCGGAGAGCTAGTATAATATAAAATAAAGAAAACAATGACTTAAACATAACTGAAAAAATAACAATTCTTACATAAACCTAAAACCTAGAACCTAGTCATGGTTCTTGTTCTATCTAATCTAATCTAACTAATATTATACTTGCGAAAGTAAATCTGTCTGTATGTCTGTCTGTCTATTTGTTACGTTTTCACGCTGAACCGATTTTGATGAATTTTGGTATTGAGATATATGGGACTTTGGGACATGGGCTACTTTTTATGTAGATACCACGCGTGCAAAGTCGCGGGCAACAGCTAGTAGTAAATATATTATGATGACGATGCTTATACACCATAGGAATGTCACCTAGTATCACCATAAAACCTATATCTATTCGGAAATGTACATTTTTACTATGATACCGGTAAATAGCGTATTGCCATTAAATATTAATTTCTTAGTTAGATTTTTTTATAGGTAATACACAATAATATAAAAATCATGTGAAACAGTTGAGTTATAAACAGACCTTACATTTTGAGAAACACGGGTTTTACTCACGTATTATTTTCTCGATAAAGGCATACCGGTGTCAATTCTGTTGGCACCAACCTAACTAATTTTAGGTAAAATTAGGTTTATACTGGTGGCAATTCGGTTGGTTCATTTTTAAAATTAGGAATTGTCTAAATATATTTTAGTTAGTCAAAGCATTTGTAAAACCTATTCGGTGGATATCATCTAACTAAATAAGGAACGCTTAATTAAATTATATAAAATTAAATTCGGATAAGTTCTCTATCCTATCTATCTAGACTCAAGAGAATCTTTATTTATTTATTTTATTTTATATCTGAATTTCAGGAAAACTTGCAGCTAGGTTACATACAAGGCAAATAGCATAACAATATAACATGCACATATTAAGAGGTAACATGTTTGCTGATGGCCAATTACAAGTTTCCACTTATAGAATTTAAACAAGAAAAATAAAAAAACTAATCAGTAAACAGTCGTCTATGTTGTAAAAAGTTTAGGTTTAAAAGGTATAACAATTAAAGGTTTACACGAAATATATTAAACATTATTGAAAAATGTGTACATAATATTCGCCATAATAATCGCTTCAGCTTAGGTATTGAGGTGTTGAACACATCAATATCCAGATCTGACTCCGCCAAAGTGTTGAACAAGCTGCATGCTCTAATCATAAAAGCGTTTTGCCTGTAGTTTGTCCTAACTAAAGGAACAAAAAAGTCAAAAGTTTATTGATACTTTATTCAATACAATCACAAGGATCACTTTGAAACGTCTTACATACTAGGTGAATTTAGGTGCCAATTCATCCTAACCCAAGCCCGAGAAGAATTGGCAAGAAACTCGTCTTGGTCCTAGCGTTTTTTTATATGATCCATCTTATAACTACCTTAACTACGAAATACTAATACAAGAGAGTTTATACATATCAAGTGTGTCGGTTAACTGTCTGACGGCAGAGCGACATGAGGCCATGCATTCTTATCTTATAAATGACTATATTATTTATAGTCATTTATATTGAACATATTGGTATCGTTTTTAAGTAGCTGCGTAGTCCTCCTTGTTCTAAAAGCTTTATCAAGGCGAGTTTTCTCTCGCAATTCGCACTGCATGTAAGCCCGTGTTTTTCAACATATATAGTACAACTCACGAAAGTTTTGAAAGTGAAATATCTACCGTTTATAACGATCTCTAAATAGCCCATCTGCTGCATATAACTAGAAGTTTTTTAAAGTTAATATTCGCGTCCTCCGCTACATTATCGTAGTATTATGACGGTGACTGATCCTTAGGTAACAGAGCTTTTACTTTCTAATAAAACTTTGTCCAACCTTTATACGAGCAAGTTTTCGTTCAGGATTTCTAAGTTTAGCAGTTTCTGGAAACATAATAAGATGTTATGGTATTTGCTGTATCTTTCTTAACTTACGTAGGAAACGTATTTCTAATTAATTTTTACCTTATTTTAAAATAATTACAGAAATGTAAAAACAATATACAACTAGTGGCTCTGTGAGCTATAGACCTCGCGATTTTTTTCGAAATGACTGAATAATAACTTTTTTACGTTTTAAAGCCCCCAATCTCCACCATTTTGAAAAATATCCAAAAACTGAAAAATAGTTATAAAAATTCTATAGTTATAGAACCTACTCACAAATTTCACGAGAATCGGTTGAGAAATGCGACCCTGTAGAGGAGAACATCCGGACAGAAGCCGGTCGTACGAAAGCATTTTCGCCTAAGCTGAAACGGAGACACTCGCTCGCGCTTCGCGCTTGCTCGGTCAATAAATTTACGACCTCTGTGGCGCAGTGGGCTAAGGTCCGGCTGAGATGCAGAAGGTTGCGGGTTCGATTCCCACCGCGGGACAAATTTTTGTATTATCTGCAAGTATTTGTCTCGGGTCTGGGTATTTATATGTATATATTGAATGTATTTACAAAATATATATATGTAAGTATTATATCAGTAATTTGGTACCCATAACACAAGCTCTGCTTACATTGGGGTCAGATGATGCTGTGTGAAATGTCCGGCATTATTTATATATTTCTTTATTATTATATACCTGTAAAATAGTTGAGCTATTTATGAACAGTATAAAACAATTTATAGATAGCATAACTGATCCAGATCACTGCCAGCGGGCAGCATCCCCAAGGCACTAGTAGTATTACCCATTTACGTAGGTATTTATTTTGTTTTAGCGTCACTGTTTGTTAGTATGTGTCAGGTACATGCCCCAACAATACATTAGGCACATAACCACGTTATGCACAGCACATGCACAGTTAATATTCCGTACGTGACAGGTTGCAAGCTCATCGCTGCTTATAAGAATTCCAACCAATAAAAAAACTTTCAAAAGTGCTCAAAAGGAGCTCAAAAGGTGCAAATATCACGGTCTTGATAAGACCACATATTTGAGCCTTTTGAAGTGGAGACCCTGGTTTAACGCCGTCTGGTAGAAACATTGCGTAACCCAAGAACTGATTCCTATCAGGCTCAGTGGTCATTGCCATTGAACGTGGCAGTGCGTGTCTTGGGAACTCTGCCCTCTGGTAGTGATCTAGATCAGATGAGCTGATCTATAGATCGTTTTAAACTCTCTTTAGATAACTTAACTGTTTCACATGTATATTATATTATTCTGTAAATTTCTGTAAATAAAACATTCAAAAGGTAAAATAAATTGAATGGATAAAACCCAAAAATGCTTATCTAATTCTTTGAAACATAAAATCTGATTATCCTAACCATGTTTTCCATTTAAGCCGAGACTCCTTTTTCGAACCATTCAACAAAGGATTACCTTGTAGTCTGAAAGTCAACAGTGGTTATCTTACATCAAGTTAGGCCAAGCCAGAGGCCTTAACATTATCGTACAAACGTATATGTACAACAACCAACATCGATTACCTGACTTTTTATTTGTATGGAATGTTTTTTCAACATCGGTCAATTGTGATTTCGGATACATTGACTTAGCTTTATTTTAAATAAAATAAATAAATAAGTAATAGATAAAAATAATTTCTTTCAAGGAACAAAAAAAAAATTTGAGGTCCATAGTACGTTAGTATTTGTCTTAATACAAACTTTACTAAACTTTATTAACTTTACAAAAAATTACAAACACTACAATCGAGTAATAAATTTATTACTCGATTATAGTGATAAAATTATTTCATCATTCCTCGTGCACTACAGTGCTTTAGGAACGGGCTATCCCATTTATTGGATGATGTGTTCAAAATGATGTTGGGACTCTATGCTATTCTATGGAATGTTTTTTAACATCGGTTAATTATGATTTCGAATAAGTTGACTTAGCTTTATTTTTAAATAAAATAAATAAATAAATAATAAATAAAAATAATTTATTTCAGACAAAAAAAAAATTTTGGTTTTAAATAAATAAATAAAGATTCTCAAAGTGCAACGTGCTATAGAGAGAGCTATGTTGGGTGGTTCACTGTGATAAAATCCGCAACGAGGAAATCCGTAGAAGAACCAAAGTCACCGACATAGCACTCAAAATTCGCATGTTGAAGTGGCAATGGACAGGCCATATAGCTCGCAGAACTGTAAACCGTCGGGGAATAAAAGTTCTCGAATGGCGACCAAGGACAGGAAAACGAAGCGTAGGACGACCCCCCACCCGATAGACTGACGACATTGTAAAGATCGCCGGATGTCGGTGGATGGAGAGGGCTCAAAATCGTTCTTCCTGGAAATCTATTGGGGAGGCCTATGTTCAGCAGTGGACTTCTTAAAGGCTGTTATGATGATGAGTTCTGTAGGGTATCTTCGACAGACAGTCTTAAGACAGTTGACCACAGAAAGTATATACTATACTATTCCCTCTCTATATTTTCTAAAGCAGTGAGGGATACTACTAATTTTCGTTTAATTTATTCTCATGCGTTGAGGAGTTTCTGATTATTATCATGTTTTCCATAATCAGATCCTCACCAAACTAATATGGGTCCATTTCGGCGTTAAACCTTACAGGATATAAAAAATATAATGAAAATCGGCCAATATTTGGCGGAGTAGAGGTAATTTAAATAAAAAACGATATTTAAAAAATACAGCTGAATTGAGAACCTCCGTCTTTTTTGGAAACCGATTAAAAGGAGTTCTTTTGCAGCAAACCTTGGGATAAGAATAATTAATTAAAAATTAATAAGAATAAGACTAAAAACAAATATTTGGTATGAAGCGTACACAAGGGGGAAAAGAGAATGACTAAATTCAGAACTACGAATATAAATATAAACTAACTAATAGAGAAATAAGCTAAATAATATATAAACAAAATATAATTATAAAAGTTTAATAAATTAATAAACAAATTTCAACCAGACAACTGATAGAATACATATATACTTGTAAATACATACATACTTATTATATGACACACAGCAGTTATGCATTTTTGCCTTACAAGTAAAAATGTACAATTGCCTGAGCAAACCAGTACGCTACCATCTGCCGGCCTGGCACCGCGTTACTCATAACCATCGCATCATATATACCATTTTATACCATTTATAATATTACTAATCTTTATTGGTACTTTAAACCAGTTTAATATATTTAATTACCATTTGTGTACCGTTGTGAAGCTCAATATAAAACCATCCAAAGTGAATTTTGGACTTCTCATTTTGTCTCCACACTAAATACCAAACACCTATAACTAAGAGGCCTAAGACTCCCACCATAAAGAGCCCTAGCCTTTTACATATATAACATTCAGACACAGAACAAACATCTTTGTTCATCACACAAATGTTTGTCCTAAGGAGGAATCAACCTACCGTGCAGTAGACAGAGTTACTACCAACTGGAGTTGAAGCTGTGACGTGAGTATATCACTGCCAGCTTCTAGACTAGGGATCTTATTGTAATGGCTGCAGGTACTGAGGCAGAAAGAGGTTGGCTTTATTTTTAGTTTTATTATCCACGTGTAGGCGGGGAAACAAAGGGCCCTTGAGAATGAGTTTTATGATTTGTGTCCTGTTAAGGTTCCTTACCACAAAGGGAAAAAAATAGCCCACATATAAATAAATAATGCCGGACTTTTCACACAGCATCTTCTGGTTCCAAAGTAAACAGGGCCAATGTTATGGGTATATGACTGATATACTACTTATAAACTTTTTTCTGGTTTCTGGTCTTCGTGCCAACTATTTGTAATTGTCTGGTCACTGACCTACACTACTACAGTAGTCTAGAGTAAACGGTTCTGTAATGTATGCGCTGTCACAGTACGATTACGTCGCGTAGTAAGTCGCAAGTACCGGCCTTCCTGGACTGTGACAGCACGAATTCTTCCCTGTCTCTTCCAGCCCTTAGCAAATATCCCAGCTGTAAAATTACGGAACGTTGCGACTGAAGCCTCTATCAACGTTGCGGCTTTTGTAGCTGAGGCATTATGAATTGAAACAACCGTAGCAGATAGAGCAATATCCCTTATCCCTTATAGCAAAATAAAAAATACATATTAGAAATTATATTAAATTATAAATACGACTACCCACTTTACTATAAGTGAGACAATAAACGTTTACCATACCCTCAAGACAAATATCGCCTTGTACTTTCACTGTATCGCTACGTCTCAACACTTGAGATAGCATTCATAAAAAAATATTATCTGAACAAGAGTCTGCAAAAAGTGGTCTCTAAATAAACACACTCGGGTGGTCCTTATTTTAATTTAAGCTGAGTATGCCCTTCTGCCTATCTGTCAGTTAGCTATCTGTCTGTCTTTATGTTAAGACCATTCTTCGTAGGAACGCGTGGAGGTCTCATGTTGAAATTAAAACGAAATACTAAACCAAAACTAATGAAAGTTTGTGTCGTGGGACACAGAGGATTGACAGAATACGTATATTTATACTAGCTACTGCCTGTGACTTCGCACGCGTGGTACCTACAAAAAAGTAGCCTATGTCCTTCTACAAGGTCCCACCTATTTCTATACCAAAAGTCATCAAAATCGGTTCAGCTGTTTTGGCGTGAAAACGTGACAGACAGACAGACAGAGTTACTTTCGCATTTATAATATTAGTAGGGATTACTTCTATGTACATCTTCAAATTTTCTCATTTATAATAATAATAAATCCCGGACATTTCACACATATTTCACACACACACATCTAGCCCTAAAGTAAGCAGAGCTTGTATTATGGGTACCACATGACTGATATATTACTTATATTTTATTTTGTAAATACAAACATATTATACATAGAAACACCCAGACCCGAAACAAATACTTGCAGGTCATACAAACATTTGTCCCGCGGCGGGAATCAAACCCGCAACCTTCTGCGTCTCCGCCAGATCTTAGTCCACTGCGCCACAGAGGTCGTCGTTTATATCTATATCTATGGTATTAAGATAATTCAGGTTTACTTTGCGGAAATCCATTACAAATCCATTGCATGTGTCTACATCGTGTCTAACTTTTTAGAAAGCAGAATTAGCAGATAAGTACTAAATATTTGTCCATCTGTTTAATGGTTTCTATGGTACTTAATAGAATAGAATAGAATAGAATAGAACAGAATAGAATAGAAAATATTTATTTAACGTCACATAACAAAAAATATAGTGCGAATATAAATAGTTAAGTAGTTAGTTAAGTAGGTTTAAGTAGTCCATGTACCGTGACAAAAAACAAAAAAAAACTGATTATATACCAGAAACAATTTACCCTACTCAAAATTTACTCTTTCACATGTATTTTATATTATTCTGTATATTTCTGAAATTATTTCTGTAAATAAACCCTTTTTAAAAATTGTTCTTCAATCAACTTATCTTTTCTTAAATCAAATTTCTTTCACATAGCGAGTGTTTACACTAACATTAATTTAAACAGAACCACATATTTTATTAATAACGCCAAGTTACATATAATCTATCTATCTACTATATAAAAATAAGTCGGGTTTTCCTTCCTGACGCTATAACTCCAGAACGCACGAACCGATTTCCACGGTTTTGCAATCGTTGGAAAGGTCTCGGGCTCCGTGAGGTTTATAGCAAAGAAAATTCAGGAAAAATTTAAAATTTATTTTTTGTGAAGTTGTAACTGCCCAACGAAGTGGGCACCGGTCAGCTAGTTATCATATAATTATAATGGTCATTATATATCTTTAAAATAGATATATCTTTTAAATAGTTTATGCAAACCATACAATATTTGTATATGCTTTCGCAGGTCAGCATTTTACGCTGTAGCGTGGTTTTCTGGCCAATTCAAGCCACTTGTCAACTACCATCAAACCGAGAACACGTTACAGCGTTGTCTCTCAAACACAACTCATAACGTAACGAATAAACAGTGAACTTTTAACAAACTACTTTTACTACAATTATCTACTTACAACTTTATAGGACGTAGGGAATTACGAACCCTACAAATAATAACATTTACATAAGTATATTTACTGAATATTCTCATATAAATGGCATCTCGTTAAACTCGTTTACTGAGTAGAAAGTCTTTTCTAGGAGCCATTCACCTTATCTTCAGGACACCTACATTGACACAAATCTTTTGTAATCGCAACCGCAACCTTAAATGGGGAAGTTCGGCAGACTTAGACTAACCAAGATTCAGAGGAGCAAACTTACGTTAAAGTGTCGTTTCCGTTTGATTAATTTTACCATAATAAAACGAAATGAATTTTGATCAACGGTAATCATAAGTTGATACTCGTAGATTCATCTTATCCTAGTTTTATACTGACAACATAGTTGCTACGCCGTAGATGCGACAGCGTAGATGCTACGGCGTAGATGCTATGGCGTAGAGCCTACTACGGCATAGTAATTGCTGACTGGTTTCTCAGCTGTATTGGTTGTAGCTCTGCCTTCTGCCTTGTGCTCTGTAGGTTGTGGGTTCGATTGCCTCCCAGGATAAACATTGTGTGATTTACATAGAAGGGTGTTACAAAATAAAGTATCATAAGTATGTACATATATAAAAAAATAAAAGTATCTCATCACCATCAGTGATCTGACTCCCATATTACAAGCTATGCTTAGTTTGGGGCTTGATACTGAATACTGAATAGATACTGAATTTATACTGAATAGAAGCTGGGGATTGCGCACAGTTACACAAGAAATACGCACATGCTGAGCGCGACACCGCGTCGCCTCACCAAAACTTCTAAGCTTGTGCACATAATGTCGCCGGCAGTGTATAATCACCTTCTTACGACTGTGGTAGAGGCACTCTCGTTGCAATCTTTTAAAATAAGGTTAAAGAAGTGGCTAATCGAGAAATCCTTCTATAGAATTTATAAATTAATTATAATAAAATAATATAATGAATTTATTGAATAAATTTGTACCTACATCCATAAGGAGACTTTAGAAAACGAATGATTTACTTAATTACCTCTATTTATTTAAACTGTATGACCTGTCACTTTTTCTGGTACCAATAAATGACTTATGACTTATGATAATGCTGTGTGGGTTGTCCACCAATATTTTTATAAAAAAAATTGAGAAAAGGATTGACAATAAAAATCAATCGTAACTATATATATTTATGGTAAAAAACTAACTATTTGTTCAAAAACAATTTTCATTTAAATGGTTGATTTATGAAAGCGTATAGTGCAGTTTCTAGAACTAATAAAATATAGTATTTATAAGTCGACAATCTGGGCCGTTTCCAGAAAATGTGAACTAAACAGCTTGTAATATAGGTTATTTATGATAACATTAAATTTCATTGTCAAACCAGTAGAAATGTAGGTTGCCTTCAGCCATTTAAATGTCTCGTAGAATTAGGTAAACTTAGAATATTTGTGGGAATATTAATTTTGACGGTGTTAGAAAGTTGTTAATAATGACGATCTCTGTGACACAGTGGGCTAAGGTTCGGCTGAGACGCAAAAGATGCGGGTTCGATTCCCGCCGCGAGACAAATGTTTGTACGATCTGCAAGTATTTGTCTCGGGTATAAGTATTTTTATGTATAATATGTATGTATTTAAAAAAAAGTATAAAAGTAGTGCATCAGACATTGTGGATGTGGTAGCCATAACACAAGCTCTGCTTATTTTTGGGGCAGATGATGCTGTGTGGAATGTCCGTCATTATTTATTTACATATTATTTATTATATACATTTTTACATAAATGCTTTATAACACCCAACATAGAACTACCATCTATATTCATCACACAAATGTCGATCCTGGACGGAAATAAGAAATTAGAATAGAATAGAATAGAAAATACTTTATTGCACACCACAAATACATTAGACTGTAATAAGAAACAATGTTTAGCTACATGGTAGTACAATGGGCGGTCTTATCGCTAGATAGCGATCTCTGCCAGACAACCTTTGGATGGATAGAAATCAACATAGCTGAATCGGGGGTGATGAAAATACTATGCGTGATTTATGATAAAAATTATATGTACATACATATTTACAGGATAACAAAAAGTGAAATACATCAATACCTAATATTACCTACAAAAATAAATTAAATAATAATAATACAATAAGATAAACTAAATAAACTAATACATACATAAATAAATATACCAATATAACGTAAAGAAACAAACAATACATAGTTAACAACATGACAAAAAGTGTTCCTTGACCATAGATTTAAAGATACTATGTGATTTGGCGCGTCTAATAGCATAAGGCAGTGCGTTCCATAATTGAACAGCCTGTACTGAGAAAGAATTGGCATAGTATGAGGAGGTGTGGACAGGTGTCGCGAGTAGGAGAGTATCAGAGGAGCGCAAGGATCGAGAGTGGGTGAGGTGGAGAAATTGGAAACGTTCTTTGAGATAGGAAGGTGTTAAAAAGAAAAGAAAAGGTGGGATTAAAAAGAATATTATATAAAACGTTCAGAGAATGCAAATTCCGACGAAAGCGAATTGGTAACCACTTAAGCTTTTTTCGGAATTCGGAGACATGGTCATATTTGCGCAGCCCAAATATAAATCTAATGGAGAGATTTTGAAGGCGCTCAAGTTTGTTAAGTTGCTGTTCAGTCAAATCTAAGTAGCAGGCATCAGCATAGTCTAATATTGGAAGAAGGAGTGACTGTGCAAGCGAAATTTTAGTGGCAATCGGAAGGAAGTTACGCAGTCTCCGAATAGAACCGACTGAAGCAAAAGTTTTTCGGCTGACTTCAGTTAGCTGTTGTTCCCATGACAGATTTCTGTAAATTAGGTCACAATGTGAGTAAAAGTATTGTTTTATTGTAAAACTGAACCAGCTGTTTCATCTACAGAGATTGTGATTTATCCCAAAGGCGTGTTTTTGCTTTATTGCTTACGTAATCACGCTTCCTTTGTATACTTTTTGGTTTATTGTGAAACGGGGACTTCCATTTGAGACTTAACAAGAAAAGGCAAACCATGTTAGACCCTGATATGCAATTCCGTGTCAAACCATAAAAAAAATTGAGTTAAGTTAATGTCAGCGCGCACTGCGGACTAATCCGCAACGAGTTTTTTCTAGCTCTTCTGTGAAAAATGTAATCATACGCATTAGCGTAAAGTGTGTTTAGTGCTGCTTGGAGACTGATGATGGAGATGACTGCGATAGTATTCAAATTATTGGGGATTAGTCCTCCTGCTGACTAACAGAAGAGCTAGCAATAGAGAAGGAAAACTTGAAACAAGCCCGGCTCGGTGACAGCCGTTATGCACCTGCAACTGAACCGACACCGCATGTACATGCGGTGTCGGTTTGGTTCAGTACTGAATGAGTACTGATTCATCTTTCCTGCGGATCCTGTCGGCAAGGTCGAGAGCTTACATTAAGGCTTACCTAAGAGCACGAAAGGAGCCTCTGAGGCACACTTTAATCCTTTCACCACATTGGTTACACATTAAGAAGAAGAAAAAGAAGAAGCGTAAAGTTTCGTGGTTCTCCGCTGACAGGTAAACAAATTTATCGCGGTTCAAACTGTGATGTATTGGCGGAAATAAACTATGGGATATGGCGCTACAAAACCTGTTTGAAGTGAAAACTACAAGTGGTGTGTCAAACTGCGGATGGCAAAAAACAATAGCTAGTGCGTGCTACCAAGCCCCAGCAACGATAGCAACGATATTTTTTTTGTAAACATATTTGCCGTGGAATAATCTGCAGTGCGCGTCTTCAGATGCAACATGGTGCTTTTATAGCACCATGTGCTATGACGTGCATGAGTGCGTGCGTAGCGTGCATGAACTGTGATCTGTATCATTTGAGCTATCTATAGATCGTTTTAAACAGTCCTTAGATAGCTCAACTGTTTCACATGCATTTTATATTATTGTACATTATGCTGTACATTCTGTACATGTAACTATAGCTCTTGGCTCTGAGTAGGCAATTAGGCTTGCTGTTACATCAAACTGTCATTTTGTAGTCTGCATGAAGCAATTTAATAGGACAGTAATAACGCCTTATGTTCTCACGAAAACAGGGAGATAGAATTTGAATTTCCCCGAGGAACACTATTTAGTTATTATGATATAAAGTATGGTTACAAAGGTTATTTTATAAACAGATATCATTATTAACACCCATTTTACCCAAATTTATACGATTTAATATTATATGTTTAGAAGTGGCTTAAAACATCGAAATGATTATCAAATGTTTTCAAAATATTGTTGTTTCCAATAAGGTAAACGACAAAACAATAACAAAGAGGTATAAAGCCAAGAAAAAATAATTAAGAATAAAGCCAAAAGAGCGAAAACAACGGTTAAAAAGACGAAAAATATGAAAAATAATCTTTTGCCTCCTGCCTCTCTAAGACGACGTAATTTATTTTGTCTTTTGTTTAAAAAGTCTTTTCCAAGTGTAAACGAAGGTGCTAGCTAAGCCAAAATAAACAGTAAATAAATTAAATAATGGACTAAAGGTGTTAAAATTCTGAGCCTTGAACCTCTGAATTATGCTAAGCTCACGTATATCAAAACCAAATTAATTATTTTCAATACAATTCCAAGGATCACTATAAATCGTCTTGCGGTGTGCGGTAAAGCTTATTCCTCTTCTGAGAAGAACTAGTTAGAAACTCGTCTTGGTCCTAATTTACAACCGAAATCTATATATAGTCTTATTACTGTATATTATTTATAAATATGCAAGTAAAGCATTTTAATCCGTGGTGATAATGTTTAGATAATGGTGCCGGCAACCACCAATCATCAAGTGGGGAAAAAACTACATAATATTGTTAACAACAGTGAAGGCAATGCGGCATATTCCCAAGGCAGGGGACATCTTACGGTGAACGGTCTACAGTACGGAGGGTAGTACATCGGCTTTAAATACAATCTTACCGCATGAAAATGTATCTTCGTACCTAAGAATGAATTTTTAAGAACTAGTGTTACTAGTGTTAAAATCAATTTATATTTTAAATATATTTTTATATTTAAACATTAGTAAATAAAATTTTACTTATGTTCAAATATATATAATGCAATCCTTTATATTTCTCTAATTTTTTGCAGCTCATTTACACAAACAAACATAGAAACATCAACACAAGATTTCGCGTTCTAATATTAGTTAAAAGATAATCACACTAACATTATAAAGGCGAATGTTTGTGAGTGTGTGAGTGTGTATGTATGTTTCTTCTTCACGTCTAAACGGCTGGAGCGAGTTTAATAAAATTTGGTATGGAGTTACCTGACACCCTGAAAATGTCTCTTTTTTTTTGTTTGTTACCGCGGGTAACACCGCGGGGCAAAGCTAGTGGTCTATAAATTCTACCAACTATACATCGCCAATTTTGGTCCGCTTGGGGACTCGTCCGTCACGGTCCAACCTTCAAATGCTATAAGAAATCCCAGGAGGTAATGGTGGGGGTCTACTCGGCAAAACGATAAACGATATATCAAGTCACTAATCGTACAAAACGTAGTCTTAAATACATCGTTAACTCGTTTTGAACGATGGAACATCCAATATTACTTTTCACAATCGATGTCGATGTCGATCGAACTCTCAACAGGCGATATGATAAATTTGAATTAGATAACAAATTCGCACTTTTTTTTTTGCTTAACACTGACTTGTTTGGTCATTGTTTAATTATACTCGTCTACCTACTTGTTGTTATATAATTTAGCCGTACGTTTATGTTTCCATCCAGTTCAAAACCTGTATTATTTTGTTACATATAAGTTTTTTAGTGCTTGTAATGTGTTTTGTGAGTTAAATAAATAAATAAATAAATTCGACTGAATTTGACGAACATTTCAACGACGTTATCGTCCGGATATATCGAAATCGGGTTGCTAAGACGCCCAGGGCGAGCACGCCTCGGGAATCACTGCCTTCAAAGCCTTCTCATGTGAAAAGATTATCTTGAAAGCGTGTCGAGCAAAGGTTTCTCACCCCACGGGCAGGATGTAAGGGGCTTTATGAACCCTAACAACATCATATTTAAAAGCAAGAGAATTTTTTAATAATACGTCTGTCTTCTGTAATACGTTTTTTGACTAAAATGATGTTAATTTGTATAAGTATTGAAGTAAGCATATTTAATATTTTCAAAACTATCGTGACAATTTGATAAACACTGATTTTACTCGCGTATTATTTTGTCGATGGAGGCACTGTTTCGTATGTTGTATATAATCGCCACTTGGCAAGCTTGGTACCTACGTTAAAAGTAGCATATGTCCTTCTCCTAGGTCCCATCTTTCTCTATACCAAAATTCAGTAAAATCGGTTCAGCGGTTTAGTCGTGAAAACATAACAGACTAACAGACAGACAGAGTTACTTTCGCATTTATAATATTAGTAGAGATTTTATATCTAGACCTAAAAATAGATAGGTTCTTGCAACAAACTTGCAGATCATGCAAACAATATCCTCAGTGATATTTGAACCCACTATTCCCTCATCTCAGCTTGCCAGTCACGCGCCGCGCCAAGAATATCAGAATAATCCAGAAAATTAAATCCTCTGTTAACTTGAAAGCTGAGATCCTTACCATTTAATCCCCTCGTCTCATTTGATATAAACCGTGTCCTCCTTATTACTCATTCCCTCTCTCTTTCTCTAAATGCGGGCTAACAAATGTTTATTGCATTATGTTAGACAGGACAGTTGCCAAAATATTTGGGTCAACGAACCGTAATGCCTATAAAGTGCCACGGAACCAGGTCTCGTATGATTTTATATTTATAAACTTGGTTTCACTCAAAAGAACGTGTGGGCGATCTATCTTGAGGGAGCGTGTATGCTTCTTTTCCTTCTCCCTATAATGACATCTATCTTGACTACATTTTTGCTAGTGTCAAGTGATTGTTTTTCATATAAACGTCACAACGTTGCAGTCGATTGTCATTTGATGCATCGTATTACATTTCACATAGCAGCTCTTTTCTCGAGTTGTTTCATAGTTTATTGAGTAATTTATGGATTTATTACATAGTATAAAACAAAGTCGCTTCCCGCTGTCCCTACGTATGCTTATCTTTAAAACTACGCAACGGATTTTGATGCGGTTTATTTTAATAGATAGAATGATTCAAGAGGAAGGTTTATATGTATAATACATACCCAATGTAGTAGAGAAAAACTGATAATTTTAGAGGTTAGCGTATATGGGTTCAACGTATTAGAACTACTGAGCTACAGCAACGCGTAGCCGGGTCAGCTAGTGATCTATAAATAGTGATTTCTTAAACAATCGCATTAGAAGTGTATTATGTTTTCTTGCAATTTGTGCGACGAAGAATCCAAGACCATTCTATATGGCCATTCCGCGATGACGTATACAATAGACTAACTAATATCGACTGTGACGTTTGTTTGTTATACAAAACAAAAACACTTTTGCCAGTCAAAATAACCTCCGCGATGGTATCTGTACCATTATAGAAGGAAAAGATGATCGTCATCCATTCTAAACGACATCGCGGAATGGCCGTGTAGAATTTTGTTGGATGTTTTGTCGTACAAATTACATTACAACATAATACGTGCTAAGAAATAATCATTTTGTAATTATAATTCCGCTAAGATAACTCAATGTAACTTGATATACGAATTAGTTTAAAAGAGCTAAATTACTTCATAAAATGTCAAACGAAGAATTGTTTTTATGCGTAGAACCGCATTAAAGAATTCAACTCAAACTCGGTTTCTTGCATATGTCAGTGAGTTGTGGTTAGTTCTTGATTTGAGAATACGGGCGATTATTTTTGGTCGTCTTGCGAAGCCAGCATTGCGGTCTTATATTATTTATTTTCTCGAGTCATTTCCGGTTTTATTAGTAATTTTTGTAGTAAAAATAAAACCTACGGTTGCTGACTCAGGTGTGAATAATTCGAATAAAAGCTTTATGTTTTGCGGTTCAAGCCAAAATAATCCGTATAATTATTTTATATGAAAATACACCATTTTATATAAAATAACAAATGACGAACGACAAGATTCGACTTTGTGACACACCTTACTTTATATAATATAAACATTTGACACTGACAAAATGACATGATTTGACATTATTATGACACATGCCGTTAACGAAGAAGAAGAAGAAAAAGATCGTCATTTGTTTTATTATAAATTCGAAATTTACTCGGTCTATCTGTCTGTTTGTTACGTTTTTACACCTAAACCGCTAAACCGATTTTGATGAATTTTGGTATAAAGATTTAGGGGACTTTCGAAAAGGACATAGGCTACGTTTTATGTAGGTACCACGCGTGTGAAGCCGCGGGCAGCAGCAAGTTATAATATAATTAGATTGTCTACACTTGTTCACAATTTGTTAATTATAATTTCACTAAGATAACTCAATAAAGCTTGAAATAACACGAGAAATACAAATTCATTTATAAGAGCAATCTAACTTCATAAAATGTCAAGTTAAGAATTGCTTTTTATGCTTAGAGCCGCATTGGAGAATAAAACTCGTTTTCTGTCATCTGTCAGAGAGTTGGGTCTTTATCTGATAAAACGAGCCTAAATCTAATAAGAGTTTACAACTCATCGCGAAATACCTATTAAAAGTACTTTTAGAATATGAATTCCGGGTTTTATTTTATCATAAAAAAATGATTATCTGTAAAGTTGGTTTAACGTCATAAGAAAACATTGATAAAAAATAGTATATTAGGTTGGGGAAAAAGTCTTTTCGCATTATAGTATGTATTAACTTGTAATAAAATCTCTTTGGCTATACTATTTGTATCTGGCCGGTTTTGGTATCATTAAAAGTTTAAATTTTAAAGAACATAATTCCAAATTCAAATTAGGAAAATGTGTGATTTTTATTTGTTTTTCGTACTGTCAAGATGAGTGAATCTGATGAAGATATTCAATACATTTTAAAATTTTACTACAAAAAAGGTAAAAATGCAACGCAAGCCTCGAAAAAAAATTGTGATGTTTATGGACCTAGTGCAGTATCTGTGAGAGTAGCACAAATTTGGTTTAAACGTTTTCAATCCGGAAATTTTGATGTCAAAGATGCACGTCGCTCTGGTCGCCCTATTACGGATAAAATGGATGCCATTTTTGAAAAAGTGGAACAAGATCGGCATATCAGTAGTTACGACGTAGCTGAAGAACTGGGAATTGACCACAAAACAGTTTTGGCGCATTTGAAGAAAAACTGGGTACACAAAAAAGCTCGATATTTGGGTACCTCACGAGCTCACTGAAAGAAACCTAATGAACCGTGTACTCATTTGTGACTCTTTATTACGACGTAATGAAACCGAACCATTTTTGAAGAAGCTGATACCTGGTGATGAAAAGTGGTGCACGTACGACAAGAACGTGCGAAAAAGGTCGTGGTCAAAGGCCGGTCAGGCTTCACAGAATGTGGCGAAACCCGGGTGAACTCGCAACAAGGTGATGCTGTGTGTGTGGTGGGATTGGAAGGGCATTATTCATTATGAGCTGTTACCACCAGGCAGGACCATCGATTATGAACTCGAATGCAAACAACTGATGAGATTAAAGCAAGAAGTTGAGAGAAAGCGGCCGGAATTAATCAACAGAAGGGGTGTGGTTTTTCATCATGATAACGAGACCTCACACATATTTAGCCTCTCAGCAAAAATTAAGAGTTTGGCTGGGAGGTGTTCATGCATCCGACGTATAGTCCTGACCTTGCACCTTCAGATTTCCACCTGTTTCGGTCTCTTCAGAATTATTTAGGCAGTGTCAGGTTAACATCACGAGAGGACTGCCAAAACCACTTGTCGCGGTATTTTGATCAGAAGTCCCAAAATTTCTATAATTGCTATAGAAATTTTGGGACTTCTGATCAAAATCATGTCTCTACAAGATGGCAAAATGTTATCGAACAAAATGGTACCTACATACTTTAGTTAAATGTAAATAAACTATATTAAAAAATGTTTTGAATTTTCTTAAAAAATGCGAAGAAACTTTTTCCCCAACCTATTATAATCATCTGAGCTTTCCCTACATTAAATTACTTATTATTAGGTAATTTTCTATTATAAAAACTTCTGAAATAAATTCTTGGTTTTATCATAAAAAATACAAATCTCTCGAGGTCGAGTTTTAAAGAATGCTTCAAAGCCTACATTAAATTAATTTGAAAAGTTCCTTGTACTCTATAAAAATAATTACTTTCGCTTTGTTTAACATAAAGACATCATTTAGAAGAATGGTAATAAAACATTTTTATTTTTTCTTGGTTCAATTCACATTGTTTTTTTTATACAAGACGGCAAACAAAATACAGCCCAGCCCACTGATGGCATATCGTAGACTAACTGGTGCCCGCGACTTGGTCTGCGCAGGATAAGTACTTTTACGTATAATTCTAACGGTTTTTGCAGCGCCCGCCAGAATAGCTTATTTGCAGATTTTTTCCTACTTTTTGATACATATCGTTATATTTTGGACAATCCACACAATATATTTATAAATTATAGCCTATGTGTTATTCTGATGTATAAGATATATTATTGTAAAGTTTCATTAAAATCCATAGAGTAGTTTTTGCGTGAAAGAGTAACAAACATACATACAAACTTTCGCGTTTATAATATTAGTAAGGATTATCTCTTGGCACTGTGCAAGTAAACCAAGACGTGTTCTTCCTGAAGAGTCCTACCACTAGGTAGAGATTACAAAGGTTCATTGATGGTCTACTGGTAATGGCCCCGCCATCCGATCTTAAGCTCGTTGGTAAGAATCTGGTCATGCACTGATGGATTTTTCTATTAGAATACTTTATGTATGGCATTAAAGTCAAGTCTAAAGATACTTTATTCAATACAATCACAAGGATCACTATGAAACGTCTTACATACTAGGTGAATTTAGGTGCCAATTCATCCTTACCCAAACCCGAGAAGAACTGGCAAGATACTCGTCCTGGTCCTAGCGCTTTTTTGCATGATCCATGCATGATGAATACAAGAGAGTTTATACATTTCAAGTGTCTTGGTTAACTGTCTGAGAGCAGAGCGAAATGAGGCCATGCATTCTCATCAATAATATAGTCATCATTACATAGTATAAAACAAAGTCGCTTCCCGCTGTCTGTCTGTCCCTATGCTTAGATCTTTAAAATTACGCAACGGATTTTGATGCGGTTTTTTTAATAGATAAAGTGATTCAAGATGAAGGTTTATATGTAAAATACATGCATAATATAGCAGAGAAACACTGATAATTTTAGAGGTTTCTAATGTGATGTCGTAAATAGAGACATTTGTAGTATATTTAGTATCAGCATTGCACCCGTGCGAAGCCGGGGCGGGTCGCTAGTTTATATTATAAAGCTGAGGCTGGACCTGTTTCGCACCACAAGCGACAAATGTAATCGTTTATCATGTGTTATTTGTTATTTGGCCTACCTACTCTAATCATTTACCTATTTGTTTTTCTTCTATTATATTCTATGTGCGCTACAGTAGTCTCAAATGGTGAATGGATAACATCATGAGGAAACCGGAATGTCGTAGAATCTAAAAAGTACGAAAACATGTGCCAAGTGCTCAAAACGAATCTTTAAGGCGCACTTTAAGGGTTCGGCCAAACCAGCGCGTCAGTAACGCGGGAAGCGGGATGCGAAACGGGAGCGTCTGCGACGCGAAACATAACGTGCACACCTGCGCGACCTCCGGCGTGAACCGCGAACTTCAATCATCATATCTAATAGCATATCCTCTCACTGTTTCTAACAGTTTTGTAATACCTTATGTAGTAGTCATAGCGGAACGACATAACTAATAAAATAATAAGGTAGGAAGCTTTCTCGCACATACACGTAGGTCGCATAGGTCGCGTAGGTGTGCAAAGCGCCATAGATAAAATATGGGTAGCGTCCGCCGCGCGGCAGACGCTCCCGCTTCGCAGTCGTTATGTTCGCGCAGGTTTGGCCGAACCTTAACCTTTCCTCACACTGGTTTAACATAAACAGTTCAACCAGATGAAGAAAATGACAAAGGTATCTCGCGTTTGATTCTATTTCTTGTACTTATATTGTTAGCTAGGAAGAAAAGGGTTGTAAAATAATTTTGCAATTTATTTTGTATCAAAAAAAGGTTTTGTGTCAGTCATGAATCCAATTTAATTTCTATTATAGTTCTATCAAGTCAGGCCTATCATCAGAATTTTCCGTATCCATGAGCAAAAGATATACCACTCACTCACTGCAAAAATTACTATAACAAACATTTTTTGATAGTATTTCCTACCCGTATATCCGTTCATCGAATACTTATACCACAGATAACATAATACTATACTAGTACTTATACAGAGTATCCCGGAACTAGTATTTTAAGGGTGAACGGGGTGGTTCTGTCCATGAATATGAACAGATATGAGGGTAAAATTTCGTTGAATTCTAATTTATTTATAGATTTTTTTTCTTTTTTTAAAATTGACAACCCTAGTCTGTCTACCAGTGGCCGTAGACACGTCTCTCAACTTTTGTTATAAATTAATCACTGTTTAAAATAGTGCCATCTCTTTTTGTAAGTGACAATTAGTGACAGGGCGAATCCTTAGCAGTGTTTAGGCAGTGTTCAAGTTGAGAGGCGTTTATAATAAAGACTGAATCATTCCAAATACGTTATCTACCTACATATACTCGCAAGTGCAAATTTATTGCTATACCAAGATAGGTAGACATAGATACCTATTTCTACCAGTTTTAAAGCCAACTTTGCTCCACATGAAAATCACCAAATTCACAAAAGTCTTAGGACATTTGTTGATCACGAGAAATATCGAGAATCGTCCCCCTCGGGATGATATACTAGTTCCGAGACACCCTGTATACCTATTATGTGTACTACTTGCTGAATTAATTAATGAATTAATGAATAAAGGATCGCTAATGACGCACGAACCAATGACATTTCACTGCAAACCTCCTAAAAATCCCAAGACATAGAACCAGCATTAATGAATTAACGATCTGTTGTTTTTGTAAAATTTCTTGTATAATAACTAATAACCGCTCTGATTACTTTGGGGCCAGATGATGTCGTGTGAAATGTCCGGCATTTCTTTTTGTTTTAAAGTGTACAATAAACAATTTCCATTCATTAATTCATTCGGCAGCCGAATTCCTGCTGTAGAGCCAATTGAACACGTTCGACAACTCTTTCGGCACGATTGGGTCAATCATGTACGCGTACACCCTTTGTTTCGTGTAGATATCAATATCTAACAGGACCATGGAACCAGAACGCATAGAACCATGCCACATTCGTTTTGCAGCAAGCATCATGGCCTCATGCATGGCCTCATGTCTTTCTGCCGTCAGACAGTTAACCGACACACTTGAAATGTATAAACTCTCTTGTATTAGTATTTCGTAGTTAAGGTAGTTATAAGATGGATCATGTAAAAAGGCGCTAGGACCAAGACGAGTTTCTTGCCACTTCTTCTCGGGCTTGGGTTAAGATGAATTGGTACCTAAATTCACCTAGTATGTAAGACGTTTCAAAGTAATCTTTGTGATTGTATTGAATAAAGTATCTTTTGACTTTGACTTTGACTTTGACTTTGACTTTGACTTTGTCTTTGACTTTGACTTTGACTTTGACTTTGACTTTGACTTTGACTTTGACTTTGACTTTGACTTTGACTTTGACTTTGACTTTGACTTTGACTTTGACTTTGACTTTGACTTTGACTTGGACTTTGACTTTGACTTTGACTTTGACTTTGACTTTGACTTTGACTTTGACTTTGACTTTGACTTTGACTTTGACTTTGACTTTGACTTTGACTTTGACTTTGACTTTGACTTTGACTTTGACTTTGACTTTGACTTTGACTTTGACTTTGACTTTGACTTTGACTTTGACTTTGACTTTGACTTTGACTTTGACTTTGACTTTGACTTTGACTTTGACTTTGACTTTGACTTTGACTTTGACTTTGACTTTGACTTTGACTTTGACTTTGACTTTGACTTTGACTTTGACTTTGACTTTGATTTTGATATCGAATACGCACTTGCGCTGGTTAGTTACTTGCCTTGCCACAGATATCGTTTAAAATTTAATCAGATTTCAATAAGGCACTGTGTTGTGTACATAATAAATGTTTAACGTGGTGATATTCAATAAAATACTTAAGTACTTGTAAACAGTTAAATCCAAGCACTGTTTTTATGGATTTCATTGAATTTTATTGAATTGCGGGTTTCTGTTTATTATCCTATACTAACGAAATTTTTTTATCAGCATTGGTATCGTAAAAGTTGAGTTTGCCGTTATTTGAAAGGTGTTTTCAATAAAGCTAACCGTGCATCCTAACAACACTAGAAACCCAAAAGAAATGGGCTATAATAAATCCACAGCTAACTTCACCCAATGCTGGGTATAGGCTGCACTGGCTGTAATGGCACAGAATATTTAAGTACAAGTACATAAGTCGGACTCTGCTAAATTATATAAATCGTAGTAGGTCTGTCTTCTGAGATGTAGGTTGGGGGTTCGAATCCCTTTGACACAAACATTTGTGTGATGAACAATGGTGTATGTCCTGTGTCTGGGTAATAAATTGATGGCAGACTTTTTATTTTAACATATAAACTGCACCAGTGCAAAGCAGTAAAACGGTTGGGAACTCCTGAACTATATAATGGTTTGTCAGTTGGTAATAGAATTTTATCAACCAACAAACCATTAATTCATCCTTAGATAGTTTGTCGGTTAGGATTAAAAATGTAGATTACAAATGAACAAACTAGATAGTTTGTTGGTTAAGAGAAATATATAAAATATATATAAGAGAAATATAAAATATACTAACCGTCCAACTAGGTAGACAACGTGGTTGGTCGGTTGGTAATAGACGTTATAAACTATCATTAGTATGTATTTAAAAATATATAAGTATTCTATCAGTCACCTGGTCACTATAATACAAGCTATGCTTAGTTTGAGACTAGATGGTGTTGTGTGCATTGTCCAGCAATATTTAATATTTATTATTAGAATACTTTTGCCACGAAGCATTAAAGTGCAATCCAGCTCGCACAAAATACATTATAGTACATTAAGTACATTATAACATTACATATACCTACATAGTGCATCTGTTTCTATCGTGAAACTGTATCTCGTCTGGCGCGGCACTTCTCTACGAATTTGCCTAACAAGGTGGGCCCGCCTATGCTTCATACCTAAAATGCGGAGTGCGCATGTCCTGATAATGGGCAAATGAGACAGTATAAAAAATGTGTTTCTAAATTATACAAAAAAAATTGTTGTGATCACGCAATTCACGCCTATCGCTAGGTTGTTGAAGTTACGTAATAGTGGATGAAATTGTAACTCTTATGGACAGTCACGAAGCAACTTCTGTCATCTTATTATATTATACAAGCCCGCGGCCTTCCTCGCGTAGTTAAATTAGATAAAAATAGCCTATATGTATTCCAGGATCAAATCTATATCTATACAAAGGGTCACCCAAGTGGTTTCAGCCGTAATTTTGTAATTAAGTCAGAAACAAACGTTTAAACATCTACACAAACATTCAGTTAATTATATAACACTAGATGGCGCCACAGGAAAAGTGAGAATGCTAACTTTGCGTTTAGAGATTTGCTACAACATTATTTAACACAACAGTAAAAGATCGCAACAGTAATACATCACAAACAATAGTAAGACATATTTGATCCTGAGATTTATAATATTAGTAGGAAAGGGCCGTATTTCAGAACATGACTCAAACGCAGATTTGGAAATAGATATTTTTATTTGACAGTATTTCATTTAGAACTGTCTGAAAATCTATGCTCAAATATAAGCTTAAATTTTTGAGCTTAAAATAGTTAAAAAAACCAACAAAACTATCTTCTTATCGTGTTATTAGTTATTTCGAACCACTGCGGTGAATGGATTGAAGCTGAGAGGCTCCTTTCGTGCACTTGGCACATGTATTCGAACTTTTAAGGTTCTACGACATGCCGGATTGCTCACAATATTTTCCATCACCGTTGAGAGGACTAGTATATCGCACCTCTGTGGCGCAGTGGGCTAAAATCCGGCTGAGACGCAGAAGTTTGCGGGTTCTATTTCCGCCGCAGGACAAATGTTTGTATAATCTGCAAGTATATGTCTCGGGTCTGGGTGTTTCTATGTATAATATGTATGTATTTGGAAATAAACAAAGTATATATGTAGTGAACGAGTATCAGTCATGTGGTACCATTAAGACAAGCTCTGCTTACTTTGGGGCCAGATGATGCTGTATGAAATGTTCATGATTATACTGTAACCTCCAAGTAAGTACGAACTTATCAGTAACCACAGTGGATTTGCATAATTAAATGGGCGTTTTGACCTTTGACTCTAAAAGAAAGAGCTACGTAGTTCACGTCGCGCTCTAATTATTAATTTATGTGGACCGTGGGCGACAGGGAGTTACGATAAACACTAGTCTCCATTGTTTAATATTATATTAATATTATTAGTTATTTAAGTTAGATGTACATGTAGATATTATGTGTATCACTGAACATTGGATGGTACAATCTGAGGTACTTCCTTTCTACGAAAATTACAATATTGTCAGCAGCTATAAACGCAAGAGCGCAGTACGTGGTGGCTCGTTAATTATTGTAAAAAATAACTTAAAATGCAAGGAGCGTAAGGATATTAGAAATCTTTCTATTGAAAGAATGATTGAGGTGTCGTGTGTCGAGCTGGAGCGGCATGTCGTGGTGAGCGTTTACCGTCCTCCCAATGCTGATTTTGGGTTATATGAATGCACTATGGAAGAAGTATTAAAAAAATAGCTTGTGATAAGATCATAATTGTTTGTGGTGATTTTAATATAAATATTCCGATGGATCCATTATCTGAAAGACTTTTAAACTTATTTAAGTGTTTCAATTTAAGTCCTCTTTTTGATGAACCTACAAGAGTGACACTAACAACAGCCACTTGTCTAGATAACATTTATTGCAGTTGCACACCAGTTCATAAGTGTGTACTAAAACATTTTAGTTCTGACCATTACGGTCACTGCGCCACCTTTTCTTGTGATCGTATAGTTGAAGCTCAGAACTTTACTCACCGACCTATTACAGAGAGCCGCATCAAAACATTTCAAAGTAGAATTGAACACAAAAATTCCCTTGTACCATGCATCGATGATCCAAATGATCTTTTCACCACATTGTCTGATTTAATAATTATAGAACATGCAGATATATTTACAGTAAAAACATGCAAAACAAAAAATTGTACTAGATTTGTCGACTGGGCTACACCGGGTATTTATAGAAGTAGGAATACATTGTATGAATTATATGCTACCAGAATGTTAGATGATCCAGTCTTTATCTTATATGTTAGGAATTACTCAGAAGTCTTCAAAAAAGTTTGTCATGCGGATAAGTCACTGTTTTTGAGAAAATAATAGAAAATTCAACAATTAAAATAAAAGCAACTTGGAAATTAATTAATAATGAAACAGGTAAATCAAGGGCTCGCAATATACAGTTCAAATTAAATATAAATGGTACAATTTTGACTAAAGAACAGGATGTTGCGAATGCATTTGATAGTTTTTTCTCAGATATACCAAAAATAGTGACCAAATCGTTAAACTCTTCAGCCTCCAGAGCTTCCGTTCTATTAGAATCTAGTGTTGCAAAATGTAAGAATGAGTTTAGTTTTAGCTACATTAACGAGGCTAGTATTGTAAAAGCATTCAAGTTAATTAATATAAAAAATACAGAAGATCTTTGGGGAATTTCTACAAAGGTGCTGGGTGTCATTATCTTAGATATTGCACCATGTTTAGCTTATATTTGTAATAGATGTATCGACGAGGGAGTTTTTCCCGATGTCATGAAACACAGTAAACTCATTCCTATGTTTAAGTCTGGAAGTGAAAGTGATCTCGCTAATTATAGACCGATATCGATATTACCTGCTTTAAGTAAAATGTTTGAAAAAATAATTCTTAATCAGTTATTATACCACTTTAACGTTAACGGCCTGCTACATAGTAATCAATACGGATTTACTAAAGGTCGATCAACAGCTGATGTACAGCAGGTATAGCGCTCTTAAAGCATATATTTGAGGCATGGGAGAAGTCACAGGATGCAGTTGGGGTATTCTGCGATCTATCTAAGGCCTTTGACTGTGTGAGTCATGCAACCCTAATCACAAAGTTAAAACATTATGGCATTAAAACCCGGGCGATTGACCTCATACAGTCTTATCTATCCAATAGAGCCCAGAAAGTAGACGTGGGCGGTGAGAGGTCTTCGGGATTAATTATTGATATAGGAGTACCTCAGTGATCGATACTAGGCCCTTTTTTATTCCTAGTATACGTTAACGATTTACCATTTTTTTGAAAAAAATATTTGTGATATAGTTTTATTTGCAGACGATACGTCTTTAATTTTTAAAGTTTATAGAAAAAACTAAATGTATCAAATTCACTTTGCCAAATGTTATTCATAGCCCGTCCAACATTGAAATAAATGGAGAGGCAATGAATCTTGTAAATTCCACGATCTTCCTAGGTCTTAATATTGATGCAAAACTACAGTGGGGACCACAAATTGAAACACTTGCTGGTAGGCTTAGTTCCGCTGCATATGCAGTTCTTGCGATACGGTGACTTACTGATGAAGCTACAGCTAGACTAGTTTATTTCAGTTACTTCCATAGTGTTATGTCATACGGCATCATTCTCTGGGGGAAAGCAGCTGATATTGGTAAAATATTTGTAATTCAAAAAAGGCCAATACGTGCCATTCATAAAATGAAACCACGAGAATCTTTGAGAGAAATATTCAAAGAAATTAATATTCTCACAATAGCTTCACAATATATATATGAAAATTTGTTATATACACATAAAAATAAAGATGGGATTCAGCAAAATAGTGACCTTCTTAAAATCAACACTAGGAATAAACATAAATTATACATCCCTAGGTTTCGACTAGAAAAAGTTAATAAGTCATTTATGGGAAACACGGTGCGCTTCTATAATAAGCTTCCTAAAAATGCTACTAAACTACCTATTAAAAAATTTAAAGCATACATTAAAGGTTGTCTTTTGAAGAAAGCTTATTATAATATAGATGACTATATTATTGATAAGAATGCATGGCCTCATGTCGCTCTGCCGTCAGACAGTTAACCGACACACTTGAAATGTATAAACTCTCTTGTATTAGTATTTCGTAGTTAAGGTAGTTATAAGATGGATCATATAAAAAAGCGCTAGGACCAAGACGAGTTTCTTGCTTGGGTTAGGATAAATTGGCACCTAAATTCACCTAGTATGTAAGACGTTTCAAAGTGATCCTTGTGATTGTATTGAATAAATCATCTTTTGACTTTGACTTTGAGTTAATGGCAAGTGTCGTAATTATGTGGTAAAGTAGAGTGGAGTAGTGTAAAGTAGGTAGATTGAAAGGCTCATAAATCATACATAAAGGATAGTATTTTGAAGAAAGCTTATTATAATATAAATGACTATATTATTGATAGCAATGCATGGCCTAATGTCGCTTTGCCCTTAGACAGTTAACCGACACATTTGAAATGTATAAACTCTCTTGTTATAGTTTTTCGTAGTAAAGGTAGTTATAGGATCATGCAAAAAAGCGCTAGGACCAGGAAGATTTTCTTGTCGGTTCTCGGGCTTGGGTTAAGAGGAATTGGAACCTAAATTCACCTAGTATATAAGACGTTTCAAAGTGATCCTTGTGACTGTATTGAATAAATTATCTTTTGACTTGACTCGATAAATATTAAGGTTTGAAGTGGTCATTTTTGATAGAGGTCAGTGCCCTTACCGGTTAAACTGCTGTTAGGGGAAACCTGAAATTATTGTTTTGCCTACTAGATGACGTTAAATTTGGGTCTGACCACTGGTCATTCTAACACCTACTGGCTTCTGAAGCCTTCACTGTGTGTGATTCGATACATATTCTTATATGTATTCATATATATTTTCATTGTGATAACGTGGTGATCATTGGATGCGGCTAAACTTTATAATAATAATTAGTAACACAATAATTAGTCCTAGTCATATTCATTCGTAATTAATTAATGACTAATGGAGTAAAAAAAAAATATATTATATAAATAATGGCGGACATTTCAAACAGCATCATCTGGCCAGTAGTAAGCAGAGCTTGTGTTATGGGTACCACATGTCTGATATACTACTTACTTATTTTTTTTTGTAAATACATATTATATAAACACAAAGCATAACATGTAATATGCTTATCATCGGGAACACGATAACTGATAAGATAATATACACTCGTAAATATACACTTATGATACTTTATAACACTCAGACACAGACACAAACGTCTATATTCATCATAATAAATAAAAAAATAAAATGTACCAGTAGCGACAACAAATAAGTCGCAAGTCGTAAAATAATTCTTAGACGGTGGAATTTATTACAGAAACCTAACGCTGCCTATTACTTGCCCACCTGCACCCTAAAATATGTTTATAGCAGAGAAAATAGCGAACAAAACGGGAGTGTCGCCAGTAGTGATTCTGCGATTTACACCTATTGCTAGTTGTCGCAAGCTACGTAATAGAGGGCATAGTTGGCCATTGACTCATACGGAAAGTAAGACTAGATTTTAAGAGAGTATGATTTAGATTCTAAGTTAAGTTAGATGTCAGAAAGTTAACGGTTAAATAATTACATTTTCAAAACTAAAAAGCTAAACTCGACTTCATTTAATACGAAATACGAAATTGCGTTTACTTGAATGACAATTTTTTTCCAGCTATTTTGATTAAAAACCAAACCACTAAACCGATTTTGATGAAATTTCTATGGCAACAATCGGAAAGTATATCCTTTCACATGAAAAAATAATTTTAGAAATTGGTTTATAAATGACGGAGTTACGAGGTAACAAACAAAAACCAAACAATATAAAAAAATACAATTTTTGAACCTTTTTTCGAAGTCAGTTGAATATGCGAAAATTTCAATAAAAACGTATTAAATCTTAATTCAAGGAAGTTAGGCTCGCACTTAGTTTTCACTCTAAGCTTCTGTGCTACTAAAAAGTTTTCTGATAGGGACGGGTACATATTGAGATTGAATATAAAAAGTTGTTTAAATGCCTATCAATGACATTTATTAGTGGAATACATACATTTATGTATTTGTTCAAATGACTGCCACGGCTTCGCTTTGCTGCGCATCCAATTTTTGATTGCTCTTATCAAGCTTTTGAGTAACAGATGGCCTGTGTTGACCTTGAGAGTAGCGGTCGTTTGTTGCTGATTGGCATATACCTGCCACTTAAACAAACATCAGATGAAAAAGTCTAAAGGAGTTGGATCGCAAGATCTCGGCCAGCTCACATAGCCTCTGCAGTAAGATAATAATGCCCTCAATCGCTCGTGCAGAATATCATTTGTAGCATCAGCTGTGTGGTACGAAGAGTTGACCTGTTGGAACCATAAATCGTTCACATTATATCATAAAATTTGAGCACTCTCCGTTAATGGTAATGGCAATTTCACTATCATTTTCGAAGAACCATGAACAGATGATGCCGCTGGCCAACAATTCACATTAAACATGTATCTGCACTTGGTGGATTTCGTGTGTATTGTGTCGTCCCATATCCGTAGACGTACTCTTTCATAACAAAATGGGCCTAAGAAAAAAAATAACAAATGATTTTAAGAAGTTTAAAACCAGTAGCTTTTTCTGGTTCTAATTAGTCTTATATACACTAACATTTTATCAATAAATCCAGTCTCTAACCTCAGCCGAGAGCTTGCTTGATGCTCGATACACTAGTGAACTCGTCACTCGTACTATTTTATATATACAATACCTCTTGTATAGTAGTTACTTATTATTAATGTATTATAATGTTATCTTATTGATTGCTTTCGCATTTTAGAATAGAACTAGGTTTATATTATCTATTTATATATTTTTATTATATTATGGATTTCAGGAGTTTATTTTTAAATAGATAACATCTATTTGTACTATTTATTTCCTTATTCTCCTAGTTGAAGTGAAAATTTATTTTAGCGCGGTACGCATATTTTTAGATGAGGTAAAACCTCTGGATTCGCGACACCGTTACCGTCTGGGGCGAGACGCAGCTGGCTAACGCGCTCGCCCATTTGATTATTAACCTTAATTTACATGTTTAGTCTACTTTTATATGGAGAAGTTTACTGAGTTAGATTCTTTGATATATTATCTACATTCTGAACAAAAAATATTGCATCATATGTGTTCGATCAGTATTTGATTAGCAATCTCCATAATTACTGATTTTGAAGTGATTTATTACTAAACGCGCCAAAATAAGTTTTCACTTCTGTTGGCACTACCGGAGTGCAACCCGATTTTTTATTTTATTTGTGTTAGCACGCATATTTTTTATTTTTTATACATTTCAGGTTAGCAGGTAGTAATACTACCAGCTTTTATACCACCAATTGCACATTTGTATATTAATTAAATATGTACAATAAACAAATAAACAAAGATAAAACAACATGGCCGCTAACAACTAACCCGTTAACCCATCAATCCATATATCTATCTTGTCTTGTGTATGCTATAACTATCTACAGTTGTATTACATTAGTATGCTGCACAGAAACAATAGTACAAACGACACAATAACAATAAATGGACCACTCTCCGGGGAAATTCAAGTTTGCTTGACAACCTCTGTACAAACAGGCCTTTCCCTACCTTTATATCTACGAGACATATCTAACTACAGGCAATACGTGTTATAGCTAGATCAACTGTAGGGCGATTATGGAACTCTTGATACAATCAATGTCTATCAGTTTCGATTAGCAATCGGCATCAATGTCTATCAATTTCGATGAGCAATAGGCATTAGGCATTAGGTTCCTACTACAATCGTACTTTGTAAATAGGTCGAGTTATAGTTTGACACCAACTTCATATTGTAACTAGCGATAGAAGCCGATAGAAATCGCAGCGATCCGTAATACTCATTCATCAATAGTAACTGAAAGCTATTAGTATCAATGTTTTGATATTATCAAAGTTCCATAATCGCTCCACTGAACTGATAAGCTAACTGATAAGTTTTATGTAAAGCGTATTCTTTTGAAGAAAGCGTATTATTAACGGAGACACACGAACGAAGCGAGTATCTCCGTTTCAGCTAAGGCGAAAATGCTTTTGTATTTCCGCCGTCTGTCTGGATGTTATCCTCTTCAGGTCGCATTTCTCAACCGATTCTCGTAAATTTTGTGAGCAGGTTCTATAACTATATAGTTTTTTTTGTCAATTCAGTTTTTGAAATTTTTGAATTGGCGGAGATGGGGTTGAAAACGTAAAACAAGTTATAAAAGTTCTTCGCGAGTTCTACAGCTCACGGAGCCACTAGTAATATAAATGACTATATTATCGGTAAGAATAAATAGCCTCATTATTATAAATATTTACTATTTCATTATTATTATGAGTATTTATCACGTTTATTTAAGTTTAGGTACGGTAGTCACGGCAGTCATCCCGTGACCACGACAGAGTGTAAACCTGTCGAAACGTCGGGAAAAATAGGTAAATAAACGCGATATTTACCCGTAAATATTTATAATAATGTGTTCTGATCGCGTAAGCTTAAAAAACTTTAAATAGCCTCATGTTGCTCTGCCCTCAGATAGTTAACTGACACAATTGAATTGTATAAACAAGAGTTTTTCGTAGTTAAGGCAGTTAAGTTATAAGATAGATCATGCAAAAAAGCGCTAGAATCAGGACGAGTTTCTTGCCAGTTCTGCTCAGGCTTGGGTTAGGAGGAATTGGCACCTAAATTCACCTAGTAGGTAAGACGTTTCAAAGTGATTCTTGTATTGAATAACATATTTTTTGACTTTGACTTTCATCAGATAATGAAGAACTGGTAATAACATAAAGTATTTTGTTCATCTTCGTACAGTGTCACAATTTTTTTTCATTTTATTTATAGTACGAGAGTCACGTTGATATAAGCACAACGTGACGTTGAAGGGTGTGTTTTTTACGCGCAAATACTGAGCAACCACATACTGGAGATTTTGATGGCTACTTAGGCCATCGAAGACCGTTATTTTCGGGCATAATAAAATAAAATCCCTAATTTTTACTCTTTAAAAGCCAGCTGAGGGTCTACGTTTGTATGAATAATAATTACGTTTTACAAAACTAAAAATTTAACCGACTTCATGTACATTTTGGTAAACACAGGCTTTACTCCGACACTGTTTCGATTCATCTAGAGAATCTTCATCAGGGAGAGTTTGATCCGCGGTCCGCACGTTGCAGCTCGAGTTCACGGTTCGCACTGCGGGTGAGGTGAGTAAAAAGTAAAAAAAAAGATTCCGACGAATTGAGAACCTCATCCTTTTTAAAGTCGGTTAAAAATAGGATTAGATAGGTTGCGAAAGAAGTTGCTGGTTGTTCCACTTTGACAGAATAATATTATTATATATCGTTGGTCCAATTTGGTGTTTTCATTTCGTAATGATATCGAAAACATCTTTAAATTGGAAAGTTTCGAGTCACTCTACTTCTTTCAGTTATAGCTTACCGTTAATAATACAGTGTGCTTTTGACTAAACTAAAGATTAACCTGAAAATCACTAAACGTTTTTTACCACAGGACAAACAGACGTACCGCTCAGTACCATCCATACCGCGTAAGTCTATCACCCTTACGAACAAAGCGCTTTGCTTTCACATTTATAATGCGTACAGCCAAGGATTGAAATTCTTTGCCGTCGTCTGTCTTTCCTTAAAACTACAATCTGGGTCTCTTCAAGTCAAGAGTGAATAGGAGTCTTCTTGACTTTCGTGCCACATCGCAGGCCGCATCGTCGCTTACCATAACGAGGTGCTACGACCTCGTTATGGTTTATAAAAGAACCATATGGTTGGTACCACCATGGGTTGGTACCACCATGGTTTATGGTTCAAAAATAGGTTTATAAAAGATTTTAAAAATTAAAAAAAAAACATTATTTCATCTAGCTCGTTATTCCCTATAACAAGCAAAACGACTGCATACTGCCTATGTATAAGTTACTAATTTACCTATCGATCTTATACACCAAAAGTGATCTAGCTATTTACCATTACCCTGTACATGAACTTTAACAAGTTAACTACTCTCAAAAGAATCATTGAAAAGGGCCAGTGGTGAAAGTAAATGGGCTATTTAGAGGGAGAGAGATATATGACACGACCGTGGTGGGAGCGAGGTGTAAGATATTACGGTACCAGGTGCGAAAAGAGGAAGGAGTAGGCAATGTTTTTTAAGCTGATTTATAGTAGTTCAGGGGTAAGCCTTCGTTGTTTTGGGGAACATGAGTTCGCTGTATTTCGATCTGCTATTTGGCTTTCTTTCGGCTTTCGTTCTTTTAAATTTTTCTTAACATTTGATGGCCCACTGCTGGGTAAAGGTCCCCCCTTTAACTTCCACTCTTTGCGCTCTAAAGGCACAGATTGGTGGCAATTCGGTTGGTTCATTTCTAAAATTAGGAATTGTCTAAAATATATTTAGTTAGTCATAGCATTTGTAAAACCTATTCAGTTGGTACCATCTAACTAAATTAGAAACGCTTAATTAAGTTAGATAAAGATAAAGATAGATAGCAGCAGAATACCAAAGGTTAATTTGACAGTTCAAAACCTAATTTTAGCTAAAATTAGTTAGGTTGGCCAGGCCAGGAATTGAGGCCAATGGCCTCAATTCTGTTGGCACCTAACAACCAAACCAAACAGTTTGCATTCGAGTCACAAGATTTGTCCAGTTACATTTCAAATATGCAGCCCTCGTGCTTATAGCCCGCTATGCTCTTCCTTTTCATGTAAAAATCTAAAATTCATACGTTACGAATTGTTATTATATTTGAATAATAAGTTAATCTAGCATTGTACTTTTTGTTTTTATAAGTGACATTAATTTAAATTAATGAAATGAATGTACACGCAACTAATGAAGATCAAAAAATTATTAAATAAAATAAATGAAAACCGTTCACTACTGTTATCCCTAGGCTTTATAGACTCTTCCTTAAATTCTTCCTGGATCTTTCGTTACTTAGATCTTATTGAGGAGGTGTAAGTAGTCAGTAGGCACGTCCAAACATTATATATAACATTGCGTACATGACAGGTTGCAAGCCCATTATTGCCGCATATATGAATACCAACCGATGACACACAGGAAGTATGTCATATACATAAAACACAGCCTAAATCACTGATCGAAAAGATTTGAAATTACTATGGTATATCTGTCTTAATGTGTAGCGTAGTACTAAGGGAATTTTCAAAATTCTACTTGTATCGGGGCGAAGAGAGATGAAAACGTTTGAATAAAACAGTGTATTGTATGTATATTCATTTATAAACATAATGTTTTTTTCTGTAATATATTTAGTAAAAGTTATTTTTTTCATTTTTCATCTATCTATATATTATAAAAATCAATTGCTGTTCGTTAGTCTCGCTAAAACTCGAGAACGGCTGGTCTGATTTGGCTAATTTTGGTTTTGAATTATTTGTGGAAGTCCAGGGAAGGTTTAAAAGGTGAGTAAATATGAAAAAATGCTTGCTTTTTTATTTATTGATTCTGAGGCGGTACGAAGTTTGCCGGGTCAGCTAGTTTTTCAAATAAATACCCCAGTAACTGGGTTGCATTGGTGTGTTCAAATTTAGGTAATGCGACTTTTGAATGCTTGGTGAAATTTGCTTAAAAATCATCTTTATATATATATATATATAAATCTTCTGTGCGTGTGTTTATAATTAAACTCCTCCTAAGCGGCTGGACCGATTTTGATGAAATTGTTTGTGTGTGTTCAAGTGGATTCGAGAATGGTTTAGATTTACAATTAGATCTTTTTTTCTTTTTAATACGCGCGGACGAACTCGCGAACGGGGCAGCTAGTGTTATATAAAAATCTCGCGTCACGATGTTGTTCGGAATAAATTCCGGAACTACTTCTACTACTTTTTATGAAATTTAAATATCACACTTACTGTGTGAAATTTGGTCAAACTTAAAAGAAGAAATAGTTTTTATCTCCGTTTTTTTTATTGAAAATTATGTTTTCCTACAATCAGTACCATAACTTTCTAACAGATGGCAGTGTAAGTTAACTTCAACAGGACTACTAAGCCACAGCTACGCATAGCCGGGTCAGCTAGTTATATATAAATATTCATTGAAACAAATAAGTCCAGTCTATCAAGTACAAATAGCAGATCTGGTCACCATACAAGACATGCTTTAATTTGGGCAAGATGGTTTTGTGTTTACTGTACAATATTTATTTATTAGTATGGAAATATGAAAGTATGGATGGTTTCCTTGCGTGTTCAGGGGCCACGCCTACCTATTAGTGGGTCTTATAAATTTATAAAACAAAATCTTTAGAAATATGTTTTTTTTGTACCTAATTTTCATGTTGTTTTTATTTTACTACTCAATCGTGAGGCATATCGTTGTATAGATATTTTAAAGGTTCTTGATCAGTTTTTGATTAACACAGGTATATGTTTGATAATAGCTTTAATATAGTATTTTTTTTAATAAGGCCTCGCTTGTGTAAACCCAAAAACCCTATGCTAAAACAGTAGCATATAATTATAAGGAAAATTATCTCAGCTAGTAACATTTTACAAGATAATTAAATTTGTAAACGATAAAGTCATTTAAGTTACATACTAAATTCTTGTATAACTTTTACAACTACCATGGTTTTGAACATCATTTTCATTCAAACCGGGGTATTTACTATGATATTTGATGACTTATATCGTGATCAAAGCGCATGCAACTGTGCCGAAATACCTGGGAAGCAGAGAAAATATCCCGTTTTGAGTGAAACATACATTATTGTAAGTATTTAAATTGATGGCGTTGAATTAATAATAATAATAATATTACCGGACATTTCACACAGCATCATCTGGCCCCAAAATAAACAGAGCTTGTGTTATGGGTACCACACGACTGATATACTACTTATATACCTACTTTTTTTTAATTTTTTTGTATATACATACATATTATACATAGAAACACCCAGACCCGAGACAAATACTTGCAGATCATACAAATATTTGTCCCGCGGCGGGAATCGAACCCGCAACCTTTTACGTCTCAGCCGGACCTAAGCCCACTGCGCTACAGAGGTCGTCAAAAATTACTTTAGAAACTGACCACAAGTCATACTTGCTCTTTCTGTCTTCTGAGGCTATCGTTGTACGTGGTCCAACAGACGCTTATGCAATTTATTTAATTAAAATAATACAATAATAATAATAATAAATGTTGCTGGACAACTGCACACAACACCATCTAGTCCCAAACTATGCATAGCTTGTATTATGGTGGCTAAATGACTAATAGAATACTTATATATTTTTAAATACACCTATAATACTTTATAACACCCAGACACAGAACAAACACCTCTGTTCTTCATACAAATGTTTATCCTGGGAATCGAACCCTCAACCTACAGTGCAGAAGGCAGAGCTGAGCTGATAGGCCAGTCATTACATAGCCAGTAAAAGAGTTACAACATTCAGTGATCTCAACCAGGAGACCTAACCAAGATCCCGCTCTACCAGTCCTTTTCCACGAAAATTGAGAAATAGTGAAATCACCAACAGAGATTCCTATCTATTTTTCTTTGTTTGCGAATACGCTCGCTAACTGCTTTCCGACCTTAGTTACCAAACAACCATCAGATAGAAACTGAGCTAATTAAGCGACAAAGACAGTCTTATACGAAGTTCTGTTGGTAACACAATATGGTGATAAAAGTTAAGACAATATTACTGACACATGTTGGGATTGTTCATTAAGTATTGGATTAATATACCGGTCTACAGCTCAGTTAGTAGCTCGACCTTCTGCGCTGTATGTTGTGTGTTTGATACCCTCTCAGAACAAATATTTGTGTAACGAATGTATATATTGGATCTGTGTCTGGGTGTTAAAAAGTATCATTAAGAATTAAATAAATCAATCATCAACTGGTTCCCATAGTACAAGCTATGTCTAGTTTAGGGCTAGATGGTGTTGTGTGAAAATTATTATTAATATTATCATAATAATATATGTATAATAATAATATTATAATTTTATGACTATCACATGTGAGTGTATATATTATTATTTATTATTATATTATTATTTACTATTTATTATTTATATCTCCCATCTCCCATCTCCCATCTCCCATCTCATTCTCTCTCTTTATTCAATACAATCACAAGGATCACTTTGAAACGTCTTACATACTAGGTGAATTTTGGTGCCAATTCATTCTAACCCAAGCCCGAGAAGAAGTTAGGCTGAGGATCATGATAATGATGACAGCTATGTTCGAAGTAGCTCTGCTTTTTTAACTGTAGGTTGTGTGTTCGATTCCTAACCAAGGCCAACATTCGTGTGATAAAAATAAATAAATTGTGTCGGACTCGGTGTTATAAAGTAACAACAAAGACATTTATTGTTTTTTATTATTATTATGATTCTTATGTTATTATTCTTAATTTATTTTTACAGAATGGAAAGTAGGTATACGATAGGTACCAACTGAACGTAATAAGAAAGGTACCCACCAAATTTAAATATTCATAAATAAATAAATAATGCTGGACATTCCACACAGCATCATCTAGCCCCAACGTAAGCAGAGCTTGTGTTATGGAAACCACATGACTGATATACTACTTATATACTTTATAAATACATATTTATGATACATGGAAAAGCATCCAAACCCGAGACGAAATATCTGCAGATCATAAAAACATTTGTATTGCGGCGGGAATCGAGCCCAACCTTTTGCGTCTCAGGCGGGCTTTCGTCCACTGCGTCACAGAGGTCCTCAGTTCATCCGAGATAACACGTAAACGAGTAGAATAAAGAATACCAATTCTTCATCTTGTTCTTACTGTACAAATTTTGCTTAGTTTATGGCTAAATGATGTTGTGTAAAATGTCCAACACAATAATATTTATTTATTTAAAAATAAACACCGATTATCAAAAATAATAACAAGAACAAAGATCATGCAAACCAAGAACAAAGATCATGCAAAAAAGGGGGAATCGAACCCGCACCTCTCGTGTCTCAACAGCACAATAACACAAAAAGAGGTCAAACTCTGTAATTAAAATACTCACATGTCATTGCAGCTCAATTCCAAACACATTATAAATTCACACAAAAACATGCCCGAACCTTTATCTCAGGATTAGCTCCAACTGACACACTTTAATTTACACAAAACACACACTCTCACACACATTATATGTAAAATGTTTTTCAGTACAGATATGTGAAGAAAAAAACAACAGTTTAATAAAGGAAATAGAGTGAAATACAAAAAAGGAGAGGAAGGAAAAAAATCGTAGAGGCAGCCTCCGGCTTCGAGCTCTGCTACGGACTGACGCCGACGTAGGCGCGTAGCCCGGCTACGGCATTCAATAACTAATTAAAAAACGTAGAACTGAAACTCCGACATTTGTACAAATACCTACTTTAGAATTCAGTACTTTACCAAATGATCACCGTCATAGGGTATTATGTAACTTTGCCTGCAGTAATTTATGTTTGACATAATAATCTGAATGTACATTGAAACATAAATTAATGAAATGAACGTTTTCTGAAAGTTGCATCACTAGAAGGCATTGTTCTAGTAGCAAACTAAAAATAAATATTATATATCGGTGGATGTTTCACACATTGCAATTAAACCCCAAATGAAGTTAATCTATGGGAACCATGATTGGTAGAATATTACAGTAAACCATAACCGTAAAATAAATAAAAATGCATGAAACGAGGTCGTACGTATTTATATACGTAAGAATAACTATTCTGATTTCTACTTTCCGTTTTTTACGTACTTAAAATGCGCGATTATGCGTTCAATCACATAACAGCTATGTCCAAACGCTTTTTATTATGATCGATTATTATGAAGTCTTATAACTTAACTGGATATAGTACGAGGGAAGACGAGTACGTTAAGAGTACGAGTTGCATTTCTATGCGCTTATATCAATAAGTATTTACTACAACGGTATGGAGGGAGCCAGCGCAGTGCTACGGATTTTCGGGGTGGGATAAAAAATGAGATTTCGCCTCTATATACAATAATATTGGTCAAGATAACAGTGATTCTTTTGTATGAGCCGAGTGTATATTTTAAACATGTGTGGGAAACTAATATTTTCTGGGTTTCTTTGTGTAATTCTACTTCTAACGTGAAATATAATTTTTCAAAATTAAAAACTTATAATAACGAGCTGCACTGATTTAAAAATAGGTGGTATTAATGAACGCGTCAGTTATTCAATTTTGCATCTTATATCAATGACTATAAGGTCCTCGGAATTTGCGTGAAATGCACGAACTACTTTATAATTAAGGATCGTTCTTCACAGAAAATGTACATGAAAGTAATTCAAAACAGTTGACACGAAATACTAGAGTTCGTAGAAGTTATGTAGTCACGTAGTGCTACGGCGTAGCTCCAGTTCGCACTTTGAATGGAAAATGTGTTTTATATTACGAGTTTTAAGCTTCAATATCGCTCACAAGTGCTACTGATGCGATTATATTGGCCTTGTTTCCGTTGTTTCAATAGGCTTACGAAAATTTCGTAAAATTATTACATTCTTATTTTTCTTACAACAACGTCCAAATTTGAGTAACATGATTCAATGACACTCCTTAACTTTACTAGACTTGTGATTGACTCTCATTTTAAAGACGCCGTGTAATTTGGTGCTAAATAAAATTGTGGACATAAAAAAAAATCTATTAAATTAATGAACTAAATTTTTATTCTAATTTGGACTTTATTGTAAGCTAAAGGATGATCGTTTAAAAAAATTTTTTTTGTTAATCCGAAAAAACAAGAGAATTACCATCATTAATGGAGATAATACTGAGAAGTGTTTTATATTCTGTGGTCGCGTAGAGGGGCTACGGCGTAGCGACATGCTTCGTAGGCATGCGTAATTGCTTAATGAAGGTATTCAAGCTATGAACGTGTGCACATACCCTTATAACATTATGTTAAGAGAGACCTTATTATTCAAAAGAATATACATTTTAATATTATAAATTCGAGAGGGTTTGCAGTTTGTTTGTTACTTTTTCACAGCTAAACGGCTAAACGGATCTTGAAGAAATTTGATGCAGAGATAGATTGTGTCAACAGGGTAGTAGTTTCAAAAGTTTAATGAGTTGTACTATACCTTTTGATAAATACGGATTATACTCTGCGACCTCTGTGGCGCAGTGAGCTAAGGTCCGGGTGAGAGGCAGAAGGTTGCGGGTTGAATTCCGGAAGCGGGACAAATGTTTGGATTATCTGCAAGTATTTGTGTCGGGTCTGGGTGTTTCTATGTATGATATGTATGTAATTACAAAAAAAAACCAGTATAAGTAGTATATCAGTCATGTGGTACCCATAACACAAGCTCTGCTTACTTTGGGGCCAGATGATGCTGTGTGAAATGTTTTTTTTTTTAATTTTTTTATTTATACTCACGTATTATTTATTCGATGGAGGCACCGACACTGTTTCGATCAGATCGATTCATCTGGAGAATTTTTATCAGGCTGAATTTGATCCGCGGTACGCTCGTTGCCGTCCGAGTTCACGGTTCGCACTCAGAACCGTGAACTCGTGAACAGTTTCGGTGCCTCCATTGATAAAACAATACGTGAGTAAAACCCGTGTTTACCAAAATGTAGGGTGATAGTATATTTGAATATAGCAATATTGTTAAGAGAGTAATGACCTAATTATTCAAAATAATATGCAAGACACCATCTATCTCTGTACCAAATTTCAACAGGATACGGATACAGGATTTATAGGTGAAAGTGTAAAAAACAATCAAACAGAAACCTGACAAAAAAAGAGAGACACTAATATTAAGTCACTTAATTAGTTTATCGCGAGATATTTATAGAAATAACAAAATGCAAATTTTACCAATGGCGCCATCTAGTTTATAACAATTAAATACGGATGTAATAATTAAATGCTGATACGCTGACTTTGTTAGTAGGTTCTTAATCTTTACCTTACTATACTAAAGTGTAGTTTATTAAATAATAAATAAACTTTCGTGATCAGAATTTATATTTTTTAGTAGTTCGCGGTTTTTGTAACATAATCGAAACGTCGAGAACAAATTAAAAGGTACGAGATAAATCGCGTTAACTACTAAATCCCGTTAACTACTAAAATACCACATAAAGATTCGGAATTTAAGTAAAAGATATTGAATAAAATATATTCAAATAAAAACAACTTTATTGACAGCGCAATTTTAAGGTAAAGACATATATACAAATATAGTTATATATATATATATATATAGCAATCGTAATATATTAATACTAAAGTCTTGCAAAGCATATTATGGCAATACCTTCTAGAAAATCTTCGTTAACATTTAACTACTTATATAACTAAGCTATGAGTCAGTATCTATATTATGATAGTAGCTTCTGCCATCGGCTTTACACGCGTGGTATTCACATAAAAAGTAGCCTATATGCGATTCCAGGTCACTGAGTACATCTATACTAAGTTTCATCCAAATCTATTCAGCCGTTACATTTTGATTGAGCTACAAAAAACATAAATATACTAACTTTCGCGTTTATAATATTAGTACGAAGTACAATAACCTATTAAAGTTCTAAACCTTGGAAGAAAGTAATAAAAAAATTAAAGCTTTTGAAAAATGAATTTCTTGTCTAAACATTTTGCGATGTATCGGCCCACCACCACCATGGGTCGTTTCTGCCATTCTTTGATCGTTGACTTGCTCGGGGTTACCTGCAATAAAATAGAAAGATTTATAATTTATTTAATAACATACAAAATACATAGGCTCGTTAGAAATATGGTCATTTTCCTAGTTGTAGGACTCTAGCAAAAGACTGACCATAATTTCCATACAGCGCCATCTATGATACTGAACGAACATCAGTACTCAGCTGTCAGTTCAGTAAAGACACAAAGGATGCGCTCTAAATCCCGTTCCTCTTGTTAGCGCTGCAAACGCTGAAGTAGCATAAATAGTAACTTGAAAACAGCGCCATCTATGATACTTTACGAACCTGGTCACCTAAAAGTCTGTTCAGTAGCGTCACACAGACGATGCCAGCCCTAACTCCCGCTTCTCTAGTGAGCGCTGCAAATGCTGTGGCCTCCATTTCAATGTTCTTGACGCCAAGCATCGTCAGCTTGTTTAGAAACTCCATTTTGTCTGATTCTGTGTAGTCGCAAAATGGCCCATCTAGTCTACCTTGTCCTGAAAATATTATGATTAGGTACTTGGATTGACCATCAAAAATCAAAGTAAATTATTGTGTAACTAGAAAATAAACATTTCTTTACATAAATACTTACAGAAAAGTGCAGAACAATATACAATAATATAAAATACGTGTGAAACAGTTGAGCTATCTCAGGACCGTTTAAAACGGTCTGTAGATAGTTCAATCCAGTATGGCGATTATGAAACTTTTGAAACAGTCAATGTCTATCAGTTTCGATTAGGAATAGGCATTATTTGATGGATTGGTATTACGTACGTTCGGTTTCTAACTCAGATTCCATTCATATGACAGAATGTGTTACAATCAACATCAAACTTCTGTAATACCAATTCATAAATAGTCTCTGAAAGGTTTTAGTATCAATGTTTTGATAGTATCAGAGTTTTTAATCGCCCGGCAGATTGCGTAACTTGCCTACCTACCTAGCTCCCTTTTTTTTTTTTTTTGTTTTGAGGAAATTCCTTCATGGATGCCATTTGCCTTCGGGTTGACAAATGGGTATGTCAGACTCCTACTGACTAAAAACCTCAAATATCCTGCGGAGCGCCTTTGTATCGCAACTACGGGAACAACAATATACACTACCGCGGCCACGACGACGCTGACTCGTTGTTTAAGTCCACCTTCCAACCCGATTCACCTTTTTTAGGCGCATGTGCGCTACCTCGTGACATTAGGGCAGTGCATTTCTGAACTCACCACCCTAACTTTCGTTATGGAGGCTGAAAGGAAGCATACAGCCTCCTTCTGCGCCCTACTCACCGGCTGCGGATAGGGAGATTGGTTGATCTCTCTCTCTCCCTTTCTGCAGCCTCTTTCTGCGCTATGATGGTTTCACAGAAAGTTAATGCCGCCCGCCATTTGTTCTCATCATCAACCATAGCTTTAATAAGCCCTGGAAGTGAGAGGTTGTCTTCTACAACAGCAACAAGGTCACTACGTTCACTGTCCCACGCCGGGCACATCTCCAACGTGTGTTACGCCGTATCTTCTTGGCAATCACAGTGGTGGCATTTTTTGCTAGGTTCCCTTCCTGCTATACAGCACAGGTACTTTCCAAAACATCCATGGCAACAGCCACAGCCAACTTCATACGTTTCATAAGTTTCAAGTTAGAAGGCAAATACCAGTTTTCAAAAATATACTCTTTTTCGAAATAACTAGTAACACGATAAATAAATAAATATTTGTGGACAATGCACACAACATCATCTAGCTCCAAACTAAGCATGGCTTGCACTTTGGTGACCAGATGACTGATAAAATACTTGTATATTTTTAAATATGATACGTTATACCACTCGGACACAGAACAAGCACCTATGTTCATCACACAAATGTTTAACCTGGGAGAGATCGAACCCTCAATCCACACCGCAGAGCAGAACTACTACCAAATGAACTGACAGGCCAGTCATTAGATAAACAGTAAAAGACTTACAACATTGGCACTGGCAACATCTGGCTGAGATAAGAAGACAAGTAATTCTTTCTCAGCGGAAAGCCAATACTATTTTAGAATTTTACACTTCTTCGCTCACCTATTTTTCGCTCATTACCCTTACGCAAAGGGTATTGTTTGGTCGAGTATTTTCTTAAATTAGTTCTGGAATATGATGTAAGTAATGAAATTTTGTAGGCAAGTTTTCTAGGCAGACAAGAGGGTGTATTAATTTGCATATTTCCGATTATTATACCGGTACCGACAGTTAAATCCCTCCAATGCACAGTGCTCAGATGCTAATACCACTTGTCTCCCATCCAAATGACCGTGCAGAAGATCACTAAACTCATTTCAACTGTTAGGTAAGTATTGGCACCTACCTCTATAGAAATCATCAGCAGCCATAGTTCCTCCGAGAAAAGTGGTGAAACCGTCATCATCTGTCACCAAGGAATGCACTTCTCTGCACAATCTTGCATCAAGAAGAGACTCTAATTTGCGAACAGCGCCTAACACTGGCTGAAAACAAGAGAATGAACACTGTTAGCGTGTAAGGATAAGATTGTTACCAGAACATCTTACCCATACTAATATTCTTAATTCGGAAGATAGATAGATAGATAGAAAACACTTTATTGCACACCACAAAATACATTAGACTATAATAAGAAACAGTGTTTAGCTACACGGTAGTACAATGGGCGGTCTTATCGCTAGATAGCGATCTCTGCCAGACAACCTTACGGAAGTGTAATGAAAAAGCACATTTCCTTGATACAATCGTTTATTTCAATATCATAAATTTCATAAATCAGAAATCATAACAGAAGTATGTCTGTTGGATTTGTTTGGATTGTGTTCACGACCCGTTAGACGCCGCCGTTAGCCGTGAATCACGGCTAACACTGAACAGATATTGAAAATATTTGTTCTTCTGCTTTTTCTCATCGTATTTAGATCTACGACATGCCGGTTTCCTAACAATGTTTTTATGACTGTTCCTTCAGTATTAACTTGTGTTGGGTTTCCTATTTAACCGACCTCAAAAAAGGAATTTCTAATTCATCGGAATCTTTTTTTTTTATGTGTTTTCACCGATTACTCAGACGCCAGAACCGATTTGGAAAATTCTTTTTTTGTTCCAAATACTTCCCAGGTGATCCCATGATCCCATTTAAATTTTACCGAAATGAGTCTAGTGGTTTTTAAAAAATCAACAAAAATCTAAAAATTGTATACATTGATTATATTTTTTATATTAGGTGAAGTCGGTTTTCTTTTTAGTTTTTAAAACGTAATTATCTAAATAAATAAATGACGTTCAACACTTACTATATTATAGGTTTTCTCCAAAAACCCATTGAGTCCCCAAGAAGAGACAACAACGGATCCTGCTGGTATTCCGAGCCCCCCACTAGTGCCTATCCTGAAAAAGACGGGATCCTTGGCCTTCGCGTAGTACATCAGCTTGATGACTTCCTGGAGGAGGGTCGTCATTGAGGGTATGCCGATTCCATGCTGTGGTAAAAAACGTATAATTATACTTAGGGGGAAGTGGGGCAGATTGATACACAAAAATTTAAAGTTCAATAAAATAGGTATAAACCTATTTTTTTCATTAATTTTGCATTATACGTTTAGCTAAATAATTAAATATTATAATGTTTATAGTTTAAAATTGTTTAAGTTATCAAAGAGAATAAATAATTGACGTTTAGTAAAAAATGGCTTTTATATCAATCTGCCCCACTAGCGGGGTACTTCGATACACCACGTGGGGCACTTTCATACAAGCTGAAAAAATCCTACCTAGGCACTTAATAGGTACTTAATACCAGTTGTTAGGCCACAATGGACGCTTTGAGCGGCCTCATAACTCCGTTATTAGAGTTGGCCTCTAAAACATACAAAAAGTACGTGCGAACCATACAGTAGTCGCATATTTAGGTTGGGGAAAAAGACTTATCGTATTATAGTATGTATGAACTTGTAATAAAATCTTTTTTTTCGGTTTTGGTATCATTAAAAGATTAAATTTTAAAGAGCATAATTCCAAATTCAAATTAGGAAAATGTGTGATTTTTATTTGTTTTTCGTACTGTCAAGATGAGTGAATCTAATGAATAAATTCGATACATGTTAAAATTTAACTACAAAAAAGGTAAAAATGCAACGCAAGCCTCGAAAAAAATTTGCGATGTTTATGGACCTATAGTGCAGTGTCTGTGAGAGTAGCACAAATTTGGTTTAAGCGTTTTCAATCTGGAAATTTTGATGTCAAAGATGCACGTTGTTCTGGTCGCCCTATTACGGATAAAATGGATGCCATTTTTGAAAATGTTGAGCAAGATCAGCATATCAGTAGTTACGACGTAGCTGAAGAACTGGGAATTGACCACAAAACAGTTTTGGCGCATTTGAAAAAAACTGGGTACACAAAAAAGCTCGATATTTGGGTACCTCACGAGCTCACTGAAAGAAACCTAATGAACCGTGTACTCATTTGTGATTCTTTATTACGACGTAATGAAACCGAACCAATTTTGAAGAAGCTGATAACTGGTGATGAAAAGTGGATGAAGGTTATAATAATTTTCTAGGTCCCATTCAAATTTTATTGAAATCAGTCGAGCGGTTTTTAAAAATACAACAAAAACCTAAAAATTGTATACATCGATGATACTTTCGCTTAGTCCGAACCGAAACCTCGCTGTCTCATTGGAGCAGTGCGATTAGTTGGCCTACCCATTTTATATATACAAATACATCTACTTTCAACTAAACATTTTTTAAAACGTAATTATCTTTCTCGTCACACACGCACACACTGTTGGCTGGCTGATATTATCGTTCAACAAGTCTGTTTGACAGCAGTGAGAGCACTAATGGCTCCGCCTTCCAATCCTAAAGTCCTGGATTCATATCCAGACATGCAATAATGGATATAAACCGGCATGTAGTAACCTAAAAAGTTTAAAGACATCTGCCAAGTGCACGAAAGGAGCCTCTGAGGCGCACATTAATCATTTCATCAAACTGGTTAAAAATGGTTACCTGTAAAGTCGGTTTACGGACGATAATTTTACGTGATAACATCATAAGAAAACATTGATGAAAATTTGCATACTTTTAACCTATTAAGATACGTCACAAGCCGAACGCTTAGGCCGATCGTGCCTCTCTACCGCTTGTTCGGCGCTCTCGCTTGCACTTGGCTCAGGCGGAACGTGACAATTTTTCGTGTGTGCAGCCGGCGTTCATCGATTTATAAGACGTTATCACATCAAAATAACTAGTGACACAATAAGAAGAAGAAGAGCAGTGATCGCGAAACTCACGGCTAATGCTACTTCTAGCGAGTTACGTAATACGTGGTTCTTTGAAGATTAAAGACTTACGCTAACAGAGAGCACAGGTCCAACTTTGTACATCGCGTATCTCTGCGAGTGCTTTGTCAGGTTTACTGGCTTCACTCCCTCGCTTTGGAGATTCAGGATCTCGATCATGTACTCAGCGAACTCTCGCATCCTGTACTTAGTGCCGCCCATGCAGACAAACTGAAAAAGAATTTACAAACAACATTATTATAAACCGACTTTAAAAAGTAGAAACTCAATTCTGTTGTATTTTCTTTTTATGTTTGTTACCTCAGAACTCCGTCATTTATGAACCGATTTAGAAAATATTTTTGGGCATACTTTCCGTTTGGTCCCATTGAAATTTTTCGAGAAAATCCACCAAAAAATTGGTTATAAAATTTTTATCGGCTCGATTTTTTATTCAATGAAGTCGGTTTTCTTTTTAGTTTTTTAAAACGTCATTATGTATGACTAAAAGAAGAGTAGGCCCAGATTATTCCACTCTATTTCGTAAGGCAAAACAACAGAAGGTGCCAGTTATATTCCACGCCGTTTCTTCGTGGTCTTAAAAGATTATTAAGGCGCCAAATACATTTTGTCCGGGGAAAAATATTCTGTAATTTACTTGGAACTAATGTAAATAATGTATGAAATTTCACCTGACAAATCAAGAGTTTTAACGATTGAACTGGGGATTGACTGAGATGCACGGGCCTACGCCAAATGCACATCAGTGCATACCTAAAGAAGGCTGTACCCTGATGACCAGCAAATGACCTTGAGGCAAAGTGCTCAAATTACAATATGATATCAGAAAATGTATTAATAATATTATTTAAGAAATGTTGAACTAATGATTTTTTAATTCGTTTATTCTCTAAATATTTGTTTAAGCAGCAAGTTAAAACACCGTCAACTTTTAAAAAAAAGATGATGATTACAGATGATGATTACAGAATTAACAATAACATACAAAACAATTTGAAACAAGGAAGTTGTAAGCAAGCATACATTTATTTTTATTTTACTCCTTTAGTTAGCAGATAGAGAGCTTCTAAATTAATGCAAAAAAGGCACATTTTTTCAAGTATTTAGTTTTTACTCAAGTTTATACATTTCGACTAGAAAAAGCAAATAAGGTATTTATGGAAAACACGGTGTGCTTTCTGAAAATGCAACTAAACTAGATACTTATTAAAAAGTTAAAAGCTTAGAGAGTTATCTTTTGAAGATACTATAGACCTAGCATAGGACCAGGACGAGTTTCTTGCGTTCTTGAGTTCTTTTCGGACTTGGGTTAGGAGGAATTGGCACCTGCATTCACCTAGTATGAAAGACGTTGAGATCCTTGTGATTGTATTGAATAAAAATATTTGAGGTTTTTTTTTGTGAATTGTAAATTATTTTATGAGAATAAAGTTTCTTAAACCTTTAATAGGTAGCTAAGTATTTACCTTAACGTCACCAAATAAAGCAACCAGGTCATAATTTAGGGTATCTAAACCCAAGTGATACAAAATATCAAGATCCAAGCCCCGTAGATGTTTATTCGGTAAGCAAAGTGTTCCGTCCTTATTTCTGTAAAGGAAATAAAATAAAATTGTTATCACAAGTGCATGTGTTATCAGGACTTGTTAATTCCGGCACCAGAGTTGACCCATACGAAGTAGTCTTCTTATTGTGTCCCTAATTATTTCAAACCAGTGTGGTGACTTAATTGCACCTCAGAAACTCCTTTCGTGATAAAAAGATTTCATTTAGAAGTATTAGTCGAGCTCTTTATGATAAAACTTACTTCAAACTTGTGCTTCCGTGTTGCAGTCCATTGCAGCTGAAACTGCAGTTATCGTAATGCTTTGGGAATTCCTCACTGTCTGATAGAATATAGTCACAATCGCACTGCATCTTTTACGTATTTTTACTGAGCTACCTCACTTAAACACAATAGGTACGCACCTCTACGCACAAAACTGAAAATAAAAGCATTAAAAACTTTTTAGTTAAAGTACAAAAGATTCAAATAGAGAAGGCAACCAACTTGTTTCATTTTTACAATTTCACGTCGAGCAGATGTCATAATTTTTCACAAACAGTTATTTTTCTACACATTTTCTCTGATGTTTTTATAAATTTTATTCAGTTTATTTTCATTTTAGATTAAGTTTTTTTTATAAGTTTTTACTCAGTGCTATTTTAATTAGGCTAAATCATGGCAGCGTAAGTATTTTATATCTATATTACTATACTTAGATACCTACTAGATAGTATCCTTGGATGATGAGATTATATTATAATCTGAATTGGTAAACTACTCTATGGCAGAGGCTTCAGCATTGAGTTTAATAGCCAAAGTTTGTGACAGGCCATTGGCCACCCAAATATCTCATAAGTTTTAAGGCATTTTGTCATTTATAACGTCTATAAAGCGTCTAAACGTCGTAATTTTTTATTTCTGGCTCTTTAATTAAATAGTTTTTACTAGTTCGGGAGCGTTTGGATTCATTATTCAGACTGACTTGTCAGCTCAGTTGGTCAGCTTTACCTTCTGCACTGTAGGTTGAGGGTTCGATTCCCTCCCAGGATAAACATTTGTGTGATGAACATAGGTGTTTGTTCTGTGTCTGGGTGTTATAAAGTATCATATGTATATATTTAAAAATATATAAGTATTCTATCAGTCATCTGCTCACCATAATATAAGCTATGCTTAGTTTGGGACTAGATAGTGTTGTGTGCATTGTCCAGCAATATTTATTTATTTATTATAGATTTGTTTTCATTAAATGTGGTTTTATTTGTTTGTTTTGTTAAAAGGTTAATAAACAAACACAGAAATCAACGAAGTACTTTATATGCTTCTGATTCCTATATCGAAAGCTTGAGTATGTATAGGTACATCGCAGTAAAAGATCTGCCTTTACACCACTAGGATGATTTTTCTGTGAAGTGACCGATTGCGACCCCCGGTTTTAATGACCAATAGGAGCTAGGAGTATTTCAAGTACTAAAACCTCTTTCTTTAGTTTTCTTATTTTGACCAATCGAAGACATCTGACATCATCATCAATAGGTTAACATCTGTTTAGTTTTGGCATTTGAAAGACAGGTGTGACAGGTGTGACAGGTGAAAGACAGAAGGTGCAAGGCAAAATAGTTTCAAATTGGTGCGATGGTACTTACCAAAATATAACTTTCGATTGAACCAATCACAAAAATATACGTATCACACAACACCCACTGCACTGAACACACTTGTAACTAGTATTAATGATAAGTAATGGTTTAAGTAGGTAATACTTATAATAAATTATAACACTGACTGGAGTGGCGTGTCATAAAACATCGATAAAACATTGAGTCAAGGGCATTTAATGATAACATGCTCCGTTGTATAATAGAATACTACTAACATGATGCAACGTAGTTTTGTATATACCAGTCATCCAGATAAAGGACGGTCGGTGCATTCAGATAAAGGATGGGATTTTTTATATTCTTGTTAATATTCTTCTAAGATGCTTATTACATTACGACCGTGGTTTTTTAATTAAATGTCCATCTTTGGCGTTCTTATTAAATGAAAATGAAACTCTTCGACAATTTTTATTTGTTTTATGATGAACAGTTATTAGTATAGTTCATAGCGGCGTCGCCTTTCGCAATATTCTATTTATATATTCATTTATACCTATATTCTATATTTATACTATATTACAATATACTAATATACTATACTATATTTATTATATATATATAAAAGCCGAAATTCTGAAACTAGTTTTTAATCAAATACGCGACGGTACTTTTTCATGCTCATGGATTTAACTACTGTACTAAGCAAACAAAAAGAAAAATATCTTCTAAATAGTAGAGTTTAGCAGCTTTAGAAATATGTATGAGATATCTACAAAAATAATATTTTTATTCATCAAAAAAACTACGAAAACAGGTAGGTACATTAATATTATTTATTAAAACAATATACCGGAATAAACGTTAGTACATATTTTTTTTAATGCTTTTATTATATAATAAAATTATAAAATTTTTAAATAAACGTACAACTGCACAATATGCTACATAAAGTACGTTATACGATGCGTTGGCCGCTCTTTGTATTATTTATTACTAGCGATCCGTCCCGGCTTTGCACGTTTGCAATGCTGATACAAAATGTACTACGAATGTCTTTATATACAACGTTATCTAAGAGATAGACATATACCATCGCGGACTTTTTTGTAGAACTTTTAAAGGTGTACAATACTGTAGTACACTATTTTGATCTATCTCGTAGGGTTCAGCCAGCGTTTGCAATGTAAGCGCAAAAAATGAGTTTATTTACGACACCACATTAGAAACCTCTAAAATTATCAGTGTTTTTCTACTATATTATGCATTTATTATACATATAAACCTTCCACTTGAATCACTCTATCTATTAGAAAAAACCGCATCAAAATCCGTTGCTTAGTATTAAAGATCTAAGCATACAACGGGACAGACAGACAGCGGAAGGCGACTTTGTTTTATACTATGTAATGATTATTTTGTAATAGGTCTTTTTGTAGCTGCACTGCTCAACTCTCCAGCGAGAGTTGATCAGATCCAATGCTGATTTATGGAGACAAAAGTCTTTGTACTTTGTATATTTTTGACATGCGAATTTCTTCATTATCTTCTCCACTATTTGAGAGTATCTTTGTATAACGCAAGTAAGCAGTTCGGAAAGCAAAAAAATACTGTTTTGACGGTATTCAGTTCAACGATCAAAAAACTTCATGACTCACGTTTGCCTAAATATGCCGACCTTACTGAGTAGTTCATTAGTGCAATTGGCGTTAGAGCGAAAGGTTAACAGCTATTGCAGAGGCCAAGGTACTTATACAAATAATACATTTCCTAGAAGGTACTTATCTAATTATTAAGTCACATTAAGTAGATAGAAAGCACTTACCGTGAGTGAGATTTATTAGCAGTTAAATACGTAGGTCGGTTACATAAACAACCAGTAATTTTAGTAAAGACTACGAAATAATAGGGAAGTTTTATTTTATTACGTTACAATAATTCAGTAACTAGGTCTCCATAGGCCTTTACCAACAGTAATGCACGACAAATACGACAATATGCACAAAATATTGACATCGGTGTGTATTTTTGAGTCTGCTGAATTTGACAATGTGTTTGCAATCAACAATTGTCTTCATCGTCGTACTTGCGACAGAAATCCGGCCCTCAATTGCGGTGATTCCAGCTCTTAGCGCTTACGCAGCTGTAGCTGCCCTCCTGTATCCGCTCAAACAAATAAGTAGAAACAGAGCAGTGGACCTTTTCTTTGTGTAGCACCTTCGAATGCTCCTCGGAATGAAAAAGGGGTTTTACAAAGGTTGTATGGAAGAAATGGAAGCCCCCCCCTCATCTACTCCCGTGGTGATGCCAGTTTTGTAACCGGCATCACGTTGCAAGCTTACAGAGGCAATGTCAGAGTTGTGGACTTTTTCGTAGCGCTTCACATTTAAGGCTGTTAAGGACGTCTTTAAGGACGGAAAGAGCCTTGCAAAGCCCTCGCCACGCATCTCCCACCGCGGTAATATGGATCCCAGTCACGTTGCAAGCTCCAGGAACACATGAGGCTACGCAGCTGTAGCAGCCTGCCCCCCACCAGTCACTCAAACAAAGAGTCATAAGCGAAGCTCCTTGGAAGGAGCCTTGTGATGCGGAGGACTTTACAGAATTTGTACAAAAGGACTCTTAGAGCAGGGTGTACTTACTGCGCATATCTATTTATTCAAGGGAGTACTTACCTCAAGAACACCATCATTAGGGCCGAAAAGTTATTCTCGTCATTATGCGAGCTTTATTGCATTTATGGTGATTGTTCCGACGAATCGCTTTTAAACATTCTAGCTTGAACAGTTTTCGCCGAGGGGTGTCAAATTTCGATGGTTCACCTGGCTTCTGTTATGCGACTCCGTGCAATATGCCGTGATTGCGTATCACGTCGCTGTCTTCACATGTACATACCATAAGTTGTTTAAATTTAATTCTATATGCCATGGATTAAGTTCATTATGATCAGTTATTAATAGCCTGAATTGTAATAATTAATAGATATAATAAATATTGGTGGAAAATTCACACAACACCATCTAGTCCTAAACTAAGCATAGCTTGTACGGGTGTCTGATGACTGATACAATGCCTACTTAGTATTGTAAATGTGAAAGTAACCGTCTTACTGTTTGTCTTATTTTAACTTTTCACATCTAACCGCTGAACAGATTTCAATAAAATTTGGCATGAATATAGATTGCATCCTTGGGATGGAAAAAAATCGTGTAGAGGTTGAAAAACGGGATGAACGTTGGTATGGGGTACCTAGATAACAAAAGTTTTACATCGCCAATCGCGGTCTACATTCAGATGGGCATACAGTCTCTTTTTGTACTTCTTTTAAAATTTGCAGATTGGGTTCTTATTCAATTATAACATTCACTAAATTTCCATTTATACTAGCATCCATACACGGCTCCGCTCATGTGGTATCTACCCGGTAAAAAAAATACCCTATGTTATTGCGGGTCATAGACTATGTATATTCCAAGTTTTACCCTATCAATACATCCAAAATGCACATGTGTATAAGCACTTTTTATACTCCATAGAAATTACCTATTAGGGGATGATTTCAAAATTATCATGTTATATCGATATTTCATCTCCCGACCCGTGGTACAACTGTGATGTCCAACTGGTTGTACTACGGAGAAGTAAAGTTACCCATAGTTCAACTCCTTTTTTTTTTGACATTTATGATTGTGACCCGTGGTACAACGGTGGAATTATGTCCAACTGGTTGGACCACGGGGATCAGATGATCGTGTAAAACAAATAAACGTCTACAAAACAAATGACTATCGTTAAGTGATCTGACAACGATTGTGATTGTAAAAAATGGTGCGTCAAGAATATTTCAGATCGAAACCAGTTGGTTAGGTTATGTTAGAGTATAGAAAACAACGCGCTAGGTGAGCGAGCGAAGCGAGCGTGCCGCGGCAGCGACCGCCGAAGCGCCATGAGAATATAGTTCGTCTGTCGATGAGATTGAAGCCAGATGTAAAACAATTAATCAAAAGAGGTAGTAATGCATTGCACTTCAGCATTGATAGATAACCTTTTCCTGTTTATTACCAGTAGTTGTTCCATAGATACATTCAATTCCCAGTAGTACAACTAGTTGGACCAAGGAAAGAACAACTCACTCGAGTTGAACCATTAGTAAAGATATTTCCCCATAGAACAACCAGTTGAACTGTGGGTAACTTTACTTCTCCGTAATACAACCAGTTGGACATCACAGTTGTACCACGGGTCGGGAGCGGATATTTCGGACGAAGTTCCTTAAAATACAAAAGGAGCACTTATATATTTTTATGGATGATACATATTCTTATAAAGTACGAGACATCATAAGAAACATTCTGTTCTATACACAAATGTAAACTTGAACTGATGCTGCAGCATCACCTGGTATCTGGTTACTCAACTTTTTATCAACAGCATAGGTAATTGACAATTAACTTGTAGTGTGTTTTTTAATGTTTAATTTATACTTGTTGAACGCAGGTGTTGTGCTGCTGCACCATGCATGCCTTCAGCCGGCGTCAAGTCTGGTTTACAAGATGGCAGGCCGATGGACGGCATGCAAGACTCTTGCTGTGCCAACCCCTGTCCCGCCATGGGTGGTAAACGTTTTCAAGCTGCCGCGGGTCCATTTGTAGAAAAGTATGTATGAACTATTTTTCACTAAGATACACGATTCATCCGATAGACTGAATAAATAGGCCAAGCTAGACAATGCACGCTGGAGGTTTTGAAGAGTCTGTAATAACGGTCAGGCCCCAAACAAATTCTAATTGACAACCTCTGTGGTGCAGTGTGGTGCGGCTGAGACGCAGAAGGTTGCGGGTTGATGATGATGATGATGCTGTGTGAAATGTCCGGGATTATTTATTTATATTTCATGTCCAAAATTTTCGTGTTGTACTTATATAGTACAACTCACGAACATATATACATAATACTCACGCTTGGTAGACTCTTCCTCAGATCTCTAGTTACTTGAACTGTTTGAGGCTGTCTAAGATGGGTCAGAGGCACGTCCAAACATATTTAACGCATGCCTAAGTACGTAAGTGTCAGGTTGCAGGTCAGTTGACGCTGTCTATCTGCATTACGTGGGTAGATCATCGTTTAAAGAGAATAAAACAGTTTTTTTAGGGTTACAAAGTCCACAAGAAACTCTTAGATAAGAGTAGTTCGCTATGTCCGTCTGTCTCTCTGTTTGCCAATTAAAGCTTTTCCAAAAGCTTTAATAATGCTTATCAGTAGCCTCTACAAAGTTATCTACTATATGTTTGTCAAATACCACTTACTCATCACGAAATCTCAGAAACCACCAAACGGATTGGAATTAAATTTGGTATCCTCTAGGGCCGTAGGTGCTCGCTAAGATTTAAAAAATAATTACGCGGGATCATTGTCAAACTGCGAAAACCGCGATTGTGCTTTAAGTAAGCAGAGCTTGTATTATGAGTACCACATGATTGATATACTACTTATTGTTACGAGCTGGGTATTGATAAATTGTGAAACCGCTTGATTTTACCAAATAATTACTTTAATTTCAAAGTTACCACACACTGAACTCAATCCACTGATTCTACTAGTTAACTTCCAAATAGAACACAATAAGAGTCACAACACTACAACACAACTGATAACACTTCAAAACTTCCGCACTTGTATCACTTGCTTAGCCGAAAATAGACTAACCACATCCACAAACCACCGCTGTATTTATACGAGCGTCGAATAAGTCGCGTAAAACCGCGATGCTACTGGAACGTTCGAGAACGAACCGGAACGCGCTCAAACGTTCGATTGCAATAGAGAGATATTGCTATCTCGTTCGCACCTATGCATTCGATACGTGTACTTTGTAGTTTGCATCTACTCGATACCAGATGGCGTAGGTGAATATTTAATGTGTCTGCCTGCCAACAGATGGAGCTATGTATCGGGCGCAATACTATCCCCTCCTAAGACATGCTCGTCCCGAGCATCGTTAGACCCGTAATATTGCGCTAGTCGATCCACATGGACAATCTTAGGCTTGCCTCGTAGCCCCTTTTTAATCCGGTACGTGACATCGTTGATCCTGTTCACAATTCGATATGGCCCGTCCCATTTCGCCTGCAGTTTAGGACACTTTCCTTTACTGCGTACAGGGTTATGTAACCACACCAGTGATCCTTCACTAAAGCCCAAGTGGTTTAATTTTCGGTCATATCGAGTCTTCATCTTTTCAGACATTTGTTGGCTGGATTGGCGAACGTGTTCGTGTACATCGTTCAATTTGTTGCGAAGGTCACTCGCGTACTCTGTTATATTGCGCGGAGACTGGGGAGGAATACCTGTTATAAGGTCTGCTGGCAACCGTAGTTCTCGTCCAAAGTTCGCCGAAGCTGGAGTGACACTTGTACTTTCGTGAACTGCACTTCGATATGACAGTAAAAACGGTTGAATGTGCTTGTCCCAATCGGTCTGCTTGTTTCCCACTACTTTTGCTAGATATCTCTCCAACGTTTGATTGAACCTTTCAACCATTCCATCGGATTGTGGCCGATAAGAGGTGGTTCTTGTCTTATAAGTGCCCATCACTCGACATGTTTCCTGAAATATTTGGGACTCGAAATTCCTCCCTTGATCGCTGTGAATTTCTAAGGGTACTCCAAAACGACAAAAGACCTCATGGACTAACTTATCGGCTACTGTCGACGCTTCTTGGTTTGGGATTGCAAAGACCTCCGGCCACTTAGTAAAATAATCCATAACAACCATGAAGTACTTGTTTCCATTTTCTGTAGCAGGGAATGGTCCCGCAATGTCCAAAGCTATCCGCTCCCATGGCGCTCCCACGTTATAAATCTTTAATGCACCTCTGCTACGTGTATGGTGTCCTTTCACTGCTGCGCAACTCGTGCACTTTCGGCACCAGTCTTCCACATCATCTCTGCAATGGATCCAGTAAAATCGCTCACGTATCTTCAACAGAGTTCTCTTTACCCCCATATGCCCCCCGGAGCATCCTTCATGGTAGAGTTTAAGCACTTCCTTCAGATACTTTAGCCTTTGGAACAACCATTTGCAGATGACAGTGATCTCCGCGAGGATTTTCCCATTTACGGCACAATACTCCATCGTGCATAACCAGACTGTCCCATTGTGCCCAGTAACTTTTTGTTGTTGTGCTCATTCCAGCCACATCACTCCATACAGGTTTAGAAGTTCCAGCCCTTATCCATTCGATGATTGCCTTAACATCTGAGTCATCTGTCTGCGCTTTCTGCAGAGTTTCCTTCCACTCATCACTTAGATCCGTGCTCAACATTCTGACGGGTACCACTTCTTTGGACTCTTGTTTTACACTATGTTTACATTCTTCTGGACAAGGTCTTCTTGACAATGCATCCGCATTACCGTGAGATTTTCCACTGCGATGCTCAGTTTCATAGTCAAACTCTTGTAGCCGTTGAATCCTCCATGTCGAATGAGATCGGTCGTCGCTTTCTTTATTTCTTTTCGGGCAACTGGATCTCAGATTTCTCCACACCCGTAGCATTTCGGCCTGAATTTTGGACGAACGTCGCGTATAGACTCCACCACTTCCCTAATGTGATGTGCTCGAGTGTCCATACGTACAGCTTCCACCTCCAAAGCATGGGCCAAGGCGTTCTTTAAGGACTCGTGATGCCCAAGTTTTACAGCAGCCCTGACTTCCAAATCACGTATCCCATCGACGAATGCCTGAACTAAGTTCCCATCGATAAGTGCAGGTGAAGATCGGAAAGACTTCCGAACCAGCTTTTCTATTTCCAGGGCCCACTGCTGCAGGTTCTCCGAATTGCGCTGAGTCCTGTCCTTTAATTGAGCGCGGAAAACATGTTCCAGATGTGCGTCACCATATCGAGATTCGAGTGCCTCCAGCAGCTGCTCATAACTGACGTTACTTCCCAGGGCCTCCAAAACACTAAGTGCTTGGTCACGCAAGGCTAATGTTAGTGCAGTCATAGCCTGCGACTTCGTCCATCCGTTTGCGTTTAGAACAGCTTCGAACTGAATTTTATAGGCGGACTAAGAAGAACCTCCATCAAATGGTGGCACCTTAAATCCTCGCGCTGACGATGAAGAGACCACAGGAGCAATATCTCTATCTTCAGATTTTAGCAGATCCACAGCTTTTTATACACTTGCAATCTGGGTTTCTGTTTCAGAAATTCGGCTGTCATGGTGCTGGATTTGCTCCTTAACTTCCTGAAGCTCTTTGCCAATAGCTCCATGCAGTTCCTTTATAAGGCGAGTCTGTTCCTCCTGCCGACGAGCCTGTTCCTCTTGCCAGCATTTCTGTTCTTCCCGTTGCTGGCGAGTCTGTTCCTCCTGCCGGCGGGCCTCTTCTTCCCGTTGCTGGCTAGCTTGTTCTTCATGCCTGCGAACCAGTTCCTCCTGCCAGCGTTTCTGTTCTTCCTGCCGGCGAGCCTCTTCTTCCCGTTGCTGGCGAGTCTGTTCCTGTTGCTGGCGAGCCTGTTCCTGAAGCATCGCCATTAAGGCAGCAAGGTCCCCTGCAGCAGGAGCCTGAGCCAAAGCTGATGATGAGACTCCCGATAACTCACCAGATGACTCCATCGTTGGCTGAAGAACCTGTCGAGATTCTTGTGATGGGATGAGAACCTCCAAACCGCCTCTCATCCATTTCATGTTGCCGCTGACTCCTTGTCCGGATACCGTCCGTGTCTTCCTTTGGTAATACCGGCATTTCTTTATCTCCGCTTCTGACACCAATTTGTTACGAGCTGGGTACTGATAAATTGTGAAACCGCTTGATTTTACCAAATAATTACTTTAATTTCAAAGTTACCACACACTGAACTTAATCCACTGATTCTACTAGTTAACTTCCAAATAGAACACAATAAGAGTCACAACACTACAACACAACTGGTAACACTTCAAAACTTCAGCACTTGTATCACTTGCTTAGCCGAAAATAGACTGACCACATCCACAAACCACCGCTGTATTTATACGAGCGTCGAATAAGTCGCGTAAAACCGCGATGCTACTGGAACGTTCGAGAACGAACCGGAACGCGCTCAAACGTTCGATTGCAATAGAGAGATATTGCTATCTCGTTCGCTCCTATGCATTCGATACGTGTACTTTGTAGTTTGCATCTATTCGATACCAGATGGCGTAGGTGAATATTTAATGTGTCTGCCTGCCAACAGATGGAGCTATGTATCGGGCGCAACATTATATTCCTATTTTTTTATAAATTCATACATATTATACATAGAAACACACAAACCCGAGACAAATACTCGCAGATCATACAAACATAGTGTATTTCAAATAAAATATTCTATTATTCATCTGATCACCATAACACAAGCTATGTTTAATTTGAGGCTAGATGGTGTTGTGTGCATTCTGTACCAATTTTTATTATTTATTATAGTCGCAAGTATATATGCATGTATGTAATACAGGTGTAGTATTCCCTGCCCGGCGGCTGATCCTTGCGCGCCGTCGGCTGGCGTCAAGTGCGGTTTGCAAGATGGCAAGCCGATGGATGGCAAGCAGGAACATCCTTGTCCGTGTCGCAGTTGCTGCTGTGGCAAGCAGCCTCAAGTCAAATCAGTAAGTCCATAATGTTTTCTTAACCTGGTCCCATTCAAATGTACCATTTATGGTACAGTGGTTATTGTTCAAGAGCTATTTGCCGTCGGTCATTCCATTACGACAATAGTATCACGACAAATGTGTTTTGTTATCCGTGGTACAAGAAATTTAAATCGAATGTAATTCACATAATTATGTTAGTAAGATGTTAGTTGTAACTAGTTTAATTACCAACGCGCAAGGCAAGCGAGCAAAGCGAGCGTGCCGCGTCAGCGACCGCGGAAGCGACAGAAAAATATAGAATACTTGATCACATGCGGAATTATTTGACACTTTCAAACAGGTATACATATTTTACTCTAGACATAAGCACAGATTAGCAATGTTACACCATGGCTATCAGAATTTACAACAAATTGCCGAGTCATGTAAAAGAGCTGCGAAAGCTATTTAAATTATTAATTGATCATTGTTTTTATGCTGTTGACAACTATTTTCATTTTATGTTTTGACCTATTGTTAAATGGTGTGATATGATCAGAATCAGTTGACAGTTTTTATTTATTTAACTTATTTCAAATTGGTATTTATAGTGACATTGTATTTGATTTAATGATATGTTATAATGTTATAATTTCAATTAATTTGTACAAATGTAATATATTCACGTGCCTGTAGGTACTCTGGCGAGATATGCAAATCTACTATTGATAATTCCACCTTATGTATTATAACCATGTCTTATGTGAATAAACGTACTGAATCGTAGGTTTTTGCTGTTGTACCATCGATAGTCTACGGTATAAAAAAAACACAGTACCATCAATAGTACATGCTAATGGTACCACGAAACAGCGGATGAAAAGAATATCTCGACTATAAGAAACGATACAATAAGATACAGAGATTCCTTTCTGTCCAAAACTCAATACCCTGTACTGGGAAACGTCTCAACTTTTGTCAAAAGTTAATCACTATTAAAATAGTCCCTTTTTTTTAGTAAGTAAGTAATTAATAAGTAAGTCCTAATATCGTTAAACATTGCTGGCGATATCAGGCTGTTAAGTAATTTAATGCATTACCAAATGACATGTTGATTAAATATAATCAATATGTACTTAAAATTAAATTGATAAAGCAGTTACTACTTCTCTGATGACTTTGTTAACGACTAGCGAAAGCATTCGCTAAGAGTCGTTAACATTCGTTACCGACTCCGCCCTGTCTCCGTACGGGTGCATGTGTGACATTGCAATTTTCGTAAGATCTCTATTTTTTAAAAATAGAATACTAACCATGTAACTCTGTAAAAAAAATGCTTTCTATTGATGAAAGAGTTTTTAATCTGTTGTTGTTGTGTAAAAGCAGTTTTTCAGTTTGTACTTTACAAACAAAAAAAATATATTTTTTTCTATATAATGAGTAAATATTATAATAATCACTATTATTATTATTATCAGCCCACACTGTCCCACTGCTGGGCAAAGGCCTCTCCCCATTCTCTCCATTCATCCCTCTACCGCGCTAAGATTGTCCAGTCGGCGCGGATTAATCACTATATCTTTGATTAATAACTGATGACCGTGACTAATATACTACTTACCTGTATATTAGTTACGGTTCCTGGAGTGTGATCATCTGATTTCTTATTTTTAACAGAATTCATACGAGGAGGTCCCCAATACGTAGGAATCTATTTTTTTATGTATGTTCACCGTTTACTCAGAGGCCTGAACTGATTTGGTGTTAGACCTGAACTGATTTAAAATATTACCAAAAATCTAAAAACTGTATACATCGATGATATTTTCGTTGCGTGTAATAGAGAGCAGTGCGTTTAGTTGGTCTACCCATATTATATATAAACAAAATACATCTACTTTCCAGTAAAAATATCAAAATAAAATAATTGTATGGTCTCAAACTGTATCCAATGAAGTCTTTCTTTTTAGTTTTTTAAACGATAAATTTGATTTGATTTATTTATATAAATTGATTAACGTGTGACATATAAATAAGATTATTTTTGATATGAATAATGTGATTTCATATTTCTTAATTCTTGCATCTATAGAAAGCTACATTAACAGCGAGTAACAATACTGTGTGCTAATGTAACCTTAGAAATCAAAAAATTGCCTATAAAAGTCAATATTTGGAGTGCGTGTTTAAAACTATATATAATACAAAATAATATCCTATATGTTTATAGTACTCACATAAAAGTCAGAGACATTATGTCTAACTATAGCAAAGAACAGACTTAAGTACAAACGCACGGAAGAAATCGCGGGCTTTAAAATAGATGCGTGCTTCAGAACCAAGTTTGTTCCAGTGCTACAAGCAACCGAAGATCCCAGATTCGTACGCGCCTCGACGCTGTTACGTAAAGCCGACGGCTCAGGTCGACGCTAATACCACATACAAGCTGTCTTACCTACCAGTCGATGGGTGCAAGAACCTGCGGGGTGTCCCGAGGAAGCCTGTACCTAATCTGGTGCCCAGTTGTGAGCCTATGGAGGGATGTACTGTGCAGAAGGTTAGATAACATGGACTTGTCATCTGGTCTCTACGAATGAATCTTTTGTTAAATAGGGTTATAATTTAAATTTTCTATAAAATTATAACTATATAATTTCCACTCAAAGCGGGATATTTATACGAGTTTTTTAGCTTAATAAAAGAGATAAACTGAAGTCTTTGCGGGGTGTGTGTTATAGGCAGACAAAACAGCCTACCCTCTTTCTTAGTCTTTTACTCTAAACATTACCCGTACTACTATAGGTTGTACTTCAGGATTGTTACAGCTCAACTTGAGATTTTAAACCACAAAAACACCATCCATAAACGCCTGTAAATTTTCTTAATTTTATTATTTGTTAATATTAGCAAATAGTTACATTTTGATGGTACTTGATGGATGATGCTTGGTGTCATTCCCAGTTATCGTTCCTCCCGAACCCGGTGTGTGTGACGCAAGCTATCCGGCCGTGTCACCACGACATGTGGGGACAGGGTCCCATGCAGAATCTGACGACACAGAGGCACGACTACGTGCCAAAGCCGTGCGTTCTGCGGGAAAACTTCAAACCACCGGCGAAGTTCCACTGCGTGGAACAGCCTTTTGAAAGTAAGTGAACCTTTTCAGGTATGGGGAAGCTTGGACAAGATAGAAGGGATATAGGTTGTCCGCCGGCAAGATTACAAACGAAGAGATCTGTGCCCAGCGTTGTTGTTGTTTTGTTGTTTTTAGCCCGTACCGTCCCACTGCTGGGCAAAGGCCTCCTCTCGAGTTTCCCATTGCTTTCGGTCCAACGCCATTGTCTGCCAACGACAGTCGCTAAAGGTGTCTAGCTCGTCACGCCAACGCTTGCGTGGTCTACCGCGCCGTCTCACTGTCTTAGGGCTCCACTCAGTGGTAGCTTTGGCCCACAGTTCATCCGGCATGCGGCAGACGTGCCCTGCCCAGTACCACTTCAGTTTCGCAGCTTTTTCAGCCACGTCGAGGACTTTTGTTTTGGAACGAATCATAGCATTTTTGATTCGCGTCTGTTAGTTTAATGCCGAGGATGCTTCGCTATATAGCCCTTTGACAAACCTCGAGTTTAGTCTTCTGAACACCAGTTAAGGACCAAGTTTAGGATACAGACGTCCATGAGTTTACGTTTGAGAGATAGAGCCAGATCACCTTTAAATTGTGCTTTCATCGACCAATAGCTTCGCCAGGCGTTTTCGGTCCGTCTTGCGACTTCCTTATCCTGCCTGTCTTCGAAAGAAACTAATTGGCCGAGATAAACGTACTCATGAACGATGTCCATATACCCCCCATTTACCGAGATAACCTTTTTGGTGCTGTTTGTCATGACTTTGGTTTTACTCATGTTCATCTGAAGCCCAATCTCCAGGCTTGCCGTCGCTAGGTCTTGTAGCATGTCTTGTAGCTGAACAGCTGAAGATGAGAAAAGGACGATGTCGTCAGCGAAGCGAAGGTTTGTCAACCTTGCTTTGCCTAGGTCAACGCCCTTCTCCTTCCAGCGAGTTGTAAATGTGCGGAAAACTTCTTCTAGGGTACTAGTGAATAACTTAGGCGACAGTGGGTCTCCCTGCTTAACACCTTTTTTATATCGAATATAGTTCCAGATGATTGTAGTTTAATGGCAGCAGTACTGTTTGAATAAATTCTATGGATGAGTTGAATGTAAGTGGGTTAAATATTTTGATTTTCTAGTGCTTTTAATATAGATGAGTGAGTAATGCTGTCAAATGCTTTTTAATAATCTACAAAGGCTAAATATAATGGTAATTTGTATTCTGTGAATTTTTCAATGATTTGATTAATGGCATGGAGATGATCAGTAGTAGACAGCCCACCGCGAAAACCTGCCTGCTCGGGGGTTTGTTCCTTATCCAGCTGTTTCGTTATTCGATTTTCTACTACTTATATAAATGTTTTATAGACGTGAGATATGAGGCTAATCGGGCGGTAGTTATTTATATCGGACTTATGATAGTACAACATGCCCAGAGTAGTATGAGAAAATATTGAGCCACCTTTGCCTAACCCGAATAGAGTTGATGTTTTAGTTTATTATGAAGGGATGTGAGCAACTTCTTCAGGTCTAATCGATTCAAAATTTGGTAAGAAAAGCAAATATCTACAAGAATATAATAATCTTGACCTGATGCTGCAGCATCTGCTGAAATCAGCATAATACCTACTCCTCATCAACTTAGAGCAGAGGTATCGTGTTTAATTGTTTTATAATAGAGTCCATTATTGTGAATGTTACGACACTGATTGTCATGCATATCAGAACAGTATCGTATTGTCAATAATAATCTAATATCTTATAAATAAATAAACGTAGGTGTTATGTTATGTATCTCTTTGGCGCAGTGATCTAAGATCCGGCTGAGACGCGGAAGGTTGCGGGTTCAATTCCCGCCGCGGGACAAATGTTTGTATTATCTGCAAGTATTTGTCTCGGGTCTGGGTGTTTCTATGTATGATATGTATGTATTTGCAAAAAAAAAGTAGATACTTTTTTTTTTGTAAATACCTATATTAGTACCTAGTATATTAGTCATGTGGTACCCATAACACAAGCTCTGCTTACTTTGGGGCCAGATGATGCTGTGTGAGATGTCCGGGATTATCATTTATTCATTTATTTATTTATTATTCTTTTTTTTTATAATACAATTGTGGCAAACAAGCTTACGACCCGCCTGATGGTATGCGGGGTCACCTAAGCCTGCAACACCCGGAGCCGACCTTTGAAAAACCTATTAACTAGTGTAAGAGAGCCGCTGAATTCCTAAACACGACACCTTTCGCCCACAAACTGCTATCCATGAATGTGATACTGATGTATGTATCGTACGAATTTAATTTCCCTGAAGCCTTGTGTTCGGTACTTACCACATTATTTTTCATAATATGTTTAATTTATTTCTTAAATCTTCATCAGATCGTACAGTGAACAAGCTCTCATACCTGCCTCCTGAGAAAATGGAGCCAACCAAGTCGTACGCTCCGGAGCGCTGCTATGAGAAGCCAGCGGCCAAGATGGATGGGACCACCACACAGAAGATGAGCTATATGCCAAACCAGGTCAGAATATGACGATAACCGACACAAAACCTGCTAATATGTGATTCTACTTACGACTAGGTAATGTAGAGAGTTGAAGAATATTGTGTAAAATGAATGTATAAATTAAAAACCACAGCGAGCCCATTTCAATAAGGCCAAAAACCATATCTCCGCTGTAAGTTGGTGAGGAGTTGGGTATTCTGCAGATTCCAGGTATGCTGCATCAGGTCAAGGTTCATGCAATATTATTAAAGGAACAAGATACTTAACAAATTTTTAATTGATCAGACCTGACGTAATTGATCATATCTCTTCAACTAGAAAGGAGCAGATTGTCATATGTCTAAAAAAGATAAGACTCTTGGTCAAGTCACCTTTCAGACAAAAAAACACTGATCACAATCAGTTCATCCAATTCAGAGCTACGATGCCTCAGACACACAAATACACAGATACCCACACATATGAGGCATGCACGGTAGATATTATCTTCCTAGACCTCAAGTTTTCTTTATTTTGGCACATCTTACCTGGATACAGCACAGCAGCTACCCACTACTTCCTCAGCACATTACCTACTACAGAGGATGATCTATAACCAGTCATGTTCTCACACATCATCTCCCTGCCGTTATTTACGCTAAGTGTGGTAGGCACATGTTTATTTCTTCCATTTCCCTCTATCAGCCTTACTTTAGCCTTTCATACACGTGACCAAACACGCCAAAATAAAATTTAGGATTAGATTTTTAATTGAAACACGATTTTCTCATTATTGTTATACGTTGCCTGCAACAAAAAATACTTATTCCAGATTTTACCCAAAGAGCCGCTGCCATGGGCTTGCAAGGGTCAGTATCAGAAGCCGTGCCAGAAGCTGGACGCAAACACTACTTACACCATGAGGTAACTTCTGCACCTTTGTTCCTCATTAATTTGATAGTTGGTTTATAGCCTATACTTTGCATTCTTGAGTTCTCCATGGCCTAACAGATGAGTGACTGGGATTGACAGATTACGTAACTTGCGACAATTCGCAATAATTGTGATTGAAGTCGCGAATTGCGCGACCACTAACTATAATTGTCAAACACACATAATGTACGCTAATGGTTCTAATGTGGTTTTGCCGCAGTAGAAATTACGTAAAATACGAATCTTATTATGTTTGTACTAAAGTCTGAATCAGAGAAACATTTTTCAATTACATTTCTCGCATTTACTAAATTGGCGTATTTTTTTAATAGCTCATTTTAGACACCATGTAAATTGGGCGCTAAATAAAACTGCAAAAACTTTTAGCAAATAATTTTTATAAGAAAGCAAAATGTAAATTTTAACTTTATTTTAAAACTGCATTCATTTAAAACTGTAGTGTATACAAAAATGGTCATTAATATTTTTATTTTAGTTGGTCTAGCGAAACAACAGGATTTTTTGTTGGTTAGTTTTGTTTTTTTTTTTTTTTCGTCTTTGTCTGATTTTACTGTCATTACTTTTATATAAGTAAGCCGCAGCACTTACCTACTCTGTCACTCAAATACGATTTTGTGTGCGTTAGATTTCTGCTGCGGGACATAACCTGAAGAAATTATATAAATTAAGTCTGCCCCCACAGCTCAGTTGGTAGTAGCTCTGCCTTCTGCGCTGTAGGTCGAGGGTTCGATTCCCTGCCTAATATTTGTGTGATGAACATTTGCTTGTTCTGTATCTGGGTCTTGCAAAGTATCATAAGTATCGGTCATCTGGTTCCCATAGTATAAGCTATGCTTGGTTAGGGGCTAGATGGTGGCAATATTTATTTTTATTTACTTAATTACTTTATGTCAGTTTGTTACGTTATTAGGCAACCTCTTAACTATTATCGTCATCATTGGCAAAATGTGACAAGTTCTCCTAGTTTAGGTATATTATAAATACCTAAATATAATTTTATAATAAGTATTATGGTATAATAATAGATACATATTATTTTCCGTATTGTAACACGTAGCTATAAGATAATCAATACAATTTTTATTTATTTATTATTTATCTTGCCAGTGCATGGATTTAGGACACATCCGCCAGATTCCACATTCGCCATAAATCAAAAATATTTTAATTATAGTTCAGTTTGGTGATTGATGAGGAATAAGCAAAACGAAAGAAGACACATTCGCCAGAGTTATATATCTAGACAGACGAACTATATTCCTCTGGCGATTCAGCGGCACACTCGCTTTGCTCGCTCGCCTTCGCGTTGGTTTCTATACTCTAATATAACCTAACCAACTGGTTTCGATCTGATTAACTTCTCTATGATAAACGCGAAATCTGTCGAATGAGGAATTATCGTTTTGTCAAAGGTTGAAAAAATCTGACGAATGCGGAAGAAATAAATGATCTGACGAATGTGGAATCTGGCGGATGTGATCCAAAATAATAGATGCCATAATAATGGTTCCTTCTACCTTCTCTACTGACCAAGTGGGGCCAAGTGGTGGCTCCACTTGCACAGCACTCTTAATTATTCCGAACTAAAGGGTTTTGTACAGTTTCCTAGATGCGGCGAGCGACTGTCGCCGACGAGCAATCATTCCCGACAGTTGTACGAACCCTGTCACGGCCTCCAAGAGATTTGAGACTCAAACTGTTTATAAAAACAGGTGAGTAACAACGAATGCTTTTATTTACAGAAATGTATACAATAATATAAAATACATGTGAAATAATAGAGCTATCTAAGGACCGTTTAAAATGATCTATCAATTGATTTAAATCACTGCCAGAGGGCAGCGTCCCCAAGACATTGACGGCTTCGCCATGTTGAATGGCACGTTGAATGCCACATTGAACGCTAGGCCAAATAGAATCCAGCTCTTGCGTGACGCGATGTTTTATATTTCTACCGGACGCCGTAATATCATTTTGACAACGCGATCGGATTCTGTTCCCTACGGGCCCAAGGAATTAATTAATCAACAATTAATGTTGATTTCTCATATAGATTATTTTTATCAAGCGTTTTATATCATTTGCAGTTACCTCCCCGCAAGGGCTCCGATACCGCAGCCTGTAAAGCCTATTCCTAACCTGATGCCTTCAACGGCTCAAATGGAAGGAGATACAGTGCAAAAGGTAAGAAATATTATTGTAGACGACCTCTGTAGCGCAGTGCGCTAAGGTCTAACTGAGACGCAGAAGGTTGCGGGTTCGATTCCCGCCGCGGGACAAATGTTTGTATGATCTGCAAGTATTTGTCTCGGGTGTCTGGGTGTTACTATGTATAATATGTATGTATTTACAAAAATATAAGTATATAAGTAGTATATCAGTCGTGTGGTACCCATAACACAAGCTCTGCTTACTTTGGGGCCTGATGATGCTGTGCGAAATGTCCGGGATTATTTATTTATTTATATATTTAATTGTCTTCGATTTATACATTCAAGATCAGAAGCAAAGATCGCATGTTTGATACGGATCTGAAGATTCCACTTTAGATGACTTACCCAAAACAAAGATCCAACTTTAGGTGGGGGGAGCCTAGTACCGTAAGGTACTAGGCTCCCCCCACCCAAACCCTACCCTTCCCTACCCTACCCTACCCAAAACTCCACAACTAGTTATCCAAAATCCTGCTGTTACTATCACCTTCGTCATCTAAGTCACTGTAGGTATCAAATGCCTGTATAATCTAAAATTCCACTATTCAATCCAAAGTTATCTTATATTTAATCTAACTGTATATTTAATCTAACTCCACTGTGTTCTTGTTAGAGGTGAAATCTCGACCTTAACGTCACCATGCCTCCGATTTTATACTTGCACATCAAAAGCAAGGAACTTGGTTTATATGGTACCTAGTAGGTACCAAACTCATAAACGCATCTTAATTTAAACACTGCCTAAACACTACTTAAGATACGCCCTGTCACAATTTGTCACATCTTACAAAAATTCACTATTTTAAACAGTGATTAACTTTTGACAGACGTTGTCATTTCTAAATAGAAGACTACTTGTATAACGCTGTGTCACCAAAAACCCCGATTTACCGTCAAAATCACACTGAATTCAAACTTTGCAAAACTGTTTTTGGTGGTAGGTAATTAAACTATCATGGTATAGCGAGTGATATATGAGTTTGGATTACATGTTAACAAAATTTAACAAATGTTACTCTAATTCAGACTTTAGCGCAAACAAAACAAGATCTTGTTTGGTTTGATGAAACAGAATCAAGGCCAGTGACACATTTTAGGTAGTTTAAACCTACCAAATGAACCTCTGACCACTGCCGGTTTTGACCCTGTTGAGCACTGAGACATCATTAAATATTTGCTTCTTTGTCGTCATTATGAAATTTATCTCGCGTTTGTGTCTACCGGGGTGAAGCCACGTCCATTTAGTGAACGACCGCTTCCTAAAGTGCCTACCTAAAGTGCGATCTTCTAATAAATATCAAACTTTTAATCTTTGCTTAAAATTAGGTTGGGGTAAAATTGGCTTAAAATGTTGAGGGCAGGTACAGTGAAGTTTTAGATTGGGTATATAGTGAAATTTTGGAAGCTACAGTGAAGTTTTAGATAATACAGGGAGATTTTGATTGTACATAGTGTCTTGGATGACGCAGCAGGATTTTGGGTGATACATAGTGGAATTTTGGGTAAGTTACTAAAAGTGGGATCTTTCAATTTGAAGATCTTTTCTTTTGATGTTGAAGCTTAAAATCGGGGGTATAGTCGAGAAGTTGCCAATTAGGTAACAATCCGAAATCGGCACCCAATTTCCTATCCAATCCCTATCCAATCCCTTTCCAATCCCTTCCAGCTATCGTTCCTCCCGAACCCGGTGTGTGTGACGCAAGCTATCCGGCCGTGTCACCACGACATGTGGGGACAGGGTCCCATGCAGAATCTGACGACACAGAGGCACGACTACGTGGCGAAACCCAGCGCTATACGGGAGTCTTGCAAACCGCCGAATAAGTACCATTGCGTGGAACAGCCATTTGAGAGTAAGAAGATACCTATCCTATATCCCATTTACATGGCATTTTGATTCGACGGTTTTAGGGTTCTGAAAATACCTGAAACCCTTATAGCGTCGCCATGTCCATCTGTATGTCCGTCCCTTATCAGATCCTTAGCGCTCTAGCTCGCAGGCTATTAGTCTTATCGTGATGGTAATTTTCATGCTAGGACATATTAGTAGATATCTACTTACATACTTAATAATTTTAAAAAATACCCCTAAAAAGGGGTTAATGCGTTAATTATTATTTATTTTACAACCTCGTATTTTTGCATGATTGTCACTAGATTCGGAGAAACAACTTGATTAGAAATAAAAAAAAAATCATGAGCTCCTAAACAAAATTCTTTTATTTTGCTAAATAACTAGTGTTGAATTGGTTAAGGACCTTCTGCGTCTTATTGTGTTACTAGTTATTTCGAACTATTGTGGTGAAAGGATTGAAGTCCACAGTAGCGACTCCTTTCGTGCACTTTGCATTGGCACATGTCTTTTGAACTTTTTGGTTATGGACTTGACTACTAGTTAATTTTAACTATAGGTAAATACTGATTTCGGAAACCGGCACTGTACGTTTGCAAAATAATTAACCTACAATTATGGAATTCTGAAGATCAATATCTACTAGCAGCCTTCATTTATTTTTATCCATGAATTGATACTACGGATGGTTGATGTTGTTTGTAACATGCTGTCATATGAAATGAAATCGAATGTACCTACTTACCTACGTAGGTAATACTAAATACCAGAAAAATTGGAACACGGCTAACTAAAAAATTGGCTATACGTAATAGGTAGGTACTTATAAAATCTCCTGTTGCGAGTTGACACTGATAGTTGATGTATTGATGTATTAGGAACTCCATAAAGCTACAAAATCCATAACACCAGTAGGGTAGGTAATTAAATAACCGTTTATAATACTTAAATGTGCTGCTTTCCAGCTCAGTTTTTAGTAGCTCTGCGCTATAGGTTCGGAGTTTCCCGATTCCGATTCCCTCCCAGGAAACACCTTTGTGTGATAAAGATAAACATGTGTTTGTTCTGTCTGGATGTTATAAAGTACCTATCATAAGAATGTAGTTAAAATATATGTGTTCTATCAGTTATCTGCTAGCATCTATGGTTAGATTGGGACTAGCTAGATGATGTTATGTCCAATGTACCTCTACGCTGGTAGGTTTCTAATTTTTAACAAATTGACTGCATCATTCCATTGAGAGATCAATGCTCTCATTAATCATTTGATAACCCTTTTGACATTTGCATCAATGGCTAATAAATAAACTTATACCTACGATAATGACGCATATTTGTAAGTTTTGTTTTGTATTTCAGATCGCACAGTGAATCGCATGTCGTACTTAAACCCTGGCAGGATTCCCGTGCCAGAATCTTACGCCCCGCAGAAGTGTTATGAAAAACCAGCAGGTCAGTTTTCACCTGGTACTAATTAATAAACAAGAACGTGAAGAAAGAAAAAAAATCTAGAAATACTACATGAAACGCGAGGCCTATAGATACAAGAGTGCATGATGCTCCCTACTAAGGGTCTAGATTGGCGCTGATTAGCTTTGGAAACTGAGTTCGTGCCTGGCGTACTCCACCGATTAGGTACAAAGTTACACTTTGGCGCATTTGACCTTTTGGGCAAATTCGTAGCGAGGTTCCGCCACAGACGAGAATTACGCGAGGGAAAGAGAGGCACTATGTAGGTCAATGTAATTTTAGGCACTAAGCGCTTGAGCTAGCTTAATTGTACTTTAATGCTACCTAGCAAGAGTCTCTATTTATACGAATGTTTTCGCGAAGTGAGCCTTCCCTAATTGTAGGTACTAATAATCTGCGGTTTTGGCTACTAAATCGTCACTTAATGACTGACTGAAGATAAAGCTGCCTGTACACTGGAGCGTGGCGGAGCTGTGCAAATTTCAACCATTAAAAACTCTGCTTCGCTTCATTACTCATTTCATTACTTTTCTAAAGCTAAAACTTGCGGGTATGTTTATTTTGAGGTGTAGAAGTTGAGTAATTCATTATCTTAAATTCAAACCTCAAGCTATCCAGCGGTGCAATTTGTACTTATCAAAACATTTCGCGGAGAATTTACTAGTTGATAATGTTGACAGCTAAAATGGAGTGCAGTACAACGCAGAAGATGTCGTACCAGCCGGTTTGCGCGTCCGCACCGCAGCGACCGCCGTGGGCCTGCAAGGGACAGTACCAGAAGCCTTGCCAACGGGTATGGGATGAACTCTATTTTTTCTTTTATTATTAAAAAAAACTGACAATACACATTACTTAAAAATCAATCGGTAGTTTTATTTCATCATCATCGCCATCATCTCTCTACGCATCGCCACAACTGGTTATTCCACTTTGACCCACTTTGATCATTGAAATCATCGTTGCTCTATCGCGGGACAAATGTATTGTATTTTTTTTTAATCTGGGTTTTTACCAAAATATAAACATGTATTTATTTTCTTAAAGTAAGTAGTATATTAGTCTGTGCTTCCTATAACACTTAGTACTTGCTTACTTTGAGGCTAGATGATGCTGTGTGAGATGTCCGGCATTATTATATATTTATACCCCTGACTGTAATTACGCCAACTCGTAGCGTTTAGTTCCCGCGCGGGCGGGCGTTTTGTATATTAAGTAACTTTGTACACCGCCGTCGTTCTGATTTTGTTTATCCTGTCCATACAAAGGTTGCCTGGAAGAAATCACTTTTAGCGATAAGGCCGCGCATTGTACAATTTTATTTCTATTATTTCTTCTGTGTTCTTTTTGTGTACAATTAAGTGTTAATCTATCTATCTATCTAGCTATTTATCAAAAAGGTCTACTTAAGACTTTTCGATTCGGAAGGGTTTTCACACCAAAAGTATCTCCTCACACGCATACTCAATCAGTAGGTACACTTGACAATGACGATTCCCATAGTATCCCTACCTACTCCATAGTAGGTACTTACATTCACTGAATAATAAATGGTATAAACAATTTTCAAACTTACCAAGATATCCCATACTATATTATAAACTACTATACTATAAACTATGTTATAATACTATACTATAAACTATTTTCTACCAGTAATTATACAGTTACTTATAGACAAAAAATAGTTCAAATCTCTGACCGCAGGTAAAGTGCCCAAAAGAACAACAACGTTACCTCGGTGAATAGCCACAAATTTAATAACATAGTTAAAAAAATAGGTAAAATTCATAAACGTGCAAGTGTTTCAGCGGTTTGCAATTACTGTTATAAGCAGTCTCCACATTTGTGTCGCACCGCAAAATGCTGGCACATCAAGATTGCGTCATTCTATTTGGAGGATTATGAGACTCATAAAGTCATGTTCATCATAATTATGGAGGGCGACTAAAGGTGATGCTAGTAATGCTAATCATCTCATCTCATCTTTTGTCTCGTTGGGGAACATCGGTACCACGTGGATAACAGTCTATGACGCCGCTTAACTTTACTAAGTAATTCACGCCCACAATGTAACACTACGTAAGCATTTAAGACCAACATAACTTTTGACAGATAACGGATCCTTCAAAATTGTATGAAAAAAGTGACTATTATGTAGGTAGCCAAAAAGAACAACTTCAAATGTGTCTTCTCAACGCTTCTCTCAAATTTGTAATGTTCCACGTTAACTCTGCTTGTTCGTTCGTTCCAGTTGGAAGGCACGACAGTGTACAGATCTTCGTTCCTGCCGCCCGGAGAGGATTGCTCAGAGTACATGGATCCGTGCTCATATGGAGATTGCAAACGTGAGTCTTTGAGTCTTGCAGTAGAAACTCAATATTTAGAATAAGTTTCATCATCATTTCAGCCCGATTGCACCCACTGCTGTATAGGCCTCCTATTTATTATGCCACTCTTTCTGGTCCCTAGCAAGTCTCATCCAGTGGTTCCCGACAACGCTGATAAACTGACAGTGATTGATTGTAAATACTCATTACTTCAGCGAGGCATTGATATAGATGTTATTGATTTCCTGTTAAAAAATGAATCAGTTTCGAGCAATATGCATTATTTTAATCGTTAGTTTGATTATAACTGGAACCCGTTTAGACGAGATGGATTGGTAGTAGTACTTTACCATCAACTTTCCGTAATGCCAATGGGAAGGTACACCTGCCTTTTATTCCAATAAATGTCGTATCATCGACAATAACCTTACATTGACATTTTAGCTGCCAAATCGCATGTGTATACTTGTGTTTGTAGATTGTATACTACAGTGTTGTGGCTCCAGACTGTAAAAACAGAGACATACATATACTCCCCAGAGATCCAAAATAAAGAAACATTCAAAACCAAAAGTCTGCACTTTCGTTTCGATCATACACCCGTAGCCTAGAAAGAAACCACAATTCTGCTTGAACTTTATTTTGGCTATTACATCCTTTCTGCGGGAATATTATTTCTGGATATTATAATTGATTAAACTAAATTGTATGTTTTTGCATTTCCAGCTTGCGACTGTATTTGCCCGGCAGAGTGCATAGCGACAGACCCCTGTGCTTGCAATTTCCCAAGAGCAGAATGCTGCTAGCGCCCGCCATTACGTAATGACGTTCCAAATTCAAGTGTCAACAAGATGGCGTCTTGTGTCAAGTCGTTCCTAATCGTGTCTTAAGTAAAAATTTAACTGTGGACGTTATAGTGAAATCCAAATTATGTAAAATGCTTAGTATTATGGTACTGGTGCTACTGTTGCCAAATCTAAGTTAATTATGGATAATGTTAATGCCTAGTTCCTAATAGGGTAAATTATATTGTAGATTAATTGGAATAAAATACTTTTTAGAGAACTTTGGTCCTTTATTTGATAAATATTAGAAAAGGTAAGACTCATAAATACTCGATGTTTCCGTGATATGGGTACCTAATTGGGTTGGTTAAGACATTGAGAACGGGACAGATCTTTATTATGTGGGACCCAGACCCACGTTATACACATCCCGTGACAATAAGCCCCGACTGTTTCTGTATGTATTCAGTGAAAACAGTAGTCTTTCTCACAATTTTGAACAAACTAATTCAGGATATTTTGATTCGAATCTTTATCTTCGAATTCCTATACCGCGAAAACAATGCGAAAGCTGCCTATACTACTAAGACTACCCGCAAATAAAAAAACTATGGACTTTGGATATTTTATATTTTTTTATATTTCCATAGTTTATAATAATCCTACAATGACCGACAAAGTAACTTTGGATTCCTGATCGGCGACTCTCAGGGCGGATACGAACCTGAGCGGAGATGAAGATCTTCATTGCAATCTATCTTAGGACAATTTAGACGAGTCAAATGATTATTATGGATTAACATCGTCACAAAACGGCAGCTTTGATTGTTCTTTCGCTGGTCTTGCAACTTAAATACCGCAATTTAAAACCGTTACTCTAATTTAGACTTTGGTGCAAACAAAATAAAATCGAACAAAGAACCAACTGAATATTATGGTATTTTTCAGTGTCGACAAACTTTATGTTAGATGACGTCTGTTTATTTAGAGAGAGTCTTCGTGCATCATGAATTGAACAATAATTGCACGTAAAGAGCCTCTAAGGCGTATTATAGTTCTTTCACCACACTGGATCGAAAGAACAACACGATATGAACTAACAAAATCAGGTATTTATCGTAATCACATCATCCGCTATTTTGACACGGCTCTCGGTAATGTTACCTTTCTGCTCCGTTCAGGTACATACCCGCCTTACGGCAGATTCTACAGAATTACAACATTCACTGACAGTGAAGATGCTTCCGAGTTAGATGGTCGATTTTTAGACCCACTTGCACAATTATCATTAAGTATTTAAGATAATCACCAATTTTAATACAGGTTACAAAGCGAAAGATTGAAACAATATTAATCTTTACTTCCATACTAATATTATATGTATGTCTTTGTTTGTTTACATTATTTTTGTTACATTTTGTTTGACCTCTGTGGCGCAGTGTCGTGTCAGACGAAAGCACACCTGACACGACACTGAGATCTGCAATAATATGTCTCGGGTCTGGGTGTTTATATGTATAATATGCATGTATTTACAACAAATTTTATAACTAGTATATCAATCATGTGGTACCCATAACACAAACTCTGCTTACTTTGGGTATATTGTTTTTTCGGCATTATTATATTTAACTGCTCTGGATGAAAAGCGTACGAAACCGTGGCCAGATGCTAGTTGATAATAAATTTAATAATTAATGTATCTCTGTTTATTTGTTACATGTTCACAGCTAAACGGAAACTGGTCAAAATTTGGTAGAGATAGATCGCTACTTAAGAAAGGACATAGGCTACTTTTAAGTACCACGCGTACGAAGCCGCGGGAAGAAGCTAGTTATACGCTTGCTTTTATATAAATGTCTCACTTGGTTAGCAAATATTGTACACCATTTTCCAAATGGTAACACAGCGAACTTAGCAATAAATAATTTACCTGTAATTTACCTATGATCCACAATAAATTATGAATTATAAACCATATTAATATAAAACTTAATAACACAGAAAACAATGCCCAAACAAAATGACTAAACATAATTTTAACCAATATGTTGGAAAACCTAAGTTCCAAGACACATACCAAGTGCATTAAAGGAGCCTCTGAGGCACACTTTAATCCTTTCACCACACTGGTTGGAAATGAAATAAGAAGACTAAAAACTGTGCAAGTGGGGCCTTTGGATATGATAAAGTATAAGATTCACTTCGCTGCGTTTACTTGAGCCGCTGAAGCAGTGTTGAGTTGAGAATGTTGGCCGAGGCAACCGTGGCCGTGCTCTCTTCCAGCTCGCGTGACGGGAATGACGTCAGCAGCGCAAATGACATCACCTGTAAATAAATAGCATGAATTCGCACCACGCGCGTATAGTATCCCTATATTAACACCTCATTTTATAACCCTTTCTAAGGGTTGTTTCGAATAATCCTGAATCCCGTATCTATTTATTTATAATTTATATCATAATCATCATTGGCCTTTGTTCATCTTAAAATAAATGTATTCTCTCGAAGCATGGTACATATAGATAAGGTTCTATATATTAATGGTGGTCGTTGCAAACATCAACATGATAAGATAAATAGTTACAGCTTATCATTGGTTTAACTACTTAACAACAACCTAACATAAAATAAATATAAATATTGGTGGACAATGCACACATCATCACCTGGCCCGAACCGAAGCGAAGCTTTATGGCTTTATGGACCAGCGATTATGGAACTCTAATTACAATCAATGTCTATCGAAACGTCAAATTCGTCAAACGAATGATTGAAATTACGCCGAAAACTGATAAGACATTAATTGTAATTAATGTTCCATAATCGCCTTACAGATGACCGATAAAATACTTATATATTTTTGAATACATACATTACGATTTACAAACGTAAGCTCATTGATGTCTGGATCCTTCCAATTCTAACCTATGGTGCGCGAACTTGGTCTCTCACTGATGTTCAGAGGACTAAACTCGAGGTTTGTCAAAGGGCAATGGAGCGAACCATCCTCGGCACTAACTAACCGACCGAATCAAAAATGCTACTATTCGCTCCAAAACAAAGGTCCTCGACGTGGCTGAAAAAGCTGCGAAACTGAAGTGGTACTAGGCAGGGCACGTCTGTCGCATGCCGGACGAACTGTGGGTCAGAGCTACCACTGAGTGGAGCCCTGAGGCAGTGAGACGCAAGCGGTACCACGTAGACCACGCAAGCGTTGGCGTGACGAGCTAGACACCTTTAGCTACTGTCGGTGGCAGACAATGGCGTTGCACCGAAATCAATGGAAAACTCGAGGGGAGGCCTTTGCCCAGCAGTGGGACAGTACGGGCTTAAAACAAACAAACATTATGATACTCTTTATACCCATCATAGAAGATAGAACAGAACAAACGCCTCCATGTGTTTGTTCTGGGAAAGAATCGAAACCCCAACCTACAGTGCAGAAGGGCAGAACAACTACCAACAGAACTAACAGGCTGAAATACCAAAATGTTTAAAACATCGCGTCATCGGACGATGGCGCGATGTTTTATATAAATATTTAAATGATAAATGACCTGGTAGGCAGGAACCGCGCGAGCCACGTATTGTCTGAGATCCTCGACTGTGTGCGAGTGGTTGAACCGGCCCGTGATGCGACTGCCGTCAGCGAGGCGGAACTGAAACAAAATTTAGAAATCTTTATAATGATTTATTTTATTTATCAAACAAAATTCAAATTCAACTCTCGAACGTTTTCAAAATTCAAACATTCAAAAGGAACCTTTTTAGAGAGAGTTGTACTATACAATTTAACAGTAAATAAATAAATAATGCCTGCCATTTCACACTGCATCATCTGACCCCAACGTAAGCAGAGCTTGTACCAGGTACCTATCACATGAGTGATATACTACTTATATTTTTTTTTTATTATATTATACATAGAAACACCCAGACCAAATACTTGCAGATCATACAAAGATTTGTCCCGTGACAGGAATCGAACCCGCAATCTTATGCGTCTATATCTATCCATTATTACGTATCTAGTGTAGTTTAGTACCTGTATAGTGGTGGTAGGCAGTGCCTCGTCGAGTTGCACAGCGTCTTGTGCTGCGCGTTGGATCTAATGTAGTTAGTACCTGTATAGTGGTGGTAGGCAGTGCCTCGTCGAGTTGCACCGCGTCTTGTGCTGCGCGTTGGATCTAATGTAGTTAGTACCTGTATAGTGGTGGTAGGCAGTGCCTCGTCGAGTTGCACCGCGTCTTGTGCTGCGCGTTGGATCTAATGTAGTTAGTACCTGTATAGTGGTGGTAGGCAGTGCCTCGTCGAGTTGCACCGCGTCTTGTGCTGCGCGTTGGATCTAATGTAGTTAGTACCTGTATAGTGGTGGTAGGCAGTGCCTCGTCGAGTTGCACCGCGTCTTGTGCTGCGCGTTGGATCTAATGTAGTTAGTACCTGTATAGTGGTGGTAGGCAGTGCCTCGTCGAGTTGCACCGCGTCTTGTGCTGCGCGTTGGATCTAATGTAGTTAGTACCTGTATAGTGGTGGTAGGCAGTGCCTCGTCGAGTTGCACCGCGTCTTGTGCTGCGCGTTGGATCTAATGTAGTTAGTACCTGTATAGTGGTGGTAGGCAGTGCCTCGTCGAGTTGCACCGCGTCTTGTGCTGCGCGTTGGATCTAATGTAGTTAGTACCTGTATAGTGGTGGTAGGCAGTGCCTCGTCGAGTTGCACCGCGTCTTGTGCTGCGCGTTGGTTGGCGGCGCCGTCCTCCGCGGCACAGGCGGTCGGCGCGACGACGGCGCCTACGGTCGGCGGGGTCGGACTGTGTACAAACAACTTATATTAACCAACCCACTCTCAAAGCCTTTTTTGATCGAGCGAGCGCCAAGCGCGAGCGAGCGTCTCCGTTTCAGCTTAAGCAAAAATGCTTTTGTGTGTCTGTCCGGCCGGCGTCAATCCGAATGTTCTCCTCTACAGGTCGCATTTCTCAACCGATTCTTGTGAAATTTTGTGAGCAGGTTTTATAGAATTTTTTTGTCGATTCAGTTTTTGGATTTTTTTCTAAATGGCGGAAAAATGGGGATGGGGAAAACGTAAAAAAATATATTTCAGTCATTTCTAAAAATTTTCGCGAGGTCTACAGCTCACAGAGCCACTAGTTTAACTAACTAGCTGTCCCGTTCGCAACTTCGTTCGTTTTGTTTAAAAAGAAAAATACCTATATAAATATATCACTTCTTCGTTAATGGCATGTGTCATATTATGACAATATAGTAAGACGTCACAAAGTCGTATCTTGTCGATCGTCGTTTGTTATTTTATAAAAATTGGTTTTATTATTTCTTTATAAATAATTATATGAATTTTTTGCTCGAATAACAAAACAAAACATTCATTCCAATTATTCACACCCGAGTCAATAACTCTAGCTTTATTTGAATAACATTAAAAACTTGATGTTGCTTCTCTTCTTCTTCGTTAAGGACAATTTTGTCAGTGTCAAGTGATTGTTTGATTAAGTCTCAGTCGAATGTCGATCGTCATTTGTCTATTCTAAACGTCATCGCGGAATGGCCACCTAGAACTTTCTAGGTACCTATTCCTCATCGTTCAAATCACATTGCGCATAATACACTTAGAATTAGACAACCTCTGTGGCGCAATGGGCTAAGGTCTGGCTGAGACGCAGAAGGATTCCCGCCGCGGGACAAATGTTTGTATGATCTGCATATATTTGTCTCCAGTCTGGGTGTTTCTATGTATAATAATATGTATGTATTTACAAAAAAAAGTATTTAAGTAGTATATCAGTCGTGTGGTACCCATAACACAAGCTCTGCTTACTTTGGGGCCAGATGATGCTGTGTGAAATGTCCGGCATTATTATTTTATTTATTATTTATTTATTATAATTCAATTGTATATTCTTTTGCTATGAAGTCACAATTTATTGATTAAAATTCCTGTAAGTATACTGATTAGAACATGCAATAGTACAAGAAAAAAATATTAAATTAGAAGTGCTATGTTAACAAAGTGTTAACAGTCGGAAAACGCGCGCTATTTGATTTGAGCAATGACCACGCTTGTAGAGTTGGCCGTCAAATGGTACCAACCAATTTTCCTCCAGGTTGGTACTGTCAGCGAACAGTGTGTGCGTGTGTGTGACGAGAAAGAAAAAAGGAAAAAGAGAACGCATCATCTGTTCGTTTAACCTTCGGTGTTGTGTATAAGGTGTGCTGTTACATAATCGAATTCAGGATATAATGTTAATGTTGTTTTTACAAGGGTGAGATGTCAGATGTTACGCATCATATGCTATAAGGCTCGTACTTTTTTGTATTATATTTAATGTGATATTAACACTTTCATGATTATCAATATTTTAATTTATCATAGCAATAAAATTGTATGTTTGTCTGTTTTTTTGTACAACAAATTATACCATAAAAACACAGTAGGCAGGTTTAACAACTAACCTATTCACCAGCAAGCAAGCCACTGGGGCTGCATCTTACACTAAACAGGAAAAATATGCTTAGGTTGAAAACTGTTACTGAAATCTATCGGCACAACAAACATAGTCAGTCCATGTTTTTCAAAGTTATAAGGACATAACGGAGACCATCAACCTATAAACTCTATTATCAGAGTTGGACACTTCATGTCGTTATGACATCTGAAGCCATGGAGTACCTCTATGCCAAGCTCAATCGTCGACGGAGTAAGTACAGCACAAGACCCACGAGGGACAGCTCTACTCTAAACATAAAATGTGGCCTTTAGGGGCAGTTTCCGGTACCAGTGTGTTGGAATAACATACCGCCACCAATTCGTCTGCATAAATCTAAATATTCTTTCAAAAATAATAACAAAAAGTATTTATTGAAGGAGCAGAAAACTGGGTTGTCTGGTACCCACACTTATGATGCGCCCTTTGCTTGTTGATGACCATTTGTATGTTACGCGTTAGTTGGATAAAAATTATAGTAGATATTGTGTATGTATATTTTTATTGTATTTTTTTTTGTGTATAGTTGGGCATAATAACCATTTTGTTTAGATACATATTTGTTTATTTATTTTATTTTATTATTGCGTTTCGTAAGGTTGAGTGACTGGATCGAAGGGCTCGGCAGAATAACAGCGCTGACCTGTCATCTGACACGAAAGTATAACGCTCTGAGTTGAGATCTTATTGCTGCTGTAGCACATAGCACTGTTAAGTAGGTAAGTACGCAGAACCTTAACTTTTACTTTTTAATGTGTTACTTCCTTTTTACCTAATATTGTTTAGTCTTCTTTTTTATTATTGATGTGTATGTGTGCTTATTCAGTAATTAAACAAATGTCTATGTCTACACAGTCTCATACTAGCTGCTAGTTAGTCTAGACATACCTGCCAAGCATCTGTCCTTTGCCAGTGAATGGCGATGGCTTGGACATATTAATGGGGCATTCCTCGTGACGACGGTCCTCCAGGCTCACTTTCACTTCACCGGTCCCGGCCAGTTCGGGTGGAATTTCCCTGGAAAAATTAATCATTATAATGTCGTCAGTCCCACAGGTGGGGGGTCGTTCTGTACTTGTACAAATAAGTATTCTGTGACAAAGACTATCTTGTTCAGTGAATGACCATGAATGAATGTGTGACTTTTTCTAAAGCTCGCTGATGTATATTCCGTTACTGTAACTCACCCACGACGTATGTAGTTGAGAAACTCTGAGTGGTCCGGATCGGTATACGACCTCAGTGTTCCGTTGTCAACAGAAAACCCTTCGCGGTACAGACGCAAGCGCACCGAACGTGGCTCATTCTGTAACAAAAAAATCGAATTAAACAAAATTTATTATTTTTATTAAGGCGATTCCCTGAACAAATGACCTAGATCCGTTCAGACGGCGCTCGGCGGTTTAGTTTTATTAAATTGAATGGGCAATGTTTTTATTAATTTATTTTTAAAATTTAATATTAGACGGTGTTGTGTGGATTATTATTAGTGTAAGCTGCAAAATAAAACGACAGCAACTTTAGGACGAAGACGATATTATTGAATATTTAAGACCTTATTTCATAATGATTACAGAATTAACAATAACTTTAAACTATCTGAGGCAAAATATTGAAAATATATACTGTATTTTTATATTTATCCTTTCAATTATCGAGTAGATAGCCATTAGCTTTTATTATTATTAGCTTAGCAAATTATTATAGCGGCAAAATACGTTTATTTTCATAAATTATTTGTGGGTCATTTGCAAAGGGTACCGTCTAAATGTAAGCCTGTGGTAGCTCTCTCACACTTTTCTGGTGACGGCTAGTTTAAAATCAATTTTAAAAATGTAATAGATATTGATGAACAAAATTAACGCAACACCATCTAGTCATAAAATTAAACAAAGATTGTACTTTGTGATTGTGATTGTACAGGTAGCCAGATTGATATCCCTAACTGACGGAGCGCGCGCGTGTCTCCGTTTCAGCTTAGGCGAAAATGCTTTCATATGTCCCGGCCGGCTTCCGTCCGGATGGTTTCCTCTACAATTGGCATCTCTCAACCGATTCTGGTGAAATTTTGTGAGCAGGTTCTAAAACTACATCGTTTTTTGTCGATTAATTTTTTGGAAGTTTTTAAAATGGCGGAGTATGGGGGTTGAAAACGTAAAAAAAAGTTATATTTCAGTCATTTCAAATGTTATCGAAATCAACAGCCATTAGTACTAATATGGTTGAAACTCAAATACATACACAGGATACTTTATTGTGCCCAATTACAGAAAAAACACCTATGTTTATCACACAAATGGTTGGGGATCTAACCTACAGACTACAGCACAGAAGGCAGAGTTACACAGTAGGAATTTGATTGCACTGGTATCTCAGTGGAGGTGTGTGAGATATCATGTGAGAAATTACCGATTTTAACATTGTAATAATTTCATCATCATCATCATCATCATCATCAGCCTATAGTAGTCGTGCAGAACATAGGCCTCCTCTAATGAGCGCCATTGCGCCCTGTCTTCAGTTCGACGCATCCAGCTTTTCTTCCGGCAGCCTTTCGCAGATCGTCACTCCACCTAGCCGGAGGGCGTCCTACACTACGATTGCCGAGCCGCGGTCTCCACTCAACAACTCGTTTACCCCAACGGTTATCGGTTCTTTTGCAAATATGGCCAGCCCACTGCCACTTCAGCTTACTAAGTCTCTGAGCTATGTCGACAACTTTAGTTCTATGTCGGATAGTCTCGTTTCGGATTCTATCCTTCAAGGAAACCCCGAGCATGGCTCGTAATAATTTGCTTGTACCTATCTAATAAAACGAACGTATCACTAATTTATCCTGTATTTGAATGGTTGCTCGACAGCCTAATGGAGTGCGGGAAGTATTATTCATTCTCTCACTTCATTACCTAGGTGATATTAATGTTGACTATTTATGCCTAATCAATAGCGACCAAAAACGATTAAATTACATAACACATATTCGTGACTACTATAACTTTATTGACTTCCTCACGAGGGTAACAACGACGACAAGCACGTGCATGCAAGCTGGAAATGTAAGCGCGACTGCAGTTAAGTCTGCGATTAGCGGCCACTATGCCGTGCGAATGGAGATACAGTGTGAGCAGCGCGTCTGCCTAACCACCCAATTTGCCAGATCGTACACCACTGCCAACATGGCTAACTTTGTGGCATCTGTTGAATGTGTCGTCTGGGTGAGTAATAGAATGTCGTCGGCGAACGACTTGGCGGAAAGTATAGTGAATATTTAAAAAAATAAGTTGAACGCATGTTTTCCTGTCAAAAAGGTCACACCCAGAAATAAAGTGAAGGCCATAATTGTGAACCTTTGTGCGTATCCCTGGGTAGCATGGTAATAAACCAGGTCAGGTTCAGACCTTTTCATGGGTTTCAACTGGATGAAGGGCTCACATGGGAAAAACACATTCACAAACTATGCGAAAGGAATAGGCAGCGCTTGTTTCGCGTTGTGGCGCCTGTCAGCAACTCGTGACAAGGAGTAGCTATATATTTTGCTTCAGTTCACTCGCTACTCCAGTACGGCGTCGAGCTCTGGGGCAGAGCCGCTGACTGGGAGCGAGCGTTCAGAATGCAGAAAAGGGCAGTATGTGCCATAGTTAAAGTAGCGTGGGATACTCCAGCTCGTCCAATCTTTCGCTCTCTAAAGATAATGACAGTGCCATCCCTTGTCATTTTCCAAGCAGCTACGTATGCGCGCAAACATCTGAACGAGTACCCGAGACTGGGTGATAGTCACAGATAGCCGACGCGGAACCCTCTGAAGCTGAGAGCCGTGCCTCACTAAACCGTCGAAGTTGGTTCACGTGTTGGGGCCGTCAGTATACATCCGCTTACCAGTGGCTATTACGAGTTTACAGACAACGCAATCTTTCAAGCATAACTTAAAGAGATACTCATTCAGAAATCATATTATGATATAGATGAATTTTTCAAATGATTTATTACATGTTACTAATTTATAAGTTAATTTGATTGTATTATATTATTTATTATTAAGATACTTTTAATTATTATTTTTATCTATAATTATTGTTACTGTGTGTTTATATTATGTATTATTTATAATAATTGAACTGAATTGTAACCATCTTGTTATTAATAAATAAACTCAACTCCTGTCCTATCCAAACTCGAAACATCCCACTCACCTGGGTTTGTGCTGCTGTTCCACCAGGGGTTACAGTTTCATGATCATCTGCTGTTTGACCTGTAAAAAGTAATTATGAGTTATAAGCCAGAACAAAAAACTATTATTAAACATTCAAAAAACAATACAACCAACAAAAATAAACAAACATAACATTTACCCCCTCTAATTAACAATTACAGTCAAAGATAATCACTGTTTAATAGAGCCATCCCTTTTTGTAAGATAGTGAACAATAGTGACAAGGCGCTCTTTATGCATTGTTGTAGATGAGAAATGTTTATACATACATTACAAGAAGTAAGGTTAGTATCTAAAACTATCAGTGCAATGGCGTGCAAAAAACATCAACATTATGAGATAATAGTATGCAAGTTTATAGCGAGTGACATTGAAGCAAACTTTAGGAGGTTAGTCCTAAAAGCTGACTGGCTGACACAGACATATGGCTTAAAGTTGCAGTATCTGGAGCCCGCTGATGATACACACTATGAACTTGACCAGAGCTATGTTCCTCCTGACAAACAGTCTGCAATATCTAACCTTACCATGAACCATGAATACATGAACGGGTAATATGTGTGTACAACATACTCTTTAATGTAAAGACAATGAGCAAATTTATTCAGTTTTTTTTTTTATCATAAGGATATGTTATGGATATTATCAAGACACCTGCCTGCCTGCCCCTATATTTTTTTATACCACATTGGTAGCAAACAAGCTTACGGCCCGCCTGATGGTAAGTGGTCACCGAAGCCTATGGACGCCCACAACACCAGGAGCATCAATGCGCGTTGCCGAAACCGAAGTAATGTTTTTATAATCATATTCAATTCAATAACACAATTACAACTTTATACACTCACTCTCTCTCTCTCTCTCTCTCTTTCTCCCACACACACAAAAACGTGCGTGCGCTATGTGTGTGTGTGTGTACACACACACATAGCGCAAGCGCTCACTGGTTAAATCAAATAGCGCGCGCTTCCCCGGCTTCCAGTTACGGACTTCAATCCATTTTCACGAAATCACTCCCAAAGATTGCAGGAAAGAGAGATGAAAGATGTTACACATCAAAAATAATATACCTAGTCTGTATCCAGTGCCTCCAAAAACACCGCCACGACCACGGCCACTCGAAGAAGGCTCATCCTCAAACACAACAGCACCGCGTCTGTGAACAAACATCACTATTATAAAATACTGTCAGTGCCCTCAAATAGTGTAGGAAAACCTCGAGGAAATAAGCAGGTTAGTCAGCTTCACACATGCTGATCATGTCTTTTTTAATCGACTTTAAAAAAGGAGGTTTTCAAAACAACTGTTTTTTTTAAATGTTTTTTATCTCATAACTTCGTCACTTATGAACCGATTTGAATATAATTACGTTTTAAAAACTAAAAAGAAACTGACTTCATTGAATGCAATTTGAGCCTATAATACATTTTTAGTGGAAAGCAGATGTATTTTGTATATTATATAATATGGGTAGGCCAAATAAACGCACCGCTCTAATGAGACAGCGAGGTATCGAAGTACATGAAAACATCATCGATGTATACAATTTTTAGATTTTCGTTGATTTTTTAGCTCGACCGATTTTGATAAAATTTATATGGGATCACCTGTAAAGTATACCCTTTCAAACAAAAAAAAGAATTTTCCAAATCGGTTCAGCCGTTTTCGAGTAATCGGTGAACATACATAATATAAAAGAAAAAAAAAAAACATACGAATTGAGAACCTCCTTCTTTTTGATAAAGTCGGTTAAAAAACAGATTTCATGTGGAAGGATTGAAGGATTCGTAATGTTTTAAAATCAAAAAACAAAAAAAAATATGTAATCCACTTGGATGTAACGAAATTTTGATATTTTGCTTTCCTGTGACTTTCCAGTGGTGTTTACGAATTTCGAGAGTACTAAAAAGCGTAAAATAAAAGCTTGTTTAACGGGTTTCAAAAAAACTAGGGAGGTTCTCAATTCTGTTGTATTTTTATGTGCTCAAATTTCATTCAATGAAGTTGGTTTTCTTTTTAGATTTTTAAAACATAACTATTGCTGCTAATATTGCTTAAACTGACAGATAAGTACTTGGCAAGCCGGCTTGATTTTATATATTTCCAGCATTGTGGTGTTCTTTGATAAATTAAAAAGTTCCAAATGCTGCTATATTAAAACAGTATTATATGCATTTAGATAATATTGTATTCCTCATTGATATGATTGATACTACAAATATTATAAATGCAAGAACGTGTTGTGATTTGAATATGTTTTGCAATTTTTTGGCAATAAATATTCTTAATTCTTTATTCTTTATATGTTTGTAAATGACTCAATCACACCACAACTAGTTAAGCTAGTTATTTTTATAACAACATAGCTTATCTACAAGTCCAATTAACATACTCAAAAAAGATCTTAAAAAAGCACTAAGATAGAGACATGTTTCTGGTTAATTCTTTTCTGTCTTGGGTTAGGAATTGGACTTTATTTGACTTGACTAATAGAATAACTACTTACTCTTTGACACTCTTGAAGACCTCTGTGACAATATCCTTTCGGCCTTTACCAGGCCCTATGATCTGCTGACCAGACCGTTCAGAACCTCCAGCATAGAAAGCCTGACCTGAAATGGTATGATGACTTGTCATAACTTTTCATCTATCAGTGGAAACCTGCAATTGGCCATCAGCATATACACATACCATACATCTTATTTAATTATCTTAAGAACAACACGTCAAATTTAATTGTTTTTAAACTTTCATTAAATTTTTACTCTAATGTGGACTTTGTTACGAGCAAAATAAGATTGTTAGTATTTAATTAAATTTTGCTAGTTGAAACAACAGAAACATCACCATAACCTACCTATTGTTTATAAGATTATCAAAAATAATAAACCTCTTCTAAATAAACTAAAACAGAGGTTGGATCAGGTCTTTGTTTTAAAAGTTTTAAGTTCTCTTGTTTTATCGTAAAATATCAAACTACAGTTCCTACATTCATAAGTAAATGACAGACCTGACCCACTTGCCTCTGTCTCACTCCCTCTCAGTCTTGCTATCTCTTTCCTCAACACATTATTCTCAGTGAGTAATCTTTCTATCTCAGCCTTTAACCTGCCAACTTCATCATCCAAACTTTGGGTAGATGTTGCATCATCGGAACATTTCTTTTTGGAACATGATGCTTGCTCGCAGAAGAAATCTTGGACTATGGTTTGTAATTTGACAGCAAACCAATGGAACTTTGAAGCTATATTGAGAAAGAACTTTAGTTGGTATCTTGAAGATTTTAAATGCATTTAGAAATATTTGAAAATCTACAATTCTAGTGTAATCTGAATAATAGTAGTTATATTAAGTTAGTAATTAAATAGCGAGCCAATTTTTTAAATTATTTAGACAATACAGATAACTAAAATATTAGATTTATACAGTTATGATGATAAGGCGAAGAAAACAAAAAACGAAACAAGGAAAACTAATCTAAAGAATTTGTATGATTCTGTTCAATTATTTACAGACAAAGGTTACAAAGAAAATCTAGTTTATGTTGGTAGATACCTTCTTCCTCATCACTTGAGCTTTCATCCTGATGCAAGGAGTCCAATGTAGCAAAGTTTGAGTTCGGCTTTTTCTTGCCCTTCCTCGACTTTGGTGGAGAATCCGGCGAAGATTCCATGTCACTATCGGACAGAACTGGGACAGACGGAATAGCAGCGGCCACTGACGGCGGTGGCTCTTCTACGTTCCCACCGTGCTCAAAGAAACTGGATATTGCTTCCTAAATAAGCATAGAAATAGCAAGTTCACAAGTTTGTTTAGAGTTAGAGAAAGATATGAAGAACCTACGAGCATTTTTACAACAAACATTGTGCAAAAACAGAAGAGAAACAGCCACTCACTTCAAGCCGCCAATCGGATGATTCCAAAAAGAATTTGCTGCGTGTCTCATCAGCACCAGTCACATCACAAAACTGCCGCACGGTTTCTTCTCTATTTTCCGACATTTTTACCTTAGTTCGTTTAATTCTTTAATCTACAAATTCCATGAAAATGCCGCCGATGACTTGCCTGCTTTTGCTTTTGTTTTGAAATTTTGGCATCACTGAAATATATTTTCTGTAGTGCGAATAGTGTTGGTCTAGGGAAGGACCAACGTCAGATGCATGTTTGTTGTTTGTGGTAGGTAAACCCCGATACATTATGAAATGCCCTTTATGTCGAGATAATTTTTTTTCAGAAACCCTAACAATTCTTCAGTCATCAGTAGTAGAGAATAAATATATACATTATCGCTATCGCTCAATTAAAACAAATGTGGCAATAAAGAAGAATTCGACAGTAGATTCTAGACTGACTGAATTTATATTGAACTTTAAATTAACCAGAACAACACGCTGCTCCCAGAAGCTAAAAGTGGCAACCCTACGCTATTTGTCAAGCTATTTTCGAGAAAACAGCGATTAGTAAGATGTGATTTCTCTTATTCGATCCATACACTATTTTGGTATTTGACGACCTCTGTGGCGTAATCGGCTAAGATCCGGCTGAGATGCAGAAGGTTGTGGGGTCGATTCCCGCAACGAGACAAATTTTTGTATGATCTGCAAGTATTTGTCTCGGGTCTGGGTGTTTCAATGTATAATATGTATGTATATATAAAAAAAGTATATAAGTAGTATATCAGTCATGTGGTACCCATAACACAAGCTCTGCTTACTTTGGGGCCAGATGATGTTGTGTGAAATGTCCGGGATTATTTATTTTATTTATTTATTTGAAATACAAAAATACCTGCTAATGAATATATTAATAAATTAATTCTTAATTTTACTAGCTGACCCGTGCCCACTTCGTTGAGCGGATACAACTTCACGAAAAATATTGAGGTATATTTTTAATATATATCTATATATTTTTTTAATATCATTAAAACTGTACAACGAAACAAAAATTATTGGATTTAAATAAACCATATAAGTATAATAGAATACATGCATCCTTATACGTAAAATTATTTCGAAAGACATAAACACAAATATAACCTTTAAAACTAAACATGAGGATAATCAGCTACGACGACTAAGGAATGCAGGCAATATTATATTACGCAAACCTAGAACTAACTATGGCAAAAATAATATTACTTTTGAAAGTGCAAATATTTATAATAATTTACCGAATAACATAAAACAAGCACATTACAAAAATTCAAAAACTTATTAAAAAATTATTTATCAGAACAAAAATGAGTAGAACTCTTGACTTTGTCACATCTAGTTGTTACCGATCTGTGTATCTCTAAACTCGCTAAGTGCTGCACTTGCACCGAAATATCTCGGGTAGGCCTCGGATATCGAAGCGGTGGTGTTGACTTTGTTAGGGAATGAAGTAAAACTACCTTTATTTTTTATTTTTTACTGTATTCATGATAAACTATTGATATTGATAAACTATTGAGCATACATGATATGTATGCTCGCAAGATATGTTAAGGTACTTATATTATATGTAATTGTAAATTCTTTTATGAGAATAAAGTTTCTTAAACCGTAATATCTCTATTAAAAAAAAGACCTAAAGCGGTCCAGCAGTTTTTAAGTAACTTTTTTTATTTATTTTTAAACGCGCGGACGAAGTCACGAACGGGACCGCTAGTATATAATTATATAAAATCAGATACAATTATCACACTGTGTGTTTTTTTCTCAAACCGTGCGGTTTAATTTAATTACCAGAGACCTACGATGAAAATACCGTTAAACCTGACGATGATCCCGATGCCCCAGACAGAATCGAGTCCTACTACCGATTACCTCGGCCACGGAGCCTAGACCTAAGGATAATGTACCCACTTACTAATAGATATACTCTATGGGTACCTATGCTTACCCATAGAGCTAAATATTCGGAAATTTGAAGGTGAGGTTTTAGATATTTTAGGCGAAAATGCTACGAGCATTGTAAGTCAGTACAGGATTATTACCAATTCAGTGTCAATATATTTCCAGTCTAATGAGACCCCCGTTTTGTATCTAGTGAGTAGTGTTTGAGGGATCACCTTATGTTGGTTTAGTGTAAAAGCGTGCGTTTGTATTTGCATAGTGTGATGCGCCCAGCAGCGGATCTTGGAGCTCTGGCTTCTGGCGCATACATTGTGTACCTATATGCAAGATGTTGTGGTGATTTTGATACAGAATGTTGTGGTTGGATGATAAGGAGGTGGTGTTCCCTATAAAAATACAAGTAATATCTGTTTGTTTGTTTTACATTACCCCTGATATATTAAATTTAATGTTGTTTGAAGCGAATCACTATTTAAAGCAGTCGTCTTATCTGAAAAGCAGCTCACTAGTACACCTATTTATCAGCAAAGAGTAATGAACCCAGCTCCCAGCTCCCGAAAAGAACTAAAGGTCCTCAAAACATCAATGTAATAATGGACATCACTAAATCAGAAGCACCACCATACAAAAACTTTATGCTGACATGCAATAGACATTGACATTTTAATTGATTGAGCAGCGACATGACTTGACAAACAGTGACAGTAATTTGCTTGCTGCCTGCAGTGCAGTGTTGATGACCCAAATAGTTGTTTTCAAAATAAGCTAAAAACTTGTGAGTTTTTAATCTTGTATATTTTTGGTATAGTGTAATTGATTACAAGACCGCATATATTTATTTATAGATATTCTCCATAGAACTAAGTCGATCCATGCTTACATAAAACCATGTACAAGGTTAACTCGACATAGACTTCAAAATTTGATTTCACATGCCGGCGTAAATGAAGACACCAAGAAAATCATCAGGAGGCATAATGAGAAAGTATTATCAGCTCATTCTCGTCATCGTATGCTTTGTGAGCATCGTAACTTTACTTATATACCGCCACGAGTACTACAGGCTGAGATATGTACTAGAAGTGTTGAATTTCTTCGGTAAACCAGGCCTTTCGGAAATAGAATTTTGCGGGCCTGGCTTTAACGCTACTATGCTGTCAGAAATCGTAAGAAACACCTCAATGGAAGTGAGGGAAACGCTTCCGTTGTTCCAACAGATAGATAATAACTTCTATTCATATTCATCTTTTTTACGCTCTTATCAAAAATATGAAAAACTGACCCCAATACATGCACATAATATTGATACAATTGTAGTTGGTCAAGCGCATGTCAAACCGAACTTTCGTTGTAATATTTGGGTTGAAAACTCTGACAAGCCCAGAGTGGGACGATTTAACTTTAAAATTGTCTCTGAACCTATAAATGATTACCGGTTGTACATATTCCAGTGTAATTTGAACAAGGACTTTGGAAAACCTAAAGGAGTGAGCTTCTATGTCAATGATTATAATATAAACCCCATCCATGCACCGATCATCAAAGTGATTCAAGTGAACACTAAGAGAAAACCGAGAGAAAATGCTAATATTAGATTTGTCAATAACATAATTCCTGCTATTTGTGTTATACCAAATCAGGTACCATTGGTATCTAGAGATTCTTTCATAGAATTCCTGGTTTTCCATCACATGATGGGCATCAACCATTTCACAATCTATGATAGCATGATTTCCGAGGACATCATAAGAAGACTTAATCTACTCCCTCCGGACATAACGCAATGGGATATACAATTCTTTCCATTAAACTATCCTTACATATTCGCCAAGTCTTACAGCATTGTGCGCAATGCTATTGAACTAGACTGTCTATTCAGACATTTCCGACTAGATAAAGAAGAAACTAACAAAGCAAGTCATACTATAGTTCTATCTTGGGATGAATTTCTTGTACCACGAGTACACAGCAACATTAAAGCTGTTATAGATGACTTTGATCCAATTAGAAAGTTGCGAACCATTGAAATAAAGTCATTACTGTTCTGTCTGAATCAAGAAATTGATTCCAACACAGAGTCTGGTTACCCAGATATCATGAGGAAGTCACATTATTATAACACACCTCAAGAGACTAAATCTGTTTCTGTAAGGAATTTAGACTCTATGTCTGTTTTTGAAGATATTTATAACTTGACATCGGCCAGGAAAGTAGCTCCCTTAGAAATAATAGCAGCACACAAGTATACTGAATGTAGGGACCCTAAGTCATACCATCCTAGCGGTGTAGGCTACAATGAGACACAAATGCAATTGTTCCAACACAAGTTTGAAGGAGCCATGTTGAGATTTGGACAGAGCTTGGTTAGTGATAAAATATACAGATTATATAGATCTGGACAAATTTGGGAAAAGACACCTAATGAGTTTGTAAGAGATATGTTGTAATATCTCGACTAAATCAAGCAAGGTCATATGCATAGTCTCCGAAAAAAATAAGAAAACATAAAATTGTTCCTTCTTATTTCAAAAGATGTAATTAAATGGTTGGCTTTATTTCTGGCTGTGGCTGTGACTAAATAACATGGAAAGGTTCTATTCAAGTTATCAAGCAAAATGGAAAGTAATAAAGGACTTTTCTGCATTTGATTTTGTCCTTTTTGAAGGTTGAATCAAAGTTGGCCATTTGTGATAAATGAAATAATGTAATATATACGCTGATACTGCCACTATAGTTTTAACAGTTTTAAAAGCCATGTTTACACTACAATATATTGTTATGATTAGTGCACAATATTTTAGTTTACAATAAGTCCTGTTGGCCCTGATTTTGTAATATATCCTAAAATATAAATGATCTTATTCTATTTGCACCAAAGACTGAATTACAGTAACTTTATTAAATGACACTTCTTAAATTTATAAAATTGAAAAATCAAAGAAATTCAATGTCAATTTTAATTCATTTTAGAACTGTAATTTTAAAATGTTATTCTAATTTGGACTTTGATTCAAGCAAAATAACGTCGTTTTAATTTTAGGAAACTTTAGTGGCAAAACAACGGATTTAGGGCCATTATTAAGCAAAAATATCTTAATTGTATACCTATTTGTATGTAGATTAGGTACTTACACTAGCCACTTCAAAGTGGCAAATAAATAATAGAACTGAGGCAAATTTAGTTTGACTTGTACACTTGTGTAAGTACATTAATGCTTACACAAGTATACAAGTTTACATGAGGCATGTATTGTTATAAAACAATATATGTCTTTTATAAAAAAGTGTTTCCAATCAGCTGATTTACACACCTATGTCATTTTATAGTTATATAAGTAAGCTTAAGCCTATTTTGTTTGAATCAACTAGTTGTAGATAAATTTGTGCCTTGCTAAGATTTAAAAATGGTGAATATTATATAATAAGTATTTTAATTCATTAATTTTGAAGACTGCTTGTTATGTAAATACATAAGTACCTACTTTTATGTTTTAACGCTGTTTGTGGTCGGTAGCCAAATCATTGTAGAGTAAGGTAAATCCTGGTTGTTCATGGTTTGAGCTACTCACTTGACTTATAACTCTATTATGAATAAAATCTATACCTAATATTTAATTAATTGTTTTATTTATGAACTGGGTCATGTACCTACCTAACTTAAGTAGGAACCAACCTAGGTACTTGGTTGTCTTATTACTTAACGAAAACCAGTACCTATAGGCTGCTTAATTAGGAAGACAGGTAGGTACTTGGTACTTAGATTATAAGTGAAAGCATACCCTCACTACACACTATATTCTCTATAACTAGACGAACGGTCCATCTAGGTCTAGACTCTAGACCTAGATGGACCGTGAGGATTCGTGACGAACCCTCTAGTCTAGACTCTAGAGGGTTCGTCACGAATCCTCACGGTCTACCTACCTACACTGATGTAGATATACCTAAATCGTGTACGTGATTTAATTATTCTTATCAGCTTTTGGGGACAGTGAAACTTGAATGTATGACTACCTATAATACCTATAATATGCCTACGGTTTATTGGACTTAATTTTTTTATAAATATTGCACTCAAGGTGCGGTCCACCTTTTTACCAAGGGTTTTAGTTTGGGCAAGGGTTTTAATCTTATAACCCATGCCTAAACTAACATAACAGGCACGCGGCCACAATTACTTCCTTGGTAACACTTGGCAACCACCGGGTGGTTCCAATTTGTTTTCTCTGTCTACGCACGCAATTGTGAGTGGTTACCACCCACAAATTTTCATGGTCTTCTTCTTCTATAAGATTGATGTCGAATCAGTCTTTCAAAAAACGTTCCATGTCTTTCTTAGCATGTTTGGCATGAAACAAAGACAAACAGATGTCATTATTTTGTTGAACAACAAGGATGTGGTGTAATCTGCAGGGGGTACAAATTACATTACAGTAGTTTTATTTTTTGACAGTTGACATGACATGACAGTTAAATACTTTTATGACAGGTTGTGGATTTATAGGTTTTAATTAATTTTCATTTCAAACAAATGATGTTGAGCTGAAGTTGTAAAAATAAACAAAATAGTCCTTCTATACTCTCTTGGATTTACTGAGAAATGGCTTCGACATCTAAAGATAGCGTGCCGGCTCGTACTACAGCGCCGGAGGACGTCTCAGATGATTTGGAGCCAGGTGCCTGCCCGGAGAGTGTTCTCAACCCTACAGATTCATTCGAGGAGTTCGCATCCGAAATGAGCTCCAGCCTCCAGGAAAGGAACACTTTAGCGGCAAAAAACAGCACCATCAGTGAAATACAGAGTGAAATTGGCGAAGATAAAGAGATTCAAATAAAAGAGACCAAATCAACTGATGATTTACAAAATAAAGATGTGAGTTTAACACATTTTATAAGATTAGCTTGTTGGTTTATTCAAGTATAAAGTATCTAGATAAGAAGATACAAACTAGTCTTCAGTTTAACTAGACTTACTGAAAGGGTTACCTTAATTTAATTAAAAAATTACACATAATGTAAATAACAAGTTACTTGCCCTGTGTTTTAACTTGTCTGCATCTCTTTTAGAAATAGGTAGAACTGTTTAGTATCTGTTTAAATCAGTGTGGTAGAGTTCATCTATCTCACAAAGTCTACACAATGATAATTATGCTGATATAAGATTCAAAGTTTAATGGAATTTGTGAAATTGTATTGCTAAAGGTAGAATATAAACCTATATTTCATGTTTCAGGAGTCAATATCAGCTTCACTAAGTAGTGCAAACCTAGCAGAGCAGAATGGTGATGAGGAAGATGATGAAAGAGATGATTATTTACAAACACCGGAACTGGTGAATAAGGAGAAACATGTGTTCATATTGAGCACTGCAGGAAAACCTATTTATTCTAGGTAAGGAGAATGGTTTATGTTGGCAGATGTGTCTGGGTGTTATAGACTATCTTAGGTATGTATTTCAAAATATATAAGCTGTTACCCACGACTTCATATGCATATGCTTTAAACCTTTTTTTTATTTTTGGAAAGAATGCATTCTGTGCAGCTAAAGAACATCTCATAAATTTAATCCCCTATTTTATCCCCTTCGGGAATTATTTTGCAAAAACGTTGAAACACATATTTCTTTATTTCTTATCAAAAGCCTTACTTAATATAAATTTTTAGATCTCAACGGGGGCGTCCATAAATTACGTGAGGTGTTTTTTTCTGTCCCTCCCTCTTCCCCTGGTGAGATGTCGTGAGATTTTATTCAACCCCCTCCCCCATCCCCCAATCTCACATGAGATTTTTCAAAATGAATTTTCCTACACTGTACCGTAAATTCAGATTAAATTGAGCTATTTGGTGTAAATCAAATATGGTGGTTTGACAGTCAGTAGATGTATAACGTTGAAGTATGAATGAAATTATTTTCTTTCGAACAAATTAGAGAATGATCTTAATCGTATTACGATTACGCTTAAGATTAAATCTTAAGCATGTACAATCTAGATTAAATAGACAAAAATAGTATAATTTGTTTTTGTTTCAATCAGAAAAAAAATTGCGTGATATTTGCCGAGACCCCCCCTCTCTCCAACGTAAGATTAGATGAGATTTGACTCGATCCCCTCCCCCCCTTAAACATCTCACGTAATTTATGGACGCCCTCAAACTTAGGAAATATGAGTTGCCCAAACAAACTTTCATCCCCTATTTTATCCCCTTTCAACGTGGTTTTTTGAGACAAAAAGTAGCCTATGTTCTTGCCCGGAATGCAATACATCTTCTTACCAAATTTCATTAAGATCCGTTTAGCCGTGAAAATGTATAAAACTGACAGATAGAGACACTCGAATTTATAATATTAGTGTATATTCTATCAGTCATCGCATTCTCATAGTACAAGCTATAAATAAATAAATAAATAATCCCGGACATCTCACACAGCATCATCTGGCCCCAAAGTAAGCAGAGCTTGTGTTATGGGTACCACATGACTGATATACTACTTATATACTTTTTTTTTGTAAATACATACATATATTATACACAGAAACACCCAGACCTGAGACAAATACTTGCAGATCATAACAAACATTTGTCCCGCGGCGGGAATCGAACCCGCCACCTTCTGCGTCTCAGCCGGACCTTAGCCCACTGCGCCACAGAGGTCGTCAAACGTTTAGATGTTTAGAATGTCTATGTTTAGTTTGGGGCTAAATAGTGTTGTGTGCATTGTCCTTCAATATATATTTTTATTGATTTATTTATTCCAATTTGTTTAAAATAACACCTAACAATAATTAATACTAATAGTTTGAACAGCTTAAAGTTCAGAGCAGTCTTGAAATTGCTTAATTATGCTTTTGCTCTTGTACATTCTCAGTACATTCTATGTAAACAACTTATTTCTAGATATGGTAATGAGGACAAACTGGCAGGTCTGTGCGGAGTGATCCAAGCCCTGGTCTCCGTGGTCGAAGAACAGAACCAGGATATTTTGAGGTGCATCAGTACAAAGGTAAGATTCTTTATTTATTTACAAGCTGCTGTCCACATGGTACCTACATAAAAAATAACTTATTTATTATCCCAGGTACCAACTTGGTACTTGATGTGTAGGCTGGTTTTCGCAACTAGGCAGCAGGTGGGCCCATTTTGCGTGACAGGTGGAGGTACCTATTCCTGCCACCCGATATCCACCAGGAATACTAGCAGCTTACTTACACCGGCGCAGGCGTCCCTGGGTGTCCTCAGTGTTCCAATATGTTGGGGTTCACACTGCTGCACTCTAGGAGTACATGTGGGGTGCTGTTTCGTCGTTGCTTAAACACCCTCTCATAGTGGGATCTCTGTAACAGCCAGTGTAAATAGATGTTTGTTTAGTGAGCAGTGACCCGTGACAATACCGACGAATACGTCGAAGTTTGTCACGTTTAAGGCTGAGGAGTTTTCGGGAGTATTTAGGATTTAGATCCGGGAAAGGCTCTTTTGACTGCCTGCAGCATTCGTACTCGCCAAGTAGTTTTGATCCAGCTTGGTTGTTCGTTGGCGAATCCATGATTGTGCCCGGTAGGGAATTATCTTTTCTAAACGTCATCGCGGAATGGTCGTCTAGAACTTTCTCGGTATTCCTGATTGATCAAATCACATTCCAACATAATCCTTACTTCCTTACTAATATTATAAATGCGAAAGTAAGTCTGTCTGTCTTGCTTTCACGCCAAAACTACTGAAGTGATTTAAATGAAATTTGGTACACAGATAGTCTAAAGCCTGAGAAAGGACATAAGCTACTTTTTAATTGGAAAAAGTGTTGTAAAGGGTTGAAAAGGGGGATGAAAGGTTGTATGAAAGTATTGTAATTTTCAGAACTAGAAGCATAAAATGTATGGCTATTGATACCTACTAATATTATAAATGTGAAAGTAATTCTGTCTGTCTGACTGCTACGTTTTCACATCTACACCGCTGAACCGATTTTGATGAATTTTCGTATAGAGATAGATGGGACCTTGGAGAAGGACATAGGCTACTTTTTATATGGGTAGCATGCGTGCGAAGTCGCGGGCAGCAGCTAGTAGACTTATAATTCAATTGTCCATACTTGTGCTATGAAGTCTCAATTTATTTATCAAATTTCCGCTAAGATAACTGAATTAAATATTAACATAATAACATAGTATCTCGTGCAGAGAAAAATAATTTATTTAGAAGTGCTATGTTACTTCATGGCACTTTTAGAAGTGCTTAACATAAGGCTACGTGACAGGTAGACGACTTCAAAAATAAGAAAAAGCACAAAACTAAACGATGTTTCATTGGTAATAAAAAAACTCAAATGGAAATGGACAGGTCACATAATGAGAACGCACAAAGATAAATGGACAAAAGATGTAATGGAATGGTATCCTAGAAATGGGAAAAGACAAAAGGGACGTCAAATCAAGAGATGGGAAGATGATTTACCGAAAGGATGGAGAAGATTAGCACGTGACAGAGAGGAGTGCGAAGAGACAACCTGACCAACAAAACGGTTGCTGAAGAATGTTTTTATTTATTTTTATTATTAAACTAGATTTAAAAAATTAGATTAGTCAAAAAATTTACTGAAAATTGGTCAGCGAATAAAGGCTTTTATTATTATGTTACTTCATGAAATGACTAACGAAGATATAGCACAAGTTTTCGATAGCTCATCCTGGATTTTTGATAATAATTGTTTCTCCAAAAACTTGCGGCTTAATATACACGTACTTTGGTTGATATACTATTGATACAGTGGTTTTATGAGGTTTATCAGTTTATAAAAACCTCTATCGTCCATAAAAGAGATTTCCAGTGAGCTGTTCATGTTTGTCAGGGTGTTTTTGCCTTAGGAGGTTGGTGAGATCAGTAGGTCGATTATGGAACTCTTGATACAATCTATCTATCAATTTCGATCAGTAATAGGCATTACTTTGATCAATAGTTTGAGTATTACGTACGTACGTGTCTATTCATACACCTATGATAGCATGTGTTACAATAAACATCAACCTTCCGTAATACCAATTCATTAACAACAACTGGTACCTGTTAGGATCAATGTTCTGATAATATCAGAGTTACATGAACGCCTAGCTGAATAAGACGCCTTACGGCCGACTCCACCTCGCGAAATCATTCCTTGACAGACCACAAATGTACCATACATTCCTTCCACTCATTCTATTTCGCGCTGATAAACGCACGTGTAAATATTTTGGCGAAAGCTAGATAAAGGGTTACCCGGGATAGCGGGAAGAGGGTTCATGGGCTCGATATGCATGAACTTATGACTTTGCAATACAGGATAAAGAGCGTCGCGTCCTACCGAAGGATTCGGTCGAATATTTGATTCGGTAAACTTTTATCAAGTATTCGTCGAAATCACTTTTCGGGCCATCATCATCTATACCAAGATTCAATCAAATCGGTTCAGTCTTTATTGCGTGATTGAGTAACACAAACTTCTGATGGACGTAGATGATAGTTATGTCTGGGGTGTTGTAAAATATAATACTCGTATGTTTGTAAAAATAAATAAGCTTTGGCTTATTCTGTTTATCCACCCTAAAACAGCCACCCTAAGGTGGATACTCGGAAACGCGTGTCCATCTATCGAATAACCATCAAACCATAAATTTCATCTATTGAAAGGCAATCAAATCCTCAACTTACAGCGTAGAAGTCAGAGCTATTACCAACATGTACTTTTGTCTGACATAAACACGTCGGTAATGTATTTAGTTTATTGGCATGTTGTGTTGTATGTACTTTTAACCTCTTTCAGGATTGCAAAGCAGTGTTCCTGGTGAAAGGACCCTTAATACTTGTAGCGGTGTCAAAGTCCAATGAAAGCGAAACACAACTTGTATTGCAATTAACGTAAGTAGGTATATACAAATACTTACACATAGTAGATATCGTCCAGCCTAAAAATGAACGCCCATCCACTAACAATAGGAGCATAACTACACATGCGTTCGACTGATTATGCACTGGTAGACCAATAGATGCGACTGTTCAGGCATGCAGAATTCCACAAGTACTGTGTCTTGCCGGTGATTGAAAAACCAATGAGGAGACGAATTTGTATGTAACTAGCGACCCGCCCCGGCTTCGCACGGGTGCAAAGCTGATAATAATTATACTAAAGAATGGTTATCCCTAAGAGATAGCGATATACCATCGCGGACTTTTTTGTAGATCTTTTGAGGGTGTACAATACTGTAGTACATTATTTTGATCTATCTCGCAGGGTTCAGACAGCGTTTGCTATGTAAGCGCAATAATATGAGTTTATTTACGACACCACATTGCAAAACCTCTAAAATTATCAGTGTTTATCTACTATATTATGCATGTATTATACATATAAACCTTCCTCTTGAATCACTCTATCTATTAAAAACCGCATCAAAATCCGTTGCATAGTATTAAAGATCTAAGCATACATCAGGACAGACTTTGTTTTATACTATGTAATGATGCGTCTATACACCTACTTCACATGCAAGAGTAAACACATTGGAGGGGCGGTCATTTTTAGTCTAGACGGTCTCTAGTTAGTAATAACTCTGTTGGCTCCTTAAAGACTTTTGAACCCTTGCACAAGAATTTAGATGTTTCAGTTGCCATGTGCCTAATGTAATATTTGGATGTGCCCATTTCAATTATGGACCCATAATAATAATGCCGGACCTTTCACACAGCATCAGCTAAGCTAGCCCCAAAATAATTAGAGCTTGTGTTATGGGTACCACGCACCACATGACTGATATACTACTTTATGTACTTTTTTTGGAAATACATACATATTATACATAGAAACACCCAGACCATGCTTACAAATACTTGCAAATAATAAAAAAAAATATCACGCAGCGGGAATCAAACCCGCAACTTACGTCTCTACCGGGCCTTGGCCCACTGTGCCACAGAGGTCGTCCACTAATGTGTATTTATTTTATTTTATTGCAGTAGTCTAACGAAATATACAGTGAAAAGTTAGAGGGTACCCATTAGTGGTAAATAAATATATAAATAAAATAAATAAATAATGCCGGACAGCGACATTTCATCTAGTCCCAAAGTAAGCAGAGCTTGTGTTATAGTTACCACATGACTGATATACTACTTATATACCCATTTTTTTGTAAATACATAAATATTGTACATAGAAAAATACCCAGACCCGAGACAAATACTTGCAGATCATACAAATATCTGTCAACCAGGCCTTGTCACACATTTCGCTAGGAAACCCAGCATGCAAAAATTAAGAAGGTACATATAATAATTTAATGAAAGACTACATTTTTAAACAAATTAAATAAACATTACAATAATTATTACAATCTCGAATAATTAAATTTAGGTATGAATATAAATAAAATATAATAGTTTTTACCATAGCAGACGGAACGTTAATTAAGAAATTCTTTGACACTATAAAAACATTTGTCAACAAGCCAGGTAAGCATTTTTGTTTTAAATTTATTGTGTGGTAATTCTCTTATAGATCTAGGTATTCTATTAAATATTTTTATACACAAAGTAGCAATTTTTATGACTTAAAGTTGTTTTTCGAACTGGAACTAATAGTCTAGTGGGGTCCCTCAATTTTATTTTTGAATTTATTTGGTCCTCATATTTGTCAAAGAATTTGTTGTGCTCCACAACAAAACAGCATACCTGAAATATATATAGGCTGGGCAACCAAACATACTAATCTAACCAAATATACTGTGAAAAGTTATAGAGGGTACCTATTAGTGGTAAAAAAAACATTGTTCCAGATATGCCTTCAACCAGATAGTGTCGGTGCTGACTCTCACACAGTTGAACAGAATATTTGAGCAACGGAGGAACTATGACCTAAGGAGGTTGCTGTCTGGAGCTGAGAGACTGATAGACCATCTCCTCATCTTCATGGAAAAGGATCCAGCGTTTTTATTAGGTTTGTTTGTGATCCCTGACTCATTTTTAACCCCCCCGACTCAAAGAGGTTGTAACTGTATTATACACATATTCTGTGTCTTTTTGTTGCATCATTGCTTTTAATTGAGGGAACTGATTTTGATTTTGTGATTTTGTTCAAAGGTAACTTGATTTGTGTGTTCTAAGCTGTGATTAAAGAAATCTTTTCAGCCATTTGAAGATCTGTAGGGCGATTATGGAACTCTAATTACAATCAATTTCTATCAGTTCTCATAGATTTCTGATAGACATTGATTGTAATTAGAGTTCCATAATCGCCCTACAGCTGTTTTTCTAAAATATAAATTAAGTCATTATAAAATGCTGTTTTAAAAAAAACCCATATTTTTCGTGCTGGTAACGCTTACATAAAGATATGGCAGGTGGCAACCCTAGGGACAGACATGAGCTACTTTTTATGTAGGTACCTACAGCGCGTGCGAAACCGCGTGCAACAGCCAGTAATATTTTATTTTATTACCTCAGGTGCTGTACGATGTCTCCCGTTGCCAGAAAAAGCGCGCGAAAACATCACAAACGCGATTATAACTTCTTGCAACAAAATCCGGGACCTAGTCTTCGCGATCATGATAGCCGGCAACCAGCTGATAACCCTGGTCCGCATGAAGAAGTATACTCTCCATCCGTCTGATATCCACCTGCTTTTCAACCTTGTCAGGAGTTCGGAGTCTTTTAAAACTGCTGAAAGTTGGACGCCTATTTGCTTGCCCAAATTCGACGCTACGTAAGTATGCATTTTCCTACATTGGCCGACTCTCAAGGAAGAGTGAAGCGGATAACACATTTTTACACAAAACACACATTTAACACAAAAAATGAGGTTTCTCAACTCAACCGTATATTTTTTTTATGTGTTTGCTCTGTCGTTTATGTACCGATTTTGATGATTATTTTTTTGTTGGAAAGGAAATATCGCAAGGGTGGTACCATGATAAGGAAACCATGACCTGATGATGGCATCTCAGAGAAATCGAGGACAACCTTCGAAAATCGTAGTGGCGACTAGTGCGTTTGTTAATTTTCTTTCAACGATTATCATTAATCACTACAAAACCGATCACAAAGGACGTATTTTTTGCTTAGAACCATAACAGTGAGGTAATGTTATATGAAATCTCATTATTGCACTGTTTTTCATTATTCATTTTTATGCACTCATTTTTACTTTTTATTTAGATATAAATTTACCACAGAGGTTTAATTTCTCCCATTAGTTTAATATAAAATATTTGCATTAGATCAAAAAGATACTGGCTGATAATAAAAATCGGCTAAATAAAAGCGACTTGGTGAAAAAAAAACAAATGGCGCGCATTTTGTACCATTGTAAAACTTTGATTCTTCATATTTTTAGTTTGAGTAGGTATATTTTATCACAGTGGTAGATTGTTAGTTGAAAGAAAAGTAAATTACGCACCTTGCTAATGAAAGTAATTAATGCACTCGTGTTGTCTTTTGAGTTTTTAAAACGTATGTCATGTTTTCCTTATGAACTTCACAAGCAAGCAAGCAAAAAATACGAATTATGATTTTTAAATGCTTAGATTGTACGTTCTATACCACACACACCAATAAATAGAAATAAAAATATATAATAGACATTGGGCCATGCTCCCAATGTCTATTATATATTTTTAGAACGTACAATCTAAGCATTTAAAAATCATAATTAGTATTTTGTGATTCTATTGATTGACATAATTATCGTTTTCTTAATGTTATATCACATAACGCGCTAGTCATAAACACTAGAAGTTATAATACATTAATATTTTACGTAGACAGAGAAACTAATAGACGACTAGATATCATCCGTCGCATTCATACAAGAAAGAGAACAACTTATGTGCAGATAGTGTAAATAAACGAGATGCCGGTTTTTTCAAGATCGCACCTCGATGTGCAAAGCAACGTTTGACAGTTTGCCATTGTTTGGATGCTTTGTGTTCGCTTTGTGTGTAATAAACTGAAAAAAAGAGTTAAAAATAAACGGAACGGAATCTCCCAGATTTGTCTTTTCACTCGTAAGTACAAGTATTTTTGAGTAGTTATTAGTTTTCAAACTGTTTCTTTATTAATATACACAATAGATAACAGCATTTCGAATTAAACTTTGTTCGCTACAGCATAATTTATAAATCATAACAATTAATTTATTTATTTTGGTGTTGCCAGCATTCGACCTTAACATTCCCCAGACTACAAAAATTTACATAAAAATATGTCTTACATTTCGTATGAATATTAATACCTGAATTTTACGTAAGTATCGTTTGATGTTGTATAGATAAATATATATGGAGGCAAGGTAATTCATGATAGCAAGGGCAGCCACCTTAACTTTAAAAGCTACTTAAAATCGGTCTCAGGTCAATTTTGAAGTCAATTTAATGTGAAATAATGTCCTGTCAGCGAGAATAACCATACCGCCCTGTATAAATAAATAGATTAAATTTTAAAAAACATCTCGTTATTAATTTGTAACAGTTTTCCATCAAACGATAATGTACGGTTGCAGTGGGTTGAAGCCACAGGTCGAAAAAATTTGACACCCAAAAACTATTCAAGGATTTGTAGCACCCATTTTGAGAAAAATGTCTTGATTCAAAAGAATAAAAGAACCATTCTGTATCCTAATGCTGTTCCACTGGTGGTTACTAAATATTTGATTTATGAGTTCTTATTCTGTAGGTAGTTAGATAAATCACTTTCCCTTTACTTTTCTTTAAAAACCTATCATGGTCTCCTCCAATATATTTTAAACACCCTTCTACTTACTAACTCGTAAATCTTATTTTTGGGGATGTAACATAAATGTTCCCGGATCTGCTACAAGTTCACAGGTTCTAGAATCTACTGAGTTTAATAATGTAAGTATTAACCACTATTAATATTATGTCGTACCGATTATAATTTATTTGGTGCTGTTTATAACTCCATTGTTATTATTTCAGCCCAAAGAACCACAGGTTGCGTCATGTGCTTGAAAGTCCTCAATTAAATGAATCCGCGATGGTGTGTTCTGATTTCTTAGATTAAGTTACTTATTCAAAAATCTTTTAAAATCAATACATAATATAACAGCAAAATTCATGATCATATCATTGTTTTGATAAAGTCAAAAATCTATCACATATTTTACATTAAAAAAAAATCAAGTCTATTGGATAACTCTTTCGAGAGTTATGCCGTGACAAACATTGCCACATACATACATACATACAGTGCCGGATCACCCAAGTTAACTCGGAGATCTTCGCTTGCTTTACTCGCTCGATCAATAATAGATGTACCTATGTTATGTAATATGTTACCACAGATTTTATGTATAAATACCTAAATCAATTATTTGTTACCATTTTTAGGCAAAGTCACCATCATACTCTCCACGAACGATGCGAAGGAAGTTACAGCGGACTGTCAAGCAATCCGAAGATAGGCTCAAGAAACTGCGAGCTCTCCGGGAAAAAAATAGGCGTTTAACAAAGAAAGTTGCAAATCTTAATAACGTTATTGCCGAACTCAAAGCAAAGTTCCTAGTCAGTAAAGAGGATGGAGATTTATTGGAATCAATTGATCCAGTGAACAAAGATTTTTTGAGAAAATATTTGTGTCCTGCTGCATATGGTAAAAAATATTCACCAGCTCTACGCAAATTCGCTCTTTGTTTGAATTTTATAAGTCCGCGAGCGTATAAGTACGTAAGAGATTATTTCAACACATGCCTACCTCACCCGTCCACTCTTACTACATGGTACAAAAGCGTTGATGCTAATCCAGGGTTCACCACAGAATCATTAAATTGTATTCAATTACTAGCAAAACGCAAGGAAAAACAATTGTATTGTGCTGTGAGTATGGACGAAATGGCAATTAGGAGGCATGTTCAATGGGATGGCGAAAAGTGTGAATTATTGAATGTGAGATTATGTGAATTATGGAGAGGCTTTGGATGGCCATAATGTTGCAGAAGCAAAAGAGGCTCTGGTTTTCATGGAAACAAGTATCAACGATGGGTGGAAGATTCCGGTCGGTTATTTTTTGATTGACGGTTGTAACGGAGAGCAGAAGGCAAATTTAGTACAACAGTGTATTAGTTTGTTGATTGATTGTGGTATCAATGTAATATCTCTTACGTTTCACTGATGTCCTGCTAATTTCAAAATGGCACAAAAATTAGGTTGTAGTTTTGATAATACAGAAATCATCACACCATTTTTTGAAGTCAGTGGACATGAGATCGTCATTTTTCCAGACCCTGCTCACATGTTAAAACTCGTTCGAAATACTTTAGGTCAGAAAAAAGAGCTGGTAAATGCATGCGGTGAAAAAATTTCATGGCAGGTTATTGAAAATTTGAATAAGCTCCAAGAAAATGAGGGTCTTCATTTAGCGAACCGCCTTAAAAGGCAGCATATTGATTTCAGTAAACAGATCATGAAAGTCAAACTAGCGGCACAAACATTTAGTAATTCCGTAGCCGATGCTATTCAGTTCTGTGATCAAAAATTGAATTTACCAGAATTTGCAGGGTCAAATGCTATTGTAGAATTTATTACAAAAATAAATAATTTATTTGATGTTCTTAATAGCCGAAACCCGTAGGCATTTAGCCTACGGATTTAAAAAACCAATGAATCAAAGAAATGGCAATCAAGTTCTCGATTTCTTAGCTGAAGCAGAAACGTTTATCAAAGGGCTCAACTTAGAGGAGAGAAGTATACTGGAGTCAAACAGAAAAGTTGGATTTCTCGGCTTACTAATATGTATTCAAAGTATTAAAAATATTTATGTCAATTACATATTAACTGGTAAACTGCAATTCTTATCGCTTTACAAGCTTAAAAAAAAGGATGGAGAAAGTAGATAATATAAAAACATTGTCTCTGTGGAATCATATAATTCGTAAGCAAATCTAGTTAAATTTTTTACTTTGTATGTTTTTACTCTAAATATGTCAGCGTGTTCTTTAATTATTTAATTAGACAATGTGGTGAAAGGATCATCTGGATCATGCATGGTACGAGAAAAACTTTGTGTTCAATTCTACTTTGAAATGTTTTGATGCGGCTCTCTGTAATAGGTCGGTAAGTAAAGTTCTGAGTTTCAACTATACGATTACAAGAATAGGTGGCGCAGTGACCGTAATGGTCAGAACTAAAATGTTTAAGTGCACACTTTTGAACTGGTGTGAAACTGCAATAAATGTTATCTAGACAAATGGCTGTTGTTAGTGTGACTCTTGTCGGTTCATCAAAAAGAGGGCTAAAATTGAAACATTTAAATATGTTTAAAAGTCTTTCAGAGAATGGATTCTATGAATTCTACAGTAACATTTGACCTTGAAAATTCTGGTAAATTCATTTGATGGTTTTTTCTCAAATATACCTAAAATTGTGACCAAATCGTTAAACTCTTCAGCCTCCAGAGCTTCCGTTCTATTACAATCTAGTATTGCTCAATGTAAGAATGAGTTTAGTTTTAGCTAAACTATTGACGAGGCCAGTATTCAGCAAAATAGTGAACTTCATAGAATCAATACTAGGAATAGACACAAATTATACATCCCTAGGTTTCGACTAGAAAAAGTAAATAAGTCCTATATGGGGAACACGTTGCGCTTCAAAAATAAGCTTCATGAAAATGCTAATAAACTACTTAATACCAAATTAAAGCATTTATAAAGAGTCTTTTCAAGAAAGCATATTATAATATAAATGACTATATTATTGATAAGAATGCATGGCCTCATGTCGCTCTGCCTTCAAACAGTTAACTGACACACTTAAAATGAATAAACTCTCTTGTATTAGTATTTCGTAGTTAAGGTAGGTAGTTATAAGATGGAACATGCAAAAATGCGCTAGGAACAGGACGAGTTTCTCTTCTCGGGCTTGGCTTATGAATTGGCACCTAAATTCACCTAGTATGTAAGACGTTTCAAAGTGATGCTTGTGATTGTATTGAATAAACTATTTTTTACTTTGTACTTTGACTTTGTATTATCTTTATGTTTTATTATTTCTGTAATGTAGTTATGCATAGCTTTAATAATAATAAACAATTAAGTACACAAATGTTTTTATATTTTTTCTATGAGTTTTGTGATAGAGAGATTTCTACTACAACATAACGTCTCGAATATATTTATGATTACTTAGGACTAGGGTAAAAGTTTAAATGTGGCAACACCACCAACCTATCGTTCTATCTCACACGCGGCACGTTCACCATGTGTCTATTGTTTTCTTGGTCTACGATATTTAGCATTTTATATACTTGACAACTTGACAAATTGTCATTTTGTTCACTTCTTTCTTTTCTTCGTTAATGGCCTGTGACATTCTAATGTCAATTCTGCCAATGTGTTTATAGTTTATAGTCAGTTTGTTTGTTATTAGTCTTAGTCGATGGTCAATTGTCAATTCTGGACGACACGCGGAATGGCGTATAGAATTTTCTTGGGATTCCTCGTCGTTCAAATCACGTTGCACCACAATACACATACAATCCAATTATCCATACCCGTACCGCAGCCACAACTTATTCATTAAAATTCCGCCAAGATTACTGAATAAAACATGCAATAACACGGGTAAAAAATATTAAATTAGCAGAGCTATGTTGCTCCATGAAATGACAGACGAAGAATCTATTTGTTCACTGTTTATGCTGTTATGAGTTGTGTTTGCGAGACTACGTTGTCACGTGTTCTCGGTTTGATGGTACTTGGCAAAACTTACTTGGATTGGCCAGAAAACCACGCCACAGTGTAAAATGCTGATCTGCGAAAACAAATACAAATATTGTGTGGTTTGCATAAACTACAGTGTACAATAAATATTATATTATATATTCTATGCTATTTAATATTATGTTAACCTAATATTAAGAGCTATGATGACAGGTATCTTATAACAAATTATCATTAGGATTGAAAAATGTATGGAAAAGACAATTAGGACAAACGATGTTATGTAAATTATTAGTAAGCGTATATTTTATATTTTAGCTTAACGTTTTATTAATAAGAGTTTTTCCTAACTAAAACCGACATATTATTTTTCAGAGGGTTCCTCCACGGTCACGTGTCGTATATCTCGGAAGATTGCCAAGCTTGCCTTCTCCTTCTAACAGTGCAACGCGACGCATTCTTCCCTCTCTCGCAAGCAAAACACATAATCGCCGATAAACTAAGAAAAATGAAATGCCTCTCCGCGATCAACGACGCCTTGAACAGAAATGAGGAGTTACCAACCAGCAATATACTGAAACATATCGGAATACCGGAAATACGTCATTTTATGTACAAATGCAAGTCAACCGCGCAACTTTTCACATCAGATCCGATCTGTTTAGATAAGTTGCAGGATTACAGGATAAGGCATAAAGAAGGAGGGGATATAGTGGAAGTTAAGATAGAGAAAATGAGCGATATTGATTATGTAAGGAATTATAGAAAGTATTGCAGTCAGATACACTGTACATCGACGCCGGCGAAGCTTATTTTTAGGTCAAATTCTGATGATACTATCTTAGCTTGGGTAAGTTAAGAACATGTGGCATTGCTAGCTTTAGTATTCTTTTACTTCATATATTAGCATGTCTTGATGAAAATTGTGTCAATGTCGAAATTTATTTATTTTAGAAAATGTTAGAAAGTCGCAGTCGATCGTCATTTGTCATTTAAATGTCATCGCGGAATTGCCAGAATTTTCTTGGAACCCTCGTAGTACAAATCGCACAGGAATTTACAATTCAATTGCTTACACTCGTGCTAAGAAATCTCAATTTATTGATTGAAATTCCGCTAAGATTAAGCGTCATAAAGCATTAAATAACACGTGAAAACTAATTCATTTATAGGAGCTATGTTACTTCGTGAAATGACAAACTAAGAAATCTTCTTTAGTTGTTTCTACAATCTAAAAAAAAGCGACATGCAGCAATGCAGACGTGTTGACTGGCCTCTTAGCCTAGTGGGCGTAGGTGGCCTTCTACACTGTACCTACACGTTGTGAGTGCGACTCCCTCCCAGGACAAACATTTGTATGTTGAATTGATGAACGTAGATTAGTGTCTGGGTGTTATCTTCATCACTAAATAGTATAAAAGAAAGTCGCTTCCGCCTATCCCTATGTATGCTTAGATCTTTAAAACTACGTAACGGATTTTGATGCGGTTTTTTTAGAGTGATTTAAGAGGAAGGTTTATATGTATAATACATGCATAATATAGTAGAGAAACACTGATAATTTTAGATTTTTCTAATCAAATCAGACATTCTGTAGTATATTTAGTATAAGCATTGCACCCGTGCGAAACCGGGGCGGGTCGCTAGTTATTTATAGAAATCCTCTGTGCGTGTGTGTGTAATTAAACTCCTACCGATTTTGATGAAATGTTTTGTGTGTTTTCAAGTGGATTCGAGAAGTTTAGATTTACAATTCGACTTTTTTTTTAAAACGCGCAGACAAAGTCGCGTACAGGAGAGCTAGTAAAGTATAATAAGCTAGTTTTTTTTTCAATTTATAAGCATTCTTTCAGTCATCTGGTTCCCATAGTAAAAGACAAGCTATAATAATAATTTTAATAATAATACCGGACATTTCAGACAACATCATCTGGCCCCAAAGTAAGCAGAGCTTGTGTTATCATCATAACACAAGTTCTGCTACCACATGACTGGATATTTACTACTTATATATATTTTTTTTTTGTAAATACATACATATTATACCTACATAGAAACACCCAGACCCGAGACAAAAACTTGCAGATCATACAAACATTTGTCCCGCGGCGGGATCGAACCTGCAACCTTTGCGTCTCAGCCGGACCTAAGCCCACTCCGCCACAGAGATCGTCAAACTAAGCTATGCTTAGTTTGTGTTATTTATTTATTAATATTTTGACACGTTCCAAAGGTCGTGGGTTTGAATCCCTGTAATAGTCATAAATCGATTTTGGCATCAATGCCGTTTTTCTGAAAAAGCTTTTTAAGCCGCTTTTACAATGAGATAAAAACTGAGAAAAAGCTTTTTTAAGCCACTTTTACAAAGTGTTCAAAACGGCGAGTGCAATAACATCGTGACGTAACCGGTTTTTCCCAGAACTACAAATTCGAAAGCATATGCCGTAGGACTAGGAACATTAGAAGGAACTTTAAGGTTTATCCTAATTTTTGTTCCAGGTGACAAACGGCTTCGAGCTCTACGTCACCTTCGATCCTTTAATGGAGAAGGATCAGACGATCCGCGCAGTAGACAGACTCCTGCGATGGATCAAGAAGGAAGAAGAGAGGATATTCATCATGAACGCACCAACTTTCTAGCACACGGCTTTTAGAGCCTTGGGGAATGCTATCAAGAGTTTGAGAAATTCTAGTGTGGATACGCCTTTTGGATTCGTGCGGGAACATTTGTAATGCCAGACATTATGTATGTATAGGTAACTGTACATATTCCAGTAAAGCTGACATGTGATTTAACTTACAGGTTGCTAGAGTGTAAAAATGAGTAAAATAGCCAATGGCCAAGTGTGTCCGTGTGTTATAATATGAGTTGTACGGTGTGGATGGTTGGTGAGTCTAGTTATGCATGAAGCTATGCAATCCATGCAATAAATAAAGATTTTAATATAAAGTGTTATAAAATAGCATAGTATTTAAATATATATAAGTTAGAATCTTATAGTTTTCCTTAGTTTGGTGCAGGATGGTGTTGTGTTGTGTATCCAAACCAAATACACAACACAACACCATTGTGTAAAACTGTAGACATCTGCAGATGTTTTTTTATCTGTTCTAAATATAGTTATTGTTATTTTCAACAAAATTTATTAAATTCCTAGATCCTTAGATAAAAGAGCTTAGATTCAGAGATGCAAACCTACAATAAGTTTCCCTATCATGACGACCTCTGTGGCGCAGTTGACTAAGGTTTAGCTGGGACGCAGAAGGTTGTGGATTTGATTCCCGGGACGCCCTTGGTAAAAAGGCTTGCCCAGCAAACCACTGGCAGAAGCGGTGGTTTAAAACTTGTTTCAAACCGTCTACCGGTTGTTTCAACCGCTTGTTTAAAACCACGCGTACCACAGTCGCGCCGCTGCACGCATCGAGCGCGGCGTATTGCGCGCACTCACGGTATTATGGAGAAAGAACTTGAGGTTATCACTGAATTCATCGAGTTATATAGAGACCTACCCTGTCTCTGGGACTTAATGTATAAGGAGTACAAAGACTCCACGCAAAAATTTTTTTTCTTCATATGCACACAAAAGTGCCATACAAACTCCAAACTTTAGAAATTTTGGAGTTTATATGGCACTTTTGTGTGAAACATACGTTTTTACCGAGGTCACCTTGGTAGTAACTGTGGTTTGAAACCGTGTAGCGCATGCTTTACACGAAGTACTAATCCTGCGCAGACGAAGTAGCGGGCACCAGCGTGTGTATAATATGTATGTATTTACAAAGTAAATGTAATTAAATAAATTAAAGGATGTAATTAGTATTATCATGTGGTACCTATAACTATAACACAAGCTCTGCTTACTTTGGGGCCAGATAATGCTGAGTGAAATGTCCGGCATTATTTATTTATTTAATTATCTAGAATGGTGTTTAAGTATGCTTTAGTCAACGAATAATAGTGTGTAATTATAATGATTCATAGTCATATAATATATAAAGTATATAAGTAGTATATCAGTCATGTGGTACCCATAACACAAGCTCTACTTACTTTGGGACCAGATGATGTTGTTTGAAATGTCCGGCATTATTTATTTATTATATACACTATAGAAGTGTAAAGACAGTTTTGAATTTAGTAATGTACTAGCGACCCGCCCCGGCTTCGCACGGGTGCAATGCTGATACTAAATATACTACAGAATGTCTTTATATACTTACAACGTTATCTAAGAGATAGACATATACCATTGCGGAATTTTGTGTAGACCTTTTTAAGGAGTACAATACTGTAATACATTATTTTGATCTATCTCGTAGGGTTCAGCCAGCGTTTGCAATGTAAGCGCAAAAAATGTGTTTATTTACGACACCACATTAGAAACCTCTAAAATTATCAGTGTTTCTCTACTATATTATACATGTTTTATACTTAAAACCTTCCTCTTGAATTACTCCATCTATTAAAAAAAACCGCATCAAAATCCGTTGCATAGTTTTAAAGATCTAAGCATACATCGGGACAGACAGACAGCGGGAGGCGACTTTGTTTCATACCATGTAATGATGATGCTTTTCCTGTCATACTTTGTTCCTTATATTAACCTACCATATTGTACACATACCTAATTTTAATTAAATGAACAATGAGAACAATAAATAACTGTAATGATTAAGTCCATATTTTAAAACAAAACACAAAACACATTAATAACTAAGCATAAATTCTGTCAGAATATGTATGCTTAGTTGTGTTGTTCTGGAATAGGGCCCCTAGCTTGTATAAATGACTATTGTTGGATATTATTTGAATTCTATGCTCACATGTTTATTTTATGTACAATTGTTATATTATAAAATATTGATTTATCTTTTTTAGGTAGAAGTTAAACCCTATGCTTAACTGACTGCACAGTAATTAGTTACTTAGTCAATAATAATCTATCTTTATGTATTGTGCAGTTAGGTAAATAAGATCTTGTTAATATTGTTAACTTGTAAATATTACAAATGTTATCAGATAGAAACAGTGAATTGATTTTTATTCAATTTGTTTTATTATTAAAAATATAAATAAATATTTATTTTTATTTTTAACTACTAAGTACTACTTCTTATCGTGTCACCAGTGTGGTGAAAGGATTAAAGTGCGCCTCAGAAGCTCCTTTCGTGCACTTAGGTAAGTCTTAATGTAAGCTCTCGACTTTGCCGACAGAACCCGCAGGAAAGACGAATCAGTACATGCGGTGTTGGTTCAGTTGCAGGTGCATAACGACTGGCACCGAGCCAATAAGTACTACTAGAAAAGGTCTACTGCTAGAACTTTTAACATTGGCTTTCCTGTGACAAGCAGTCAAAAGCAATGTTTAGATTGTTTATAGTAAGATTTCTTTCTGATCACTAAATCACAAAAAATTTACCTTTGTTTAGTTTCTTCGAAAAGCCAGGTAGTTTTTGCAACAAAGGCCACAAAGCGCTAGCGCAATCCAGCGCACTGAGCTTTGGTCTATGCTCGCAGATTTTTCGAGAATATTTTACATGTAGCATATAAGCTGCCTGTAAAAAAATGGAACGTCCGCCTTACTGCTGAAGAGAAACAAGTGGTGGCAAATGGAAAAAAGAAATTCAAGATAATTTCAAGAACCAGCTCGGGCTTTTAGTAGACATCCCCAAAGCCAGTTTTGGAAATACAAATGATGGCAACTAGCAGGCGATTCTTCGAAGAACATGAAATATCGGCGGCCATAACAGGAGTAGATAAAATTTTTATTTGTAGGCTAAAGATTATTTTGGACACATTGTGTTCTGGGTTAACAATCAACATAGAAGAATTTGAAAATTATAGTCAAGAAACAGCTGCGCTATATGTGGCAATTCGGTTGGTTCATTTCTAAAATTAGGAATTGTCTAAAATATATATTAGTTAGTCATAGCATTTCTAAAACCTATTCGGTTGGTACAATCTAACTAAATTAGGATAGCTTAATTTAATTAGATAAAATAAAATTAGGATAAGTTGGTAACAGCTGAATTTGTGCCAACCGAATTGAGGCCATTATATGGTTTCTACCCTATGTCCCCAACATTGCATAAGGTACTTTACACGGAGGAAGTCATCAAAGAAGTAATCCTTCCTATAGGTCAATTATCCGAAGAAGATGCTGAAGCCTTATACAGACTTATACAGCCTTTTTACAAACCTTTTTACAAATTACAAACAGCCTTTTGCCAAATTTTCGCGTGTGACCTGCAACGTGGATGTTTGCAATAGGCTTCTTTTAACTTCGGACCCCCTAATTACAGGGATGCGATCCTATACAAATAAGAAAAAAAGCCATTTTCATCTGACATTCTAAATTTGTTATCAGAAAGTAATTTTACAAAATAAATGCTTTGATATGAAACTAAGTCTTTGTCGTTTTATTTTTCACTCTACAATGTACGTCTGTAGCTGTAAGATGTACCTAGTCTGCAAGCATAAGGTTTAACTTACAGACAAGGCAGACAGACAGTCATATAAACATAGCGAATGTGTAAGGGTTTCTATTGGACTTCAGAACCCTAAAAATGATAGTGTATATAAACATTAAGAAAGAATGTTAGTTTGATCCAATAGCATTCTGATTATGGCTGCAATGCCAGACAGGTGAAGATTTCAAACTCTTTGTATTATGGTGGTTGAAAACATGGTGGATGGGATTTATTCAAAACAAAGTCTGAGACTTAAATCTATAATTCTCAAAAGATTACTTAACCTAATAACGTCCACCTCGTTCTCTTCTCCTTTCTAATTCATGTCTATCTCTCCTTTCCTTTTCTCTCTCTCTTTCTCGAACACGGTCTCTTTCCTTTTCGCGTTCACGTTCTCTCTCACGTCTACGATCCCGGTCTCTGCTTCTTGAGCGTTTACGTTCCTTGTCACGCCTATCACGATCTTTCGACCTGAAAATAAAAGAAAAATCAGGATTCTACTTACACAACTACGATAACAATAAATTAATTGATACTTTAAGGTATAAAAAGTTTCAAGTCAAGTCTAGTCAAAAGATATTTTATAATACAATCACAAGTATCACTTTGTAACGTCTTACATAGTAGGTGAATTTAGATGCCAATTCCTCCTAAACCAAACCCAAGAAGAACTGGCAAGAAACTCATCCATCTTGTAACTACCTTTACTTTGAAAAACTAATACAAGAGAGTTTTTACATTTCAAATGTGTTGGTCAACTTCTGAGGGCAGAGCAACATGATGCCATGCATGCTTATCCATTCTTACACATTCTTTGCCTACCTTTCTCTTTTCTTATCTCGGTCCCTCCTTTGTTCCTTGTCCCGCCTGTTCTCTTTGGTTTCGCCATCAGCATTCTCATCATCAGATTGCATATCCTCGTCTAAATCATCATCAAGAGCTGACACTTTTGCTTCAATTTCATTATTCTCTTCCAATACAAACCGCTTTTGAATTCTTGGTAGAATTATGTCACAAAGACGTTCCTCTCTCAGTAATTCATCAATGAACTCATCCACGTGAATTATTTCGAACTGACCCTCGCGATTTTGGCGTCTCAGCTTCCTATTGTCATTGTAAAGCGGCTCTAAATATTTGTAACAATCTACGGATGTTCCGGTCAATCTCATGTAGAAAGCACCCAATGCGCGTACGTATTTGAACTCCTCGTTCTTTATAAACTCAACCACTATGTCTTTCTCTGGCTGAATCTGCAGCATTTTCAGAACTAAACACAGAAAAGGGGTCGGATAAATGAAGCCGCCGTGAACGCCTCCGACGTACCGTAATTCCATGGCCTTGTCCACCAGCAACTCTGCTGTCAGGGCAAAACATTCTTCTTTCCAGAATTTGGAGTCGTAAATGCGAGCTCTGATAATCTTTTCAATTAAATATTGGGGATTTGTTCCCCGGATTGATTTCGCGTCCTTTACCGTGCGGTTCGCCATTTTTTGTCAATTCTACTTCTTCTCTTCGTTATTGGCATGTGTCATAATAATGTAAATTTTGCCAGTGTCAAGTGTTTATATTATTAGTATGTCACAAAGTCGTATGTTGTCGTTCGTTATTTGTTATTAAAAAATAAAATGGTGTCTTTCATATAAAATAACTACGGATTATTTTTCCTCGAATCACAAAGAAACACAAAGTTTTTATTACAAATATTGACACCTGAGTCAATAACTCAAGTTATGTTTAAAAAATGGTTGTCTATAAAATCGGTTTACGGACGATAATTTTACGTGATAACGTCATAAGAAAACCGGCGCGGCGTCACAAGCTGAACGCATAGGCTCGTTTGCACGCTCGGCTCAGGCACGTTCAGGCAGAACGTGCGTCGTGCCATGAGAGGCACGGTGTTGGTGTATATAATTATGAAATATTATCGCGTATATCCATCTTCTTGCCAATCGTGGCACGATTATGGTTACGGTTATCTTATTGAGCCAAGCAAAAAATTAACTGGACATTTATTTTTACGGGACATCAACCTTTCGTAATACCAATTCAGCAATAGACTAACTGAAAACTGTTAGTATCGATGTTTTAATTGTATAGGAATTCCATATTCGCCCAATATGGAAACTAACTATTTTACAAAGGCCGATTGGCTGCATATTTTAAAATAAGTAGATAGGTATAATAACTACGCACACTTCAGTGTTTACACACACACACACTGATATCTAACAAAAATTGAAATTTTACAGCTTAATATTTATCTAGAGAATATCTGTTACCTATCGAAACACTTTTTGACAAAACTAGTATCATTAAAAGACTTATCTAACGATATGCCACACGATAAGGTAGGTACTAGAATATTTTTAAAATGATCCCCACTTCACATGTAGGGCAGGTATCCCTAAAACCGTTTATTTTCGCTTTTATTTAATAACTTTATACTACTTATTAACTGCTCCTCCGGAATCTGTCTACATAATAATATATTTACACACAATATACATTCGCGTCCCTATGTAGTTACTTACTAAATGATTTTTTTTTCGAATGGTGACACGATGACTGATTAAATTCAGTTTATTTACAGCTTATTCTAACATTACAGATTCTATCTAATGCGTAAAAATAAGAACACTGAACAGCAGGAGAAAAAAATTGGAATTAAGATAAAAAAAATGATATCGCGAGATCTCAATTCGGGGCGAACTTCTGTATAAAGTAGGTAGTTAAAGAATTATAAAATAAGTATGATCTTACAAAATAACAAAGATTCAATGTGAATGACACGAACTAAGATGATGATGATGATGGTGATGACAAGTTCAAGACGTAACTGACGTAACTATTAATCTATTCCAAAATAAGCAGTTTTTTTTAAAAGAGAAAGAGATGCTTATGTCACGCACTGATGATGTATTGATCCGATATCCATGTATATTATATCACCGTAGGCTTTAAATAATAACCCGACCCAACGTGTTAGGGCTCGAAGTGTACATCTGTTTTTTTTCTTTTAACCGACTTCAAAAAAAGAAGGTTCTCAAATCAATTGCACTTTTTTTAGTTTGTTTTCTTGTAACTCTGTCATTTATGAACCGGTTTGAAGATTTTTTTATGCGAATTTCTATAAAATCGGTAGTTTGGTTTTTAAATCAAAATAGCTGGAAAAAATAAGTTATCCAAGTAAACGAAATTTCGTATATTTATACAAATGAAGTCGGTTTTCTTAAGTAGGTATATAATACTTTACTCAAGCGCTTACGATAGTAATTGCTCGGCATATGATTTTTAGTACATTTCGAAGAACCACCTTTTCATTTGGAATAAATCCATTTGTAAAAATTCAGTGACTCGAGTTCAATGACTTTAATGAACCAAAAAAAAATTTTTGAGTGTGTCTTTAGACACAAATTTAAATTGGAAAGCGCATATTAGTAAATTAAACGCCAAACTGTCTAAGTATTGTTATTATTCTGTACGTTTTAGTATATAATCAAAAACTATAGCAACCAATGCTTATTAGGGGTATGTAAACCCTCAGTTAAGTTATGGCATTATATTTTGGGGAAATTTATTGAATGACTCTTTACTTTTATAATACAAAAAAGATGTTTATCTACGTATTATTTACAATATGAACAGCACCGATACACTGCGCAACATATTAGTTTGGGGAAAAAGTCTTTTCGCATTATAGTATGTATGAACTTGTAATAAAATCTCTTTGGCTATAAGTACTATTTGTATCTGGCTGGTTTTGGTATCATTAAAAGTTTAAATTTTAAAGAACATAATTCTAAATTCAAATTAGGAAAATGTGTGATTTTTATTTGTTTTTCGTACTGTCAAGATGAGTGAATTTAATGAAGAAATTCGATACATTTTAAAATTTTACTACAATAAAGGTAAAAATGCAACGCAAGCCTCGAAAAAAAATTTGCGCATTTTATGGACCTAGTGCAGTGTCTGTGAGAGTAGCACAAATTTGGTTTAAGCGTTTTCAATCCGGAAATTTTGATGTCAAAGATGCACGTCACTCTGGTTGCCCTATTACGGATAAAATGGATGCCATTTTCGAAAAAGTGGAGCAAGATCGGCATATCAGTAGTTACGACGTAGCTGAACTGAGAATTGGCCACAAAACAGTTTTGGCGCATTTGAAAAAAACTGGGTACACAAAAAAGCTCAATATTTGGGTACCTCACGAGCTCACTGAAAGAAACCTAATGAACCGTGTACTCATTAGTGATTCTTTATTACGTAGTAATGAAACCGAACCAATTTTGAAGAAGCTGATAACTGATGATGAAAAGTGGATCACGTACGACAAGAACGTGCGAAAAAGGTCGTGGTCAAAGGCCGGTCAGGCTTCACAGACTGTGGCGAAACCCGGGTTGACTCGCAACAAGGTGATGCTGTGTGTGTGGTGGGATTGGAAAGGCGTTATTCATTATGAGCTGTTACCACCAGGCAGGACCATCGATTCTGAACTCTACTGCGAACAACTGATGAGATTAAAGCAAAAAGTTGAGAGAAAGCGGCCGGAATTAATCAACAGAAGGGGTGTGGTTTTTCATCATGATAACGCTAGACCTCACATATCATTAGCAACTCAGCAAAAATTAAGAGAGTTTGGCTGGGAGGTGACCTTGCACCTTAAGATTTCCACCTGTTTCGGTCTCTTCAGAATTCTTTAGGCAGTGTTAGTTTAACATCACGAGAGGACTGCCAAAACCACTTGTCGCGGTATTTTGATCAGAAGTCCCAAAATTTCTATAGCAATGGGATCATGTCCCTACCTACAAGATGGCAAAAAGTTATCGAACAAAATGGTACCTACATACTTTAGTTAAATGTAAATAAACTATATTAAAAATTTTCAAAATTTTCTTAAAAAATGCGAAGAAACTTTTTCCCCACCCTATTATTTAGACAAAATAGCATATTAACTGTAAACTGTCTAACTATGTATTCATGAGATGTGTTTACTTGGCTAAGAAAACTAAAAATAAACATAAATTTAATGTTTGTATTCCACAAACAAACAGTGCCTACTATAGAAATAGTTCCTTCTATACTGCTATTAAATTTTTCCTACATATCTAGGCTCTTACTCTAAAATTTCTTATCGTTTAAATAAATCAAAAATATTTAAAAAATGGCTAGTTTACTTATACAAAAAATATTACTTTGATGAATAGGTTTTTTAAAATCTAAATCTATATCTCATGTCTCTACATATCGAAAAGGTATAATAATATTATTTTAGTACTCATGTCATATTTCGTAAGTAGGTACTATTGTATGCCCAAGATGGATAACTGTTGACTTGATACTAATGTTTAAAAAAACGTGTGCTTTTCGGTACTTACGCCCAACAGAAGTGATAACTTAAACTAATCTAACTAACGCTGTGGGTTAGAGTGAGAGAGGAGGAGCCTGCTTACCGCTGCCGTATGCGTGAGAGAAAGGGAAGCTAGACAGACTGGTGCCGTTACGCGTTACGTAATGAAGCGGTTTACCCTCCTATAAGAAGTTAACACTTCAAAATCTCCATCATAACTACCCATAAAGTGAAACAATAAAGTTTATTCTATTCAAGCATAGTGTTAATCATGCAAGATTTTGCCATTTGATTCGGAAATATAACACCAGCCAACCGACGCCGAATAAATCAAATTTCTAATGTAAACGGTCGATTCGTTTTGTTTCGTTACGTTAGTCGCTATGTTGTTGATTGTTGTTACGTTACATACTTACAATCTTACATTGAATTGATTGACTGTTGATACAATTCAGAGTTTTGTGTAAGCTGTAGTAAAGTAAGTACAATTTGAATGGGAGTGTTGTGGTGAGTTAGCGTACAGCACAGTGTTTCAGCGTTTTATATATTTGATTAGCGTGCAAAATGGTCAAGGCGAAACGATTGAAGCGCAACTCTGGCGAGGCTATGGAAGTTGACGATCCTGTTGCCGGTTGCAGTGGAACTTCTTCGAAAGCCAGAAAGATTCCCGTAGGAAGTGCTAGTGAATCGGAAGAAAATGAGTATGATCACATATCTGACGACGAAGAAGGTGGGATGCGTATCGGAGATATTTATATTCCTCCTGCCCCTAAGCCGGCACTTACGTTCGACCCTACCGGCCCCCGTATGATTATTACTCATATTGTTAACGAAAACTTCAAAAGCTACGCTGGTAAAGAGTTTTTGGGACCGTTTCACAAGGCAAGTCTATTTTATAGCTATTATAAAATTTATAAATAAATAATGTCGTAATTTTCTTACATCGTCTGACCCCCAAAGTAAGGAGTGCTTGTGTTATAGGTACCACATGACAACACGTTACTTTTTTTTTGTAAATATAATACAATATTATACAAAGAAACAGATCATACAAACATTTGTCTTGTGGCGGGATCAAACCCTCACTTTGCTGCGTCTCAGCCAGGCCTTGACCCACTGCTCCACAGAGGTCATCAGATGTATTATAATATCTTTAAAAAATGTTTATGTATTCTGTTCAGACCAAATAATTAGCAATGTTTCCAAACGCACACTTAAAAACTTATTTGAAAGTTCTAAAGTGTTCAGATGATTTAAAAATGTTACGCTGTTTATCTGTGGCATTAATTGTAAAGTGTGCCATCATATAGAAAGTTAATCACAAAAGTGTTTTATACTTTATACTTTACTTTATTATTATACATTCAACGGACGTAGCATGGTGAAACCTAGGTTTGGTATGACTGCAACATTGCAGTGAAATATACTCACACCAGAACACCACATACCACACTCTGCTGACCTGGTAGGCACTTCAAATCTTTGAGTATGAGGATCTCACATGCCCACATGCACAGTAGTATTTTGTATGTGGCTGGTTCCAAGCCTTCCAAGACTTTCTTAAATTAATCAATTGCTTCGATCTTCTTGCGAATAGTCAGTGTTCCCTAAACAATAAACTTTATCAAATAGGTATTATGCTAAAAATAAGATTAGACTTTGTTAATATTTACATTAAAACTAAAACTTTTTACTTATTAAAAACACAACATTTTAATCTATATACATCGATTAAAATGTTGTCTTTAACTGAACTGATAAATAATTGATTCAGGCGTGACTTTGCGGAAATCCATTACAAAACATTAAACAGATGGACAAATATTTAGTACAATTCCGCTAATCTATTCCTAAAGAGTTACCTCCAGAAGAAATTCGACAAGTGTTTCGCCTCTCCACGAGGCATCCTCATCTTTTTAAAACTGCTAGCCAATATTGGTAAAATTTTAATGACCACCAGCTTTGACCCTTGGGAAGATCACTTAGAAACAAACAAAGAATTTTCCAAATCGGTCTTTGAGTACATAATTGGTGCAAATTCATCAAAAAAAAAGTAAAAAAAAAGATTCCTATGAATTCCAAAATAATTTAAAAATGAAATACCTATAAAAAATTACTCTGGCATTATTAAGGATATACAAAAAAAAATATCTCTAGGAAAAAAAATATAAAAAATATTTGTACTAGTTCCTAGTACAAATATTTTTTATTTTATTAAAGACTAGGAGCATGAGCTAATATTTCTTCATCACACAGAGTTGAATTTAAGAGTCCTTGTTAATGTAATTAACTATAATACAAATATTTCAGAGTTTCACAGCAATAATTGGACCAAACGGCAGTGGCAAAAGCAATGTGATTGACTCCATGCTATTTGTGTTTGGGTATCGAGCCTCCAAGATCCGCTCCAAAAAGATATCCGTGCTGATCCATTCTTCAAGCAGATATCCTAACATACAAAGTGCAACAGTCTCTGTGCATTTCTGCCAGATTATTGATGAGGTAAGTGCTATTGTCAAGCTTGCCAAAATGAAAAGGAGAATTATTTATTAATTGCAATTAATATTAACAAAATTCAAATTTCGAAGGAATTCCCGCGCATGCCTTTATTACTTGTGTTCTTTTTTCAAAATATTGATCGGAAATCGGAAGAGGAATAAATCATTTGGTGGACTTGGAGTAAAAACGTTTTGTCATTTTACCTGTAAATAGCCATAGCTACCGGCTGATCTATGAAGAAATTAAAAAAAATAACATGTTAGAAATGGATTTCCAAATACTTCTCTCCGGCGAAACGCGTTAGAAATGAAATTCCATAGACTTTTCCGGCCTACTAAAATGCGTTTAGTAGGCCTGAAATGTTGTACTTTCTAAGTTATATTTGGAAATGGAATGGGTAAGTCTCTCAGTAGGTGTGGAACAATATTCATAGGCACATTTTGACGCGTTATGTGAGTTGCTTGAATTGGATACGTTAAATAAAAAATAAATTGACACGTGTTTTAGGGATTTTAAAAACAACTCTACAAAAGGGTTAAAATTCTTAATAAAACACAAATTATTTTGAGCTTCAAGATAAGTTTGAAAACTTACCCATAAAACGGGGAATAGCAGAGCGTCTCAGTCTTATAGAAAACGTTCAGAAAATCTTAATGCGTAGTGCGACCAACGCTATACCTACTACTCAACATTAATGATAAAGAAATACATGGCCTAGATTTCCAAAATTCTCTTTGAAAGAGCTACAAACGGGTATATGGAGGGTTTTTTACACGTCCATTTAACAAACTTATGAAACTCAGTGAGTTTAAAAGCAAAAATAAAATACCTACGTGTTCTATGGTTTTTTAAAAGCGACGATGATTTTGCAGCGATGTGCCTAAGTTTGAACATTTTCAATGCGTGATGCGATTACCGAAATTTGCGAAACTTTAGAAAAATAACTAGGTATTAAAATACAAATAAAATACTCGTTTGACGGTTTTTTCAAAATTCTATGTTTGCATGTAGGGGACAATCTCTGGATCTATTGAAACGGTTCCAAAATTTACTGTTAAATAGCTATTTTTTTCCAAATGCATAAAACTATTCAATAATTGTGTTTTTATTAATGAAACGCGCGTACGATGTCTCCAGCGTTTGTCTGTTTGTCGCGTTTTGCAGCATGTGAGTCTTTATGTTCCTAATCATTTTGCTGGTCTATTGGTTGTTTTTGTGGTTATTGTTCCATGTTGATGCGTTTTGCAGCTTGCAATTGCTGATGTTGCTAATAATTTTGTTTGTCTATTTCCTGTTGTTCTTGTTGTACGTGGTTCCGTCTTGCAGCTTGTAATTCTTGATGTTCTAAATAATTTTTTTGGTTTATTTGCTGTTGTTGTTGTTCATGTTGCATGTTGTTGCGTCTTTCTTCTAGTAATTGCTAGTTTTGTAAATAATTTTGTTGGTATAAGTTGCTGTTGTTGTTTTTATTGTATATAGTTGCGTCTTGCGGCTTCCCATTGCTGGTGTTGTAAAAAACTTTGTTGGTCGATTTGCTGTTGTTGTTGTTGTTGTTGCATGTTATTTTGTCTTGCGGCTTGCATATGTAGATGTTGTAAATAATTTTGTTGTCGCCTTGCTGTTACAATTAACTCTTTTCGTGTGGTTTTAAGCTATTGTTATTAGCAGCAAGTGGGAAATATGGTCCGCACGGTCCGTCGTATAATATGTACAGCTTTTCTTTGTAGTATTTTTGGTCGCAAGCCATTGAACACTCGCCGTCGTAGGTAACGTGGTTGCTAGCACAAATCGTTGATATCTCCCGACAGCCGCAATTCCCGTCTATCCGATTGAGGTACGTTGCGAAAGCAATCGCTAGCATTGAAACTAAAAGAAAAATGTACACATTTAATAAAAAAAAATGAGATTTCCTATAACACAATCAAACTTTTTATATTAGAAACTTCTTATCGTGTCGCTTGTTATTTAGAACCAGTGTGTCGAAAGGATTAAAGTACGCCTCTGAGGCTCCTTTCGTACACTTGGCGGCATGTCGTAGAAATTAGATTTAGATTTCTACGACATGCCGGTTTCCTCACAATGTTTGCGTTCACCATTTAGGAGTATTGGTATAAATAATGCCGGACATTTCACACAGCGTCATCCAGACCCAAAGTAAGCAAAGCTTGTGTTATGGGTACCACATGACTGGTATACTATTTATACAATTTTTTTTGTAAAATATGCTCTGTCCTTGTTGTTCTAACGTCAAAGAATAGTGATGGCAACGTATTCAAAGAATGCATCAGCTAGTGTGTGTTTATAAGATAGACCCTACATCTATACCAAGCTTCATCTAACGTGCAGCTGTTACTGATAAAAAATCACTTACACAAAACAAAAATGATCTTCATGTCGCTGCGTTTCGTCTAATGTGATATTATAAATTCCAATTTTCTTTAATACCGAGACTGTGTAATCATAATTTAGTATTTGATTACTTAATTTTTGTTAGAAAATGTATTAAGTAATTGATTTTTGCATCGAAACAAAATATAATTTTATACGGTTCCACATATAATTTTCTATTTGCATAGCTTTCTTTGTATTGCTCCTCAATATGCATGGTCGCCAATATGTATCGATTATTGTATTTGTCCCTATTTTTAACCGACTTCGTCGGAATCTTTTTTTTTATGTATGTTCACCGATTACTCAAAGGCGCTTGAATTATTTGGTAAATTCATTTTTTGTTTCAAAAAGTATACTTCCCAGGTTCATCTCATCGTATCAGCCCTTAAAAGCCGTATCAGCCTTTAAGAAGTCCACTGCTGAACATAGGCCTCCGTAATAGATTTCCAGGAAGAACGATTATGAGCCCTCTCTATCCACCGACTTCCTGCGATCTTTACAATGTCGTCAGTCCATCGGGTGGGGGGGTCGCCTTCGGTTCGTTTTCCGGTCCTTGGTCGCCATTCGAGAACTTTGATTCCCCAACGGTTATCAGTTCTGCGAGCTATATGGCCTGCCCATTTCCACTTCAATTTGCAAATTTTGACTTCTACGGATTTCCTCGTTGCGGGTTTTATCACGTAGTGAAACACCCAACATAGCTCTCTCCATATCACGTTGCGCGACACTGAGCTTGTGTATGAGGCCAATAGTTAGCGACCTAGTCTCAGTTCCATATGTCATCACTGGCAACACGCACTGATTAAAGACTTTCGTCTTGAGGCTCTACGGAGAACTTTTAAAGAAGAACAATTCCAACATACATCATTTTTGCGTAACTTAAACCGTTTACGCAGCGCACGCTGCACGCGCACGGAAGCTCTCAAAAAGGAATATTTTTTCCCGATTTTGCAACATTTTTCATTGATATAACTTTTAAAACTATCATGGTTTTGCACATAATTTTCACTCAAAACGGGATATTTACCATGATATATGAGTTTTTCTGCTTCTCGATATTTGGGCACAGTTGCATGCGCCATGATCACGAGATAAACTGAAGTCTTTGCGGGTGGATGTTATTGGCAGACAAAACGGTCTACCCTCTTTCTCAGTCTTTTACTGCGAACATTACCCCTACTACCGGTTTCACTGTCACTAACAACTCGATCACGATTACGACACACAACACTCACGGTATCTGGACGCATAACCGGTACCTCACTTTTACGATTTCCACACATCCTCACCACAGGGTTCCAGGCTCCAGACAATTGAAAACCGTCTTCTCGATTGAAATTCCTGTGTTTGGTAATCTCTAAGTTGTAGTTGTAGTTGTTCAGAGGCAATCCTCTGAACAACTACAACTACAACTGAAGTAAACTGAAGTCTTTGCGACTTCAGTTTATCTCGTGATCATGGCGCATGCAACTGTGCCGAAATATCGAGAAGCAGAAAAACTCATATATCATGGTAAATATCCCGTTTTGAGTGAAAATTATGTGCAAAACCATGATAGTTTTAAAAGTTGTATCGCTAACCGGTACGGGCCGGATATAGTTAAAATGGTGAAAGACCTAGAACGTTTGCGGAGAAAGTGTGAATGTCTACGTGTATCGCTGGAATTTTTAGTGAAGTGTCGGGATACAGACCGACACCAGTGTGTGTGCGTATCAAATCTCGTGATGACATTCCGGGATCCGCAAATATTCTACGACAAGCGAGTGTCAAATTACTGCGAAAAACAATACGGAACAATAGACACCGGTTTCATACATTGCAATTGGAATTATATAAAATTCATTTCAAGTGCATTAGTGTGTTGTCACCTACGGATTTTGATACTTGTGACCGTATTACATACATGCAAGCTCAGCGCTCTGGGGATCAAAGTTCATATAAACAGAACGGTAAGTTAGAATCCATGTTGAAAACACAAAAGCGAGTTGTCCCCTACCAGACACATGCAGATATTAACTCACAAAAAACTCGAACGGTTATTAATTTGCCTGACAAGGTTTTGAATGATTCTGCTCTCAGAGTGTTGGAGAAGGGTCTAAATTTTGCCCCTACCACGAAAAGCATCTCTTATGAGAAAGTGATCGGTAATGTGGAGGAGGTCATTCGTTATAATAGAATACCAGGAAGTGACGCGGAGTGTCTAAGACAGGACATTGCATTTATATTACGTCATACCTCCAGAACCCAACATTACTAAGGATGAGTTGATGGCGTTAAAGAAGTTCCGCCAAGATACCAACTTGTTGGTCCTTAAGGCTGATAAGGGGAACGCTACGGTAGTTATGAACGTCACAGAATACGAGGATAAAATCCTGAACTTGTTGAAAGACACTAACACATACAAACTGGTGAATTACAATCCGACGGCTAGAATACATCGTAGTACCCAGAAAATTATAAAGGAGTGCCAATACGCTATAGGAGAGGAACTAAGAAAATACCTGTTGCGCCCTAAAAACATCCAGCCACCTAAACTGTATGGTCTACCTAAAGTGCATAAACAGAATGCTCCGCTGCGACCCATCGTTAGTCAGATTGACTCACCTACTTACGAGTTGGCGAAGCATGTAGCGGGTGTGTTGCAACCTTCTGTAGGCCTGACATCATCTTTCGTGAAAGACTCTCGTCACTTCATACAGATTCTTCAGCAGACAACGGTTGATGAGAGTGAGGTGATGGTTAGTTTTGATGTGGAATCCCTCTTTACAAACGTCCCTATAGCCGACTGTATGAAGGTGATAGAGACTAGAATACAGAGAAATGGTATCCCAGCAGAATATGCCAAGCTTTTATACCATATTCTGGCCACAAACTATTTCTTGTATAGGGAAAATTACTACCTACAAATTGATGGTGTTGCCATGGGAAGTCCCGTCGCTCCCGTAGTGGCCAATATATGGATGGATTATTTTGAGAACCTGGCTATATGCTCTGCCCCCTTGCCAATGAAGTTGTGGAAAAGGTACGTTGATGATGTTTTCTGTATTGTAAGAGGCAATAAACATGAGATTGAACTCCTTTTGGCATACCTAAATGGCGTACATACCAAGATGCGGTTTACGTATGAAATGGAAAGTGATCGAAGCTTGGCTTTCCTGGATGTGATGGTACAGATTCGTGATGATGGTAATTTAGGCTATTCGGTTTATAGGAAGCCGACCCATACGGATCGATATCTCCATGCTGATTCACACCATCACCCTCGGCAGCTTAACTCGGTTGTAATATCTCTCACAAACCGTGCTTTCGACCGTGATGAGTACTCCATAAAGAGTGAGCTAGCTCATGTTCAGCATGTCCAACGTAAAAATGGATATAAGCTTCGATCTTTTCCAGTTAGACAAAGGCCTAAACCCCACAGATGTATAGTAGAACGAAAACCTGCTTTTCTACCGTACATCAAAGGAGTGACGGACAAAATTGCGAAAGCCCTGCAAAAATTGTCCATAAAACAATTTTTACAATCGGCCAAACAAAACGTACCATAGCTTGTCGAGTGACAGAACACATCCGGGCGGTCAAAAATATGGACACACAAAAGTCAGCCATAGCTACACATCTACTAGAATCTGGCTCAAACCACTGGATCGAGTTACACAATCCACAGGTAATCTTAACTGAAAAACATTACATCCCAAGATTGGTACAAGAGGCAATAGAGATTACCAAACACAGGAATTTCAATCGAGAAGACGGTTTTCAATTGTCTGGAGCCTGAAACCCTGTGGTGAGGATGTGTGGAAATCGTAAAAGTGAGGTACCGGTTATGCGTCCAAATACCGTGAGTGTTGTGTGTCGTAATCGTGATCGAGTTGTTAGTGACAGTGAAACCGGTAGTAGGGGTAATGTTCGCAGTAAAAGACTGAGAAAGAGGGTAGACCGTTTTGTCTGCCAATAACATCCACCCGCAAAGACTTCAGTGTATCTCGTAATCATGGCGCATGCAACTGTGCCGAAATATCGAGAAGCAGAAAAACTCATATATCATGGTAAATATCCCGTTTTGAGTGAAAATTATTTTTCATTGATGCTTCACTCCTATTCACTCCTATATAAAGCCTAAAGCCTTCCTCGATAAATGAACTATCCAGCACAAAAATAATTGTTCAATTCAAACCAGTAGTTCCTGAGATTAGCGCGTTCAAACAAACAAACAAACTTTTCAGCTTTATAATATTAGTATAGATAACTTTTGTGTGTTGACGTGTCTTCAAATAATCATATTTATCAGCGTCCAATTTAAATTGAACTACATCATAATACAAATTAAAACGAAATGTTTACAGAATTTTATTTGATGATCATTTATTGTTAGTTATGAGTGAATTCGTCGCACAAAACGTCGTTATTAAGTTACAAACATAATCGTCTTTACTTATAAACGCCTCTCAACTTGAACACTGCCTAAATAGTCCATTAAAATGTTACATTTTTTAGGCCTTAGTGTGCATTTGTCAGAGGACGCAATTTTATTTTTTTAATGTGTAGGGGGGGTCAGTAGAAGCTTAAGTTCAAGTTTGTGGGGTCGGCACCCTTGTCCCCCGGCCGCCATCTTGGAAAAGGGGGTGCAAAGGGTTTTCGCGCTGTATCTCGTAAACTAGTTACCTTACAGAAAATTTAATCAAACATAAAATGTAGCAAATTAAATTTCCTACAATTTTATTTCTATTACTTTTTATCGTCAAGTGACCAACAAAAAAGTTATAAACAAAAATAAATGAAAATTTTGTAACAAATTTCCTTTTGGAGGTTATAACTTTTTTTCAGTTCATTTTACAATAAAATGACATCACAGCAATTTTGTAGAGGGTTTTTCAACAAACAATTTCCTCTATATATTTGTTTCATTTTATTTATTTATCTAGGTTTTACAGCGCTCCAAACTTAAACGGATTCTCGAATGCTCATAGGGATGCAATAAAAACTAAAAATTAGGCTTACTTTTCTATCTATATTTTTTTTATTCATACAATTTATTATGATCTTAACATTCCTATGCTATTATTGAACTATGTTTGACCCTTTTACCCACTACAAAACTTAGAACCCTAAGCAGGTAGAAAAGGCCTTAGTAGTTGTTTGAGAACAAATGAACCTCTACCTTATTTATTTTTGTTTATAACTTTTTTGTTGGTCACTTGACGATAAAAAGTAATAGAAATAAAATTGTAGGAAATTTAATTTGCTACATTTTATGTTTGATTAAATTTTCTGTAAGGTAACTAGTTTACGAGATACAGCGCGAAAACCCTTTGCACCCCCTTTTCCAAGATGGCGGCCGGGGGACAAGGGTGCCGACCCCACAAACTTGAACTTAAGCTTCTACTGACCCCCCCTACACATTAAAAAAATAAAATTGCGTCCTCTGACAAATGCATACCCAAATGTAACTTTTCAATGGACTAAAACACTGCTTAAGATTCCTTGTCACTATTTGTCATTATCTTACAAAAAGGGATGGCACTATTTTAAACAGTGATTAAGTTTTAAAAGAAGTTGAGAGACTTATTAGTAAGGTTATTTATTATTAGCACCGTATCTAATGTCGAAGTGGAACTTTAATCACGACATTAATTTAACACACGAATAAAGCTACTTATCAGTAATCATAAAGAAAATCTTTTAATTGAAGTCCATTATTAAAATTCCGAAATTTTCAATCAGAGATTAAGAAATAGAATCTCAATCCAAGTGAGCACTAGGCACTAGCACTAGTGAGGGTAGGAACTCGGCGAGAGACGCGAGAAGGGGCGCTACAGTTTTTTGAGTTCATGTTGCTCAGAGTTATTTTGCTCATCTAATTGCTGTTTGTCGCGTTTTGTAGCGTGAGAATCTTTATGTTCTAAATCATTTTGTTGGTTTATTGGCTGTTATTGTTCTTGTTGCATGTTGTTGCGTCTTGCGGCTTGTAATAGCTGGTTTTGTTAATAATTTTGTTGGTATATTTACTGTTGTTCTTCTTGTTGTATGTAGTTGCGTCTTGCGGCTTACCATTGCTGGTGTTGTAAATAATTTTGTTGGTCGCTTTGCTGTTGTTGCAATTGACTCCTTTCGTGTTGTTTTAAGTCATTGTTATTAGCAGCAGGTGGGAAATATGGTCCGCACGGTCCGTCGTATAATATGTATAGCTCTGATTTGTAGTATTTTTGGTCGCATACCATTTCACACAGGCCGTTGTAGGTAACGTGGTTGCTAGCGCAAAGCGGTGGCGCATCCTGACAGCCGCAATACCCGTCTATCCGTTTGAGGTGCGTTACGGAAGCAATCGCTAGCATTGAAACTAAAAGAAAGATGGACACATTTAATGATATTTCCTGTAACACAATCCTACTTCTTATATTAGAAATTTCTTATCGTGTCGCTTGTTATTTGGTACCCGTGTGGTGAAAGGATTAAAGTACGCCTCTGAGGCTCCTTTCGTACACTTGGCACATCTCTTTGAACGTTTTAAATTCTACGACATGCCGGTTTCCTCACAATGTTTGCCTTCACCATTTGGGAGTATTGGTATAAATAATGCCGGACATTTCACACAGCGTCATCTAGCCCCAAAGTAAGCAAAGCTTGTGTTATGGGTACCATATGACTGATATACTATTTATACTTTTTTTTGTAAAGTCTGCTCTGTCCTTGTTGTTCTAATGTCAAAGAATAGAGAAGGCAACATATTCAAACAATGCATGCAGTGTGTGTTTATAAGATAGACCCTACATCTATACCAAGCTTCATCTAAATACGTGCAGCTGATACGGCTTGATTGAGCCACAAACAAACATAAACATATACAAACATCCACACAAACAATAGCATTTTAATAGTATTCGTAGTAAGGTAGGATTAATTAACATATAAAATATTACATGTTTCTAAATATGATAAAGTACTTTTTTTATTTATTATTGTTATTAAGAGCCCGTGACATCACACTGCTGGGCAAAGGCCTCCCTTCCTTTCCTCCGTCTCTGTCTAAAGCCATTGGCGTCTAACTCGTCCCTTCATCTTCACCTCGGTCTGCCGCGAGGTCGTTTTCCGTTAAGGGGTGTCCACTCTGCGGTGACTTTAGCCTATAATGCATCCGACCTGTGGCAGATGTGGCCTGGTCAGTCCGACATGAATTTACCTCTTGCTGTCCGACATGTCCTACGTTTTTTATAAATAAAAAATCACTTACACAAAACAAAAATGATCTTCATGTCGTTGCGTTTCGTCTAATGTGATATTATAAATTCCAATTTTCTTTTATACCGAAACTGTAATCATAATTTATTATTTGATTATATCATTTTTGTTATGAAATGTATTAAGTAATTGATTTTTACCTTGAAACACAATATAATTTTAAACGGTTCCACATATAATTTTCTATTTGCGTAGCCTTCTTTATATTGCTACTCATTATGTATTGGGCCCCAATATGTATCGGTTATTTTATTTTTCTCCATTTTAATGACTTAAATTCAAAGGGAAATTCTTCTGAGTTCCGGGAACGCTCCGGATGTGGAATGAGCTCCCTGCCGAGGTTTTCCCGGGGAATACAGTATGGGAGTAATTCAAGAAGGGAATTAATAGGTTTCTCGGCGGTCGGTAACGCGCATGCGATGCTCCTGGTGTTGCATGCGTCCATAGGTTTAGGTGACCGCTTATCATCAGGCGGGCCGTAAGCTATTTATCACTATTGTGGTATAAAAAAAAACCCAATCATACTCGTTTACTCGACAGATTTGATACAGTTTTACAAACTACAATATCCGTTATATTGAATGTCCGATTCTTCGCTCGCAAAAATAAATCTATAATGTGATCTTCTACCACCTGTTTTTAATTCCTTATTGATGTTACCTAGTTTATCTACTGTATTTCTTACAAACTTCAATTCACCGCGTCAGCTCTTAAGCTGAATTGAATTTTCCATCTTTAGTTCACGTTTTACAGCAACTGTAAAACATATTCCTCTTATCCAGGATTAATGACCCTAGTGACCAGGAGTGAGGACCTTTATATTTATTTATTTTTATTTATATAGAACTTTAGTGTGTTGGAAGTGTCTTCAAACAATGATAATTATCAACGTCCAATTTAAATTGAACTGCATCATAATATAAATCACTTACAACTCATACATCACTTACTACACTCGCCCTTAACTTCCACATGCACGTGGGCACTTTTGTTAACCAGACACTTAAGAGACTGCTACCACACAGAAGAGACCACACTACACGACACGAATACAAGTTCATTCTTCCACTCATACACACACACACACACACACTTTTTGCACGCTTCTTTTCACACAAACACACACACACTCGAACTGTAGGTACACTGAATGTTGTATTGTGCTCGTTTTCGGCTCATCATCTCGAAGGTAATAGCTCAAAATCTTTTGAAATTGCAACACACACGCACTTTTAGTTTCAAGTATCTAGTGTCTTACCCAGGGACCGTACAACCCCGATTTCGAGTTAACTCCCTAAAAAGTGTAACCCCATCATTGGGTATGCAGTCGATGGGGTTACCCTTTCGTTTGAGAAACCTCTTCCTAACACAAGCGAAACTGTAACCCGTTCATTTGGGTTTTCAGTCGATAGGGTTACGCTCTCTGAGGGTATCTGATTGAATGAGGTTACCTCTTGATAGGGGTTATTAATGTAACACCATGGTTACCTATCATTCCATTTCACGCTGTGAGGTAGGGAATTTTGAAAATAAATTTATTTACTTGATTTGTTATAGATTAGTTTCGTTCGCCCGATCGCTTTATCCGGTAAGGTTGGGCTAGAAAGGAAGTGCTCCACTGCGTAAAAACTAAAAACCAAACAAAAAAAAGTAAAGTTAAGTGTTTTCAAATCAGTATGTATGTAGGTATACATACTGAGTGGTACTGAGTGGTAGGTATACATATCTTCAGTGGTATGGTACCTACATAATGATCAGATATAAATAATTACAGACATGTACAAAATATTATACAATAACATAAAATACATGTGAAATAGTTGCGCTATCTAAGGACCGTTTAAAACGACCTATAGATACATAGCTCAACTGATCAAGATCACTTTTTTTTTCAATTCAATAACTCTTTATTCAATAAAATCACAAGGGTCGTTTTGAATCGTCTTCTTACATGCTAGTGAATCCAGGTGCCGGTTCCTCCTAATCCCAGTTCAAGAAGAATCCGGCAAGAGCCACTGCCAGAGCCAGAGCGTTCCCAAGACACTGGCGGGATTGCCTCGTTGATTGGCAATGCTAATTCGCTGAGCCAGATAGGAGCCAGCTCTTGGGTTACGCAATGTATCTACCAGACACCGTGAAATAATTTTGAAAACGCGGTGGGCTCTTGTTTCCCACGGGGCCAGGGTCTCGACTCCAAAAGGCTCATATATGTAGGCCTTATCAAGGCCGGCATTTTTGCGCCTTTTGAAGTCCTCGGCACATTCAGCCGCCGCACCAGCTCTTACGGAAGTCCCCGACAGATGGGATGCGGCCAGGGTATCTACGCATGTAGCATCCCACACCAATGCCTACCCATCTTCCAAGGGACAAGAGTAATTCCGTCGGTCCTCTTACCATCATCACGTATCAGACTGTTCGGTTCGAGAATAGTTGGTACGTTGACGCTGGTAAGTGCCCGATGAATGACATTTTTAAGACTTGCGTGGTGGGCAATCCTACCGGGGCGGCCCTAGAACACGATAACCCATAGAGACCAAACTGGTCGATCGCTGTACCACACTGGCACCGATGAGGGGCGCAGCACCGCGCACCCAACCGCAGATAAATTCCAACTCGAAATGTTGTAGGATCGAATGTGCCAATGTTAAATGATGTTAGTGCTTTTAACTAATGTCCTGACTCCCATATCGAAACGGCTACAAGACGGGAGCGATCTACGGAGCTGGAGCTTGAGCATGTTTCTAACAGATGATTCTATGTAAGCTCATATATAGACCCGTCCCATTGCCGTTGGGCCGAAAGATTCTTGGAGGGAGCGGAATTAGGGCAAGCACTGTTTCAAGCGTTTCTAGCTTCGTCTAGATTTAACATTTTAAGAGTGATGCCAGAACTAGCCGGAAAAGACGGAATTAGATTTTTTTCTTTTACTAGTGCTAGACGGCAAGACAAGAACATGAACAAGGACAAGAACTGTAGAAGACAAGAACGCTGGTAGGGCAACACTTGAAATTTTGCGAATAGCCTTCCAATTTGACAAGAAGGGAGGCCTGCAGCCATGCCTTGTCATCCTGATGAATATTAAAAACCGACGATAAAGTGTCCTTTATTAAGTTGTCTAATCCATCCACCAGCTCGCTATGTTTCCACAGTTGACAACATATTAAAGCGTAAGTAAATTTTGGAACAAAAAGACTAAACTTAATAATTGTAAAAGCCATATGACTATTAAAATCTGTCAAAGGTTTTGCTAAAATTTTGAATTTTCTCATCTATGAAGATCGGAAAAGACTCGTCAGGAATTGGTGAACTGAGGTGACGAAGTGAACATTTTATCAACAACTGTAATATTTGAGGCCAAACTGTTGAATTTCAAACAATTTAATTTTTATTCAAACGTAAAGCTCGCATTTTGAATAATTTAGCTCTAAACCAATCTGCCAAAATTTATCACTGATGAATTTTAGATCACCAAAAACAGTGTCCACATCTCCACCTAAAGTAAAGTAAAGTAAAGAAATGGATAAATTTCGGGAATGTTGTTTTTAATTTCTTTAAGCAAGACACCCCTATCTACGGAATTTAAGGCGTTTTTATTAAATATCCACGTTTAAAATTACTACCCGCAATTTTGATTCAAAAATGTACGAAGAGAATGTACTGCGGCTTCACAGCCACCACGCGAACCAAAGCCTAGCTGTACAGGTCGGAAAAAGTCACCGAGATATGCGGCTTTTTTACGACAGTAGACTTTAGCTCAAAGCGGCGGTAGGTGCTACCCACGCCTATGGTCTAATAATAAGTCTTTCTTTTTGAGTGCGCATAGGTTCGCTCCGTACAGAAGCTCAGGGATCTCGCTATTGACTCGACCTGGCAACATCAGGTTGATCAGGGCCGTCATATATTTCAGAAGAACTTCACCGGCATGGCCCGAACCACCAGATAGCAGGTCATTTAGATGTGGAGACACGGCATCCAGGCCGCCAGCAGAGCCATTCTGGACATGTCGGCACTGAGTGCTTCCTGACTGGTTGCGTCAACAGCGTTATCACTCTCTTGCGGTGGATCGGGGAGTTGGAAGTTGGGCGATGGGAGAGGGCGCTTACTCTCAAGAGATTTGAGAGTGTCATTAGAATTTGGAGTTATCGTGTCACTAGGAAATAGAATACGGGAGGCACCCATAATATCACCATCGCTAAGTTTACTTTCTACAAGTTTGTAGATAGCAGACTCAGAGACTGGTTTGGGAGATTTAGAATTGTTTGTAGGTCCAAAAAAATTTTGAAATAAGGTGTGCACTCAATCTTGCAATGTACCTAACACAATGTTGTTTTATCCGAGTAGTGATGATTTGTTGTTATCAGATAGATAGAAAATAAATTAAATACAATTTACAATTAATAATAAAAAAAAAAATACCAAAAGTCGGGAGCAATATACTTATCGTAAAAGATACATACAAATGAAATGACAATAATCAGTCGCATCGTTTCCATCAGCTTGAACGGTCGCTTCGTAGTGGCTACCTCTATGTTTACCTAGATTATACGCGTGAGTCAACGCGACGTAAAATGGCTAGTCCAAAAAGATCAGACACTATTGTGATTGACACTGTTCTTGCATTTATACAATGCAAGCTGGACGTTATGGACCAGGTCAGTCTGACCCAAATCCTGACTTCCAGCTACACTGAAGCCCAGATCGCAGACGCCAAAAAGGTACTACACGATACAACGGCGACCACCATCCGCCTGATAACAAGGCAAAGGGAAGGGCGTGGCAAAAAGGACATCGAGGATATCTTCAAGGTGTTCCTGGAGACCGATCCTGATGACGTCCCGACGTTTGTTTGTCGAGACCTCACCTCTCTTACGCCGCTGACTTGGGAACACGTGGACGTTACGTGTGTCCTTAAACAGATAACACAGCTGAAGGCAGATGTCTCCAGCATCCAGGCGCAACTTCAACTTTCGGAGCAAACTGTATCCGAGTTGAAGCTCGAAATTGTGGCATTGCGCAATGTGCAGTGCCAGCTATTTCGCCGCAATCAGCGCAAAATGTAAATATGCGACGAGGTGCAATCCGATGCCGGACTTCACCTGTCAGCAGTTATGAAGACGCGACGTTTTACACCGATACGCAGGTAAATGACCGACCGGCTTCTCTGACCTTGGCCCCCGGAACGTCAGCCCCGCAGTCTGCGATTTCTGCGCCCCCTCCTGCTCCCCGAGCCCCCCCGGCTCCCGCGCCTCCAGCTCGCCAGCAGAAGAAGAGTTACGCGCAGGTGTCCCGCCATCCTCAGCCGGCACGCCCGGCGTCCAACGCCGAGACGCACCGAATGAGTCAGGCACGGCCGAAGAAGCCTAGCGGTGGCTTGCATAAGGTCGACGATGAAGGCTTCACTATCGTGGAGAAGAAACGTCGACCGAAATCGTCCCGAAATCGGCGAGGTACCGCTCCGCTATCTGCTGGGCTCACTCTGCAGACAGTGGAGCCTACCGTGTCGATTTATGTGTCTCGGTTAGACCCGACCACTACGGGGGAGAGTATTCTCCGGTACGTGGACGAGAGAGGCCGATGCCGGATCAGGGAGCCGCCCGCTGTACTTGTGCATGTCTTGAAGCGGTTAGAATCAAATATAGAGACCAACTTCAAGTCGTATGTGCTCCGGGTAGCTGCTAAGTACAAGGACGTATTTTTCGCACCCGACTTCTGGTCAGCAGGAGTTGTCTACCGACGTGCCCTGACTTTTTGTGTAGTTTATAAGTTTATATGTATATATATGTTAGTCTATAAGGTATTTATTTTCTATGGGCCCTTGTTATTGTATTTCTTACATTTAATGTTGTTGCCTGAAATAAAATTTAATTTAATTTAATACTCAAATTTTTTATGTATGAAGCGCGGGCTGATTATAATTATTAAAAAAAATGATTATTTGAAAGTTAAAACTCAAAAAAAAACGTTCGAATTTTGAACTTCTTGTTCTTATATCGGATTAATTATGTGTCATTGAAATACTTATTATGAAGGTACTATTGGCAAATTCTGTCATCCCTATAGATCCTTTTTTATGGAACGCTATCTATTTTAGCTTAGGGAACGTATTCCGGGATAAGAAGCCCATATGTTATTCCAGGCTATAATATATATCTCTAGCAAATTGCATCTAGCTCCGTTCAGATCCGTTTAACATGAACTTCATCATTACATAGTATAACACAAAGTCGCCTCCCGCTGTCTGTCCCGTTGTATGCTTAGATCTTTAAAAATATGCAACGGATTTTGATGTGGTTTTTTTAATAGATAGAGTAATTCAAGAGGAAGGTTTATATGTATAAAACATGCATAATATATAGTAGAGAAACACTGATAACTTTAGAGGTTTCTAATGTCGTAAATAAACTCATTTTTTTGCGCTTACATTGCAAACGCTGGCTGAATGGCATTGGCTGAACCCTACAAGATAGATCAAAATAATGTACTACAGTTATTGTACACCTTGAAAAGGTCTACACAAAAGTCCGCAATGGTATATGTCTATCTCTTAGTCTATGTTGTTGTCTTAGATAATGTTGTATATAAAGACATTCTGTAGTATATTTAGTATCAGCATTGCACCCGTGCGAAGCCGGGGCGGGTCACTAGTTATATATATACAAGCTGTCCCGTTCGCGACTTCGCGAGTTTTAAAAAGAGAAAAAATGTCTAATTGTAAATCTAAACCATTCTCGAATCCACTTGAACACACATAAAAATTTCATCAAAATCGGTTCAGCCGTTTAGGAGAAGTTTATTTACAAACACACGCACTGAATATTTATATTTATAAAGATTTATAATATTAGTAGGATATAATATAAAAACACCCAGACCCAAGACAAATATTTGCAGGTCATACAAATATTTATCAAATTTATGTTATTCTGTACTTAGTGTCTGTAATGAAATTTATACATCTGTAATCTAAAATGAAAGCAGTTTAAAATAGATACATAATATTTAATTCGAAAATTAATATTATGTACCTATTTTAAACTGCTTTCATTTTAGATTACAGATGTATAAATTTCATTCACAAAAATAGAATCAAGTGCTAGCAGACAAAAATTTGTCAGCTTTATGGTGACAGCTACCTATCCGATAGTACTTATCTACTCATATAACCATGATACGGAATCCTAGGACTGTTGGATCTTTATACACGTGCTATATCTAAATAAACTTTTGTACTCATTTCATTTCTACCCTTAAACATAACCGTTAATTTTAGAATCCGTAAATTGAGGGTGCTACAATTTTTGCAGACACGTCGTTCAATTGTATCTATAATTCCTACATGACATGTAAGTCGTGATCGAGGATAGCTTATGACTTCTATCACATAACAAAAGAAATAACTCGGAAAACAAAGAAAGTCTTATTCAATCACATAAATAATATATATATTTTACATATTAAACAGCCCTGGGTTGCTCTGAAGTTAAATAAGATTAGGGAAGTTATATGTATTGCTATAATATCTGGTGTTAATACACGACTACAGGGGCTACTCCTAATCCAGAGTGTGGATAATAGTTTGAATAACGATATTTAGGTCCGCGATTGTCTTTAGAAATAGATGGTTTCGGAGTTCTTCGGGGATAAGTATTATAAGATGATTTATCTATGACGGGATTAACATGACCAAACCATTGCTCCTGGTCGTTATTCGGCCGCGTTTGAACAGAGGATTGTCCTAAATCTGAGTACTGAGAGTTATAACCATTTGAGCTCCCTCTGCCATAAGAAGCATCCGAGCTCCCGTCAATGCGAGGACCTTTCCAGTGTTTTTGGTTCTCGCTTGGTCTGTACGGTGATGTTGAGAAAACACCGTGTAACGTTTGCCGCAACGCGTTCTTATCTTGAGGAAAGGACTGCCCTAAGTCAGAGCTTCGGTAATTCATGTTATAAGATTTCTTATTGCCTCTACCCTTAGGAGTTTTAGTTCTACAGGGCCCATTGTATAGCTTGTGTAAGTCGAATAGAACTATCGGATTGGCTCGTTTGTCGCAATTCATGTCACATTCGCCATAGTATGTCTGGTCGTTTGATGCGCAGATTGGGTGGATTTGGGAACATGAACAAAAAATTGAATCTACCATTCTCGCCGAAGCAAGCACTGCTAGTATGGGAACTGTAAACATAAAAATAGTTGACATTAAGTTAATGTGGTTTGTCATGATCTGTTGCCAAACTAAAATAAAAATATTTTTTAATATTTTCTTAGTTTTCAAGTAATATGGCTAGCGAAACTATAGTCTTGCAATTGTTAGAGTAAGTGCGCCAATTATGGACTTGTTCTATAATATGGACTACCGGTGTTTCTCAAAGAACGTCCTTTGTATCGAGCCATCGGCCAACGCACCTTAAGGTTCACCCCTCCTGCGGTTTACCAGTCGTTTGCAGGCCGGCAAAGGGTGCGCAGGTATTCACCGGAGCCATTTTTCGTTTTTTTCAACGTGCAATGTAATTTCTTAGCTAACTTCGTAAGCTCATAATTTCAACAAATATTATTCTTTGTGTAAGTGGATTAAGGGGAAAGGCGAGTTATTTTACAATTGTTCAATTAATTGCAATATCCATTAGTTTTTTTAATTTTCAGAAAATAATATTAACCCAGAAATGTAAGTGTGTTATAATGTTACGAGCCGGGTACTGATAAATTATGAAACCAGTCGATTTTGCTAAATAATAACTTTAATTTCAAAGTTTCAAACACACAGAACTAAATCCACTAATTCTACTAGTAAACTTTCCAATAGAACACAATAAGAGTCGCAACACTAAAAAACTGATAACACTTCAAAACTTTCGCACTTGTATCACTTGCTTAGCCGAAAATAGACTGACTGTATCCGCAAACCACCGCCGTATTTATACGAGCGTCGAGTGCGTCGCGCAAAACCGCGACGCAACTCGAACGTTCGAGAACGAACCGGAACGCGCTCAAATGTTCGCTTGCAATAGAGAGATATTGCTATCTCGTTCACTCTTATGCATTCGATACGTGTACTTTGTAGTTTGCATCTACTCGATACCAGATGGCGTTGTAGGTGAATATTTAATGCGTCCGCCTGCCAACAGATGGAGCTATGTATCGGGCGCAACAATAATATCTACCACCGGCATGTTTTGAAAATGGACTAGTGGTCCATATTACAAACAGTCTCTTATATTTCATTTTAATGTTTAAGAAGGGCATCTACAACCAAAGAAAAGACCAGACAAACATGGGATAATGGCATGGCAATGCAATGGAAAATGCAATTAAAGCTATACATGAAAAGAAAATGGGGTTTTTGAAAGCATCCAAAACATATGAAGTACCCGAAAATACCCTTATACGCTTATCAAAAATCGAAGCCCAATCACTTATCGACAATACGAACCATAAGTTTGTAAGAAAATCGACTTTACCGAGTGACTTGGAAGATGAATTGGCTGATTATATTCTAGAAATGGAAAAATCTGGATTTGGTCTTACACGCAAGGACAGGAAAATTCATGATTGAGATTATTCCTCAAGCGCCATCCTAACCTATCCTTTCGCCAACGAACAGGCACATCAATTGCAAGAATGAATGGCTTTAACAAAGAAAATGTAAACGCATGTTTTGACTTGTTGGAGAGCTCTTTACAGGATACAGGATGCAATCCTGTATCCTGCGTCCTGTAGAAACAGGACTAGTTTAACTATGGTCCATATTTGAAACCATATGGTTCATATTTGGTACACTTTTTGCAAATTCACAATAATGACATATTTTAGAAAATGTTGATTATTTCTAAGATTCTAAGAGAATTTTATTAATCGTTTATGTTACTAAATAATCATCGAACTGTTCAAGATATATAAGGCTGATGAAACATAAAAATTCTGAGTTTTATTTGACAAAATCCTTATGGTGGTCCATAATTGGCGCACTTACTCTAACTATTTTTCTACGACTAGGACATAATATTTCAATGAATCGAAATCTCAGTTTTTCTGTTTAGTTTTCAGTATTGCGTTTCTTCACAACAACTAAATGTGTTTTATTTACCCAAAAAGTATGTCTTCATATTATCGACCGCTGTTTTTTCTCTAATACTGCAATTAAAACTTTTATAACTATTTATATGAAAAGAAAATAAACTCCATTTAATCAACCATTAAATTTTCCGAAAAGCCGTCAATAATGTGTTACATGATTTCTAAATTGATATTTCTTTAATTGAGTACATTACCCATTTTACTACTAACCTGTTGCTTTCAAAAGCAATTTATTTTGTAATGTTTTGTATAATTTGACACCTAAGTAACGTATTTGCTAAGTAGCCGTGGAAAGTTATCATAATAAAAAAGGGAAGAATGTCAATGATGATTGTATTTTCATCGACTGATTTCTTCTCCATTATCAATCCTACGACTTATTATTAACCTCTTTCTTTATCCATCTTTTATTTTATTTATGTGAATGAATCAAGGTCATACAGAGATTCTAAGGTTATATTTTCGGTGTCTTAACTGGAGGTGCACGTTTTGACCCTTAATCAAGTCAACCAGCTTCAGAAAAAGACAATATGGTGACATTATATAATGAGATTTTAAGCATTAGTACCTTAGTCAGAGTACTGACTAAGGGTCAAAATATCTAGCCTACAAATGGAAATATAAATCTACCCCTAAGCTGGTTTAGTTAATGTCAAACCCTCTTATAATCGAATAATTAGTTAACGTGGCGTTAAAGTATGTTCTGTATCATTCACAATGAATAATTATAATAATAAATAATGCCGGACATTTCACACAGCATCTGGCTTCAAAGTAAGCAGAGCTTGTGTTACGGGTATCACATGACTGATATACTACTTTTATACATTTATTTTTGTAAATACTTACATATTACATATAGAAACACCAAACCCCGAGACAAATACTTGCAGATCATACAAACATTTGTCTCGCTGCGGGAATCGAACCCGTAACCTTTTACTTTTCAGCCGGACCGTGGCTCACTGCGCCACAGAGTTCGTCAAGATTCCTCTCAAGCTAAGTCTGAGAAGAGTAAATAAATAAAATAGCATGCATTCGCTGTTAACAAGTTTTTTATCATTATATTTTCTCACTCTTAGGATAAAGACAGCTACCGTATATTACCCAATTCGGAGATAGTGGTCAGCCGGACCGCATTCCGCGACAACTCGTCGCATTACATGCTTGACGGGAAAAAAGTGCAGTTCAAAGAAGTCGCCAAAGTGCTGCGGAACTATGGCATTGATCTGGATCATAACAGATTTCTTATTCTGCAGGTACGAATCTATGAAGCGAGCTACATATTTTTGAATCCTTAGATACGAATGCTAATGTTATCGCCGAAGATATCTACAGATGTAGAGACATCTATGTGTAAATAGAGCGAAGCGGTAATAGAGGCACTATTACCGGTTCATCAGATGTGTGTAAGCGAAGCGAGCCCCAAAGCTCATTCAGCTATAATACACACGCGAAAGGAAACCCAGATTATGGATCAGACGCAATTGAAAATGTAATTTTGTTATTTTTCGTTTTTGTGTTTTTTCAGGGTGAGGTGGAACAGATTGCCATGATGAAACCCAAAGCGCAGACAGAGCACGAATTCGGTATGCTCGAGTATTTGGAGGACATTGTTGGAACTGCTAGATACAAGGTTAGTTAGGTTAGAATTTAGCTCTATATGAGTATCGGTCGCAGTTTTACACATTGTTATTATGTCAAGCCTGGTTAAAATCACAGAGATATGTTACTAATATAAAAACTTTATGTAGATATACAGTATGCAAAGTATATCACGTTTTGATAAACACATTTTTACTCACGTATTGTTTTGTACCGACCGACCGACCGATGGAATTTAGTGCGAATCTTGAACGCGAGCGGTAACTCACGGACCGCGGATGAAGATTATCGAATAGATCGACATCGACATCCACAAAATAATACGGGAGTAAAACACGTGCTTATCAAAATGTATAGTACAACTCACGAAAGTTTTAATGTGAAAGTATATTCACTTTTGACGTAATCCTTATCGAAGTTTAAAAACCATGGCTTAGAAAGAATCTTATACGAACTGCAAATAACAGGTGGTAACTTTCACATGCAGCTTCTTAACACCTGCACACCACTGCAATTAATTAAATTAGACTTGATAAAAAAAATGGACATCTTGGGCTCTTCAATATCTTTGAGAATGTCTCAGGGAGGGAGGTAGTATTTTTAAAAGTTTCGCGATTATAATTCATATTGTTTTAGATTTTAGTATATTAATATTGTTTTTCTTAGAATTGTTTGAATTGTTTTTCACTACTAAACTACTACTTTTCACTACTTTTTCACTACGACAACTAAACATTATATTTGGCATATGTGCTCATTTTCTTAGTTTCAAAAAATTTTGTAAGTAAAATCACCACTCATTGGAGCCCTGAGACAGCGAGACGGCCAAAAAGAGATGTGCAAAATGATCTCGATACCTTTGACAGAGCTTGGGTTCAAATAGCTCAAAACATAGATTACTTGAGATCAAGGGAAGGCCTTTCAAGGCCTTTCAAGGCCCATCAGTGGAGCACAATGGGCTAATTGTAATCGAAATCTTAATAATGTTCCCTGTTTTTTTTTAAAGCTACCAATCCAGCAGATATTAGAACGCGTTGAAACGTTATCCGAATCACGCAAAGAGAAGCTAAACCGTGTGAGATTGGTCGAATCTGAGAAGGCGAAGTTGGAGCAGCCAATGAAAGAGGCGGTTGAACTGATGAACATAACCAATGAGATGCTGAAGACTAGAAATATGCTGTTACAGAAATACAGGTATCCTTAGCTCAAAATCTTTTTTATATATAAAAATCTCGTGTTACGATGTTATTCCGGGATTAACTCCGGCCGGTATTACTTTACCATTTTTTATGAATTTGGCTTACTGTATAATTTAGTTCAATAAGTTCCAGAGTTTTCTAACAGATGGCAGTGTAAGTCAACCTCAACATCTTTTGTTATCTAGGTTGGGTAAGCGTTTGGTAGTTGGCATCGTGTTTCGATTTCTTGATGCTACAATCTATTCCACAACATATATGTATTAAAAAGTTCATTATAATATTGGTTCAAAGTTGTAAAACAACTGCGACAGCAACGTGTAGCCGGTCACTTGTGGTTATACAGTGCCCCGGAACTAGTATGTTATGCCGAGGTGGGCCGATTCTCGATACTTTCGAGAACAACATATGTTTTACCTATTTTATAAGTTCAATGTTTTTCATTGAAGAAATGAGCAGCAAAGTTTGCTTCAAAACTGCACTTACTACAAATGGTAACGTCCCTAAAATCAGCTGTTTGTTGAACTCTGAGCGTGACCCCAAAATGAAGTATCGATTGAGTTCACGCAACACAAACATAAAAGTTGCCTACATTGTGATGCCTCTGAGAAGGAAGTAAATTTTTGTGTTCTTGTTGAGATCAGCTGCAATTTTTATAAGAATCTTGTTTATTCTTCTATCAAATTTTCGGATTTATTGCATTTTGTTTTTGTTGACAAACAAAAATTTGCAACTAAACTGGTTTTTTTTATGATGATGATGATGATGATAACATGTTCACAACTCATTATTAAAACAACTTGATTTGGATTTTCATAGACATTTATAGCATTGGGTAGGTAGGTATCTATCCAACATTTTTCGTAAGTAGGTAGAATATGTTATCATCATCATCATCATCATAAAAAAAACCTGTTTAGTTGCAAATTTTTGTTTGTCAACAAAAACTAAATGCAATAAATCCGAAAATTTGTAGGCAGATCATCATAGAAATTCAAAGTATTAGGTACCCAACCTACAACATTTTTCTTAGGTAGGTAGATAGATTTCTTATTAACATTTCTAGGCTAGGTATCTAATAATTTGAATTTCTATGAAAAATCTTGTCTATCCCATATTTTCCCATAGTTTTATCTGTCCATCTCATTGTGCGACTCTGTGACTTCGCGGCTTTTTATCAAAGATGTCAAACAAAACCGACAACCAATCAGAAGAGTTCAATCCACATAATAAATAATAAATTTCGGCTAATTCCGAAAATAGTCTACCTTTGTAATAAGCCGACATTTATTATTTTGTCAGAAATTGGTTCCGTAGGTATTTATTTTTAGTCTTTGTTCCGATTAAGACTTTATTTATTTTATTCATTAATTTATTTATTAATTCTGTCATTGGTTTTTTCTTGGTCACTCTGTGCTGAATTAATTTGTTTTGTCACTGGTTTTTTTTCTGTATGAAGCCTTAACATGAGTCTAGTGATTAATGGTGACAGAACTAGAGTGGTTAAAGGATTCAGTGACCAAGAAAGAAGCAGTGACATGACTACAGAATAAACTAAGCAAAATAACTTCACTAAGAACCAAAATAGTATATACCAACATGAATGTCATCATTGTGATAGGTTTGAATTTTCACATCAAAAATGAACCCTAAAAAATTGTCGGCAATTTCAAAGGATTTTATTTTGCTTGCTTTGAATTGATTTACGCTCAGTGTTTTGTTGTACTTCGTGCGGTCAACTTTCTAGTAAAGAGTTTCGTCATTCCGTTTCTTGTGACCATTGTGATGTGTTTTTTTAACTCAATCATAAGTGCTTTGTGTTGGATACTTAGGAGCTAGTACCTAGAATAGGTAGCTACTAATCGTGTAATGTGGTGTTTGTTATTGTCAATTTTCAAAATTTGATGGATCCGCCTAGAACAAGACATTAAACGGTATGTAACTTCTTTTACCATAAAGTTAAAAACATTGTTTTTCAAGAGACGAATACTTAACTAGATTAGCCGCTGGATTACTAGGTAGTTACTAAATAAATATCTACTTAGTTTTGTGCTACAAACGAAACAACATGGCTTGTGTGAATACCGCAGTCAGTATGTGATGTAGGTAGGTACCTACGTCAAAAGATACTTACATACACCAACCTAGGTACCTATCTAGCCTAGCTTAGGAGACAATTTGACCTCACGAGAAACTAGGTAGGTAGGTATGTAGGTAGGTTACGCACTTAGAAACATTGTTGACAAAATAAGGGTTGTCAATTTTATTTCTTGAATGTTTTTGTATGGAAATCTGAAAATATTAATTCTTAGAATTTGTACCACCACAACTGTTAATTTTCATGGTCGGAATCTCCTCGTTCAGGCTTAAAATACTAGTTCCTGAATTCCCTGTATAAATATTATTATTCAATCTCAAACTCAAAACTCAAGTATGTTTTTATTCAATCACAAGGATCACTTTAAAACGTCTTACATACTAGGTGTATTTAATAATACCTTCAGTACTTTTGCATAATTTTTACGAGATAAACTCATTTCGAGGAGTTTATATCCTGATCATGGCTCATGCAACTGTGCTGAAATATCGGGAAGCAGAAAAACTCGTGTTAAGTATTTACCTTTGTAACCTTTATAACAAAACAAAATCTTAATTATTATACTATTTGACTTTTGAATAAAAAATGTTTATTATTATATTGATTCATGTTATAATCTGTAATGTTTTATATCACTACATAGTATAAAACAAAGTCGCTTCCCGCTATCTGTCTGTCCCTATGTATGCTTAGATCATTAAAACTACGCAACGGATTTTGATGCGGCTTTTTTAATAGATAGAGTGATCCAAGACAAAGGTTTATAGGTATAATACATGCATAATATAGTAGAGAAACACTGATAATTTTATAGGTTTCTAATGTGATGTCGTAAATAAACTCATTTTTTTGCGCTTACTTTGCAAACGCTGGCTGAACTCTACGAGATAGATCATAATAAGGTACTACAGTATTGTACACCTTAAAAATGTCTACAAGAGTCCGCGATGGTATAATGTCTATCTCTGTATATAAAGTAAATTGAATGAAATTGAATTGAATGTATGTAAATTGTATATAAAGACATTCTGTAGTATATTTAGTATCAGCATAGAACCCGTGCGAAGCCGGGGCTGGTCGCTTGTTGCTAATAAACTTATTGGTATTAATTTGAATTTAAAACGACCGCGCATATCGTAGCTAAAAACAACCTGCCCTAAATAAATCTAAATGAATGTAATTAATATTCCAGTCATGAAATAAAAAAGCTGATCTTGAGTAAGGAAGAGAAGACAAATGAAATAAAAGCGCAGCTGAGTGGACATGACGAGCAATTGGCTAGCATTGCCACGCGGTTGGATGAGAAGACTGCCATTTTGAAAGAAGGCACAAAGTAAGAGTATATCAGTAGGGCGATTATGGAACCCTTGATACAATCAATGTCTATCAGTTTCGATTAGCAATCGGCTACAATGTCTATCAATTTCGATTAGCAATAGGAATTATTTCAATCAATCATATACGATGTATTTAAGTACGCTAAACACGGTTCCTACCACAATCGTACTTAGTAAATTGGTCGAGTTATAGTTTGACACCAACTTCACATTGTAACTAGCGATAGAAGCCGATAAAAATCGCAGCGATCCGTAATACCAATTCATCAATAGTAACTGAAGGCTATTAGTATCAATGTTTTGATAGTATCAAAGTTCCATATTCGCCCCACAAATATATGATTGCTATTTATCGGTTTTATAGAGTATTATAAGTATGTATTTAAAAATATATTTGACGAGCTATGTGGCGCATAGGGCCAAGGCCCGGCTGAGATGCAAAAGATGTTTGTATGATCTGCAAGTATTCGTCTCGGGTCTGGGTGTTTTTATGTATAACTGGTGTGGTCGCCCAGTGGTCAAAATTCGACCATAATGATTTTATTTTTAATTTATAATTTTAATAAAATATTAGCATTGTTCACCTTTTTTTATATAAACTATGTGTGAGAAATTTCATACTCCCAATATGCGCGCAATTTTCGTAAAAAGGGGTACAAATTTTTTGCTTCACGTTTTAATATATAGATATGTATGTTTTTACAAAAAAAAAGATTATAAGTAGTATATCAGTCATGTGGTACCCATAACACAAGCTCTGTTTTTTTTTTTAATTAAATTATAATAATCCCGGACATTTCACACAGCATCATCTGGCCCCAAAGTAAGCAGAGCTTGTATTATGGGTACCACATGACTGATATACTAATTATATACCTTTTTTGTAAATGCATACATATTATACATAGAAACACCTAGACCCGAGACAAATACTTGCAGATTACACAAACATTTGTTCCGCGGCAATTGCGGAATTGAACCCGCAACCTTCTGCGTCTCAGCCGGACCTTAGCCCATCGCGCCACAGAGGTCGTCTTTGAGGCCAGATGCCGTGTGAAATGTCCCACGTTATTTATGGTAACCACGTGACTGATATACTACTTAACCTGTATACTTTTTTTGTTATTCATAGCAAAGGACCCAGACCCGAGACAAATATTTGATGATACAGTCTATCTATTGGTAATCGTAGTCTATGTGCTCATGCAATACGAGCTTCTTCTAAGAATACGACTAGAATAATATATGTATGTATGTGCAATGAAAACACCACTTAGCCCTTATATATATATAGGCCAGTGTTCACATTTGCGTGACCACCCTATGGACGTTACAAATTTTGCATGTTTAAAGTTTGAAATATTAAGTCATAGGTTATTTAGTTATTAATACTATAGATTTATACATGTGAAGCTATTGTGATAGACCAAATTAGGAATGTGCTAGAGTAGGCCAGATCAAGACTACCCTAAACGACGCGTAGGTATATTATGATTTGGGCTCATTGGAATGGCCTGAATGAATAGTGATGGAAACATATTACTTATTACCCTCCTAAGTTTCACATATTGTAACGTTATTTATGGATGGTCCCAACAGAAAATATGACGATCTTCAAAAAAAGAAGGAAGGCATAGTAGAAAAATTGCATGCTTGCAAAAAGAAGACAGTATCAGTCCAGGCTGACACCACTCAGTCGAACAAGAAAAAGAAGAATCTGGATCAACTTCTAGAACAGGAGAGAGGGAAGCTTATCGAGTTTGAGTTGGTGAGTTTTGTTTAAGAGCGCTATCACATTTTGACTCAGCGCAAAGTTTGGTATTTCTGATTGCCAACTACTTTTATTGTATTCTGTGTAGGTGAGGCAGGTACTGCGCTGCAAACGAGTCGACTAAACGGTCTTGATCCTTAGCACGCCCTCCGGGACACTAGACCACTTTTCCAAATAAAGGCCGAGTTCTTACTACTACACAGATACTATAGACGAAGTACAAACGTCGTCTTTATACATGCGCAATTATGTTCATAATTTTTATGGTTACGTGTTTTACGACTAATAGTTCGGTGAATATAGAGATTTCTGCTACCCTATAGCTCAAACAATGTTTGTGGATAATAAAATTAGCGCCCATTATTTAAATTAGAAGCTATGACTACAGGTTGTACGTCTTAGCGGTTAATACCTATTAGTTATTCTGTGGTAATACTATAATGTTCTTATCAGCGTTTTTACTAAAGATGTATTGTATCGATCAGGATCAGGAATAATAGATTTCTTTGAAAACAAAAATATTTTATTTACATTTATACATTACAGCCATTCTTCTTTTGCGATATAGGGGTGGAATGGATAACACATTTTCGCTTACAATTATTGGATCACTAGCAGCGTTTGGATGAAACAGCTAGTTAGAAATATATTTCGCGCAATGGCATTGACCAAGCTTTCCTCGAGTCAATAATTTCAGGGAGCACACATCTTTCGTAAGACGCCTGCAACTCCGGTAGCATCTTTTCTTGCCACTCGTATCTTCATAACTTTTACAGGGTGATCTGAGCTAGTCCATAGGTATGTCAAGTATACAAATATTTTTATTTGTAATATAAAACTGGCCTTGTATTTGGTAAAACCAGTCATGGTTTTGAATTATTGTTGCACATGTAACATCATTGCATATAATTCCTTTAACTTTTTTTGTGCGCACGTCATCTTCAAAGTCCATTTTAAAAGCAGAAATGGGACATTCCACTTCCTTAAGACCTTCACTGTAGGTATAAGAAATCAGGTAAAGCCTCCAAGTAACAGTGATTTGAGTCAATAAACAGGCGACATTGCATCATATAAAATGTTCGTGAAGTTTTGAATCCTAGCCTCGGGCTAGGATTCAAAACTCTGGGCCTCGGGCAGGGCACGGTCCAGCATGATTCATCCTTTAATCAAACAAGTCTGTCAACACGAAAATAATACCCGATTTCTCTTGCTCATCAGAGATGCAATGTTACGTCTTTTACGTTTACTGATACAATGGTACTTATATAGGTATATTTTTTCCCATTTCGTCTCGTCATAACACACAACTAAAATCAAAAGATTATTAGAAATTGGGTATCATTGAAATAGGTAAACAATTTATATAAACTTAAGAAACATTGAGACTATATGAACGAATACTCACAACGATCAAAACCCTGCGATCCTAGTTTACAATTAAGCATAGCACGCACACAACAGCAGCGCTTACGCGGCTACCACGCACACATGCGCGCGAAATCAACCAACGCAGGTCCGACCGTAGCAAGCGCTCGCGCGGTACTGAGTTTGCGGCATCGGTGCGTCTAGTTTTTTTTAGTAAATTAAAAATAATAGCAATGATTTAAATTTAAAAAAAAAATACAGTAGTTTAGGTAAATGTTGAATTTTATTTTGGTATCAATATTTTGTCGATGTGGTGTTTAACTCCGGAGATATTCAGACTTTTTTCAAAGCCTTTTTGATCGAAAATCAAATTGAAGATCACTTTTTTTCATTGTTTACGTGGTTAACAATAAAAATCTATTCTATTAATAAGAAAGAACAAGATGTTTTTAGTGCCATACCATTTTTGTGGTTTATAGTCAACAGAATTTGCAAATTAGAGCTCTCAAATCGGGTCTCTGTGTGTTTTTGCCGAAACAAGCACCAGGAGAATGATGATTACTAAATAAACAAGTAAAATTTCTAAAATTTGCTCTATTATTATTCAAGAAAATGAAATAAAGGATATTATTCATTATATACCACGAATATTTACCACGCGGACAAAGTTGCGGACAGTTGCTAGTTAATAATACTAATGATTCGACTCTATTTTGTTCAGATCCCAGATAAGAACAAGCGCGAGATACAAGATTGCGAGAAGCTGCTGATAAAGCATAATGAGAAGAAAAGCAAGGTGGACGAGGAACTCCAAACTGTCGTAGCTGGCGTCAGGTACTCCTACATTACTAGTACGTATAGATACATATTTAGTTCTATTCTGCCAATCTATTTCCAATGAGTTTAACATGATGCAGACGCATGCACCGCCCACAATTGATGCGCCATGCAAAGCGTTAGTAAAAGGTAAGCACACCATCCACACATGCAACCTTAAAATAAATTCGACACGTGTTTCGTCTCTCCACGAAGCATTCTCAGGAACAGTTGACTCGCTTCGCACCTTGACGTAAAACACTCTGCTCTGCGTGCTTATTGCTTCGCCGCTTGTTGGACTGAGACTGAACATCCCGACTGTTTGCTATCTTGGTGTTTTTTCGGTCTAGTGCAAAGCGAATCAATTGTTCTTGAGTATGCCTCGTAAGGTGTTGATTTTCTTTTAACTCATAAGAATAGATTCACCGGACAGTACTAAATATTAGTCTATATTGGCCTCAATTCTGTTGGCACTAACCTAACTAATTTTAACTAAAATTAGGTTTAGAACTGTCAAATGAAACTTTGGTATTCTGCTGCTAACAACATATCCTAATTTAATTTTATCTAATTTAATTAAGTGTTCCTAATTTAGTTAGATGGTACCAACCGAATAGGTTAAAACCTATTCGGTTGGTACCATCAGTCAAATGCTATGACTAACAAAATATATTTTAGACAATTCCTAATTTTAGAAATGCACCAACCGAATTGCCACCATTATCCAATATTTTGTATTGGATTTCCGCAAAGTCACACCTTAATCAATCATCTAATTTCATGTTGTGTATTTAAATATATCACAAACTTATGGATATATTATACTTAATGGTTTAATAATTGTTTACGATTAGTACATTGTAGTCTAGATTGTTGATATTTTATAATTTGAAATCTATATATTAATACGTGAAGCAAAATCTTTGAACCCCTGTTTACGAAAATTGCGCGGACGGAGGAGTATGAAATTTAACACACTTATAGTATATTTAGAGGAGTGCAGAATGCTTATATTTTTTTTTATTATGCATAAAAAATATATTGATTATTAATGAATTATGATTGAATTTCGACCAGTGGGCGACCACTAGTATAAGTAATTGGACATGTTTACTGATATTTGAATGTACTTTATGATTTTATCCATCATTGTTGTATATTCGTTTTTATTAAGTCATTTAATTAACTTTTAGTCATCTTTCATGTTATTATTATTATATTTTTTTAATTGTGTTTGTAATTTCACTTTAATTGTCTTTATAATTAGTGTAATTGGTTAATCTGTTATAATTATTACCTTAAATGAATAAATAAAATATAATCATACTTATTTTATCAGGGCACAAACCCAAGGTCTCCAAGAGAATAAGGACCGTCTCCAAGCTCAACTAATAGGCCTCAAGAAAATTGTCGACGAAGCGAACAAATCATTCAAGCTAGCGGAGTCTGAGCTGAAGATATACCTCAGCACAGAACAGAAGGAGACAGAGAAACTTGAGAGTATGAAGGAGAACTATGAAAAGGCTAGTAAGGACTTGAAGGAAAAGAAAAGGTATGTGTTATCCTATTTATAATGACTGGTCTGTCAGTTTGTATCTGCCTTCTGCACTGTAGGTTGGGAGATCGATTCCCTAGGACAAACATTTGTATGATAAAAATATTTGTTCTGTCTGGGTTTTATTCAGTATCATTATGTATTAAAATATATTTATTTTCAATTTGAAAAGTTCAATTTGCTTAGATAATTCTTCAATAGTACAGTAAAATCCAGTAAAAGTTTTATCCTAGAATGTTACAAATCTATAGATTAATACGTGAAGCAAAAATGTTTGTACACCTTTTTACGAAAATTGCGCGGACGGAGGAGTATGAAATTTCTCATACTTATAGATTATATAGAGAAGGAGTGCATAATGCAAATATTTTTTTAATTCATAAAAATACATTCATTATTAATTTATTATGGTCGAATTTCGACCAGTGGGCGACCACTAGTATATATTAACACGTAATTTAAGCTTGAGCGCTTCTCAAAACTATTGTAATTAAGAATCACCTGCTCATTACGAGACATTTGGTTAAGGGTAGATGGTGTGGTGTTATGTGCATTGTCCACCAATATTTATTTATTTAATAAAAACGTGAAAATTTAACCTTAATGTTTGTTACTCTTTCACGCCATAACCACTCAAGAGATGAAAGGCATGATCTATGATGATTTGACTGACCTCACCGCGAAATACATACATAAGACACTTTATAACATCCAGACACAGAACAAACATCTTTGTTCATCACACAAATGTTTGTCCTGTCGAAATCAAACCCTACAACATAGAAGGCAAAGCTACTAACCAACTGAGCCTTTCTAACCGGTGTGGTGAAAGGAATAAACCGCGTCCTTCAAAGGTTCATTCCGTGCACATGTCACATGTCTTAAATATTTTTAAGTTCGAGACATGCCGGTTTCCTCACGATGTTTCCTTTATCGTTTGCAATGGAACGAAAAATCTATTAGTGCATGACCGGATTCGAACCCACGACTTAAGGATCGGAAGGCCTAGGCTAGGCCTCCAGTGCTCATCCAGAAGTATGTTAATGCAAAATATGTGAACAAAAACCAAAATTTTCCTAAAAAAAAAATCCAAAAAATTTTTGTAGGAAACATTTGTAGGAAAACGGGGTTTCCTGAAGTATTATTTAGTCGATGGAGGCATCGATACTGTTTCGATTCATCTAGAATCTAGAGAATCTGCATCAGGGTGAGTTTGATCCGCGGTCCGTGAGTTGCCGCTCGATTTCACGGATTGCACTGTCATGGCGTCTAAGATGTTCCATAGATGAATCCAAACAGTCTCGGTGCCTCCATCGATAAAATAATAAGTGAGTAATCCCCGTGTTTTTCGTACAAAGTTTTGAAAGTATAATCTTATATAATTTGTGTTTTGTTACAGGATTCAAAAGCAGTTGTCTTCGACACTGCCTGCCAATGAACGAGAGCTCGGCGAATTACAATCACAGCTGCAAAACATGAAGCGTGAAGAGCAGTCGGTTCTGAATGAAACCAGATCACTCAGGTATAACTAGGGTTGCCAGATGCGGGCTTATCATTTCCTGGACATTTCTGGGTTTACAAACGGCGTTGGAGTTTTAGAGCTACTAATGTTTGCTGTTGGGAGGGCAATAGAAAAAATATTACAAAATTACTAGTAAGGTAGGTACTTTCTTTAAAAAGTAAAATTGCAAATGATTTTAAAAACATTTTTTTTAAATCTTTATATATATATATATATATATATATATATATATATATATATATATGTACATTCCATACACAATCACATACTAGTCTTTTAGTTCAAAAAAAAAATTAAGCACCTCTTAAAGAAAAATCAACTTCAGGTATTTGCAAAAAATAAAAATAAATAAACTTGAAACGGAAATTGAGCATCTCTTAAAATCTTATTAATCAAGCTTTGGCACTAGTATATCTATTTATCACTAGATTTTTCCATTCCATTCCATTCCATCTTAGAAGAATAAAGAGTCTTGCTCAGAAATTGTATCAGTTTTTCTCTGTCACTGACGGAGAAAAACGATACAATTTCTGAGCTAGACTCTTTATAATTGATACGAGTTTGCAGTTCAGACTTGATCAATGGACATTCTGTTTTGCTCTTTAGTCCATAAATTATGTATTAGACTTAAAATTCTTTCGCAACTCTTTCCGCCCCCTGTGTCGTAATTTTGTGGAAAAAAACTAGTGTTCATGAATTTCGGGACAGTAAGGTGTAATTACTGGACACGGGACAACACGTGAAATTCCGGGACTTTCCCGGAATTCCCGGCCATCTGGCAACCCTAGGTATAACTCAGGTTACCATTCTGACAAGAAAGTTTCAATGGCTTCAAATATTCAAATATAAATCTTAGGCTTATTCTGTAGCTGGACATTTAATTAGGGACAGTAAAGTAAAATGAAAAATAGAGTAAAATGAAAAATAGAGTAAAATGAAAAATAAAGTAAAATGAAAATTAGAGTAAAATGAAACTAATTATCTGCAGTATTTTGCAGTATTGCAGTTTGCAGTATTTCTGAGTGGAAGTACTTTGCAAACTCTTCTGCACAGTCAGCATTTGATAATGCAACCCGATCCCGAGAAATATTTTTACGATTGTCGATCCTCGTTTAGATCTTACGTATTTCCAAAATGATTTAGGGTGTCTAGCAAGGTTGCTCTGAACTCGTTCCTGCGCTTCCTCTATCATCCTTAATTTTAGCTCTACATTCCGAGAACTTTCTGTAGTCTTCTCTTGTCCCGCTCATTTTATACCTTTTATGCTGATTATGCTTTGTTATGCTGTGTGAAATGTCCGGCATTTTAATTATTATTTATAATTTTGTGAGTGGTAAATTGTTATTCAGATCCCAACTGGAAGAGTCGAGACAAGCCATGACCGCAAATCGGTCTCGAGGCAGAGTCCTCGACTCGCTGATGAAAGAAAAGCAAAATGGCAACCTGCCTGGTATATTTGGACGAATGGTAAGTTCTTCTTCGATAATGGCTTGGGTAAACTGTTATAACACTGGACCCAAACCAGTACTTAATGTACATACATTGTAATCAAATATTCTCTAAAAGTGAACCTTGTTCTTTGAGAAATAAATATCTTTAACCATAATAATAATGTTAATTTTGCCAGTGTCAAGTGTTTATATTGTGTATGTCACAAAGTCGTTTCTTGTCGTTCGTCATTTTTTATCTTTATATATATGAATCTTCTGTGCGTGTGTTTGTAATCAACTCCTCCAAAACAGCTGGACTGTTTTTTTTTGTGTATATAACACACACAAAAAGTGGATTCGATAATGGTTTAGATTAACATTTTTTTCAAAACGCGCGGATGAATTCGCGAACGGGACAGCTAGTTTTATATAAAATGGCGCTTTTCATATAAAAAAACTTCGCATTATTTTTGCTGGAACCGCAAAGAAACACAAAACTTTTAAAACATTTATTCACACCCGAGTCAATAACTCTAGATCTATTTAAATAAAAACACCAAAATTACTAATAAAACCGGAAATAACTGGAGAAAATAAATAGTTTAAGAGCGCAATGTTTGTTACGCATACCATCATCAGATCGTAACATACCTACTGTCAACGTCAAAGTCAGAATAGTGTTATTCAAAAAGTACCACTTTGATACTTTTTAAGTGCTCTTGGTTCAAAAATTCGCCTTCGTTAACATGTTTAAACGTGCCATACGTATAAATAAATAAATATTGGTGGACAATGCACACAACACCACACACCATCTAGCCCCAAACTAAGCATAGCTTGTATTATGGTGAACAGATGACTTATAATAAACTTATGTATTTTTAAATACATACGATACTTTATAACACCCAGTACAAATTGTTACCCTATGTTCCCCAATTTTCTTCACACAAATGATTATCCTATGAGAGAATAGAACCCTCAACCGACAGCGCAGAACGCAGAGCTACTACCAACTGAGTTAAAAGGCCAGTCTATAAAATAAATAATGCCGGACATTTCACACAGCACCATGTCCCAAAGTAAGCAGAGCTTGTGTACCACATGACTGATACACTACTTACATACTTTTTTTTTGTAAATACATACATATTAAACGTAGAAATACCTAGACCCGAGACAAATACTTGCGGATTATACAAACATTCGTCCCGCAACCTTCTACGTCTCAACCGAGCCTTGGCTCACTGCGGCACAGAGGTTTTCAAAATATTGGTGCACAATGCATTGTCTTCCAGTATTTATTTATTTCGCATCCTCGTAACTCCTTTACAATTTCCAGGGGGACCTTGGTGGTATTGACTTGAAGTACGATGTAGCTATATCTACGTGCTGCGGTGCTTTAGACAACATTGTCGTGGACTCTGTGGAAACGGCACAGGCTTGCGTGGAGTTTCTGAAACGGAACGACATTGGACGGGCTACTTTCATAGCGCTCGACAAGCAAACGCATTTGAAGCAGATCTATGAGAGACGGCAGAAATTGTAAGTATTTATTTTAATATCCTGAGATGATGGGCAAAGATCTTCCATCAATCTGTAATATTATAGATTCGAATGTCTCTGTCTGTTTGTTATCTTGGGGAAGAACATAGGCTACTTTTTATGTTGTTTTTATTTACTCGCTGTCCCGTTCACGACTTTCTCCGCGCGTTTTAAAATGAAAAATATATCACAATAACTGTCGTAACCTAACAAATCGAACGTCGTCAAAGGTTGTATCAAACTAAACTTACTACTTTAAATCTTTAATTTTGCTTTTTTAATTTTGCAATTTTTAAACGATAAAATTGTTGTATTTGTCTGTCATTCAATAAATATTGATGGCTGTTTCACAATGCGCCATCTACAAGTGTGTGTATAATATGTATGCCCTGAACTAATCAAAGATTAGACTATGGGAATCAGATGTGTTATAAAATGCCATACTAATATTATAATCACTACATAATATAAAACAAAGTCGCTTCCCGCTGTCTGTCTGTCCCTATGTATGCTTAGATCTACGCAACGGATTTTGTTTTTTTAAATAGATAGTGTGATTCAAGAGGAAGGTTTATATGTATAATACATGCATAATATAATAGAAACACTGATAATTTTAGAGGTTTCTAATCACATTAGACATTCTGTAGTATATTTAGTATAGGTCAGCATTGCAACCGTGCGAAGCCGGGGCGGGTCGCTTGTATACTAATAAACGAGCAATTCTTCTATCTAAATATGTATATATATAATCTGAATCTCGGAAACGGCTCCAACAATTTTCATGAAATTTAGTGTGCTGGGGGTTTTGGGGGAGATAAATCGATGTAGCTAGGTTTTCATTTTTAGAAAACGTCGTCATCCAGCTACTGTATATAATATACTAATATTATAATTCTAAAGTGACTCTGTCTGTTTTCTTTTCACGGCTAAGCGGTTGAACCGATCTTGGAGAAATATGCTAAGGAGATTGTATCTTAGTTACATAGGCTAATTTCTAAGTAGTACTCATGCAAAGGCCCGAGCACAAGCTAGTTTGTAACATACTTATAATGTTACCAGCCCAGAAAACGTACCACGCCTCTTCGACCTGATCAATGTGAAGGACGAGCGTGTGCTGCCAGCTTTCTACTACGCCTTGCGCGACACACTCGTGGCTAACGATCTGGATCAAGCGTCTAGGATCGCATACGGCGCCACTAGATACAGAATGGTTACACTGAAGGGTGACGTCATTGAAATAGCCGGTAAGTTATTAGCTGCCATTTAATAGGAATTAATGAAAATGAAATGAAATCAAAACATTCCATATTAAATAAAATCACAAGGACAACTTGAATTGTCTTGTTACATGATAATGAATCTAGGTGCCGGTTCCTCCTAACCCCAGTTCAATAAGAATCTGGCAAGAAACTCGTCTGGTCTTAACACTTTTTTTGTATGATTCTTTCCAATTTTTTATTGGATACGGATAGATGTTTTGTTATACATCATATGCAACTACTGTAAGGCTCCAATTTATCGCTCGTTATTTTAATGTGAGTACCACATCTTTAACAGCAACTAGTCTCAATTCAGACATTATTAGAAATTATAACAGATCTTAATTAACTTAACCTGCGGTCCATAGAACTATTAACACAAGTAAAACTAAGTGGGTACACTTGAAGATGTCGACGCGGTGTGTCAAGTTGACAGTTAAGTCAAAAGATATTTTATTCAATACAATAACAAGGATCACTTTGAAACGTCTTACATACTAGGTGAATTTAGTTGCCAATTCCTCCTAACCCAAACCCGAGAAGAACTGGCAAGAAACTCGTCCTGGTCCTAGCGCTTTTTTACATGATCCATCTTATAACTACCTTAACTACGAAAAACATATACAAGACAGTTTATACATTTCAGATGTGTCGGTTAACTGTCTGAGGGCAAAGCGTTACGGCAACCACTTACCTTCATGTGGGCCGTATGCTTGTTTGCCGTTGTTCAATTCATTGTTGTTTCAGGAACGATGTCCGGCGGCGGTAAGTCTATGATGCGAGGCCGTATGTCCAGCTCTGTGCAACAGGATACAAGCGAACAGGATCCTGCGGTCATACAAGCTAATGAAACGAGACTGACTTTTTTGGAACAAAGGTTAATTAATATACATACTTCTATACTAGCTGACGTAGAACCAATATTCGCTTACTCAACCCAGATAGCAATAGATGTTGAAGTTAACATATACTGCCATCTGTTAGAAACTCATGGAACTTATTGTAGGAAAACATTTAATTGGCAATAAAAATCTATCCTATCTTCTCAGTTTGATAAAATTACACAATGACCCGACCGATTTGAATAATCTTTTTTTATTCTGAGACAAACTCGGTACTGGGCGGTTTAGGAAAAACCCGAAGGAACAGCCGTAAAAAATAAAATATCTAAATTGGTAACTTCGTATGGGAATGGCCACTTCGGATTACTATCAATAGATGGCGTTTGTGGTGGCACTATCGTTTAACAATCAAATCAATTTTAGATGGTACGAAGTACACCGGGTCATTTAGTTCAATTCAATTCGTTTATGTGTCATAATGTAGGTTTTACAATATTGTTGTAGTATAATAGATAAGTATAATATAAAATTCCAGACAATCTTACCTTAACAAATTTATAATATTTATATACATGTAACACAGGTCATTCAAGGTTCAAGTACTCGGTGATATTATAATAACTCTTTTCTACAAGAAGCCTTAAGCTGATATTTAGAACTCAACAATTATCTTTTATGTTCTTTGGTATCTTGTTATAAATTTTAGGAACCATACATAAAACACTTTTGAGTATTAGCGAGGTATTCGAATAATAATTAATGAATGTGTTTTTGCAAATAGGGCCATTTCAAATGTATAAGCTAATTTTCACTCGAAACGGGATATTTACCGTGATATATGAGTTTTTCTGCTTCTCGATATTTTGGCACAGTTGCATGCGCCATGAGATGATCACGTGATGTTTATCTCGTGATCATGGCGACCAAAACTCATATATCATGGTAAATATCCCGTTTCGAGTGAAAATTGTGTTAAAAACCATGATAGTTTTAGAAGTTATATGTATAAGCTAAGTTTTTAGTAATTATTAAATATGAATAAAATTATATAAAAGTCCATTCCAGTGAAAACGTTATGTGTTTCGTATTTCTCAGGCTCGCAGAACTGCGCAGTCAACAGGCCAGCATGGAAGACACAATCGGGAATCTGCAACGCACCGTACAAGAGAGCAGGATGTCACTTGAAAAAGTTAACGTGGAGATAACTAGTTTGACAGAACAAGTGCCGCTAATACAGGTAATCGTTATAATAACAGTGGGGCGATTATGGAACTTTGATACTATCAAAACATTGATACTAATAGCTTACAGTTACTATTGATGAATTGGTATTACGGATCGCTGCGATTTCTATCGGCTTCTATCGCTAGTTACAATGTGAAGTTGGTGTCAAACTATAACTCGACCAATTAACAAAGTACGATTGTAATCAAATACCGTGGAACCGTGTTTAGCGTACTAAGCATTTAAATACATCGTATATGATTGATTGAAATAATGCCTATTGATAATCGAAATTGATAGACGTTGATGCCGATTGCTATTCGAAACTGATAGACATTGATTGTATCAAGAGTTTCATAATCGCCCTACTGGTCAGATCAGTTGGTAGTAGTTCTGCCTTCTGCGCTGTAGGTTAGGGATTCAATGCCCTCCTAAAACAAACTTAAGTGTGATGAATCAACATTCAGTTCTGTGTATGGGATGAAGTATCATAAGTATGTATTTGCATGAAAGGAGCCTCTGAGGCGTACTCTAATCCTTTCACCACACTGGTTCTGAATTACAGAACCAGTATTTGCAGTATAAAAAGTATGTATATAAAAATAAATGAGTATGCTATTAGTCATCTGGTCACCATAATACAAGTTCAATTAAGGGGCTTGATGGTGTTAAGTGCATTGTCCACCAATATGTATTTATAACTAGCCGACCCGAAAGACTTTGTCCTGTCTTAACTATGGATATTGAATTCGAATTGGTATAATCTATAACGACTGACAAGTACGTCAAACGCCATTAGGTTACATTGGAAAAGTTAATATCGTCTTTAAGTTTTCTTTAATTTTCTAATTTTCCACACAGTTTTCATAATTTCATCTTTTATAAGAACCTTCTACAAACAACAAAAAAAGAATTAGTGAAGAAGTCGGTCCAGCCGTTCACGCGTGTTGCCGTAACCAAGGGAAATAGGGATTCATTTTTATATGTATATGACGGAGGACCGATGCCCTGATTATTTTTAAAAAGCGATCATCAGGATGGTCGCTCATGCTTGACGAAGTAAAACAATCTTGTTCACCGTAGCCGTTTATTCACTTCTTCACAATGTTCAAGAGATCCGACCGCTCCGACAGTTCGCACTCGACTGAGCTGTGCGCTGTCGGCCGGTTGTATTTATACGAAAATCAAGGCCTTGTTTACCTGTTCAAAACAAGATTTGCACGGAATGTTGTTTTGAACAAGCACTTTGTACCTTAGCTCGTTTTTTACAATTACTTAGGTTATACAAATCAGTATCTATTGGTTTAAACATTAACTTAACAGTTCAATCATTTAACTGTTAGTTCTCGCGCCGACATATACTATATAATATAATGCAGGACATTTCACACATCATCATCTGGCCCTAAAGTAAGCAGAGCTTGTGTTATGGGAACCATGTGCCTGATATACTATTTATATACTTTGTTTTTTGTAATTACATACATATTATACATAGAAACATCCAGACCTGAGACAAATACTTGCAGATCATAGAAACAATTGGCCCGCGGTGCAGTATATATAGTAGAAAGATGACTAGGGCTAAATATTTTACCTTACATGCAGTAGTGTGCAAGCATTACTGTGTTTAGGTTCGAAGGGCAAAATAACGAAACAAAAGAACTAATGTCTAGGGCCAGCAACGTGATACCTCCTGGTATTACAAGCGTCATGGGTTACAATAGCCACTTATAATCAGGCCGTTTGCTGTGTCTGATGTAAAAAAAACTAGAAGTGCAATCGCTGTGTTGCTTAATTCTTACAGGTTCTCTCGACATATAAATAAATTTTGCCAGACATTTTACACAGCATCATCTAGCCCTAATGTAAGCAGAGCTTGTGTTATGGGTACCACATCACTGTTATCTATATAATAAAAATCAATTGCTGTTCGTTAGTCTCGCTAAAACTCGAGAACGGCTGGACTGATTTAGCTGATTTTGGTGTTGAAATGTTTGTCGTAGTCCAGGGAAGGTTTAAACGGTGAGAAAAATTGTGGCATTGCAACGCATGCCGGGTACAGCTACTACTAATATACTTCTTTTTTGTAAATACATACATATTATACATGAAACATATAGATCCGAGACAAATATATGCAGATCATACAATGATTTGTTTTGCGGTGGGAATCGAACCCGCAACCTTCTGCGTCTGAGCCAGGTCTTGGCCCACTGCGCCACAAAGGTCGTCATTCTAGAATCTAAGCAAAATGTTATGTGTACCACATGAACATGACTGATATACTAATTATATACATATGAGTCTGACTGATATACATATGAGTCTGACTGATATACATATGAGTCTGTCTGATATACATATGAGTCGTTCGTCAACTCCCACCGAAAAACTCGTACCACGTGGTATGAGTTATCGAATTGCTAAAATAATATTATTTTCGTTGTTCAACTCGTGCCATTTTATTTTTGTATTGAGTTTGTATAAACTCTATGACGTATGTCAAGGGACACTCAGCTAAGTTGTGGACCATCATTCTACTCCCAATTGTGAGTTTTTATTGTCAAACCCAAAAAAATTGTTTGCAACTTCTAATAGACCTAACCTATTGGTTAACATTGTAGGTCTTGGCCCACTGCGCCACAAAAGTCGTCAAATTCACCATCTCCATTTGATGATCAGTATATAAGTAATTAATAATTTTCAGAACCAAATAAGACCCCAAGAGAAGAGAGCAGCTGAAAGTCGAGTGGATGAAGGTCGGAAAGCTCAATTGCAGTCAGTGATCGACCAGAGTAAGGAGAGGTTGGATAAGGCCAAATTCGATGCGGGAGAAGTATGTTTTTCATTTACACAGAAACATAGTAAATTTTGTAAATACATACATATTATACATAGAAACATAAAGACCCGAGATAAATATATGCAGATCATACAATGATTTGTTTTGCGGTGGGAATCAAACCGAACCGACACCGCATGTACTGATTCGTCTTTCCTGCGGGTCCTGTCGGCGATGTCGAGAGCTTACATTAAGGCTTACCTAAGAGCACAAAAGGAGCCTGTCAGGCGCACTTTAATCCTTTCACCACACTGGTTAGAAATAACTAGTGACACGATAAGAAGAAAATAGTAAATTGTTTATTAAGACGCGATCGGCACCTTAATAAAGATTTTCCTTTTAAAACGCGCGGAAGAGTTTTAAATAGAAAAATATATCATATTAATTCCGATAAACGAAATTTGCAGCGATCTTCAATGAGTTATTATACGACAAACAAAAATGCGCGGCAATATTATTTGTTAACAAAAAAATCTAAATTCAAATTGATTCACTGAGGCTATTTACACTCCAGGAATGGCAAAATAACCTTTTTTTTTGCTGTTTTAGCAGCACAAATAAAACATCTGAGTATTCTTCCTACAAATCAAATCGATATTCAACGGAAAAGACGTGAGAATGAACAGGTCATCGAATCATCGAATTTCTAGTAAATAACCCGCTCGAAACTGGTCTGTATTTAGATTATAAGACTATTAATAGAAACTACGAAGTAATCGGATGACACGTTTATTCCAGACTGACAATTGCGGGTATATATCAAATTAAAGTTAACAAACTACCTACATAACACCTCCACCCTTAAACTAATAGCATAGAAACAAATATATGTATAATTAGATTTTAAACAATAACAGTACCTACCTACCTTTACAAACAAATATATAATAAAATGATTATATATTTTTAAATACGCACACCTATATAAGATACCCACGGGACTAGGATCCCAGGTACTTAATCAAACTCAAAACCGTATCTATTAACCGGTTTTCTTAGCCTAGATGATCTGACTTCTGGTGCCACTGAGGAGGACGTATCTTTAAGTAGCGAACCAGTATCTGGTTGACATTCTACGTTAATTTGAGGTTTATGGGTGTCTGCCGAATGAGGCTCGCTCTGGTAGGGCGCGCGCGAACTGCCGACCTCAACGCGCTGCTCCACGAGCGCGGTCGCTGTCTCGCCAGCCGCCGCCCCTGACTCACCGACGCCGCTACTGCCTGCGTCCTCTGGCTCTGAAGCCTCCGGATAAACGCACGTGGATCGCCTTGAACACCGCTTTAATTGGTCAACATGACGGTGATGCATGCCTCCTTGCGCCGAAGATACATTATAGTTATTCCTACCTAACTTATCCAATATCTGTCCCCTTAACCATTTATTATTCGAATTATAATTATATATAATTATAATTAATAATTATATATAATTATATATAATTAATATATAATTTCTGTACCACACCGAATCGCCAGTGTCGAGCTGCCTATTGTCGGTTTGAGAAACATTATTATCAGTTAAATCGATCTGCTGTTTATCTACTATTCGTGCGTCAAGATCCGGTCGCAATGCATCCATTCTAGTTCTTAGAGAACGCCCTTGTAAAAGTTTCGCCGGTGTTTCGCCAGTAGTAGTATGTGGCGTGTTGTGATAATTTAGTAAAAACCTAAAGATCGCTGTATCTGGATCTTCTCTGGCAACTTTGGCCTTTTTAATTACGCTCTTTATTAATTTTACTGCATTTTCAGCCGCCCCGTTGGATGCCGGGTGGTAAGGAGGAGAATACAAATGCTTAATTGAATTATTGCTCAAAAATTCATTAAACTCTTTACCAGAGAACGGTGGCCCATTGTCAGAGACTACCTGCCTAGGTAAACCCCACCGTGACCACGACTCCCGCAACCTTTTAATTGTGTTATCCGCTGTTGTTCGTTGCATTTTAAAAACTTCTATCCATTTCGATCGGGCATCTACCGAAACTAGATAAGTAGCTCCGTCTATCGGGCCTAAGAAATCAATATGGACCCTGTCGTATGGACGACTTGGCCACCGCCACGGCGACGGTGGCGCCCGTGGCGGTGCAGCCGCGCACTCGGCGCACACTGTACAAGCGCGGCACCGCGCCTCTAGCTCCTCATCCAGCCCCGGCCACCACACGTAGCTTCGTGCCATGGCCTTCGTCTTGACGATGCCCATGTGCGGTTCGTGCAGTTCGCGCAGTACGCCCTCGCGGCACGCCGTAGGGACTATGACGCGATGTCCCCACATAACGCACCCTACCTCGGTATAAATCTCGCTTCGCCTGTTCCAATAGGGGCGTAGATTTTCCAACTCGACATTCTGAGGCCACCCGTTTGTTATGTAATTCAAAACCCTACTCATGATTGGATCATGGATTGTTTGCTTTCTGATTTCTTCGCAATCCAACAAAAGCGCAGTGGACGCGAAGTTCAAATAAGATTGTTCTGATGGGTTAAGTTCGCTGACCGGCCCGTCTATGGGTAAGCGAGATAGCGCGTCGGCCCCGTTATCATCTGATTTCACGTATGTTATCTCGTAATCATACGCAGATAAAATAATAGCCCACCGCTGCATCCTACTAGCGGCCATACAAGGAATGCCTTTTTGCGGCCCAAAAATACTGACCAATGGCTTGTGATCAGTCCTCAGGCAGAAATGGCGACCGTACAAGTACTGGTGATATTTCTTAACGCAGTACACGATCGCGAGTGCCTCCCTGTGTATCTGAGAATATGCTTTTTCCGCGCTATTGAGTTTGCGAGATACGTAGGCGAGCGGCCGCTCCACGCCCGCCGCATTCAGCTGCGACAGCACCCCGCCGACGCCGCGTGAACTCGCGTCGCACGTCAGCACCAGCGGCTGTTTAGGGTCGTAATGCGCCAGCACACTGCTGCACGACAGTAACTCTTTCACTTCATTAAATGCTCTAACGCATTCGTTACTCCACTGCCAATTTCTACCTTTTTTTAATAACTCATACAAGGGAAATAGATAGCTACTAATATTGCGCACGAATTTAGCATAAAAATTAACCATACCTAAAAATGATCGTAATTCTGATACGTTGGCAGGGGCTGGCATTTTTTTTATTGACTCTAACTTGGTCGGATCTGGCTTGACGCCTTGTTCACTGACCACATAGCCTAAATACTTAATTTCATCTGCTAAAAATACACATTTATTACTCTTAACTCGCAGTCCGTTATCTTGTAAACGCGTAAGCACCGCCTCTAAGCTACGCAAATGACTAGCTTCGTCGGGGCCTGTTATAACCAGATCATCCAAAAACGCCTGCGTATTAGGAATACCCTGAATCAGATCATTTATGATTCTCTGAAAAATGCCGCAGCTAGATGAAAGTCCGTATACGAGACGATTGTAACGAAATAGACCGCGATGCGTGTTTATAACCGTATATGGTTTCGAATCTTCCGACAAACAAATTTGATTATAAGCTTGCGAAAGATCTATTTTAGAGAATCTAACCCCCCCCCGCTAAATTAGCGAAAACGTCTTGTTTCACATTGATTCCTTGAGTCTGGTTATCCGATACACTCGTCTTCCCCGTTTCTTTGATGGCCGATGACTCGACTGACGCGGCGTCCCTTTCTGCAGCTTCTAAAGTGTTCGCCAGGCTCATAGCCTTTGCAAAAGTTAAAGACTCTTCTGCGAATAATCTCTGACGAATTAGATCACTTGCTACTCCACAAACAAACTGATCACGCAAGTTTTCTTCCAAGGCATTCTTGAACTCACAGTATCGAGATAACTGCTTCAACGTAGCAATATATTGTGTGACGTTTTCTGTTTTACACTGCCGGCGCTGTCTAAACCGGTAACGTTCCGCCATTACAGATGGTTGCGGTTGCAAATGATCGCGCACTAATTTTACTAACTCTGCATACTTAAGTTCACTTGGCTTTTTAGGACTTGCCAAATTTACCATGAGCTCGTACGTACGCTCACCTGCCAGGGTGATTAAAGTCGGCAGCTTCAGTTCTTCCTTTACACTGTTGGCCTCGTAGTATAACTCGACCCTTTCACAATAAAGCGTCCAGTTTCCACTATCCACATCGAATTGTCCGATCTTCCCGATCGACATTATGCAAGGAAAATGTTTATCCTCGGCGCCAGCTGGTCTGTATTTAGATTATAAGACTATTAATAGAAACTACGAAGTAATCGGATGACACGTTTATTCCAGACTGACAATTGCGGGTATATATCAAATTAAAGTTAACAAACTACCTACATAACAGAAACTATAGATTTCCTTATATCAATGGAATCGCCATTCCCTGTACTACTAATACCACCACAAAAGCTGGTAAAGTCGAGTGGGATGATAGCCTGCACTTATATTCAACCGTAACGGACCCAGGGATGATCGTGTTTATACTCTTAAAGTGTGCCTCTATAGGCTGCTTTCGTGCACTTGGCACATGTATTTCAACTTTTAGGTTCATGCTGGTTTCCTCACGATGTTTTTCTTCACCATTTGAGAGTATCTACTGGTAGCGTACATATGTACATATATATGGGTTGGAACCCACGGCATTGGCAATTATAAAGAGATATAGCCACACTATACATCGGGAAGTAATTGCTCTAGCTAGATTAATCATTAATCCTTTCATCATACTGGTTCAAAGGAACTAGTGACACGCTAAGAAGAAGAAGAAAAGCCGTGAATTGCTTGATGTTGTAATTCGAAAACATTATTTGCGTACCTTTATAAAGCTAATTGATCAGTTATATCTTTTAGATCGAGAAACAAGTTCATGAAGTGGATGTCCAGATTCTGGCTATCGCGGGAGGACGCGTCAAAGACATACAGAAGCTTGTCAACGACCTGGCTAACAAGATCAGCAAAGTCACCACCGAGATGATGAAGCTAAAGGTCGCTATTGACGGGAGCGTAAGGTATGTTTTTCGTTGAAACCAAACTGACCACACTGATTTTTAACATCTTTCCTCTCGCTTTTCTGTGGTTCCAATCTGTGGGAGTGAGTGTGTAAAAGGAAGCCGGGGAAGCGCGCGCTAGTTGATTTGACCAATGAGCGCGCGGTGGTTTTGTTGGACGTTAGATGGTACCAACCCATTTTCCTCCAGGTTGGTACTGTCAGGGAATAGTGTGTGAGTGTGTATGACGAGAAGGAGAAAGGGGAAATAGAGAAGGGGGACGAATCAGCTTTGCGCTTAATATACAGTGTTGTGTATAAAGCGTGCTGTTATATAAACTAATTCAGGATATTATGTTAATGTTGCTTATTACTCAACTATACCACAAACGCGCACATTAGTCAAATAGCACGCGCTTTTTTGGCGTCCTGTAGACTTCCGTCCCTTTTCACAAAATTACTCCCACAAATTGCAGGAAAGCGAGAGAAATTATATTACAATTATTATTACACATAAATAATGCTGGAAATTTCACACATCCAGCCCCAAAGTAGGCAGATCTTGTGTTATGGGAAATTACACATAGAAAAACATACCCAAATATTTGTGGATACAAACAATTGCGCGGCAGGAATCGAACCCGCAACCTTCTGCATCTCTGACGAGCCTACACTTACTTGTCCACAGAGGTTGTCATTTAAAAATATATTAGTATCAGTCATCTTATTCCTATAGTACAAGCAATGTCCGGTCCTGTCGGCAAGGTCGAGAGCTTACATTAAGGCTTACCTAATGCACGAAAGGTGCCTCTGAGGCGCACATTAATCCTTTAACCACACTAGTTAGAAATAACTAGTGACACGATAAGAAGAAGTACAAACAATGCTTAGTTTGGGTATACATGGCGTTGTGTGGATCGCCACTAATATTTTATTTACTTTGATTATTGAGACTTACGTTTACAGAAACGCAAAGAAGTCTAAGGACAAAATAGCGCAAATGGAAGCTGACTACGCAGATACTGAGAGGAACTTAGAGAATTTAGCTGCTCAGAAAAGACAGCTCACGTTGGATACCTCGCAGTTACAGAAAGATCTAGATGAGGTATGGTAGCATAGACAGACAAACGTAGACGATTATTTATTTATTATTTATCACCTTATACATAACATTAAATAGATGCGACAAATATTTAGTACTATTCCGCCAATCCATTCCAAAAGAGTTAGACACGATGCAGACGCATGCAAGCATTTGATGCGCCATGCAAAGCGTTAGTAAAAGGCAAGCACACACAATCCACACATGCAACCTCCCAAAGAAATTCGACTCGTGTTTCGCCCCTCCACGAGGCATCCTCAGGAACACTTGACTCACTCCGCACCCCGACGGAAAAACACTCTGCTCTGCAGACTTGTTGCTTCGTCTAACGTCAGGCTGAGACTGTGACGTTGCCTTTTACTAACGCTTTGCATGACTTTTCAATTGCGGGCAGGAGGGAGGTGCATGCGCCTGCATCGTGTCTAACTCTTTGGGAATGGATTGGCGGAATACTACTAAATATTTGTCCATCTATTTAATGTTTTGTGATGGATTTCCGCAAAGTCACGCCTGAATCAATTATCTACCTTATACATGTAAAACAGTCGTGTGTTTTTTTCATTAGATACAAGAACAATTAAATGAAGGAATGGGCGAGTTCTCCGGTCTGAAGAAGGAGATAGCCAAGTTACACACAGCTCAGAACGAGCTCAAGAACGCGAGGCTGGAGACTGCTAACGAACTCAGCTCTGAGGAGAAGATCATAGCAGATTATAGAAGCAAAACTCCCGTGTGGGACAATGAGGTTAGTTACCGATGGAACGGAACGGAACGGATTCACCGTAAGCTTTCTGTTGCATTTTCAGAGACTCCAAAAACGAAATTCCATTGGCGATTTAAAATTTAAGACAAACTCTTTGCCCGATGTTTTTGTCCATTATGAAATGGACAATACACACTAGATATGATCTAACTAAAAACAGCACTGTATTTAATCTAAATAAAAGATGCAACTCAAACTCCGCGCCAAAATGGAAAACAGTTGGCACATTGTTGGCACATTCTATCAAAGAAGTATCGGGAATGGATGATTGGTTTATGGTTCAAAATTTTTTTTTTATTAGATTGGTCTAATAAAAAAAAAAGAATTTGGATTCAGTATCTAATTGTATAAATACACCACACACATGCCCCTTCTCTGTTTATTTATAGTCCAGTCCATCTAAAAGGTGCCTGGTAGCTCGCTATTAGCAATAAAGCCGCCCATTGTATTGCCTTTAATAGTAATGATATTGTTAACCCTTTGTGTAACAAACCTAAATCTAGACTACCAACTATGGCGCTGTTGGCGGCATAAGATGTATATTCAGAATATTAACTATTTTGAACAAACTACTGCTTCTATCAACAATCCAAGAATAGCTGAAGAATTCTATTGAATTTTTCTAGTAGATTATTTTAGTTTCATCCATTATTCTATAATTATTATAATTATGTTTTATTAATTAATAATATTAATGTAATATCTATCTTTCTATCTATATATTTCAGGTTGCTGGATTGAGACTAGAAGAAATAACCTTGGAAGGTGACGCCACAGTCCCCGGGTTAAAGCAACACGGGCCGCTTGTAATACACACCAGCGAGGAACTAGAAGAGGTTATTGTGGACGAGCTGAGGCAAAAACATGCTACGCAGAAAAAGATGCTGGGCGACCAGAAGCCTAATACTCAAGCCGTTATGGTACATATTATTTTTATTATTATTATCGTTTTTGTGTTATACTTTTCGGACTCAGTTTTACGATTAAACCGGGAGTTGAGATGCACGGGCCAAGTGCACATCAGTGCCTATTAAGGTTGGAAATTCCTTAATATACGAATTTCCTAACTATTCTGCAAGTGTTCAATATAACTGCCTTCTGGAGAAGAGCATATGTATGTTTTGGGAGATTTAACCGGTCAAATGCTACTAAACTACCTATCAAGAAATTTAATCATACATAAAAGGTAGTCTTTTGAAGAAGCTTTTTATAATATAAATGACTATATTATTATAAAAATGCATGGCCTCATGTCGCTCTGCCGTCAGACAGTTAACCGACACACTTGAAATGTATAAACTCTCTTGTATTAGTATTTCGTAGTTAAGGTAGTTATAAGATGGATCATGTAAAAAAGCGCAAAATTCGAACTTTTATAAAGTATCTTATGTTAAATGGTTCGATTCCCGCTTCGGGACAAATGTTTGTATGATCTGCAAGTATTTGTCTCGGGTCTAGGTGTTTCTATGTATGATATGTAAGTATTTACAAAAAAATTACGTGTTTAGGGACACGCGTTTGGAACGAAGTCCCTTTCATATACAGGGTTGGCATAATTAATCATTAACGTGTCAAGCTCTCATTATCTCTACCCAGCCCTCTCCTATATATATATATGTATATACATATATACACATATATACACACACACATGTATATATATATATATATGTAGACTCGTTATTGATCTCCTTCATTCTCTCTTTATCTTTTACTACTTAACAGTGGATATTTTTCTGGATTGTATGGTATTTTAATATGTTTAATTGTTGCTGATTGTTTTTCTAAACTAAATAATCGTATTTTCAGGACTTCATAGCCAAGGAGCAGTTATACCTGCGGCGTGCGGCCGTGTTGGAGAGCATCACGGTTCGACGCAACGAAATGCGCAATCTCTACGATAGCATACGCAAGAAGCGGCAGAACGATTTCTTGGCTGGTGAGTTACAGCCGACTAGCTGACACCCGCGGCTTCGGTCGCCTACAAGAACCTACAAGTAGCCCATATCGGTACCCAAAATACTTGATCGTCGGAACTGGATATTAGGGCGAAAGATCGAACCATCTAGCTGCTTGGTCCATCCGAAGTTTCCCTCAGGTTAGCAAATCGCAGACGCAGAAGGTCCCGTCGAACCCGCAATTCGACGGGACGGTTGCGGGTTGCGGGAATAACGTTTGTATTATCTGCAAGTATTTGTTTCTGGTAAGTGCTAGTGTCTCGGTGCAAATAAGCAAAACGTCGGGAATAAAATAAAATAATGCCGGACATTTCATCCAGCATTATCTGACCCCAAAGTAAGCAGAACTTGTGTTATGGGGTACCACATGATTGATAAACTACTTATACGCTATTTTTATAATAGAACAGAATAATATAATTGATCTTTATTGACCTTAGTTTTGGAGCTTAAAAGAAAACTAAATTTTTTTTTTTATATATATTTTTTTTTTTGGAAAACTTTCTGCTAGGTTAAATAAATAGAAAAACTATGTAACATGCACCTATTATGAGGTACGTGTTTGCTGATGGCCAATTACAAGTTTCCACTTATAGAATTTAAACAAGTCATAATAAAAATGTAAACAGTAAAGTAGACGACTGTTGTAAAAAAGTTTAGTATAAAAGGTATAACAATTAAAAATAGCAACGAAAGAGATTAGACATTATTGAAAGATATTAAAAAATAATTATTGAAAGATATTAAACATTATTGAAAAAATTGACACATAATAATCGCTTCAGCTTAGGTATTGAGGTATTGACCACATCAATATCCAGATCTGACTCCGTTCAAGTGTTAAACGAGCTGCTCGCTCTAATTATAAAGGCGTTTTGCCTGTAGTTTGTCCTAACTAAAGGAACATAAAGTGGTTTCGGTTTTCTTAAAGTAGCTGTGTGATAGCGTAGTCCTACTTGTGCTAACAGCTCCGGACAGTCCACCGTGCCATTCGCAATACTCATAAGATAGACCAAATCGGCCATTGCCCTTCGCTCAGATAATGGAAGAAAATGAAATTTACGACATCTTGCTGTATAGTCGGGTAAATACACCTTTGCACGAAATTGTAAATATTTAAGAATTTTTTTCTGTATGTTTTCTAATCTTAATAAGTAAACATCATAACGGGGGTTCCATACTTGCGAGGCGTATTCCAGGTTACTACGTACGTACGCATAATATAATATTTTGAATGTTTTGATACAAGAGAACTCCGACGACATTCTAAAAACAAAGCCTAGCGCGCGAGAAGCCTTATTAACAATTTTATTAATATGTTCGTCAAATAGTAATTTAGATTCAAATGTTACTCCTAAATCCTTAATAGTCTCTCCTCTTGATAGTACCAGGTTTCGTAGTGTGTAGTCATATATAAGAGCCACTGGTTTTCGGGTAAAAGAGCAGACGTAGCACTTAGTTATGGTTATGTCTAACTTATTAAGGGTGCAATAATTGTAAAATATATTTGAGTCGTCCTGTATATGAAGTGCATCCTCGATACTTTTTATCCGATATATAATTTTCATATCATCCGCATAGAGTAGGATTTTAGAGTTAGTAAAGCATGAAGAGATGTCGTTAATAAAAATTGAGAAAAGCAAAGGACCTAATAAGGAATCCTGGGGTACACCCGAGGGAATATTCATGGGCGAGGAAGAATACCCGCTGAGCACCACTGTCTGATACTGATTACGAACATAGGAACAGAACCATCTGAATAGGTTACCTCGGATGCCCATATGCTGTAGTTTTTGCAATAATATTTGGTGATCAATTCGATCAAAACATTTGCTGTAGTCAGTGTATATAACATCTACTGGTGATGGCTCTGACATATGATGTGATAGAAACTCAGAGCATAAAAGAAGATTAGAAGTAGTGGACCTACCTTCAGAAATCCGTGTTGTTGTGGGGCAAGATCGTGCTTAAGCGCGGAGTATAGATATGTCCATACACAATTTTTTCTAGAATTTTTGCAAACAAACATAATTTTGAGTTAGGCCTGTAGTTAACAATAAGATTTTTATGCCCTTTTTTGTGTATGGGAGTGACAAACGCGGTCTTCCAAATAGCAGGCATTATGCCTTCTGTAAGCGAACGGCTGTATAAAAGTAAAAGAGGCGTAACCAGACCACTAGCACATTTAACTATTAGTATAGGAGGGATATTGTCTGGCCCTGCGGATTTATTAAGATCGAGAGATTTCAATAATTTGAGAACTTCCACTGGAAGTACTTCGATCATACCTATATTTGCCGATGACATAGGGTATAGAGGGCTTTCAGTGAAAAGTTGTGTATCAGTCGGTGTGTCAGTTCTAAGGAAAGTTGAGTGGAAGTACTCCCCAAACATATTGCTTATCTCGTCACGTCTCGGACGAACGATCGCCGTACTGCATAATAGAAGGATAGGTATTTGAGTAGTTTTTACTCTTAACATATGTCCAAAAAGCACGAGGATTTTTCTTTATATAGTTTTCGATTCCATTGATATAGGTATTATACATTTTCTAATATTCGTGCTCTTTCTCTCAGAACTAAGAACGAGTCTTGATCATACATGTTTTGATACTTGTATTTATTATGAAATTTGTTTTTTTCTTTAAGTATTTTTATTAAGTGTGGTTTGTACCACAATGGGTATTTTCTAGAAGCAGTGACTGTTTTAGAGGGTATGTAGATATTGCGAAGGTCATTTATAGTGCTATTATAGTTATACATAAACGATACCGCGTCCTCCAAAGATCTACCAACAAACTCTGATTGCCAATCGACTCCATCAAGATCGGAGCACATAGATTCGTAGTCTCCATCGTTATAACAATACTTAATGTATGATAGCGGCTTGATGGAGTGGAACTGAACAAAGTCTGCATATGCTATAATCGATCGGTGGTGAGGGTCTTCAGGTAATCCCAAGGCGTTGTCGCATGCTATGACTGTCAACTCATTATTGGACAGAACTAACTCTAGTAAGCGGCTATTGCTATAGTTAAGAAAAGAATTAGATTGAAAAAGATTCAAGTATCAAGATTATCCACAAAGTCTACTTGGTGTGAGCCCTGGAGATTACTAGGGGTGAGTGAGACACCATCAACACTTGTGGTCCACGAGACTAACAGCATATTAAAATCACCCAACACAATTACCTTATCGACAGGATTATTTAATAACTTCAGATAATTTATTACTAAAATTGGTTAACGTGTTACCAAGGTTCTCATCACAAATGTAAACTACACATATATGCACATATTACACATACTACACATATTCTATAAGTTGATCTAGGATGACGGTTAAGAATAGTGAGGGTAACCCACAAATCCTCAGCCGAGGAGGACCAGTCCGCCGCGAACTCACGACGAATTCCTATCAATACTCCCCCGCTCCTTAATTGATCCCGTTTATCTTAATTCCGGTCGCGCCTCCAAACAATATATCGATCATCAAACAATTCTTTATTATTAATGCTGTTATTCAACCATGTTTATGTAATGCAAATAACATCATAGCACCCCAAGCCAACATTTTGAGAGAAATATTCAAAGAAATTAATATTCTCACAATAGCTTCACAATATATATATGAAAATTTGTTATATACACATAAAAATAGAGATGGGATTCAGCAAAATAGTGACCATCATAAAATCAACACTAGGAATAAACATAAATTATACATCCCTAGGTTTCGACTAGAAAAAGTTAATAAGTCATTTATGGGGAACACGGTGCGCTTCTATAATAAGCTTCCTGAAAATGCTACTAAACTACCTATTAAAAAATTTAAAGCATACATTAAAGGTAGTCTTTTGAAGAAAGCTTATTATAATATAGATGACTATATTATTGATAAGTATGCATGGCCTCATGTCGCTCTGCCGTCAGACAGTTAACCAACACACTTGAAATTTATAAACTCTCTTGTATTAGTATTTCGTAGTTAAGGTAGTTATAAGATGGATCATTATAAAAAAGCGCTAGGACCAAGACGAGTTTCTTGCCAATTCTTCTCGAGCTTGGGTTAGGATGAATTGGCACCTAGATTCACCTAGTATGAAGTATAAACCTAGTATAAACGTCTTACGTTTGAAAGTGATCCTTGTGATTGTATTGAATAAATCATCTTTTGACTTTGACTTTGACTTTGATTTCTATGGAACATAGCTGTTTTAGTTCGTAGACCACGCACATTTAAATACTAATAGGCATCATTATTAATAAAAAAAAATTTAGAAAATAAATAAGCATACCCATTCAAAAACTCAAAAACGTTCATAAAGTTAGGAAAATAACCTAAGTAATAGTTGGCGGCAGATAGTAATTTATAGTGTGACAAAAAAGAAACAAAGCGAATGAGTAACAAAAGTGCAATCAAACTAACAAGGAGCAGAAAGGCAATAAAACGATTAGCGAAACAAAAGAGACAATGGTGGCAATTCGGTTGGTTCATTTCTAAAATTAGGATTGTCTAAAATATATTTTAGTTAGTCATAGCATTTGTAAAACCTATTCGGTTGGTACCATCTTACTAAATAAGGAACGCTTTATTAAATTAGATAAAATTAAATTAGGATAAGTTGGTAACAGCAGAATACCAAAGTTTAATTTGACAATCTAAACTTAATTTTAGCTAAAATTAGTTAGGTTGGTGCCAACAGAATTGAGGCCAATAGCGAGCGACTAGCCGACTTGCCGGTGCGGGTAGCGATAAGCGAACAAGCGGACGGCGCATCACAGCTGCATAGCAAAAACTTGACCTTGTACTGGTTAGTGCACGTAAAACTTTAGAAGCGCGGGGTGTACAAGTAAAAAGTTGACGACCGGTGCGTAAGGTGACTGAGTAAAAAACCAGTTAGGACGCGTGTGTATGGTTCGTCGTCTACGAACTGACTGTGAATATACCAATTTAATTAAAGTGTGTAACAAGTATGTAAGTGGTACAATGGGCGGTCGCTTGAGAGCGATCTCTACCTGGCAACCTTTGAAAAAAATCGTATAAAGTAAATATAACAATGTTTTTGCAAACAAAAAAATGTGTGAAATGTCATTATTTATTTATTAATTCCCGACGCTTCGCTTTCTTGCACCGAGTCACTTGCACTTACCCTAGATCATACAAACATTTGTCCCTCAGCAGCAATTGAACCCGCAACTTTCTGCGATAAATACCCGTTACCTACTAAAACAGTATTAATTCTAATCTGGAAAGATTAAACGAGTTTACAACGAGTATGGTTTTTTGCAGGTTTCAACACAATAACAGCGAAACTGAAGGAAATGTACCAAATGATAACACTGGGCGGCGACGCAGAGCTCGAGTTGGTGGATTCCTTAGATCCCTTCACTGAGGGCATCGTTTTCAGGTAAACATTTGGAACTAGCGTCTGCCTATTTAAAAAGCCTATGTCCTTCCCAAAGATACAATCTATCTCCAAAATTAATTAGATCCGTTCAGTTCTTCTTCTTTTATGACTAACATATAATGACAATTTTACCAATGCCAAGTGTTAAGATTGTTTATGTGATTCTTCGTTTGTCATCTCATGAAGTAGCACGGCTCTACTAATTTAATGTTGTTTTATTCGTTTTAATGCATGTTTTATTCAGTAATAATGGCGGAATTTTAATGAATAAATTGTGACTACAGGACGGGTATGGAGAATTGAATTAAATGTGTGTTGTGATGCAATGTGATATGAACGACGAGGAATCCCAAGAAAATTTTAGATGCCATTCCGCGTGACGTCTAAAATTGACAATTGACCATCGACTAAGACTTTATTAAACAAATTGACCATGAACAAACATAAACACTTGACACTGGCAAAATTGGCATTATTATGTCACATGCCGGGATTCTTCGTTTGTCATTTCATGAAGCACTTCTAATATAATTATATTTTCTCGTGCTATTGCATGTTTTATTCAGTGATCTTAGCAGAATTATATTTCATAAATTGTGACTACATAGCACAAGAATAGCCAATTCATTAATTGTATTAATTAATAATTGACGACCTCTGTAGCGCAGTGGGCTTAGGTCTGGCTGAGACGCAGAAGGTTGCGGGTTTGATTCCAGCCGCGGGACAAATGGTTGTATGATCTGATCGGGTCTGAGTGTTTCTATGTATAATATGTATTTATTTACGAAAAAAAGTATATAAGTAGTATATCAGTCATGTGGTACCCATCACACAAGCTCTGCTTACTTTGGGGCCAAATGATGCTGTGTGAAATGTCCGGAATTATTTATTTATTTAATTAAGTGTATATGGTGCATAGTGATTTGAACGACGAGGAATACCTAATTGCATGCATCGATGATATTTTCGCTTACTCCGAAACCTCGCTGTCTCATTGGAGCACTGCGTTTAGTTGGCCTACCACCCATATTGTATATACAAAATACATCTACTTTCCACTAAAAATGTATTATATTCAATGAAGTCGGATTTCATTTTTGTTTGATATTATATAGATTATAATAAATAAATAATGCCGGACATTTCACACAGCATCATCTAGCCCCAAAGTAAGCAGAGCTTGTGTTATGGGTACCACATGTCTGATACACTACTTATATACTTTTTTTTTGTAAATACTTACTTATTATACATAGAAACACCCAGACCCGAGACAAATACTTGCAGATCATACAAACATTTGTCCCGCAGCGGGAATCGAACCCACAAGCTTCTGCGTCTTAGCCGGACCTGAGCCCACTGCGCTACATTAATCGTCAAATTCAATAATAACTGTGTTGTTTTAGCGTACGCCCTCCAAATAAGTCATGGAAGAACATATCCAATCTATCCGGTGGCGAGAAAACACTATCGTCACTGGCTCTAGTATTCGCCTTACACTACTACAAACCGACGCCTCTCTACGTAATGGATGAAATAGATGCCGCTCTGGACTTCAAGAACGTATCTATCGTCGCTAATTACATCAAGGTAATTTTTTATGCACAATCTATCCTTTCACATATTTTGTTAATCACTACATAGTATAAAACAAAGTTGCTTCCCGCTGTCTGTCTGTCTCTATCTATGCTTAGATCTTTAAAACTACGCAACGGATTTTGATGCTGTTTTTAAATAGATAGAGCAATACAAGAGTATGGTTTATATGTATAACACATGCATAATATAGTAGAGAAACACTTGTCAATTTTAGAGGTTTCTAATATAATGTCGTAAATAAACACATTTTTTGCTCTTACATTGCAAACGCTGGCTGAACCCTACGAAATAGATCAAAATAATATACTACGGTATTGTACATCTTAAAAAGGTCTACAAAAAAGTCTGCGCTGGTATATCTGTATTATATGTATGTATGTATTTTATGTAAGTATGACATTCTGTAGTATATTTAGTACCCGTGCGAAGCCGGGGCGGGTCGCTAGTTAAGTTATATACCTTATTTGATGTGCTATTTGGTAACTATGCAATGGATACAGAAGAGCGGGGTTTTCTGACTCAAGTATTTTATACCTAAAAGAAATCCTCAACCTTATTTTTTTGACGACCTCTGTCGCTCAGTGGGCGAAGACTCGTCTGTGACGCAAAAGGTTGCGGGTTCGATTCCAGCCACGGGACAAATGTCAACCTTATTGTATTGACGACCTCTGTCGCGCATTGCGCGCAGGCCCGTCTGAGACGGAAAAGGAGGCGGCTTTGATTCCCAGGACAAATGTTTGTATGATCGCAAGTTTTACAAGTATGTATTTGTCTCGTGTCTGGGTGTTTCTAATGTATGATTTGAATGTATTTACAAAATGAAAACAAGTAATATATCAGTCATGTCACCCATAACACAAGCTCTGCTTACATTGGGGCTAGATGATGCTGTGTGAAATGTCCGTCATTATTTATTTATTTATTATTATATATTCTTGACTTGAAAAGTCTCAGATTGTAGTTTTCAGGAAAGACAGACGACGGCTAAGCATTCCAATCCTGTACGTATTATCAATGTGGATGCAAAGCGCTTTGTTCGTGACATGACATGTTTATCTATTGTTTCAGGATCGCACCCGTAATGCGCAGTTCGTGATCATCTCACTCCGTTACATAATGTTCGAGACTTCGAACCGACTCGTTGGCATCTACAAGGTGAATGATTGCACCAAGTCGGTCACCGTTGAGAACCAGCCGATCGAGCCTGACGTATCGGGAAAGAATCGCGAAAACGATTATCGTAGTATATAAAGGCACTGACATAAGCTTTCAATGCTTAAACAATTTTTTTGCACCTAAGTTTTTAAAAGTGATAAAGTAGTAAACAGCTTCGTTACGTAACGCGTTACGGCGCCAGTCTGTCTGGCTTCCCTTTCTCTCACGCATACGGCAGCGGTAGGCAGGCTCCTCCTCTCTCACTCTAACCCACAGCGCTAGTTAGATTAGTTTAGACCGCACGTTTTTTTTATTCAAACAGACAACAACAAAACGTATGTTCTAGTCAGGGCTTGATATTGATTGACTGGTCAGCTCAGTTGGTAGTAGCCTTCTGCGCTGTAGGTTGAGGGATCGATTCCCTCTTAGGATAAACATTTGTGTAATTAATACAGATGTTTGTTCTGTGTCTGGGTGTTGTAAAGTACCATAAGTATGTATTTAAAATTATATAAGTATTCGATCAGTTGGTCACCATAATACAAGCTATGCTTTGTTTGGGGCTAGATGAAGTTGTGTGCATTGTCCACCAATATTTATTTATTTATTTATATGTCTGTACGATATCAAGATAATTATACAATGATAATCAAACAGATATAAACTTTGCAATCCATTATGTAACATCCTAAATAATTGTCAGAAGCAGAAATGGTTGTATTGAGTTTGCTGTTTGAGAATCAGACGCCTGAACAGAATATTTGAATGTATGAAGAGATCAAAAGCCTCACTAACCAGTATTAATGTTCATTATATTTATTTTTGATTTGTAATATCTATCCTCTCGCTTTCCTGCAATCTGTGGGAGTGATTTCGTGATTAGGGACGGAAGTTTGTAACAGGAACCTGGGAAGCGCGCGCTGTTTGATTTGACCAATGAGCGCGCGCTGTGGTAGAGTTGCCCATCAAATGGTACCAACCCATTTTCCGAATGGTTGGTACTGTCAACCAAAAGTGAGTGCGTGTGTGTGACGAGAAAGAGAAAGGGAAATAGAGAAGGAGAATGTATCTACTGTTCGCTTAACAGCAATGTGTATAAAGTGTGCTGTTATATAAACTAATTCGGGTTATAATGTCAATGATGTTTATTACTTTAGGTTATCCTGTGATAACCAGACTCCGATGAGACTGAGAGAATCAGGTTAACCCATTCACACATATCGCTCACACACACACACACACCCTCACACCTAACCCCACACCCCACACATACACACCCACAAACACGCTCTAACTCACCATTCAATGTATAAGGAAAAATCAATTTTTATACTTAGTTTACTGAGTATACTTACTTTACTTAGTACTTGTATATTTTCTTAAAATTCATAAGTAATACTTATCACGATTGTATCCGTTTTCTAAATTGTTAATTATTGGTGTAAAACTTATTTGGCCTTATTTCTTAAGTATATTTCTTAAGTATATTCATTAAATTTAATATTATCTGTAACACAGTTGTTTTACATCAATAAAAAAAAACCTAGGTTAGAAATAGATGTTACACATCATATTGCGACTCGCTCGTTTTTTATAATTAGAATGTGTGTTTTCTATTTATTCTTATAATTATTATATGTGTGTAAGCCAGGTTGAAATGGCCGCCGCGAAAATGGATTATCTCAACGGAGAAACAAAATTGACGTATAAATTTGAGACACCTTTATTATCTTCGTTTGACATTAAATGGAGTAACATAGCTTTTATTCATTCGTTTTTCTCGTGTTATTGTTAATGTTTGCGGAATTTCAATCAATAAATTGTGACTTAACGACATGTAGTGACATGTTGTGACAAGTAGACAATTTAATTGTAAGTGTTTTATGTCGTTTTGTGATTTATACGACGAGGAATCCTAGAAAATTCTAAACCATTATTCCGCGATATCATTTAGAATAAACAAATGACGACCCACTGCGACTTGATCGATTTTATAATTTTCGACTTTGGCAAAATTGTCATCAAGTCAAATGCTATTCTTTTTTAACAGCAGGGGAAAGGCCTCCCATCGTCCAATCCTCCCTGTCTAAAGCCACTGTGGGCCAATGCTTTAGATGGGCGTCTAACTCGTTACTCTATCGTCGCCGCGGTCTGACGCGAGGTCTTTTCCGTTCAGGGGTGTCCACTCTCTGGTGGCTTTAGCCTATGACGCTTGCGACATGCGGCAGACGTGGCTTGCCTAGTCCCACTTGATTTTACCCGCTTACTCCACTCCACGTAGGTGAGGATTGGGAGAACAGACACCCATGAGCTTCCGTTTTGAAACGCAAGGGTTTCATTAACCGATATATCGGTAACGGTATCTCGATGCGTCTTTCGGCTTTTAGTCTTTGGAAGGTACAAATATTCATGGATCCATCAACACTCCTCCAAATTCATAGCTTGTGCTGTGAACTATAATCATTATAAGAACAGAAAATCTTTATCGCGGCGGCCATGTCAGCCCGGCAGTAGGCAGTACTGACAACTTATTAAGGCTTACGTGAAGTTAGCTTCGAAATCTGTCTCACTCTTTCGTTCGTACGTGTTTGCTGTCTCTTACGATCCTACTGGTAGCTCACGTAAGCCTTGATTGGTTGTTATTAGGTACAGCAAGTTAATGTTATGTCTAGAGGTTCATAGCTTGTTGCATACCTAGTAGTTAACTAAGTCGTTCCTAACACATAAACCAAGTTAAGCGATTTCGTGCTTTGGAGGGTAGGTACGTAAAACAGTCATGACGTTATGTCGTCACGTTGCTAGAGTTGACCCTTTCTTATTGTGTCACTAGTTATTTTGAACCAGTGTGGTGAAAGGATTTCAGTGCGGCCTCAAAGGCTCTTCGTGTACTTGAAACAAGTCTTCGACTTTTTTAGGTTTTACAACATGCAGGTTGTAAAAAAGGTTCACAGTTGGTTGTGCGTTTTAATTTGACTACTAATTTGGATAAAATCTATAATAATATAAATCAATTGCAGAAGATAGCTAGGTACAGCTCCACTGAATTAAATATTTTTTTGTTTTTTATACAATCAATTCAACTTTAGGTGGTTCTCAGTTTAAGACGAGTTAGAATTAAATGCTCTTCCATAAATTAGATTCAAGATTTTGACGGTATTTTCTATTTCGTGATGTAGGAAAAGGACAATTTGAGATATTGGTTGTTCGTTGTACGGTCATTTGTTTATACGTGACGGGTTGCATGATAACTGTATCATCACCATCCACAGCCTGGTTTTACCTACTGCTAGATATAGTTCCTCAAGTTTGTACGATTCGCAGTCATCATATCATAAGAATTCGATTACATTGTCTACCTGTTTTACCAAAGATCTGTACCTACCTATGTATAGTTGGTGACAATTTCATTCCAAAACCAACCTACAGAACATCAATCTCCCGTAATACCAATTCTTCAATAAAAATAAAAATGAAAGTTTGATCAATGTTTTTTTTGGTATAAGAATTCCATAACCGCACCACAATAATAATTGACCGAGCGTAGCGAGTGTCTCCGTTTCAGCTTAGGCGAAAATGCTTTCGTATGTCTGTCTCTCCGGATGATCTCCTCTACAGGTAGCATTTCTCAACCAATTCTCGTGAAATATTGTGAGCGGGCTCTATAACTATGTAGTATTTTTTTGTCGATTCAGTTTTTGGAAAATAAAAAAAGGAGTAAACGTAAAAAAATATTTCAGTCATTTCGAAAATATCATTTATAAAGTAGGATTTATGACAATGACATTTCAAAACAAACCAACTGCACCATAGTTAAGCACATTTTAATGGATTGTTGTTTATGTAATGTGTGTACTTTTTTCAATAAATGTATTTGTGTCAGTATTTTGTTTTTTTATTTCATATCATCATTATACGCAGCCTGACTTCATCCACTGGTGGGTATAACTAATTTTTAATTAAATGAAATTAGCAAATGGCTATTGACTGCCAGCTCAGTGGGTAGCTTTGCCTTCTGCGCTGTAGATAGGGAGTTCTATTCCCTCCCAGACATTTGTTTGATGAAAATAAGTGTTTGTTTCTGGGTGTAATAAGGTATCTTTAGTATCTATGTATTCAATAAATATTAGCATTCTATCAGCCACCTGGTCACCATAATTGCAGCTATGCTTAGTTTGAGGCTAGATGAAGTAGTTTGCATTCCACCACCAATATATTCAACACGAAACGTACATAAGTACGTACACCTTAAATGTCTCGACTGGCCCTGCAGCTCAGTTGGTAGTAACTCTGGCTTATGCGCTGAACCCACAACGGGTTTGACCGAGGAATAATATTTATGAACATTTTTTTTAATCATAGACCTATTTGACCACGATCTCGCCTGATGTTAAGCGGCGACGACGAGGCACACAGTCTAGAAGAGACTCAGATTGTAGTTTTCAGGAAAGACAGACGACGGCAAAGCATTCCAATCCTTGGTTGTACGAAGAACCAGTGTTTGTTCTGTATCTGGCTGCTTAGAGTACCTATCATTTGTGTTAGTTTGAATATATTCTTCAAACTAACACACAAAGGATACTCTCTTTAAGTATTTTATCAGTCATCTGGCTTCCATAGTACAAGCTTTGCTTAGTTTCGTTTGGTGTTGTGTGAATTGTTTACCAATATTTATTATTTATTTTAATTATAGTGATTTAAGTCAATAAGTCAAACAATTTGACAGTCACAAATATCAGGCCTCAAAATTTTTCCGAGAGCTATAAAGCGCAGTATTTTAAGGATCCAAAGAACGGTCCGAAAGAATGACAATCCTATATGTACGATAATGGTGGCAATTCGGTTGGTTCATTTCTAAAATTAGGAATTGTCTAAAATATATTTAGTCAATCATAGCATTTGTAAAACCTATTCGGTTGATACCATCTAACTAAATTAGGAACGCTTAGGTAGCTTAGCTTAGCTATTTAGGAATTAAGTTAGGTAAAATTAAATTAGGATAAGTTGGTAGCAGCAGAATACCAAATGTTAATTTGACAGTTCAAAACCTAATTTTAGCTAAAATTAGTTAGGTTGGTGCCAACAGAATTGAGGCCATCTGTTCATTAATTTGTAAAAGTAATACGTAGAAAAAAGATAAACAACCAAAAACATTTTTTAAAGTTTATTTGAACATTATTCTTGAAACTGGAACACAATATACAGAAACATTAATATTACAAAAATAAATTACAACCGTAGCATGATACATACCTTAAATAGAGCAAAATAATACAATTAAATAAATGATACTACACAAAAGTGAAACTCCTGTGGATAGAATAAATTTGTAATTTAAAGTGCTAACTGTATGTATCTTCACTTCAGCCTTCACTATAATAATTATTATTATTTCGTCAGTGAAAATGAACGGTTATAAGTAATTCACAAAATCGCTGTTTAAGAATCAGTATCAGTTTGTTATTTATATAAAAAACTACGCACATTACCCTTTTTACAGCCGACATTTTTAATTCGTTTGCTCAGATGCAACTTTAGCTAGGTAGGTACTGTATTTAGATGTTGGTAGTGTGTTGGCATTTGACATTGTCCTAGCGATTGGAAAAATGAATAAAACAACGAAATAATGTAGAGATAGTCTTACGTCTGATTTGATATTTTTTATCACCACGGGAATTTCACTTCTATTAAGATTTTGATTATATAATGACAACAATATATACAAAAAATCATATATATAGAAAACATGTCTCAGACTAAATATATTTTTAGTCAGAGTTCGGTGTATTATAAAAACATAATTATATCTAGAGCGATAAATGAAATATATAATTATATACATACACAATGATACAAGCGATTACATCGCTGATCAACCAGTCTTTCCCATTTACACGACAATTTTACAATCTAAATAAAATGTTATTCTACAAGAGCGATAGTTAAAGTGTGGTAGGGTGTGTGCTCTAATATGTAGTGTAACTCCATTATCGTGAGAAACATATAAGTACTTTCTTATTTGTAAGTAAGGATTCTGGTGTTTCGCCCATAGACTTTATAACATGCATGAGCTTCTTCTTATCGTGCTACTGGTTATTTCAAACCAATGTGTTGAAATGATTAAAGTGCACGCCTCTAAAAAATGCCTTTAAAAAATGTAAAAACATGGGTGAATTATTACTGCATATAAAGCTGCAATGGGGCCCGCACATAGATAAATTGTCGAAGAGACTCAGCTCTGCGGCATACGCTGTTAAAAAGATCCGTCATTTTACCGACGTAGATACCGCTAGACTCGTTTACTTCAGCTACTTTCATAGCATTATGACTTATGGCATTCTGTCGGGGAGAGTGCTGCTGATATTAACACCATATTTGTGTTGCAGAAGAGGGCTGTTCGTGCAATTTAAAACATGGCCCCCAGAGAATCACATAGAAATAAGTTTAAAGAAATTAATATTATGACAGTGCCTTGTCAGTATATATACGAAAATTTAATGTATGTGCACAAAAATGTTCATTTATTTAAAAAAAAATGCGATAATCATAATATTAACACTAGAAATAAAGATAAACTCGCTGTTCCCACTGTTAGGCTCGCTAAAGTTGATAAGTCTTTTATAGGGCAATGTGTACGCTTCTATAACAAGGTCCCAAGCGACGTGTTAGATTTGTCGATTGGCAAATTTAAAAACGTAATTAAGCAGAAACTGTCTATTAAAGCATATTATAAAATATCTGATTATTTAGATGACAAAAAAGCTTGGGATGAATCTGCTCCAACTCGACTCGGCATCCGTAACAAAATTGTCAAGGATGATACAAAAAAGTGTTAAGACCAGACAAGTTTCTTGCCAGGTTCTTCTTGAACTGGGGTTAGGAGGAAACGGCACCTAGATTCACTAGCATGTAAGAAGACGATTCAAAGTGGTCCTTGTGATTTTATTGAATAAAGAGATTTAGAATTTAGAATTTTGACCTAAGAATTATTTTGTCGATACTGTTTTATTTAAAACCTGCGTTTCTCAAAATGAACAACTCACAAAAGTTTTGAAAGCGAATTTTTACTTTGAACTTTAATACAATCAATACAAGATCGTTCGTATTTTAAGAAATTGAAGTTAGATCGACGAAATTTAGCTATCTTAGGGCACAACTAGAATTCGACGAGTATTTAACTCAAGTCGCGAAGCTTTAAAGTTCAAGGAATAAGGACGAAAAAGGCACGAACCATCTCTACTTCTCGATCTCTACTGGGATCTTCGGACGGCAAAATATCTTTCATGCCCAGGCTTTTTCCACCCGTTCAGGGCCGATTACGCGTCGATAGTACGATTACAGTACGGCTCTCTTAGTATTTGAGACAGAAAAACTATAAGGTACTAGAAAATTAAGGATGCTGATCACGTTGTTACTTTGATGGTAAAAGCTGTAAACAAAATTATCGAACTAAACAACTATAGTACTAGAGGCCTACTCTTGAAATAGATTAACAATAATCGAGTTGAAACGAGGTAGCCTTAGCTACATCGTTTCGACTTGATTTATTCGTTGAAATAGAACGTCTGTGATTAGTTTTGATAATCGATGACAATCTTCCAGAACAGATAATACGATAGGAATTTGACAACGGTACAACCTGTAATTTAACTGAATTCCACGTAAATTTCAAAGACGTTATCGTTTCGATACATCGATTTGCGATTATGGAACTCTTGATATTATCAATATCTGTCAGTTTTGATTAACAAATTTTATTTTATGGATTTATATTACGTATGTTGGGTTTCGATCTCAGTTTCGATAAATAGCATTGACAGAATGTATTACAATCAACATCAACCTTCCGCAATACCAATTCGTTAAGAGTACCTTAATAATAGTCGTTAGTATCAATGTTTCGATAATATTAGTATTACATAATCGCCTGGCTATGTCACACGGTACATCGAGTAAGCGGCAAGAAAGTATGAAAGTATGACTAAATTATTCGCGCTAAAATCAATCTTATTATGTTCGCACCAAAGTACATTTTTTTGTTTGTGTTTGACGCGTTTTAACTCATCATGTAAAGAGGTTGATTAAAACTGTAAAAACTCGTTGGAAAATCAATTCAAAAATGGAACAAAATGTCAATTTATTATTATAAAAAAGTTACTTAAATTTGAACTTTACTAAAAGCCAAATAAAGATCGTTTGTATTTACGAAACTTTAGCTAGTCCAACGCAACAGAAATACGTGATAATACATTTGATTGTGTCAGACAATTTATTTCTAGCAATATATGCAGAATCAAAAGCACACCTTAAAAATATCATATATTCAATTTCATTTTAATAGACAAGAAAACTAAGAATGGTCATAAAAAAGGTCTTACCCAGGAGTTTGTTGCTCAATTGTTCTCGAACTTGGCTTATAGGAAGACATCACATAAAACCACCACCAAGTGGTCCTTGTATTGATTTAAACTTTATTAACGCTGTTTCAGGCAGAGGCAGCAGGATTGAAGTTAATAATAAATTGAAGTGATTAAAAAAGAATATACATCTATATAGAAATCTGTGCAATTACTGATTGTATAATTAACGTTTAAGTGCAGTAAGCTTTCAAGAAAATAAATAAGTTCCACTAAAACAATTTCAATATTCTACATTTCTTTAACAAGTATCATAATTTCAGGTTTCAAATACACATCCTTATTCGGACTATTTCTTATATCCTCGATCACAGAAGCGTGCCATGCGAAATTGAGCACTATTGTAGGTACTAATCTAAGGTCCACAAGGGTCTTATTCGCGTCGTCGTCTATGTTCAGCCGTTGGCCCGTTGGTGTGACTAGGAGAAATGGAAATTCGGAAAGTTCTAGACTTTCGCGAACGAATTCGTGGATTTCTGAGTAGCGCTCGTAAACTAAGAAGGTTCCCTGGGGACAAAAAGTAATTCATCATCATTAACATCTGAATACGGAAACTTCACACCACCATAGCAAGAGATGCAGAAGGTTGCAGGTACGGTTCTCGTCGCGGGACAAATGTTTGAATGATCTGTAAGTATTTGTCACGGGTATGGGTGTTTCAACGTAAAATATGTACCTATGTATTTACAAAAAATAAATTGTGGTACCCATAACACAAGCACTGCTTACTTACGTCCCCTAAAAGGTGGGCCGTATGCATGCTATTTATAGTAAAAATACCTGCAATAGAATTCCGTCAGGAAATCGAACTCTTATAAGCGCATATCTGTATTTGCGCATTTCTCTGAGCTCCTCCTTTTCCCGCATCGCTTTAGTTCGCAGCATCTGACTCTTCTCAATGACATCAGCCCTGTAATTACAAAACAAGTAATGATTATAAATAATAAAACAAAAAAAAATTAAAAAGTCCCTCGACTGTCCTTCGTCTTCATCATCAGACACCTAATGACAGTCACACACAACCCATCTAGGTGTAAAGTTCTCATTAATACAAATTAATCAAACCCAAACACAGGTAATTGCTGTAAATCGTTGAGGAGTTCCCTCGACTGTCTTTCAACTCCAGACCTTCATTAAATAGTAGTGTTATAAAATACTTAATTAACAAACGCACTAGTCGCCACTACGATTTTCGAAGGTTCCCCTCGATTTCTTTGGGATGCCATCATCAGATCCTGGTTTCCTTATTATGGTACCACTCTTGGGATATCTCCTTTCCAACATAAAATAATCATCAAAATCGGTTCATAAACGACGAAGTTATCCGCAAAAACACAAAAATATATATATACGTTCGTACATGTATACAAAACACCACGGTTGTTGTGATGCCTTTTCCCAAGCTTTGTACTATATAAACACGTATAATGCTTCCTATCTCATTTTCCCCAACGTTAAATCTTATGAATTTATGTGTCTGTCTCTTTTTACTGTCGCTTTTTCGTTTCATCGACTTTCAAATGTACTTGCTGCTGATGCTGCTCGAATTTGACATGTGTAGATCTTTCAGCGGGTTTCACATTAGGCAAGCCTGTATCGTTAAGACCAGAGAGACGACTTGCTTAAATAAATTGACAAAAACTTCGGTCAGCAGTATAAGTTACATTTGACAACCCATGTATCTTTCCTTAAGTCTACCTCTATTTTTGTGTCCATATGACATACTTTTCGTCACATGTCACTCATATTTGGTCGCTCATTGGTCGATATTCCAGACCATAATTATATTAAATTTAATGTATTTTTTATGAATAATAAAAAAAAATGATTCATTACCTTCAAGCGTTAAACATTACTCGTATGGAGTGCCCAGCACGCAGCCCCGATATCAACCCGATTGAGCATGCTTGGGACGAGCTAGGGAGATGCGTAAAACAACGAAACCCTCCCCCAATCACGCTTCGTGAGCTCAAAATTGCTCTCACAGAGGAATGGGAGAATATTCCCCAAAATCGTATTTGGGTACAACATGCCAAAAGCGTACCGCGTAAACGCAATAATGGAAGCACGAAGAGGCAATACAAAGTATTCAATTCAAGAAAATCGTAATGTTGTTAAAAAATGTCATGTTTCCTATTTTTGTTTTAAGGCGAGATCAGCAGTTTTATTCTTTATGTAATTTTTAGTAAATAACAAGTGACTCAAGTAACTTTCAATTATAATATATTGTCTATTAAACACAATTTATTTCATTAAGCTAGCATTCTTAGTTTCCGAGATTTATAGGTTTCTTTAAGTGACCCGGATTCATTGCTCTCGAGTGTACATACTTATGATACTTTATAACACCCAGACACAGAACAAACACCTGAGTTCACACAAATTTGTATCCTGGGAGGGAATCAAACCCTCAACCTACAGAAGGCAAAGCTACTACCAGCTGAGCTGACAGGCCAGACATGTAGGGTTTATGGTTACCTGAGCTGTTGTTCCTTCTTGATCTCCTCAGGCGACAGTGCGTAGAAAGATGGGGGTAACTGGACTCGGCCAGCCGCTTGCGATGGCAATAACACCTGCAAGTTGCGGTCTAACTCCAGGGGAATTACTTGCGCGTCGCGAACTTGTTCCAACACAACCTGTGAATCAATAGTACATTGTTACCCTAAGGTTGAAAGTAACTTATTTAGTCCCGAGCGAGGGCGCCAATAGTTTGAGCGTAAAAAGTCTTTCATCCGAGGTGAACACAGCTTTTCATTACGAATACAAATAAAGTAAAAATAAAAACATGATTTAAAAAGAAAAAGCGGCCGGAACCCTCGGTGCGCGATTCCGACTCGCACTTGAGTCGGAATCGCGCACCGAGGGTTCCGAAAAACCTGTAGGTATATAAGTAAAAGTTCACCCATCCCGACAATCGAGTCATAGTTATGGTATTTATATTACAAAATGAAATCCATCTAAAAATTTACGGTTTTCGCAATTTTTCCTTTATCTGTGCTATAAGACGTTGCTTCGTAACAAATTTCAAGATTCTCAGTTCACGGGAAGTACCCTGTAGGTTTTGATTCCCTTGCGAATATCGAAAATTTGCGGAAATTTACGGCATAAACGACGACGAACGACGATTAAGGCTTCACTATCGTGGAGAAACGTCAACCGAAATCGGCGAGGAACCGCTCCGCTTTGTACTGGGCGCATTCTGCAGACGGAGGAGCCTACAGTGTCGATTTATGTGTCTCGGTTAGAGCCGACTACTACCGGGGAGAGTATTCTCCGGTACGTGGACGAGAGAGGCCGAGAGACCAACTTCAAGCCGTACGTGCTGCGGGTAACTGCAAAGCACAAGGACGTATTCCTTCCTCGCACCCGACTTCTGGTCAGCAGGAGTTGTCTACCGACGGTATAGGGAAGAACCGCTAAAGAAGAAAGTGCCCTGACTTTTTTGTGTACTTCATAAATGTATGTGTATGTATGTTAGTCTATAAGGTATTTATTTTCTATGGGCCATTGTTATTGTATTTTATACACATGATTTTGTTGCCTGAAATAAGATGTATTATTATTATTTTTATTAAAGGTCAGCAACGTGCATGTGATGCTCCTTGTGACCGCTTTACCATCAGGCGGGCTGTAAGATTATTTGCCACCATTGTGGTATAAAAAAAAACTGACTCTACAGTACAGGCTCATTAGAGAGGAGGCAAGAGTTACGTTACGTATAGGTTAGAAATAAGGCAAAAGAAAAATGAGATTACCTGTTATTCTTGGTAAGAACGTTTTACTATAAGATGATAGGAAATAGTACAAAACATTAAACAAGACTCAGATCAGACCGAGACTCAGTCTGACGTTGGTCGAAGCAACAAGTCTGCAGAACAGAGTGTTTTTTCGTCGGGGTGCGGTCAAGTGTTCCTGAGGATGCCTCGTGGAGGGGCGAAACACGAGTCGAGTTTCTTTTGGAGGTAACTCTTTAGGAATAGATTGGCGGAATTGTACTAAATATTTGTCCATCTGTTTAATGTTTTGTAATGGATTTCCGCTAGGTCACGCCTGAATCAATTATCTATCTTAGGAAATAGTACCAAAAACCTTGTACCAAAAATAATTTTAAGAACCTGAATAAATTATTATTATTTTGATTATACGTGAGTTATAAATCTGTATATATCAAAATGAACATATCTATACAATATTTTACGATATGGTTTGAAAGGCATTGTCATATATTAAAGAAGTATAGGAGCTGTATAGTTATAGGAAGTTTCTAGATATTACGCAGAACAGTATAAATACCTTTAAATAATCCATAGAAGTTATATTGTTTTTATTGAAAACCAGAAACTCAGTCTCTCCATCCTCAAACGGCAGCATTTGTTCTCTATATCCAGCCGCGTGGAGAATGTCTAAAGCACCATCCAAACACAGAACCCGCTCTTTGAACGCTCTAGAACAAGCATAAATTTAATATTTCAATGAAGAATATTTAAAAAGACTCCGAACAGGAAAACAATGTAAATGTAACATCTTATGACTCTGTGGCGCAGTGGGCTTAGGTCCGGCTGAAACGCAAAAGGTTGCGGGTTCGATTCTCGCCGCGGGACAAATGTTTGTATGATTTGCAAGTATTTGTCTCGTGTCTGGGTATTTCTATGTATAATATGAAAAAAAAAGTATATAAGTAGTATATCAGTCATGTCAACCATAACACAAGCACTGCTTACTTTGGGGCCAGATCAGATCAAGATTACTATGTTCTTGTTATATAATAAATAAATTATCCCGGAAATTTGACACAGCATCATCTGGCCCTGGCCTCAAAGTAAGCAGAACTTGTGTTATGATATACTAGTTTAATACTTTTTTGTAAAAATGTACATACATATTATACATAGAAACACCCAGACCCGAGACAAATACCAGCAGATCATACAAACATTTGTTCCGCGGGTGGAATCAAACATGCAACCTTCTGCGTCTCAGCCGGAACTTAGCCCACTGCGCAGAGGTCGTCAATTAAGTAAGAGGATATTAAGTTTCAAATCGATTAGACCTGTGGAAGCTGCTCACGCCTCATTATCAACTAGAAAAGATCTTTAAATGGCTTAACAGATTTCATTGGATCATGCCTATACCACTGTCGGTCAAGTTACCTTTTAAACAAAAAATCATAATTAAAATCGGTTTATCCGTTTGGGAGCTACAATGCCACAGACAGACACAGATATATGAGTACATTATATTCTTATAACATTTATTTTTTTGAGTCAGGGATAAAAAAAACTAGTCCTATTTTTACACAGAACATAAAGAACAATAGAAATAGTATGATAACTTTTTATAAGGAGAACCAATGTAGCTAAACTCACACATGTAGAAACAAACACACTTAAAACCACAAAACAAATGTTATTGATATAACACCTTAGTACCATCAGAACATGGTTCAAAACTCAATAAATTAAACAGTACTAAAATGTAAGTCTACTTACCAAGAGATGACGCTTTTACGAAAGATTTTTGTTTTAGTCTTTAACAACAAGAAATATAATTGATAATGCAATGGCTGTTATTTGATTGCCTACTAAACATAGCTACTTCCTTAGTGATGTGCCAAAGGATACAAGACGAATGTATCGATATCGATTATTATACCTACCTACTGATGGATATAAAAATACGAATACGATGGGTACGTCAGTCAGGTTATATTTGTGGTGGGCCAAATAAACAGCTTTTCTTTATTTTAATACAGTCACACGCTTGTGTTTCTTTGGCGTTGAGGAAGGTTCTGTTGATAAATTTTATGTCTGTAATTTTTAAAACGTTTCATTAGATTTAAGTCATAACTAAAACAAAAAAAAACAATGACCTAGAAATTATAAACCTAAAATAGTTCGTTCGTTCGTAATAGTAGTTAAATAGTTCCCCTATTAAAGGGAACTATTTACATGATGAATTTTGTGATAGCACATTCTTCAGTTTTTTAGGGTTACATCCCTAAATGAATACCGAAAGATGAGGTTTAAGAGAAACGCGACCTTAAATGGTATGATTCATAGTCTGTTTTTGTTTGACGGTTTTGCATTTTAAATAAAACCGTTTAAAACAATAAAATAATACTTACCGGGGATATAATTTCCCCCTTTTGTTAAATTTTTGGTTTGGCTATCATTTTTGTACTCCAGAACAGCACAATACAGCATTTTATATTTTTTTATGATTTTTTTGAGTTACATTTACCCTGACAAACTTCAAACACGAAAGTGAGCGAAGCTTGTAGTGCGCGGTATTTCGCATACTAGGTGTTACGCGGGCCCCGCCTACTTACTACTTCTATCGTTTTTTCTGTTCTGTGTATTTTTATTATTATTATTAATTTCATTTTAATGACTTAGTGTTATAATAATGCTTTCTAATATAAACGAATTAATTTCGTTTGGCACAATCAACATACCCAGCTTTTCTTTCAATAATTGATTATGCTACATTTTATTATGTACCGTATTAAAGTTGTAAGTAATACATAAATATTTAAAATAATTTCTTGATAACATCATCATCTTCCTGCCCTTTTCCCACATTATGTGGGGTCGGCACAACATGTGTTCTTCTTCCATTTTCCTCAATCAGCCGTCATCTCAACACTCACTCCTTTCATACTCACATCATCCTTTACACAATCCTCTTTAACCTACCTCTACTCGTAAATCCATCAACATTCATACCAAGCACTCTCCTAGTTACATGCCATTCTTCCCTACTCATTACATTCCCATACCATACTAGCCTGTTGCTCCTCATCTTTTAATTCACTGGCGCCACTTTCACACTTCCTCTTATGTACTCATTCCTTACCCTTTCCATTCGCGTCATTCCACATATCCATCTCAGCCACGTGCACCTTTTGTTCATCCGTCCCTTTTGTTGCCCAACACTCAGAATTTCTTGATTACATAGGTAGGTGAATTGCTGTAAGTACCATTTTTATTGTATTTTATCTGTATTTAATAAGCTCAACCGCATGCTTGCTTGTTTTATAAAATCCAAAGTTTCAGTTTTTCTTACGATCAATTTACTTTATTTTAATATAAAAAAAAACATCTCGTTTTTGGTTATATTTTTGTTTATGTAAACAAGCTTTTTAGACTTTTATATATGCGAAACCTATTAATAGGTCCATAGATATATATTTAGTTCATATTTTTTAGCATCAAAACCCTGGGAAAATTTAAAAAATAAAATCAATATGCGTATTTTTGCTTGTAGGTGGTGTTTTCGAGGTGGTCGACAGACGAGTCGGCAACGGCTGGCTACCGTAATAAAAGGCTTTTACGACGTGAGACAGATTTCTCAGATATTGCTGTCGCATTACAACTGCTTGCTGCAACTATTACGTAATTGCACGTGGGCTTATATACTTGTTAGCTATTAGACGTTTAAATAGATGACATACTTATTAGACATCCTGATCTTGTGGTATTTCTCTTCATCGGGGAATGCAATAAGATTTTCCATGTATTTGGATAGTGTTTCCACACATAGATCAATCTGAAAATGTTTTAGAAGTAATTAATTAATTACATACAAACTTTGGACGACCCGCTTTATTCTTTTATAGGTTGTTTCCTGAGATTAAAATCCTTAGATAGATAGATAAGATGAGATCTGGATGTGTGGATCCAAATCACAATCTATGTGTTTATTGTTTGGTAAAAAAAAGTATATAAGTATATCAGTTATGTGGTACCCATAACACGCGCTCTGCTTACTTTGGGGCCTAATGATGCTGTGTGAAATGTCCGTGATTATATATCAATACCAAATTTTATGGAAGTCAGTACAGGTGTTACGACATGATTATGATAGACGACCTCTGTGACGCAGTGGGCCAAAGCGCGGCTGAGCCGCAGAAGGTTGCGGTTTCGATTCCCGCATCGGGACAAATGTTTGTGTAATCTGCAAGTATTTGTCTCGGGTGTTTCTATGTATAATATGTATTTGTATGTATGTATTTAGAAAAAAAAGTAGTATATCAGTCACATGGTGCCCATAACACAAGCTCTGCTTACTTTGGAGCCAGATGATGCTGTGTGAAATGTCTGGCCTTATTTATTTATGATTGTGTAATAAATTTCCCATTACATCTTAACATTCAAACTTTTGCTTTTAATAGATTATCGAAAACGGTAACTTTTCAGGTCTTCTTCTTATTGTGTCACTAGTTATTTCAAACCAATGTGGTGAACGGATTAAAACGCAAATCAGAGGCTCTTTTCGTGCACCTGGCATCTTTGAATTTTGATGTTTTACAACTTGCCGGTTTCCTCACGATGTTATCTTTCACCATTTGAGAGTAATGGTATTGCGCACATACATTTTTCTAACAGAAAAAGCCATTAATACTATGTATATATGTATGTATTTACAAAAAAAGTAAATAAGTACCTAGTATATCAGTCATGTCGTACCCATAACACAAGCTCTGCTTACTTTGGGGCTAGATGATGCGGTGTGATATTGATATGTCTGATATGCATTATTTATTTATCTTTATTCTTTGAGTATGACAAGACAGACAATACTCTAACACCACATTAGTTACATAATTATAAGATAGACGATATACCTTTTCTCTATTCTTATTACAAGTTTGCAATATAAGTGCCCCGGCACCGGCCAGGTCGTGGTCTTTCATCTCGTTGAGGAATTCTCTGATGTTAGCGCGCCATTCTTCGCGAGGCAATATGTCTTCATTCAGCATTGGACATCTGGAATTACGAAATAATGAATTATATATAATGCCGGACATTTCACACAGCATCATCTGGATTCAAAGTAAGCTGAGCTTGTATTATGGGTACCACTGACTACATATGTATAATTTTTTTATTTATATAGAAATGCACAGACCAGTGACAAATACATGCAGTTCATACAAACAGACTCATCATATTAGACTGTTGGTCCTGGCTTTTCAAAAGTTGTTTGAAACTTAGAACTTTATTATATAACAGATTTTACAAACTATTTCTTAAAATAAATACTTGGGTACCAAGATGCATTTTCACTTGCAAATGTACAAGTGACTACCCTCCATACTAGTTGACACTATGACGGCAGGGCCTCAATGCTCTTGTAAACTGGGCTCTGTATTATCACAATACAACACAAAATTGTATCTATTATTGTGATTATGTGTGTGATTATTGTGTATTGTGTGTAAATAGTGATTATTTATAATAGTCTTCTATCTACCAAGTTAGAAACTAAATCGTGTTATTAATAGATGTTTTAGTTAACATTAATAAACAGTTTAGGTCGTGGTAGACTTCTAAGTAGTACTGGTAATGTGACTGTCATATTAAGTTAATGGGCTACCTGGCAGGTGTGCTAACTCATAATGGTTTAAAATGCAATGAAATAGCGGAAAAGTCAGCGGGGCTCAGCGGAAAACCGGTAGTGCGTGCTACCTAGGATTCTTCATAATTATTGACCACTTTATACACCTCAGTGCATGTTAAGCCTTATTATTACCTTTTGAGTCTCCGCCCCTGGCACTGACTTCATGTACACCACGTCACGGGTTAAGGGAGAGAGGACCTGGTGCCTAGTGATAGTACTCTCATGCTACCAGATACCTGTGACCTTGAGAAAGGGGATATTGTTCTGTTGCTTACTTGAAGTAAACACCCGACACAGCCAAGTTCTTCGGCAAGTCTAGTTCTCTCTCTGAAGGTGTTGTCTTGCTCTCCTGCGGTTCCACTGCCTTGGACGAAGATGCTTCTTCGCTTTCCAGCTCTTTCTTTACTTGGGCCTAGAAACACATTAATTTTGTCAGGATACTTTTTTTTTGAGGCTGTATTTACTATTAAAAAAATTGGACAAAACATGTTTACATAATTTTAGTCCAGGCACTCTTCAGATCTTTGGAGATGTCTAAAGGGATGTCTGAGGTGGATCCAACATTATATAAGGGGCAATGATTTTAATGCTTGTTCTTCTAGTTGTGCTTCTTCTTGTGATGATCATGATGTCTTTGAGAAATGCTGATGGGAAGTAGCAGGAGACAGGGAAAAATGAAAGAATTCGGGAGACCTTTATCCAGCAGTGGGAAAGTATACATTGATAATAATGGGTGTCTGTAAAGTCGGTTTACAGACGATAATTTTATGTGATAACGTCATAAGAAAACATTGATAAAAATTTTTATACTTTTAACCTATTAAGAGTCACAAGCCTAACCTTTAGGCCAATCGTGCGTGCCTCTCAATCGCTTCTTCCCGCTCTCGCTTGCACGCTCTGCTCGGGCGGAACATGTAAATTTTTTTGCGTGCAGCCGGCGTTCATCGATTTATAAGACGTGATCACGTCAAAAAACAATGTATTCTTCAAGTCTACTACTACTTTAATATGCATCAGTCACGATCTCTGGTATACTAATGCTAGAAAAATGTACCTAAGCATTTATCACCTCAAATCGAGAAGGAAAACATAATGAGGAAACCAACAAGTCCAAGATCTAAACATTTTAACGTAATAATGTCCATCAATCCATTTTGTGTCTCCTTGCAATAATAAGGTTGGCTAAGTAGAGGGTATATTGTTATCTCATTTGTATATTATGCAACACCTTAGCAAATGCAGACATTGATATATTTAATACATCAACAAGCAAGCTAAAACGTTTGCTCTGAGACAAATTATTTTTATAGTAGAAGTACTCATTTTGGGTTTTTTGTTGTTTAACTATTCCTAAATATTTTCTCATTTTTTTACTTTATATTATTTAGGTTTGCACTTGGATTTTTCATATACCTATATTTTTTTTACATCTACCAAGGTGAACTTATAGTTGGCCTTCTGCATGCATGTACTATAAACTCTTCATGTAAACATGTATTATTTGTATTTTTGCCTAGCTGTAAGTTCTCTGAAAATTCTAAAATAAAATAAAATAAATAAATATCTCGCTTTGGCTATGATGCAGTAAAACATATATGTCAATAAACATAAAGACTGTTATAATGGACATAAGTCCCAAAAATGTTGTACCTGTATGAAGGCAAGAGAGGTGTTGAAGGCTGGGTTTTCTCTCTTCAAAGACAATCTTGCCAGGGCTGCCTCAGCTGCAACTTTGCTTTCTTCTGTCAGTCCGGATCTTTTCACCACTACTTCATTCTTAGATTCTGTTGAAGTCTTACTACTATTACCAGCAGCACTTAACTTATGTCCAGGCCCTGCTAGCTTAAACTTAGCTTCAACTTTCTTTTTCTGGAAGAACTGCTTGATTTTTTTCTCCATTTTGTGGTTTAGTTTCTTGGTGTGTACTCTTTGGGCAGTTTAAGCTTTGAAACACTTTCTTTCAGTTGTTCTATAGTGGCTGATGTAGCTGTCAAGGTAATTTGGATTATTTTTAAGTTTTAGTGCATGAGTTCATAAATAAAAACATTGATGCAATAATAGATTTTTATGACAATCAATAAAACTAGGTGACAAAAGGCAATCTAAAATGGGTGAAAATGTATTCTATTGAATGTTTGTTGTTGTTTAACATTGTCAAGGACATGGTAATAATAAATAACACAATAAAATGACTCACCCGGTCTCATAAACCGTTCAGAAATGCGTTTACCGTACACTCTCCACGAGATCAAAATCAATAATAATGTGAACAATAGAATTAACAAAAAAGTTTTCAGAAGCAAGAACTGGAACTCGTTGAAGTAGAAAACCTCCGCTACCTCCTCGTAGAAGGATAATTCAGATAAATCAACGATAGATTTCGGAAAACTAGAAGCAGGCAGCGAAGAAACACACGACTCGAGGAAATCCCTCGCGAATGACAAAGTATCCCCGACTTGAAGATACAGAGCCTCGTAAAGGGTGGAATTGAAAACAGCGTTGTCGAATAAAGACATTACATATGTAATTTGCACGTAAAAATTAAAACAAAGGGGAAAATTTGTCACTCATACTGAAAAAATAATACGGGAAAAAATTACAAAACGAACAATACGAACCACAGTCCATCAACTTCAAAGATGACATGACATGACTGACAGTTGACAGTGATAGTAATTGAAAAGATGAAATGACATCGAAAGAAATATAAAATCGCACTTGGGACACAAAATAAGATAATTAAACAGTGCTATTTACAAAAGAATTCCTTCGAAATGTGAGGGTTAGTAGATTATAGATTAGATTAGTGATAATAGTTTTATACATAATATTTCATATGTAACCATTGTGAAACTACTTTGGTCGCAGCTAGCGATCAAAAACGCACTTAGATTGAAATAATGTTAGTAGGTACTTACCTTATTACTTACCGTTCCAACCTAAATAATAATCTCTAGAGGTTTTCAAAGAACACTGGTCATCGCGCGTCGTCGATCCATTTCAGTTTCTATTTAATCAATATAAAATATGGACTAGATTATGTCCTAATAAGTACTTACCCTGGTAGGATAATCAAATCACGTGACATAACCAGCTGTTAGGCGGCGCACATAAAGAGCATAATAACAAATATTGGAACAATCAGTTATTGTAGAATTACATTGAGTTGCTATAACCACCATCGACTTATTCAATAGCATTTTTAAACAGCTCACTCCGTTCTTCGGATAAAAGTTACGTACAATCTTGAGCCATTTTAATTTAATATAATGCTCTACTAGCTGCTGCCCGCGGCTTCGCGCGCGTAGTACCTACATAAAACGTAGCCTATGTCTTGGTACCATCTATCTCTAAACCAAAATTTATCAAAATATCATCAAAATCGGTTCAGCGGACTGGCATGTACACGTAACAAACAGACAGGCAGACAGAGTTACTTGCGCATTTATAATACTATAGTAGGGATGGTGCCATGGTGCACCCCGCGCCCGCCGACCGCTGCCAATCGAGACGAAACGTACGGCCCGGCCGGCCCGCCAGCCGCTGTGCCTCCGCTTTTTGAATCTTTGATATCTTCTAAGATATCCATTTTAATGAAATGCTGTCTGGAGCAGTTTTGATCTACATGAAATGTAAAACGTATGTCATGTATTTAATTGGTTAAGGCATAATACTGTATTGTATAAAATAGCTTGGTAAATATCACATATTTTTTGTGTAATATATACAAGATAAAAATGCTTACTGTGGGTTATCCTTAGAAGATAAACATATACCATCGCGGACTTTTTTATGGATCTTTTTAAGATATACAATTCCGTAGTACATTAATTTGATCTACCTCGTAAGGTTTAGCCAGCGTTTGCGATTTAAGCGCACAAAAATATGTTTGTAATGCAATGTCGTAAACATTGCATTACAAATCTTTGAATTTTTCGTCTTTTCTGTCATATATATGTATTTTACAACCTTCCTCTTGAATCACTCTGTCTATTGTTGAAAACTGAATTAAAATTCATTGAGTAGTTTAAAAGATCTAAACTAACAGACAGCGGAAGCGACTTCATTTTATAGGTACTATGTAAAGAAGATCATTTGAAGTGCTATTACAAAGTCAAAGTCAATGTCAAAATACACCTTATTTAATACAATCACAAGGATCACTTTGAAACGTCTTACATACTAGGTGAATTTAGGTGCGAATTCATCCTAACCTAAGCCCGAGAAGAACTGGCAAGAAATTTTATTCGGCTACAACTGCAACCTCGGGTGGTTAGCACGATTTGAAATGAGACGAGATGTCATAACGATTAGGTACCTAATTTATGTAGGTAGCTATACCTACAGTTAGTTAGGTCCCTACACATATTTGCTTGTTGGCTTGACTGTGATATTTCAGTATTTATCCTATCAAAAAGAAAATAATGATCTACCTATCTTATTGACAGTCGTACCTACTGTACATACCTCCTTGAAGAAATTGAGATAAGTTTAAGATAGGTGAGTAGGTACCTACCTACTTCTCTGATACCTATTTTAGTAGATTTCCGTTAGATGCTAGATAGGTAGGTACCTAACGTACCTACCTACATATCTAACATGTTTTCTGAATTTGGACACTTCTCGTTCCGGCATTTTATTAGTCTAGACATTAAACAATGAGTACGTAGTTACTCTTTTCAATATATACTGGAAATGATGTAAAAATATTTCAGAACCTACTTTACTTGCTCCTAGCAAGAGAGTCCTCAAGCCAGTATTTAGTTAAATCGATTGTTTTATTTAATAACACCATCTAGTCCTAAACTAAGCAAAGTTAGGGAACAAGATTAACTGATATAATGCCTGCTTATAATTGTAAATAGGTACGTACGATGCTCCAAGTAATTCTCACGTAGGTAGTACATTAGTACATTACATAAATAATGATCCATTTGCATGTGGGTAGGCATAGAATTACCTAATTTAATTCTTTATTAGAATTAATAAAGAATTACCTTTATCTTTGCAACAGGTTAAAGTTCAAAGTTATGATTGATCAGCACAATTTAGCCTACTTAAATTATGTTACTTACATAACTTTTGTCGGTATACCAGTTTATTTAGGCTTCACACATAAATTAGAAACTTCTTACATCTGAAGAGACTTGTACGTACAATTTTATTCTTCTAGTTAGGAACTAGAGGTATGTACCTTTCGTTCATTAGAACTTTAGGTGTCGTCGTGGTGAGTTTTTTCAGTTTAAAGTTAAGTTAAGGAACATACCAACTATTAATATATGCCTACTACATATCAATCTAGGTTTTATTATCTATTTCATTCATCTATCTCATAAAGTTCTGTAGGTACGAAATTGATTAAAAAATAATTTGTAAAAAGGTGTCGTTGACAATATATATAAGTACAAGTCAATTAAAATACAAAAAACCGGCCAAGTGCGAGTTGGACTCGCGCACCGAGGGTTCCGTCCAAATCTGTAGGTTCACCCATCACGACAATCGAGTCAATCGTGTAACAAAAAATTTACGGTTTTCGCAATTTTTCCTTTATCTGTCCTTTACGTTGCTTTGTACCAAATTTCAAGATTCTGAGTTCATGGGAAGTACCCTGTAGGTTTTGATTCCCTTGCGAGTGTCGAAAATTTGCGGCATAAACGGATGTATCTTTTGATTGCGTTAGCTTAGAAGTTTGATTTTTTTACAGATTTAAGGGACAGTAGACCTGAGTATTTGATATAAATTTCAGCTTGACCTCCACGCGTTCCTGAGAAAAAGGGTCTTGACAGACGTACGGACGGACAACAAAGTGATCCTTTACGGGTTCCGTTTTTTCCTTTCGAGACACGGAACCCTAAAAAGAAGTAATAAACAAACTGAATTCGTGAAATAGAATAACACATTATCCAGCAGCATAACACATAATCTACAAGCAAGATTTTCGGAATGTGAGCTGTCATTGATAATGTTTGTGGGGGTACTATTATTTCTATACGATTTCTTTTGCGTCACACGAGTGCACAGACTGATAGGTATGCCATATAGAGCTTACCTATTATAACTATATTAGGTCCCTACCTACTAGCTACTGTATAGGTACAGAGGTCTTAAATAAGACTAAATTTATGACGACCATCACGGGCGAGACGATCGCTCAGTCTCGTGTGGGCCGCGTGGGCTCGCCTGCTTACATTTTGTAACTCTACGCACCAATCAGACCATTAAACTCTAATTTTCCAATAGAAATAAGTAATACACAGCAAAGGCACGGTCAAAATAGGCACCACTTAACGGCTTCCGTATAGCCGCCATTTTTGTGAAGTGAGTGAGGCACGCACGGGCGACGCGACGACAGTGGAATTTTCTGTTTTCGAATTTTACCGCGAAAGATTTTTTTTTTCATTAATCAAACGATGATCGGTGCGGACGGGTATTCAACCAGTGTCATTTTATAAGTTCGGAAAAGTTTAATATTTTAGCGTGACGCTCCACTCCCGCTATCACAGTGGATCCTTTTGTGAAAAGAAAGATGAAAATTTTTAAAAAGAAGTTACGGTTTTCGATAGCTTCAACTTTGGTGTAGCCTTGTGGTATTGTGACTATTTTTTTATTTGAAGTACTGGTTTACGTTTTCGAAGTACTTTCAGCGCATCAAGTAAGTTCTTACTAACTAGTATAGAGATAATATTTTTATGAACGTTCGCTAATAATAGGTAGGTCATTAAAAATAAATAATTTCATTGAATATTTTCCACCGCAAGCAATACGTGCGTGTAAAACAATGGCTTATTTATGACCAGCTCGGGTTTACTTGATATACAGTCCTCTTCAGCAAGAGTCCGTTTTGGGTACCACCACAGTGCTAGATATTCTGCCAGTAGTGTGCAAGCATTGATGTGATTAGTGTGGTTTAGGTTTGAAGGGCACTGGACCAAGTGAAATTACTGGGCAAACAGACAAAAGAACTTTTGTCTACGGCCGACAACGTGTTTGTGATAAGTCCTCCGCGTCTACGATTTCGATATAGGTATCGAAACGATAATGTCGTTGAAATGTATGTCGAACTTAGTCAATATGCTAGATGTTTTGTTTTTAAATTTATATGCATCGTCTGTTATCGAGGATTACGATACGACGTAGTGTCAAAAGTACCTAATATCTATCGTTCCCTCGCCAAAAAAGAGTCGAAACGATGTACCTACCTAAGAATAGAGGTTTGCAGGAATATTGACCCGATCTACCGTTTATCGATTTGAGTAGGCCCCCTGGTATTGGAAGCGTTATGGGTTACGATAACCACGTGTACCGTATGCCTGTTTGCTGCCTAAGTTGTATAAAACAAATCTAACTCGACTCTAATATATTTACTTTACTCCAGTACGTACGGATATTACTCTTAATAGGTACCTAGTTTCCACGAGCTGTGTACTTCTCATTAGTACTAAGCGTTCAATACTGAGTTCCTTAGTGTAGATCAAGCGACAAGAGCTCAAATTATTGTGGGAGTCGTCGTCTAGTCGCTTAGTAAATAGGATCCGCTTCATGCACTTGCAATTGCCAGTTTTGCAATTACTAAGCAGTAATACTTGTCTGATGTTTTCATGCAAGGTGTGCCACGACGATTGTATAAACTTAGGTACCTATAGCCCAACACTATGTGATAGGTAGACTTTTATAGATGCACTTACTTAAGTAGGTTATTAAATTAAAAATAATATAATAATGCCCGACATTTCACTCAGCGTCATCTAGCCCCAAAGTAAACAGACCTTGTGATAAGGGTACCATAATGACTGATATACTTTTTTGTAAATACGTACATTAATACATACAAAAATACCCAGATACGAGATAAATTCTGTTAGAATCCATTGTATGATGTTTGGATTACCAGCGGGCCTAGCACGGCACGAGGAGAAATAGTCTTTCCCCCGTTTTTATCCACCTGTGGTGGACAGGTGGTGGTGTATTTCCACTGACAGGTGGATAAAAAGGTGGAAAGACTATTTCTCCTCGCGCCGTGCTAGGCCCGCAGGTGAAAGGATTAAAGTGCGCCTCAGAGGCTCCTTTCGTGCCCTTGGCGCAATCTTGAGCTTTTTTAGGTTCTACGACATGCCGGTTTTCTCGCATTTTTTTCCTTTGCCTTTTGAGACTACTGCTATAGTCCACATATGTATACACGTGCACATTATTTTCACGATTGAAAATTATAACAGTAAATATTAACGGACAATGCACACAACACCATCTAGCCCCAAACTAAGCTATGCTTAATTGCTTTATTGCTTGGGGCAATCTGCAAGCAATCTGCAAGCATTTATCTCGGGTATAAGTGTTTCTATGTATAATATGTATATAATTATATTATTCATATTGTACCCACAACACAAGCTCTCTTTACTTTGGGGTTAGATGATGCTGTGTGAAATTTCAGGCATTGTTTATTATTACCTACTGATAGATTACTAAACACAGAAATTTCAATAGAAACGAAAGTTTGTAGTGAGAATGTATAAATGCCAAATAAGTGAAGTACCAATTACACGCTCTGATTCGTTAGTTTTGTGTGTAAACAAAAACACTATCCAGCAGAAATCGTGATCGAGTTGTAGATGACAATGAAACCGGTGGTAGTATCATTCGTAGTAAAAGAGTCCGAAAGAGGGTAGAACGATTCGTTCGATTTGATTCTCCTTATTCTTATATCTCTTCTAGAGCGTAGTGGGCGAAGGCCTGTCTGAGACGTAGAAGAATGCGGGTACGAATCATGCCGTAGGACAAATGTTAGTATTGTTAGAGATGGCAGAAAAAAAACGTCTTTCACTTTTAACTTCGAATTTATTCTTCTTTTAGCTACTTTTTACATCACTTTCCTGCTTCTCAAGCTTCAACACGACAACTGACATGTACTCGAGCAACTTCGAACCAGCTGCTTTCTTACCGGAACAAACAACATAAATTGAGCGACTTTTCGGAAGTTGCTCGTGTACATTTGTATTTATTTTAATAAATTTACTTCTAAATTAAACCTTAAAATTATAAGAAATAATAATAAATAGCACATTGCACTAGCAACGACGAGCTACATTCTATTCCGGAACACAATAATTGAGTGATTTCGCAGGAAGTTAGCTCGGAAGTTGCTTGTGTAAACTAATAATTAATATAATAATTAATCAAACCAAATCATAAATAATAATGACTATTAATAAGTGAATTACATACATTTATAAAGAAAAGTAAGTAGGTATTTAACCTAATCATAGAATGGATTCTAACAGTCGGCCCTTCCTGATTTATTTCACGTCCCGGGAAAATTTACATACCTAAATATATAATTTGTCTTAGCACAAATTATACAGCTAAGCCACTTAAAATAAAACATTGGGGCTGTATCCCCTTTGTCTCAGCATAAATCATACAGCCAAACCATTTAAAATAAAACATTGGGGCTGTATCCCCAACATTTGTCTTAGCATAAATCATACAGCCAAGCTACTTAAAAAACATCGGGGCTGTATCCCCAACATTTATCTTAGCATACATCATACAGCCACGCTACTTAAAAAACATCGGGGCTGTATCCCCAACATTTGTCTTAGCATAAATCATACAGCCAAGCTACTTAAAAAACATCGGGGCTATATCCCCAACATTTGTCCTAGCATAAATCATACAGCCAAGCTACTTAAAAAACATCGGGGCTGTATCCCCAACATTTATCTTAGCATAAATCATACAGCCACGCTACTTAAAAAACATTGGGGCTGTAAATAAATTATGAATTCAGATCTATATACATGACAGCTTAGATTTAATTATACAAAATCATAATTGTTTAACTAAGTAGTGTTCAAATAGTTTAAATTTTATTCATAACAGACATATATCATAAATGCCTAATCAATATTATAAATGATTGGTTTTACGCATAAAATGATGTCTTGATAATAATTATTTGCAATATTATTCATTTTTCTTAATCATTTTTCTTTTATTACTCTACAACTCAACCAAATCAGTGTCATCGCCATTGTTAAAGGTATCTGATTCTGAATCCGCTCTATTAAAATCCTTCCACGGATTAATTTTATCCGACCGAGAAGACACCGTAACTGTTTTTGCCACCGTTTTGTGATCATGGCGTATCTTCCACAACATATCGATCATTATTTAAAACTTCTACTATACGATATGGACCTCTAATTTTCGGGACTAACTTTCAACTTTTACTTACAGAAGGGATCTCTCTGGGAATATTATATATTAAATATTTAGTTTTGCTTTACTGATTTTCTTAATTGTGTTCGGTTATTTCTTTTCAAGTTTCTTCTAACGTGGAGCCTATATTTTCACTATCGTCTATTACATTAACACATTCACTGCCACTGACACGCCTCGCGTGTTCAGGCTAATCTAAGTCTCTACGCCAAGAACACGCCAGGCGTGTTTTGAATGTTTCGGTTATATTTCCAAAACTAGGCCAGATTTTCTGTTCAAATTTTTAGTGCATCATTTTTAAAGGATAGGCTATGGCATATTGAAGCGGTTCCCTAAAAAAACTAGTTAGATTTTTTTACGAAAAATAGGTATTTTGTAGTGCCGAGAACACGCTAGGTGTGTTCACTTACTGAAGCTACCCTTAGGTTCCCAAACTTTTTTATTCTTTTAAATGCTTCGCTAATTTCAGAGTTATAAGCTTGCGATATGAGATTTTTAACCAGTATTTGATGACAAAACGGAATGTCATAATTTATCGAACCGTTGTTTTTACCGTATACAGTACTGTGTCATGTATGAATAAATAATAAATAAATAAATAATGCCGGACATTTCACACAGCACCATCTGGCCCCAAAGTAAGCAGAGCTTGTGTTATGGGTACCACATGACTGATATACTACTTATATGAAGTCGCTTATACAACTCCATACGCCATCAATGAAAAAAAAACGTACCTATCCGATGTATATCTTTATATAATTATACATACACACACAGTGACATACACACGTACAGTAAAATTATCTCTATTATATAAAAATCAATTGATGTTCGTTTGTCTCGCTAAAAATTTTGTCATCATTAATATCTTCCGTTTCCGGTACAAATTTAACTTTTCCTGAAAAAAAGATAAGAAATCAATTTATTTCATTTGAATATTTTGAATTTAATTCATACTTATGTAATTAGGTAAGGCCAATCAACCAACATTACGATAATACGAGATAAATAACGTAAACAAACTTTCTGCAGTTCAAAGCTTTTTATCGGTTTAATAATTTAGATGAATTCACTCATATAAGACTGAAAATATGTTTAAATATGATTGTCACTCAATATATTATTAAAAAAAATGTACTTGCACTGTTAACAATGCCAATGTTACAGTTCACAATAAAACTTTATTCATTTATGCATGGGAATTTTAGTAAAAAAAGTTTGAGAACCTTGAATTACGTTATAATAAATTTACTTACTAAAATCTGTTTTTCTAAGCAATGCCGCGAGCACGCCTAGCGTGTCCGCGGTTTTATACGGTGGCATCTCGATAAACTTCAAGAAAATCGTGGTGGCAGTGAATGAGTTAAGTTGAAGACAAGAACTTGAGTACTTACTAAATCTAAACCAAATAAAGCTTGTGTGGTACTTTTACTCGGTCCCCATTGTATATTCGTGCCATTAGTGTTCAGCTATTCCATGGTTGATCGCAGTCAATGCCACCAAAACAGTTCGATCATATCTTTCCACTTGCCCATTGGCTCGTGGTGTTGATACAGCATTCATTATGAATGAATGCACAACGATCTCAAATAATTCTGAAAACTTTTAGGCAGTAAATGAGGTTATATCAGAAATAACTGCTTTGGACCGCTAACACTAAACGTGTGGAAATAGTTAACAGCTTTTTTGTTTGCCTGGTACTATTATGACAAATTGTATATAAGCGTCTATAATTAGTAGTTTTCTTATTATTATTATATTTTTTTTTATATCTAAATATTATTCCGCTTGCTTCGAACAAAAGGACCCAAGTGGTCTTTGTGTAGGGTGTGGAAAGGACAGTCGACTTTTTCAATTCTATTTCAGGTTCTTTAAATAATCGCACAATTGTTTTGTTATTATTATTACCAGAGTTTGTTTCGTTAGTGCAGTGCAGTTTTCAGCTAGATAACCTATTTTATGACAGGTTTGCCATTTTTGCCATAGTTAAAACATATTTTTTTGTTGTACATTTTGTTCTATAGCCCTTATATAAATTTATATAATCAGTCTCATTTTTAAATGTCCTATTAGCTACCCCAAGATCCTACTATCTATTGGGTTTATTTGGTTGCACGGACAAAGTAGAAGAGTTCTTTCGCGTTTTTGCCAACGATTCAACTATATCTTTTGATAGAAGTACTCTTCTAAAGACTCTCCTAACTGTGCCTTGCAACCAAGCATGTCCGTTACCAATTGGCCAAAATTTCGTCATTTATAAAAGCTAGCCATAATTTACTTTGCCATTCAGTTCATGAAAACAGCACACTAGGTAAACCCGTTTAGAAGGGTGAAACTCAGGTAAAACGTTTAGAACAGGGTGGCGTTCACTTACTCCGTCCGTTTACATGCTCTGAATTAGATCTTTCGTCTGTATTTGCTAACCGCGCTGACAGTGTTAACAGTAGTTATAAAATAAGGTTTAAAATTAGTCATCTTCTCTAAGTTGTAATTTTGTATAAACTCTTAGATTATGTAATAGTTTGAATTGAGAGCCAAAGAAAGAAAATAAGTCCCTCTCGCTCTAATATAGTGAATACGCGCTGCCTGCCTATAGTGCGTGCGGAGGGACTAAAATTGATATGAGTATTCGGTGAAATTTGTAAAATTATGTTCAAAAAGAAAAAACTCCGCTCTCGGACGCCGCACGGACAGGTCGCCTGCCCAGTCCGACTCTCCGCTCCGCTCGCTCCTGGCCCCGCTCAGGACGCACCACGCGCCGGACCACGCGCCGGACCTCCACGCTCCGGACCACGCGCCGGTCGCAAGCCCCGCCCCCGAAACCGCAGCAGCCGCCGACGCGCATTCCAGTCTGCGCGTCGCATCGGGTGACTGGCTCTTGCCAGTACGCACTTTTCAGTGCGCCTGCGCTTCGTTTTGTTTCGACGTAGCTCTCTAAGAGGGCGTTGTCCTTTTCAGGACAATCCTGGTTTCTTTCGACTTGAAAGCGAAAATCCACGCTTAGTGGTCTACTTGGGGATACTTAACAGTGCCAACGAACCAAGTTGGGCGTGGACCCGGAGCGCCTGTTTTCCTCCCTCAGAGGAACGCTACAATCCGGCTGGGTCTGGCACCACCGGCCTTGGGGTCTCCCCTCGTCGACGCCAGATATCGGTTAGGACACACCCCTTTGTCCCGTAAGAGAGACAAAAGGGACGCATTATTAGGTAGGACACTGAGGCCTCACCCCCTCCCTGTCTAACCCGACGGGGAGGGTCACGCACCACTTCACCTCCCGGGTGTATCCCCCCGGCGAGATGGGCTCTAAAGCCCGAAAATCGGGGCATTTGCCGCCCCGCATGGAGACCAGTCATATGACCTGGGAAACTCTTGAGTTTCTAGTGCAACAGGCATACTTGACTTCTCCTGCGCTTATCCTCGGGTCTTTCGACATACCCGCAGGAACCTCTTTCGCGCACCAAGATCCTCGAAGGATCATTCCGTCCCTTCTGGACATAAACCCCATGGCCCTTCAGGCACCCGCCCCTAAAGTCCCGGTGCCCCAGGCCTCCCGTGAGGCCTCGCGTAAAACCGCGGAATCCCCGGCCCCTAAGGCACCTCAGGCCCTTCAGGCACCTCTCCCCCCTGCTTCCGGCCCATCGGCTGTAGGCCCCGTCCCGACCTCAGGTCAAATCCTCCCGGCCCCTCTGGCCCTTACCCCTCCCTCGGTCTCCCAGGACTACGAATCCGCCATCGATATGGTGTCGGATATCGACAGTTCTGAACCAGATGTCTCCTCCTCTGACGAAGACTCCAGCTTCACTGTAGTACAAGGAAAGAGGAAGAGAACCACCAACTCGGCCAAGGAGCCTCCAACCTCCAAGGCGAAAAAAACTCCTGCCCATATGGCAAGCCCTAATCCGGCCTCTCAGCCCTCCACCTCCGCCTCACAGGCCACTCCGACCCCTTCCTCTTCCGCGGGGACTACTTCCGCGAAAAAGGAAAAGGCCCCACCTCCTATCTTCCTCCGCCAGAAGGAAAAGTGGGACAAGGTTTCCTCTGCCTGCAAGGCAAGAAACATTCATTTCACCCACGCCCGCAGTACCAAGGACGGTATCAAAGTTCAGGTACAGTCCTCCCAAGACCACCGTCGCCTCACCTCCTTCCTTCGGGAAGAAAACATAGGTTACCACACCTATGCTTTAGAGGACGAACGCATGCTCCGTGTTGTGATCCGCGGCATTCCCGCGGAAATCAGCACGGACGCAATTAAGTCCGATCTCACTGCACAGAACTTCCCCGTCAGGGAAGTTCATCGCATGGTCAGCAGTTCGTCCCGGAGAGCTTATGAACTGGTGCTAGTGATACTGGATCTCACACCAGCCGGCAAAGCCATCTTCGACCTAAAAATGGTCAACAATCTTTCTGGCCTCCGCGTAGAGCCTCCCCACCGTAATGGTACTCCGTCCCAGTGCCATAGATGCCAACTCTATGGCCACTCTGCGCGTAATTGCTACGCCCGACCTCGTTGCGTCAAGTGTCTGGGTGACCACGGCACCGCTGAATGCAACCGCACCCGGGAAACCGTCGAGCCACCGGCTTGCATTCTCTGTGGTGTCATTGGTCATACCGCGAACTATCGCGGATGCCCCATGGCACCGCGGGCTAACAAAATGGTGGCAAAACGGGCCCCGGAGCGTGTTGCTCCTCCAAAAACTCCCCAATACACCAAAACCACCCCTAAGGTGGCAATGGACTCCCCGAGGGCTCCAATTCCCAACGCTTGGGAAAAGCCCCTGCCCAACACCGGCCGAGCCCGTTTGGCTACGCCCGCAACCCCGCCTCTGCGTCCCACACCCGCATTTTCGCCTCGATCGCCCCCTGCTAGGAGTCCTATACACCTAGACAGGATCGACAGGTTCATGAAAGACCTTAGCTTAATTCATGACCCTTTCCAGAAGGCCTCCTTCCTGAGTGCCAACAAAGAGATCCTCGTGGCTCTCCAGTCCCCTAACTTCCTTCCTCTTGTATAATCATTATGGTAGTACAAAAGGAAAGATTAAAACCCCGCTCCGTTACGCTTGCGTTTTTCAACGCTCGCGGCCTTAAACACCAACGCGATCTCGTTAGTGTTTTTCTGTCCAAATATAACGTTGACGTTTTGCTAGTGCAAGAGACACTCTTGAAACCTGGTCACAGCAATCCAAGGATTGCTAATTACCAGCTGATCAGAAATGATAGAATCGGCCGCCCATACGGCGGTACCTCCATCTACTATAAGAGGTCCTTGCACTGCATTCCGCTCGACCCTCCTACCACGACTCACCTAGAAGCATCCGTCTGTAGACTAGGGATGACCGGTCATCAATCGCTCACTATAGCATCATGCTATTTATCTCCATCCAAACCTCTTATCAAGACTGATATAGAGGCCCTCCTCTCACTGGGAAACTCCGTCATTCTGGCTGGAGACTTCAACAGTAAGAATGTCCTCTGGAATTGCCACACTACCCATCCCAATGGCCGTCAGCTTGAAATCATAGCCGACTCTCTCAACATCGACGTAATTCCACCCTTAACCCCGACCCACTACCCTGACGTAGTGACTCACAGACCCGACATACTAGATATGGCGTTGCTAAAGAACGTAACCCTTCGGTTGCACTCTATAGAAACGCTACACGAGCTTATCTCAGACCACCGCCCTGTGCTCATGCACTTAGGCCAGCCCTCTGTCACTTCACCCCCTACCAAGACCGTGGTTCAATGGTTTAAACTCGGGAAAGCTCTTGAGTCTATCCATTCTCCCGACTTGGATAGAATCCCAGACGATATTCTGTCCCCCGATGACATTTCCGTTGCAGTCGACTCCCTGACCAACCATGTCACTACCGCCCTCAGCGACTCATCAAAAGAGGTTCCGGCGATGAGAAATCGTCGTTGGGACCTCCCAGATGATGTGAGACGGTTGATCACGGAGAAGAACGCAGCGACAAGACATTACAGTTCTTGGCCCACTACCACTAACCGTCAAAGACTACATCTCCTTCAAGCCCAAGTTAAGAGACGCATCAGCGTTTATCGCAACCAAGAATTTGACAGTCTGCTCTCAAGGGTCAAGCCAAGCCACCTAGCTTACTGGGAATTGGCTAGATCAATGAAAGCAGATACTATCTCTGTCATGCCACCTCTAAACCACCCGAACCAAAGCCCCGCTTTCGAAGACGAGGAAAAGGCCAACTGTCTGGCCGAAAGCCTCGAAGCCCAGTGCTCACCCAGTCTTGACCCTGTCGATCCAGTTCACCTCGATACCGTGAACAATGAAGTAGATCGTCTAGCCTCCCTACCTCCGACTTCAGCTCCTTTATCTCTCGTCAGAGCCTCTGAGGTTCAGGCGATCATAAAGGATCTTCACCCTCGAAAGGCACCCGGTGCCGACGGTCTTAGCAACAAGCTACTCAAAAGGTTCCCTGTTGCCCTCATTTACCTCCTAGTCAGCATCTTTAATGCAGCCATGTCCACTTGCTCGTTTCCTGATGCCTGGAAGGCAGCCATCGTCATCGGCATACCTAAACCAGGCAAAAAGGCTACGGAGCCCTCTAGCTACCGTCCCATTAGTCTCCTCAGTGCTCTGGGAAAAATATACGAGCGACTCCTTCTGAATCGTCTCTGGTCCCATGTGCACGAGCTCAACCTCTTACCCGATGAGCAGTTTGGCTTTCGAGCTAGACACTCTTGTCCTCAGCAAGTGCTCCGCATCACGGAGCACGTGTTATCCAACTTTCACCATACCTGGCCAGCAGGTACGGGAGCCATCTTTCTCGATGTGGCGAAGGCTTTTGATAAAGTCTGGCACAACGGCTTGATCTACAAGCTGTCCCAATTCGGAGTGCCAGACAGACTCGTGCTCATCTTACGAGACTATCTTCAAAATCGAAGCTTCCGCTATCGCGTGGAAGGTGCACTTTCTAGCCCTCGGCCTGTCCGAGCCGGAGTCCCTCAGGGCTCTGTCCTCTCCCCCCTCCTTTTCACGCTGTACACCAGCGACATCCCTCGACACCATCAAGTCGAGTTTGCCCTATTCGCAGACGACACAGTCATATACACATCTGACCGGAATGCCAGCCGGGTGTGTATAAGACTGCAAGCTGCCGTTAAAAAACTAGGTGCGTGGTTTCGGAAATGGCGCATAGAGGTGAACCCGACGAAAAGTACAGCAGTGCACTTTTCGTTGAAGTCACCCCCTCTCCGAACCATTACCTTATTCGATAAACCCATTCCATGGGCAAAATCTGCCAAATATCTTGGCGTGGTCCTCGATAGACGTCTGTCTTTCAGAAAACACGCCACGATAGTCCGAAACCGCGCTAAATTCATCCTACTCCGACTAAATTCTCTCCTAAACAAGCAGAGTAAAATGTCCCTTAGAAGTAAGGTGACACTTTACAAAACTTGTATAAGACCCATCATGACATACGCTTCCGTAGCGTTTGCTCATTCCAACTCAGTTAAGACCCTTCAGGTAGTCCAAAACCGTTTCATGCGCAGAGCCACTGGTTCACCATGGTATGTGCGAAACGTCGACCTACATCGAGACTTAGATCTCGAAACTATAGCCGAGTTCATGAAGCGCGCCTCCCGGCGGCATTATGACTCGGCTCCCCACCATCCGAACCCACTCGTCTCTACGATCCCCGACTATCCGATTGATCCACCGATCAAACGTTCCCTCCGTAGACCAAGACACGTTCTTGGTGATCCCGATGACCTGATCACCGCCGCCAACGAGGCGGCGACCCAGTCATCCAGTTCCGACAGAGTAAACACTCCACAGATACACCGACCTCGCCGGCGAGGTCGAAGACGTCTCTCCGTTCCCGCCCTAGTTGGGCCGTCCCCCCAGGCAACAGCCCAAGCCGAGGTCCGTACCTAAGTGGTGCCCTTGCGTTTGTTGCCAAAAAACCTAAATATTTTTAGGTCGAGCGCCATCTGCGCTCGCCAAAAGTCCGTGTAACGCTGTCACAGGTTGTTAGACAACCTAACAGCATTAGTCCAGTCCGAAAAAAAAAAAAAAAAAAAAATTATGTTCAGTTCAGTTTCAATCAGCTCTTTTAAAAATAAGTGAAATAAATAGTGAAATAATAGACTTTTCGGAAGTTGCTCGAGTACATTTGTATTTATTTAAATAAATTTTCTTCTAAATTAAACCTTAAAATTATAAGAAATAATAATAAATAGCACATTGCACTAGCAACGACGAGCTACATTCTATTCCGGAACACAATAATTGAGAGCTCGGAAGTTGCTTGTGTAAACTAATAATTTATATAATAATTAATCAAACCAAATCATTAATAAAAATGACTATTAATAAGTGAATTACATACATTTATAAAGAAAAGTAAGTAGGTATTTAACCTAATAATAATAATAATAATAATACCAGACATTTCCCACAGCATCATCTGGCCCCAAAGTAAGCAGAGCTTGTGTTATGGGTACCAAATGACTGATATACTACTGATATACTTTTTTTTTTTGTAAATACTTACATATTATACATAGAAACATTTATTATTTAGAAATTCGACCATAATTAATTATTAATTAATATATTTTTTATGAATAACTTAAAAAAATATGAAATTCTGCACTTCTCTATAGATATAAACTATAAGTGAAATTTTATATATTTTTGTTCTTGTTATGTTTACTTTCCTAATTCTATTATTGTATAAAGATTCACGATACCTAATTACTTGAAATTAGTTTAAGACCTACTAATTTTATAAAAGCCTCTATCGGCGTACCACCACAAAAATTCAATGCTGTTATACCGAATATGTGGATAATGCAGTGGGCTATGATATTGTTACCACATGTAAGTTACCTTGCATCTAAAATATTGTACATATATTGTAGCTGTTTGTTGTCCCTAAATAAATAAAATAAAAATAAAATAAAATTTCATACTCCTCCGTCAACGCAATTTTCGTAAAAAGGGGTACAAAGTTTTTGCGTCACGTATTAATATGACTATTATTATATTACGACACGTCTCGTTACATCAAACAAAAGCTTTAGTTATTAGCCGGTACGTATTAATACTAGTAATTTATTTAGTGTTAGTAACGGCCTATAATCTACGGTAGTAAAAATTAATTGCAAGGATGCCTTTACAATACATTAACTTAACATGACGCAAGCAGTGGGTACTTAGACTTACGAAGTGCCTACTGCCTACTCAATAAGTTACGGTGCTAAAATAATAGACTGCTAAAGTTATTACCGAAGGCCAGTACAGTCGACAATAAAACAATGGTACCTATATCGGTACTTTTGTGGTAGTAAGGTGTTGCTTGAGCTACTAGGTAGATAGATAGATGGATAGATAACTCTTTATTGCTTCTTCTTCTTCTTATCGTGTCACTAGTAATTTCTATCCAGCGTGGTGAAAGAATTAATGTGGGCCTCAGAGGCTCCTTTCGTGCACTTAGGTAAGCCTTAATGTAAGCTTTCGACCTTGCCGACAGGACCCGCAGGAAAAAGATGAATCAGTACATGCGGTGTCGGTTCGGTTGCAGGTGCATAACGGCTGGCACCGAGCCGGGCTTGTTTCATGTTTTCCTTCTCTATTGTTAGCTCTTCTGTTAGTCAGCAGGACTAATCCCCAATAATTTGAAGACTATCGCAGTGTTTATTACTATACCACACAGAAAAATACAAAAACAATTATTTTACAATATAATTATGTTTTAAAAACTAAAAAGAAACCGACTTCATTGAATGAAATTTGAGGAGCCTATAATAAATTTTTAGTGGAAAGTAGATGTATTTTGTATATATATAATATGGGTAGGCCAAATAAACGCACCGCTCCAATGAGACAGCGAGGTATCGAAGTACATGAAAACATCATCGATGTATACAATTTTTAGATTTTCGTTAATTTTTCTGATAAAATTTAAATAGGACCATCTGTGAAGTATACCCTTTCAAAGAAAAAAAGAATTTTCCAAATCGGTTCAGCCATTTTCGAGTAATCGATGAAAGATTTCGACGAATTGAGAATCTCCTCCTTTTTGATAAAGTCGGTTAAAAAGGCAATACAATGGGCGGCCTTATTGCTAACAGCGGACCCATTATATCCATTATTACTAGATCCATTATGAAACTCTTGATACAAAAAGATTTCGAAGTGATAACTTCTTATGGGAGGGTAAACCGCACGTTACGTAACGCATTACGGCGCCAGTCTGTCTGGCTTCCCGTTCTCTCACGCATACGGCAGCGGTAGGCAGGCTCCTCCTCTCTCACTCTAACCCACAGCGCTAGTTAGATTAGTTTAAGTTATCACTTCTGTCGGGCGTTCCGAGACGCACACGTTCTTTTTTTTTTATTAGTTTTTTAGATTAGCCTCCAAGGTTCAAGAGCTAGTCCAAGGTCCAAGGTACTAGTCAGCGGCACAAACACGACAAGTGGGTGCAGCTAAAATGCATACCTAGTATTTCAACTATAATAGTGTGAGAAAAGGAAACACGTGCATGAATGATAGTATAACAGTAAGGAGATAGTATAATAATGATGATCATACGATTAGATTAGATCGATTTTAACATAAAACAACGTAAAAATCATGAACAGACTTTTGGCTCAAGGTTTCTCATGAAAGAACTACTGAATGAATCTCAAAACATACTTATAAGGTCTTGAATAAATAAATAAATAAACACATTTCACACAGCATAATCTGGCCCGAAAGTAAGCAGAGCTTGTGTTATGGGTACCACATGACTGATAGACTACATATATACTTTCTTTTTTTGTAATTTTTGTTCATTTCATACATAGAAACACTCAGACCCGAGACAAATAGTTGCAAATCATACAAACATTTGTACCACGGCGGGAATTGAGCCCGCGACCTTCTGCGTCTCACCCCTCAGCCAGACCTTAGCCCACTGCGTCACAGAGGTAAGTAAATAAATAAATAAATCTTGTATTGGAATCATTTTAGAGTTTGCGTACTCCACATGTTATTTATTTAGGCTCTAAGTTGCGTCAAAATCTGTATTCTTTGAGGCTCGTCCCTTTCAAACCCAGTTTTTTTACTGTAGCGATATATTATTACAAAACAATTTTATATCATGTTTAGTTTTGATTGCTCAACAACAGGAGAGATCATCCTCGACTTTTGTAAGGAAAGATAATCGGCTAGTTTACTACTAAACTCCTAACCTAGAGCATTATATTCGCATCCGTTCCGTTCCGCCTTTATGTACGCACTTCCGACAACGACTGTAGTAAGTGCCTGGTAAGTATTCTATGTTTAGGCATTACAGGCTGGATATGACCACGACGTGATTTGTCATAAGAATATAATATTGTATTTACATTATTATGTAATCGTAGGTAGGTAGGTACCTACCTAGATATACTCGTAACTAGTGGCTCTGTGAGCTGTAGACCTCGCGAACATTTTTCAGAATGACTGATATATAATGTTTTTTACGTTTTCAAACCTCATATCTGTACCATTTTGAAAAATTTCCAAAAACTAAACCGACTAACAATTATATATAGTTATAGGACCTGCTCACAAAATTTCAGGAGAATCGGTTGAGAAATGCGACCTGTAGAGGAGAAACATCCAGACAAACGCCGGACATACGAAAGCAATTTCGCCTAAGCTGAAACGGAGACACTCGCTTCGCTCGGTCAAATATTTGTGGTATCAAAATATAAATTTTGGTAGGTACTTAAAAACTACTGCACTTAGAGTCGGTAGCGGCCGAAATTGTCCTGAAATTTAAGCCAAGACCGAAACATAATTTTTGCCAAGAAGGACAGAGATCTCGGTCGGACCATAGTTGCTATCAGATTTAATTCAATTTAGGGATTTTTTCTTAATTTAGGATAGGAATGTGTTACAACATTGGAAATATAGTTTCCGCGGCTTCCTTTTACACACTTCCGTCCCTTTTCAAATCACTTCCATATATTGCAGGTAAGCGCGAGAAAAGATATTACACAACAAAAAAATTACCATTATTACAGCTTCGGGCAAGGCGCTATAAATAAATTATTTCTTATATTATTTTTGAAGTGATAACTACCGCTTCGTTACGTAACGCGTTACGGCTCCAGTCTATCTGGATTCCCTTTCTCTCATGCATACAGCAGCGGTAGGCAGGCTTCTCCTTTCTCACTGTAACCCACAGCGCTAGTTAGATTAGTTTAAGTTATTACTCCTGTCGGGCGTCTTGAGACGCACACCTTTATTATTTTATTTCTTCTAGGTAGGATTGTGCTACAACATTGGAAAGATAATCTATAAAAAAAACATTGCTTAGCTGCGGGCAAGGTGCTAGAAATAAATAAACTCTCATATATAAACTCAAATATTTAAGTAGATAATAGATAAGTATTCGTATAACACGTGATTCTAGGATCCTGCTATCTCACGACTCACGTGCGTATATGGAAATAAACCAAAAAATTATGCAATAATATATAATTGATTGAGGCGAATTGAATTCGACGAGGAAAAAGAAACTATACACGTTAGCAGCTAATTTTCACAAGATATTAGTAAAAGTCGGATAACAGATGAAGAAAAACATAGACGGAGCCACTCATCAAATTATTATGTTAACCTTGTATCTACGCCAATAAACTTTCAGAAGTTATCCTAGACTATAGGTACCATGGTATTATCTTTTTGGACTTTCTTTCTTTTCTTTATCTGCCATTCAACGTGGCAACGCCGCCAGAGGCTTGGGAACGCTGCCCTCTGGCAGTGATCTGGATCAGTTAAGCTTGACGTTTTAAACGGTCCTTAGATAGCTCAACTGTTTCACATGTATTTTATATTATTGTATATTATTCTGTACATTCTGTAAGTATTTTTGTAAATAAATGTTTTTTTTTCTTTTGGTAATTATGAATTGTCAAAAAAAATTATAAAATATAAAAAATCAAAAAAACTTAGGTATCCCGTCTGGTCTGTCCTGACTTACAAGGCTGAGCTTTGCACTGGCTCTACATCCTATTGTTGAAAACATGTTAATTATTCCTAGTTACCGCCACTAGCAGTGTCCCTAGCGGTGGTAACTGGGAAGTCCCAATAAATAAGTTCTCACTCTCCCCCACTAACCGGCGCGGGCGTTTTCTGCCACTGACTAAAGCTACGCTTAAACAGGCAATTTTAGAGCAATAATTGCTCGGCAACTTGACAATCTGGAGCAACTTATTTTCTTAAATTACTTCCCGACGAATTGTATGTGTCAGTATCTTTACTACAAATGGCTAGTATGCATTAAAAAATATATCACTACATAGTATAAAACAAAGTCGCTTTCCGCTGCCTGTCTGTCCCTATGTATGCTTAGATAGAGTAATTTAAGAGGAAGGTTTATATGTAGCATACGCGCATAATATAGTAGAAAAACACTGATAATGACTTTCCTGGTCTGTACCTAGTTCTAGTCCATTCCAAGCCAATTACAATGAGCCGTCTCACACGACACAGCATACATAACAGTTACTATCTACGATGTTTCCTATCTCCATTCATCCGTAGAAACTACAGCTTATGCAGTCAAGGATTTGGGATATCAACCTTATGTGAGTAGAAATAGAAGTGACGGTTTCGTTTGTAGTGTTATTCGGTTTGGTGAAGGTGATTTGTAGGTGGGTGACAATGGTTCAATTGGTAGAGCTGTGATTGGATGACAATGTCAGTTTCTGATATGCAATGGTTAGTTTTTTACACGTGGTCGGATTAAGGTTATGTGTTATGGTAAATAATATTTTCATTCATCATGGCAATGCTGCCAGTGTCTTGGTCAAAAACTGGCCAAGCGCTTGTCGCATCACGCTCAGTGACTACCGAAGCTTAAAAAGGATAAGAATGACCAGTAGTCAGATCCCAAACCAATTCAATATCCTCTAGTTAATAAAATTTCTTACTAAGAAATCTAAAGTTTTTCCGTAAATTCTAGGCATTTGGGTACGTTTGGTGCTGAAATGGTATTCAGCTCAGCATAAGGCTGCCACATGTTACCATGTGACAACGCTGGTCTTCCGCTGAGGCCAGTGTTTATTTTATAGACATCATGTCTCGAATCAGGAGTTACCTCAGCAATAAGGACTTACTTACAACCAAACAATGGTTGTCTGTTAAGTCAGTTTACGGACGATAATTTTACGTTATAACGTCATAAGAAAGCCGGCGTCAATAGCCGAACGCTTATGCCGATCGTGCCTCTCTATCGCTTGTTCCGCGCTCTCGCTTGCACGCTCGGCTGAGGCGGAACGTGACAATGAGTCATGCCTTTTCGTGCGTTCAGCGGGCGTTCATCGATTTATAAGACAATGGTGAGGCCATTCGTGGTGGATTCGGTTGGTTCATTTCTTAAATAAGGAATTGTCTAAAATATATTTTAGTTAGTCATAGCATTTGTAAAAACTATTTGTAAAACTATACTATAACTATTGGTACCATCTAACTAAATTATAATAATAATAAAACCTTTATTTCCGAAATTATTATTTCCTTTATTTACAAGAATATTTTAAATTAATACTAAAAGAAACACTGTTACAATAAAATGTCTCTTGTTTCGGTGTGCCTTACGGCAAAGGCCTCCTCCAACTCCTTCCATTGTTGTCTGTCTGCTGCGACTCTAGTCCATAGGGGTCCTAATGTCATTTTTAGGTCATCCTCCCATCTTCTTGCTTTACGACCTCGAGTTCTAGCTCCATCCCTAGGGTACCAGATTGTCACCTGTTTACTCCATTTCTCCTTTTTGCAACGGAGCATATGTCCAGATGTCCAAATATCTAACTAAATTAGGAACGCTTAATTAACTTAGATATAATTAAAGTAGGATAAGTTGGTAACAGCAGAATACCAAAGTTTCATTTAACAGTTCTAAACCTAATTTTAGCTAAAATTAGTTAGGTTGGTGCCAATAGAATTGAGGCAAATATCACGTCAAAAATGTATCAAAGTAACTTAATATATACAGCATATATTATCTAGGTATCAAAATATTATACAATGATAGTTTGATTATGTTACTTACGAGAATTAATGCAAATATTCTCGTCGTGCGTTTAATGTCTGTCTGCGGGTATTCCCTCAAGTTGTTGGAGATGAGATTTTATTCGTTTTGCATTAAACGTGGGCGATTGCCGAGTAGATACCTACCATAAAAATATTATTAAGTACCTTTTTATTTATGGTATGTGGGTTTTTTCGATATTTTTTATACAATAAAATAGGCTTCGTGGACTTATCTGGTGTTTCCCTTTGGAGAGCAACAAGGAAGTTAGCGGTCTTGGCTTCTTAGCCCAGGGGCGACAAAGTAACATATATATTCCGTATATTTCACGATGTTACCATTCAGTCTATAGTCCTAGTCTGATACTTCAATAGTTATTCCCCGAACCAAAGATTTGAAAAGAAAAAGCGAACAGATGAGTAGGTATTGTGTATCAATCTGACGAGCGAAGCGAGCTCCGTATCCGGATGCATCAGGGCTATGTTTAATTAAAACGACCAGTGACAGCGTTAAGCGTTTAAAAAATGTTATTTCGTATTGAGTGACAATAATCAGACTAAATTATTCAAATAAGTCATTTTATTAAAATCGTTATTCATCATCATCATCTTCCTGCCCTTTTCCCACGTTAAGTGCGATCAGCAGAACAGGTTCTTCGTTTCCACTTGCTTCTATCACTCGTCATATTAGTAGTTACTCCTCTGTTACACATATCATTCACACAGTCCATCGTTCTTTTCTTGGGGCTGAGGTAGGCATTTTTTACCCTTATATCCATACATTAAATTCCATGACCCTTTGTGCGATTTGTGACATGACTTTTTCCCCTCCACATGATGTCGATGTCATGTCCATACCACGCAAATCTATTACTCCTTAAGTTTTCCGTCACTGGCGCTTCTTTCAAACTTTTAATAATACAGTTATTTTAATGCTGTTATTGGATAATTATGATAATTATGGATTTTTTTATGTTACGGAAAGTTTTCGAGAATAAAAAGTAGCCTATATGTTATTCCAGGCTATTATATATCTCTACCAAATTTAAACTAGATCTGTTTACAGTTTAGGAGTGATTGAGTACGTTACAAACAAACATCCACACAAAACTTTCGCTTTTTAACGGACTTCGAAAAAAAAGGAGGTCTCAAACTTTTTTACATTTTATATATACTTTCCGATTGGTCCCATAGAAATTTCGTAAAAATCGGTTCAGTGGTTTGGTTTTTAAATCTAAATAGCTGGAGAACATGTGTCATTCAAGTACACGACTTTTCGTAATTTTATATAAATGTAGTCAGTTTTAGTTTTTAAATATTTTTGTTTTTAAAACGTAATTATATTATATTATTAGAATGTCCTAGGAAGTACAGAACTAACAAGAGGTCACCTAAATTCTTGGAAAGATAGGTTAGTTCTGACTGCAATCTTATAGTAGGTACCAGGTGCGCAGGAGCTACAGAGAGGTGGATAAATGTAAATATAAAACCGTTTCTTCACTTTTTATCACTACTATCACTGCCGAACTTAAGATTTCATAGATACTTCCTGTTATATTTTATACCTACAGGAGGTAGCTCCTTGGCGTAGTGACTTCATCTAGTTTGAAAGCTCCGTTAGTTTCGTCCACGGTCGATATAAAATAGAACTAACGACTACTTAACCCTTTCAGCTTACTACTTACTAACCAGTTGTTTTCCTAATTAGAGGCCAGTTAATTTGCGTAACGAAGAAGTTAAACGATTGCCGTGTCATGTTATTACACGGGTTGGCTTAAAGCCTGTTAAGGGAAGGTTTGAAGAAATGATAAAAATATATTAAGTGGGAGCTGGCTCCTATCTGGCCCAGCGTATTAGCAAAGACATTCAACGTGGCTATGCCGAATGTCCTAGGGACGCTGCCCTCTGACAGTGATCTATCAATATACCGTTATGTATTTTATACTATTGTAAAATATTTTGTACCATAATTTCTGTAAATGCCTAGGTAGTAGTGTGTCAGATTTTAGATTTATTTATTTGATGACCTCTGTGATGCAGTGAGCCAAAGCGTAGCTGAGAAGGTTGCGGGTTCGATTCCCGCCTCCGGACAAATGTTTGTATAATTTGCAAGTATTTATCTCGGGTATGGGTGTTTCTACGTATAATATGTATGTATTTACAAAAAAAAGTATATAAGTAGTATATTAGTCATGAGGTACCCATAACACAAGCTCTGATTACTTTGGGGCCAGATGATGCGGTGTGAAATGTCCAGCTTTATTTATTTGATCTTATTATAACATTGGTTGTCATACCAGGTAAGTCAGGTAGCATACAATACAATAATATACACTAAAAACATGAAACAATTAATCTAATATAATCGCATAATTTTCACCTAATATGGAGTTATAATATCTTCCCTTTTCGTTGTCTTGCTCAATTTATGATTTTATCAGTATTATTCACGTACAATACTTAGTATTTGTAAATCAGTACACGCTCACGGATATGTATTAGGATATGTAGGTACGTAGGGTAAGTTAAATAACTTCGTTTTATAGACTGCAAATACCATGACTACCATGTATTTTTATCACACAATTGCTTGTCCTGTATAATTATAATTATTAAGCCTTTTTTGCTGAAGAAGTAAACACAAGTACAATCAAATCTAATATATGTTTGTCAAATACCACTCACTCATTCATCACGAAATCTCAGGAACCATCACACGAATAGGAATTAAATTTGGTATGCAGCTTCCTCTAGGGCCGTAGGTACTCGCTAAGAAAGGTTTTCAAAAAAATCACTCGTGATCATGGTAAAACCGCGAAAACCATGATTATGCTTTGTAATTTTTCCGAAACATTCATTCGTTCAATCAATCAATCAATCAATCAATTATAATATTGCTACTTTTTATTTACTTTTTACTTTTAAAACTTAAGTTTTAAAAGTAAATAAAAAGTAGCAATATTATAATTGAACGAATGAATGTTTCGGAAAAATTAGATTAGATTTAAATCTAACACATCGGGTTTTCCGGTTTAGTGATCAGCGTGTCCTGTGACAATAAGGCCTCTTCCATCTGTTTCCACTCATTTCTGTCTCTAGCTTTTCTAGACCAGGTAGCACCTCAATGTTTCTTATGTCGTCTATCCATCTCTTTGCCTGTCTTCCCCTTTTCTTTTTGCTATCGCGTTGTTTATCCTGTATAAAAGTACAAGTAAATAAAATTTAGTAAACTAATATAAAAAACACATATATAGCGAGACTGTGCCTTTAAAATGTAAATGCATTCTTAGGTACCTGATTAGAAATGGAAATCTTTAAAAGAGTAAATTGTTCCGCAAATAATTGTATAGTGGCTGACTTTTGTTGGTGTTTGGTGATCATTCTGTGCTGACCTGTTTGAACGTGTTTCATATAAAATAAATAAACATTGGTGCGGAAACAAATACATTCAGGTGACAAGAACACTTTATTATTAAACCCACTCGGTCTTATAAAAAATCATATCGGATCATATAAAAAAGCGCTAGGACCAAGCCGAGTTTCTTGCCAATTCTTCTCGAGCTTGGGTTAGGATGAATTGGCACCTAAATTCACCTTCTTCTTTTCTTCGTTAATGGCCTGTGACATACTAATGTCAATTCTGCCAATGTCAAGTGTTTATAGTTTATAGTCAGTTTGTTTGATATAAGTCTTAGTCGATGGTCAGTTGTCAATTCTAGACGACACGCGGAATGGCGTCTAGAATTTTCTTGGGACTCCTCGTCGTTCAAATCACACTGCACCACAATACACATGCAATCCAATTATCCATACCCGCCCCGCAGCCACAATTTATCCATTAAAATTCCGCCAAGATTACTGAATAAAACATGCAATAAAACGGGTAAAAAATATTAAATTTGCAGAGCCATGTTGCTCCATGAAATGACCGACGAAGAATCCTAAATTCACCTAGTATGTAAGACGTTTCAAAGTGATCCTTGTGATTGTATTGAATAAATCATCTTTTGACTTTGACTTTGACTTTATTTATACAGGCCTCTCAAGTTAAACACTGTCTAATCTCTGCTGAAGATTCGTCCTGTCACGATTTATAACTATCTTATATAATTACGTTTTAAAAACTAAAAAGACAACCGACTTCACGTATAAAAAAGCAAAATATAAAAATTTCGTTCCTTCCTAGTGGATGACATATTTTTTCAGTTTTTTTTATTTAAAAACCTAACAACGGAACCGATTTTTAGGAAATGTTTGTGGGACCAATTGGGAAGTATATCCTTTTACATGAAATCAGATTTTTTCAAATCTCATAATTGACGGAGTAAAAAAAAATACAGTCGAATTGAGAATCTCCTCCTTTTTTGAAGTCGGTTGAAAAAGGGACTATTGAACAGTGATTAACTTTTGACAGACGTTGAGATACGTTTATAAGTAAAGGAGACTATGTACTCCTATTATGAATAGGTTACTTATGTAATTGTACCTAATGTTGTAACCTAATGAAATTTGTCGTATAAAAATATCGATAAAAGTAAATAAGGTTACGACTATTAGTATCAAAAATAGTTACCATTTTGATGCTTCGGTTGTTTCATGTTTAATAATGTTGCATTTTATTTTTAACAGACTTAAAAAAAGGAGGTTATGTTATATTATGTTTGTTACCTCGTTACTCCATCATTTATGAAACGATTTGAAATATATTTTATCCATTGAAAGAATATTCTTCCCGAATGGTTTCACAGAAATTTCATCAAAATCGGTTAGTTTGGATTTTAAATCAAAATAGCCTCTCAAAAATATGTAAAAATATGTTTCCAGTGGTATTAACCGACATCAAAAAAGAGGAGGTTCTCAGTTCTCAGAAATTTTAATTTGTGTTTGGTAATTTTATTTTAATTTTCCTCGTAGGTGTAGTATAAAGCACTGTGTATCACTCGGGAGAAAGTGCGAATCCTACCTCGTGTGTTTTGAGGCAAATCAAATGACACACTCAGTAAGAATTGGGCACTTTCTCGCCTAGGTGTACAATGTAAGTACCATAATGTGAAAGGATATATATACTCTCTTCTATTTACTAAATGTGTGTTGTAACAAAATGTAATTTAATTTAGAAATATCATAATATCTTAGTGGGAATGAACGCTACTAAAAACATCTCGTAGGGACGAGAGGTAATAAATAATTTAAAAAAAAACTAAAAAACACGCTTTATATAGAAAACCAAACTAAACAATAGAAAATAAATTTTAATGAATGTAAGTAAGAAAAAAATGTTTTATTTAAAAAAAGCGTGGGGTGCTTTCTATTTTTTAGTTTGGTTTTTTATATAAAGCGTGTTTTTTAGTTTTTTTAAAGTTTTTTTAAGGATAACCGGATATTAATGTTTATTTTTATTTTTTTCTCGAATTATTGCATTGTCATCGGTCTTTGACAGGTGTGCAAAATTTGAATGAAATCTGGCCGTTTAAAGTGCGTCAAAATCGCGTCCTAAGGAGTCGGTTACATATAAACATACAAACATACTAACATACATACAAGTGAAGCTAATATAAAGCGTATAAAAAAACTTCTCGTTGGTCCAGTGGGACAAGATGCGGGAATAAACCTGTTTTTGTCTTTAAGCTCTTTCTGTGTGTTGCAAATAAAAATTCAAACCTAACCTTACCCATGAACTCCATTTTCTATCAGTTTTTTATTAGTAGGTACCTGATCTTTATGATCGTGAAGTTATTATTATAATTTTTTACCGGTTTTAGTTTTTATTTTACATTCAAACCTTACCAAGCGGGTTTTACCTGCTTCAGATAACACCGATAAACTTGCAGAGTACAATGACATCACAGGGAATCCCTGAAGTATGTATTGAAGCTGGCCTCTTAAAAAACAGCGACCGCGCTATGACGTCGAGATTTGCTCTACAAAAATACACAATTTGTACGGATTCTCAGTTTAATCACAGCTGGACAAATACGCAGCTGGATTGAATATAGTTTGGAGGAAAAGTCAACCATGAAACAGATTTGACGATATTTCAATTTCAAATTTCATATTATAAGCGTTTTCAAAATTATTTCATGACGCCTGGTGACATTGCGACATTGTGACATTGCGTGACCCAAGAGCTAGCTCCTTTCTGGCTCTGCGTTGCCATTCAACGTAGCAATTCCGCCAGTGTCTTGGGAACGCTGCCCTCTGGCAGTGATTTGGATCAGTTGATCTATCTATAGATCGTTTTAAACGGTCCATAGATAGCTCAACTGTTTCACATGTATTTTTTATCATTCTGTACATTTCTGTAACTTATTTCTGTAAATAAATTGTATTATTTTAGTTTCAAAGCCTCAGCTTGGCTTGTCATAGATCATTTTTAACGACTTTAAAAAAAAGAAGTTCAATGTGTTTTATGTCATCTCAAATGTCATTGATGAACCGATTTGAAAAAATATTGTTTTATGTGAAAGGATATACTTTCTGATTGGTCCCATAGAAATTTCATCTAAAGGTGTTTAAATAAAAATAGCAAGAAATAGTATATTCAACTAACAAAATTTCATATATTGCTTTTCTGTGAATTCGTACTAAAAAGCATAAAATGAAATCATTTTTAACCGACTTAAATAAATGGAGCAGGTGCTCAATTCAGTTGTTTCTCTTTTTTATTTTCAAAGAAGTCGTATTTCTTTTTAGTTTGTAAATGTATTATGTTAAGTCATAAATACGAGTTATGCTGGCAAAGGGTGGGTCTTACTTTTAACTAAGCAGTTTCATGCTTCATAGGGTGTCCTTTGAAGCTTATCCACAGTTCTGGGGGGCTACGATGTAGGCACCTACAGATCGGCACTCGTCCGAGGCCTTACTGCAGTCTATAATGAGTACCTGGATGATCGAGCTTGGCTCGGTATAAAACACGGACAAAACGACGTTTTCTAAAAATTTAACCTAGCTAGATCGATTTATCGCCCCCGAAACCCCCTGCATACATGCATTTCATGTTGGAAACGTTTCCGAGATTCGGATTCTCGGAGTCGGATTCGGATTATATACTTACATACTAGCTGTCCCGTTCGCGACTTCATCCGCGAATTTTAAAAATATATTCTATACAAACATTCATACTCCATTTTACTCCTTTATGAGGATTATTTTGAAAAATCCTGAAACACATGTCTATTTATTTTGAATTTTAAGTATCCAAACCAAGTTTCTAAGAAATCACACCACCCGTTAAAAAGATCCCATACAAACTTTGACACCCCATTTTACCCCTTTGTAAGGGTCATTTTGAAAAATCCTGAAACACATGTCCATTTATTTTGCATTTTAATTATTCAAATCAAATTTCAAGCACAGCGCACGCTGCATTAAAAAGTTTCATACATTAGTTTTCACCCCTTTTCACCCTCCAAAGTAGTTTTTGCGTGAAGGAGTAACAAACATCCATACATACAAACTTTTGCGTTTATAATATTAGTAAGGATATAGAAAAAAGATATAGCGTTACTCTATCTCATCTGACTCGGCACTTCTCTACGAATTTGCCCATCTAGGTGGGCCCGGCGATGTACTTATACCTAAAAGTACGGAGTACGCGTGATCTGTAATTAGTATGTGGGGATTTTGATGTTCTCGAAATTGCGTAACTAGGCGAGAGACGCCATTTCCAAGAATATCAAAATTCAAATTTATTCGTTTTCGTTACGGAATTTTGAACTTTGACAGTTTATATTTTTTCTGTGATAAAACTTTTTGTATTGGAAAATTATTGGTGATATTGATAAGTATTGCAAAAATAATAAACTTGATATTTTTCCTAAACTCGCTAGTTAGATATAATGAACTATTTTGAATAGCGTTCTACCTAAAATTGAGTTAATAAGTTTTCTTATTATGGTACATAGGAATTTCCGTTGATAGGCGATAAAGATATTTGTTAAACATTTAGGATAAAATAACGGTAACTGAAAATCCGGGCTCAGTCCGATACAGTTTCGTTTAAAAAGCAGACGGCAGTTTATTTCGAGTGAACCAGAAATTCCCTTCAAAAGTTTAGTACAAAGTTTAGTACAATCCTCGTGTTGTATAGTAAAAAGGTACGTACTATGTAAAACATTAAATAGATGGACAAATATTTAGTACTAATCCGCCAATCTCCCGTCCGCAATTGAAAAGGCATGCAAATCGTTAGTAAAAATTCAATTGCGAGCGGGATGGACTTGCATGCGTCTGCATTGTGTCCAACTCATTAGGAATACAGACGCATGCCTTTTCAATTGCGGACGGGAGATTGGCGGAATAGTACTAAATATTTGTCCATCTATTTAATGATTAAAATGGATATCCTCAAAGTCACGCCTGAATCAATTATCTGTGTGCTGTGTAGTTATCCTTATTGTTATGGATATGTACATATTTCTTTTGTCAGCCGACTTTAAAAAAAGAGGAGTTTCTCCATTCGACTGTATATATTTAAATGTTTGTTACCTCATAACTCGCTCATTTATGAACGGATTAAAAAAAATCTTATTTCATGTGTAAGGATATTCTTCCCGATTGATCCCATACAAATTTTATTAAAATCGGTTCAGTAGTTAGGTTCTTAAAAAAAAACGGAAAAAATATGTCATCCACTATACATGTAGTCGGTTGTCTTTTTAGTTTTTAAAACGTAATTTTGTTAGGTAGTTTTTTAGGGTTTCGAAGTCTGTCTGTCTGTCCCTCTTTCTGGGCACCCCTGGGCATGGGCAATCAGCGCCAGGTTATTTGTTATATGGTGTTTAAATTTGCACAGTAAATACAATGTACTGTGATATAAAAATATTATCTATTATATAAAATACATTTGAAAGAGTTGAGCTATCTAAGGACCGTTTAAAGGAATCTATAGATAGCGCAATTGATCCAGATTACTGCCAGAAGGCAGCGTTCCCAAGAAACTGGCAGCATTGCCACGTTGAATGACAATGCTAATACGCTGGACCAGATAGGAGCCAGCTCTTGGGTCACGCAATGTTTGTACCAGAATAAGGTTTTATTCGCAATTTTGGTGTTTTGACTCGGTTTTGAATAATTGGACTGTGTTGCTTTGTGATTCGAGCGAATTAATCTGAATAATTAATTTATATGAAAGACACCAATTTATATAAAATAACAAAATGACAAACGAAAAGATACGACTTTTTGACAATATAAACACTTGACACGGGCAAAATTGACATTATTAGGACACATGTCATTAACGACGAAGAAGAAGAAGGCTAAATCATGTCACAATGCTCAAGTTGTCATTCGTGCTTTTATCAAAAGCAGCTAAGGATACGGATTAAGGCTGGCGCCAGATCTTGCGCAAATATTTCACAGCGTTTCGTGAACGTCTTACGATCGCGAGTGTGACAATATACGGGAAAGAAGTAGTAATACATTTTGAGAAATACAGTTACTTAATTTCGTATTATATTTCGATAAAGGCACCGACACTGTTCTGATTCATCTAGAGAATCATCAAGTTTTGTTTGATCCCGTTTGCGTTCGTAATTGGCATCAACAAATATGTACGTAAGTAAAAATCCCGCGTTTCTGAAATGTATTACTAATATCAAAATTTCTAATAACTCACAAATGTCTTAAAATAACTAATGTTTTCATAAACATTGGTTATAATATACCGTCCGACCGTTTAAAACGATGTCTAGATAGCTCAACTGATCCAGATAACTGCCAGAAGGCAGCGTTCCCAAGACACTAGCGGCATTGCCACGTTGAATAGCAATGCTAATACGCTGAGCCAGTATAAAAAATAAAACACAATATACCAATTTAATTAAATTACAAGTATTTAAGTGGTACAATAGGCGGCCATATCGCTTGAGAGCGATCTCTTCCTAGCAACCTTTGGATGGAAAGGATCGTATAAAGTAGAGTGGACGTTTTATATATTTACAGACAATTTATTTCAAACATCTATCTTATAATTATAATCATATAATTAGCTAACGTGGCGTTAAAATGGTGTGTTCTTGTCACTCTAATGTCAATATTTAAAGATGGTAACATATATAAACAATACAATGGTAGTGATTCTGTTATTTCGCAAGACAAGCTGAAATTCCGTAAAATACGAACGATGTCAAATTGTTGACACTAAAGTCTAAATTACAGTAACATTTATGTATATCTATTTTCGAATAAATTTATATTGAGTTTTTGTTCTGATAATGAATTGATTTTCCTAGGATTTTCTGCACTTTTATTCCGTACAAAACATGACTATTAAAACGAGCCAAAACACGTAAATTAAACTAAATCCGGCGAAACAACAGAATTTCCACCAATGTTGTTTAAATTTATTGTGATAAATATTTAAAAACAGATTGTACTAAAATATTATTCATGTAACTAATCAGTTTTTCTAATAACATTTTCCTAAATTAAACGAAACTCAAATATGAAAGTAATCATCACTCAATACATAACAAATAGATAATTCACATTTTCAGTACTGTCCACTACCTAATACCTATATAGTGTTTTTCTATATATAATATGTATGTATTTACAAAGAAATACATAAAAAAAGGTATACAAGTAGTGTATATCAGGTGGTTGCCTTGATTATGCCGTGTGTAATGTTCAGAATTATTGTTATATACCTACCTGAATTCAGTAGGTACCATACCACTTCTTTATTTAATATAATATAAAACATATACAAAAAAGTTGAGCTACTGCTACGATTTGATTGTGTCGTTATAATTATCCTCACGAAACAACCTCTTAATTAAATTAACAATGACCTGTTTATTTGAGTCTGTTTAAAACAGACCACAGCTGACAGAATCAACTTTAAGTAGATAAGTACACGAGTAAGTAGTTATATTTTATATCAAATACAATCTAGTACCTACATACATTTTACCTTTTGTTATAAGTATGTACTAATATTAAGACTACTCAGCAAATGAACTTTTGTATGGAAAAAAAAAAATTTACTGCTATTTAGTGGCTATCTGGGTGTTTCTATGTATTTACAAAAAGAAAGTATATAAGTAGTATATCAGTCATGTGGTACCCATAACACAAGCTCTGCTTACTTTGGGGCCAGATGATGCTGTGTGAAATGTCCGGTATTATTATTATTATCTGCTCGTATATTAATAGAATAATAGTTATAAAAAATATATGGAAAATATTTTCAATATTTTGCCTCCAATGACTACTCCAGATGACAATTTGACAAGGTCAAGTTTTTTTAAAATAATATCTTCAAAGTTGATTGTCATTTGTCTGTAGAATTTTGACGGTAGAATCCGTCAAAGCGGAATCATCGTCTACATTTTTAACATATCTATTCACTTGACATTGGCAAAACTGTCAAGACCCATGCCATTAAAGAAGAAGAAGAGGCAGTTTGGGTATACGCTATTTTGAAATATATATATATACATATATTTGATTCAACATTTTGCCTCCACAGTCTCTAAAAAGAAATTGTTAGATTGATAATTTAAGTATGAAATATTGTCTAAAATATGTATAATCAGCATTTTCTCCTAAAGTTGACATCATTTTAAATTGCAACTTACATTAATAAGCGGAAAGTAAGCTACTTAAAACTTTACTCGTAGAACTTTTTTTTCGGAATTCCTTATTTTAATGTTTTATGATAAAAAAATCACGATTTCAACGCCGTCATAATTATTTGACCAGATTGTCGCCTGAAGATACTTTGCTACCTAAGAAATATAATTTAAAGCTTTAATAGCACCTAAATACCTTAGTAAATAATGAACGTAATAAAAAAAACATCTTCTCCATATATTTTCTTATAAATTATGCTAGTTTCACACAGCATAATCTAGCCCCAAGTTAAGAGCCCAAGACCCAAGAGCTTGTGTTACGGAAATTACATGGCTGATATACAGAACACACATATACATATATACTACTTGTTTTTTTTTATAAAAACATACATATAATACATAGAAAAAACACTATGTACCTATGTAGATAGTGAACTGTAGGTAGTTACCACTTTAGTAAACTGAAAATATGATTTATCTATTTATTATGTAGGTATTCTCTTTTCTGTGGTAAAGATGAGTCATTCCCGAATCGGCTCGTGTCTTACAGCCCGTCTCGTATAGTGGGAAGTTAAAAAGAAATATAATTTACATTCCCGCTACGGGTCGTGCTATGTTTTTATCACGAAAGGTCGAGTCGAGTACTGTCGTCAACAAATTAACAGGATAAAATGTAGTAAGGTTACATAATTTAAATTAAAACTAAAAAATGTTAGGTTGAATCAATCAACATAGTCACATATAAAATACTAGCTATCCCGCTCGCGACTTAATCCGCGCGTTAAAAAAATAATAATATCTAATTGTATATCATCATCATACCAGCCTTTAGGAAGTCCACTGCTGGACATAGGCATCCCCAATTGATTTTCAGGAAGAGCGATTTCGAGCCCTCTCCATCCACCGACTTCCTGCGATCTTTACAATGTCGTCAGTCCATCGGGTGGGGGGTCGTCCTACGCTTCGTATTCCTGTCCTTTGTCGCCATTCGAGAACTTTTACTCCCCAACGGTTATCAGTTCTGCGAGCTATATGGCCTGCCCATTGCCACTTCAACTTGCTAATTTTGAGTGCTATGTCAGTGACTTTGGTTCTTCTACGGATTTCTAATTGTATATATAAAAACCTCGAATCAGTTTTAACACACACAAAAAAATCATCAAAATCGGTCCAGCAGTTTAGGATGAGTTTAAATACAAACACCCGCATAGAATTGAAGTTCGTTGATCCACTCCAGCAAGCTGAGGTGGAAGAAGTTTCCTCTCCACTGACGTAACCTAGGCAGAAAGATGGGTACCCAAACACTTTACCTACTTACCTACTAACTTACACCAATATAGTTAGAGATGTTATATAAATATATATATATAACATCTCTAACTATATAGGTAACACGTGCAAATCTTAATTATCAATAGTCGTATGATAATGTTTGTTCTTGAGAGCACTTTTCTACTAAGTAATTCGTATGAGTCAGTGATCAACTCTTGTGACTGAGTTAATAGGTCAATGACCTCTACCTCAGCTTATTTTTTTAAAAAAGTATGGAGCTACAGTTTAGCTTACACTCTCAGATGAAAATACAACTGCGATCACCCATCCGGGTACTGACGGCGCAGAATCGTGTTCATTATTTTTTTATAAAATAACTAGGTTTCTATCCTAAGCATAATTTATCATAATTAGGACCCTTGAAAACTAGTTTTGTGTTATTCAGATTCACGTAATGTTTTATTAAAACAATTTAAAAAACCAGGTATTTTACGTTTAGATGGGTAAGTACTTATACCTACTAAATTTTTTTTAATCCTTCAAAAACTTACTTCATACACCCTGATTCTATTCGTACGACGGAAAAACTAAAATTTCGTAATAATATACGTACGATTATTCCATCATATTTTGTTCGTACGAATGTTTGAATTAGAGTAGCATTTTTAAAAGACATTTCTTGACGTGTTTAGCCCATTTAAGTCACCATGTAAAATGGTGCTGATTAATACAGTGTAAAATCCTAAAAAAAATATTTTTCTTGTTCTGTCATCTGTCAAAACTGTCAATTTTGACAGTGTCAAGTGTTTATATTATTTATAGTATGTCACAAAGTCGTATCTTGTCGTTAACAAAAAACACAAAGCTTTTATTCCAATTATTTAGCAGAGTCAATAACTCTAGCTCTATATTTAAATATAGAAATTACTCTAGAAAACAAATAATATAAGAAGAATTCTCTATAAAACAAAATGTAAATTTAAACATCTGTCATTTCAAAAGTACTCTAATTTCGTATGGTGTAAGCAAAATACGATCATTCGTTTTATAACGAAATGTTAGCTAGTCTGACAACGGAATCAACACCAATAACTATATAACTAAGATATCTATTAAAAACCGGCATAACTTGTTAATTCTCATTATTTTCTTAGTTAATATTAATTTTAATGAGAGTTCAACCTGTTTTTTACATAAAGCAGATATTTTTTATTCAAATGTTTTGGCGTGGTAGATTTTTTTGTTTACATGCAAAAAATTATTATTGTTAATAAATTACTTAGGTATATCTACTAGATACCTAAATTCCTACCTATATGTTTTGGCTCGAAGTAACATTTTTGTACTTTAGTAGTTTTACTCACCTACATTGCTGGTTTCAATCAAACAGCGTAAAAAATTAAAACCTAAAATTGCGTTTAGTTCATATCACTGACACGATAAAATAAAAAACAATGACGTACTTTTGTTATAGTAACAGTATAACAATTAAGTAGGTGCCTAATAAATAACTTATTATTTAGATACTCTCGAGTGTGAGAATATTAGGAATAATATAATATAATATATTATTTATATATCAATATAATTTAATATATAATCGTCATTTGTCTATTCTACAGTCAAAGCGGAATGATGATCTACATTTTTAAAATAATCTATTCACTTGACATTGTTTAAATTGTCAAGACACATGTCATTAATGAAAAAGAAGAGAAAATCGTAGGCAGTTCAAATTCCGTCTATCATCGGAAAACCGAACGCCCGATATTGACATTTATCTAGAGCTGTTACAACAATTTATTTATATTTTTTTAACGTGTTCGCGAAACAAAAAACTGCAAATTGACCTAAAAAATGAGATGACAAAGTTCAAACAAATACTTACTTCTATGAAATGTAACTTAGCAGATTGGGTATACGCTATTTTCGAATTGAACTCGAAAATGGTTTTAATATTTTAAGCAACAGCAACAATATTTTAATATTCATTACTCCTATTGTCGCGTTTTGTCGGTTTATTATCTGTTTAAGACTAGACAATAAAATAAAACAATAAAGATAAGTTGGACGCCTTCTTGAATACATAGCTGTGGTGAAATAATATGTTTAAGTCTAATTTTAAAGACGTTAGCCGTAAAATACGCCATGTTTATAAATACGTTTCCTTTGTTTTTAACAAAATATTATTTTACTTAGGGCTGTTGTCAACGTCCGGCAACACCCATTTATTAACACACATTTATTTGAAATTAAAATGACGTTTTATATATTTGTTCAACATGACAGATACGTTATCATTGATAGTCGTTAAATTAACCTTTGTTAAATCAGTCTTTAATAAAATGATTCTTATATTATTTATTTTCCTCGAGTTTTATTATTTTCGGTTTTATTAGTAATTTTGGTGTTTTTATTGAAATAGAGCTAGATTGACTCGGGTGTGAATAATTGGAATGAACATTTTGTGTTTCATTGTGATTCGAGCAAAAGTAACCCTAAGTTATTTTATATGAATGGCAACATTTTATATAAAATAACAAATGACGAACGACAAGATACGACTTTGTGACATACTTACTATAAATAATATAAACACTTGACATTGGCAAAATTGACATTATTATGACACATGCCATTAACGAAGAAGAAGAAGTCTTTAATAAAGTAATTTAAAAAAAAAAACACATTTTCAGTTAGCATTATTTAACGGCCCTGGTTTGTGGGACCTGATAGGGTACAAAGTGAAATTAAGTATTAAATAAAACATACAAAAGAGTGTCCTCCACCCATTGCTTAGTTTGGGGTTAAATTTGTGTGACCTGTTTATATATATACTAGCTGACCCGTGCCCACATCGTTGGGCGGTTACACAATTTCACAAAAAATATTAAAGTACTAATATCGCTGTTAAAAAAATACCTATTCAAATTATTGTAAAATTGTTGTTCTTTTATATATATAGATATATATTTTAATTCATGATACGTGTTGTTTGGTTTTGAAAGAAAAACATTTATTTAGCACACATAAAACGAAAGAACGCATGAGCGGAAAATAGACTAAAAATAGGGCCTAAGGGGAAATTTATACAAATACATACAAAAACAAATAAAAATCAACTATGCGTAAAAATTAGCCCTTCCCGCGAACCAATCAACATTTTAGTGTGGCTAAAAAGGTTTAAACTCAGCATGGTCTACTTCCAGGCACGGAAGTAACGCTGGTTTTAAGATAGAAGTTTTTGATAGTTTCTCAATCGATCAAAATTACTGTTTAGATTTTTATGTAATAATTCTATAAGCATGGGCTTAGGGAAAGGAAGGTAATCTATATCTACTTTGTTTGTTACGGAGATGCTGTAAAACCGCGTAAGATCACTTATCAGATTCTAGATTCTGTATTAAATCCGTCCTTATCGATCACGCGCTACTACGTTGGGTGTCGTGTTATTTGTTATTTATTGAGATAGGTGGCAGTTTGGAATATCTATCTTCGATGATTTTAAGATTCGATAATAGATACATACCTAGTAGGTACCTATAAAAAATAATTATAATAATGCCGGACATTTCATACAACATCATCTGGCCCTAATGTAAGCAGAGCTTGTGTTATGGGTACCACATGACTGATATACTACTAATACACTTTTTATTTTATTTTTTGTAAATACATACATATTATCTATTGGAACAGACCTAGATCAGAGACAAATACTTGAGATACATACTTAATACTTATAAGATTCTATTATGTAACTATTGAAACTATTTTTTTTCATTTTTTCACTATAAAATAATTTTATATAAATTTGTTTAATTATTGGAAAACCAACAGCTTGTTTAAACATAATATAACAGTCGCATAGAATAAAAAAGCCTATTACAGATTTTCACGTATAAAACACAATTTATATAAAATTTATCATTATTTTTTTATTTTATTGTTCCTGATATTTCGGCATAGTTACATGCGATGTGATCACGGAAGAAACTAGCCTGTGCTAAAATATCAGGAACAAAAAATCATCACAAATAATAGTAAATATTATGGAAATTATATATTATGTAAGTTTTTATGTATAATTTTAAACATAGGTACTCGTTTTATTTCTTTAAAACTTTGTCTATTTATTAGAAAATTAAATTAAAAAAAATATAATTCGTGGACAATACACACAACACCATCTAGTCTAAAACTAAGGTGAGAAGATGGCTGATAGAATACTTATATTATAAGATACTACATAACACCCAGATACAGAACAAACACCTATGTTCATCACACAAATGTTTATCCTGGGAGGGATCAAACCCTCAACCTACAGCGCAGAAGGCAGAGCTACTCCCAACTGAGCTGACAAACAGTAAAATAAAAATAAATAAATATTGCTAGACAATGCACACAACACCATCTAGCCCCAAACTAAGCATAGCTTGTATATAGTGACAAGATGACTGATAGAATACTTATATATTTTTAAATACATACTTATAATATTTTATAACACCCAGAACCACCAATCTACAGCGCATAAGGCAGAGGTACTTCCAACTGACAGTCCAGTAACTTTTTATGTTGACCGTACCTTTGTAAGAACGATACTGTCTACAAAAAGTCTCGCGTGCATCCTTTAAGATGCGGGCAGGTGATACCGGTATGGTCATTTACTGTCTACCATCCACGACAGGTGTTCGCGCGAATTGCGATATTCTTAATTCGAAAAAGTGTTCATACAATATTGTTTTTTTTAAATTCGATATTTGATTTGGAAGTGACATTAATATGACAGTGACAAAGTGAATCTGAAAGGATTGTTTTGTTTTTGTTGTGAGTATTTTTTAATTACATTATTTTTTGTTTTTGTAAAATGGTTTTAAAAATAATTGGTCTAGTGTAAAGGGATAATTATGGCAGCTAATAATGTAGGTATATTTAGTTTAATTAATTTACTTTCTGAACTATTTTAGAATAAAATGATAAATTACACATACTTAAATTATTATAATTATTTTTAATATTGGTGGACAATCTACACACTAAGCCCCAAACTAAGCATAGCTTGTCTTTTACTATCGAAACAAGATGACTGACAGAATACTTATAATATTTTTTAAATACATACGTAAAGTACCTAGTTTACAACACCCAGGCACAGAACAAACATCTAAATTCATCACACAAACGTTTGTACATAATACATTCTGTAAATAAGGATTTACAATTAACCTTATCTAGAGTAGATCTCTAGATAAGTAACTAGCGACCCCCCTCGGCTTTGCACGGGTATAATGCTGATACTAAATATACTACAGATTGTCTAATGTGATGGGAAACCTCTAAAATTATCAGTGTTTCTTTACAATATTATGCATGTTGAATCGCTGGAATCACTCTATATATTAAAAAAACCGCATCAAAATCGGTTGCGTAGTTTTAAAGATCTAAACATACATAGGGATAGACAGACTTTGTTTTATACTATGTAGTGAAGAGGTTGACCTACATTTTGTCATTAGGTAAAAAAAAAGCTCTGAAAGGACAGATCATAATATTCATAACGTTATAAAACTCTCACTCTCAAAAAGGCATAATTTGCATCTCGCTCACATGAATAGATCATGTCGCCGTCACTCAGTTAATCTGGGCATCGCGTGATACGCCCATAATTCATTTACTGGGAACAAAGCGGACGCTTAAATCCGTGACAACTTGCTGAATATGGAGTTTAGCGGATATTTGCGTAAACATTGTCACTGAATTGCAATTTAAAAAAAAAATATATAATTTTACAATCACGCTTTTAAAATGTACTGTTTGCTTATGAAACATCACTGACCGTGGGTTTATCAGAATCGTTTTTTGGGGTACTTATTAATAAAGATCATTAAGAGTCAATGACTTGGTTGAGTAATTGAGTTACCTGTTAATGTTTCATTCATCATCTTTGAAGAAGGATTATAATTTACAACCGACTTAAAAAAAAGGAGGAGGTTCTCAATTCGTCTGTATTTTTTATAAGTTTCTTAAGTACCTCATAACGCCGTCATTTATGAGCAAATTTAAAAAAAAATACAAAAAAAATCATAAAAGAATTCATGTAAAAGCATATAATTCATACATGAAGTTTACATGAAGTGAATGTAATTTGTACATGAAGTTGGTTGTCTTTTTAGTTTTTAAAACGTAATTATGATTTTTGATTTAGCTATGATTCAGAATATCCATAAAACAACCAGTGATAATGAGAAGACGAAAAAACACAAATCTGTCAAAATCTGTTTGATAATGCAAATAGTTCCAATCATATTCAACTCGGGATCTCAGAGTATGACTATAACCGGATCACACTCACACTCGTAGAATGTTTGACGACCTCTGTGACGCAGTGGGCCATAGCCCGGCTGAGACGCTGAAGTTTGCGGGTTCGTTTCCCGCCGCGGGACAAATGTTTGTATGACCTGCAAGTATTTGTCTCTGGTTGGGTGTTTCTATGTATAATATGTAAATATTTAAAAAAAGTATAGAAGTAGTATATCAGTCATGTGGTACCCATAACATTGGTTCTCATTACTTTCGGGCCAGATGATGCTGCCTGAAAATGTCCGGTTTATTATTTATTTATGTTTTAGATAAGTCAAAGTTACTTACTCAATCATAACAGCCGATACGGTTATGTAGCTAGATAACCTGGAAACCTACATTTACACTGAAAATCAATCTCTAATGAAATTAAGTGACATTCAATTCAATTTATTTTCACATTACGGCACATAAATACTTTAAGGCTCCCACACATATCTGCGAACTCGCACGAACAAATTCCTGCAATGCGGCGTCGTATCGCATCGCATTGCGGTTTTGTGTCGCGGAGCCACACAAGCCACACGAGCACCAAGCCTGGTGCGCCCACGCGGACATCGCAGGCACCATGGCATGCCTGAGAGTCCTGAGTGCACCAGTTCTTAGCGATCAGCAAATCTTGGTGCAGCACGTGTATATATTGATTCAAGGGCAGCATTATATTTTTAATGGTTATTACAGCGCCCCCTGGCAAGTTTACACCATAATTCCTATAATACCTATAATACGACAGACAGACATACAAACGACCTCTCACCCTAAACAACTACTTCTCCGTTTCGTCGTCGGTAAAAATAACAATAGGTCAAAAGTCAAAGTCAAAAGAAACTTTATTCAATACAATCACAAGGACCACTTTGAAATGTCTTACATACTACGTGAATTTAGGTGCCAATTACTCCTAACCCAAGCTCGAGAAGAACCGGTAAGACACGTGTCCTGGTCCTAGCACTTTTTTGCATGATCCATCTTATAACTACCTTAACTACGAAAAACTAATACGAGACTAACTTACGAGAATAACTAAGAGAGTTTATACATTTCAAATCTGTTTGAAGGTAGAGCGACATGAGGCCATGCATTGCTATCAATAATGTAGTCATTTATAGTATAATACGCTTTCTTCAAAAGACCATTCCTTAATAAGATAACTTTATACACATAAATTTATACATAATAGGTATGTACGTGATCTTATTTGATTCAACATTTTCTTAAATGGCCGGCTTGGCATTTCCTTATATACCTACGTGATTCTTTGCCTAATTATCCTCATTTTGCTAGGAGATCCGTACAAAATCCAAATTACTCACGAACCTGTAACAGACATGTACAATCTACTTACTCATTGCTTGCATGTATATATTTACGACCGGTTTGCGATTGCCCAACTCCTAAGTCGTGAGCCTTGACCACTTCACCTAATATGCGTTAAGATAAACTGAACGGAATTCGGCAGGTCACATTTCAAATTATTAAACATAAAATGAATGTTTCTTCTTCCTATAATGGCATCTGTCTTGATAATAATTTTGTCAATCAAGTAGTTTTATTTTATTATAATATTGTCACAAAGTCGTAGCCAATCTTCATTTGTCTATTCTAAACGTCATCGCGGAATGGTGGCTTAGAATCTTCTTGGTTTCCTTGTCGTACAAATCACAAAAAAACATAATACACTAAAAATTCTATTGTCTAAAAAAACCTGTGCTTAGAAGGCACAATTTATTAAATAAAATTCAGTTAAGAACAGCCAGTAAAACATGAAATTATACGAGAAAAACTAATAGTCCATTGAAAAGTTACATTTGGGTATGCATTTGTCAGAGGACGCAATTTTATTTTTTTAATGTGTAGGGGGGGTCAGTAGAAGCTTAAGTTCAAGTTTGTGGGGTCGGCACCCTTGTCCCCCGGCCGCCATCTTGGAAAAGGGGGTGCAAAGGGTTTTCGCGCTGTATCTCGTAAACTAGTTACCTTACAGAAAATTTAATCAAACATAAAATGTAGCAAATTAAATTTCCTACAATTTTATTTCTATTACTTTTTATCGTCAAGTGACCAACAAAAAAGTTATAAACAAAAATAAATGAAAATTTTGTTTGTTTGTTCTAGGTTTTACAGCGCTCCAAACTTAAACGGATTCTCGAATGCTCATAGGGATGCAATAAAAACTAAAAATTAGGCTTACTTTTCTATCTATATTTTTTTTATTCATACAATTTATTATGATCTTAACATTCCTATGCTATTATTGAACTATGTTTGACCCTTTTACCCACCACCTATGAGGTATAACATGGGCAAAGTCAAATTTATAAAAATTTAATGCATTTTTTAATGCATTTTTTGTCACTGTCTTAGCAAATCGTTTGTATCGCAGAGTGTCTAGAGTATCGTCTTTATTTCCGCCATATAAAAAGACGAAAAAACGTTCGCCAACAACACTGAGTAACGATGACTCGACTTTCTCACTCATAAATAATTTAGTTCCACTTGCTAACTCTGGATGCTTCTGCAAAATTTTTATAAATTTGACTTTGCCCATGTTATACCTCATAGGTGGTGGGTAAAAGGGTCAAACATAGTTCAATAATAGCATAGGAATGTTAAGATCATAATAAATTGTATGAATAAAAAAAATATAGATAGAAAAGTAAGCCTAATTTTTAGTTTTTATTGCATCCCTATGAGCATTCGAGAATCCGTTTAAGTTTGGAGCGCTGTAAAACCTAGAACAAACAAACAAAATTTTCATTTATTTTTGTTTATAACTTTTTTGTTGGTCACTTGACGATAAAAAGTAATAGAAATAAAATTGTAGGAAATTTAATTTGCTACATTTTATGTTTGATTAAATTTTCTGTAAGGTAACTAGTTTACGAGATACAGCGCGAAAACCCTTTGCACCCCCTTTTCCAAGATGGCGGCCGGGGGACAAGGGTGCCGACCCCACAAACTTGAACTTAAGCTTCTACTGACCCCCCCTACACATTAAAAAAATAAAATTGCGTCCTCTGACAAATGCACACTAAGGCCTAAAAAATGTAACATTTTAATGGACTATAATTAATTTAGAAACTATGTTACTTTGTGAAATGTCAAATGACGTGTCATAATGATGTCAATTTTGCCAGTGTCAAGTGATTATTTGATAATAAAGTTATAGTCGAATAGTCGATCGTCATTTGTATATTCTAAACGTCATTTCGGAATGGCCGTCTAGAACTTTCTCAGGATTCATCTTCGTTAAAATCACATTGCACCATACACTTATAATTTAATTGTCCATACTAATGCTACGAAGTTACAATTTATTAATTAAAATTCCGCTATGATAACTGAATAAAACATGCACGAGAAATAAATAATTATTTAAAAAGTGCTATGTTACTTCATGAAATGACAAACGAAGAATAATGTCAAACTTTATTTCTTATCACTGTCAGACAGACATAATCAGAGTCTTCTTCTTCTTCTCTGTTTATGGCATGTGACATAATAATACCAATTTTGCCAGTGTCAAGTGTTTAAGTTTATTTATAGTCAATTTGTTTGTTAAAGTCTTAGTCGATGGCCAATCGTCAATTCTAGACGACATCGACACGCGGAATGGCCGTCTAGAATTTTCTAGGAATTCCTCGTCGTTCAAATCACATTGCACCACAATACACATATAATTCAATTGTCCATACCCGTCCTGTAGTCACAATTTATTCATTAAAATGGAATAAAACGAGTAAGAAATATTAAATTAGCAGAGCTATGTTAATTCGTGAAATGACAAACGGAGAATACATAATTAGAATCAATTGGCCTTATAAACGCCTGTCAACTTGAACACTGCTGAAACATTGCTAAGATTCGCCCTGTCAATATTCGTAATATTATTTTTATCTAACAAAAAGGGTGGCACTATTTTTAAACAGTGATTATCCTTTGACAGAAGTTGAGAGAGGTGTATAGAAGTAAGGCCATGTTATGAATACTAGTTGTCGATAGAACATTAAAGCGTATAATCTTTGTGGGTAATATTATTTAAAAAATAAGCCTAAAAAGATACCAGTGAATAAAATAAGCTCTAATAATAATATAAAAATATTATTCGTAAAAATAGAATGGTTTCAGCCTTATATATCTGGAATGCTATGTCACGCATCACGCGTCAAACCATGCAAAGGCAATAAATTTGATCGAGGAAATATTGAAAATAATATGAAATAGTCATTTCATTTTCATCACGATCTGAATGTAGGCGGGAGATGAAGATGGCATCCGTATTGTTTGGTGGCGCGGAATTCCCCGTCATTTGTATTCCGCCCTGTTGCTTAATTTCAGTCCTTTGGGCACCTACATTTTGATATTCCAGGAATTATCTTATTAAGCCTCTTTGGTGAGAAAACCGTTGGAATGTTTTGATGCCTTCTGTTCTTAAAAGTGCAAATAAATCAAATATATACGGGGGTTATAGTGGTAATGAAAGTCATCGTCATTATACATTTTGATAAACACGGGTTTTACTCACGTATTATTTTGTCGATGGAGGCATCGACACTATTTCGATTCATCTAGAGAATCTTCATCAAGTATATTATCTAAACCGACTTCGACAAAAAAGTTTGCAGTCACTTTCAAATTTGGAACACCATAAATCAGTTTCATTATGACCGTTTAGGAATATAATTTATCTAAACCTACTTTGACAAAAGAGTTTGCAGTCACTTTCAAATATGGAACACAATAAACCAGTTTCAAATTTGGATATTACTGGAACTATTTTTTTTTGTCGTGTGTGTGTCCTGGATCAACGTGACGTGAACCGGAATCCTTTTTAAAGGTGATGAATATGAGTGAAACATTAACAATAGGTTACTCAACCAAGATTGACACTATAAACTTTATTGGCTTCTATCACGCTCGGACTCTTAATGTAGTCTTGTGTCTATGTCGTGGGTGTCAGAATATACGAGCGAAAACGGGCCCCGATTCTGTATTTACGCGAGACTAACTAAAATATCCCAAAATACGAAAGATCTAATTTTATTTGCACTGAAGTTTGAATTAAAGTAACATTTAAATAAATAAATAAATAATGGACATTTCACACAGCATCATCTAGCCCCAAATTAAGAGCTTGTGTTATGGAAACCACAGTGTTGATATATCTACTATCTTTTTTTGTAAATACATAACTCCCGAGTCAAATATTAGCAGATTCATATAAACATTTGACCCGCGGTGAAAATCCAACCCGCAACCTTGTGCGTCTCAGGCGGGCCATCGCATAGCATCACAAAGATCGTCTAAAATGTAAAGAAATTTAAATGATACTTCTTATATTTACTAAATTAATTAACTTTTATAAGTTTATCTCGTGATCGTGGCGCATGCATATCTAGATAAATCGATACAGTATCAGCGCCTACAAAAGTACGTGAGTAAAACTAGTATTTCTCAAAAGGATAATGTTGCTTACGTATAATGCAAATATTTCCCTCCCTTCACCTGTCGCGTCTTCATCTTCTCAGTATGGCGATTATGGAACTTTTGACAGAATCAATGTCTATTAGTTTAGATTAGCAATCGTCATTATTTCAATCATAAATTTGATTGTAATTCGAACCAGTTTTGACAAAATGGATTACTATTACGTACGTTCTATATCTATCTCAGATCAAATAAATATATAGACTGAGACTGCCACGAATAACTAAATTGAAGTCTGAAAACCATGCTCCTCTGTGTAAATACACGTACCCACGCACACACATCTACCCAAACCGTGCTCATTGCTCTTATTATATGCAAACATATTTATACTATTAAGTATTAGGTCATGTCGTGGTCAATAAAACATATTAAAAAAAATAACACCATTCATTTAATATATATATAAAAGCAAGAAGCACGAATTCGGTGTATGTGTGTGCGTGGGTGCGGGTATCTACACACAGGAGCACGGTTTTGAGACGGTTTATTTTGGTTGATTGCGGCGCTCCGTCTTCATATTTATTTGATCTGAGGATTTTATTCATATGACAGCATGTATGACAATCAACATCAACCTTCCGGAATACCAATTCATCAATAGTAACTGAAAGTGATTAGTATCAAAGTTTTGATAGTTATCAGAAGTCCATAATTGCCCCGCTGATCTGTTTCCTTATCACGTCATAGCGATGATGAATATTGACAGTTGTAATCATAGGAAAAACAATAAGTCATTTTAATAAGATATGGTAACCTTTTATAATAAAGACTTTTGCGTCACAACCTTCTTAGCCTTGGGACTTTACCAGTTAGCTACCAACCGGAATTCACTGGAGGGCACATTAACGGTTTTTCTACGTATTGGTATTATATAGCTGCCCTCTAGCAGGCAGGCCGAGCAGGCCTCTAGATCTGGATCAGTATAGATCGTTTTAAACGGTCCTTAGATAGTTCAACTGTTTTACAGACGGGGATATTTTATATTATTGTATATTATTCTGTACATTTCTGTAATTATTTTTGTAAATAAAAGATGAGGGTTCAATTACCTCTCAAGACAAACATTAACGTAAATAAATAAATAATCCCGGACATTTCACAGAGCATCATCTGGCACCAAAGTAAGAGCTTGTGTTATGGGTACCACATAACTGATATATTACTTATATACTTTTTTGTAAATACATATTATACATAGAAACGACCCGACCGAGACAAATACTTCCAGATCATACAAACAATTGTCCTTCTGCATCTCAGCCAGACATTAGCCCACTGCACCACAGAGATCGTCGTAGTATAGAACTAATTTAATAAGTTAAGTATGGTGGTGATTTATAGAATATTAATATATTTTAAATACATATGATACTTCTAAGTACCCATAAACAGAACAAACACCAATATTCATAACACCAATGTTTGTACTGGGAATCGGGAAACCCCCAACCTACAACGAAGAAGGCAGAGCTACGAGTGAGCTGACAGACCATGGCCACTTAATGCTAATATATTCTTATACGTACCTTATCTTTATCTATACGAAATACATTTATTTACAGAAATAATTACAGAAATGTACAAAATAATATACAATAATATAAAATACACGTGAAACAGTTGAGCTATCTAAGGACCGTTAAAAACGATCTGTAGATAGCTCAACTGATCCAGACCACTGCCAGAGGGCTGCGTTCCCAAGATACTGGCGGAATTACCACGGCATTTATTGAATAAAGTTATTTTTAATTGAATTGAATTACCACGTTGAATGGCATATATATATCAATATCTATATCTAATTCTATTCTTATATACTAATACTAGCTGTCCCGGCAAACGTTGTTTTGCCATGTATGTTATTTTTAGGAAACATTTTTATAGGTAAAAATAAGGGTTGATCGTAGAGGGGTGAAAATTTAGGGTTGCATGTATTTTTGTATGATGTATCATAAAAAAATAAAAACAAAAAATGTTGTCTGAAAAATAAAAAAAAAAAATTAAGGGGTGGACCACCCTTAACATTTAGGGGGATGAAAAATAGATGTTGTTCGATTCTCCCCCCTGACTAATATCCTCGCTAAGGATCACGAAAATCGGTCGAGCCGTTTCGGAGGAGTTCGATTACGCACCCCGTGACAGAAGAATTTTATATATTAGAAAAAAAATAAAAACAAAAAATTTTGTCTGAAAAATAAAAAAAAAAAATTAAGGGGTGGACCACCCTTAACATTTAGGGGGATGAAAAATAGATGTTGTTCGATTCTCCCCCCTGACTAATATCCTCGCTAAGGATCACGAAAATCGGTCGAGCCGTTTCGGAGGAGTTCGATTACGCACCCCGTGACAGAAGAATTTTATATATTAGATAATAAAGAGGAAAGATTTGATTGTATGTTTGCTTCTATTGAATAGGCTCCGAAACTAATGAACCGATTTGAAAAATTATTTTACCATTGGAAAGCTACACTATCCCCGGGTGACATAGGCTACATTTTATCCCGGGAAAATAGGTTTGTAGCGGGAAAAATCTTTAAAGCAGGCGAAGCTGCGCGTGGACAGCTAGTTTACTTCATAATCACACGTATCGTATCAACATAACCCAACAACAGATCTAAAATACTTACGTGGTCTAGATAGTTCACGCTGAATACTAATCCTAGCCGGATCTCAGTATGTAGGTACACGTCTCATTTGAATCAGGATGTGTGATGTAATGTACAGTGCACGTACAATCAACATCAAAAGTAAAGCTAAAACTATTAACGTTGACAGGCCTTTACATACTCATCAAGCTGGATGTTTCTTTAGAGAAAACGAAAGGTTCTTTGACAAATATATAAATAAAGTAAACCTTAGGATCCTACTAAACTCATAATGCCATTCCGCAGGACTGCACTGGCGCATAAAAACAATTATATTATGGCTATTTAAATATTTAATCTAATACCAATAGCGATTAGAGAGTTGACAACAGTTCAATTTAAAAAAAAAACTGTATACCTACATGGCTCAGCGAGAAATGTTTTTACGATGTTGATAAAATGTTTTAATAATAATTGATATTCTGGATAAATCTGCTTACTTATTTAATATTGATGTTGACATTTTAATTTAAATTTTATGTATTTATTTCATGGTTGCCCATGTTGATGTTTGCATGTCGGTCAACGACGAAGTGTGTGAGACCATTATTATGTAAGAACTTTATATTTACCATACTTCGAGCAAATAAATTAATTAATTTCATAAGAACAATTGAACGAATAAAAAAAATGGTTGTCTATAAAGTCGGTTTACGGACGATAATTTTACCTGATAACGTCATAACAAAACATTGATGAAAAATTGAATACTTTTAACCTATGCAATGCGTCACAATCCGAACACTTAGGCCGATCGTGCCTCTCTATTGCTTGTTCCGCGCTCTCGCTTGCTTGCTTCTCGCTTGCTCTCTCGCTCACGCTCGGCTCAGGCGAAACGTGACAATTTTTCGTGCGTGCGGCCGGCGTTCATCGATTTATGAGACGTTATCACGTCAAAAATGATTTGAATAAATTAAATATATAAATATATTAAATAAATAAAGGTTCACGGTTCGAACTCGAGCGGCAACGAGCGGACCGCAGATCAAACTCACCCTGATGAAGATTCTCTAGATGAATCGAAACAGGGTTGGTGCCCTCATCTACTAAATAATACGTCAGTAAAAGCAGTGTTTATCAAAATGTCAATACATATTGGTAGTCAATTTATTCTCACATGACTAAATGGTCCCAAACTAAGCATAGCTTGTAGCTTGATGGGAACCAAATGACTTAAATTCTTTCTGATTTGTAGGTTTCTGAAGTCCACAAGGAACCCTTATAGCTTCGTTATGCCCGTCTGTCTGTCTGTTCGCCCCTAATCAAAGCTCTTGTTCACAAACTATTACCCAGAACCTACAGCGATTTCGATTCCCTCCCAAAACAAACATTTGTATGAACAACATAGATGTTTTTTTGTGTCATAAGTATTAAGTATCATAAGTATGTATATAAAAATATATAAGTATTTTATTACTCATCTAATCGCCATAATACGAGTTATGCTTCTTTTGGGACTAGATGTTTTTGTGTTTTTTCTACCAATATTTATTTAATCTGGTACAAAAATTACGTGACCCAAGATCTGGCTTCCATCTAGCCCAGTGTATTAGCATTACCATTCAACGTGGTAATGTCACCAGTGTCTTGTGGACGCTGCCCTCTGGTAGTGATCTGGATCAGTTGAGCTATCCTTAGACCCTTTAACGGTCCTTAGCTTTGAAGTGGCCATTTTTTGGTTGTCTGTGTCAGCTCCCTTTAACTTTTTTAGCAATTTTTTTGGAATAACTTTAGAATTACACCTTATTTCTGTAAAAATATCGAAAACTCATCGATGATGCTTACAAAGAGCAGTGACCCAGATAATTCTCAATGAAAGAACCTACTCTAGATTCTTGCCGGAAAAGCGAAAATAAAGTACGTACATTTTCATTGTGCCGTTTTCGTTTTTGTAACTTCCTCAAACACCAATGAGGTCAGACTAAATTGTAAACTAATTAGATACTAGATTAAGGATAGTTCTGTTCTATATTTGGATATTCAGAGTCGTAAATAAATACATAAAAAAACCGAATTAGGAGTTACTTTCTCTAATTAATCAAAGTTACTGAGATCATTGTAAAGTTTGATAGTTAAATAACCTAATTATACTTTTACGAAATGCTTTCATAGAAACATATTTGGTTTAGTTTAGATAATAGCTGCTGTGCTGCTGCTGTATCCGCCCCCAATATACATATTACCAAATTTATTCAAGATCCGATGAAAAGCTACAGACACAGACAGAGACACTTTTGTATTTATATATATTAGTGTGGATATAATCTCATTTATAACATAGACGATCTTTGTGGCGCAATGGGTGAAAGCCTCCTAAGACCCAAAAGGTTGCGGGTTCGATTCCCGCCGCGAGACAAATGTTTGTATGATTTGCAAGTATTTGTCTCGGTCTGGTTGTTTTTATAAGATTTTCTAAAAAAAAGAATATTTATCTATGTATACTCATAACACAAGCTCTGCTTACTTTTGGGCCAGATCATGCTGTGTGAAATGTCTGGCATTATTTATAAAAAAAAATGGTTTTCATATCACAAGCTAGTACCTATGGGGCTAGTTGGTGTTGTGTTGATTGCCCACCGATTTTTATTTATCAATATTTTTAAAAATCCTTTATTTAGACATAGAAAGTAACTTATACAAAACTATTAATTTAATATATAAATAAAACCGGGATCCGACTTTGCCAGTAACTCTTAATTACTTTATGATTAGTTGATGCCCGCGGCGTCGCACGCGTGTTTCCTACAAACAATTTTGCCTGTAATCTTGATACAATCACTGTCTATCAGTTTCAATTAGCAATAGACATTTTATGTATTGGTTTTACGTACGTTCGGTTTCTATCTCATTTTCTACACATATGACAGCATGTGATACAATCAACATCAACCTTCCGAAATACCAATTCATCTATAGTAACTGAAAGTTGTTAGTATCATGACAGCATTTGTTACAATCAACATCACCCTTCTGTAAACCCAATTCATCAATATTAACTGAAAGTTGTTAGTCTATGTTTAAATAGAATCAGAATTACATAATCGTCCGGCAGATCTGTTCAAGCGGCGTCACCTACGCAAAGAGCGTTTTTTCCTCCTATGAAATGCACTATGGAATTATTTAAGGCTCTGACGTCAAAGTTTATCGCAGTTTCAAGTTATCACCCCTATAACTTTGATGTTTGCGTCATAACTAGATACCTATTTCGTCTATGTACTTGGATAATAACGTCATTTTGAACCTTCTTGGAATATAAAAACGTGTGCGTCTCGGGAAGCCCGACAGAAGTGATAACTTAAAATAATCTTACTAGTATCAAACAAATATCCGAATCAAAAAACTGTTTAAGACACCTCGTCACACCTTTAAAATACCTATCCAACAATATGCCACACGCCCATCGTGTTAATACGCCCATGCAGTTAAATAAAAAAACAACCCTTACATGTGGGGAGGTAACCCCTAAAAACCATTTATTACATTTTTTTAATTTTATGTTTGTACGAGCCATTAACGCATATAATGGCATGGTTAGGTATTTCGATAAAATTAATAGTCTGCCAGCCAGAGCTCTGATTAAGGGCGCTCAGACAGACAAAGAGACGGAAATAGCGAAACTATAAGTTAGGGTTCTCTGTAGGACTTCGGAGCCCTAAAAATGTATACAAATACAGGTGTCCCAGAACTAGTAGGTACGTTATCTTGAGGGGGCTGATTCTCGATACACACGAAAAAATAATGATGCTGGTGGCAATTCGGTTGGTTCATTTCTAAAATTAGGAATTGTCTAAAATATATTTAGTTAGTCATAGCATTTGTAAAACCTATTCGGTTGGTACCATCTAACTATATAAGGAACGCTTAATTAAGTTAGATAAAATTAAATTAGGATAAGTTGGTAGCAGCAGAATACCAAAGGTTAATTTGATAGTTCAAAACCTAATTTTAGCTAAAATTAGTTAGGTTGGTGCCAACAGAATTGAGGCCATTGTGCAGCAAAATTTGCTTTAAAATTGGTGCAAGAAAGTATCATCAGCTATCTTGGTATAACAGAAAATTTAAACTTTCGCGGGTTTATGTACTTAGTTATGGTTACCCCTCACCTCTCTGCCCTTAATTAATTAAGTCTAGTATATAGTTTTGCATGCATAAGCATTTCGCTTAGAATAATAATAATAATACCGGGCATTTCACACAGAATCATCTGGCCCAAAAGTAAGCAGAGCTTGTGTTATGGGTAGGTACCACATGACTGTTATACTACTGATATACTTTTTTTTTGTAAATTAGTACATATTATACATAGAAACACCCAGACCCGAGACAAATACTTGCAGATCATACATATATTTGTCCCGCGGCGGGATTCATACCCTCAACCTTTTGTGTCTCAGCCGGACCTAAGCCCACTGCGCCACAGAGGTGACGCCCTGGTGGTGTTGAAGGTGTTGAATAAATGTGTTGTTCGCATAAGTGCCGATTCAGCTGTCTCGATGTGATACGACTGCATCCGGCGTTCTACTTTGTCATTATTATATCACCTCCAAATCGGTGTGGACGTAATCAATTAGTTTTATTATAAAGTTTAAATAATTTTAATTTTAATAATTTTAATTTTTAGTTTGCTTTTTAAAAACCTGTTTTCACGTTCCCAAAACAAGAGTGCTTAGAAACACTGTTGGCATACAAGCGTCAACGGTTTTATTTATTGAAATAATATAACATATTTTCGTATGGCAATCTGAAAATATAAATTCCTAAGAATTTCCAAGTCGTTTGTAAACGCAAGAATAATGTTATTCCCGGTCTTTATTCCCGGTCTTTATTCCCGGTCTTTATGTCGTACTATTTTTCCATTACTGTTGATTTCATGGTCGGAATCACCCCGTCCAGGCACACAATCCTAGTTCCAGGACATCCTGTTGAAGTTCTTTTGAAGTTACGAATTCCTATGAAATTACGAATGAAGCCTTTTGTGACAGAGCTAGTCCGGGAAACACAGATATTAATGATGATGACTGTACTAAAATAAATACCTAATCTATATATTAATACGTGAAGCAAATACTTTGTACCCCTTTTTACGAAAATTGCGCGGACGGAGGAGTATGAAATTGCGTACACTAATCTATACTAATATTATATAGAGGAAAGAGTTATATTTTTGTATGTAACGAATAAACTTAAAAACTACTGGAGCCATTTGAAAAAATATTTTACCGTTGGAAAGTCTATCCCCTCTATTCCCACTATCCCCGGGTGACATAGGCTACTTTTTATCCCGGGAAAATTGGTTTATACCGGGAAAAATCATCAACCGCGTACAGCTTGTAGTTTATATAGAGGAGTGCAGAATGCTAATATTTTTTAAAAATTATACATAAAAATACATTAATTATTAATTAATTATGGACGAATTTCGACCAGTAGTAATAATTATTTTGCTATAGTGTTTTTTTAAAGGTTTTCGTTAATACGTGTCAGTGAGGTCACAAACCCAAACAAGAACAAGTAATCATTAAAGGAAAGATCGTTGCCTCCATCTAATTGGGAACATCAGTACTTCAAAGCACTTATGGTATACTGGTAGTGGCCCCATCATCAAGGAGTGTGGTAAAAGGATTAAAGTGCGCGTCAGAGGCTCTTTCCGTGCACTTGGTACATGTCTTCGAACTCTTTAGTTTCTACAAAATGACGGTCTCCTCACGATGTTTACCTTCACTATTTAAGAGTAATAGAACAGTAAAACCCATTGGTGCACGACTGGATTCGAGCCACGACCTTAGGAGCCGAAGGCGGAACCGGTACGTAGGAATTTACAACATAATTTTCACTTAATCATTAAATAGCACTTAAGCACGCGGCTGCAAGCTTCACTTAATTATCCAGAACTACGGAACCCTCACCCAGACGACTGCTCATGCGCATAATATTTCTCATTTTTTCATATTTTTTCCTAGTCTCTTACCTCGGACTAATGTATTCTGTCTAGGTAGAGCAGAGTAATAAATACGGCTATAGAGCTCACCAACAATTTTAACCGGTCAATCCCAAGGCACACGTGTGAACGTGCTACTGTCTGATTTAAATCTTCCACTTAATTTAAATCAAACTCTTTTATATTAAATCAAATCACACGGATCATTATGAATCGTCTTATATCCCAAATGAATGTAAGTGCCGGTTCATACTAAGTCCAGTTCATGAAAATTTAGGCAGGAATAATGATATCTGTCTTCATCAAGATGAGAATATATTGCCAGTGTTAAAGAAAACAAACATGGCAAGTGGATAGTCACCAAAAAATATTCAGTAATCTTCGCGGAATTTTAATGAATAAATTGTGACATAAGACATAAGACAAGTATGGACAATTGAGTTATAAGATGATTTGAACAACGAGAAATCCCGAGAAAGGTATAGACGGCCATTCCGCGATGACGTTTAGAATTGACAAATGACCATCGACTAAGATTTTATTAACAAACAAATTCACTATAAACAATAAAAACACTTGACACTGGCAAAATTGACATTATTATGTCACATGCCATTAACAAAGAAGAAGAAGAAGAAGAAGATATGTAAAATATAACTGCTACCACAGTTATGTTTAAAATATGACAAAAAATACGGAAACCATTACATAGATAATGTGATCAGAATAAGTTTGATACATTATCTTGATTTTATCACAACTTCATCGAGTGTGTTTGCTAAGCTGGGAAAACATTTATGCCAATGACGTAAGATTTAAATTGCAATAATTCACGACTCCACTCTTATTGAACAGACACAAAATAATCCCTACTAATATTATCAATGTGAAAGTAACACTGTCTGTCAGTCTCTTTCAGATCAGTCAGTCAGTCAGATCTTTCGATGTACACTCTACTTTTAGTTACATCGTTTCGACTGCTCACAAAAACGATACGATAATTTGGATATGGAACTTAAACAACCGACATTGATAGAATTCGACGAATATTTCAACGACGTTCATTTGTTCGTAGAATTCTGTTTGCTGAGTAGACGCCCTGCGGATTTGTACTGTATATTTTACTTATAAACTATAGCTTAGTGTTACTACTCTTACGCACTCAGGGCACAGTTAGATATGCCGAAGAACTATTCTTGCATTTTAGATTGATGTGTGCAAATCATTGTAATAGAAGAAACAGCACACAAGCTAATTAAATTGATTTCTAAATACCGAACAGTAAAGTCGATTTTCTAATGTATTTGTTGTAGTAAATTGAATAAACTTCAAGGAATTACTGATGTAACGGCCTATCGGACTATTATACTAATAATCTTTTGTGTAAGTAATCAAATTTCGAATTGATAGACTGTTCAATATTAGTAGAGTCGTGAACCATTGAAATTTGTATCTTATGTCATTGACCTAAATGTTTATTAATTAACACTAGTTTCCTAATGATAAAGATAAAGATAAAGATAAAGATCATTTATTTGCATAAACATGTGTAGATATAAGATTTTACAAACAGGTGTGTATCATCATGTTTTTACGATTACGGTGTACAAATTGTGAGAGATGGCATGCAACAGTATCTAAAATTGAGATATTCGAAGGAAGTAATGTCAAGTGCAATAATTAATTTTATAATAACAACTCTATACATTTTCATTAGAAAATTAAAATTTATCATTTAAAAAATCGTCAATCTTATAATAACATTTTTCAATTAATAGTTTCTTAAATTTGTTTTTAAATTCACAATCATTAAGTTGCTGGTAGCTCTTTGGTATTTTGTTGCAAATTTTCGGTGCCATTGATACTATGCTCATATGTAGTAATGCAGTTTTGGATGGAAATAAACAAAGCCTCTCTTCACGTCTGTTTCTTGGCGCTTTGTCTGACATACGCGGAAACAGGTGGGGGTTATTTCTTACAAAAAGAGCTACTTCGATAATATATAGCGACGAAGTGTTCATATTTTGTACTTTGTGAATAGAGGTCTACAGCTATCAGTCATAGGTATTCTGAACATGGCTCGCATACAACGTTTTTGCGCTTTTAAAGATAATGTCTTTATCCGTAGAATTCCCCCAAAAAAATTATTCCGTATCTCAGTATCGATTCAACCAAGCCGTAGTATGCTACAATTAGTGTGTCAATATTAAGGGTTAGGGATAATCTGAATAGCGCGTATGCCGAACTACTAATCCTCTTGGTTATGTATTCAATATGGGTTTTCCATTTTAATTTGTCATCTATTTGTAAACCTAGAAATTTTATGGAGACAGTGTTTTCTATTATATTATTTTTGAATTATTAAATGAATGTTAGGATTTTTTTTTAATTGATTGAAATGCATTATCGTCGTTTTTTAAGGTTTATTTTTAAGTTATTGTCATCAAGCCAATTAATAATAGAGATTAGCGATTGATTAAGATAAAGACTCTATCTATCTAATTTATTACCTTTAAACGAGCTATTCTTTTGTATATACATATGTATATTATATAATCTGAATCTCGAAAAAGGCTCCATCGATTTTCATGAAATTTAGTATGCAGGGGATTCGGGGGCGATAAATCGATCTAACTAGGTTTCATTTTTAGAAAACGTCATTTTATCCGTTTTTTATTACGGGCAAATCTCGGTCATCCAGGTACTAGACCCTAATATCACAAAACTTGGATATTTTTATCATTTAAGAACCCGTTATGCATCAAAATATTAATAGGTATGAAGTAGCCAGTCTTACTATAATAAAAACATTACTGGTGGTCGCCCACTGGTTGAAATCCGACCATAATTAATTAATAATTAATGTATATTTATGCATAATTTAAAAAAAATATTAGTGTTCTGCACTCTTTCTTTATATAAACTATAAGTGTGCGAAATTTCATACTCCTCCGTCCGCGAATTTTTTGTAAAAAGGGGTACAAAGTTTATGCTTCACGTATTAATATATAGAAAATATAATGGTCACTTCATAAATAAACCCACTATGAGGAAAGTAACGGAAACATAGATGATTAAGCCTCCAAATTTAAGTGGCGTTTCAGTATTTACCCTATTTTTATCCACATAATTTAATTTTCCACTTAATCTGTTACGATAGTTTAACTCTATGTATGTATTATCAAATCCCTAACAGAACGGTGCGGTGGTGTAAAATGGAACAAAAATATGAATGAAAAAAAATATATTATTATTAAATTTTAGAACTAACAATCACTTTAAGAACTAGTTAAAGCGAGGAAGTGGGAGGCATAATATTGAAAATACATACGGTATTCTTTAATAACTATTGTTCATTAAATTAACGAGCAAATAGCCACAAACTATCTGTAAAAACCACTCATTTGTTCCATATAAAAGTTCATTCGCTGAGAGCACCGTCTTAAATAATCCAATTTCCGCAATCGTAAAATTTTTTGTATTCATAAAAGGTGAGAAAAGTTGAATGTCCAACAGTAGGTAATAAAATTATATACCTTTTTGGAAATATAAATATTATAACTTTAGCCTGTAGGTAGTTTGAAGTTATGAATCTAACTATAGACTAACTGCAGCCCGCAGCTTCACGTGTGGTACCTACATAAAAAGTACCCATGTCCATCTCCAAGATCTATCTCCGTACCAAATTTCATCAAGATCCGTTCAGCCGTTTACTATTTCAAAGTCCATTAATTAGGTAGATTGTTTAATTATTTTTAAGATAAATATTATCAATATGTTTAACTTGATACTTCTTTTTTTTGTGTAATTTGGTTCTCGAACATATTTTGTGTTGTTCGCTCAACATTATTAATTTATTGTGCGCTCAAAAGTTGTGTTCCAAACCAGATCAAAACTATATTCCAGTTATATGTATTCATCATTTGTTTCTAACGTGTTGTGTGACTAAAATAAAATAAAGCCGTTTAATCATGTAAAGATAACAAACAAAGCCACAGACAGATTATTTTGTACAATGCAGTATTTTTGCCGCCACCATGTCTAAGGCGCTCGTGCTGCCAAACTTTTGATGAATATTTGAATTCAAGACGGATGGGTTAATATTAGATTTAAAGTGTCTCTGTACAAGATAAATTGTATTTTAAATACATAGGTTACTTTTTATGTAGGTACCGACCATGTGCGAAGCTGCGAAACTAATACAATTGTTGTAAAACGTGTCTTTTATTAATTTCTCCAAGACATTGTGTTAATTTGCAAGGTATTTGTATATCTGACAAAGCGGGAAACCCGCAAACAACCCGTTTTAACTTATGTCAGTGACATCAAATTAGGCCGTGTCTACGCAGGCAGTTACTAACTACTTACGACTTTTTGTTAAAAATAAATATTAACCTGCATTTTTATACTATTACTAGCGACCCGCCCCGGCTGCGCACGGGTGTAATGCTGATACTAAATATACTACAGATTGTCTAATGTGATTAGAATTCTCTAAAATTATAGTGTTTCTCTAATATATTATGCATGTATTATACATATAAACCTTCCTCTTGAATCACTCTATCTTTTTAAAAATAGATAGAAACCCGCATCAAAATCAGTGGCGTAGTTTTAAAGATCTAAGCATACATAGGGACAGACAGTCAGCGGGAAGCCACTTTGTTTTATACTATGTAGTGATTATAAAAACCGGCTTCTTAAATGCGCATAATTTAACACAATAATTTCATACCTTTGCATCATTTTATTATTGCAATGAGGAAAACGGCATGTCGTAGAGCTTAAAAAGTTAGACGACTAGTGCTCGAAAGGAGGCTATAAGACGCATTTTAATCCTTTCACCACACTGATTAAAAAATAACAAGTGACACGATAATAAGAAGAATGATTGCAATTCTTGTTTGTTGCAAAATAATGTACTACAGTTTTAATTGTTTTACAGACTGTCAAGTGAACGACTGAACTCACGACTTTGTTCTTATACACGGGCAATTAAAATTGCTTAACCCTAGACTTCTTGTTCTTTTCTTACTATCATGGCATGTATCTTGTTGTCAATTTTGAAAGTGTCAAGTGATCGTTTGCTAATAAAGTCGTAGTTGATTTGTCAATTCTAAACGTCATAATTAAACGAATAAATGTTTCGGAAAAATTACAAAGCATAACCGCGGTTTTCGCGGTTTGACCATGATCCCTAATGAATTTTTCGAAAACCTTTCTTGGGAACATCTACGTCGCTAGAGGAAGCTGCATACCAAATTTCAAAAACCGTTCGGTGGCTTCTGAGATTTCGTGATGAATGAGTATTTGACAAATATATAGTAGATTATCAATAAAACGTCAAGCAAATTATGACAATGACAGTTGTATAGAGACACCGTGACATCTTCTATCGCAAAATGGAGCAATTTATGATTCTTCGTCTGTCATTTCATGGAACAACATGGCTCTGCTAATTTAATATTTTTTACCCGTTTTATTGAATGTTCTATTCAATAATCTTGGCGGAATTTTAATGAATAAATTGTGGCTGCGGGGCGGGTTTGGATAATTGGATTGCATGTGTACTGTGGTGCAGTGTGATTTGAACGACGAGGAGTCCCAAGAAAACTCTAGACGCTATTCTGCGTGTCGTCTAGAATTGACAACTGACCATCGACTAAGACTTATAACAAACAAACTGAATATAAACTATAAACACTTGACATTGGCAGAATTGACATTAGTATGTCACAGGCCATTAACGAAGAAAAGGAAAGAAAGGAGCAATTTATAAAAACAGTCGTTATAGATGAATTCGTACAGTGGCTGAACAAATGTCGCTAAACAAATTGCCCGTGTAAGTTTACCTTAACTAAATTCAAACATAACGTGTCTTTTTGTTTGCAAACAAAGTCGTGGAGCATTGTTAAAATTAAATGGTACACTATTTTGCAACCAAAGATAATTGCAATTATGTTGCAAACATATTAAATTTTTCTGTAATTTATGAGCATTTAAAAAGCCTGTTTTTAATATAAACTATATAAATTTAGGCTTACGTTAAATTTTATTAAAATGCACGTGTTATGACACGAATCATATAACTGAAAGAATATATACAGGGTGGAGCTAAAATGTCGACATTAAATAAATAAATAAATATTTATTCAAAATTCCAATAGTACAACAATATAACAAAACAGAATCTTAATTAGACAAAGGTAAATGCTTAACACGAGCCTGAACTAGGTAATCCTGTGTTTCAGGCGATAAGAGCTAAAATATGATCTAAAATAATCTAAAATAATCACTTACTTATTTATTATAAAATTGAAAACAAATTAAATGCATAGTTATATAATATAAACAAGGTAGACATAAGTTATAGTGAAAAATCAGAAAAAAATAACCAACTCTAAAAACTAAATTAATTACAATTAAAAATTATTTACACACAATTAACAACTTCTCTTTATCATCGTAAGACATACTTTGAAGGGAATCTTTAAGGATTGTCTTACAATTACTGTAATTGAGAGCATAAATATTGACCAACGCATTCAGTCTATTATAGAAAAGCGGACCAAGGAATATATAAAATTTAGATGTAAAAACATGTTTAGAGCCTGTTTGTTGAGGGCAAACTATATCGTTCCGTCTTTTGTTAGTAAGTGCAGTGCTATATGGAAGGGCTGTGTGCTGCTATAGTACTATGCTCATTATAAATAACCGACGAACTGTTAGTACGCTACAAGATTGATAGAGAAGGCAAGTAGGAAAAATGAAAGGCCACTTTGAGTATGGCTCTTTGAGCTCTCTCAGTAGTTAGTAACAATGTTTTACCCGCTCCACCCCATGTGGTTATACAGTAAGTTAGAGTTGATTGACATAGAGCAAAGTAAACTTGTCTTATAATTTTTGATCCGCAATATAACTTAACTTTTTGAATACAAATACTAGCATACGAATCCTACTATTTAAAGCATTAATATGCAGTTTGAAAGACAGTAACTCATCTATTATAATACCCAGATATTTTAATTTATCTGTATTTTTAATCACAGAGCAAATACAGTGGTTATCAGTAGGGGTTTTACAGTAATGAGCATACAATTTTGGAATAATTTCAGTTGACCTTATTTTGCGCATCGAAAACATAATATAATTTGTCTTATCTGTATTTAATGTTAGTAAGTTGTGCTGAAGCCATTTATTTACAACATTTAATCCAAGTTGTGCATGCATGTAGACTTCTTTTTCAGAATTAGCCGATAAAAGAAGGGCAGTGTCGTCAGCGTAAGATATGATAGTGCCATGATCTAGTTTTAGAGAACAGAGGTCATTTATATAGACCAAGAACAAAGTGGGTCCTAAGATACTTCCTTGTGGAACACCAAAACACGTATTCTTCTGATCAGCACTGAGTACATCACCAATCCTTACGCATTGGGTACGTTCTTCTAGATAACTTCTGAAGAGTTTTAGCTGAGTACCTCTGATACCTAAAGTTTTAAGCTTGTGCAATTGGAATAGGAATAAAAACGGTGTCAAAGGCTTTGGCGAGGTCCAGGAAGATCCCTATAGTGTGACAACCTTTATCAAGTTCTTTCGCTACATGTTAGTGAGGTGATGTACGGCGTCGGCAGCAGATAATTTTTGTCTAAATCCAAATTGAGTCTTCGACAAAATCGATTTAACTTCTAAGTACTTGACCAACCTAATATTTATAACTTTTTCTAATATTTTGGATGCACAAGAAAGTAAGGAAATTGGTCTATAGTTTGTTACCTGTTCCTTACAGCCAGATTTATATACCGGTATAACAACAGCTTTTTAAGGCATTTAGGAAAGAGTCCCGCAGATAAACATTTGTTGAAGGTATATGTTAGTGGAGGAATTAAAATGTGCCTCACTTTTTAATAATTTTAGTTGATATATTAACTCATCCAACTGCACAGTCGTCTTTTAGACCCATGATTATCCTTTCCACCTCGGGTTCATCAGTATCTAGTATTGCAAAAGATGAAGGGATAGTGCAACCCGTCAAAAAATCACTCGTGTGCTGTGTTGATTGAACTTTTTCCGCCAGATTCTTACCAATGTTAACAAAAAAATTATTTGCGTTGTTCGCAGATACAAATTTTGGTGTGTTTGCTAATAATAAACTTGAAGATGACTCACGCGGCTTTGAGGTGTGATTTACATTTTTAATGTAATTCCAAATTTTTTTGCTATTTGTTTCGGCCTTTTCCAGTGTAGTTTTGTCGTATGTTATCTTTAATTTCCTTAGTAAGTCATTACAAAAATTTCTATAACGTTTGTATGTTAACTGCAATATGAAGTTATTTGGATTTAGCTTTACTTTCATGTGTAGTCTATCTCTGTGTTTCATACAACGAATAAGACCTGGCGTGATCCACGGTTTCATGTTATATTTTTTGTTACACACACGAACATTTATTGAATTTCTTGTAATTGCTTGTTTTATGTTATTCAAAATAAATGATAGACAAAACTCCGGGTCAGCGCAATTGTAAACTGGAGCAAAGTCAATGCTACGTAAATCGCCCTCAAGTTTATGCATATTTAATTTAAAAATCGTGCGAGTATTGTTTATCTGAGGTATTTTACAATTTAAGGTTAGTAAGGCAGCATTGTGATCGGTTATTGTAGAGTTCATAACAAGTGCAAGTGATGGAAAATTTGATTTAAGTATGACATGGTCCAAACATGAACAACTTTGATGAGTAGGGAGCGTGTGCGCAGGGAGCAGGCCATGAAAGGAGCATAGGTTGAGGTATTCCTGAGCAGCCGTATCAGATCTCTCTGGTAGAATATTGTTAGCACCAACTAATATGATGTTCTTGTAGGACGATAGGTTTTGCAAGGTTCCATTCAGAGAGTCAATAAAATTACTCACATTCGAAAAGGAGGGCGGTCTATATAAAGCCAGAATTGTAAAATCTGATTCGATTTTAATTAAAAGTCTGTTGCAGTCGAGTATATTTGGTTCTTCGACAGAAACGTTCAGATGATTCCTTGCATAAACTGTCACTCCGTCGTTTTGGTTATAATTTATATTACTTTTGTACAAAGTATATCCCGGTATTAGTACATCCCGGTACATTATGTTGTTTAGCAAGCCAACATTCTGTAAGGACAATAATGTCGCAGCTTATGTTAAGCCTTTGTTGAAAAATGCTAAAGCTGTCAAAGTTTTTATTGATACTGCGTATGTTTTGTGTTAATATGGTCAATGGATAGGTGTAAGAAGACAGATATTGTTTGCAATCTTCAACTTCACAGAGCTTAGACTCTGATACAGAAAAGTTATCTAAATCATTGATAAAATTATTCATAATTATTATTATAATAGAAGATAAGAGGCCAGAAAAAAGTTTATAAAACGGCGCTCTTAGGCGCCTTCATAATCTATTGAATTGATATACCTTTTTTCTGCCATGATTTTTGCCGGGCAATCAGCAGTACCTGTGCGATGGTTACTCGGCTTCTTGAAATGCAGGCAAGTGGCGCACTTTGGATCATCCGCCTGCTTCGTGCATTCCTTGAAAGAGTGACCAGGTGCCGCACGGTGACCACAAGTGTGTGTTGACTCCCGACAAGACTTGGCCGCGTGACCATACTGTTGGCACTTATAGCATCGTGTGACCAAGGTAAAGTCATGCACAGGACAAGACGACCAATTCACATATACTCTATGTTTTGTTATGAGTTCTTTGCGTATATCGGCAGGCACTTCGATGACGTAGTTGCAGGTCTCAGCGTTTCTCTTGCCTGACTTATGGCTTAACCGGATCGAAGCTAAGAACTGGTCGATGGTGAAATCCTTGAGGGTTTCGGCTAGATTTTGGTTTTATAAACAACTAAAAACTTCTTGTTCGGGCATCGATGAGGGCACTCCGATAACTACAACTCTTGGCCGCCGTTTATGCGGCTCGTCGATTGTAAGGCCAGAATTTGTAAGTTGCACCGATTTCCTGAGCTTTTCGATATCGTCTTTCGTTTCTGTGCTAATTATAACACCTCTATTCTTTGTCTTACGAAGGCCTCTTATGTGTAGTTTCATTTGTAAAGGGCAGACAATTTTTTGTACGAGGGATTTCGTTTCCTCGCTTGACTTCAATTTTTCATTAGGATAAATGGCCACTGAACTCAAATGTAACGGCTTGATGTAGTTATTCGCCCCTTTTCTAACCATGTCGGCAAAGGAAGTTCCCGCTGCTTTCGAGGACTGCTCAATACTCTGCTTCAATTCTTGCAGCCGCTGAGACAGATTAAGTTGGTCTCTCAGGTCTTGAGTGGAGGAATGGGCTTTCAAGGCTTTCTGCTTCAATGATTGGTAATGTACTGCCATCTGCGATATACCACTACCAACTTTACGGCACAGAGAACTGATACGAAGCTTCTGCTCCGAATTCAGCTTACCTTCTGATGCAATAGAGCACACTTCACTTAGATATTGCTCGATGGACGACATCCAGTTCTGTATTTCGGCAGTAGAAATAATTTCCAAAACATCATCCTCTCGGGTCGGTACTTTGGGGCGAGATGCGGGTTTGGATGCAGGCGAGGGCGATGGTGGCGGCGAGCGGCTGTCCTGCTGCTCCGATTAAAAGGACTGTTGTCCATTTTGCAATACTCAAGTGATTACAATGTTAATAAAAACCGTCCATTTTCACTAAATTACTAAACATATTCAATAACTAACGCACGTGTAGGTACGACACAGATTACTGCCCGGTAAACTAGGTCACGAGTCAGCAAGTGATTATTTATATATTTTAATATAAATTAGAGACACGTCTGTTCAAACTAGCGGCCGAATGTATGAACAAAGCAAATCCATTTTCGTGTTTTCAGATTTAAATATTTTATTTAATTGAAACTACGATATATTAAAATAAAACATTATTTTTTTATTATCATCTCGGAGCAACCTGTACGTAAAAAGCTGTAGCGCTCTCTACTCGCGTCGATTGAAGTTGCGTGGGTACAGTACCTCTCACTTATAGGATGATTGATATTTTGTATATTAATGCATCATTAAGTTTGTTTGAAAATTTCGGAACTTTAATTATGGACTTCAATTATTAGGTTACCGATAATAAGCTCTAGCCGTGTGTTCATTTAATGTCGCCATTTTAGTTCCACGTTGTACACAGCTTAAAATTACATAGATGATAGGTACATAATAACATTTTATATTATCTTTGTGGAAACGAAATATCACACGTCACGTTAGCCATGCCATCGTAAATATCTATTTTGTGCAAGCACGTATTGTTTTTAACCACATTGTTGTAAATTACTTTATGATAATACTCTTGTTTTTTTTCTTTTTAAACCGAACCGTGACCAACGGAAACCATAAGCACTTTATTATAAATTAATATTACAATTCGTTAAAGCCTTTGTTATTTGAACGTCAAAAGATGACATAATTTTGAAAGCCAAGTCAAATTAGATGTAAATAAATATTGATGTAAATACAATAGACACAAGTAATATTTATTGACTGGCTTCTCAGCTCTGTAGTAACTCTGCCTTCTGCGCTGTAGGTTGTGGGTTCGATTCCCCCCCAGGACAACGATTAGTGTGATGATCATAGATGTTTGTTCTGTCTGGGTGTTACAAAGTATAACATTTTAAGTACATACATAAAATTTGCAGTTATTGTTAGGGTACTACAATAGTAGATCTAAAATGATTTCCAAATGATGAAAAAATATCTGATTATTTGGTAAGCTTAGTATGAATCTACTCCAACTCGATTCAGCTTCTGTAAAAAATTTTACAATGATTATATAAATAAGCGTTAAGACCAGATGAGTTTCTTGCCGGATTCTTCTTGAACTGGGTGAGGAGGAACCGGCACCTAGATTCACTTAGCATGTAAGAAGACGATTTAAATGGACCTTGAGTTTTATTGAGTAATATTTAGACTTAGAGTTTTCAAAGACTTTGAAATAAAAAATGAGTGGCAGATTGCTTAAAAGGTGGTATGGTGTCAGGATATTTAGATACGAGTAGGTACCAAACAATGATTTGCAGAAATACGTTGTAAAATAGATCTTGTAGACGGAGTTGAATCAAACCACTCACGAAATCCAACCTCTACCTCGTCACCTCTTGGCGGTTCTGCGTGCCTAGTACATATTCCTATAGAGAAGCTTAATAATTACCTCAAGCATAGTAATGACGTGGTAATTCCAAGCCTTTTGGCCCCTTGGCGGTTCTGCGTTCCTAGTACATATTCCTATAAAAGCCAAGAAAAATCTATTCAAGCAAATCAAGCATTAAATTAAGAATTAAGGTTAATCTAATTCAAGCTTCAGGTGACCTCTTTGTAGTTCTGCGTACCTAGTAAACGCTGTTATAAAAACAAGAGCACTAAGGGGATAAATAAGACTTTCTGGTCTCATATTTTCTACTTCTTCTTATGGTGACACTAATTATTTCAAACCAATGTGGTGAGAGGATAAAAGTGTGCCTCAGAGGCTTCTTTCATGCACTTGGCACATGTCTTTCAACAAGTCAAAAGATACTTTATTCAATACAATCACAAGGATCACTTTGAAACGTCTTGCATACTAGGTGAACTTAGGTGCCAATTCCTCCTAACCCAAGCCCGAGAAGAACTGGCAAGAAACTCGTCTTGGTCCTAGCGCTTTTTTACATGATTCATGACTACCTTAACTACGAAAAACAAACAAGAGAGTTTATACATTTCAAATGTGTCGGATAACTGTCTGAGGGCAGAGCGGCACGAGGCCATGCATTCTTATCAATAATGTAGTCATTTATTTATATTATTATAAGGTTTCTTCAAAAGACTACCTTTTATGTATGCCTTAAATTTCTTAATAGGTAGTTTAGTTGCATTTTCAGGAAGCTTATTATAGAAGCGCAACTTTTTTCCAAAAGGTTGGAAAAATGGATGGATGGTACTTGCCTCGGCAATTGAAGTAAAATCGAACAGGTACATGATTTAACTGTGAGACAGCTCGGAAAAGTTTAAAAAAACAACAATAGTTTCTTTCTCTTAAGGTGACAGGAAACTATTGGATTGAAGGTCTTTGTCGTAGCCTTGTGTGAAAGGATGAAGCGGTGGTGCGTGAAGTGTATTGTTGGCCCAAAATAACCTTCGATTCTATTACATAATTGACGCTATTGACATTGACTGTTTGAAGTGCCACTTCAATCGTGCGTGACATGCGTTTTAATTTGATAGGGTTATGTTATGATTAGATTAAAATAAGCACATAAGAAGGTACAAAAATCTAATCGTTTATGAAATAAATTGGTCAAGCGCGTGTCGAACTACGCACATTGAAGGGTTCCGTAGTGAGTAGGGATAAGAATGCCTATTTGTGAGGTCAATAAACAAAATCTAACCTAACCAAAGCCTTATGTTAGCAAAACCAAAAAAGATATAAAACTTTTTTGTTTTTTTTTTAATATAATTATCAGACTTATTCTGGGGTCAGAGCTCTACAAAAAATTACCACTTCATAGATTAATATTTATTAAACGATTATATGTGTCGAAAAACAGTAGAAGAAACCTCATTAGATTTTTACAATACTCATCCAATAATATGCCACACAATGGGGTAGAAAAGAAAAAAAAACAGTAGGTACATGAGTAGGAGGGTATTCCTTAAAATATTTTTTTCTAGTTTGTATAGCGTAATTTTATAGGGGCCTCTAATATATATTACCATGCAAAATAAAGAGCACTGGTGGCCTAGTGATAGTGGCCCCGCCTTCTGATCCTAAGGTCGTAAGGTCTAAGGATTCAAATCTAGTCTTGTACCAATTTATTTTTCTGATCGGAAAATGTATGTCCATTAAACCAGTACTCCAGTGAAGGATAAACATAGTGAGAAAAACAAAATGTTTTTGAACCTATAAAGTTCGAAGACATGTGGTTCTTACCACACTGGTTCGAAATATGCGGACAGACAGATGAACATGGGTGAAAAAATAAGGGTATCTTTTGAACGGAACCCTAAAAAGTTTTTTTTTTTTTTAATTACGTCAGAAAAAGAGTCATGAACTGTGTCGAAAACAATGAAATTACACGTTATTATATTTTAATTGAGTAAAAAACATTAATATGTAACATTTTTGTAGACGAATAAAAAATGCTGTACCTACTTTTGCTGTAGCGTAAGCCTGCGGCCAATATCGTCATTATTTTATAAATGTGAGTGTTAATAACGCAAGATTTATTTTACACGGCTCTCAATTACTTATAATTTAATTTTATCCGCGGCTTCGTATGGTACCTTAAAGTTAAGGACCACTTTGAATCGTCTTCTTACATGCTAGTAAATGTAGGTGCCGGTTCCTCCTTACCCCAGTTTTAGAAGAATCAGGCAAGACACTCGTCTGGTCTTAACACTTTTTTGTATGATCCTTGCCAACTTTTTTACGGATGCCGAGTCGAGTTCATTGGTAGACAATGCACACTACACTATCTAGCCAAACTAAGCGTAGCTTGTATTATGGTGACCAGATTATACATTGATAAATACTTATTTAAGATACATTATAAAACCCAGACACAGAACAAACACCTATGTTCATCAGACAAATGTTTATTCCAGAGGAAATCGAACCCTCAACCTACAGCGCAGAAGGCAGAGCTACTACCAACTGAGCGAGCGAGGTCAGTCTAGTTGATATAATAGAACTGCATTCATTTGTTTCAACATTGTAAGCCTACATATTTGAGCCTTTTGAAGTCGAGTCGAGTCACGTTTTGCAAAATTATTTCACGACGTATCGTCGACGATCTGGCTCAGCGTATTAGCATTGCCATTCATCGTGGCAATGCCGCCAGTGTCTTAGGAACGCTGCCCTCTGCCAGTGATCTGGATCAGTTGATCTATCTATAGATCGTTTTAAACGGTCCTTGGATATCTCAACTGTTTCACATGTATATTATTATATATTATATTATATATTTCTGCACTATAAGTACTTGTTTAATACAGTAATTCTAATCAATGTCAGAGAACAGATCACTTTCTATTGGCTAGGCACACAAACCATAGCCGAAACGCCATTGACACACATTCAACTGATGTAATGATGTATCTTTTGTTAGGTCAGATTACCATGTGTTATTCTAAAGCGTTTGCGAGAAAAAGCGAGAGTAACTCGATCGTAAAGTAAGATCAAAACGCCATGCCTTAACTCAACCTTTAAGTACTGAAGTCGCAATATAGTGACAGGAATAATAGAAAAAGTAGTGTTGAGAAAGTTGTTTTCATGAACTTATACATGTTTTAGAAGTTAAAGATTATGGTTCGCGTATAATCTTTTGAATTAACTCGTCATCCTTGATCAAGTTATAACTTGGTTCGGTTCATAAATGAACCGAGCATCTGATATACTAATTGTATATGTAGCATCGCACATATACAATTCCTCCTTATCGTACGGTACGGACTTGGCGTATGGGGGCTAGGCGAAAAAAAGTGTAAGATTTTTCCGTCACGAATTTCCGTCACGACACTTTCTTTAGTGTAGGTAGACTGTTATTCATAGGGTGACACGAATGAATAAATGAGATAAACGAATGAATTAGATGAATTGAATGATGCACAATAAAATGTTTATTTTGTTATGAAATTATTAAGTTGTGAAACTTGAAAAAATATAATATTTTTTAAGAAATATCCTACCATTCCTGCAATTAGTTATTTCTGTGTTTCATTAAATTGCTTTTAGACGGTACTAATTAATTCAATTGTATTTGTTAATCAATCAATTTGATAATATAATACGTTTATTAAAAATAATATACTACGATAGGAACTTCGTTCCAACCGAGTGTTCTATGACACTCATGAATTTTCTTATAAACTTATTTGCCGGTTACTTTTGCTTGTTTCAATATTTTTCTGTCTATGGTTAATCCTTGTTAACTAAAATAGTGATAAGCAAGATTAAAATATCCAACTACTGAGTTTTAAGCAGTCTCCTTTTATACCGACAAAATACAATATTATTTCGAAAGTTTTAGTTTAACCATTTTTTTAAGCCTATGCAAATATAACTTTTCAAATATTCATTTTCGCGATTGAAATTGTTTTCTAAATTTATCCCCAACTACGTTATACAAGAGCTTAAACTTTTTATTAAAAATATTTTACGTCTGTTACTAAGACTTGAATCAAAACATTGACCGAGCGAGGGTCTCCGTTTCAGCTTAGGCAAAAATGCTTTCGTATGTCTGTCCAAACAGGTCCGAACGCCGTCTGTCCGGATGATCTCCTGTACAGGTCGCATTTCTCAACCGATTCTCGTGAAATTTTGTGAGCAGGTTCTATAACTATATATAATTTATTTGTCGAATCAGTTTTTGGAAATTTTTCAAAATGGTCGAGATATGGGGGTTGAAAACGTAAAAAATATGTATTTCAGTCATTTCGAAAATGTTCGCGAGATCTGCAGCTCACAGAGCCACTAGTTTTATTTGTTTTAAGTTTAAAACGGTATTATGTACCTACTTTCAATACTATAATCTTCCGCGACCTTGTTACGACATCGTCCTCATATCGTGTTTAGCATTCAAAGTAAGTCTGCAGAGGTCATTCAACGGAACGGATAGGTACCTACTTATCTACATACGTCAGGCATATGTTGTCTATGTGTAGTACCTGGTAGTACCTATTATGTACTGCATCACGTGACATGTACATTCTTCTAATTCTCCTATAATGGCATCTGTCCTAATGAAAATTATCTATGCCAATGTCAAGTACCTACCTAATTGTTTTGTATTTCACTTTTAAAACTTTGGTGGGATTCTATGTTTGTCATTTCATGAGGTAACATAGCTCTGTAAATTTAATATTTTTTACTCGTTTTATTGCATGTTTTATTAGAATTTTAATAAATAAGTTGTGATTACATGGGATAAGTATGGACAATTGAACTATATGTGTATTATGGTCCAATGTGATTTGAACGACGAGGAATCCCAAGAAAATTCTAGACGTTTATTGCGCGATGACGTCTAGAATTGACAATTGACTATCGACTAAGACTTTATTAACAAACAAATTGACTGTAAACAAATAAAAGCACTTGACACTGGTAAAATTGACATTATTATGTCACATGCCATTAACAAAGAAGAAACTTTCGTGAGTTGTGCTATGCATTTTGATAAGCACGGGTTTCAGTCACTTATTATTTTGTTGATGGAGGCACCGACACTGTTTCGATTCATCTAGAGAATCTTCATCAGGGTGAGTTTGATCCGTGCTCCGTGAGTTGCTAGCGGTTTGCGGTGAATGTGAGCGGCAATGCTTTGTATTTGAAATAGTGTATTTTTTAAAGTATTTTTGATTTTTCGCGATTCATTATCTAGTAATTAACGTGTATTTATCTCGTTACCCGCGATCACCGTTATTACAAAATAACCAAACGTCGGGAATAAATTAAAAGCGAAGAATACCAGTTAACTAATAAAACAATATGTACTCGTATTTTATATTATTTATTTTATTTTATTCTGATGCAAATGTTATTATTATTTTTATAATATCGTCACAAAGTCGAACGTCATTTTGTCTATTTTATACGTCATCGCGGAATGATCGTCTAGAATTTTCTTGGAATCCTCATCGTAACAATAACAATGCAACAAAATACGTATGTTATTCGATTATCTACACTTATGATAAGAATTCACAATTTACTGATTAAAATTCCGCTAAGATTACTCAATAAAACATGGAATTACACGAGACAACTAATTAATTTAAACGAGCTATCTTACTTCATGAAATGACAAACGATGAGTCTACCTACTCGCATGTTGTCTATGTCTATTGTTATGTTTTCCATCACGTGACATGTTCATTTTCATCTACTTCTTCTTTCTTCTTATTTGTTTATGGCATGTGACATAATAATGTAAATTTTGCCAGTACCAAGTGTTTATTTTTGTTTATAGCCAATTTGTTTGGTAATAAAGTCTTAGTCGATAGCCAATTGTCAGTTCTAGACGTCATCGCGCAATAGCCGTCTCGAATTTTCTTGGGATTCCTCGTCGTTCAAATCACATTGCACCACAATACACTTATAATTAAATTATCTATACTTGTACTATGTAGTCACAATTTATTCATTAAAATTCCGCTAAGATTACTGAATAGAACATGCAATAAAACGAGTAAAAAATATTAAATTAACAGAGCTATGTTACTTCATGAAATGACAAATGAAGAATCCCTACTTCTTCGTTAATGGCATGTGTCATAATAATGTAAATTTTGGCAGTGTCGAGTGTTTATAAGATATATTAAGTATAATGTATTTTTCGTTTGTCATTTCATGAAGTAACATAGCGCTTCTAAGTTAATATATTTTACTCGTTTTATTGCATGTTTTGTTCAGTTATCTTCGCGGATATTTAATGAATTATGGTGCAATGTGATTTGAACGACGAGGATACAATTTATATATACAAAACCTATAAATATATTTAAGTACAAATACAAATAAACCAATAAATCTCGTTCTAAGTCCAAATATAGAGTTGAGTCAGATGGCTAGCGCGCCAATAATGCACTAGGTATGAATTAGTGCGTATTGGATGAATCATTATTTTATTGAAACTAATGCTTCCAGGATGTCCTGTGTTCTAAGTGGCAGCATAATGGTGTTATTCCTATCCCTTTAATATCTTTTATAATGTGCTGATACAATTTTATTTTGCGAAAAAACTATTGTGAAAGATCTGACACAGAATTGCTTCCCAGACGATACCTTGAAATTATTATAAATGAATAAAAAATGATTGGTAGAAAATTTACATTACATCATCCGAACACCATCCAAAACTAAGTTCATAGTTCAAAGTAATTTATTATAACAGTAACATGTAATAAAAAAATCGATATAATAAGTGAATTATATAATATATTACTAATAAAAAAGCTGAATGATAATTGCAGAATGTTTCAACTTTAGAAACCTTCCCTGGACTTCCACATTTAATTCAAAACCAAAATTAGCCTAATCAGTCCAGCCGTTCTCGAGTTTTTGCGAGACTAACGAACAGCAATTGATTTTTATTATATAGATTATGATTGACATTGTTACAAATTTCACACAGCATCATGTAGCCCCAAAGTAAGCAGAGCTCGTGTTATGGGTACCACATGACTGATATACTACATATATAGTATATGTATATATTATATATTATATATTATATACATAGAAACACCCAGACCCGAGATAAATACTTGCAGATCATACAAATATTTGTCCCGAAGCAGGAATCAAACCCGCAACCTTCTGCGCCTCACCTGGCCCTTGGCCCACTGCGCCACAGAGGTCGTTGTAAAAAGATTACTTACAAACATACACGTAAATTTCTTAACAAGGTTGATTCAGAGACGGCAAATCATGCGTATGTTTAGGTTTAGTTCTCTGTATAAACTATTATATGGCTTTAAACTATCTTTTTATTTTTTCAGATCAAAGATGCATCTATCAAGAAGTACGTGCGTCGTGTGGGCTGCAGCTCTAGTTATTTTCAGTAAGTACATTTGATCACATATATGGCCCTACAAGACAATATCTTTTTCAGTTTACATACAGAGAGCAATGTTTTTGTAGTGGTAGGTGCCCGATCCTAAATTAGTGAGTTTTAAACCGGTCGTGCACTAATGTAGGTTTCTGTTTAACACATTTACGTGCGTTGAAACGATGAATGTAGAGTAAGGCTTAGCGCGCACTGCGATTATTCCACGGTGAATATTTTCACGCTTTTCTGTGAACTTCAAATCAGACGTAGGCGCGCGCAATAGCGGTAAAAACCACGATGAAAACTTCACTTCAGAACAGCGCGGCTTCAACCGCTCGGATTAATTCGCTTGTGCGTGCCAGACCCTATTATTGTTTCTATGAGGTACATAATTGCTACATTCAGCTTAACTTTATAATTATTTATTTATTTAAATAAATAATATTGAAGTTAATCTAATATCTGGAACTTTTGCTGGAAAGAAGCTATGAATACAATGGCCACACTAATCGTTTCTATCTAGACAAGTATTTTTTTTGCTACATGAGAAAACGCTTCAGTCAGATCTACCTACCTATGTAATCTCCCTACTTACGTAAAATGTTGGTTAGATACCCAATGCAAAATTTTTATGAAGATCTGAATCAAGTTGTTTTAATAACGAGTTGTAAACATGTTATCATCATCATCATCATCATCATAAACAATTCCTGTTTATTTGCAAATTTTCAGATTGATTGCATTAAATTTTTGTTAACACATTTGACAGAAGAACAAACAAGACTCTTATAAAAATAGCAGCTGATCTCAACGAAAAGACAAAAATTTAGTTTCTTCTCAGAGGCATCACAATGTAGGCAACTTTTATGTTTGTGTTGCGTGAACTCAAACGATACTTCATTTTGGGGTCACGCTCAGAGTTCAATAAACAGCTGATTGTAGGGACGTTACCATTTGTAGTAAGTGCAGTTTTGAAACAAACTTTGCTGATCATTTCTTCAATGAAAAACATCATCATCATCATTTGGCCCCCAAAGCAGAGCTTGTGTTATGGGTACATGACTGATATACTACTTAAATATGTTTTTTTTTGTAAAAACATTATACATAGAAACACCCAGACCCGAGACAAATACTTGCAGATCATACAAACATTTGTCCCGCGGCGGGAATCGAACCCGCAACCTTCTGCGTCTTAGCCGAACCTTAGCCCACTGCGCCACAGAGGTCGTCCAAATACGAACAACTTTATTTTGCTTTCACCAAACTCCAAATTAAATAAATAAATATTGCTGGACAATGCACACAAAAACATCTAGCCCCAAACTAAGCATAACTTGTACGTACTATGGTGACTAGATGGCTGATAGAATACTTATATGTTTTTAAATACATACATTATATACTTTATAACATCCAGACCCAGAACAAACATCTATGTTAGTCACACAAATATGTGCCTTGGGAGGGAATCGAACCAACAGCGCAGAAGGCAGAGCAACTACCAACTGAGCTGACTCGCCAGTCAATTAAAACAAAACTTATAAGTGACAGTTGTAAAATAAGTTAAAATTGACATTTCATTCCTTTATTTACCTCTTTATTATAGACCTCTGTGGCGCAGACGGCCTAGACGCATGTCGTAAAACCTAAAAAACTTCGAAGACATGTGCCAAGTGGACAAAGGAGCCTCTGACGCGCACTTTAATCCTTTCACCACACTGTTTCGAAATAACCAGGTACACGATAAGAACAATAATCGAACAAAACATCGAACATCGAACAAAACTCATTTGAATTTGAATTTGTTAGCCGTAGTATATGAAAGCTATTTTCATTTTTATACAGTTTACGATTACGATTAGCCCATTTTGTCTCACTGCTGGGGAATATCCTCCCCTTGATCTCTTCAGTCAATTCGGTTTTGAGCTAACTGGGCCCTAGTTCTGTCAAAGGTGTCGATATCATTTCGCCATCTCTTTTTGGGTCTACCACGGCGCCGTCTCGCTGTCTCAGGGCTCCTTTGAGTGGTGATTTTGACCTACAGCTCATCCGGCATGCGACAGACATGAGCAGTCCACTTAAGCTTCGCAACATTCTATACAGCACCTTTTAATAGAGACTCTTGAGAATTATTTATGTAAGCACTTACGTAATACTTGGTTCTTGTTTCGTTAATTTATTTATATAGTTATTGAGATACATGACCTTAATGTTTGAATTGTACATTTATCATTAGTTAGACCTTCACCTTTGTAATACCCACTAGGGAACTTCCCGTGACTTTGTTCGCTTAATGTCATTTGCAAACATTGACCCTCTTGGAAAGCAGAGATTGAATTTTAGAAATTAATTCAAGACTCTAGACTAGACCTAAAAGCCTCTCATTTTTACTGAATGTGCCGAGGCAAATATGCCGGTCTTGATAATGCCTACATTTTTGAGCCTTTTGGAATCGAGACCCTGGGCCCGTGGGGAACAGGAGCTCATCGAGTTTTCAAAATTATTATCGACGTCTGGTAGATACCTTGCGTGCCTCAAGAGCTGGCTCCTTCTGGCTCAGCGTATTAGCATTGCTATTCAACGTGGCAATGCCGCCAGTGTTTTGGGGACGCTGCCGTTTGGCAGTGATCTGGATCAGTTGAGCAATGTATAGATCGTTTTTAATTTTAATTTTATTATTATTATTATTATTATTATTATTTATTATTATTATTATTATTATTATTATTATTATTATTATTATTTATTATTATTATTATTATTATTATTATTATTATTATTATTATTATTATTATTATTATTATTATTATTATTATTATTATTATTATTATTATTATTATTATTATTATTATTATTATTATTATTATTATTATTATTATTATTATTATTATTATTATTATTATTATTATTATTATTATTATTATTATTATTATTATTATTATTATTATTATTATTATTATTATTATTATTATTATTATTATTATTATTATTATTATTATTATTATTATTATTATTATTATTATTATTATTATTATTATTATTATTATTATTATTATTATTATTATTATTATTATTATTATTATTATTATTATTATTATTATTATTATTATTATTATTATTATTATTATTATTATTATTATTATTATTATTATTATTATTATTATTATTATTATTATTATTATTATTATTATTATTATTATTATTATTATTATTATTATTATTATTATTATTATTGTTGTTGTTGTTTAAACATTTGTTTTACTCGGTGTAAAGAACACCGGGGTTAACTGGAGTGCACGGGCCTAAGCCAAGTGCGCCCCAGTGTTAGGCTGAGCTTCATCAGGAAGTTCAGTTTGTAAAAACCTTCTCACTATTCTACACGTATTTAAAATAGCTGCTTTCTGTAATAAAATATACGTGTGCTTTGGTAGGTCTAAGTACTCTAACGATTGGAAGAGTTGTTTGGGAATGACGCCGGTTGATGACAGTACTATCGGGACCATTGAGACCTTTTGCAGACGCCACATTCTTGTGATTTCGTTTTTCAAATCAACGTATTTGGACAGCTTTTCTGAGATGGTGTTCTGTAGGTTGTGTGTGTTAGGGATAGCGATATCAATTAAGAGGGCTGTGTGATTGATTTTGTCCAGGAGAGTTAAATCGGGCCTATTAAAGTGTACGGTCTTGTCAGTAAGGATCGCTCTATCAAAGTAAAGTTTATGAGTACTATTCTCTAGCACAATTTCGGGTGTGTATTTGTAGTAAGGTGTTGGTTTTTTGGATGTGTCTATAAGTTTATATTTTCCTGCAAGTCTTTGGTGGATGATGTTGGCCACTTGATCGTGTCTGTGCTTATAGTCACTTTGTGCGATCGCTTTGCAGGCCCCCGTTATGTGCTGGATTGTTTCAGAAGCGCTGTTGCATCTTCGACACATGTCCGTTGTTAAGCTACGTTGCTTCATGATATATTTCTGATAATTGCGCGTCTCTATCACTTGGTCTTGAATGGCAACCATGAACCCTTCAGTCTCTGGAAAGAGTTCACCTCGGTTGAGCCATTCGTTCGACGCCTGTATGTCGACGGTGGGTTGACTCAAGTCGTGGTGGTGCCTTCCGTGGAGAGACTTACGGGTCCATTCGTTCACTAATGTCTGTCTATCTGTCTGTTTTTCATTGTTTTGTTTATTGGAATCTATTAAATTAAGTGGTGTGAGTTTATGATCCAATCGGACTACTGATTGGTGCAGAGATGATGTTTCAGCTTTTGTATGAAAATATGATCTTAATGTTGTTATTTGTTTATTGTGCAGGTTCTGGATGTTAATAATACCTCTACCACCTTCAGCTCGAGGAAGAATTTGTCGTTGTATACATGCACGTGGGTGGTGCTTTCGGTGTTTCGACATAGTGACATTAATAACCCGTTGTAGATTTTTTATTTCAGTTTTGGTCCAGTTGATAATACCAAATGAGTAAGTAAGGACTGGGATAGCGTACGAATTAATAGCTTTTGTTGCGTTTTTGGAGTACAACTGGGATTTTAGAATGGAATTTAGTCTATGTTTGAAGTTCTGAGTTAATTTATGTTTTATTTCTTTAGAGTGAATTTGTTTTGACTGATGATAACCTAAATACTTATAAGTTTCATTTTCATATAAAGGCTCTATTATATCGCCGCTTTGCATTTGATATGCGTGTTGATGTGTGTACCCTGCTTTGACTGAATTTATTCTACATTTATCGATTCCAAAGTTCATTGCGATATCTTTTGAAAACTGTTCCGTTATATGTATAAGGTGTTCTAAATTTTCTTGACTAGGGGCATAAATTTTGATGTCGTCCATATAAAGAAGATGGCTTAGTTTATACTCTGTGTGGTCAATCTGTCCGTCGCGTGTGCAGTCCATTGTATAGCCCATTTTAGTTGAATTTAAGATGTTGGATAGGGGGTTTAATGCAAGGCAGAACCACAAAGGACTGAGTGCATCTCCTTGGAAGATACCACGCTGTATACGTATTGGCTCTGTTTCTATATCTGCACTGGATGTTTGTGCGTGGAGTCTGGTTGCCCACTTAGTCATGGTATGGGTTAAAAACTCTACGAGTTGTGGGTGTATTTTATATATCTGCAAGATTTTAATAAGCCACGTATGTGGGACAGAATCAAAGGCTTTTTTGTAATCTATGTAGATAGTGTGTAAGTCTTCTTTGGATTTCTGTACCTTGTTTAAGACAATTGAATCTATGGTAAGCTGTTCTTTACACCCTTGACAAAATTTTCTGCAGCCTTTTTGTTGCTCTACAAGTATTTTGTTCGTGTCTACATGGTTATATATCAAGTGAGACAAGCATGCAGTAATGATCTTGTAAATTGTCTGTAAACATGTGATGGGCCTATACTTAGCAGGGTTTGATGTGTCATTCGTGTCTTTCGGGATCATATAGGTGGTTCCTTCTGTGATGTAAGTTGGAAGTGTATCAGGGTTGGCAATGAAGTTATTGATGTGGTTATAAAGGTAAGGGTGTATTGATGTTAGTTTTTTATACCAATAACTGTGAATATGGTCGGACCCTGGAGTCTTCCAATTGTGTGTTGTTTTCAGTACTTGGAGGTACACTTCTATAGGTATATTTTCAAATTTCATAGAAACTAAGTCTGAATTATGTATATGCTCTTTCTGGATCCATTCGGCTTCCTCATTTAGTTCCGCAGGGTTTTCCCATATGTTAGCCCAAAACTGGCGCAGTTTTGTAGGGTCTAATGCATTGTGCGTCTGGTTCGTAGTCATAGCAGTCGGTGCTGATTGGTTGCGAGTGTTACTCATCAGTGTTTGGTAAAATTTTCTCTCATTATTGTTAAACTGGTTGTTCTGTGTTTTACGGAAATAACATGCTTTGTAGCGTCTAAGACGACTACTTACGACTATTAGTTTTTGTTTTAAGGTGTCCAGGTAATGACTAAAGTTTGTGTTCGGGTCTTCATGGATGGTGTGTGTTTTATATTGATCTACTATTTTATTTATTTGTTTAGTGAGTGTCCTACTTCTATTTCCTTGTCTATATTGTGTCAATCTGCCTATCTTTTTTCTAAGATCACTTATCTTTCTTTCAAGGCGTTTCTGCCAGTTGGGTATCTTGTCTCGTTTATTTTGATTTTGGAACTCGTCTGGTGGTATTTTGAGATGTTTCGAACCGTTGGCTTTTGCTGTGGTCCATGCCACACAATAGATGATGGTTTGGAGAGTTTCAAAATCTGTTTCGATAGTTACATTTTCGGGTAGGATCACTTTATTAAAATAACTGACAATCTTTCCAAGGTTTTTTGACGCTTTTTGTTTTGGGATAAAGGGTCTTTTTTCTGGATTGGTGTTGCTAAAGTATTGTAGAGCTTCATTGAATATATGATCTATTTCTTGGTTTCTATCTTCATCGGGTCTGATGTTTAAATTTGTTTGTGTCGGTGTCGGTTCGTGAATGTCATTTAAAATACTTGGGTCAGTGGTTTCCATTGCATCATACCAAACTGTTGTGTTAAAGTCTTCTTGTGGTGGTTCGTAATTCGTGTTTGTGTTTGTTACTAGAGTACCTAATTCGTCAGCGATCTCCTGTCGAATATGTTTGAGTCTGTCCTCATCAATGTATTGGTTTGTTATGATAACTCGTCTTTGGTCGGCAACACGTTGTTCACTTACATGAGCAAGGTGAGGGAAAACACTGATAAAGTTTTGATGCAGAGGTTTCCTATATGCAGTTTTATTAGCTTCTAATCGAGTTATTCTATAATACGCTCTTAATATGAATTCATTGTGCTCTGTCGTCCAGTGCATTCGCTGTGAGAGTAGTGCTTGAGAAATGGGATGTTGTATTTGGTTCTGCTGTTCTTTAAAATAAGTATCAACTTCAGTTCGTATGTCGGCTACACAAATTGCACTCAATAAATTATTGCGAACAATTGCGCGGCGTTGGTCACCTACTCTTTGTCTGCTGACTTGCATTTCTGGGTACTTTTCAATGAATTTAGTGTGCAGTTCTGTGAGGTATGCTCTGGTTTTAGATTCTTGAATGGTGATTATGAGATAAGTGCGCAGGATAAAGATGTTCATTTCTTCAGTCCATTTTTTGCGCGCACGTTTAGCTTTGGTGGGTACAGGATTATCGACAGTAGTCGCCTGTACAACATCCTCAGCTAATGAAAACGATGATTTACGAGAAAGAGAAGAAAGCGGGGATGGTTGAGAGTTATGGTTGAAGTAAGAGGGAGATGAAGAAGGAATAGAAGAGAAAAGAGATGTAGGTGAGGAATTTGATGATTGGGCTTCATGGTCCTGTTCAGCCCTATCGATACGGCTCGGGCCCTGTTCCTCAATAGGGGCCAGCCGTGTTACTCCCACGTTAGCTGCACTCGTGGTGCTGCTACGTACTGTGCCGGCTGGAGATGTGCTCCGGCTTGATCTTCTCAGCGGTCGTAGGTTGTACCTCCTGTTGGGCTCACTTTGTTCGGGTTCCCCGGCAGAGGGCCGCCCATTACCCTCGCCACCGATGGCTTGCATGCTGTGACGTCCAGCATCGGCTCCAGACGTGCCCCGGCGATCACCCCCGGGAAGCGACCGTATACGTATATTCTTACTTTTCTCCATCATGATGGGTTTTGCCATTTCCCTTTTTTGTCACCCGCTAGGTTATTTCATTGCGAGTGTCCGCCCCTCACGTGGCTTAGATCGTCAGCACGGACGTAGGGTTGGGCTTTAAGGGGCTTATTATTATTATTATTATTATTATTATTATTATTATTATTATTATTATTATTATTATTATTATTCTTACTCTTACTCTTACTTGGACCTCAGCTCACAGCATAGTTGGAAGTAGCTCTACCTTTCGCGCTTCCAGGACATACTTGTGTAATAAAATAGTAATATGGCTGTTATAAAGTATCATTTATTTACATTGATTGTATATACCAGTACATATATAAATATTCTATCATAAGTATCATAAGTATTCTATCATATATAAATATTCTAAAAGTTCTTTGTTTTCCATAGTAGGTATTAACTTTTGCTGTTTGGGAACTTAAAATCAGGCTCAAGCTCAGAGTCGCACAACGTGCTATGGAGAGAGCTATGAGGAAATCCGTAGAAGAACCAAAGTCACTCAAAACTTGCAAGTTGAAGTGGCAATGGGCAGGCTATATAGCTAGCAGAACTGTTAACCGTTGGGGAATAAAAGTTCTCGAATGAACCAAGGACAAGGAAACGAAGCGTGGGACGACCCCCCACCCGATGGACTGACGACATTGTAAAGATCGCAGGAAGTCGGTGGAAGGAGAGGGCTCAAAATCGTTCTTCCTGGAAATCTATTGGGGAGGTCTATGTCCAGTAGTGTACTTCTTAAAAACTGATATGATGATTATTTATTTATAACTAGCTTCTGCCGGCGGCTTCGTATGCATAGTACATATGTCCATAAAAATTAGCATATGTCCGTTCCTAAGATACAATCTATATCCATACCAAACTTGATTGATGCAAAAAAAAATCTGTTGATCTGATCGCTACCAAACTTCACAGGATCACCCGCTAGGCCAATCTGAAGATTTCCCAAAAAAATGTAATTGAAATCGGTCCAGCCGTTTCGGAGTCTATAGGGAACATACATACACACATCGCCTTTTATAGATATTAAAATCTCAATACTGTGGTAGATCCAGTATACCTATCATCACGGATTGTGATGAACATAACAATCGTGGTGTTTAACGTACAAATAATATTTACGTTTTAAAAACTTAAAAGAAACCGACTTCATTTAATGGAATTTGAGCCATTTTTAGTGGAAAGTAGATGTTATTGTATATATATAATATGGGTAGGCCAAATAAACGCACCGCTCCAATGAGACAGCGAGGTATCGAAGTACATGAAAACATCCATACATAAAAAAAAATAAAGATCCCGACGAATTGAGAACCTCCTCCTTTTTGATAAAGTCGGTTAAAAATAGGAAGTGTAGATTATTTGTGTTGATTTTCAGTTAGTCAGTTACGTACCGACTTTATATAGAAACTTCTTGAATCAAGTATGTATCTACCCACATTTATGATACATACCTACCTTTCAATTATGTTATGTTATATAACGAGAGCCACTTTTTGATGAGGCTGACCTAACTTAACAACTTGCCTTTTTTAACCAACATTATTTTTTTGGAACGAAGTTTCTTATCGCACGGTACGGACTTGCCGGATACTAGGGGCTAGCCGAAAAAAAGTGTATGATTTTTCCGTCACGAATTTCCGTCACGACCCTTTCTTTAGTCTACAACGGTTGTCAATAGGATAACACGAATGAATTATTTAGATGAATTGTGTGATGTACAATAAAATGTTTATTTTCGCAACTCGAAAAAATATTACGGTAATTACGAAATTTCCTACCATTCCTTCCATTCATTAGTTATTTCTACGTTTTATTTGCGATCTGAAAAAATATTTTTTATGTGAAAGGATTAACTTTCGGATTGGAACGATATACATTTCATCAGTCGGTTTAGTAGTATGGTTTTTTAATCAATCATCAAATAACTGGAAAAATATGTCATCTAAGTAAACTAAATTTCGTATTTTTATATAAATAAGTCAGTATTCTTTTTAGATTGTAAAATGTAATTATTTATCTAACTATACCAACACCACCTTGTGTAAGTAAACTTATTTGTACAAATAAACGTTGTGATGTTTTTTTTTGCAAATTTAGAGTGCTTTATCAGAGTAGGTAGGTATATAATATTTGTCTCGGGTCTGGGTGTTTCTATAATATGTATGTGTTTATAAAAAAATAAAGTATATAAGTAGTATATCAGTCATGTGGTACCCATAACACAAGCTCTGCTTACTTTGGGGCCAGATGATGCTGTGTGAAATGTTCGGTATTATTATTATTATCATAAATCCGGATTTACCTATTTATTGCGAATTATTGCAAATCATTATTTGTGTGCGATTTCTTGCGATAATTATAACAGTTTTTGTTTAATAGTTTTTTGAATTGATGGTTTCTAGAACCATGGTAAAGTATATAAATTTAATTGCGCACACACCCACACACATGCACATACACACCAAAACACTATTCACGAACATCACACAATACACTAATTAATTTACCTACTTACACTACAGTCACACATATCTACAACAAAATGATAATTTAGATCATAATATTTTAGGCTTTTATCTCTTATCTTATTTTTATTCATATTTATCTTTACTTTCTCCGTTAAGATAAAAATTAAGAGACCGTTTGGCGAGTCCCTATGACCCTGTTATACAGGCTTTTTAGACTTAGTGCGGGGAACAAGAGCTTACCTGTGGTTATTGTAAATTCTTTCTTGGCATAATAACTTTCTTTGTTATTCTTTATCTACCAGATGAATTTACAAGACAATAAAACGTTTTTATTTATTAATATTTAATTATTGGGTTGGAGTGAGCAGAAGGCACTCAGAACAAAAACTAAAAACACGTGACTGGATGTCGTCATTCAGCATAACGAATATTATTGTTAAGTTTAACGATTACGATATGCGGTAAAAAATATGTACCTACTCACTTAGGGAACCGGATTTTCCCTTCTAAAGGTTTTTATTTTTAAACTGAAATGCCGAACAAGCTCACATCTCATCTATTTGTAAGATGATTAAGCTTGCAATACCTTATACTGCCACCAACGTATCTGTTCCGGTGGCCAAAGATCGAACTAAAAAACTCTCATAGAAAATCGAATCTAAACGACATTGCCAATAGACAGAGACCACCCTTACCGGAACAAACAAGTTCGTTGCACTATACCCTACAAACTCGCCGATTATGGGACTTTTGACACAATCGATGTCTATTAGTTTCGATTAGCAAAGTCAAGTCATGTCAAAAAATATTTTATTCAATACAATCACATGGATCACTTTGAAACGTCTAACGTATGTAAGACGTTTCAAGGAGTTGGAAGTAGGTGAATTTAGGTGCCAATTCCTCCTAACCCAAGCCCGAGAAGAACTGGCAAGGAACCCGTCCTGGTCTAAAAAGCATGATATCAATCATTAGTTTGATTGTAACTGGAACCAGCTTTGATAAAAAATATTACTATTACGTTTGGTTTGTATTCTAGAACAAATATGGATGAAGCATACAACCAAAGCGAAGCTTCAATTCAGTGTTCACATACCGTGCGTGACGACATTACGTGTATAAAGATCAAAGAGCATGATTTGTGTGTATGGTTGTCCGTATACCTATTTACACAGATGAGCACGGTTTTGAGCATTCGATTCGGTTGATCGGGGTGCCCCGCTTTATATTCATTTGGTCTGAGGTTTCTATTGAATTGACAGCAAGTCTGACAATCAACAGTAACCTTTCCTAATACCGATTCTTTAATAGTAACTGAAAAATGTTAGTATCAATGTTTTGATAGTAATATTTATGTATATATTTACAAAAAAAGTATGTAAGTAGTTAAAAAACATTAAATGGTAATGGATTTCCGCAGAGTCACGCCTGAATCAATTATCTATATAAGTTGTATATTAGTCATGTTGTAACCATAACACAAGCTCTGCTTACTTTGGGGCCAGATGTTCCTGTATGAAATGTCCAGGTTTATTTATTTATTTCGAACCTGAAACCCTCACTTCCGACCTGTAAAACTAGTCACTAAAACAATAACAATGATGCCTCATCATTACGGTACAATAAAAATTAGATTTTCTGAATTCCCTGTTCTTCGGAACTTCACGATCTTTCACAAGGCTGTGAAGCTTTGAACTTACTTCGGATAACTTTACAGAAAATAATTCAATTATAATCTAGAAACAAATTTTCAACAATTGCTGCTTTGGACATTTTGATTTTCGTAGGTTTAGACTTAGTTGTGAACCAGTATATAAAAAAATATACCTACTTAATCACAATATGTTATTGCTATTTATAAATAGTACATACCTGGACGACCGAGCTTTGCTCATTATAACACACGGATAAAACGACGTTTTATTAGAATGAAACATAGCTAGATCGATTTATCGCCCCCGAAAGCATACAAAATTTTATGAAAATCGTTGGAGATATTTCGAGATTTACATTATATACATGTATATAAGAGTTGCTCGTTTAAAGGTATTCGATTTATTAAAGTCAAAGTCAAAATATACTTTATTCAATATAATCACAACGATCACTTTAAAACGTCTTACATAATAGGTGAATTTAGGTGTCAGTTCATCCTAACCCAAGCTTTATACATTTTACAACTTTATACATTTCAAGTGTGTCGGTTAACTGTCTGAGGGCAGAGCGACAAGATACCATGCATTCTTTATCAATAATATAGTCAATTATTATAAGCTTTCTTCAAAAGATTTAAATTTCTTATTAGGCAGTTTAGTAGCATTTTCAGGAAGCTTATTATAAAAGCGCACCATGTTCTCCATAAAGGACTTATTGACTTTTTCTTGTCGAAACCTAGATATGTATGTAGTGTATAAGTAGTGCTTTGATTTCCTTGTACTTCTATGCACTTTTCTACACATACCCACAAAACAAATGTAAATTGTAGGTATTAACAAAATCCCTCGGCACTAAAGAATGAGCCCAACCACGATACCTCTGCTTTAAGTTGGTGAGAAGTTGGGTATCCTGATGATTCCAGGTGATGCTGCATCAGGTCAAGGTTACCATGTTCTTACAATTTTATATGTAACAGAACTCAAATTTTCCAGTCGATCAGACCTAGGGAAGTTGCTCAGATCTCTTCATCAGATAAAATAGAGCCGAGCTGATTTTCTATGTATAATAAATATGTATTTACAAAAAAAAGTATGTAGGTAAGTAGTATATCAGTCATGTTGTGCCCATAACACAAGCTCTGTTTATTTTCGGGGCTAGATGACGCTGTGTGGAATGTCCAGCATTCTTTATTTATTTATTATTAACTATCTTTTTCATCAAGGGTTACTAAAATTTTGTTCAACGTCATCCGACAATGCGCCTCAACTTTGTGCAAAGCGCAATGTCAACAAACCGGTTTATGAAAGTAGACCTACGAGTTGTAGCTTAGCAGCTATGACCAAATAATATTATAAACATTATTTCACGCTACAAAATGATAAAATATGATATCGAGAGAAGTCAAAAGATATTTTAATCAATACAATCACAACGATCACTTTGAAACGTCTTACATACCTACTAGGTGAATTTAGGTGCCAGTTCATCCTAACCCAAGCCCGAGAAGAACTGAAAGAAAAATTTATAAAAAAAATGTCTTACATACATACTTATAAACATCTGCGGGCCTAGCACAGCACGAGGAGAAATAGTCTTTCTCTCGTTTTTATCGACATGTGGTGGACAGGTGGTGGTGTATTTCCACTGACAGGTGGATAAAAAGGTGGAACGACTATTTCTCCTCGTGCCGTGCTAGGCCCGCTGAAGTACACAAAAAGTCAGGAAACTTTCTTGGTGAACCTATAACGTCGGTAGACAACTTCTGCTGAATAGAAATTGGGTCCGAAGAATAAGTCCTTGTCCTTGGCAATACTTGGAGCAAGTACAACTGAAGTGCGTTGCTCTAATATATTGTTTAGGCGCTACATCTTAATAAAATGTTTCCATGTTACGCCATTTGCTTTAGTCATGTATACTGATCTACATTTTGGATGATAGCTTGTATTTCTGTTAAGTTCTTCTGTGCCGAAGAGATTATTATTTATTTATTAATAGTAACATAATAACAGGTTTCTTTTTTAACCCTAAGGCGATCCTAGATCTATGTATGTAGATACTTAACTTATTTAAGGTAAAACATATACAAGTAATAAACTAATAATCTAAAATATATTTCGTTTCTATGACGAGCTGTGCCATTTCTATGACTTTCGGCAGGTTTTGTGCTCGTGCTCGTGCTCGTGCCTGCACCAGCCGGCGGTGCTGGCAGCGGGCGTTGCGGCTGCGCGCGCCAAAGAACTACTTATGCGCGCGCCGCCGCACCGCCCGCTGCAAGCACCGCCGGCTGGTGCAGGCACGAGTACGAGCACGAGCACGAGCACGAGCACGAGCACGAGCACGAGCACGCGCACCATGTACTTCACCAGCGCCACGTCTCTCCGTACCGATAGCCTGCTACTGCAGGCTACTGCCTACCATACCTAACACGAACAGATTCGGGTACATCAATGGGTAGTACGGATAAATTCCATACTCCTTTAAATAAAGAAAGCGAGAAAATTTGTTGTATATTTCTTCTACCATTAGCTTGTACTTAGTTTCGTGGGGGTTCCATATGATGACATTTGTTTCAGAGTGACTTCTAAGTGACAGGGGCGTTATATAATATTTTTATAACATTAAATTTTTTTAAATTCACACTTTGTCTATGAATGAAACCCAGGTTTCTAAATAATTGGGCGCACACATTTATAATGTTCGACGACCTCTGTGGCGCAGTGGGCTAAGATCCGACGTTGCGGGTTCAATTCCCACCGCGGAACAAATGTTTGTACGTTCTGCAAGTATTTGTCTCGGGTCTGGGTGTTTTTATGTATAATATGTATGTATTTACAAAAAAAAAGTATATATAAGTAGTATATCAGTCATGAGGTACCCTTAACACAAGATCTGCTTACTTTGGGGCCAGATGATGCTGTGTGAAATGTCCGGGATTTATTTATTTATTATTTAATGTGGCGGCGGAACCTTAAGTCGGGCACCATCTCGAGGCCTAGGTCTCGGACAGAGGTTGTTCTCGGCATACCTACCCCCTCCACCTTGTATTGGTACTGCAGGGGCGCGTGGGCGCGTCTGTAGCTCATCACGGAGCACTTTGCTACATTAAATAGTAGTTTATTGGATTTACTCCATTCGACCACCCTATCTATGTCATACTGTACTGAGATGATTGTCATAATTCATACATTACATATAGTATGTAATGTATGAATAATATTATAGTATACATACCTAGTATATAACATTCATAGACGACCTCTGTGGTGCAGTGTGCTAAGGTCCGGCTGAGACGCAGAAGGTTACGGGTTCGATTCCCGCCGCGGGAAAAATGTTTGTTTGATCTGCAAGGATTTATATCGGGTTTGGGTGTTTCTATGTATAATATGTAAGTATTTACAAAAAAAGTTATATAAGTAGTATACTATACAAACTCTGCTTACCTTGGGGCTAGGTGATGCTGTGTGAAATTACGGGGATTATTTATTTAGTATTATTATTATTTATTTATGACCTTGACCTCGTCATCTTCACGAAATAAAAACATAAGAATGATTCCTTAAGTAGGTGCTCAAACTAATTATTATAAAGTTTGTGTGGATGTAAGATAATTACGTTTTAAAAACTAAAAAAAAAAACCGACTTCATTAAATGAAATTTGAGCCCATAACAATACAACTGAGAGAGCCGATAAGAATGCAATCAGAGGAGACTAATTAGCACAAAACTAGAGCAATTTATTACCTACAGTTTTTATTTATTTTTACTTTTGTTCTGTTTCCTTTGTCTGTTGTTTCTGACTTTATCCATAATGTTATTTTTGTTGTATCTAGTGTTTTATGTTCTCTGTGTATTGTGTGTCAAATAAACAATTTCTAATCTATTCTACTCTATAACAGCATCGAGAATCTCTTCCTGTTTTTAAAGTAGGTTAAAAAGATTTTATTTTAAGGTCATTAGTACTTAGTACTTTATCATTTTTCGAAATTCGTAAAAACCACTGGAAAGTTACAAGAAAGCATAATATCGAAATTTCGTTTAAATTTATTGACATATTTTTCAAGCTATTTTGATAGAAAAACTATAGTACTGAACTGTTTTGATGAAATTTATATTACCAATCGGGAAGTTTATCCTTTGACACGTTAAAAAAATTTTTTTGTAATCCTTTCATAAATGACGGAGTTATGAAACAAAAAAAAAATACAACCGATTTGTGAACCTCCTGTTTTTGAGGTTGGTTAAAAATTGAAGGTTTGTTAATCAATCACGCCAAAATACAGTCGCAATTCGTATGAAATTTGGTATAGGTAATAGTCAGAGACTTGGAATAGCATAGAAGCTATTCTTTATTTAGATATCTACGCGAAAGAAGCTGCGGTTAGAATATAAGTTAAGGATAAAATGACGAATAACTATTGATACATTTTTGTTGCAGATATCAATGGAATCAACTCGCAAACACAAACCTCTACCAGTACAGAAGCAACAGAAGAGCTTTTCGACCCACAAATTGTTAACATCACCTCCATAGAAGTACCTACATTAGAAAACAATGAGAAAGCTGCTATATCGGGTAGAGTTCGTAATATAAGCGATACCTATGAAAACACTGATGAAACCAACTCAAATAAAGCTCCTTCCATCAAACAAAACAAATATAAACCTCTAGAAAGCGCTTCAAGAGTCATTATACCAATAAATGCTAATCCAGTCAATGAAATCTCTGCCCCAAACAAAAGCAAACCAGTATCTACGAAACATAGAGTGAAGGAATTAGAAATAGATGATATTAAAACGCTTATAGAAAAGAATGTACATAATAAAAATAACATAAGAGCGCATATACAATACGATGAAGTAACTGGAGAATTGATAGGCGGAGATCACCCGTGTCATAGAGAATGCAGAGAGGGAGAAGAACCAATGATCTGTTATTATCATTTCAATCTAGAATGGTACCAAACAATGAGCAAAGCTTGCTTCAACTGTCCGTTCAATGAAACGGACTGTTCGCGACCCGATTGCATCCCCGCTGACGGGATGAATAGACCTCTAAATGTTGTGAATAGAAAAATGCCTGGACCGGCGATTGAGGTTGGTACAATATTTCGTGTTTAAAGCGATAATATTGAGTATATTGATTATTTATGATAATAAGGCTCTACACGGTATACACGCGCTCCGCATTGCTGCCAAAACTACACGAGAATAGCCAAATACGAGAGCTTATAGGCCCTATTCGGCAAGTCTCGCGCATGTTCGTTAGTCTCCATTTTGTGTCGGTATTTCATTGACTCAAAGGCTCTCGTATAGTTTCTTGTCTGCGCGAGACACTTCTTCCACATTCCCGTCTCCGTCACTCTACCATGTCGATTTATCAACGAAAATGCCTACAAATTGCCTTCATATTGTACCCGAATGTCCCGATTGGACATCTGCACATGCGAGAATGTGGAGAGCCTCTCGACAAGAATGTGGAGCGTGCTTAAGTATATTCATTCTGATTCTTATTTTTATACGGTCGGTAGTTTTATCGTTTACCAAGGATTGTTTTCTCTTTCCTTCAAAATTCAATGTCTGAAGTAACCTACCAATGGTACGAAATTCAAGATTAATGGGTAATTTTTCGTTCGTCACTTCATTAAGTAACATAGCACTTCCAAATAAATTAATTATCTTTTGTTATTGCATGTTCCATAGAGTAACCCTAGCGGAATTTTATTCAATAAATTGTTTTGACGACCTCTGTGGCGCAGTAGGCTAAGGTCCGGCTGAAACGCAAAAGGTTGCGGGTTCGATTCCCGCCCCGGGACAAATGTTTGTATGATCTGCAAGTATTTGTTTCGGGTCTGGGTATTTCTATGTATAATATGTATGTATTTACAAAAAAAAAGTATGTAAGTAGTACCAGTAGTAGTAGCAGTCATGTGGTAACAAAAACACAAGCTCTGCGTACGTTGGGGCCAGATGATGCTGTGTGAAATGTCCGGTATTATTATTATTATTAATAATAAACTAACAAAAAATTACAAAAAAAATTGTGGCTTAAACATTCCTGGAAAACATAGATGCAGTTTTCGACAATGTTTAGCTACGGAGTTGAAATATCTTTAGTTTTCTGATAGGTATCTTTAATTAGTTTAAAACTTGTGATTTTACCATTATTTTGATGCGATAATTTGTTATCAAATCCTATGCTCCTAAGTAATAATTATTTAGGTACCCTATATACGTACGAACACTTAAAGTAAATAGTGTTTTTAATGTAGCAGAGTTCTAAGAGCAAAGTTAGTTTTCTGTTTATATTTTACAAGGCTAAAGCTCTCTGAAATAAAGAGTTTAAATTAAAAAGGTTGGTTCGTTCATATTTAAAATACTAACCTAAATTCTGAACTCTTTTTTATAAATTTTTAATTTGGGCAATATTTACTAAACCTAACCAACAATTTTAATATACCATTTTTCATACCTTAATTAATTAAGAGGAAACCATAGTAATGCTCGATGAAATAATTCTTCATGACATGAGCCATTAAAATATTAGAGCAAAAATTTAATTGAAGATAATATTTTATTTAATATATTGACATAGCAACTGCTGAGCAAAACATAGGCATGAGTGACATGTAAGATTTGGCCATGCCTTTGATAATGTGTAGGTGATGTGTACCTACACAAATAGGAATTAGGTACTTAGTTTTTTATTTTTTGAAGTGAAAACTTCTTTTAGCGCGGTACGCATATTTTTAAATGAGGTAAAACCTCTGGATTCGCGACACCGTTACCGTCTGGGGCAAAACGCAGCCGGCTACCGCGCTCGCCCCATTTGATTATCAACCTTAATTCACATGTTTACAGTCTACTTTTGTATGGAGAAGTTTACTGAGTTAGCTTCTTTGATATATTATCTACATTCTGAACAAAAAATATTGCATCATCTGTGTTCGTTCAGTATTTGATTGGCAGTCGCCATAATTACTGATTTTGAAGTGATTTATTACTAAACTCTAACGCGCCAAAATAAGTTTTCACTTCTGTCGGCACTCCCGGAGTGCAACCCGATTTTTTTTTATTAATATAAATATATATTTTGTTTATTAATACGATGTAACTTACATGCCCTAGATGCTGGGTCAAATAAAAACATTTTCTTTCTTTCTTCTTTCTTACACATCACCATAGCGATGTATCTACCGAACCTGCAAATCACAGTCGTGAACATAGACACGCACAAACTTTTAAACACATATATGATATTATTGACGACCTCTGTGGCGCAGTTTGCTAAGACCCGGCTGAGACGCAGAAGGTTGCGGGTTCGATTCCCGCCGCGGGACAAATGTTTGTACGATCTGCAAGTATTTGTATCGGGTCTGGGTGTTTCTATGTATAATATGTATGTATTTACAAAAAAAAAAGTATATAAGTAGTATATCAGTCATGTGGTACCCATAACACAAGCTCTGCTTACTTTGGGGCCAGATGATGTTGTGTAAAATGTCCGGGATTATTTATTTATTATTGTGATTTTGTCGCCAACCCAGGTCTGCCAACACGATAGAGTAATTGTGGACGTGGAGAATGACCTGATGACGGAGGGTACAACAGTGCACTGGCATGGACAGCATCAGATAGGAACACCTTTCATGGATGGGACACCATACGTGACACAGTGTCCTATATTGCCTGAGACCACTTTTAGGTAATTATGTTTATTTAAATGATCTATGAATGTTATCGACATATTGGAAGTCCACTGTTGAACGGACGGACATAAATTCTATGCAAAATTCTGTGCATAATCACAGACGGGGGTTCACAGTCATGACGATGTTTTTCTTACACAATGTGGGTCTCTCACAAGGAGCGCCACTGAGCCCCATCTTGCTAATTAAATACGTACCCATGTGTATGTAAAACCTTCTGATTAAATTAATAAGCCTCTCCAAAAGCATCTATTATGGTATTACGTCTGATATAGCCAGAAAAACTAACCCAACGTGCGATCCAAAACACGGAAGCTGTACAATATGAATGTATTGCAAACTTTTCAATCAATTCCTCATTTGCAGATATCAATTCAATGCGAGCCTTTCTGGGACCCACTTCTGGCATTCCCACTCTGGTATGCAAAGGGCAGATGGTGCAGCCGGTGCTTTCATCATCAGGAAACCGAAATCCCAGGACCCTCATGGAAGATTGTATGATTATGATAGGTGAGTATCTCCTCGTGAGAGGTTTTAATAATCTAGTACTGCACGGAAGGAGGCTCTTAGGCCCACATTGATCCTTTCACCGACTTAGGCAATTGAACGATTGATTAACTCCATCACCAGAGTTGGTCATCTGACTTATACTAAAGTAGTCACAGAGGTTAGAAATAATTAGTGACACAATAGACACGAAGAAGAAGCAAACCTACCAGTGCTAGGCTGAAATACCCTTAGTAAAATCAGAAGACCGTAATTTAATTACCATTGTTACTCAAAATCTAAGTCAAGAGGCAAAAAGTCAAAATCAAAGTCGAGAGTTTATTTCAAACAAGGACCATTTTGCATCGTTTTACTGGGTTCATTATTTAGGTTCCAATTCCAACCCTGACCAAGGCCAAGATGATTAATGTGAACTTTCCGAACATTCTCGAACAAATGTTTTCCCTAAATGAGTAAAGCTTAGCAATCACCAACGCATGATCAACCACGGTGATCAGGGGGAATATTAGAGACTTTCCAATACGATTATTCATTGCTGGAGCTATGACAGCACATTCAAGGAAGGCCGAAACCGTCCATCCAAGGCAGAAAATTTTCAGCCAGTGTCTACAAGATATATACAAACCCGAACCTTCAGATTTAACTATGACCGATATGCAGACCGTAGATCGTTCAAACCAGCGCAAGATCAAGGTGGATGGTACGACCAATATGCCTTTAGTTAGCAGTGTATGACGTCAGGCTGTGGATGATGATATTGATGAATCAATCCGTCAGACGATGTTATCTTGCCTGGCAGTAATCAATTTAAAATATTAGAGACTGTTCCAATAAGATGATTATTGGATTACTATGACTCTTACTATTTCTGCACATGCCGAAACCGACCAAAGTGGAATAATTTCACCTAGTGTCCACAAGAGGATTACATAGCTCGAACGTTCAGATGTTATTATAAGAACAACTCACTGTTAACATAATGCCTTCCGGGACATGGTTGTTCACATGGCTCTAAATGGCCCAAATGGCTCGATTACCTATGTCGTAAAAAAAATAAGATTCGAAATACACACCAGGCATATAATACGATTTTTTCAAAACAACGATTGTTATATGCATTACCTACTAGTCATGACATAACAAGCTCGTATCAAAATGTACAATAATGTATTGTTACAAAGTGCATATTTTAGAACGATCGAGTGTCAGAATGTATAAAACGTTCAGACGAACGTTCAGAACGTTCGAATGTTACAGACTAGCGCAGGATTGAAATGACTGGTAAGAACAAAGAGAGGCATTTTCTCTCAGCAGCGTGTGACTAGGGGCTGTGGGCGATGATGGTGATCTAGATATGCGACAAAAGGTTGCCCCCTCCTCTTGATATTTTAAGCCCTGATGAGCGACTACCACCAGGAAATAACCAACCTTACGCAATCTGGAAATCCCTCAACAGACTGCGAGCACAAGTGGGTAGATGCAGATATGATTTGTGTAAGTGGGTAATACTAGACAAGTCACGTGTACAGTACGGCTGTGGTGCTCCCTTCCAAACTATGTCTCATCTACTTGATTACCCTATTTGCCCGTTCTCTTGCACAAGAGCTGACCTCAACACCGCCTCGGACGTCGCTATAACGGCAGCAACATTTTGGTCGAGGCAAATTTTATTATTTTAAGAGATAATTGACATGAAAGAAGATGAAGTGATTAATGATAATGGAGTTTTGACCTCCTATTTATGATGAGATATACCGGAACCGTCCAAGGCGGAAGTGACCAAAAGAGGATATAAAGACCGAACGTTAAGAATTTAATAATGTGCGTCTAAGATATGCCTACATAGGTCGTTGATAATGGTTATGTAGATATGCGACAGACTGTCGAAATTATTTCCAAAACGATTCTTATGTCATTGAATCGTGATATGATGACTGTTTATGAAAATGATTTATTCATCAAAAGTGTGTTTTCCCTTTTTTATTTTTAGCTAATATGCCTTGGGTTTTAACTTTTTCTTTAGGTATCGGAGTTTGCTGAATCATTAATTAATCTGCGGTCAGGTGATTAGACTTTAAAGTTTTGTACTGTTGGGATGTTTTACACATTAATATTTTTGCGTTTAATGATTGTGAAGAATGTGTGTTAGTCCTTTATACGGATATGAAATACGTATAAAGGACTAACGTTTACAGGACACCCGTTTTTTTTATCATCGATAGACCAACGTTTGACCTCGGTCTCGACTGATAGTAAGCGACGATGCGGCCGACGTGACGATGGGGCACGCAGGTCTAGAAAACACCTATTTACTCTTGACTTGAAGAGACCCAGATTGTAATTTTCAGAAAAGACAGTATTTGGCAAAGTATTCCAATCCTTGGCTGTACACATTATAAATGTGGAAGCATAGCGCTTTGTTCGTAAGGGTGGTTGACTGACAAGGCTTGTCCTATTGTGAAATAGAGATGGTGGAATTAAAAATAAACAAATTAAATTGAAACCCAGCTTGTAAGGTTATTTTAAATTGTCTTTGTGGCTCTATTGAATTAAAAACATTTTTATTTGATTTGTTAATCCATGATTGTTTTCCCCCAGATCAGACCACGTGATGCTAGTGACAGATTGGATCCACGAGCTGTCAGTTGGCATGTTCACTGACCACCACCACTCCAGAGGAGACAACAAGCCGCCAACACTGCTCATCAATGGCGTCGGCCGGTTCAAAGTGTTTAACAATGACACCGAACGGCCCAAGTTTATGAAGGCTGCTAGGTTTAATGTTGAACAGGTTGGTACTAGATGGCGCTGGTTTTATCTTCAATTTTTTTTATGAAGAATGATAATTTAATTTTTTGTTGACCAAGGTATTGTTTGACTAATTTATTTTGAGCGTTTTTCCAAAACATGTTACGAATATTTTGAGTTTAGCAAACTTCTATAAACAGGTTGCACAATAATATGTCAACCAGCAGTGTGGGAATGTGTGGCAGGTGTTATAATTTTAATCTTATTTACAGGGATATAAATACCGTTTTCGCGTAATCAACGCAGAGTTCCTCAACTGCCCTATTGAGCTTTCAGTTGATGGTCACAACATCACCGTCATCTCTTCTGATGGATATGATTTGGAGCCTATTACTGGTGAGTGATAAAACACGCCTAACAAGCGTCTACATACAAGTGGAAACTTAGAGCGAGGTACCCAGCAAAACTGGTCTAAGGGTCTTATCCAACAACAATACTTTGCGCTACCTATACCATTAATAACTGTAAATTTATTTGTTTTTGTTGTTTAGGACCTTTTTGAATAAATATTTTATTATTATTTATTAATAGTGATACTGGTAAAGTAACTTACCAAACAGGTAAGTTACTTTACCAAACAGGGCTGTTTCCTCGTTTGCCGGTTCAATTGTATAAAAATCCCTTATAAAACAAAGTCAATATAAAACAATCACAAGAATCACTTTGAAACGTCTTACATACTAGGTGAATTTAGGTGCCAATTTCTCCCAATCCAAGCCCGAGAAGAACCGGAAAAAAACTCGACATAACTTTATATAAAAGTACACAGGTAAATAGAATAACTGAGAGCTTAGACAAGATCCATTTTCTGTTGGCCAATTATATGAAAATTACAGCAACATTCATGCTTCAGCCGAGTGACTTAACAGAAGCGAATGTCAGATCCATACAATTTGATCTGAGCATAGCAGGTTCGGCCTGGGAGATTATTTTTGAAGCAAACATTGCACTCTTATGTTACTAATGTTTCTCGAGTTATTTCCAATTTTATTAGAAATTTTGGTGTTTTTATTTAAAAAGAGATATCGATATTGAGTTATTGGGTGTGAATAATTGGAAAAAAGCTTTGTGTTTCTTTGTAATTCGAGCAGAAATAATCCGTTTAATTATTTTATACAAAGGGAACCATTTTATATAAAACTAGCTGTCCCGTTCGCGACTTCGTCCAAGCTTTTAAAAAAAAATAAAAAAAATAATCTAATTGTAAATCTAAACCATTCTCGAATACACTTAAACACACAAAAATTTCATCAAAATCGGTACAGCCGTTTAGGAGCCGTTCAGTGACATACACACGTACAGTAGAATTATATATATAAAGATAACAAATGACTAACGACATGATACGACTTTGTAACATACTATAAACAATATAACCACTTTACCATGGCAAAATTTACATTATTATGACACATGCCATTAAATAAGAAGAAGAAGAAGGTTCGGTCCGTGAACGCCAACAGACTGTATCTTTTTGTAACATACTAGCTGACCGGTGCCCACTTCGTTGGGCAGTTACAACTTCACAAAAAATAAATTTTATATTTTTCCTGAATTTTCTTTGCTATAAACCTCACGGAGCCCGAGACCTTTCCAACGAATGCAAAACCGTGGAAATCGGTTCGTGCGTTCTGGAGTTATAGCGTCAGGAAGGAAAACCCGACTTATTTTTATATAGTAGATAATCATCCGATACTATTTGTAAATACAACTATATTGAAATGGGTAGTCAAAGTATATGAACGAAGTTACGCGGCATTTCCCTAGTAAAGTAATAAAATATAAATACAAAACACACTTATAATTTACCCCGCATATAACTTTTAATTACAAAACATTACTTGATAGCGAAACACTTCGCTCGCAACTCAGACTCACCGTTCCAGACCACGCAGAGAGCTCTCGTTAAAAATAAAAATTACAAATAAAGTTAATTGAAACTCGGCCTGTCTCGTTATGGAATAAAAACGGAATCATTCGCTGATTCCCGTGGGATGTTTCGTTTGCTAGGGTTTACAAAATAAAGAAAAAAAATATGCGAAATTTTGTGTGGACGTGAATATTGGTTTGAGGCTCAATTACGCTGTAACAGCTTAACGGAATTGGATAGAATTTGGATAGACGGAGTATGTTACCTGTAAAAGCACATAGGTTACTTTTTATGTACATAGGTACCATACACACGTAGCTAGTATGACATATGATTGCGCGTTTGTAATACAACCTGAGTCATGGAGTGTAACCATCCATGGCCACTGTCATGGTGTGACTCGTATAGAAATCCCTTAGTGAAATAACTAATTAAGATAGGTATGAGTATTTTTACCTTAAGTTAATTGTTTAAACAATATTGTGAAACAAGTTTTTAAAATAGTTAATTGTTATTGAAGTGGGCCAAAGGCTCGGGTGCAGAAGGTTCGATTCCCCGCCGCGGGAGAAATGTTTGTATGATCTGCAAGTGTTTGTCTTAAGTCTAGATGTTTCATGTATAATATGTATGTCCTAACGAATATATATAAGTAGTGTATCGGTCATGACTCATGTAGTACTCATAACACAAGCTCTGCTTATTTTGGGGCCAGATGATGCCGTGTGAAATGTCCGGCATTATTTATTTATTATTTTTATTGGTCAAGTCTAGTTCTTGAAACTGCTATTTCAACAAAAAACATAAATTGATATTTGCAAATTTTGCAAATGTAGGATACCAAAGTTATTTAGACACGAAAATAAGTTCTAATCTTAGCTCTCCACTTCGCTGAGATCACCGCTTTTAAGATATGAGTATAAGGGCTCGTTTAGATGGTTCGAGATTTCAGTAGCCTATATGTAACTAAGACACGGTATTTCGTTCCCTTAGAGAAGTGAACTTGAACGTCATACTAATAGAAGTTACATCGTGTTTGATTTCATACTAGCTGTTGTCAATTGCTTTGCCAGCGTGGTTCGTTATATCTACACCTACAAAGTTTCATCCAAATTGGTTCCGCCATTATGTGATTGAGTAACATTCATACATACATACATTTATACCTTCATACATACATACATACATTTAACATTCATACATAAATACATTTATACCTTCATACATACATACATACATATATTTATACCTATTATTAGCAGGTTTATAATTTCTGTAAGCTATAAGTGACTAGCTGCTGCCCGCGGCTTCGCACGTATGATACCTACATAAAAATTAGTATATGTCCATCTCCAAGGTCCCATCAATCTCTATACCATAATTCATCGAAATCGATTCGGCGGTTTAGGCGCGAAAACTTAACAAACAGACAGACAGACAGAGTTACTTTCACATTTATAATATTAGTAAGGATAATCGCACGAAAGAATTCTCTCAGACGGACTTTATTTATATATATATATGTATTTTCGCCAGTTTGCAATAACTAGTATCAAAATAAGAACAAAAACGTGAGCGTCTCGGGACGCCCGACAGAAGTGATAACTTAAACTAATCTAACTGGCGCTGTGGGTTAGAGTGAGAGAGGAGGAGCCTGCCTACCGCTGCTGTATGCATGAGAGAAAGGGAAGCCAGACAGACTGGCGCCGTAACGCGTTACGTAACGAAGTGGTATCCTCCTATAAGAAGTTGCCACATCAAAAAAAATTTTATGGTATCCCTATTTGAACAGTAAAATCATCGCCCAAAGAAAGCAATTCGAACGACGAAATTATTATATAGTCCCAGTATTGTAACTAAAGGGAAACAACGAAATATCACTCTGTGACTCTTTAAATTAATTATAACTTTTCGACCGGCAAATTGTGGCTGCTTTTGAGTGTTTTCGGCAGAAATATTAAGCTTTAATTTTACCAAGAAGTAATTTGTATAATGTTGGTAATCCAACCGACAGTTTTAAATAACTGTAAATTTTTCTTATTCCTTTTAAATTGACTTTAAAATAGGCATTTCCACTTTGATAAATGATCTGGTTATTGGTTAACAAAAGAGTACAAACAGAACCTCACGATATACTTATTTTAATTTCTTGTAGCAGCGAATCCGTTTATAATATAACTTAACTAATAAATTAATACTTGCACTTTTGTCTGAACATTATTTTTAACAAAGCAAGTACAGCCAAGTGATACTTTGAGTGCTTGTTTTGGAGCTTTTTTCTTAACTATAATAAATGATTTGGATATTTGGTTGTTTGTAAATAAACCCAAAAACTACTTAACCGATTTTAAATGTCTTTCATCTATAGAATGCTATAGAAAACAATATTAAAGAGTAACATGGGCTATATTTAAAAAAAAAACTGGAATCTGCACGAAAATTACTATAATGTAAACCGTGCACTCGTGCATCCAAGCGAAACCGAGGCAGATCACAGCTAGTTTATGAATAACTTAACACAAGCACTTGATTTTTAACAAAGCAAGTACAACCAAGTGTTACACTTTGAGTGTTTTTTCGCAATTCGCAATTAAGTTTTATTTAAGACAACATCTGTGGCGCAGTGAGCCAAGGCTCGGCTGAGACGCAGATGGTTGCGGGTTCGATTCCCGCGGCGGGACAAATGTTTGTATGATCTGCAAGTATTTGTCTCGGGTCTGGGTGTTTATCTGTATAATATGTATGTATTTAATCAAAAAAGTATGTAAGTAGTATATCAGTCATGTGGTACCCATAACACAAGCTCTGCTTACTTTGAGGCCAGATGATGCTGTGTAAAATGTCCGGCATGTCCGGCATTTATATTACGACCTCTGTGACGCACTTGGCCCATGCCTGGCTGAGACGCAAAAGGTTGCGGATTCGATTCCCGCCGCGGGACAAATGTTTGTGTGATCTGCATGTATTTACCTCGGGTCTGTATTATCTGTATCTGTATGTATTTATAAAAAAAAGTACATAAGTAGTATATCAGTCATGTGGTACCCATAACACAAGCTCTGCTTACTTTGGGGCAGATGATGTTGTATGAAATGTTCGGCATTATTATTATATAACTTTGTTACAGCGACGTCACTTGTAACATACGCTGGCGAGCGCTACGACTTTGTGTTGGAAGCGAATGCAGAAATAGATAACTACTGGATCCGGTACCGAGGTCTGATGGACTGTGATGAAATGTAAGTTGAAGTTAATCTGTCCTACGAGGGTTAAAACTAAATAATTGCTTAATAAGCTCTACCTAGTGCAGTATAAACCAAGTCTTAAGATCAAATCTCCGAAATTAAAATATTTTTAGTGTAGAACTAAATTTTAGGGAGAAATAAACCTATGTATAATATGTATGTACAAAAAAAAGTATTATAGTACCTAGTATTATCAGTCGTGTGGTACCTATAACACAAGCTCTGCTTACTTTGGGGCCAGATGATGTTGTGTGAAATGTCCGGAATTATTTCTTGTGAAATGTCCGGAATTATTTTTTGTGAAATGTCCGGAATTATTTCTATTATTATTATTATTTTTAAAGTAGTATATCAATCATGTAGTTCGTATCGCAAGCTCTGCTTTCTTTGTCGCTGGATAATGCTGTGTGAAATGTCCAACATTATTTATTTATAGGCATAGGGCCGGTCCGGTTGAGACGCAGAAGGTTGCGGGTTCGATTCTCGCCGTGGGACAAATGTTTGTATGATCTGCAAGTATTTGTCTCGGGTTTGGGTGTTCCTATGTATGTATTTTAAAAATATATATATGAGTAGTATATCAGTCATGTGGTACCCATAACACAAGTTCTGCTTACTTTGGGGCCAGATGATGCTGTGTGAAATGTTAAGCATTATTTATTTTATTTTATTAATTATTTTATACATTGAATAAAAATGTGCAAAATAATATAGAAAGTATTTACATCTGTAATAATAAAGGTCTCTTTAAATAATTTGAAAGAGGATAATTCTATACAAATAATACGAGTCGAATTTACCGTAAAGTGGTCGCTACTACATACTACAAGAGCGGTATGTACCTAAGTAGGTACCTAATGTAAAAACATAACTCATACGATTTCATAAGGTACATAAAATAAATGGAGAGTAAACTCATTCTTATTCAATATGTTCTAGATTTTAAAATACACTATATTTTGCGTTATAGACTATTTTTAACCGACTTAAAAAATGGAGGAGGTTCTCAATTCGTCGGATTTTTTTAAGTATGTTCACGGATTACTCAGACGCCTGAACCGATTTGAAAAAAAAATCACAATAAAATAATTTTATGGTCTTTTATTGTAAGTCGGTTTTCTTTTTAGTTTTTAAACGTAATTATCATCCAGACATTTTGCTCGCACATTCGTTTTACGATTAATTTACATTTTTGTTGTGTAACACCTTTCTTCTCGCTTTCCTGATATCTGTGGGATTGGTTTCGTGTAAAGGGATGGAAGTGTGTATAAATAGCTGGGAATGCGCGCGGTATTGGATTTGAGCAATGAGCGCGCGTGGTGATAGCTGTGCGCTTAACCTACAGTGTTGTATATGAAGTGATGTTATATAAACGAACTCAGGATATAATGTTAATGTTGCTTATTACAATGGTGAGATTTCAGAAGTTATGATATGCGACTAATTTAAGGCTTGCTCGTTTTTTTTATTAGCCTTAGGAACTTTGGTACTCTTGGTTTACGGACTATATGAACCTAACCCTCTTTAGGATCAGTTTAGTACTATTAAGACATCTGTGAGAGCTAAATGTCTGATAACTACGTTTTAAAATCTAAAAAAACAACCGACTTCATGTGCAAAAAGAATATGTGTACAATTCACACGACGTATAATACGTACACGTATACAAAACATCACGGTTGTAGTGATGCCTTTTCTCAAGCTTTGTACTACGCATGCGCGCACAAACACGTATAATGGTTCCTATCTAATTTTCTCCCACGTTAAATCTTATGAATTTATGTGTATGTCTCTTTTTACTGTCGCTTTAAAGTTTTTTAAACTTACGCGATCAGAACACATTATTATAAATACTTACGGGTATTTATCGCGTTTATTTACCTATTTTTCCCCGACGTTTCTCTCGTCTCTCTCGTCCACGTACCAGAGAATACTCTCCCCAGTAGTGGTCGGGTCTAACCGAGACACATAAATCGACACGGTAGGCTCCACCGTCTGCAGAGTGAGCCCAGCAGGTAGCGGAGCGGTACCTCGCCAATTTCGGGACGTTTTCGGTCGACGTATACCGAAATAATAATAATACCGGCCATTTCACACTGCATTATCTAGCCCGAAAGTTAGCAGAGCTTGTGTTATGGGTACCACAAAACCGACAGAAGAGTTATATACTTTTTGTAAAACGACATATCATACATAGAAACACCTAGACTCGAGACAAATACTTGCAGATCATACAAGCATTTGTCTCACAGCGAACCCGTAACCTTTTGCGTCTCAACCGGGCCACTGGACTTGGCCCACTGCGTCACAGAGGATTGTCAATGTATTCACTGGGCTGCCAGCTCTGAGAATAGTAGCTCTGCCTTCTACGCTGTAGGTTGAGGGTTCGAGTCCCTCCTAGGACAAACATTTGTGTGATGAACGTAGATGTTTGTTTTGTGCCTGGGTGTTATAAAGTATCATAACCATGTATTTAAAATATGTAAGTATTCTATCAGTCATCTAGTCACTGTAATTCAAGGTATGCTTGATTGCGGGCTAGATGGTATTGAGTGCATTGTCCACCAATATTTTTTATTATTTGAGATGGTTCAGACAACCCCTATGGCGCAGAGGGCCAAGGCCCGGCTGAGACGCAGAAAGTTGCGGGTTCATTTCCCGAGCGACAAATATTTGAATAATCTGCAAGTATTTGCCTCGGGTCTGGGTGTTTCTATACAAGTGTTTCTCACCGACCACCGAAAAGAGGGGTCTCTACTAACACAGGTTACTGCAACTTAACAGAAGAGATCTCAACCCTAATGTATACATCATACATTGTAATCTAAATAAAAACCTTTTTACTTTTAGTTTACTTTTACTCAATGTAATGTATGTATTTATAAAATAAGTATATAAGTCATAATGGTACCCATAATACAAGCTCTGCTTCCTTTGGGACCAGATGATGCCATCTGAAATGTCCGGCATTATTATTGTATTATTATTATTGAATATTATTTTTGCGATTTATTGAACCAACATATTAATTTTGAGTTATTCGGTAGATTCACAATGGCTAAGCAAGTTGGGGTGCTCCACTACGAAGGAGCGATGGAGTCAGAACCTCCTGGTGACCCAACCTGGTTCGAGTTACACAACGAGGGTTTGGTGAGTGGTTATTTGTGACGGCATCTACAGTACTCATCCTTACCTTTACCTCATTAGGGAAATTCCTTTTGCAAAAAGTGTCCTTGGTCGCTGAGGCATAGAATATACACAAATATATTACAGGTAAAGATGAGAAATTACTAAACATGATTTCGTGTTAGAGAATATGAAGCAGATTACTGATCGACTAGTGGTAGTCGCTCCAACTTTCGATCCTAAAGTTGTGGGTTCGAATTCTAACACACACATCACGCTAAGAATGCGCCAACATCAAGAGCGCTTAATTTGTTAAACGCATTCGTACACGAGTTCCAACAAATAGTCTCTGTTGATGACAGCCTTTATATTATTTGTAATAATTTATGAATATTTTTAAGTTTTAATTAAGATTAGCGTTCTGTTCAATACTTTAAGTTTTCTGTTGTTCTGAAATAAATAAATTCTAAATACTAAATTCTTAAATAATTTTTCTATTCGAAAGATTTATGTGCGGTATATCATTGCAACATTGGTATGTCATACCTATAAATGTCAAAGACATGTGCCACGTGCCAGAAAGGAGTCTCTGGAAGGAGTCTCTGGAGGAAACCTTTCACCACACTGGTATGAAAGAACTAGTGGCACATTAAAAAGTTTAGGGAAATTCCCATTTTTAATAAAATGTGTCATTGATGTTATAATTATTGGTAAAATTATGTGAAATTACTTAACATAATGTCTATTGCTGTAGTGGTAAGCCCGTTAAACAATAATGAATTCAGTATGGGTATTATGGTACTCTTGATACAATCAATGTCTATCAGTTTCAATTAGCAATAGGCATTGTTTCATGAATTGGTATTAAGTATGTACGTTCGGTTTCTACGTCAGTTTCTATTTATTCATATGACAGCATGTCTTACAATCAACATCAACCTTCCGTTAATACCATTAATAATAACTGAAAGCTGTGAATACCAATGTTTTGATAGTATCATAGTATCATAATAGTATCATAATCGCCCGGCTGATCATGAAAATTAAAAATAATATGCTCGTATCATTACCCCTGTGAAGAATTTAAAGACATAAGTGATCTGCGACAAAAATATGGTTGTAAACCATCCCAAAAAAAACTCGCAGTTACGCGTTTCCTTTGTTTTTTCATTGAAGTTTTTATACTGGGTACGAAAATTGAAATTGACTCCTTAACAATATTGCTTTTAATATTGCACGAGTTTATTTAAAGCAATAATTACAGAAATATGGAGTGATCTTGCAGTGATCTAGATCAGTTAAGCTATCTATATATCGTTTAAACGGTCCTTAGATAGTTCAACTGTTTCACGTGTATTTTATATTATTCTTCACGAATAAGAGAATATGACAAAAATTCGTGTCTCCATCGAGACATGTATACTTGCATACCAATATAACCATGTTAAAACTATTCGCAAGATCGTGTGTGTGAGCTCTTAGGTCTAAGCTCTGAACTTTAAGTCTTAAATAATATTTAATTCCAGCAACTAAATGCCCTTAACAAAGGGGAAGAAGAAGACGAGACTATCAGCGTAGCCGAGATGAGGTCTCTGGACGGCTGGGACGAGAGCCTCAAGGAAGTGGCCGATTATCAGTTCTACGTAGCGTATGACTTCTACGCGAAGAACAACTCGCATTTCCACCGTTCGCCTTATTACGGATATTACCAAGGTAGGTTAATATAAAAAGGCATACGGCCCACCTGATGGTAGTTACTATAAGCGTATGCAATACCAGAAGTACTGGGTGTTGCTGACCCTGGACAGCATTACTGTGTTAAGGTTCGAAGGGCGGTGGAGCCCTTAATGCAATAATGCTTGCACACTACTTCTAGGAGTATCCACCAAGACGGACTTATGCTAAAAAGTGCTGGTACCAGGATTGACTTTAGGATGGATTAGTGTGAATTCTTCCACCAGATTCACCTTCTAAGTCATTAATAAAGAGATCAATATTAGTAGATAATGCACCCAACCCCATTTAGCCCAAAACTCAGCATAGTGTGTTATGGTAACCAGATGACTGATAGAATACTTATATATTTTTAAATATTTATGATACTTTATAACATGCAGACAGAACAAACACCTACATTCATCACGCAAATGTTTGTCCTAGGAATCGCAACCCCCAACTGCAGGCGCAGAAGGTAGAGTGACTACCAACTGGGCTGACAGGCCAATTCTTCTGCCAGAGTTTTTTCATTCCGCCAAATCCTTGTGTCAGCTATATGTATATTGTACCTCTTTTTATTATTACAGTTCCTAAAAAACAAAACCGTCTATACACGCCTCAACTGAACCACATTAGTATGAAGATGCCATCCAGCCCACTCCTCATCAGTCGACCCTCGCCGACCAATTTCTGTAATTCCTCCAGCATCGACGATGACTGCAAAGCTGGCTACTGCGAATGCTCGCACGTCCTATCCGTCAAGCTAAACTCCGTGGTTGAAGTCATCATAGTAGACGAAGGAGTAACCTTTGACGCAAACCACCCTTTCCACCTTCACGGGCATTCTTTTAGAGTCGTAGGTCTTAGAAGACTTGCAACAGAAACAACTATAGAAGAAATCCAGGCTTTTGATAGGGCAGGTCTTTTGAAGCGGAACCTCAAAAACCCTCCAAAGAAAGATACAGTAACGGTGCCTGATGGTGGGTATACTGTTATTAGGTTTAAAGCTGATAACCCTGGATATTGGCTGTTCCATTGTCATATAGAGTTTCACGTTGAAATTGGTATGGCGTTGGTCTTTAAGGTAGGCGATCATAATGATATGCCGCCTATTCCGAAAGATTTTCCAAGATGTGGCAGCTATATACCAGATAATATGCTGGAATTGGCTACAACAGAAAAGCCAAAGACAGATTCACACATTTCAATATCACATTGGTGGCCAGTTGTAGTTGTAAATAATAATTCTACATCTTCAGGAGCAGGTTTGAGTGTTTCATTATTTGTACTCCTTAGCAGTATTTGTATATTATTGAACGGTACGTAAATTATAACTGGTTAGGTTAGACGTATTAAATACGAATTTGTACTTACATTAATTTATATTTCTCTGTTTATACTCGTACAGGGTGTGAAAGTCCTTAACCTATTGAAAGGTGTTTATATAAATCAGTGGTTGAAATTCTGTTTTTTCTAAACTATCATGGCTTTGAACATTATTTTTACTCAAAGCCACGATATTTGAGTTTTATTTCCGCCCAACATTTCGGCAGAAGTCTTTGTAGATATTATTGGCAGACAAAACGGTCTACCTTCTTTCTCAGTCTTTTACTGCGAACATTACCCGTACTACCGTATTTACTGTCACTAACAACGCATGGTATCTGGACGCATAACTAGTAACTCACTCTTTCGGTTTCCACACATCCTCACTACATGATACCAGGCTTCAGATAAATGAAAACCGTTTTCTTGTTTGAAATTCCTGTGTTTAGTAATCTCTACTGTCTCTTGTACATCTTGGTATGTAATGTTCCGTTCCGTTGACATTCTCTGTGGATTATATAGCTCGTTTCAGTGGTTTGCGCCAGATTATATTCGCAATGGCGCATGCAACTGCCGAAATGTCGGGTAGAGGTAAAACTCACATATCATGGTAAATAATCCGTTTTAAAATAAAATTTCATTTAAAATGTCTATCTAAAATGTAAAAAACTCAGACTTTGGTGATAAAATATACAATATAAAATGGCAACAAAATATGGTCATATTTTGTTGTATACTTTATATATTTTTCTTAATTTTAATATTCTAGTTATTCCGGCAAAACTGCAGAATTAGGGCCAGAATTAGGGTCTTTAATGTTTCCTCTGGCTATCATCAATATTGAGGCTTGTATTCATAAAATACCAACGTCCAACAATCATCTCTTTAGGGTAAGGACTTTAACTCCATCTTTTTTACGACAAAATGAGTCATAGTTTTGGAAAAATATTTTAATAAATGAGTCAAGGCAGCTGTTTCTTCTCGTACTTTCAAAACATGGTCAAAAAACAAAAATATTTAACGTCAAAACTGACACATAAAAATTGATTATTAATCTTATGCCTACACTAAATGGTGGTTTACAAAATATAAACGGCCTTATTTATAAACGCCTCTCAACTGGAACACTGCCTAAATACTGTTTAAGATTCGCCCTGTCACTATTTGTCACTATCTCACAAAAAGAGATGGCACTATTTGAAATTATTTTAAACAGTATTTTTTGACAATAGTTGAGAGACGTTTCTAAGACCGCTATAAAGTGGACAATAGTGAAGTTTATTGAATATGTTATAGGAAGAATCCGTACATATTGTATAGATGTGTAGCTGTCTTTTTACAACCTGTATATTAAAATTGCGTTAGACATTATTTTATTTATTTTTATTAACCTACCGCTATTTATGGCCGTTGTAATGCGGTCTTGAGATTCTTCGACTGTGATCCAACTTCACCAAATTAAATGACATTTTGAGAAAATGTTTCCTTCTACGCGAATTTATGATATATGATGTCGCTGATAATTGTGATATTACTTAGTTAAGTTTAATTGAAGTTATATAATTTTAATAATAAGACCTTTTGTAATGCAATAAGTACATAATTAATGCAAATTGTTGGTTGTTTTATTTTTTATATAAATACAGTTCAAGTAGACATTTCACTAGCATGTTATGGGCATGTAATGAGAAGGGAAGAATGGCATGTAACTAGGAGAGTGCTTGGTATGAATGTTGATAAATTTACGAGTAGAGGTAGGCCAAAGAAAAGATGGATGGATTGTGTGAAGGATGACGTGAGTAAGAAAGGAGTGAGTGTTGAGATGACGGCTGATAGAGGAGAATGGAAGCAGAACACATGTTGTGCCGACCCCGCATAATGTGGGAAAAGAGCAGGAAGATGATGAAGTATACATTTCACATAGCATCAACTAGCCTCAAACTAAGCATAGCTTGTACAATGAGGACCAGATGACTGATATACTTAATACTTATATACTTTAAAATACTAATGATCTTTATAACGACGATACACATAGGCACAGAAAACAGCGCAAAAAAGACCAGTCAAATTACAGAAGACGACTCAAACTTGCCTGGTATTTGTTTATTGTAGAAAGAAAATATTAGATTTGAAAATAAAATCAAGTTTATATCTAGTCTAACTAACATTATAAATCCGAAAGTAACTCTGTCTGTCTGTTTGTTACGTTTTCACGCCTAAACCGCTGAACTGATTTTGATGAATTTTGGTATAGAGATAGATGGGACCTTGGAGAAGGACATAGGCTACTTTTTATGTAGGTACCACGCGTGCGAAACCTCGGGCGGCAGCTAGTTACTAATATTTCAAAATTAAATTTGAAAAAACAAATCCCAAGCATAGCCGATTTAAGAAAAAATATCTTCGTACCCGAACGCGTTTAGATAATGTAAAAACAAATCACGACTGATTCTGTACCTCGAAGAGAAAAAGAACGCATAAGGATTTCTTCGTTATCTGTCTATCTCTGTATATCAAGACCCTTTTTATCAAGTTAAAACTAAATATCAAATACTTGCTTTTTTTACAGCTTTAAGAGACCGCCCTTTAGAGCTGTAACAACATTAAATAGATGGACAAATATTTAGTACTATTCCGCCAATCTATTCTCAAAGAGTTAGACACGATGCAGACGCATGCACCTCCCTCCCGCCCGCAATTGAAAAGCCATGCAAAGCGTTAATAAAAGGCAAGCACACACAATCCACACATGCAACCTCCTAAGGAAATTCGACACGTGTTTCACCTCCATCCACAGGAACACTTGACTCACTCCGCACCCCGACGAAAAAACACTCTGCTCTGCAGACTTGTTGCTTCGACCAACGTCAGGCTCAGACGTCTGAGGGAGGTTGCATGTGTGGATTGTGTGTGCTTGCCTTTTACTAACGCTTTGCATGGCTTTTCAATTGCGGGCGGGAGGGAGGTGCATGCGTCGGCATCGTGTCTAACTCTTTGAGATTAGATTGGCGGAATAGAGCTAAATATTTGTCCATCTATTTAATGTTTTGTAATGGATTTCCGCAAAGTCACGCCTGAATCAATTATCTGAGCTGTAACAAATCAAGCTTCTTAATAGAATGAATAGAAAATACACCGCAAATACATTGGACTTTTATAAAAAACAATGTTTAGCTACACGGAAGTATAATGGGCGGTCATATCGCTTTACAGTAGTCGCATATGAACATCAGACATATTACCTTGTTAAGCAACATTAACATGATATCCTAAATTAGTTTATTAAACAGGACACTTTATACACAACACTGTAAGTTAAGCACACCTCTGATGCGTTCTCCTTCTCTATTTCCCATTCTCTTTCTCATCACGTACACGCACACACTGTTGGCTGTCACAGTTGCAACCTCTCGGAAAATGGGTTAGTACCGTCTGACGGCCAACTCTACCACCTCGGGCGCCCATTGGTCAAATCAAATAGCGCGCGTTTCCCTTGTTACACACCTCCCTTTTCACGAATAAACTCTCATATATTGATGGAATGAGAGAGGAAAGATGCTACACATCAAAAAGTAGGCAGGTGGATTGTACGGTAACACTCTTTGGCACGACTTTCGCACTCGGCAGTATTTTGAAACTTATTTTAGCGCGGTACGCATATTTTTAGATGAGGTAAAACCTCTGGATTCGCGACACCGTTACCGTCTGGGGCGAGACGCAGCCGGCTGCCGCACTTGCCCCATTTTATTATAAATCTTAATTCACATGTATACAGTCTACTTTTGTATGGAGAAGTTTACTGAGTTTGATTTTTTGATATAGACGCAGCCGGCTGCCGCGCTCGCCCCATTTGTTTATAAACCTTAATTCACATGTTTACAGTCTACTTTTGTATGGAGAAGTTTACTGAGTTAGGTTCTTTGATATATTATCTACATTCTGAACAAAAAATATTGCATCATCTGTGTTCGTTCAGTATTTGATTTGATTGGCAGTCGCCATAATTACTGATTTTGAAGTGATTTATTACTAAACTCTAACGCGCCAAAATAAGTTTTCACTTCTGTCGGCACTTCCGGAGTGCAACCCGATTTTTATAATTTTTCCGACGGGACGCACATCTGTGAGTATAGACAGCAATATTGTGCAAATGAGAAGACATAAAAAACATAAAAAGACTAGAGCCATTTTGAGAAACACGGCTTTTACTCACGTATTATTTTGTCGATGAAGGCAACGACACGCTTTTAAGTTTATTCGCGCTGCAGTTTATAAATCGCTAGGGACGTTTTGTACCTCTCGTTAAGGGGTTGTATTGTTACCGCTGGCGGTGATACATCCGACGCTAGGGCTGGTTCCTCATCTTGACCAAACGTACCCTCAACATCGGCATTTAGAAAATATATAGGACTTACAGTATCTCCAATAGACTCAACATCGTTACTACAGCTAGGTTCCGTGCAGACAAGGTCTCCAAGATGGAGATAAAAACCAACTCTTGTCTCAGTTGAAGTTTGGAACTCTATTTCAAACACGTTGTTGACGTTTTTTGTTGACACAAGTTATGGTATTTAGTGGAAAAGGTGACAAACTGAAACTGCCCATCTAAACATTGCGTGACCAAGTAGTAGGTATTACGTAGTAGGAAATATTTAATTACCAATTTGTCCCTACGCCTACGGTAGCACTGAATCATTATAGGTAAAAAACTTCTAACAGGAAATATATGAATCTAGCTGCTGTCCGCGGCTTTGTTTGCACTTAAGGAAACTATGATACGGTTTGTGCCAGGCCACAATAGCCCAAACCAAAGCTATATATTTGTCAAATACCACTCACTCATTCATCACGAAATCTCAGTAACCACTGAACGGATTGGAATGAAATGGTATGCAGCTTCCTCTAGGGCCGTAGGTGCTCGCTAAGAAATATTTTCATAAAAATCACTCGTGATCATGGTCAAACTGCGAAAACCGCGATTATGCTTTGTCATTTATCCGAAACATTAATTCGTTAAATTATCATCATGCTACTTTTTATCTATCAGTCGTTAGTCGTTGATTAAATTGTATCCATTAGAAGCATCCATCTGCGGATTTAGGATTTAGGATCCATCTATTCTCATAGGAAAGGTATCTGACTGATTCGAGTTTGGTTGTTGATTATTTGTTGAGTAAGTACCGATAACTATTTTCTATCCATAGAAGTGGAGAAAAGTACTTAGGAGCTCTTCTAGATAACAACAAAAGTTCTGGGGAATTACTAGTTAATCTGAAGTGCCTATTGTTTTAAATAAGATTTTGATAAGATAATTTTGTAATCAACTAAGTAGGTCTAATCAGTTGTACTTATTTTATATAGGAAAAGTCAACGACCTAACTAGGAAGTAGAGAATATTTGAGGTAGGCACTTAAAATCGATATATCAGGACAATAATTTATTTTTATAAGAAAACAGCCAGTCTTTTAAAGGAAGTAAATATATAACTATATACAGACATATACAGAATAAAATAATATGTATATATAAAATCTTGTGTCACAGTTTTCGTGTTTATACTCCTCCGAAACGGCTTGACCAATTTTGATGAAATTTTATATGTATATTCAGTAGGTTTGAGAAGGCAAAACAACGTTTGCCGGGTCAGCTAGTAAAATATGTATTTTAGTAGACACGGGTTTTACTCACGTTTTATTTTGTGGATGGAGGCACTGTTTCGATTCATTAAGGGAATCTTCATCACAGTAAGTTTGATCCGCGGTCCACTCGTTAATAAGTGAGTAAAATATAAAATAGATTTAAAACAGTTGAGCTATCTAATGACCGTATATAGATAGTTCAACTGATCCAGATCAATGACAGAGGGCAGCATCCCTAAGACACTGTCAGCATTGCCACGTTGAATGGCAAAGCAAATACGCTGGGCCAGATAGGAGCCAGCTCTTGGGTTACGCGAGTATTTTACCAGACGCCGTAAAATAATTTCGACAACGCCATGGGTCCTGTACCCCACGGACCCAGGGTCTCGACGTCAAATAATGTAGACTGGCATATTTGCGCCTTTTGAGGTCCTTTCAGGGACAGAAGTTCCCGACAGGTGGGATGGCCAGGGTGTCTACGCAAGTAGCATCCCATGCCAATAGCCTACTCATCTCTCTACAAGAGTCATACCATCAGGCCTCTAGCTATCATCACGTAACAGACCGTTTAGTTCGAGAACAGCTGGTATGTAAGACTATTCTGGACCAATTGTCGCAAGCTTCATCTAGCTTTTTTGCTTTTTGGTGTAATTTCCTATCAAACCCCTAAATACCTCAAATCTCTCGTCTCGTTTATATAAAGCAGATTTCGTAGTCTTTGTAATAGTATCTTTGTTAAAAATTCTTTAACTACTAACAACCTAACTAATTAATCAAATTTTTTATTTTTTTATTTTAACGCCTATTTATATTTATGATACGAGTATCTTATTTTACTAATGTACCAAAATATAATATTTACTTATATTTTATGTTAATTGTTCCACCTTATGTGTCCTTTACCTTATCTTAATTGTTCTGTTGTCGCTGCTGCACTACTCTCCTAAACTTAGGTAACAGCTGAAAATCAGCGTTGAGTGTAAGCATTAGTTGTTTCCATCCAACACATGCTGAGCTGGACGCCTTTTTGGCACTTAAACTATTATTAACTGATTTGTATATCTATTTCAATTTAATTTTGAAGTGTTTTATAATAATAATAATAATAATAAATTCATTTATTTCAGATAACTTAAGATCCATAAGGTGTTAGTAATACTTACTCTAGGTGTTAGTAATATTGTTATCTAAGGTTGACATAAAAATTAAATAGAAGTGGGAATAAGGCAAGGCCACTCACACTGTGATCGAGCTAAAACGGAATAGTTTCCTATGCCATCATAACTCGACTACATTGCCTGAAAAAGGACCGTCCCACTTATCCACTATAGTATTTAGTATACTGTTGGTGGCTCCGCGTATTCTGTGTAACAGGGACGCGACTTTTTTGCGCATGCAGGCATGGAAACCGTCAGCGCGTGCTTCTGCAAACATACCGGACGCGCTACAGAATCGCGGAAGCCCCAACAATATCCTAAATGCATTATTATATTGGACACGAAGGGCGTTGCACGCTTTTTGAGTATATGGGACCACAGGCTGCTCGTGTAGAATGTTTGACAATATGATTTGAACAGTGTAATTTTAGCTTCATTTGAACAACGAGCAAACCTACGAACCAACATATTAGCTCTTACGGTCAACGCCCTTCGCTCCCTCTCCATATCCAATTCATCATTTAGGCTTTCGGTAACAATGTGGCAAGATATTTAAAGTGTCTGACCTGTTCCAAAGGAACTCCATTAAGTAACACGGGAGGTATACTTTTAGTGTGTTTTCCCTTAGTTTCGAAAACCATGTATTTACTTTTTTGAACATTATATTGCAGGCCATGTCTATTTGCATATGTTTCGCACAGCGAAAGTAGTTTTCGAAGTGCACTGATAGATGGTGCCAGCAGCACCATATCATCCGCATAACTAATATTGTTCATACAAGTACCGTCTACATAGCATCCAAAAGGTTGTCTGCTGAGACCATCCATCAGCTCATTCACATACAAATTAAAGAGGTGTGGAGAAGACACCTCCCCCTGTCTTACTCCACACTGAAGACCATATGCGTTAGATAGCGTCCCTGACCATTTAACATGGTTTATCTGATTACTATACCAGTACTCAAAAACAGAACATATTTCTTTGGGCAGGGTGGTTTCACGAAGCTTTCGCCACAGTATATTGTAACATACTGTGTCGAAGGCTCGCGAAAGATCCAGAAAACAAGCAAAGACCGGCGTCTTTCTATCCACATAATACCTTGCTGTGTACTTTAAACCTAATATAGCACTCTCGGTGGACAATCCAGGCCTAAACCCGAACTCGTGAAGTTCGTGAACGCTTGGCCAGTTGTTTATCCAGAAGCCGGTCTAGTACTTTGGATGTGATAGTAGCCAAAGAAATCAGCCTATAGTTATCCTTATCAGAAACATCGCCTGTTCTATTTTTAACCACTGGCACCACAATAGTTTTCATGAAATCACTAGGCAAATATGAATGACTTATACAAAGTTTTAGTTAAGATGTTTTCTTTTTTGTGTATGTGCCAAATAAATGTTTCATTCATTCATTCATTCATTCATTCATTCATTCAATTATTAGTTTTCGAATATTAAGTCTAAAAAGTTTGCTTGCATTGACAAAATCAAAAATATAAACATAGGCGTTGCGCTATTTGACCATGCGCATTTGAGCACGCACAGGCTTCCGAAATCAGTAAGGTAAGAATGACTAGTGGTCAGGTAACAAAAAATTCAACACCATAAAAAAATTGTATAGGTCTTTTAGATTTTTGAAACGATGTTCCTTATCGCACGGTACGGGCATGGCGGATGGGGGCTAGTTGAAAAAAAGTGTAAGATTTTTCCATTACGAATTTCCGTCGCGTCTCTTCAGTGTAGACGGTTATCCATAGGGTTACACGAATGAATTAATAAGATGAACAAGCGAACGAATGAACGAATGAATTAGATGAATTGAATGATGGAGGTACTGTGAAAATGAACATTTTATTATGTTCATTTTCACAACTCGAATAAATATATTAATTACGAAATTTCCTACCATTCCATCAATTTATTAGTTATTACTGCGTTTTAACTGCTCTCAGATGCTAGTAATTTATTCATTTTTATTTCAATAATATAATACGTTTATCAATAGTAATATACTACGATAGGTTCTTCGTTCCAACCGAGTGTTCCACGACACTCACGCATTTTTTTTGAGGTTTACAAATCAGGCAGTTATTCAAAATCTAGTAAAGCATTACTATCTGCGATAATTTACCTTGAAGTTTCATTATATATCTGACTATTTTGTAAGACAATTCGTCAGATTTCTTCTTCTTCTTCTTATCGAGTCACTAGTTATATCTAACCAGTGTGGTGAAAGGATTAAAGTGCGCCTCAGAGGCTCCTTTCGTGCACTTAGGTATGCCTTAATGTAAGCTCTCGACCTTGCCGATAGGACCCGCAGGAAAGGCGAATCAGTACATGCGGTGTCGGTTCGGATGCAGGTGCATAACGGCTGGCACAAAGCCGGGCTTGTTTCAAGTTTTCCTTCTCTATTGCTCTTCAGTTAGTCAGCATGGGGACTGATCCCCAATAATTTGAAGACTATCGCTGTCGTCTCCATCAGACTCCAAGCAGCACTCATCTGGAATCAGTTCCACGTAGAAATCCTCAGATTTCTTCAAAGAGCTGTTTTAAAACTAATATTCTATTCTACTAACTAATAATCTGCGCCAGAGCAAGATTAAGGGCGGACACTTAGACAGACATAAGCGTTACATAAGGGTTCCTTGTGGACTTCCGAACCTTAAAAAAGCCATGTTATAAATTACATTCTTCAGAAATTTGTGGTTTAAACCGCACGAATTATTTCCCTAGTGCGAGTCAGGCCTTACACGCGTACGATCAGGTAAAAGCCCGTAGTATACCTGACTACTTTTCTAACCATAATTTCCTTATTATTCAGCCTTAAATTCCATCTTTCGGTTCTTTACGTCACTGTGACATCACAACCACGTGGTTACGTGACCTAGGGAACTTCGGAGACGAGACATGAGTGAGTGGATACCTATAGGAAATAGTCATAGATACCTACTTAATGTTTCGTTTATATAGAGCATGGAGTGTGGCGACTTGTCATTTAATTTGCTGACGCTTGTAAGCTAAGTGTTCTTGTTTTCAATTAAAATAGTGACATTAATAAATATATTATAAAGTGTGCTAATTGGATTGTAAAAGTTTTGTTAAACACAGGTGAGTTATCATATTATTACTAACTCAGTAATTAATAAAATCAATCATTAGTTTTTTATATAATTTCCAACTGAAGAAAATATGAACAAATATTATTAAGTGTATTGGATCATTGAAGTATCAGTAATTTTTTATTATTGACGACCTCTGTGGCGCAGTGGGCCAAGGTACGGCCGAGAATGTTACGCAGAATTGTTGCGAGTTAGATTCCCGCCGCAGGACAAATGTTTGTCTCGGGTCTGGGGGTTTCTATGCATAATATGTATATACAAAAATAAAAAGTATATAAGTTGTTGTTCTCGGTTTCGCACGCGTACATTCATAAAAAGTAACCTTAAGCTACTCAATCTATCAACGTACCTAATTTCAACAATACTTGTTCAGTCGTTTTGCCATTAAATGGTAATAAACAGATAGATCGAGACACTATCGAAATTTATTAGTATACATATGGATTAAATATGTACCTATTATTAAAAAAGAAAAAATAAGTTTATAAACAATTTGTATTTGTCTCGGGTCTGGGTTTACAAAAAAATTACAAAAAAATATATGTCAGTAGTATATCAGCTATGTGCCACCCATAAAAAAAGCTCTGCTTACTTTGAGGCCAGATGATGCTGTGTGAAATGTCCAGCATTATTTATCAATTAACAAACTTACTATAGGTATACTATACTAAACACGCCGGCGCCGGCGTCCGGCTGGCGTCTTTCCGGATGTTCTCCTCCACAGGTCGCATTTCTCAACCGATTCTCATGAAATTTTGTGAGCAGGTTCTTTAACTATATAGTTTTTTTTGTCGATTCAGTTTTTGGAAATTTTTCAAAATGACGGAGATATGGGGGTTAAAAAAAAATATTTCAGCCATTTCGAAAAATGTTCGCGAGGTCACAGAGCCACTAGTTACATATAGATACAAAACACAGTATAGATCACTGACTGCAATAAAAATACGACAAATAATTAAACGAATGGACTGTTAAATCAAACAAATATGTCAATAAATGTTAATCTCAATTAGATAGCAATCTACAATGCAACATTAAGAGCATTAACAAGTGATTAAATGATAAAACTGCACTAAAGATTAAAAAATCCCTTAAACCCCTACCTCTATGTACTGAAAATACTTAAAAAATATTAACTGCAATATTTATTTCTAAAAAAATATTACAACCTCTATCCCCAAAGGTATGGTTTCGATTCCCGCCGTTTTTGGACAGATATTAGTAGGTATGTTCTGCTTTTATTTGTCTCGGATCTGGGTGTTTTTGAAGTGATAACTTCTTATGGGAGGGTAAACCGCTTCGCTACGTAACGCGTTACGGCGCCAGTCTGTCTAGCTTCCTTTTTTCTCACGCATACGGCAGCGGTAGGCAGGCTCCTCCTCTCTCACTCTAACCCACAGCGCTAGTTAGATTAGTTTAAGTTATCACTTCTGTCGGGCGTCCCGAGATGTACATGTTTTTTTATGTATAATATTTATATGTATATACAAAATTAGTATATCAGTCATGTTATTCCCATAAAACAAGCTCTGCTTACTTTGGGTTTGGATGATACGATGTGAAATGTCAAGCATTATATATAATATATCTTCTCAATTTGTTAAGAAAAACCACAAAAACACACACACAAATTCACAACACCTGTAATTAAGTAGGTACTAATAAATTTGTGTACAAAAACGTTTTCATGAGATGAGAAAACTTTTTGAGAAAATCGGCATGACGTAGAACTTAAATAAATAAATAACTAGTGAAACAATATTAAGAATCCAACTAATATACGAATTATATGATTTATGATTAAATATGATATATTTTACGAGATTATTATGTTAATAAATATCCCAATATGTTTGAAATAATACAGAATGTAATTTTTTTATGAGTTTCGAATTTTATATCAATGAAGTCGTTTTTTTAGTTTTTAAAACGTAATTATTATGTAGGTACACAGCGTGCGAAGCTGCGGGCGGAAGCTAGTCTAAAATAAATATAAACGCCTGTGCTAATGCAATCAGTTATCACATATAAGATAAGGGTATATAGGGCAAACTCGTCCATTTCCTATTGCATTCATACACAGGAAATTAACTGGTAAGAAGTGTATTTTAAGACAGACAATTAAAACAAATAAGTAATTGTGGGAAATGCAAAAACACCATCTAGTCCCAAACTAGGCATAACTTGTATTATGGTGACCAGATGACTGATGGAGTACTTATGGAAGACTAGCGCTGTCACATGGTAACATGCGGCAGCATTATGCTGAGCTGAGTACCATTTCGCCACCACATGTACTAGATACTAGGAAATTTATTTAAAGATTATTAATGTAATAGTTGTTTTGTAAACATCCTATTCCTTATTTTTCTTTTGTATTTTGAGTGGTGGGCAGAATAAATGCTTTCTTTCTTTCTTTCTTTCTATCTTATATGTTATTAAATACATACTTCAAATACTTTATAACGCCCAGACACAGAAGAAACCACTATGTTCATAAATAAATAACTCAATAAATAATGCAAGCCATTTCACACAGCATCATCTGGCCCCAAAGTAAGCAAAGCTTGTGTTATGGGTACCACATGACTGATACACTACTTATATACTTGATTTTAAATACATACATATTATACAAGAAACACTCCGATCCGAGACAAATACTTGCAGGTTATATAAAAATTTGCCCCGCGGCTGGAATCGAACCCGCAACCTTCTGCGTCTCAGCCTTGGCTGACTGTGCCACAGAGGTCGTCACTCAATGGTTTGTCTTGGGAGGGAATTCTATCTACAGCGCAGAAGACAGGCCAAACATAAAATGCAATATAATATTCATTAATTGGAATAATGTAACAATGTGAATCTTAATTATTTAATTGTTATGGTGTTATTGTAATTATATTAATGTACAGGAAATATTATATGTTCCGTCAATGTAGGTAAGTTATTCATGACGTATATTGGGAAATAACAGTTTTATGTCCCGGTTTGTAAAGACCTACAGGATAAATATTTAGGAATGCGGTAATTGATTTTGAATAAGGTATTCCCTTTACGTAAATATTAAAAACCACAAAGTTGAAAAAAGAAAGTAAATCTGGAAAGAACGCTACATTAAATACACAAACAGCTAAATGTTCTCGGCTATAAAGGCGTTGGGTTACGACTGAAGCCTTCAGATGATTGTCAACCCCGTTAAAGTGATCCTTGATATTGTATTATATAATGATGTTCTTAATTTTATCATCGAAGTAAGTTACTGCATAAATACTTGTCACACAGCATCATCTGGTCTCAAAGTAAGCAGAGCTTGTGTTATGGGTAACACATGACTGTTATATTACTATTATACTTTTGTCTTATGTAAATACAGACATATTATATATATAAAAACACTCGAGACAAACTTGCAGTTAATACAAACATTTATCCCGCGGCGGGACCTACTGCTCCATAAAAGTCGCATCAAAAAAAACAATTACTTTTATCGTACAACAAATGTATGTCTATATCATATGTTATTAAATCTTTATGTGTTTTTATAAGTCGCCTGGTTTCTATAGTATTGAGGCTGGATGGTCTTTTTAATTAAAGAGCTCGTATATGTAAGTGATGCAGCTCTTTCCACCTATTCATCTCCAGTCTTCTTGATTCCTTATCGACACAAGCTACCTTCTTCTTAATTTGGCTAATGTAGCTGATTCGTGATCTCCCTCGCCCTCTTGCTTTCAACTATCCCTTTTTGACTGGCCTGTCAGCCAAGTTGGTAGTAGCTCTGCCTACTGCGCTGAAGGTTAAGGATTCAATTCCTTCCCAGGATAAATATTAGTGTGATGAACATATATATGTGTTTGTTCTGTGTCTGGGTGTTATAAAATATCTTATATATGTATATAAGGATTAAAAAAAAATTGCTAAAATACTGCTTGCTACATGGTGTTGTGTGCATTGTCTACCATTATTTATATAATGGTGTTTTGATTTATGTGTAAAGTTTCTAGAAATATATATTTACTTCAACTTTTAATTTCAGATCCATGATGGGTTCCGTTACTTTTAAAGTCTTCATCATCTCTTTATGTAAGTACTATATGTTTAATTATCATCCTCTCTGTTCAAACGTGCTGAAACTATAACCTATGTCAATAAAAAAATAAGTATGTATGTATACCAGTCATGCGGTACCATTAACACAAGCTCTGCTTACTTTGGGTCCAGATGATGCTGTGTGAAATATCCGGGATTATTTAGTCAAAAAAAATTGCATAATAACCTGGTTAGCTGAAAAGGTGTATATCATATCTAGCTCGAGCTCGAGCTCTTGGGACCCAAGGATACAGGCTTCTACGCCTAGTTTGGGCCTCACCGATATGTATAGTAGTGTAATTATTTTTTTGCTATAAATAGTCTATATTTTTATTCTTTACCAAATCATGATTTGATTTGAACCATAATACATTTATTTGCTACTACAAAAACAAATAACAAAACATGGAAGTACAAATGGAATAAAACAAACAAAAAAAAAAAACAATAAAATAACACAATCGTTGTCTTAGTTATAAAAAGGTCCCAACTCAGCGTGTGCAGGTTAGAAATCTGCGCTTGTCTTCCGTTGGAGCCCATATTGGGACCGAGTAGGTAATAGATAAAACACATAAGTGTTTCTACTTGATTTTTTATCTAGGGATTACATATCATATCATAGAATTTTAATGAGATAATTTTCTTCTTTAACACAATTTATTACATTTTATACATACAAAGGTAGTTCATTTAGTGTAAGTACATAATGAAGCCGTTACGGCACACTATACGAGCCCCGTCCTCAACTTCACCCAAATTAAGGGTAGGAAGTCTTGTGTAGCCCGGTAAACTATATCTTATCTCTGCGAGGATTTATTTCGACCCTATTAAAGTGATCTTCAAAAGGTCCATGATAAAGGTACGTCGTGCCATAGTATAATTAAATACAGCAGTATTCTACTTAAGGTTTGAGTTTATACGCACACTAACATATTGGATATACGTTCAAGAAAACCCTTGTAAATTAATTAATTTACAGAAATATACAAAATAATAAACAAAAATATAAAATTCATATCAAACTGTTGAGTAACTATCTAAGTACCGTTTAAAACGATATATAGATAGCGCTACTGACCCCGATCAATGCCAGAAGGCAGCGTTCCCAAGACACTAACGAGCTTATTTTGTTTGCATCAATGTCTAAATTAAGTAACATTTTTAAATAACCATTCTTATAATACTAAATTAACATGTGATTGATGTGTTTTGGCTCATTTTAGTCATTACTGTGACTAAAAAATATTTTCAATAATGGAACAAAATATCAATTTTAAACGTCATTTAAAATGTTACTCAAATTTAGACTTCGGCGTGGGGAAAATAAAGAGCTTTCGTATTATAATATTTTCGTAATTTTTCGTATTTTACGAAATTTTATCTTGTCTGGTGAAATAACAGAATCACCGGCAATGTCTGTTTCTAAATAAAGAAAACAGCATTATCTGGTTCAGAGATAACTAATGGAATACTTGTGCCATAGTATCTTTCATGGTGTCTGAATAACACAAATAATCGAAGTCAAAACATTGAAGCACCCACATCCATCTAACATGGCCTTTTCCAATTTAACAATACGTACTCGTATGTACTCGTGCCTATAAATTAAAAAAACCCCTTTATATGTATAATATCACCGTCTTCTTCTTATCGTCACTTTCATTTAAACCAATGTGGTTAAAGAGTTACGAGACTTTTTTCGTGCAGATAATATCACCGTCAAGCAAGTCGATGATATACTGCTTTTTTTTCACTATGCCTACGAAAGGTGTGTTTGCTAACTTGGTCCTATCTTTATGGTTCACGAAACATTATGCTGTCAAACAACCGCTTCAGTTTCCATCTGTAGGCCAGGGTCGTTCATCACGGCCATGATAATAATGAGGAAATAATATTAATAAACAATATAAGTATCCATACTTTCTAGTGTTATTTCACCAGGACGTAAGGAAAATCTGTTTTGTGAGTTCTGGATTTTGTCTTCATTTTTCATAGACCATATGTGCTGTAATACAAATTATAAATATTGGTGGACAATGCAGACATCACTAGTCCTAAACACGTTATTGCACTTCGTATTTTAATTGTTTGTAGTTATTAACACAATTTACAAGTAAATGACACCTATTTACCGCAAATCAATTTATAATTAATTAAAGCCGCCACTGTGTGGTGATAATAAATCCTTTGTGCTCGCGTTACATATTTATGAGCCGAGGGATTTTCGAGTAAAGCCAGTTCACACGATACGTCGTTCGGTGAATTTTATAAGGACAACTCGTAAACATGTGAAATCAATTATATTCAATAACTGAATTTGAAATTGTTGATTAAAAATAAATAAAATATTGCAGCAAATATCTACAAATTGTATCCTTAGTAATAATAATAAATATTAGTGGACAATGCATACAACACCATCTAGCCCCAAACTAAACATAGCTTGTATTAAAAAAAAAAAACTTTTAGAAGTACTACCAACTGAGCTGACAGGTCAGTCAGTACATATGATTTCATGTCCTCTCTCTCACTCGCACTATACTGAGTATAGTACCTATAGTATTTGTGCGAGTAAGATGACATAACTAAAACAATTACAATTTAAGAAACGTACAAAACATTCGCATTTGAAAAATTAACTCACTAAATATACAATCATGTCATTTGTCAAATATATTTTGACAAATGACAGAGAGACTGCTAGTGCTAGGTACCTACGTAAATAAAAATTTAAAATAAATATAAAAAGCCTGTTAACCCCTCAAATACTGAAGTTACCCTCTTACGGGGGTTGAGTGGCGACCTCACTTATGTCGTTCAGGTTATCGATAAATTAGCTGACGTTTTGCAAAGTGACAGACGGGACGAAGTAGCCGATTGATTGATAAGAAAATTTTAAAAGACGGTACCCGTCCCCCAGCAAATTATCTTATAAAAATGTTTATGTTTAACGTTCTGCTTGTTAATTAAGGAAATAATATTTTTGAAAAAATAAAATACGATGTGTATTTTCTATATTTTGCTTCCGACTTCCTCGATTCAAATTGTTTTAAAGTTATTGATATTTCTGTAATTTAATTATGAAATAACGTCTGAAATATTCGTTAATAATCTACTTCGCATTTGAGAATAAAAAAGTTTGTGTTCGCACACGCGAATCGCAAACGCCAACGAGAGCGAAGATGAAGGATGCTTCTCTAGAATAAAGAGTTTAGATGAATCGAATCATCGTCGATGCCTTTACCTATAAAATAATACGTGAGTAAATCCCGTGTTATAATGAATTTAAATGAGTACATTGCTTACATTTATGAAATATATTGTTAATAAAATTATATATTGATAATACTTACTTTTTTAAGTGTTTTATATATAATTTGTGAAAAATGTTTACATAGCAACTTTGTACAAACAGAAATTAAAATATTTTAAACACATTAACTGTACATTTTGATAAACACGGGCTTTACTCGCGTATTATTTTGTCGATGGAGGCACCGACCCTTTTTCGATTCATCTAGAATCTTCATCTCACCCTAGTTTGATCCGCGGTTCGCTCGTTGCCGCTCGAGTTCACGGTTCGCACATTTAACTGAGTTTTTCTACTCAAGAATTCAGTTCTAAATTTTTGACAGATTTTATTGAACAAGCTTTATTTCAGCTTATTTCGTGAAAAGGAACCTCATTGGTTTATTTATCAACTTCATTAAGGGAGATAATTGTGTCCACGCTCAACTTCTACGTAATGTCATTAATAATTAAATGACTTCTACCCATTATCTGTTTGCTATTAATGGGATAGTAAATTGTTAATGAGCGGTCAGACTCATTGGCAAAGAGACAGTGCTGGCAATTCTGTTGTTTCGCCGGACTAGCTAAAATTTTCTAAAATATGGACGACCTTATTTTGCTACCAATAAAGTTCAAATTAGAGTACCCATTTTAAATCACAGTTCTAAAATATGTTAAAATTATTATAAGTTTTATAGCTATAATTTTTATTCCAATTAATTCCTTTATTGAAAATAATGTATAGAGGTGTTGATAAAAACTGCGGAAAATAACCGCAGTTTTAATCAACACCTCCTTACATGATCACTAAATTGATCTAAAACACGTCAGTTATACGTTAATTTAGGAAGTGTCACTAAAAGATGTTATTCTAATTCAGACTTTAATACAAACAAAATAAGATAAGATTTTTGTAGGAAATATTATTTACTCTAGCGAAACAACAGAATTGAGGCCAGTGACAGGTTTAAACGTCTCTGTTTGTTAATTGACATAAAAATGCTGCATTATGCTCGTATGCTAACATTTGAGACTAAATCAAACGTTTGAAGTCTCGTTATCCTCTTAAATTGTATGAGATACTTACGTTTTATCACCACATAGTATAAAACAAAGTCACTTCCCGCTGTCTGTCTGTCCTCATGTATGCTTTAATCTTTAAAACTACGCAACGGATTTTGATGCAGTTTTTTTAAATAGATATAGTGATTCAAGAGGAAGGTTTATATGTATAATACATGCATAATATAGTAGAGAAAATGATCATTTTAGAGGTTAGCGTATATTAGTTCAACGTATTAGAACTACTGAGCTACAGCAACGCGTGGCCGGGTCAGCTAGTAAACTAAAAAGAAATCTGACTTCATTCATATTTAGGGTGTTTCTATGTATTGTATTATATAACTATATCTATATTATCTACATATATGTAGGCAAATTGTGTAATATGTAAGTATTTACAAAAAAACGTATATAAGTATTGAATCAATCATCTGGTACCTATGTATAACACAAGCTCTGCTTACCTTGGAGCTCGATGATGCTGTGTGAAATGTCCGGTATATATGTATTATACTAGCGATGCGCCCCGGCTTCGCACGGGTGCTGATACTATTTATACTACAGAATGGTTATCCCTAATAGATAGCCATTTACCATCGCGAACTTTTGTGTAGACCTTTTTAAGGTGTAAAATACTGTAGTACATTATTTTGATCTATCTCGTAGGGTTCAGCCAGCATCTGCAATGTAAGCGCAAAAAAATGTGTTTATTTACGACACCACATAAGAAACCTCTAAAATTATCAGTGTTTCTTTACTATATTATGCATGTTTTATACATATAAACCGTCCTCTTGAATTAGTCTATCTATTAAAAAAAACCGCATCAAAATTCGTTGCATAGTTTTAAAGATCTAAGCATACATCGGGACAGACAGACAGCGGGAGGCGACTTTGTTTTATACAATGTAATGATATACATATATATATATATATATATATATATATATATATATATATATATATATATATATATATATAATAACATGGAAAAGCCGCTTGTGTTTTGGGGACGCTGCTCTCTGGAAGTGATCTGGATCAGTTGAGATCTATAGATCGTTTTAAACGGCCCTTAGATGGCTCAACTGTTTTGAAATGTTCGTTACACTCGCCCATGAACCTAATAACGTCCATTAACTAGGGTGCAGTTCTAAGCTAGTTAATCTAATAAGAAATGCTAGTAGGAATCACTCTGTTAGAGATACTATTGCTGTAGATATAAATATACTATCATGAACTATTATGAACAGTGGCTTAGCTTCGATATGTGAAGGAAGTAAGTACCAAAACTGTACCTGAAATAGCTAGTACAGGAAATAGTAGTCTTGGTATTTTAACGTAAAATAAACACAGTCACATTCGATATGCATTATGTGCCGAGGATAATTTTGACGTTTATTTTTTCTACAACTGCATAATGATATAAACTTGGATACTACAGTTTATATTATTTACAAAAATGTACAGAATAATATGCAACAATATCAAATACATGTGAAACAGTTGAGCTATCTAAGGACCGCTTAAAACGATCTATAGATCGTTGCAGTACCAGTCAACCGGTAGAAAATGCTCTAAGCATTAAGCCCACCTATTGTACATATTTGTTTGTGCAATAAAGGATTAAATAAATAAATAAATAAATATAGATAGCTCAACTGATCCAGATCACTGTCAGAGGGCAGTGTTGCCAAGACACTGGCGGCATTGCCACGTTGAATGGCAATGCTAATACGCTAAGCCAGATGGGAGGATGTATCAAGCAGACGCCGTGAAATAATTTTGAAAACGCAGTTGGTTCCTGTTCCCCACGGGCCCAGGATCTCGACTCCATAAGGCTCAAATATGTAGACCTTATCAAGACCAGCATATTTGCGCCTTGTGAGGTTATATTATATATTTTCTCGATTAATTTCGGGTTATAATTTTGGTGATTTTAATAAAATAAAGCTATGAACTCGGGTGTGAATAATCAGACTAAAAGTTATGTATTTCTTTGTAATTACAGCAAAATAATCCGTATAATTATTTTATTCACAAAATCTGCATATTAATATAAAATAACAAATGAACGACAACGAATGTTTGTGACTTACTATAAACAATCTAAATACTAGACATCATTGTGTATTGACACATGCCATTACGGAGAAGATGTGGTCTAACAAAAAAATCTAAAGCTAGGTACTTATTTTCAGGTATTTTTTTCTACAAAACGTCACGAATACTGCTAGAGTAGTAAATATTCTAGGAAAGCACATAGCGTCGGCAAATCCCTGCTACGTAATGACTACGACAGAATATGAATTGACTTGTAATACCAAGGTTATACGTCTAACCGCAGTTTACGAGTCTTTAAAAAGTGCTACATACCTACAATATTATTACCACTAATTTCCTCAATCCGGACAATAACTGCAGGAAAATGTAGTAAAATTATTTTTAACAAAAAAAAAACTGACTTCAAACAGGAAACTAATAAGTAATAATCCCTTGACTGTCCTTCGTCTTCATCATCAGACCCCTAATGACACACAGCCCACATAATAAGTGCTCATCGATACAAATTAATCAAGCCCAAACACCAGGTGATTGCTGTAAGTCGTTGGGAGTTCGACTCGACTGTCTTTCGTCTGCATCATCACATCGACTCCAGACCTTCATTAAATAGAAGTGCTTTAAAATACTTAATGAAAAAAATATACAAACGCACTAGCCGCCACTACGATTTTCGAAGGTTCCCCTCGATTTCTCTAGGATTCCATCATCAGATCATGGTTTCCTTATCATGGTACCACCATTGGAATATCTCTTTTCCAACAATAAAATAATCATCAAAATCGGTTCATGAACGACGAAGTTATCCACAAACACACAAAAGAAATATATACAGTCGAGTTGAGAAACCTCCTTTTTTTGAAGTCGATTAATAAACATACACAAGTTTTTGATTTTAATACGGGGTTTTAGTGTTATTGATATATAAATATTCATTTCAAAATAATTACAAATATGTACATCTAATATACAATAATACAAAATAAATGTGAAACAGTTATGCTATCAAAGGACTATGTTATTTTTTAACATCCAGACACAGAACAAACACCTATATTCATCACAAAAATGATCATGCAATCAAACCCCCAACCACAAAGCAGTAGGTAGATCTACTACCAAAAGAGCTGACAAGCTAGTCGATAGTATAATATCAGGAGATCCATAATCACCCGACAGGAAACCATTTCGTGAACACGAGGAAAAAACCCAAATTTTCCAATTATCAAAACTGGTTAGCTCGTGTAGAGATCTCCAGATGAATAGTGCGATTAGTTGGGCAAGCTGGTACATCCTTGATTGGTGGCGTGTGATTGTAGGCGATTGAGTTACGGGTACAGCTGACAGTAAAGACATACTTTTAACACTGCTCTATGACATTTGGCAATTACAGATATATTACCACACTACTTAGCTTTAGTAGTGTGGTAGTGTGGTGGAGATAGAGAGGAGAGAAGAGGAGATCGAGATCGAGGTAGGATAGTATTTAAACGAGTGACGAAATAAAAAATTAAGTGACAAAAATAATTAATTTGGGTTATTGTAATTAGGTGAGCGACTGACTGCAAGTGACGAGAAATTCACAAAACAGTGACTTACAAACATTAATTTGAGTTACTTAAAATACAAAACGAGAAGCTACATAATATTTGATTTAATATTTGTTTGAGTGTCAACATTACGTCCTGCATTTTTAGGGTTCCGTACCTCGAAAGGAAAAAACGGAAACCTTATGGGATCACTTTGTTGTCCGTCCGTCCGTCTGTCTGCCAAGACCCTTTTTCTCAAGAAACATATATACCTACAGGTTTTTCGGAACCCGCGGTGCGCGAGTCCGACTCGCACTTGGCCGATTGTTTTTATTTATAGTGAGCGGTATTTTATCTTAAACTAAATGTTTTGAATATAAAAACCCACCTTAAAAAATCCTATACCTAATTGGTTGGTTAACAACCTAACCTCAATTGAAAAAAAATCTCTATCTTAATATTGAAGTTGCCCTCTCTGTATTTCTTGTTGCTAACTTTATAATTTAGGCGCACACCTAAAAATTTAATATCCAAAATGGATTATTCACAATCCACTTTTTGTTGTCGTTTTGGATTTTATTATTAATTTATATATCGCAGTTAAGTTAATTTTTTGCTTACTCAAATTCATACTACTCAAGTTACTAAAACAGTATCTCACCACTAGTCGCTAAGTAATTTTTTATTCGATCGTTTTATTATTCCACAATCAGATATGTTTCTGCAATTCACATTTTCTGGCATCTTACACTAGATCTAGGTTATTACCTGGTGGTAGAACTCTTCAGCAAGAATCCGTCTTGGTGGGTACCAGCATAGTGTAAGATATTTTTCTTCCAAGAAGTATTGTGCAAGCATTATTGTGTTAAAGTTTGAAAGGCACAAACAAACGCCAAACGAATTTGCCTAAGGCCGATGTGTGTATCACACGCACGTTCCCGGCGTAGAAAAATTCTTCTATTGAAAAATCCTGGTATTGCAATCGGTGTTATAGGAAACAGTAACAACTTACTAGCTTTGTTTGTTTACTAGCTCAGTTGTATTTAAAAAGACTATCCAGATCATACAAGTTTTCTTTAGAAAAAGACCAAGACATTGACATGTACGTTTTGTTACAGGTTTCTCAAGCTACGAGCAGAACTACATAAAGGGTCACCCACCTCAACGTTTCTTTAACCTCTTTCCCCAATCTCAATACCCCTCCTACGACTACTACCAACCCCCCCAAGGACATACAAATGAATACTTCCATCCACATCCCGATGATTGGTCAGATTATGGTTCTCATGAATTCAACACACAAAAAAACATATTTCCAGTCCTAGACCAGACTAAGTCCCAAGATATCGAAGACCCGGGCTTAGACAGCACCGGTATGCCTAGGGATGGAAAAAACCACCCGTGTTACCGGGATTGCAAGCCCGGAGAGAAAAAGACGTGTTACTATAGATTCCACGTGGAGTGGTACCATTCTATGAGCAAGGCGTGTATGGATTGCCCGTTCAATGCGACGCACTGCGGGAACCCGGACTGTGTCCCGGTGAACGGGATAGGCCGGTCCATTACAGTTGTTAACAGGAAAATGCCTGGACCATCTGTTGAGGTAAGCTAAAGTCTACTTTCTTTGAAATAGAGATTGTTTTTGATCACTAGCCTTTCAATTAGCGATTCAGGTTTGCCAATACGCGAATGATCTTTTCTTTTTAGCGATTACGTCTTTGTAAAACATAACCACAATTTTTACCTTAAAACATTTGCAGGATTTAAAAGTGAAATAAGTTTTAAAATAATGTTGAAAACAATGTTGAAAAATAATAAATAAGTTTGTGGATTATAAATAATAGTAATTAATTATTTATCAATAATAAATATATATTGAAGGACAATCCACAAAACACCCTCTAAGCCCCAAATTAAGCATAGCTTGTATTATGGTGACCAGATGACTGATAAAATACTTATAATTTTTTTAATACAAACATAAGATACTTTATAACACCCAGACAGGTTTATCCTGGGAAAGAATCGATCCCTTAACCTACAGTGCAGAAGGCAGAACTACAAACAAGCTGAATGTTTTTATAACGTATCTGAATTAATAAAATGACATAAATTTAATTATGTAATATTCCTAAGTGACGTTTATATTGAACTATTATTATGTTACCTAGTTTTTTTTATAAATGTCTCACATTGTTAGAAAATATTGTACACCATTTATCAAATGGTAGCATAGCGAACTTACCAAATAATAAAACCTGTATTATACCTATGTTCCACAATAAATGAATTATGAATTACAAACTGAGCTGACAGGCCAGTCAGTATACTATGCTCCCACACGAAATCATAAATAATTATACAAATTTAAATGCATAATTATTATATTATATTATACTCAGATACAGAACAAAAATCTATGTTCTTCAGACAGAAATCTAACCCACGACCTTCACCGCAAAAAACAGGGCCACCAACTAAGCCAGTCAAATATAGGCAATTTAGAAAAACAAGATGCTCCAGATACATAAAAGTTGCCGAGCAAAGAATATAAGTAGTGTATCTGTTATGTGGATTTCATAACACAAGCTCTGCTTACTTTGAGGCTAGATGATTATGTATGAAATGTCCAGCATTATTTATTTATTTATTATTTAATGCCACATATATAATGGTAAAGCGTTTGTAAACCTTGTTCTAAATTACACACTTGCCTAGTACGTTGCAGTTATTGAGCTCCAATACTTTTAGTTTTTAATTACTTACGGAACCACTATACAGACGAATTGAATCCTACATTCCCCACAACATTGTATAAAATTAAAACAACGAGCATTTTGTTGTTTTAACAGTTAACCACACTGTTACGGACAAAGTAAAAATTTGCAAATTGCCATTGGAAGTGTTCCGAGTTCCGCAGTTTTTATAGTCATACGATTCGTTGCAAACCACTTAAATGTTTGTAGTTTATCTTTTTAGTTACAAATGCTCATTTAAAAACGTTTTATTTGTGATGTTTATTGGTAGAGCTAAAAACTGGCTTTATTTTATTTTTAAGCGGCGTTTTTAATTTTAGAGTTACCTTTTAATTATGCAATATTTTTGATAGGCTTCCGATTAACATGGTTTCATTGGCTAATCATTGAGACTAACAAACCGATTAATAGTTATAGTTTTATATATGGTTAAATTCAAACCTGTATTATTTTTTATCTGTTTATACATTAATAATACTTATTTGTTAGTCAAAGTCAAATTCAAACATTATTTATTCAATAAAATCAAAAGGACCACTTTGAATCGACTTCTTACATGCTAGTGAATCAAGGTGCCGGTTCCGCTTAACCCCAGTTCAAGAAGAATCTGGCTAGAAACTCGTCTAATCTTAACACATTTTTGTATGTTCCTTGCCAATTTTGATACGGATGCCGAGTTAGAGCAGATTCATCCCAAGCTATTTTGTCATCTAAATAATCTGTAATTTTATAATATGCTTTAAGAAACAGTTTCTATGTTTTTTAAATTTGCACTTTAGAAATTCTATAGCTATTCTATAGTGGCAATGGAACATATCATCGAACGCTGTCCTTTTTATCCACTCATACGCAGAACCATGAAGCGAAACTTCCCCCTGAAACGATCTCTTGGCTGGGGAATCCGAATATTAATTTGTAATATACATTAGTATAAGTTTTACATATATGATTTTAATAATTACCTAAGTCCTTTTTTTTTTTTTTTAATAATTACCTAAACGCCTATGTACAGTTAGTCAGTACAATCACGATTAAATAATTAAGTGGCAATTGGTCATAAATTATTTTTTGACAGGTTTGTCAAGGAGATAAAATTGTCGTTGACGTGGAAAACAGTCTATTGGCTTCGGGAACAACCATCCATTGGCACGGTATGCATCAGAAAGATACACCTTATATGGATGGAACACCCTTCGTGACGCAGTGCCCTATACAACCCGAGTCTACCTTCAGGTACGTTCACAAGTCATTTTGAAGTTCATCTTATGATGCAATGCTTTTACTATGAATCAGATGACTGAATACTTAATACTCAACCGGTCTTTGTACAATTGTTATCTGTTTCAAAATTAAAATGTTTTTGATTGATATAAAATGAATTTTCTATTTAGAAAAAATGATTACTGGTAAATTTAATACCCAAGGTTGTATCAGCAAATTACCGTCTGTTTTGCCGCAATTCAGTGGCCATGTCCTCGTTAATTCAAATTGGAATAATTATAAAGAAAATATGGAATTGATTTAAATTTTTTTGTCTACAGCTTCCTCGTTTGAAATTGTTTTTGTTGTTTGTTATGTAAAGGTCTTAAATACTAATTTTTCATCATCGCCTCCTAAAGTTGAAGACTTCATAACTTGTGGCTTACACGACCATTAAGAGAAAAACCTAAATAAAATATATGTCTAAATGTTTTCTGATAAAAAAAACGAGATTTGAACGTCAAAATATGTCTATGTCAGTTGGGTACCTTAAGATGCCTTAAGATAATTTATTACACACAAACACACATCAAACATCACACAAATGTTTGTCCTGGGAACACATACTCACAGCGCAGAAGGGAGAACTACCTGAGCTGTGAGGCCAGTATTACCATAACAAAATAGGTTCTTTTTAACAATTTAAAACTGGTTTTTCTAGATATGAGTTCAGCGCAACCCAGTCAGGTACCTACTTCTGGCACTCCCACATCGGCCTGCAGCGCGGGGATGGAACGACTGGAGCTCTTATTATTAGAGACCCGAAAGTACAAAGTCCTCACCGACGCCTGTATGACGTTGATAAGTAAGTTGATCTGACTCTGTAATTTCGCCGGACTAAGTAAAATTTCGTAAAATACGAACGATCTTATTTTATTTGCACCTAAGTCTAAATTTAAAGTAACATTTTGAAATTACACTTTTAAATTGATGTAAAATTTACGTGATTTAACTAATTTTGTTCATGTAAAGAAGTATAACTTTTAAAACTATCATGGTTTTGCACATAATTTTCACTCAAAACGGGATATTTACCATGATATATGAGTTTTTCTGCTTCTCGATATTTCGGCACAGTTGCATGCGCCATGATCACGAGATAAACTGAAGTCTTTGCGGGTGGATGTTATTGGCAGACAAAACGGTCTACCCTCTTTCTCAGTCTTTTACTGCGAACATTACCCCTACTACCGGTTTCACTGTCACTAACAACTCGATCACGATTACGACACACAACACTCACGGTATCTGGACGCATAACTGGTACCTCACTTTTACGATTTCCACACATCCTCACCACAGGGTTCCAGGCTCCAGACAATTGAAAACCGTCTTCTCGATTGAAATTCCTGTGTTTGGTAATCTCTATTGCCTCTTGTACCAATCTTGGGATGTAATGTTTTTCAGTTGAGATTACCTGTGGATTGTGTAACTCGATCCAGTGGTTTGAGCCAGATTCTAGTAGATGTGTAGCTATGGCCGACTTTTGTGTGTCCATATTTTTGACCGCCCGGATGTGTTCTGTCACTCGACAGGCTATGGTACGTTTTGCTTGGCCGATGTAAGAGCTCCCACAGCTGCAGTCAATCTTGTACACTCCTGGTGTTTGAAGAGGAATCTTATCTTTAGGTGAGCGCAGGTAGTGTGAGATCTTCTTTAAAGGAGTAAAAATTGTTTTTATGGACAATTTTTGCAGGGTTTTCGCAATTTTGTCAGTCACTCCTTTGATGTACGGTAGAAAAGCAGGTTTTCGTTCTACTATACATCTGTGGGGTTTAGGCCTTTGTCTAACTGGAAAAGATCGAAGCTTATATCCATTTTTACGTAGGACATGCTGAACATGAGCTAGCTCACTCTTTATGGAGTACTCATCACATAGGTCGAAAGCACGGTTCGTGAGAGACATTACAACCGAGTTAAGCTGCCGAGGGTGATGGTGTGAATCAGCATGGAGATATCGATCCGTATGGGTCGGCTTCCTATAAACCGAATAGCCTAAATTACCATCATCACGAATCTGTACCATCACGTCCAGGAAAGCCAAGCTTCGATCACTTTCCATTTCATACGTAAACCGCATCTTGGTATGTACGCCATTTAGGTATGCCAAAAGGAGTTCAATCTCATGTTTATTGCCTCTTACAATACAGAAAACATCATCAACGTACCTTTTCCACAACTTCATTGGCAAGGGGGCAGAGCATATAGCCAGGTTCTCAAAATACTCCATCCATATATTGGCCACTACGGGAGCGACGGGACTTCCCATGGCAACACCATCAATTTGTAGGTAGTAATTTTCCTTATACAAGAAATAGTTTGTGGCCAGAATATGGTATAAAAGCTTGGCATATTCTGCTGGGATACCATTTCTCTGTATTCTAGTCTCTATCACCTTCATACAGTCGGCTATAGGGACGTTTGTAAAGAGGGATTCCACATCAAGACTAACCATCACCTCACTCTCATCAACCGTTGTCTGCTGAAGAATCTGTCACTACCTGCGCTCACCTAAAGATAAGATTCCTCTTCAAACACCAGGAGTGTACAAGATTGACTGCAGCTGTGGGAGCTCTTACATCGGCCAAACAAAACGTACCATAGCCTGTCGAGTGACAGAACACATCCGGGCGGTCAAAAATATGGACACACAAAAGTCGGCCATAGCTACACATCTACTAGAATCTGGCTCAAACCACTGGATCGAGTTACACAATCCACAGGTAATCTCAACTGAAAAACATTACATCCCAAGATTGGTACAAGAGGCAATAGAGATTACCAAACACAGGAATTTCAATCGAGAAGACGGTTTTCAATTGTCTGGAGCCTGGAACCCTGTGGTGAGGATGTGTGGAAATCGTAAAAGTGAGGTACCAGTTATGCGTCCAGATACCGTGAGTGTTGTGTGTCGTAATCGTGATCGAGTTGTTAGTGACAGTGAAACCGGTAGTAGGGGTAATGTTCGCAGTAAAAGACTGAGAAAGAGGGTAGACCGTTTTGTCTGCCAATAACATCCACCCGCAAAGACTTCAGTTTATCTCGTGATCATGGCGCATGCAACTGTGCCGAAATATCGAGAAGCAGAAAAACTCATATATCATGGTAAATATCCCGTTTTGAGTGAAAATTATATGTAAAGAAGTGTTGATTAATGCTGTAGAAAATCCTAAGTCAAATCAATAAATTTAATAAAATGTTAATTTTACCATACTTTAGAACTGTCATTGAAAAATGTTACGCTAGTTTGGACTTTGGTGTACGCAAAATAAGATAGATAATTAAACTCTTTATGGCAAACAGAGAGTACGATAGGCGGTTTTATGGCTAAAAGTGATGTCTTCCAAGCAACCTTTGGATGGACAGGATAGACAAAAAGCTAAAAGACAAGGTCGTTCGTATTTTAGGAAATTAGGCTCTGGCAAAACAGGACCACAACGGTCACTTAAGGCACGCGGTTGCCGCTATGTCCACTTTCATTATAAGGGCTATAATACAAAGTTACAATAGAAATACAATAGAAGCTGTCGTAGCATAACTAACTTCGTCGTTCATAATAGATCAACGAGGCAATTAAACACTATGCGAGGTTAGTAGGTGGCCTAGTTGACGAAGTTGAGTAGACGAGTTTCTTGTTAATTCTTCTCGGACTTGGGTAAGGAGGAATTAGGAATTAGAATTAGCACCACTTAACCTATTATCACACACAGACACATAAGGTTGCGGGTTCGATTCCCGCCGCGGGACAAATGTTTGTACGATCTGCAAGTATTTGTCTCGGGTCTAGGTGTTTCTATGTATAATATGTATGTATTTACAAAAACAAAAGTACATAAGTAGTATATCAGTCATGTGGTACCCATAACACAAGCTCTGCTTACTTTGGGGCCAGATCATGCTGTGTGAAATGTCCGGGATTATTAATTTATTTATTTATTTATGTAAGACATTTCAAAGTGATCCTTGTGATTGTATTGCATAATTATATTTGAGTTTGAGTGGTAGTGGACCCTCCTTCTGATCTCAAGGTCGTGAATCTGAATCAAGGCATGCACTAATGTATTTTTCTGTTCAAACAATTCACGTACGCAGTACTTTCATACGGTGAATCTAAGTGCCAAGTGCAGCAAAGGAGCCTTTGAGCGCTTCTATTCTTTCACCACACAGAAGAAGAAGTTACCTAGATGGGTGACCACAGTTGTATTATCATCGGAGCATTTCCGTCTTTTGTTAAGCTGACGGTCCTGGCCTGAGACGCAGAAGGTTGCGGGTTCGATTCACGCCGCGGGACAAATGTTTGTATGATCTGCAACTATTTGTCTCGGGTCTGGGTGTTTCCATGTATAATATGTATGTATTTACAAAAAAAGTATATAAGTAGTATATCAGTCATGTGGTACCCATAACACAAGCTATACTTACTTTGGGGCCAGATGATGCTGTGTGAAATGTTCGGCATTATTTATTTAATTTTAAATACTATTAAGCCATGACCGACGACTTTGAGTGGCCTTCACTCCATCACCAGAATTGGCCACGCAAAAGTAATGGTATACAATGTTCTAAGGCTAGTTTTTTCTTTTCCAGGTCCGAACACGTACTGCTCATAACAGACTGGATCAACAACGCTACTATCAACATCTTCACTGACCATCATCACTCTACAGGAGACAACCGTCCTCAGTCTATCCTGATCAATGGCCGCGGAAGGTTCCGCATTGTGGAGGGCACCAGAACCACTACCATGAAGGCACCAGTGTTTGAAGTTGAACAGGTGATTATAATTAGCATTTTATACATTGCGTGTGCGTACTGTTTCGACAAAGACACGGTCTGGCACTGGCCAGCATTGGTTTAGATTTTGTTTTATTTGTTTTATTTTACTGATGTATATTACATGTGAATAGTTCTATAGTCAAAGAAAGCTACAAATTTAAAGTTAGTAGACTAGAGCCTACGGCGTAGAAGTGAGTACACTATCTGGCAGATTCTCGTAGATGGTCTACGGCGTAGACGTTGAGAGGATTATTCGTCATTTATTGGCGATTATTAGAAACCTAGTGGGTAGGGAATCTTGGTAGGGATTTCTGGAATATTCCATTATTGTCGTAGATAGAGTATAAACATCAAGTCCTGAATAAAATGTGGAGTAATTTTTCATACTTAGTGCACATTAGGTACAACGGCGGGACAAAAGCGTAATTTTCTTTTGTTCAAAGTAAAATGTTTTATTCCTGAGCATTACTACCATAAAGAAGAATAAGAGAAAACTTTTATTATAATACTGAGCCGTCACATAAAAATGAGCTTTATTCCAGGGGCAGAGATACCGTTTTCGCATTATCAACGGAGAGTTCCTCAATTGTCCGGTGGAATTGTCGGTGGATGGACATAACATCACAGTCATTGCCTCGGATGGATCAGACTTGCGGCCTTTATATAATGGTAAGTTGTTTGTTTATTTATTGACGACATCTGTGGCGCGGTTGGCCAAGTTCCGGCTGAGACGCAGAAGGTTGAGGGTTCGATTCCCGCCGCGGGACAAATGTTTGTACGATCTGCAAGTATTTGTCTCTGGTCTGATTTTATGTATAATATGTATGTATTTACAAAAAAAAGGTATATAAGTAGTATATCAGTCATGTGGTACCCATAACACAAGCCCTGCTTACTTTAGAGCCAGATGATGCTGTGTGAAATGTCCGGGATTATTTATTTATTATTTATTTATTTATTTTATGTTACAATTTACACCATATCAGAGTATCATCATATCAGTGTGGAATCTGAAGACCAAGTGAGGGTATTTTAACATTCCTAGCTACTCAGTGGTCGTTAGGCTTCCAGTCAGATGCAATATAAGCGAAATGTCGGATATAAATTAAACTTAAAATAAAATCGAACGCTAAATCAAAGTTAAGTGACACTTTCTTCATATTATCGTATCTCAAGTTTTTTGGAACCAGTGTGATGCAAGGATTAAAGTGCCGTCTCAATTACAGATACAAACCACGGTGCAAATTTCAGGTAATGCTTAAGGCAATTCAAGTTGCAAATAACACATTTTGACGGCGTTAAAATAGCATTTTTTTACGCAAAAGAAATTTTAAAACATAGTATTTAATTAACAATAGCTTTTATTTACAGAAATAGTTACAGAAATTTACAGAATAATATAAAATACATGTGAAACAGTTGAGCTATTTAAGGACCGTTTAAAACTATCTATAGATAGCTCAACTGATCGAGAGCACTGCCAGAGGGCAGCGTATTATTTAATTAGGTACTATATTATGTACTTATTAGTGTAAGCTGCAAGATAAAAGCATGTTGACTTTAAGATAAGATGATGATTTTTGAAAATTTTAGCCCTCATTTCAACGATTTTTTATTTCTGTAAATAATTGTCTACACTGGTGTAGGTAGATTATAACGGTAGTATAATAGTAATGACTAGCTGGTGCCCGAGGCTTCGCACGCGTGGTACCTACATAAAAAGTAGCCTTTGTTCTTCCCCCAAATGCAATACAACTTCTTACCAAATTTCATCAAAATCTGTTTAGCCGTATAGCCGTGAAAACGTAACAAATAGACATAAACACTTTCACATTTATAATATTACTAGCTGACCCGGCAAACGTTGTTTTGCCATATTTATCTTTCGTAAAAAAATTTTTTTTTTCATAAAAAGTATCCTATGTTACTTCCAATACCTCCAAATACTCCAAATACTACTGAATGGATTCTAATGAAACTTTATAATAATATAGCTGATACATAAGAATAACACATAGGCTACAATTTATAAAGTTATTGTGTGAATTGTCCAAAATATAACGATAAGTTTCAAGAAAGTAGGAAAAATATCCACCATCTACAAGCTACTCTGGCGTGCGCTGCAAAAACCATTAGAATTACTCGAAGTTCTAATCCCACGCAGATTAAGTCGCGGGCACCAGCTAGTTTAAAATATTAGTAGGGTATAGATTACAGTATTTACAGTGAATTACAGTAAATGCGCTCACGATGCCAGGAAAGCTTCTTTTACCGAATATATACAAAAATATAACTAATTTGCCAGCAAAAAGAGATAATTATAAAACGATCACCCCTAATAACGTCTCGATCCATTACAATACTTTTTTGAACGTAAATGTTGCAAAAACACTTCCTTTTGATATTTCCATTTGTGTATTTAAATACAAATCTCCGAGATCCCTTTGTTCGTTGTCCCGTTGCGTTAGTATTTTTCCTCCTCATTATCTTTGTACTATGTAGTGTTGTACTAAACTTCCGTATCCGTAAACTGATAATAAAATAAAGAAACGTGTGCGTCTCGGGACGCCCGACAGAAGTGATAACATAAACTAATCTAACTAGCGCTGTGGGTTAGAGTGAGAGAGGAGGATCCAGCCTACCGCTACGTATGCGTGAGAGCAAGGGAAGCCAGACAGACTGGCGCCGTAACGCGTTACGTAACGAAGCGGTTTACCCTTCGATAAGAAGTTATAACTTTAAAAATTTACGTGTCGCGGGAACGAAGCTCTTTTCGTATGCAGGGTTGGCATAAATAATTATTAACGTGCCAGGCTCTCATTCTCTCAAGGGGTGGGCCTTTTAATTTTGATTATTGATGCAATAAATAACTATATTCATAAATTGATTTGCAATATATATATTTATTTATTTGTTTTTAGAAGATCGTGTTAATCATACAAATAATTTTGTATCACATATTTTGATTTCGTACAATATTACTTATACCTGGTTACTTTTATAAAAAAAGTAACGCGTTTTCGTAACGCGTTACATTTTTTCTCGGCTCGGTCTCCTCACCAACCCGCGATTAGGAACTTCATTCCAATAAAATAAATAAATATTTATGGACAATACATACAACACCATTTAGACCCAAACTAAGCATATTATGGTGACCTGATAGAATACTGATATATTTTTAAAGCATACTTATGATACTATAATATACCCAGACAGAGAATAAACAACGACATCATCAAAAACATGTTTGTCTTGCGAGAGAATCGAACCTCTAACCCACAGCGCAGAAGGCAGAGCTGAATCAACTGAAACACCCAATTAGAATTAGAAGACAGCCACCCAATTAGAAAGTCCATCCACATTACAATTCCGTCTCGTGGGTCCAAAACCAACTATTTATATCCTTATTTATTAACTGAGCTAGCTAACACGCACACCTGGTAAGTGGTGATCTAACCTGTGGGCGTTTGTAATACCACACGACCGTTTGCCGGCTCTAAACATAGTTTTTTAACCTCTCGTGTCTGCCTAATAACTGTTAAATATTATACTTTTAAATCCTGAAGTTGAATATGTAGGGAAAATATTTTTTCCAGTAATTTAATTGTATTTTGCGCTTTAATGTATTAATGCATTAACACCAACACAATATTCTGATTTCAAATACAAAAAAGTTTTTCTTTCTTTCGTTTTTTTTATTTTAAACAGTGATTAACTTTTAAGAGACGTTCATAAGTAAGAGCGGTTTCATAAATCCTAAACAAATATGAAAAATATATATTGTGCAGTTTTTTTAACACTTGAGTAATTGGGTAATTAGTGAAATTTTAATCAAAAAAAAAGTGACTTCTTAGGATAGCGTACAATTGAATTTTATGTGTATTATGTTTTATTGTAATGCGTTCGAAATCGAAACCAAGCAAATTGTAGACGGCCATTTTGCAATAACGTTTAAAATTGACAAATGACGATCAACTTCGACTATTAACGATAGTATAACAAAACAAAACCACTAGACATTAGCAAAATTGAAATCGAGACAGATGCCATTATAGGAAGAAGAAGAAGTATTAGGAGTATAAAAAAAAACAAAAGAAAAACGTATATCCCACTCTTTGCGTTTTGTACTGCGTGTGAGTGGGTATGTAATGTGTTGCCATTACAGACAAAATCCCATTTCCACTCCAGACTACCCTCATTATAACCCCTAGAACATCCCTACTTTTATACAGAAGATGCAATATTTGTACCTTCCGCCTCTGTTCAAGGATGTGACTTGGTGAATTCCTTTAATTTTTGCTTTTTAATCTCTTTTGTTTCGCCGTTGAGTTCAGCAAATGGCTTTGTAAGATGGCGTTGACTCGAGCGAATTTGAAAGTACCTATTAGCAGTAGAAAGTTTTAAATTTTGTCAACTGCAATTACGAAAGCTATGTTGCGAGTACCCAAATCACGATGAATTTTACTAGTGGCAATTTATTTAATTTAAAGAATTATGATGTCACAAAGTTGTATCTTGTCGTTCGTCATTTGTTATTCGTAAATTGTTCATTTGTGTCTTTCATATATGTAATATGATTACACGGATTATTTTAACTTGAATCACAAGGAAACAAAATACTTTTATTACAATTAATTACACCCGAGTAAATAACTCTAGCTTTGTTTCAATAGAAGGACAAAATCACGAATAAAACCGCGAATAACTCAAGAAAAATAATTAATAATAGAGCGCAATGATTGCTTCGCAAGACAGTAAAAAATCACACACCATCTTTGAATGATTACTAATATAAACATAAAATAGCTCGGGTAAAACAAATAATATTTAAACGCAATGTTTGCTCGCAAGACGGCCATAATCTCCCGTTGATGTTTACAGATTTCAATAAGATTGACACATTGTATGGATAGTATCAGACAGACGGCGTATTATAGTGATCTAAAACCAAGCCTTACAATGTATTGAATCTGTTTGATCCCTGTCTATCTGTCGAAGGCCTCAACTGTTCTATTGTTACCGATATGAAGGACAATACCTGTTACGGGCTGCTAAGCCGATCAAATTATACCTACATGAAAGATAGATATGTGTTTAACAACTAGTTTCCACATACGGTTTTTCGCATTGTACGTAGATAGCCCTATTTATGATTTCAGGTGCCAAGTAGGTAGGTACTAGGCACTAATAATAATAATAAATATTGCTGGACATTTCACACAGCGTAATCTGGCCCCAAAGTAAGCAGAGCTTGTGTTATGGGTACCACATGACTGATACACTACTAACATACTTTTTTTTTTGTTATTACATACATATTATACATAGAAACACCCTGACTCGAGACAAATACTTGCAGATCATACAAACATTTGTCTCGCGGCGGGAATCGAGCCCGCAGCATTCTGCGTCTCAACCAGACCTTAGCCTGTCCACAGAGGTCGTCAATAGGGTACCTAGTGTCTACCTACTTGGTTCGTAGGTACCTGGTCTGGCATGATAGGTTCTTAAATAGATACACGACGTAAATTGTGTTATATATCTTATTGTTTTTAATTTATCAAATATTTCGTTTTTTTGTGTATTAAATTCAATTAAATTAAAATAAAATCACAAGGACCACTTTGAATCGTCATGTAAGAACATGCTAGTGAATCTAGGTGCCGGTTTCTCCTAACCGCAGTTCAAGAAGAATCCGGCAAGAAACTCGTCTGGTCTTAACACTTTTTTGTATGATCCTTGACAATTTTGTTACGGATGCCGAGTCGAGTTGGAGCAGATTCATCATAATCGTGATTGACTTAAAAACCAACATCCATTGGCCTAACAGTTCAGTTGGTAGTAGCTCTGCCTTCTGCGCTGTAATTTGCGAGTTCGATTCTCTCCTATAACAAGTACTTGTGTGATGAACATAAATGTTTGTTTTGTGTCTGAGTGTTATAAGGTATATATATAAATGTATGTTAAAAATATGAAAGTAAAGTTAATCAGTCATATGGTTCCCATATGGCTATGCTTAGTGTTGTTACACTAAAATTTATTAATTTTTGACTATTAGTAAAAATAGTACGTAGTATCGTGGAGTTTAGGAACAAAACTCAACTTTCTACGCTCAGAGTTTTATTTCATCATGATTACCTAACAAAATGCTTGGAAAATTCAGATAACGATATATAAGCGACTTTTTTAGTAGTCCCTTGTGCGTCTTGAGGAGTGGAATTTATAGACCCTTATGATCTCTCTGAACACATTTAATGTCAGTTATTTGCCTAGTTTTTATATAATTTCCATAAAGGGGAAAAGTGGTAGGCTCTGGAGACCTTTGCCCAGCAGTGGGCCAAAACGAGCTAGATTTAATGGAACTATGTAATAACTGTACACTTTTCCTTCATAGCTTGAGAGTATCTATAGCACACTTACATTTGATATAATGGAATAGAAAAATCTATTGCTGCATGGATTCAAACCTACGAACCTAGGATCGGAAGGCGAGGCAACCACTAGACCACTAGTGTACTCAAAATATCCCTAAATCTAAGAGACCCTAATTTTTATCACACGCCGAAAGCAATTAATTCTAGTACCTCGTCGTGGTCCCTTGAGAGCAGTTTATGCCGTTGAGATAAGATAAGATAGCCCTTTGTGACTGAGAGGGTTAGATTTCTTTGTTTCTTATTGATCGCGTGTTTCATTACAGAGGTTTATTAACGGCTCTAAAGACTGATTATAAAGATAGATTTTGTTCTCCTAAGATAGTTTATTGATTTAGGCAAGACTTTGCGGAAATCCATACCAAACATTAATTGATAGTCAAATATTTGTACCATTCTAAAAAAAGATTAGAAAAGATTTTGTTTATTTACCAAATTAATTTCACATACATATTATAAGTTACTAGTGATCCCCGCTGGGTGGGTAATAATAGATACATACCTACTTAATAAATATTGATTTGTTAAAATATAAAAAAATATATATGATTAATCATTAATTAAAAAAAATGCTATCTTATTAATTATAAATGTATGTATCTAATCTAAACAAAAATTATGATTACCTATTACAAAAGTAAGCATTGCTGGGTAGATAAACAATAAATCAATGCTAAAATAAACTAAAGAAAACTATACAAAAAAAAAAAACATTACTACGTGCAAAAACTAAAACAACGTTAAAATTACATATAAGACAAAGAAGTGCGGTGTAGGGAGAATGCATACAAGGGACTTTAGAGGGGCATAAGTGAGTGACATACTAAGAGGGTATGGGGAATGGGTTGATAGCAAGAGACTATGAAAAAGTATGAATTCTGCCAATCTATTCCTAGTAAGTTAGATACTAAATAAATAAATAAATAAATAATGCCTGACATTTTCACAGAGCATCATCTGGTCCCAAAGTAAGCAGAGCTTGTGTTATAGGTACCACATGACTAATATACTACTTATATACTTTTTTTGTAAATATATACTTATTATACATAGAAAAACAACCAGACTGGAGACAACTACTTGCACATCATACAAACATTTGTCCCGTGGCGGGAATCGAACCCGCAACCTCTTGTGTCTTAGGCAAGCCTTTGCCCACTGCGTCACAGAGGTATGAGGTTTGTATGATCTGCAAGTACTTGTCACGAATCTGTTTGTTTATATTTATAAATAAATAAATAATCCCGGACATTTTACATACCATCATCTGGCCCCAAAGTACGCAGAGCTTGTGTTTTGGGTACCAACATGACTGATATACTACTTATACACTTTACCTATACTTTTTTTTGTAAATACATTCATATTATACATAGAAACACCCAGACCCGAGACAAATACTTGCAGATCATACAAACATTTGTCCCGCGGCGGGAATCGAACCCGCAACCCTCTGCGTCTTAGTCGGAATATGGCCCACTGCGCCACAGAGTCGTATAAAATGTATGTATTTAAAAAAAAGTATCAAAGTCATCAGTCAGTCAAAGTGGTATCCATAACACAAGCTCTGCGTACTTTGGGCCAGATGATGTTGTGTGATATCCGGGATTATTTAATATTATTATAATATAAGCTCATATTATAATCTTATAAAATAACATGCTCACGACTCGAATCCCCGGGCTCGGTAGATAGATGACAGGTAAAATCTTTGAAGTTGTTTAAAGAGAATATTATATTTGACAAATGCCCACGTTTTGCCCCGTAGTTAATTCCATACGTGACAAGCTGCAAGCTCATCGCCGCTTTTAAGACACGCACCTTAATTTTGTTTAGGATAGGATGTGTCGGTTTTCTCGGATATTTTCTTTCACCGTTTGAGAACACTGTAATTACGCAAATATATTTTTAGAAAGGAAATAATCATTGGTGCCCGACCAGGTTCGAACCACGACCTTATAATTATATGTAGGGATCTTATGGGGATAAATTCAGCAATATTAATGCTGCATCTAGGTACAGCGCTGATTTTTAATTTACCTGCCTCGGATAGTTCTGGCGCGAGTTACAATAAAATTACAATGAAAGAAAGAAAGAAAGAAAAGTTTATTTTGTGTCTTATGATATCATATAAGAACTTATAAACTAATTAAATTGACAACAAAATTGGTCGTCACTCAGCATGTGTTATAAACAACGTTTAGAACGCTTCTATAACGCTGGTCTTCCGTGACGCCGCGTTGGTATGCGCATCGACACTGTGGTGGCGCACTGTCGTATTGTACCATCATTATATGCAATTAATGTATTAAGTACAGTAAAAACTTATAAAAATTGATGATCATGGTATAATGCCCATGCTGTGTGTGTTTATGTGTGTGTTTTCGTGTGTATATATGTTTCCCCCAGTCTCTTAAGAGTCTGAATAATGTAGTGATGGTAGGTAAGTTATATGATATAATGATGTGATTGACCTCACATCTTAGTTGGTAATAAATCTACCTTCTGCACTGTAGATTTCATTTCTTGACAGTTTAAACATTAGATGAACATCTTTGTTTAATTGTTACATTATATAGGTGTTATGATGAACAGAGGTGTTTGTTCTGTGTCTGGGTGTTATAAAGTATCATAAGTATGTATTTAAAAATATATAAGTATTCTATCAGTCACCATAATACAAGCTGTGCATAGTTTGGTGCTAGATGGTGATGTATGCATTGTCCACCAATATTTATATATATTTATTTTATAATATTCATTAGGAATGCATTAAAAAGAACACATATAATTTATTAAATTTTTAAAGCTACACCCTGAATCTTATAACCACACAATTAGCTAGTGCGATGCTCTTGTTATCGCAAGTTATCTCTGTCATTCTAATGTCAAAGAATAGAGACGGCAACAGATTTCAACAATTCATTAGCTAGTGTGGGTTTATAAGATAGACCCAGAACTTTTACTTTGTTTAAGGCTAGTGGTGCTTTCTAAAATTGTCCACTTATATTTACTAGTGGCTCACAGAGAGCTGTAGACCTCGCGAATATTTTTGAAATTACTGTAATATAACATTTTTTACGTTTTCAATCCCCATATCCCCGCCATTTTGAAAAATTTCCAAAACTGAATCGACGAAAAAATTCTATATACCTAGTTATAGCACCTGCTCACAAAATTTCACGAGATTCGGTTAAGACGACCTGTAAAGGAGAACATCGGGACAGACGGCCGGATGTCGTTCGAACGCCGTTCGGACAGACATACGAAAGCATTTTTGCCTAAGCTGAAACGGAGAAACTCGCTTGCTCGGTCTTTAAAATAGTGTAATATCCAACCTCTTATGCATTTTTATAGGCAAATATGAAGACTATGAATGGGTTTGCTGGGAACGGAGCCGGAAAATTGCCACGAAACCTTTCTGTCACAAAGTAAAGTTGCTAACAATGTTGCGTAATAGGGGTCCCATATTCAAACATTGAACCCTTATAGTTCTGTAACTACAATACGGTCCCTATATACTCTAACTGCTAGTATGAAAAAAATAAATAAAAAAAGTAACGTAAGAGTAAAGTAAGTATGCACTTCCAAACGTTTAAATTAGTTTTTATTGATGTAAAAATAAATACATTCAAATAATTTTTATTCTATGCTGTTGCAACAAATGGGCCGATTCTGTTCAAACTATTTTATGTATTAAACAAATTTGAAATCCAGCGGTTTAAATTTCGAATGCATTTTATTGATGCAAAAAGAATGAATTCAAAAAGTTTTTAGACTATGCTGTTACACCAAATAGGCCGATTCTGTTCAAACTATTTTACGTGATAGTATTTTATAAAATTTCTTTGGAAAATACTAAAGCATATATAATCCAAAGATTTATCTATGAAAGCCGAACAATGTGAAAACTTTTATAGCACAAAAAAAATACATTGTTTGTGAATTGTTTACGCAATTTTGTACAAAAAGTTCGACCCAAAACTCACTTAATGTTAAAACCTCTGTGAAAACTAGATATTTATCAGATGGACCTTTCTAGTTTCCGAGGTTTTGTACCGTAACGATAACGATACGACCTGCCATTAGACCATGGTACGTTAAATAGTACGCAATTAATGTTAGTTATATAAAATGTAACTCGTTCAATTGTGTCGTTTGTCCTAAAAGCGTAAATTTTTGATACATACAAAAAAACTTATCTAAATTAATATTTCATTTATAAATAAATATTGGTGTACAATGCACACAACACCATCTAGAAGTTAGAGTTGACCAACTGACCTGATAGGCCAGTTAATATTGTTATTTATTCTAAAAATAATGCAGTTAGTGTCCTGAAAGTTTTTGTACTAAAGTTTAAAGGCTGCATAAACCATCGACATAGAAACTCCTGAGTATATTTATAGTTATATAATAGAACGCTTAAATTTCTATATTCGGCATTGGAAAGCATATTTTATTTATTAAATGTATAAAGAGCATCGACAGAATAGGAATACGAATCGCGATCACAAACTCGTAGAGCTACGCTATTTTATGGACTAATGTCTATCCAAGTTGAATTTCCCGATAAAAATTTTCATCAGGAAATTGGAAAAGTTTCCCAACTGCGGACGAACAGACCGAGAGAGAGGTTTTAGTTACTCGTAAACTAAGGCCAAACACTTTTTGGCTTTGAAATTCAGATAGTTTCGTAGTTTTACAGCGAATTCGAAATTTAGATGATTGTTTTTTTATACATTTGATATACCTTCGGGATTGGAGCTTATGTGTGTTTTTGCATATTGTTATGAAAATACATATTAACAATATACAAAAACATTATACACATACATACACATTGTATTTAGACCAGCCCATTTTTACCTTAATAATATACCTTACAAAATGACTTTAGTATTTTAACAGAGCGAGTGTCTCCGCTTCAGCTTAGGCAAAAATGCTTTCGTATGTCTGACCGGCGTCTGCCCGGATGATCTCCTCTACAGGTCGCATTTCTCAACCGATTTTCGAGAAATTTTGTGAGCAGGTTTTATAACAATTTAGGTTTTTTTGTCGATTGAGGTTTTGAAAACTTTTCAAAATGGCGGAGATATGGGAGTTGAAAATGTAAAAATAGTTATATATCAGTCATTTCGAAACCAGTTCTCTCGAACAGTAAAAAAACAACGTGAAAAAATCAAGTGGCAAGTGCAAGAAAGGAGCCTCCTTTCACCACACTGGTTCGAAATAACTAGTGAAACGATAAGAAAAATAAATGTGAGAGGACCTCAGTAATACAAATTTCAAAATCGAAAGAGAAGAGAAAGCCTAAATCACCAAATTCGATGCATAAATCCGGAAATTTGAAAACAAACCGCTAGCACTAAACTAATATTAGAATTTGAATCAACATTAAATTCTGTAGCGTGCCTTTAGTTACATATTCACAGAAAACAGGTAAACGAGCTTGCCTGCTTACTGGTAGGAGTACGCCGCCGGCGCCGGTGGTGAGAATCTTTAGATTGGAGCCTCATATCATATATGAGGCTATGAGTCATTAATTAATTTTATATAATTAGCATGTTAGTCAAAATTGAAGCAAGATTTTCTTTCTGACGTTAGGAGGAGCGCTAAACACATTTAGTATATATATTGATAATTATTCGATTCTCGCCGCAGGAAAAATGTTTGTATAATCTGCAAGTATTTGTCTCTGATCTGGGTATTTTACCCATAACACAAGCTCTCTTTACCTTGGGGCTTGATTGGTGTCTCAAATGTCCGGCTTATTTATTTATTTATTTACTATCTATTCTTAAAATGACTTTTATGGGAATTAAATGGGATGTCAAAGTATGTATTTACAAAATGATTATTACAATGATCTAATAACAATAAAACGCCTGCTCAGTCATTCAGATCCTGGTTTCTGTGTAAATTTGACCTTAGTTGGCTGGCCAGTCTCCATTTACATATTCAAATTTTCTGTTGGGATCAAAGAGCTGCCGTATGCTGAACTCACATTTACTGAACGTGCAGGCTTGTCCGCGTACTTGTGAAATGGATCTTCAGATAAAATAGCCTTCACAGAATTTTTTACTGGAGGTTCTCCGTTGTACAACATGCTGGTTTATAAAGAGTAAAAATCAAAGTGTTTTTTTTTCATATATTAGAAAAGAGGTAACATTTGTAAGGTTTTATATTTAACTTTTGCAACTATCATGGTTTTGAACATAATATTTTAAGTTAAATCAGTTTATTCGTGATTATGTCGCATGCAACTGCCCCGAAATGTCGGGTAGATGTAAAACTCTTATATCATTGTAAATAACGGAAACGGAATAACATTTTTGAGTGAAAATTAGGCCATATATTATATCCGTATATAAAGTTTTGTGGGTGCCGGACACAACGCGTCTAAAAGATGGCGAGACGATCTGGATGCATTCGAGTCAAACTGGCAAACTTTTACCTTGGAGCGCAAAGAATAGGAGTGAAAGAGCTGTGGGACCTTTGTCCGGCAGTGGGGCATGATAATTTAAGAAAAAAAATAGTTTTGTTTGAATCTCTTTTGAACTACTAAACTGATTTCAAAAATACTTTAATTAATATATATATAAAGGTTATTTCTATGTACTAACTCTACGAAGATAAAGCCGTGGAGCAGTTATTCAATAAAATCACAAAGATCTCTCTTCGTTTTAATATATCTTTCTAGCTTTGAAGCTTCAAGTTAATAAAGGCAACTCTTAGCATTTTATTAACTTTTATTGGTTTTTTATAAAAACATGTTTCATCTAAAAATAATATAGCTAAAAATAGTATAGTCTAAAGCTCTCATCACGTCAGAGGCCACAAATTTAATAAAATTTCAGCATCATGCACACTATGTGGGTAAAATTTACTGAAACCAGCGGTTCTAGTCGTAATGATCGCGCGAATAAAATGAAAATCCCTGTAAAGTTTTGTGCAGAATTATTCTTGCGCATTTCAGGGCTTGTAATTGTGCTCGGAGAATTAAAACTCTTTTTGCAGTGGATTTTTGACTGAAATTTGGCAAGCCAGAACAAATAGGATTTAGTATCACTTTTTGTATCACTACCATGTATATATTACATGGTATTTGCGAGAAAGCTTATATCTAAACCTTTAATATAAAGAGAAAATATTTTATTTTTTGTTCTAATGTTTGTTTGTAATCTACATAATTATGAACTTAATATCTACTTAACCGATTTTGTAAATTCTTTCACATTTAGAAATCAACATTACCAACGAGAGGCTGTAAATTATTAAAAAAAATGAGATCCTACAAAACATGCAAAAATGTATCAAAAATTTGTCTATAAAAGTCATTATTTGGTGTGCGCTGCTTAGTATAATTATTTTTATTTGCAAACCGGGGCGAGTCGTATAGGATAGTAGTATATCGGCTAGTTTAAATATAAAAGACATTAAAAATACCCATTTTTTCAAGAATTAATCATTGCTATGAAATATATTTTGAGAAAATATAAAATATACCTGTTCTAGATTTCTGGTATGGGATCCTTCAGAAACCGGTGAACAGAAAATTAAAAAAATAACGTTTTTTTATCGTTTACGGATACCGTTGTTTTTATAAGTGAAATCTCTGTTGCGTACGAAATACACACAAATACTTATTATTGGTTCAGACCCCTTAGTGTGGAATTCTGATTTGTACTTGGCCATTGTTACGGATTAATCTCGTTTCGAATTTTACAGCTATTTTAACTTGATTGGTTTTTCTACCAATTTTTTCATGAAACTTTGAAAGTTTAATCGTATAATAACGTGTTAAGCCTTAACACGAGTACCTTATGTGAACCGTAATAACTTTTGCATTACTCGAGGCGGAGGTATAATTAAGCAAAGGTAGAAAAGGGATATTCAAATCCAGGATTCCTACATAGTTGTGGCAGTCTTTTAACGGCTATAAAAAACGGTATTGTGATTTTCAACCTTATTACAAAGAAATATGACTTTGATACTTCGAACCAGTGTGGTAAAATGCAAAAAAAAATGCAATTTAATGCACTTGCCACGTTTTCAAACTTTTCAGATTCTACGGCATGCCGGTTTCCTCATGATGTTTTCCTGCACCGCTCAATAGTACTGAAATATCGCATAATATACTTTTATCGAATTAAAAAAGTCATTGTTCCACGATCGGATTTAAAATCACGATCGGAAAACGGGGACACTACCACTAGACCACCAGACCTCTCACTCGTACAATTTTAAAAGCAATATTGTGCGAGTGAGAAGACATGACAACCGTCATTGAATTCTAGTTTTTTTATTGAAGCCTACCAAAAATTCTCTTTTGCCATGATCACGAGATAAAGCGCATGCAACTGCCAAAATATCGGGATGCAGACAAATTCATATATCATGATTAATTTCCCGTTTTGAGTGTAAATTATGTTCAAACCATGAAAGTTTTAGAAGTTATAGAAGCCTACCTATTTTAAACCCACTTCAAAAGTTTCCTAATGCCGCTAAATATAAAGTTCTTTTGAGTTTGATACCGTCACCGCTTTTTAGCAAACACGGTTAAAAGTACAATCAATGCTCAAATCGTTGCCAATAGTTCGGCTTTGTCTCCAATGGATTTGTAATTGAATGTTAGGTGATTGTAGTTGCCACAGTCGTAACCGGTTTAGAACTGTACAATTCTATGAACTGTGGCAGTTTGACGGTTTGTTGGGCTTTAGATGAGCGAACAGTTTAAACTTACTTTATGGAACAGAACAGAGTAAAGTGTGTTAAATAAATATTGCCGGACATATCATAGCATAATCTAGCCTAAAAGTAAGCAAAGCCTGTGTGGTACCTATAGTACCGCATTACTTATTAATTAATTAGGTTTTATAATAAGATTAATTAACTATTAATTAATTAATCTTTTATTTAGAGATTTATCAGTAGTGTGGTAAATCTTTTAATTAATTCCCTTCGTTTTGGTTATATTGCAATAACCGTGGTCGCGGGTTGATTGATCAATAAATAAATAAAATATATTTAGTAACATTTTAAAATAACAGTTTTAAAATAAATTTAATATTAGTATCTAAGATATGGATGTATTTAAATAATTTAAATGTACAGAATAATATACATTTACTTGTAGATAAAAAACAGAATTCAGTTCACTGACCGTAGGTAGAGTGCCCAAAATGCTGGGAATGTTACCTCGTTGAATAGCCATATTAATCCTTTGTCCGAGGAAAGCAGCAGCTGTTTGATCATTGGTCTTGTCCAATAAATTAATATTTTTATTGGTGGACAATGTCCTCATAGTATAGCTTGTATTATGGTGACCAGATGACTGATAGAATACTTATATATTTTAAAATACTTATGATTCTTAATAACACCCAAACACAGAACTTTCACCTATCAATGTCAATGTCAATGATGACATACAATTACATTTTAGTTATACAATAGAAAAGAAAATATATAAATATCAATATTAAATATTATCAAAGATCATACAAAAAGGCGTGAAGACCAAACGAGTTTCTTACCGGATTCTTCTTCACATAGCACATAGCATATATGAACATGATTCAAAATGGTCCTTGTGATTTTATTAAATAAAAACATATTTCTTTTTTTTTTCAAGTTTTTAAGACCAAAGTGAACCTTATGGTCCAAATAAATAAAAATTTTAAATTGATTTTAACTTGTTACAGTATCAGCGCTGGTAAGCTACGCAGGGGAGAGATTCGATTTCATCATTAATGCTGACCGAAACGTGGACACTTACTGGATCAGAGTGCGAGGGTTACTGGCATGTGCAGCGTAAGTACCATCAACATTAACTAGGGTTCGATTCCCCCCAAAACTACCTTCAACAAACTTTTCACTGCCAGTTGATAGTAACTCCGCCTACTGCTCTATAGGTTATAGTTATGGTTAAGACAGGGCAAAAATTTGTGTGATGATCATGTGTCCTATGTCAAATTAAACGGTTCAAGCTTCTTATTGTGGTACTAGTTCTTTTAAGCCAGTGTGGTGGAAGGTTGCAATAGCACCAAAATCTAATGGTTAATATATTAAACTGGTATAAAACTACTACTTACTTACTTTCTACTTGTACTTTCTAATACATTTTTGCAAGGTCACGCCTGAATCAATTATCTTTAATTTGGTTTTTACCCTCAGGGCCAACTACGCAATCAGACAAGTAGCAGTTCTGAGGTACAAAGGCGCTAGAGCTGATGAGCCAGCCAGCCTTAACTGGAACATAACACATACTGGATCGGTAAGTTACTCCACAACTTATTCTGAGATGTAGATTCTAACATCATTTTCCGCAAGTACTTAAAAGTTACGTACCATTGTTAGATAAAAGCAGCAGTTGATATCTGAAACCGCAGTCGCAGTCATCAAAGAATCACTTATACAAAAACCGCTTTTAATCGTTTATCGTAAATCTACAGGTTAAACTACGACTACAGCAGAGATATTTGTGTGCAAAAAGTGCGTATGAGAGTAGTTATCGTACAATTCACGCCTATTTTTTGAGACAACTGAATCTGTATTTATGAAGATGCTAGCATGCTGCAAACCAATCGCGGCTGTTAACCCTATAGTTAGGCGGTATAGGTACCTATAATACAGATTAATTTCACCGTGGGTACCTTACCTAACAAAAATGATCCAACAACATAGTAAATTGGACCTGATAAACCGATTGTCTTTTGTCTAGCCTATCAGCTCAGTTGGTAGAAGCTCTGTCTTATTCGTGGTTGAGGGTTAGTTTCTTTCCCAGGACAAACATTTTGTGAGATGAATATAGGTATTTGTTCTGTGTCTGGGTGTTATTATATATATTAATTAAGTATGTATTAAAAAAAAAATATTAGTATTATATCAGTCATCTGAACACCATAATAGAAGCTATGCTTAGTTTGGGGCTAGATGGTGTTGTGTGCATTGTTCACCAATATATTTATATTTTTCAAAGCTCTAGTATTGCCTGGCGGAAACCAGTGAAAAATGAGTAGGTATACGATACAAACGCACACTTTGTATTCTTAAAAAACCCGTAGCTTTCACGTCGAAAACTATACTTTTCTACGGCATTATCCAAACATCTTAACCCTAGAATCTTAAAATGGAAGCTTATCCTAATCCCCCCGAAATTCAATACGAGAGTGTCGTACTCATAGAGCAAAAAATATATACACGTACACATTTTGCTTGTGGGTTTGTGCCGAATTTGAGTGATAATAACGAGTGAACTACCCTCGTTAGACACCCTTAACCTGTCCGGTTGCGGTCTTTCATACCTTTGATGTCCCTTTAATTACCAAAATCACGTCGGAAATGCCAAAAAACTTTAATTATATAATTTACTTGCCTAAATCCTGGTCCATTGCAGCACTGTAGAAGGATCTTAGGTATTAGTATGATATAATTGTTGAAAGACATATAAGCAAAATTTTTGATATCCATTATTACGCGAAAAAATGAGGGTCAAAAATCTTCGAATTTTAACATTTCAAACATATTTAATTCAAATTCATTCAATTATACTCCATGAACGGCCCAATGACCTACACGTGCTTGTCTATTAGCACAGTTAAAACATCTCAGTATTCTACCAAATCAAATCAATATTGATACTGATCAATATGTTTAGAGTATTGATGAATACTCTATAAATGTATAGGAAATTACGTCAGCAATACCGTATGACGTACCGTTTTTTTGCTTCTGGCCACGTGGTTCGACCGCATGGTTCGATCAATCGTACTACGTGAACTTTTTTTAACCGACTTTATCAAAAAGGAGGAGGTTCTCAATTCGTCAATTCGTCGGAATCTTTTTTTTTTTTTTTTTTCTTTTATGTATGTTCACCGATTACTCGAAAACGGCTGAACCGATTTGGAAAATTCTTTTTTTGTTTGAAAGGGTATACTTCACAGGTAGTCCCATATAAATTTTATCAAAATCGGTCGAGCTGAAAAATTAACGAATATATAAAAATTGTATACATCGATGATGTTTTCATGTATTTTCATACCTCGCTGTCTCATTAGAGCGTTGCGTTTATTTGGCCTACCCATATTATAATATATAAAATACATCTACTTTCCACTAAAAATGTATTATAGGCTCAAATTTCATTCAATGAAGTCGGTTTCTTTTTAGTTTTTAAAACGTAATTATTTACAGTTGGTTCGATTTTAGAATCTTACCAGTTTCACCTATCATGCTCTCATCCAAAAGTATACTATAAATTAAAAGAAGGAATACCTGAATTAAGTCAGTACGTATAATGTTCAATATCTGCTTACGCTCGACTTTTGAAGCTCTATAGTATAATTTTGCTCCTGCCTCGTTACATATTCAGAAGGCACTATCTCAAGGCTGTATTCAAACACCATAAAAGAGTATCAGTATCTTACATCGTTTTGTATTGGGGGCTGTATAAGTACGTGGGCTCGTAAAAAATGTGACGAAATCCTACAAAAGTAGAGCTGGGATAAGAAAAACGTACAAATAATTTATAGTACGTTAAATAAAAAATACTTTATTCCATCATAAAAACAAAACAAATAAGCTCAAAACTGAGTACACTAAGTATTACTGAGTACAGCTACCGTGTACAGTCAGCTGCACCAAGAGTATATATTTTAAAACTTAGATAATTGAGGCGTGACTTTGCGGAAATCCATTACAAAACATTAAACACATGGACAAATATTTAGTACTATTCCACCAATCTATACCATTCACAAATAAAAATACGACACGTGTTTCGCCCCTCCACGAGGCATCTTCAAGAACACCTGTTTGAACAGAAATATCAATTAGTGCACGATTTTAGTATCGGAAGGCCATTATCACTATTAATAAGTGATTGTCACCAGCGCCTTTTTAAAAACATAAAATTTGGTAATAGTAACATATAAAAAGTTTTTTTTGGTTTATTTCCTACTCCACTTTTTCTATATAAAAAGTTATAAAGTATCTTATGTATGTATTTAAAAATATATATATTCTATCAGTCAGCTGCTTACCATAATACAAACTATGCTTAGGTTAGGCCTAGATCGTGTTGTGTATATTGTCCACCAATATTTTTTGCATTTTTTGAATATATTTTTTGAGTAATTGAGCTAAAAGCTTATTCAATCTCTATCCAAAAACCAGCACTATTTTCTTAGGCGATAGCATCAACGCTGAGATTAGACCTGTTTGGAAATACCACACACAGAGGAAGGGCTAAATATTTTTGACCCACAGTATCGCACTTTCTCACTTAATTGTTTTATTTACTTACTTGCTTGTTTCCGCTGTCTTATAAATTTTCGTGTGTGTGTATATGTTAAAAAATAAACGTTTATGTAACACCATTATGCATGTTTTGAAAAATACAAGTTTACATCCTAGTACACATATCAGTTGTTTACAGGTTTAGTTGTATACAAATATATCTCCGTCAGATAAGGTCTCAGTTCCGTATGCTTTGAAGATAAATCCCACACATTCAGCTCAAACCAAGAGACGTACAAGAATAGCATATCCCTTGCAGCGAGAATACTACAAACACCTGTTGTTTAATCTGCTTGGAATGTGAGAATTGTATGTGTGTTGCCATTGGGGAGTCCATTTTACTAAATGAGCCACAGCGAATAATATTAGCAGTTGATACTAATGCAACCTGTAATTAGATGCCACAGTGCTCGAAGATTCAGATGCCAGCGATGCATAGACAAACTCTAGAGTTAACCAAATAAGCTAGTGGCCCTGTGAACTGTAGACCTCGCGAACATGTTTCGAAATTACCGAAATATAACTTTTTTTTACGTTTTCAACCCTCATATCTCCGCTATTTTGAAAAAAGAGAAAGAGAAACTGGATCGACAATATAATAATTGGTTGTCTGTAAAGTCGGTTTACGGACGAAAGTTTAACGTGACAACGTCATAACAACGTTATGCGCTCTCGCTCCGATCGTAACGTTACAATTAGCGTAACGTTACAATGAGCGTTACGGGACAAAGATTCATCCTTTTTCGTGCGTGCAGGCGTTCATCGATTTATTAGACGTTGTCACGTCAAAAGGAGTAAATAAATGAATGAAAGTAAACTCTTCACCTTAAAACTAACTAACAAACAATTTCAAAATCCCTCAGAGTGAGGTCAAACAGGTCTAGTCTCAGCTTAATGCTACTCCTAAATAGCTGTTATGAGAGAATTTCTAATGAAACATTTATAAATTCGCAACGGAAATGCATTTTTAGTACATTATTATAAAACAAATTCTCTCGCCGCGTCTGATGTCTGCTAATTGAATGTTTTTTTTTTGAGCACCAGTCTTCTTCTTCGCATACCTCTGGTACATCTCTCGTACGCAGTCTAAACCTCAAATTACTCAAGGAATAAGCGGGTACCTAAATTTTACTTAAAGTACCAACAATTCTAAATAATCTTACAACATTTACAAGAAAAACAAATCTCTTGTTTTAGCAAAGACTCTGTGAAACCTCTTTACTTGATGAGTAAATGAGGCTGTTAAGAGAATCCACGTTCATTATCCAAAGATTCTGAGCTTATCTGTTTCTTGATACCGTCATTAGGTAAATAACTTGAAAATGATGGCCGTGGAGATTCAAACGCTGGAGTAATATCGTTTTACGCTTTTCAAATAAATTACCCACTGAACGTTTATATGCACGTGAATTGAGCGAAAACCTGTCTGAGTTCTGCTGAATTGAAATTGAGTACTTAAATCTATTAGGTAGAAGGCTTAAGATTGATGTCGAACATAGTTGTTTGTGAACGAATATTCAATCAATAAACTAGTGCAGTGAACTTTATAACATACATAATGAAACAAATGTATTTGCATTTAATTATTTTTTTTATATTTAAAAAAATAAAACAAAATGCGTATTGAAAAACACGGGGCTTACTCACGTATTATTTTGTCGATGGCGGCACCGACACTGTTTCGATTCATCTAGTGAATCTTCAGGGTGTTTGATTCGCGGTCCGCTCATTGCCGCTCGAGTACCTATGCTCCAAAATGAAACTTACGAAAGTTTTAAAAGTAAAAAAGTCGTCAAGACTTATATTATAAATTCCAAAGGGTCTTTGTCTGTTTATTTTTTTGTAAACTTTTTATTTGGTAATCTTGATATAATTTATTAATGAGATAGATTGTATCTTGGGGAAGAACATAGGCTACTTTTTATGTATTTACCATGCATGTAAAGTCGCAGCCAGCAGATAGTTTTACCATAAAATACAGTATTTGAACATTGTATAACAAGATATACATACCAACCTATCAAGAAGCCTAATTATTTTACCAACGAAATAATACAAAAAAAACTCACACATAAAACATACATAATAATAAATACACCTTATATAATCTTGTAAATCGACGCATGACAGTAAGTCCCCAAGTAGCACACCAAAATAGTATTCCATTACCTACTTATGAATAAAAAACAGCATGTAGGTACTCTGCCGCATAGGAAAGGGGTAAAAACTACCCTCTTATCGGATAACGGGCGTATTATGGAGGTCGCAAAATCAAATAGCTGGCAATGCGGTGCTGTCACAGATATTGTTTGGTACCGAATGTATTTAGAGTAATTACTTCGAGAGATCAAGAACAGACCAATAAAATCCACGATAAAAAGCCTTACGATGATTAATAATAATAATAATGCCGGACATTTCACACAGCATCATCTGGCCCCAAAGTGAGCAGAGCTTGTGTTATGGGTACCACATGACTGATATGCTACTTATATACGTTTTTTTTTGTAAAAACATACATATTATACATAGAAACACCCAGACCCGAAACAAATACTTGCAGATCATACAAACATTTGTCCCGCGGTCCCCCTTAGTCCACTGCGCCACAGAGGTTGTCAATGATAAAGATTTACGGCAAGCGCTAAAGAAAACATAAAAAAAGAAAAATCGATAAAAAAAATACTCATTGAAGCCTCAATTACTCAAAGTAAAAGATTTACCACTAACATTATTCTACTGTGGATGTTTGATGGTAGCTTTATCACACCAAAACAACTGCGCTGATTTATATAAAACTAGTGGTCCCGTTTGCGAATTCGTCCGCGCGTTTTAAAAAGAAAAAAATGTTAATCTAAACCATTTTGGAATCCACTTGAACACACACAAAAAATACCATCAAAATCGGTCCAGCCGTTTAAGAGGAGTTTAATTACAAACACACGCACATAAGATTTATATATATAAAGATTTTATATTTTTAGAGACCTGAAATATCATATAAGATTTTTTGAATCAAGTACTTTTCATTGCTCATTAAGTAGCCCAAAACATCGAAAATCAGTATACTTTCTCAAAAACGACATAACGCCTTATCGTTTCTAATTTAAAAGCATAATTTGCGATTTATAAATCACATTAAATGTAAACAAACCAGTTTAATTATTTTCGCCACTAATGAGTCCGCCGTCCGTTCTATCTCGCCCAAAGCCTTCTCTAACGGAATTATCCGTAGCGCCGTGGAATTGGTCTCTGGCCTAACGCCAGCCGCTATCGGAAGGCTTTGCATAGGAAGATTAGAATAATGTAGTGGCCAGCGTAAATTATTACGCTCTAATAAATGTACCTAGCTAGGTGGACTAGACGAATCTATGCAGATAATTAACCACAACCGTCACAACCACGTTTCAAAATTATTTCAGGGCGTCTGTCAGAAGCATCGCGTGACCAAAAAGCTGGCTCCTATCTTGCCCAGCGTTTTAGCATTCAACGTGGCAATGCCGCCAGTATCTTGGGGACACTGCTCTCTGGCATTTGAATCAGTTGAGCAGATAAATGGTGTATTTGATTTAATATTAATGATTTCGTAAGGAAACCGGCATGTCATAAAACCTAAACAGATCGAAAACACTCGTAACACGTAAGATGAAGACATTGATATATATATTTTATTCTGTACATTTTTGTTAGTTCTCTAATTAACAAAAAAGTACAGAATAAAATACAGAACGCGCTAAATTCGCTCATTAAAATTCTTTCGGCGCAGTCTGCTCGGATATGTTATGCAGAATGCGCCAAAAGAATTGTGTCAAAAATAATGTTTCCTGAATTATAACGAAGGAATAAAATGCAAATGCTAATAAAAGTAATGTGGTTATTAATTGCATAACTATAAAGATCTCCAGCAACTTTATTCGTATAATAGTATTTTTTACAAACATTGACAATAGGCTGAACCTCATACGGGATGATGTTCGGGCCCCATACTACGTAACTCGCGATAACTAGGAATAGGTGTGAATTGCACAATCAAAGCTGTCAAACACATATTGGTATACTAGAGACATTAGCGTAATATCTCTAGTATACCTAAGCGTTTTTGCCTGGTGGGTGTACAAACAAATAATATGCCTATTATTTGCAACTGGCTTCCGTTATAAGTTTTTTTATGACTTGACCAATTGTCGTCGCCACTGCTACATTTACGTACTAATCTTATTCAACGTAATTTTTTTTTTCATGAACATTTGTAAAAAACACACCTTACAATTTCATGTCTCTATGATAAGGGGTTTTGGCGGTACGTTGTCTTTAACTGGTTTAGACTCATATAGTGTTTATTATTAACAGGTTCTGAATGCAGTACAACAAGGCGAGGAACAGACCAGTTCAATACCAATATCAAGGATGAGGGCTTTAAGAGCTGATGACGCCACCTCGAAGCTGACTCCTGACCACAAGTTCTTCATCTCGTATGACATGCGTCTGAAGAACAACACCCATTTCCATAGGCTACCTTATTATGGAACTGATAAGGGTGAGTTTATTCTGACAGCATTGTTGCCTCTAACGTATTTCCTTGACTGGCCTTACAGGTCAGTCGGCAGAAGCCACTAATAAGAAATCAGTACTAGCGGTTGATAGTGGGTTTGAACCCCATCTAGAGCAATTGTGTGATGAACAGATCATAGATGTTTGTTCTGTGTATGGGTGTTATAAAGTATCATTATGTACGTTTTTAGAAGTGTATAAGTATTATATCAATGATCTGGACTTTATAACACCAGCTATGCTTAGGGCTAGATGTATTGGTTTATGTATTAATAATAATATTTTTGCAGTTCCCAACAATTCCTGGGTGTACACTCCTCAACTGAACCACATCAGCATGAAACTGCCCAAAAGCCCGCTTCTCGTCTCCCGACCCTCGTCAGCCGGCTTCTGCAACGAATCAACCGTCAATAAGACCTGCCAGACGGACTACTGCCAATGCTCTCATGTCCTCAATGTTCGTCTCAATTCTGTTGTCGAAATCATAATTATAGACGAAGGTGCTGCTTTCGACACCAACCATCCTTTCCACCTCCACGGCTACAGTTTCAGGGTTCTAGGGCAAGAACGGCTAGGTAATAGTACTACGATTAATGCTGTTAAGGATAGAGATGCCAAAGGAATGATCAGGAGAAACTTACACAACCCTCCAGTGAAAGATACCGTTACTATTCCCGATGGGGGGTATACAGTTATTAGGTTTTTAGCTAATAACCCCGGATACTGGCTGTTTCATTGCCATATAGAGTTCCACGCGGAGATTGGTATGGCGTTAGTGTTCAAGGTTGGCGAGCATGAGAATATGAAGCCGGTTCCTAAGGGATTTCCTCAATGTGGTGACTATAAGGCGACTGATTACACGTTCACGTCATCCAAAACCCAGCAGCTGCGTACATAAGGTTACAAACGTATTCAGTAGAAACAGTAGCACAGAATGAGAACATTTTTATTGCCAAAAACTGTTTTGCTTTAGTATTTTTTAACAATCAGAATTCATATTGTTTTAGTAGTTAACTTGTATTTAGACGGTTTTAAACTCTCTTAGTCATGGAATCATTAGTCGTGTGTCGATTTTCATCATACTTTTAACGTGAGTGGATGCTGTTAGTGTGATATGTCATAATATGAACCCAACGATTTTGAAATTTTAAGACCAAGTGAGGGTAGTTTTTAAATTTAAGCCCGCGACCATGGTAATTGCAACATAACCGAAACATCGCGAATAAATTAAACTGTGTTAAGCGATAAATACTTGTGAACTAATAAAACAAAATGTGTTACAATAATTCTTAAAAATATCTTCAGATCTTGCTACAGATTGTAAGGTATTCAATAGAGGTATCTCTATATATGCTAATTTTCTATTGTTGTGAATTGCTTGGATTGGCGTGACGTAATTGACAAGTATTTTCAATTTCTATTGCCCGTGCCATTTCAAATGCCGTTTAATATTGCCATTTAAGTATAACTTTAAAAATGATGTTAGATTTTAGTTCAATATCATAAGTTTAAGGATGATTGTTATCATACATAGGTTCTAAAGAGTATATAACTTTACTAGGTATGTATAAGATAACTAGTAAATTTCTATAATCTTTGTAAGGTTAAGGCTCTTCGGCTTTGTTATGTTAATAAACGTTTCAATATGAGTAGCGTCGTGGATCATTGCAATTTGTACTTTATGTGATTGATATAAATTTCACTTCATGACTGTAGTAAAGCCTGTTCAATATGAATAGTCATAAATCCATGAATTTTGTCATCGACATAAATGTCACTCAAGCACTCTTCAATTATAATCATTATCAACCAATCACAATAAATCTTGCCACGTTTGGCCTTTTGGCATGTTTTTATGCTATTGAAATGTAGTAAGTAAAAACTCAGTGACTTTACCTGTTCAATAACAAGAGGTGTGGGATAATAATTATATAAATGACATATTATGAACGTTACTAGCTCAAATGATTCAAGGCTACTAATATTCAGCTACCAAGAGACAGCACAGAAGACCTTTATTTATAATAGCGATATCTATCAAAGTATTATGTGAAATGGAGTTTTTTAGACAACCGAGCCAGCACACAAGCATATGGCCACATGATGCTAAATGGTCACCGTAATCTATGGACGCTTGCAAGTCAAGTCAAGTCAAATGATACTTTATTCAACACAATCACAAGGATCACTTTGAAATACTCGTAGCAATACCATTGGAACACCAAAAATACCAAACATGTGTTGCATATCCTAAGAAATAGTTATTTTGTCTGCTCAGTCTGTTGTCACTTGCTCCAGTGTACTACGAACCAAAACACAGTAATGCTTGCATACTAGTGCTTGGAGCCAGGATATCTGGCATTGTGATAGTACCCACCAAGAAGGACGAAGACGTTGAAGAGGTTTCTAACATCAGGTTGTGCAAGTAGTTTTAGCTAGGCTGACAAACATCAATGTTATAAAACGTCATACTATTGTTGCTGTTAACCAAGTCGAGATTAATAATGATTTATTATTTAAACATAAATTAAGTATAATTTCACTGATAACGGGATGTTTACTATGATATGTGAACTTTTCGGCTTCCTAATATTTCGGGACAGTTAGTTACAAACGCCATGAGCACTAGATAAAATGAGTTCATCTTTTTTAGTATATCGTTTTGAGTGAAAATTATGTTCAAAATCATAATAGTTTTAAAAATTATAAATTAAGTAGATTTTAGGTTACCGCTGGAACTTAGTGTGATAAAGTTATGTAATAAGTCCCTAAAAATATGTTCCTATATCAGTTTTATGGCATTTCTGTAACTACCTTCGAATATATATATTGGTATATCTAGCCATATTGAGAGCATATTGTGTTATTATTGCTTACATGCGCGTTGTAGATTAATACGTTGCATAGCAACTTAAAAACTCGATGATTAGAGTTTGTAGGTTGTAAAGCGGAAAAGCAATATGCCGTGAAATTTGCCACTCTAGCCATATTTAGAGCATATTGTGTTATGGCTTAATACGTTGTAAATCAACTAAAAAACTCGATGATAAAAGTTTGTAGGTTGTAAAGCGTAAAAGCAATATGCCGTGAAATTTGCCACTCTAGCCATACTTAGAGCATATTGTGTCATGGCTTAATACGTTGTAAATCAACTAAAAAACTAAATGATAACAGTTTGTAGGTTGTAATGCGGAAGCAACATGCCGTGAAATTTGTACATGAGCTCTGAAGGAAAGTCAATAGACAACTTAAGCAATGTTTAGTTTCTATGTTTATTTTTTAAGAATTATTAACAATGTACTACCTAAGTATTTATATCTAATTTATTGTAAATTTAGCTACAGGCCGTATTCAGAGCGAATCTCGAACTCAGATCTAGAACCAATCATAGATACTTTTGACAGTTGAACTCAGTAAATCTATGCGTAGTTTTTGATCTAATTCGGAGTTTTGTGCTAAAATACGGGCCTTAAAGTGATTAAACCTTTGCAGGCCAAAGAATAATAAAACTAATTAAAGCTTTTTGAGATTTTATTTACTGTTCTTCATTGTTTGGATAACAAAATTACATGGTGACCTTGGATAACGATGGGTAGGAACACAAAATAATTTGCTATTACATGATGCGACACAGACAGACAGATCAAGGCTTGAAACTTATAAGCTGATTACATATTTAACAGAATCTACCGCGCAAAATGAGTCGATTCATTCAATGAGATCGATTCGTTTGACGCGGATTTGTGTTTGAGTTTACAAATATTTCACTTTGAAAACTTTCGTGAGTTGTACATTTTGATAAATACGGGTTTTACTCTTATATTTTGTAACGGTTTCGATTAACCTGGAGAATCTGTCTGTCTTTCATGAAAACTACAATCTGGGTCTCTTCAAATCAAGAGTAAATAGGTGTCTTGTGTGCCCCATCGTCGGCCGCATCGTCGCTTACCGTCGAGATCGTGGTCAAATGTAGGTCTATCCATAATAAAAAAAACAAAAATAATCTTCAAAACTTTAATATATTGAACCCGTGCTTATCAAAATGTAAGATATAAATAATAAGGAAAATAGATTCGTTTGGCGTGCACGTTTATGACATCGGACAAAATAATAATAAAACACATTATTTTACCTCACAGAAAGATCGCAAAGCCATTTCCTATACATAACAATATTCTGCTCACCTTGTTATCAAAAAACAGGACCTTATCACAAAAAATAGATCACAACAAAAACATCTCCAGGGAACTTAGCCAATTAAGATAGCAGGGACTTAAATCAAGTCACAGAAAGAAAAGGGAGTGATAAATACAAGGATGGTTTCGGGTGAATGGGAGAAAAATAGGCGCAGGGAACTGTGGAGTAACAAGAATTAAGTAGAGCGTGAGTATGAACCGTATAAATAGACTGAGTTACACGCATGAGTGACAATCGCAAACCTTTAATGCCAGCCAAGCGGTTGAGTTTCGAGATGTTTCGAAATACGACCCAAAACGGATGCTTTTTTTGTGGTCTCATTACACGTTGTTTTTATATTCGATCTTTTATCATGGTAATAGAGTTAAAACTGCGATAAAGTAATACCTAGTTTATTCTAGCTCCGTAGCTAATGCTTGGACGTGTTACTTACAATAGTACAATAGTAATACGCAAAGGCGTATATACATGCTGATCAGACAAGTTTTAGTACTTAGTATTAGTGAAAGGGAAAAGTGCAAGTGCATAGAAGCAGATCCTACATACTAAGCAAGAAGTAGACAAATGACTACCTCCACGACTATTTACTAAGCTTTTGTCGCTTGTTAAGTCGTGTGAACAGCCAGGATGGTTTGGTCCACGTTCGTAACTAAGATTTCATAACTAGTTATATATCAGGATTTTTTCCTTGTTGATAACTAGAACACATGATTTTTTTTTCATTTTTCTAACGAGTACTTCTTAGTTATGTATGGTCTCCTGGTACACTGGACAAATTGACATGTTCAAAGCTCGTGTAAAAGGCATAACGCTGTTTAAAAAATATATTTAAAGCATACATTAAAGGTAGTCTTTTGAAGAAAGCTTATTATCATATAGATGACTATATTATTGATAAGAATACATGGCCTCATGTCGCTCTGCCGCCAGACAGTTAACCGACACACTTGAAATGTATAAACTCTCTTGTATTAGTATTTCGTAGTTAAGGTAGTTATAAGATGGATCATATAAAAAAGCGCTAGGACCAAGACGAGTTTCTTGCCAATTCTTCTCGAGCTTGGGTTAGGATGAATTGGCACCTAGATTCACCTAGTATGTAAGACGTTTCAAGTGATCCTTGTGATTGTATTGAATAAATCATCTTTTGACTTTTGACTTGACTTCGATATATTTTTATGTCCAAGTTGATGTTCATACTCAATAATTTACCTTATTGCTCTGACATAAGAACGATGGAAGCTTAGGGCTAAATGGGAGAAAAATAGGCTGCGTTGCCACCTATCTAAGATCTCTTGCGTACATTCTTTAACGGGATTTTGGTTACACAGGTATGTAACAGTGATTATGTGAGAAGAATGCTGAGAGGAAAATAATTGCAAATAGAAGAGGGATGATTAATAGCAACCTTATACTAACTTAACTCGTCCTTCCTGCGGATCCTGTCGGCACGGTCGAGAGGTTAGTGTGGGTACTTAGGAAGGCCTGCGATATCAAACAGAATCCCAGACAGAGTGGCGTCAGTGGAGAGGAAACTTGCTTGCTGGAGTGGATCCATGAACGAAAGTTTTCAATTACAAATAACTGCCCTGTAACTTCACTGACGCATCTACATCTTCAACAGAATTACCTAAATTCAATGATGATGATGAAACTTATTGACTAGCCTGTCAGCTCAGCTGGTAATTGCTCTGCCTTCTGCGCTGCAGGTTCGATTCCCAGGACACACATTTGTGTGAGGAACATAGATGTTTGTTCTGTGTCTGAGTGTTATAAAGTATCATATGAATTTAAAAATATATAAGTAATCTATCAGCCATCTGGTCACCACAATACAAGCTGAGCTTAGTTTGGGACTATATGTGTATTGTATTGTGTGTATTGTACACCAATATTTATTTACTTATTTATACGACAAGACAGTTTTCTACACACTATTCGTGGATCGTGGAAGAAGTCGTTCAAAATGATTTCGGAGTAGTTTCTTTGTATAGGCTTTTGCAAACTTTTGCCTCTCAGCCGGGCCTTGGCCCACTACGCCACAGAAGTCGTCAAATAAACGCACAGTGAATGCTTCCAAAGTGAAAAGACATAAGAATGAGTCAAGTGGTTAAGAAAAAAAGAAAGAAAGAAAAACATTTATTCAGCACACACGAAAACATACAAGAACACAAGAGCGGAAAACAGACTAAAACTAAGCTTCAAGGGGAAATTGATACAAACACATTATAACAAACAGAAATCAAACTATGAAACTATGCATAAAAAATAATAATAAAAAATAGCCCTTCACGCGAACCAAACCACATTTAAGTGTGGCTGAAAAGGTTCCATCTCTGCATGTGCTACTTCCGGGCACGGAAATAGCGCTGGTTTTCAGATTGAAAATTTTTTGGAACGACCTCACGAGGCGAAAACAACAAGAAAAAATAAAATAGATATAAATAAATATTTTCCGACAGTGTACCTAAACCTATTTACAGACATAATTACAAAAAATATACAGAACAATATACAATTATATAAAACACTAATTAAACAGTTGAGCTACTAAGGACTGTTCAAACCGATTTACAGATTATTATTAAATAATAATTAAATACATATATTTAAACCGTACGTCTAAACGTAATGCTTTGTGGTAGTGTCAGTGTCAGTTTGACTTAGGTCAAGTCCCTAAGTTAGGTTAGGTCCCTAACCAATTTAATAATCTAGTTTTAAAACAAAAAAAGAGGCATTTGTTTTTTGGAACGTTTATAAAACAGCCTGTTAATCAAATTCAAGAAAATGGCCCTAATAGCCGTAGTAGTTTTTCTTGTAACATTTAATAATATACTAACATCTAGAAACATTTCAGGTATCCCCAAACAGTAGTTTAGTCAGTAGCGGGGAGGGGGAGGGTTCGGTTTTAGAAAACTGTTCAAGAAACCTCCTTATATCTTACCTATTTTACTAGTAGTGGAGGTATCCCTAAAACACATTTTTTTTAGAAGTTTGTACTTCATAACTTTGCAGGGTCATATAAAAAATTGTGCTAAATTTCATAACGATAAGACGAACGATTTGCGAGCAGCAATTCTCATTAGGAGCGAACCGACAGACAGACAGACGGACATACTGAAATTACAAGAACTTGTGGACTTCGTAACCCAAATAAAGCATCCATCTACCGTCACCGTAATTCAAGCACGTCACAGCTAATACTTCAGTTATTTTGTTTAATTGTGTGATGGAAGACGGCGAGCAACGGTTTTGCCTATGTTTTTGGTGGGTGTTATTCAAGCAATATACTTGAGGCTATAGCGTTTGAGATATATTGTATTTCCCGAGCCGCGTAGCGTTTACATGACATCACTACCATCAAAACCATTGCTGACTATTTCGGGGCCGTGTCTGTGCGGAAACGGTTCCTACACGCAATGAAATGGACACATTACGAAGCTGACCGCGTCAAAAGAATTGTGGTATTAAAATAAGGATTTTACTCCTTACCTCAAACTACAGCCACAACAGACTCTTTATAGTTGTAAAACCTTACCTAGAGCAAAAACCTGGAGCAGTGGGCCAAGGCCTGGCTGAAACGCGGGTTGCGGGTTGATTCCCGGTGCCGGGCAAATGTTATCTGCAAGTATTTGTCGGGTCTGGGTGTTTCTATGAAAAAATAATAATTTTTATATGAAAGAAAGCTAATATGTATATAAGTAGTATATTAGTCATGTGGTACCCATAACACAAGCTCTGCTTACTTTGGGGCCAGATGAAGCGATGAATGTGATGAATGTGGAATGTCCGGCATTGATAAAAAAAAAACGCAGTACGCGCTTACACTTCGGTGTGACTCACAATCCCCCCCGCTTCAAGACCAGTAAATAAATATTAACGTTGATGGAGTCCTGGTATTGGTTCCAATCCCATAAAGGCCTTATATTTATGATAAAAAGTATGGTATTAGTAACCTCAGTTTCGCTAACGTACGTTCCGGAACCTAATTTACAAAAGCTTTAAAAAAAAACAATGATAAAAAAATATTTTTCTAAACGTAAAAATAAACGACATAAAAACGACATAGTCCATATTCATTACTATTAAAGAAAAAAAGGTTTTGTTTTTTTATTTGTTAATTACCTTAACGGTTAAAGGTATAACAGATTTTGACGAAATTTTGGGGAAATTTGATTGTCTTGGGGAAAGAGTACACTTTATTGACTGATCTGTCAGCTCAGTTACCTTTTACGCTTAAGGTTGGGGTTTGATATTCATCCAGGACAAACATGAGTGTGATGAAACAGGTGATTGTTCTGTGTCTGGATGTTATGAAGTATCATATGTTTTTAAAAATATATAACTATTCTAGCAGCCATCTGGTCACCAAATACAAGCTATGCTTAGTTTGGCGCTAGATGGTGTTGTGTGCTTTGACACTAATATATAACTATTTATGTATATACCACGTATCCGAAGCTGCGGGCGGTAAGTTGTATACATAAATAATAAGCTATTATTATAATATTGTACCTACTGCTTTTGCTAAGTACTGTACTTTTAAAATTTTAAGTTATTGTAAATATGTATTTGTCAGTTTTTCTTTTATAACTGACAAACCAAATAACTATTCAAATAACTGACTAATCTGTTTTTAGTTCTAAACTTGAGCTGGATTTTGAAATGGCTCCTAGCTCAAGAGGACACTTGCTGGTACTTAAAATAAATCACAGCGAGCTATTTTAAAATAAATCCTAGCACATTTTATATTTCAATATCGCAGTAACAAGGATAATTAATTTGACTATAATTTATCGCTTCGGCTGTGAGCGCACGAAGGGAATTTATTCGCTGCTTTTTTCTCATAAAGCTAAAATCTTGAGATGTTTTAATGAAAACTGTGAAAAATAGTTTGATCTATTTGTCAGTTCTGTAACTTCAGACCAAAAACTTTCCCTTCGTCCATTTCATAACCAGTTATGTATTAGGATTTTTTTCACTGTTTTATAACCATGAATTTCCCATTTTTATAATGAGAACCTCTTTGTCATGTATGGTCTCCTGGTACTCTGGACAACTCAGCAACCAGACAGAATAGAGTCAAGAGAAAAAAATAAATTAGATCGAAACCAGTTGGTTAGATTATGTTAGAGTATGGAAAACAACCGACCGCCAAAGCGCCAGAAGAATATAGTTTGTCTGTCTAGATACATAACTCTGTTCATTAGCTAACCAGTCCGGATGAGAGTCTGTCCAGATGCTACGGAGGCATTTAGGTTAGGTTAGGCGTATGAGGAAAATTTGCTAGTGCCACTAAGCTAAGAGGTTCTCGTTATAAAAATTGAAAAAATGTCTTGATTAATAACTGGTTATGTAACATTTAATAAAATTCCTTGTAGTCAAAAAAAGTAGTCATGAAATCTAGTTACGAACGTGGCCGAAGGGAAAACTTCAGCTTGAAGCTTAACGAACGCTAAGAAGGAGCTGTCACAGCTGCATACCTTTAAAAGCACATAAACCAGAAAACACACCATATTATACACCTGTAGTAGTACGACCTTAATTAGTCGCTTCGGCAACCTTCTTTAGTAACCAACGTGCCGTCACGAGCCGCAGGACGGCCGGAAATTGGTTGAATAATCGTATTAATTCGGAAACACGAACGTCGCCGAGGCGCCTTATTTAAATCGTAGTACTGGTTGTCATCTTTGTTTCCTGTTTTCCGTTCTTTCCTATGTAACATAGAAAAGATTGGGAGAAAACTGACATGTCATTTTAAGATTTACTTAAAACTACGCCGCCGCTAGGTCAAGGAGACAGACACCACACTAAAATAGCGCAAAGTAAAATCGACTCCCCCACAACTACTTGAAAATTTATATTTGAAAATCCCAAGCAGATCAGTTAGACTTGCATGCCCCCTAGCAGTGCCATTTAGTTTAACTAATTATACACAAAATTCATGCTTTAGCAGTGTAGTAATAGCATATAACAATCTGGCTGACATCCCTGAACTTGACCTTTACAACATTCAAACACCCAAAATACATAATGTTTTAGCGGAACGCTGGTTTGGCATGTCTTCTTAACTATTCTTACCATAATTTTGTTATTTTCTCTTATTTGTAATAATATTTTATTTATTTATTTTGTAAATATATATCATATAAATATACAATTACTTATAGATAAACTATACAATTCAGTTCACTGACCGCAGGTAGAGTGCCCAAAAGGCTGGCAACGTTACCTCCTTAAATGGCCGTACTTATCCATTGTCCGAAGTAAACACCAGATCCCTTTGATCATTGGTCTTGTCCACCAGTCTCTTTGATAACTCTCTGTATAAGAGCCACGCCTCAGGTCCCCATGGACCTAATGTTTCTACCCCAAAAGGCAGAAATATATAACCATTGCAAATAAATGCATATATCCGCCTCTTGAGGTATTCTACCGCAGCAGCAGCGGCACCCACATATCGTCTACTTAGACGTAGACGATACGTGAGATGCTGCAAGAGTGTCAAACACAGGTCATATTTTATTGATTTATTAGATGTAAACAATTTCATATTCATTTTTTTTTGTTTAAGTCATATTTTTTTAATGACGATGAAAGCGATAAATTAGTCTATAGTTATATATTTAGTTTATAGTAATTAGTATTAAGAGACTGTTTGTTTTCCAATGAAAATAAAATATTAATCTTAAACTCAAAACTCATATACTCAAAAATTCAAAAGACATAAAATAACCGATGCTTAAATAAATTTCAGTTCTACGATTTGATGACGCATTTATGAGTAGGCCAGAGCTCCAACAGTGCACACTTCGAAGGCTGAGAAAAGATGATTTTTTATTCAAACTCAGTAACCCAAATATATGTTACCCAAGCCTTTGTTCCTTAATATACGAAAAGATTATCAGAGTAATAATCATACAAGATCACGGAGGGTAAGCCACTGCATAAATATTCTTACCTTTGTCCAAAAGGCCTTCTTGTAACAAAAGAGTGACCTTTAATAAAGAACTTTTAGAGGCACAATGGAGTAAAAATATTCTTTTGTAATGTCAGACTAGAATTACGTACGATTTAGTGATGTGTTTCATATAAAAATACTAATATTACTCGTATTGTACTGTGACGTATTTATGTAGCCAAAAACGATCGAAGGTTTACCTATATTTACGCCAATGAAATGCTGCACAAGCACTCATGGCTTAGCTAAGTCATTCCTCCGACATCAACTACGTTAAGAAACCTTCTGCAAGGCCAGTCCTTGGATGGGAACGCACTTCATTTAGACGCTTCCGTACTTTGGAGGGTATGCAAAGCTGATGGTCCTGGATTGTCTGAATTTGTTAAACCATGATGTTTCTGTAGCAGGTGTTTATAAATTTCAACGTGAATATTCGACTTATGTCTAATTCCGTAACAAACCTCAGAAATAGTGCAGTTTGCAACCGCACGGTGTATAACCGCAACGCGTGCTAGGCAATATTAATTGTGCCCTCTAAAAATACTGAAGCCACCGGTATTTATGCTTTAGACTCCAACACTCGCTTCATGCTCAGCGCTTGCATCCAGTTTGTATTATTCAAGTTTGTACGAGACAACTTTTCATGGACTCTTGTTTCAAAACACAATGGATTTGCAGCGGACACTATTGTTGGCGAAGATAAATAAAATAAAGCACAATGTTTCCGTTCCTTCAGTATGTTTGAGTTGTTGGTTCTATTGCAAATTAAAACTCAACAGTTAAACAAAACATAGTCTGCTACCAGGTGATGTGATGGTTTAAAGTTAACTAAACAAACGCTGGTTATAACTGGTGCAGTTCAAACGTTAAATCAATCTGCGACGACGAATCTGCCGGCGACTGACCATGCTCATTTCGGGATCTTCCTCGTCTTTTTAGTCTAACTGGTTTATCCAGCAGGAAGTATTGTCCTTGGGTATAAATAGAACCACTACTAGGTAACTGTTAGGTATGAACAGAATTATCTAAATTATTCTAGCACTTCGGCGGTTGCTGCCGCGGCACGCTCGCTATGTTCGCTCATTTTGCCCGTTATTTTCAATACTATTGTTGACTTATCGTGTCTTCCTTACTATACTGATCTTAGGTTAGGTTAGACAATGGCCTCAATTCTGTTGGCACCAACCTAACTAATTTTAATTAAAATTAGGTTTAGAACTGTCAAATGAAACTGGTATTCTGCTGTTACCAATTTATCCTAATTTAATTTTATCTAATTTAATTAAGCGTTCCTAATTTAGTTAGATGGTACCAACCGAATAGGTTTTACAAATGCTTTGACTAACTAAGATATATTTTAGACAAATCCAAATTTTAGAAATGAACCAACCGAATTGCCACTAATGTAATCGTAACGTAAAATGTTACGATATGAGCTTTCGTATTATCAGTACATTTAACGAAGCAGCCAGCGTCGCGTGCACTATCCTGTAGTAGGTTTTTTGACGAATCCCATTGATTGTTACAAATTTTGTGAGACCCAAGATTTTATTGACACAATCTACCTAATTATATTCATTTTGTAATTTATCTATGTTTGATCAGTTGTTGTTTATAGTGACAAGCTTTTTATAAGCTTTAATATTCTAGCTGTGCGGCATTTTCTATTGTTATAAATTTGTAATTACCATGTTATTGATTTTGTAATGTGTATTTTTGCTTTAATTTGTGATTTATTATTTATTAAATTATTTGAATAATTCTTTCTATAAAATTGCTTAAAAAAGTTGACATCTAATATGTAATTCATTAGAGTAAGTGGTCCTAGATCGTTCTAATTATTAATAATAAATATATGACATTATTTAAGGTTATACAGCTCGGAGTAAGGAATAATTGAGTAAAATTAAAGAACCAAGAATCACGACTTCGTATAACACATTCCGACTGTAAATGCGCAAGAGCAGCGAGCTTGAAAGCTCACTGCGTTTGATGCTTAATACGCTACAATAAAGTTATCAATCAGGCGCCAGCTTAAAAATAAGAAGTTCTCAATTCGGCATCATTTTTTTTGTATGTATGATATCTCAAATATAAATTAATATAAATATAAATATAAATGATATAAATATAAATTATTATAAATTATGTAAATAATATAAATGATTAGCCGATGTTTATAATTATTTGGTGTGGATCTGATGATGGAAGACATAATAAAAAAAACTCGAAACTCCTTAATGCACGAGAACAAATGAATCGTAAATTAGTAATTGCTTTGGTAAATATAGTTAGGAAATAACAATCGGTACAGTATATATCTTTCAGTGGTCAACTGTATTGGCAATGGACTTTGAAGATACCTTAAGTAGAGTCGTATCACTTCAGCACTCTTTTCTTAGCTAAGTCTACTCACAATATATCGTACCGGCTCATGCAAAATCTAGAGCATTTTATTCGTGATGTGACTGAGACTGTTTTGTCTCAATAATCACAATAAAGCCATTATTACCATTTAAATAATTAAATTATATTTCATTTTAATTAAAATTAAAAACTTTTTAATATTTTTTTCTTTATCACACTTTTTTACGTCATATTAGTTCGTTTATTTGAATATTTTTTTATAATTAATAAAAAAAATATTACATAACATAACATATTATTTGTATTTAGATTATTTATATAATGGGGTTACCCATTATTGAGCAAAGTTTTTATCTCAATAGTACAGTAATAGTGGCTAACGAGACAACGGAGACTTGACTTTTTATCTCAGTAGTCCTAATAACTGCTTTTCTTCTTTTTCTTATCGTGTCACTAGTTATTTCATACCAGTGTGGTGAAATGATAATGCGCCTCAATGGCTCCTTTCGTGCACTAGGCACATGTCCTTCTACACATGTTTTTTTTATGTTTTACGACACTTTTTATGTTTTGACGATATATTTCTTTTCGAACAGAAAATCCATTAGTCCAGAAGACCGGAATCGAACCCACGACTTTAAAAGTAGTGCCATTGAAAGGTAGCGCCACTACTACTAGACCACCAGTTTGCTGAAAATAGACACCTTAAAATTAAAGGAAATTATGATGTATAATTTTTAACAAAAAAACTTCAAACTGGAAACTAAAAAGTAAAAATCCCTTGACTGTCATTCGTCCTCATCATCAGACCCCTAATGACAGTCACAACCCATCTAGGTGTAAAGTTCTCATCAATACAAATTAATCAAGCCCAAAGACCAGATAATTGCTGTAAATCGTTGAGGAGTTCCTTCGACTGTCTTTCGGCTCCATCAGCAGGTAGACTCCAGACCTTAATTAAATAGTAGTCCTCTAAAATACTTGAAATGAACGAACTTACACTTGTAATGAAAAATAATTATAAACGCACTACCTACTACGATTTTCGAAGATTCCCCTCGATTTCTCTTGGATGTTATCATCCAATCCTGTTTTCCTTATCATAGTACCACCTTTGAGATATCTCCTTTCCAAAAAAAAGAATCATCAAAATCAGTTCATAACGACGAAGTTATCCGAATACCCAAAAAAAATATATATACGGTCGAATTGAGAAACCTCCTTTTTTTGAAGTCGGCTAAAAATGGAGTTCGTGGTCTGTTCACTTTCTTCTTCAATCAGTCAACTCATCAGTAATTTCCTCGTCAAAGCTAATGAAAAAATAATGAGCTTCTGTAATTTATGCGTTTTAAACATTCAAAATGAATTGGAGTGTTTCCTAGCACTTTCATAAAGAAAATGATTAATGTGCAAATTGGCTGAGGTGGGTACGAAATTGCCTTTCACGAGGATCTTTTAAATAATATGCCGCAGTCAATGTTTCAAACAAAGAGATTGTTGACATACCCAACGCCAGAAGTGTTTAAATTTTCTTTTCCTCCAAAAATAATCATGGTCTGATTATATCTATTAAATTTAATAACAATGCAGAATGCACAATTTTACACAGCATCATCTGGCCCCAAACTAAGCATAGCTTGTGCTATGGTGACCAAATGATTGACATAATACATATATATTTTTAAATACATACTTATGATACTTTATAACACCCAGACACAAAACAAACACCCGTGTTCATCACACAAATGTTTATCCTGGGAGGGAATCGAACCCTCAACTTACAACGCAGAAGGCAGAGCTACTACCAACTGAGCTGACAGATTAGTCAATTATGTACATATTATACTCTCTACTCTAACGCATGTAGGTAGGTATGGTATACCGTTAACGTTCATTCGTTTTCTAAATTCAATTGAAACGAAGTAATGACAGTAATGTAAATCAAGAACATTTACATTGCAATATGCTGAATTAATGAATTAAAAATATATTAGATGAATGCGCACTGAAAACTTATTTAAGTAGGTACTATAAATCTACGTAGATACTCATTTAGTTCTAGAGGAAGGCCATGCGACTTCGCTCGTGCACATACGTCACATTTCTTTTTCGAGATAAAAAGTAACAGATAAAAGTAACAACTCCTTACTCATAAACTATTAACGAGTACATACCGAGGCTAGGTTTGAAACACTTTTCTTGAAGACGTTATTAAAATAAAAAAAATGTCAACTATATTAGTTGACATTTTTTTTATTTTAATAACGTCTTCAAGAAAAGTGTTTCAAACCTAGCCTCGGTCGAGATTAAAACTAAATCTAGTCCCAATAAAATATAGTTCTTAATATTATCTAACCTCAAGCACCACTGCCATCAAAAAACTAAATCAAATCAATCCGTTACAGGTTCTTAAAGGCATACAAATCTATACCACAGAGGTCCTTAACCGTGCTCTTGCAAATCTAATGGATTCTACAAGTACATAGAATAAAATCGACAATCATCCCTTTAATAAATTGCTAAATAACATTTGTGACCCCGCGACCTACCGGGACCTACTCCGAAAGACGTAATGTCCAAACTTTAGATCTGTGCAAGTGATAAAACAAACGCGGTTATGTCTGTAACCATCAGGCTTCGTAGACACTACTCAGTTCTTTAGTTAAATCGATCTGATCGTGTAAATTTAAAAACGTAATAAAACAGAAACTGTCTCAATGTTTATTATAAAATAGCAAATTATTTATATGACAAAAGAGCCTGTTCAAAATATTATCCAACTTGACTCGGCATCCGTAGTAAAAGTAGAAAGGATCATACAAAAAAGTGTTAAGGCCGGGCGTGTTTTTTGCCGGATTCTTCTTGAAGAAACTTCTAGGAGTAATCGGCACCTATTCAATAGCATGTAAGAAGGCGATGCAAAGTGGTCCTTTTGATTTTATTATCTGAAATTTTGGTCCATCTATAGCTACCTAGGATTACGTACCTATCCCTTAGGTATAGTAGAAATCTTCTCAGATAGTCTTTTTTAAACTTTTGCGATCAGAATTCATATTTTCTTACTAGTTAACGGGTGTTTGCGCGATAAACACCCGTTAACTAATGTATTGATATATATGATATATTGATGTATATTAATGTATTGACCACTAATTATTACCTTTAGTTTATTCCCGACGTTTCGGTTATGTTTCAATAACCGTGGTCACGGGCTAAGTTAATCTCCTTAGCTTCTCTCTCTGGCTTCTTACATATGTAGTTACATCGATCTTTGCGGATGTCCAAGCGAGATGTTTGATCTTGATACATCTACAGTTACAAAACCGATTGTTATTCCTGCCTAATTTCCATGTATTTCTTGTATTTTCAGTTCTTCCGATACCTTCCTACCTCACCTTCATCATAATAAATATAGATACAGTTTATACCAGATTCACTATCCAATATTAATAAGTCACTTAAATTTCAAGACTACATTGAAAATTGATTTCTGATGCTGAAATTGTTAACTAACGTGGATAAAAAACAATTATGAATACAAAAGTTACGAAACCGCGCGTTTAGTTCTATTTCTACCTGATGATTAGGATGATTTATATAAATAAAATAAATAAATGAGGAGGAGAATACTGGGCCATTTATGTCATTGACATAAAAAAGATAAAAGGAACCACCCACTAGGAAAGAAGTCAAAAATCATAAACCAGTCGTTTCAGGATGTAGCGTTCAAATTCGTGGCTCAATGTTGACAATTGGCTTTGTCGACCGCTCAGCCACCGTGATCATTAACAAATAGTGAAACTAGTGAATAGGTTGAAAACCAAACACTAACACTAAATAATTAGCTACCTTTAACACATAAAAATCTCTTGTATTAGTATGAGACTGTATTTGTGTGTTTGTTTGTGTTTGTATTTGTTGGTGCAGTCGCTACCATAGTTTCGATTTTAGATTTGAAATTTGGTGTCGGTCGAATGCATACAATATAATAGATTATACTTTTACAAAATGTAATTAGACAAGTGTCTGTAAAGTACAATATAGAACTTCGTACTCATACAAAACAGAGATCTTACTCGCGTGCTCATGAAATTTCGTGAATACGCTCATAACTCATGACTTGTAAACCCCATAACCCAATATAGCAAGTCACGTGACCCTTGCGGTGGCTTTTACTCACAACCTTCGCATTAAACCTTCCTGGGAGGATGAAATCTGCCTCTAATGTACCTTCTCTATTGATGTCCGCTAGTCCAGTTCCGGGTCTTTCAGAATAATTTAATTATAATAATTTCGGTTGATGCAAATACTGCCTTTTATTAAGTAAAATATCAGATTTTACTCATAAAACCCGAAAGGTCAACCGTTTTTCCATTTCAAAGAGTATTTTATTTAACGAAATATTTACAAATTGTTGAATGGTAGGAATAGATCCTAATCCTTCCTAATTTGAATATTGATATTTAGTATTGACTGGCCTATCAGCTCAATTGGTAGTAGTTTTGCCTACTGCGCTGTAGGTTGAGGGTATTATATATTTATAATTTTCAATTTTAACGATAACTAGTAGGTAATTAAGTAATTAAGAATTTAGGTAGGTAGGTAGGAAAATAAATATCAGACATTTTTATAACATATTGACAAATATAATAACCGTCTCCACTCTCTGGAGAGGAAACTTCACCCACTTCACCTTGTTGGAGTGGATCCATAAACGAAAGTTTTCAATTACATATAACTGCTCTGTAACTTGACTGACGCCACCTAAATAATCTTCAACAGATGAACTAAGGCCAAAGATGAATAACCTAATATCCATTATTATTGCCACGATCACCTTATTGTCATTTAAACAGATACATACCTACTTATTTAACTTTAATTTGACATGTTTATAAATTGGTTCCGTATTGTATTTTGATGATGTATTTCGTAACTAATTACTACTAATTTGGAATTTAACTTATCTCGATGTACTACTCAACCAAACGCAACGCCTTCACAGGGTACAATGTAACTATACCTTTAGCTATGTTAGACCTATGCTTTATATCTATATTAGTATGGATGGTGCCTTCCATATAAAATAACTACGGATTATTTTTGCTCGAATCACAAAGATAAACAAAGCTTTTGTTCCAATTATTCACACCCGAGTCAATAACTCTCTATTTAAATAAAAACACCAAAATAACTAACAAAACCTGATTTAACTCAAGTAAAATATATATAAAATAAGAGCGCAACATTTATACCGTTAAACGTTAAAAACATACATAAGACGTTAACAATAATCCTAAGAAAGTTCTAGACGGTTATCTCGCGATGACGTTTAGTATAGACAAATGGCGATCGACGACAACTTTGTGACGATATTAAAAACAATCACGTGACATTGCCAAAATTGTCAGCAAGACAGAAAAAAGAAGTCTCTAGTAGAAATAGAATAGAGAGTAAAATTAATCAAAATCGGAGCAGCGGTTTAGGCGTGAAAACGTAACAGACAGACAGACAAACAGAGAGTTACTTTCGCATTTATAATATTAGTAGGGAATTCTTACCAAAAGCCTAAATATGAATTTTGTTAAACAAACTAACATCCTCTATTTTACCCCCTTCAAGGTTCTTTTTTGAGACAAAAAGTAGCCTATGTTCTTCCTCCGAATGCAATACATCTTATTACTAAATTTCATCAAGATCAGTTTAGCAGTTAAGAAGTGAAAACGTAACAAACAGACAGACAGAGACACATTCGCATTTACAGTATTATGTCATTGATATTATGTCTCCCTAGCACTCTTCTCTCTGTCAACCGTTATGTACGACGTCCTTTATTTGAATTAGTGCTTCCGCCCCGCTGTCTAGCTAAGGGTTTAGGATTATTAATACTGGCGTTTTACATAAAGATTACTTCAAGAGGTTCACTTAGCGTTTTATTATAATCCCCTTTTTGAGATTAAACAGATTTAAATCTAAATATAAGTTGAAGACAACTTTAACTTTTCAAGGCGGCTTTTAAGAGGCAATTTTTGGTAGAATGGGTTTTTATGACACTATAGTCTCAAGGTCTCGGTATAAGAATGCTTAACTCTTACCAAGTTATGGAGCAAAAGAATTATTAATGTGACGTTTGTTTTTATATTTAAACTTTAGTTATAATAATCATTAAGACCATTCCAATGAGGTCAAACACGATACCTCTGCTGTGAGGTAGTGAGGAGTTTTGTATACTGCAGATTCCAGATGATGCTGCAGCATCAGTTCAGTATTAAAATGTTCCATGTTCTTCGAATTGATGAACCTGTAGATAATGTTCAAATCCTTACATCAACTAGAAAAGAGCTGACGATCTTCAAATGTCTGTAAGTATTTAACTGTAATCATAGCTTAGAAACCTCTCAATCAAGTCATCTTTCAAAAAAAAAACTTTTTTGAGATAATCTGTAAAAATTCGGTGACATTTTTTTCGCCTTTGCCTTAGCCTAATTTTCAAGTATAAATAATTGGTAATTTTATATTGAAGTAAGTCAAAGCAAATATGTTACCTATCAAACAATAAATTGACAAACATAACAACATATAATATTTACATAAAGAATAATGTGTTTTTAATATAAACAGCATATAGTATGAAATGTGGTATGAAACGAGCGAGATTTTGCTGCTTAACATTTTTACATCTAGAAGCTGAAAAAATATAATAATTACAAAATAATGGATGAAACTACAATGATCCAATAGAAAAAATCAATAGGATTCTTCAGCTGTTCCTAGATTGTTGATAGAAGTAGTAGTTTGTTCAAAATACGTGATTTTCTGAAAATACATCTTATGCCGCCATTTTGCCGCAGCCGCCACTTAACGCCATAGTTAGGTAGTCTAGATTTAGATTCGCTACTCAAAGGGTTAATTAATCAAAATCAATTCATTCGAGAGTTACGATGCCACAGACAGACACTCACATACACCGATATACAGCTACACAAATACATACGTCAAGCTTATTACACCCCTCTGCGTAAGGGCATAAAAAAATACAGTTCACCAAATAGAGCGTTTTTCCAAAGAGTGCTTGAGTGACATAATTGCCAATGACATATAATACAAAGATTCACGACTCTACATAAGTAGGTGATATACAATTTACTGACTAGTCGTAAACTCCTAAGTCAATCAACATTAGAGAAACTACGTTAGGTTTCACTGTGTTTTACGGTACGGTTACGGTAGGTTACACTCTGCCGTGACTCATTGCAGATTGTATCATATGCCATTGACATAAATGTCAATCTAATTGTCACTATTCTTTAATTAAGACTTTTATCAGTTTGCGATTCGACAGTCCCTCAGTATCTCCCACGAAATTACCTATTAATAAATTTATAGCTTACATAAAAGCTTCTTAAGAAAGCGTATTACGTAATTAATGACAATAATGTTAATGGGAATGCACGGCCTCATTTTGCTCTGCCCTCTAACATCTATCTGACAGATTTGCAATGTCTATACATACTATTAAGTGGAGATTATTCGTTTGTCATTTCAAGAAGTATCATGGTGCTTCGAATTTTTTTTTTTCTAGTGTTCTTGCATGTTTTATTAAATAGATGGATCTATCTATCCATCTATTTAATGTCTAGTAATGGATTTCCGCAAAGTCACGCCTGAATCAATGTATCTCTTTTATTCAGTAATCTAAGCGGAATTTTAATCAATAAACTGATTAACTGATAAGACTTAATGGCCTAAGTATGGACAGTTGAATTATTAGTGTATTATGTTACAATGATTTGAACGACGAAAATGATCGGCCATTCCGCGATGACGTTTAAAATAAACAAATGACGATCGACTAAGACTTAATAACCAAACAATCACTTGATACTGGTGAAATTGTCAACAACCCAGATGCCATTATAGGAAGAAAAGAAAGAAATACTATTAAGTATCTTGTGTCAGTTCAATAGTTTTATTTTGCGAATGGTAGGTATATAAAAGAAATATCATTCAAAAAAGCACTTAAACCAAGAAGATTTTTATGTCAATTTATCTCCTTGGGTTTGGAGTAACAGGCGCCTAAATTCACATAGTTTCTTAGACGATTTAATGTGATCCTTGTGATTGTATTAAATATAACTGTAATTTTGGAATATGGAACAATATCTATGGTCTATTTACAGAGTCAGGGTGCGGCGCGCTAAAGGTTATCATTTTAAATTAACAAACAAATAAACACTTCGTCTTCGTAAACAAATAAAAAAAAACGTGTGCGTCTCGGGACGCCCGACAGAAGTGATAACTTAAACTTAACTAACTAGCGCTGTGGGTTAGAGTGAGAGAGGAGGAGTCTGTCTACCGCTGCTGTATGCATGAAAGAAAGGGAAGCCAGACAGACTGGCGACGTAACGCGTTACGTAACGAAGCGGTTTACCGAAGCGGTTTACATTCTCATAAGAAGTTATCACTTAAAAAATCTGAGTCGAAGTTTCAACTGAAGTTTCAGAGTTTCCATTTGTCCTTTCGAGCTAAGCACGCTAAGCTACCACAACCTTATTTTGAACGAAAGATACAATTTCGAATGTTTCACAGTAAACCGTCCTTATCCTACAATTTGTCACCACCCGCTGGCCATTACAAATAAATTGTCGGTGCAGTAAAATAACTAAAAATAAATACATATAGAAGTGACACTCATTTAGACACGAACTTTTAATTTTAAGAATCTTGTGCTTAACATTAAAATTAATAGTGATCCTTGTGGCTGTGATATTTGTGTGATGAAGAAATGTGTTTCTTCTGTGTCTGGGTATTATAAAGTATCATAAGTACATATGATACTTATGAAACTTAATAACACCCATTAAAAATATTGTGTCAGTTAGCTTAGTTTGGGACTAGATGTTGTGTGAATTGTCCACAAACGAGTACTATTTAATTGTTGTATTTAATAAAAATTATTTGACTTTGGTCTATTTTGTTATCATTAAGTACATAAATATTGAATGTACGTGTGTGCGTACATTTACCAAATAAACGAAATAATTTGTCTATAACATCTAGCTTTTGTACAAATCACATTTGCTTGATACAACATTATGTAGACAGGTCAAATCGTGTGATTTGGACACTACCACAATTGTAGATCACAATATTTTTCGTATAAGTATAGGCTGCCTTCATGCGTTAGCATCCTATAGTTTGTGGCTGCCTTAAAGCCTTCGGCACAGTTTGAATAACAATTATTTCAATCAAGGTGATATACGACTGCTCAAATAATAATAATGACGGATATTTCAAACAGTGATATCTAGCATTAAATTAAGCGGAGTTTGTGTTATGGGTACCATGTGACTAATATACTAATATTTATATACGAGTATATAAATCTACTGTGCGTGTGTTTGTAATTAAATTCCTTCTAAACGGCTGGACCGATTTTGATGAAATGTTTGTGTGTGTTCAAGTGGATTCGAGAATGGTTTAGATTTACAATTTGTTTTTTTTTCTTTTATTTTTCTTTTAAAACGCGCGGCCGAAATCGCGAACGGGACTTCTAGAGACACGTCTTTTCGTTCAGTGCGATTTCGTGTTAGTTATGCTTAGATAATCAGCTACAAAAACACTAAGCAGATCAAGTCAGCTGCGACAAAACCCGAAGGAGGTTTGAAGCTGAGAAGGGTAACGAGATTCATATCTACACGTAACCGTTATTATTTACTTTAAGACACGGGACCAGCGCAACTTTGAGACTAATAGGGTACATTAGACACTCAACATTGAATGTAGTTGCTTCAACTATTTGTCCCCTAAAATTGTTAGGGTAGGTGCTTATTGCCCAAGTGTATGCGTCATTAGCCTTTGTTTAAACTCAGTTCGCTTAGTCATTGACTCATATGATGAAGATGAATATTAGACGAGTTGAAGCGTATCATTACTATTATTATTACTTTTTGTTATTATGTAAATATGTATTATGTACATATTATTTTAATCATTTTTTTGCAACACTATCTGTAACGACGTATTCGCGTCGTACATGTAAATCGAGAAACTAACCTCGAAAATGGTTTGTTTACTTTTAGATTTGAGTTGGTTCTTGTCTTGCTACACCTACCTATTTCAGCCTTTTGACATCAAGCCAGTTACTCTTCTACCCCTGTCATTAGACTAAATTTTGACTTTGACAGTACATCCGTTCAGTATTGTTCGACTTGTTTGAGGTCATTTTTATTGCCGTGTTTTTTTTAGAACTATTTTAGATGGCAACTCTAAACTGATTGATTGGTTTGTTGAGCAAAGAGAATACAACTAGTTTTGGAGTCGTTGCCTTCTTCTTGCGTATTGGTCCTAATTATTACTATGGGAGTTCCATCCCTCTGGGAGAGATTCTCTTTACTTTGTGAGTCGGGTCAAGATCGAAATGAATTCGAATTGATATTTTTCTTTTTAATCCCGAGGCTTTTTGGCCTGGTTTGTGGCGTTTCGGTTTCCACAAGACCTAAGACGTTTCTCGAAATGATTATTTCGAATTTTGGTAAGTTTAACATTGAAAGCGTGTGGCGTCAGATTCCTTGTGTCACGCATGAGATTTCATTACCATTTTGTTCATTGTTTTAGGAGAATAAAAGCCGGATTCCTTTTCGTAGGCCTTCGTAAGATGACTTACGAAGGCATTTGCATTCGCGTGGTCACAAAGACGATTATTAACCAAGGTTTTATTGTTCTTAGCCGTAAGGCGTTTTCTTTTTAGATTAAAACTTTATAAGAACACGATGTCTCTTCCCACATCGAGTTAACTTTGGACTTGGGGAGCCGAGAAGACCGGAGGGCTATGCGGAATGATAGGGCGGAGCCCTAACCAGCTACAGATGGGTACCCAGTCCTAGTATTAAATATGACCGGACATTAAGGTAGTAAATTTAACATTTATTTCTCAACCAGATGCAACGGTAATCATTATAATAGAGATATCGTAGGTAGCATAATTAGGTAATTTCCGAACGGTATTGTAAACCCTTCAGGATGTATTAGGAAATCCAAGCCCTAAGCAGGAGTTTCCACCCTCTAAATTAACCATCAATTTAATTAGGTTCTAAATATAACATGTAAGCCTACAAACAAACTTCAAGCACTCTAAATTAAATACCATCTATAACCCATTCAGACTTTTTACTTGCTTCCCACCCTAAGATTAGAATTACCAGTGCGACGGCTATTGAATATTAGAATTAAACAGACGGCTGTTTATCCGAGGTGAGTTTAATTTAATTTGTTGGGATACCTCCTGTCTGGCGCCCGAGAATTTTTCATTTAAATTCATTTCATTCATTTAAACACCCTATTTAAAAAAAACATTTTTATTATTACAATTGACGCTCTGAGCGAACTATTTAAATTTTTATATGACAATTTGCGCCCTCAACAGGGACATTTAATATTTTTTATTTGACATATCTAGTCCCAAACTAAGCATAGCTTGTATTATAGTGACTAGCGGTCTTATTACAAAAAAATACAATAGTCTAGGTTTAAACCAAGACCTTCTAGTCTAGGTTTGTTGCGGTAACAAAGTTGGTCCGAGTATCAAAATGTGTTTTTATTACAAAACGTAGTACTAACCAAAGACCAGCTAGTACAAGAAGAAAGACCATGGTTTATTTATTATCCACAGATAAGATAGTAAAATTGCGCCATCTGAATGAAAACGTATTGTTAAGGTCTATGCTCTCGTTCTATACAACACCATTTTACGTGATACTGACAGTAACGCAGACAGATTTACAAAATAAAATTAAAAATGGTCATCGGTCTCTTTCTTATACGCTAGCGCGGCAAGTTTGATAAAAAGTCAAACGTCAAGTTGAGTTTATTTAAACAAATCCAAAACATTTCGAAAAGATGGATGTTAAAAAGAAAAGAAAGAAAGAAAGAATGTAAAAATATAACAATCAAGTAAGTAATTAGTAAGTAGGTAGGTACTTACCTACCTACTCGTTTTTGTTATTGTAAATATTTACATTATTATGTCCTACCATGGCCTGTGTGATGCGATATTCATTTCATGCTTATATTTTTAGATTATGTGAACTAACTGGTAGAAACCGTGGTGTAAAGACATTAGACTAGCATGGAAGAGACGGCAAAGGCAAATTTATAGAACAATCACAAACAGGTGGTGGTGAAAAGCCACCATCACCATCTCCCGAGGACTGGCAGTAATGGCTATTGCTCCTCACTCCTCACGTAAATACAATTTCTGACATTTTGCCTTTTTGAGGCATCATGAAATCAATATTTATATACTGTTAGTAATCTCAGCTATCTTTTATTTATTTACTTACCTAAATATTATAACTGCCGATCCCTACCACAACAAGAGTATCAATTACTGGGCAATGAGCAATGAGCAATAGCAATGAGCTGGGCTGTATCATCATTGAGGACAGTTTCAAACCCAATGAAGAGAGAGAGATTGAGGATCACGGTAAAACATACTATAAAAATATATGAATACAATATATCTCCTTACCAAATTTTATCAAGACTCATTCACCCATGAAAACATAACAAACAAGCATACAAACATACAGAGAGAGAAGAAAATAATTAATTCTGTTTTTTATTGTTATTCCAATAAACATTTTTCTTTATGTTTTTAGTGACATCAAGCAAACACCCCATCGATAAAAGCAGCTCAGCCACCAAAAGGAAGAACTCCTATATCTAAATCTATAATATAATAGGTAGATAGATAGATGGATAGATAGATAACTCTTTATTGTTATACCACACAGAAAAATACACAGACACTAATTTTACAATAAAAGGCAATACAATGGGCGGCCTTATCGCTAACAGCGATCTCTGCCAGGCAACCTTTGGATGGATTGGTATCAATAAACAGAGAAGGGGCATATTGGTGTGGTGTTTTGGCAAATATAATAATAATACCGGACATTTCACACAGCATCATCTGGCCCCAAAGTAAGCAGAGCTTGTGTTATGGGTACCACATGACTGATATACTACTTATATACTTTTTTTTTTATTTTTTTTAAATACATACATATTATACATAGAAACACCCAGACCCGAGACAAATACTTGCAGATCATACAAACATTTGTCCCGCGGTGGGAATCGAACCCGCAACCTTTTGCGTCTCAGCCGGACCTAAGCCCACTGCGCCACGGAGGTCGTAATATAATTATAATATAAATATAATTCTATACTTACTTACATAATCTTTAAATAAACTAAATATAATACATACGGATAAATACAATACGGATAAATAAATACATACATACATACATAATAAGTATAATAATAAACATATAAAATCATAAAATCATAGCACCAAAATAGGTTTTATATTATGATATCAACAATATAGAAATGATTAGGTATAACAGTACGACAAATAGTGTTTCATGACCATATTCTTGAAGATGGGGAGAGACTTGGCCTTTCTAATATCTACAGGCAACGCGTTCCATAAGCGGACAGCCTGCACTGTAAACGATTTTCCATAGAAGGTAGAGGAGTGAACAGGAATTTTAAGTTCATGTGTTTCTGTGTTGGTAGATCACCATTTAATCATGCATGAGCCACTGGTGCACCTAGGCCTTTTAACTTTCAGGTCAAATGCTTTTGTGGATGCTCACCTTACTTTTTGTGTATAGTCGTATTGCTTCATAAATTTTTATGTAATTAATTATTATTTACAGAACTGAAGAAATGCGCCACAATATTATAACAAGTAATGGGTTGTTGTACATTTGCCACAAAGTAAATTCGACACATTTTTGTAAACTCCATACATTGAAAGTAAATTTTGTCACATGCATTAAAAGTATGTGTAAGTTCGTCACAGGTAGGTAAGGGTTATTGTAAATTAGTCAATTAGTAAATTCTATTTGCATCATTTTTGTATAAAGTACAGGCAGCAAGCAAACTTATTGGTTTACATTACTTACTATTTTTTTTACCCGGCTGCAAAGAAGGAGGGTATCTGTTTTTGAGGTGTATGCATGTATGTATGTATATATATATATATATATATATGCAGGATCCTTTGGCTGTCGCTGTAGGCCAAACGGCTGGACGGATTTTGACAAATGAGATGTTGTTGGATTCGTCTAGATTACAAGCGTGTCATAGGCTATATAAAATGTCAAAAAATCCAAAATGGCGGCGTAGTACAAGATATATAGATATAGACTAGTATATTATTTTCTAAGTAATGTAGGTACGATTATAATTTATCATCACTCGCACTTGATAATCGACAAGTGTAAACTAAGCAATAGAACTATGTAGTTTCGTGAAAACTCGATCAACTTAATTACAACTCTACGCAGTCGGGTTTTTTGTTTTTTTTAATAAATACTTGTTAATTAATTATTTTTCTTCATTTACTGATGATGATTTTATACGATGTTTTCCATCACCGCTTAGATTGGCCGTTGGTTCATTTCTAAATTTAGGAATGTCTAAAATATATTTTAGTTGGTCATATCATTTGTAAAACCTATTCGGTTGGTACCATCTAACTAAATAAGGAACACTTAATTAAATTAGATAAAATTAAATTAGGATAAGTTGGTAACAGCAGAATAACAATGTTTAATTTGACAGTCTAAACCTAATTTTAGCTAAAATTAGTTAGGTTTGTGCCAACCGAATTGCCACCATTGCCCTATAAGACTTATAAACTTTAGCGAGCTTAACAGTGGGAACAGCGAGTTTATCTTTTTTTCTAGTGTTAATACTATAATTATCGCATTTTTTTTTAAATAAATGAACATTTTTGTGCACATACATTAAATTTTCTTATATATACTGACAAGACACTGTCATCATATTAATTTCTTAATTTTTTTCTAAGTGATTCTCTGGGGCCCATGTTATAAATTGCACGAACAGCCCTCTTCTGCAACACAAATATGGTGTTAGTATCAGCAGCACTCCCCCACAACAGAATGCCATAAGACATAATGCTATGAAAGTAGCTGAAGTACTTTCATAGCATTTCATGAAGTTTGCACTGAGACAGCTCGTAAAGTCATACCAAATCTCCAAACATTCCTTCTAGATGGGACATTTTCAAGCTGCTGTACTTACACTATTCTATCAGCTGTATTGTATACATGGAGATGTGAATAGCGACGACAACTTTTCGAACATCGTCCAACTCATCTATATTCTTATGCCTAATAACCAGGAACGTTCTTATGAACGACTTTTTGCTTGTGATCACTGATGCAATATATACCTAATTGGACACCAATTACAATGATTGTTGATCTTGAAGTTGCAGTGATAAATGTCATAAAAAAAGTATTTCCTGATGTTAAGCTACAAGGATGTAATTTCCTCTTCAAACAAGCATTGGTCAAAAAAGCTCATGCCTTACAATATAACAACATCGAAGAGAAGAGACACTTAGCCATGTGTGCTGCATTGGCCCATATAAAGAAGCAGGACATTGAAGACGCTTGGTTGCACATCATGGAATATGCTCCACAAAACGAAGCAGTCACAAAATTCAATGACTATTTTGTAGCCCAGTGGTTAGAAAAAGTAGGTATACAGTTTATTTGGAATGTACATGAGGCTCGTCACACAACTATAAATCTAACAGAACCATGGCATAAACGTTTGAACAACAAGATGGCTAAAAGAAAACCTAAAATGCTTCAATTTCTTAATACACTAAAAAAGGAAGCTGAATACATAGATTATAAATTTGAAAAAAATATATTCAATATACTATTAAAGTTGAGATCACGTCGATCTATTGCATATAACAAAGAATTGAAAACAATTTTGGACAATTACCATACATTGTCCTTGGCTCAAGTTCTTAAAAAACTTTCTGTTGAGCAGTATTTTAAAAACATGTAACATATTGACCAACAGTTATATGGAACTCAAAAATAATGTTTAGAGATTTAGTATGACTCCAGCAAACAGCAGTGCAAAAAGATAATATTATTCTGATAATAAATGACGTTTTTATTTTACTTTGCTATCTATCCTATCTATCTATCTACTATCTATATGCTATCTCTACGAAATAAAACAATGTGACGAATTTACAATAATAACTTTAAAATGTGACGAATTTACTACATAAAAATAGAACTGTGGCAAATTTACACATACTTTTTTTCGTGACGAATTTACTTTGTGGCAAATTTACAACAACCCCAAGTAATATAGAGTTCAAAAACAAACAAATCAAAATGATGGAAGTTGAACATGAAAACAATAAAAAAATTGCAGAATAAAAAATAAAAAAAATAGAACTGGAAATAGCTTTATTAGATTAGCTATTAGCTTTAATTACAGTACAAAAAAATACATCTAATATAGAATACATTGTATAGTATTAGTTCCTAGCATAGCGTCATATTACTATAGATAAATATTGTAAAAAATATTAATATACTATTATTAAAAATGAGTTTCAATAAACTGCCTTCTCCTAATATTTCCCCTTATCGTGTTAGGAATATATCTCTGTATATCTAATGGTTCCGGTGATGTTTGGTCATTGCTATCCTTCTCACCGGGAAACAGGTCTTCCCTCATATCATTAATTCTTCATATCAATAGCAATATTATGAAGCATGGCACATGCAACAATTGTTTATTTAATTGTTTCGATATTCCCAAACACGCCTCTTAATAGGCAGCGAAACCCCTGTTTCCATAGACCAAAACGAAGAATCTTTCCACGGTATTCCGGGTACGGATGTGGCATCAATTGTAGTTTTGTTCTTGCAGAGTTGTGGGGTTTAACCCTATATTTCAAACGAAAATCTTCGTCATGTAATTGAAACGGGATATCGTGTCCGATAATGTTGCCAACGGAATGTCTCCAGCATATCCAAAGCACCTAGATCTTCTAAATCCAAAAGATCGTTGTTATCAACTATTTTCGAAACGCAAACCGAAAAAAACAACAAAGGATTAAATCCAAACAACGGATATTGTTTGAAGTTTGTTTGATTGATTTAATTTTGAGGTTATGTTTAGTACTAAAGATTCAAAGATAAACTAGGGGTCTCGTGGATTTATCTTTAGTACCATAGATGTTACATCATCTAGAGAAAAACTTCGTTTTGTAATAAGCTTTGGATTAGACCCTGGTTTATCAGCAGGTTTAAACCTAGACTATCTTTAGTCTTCGTTTTGGAATAAGGCCGTAGGTGACTGATAGAATCCTTACTAATATTATAAATGTGAAAGTAACTCTGTCTGTCTGTCTGTCTATCTGTCTGTCTCTCTCGCTTTCACGCCAAAACTACTGCACCGATTTATGAGAATTTTGGTACACAGATAGTCTAAAGCCTGAGAAAGGACATGTAAGTAAGGATTTATGCTTCTAGTTCTGAAAATGACATTACTTTCATACAACTTTTCATCCCCCTTTTCCACCCTTTACAGCACATTTTTTCAATTAAAAAGTAGCCTATGTCCTTTCTCAGGCTTTAGACTATCTGTGTACCAAAGTTAATTTAAATCGGTTCAGTAGTTTTGGCGTGAAAGCGAGACAGACAGACAGATAGACAGACAGACAAAGTTACTTTCACATTTATAATATTAGTATGGATTTATGCCTCTAGTTCTGAAAATGACAATACTTTCATACAACTTTTCATCCCCCTTTTCCACCCTTTACTACACGTTTTTCCAATTCAAAAGTAGCCCATGTCCTTTCTCAGGTTTTAGACTATCTGTGTACCAAAATTCTCTTAAATCGGTGCAGTAGTTTTGGCGTGAAAGCGAGAGAGACAGACAGATAGACAGACAGACAGACAGAGTTACTTTCACATTTATAATATTAGTAAGGATTCTATCGGCCTTATTCCAAAACGAAGACTAAAGATGGTCTAGGCTTAAACCTGCTGATAAACCAGGGTCTAATCCAAAGCTTATTACAAAACGAAGTTTTTCTCTAGATACTGTAACATCTATGGTACTAAAGATAAACCCACGAGACCCCTAGTTTATCTTTGAATCTTTGGTACTAAACATAACCTCAAAATTAAATCAATCAAATAAACGTCAAACAATATCCGTTGTTTGGATTTATTCCTTTGTTGTTTTTTCAGTTTGCGTTTCAAAAATGGTTGATAACAACGATCTGATGGATTTAGAAGATCTAGGTGCTTTGGATATGCTGGAGACATTCCGTCGGCAACATTATCGGACACGATATCCCATTTCAAATACATGACGAAGATTTTAGTTTGAAATATAGGTTTGAACCCCACAACTCTGCAAGAACAAAACTACAATTGATGCCATCCGTACCCGGAACACCGTGGAAAGATGTTTTGGTCTATGGAAACAGGTTTCGCAGCCTTTTAAGAGGCATGTTTGGTGACATTGAAACTATTAAAAAAACAATTGTTGCATGTGCCATGCTTCACAATATTGCTATTGATATGAGGTAAGACCTGTTTCCCGGTAAGAAGAATAGCAATCACCAAACATCACGGGAACCATTAGAAATACAGAGATATATTCCTAACACGATAAGGGGAAATATTAGGAGAAGGCAGTTTATTGAAACTCATTTTTAATAATAGTATATAATATTTTTTACAATATTTATCTATAGTAATATGAAGGTAGGCTAGGTACTTATACTATACAATGTATTCCATATTAGATGTATTTTTTTGTCCTTTAATTCTAATAAAGCTATTTCCAGTTCTAATTTTTTTATTTTTTATTCTGCAATTTTTTTATTGTTTTCATGTTCAACTTCCATCATTTTGATTTGTTTGTTTTTGAACTCTATATTACTTGTTATAATATTGTGGCACATTTCTTCAGTTCTATAAATAATAATTAATTACATAAAAATGTATGAAGCTATACGACTATACACAAAAAGTAGGGTGGGCATCCACAAAAGCATTTGACCTGAAAGATAAATTAAAAGGCCTAGATGCATTAGTGGCTCATGCATGATTCATGATTATTAAATGGTGATCTACTTATTTAGATTCAGATATAGGAGTACTTCCTTTTGGTGGCTGAGCTGCTTTTATCGATGGGGTGTTTGCTTGATCTCACTAAAAACATAAAGAAAAATGTTTATTGGAATAACAATAAAAAACAGTATTAATTATTTTCTTCTCTCTCTGTATGTTTGTATGCTTGTTTGTTATGTTTTCATGGGTGAATGAGTCTTGATGAAATTTGGTAAGGAGATATATTGTATTCATATGTTTTTATAGTATATTTTACCTTGATCCTCAATCTCTCTCTCTTCATTGGGTTTGAAACTGTCCTCAATGATGATACAGCCCAGCTCATTGCTAGGTCCAGCAGTTGATACTCTTGTTGTGGTAGGGATCGGCAGTTATAATATTTAGGTAAGTAAATAAATAAAAGATAGCTGAGATTACTAACAGTATATAAATATTGATTTTGTGATGCCTCAATTAGGCAAAATGACAGAAATTGTATTTACCACTGGTACTGCATCACTGTTATAGTCATTTATTTCTGAACTGAACTCAACTCAACTGAACTGATTTAAATGAAATTTGGTACACAGATAGTCTAAAGCCTGAGAAAGGACATATGCTACTTTTTTATTTGAAAACAAGTGTTGTAAAGGGTTGAAAAGGGGGATAAAAGGTTGTATGAAAGTATTTTCATTTTCAGAGCTAGAAGCATTAAAGTTTAGGCTATTAATTCCTACTAATATTATAAATGTCAAAGTTATTTTGTTTGTCTGTCTGCTAAGTTTTCACGTCTAAAGCGCTGAACCGATTTTGATGAATTTTGGTATAGAGATAGATAGGACCTTGGAGAAGGACATAGGCTACTTTTAATGTAGGTAGCATGAGTGCGAAGCCGCGGGCCTCAGCTAGTATTGATATATTTTCAAATACATACATATGATACTTTATAATACACAGAACAAATACCTATATTCTTCTATTCAGTTCCATTTTCACATCCAAAACTATTGTGGTCTCTGGCAGTTCAACATTTTGTGAGTGGGCAACAGCAGGTATTCATAAGAGTAGGCGTACCTTATATGGATTGTACAGTGAAAAACGGTATAACTTTAGTGAAGAGTTTAAAGTAAAAGTAAAAAATTACTCAAGAATCTTTAAGAATGTTTGTCGCTTTGCTAAATCTCAGTATTTAAGCTCAAAAATTAGAAACAGTCAAGATAAAATAAAAGCAGCTTGGAAAATAATTAATAGTGAGACCGGAAAATCCAAAACTCATAATAGTGTAATAAATTTAAATATTAACAATAATATAATTAAGCAAGATATAGATGTAGCAAAGGCCTTTGAAACTTTTTATACTGATATTCCAGTCTCCACTTTGAGACTTTGTGTCTTTAAACTCTTCTCATGAAATAGCAGTATCATTGTTAAAAGATGGTTTACCTGAATGTGTCACACAATTTTACTTTGAACATGTGGACAAAAACGATATTATCAAGGCATTCAAAATGATTAATGTAAAAAAGACCACTGATCTCTGGGGCATTTCTGTCAGTGTTATAAAACCACTAATTGACATTATTGCACCAGATCTAGCTTTCATATTTAATCAATGTATTGACAGTGGAGTATTTCCTGATTTGATGAAACATAGCAAGATCATACCTCTATTCAAATCAGGTAGTCATTCCGATCCTAGTAACTTTAGGCCTATATCAGTACTTCCTACATTTAGTAAAATATTTGAAAAACTTATACTAAACCAATTACAACGGCATTTTAATACCAACAATTTACTAGACAGTAAACAATTCGGTTTTACAAAGGGACGCTCAACGACTGATGCCGGTGTTGAATTAATATCACATATTTTTGATATCTGGGAGGAATCACGCGATGCCTTAGGTATTTTTTGTGATCTGTCGAAAGCTTTTGATTGCGTTCACCATGAAACTCTAATCAGCAAACTACACCACTATGGTGTTAAGGGAGTTTCACTTAAGCTTCTCACATCCTACTTAACTGACCGAACACAACGAGTAGATGTAAATGGAAAGCGTTCTCCGGGGTCAATGGTAAAAATGGGTGTACCACAAGGATCAATACTAGGGCCATTCTTGTTTTTAATTTATATAAATGATCTACCTAAACTTGTAAAGGATGATCACGAGATTGTACTGTTTGCTGATGACACGTCACTTTTATTTAAATTAAAGCGACGACTTACTAATCTTGACGATGTAAACAATGCAATCTCTAAAGTTGTAACATGGTTTAATGTAAACAACTTATTACTTAACGAGAAAAAAACGAATGCATTCGTTTTATACTGCCCAACGTTAAACAGGTGAAAGCTAATGTAAAAATTAATAACGAAAAGATAGATCTCGTCGACACCACAGTGTTCCTAGGCATTACTTTAGATAATAAGCTGCAATGGGGCCCGCACATAGATAACTTGTCGAAGAGACTCAGCTCTGCCACATACGCTGTCAAAAAGATCCGTCATTTTACCCACGTAGATACCGCTAGACTCGTTTACTTCAGCTACTTTCATAGCATTATGTCTTATGGCATTTTGTTGTGGGGGAGTGCTGCTGATATTAACACCATATTTGTGTTGCAGAAGAGGGCTGTTCGTGCAATTTATAACATGGGCCCCAGAGAATCACTTAGAGATAAGTTTAAAGAAATTAATATTATGACAGTGCCTTGTCAGTATATATACGAAAATTTAATGTATGTGCACAAAAATGTTCATTTATTCAAAAAAATTGCGATAATCATAGTATTAACACTAAAAATAAAGATAAACTCGCTGTTCCCACTGTTAGGCTCGCTAATGTTAATAAGTCTTTTATAGGGCAATGTGTACGCTTCTATAACAAGGTCCCAAGCGACGTGTTAGATTTGTTGATTGGCAAATTTAAAAACGTAATTAAACATAAACTATCTATTAAAGCATATTATAAAATATCTGATTATTTAGAAGACAAAAAAGCTTGGGATGAATCTGCTCCAACTCGACTCGGCATCCGTAACAAAATTGTCAAGGATCATACAAAGAAGTGTTAAGACCAGACAAGTTTCTTGCCGGATTCTTCTTGAACTGGGGTTAGGAGGAACCGACACCTAGATTCACTAGCATGTAAGAAGACGATTCAAAGTGGTCCTTGTGATTGTCATGAATAAAGTTATTTTGAATTTTGAATTTTGAATTTTTCATACAAATGTTTATCCTGGAAGGGAATCGATTCCTTAACCTACAGTGCAGAAGGCAGAGCTGACAAACTGAGCTGACAGGCCAGTCAAAAATATCATCAATCAGTTATATTATTATTATCACCCTATATTTAGCTATATTGATTTCTATCCATCCTAAGGTTGTCTGGCTGAGATTGCTAACTAGCGATAAGAAATTGTACTACCGTGTAGCTAAACATTGTTTCTTATAACTGTCCAATATATTTGTGTTGTGTAAAAAAGTAATTTCTATTCTTTTCTGTTCTATTCCATCTATGAATCTAAAAAGCAAATATGTTCAGACTTATTTTTCTCTTATTTTTTTATTTATTTTATCCCTTATTGCATAAAAATATATATACAAATATCCAATAGGTGGGCTTAATACTGGTAGCGTTTTTTACCTGCCAATCTGCAAGGTAGAGAAAATAAAAAGTAGGCGTGATAACATAATCTGAGAGAATAAGATAGACAAAATATTTCAAAATAAACTAAAACTAAATATTATTATTGATAATCGTAGATATTATATTATTGATTAACAAATACAAATAAATGAATAACTAGCGTCTGAGAGCTATTAAATGAAACGCAGTAAAAACTTATAAATTGATAGAATGGTAGGTAATTTCGTAATTAATATATTGATTAATATAAATTAATATAATATAAGAGTTGTTAAAATGAACATAATAAAATGTTCATTTTAAGTGTAAATGTATTTTTAAGCTATTAAATGAAACGCAGAAATAACTCTGTGGCGCAATGGGGTAAGCTCCGACTGAGGGAGGCGGGTTCGATTCCCGCTGCGGGACAAATGCTCGTATGATCTGCAAGTATTTGTCTCGGGTCTGTTTGTTTCTATGTATAATATGTATGTCTTTAAACAAAAAAAAAGTATATAAGTAGTATATTAGTCATGTGGTCCCCATAACACAAGGTCTGCTTAGTTTGGGGCCAGATGATGCTGTGTGAAATGTCCGGCATTATTATTATTATTATTAACTAATGAATCGAAGGATGGGTAGGAAATTTCGATATTAATATATTTTTTCGAGTTGTGAAAATATACATTTTATTGTAAATCATTCAATTCATCGAATTCATTCGTCATTCGTTCATCTAATTAATTCATTCGTGTGACCCTATGGATAACTGTTTACACTAATAAACTATAATTACGTTTTAAAAACTAAAAAGAAATCGACTTCATTGAATGAAATTTGAGCCTATAATACATTTTTAGTGGAAAGTAGATGTATTTTGTATATATATAATATGGGTAGGCCAAATAAACGCAACGCTCCAATGAGACAGCGAGGTATGAAAGTACATGAAAACATCATCGATGTATACAATTTTTAGATTTTCGTTTAATTTTAGCTCTACCGATTTTGTTAAAATTTGTATGGGACCACCTGTGAAGACATTGACTTGTGAAGACTCTTTCAAACAAAAAAATAATTTTCTAAATCGGTTCAGCCGTTTTCGAGTAATCGGTGAACATACATAAAAAAAAAAAAAAAGATTCCGACGAATTGAGAACCTCCTCCTTTTTTATAAAGTCGGTTAAAAATAGAATACATAGATATTATATACATAGTAAAATGTGATAGCAATAAATAAAATACCTAAATTGTACATACAATAACATTCATCTACTATATCTATAGATGAGGTATTGTAGATATATGTAATAGTACGAATGACGAGTTCAGTAGTGCTTCCTCGACGATTTCATACCTAGCTGTAAATTCTATAGATCTCGTTGTAAGAAAATAAGGATTTATTATTATTATCACCGCCAACTCTGCTGGACTTTATTGGATACGATTTCCATTGTCGTAAGTTGTAATACTCTTAATACCTTATTGTAAGTGATGAGAATGAACCCCTATTACCTCCCTAACCCGATGCTTTTGATTTGGCTGATCAAATGTTCCGTAACATGAAGACTCGGTGAACGCAAATCTGTCCGAATCGACCGCAACACGAGTTTAATGACGTCCATCTTCTCAGCTCGTTGTCGTTTCTTTGTTCGTTGATGAGGTTTTAATAAAGGGCGTTTACACAAATTATAATAAACTTGCCAAGGACCTCAAATAGCGCAAATATGGCAATTTTGATAGGGCTTACATATTCAAGCCTTTTTGGAGTCGAGCTTGTGGGGAACTGGAGTCAAAAATATTTCACGGCCCAGCCTTGTAGCATTGCGGTTCAATGTGGCAATGCTGGCAGTGTCTTGGAGACTTGCTCTTTGGCAATGATCTGGATCATTTGTGCTATCTATATATTGTTTTGAGCTGTTCCTTAGATAGCTCAACTATAAAACCAGTATTTAATATTATTGTATATTATTCTGTACATTCAGTAAATAAAATGTTTGTTAGATACAAATGGTGGTGGATAACTCACATAAACCAAGAAAAGATTCTACCTATCATGGGATTTAGATAACTGATAATTTTCACTCAAAACGGGATATTTACCATGATATTTACTGCTTCCAGCCGGGTGATTATGTAATTCTGATACTATCAAAACATTGATACTAACAGCTTTCAGTTGCTGTTGATGAATTGGTATTAAGGAAGGTTGATGTTTATTGTAACACATACTATCATACGAGTATGAATAGATACGTACCGTATGTAATACTCACACCATTGATTATAATAATGTCTATTATTAATCGAAATTGATAGACATTGATTGTATCAAAAGTTCCATAATCGCCGTACTGATATTTTGGGACAGTTGGATGCGCCATGATCATGAGATTAAGAAGTGCATCAACCCTACTGTACGAGTACATGTAGGTAAAGTGCCCCTAAACTTGTTTTTTCTAAGTTTTCATATTATAACTTTGTAGGAGCTGTTTGTAGGTAATACAGAATACGTATTACAGTGCAAATTTGCATTACTATAACACATATAGTTTGCGTGCTAGAACTCTCTTTATGACTGGACAAAGAGACAGAGAATTTCTAGCAGACAATAGAACATGGACCGACGAGATTTCTAAAGCTCTAATTTCTATTCCAAGGCAGCGAAGAGACGTGATCGGTCTGTTAATGAGCTAATGAACTTATCTAAAAGTTTCTTCCGTTATTTTCATATTTATGTATCCCGTACTAAAGAAAACTTGCTATGAAAACCAGATGACTTATAAAATTTTTTCTTTCAACACAGCCTCATCTGGCTCTAAAATAAGCAGAGCTTGTGTTGTGGGTATATACTGACTGACATGACTGATATACTACTAATATACTTTTTTTTCTTAATACTTACATATTAAGAACATTTAAAGAAACACACAGACAAATACTCGTACTTGCAGATCATACAAACATTTGTCCCGCGGCAGGAATCAAACCCACAACCTTCTGCGTCTCAGCCAGGCCTTAGCCCACTGAGACACGGAGGACGTCAATACATTGTACTTCTTATAAATTAGTAGGTACATATACAAACAGTTCTAAAATCAGCATTCGGCTCGTTCAGTGCAGTCGGTTCAGTATAACAGCTTTAAAAGTTTGTTACCACAGCTTTTAAATTACATTACTACTTTTACTACTGCTTAGTTTTGAACTTGGCCCTACGGTGATATCCACTAATTACCTTTGTTTAAGACTATCACTGAGTAACTATGGCTGAGCAATTTTTGTTTTGTAAAAAAAGTTGGCACTGAAGTTACTGGACGAAAATACAAAAGGTCTATCACAGCAATTATACTAATGTGGCGTTGAAACCTGTTGCCATATTCATTTACATTGGAATGACTAGAATAGACCAAAATTTAGGTCATACTAGCTAAGTATGTGATTATAATCATCAACATCTTTAGCCTTAGTTCATCTGTTGAAGATGATTTAGGTGGCGTCAGTCAAGTTACAGAGCAGTTATTTGTAATTGAAAAATTTCGGACATGGATCCACTTCAGCAAGCTGAGGTGGGTGAAGTTTCCAATCCACTGATGCCACTCTGCCTGGGATTCTGTTTGATAGCGCAGGGCTTCCCAGGTACCAACACTAACCTCTCGACCTTGCCTACAGGACCCGCAGGAAAGACGAGTCAGAACATGCGGTGTCCTGGCACCAAACCGGGTTTGTTTTAAGATTTCCTTCTCTGTTGCTAGCTCTTCTGTTAGTTAGCAGGAGGACTAACCTCCAATAATTTAACCAAGCAACACTCTTCTGGGATCAGTTCCACGTAGAAATCCTCTGATGCCACTCTGCCTGGGATTCTGTTTGATAGCGCAGGGCTTCCCAGGTACCAACACTAACCTCTCGACCTTGCCGACAGGACCCGCAGGAAAGACGAGTCAGTACTTGCGGTGTCCTGGCACCAAGCCGGGTTTGTTTCAAGATTTTCTTCTCTGTTGCTAGCTCTTCTGTTAGTTAGCAGGGGGACTAACATCCTATAATTTAACCAAGCAACACTCATCTGGGATCAGTTCCACGCAGAAATCCTCATTCGAAGAGTTATTCAGTTAAGCGAAAAATACTAACCCGATATGACAGTCAGATGCAGATGCTGAGCCACTTGATGATCCTCAGCAGATCGTTATGGAGTACAGCGGATAGTAAAAGTAAAAAACTTATAAAGTAAAATTCTTTTTTGTAAAAAATCATCTAATCTAATGATGATTTTAAGACAAACGGACAAAAACTATGTCTAAAGTTAGAAACGCGCGTGTGATAGAAGGTTTTGCAAGCGCCGGTCATATAGTAAGGACCTGAATGACATTATAGCATTTATGGCATAGCATAGCATTATAGTTTTGTAAATTGTTAAAAATTCACATATTTTAATTTTTAACAAATATTTGACAAATGTTTTTGAACAATTAAAGAATATTTGAATTATAGAGACTTTTAAGCTATTAAATGATTTTTTGACTTAATAACTATTATTATTAAATTTAAAAATAATAATAATAATAAAATTCATTTATTATCATTCACAATTGTTCTTATAAGTACTTAGGGATAAGTATTTGTTGCGTTTTACAATTTGTAGACTTGTTTTGCGAGATGCCTAAGATAGGTTTGCGAAACCTGTGTTACAGGTTATTATATTGTTTTTATTATTACCTCTTTCATAATTCTTGTATATCTCCAAAAAATTACTTAAGTACCTAGATTAAGTGTACTTTTTAAAATAAACAAATTACATTAAGACCAAATTGTAACTGTTCATGCAAATAATGCGCTGAAATTAATATTTAATTGAATTTCAGCAACCCTGACCATAAAGTGGGCCGTAGGTTTATTTGCCGGATTATTTGTAAAAAAGCTTCTCTCATTACAAAATACGCAACCCAAACAAAGGATTTATAAAACCACGGCATTTCTGCACCCGTCATGAGAACATACGGCCTGCAGACTCCGAGTGAAATATTAAGTTTTTACACACACTAATGGCGAATATATCTTGCTCGTATGGCGGAGAGCCAAGATGTCGGTTAATTACTATCTGACTTTAAGCCTTGAGCTAACCGACGCGGGTAAAGAAACTACACTTCATGTTCATAACGACTCGACATTTGTAAACGTTGTAAAAGACAGTTTATTCTCGTCATTAATACTTTGCGACACTGCTCATGTGATATACTTTAATTTCGTCTTTCAATAGTCTTAATGTCAGAGAAAGAAGATTGTTAACTATATTAAACTAGCATCAATTGAATTTCGAGAGCTATGAACTGAAAGTATTATTAAATAATAATAATAATGCCGGACATTACACACAGCATCATCTGGTCCCAAGGTAAGCAGAGCTTGTGTTATGGGTACCACATGACTGATCTACAAGTACTTATATACCATTTTTTTAAAAATTTATACTTATTACCTATACATAGAAACACCCAGACTCGAGACAAGTACTTGCAGATTATGCAAACATTTGTCCCGAAGCGGGATCGAACCCGCAACCTTCTGCGTCTCAGCCACGCGTTGGCCCACTGCGTCACAGAAGTCGTCAAATGTCGCATAAAGTTTGGAAAATACAAATACTATTGTTAGCCGCGTCGTCCAGCGATGAATAACGAATGGCACGCCTATAAAAGCAAGCTCAAGCGGGCGACGGGGGTCATTTGCTCGTTGGCGCTCGATGCGAGAACATCAAGGGGAACTAGTTTTCGTTGTAGATGTGACACGTGAGCTATTTATCTTGTCGTAGTCTTGTTATTTTTATTATGTGTTTTGTGTAAAATTGTGGTGAAGTAACCTGTTTCTTTTTGGTTAATTTGAGTTGATTTTAAAGATTATTATTGTGTGTAAAAATTTTTTTTTGAAAAAAAAAAAAAAAAAAATTTTTTTTTTTCTTTAAACCACTCCTGGTCCTTAGATCAGAAGTGGGATAAAGAGCCAAGAAAAAGGCCCACAAAGCGTACGCCAAAAAAAGAAACAAGTCTACCTACACTTTTTGTTTTTGTGTTATGTAAAATCACGTAAGTACATTTTTAGTTTTTTTTTTATTCTATACTACTATGTCACGAAGTATATCATGTGGTCAAGACGCCGCTCTAGAGATGGCTTGCGTGTCCGGACGCAACATCGCTCGCGTAGTTTGTCGCGAGAAGCTCGCGGGGTAGCTCGCGTCGTAGTCGATTAAGATCTCGATCGCGGAGCTTATCTAGGGGTCGAACGCCACGACATAGTTATATAGGGCGCGTACGCAGCGCAACGCAGTTCATTTCACAACACTGACTCGTGGTGTGAGGAGGTAGAACGCGCCAAAAACACCAACAATTTGGTTTGACCATGAATGCTTATCACGCGTAGCATTATGCCTCAAAGGGGATGCGAAAGTTTGGTTGGCCGGTCACAAATGATCGAACGTGGTTTAAATTTATACGTGAATTTACGACGCTTTGTCCTAGCAAACTAGACTTTGACAATATACTATTCGAGGCAATGAAAGCTACATCCGATAGGTACACAACGTACGCTGAATATGCACGCCGTACCTTGCTACGTCTTATGGTAGTGACAGGACTGAGTGAGGAGCTAAGAACGCTTATTGTGATACGTGGTATTGATAACCCCCAAATACGTGCAGCCCGCCGCTAATGCAGAGTTAACATCGGACAAAATTGTATCCTTCTTATCAATTTATACAAAACCTAGTAGGTTTAACCAAGATAAGCGTTCTCAAGCTGCTCCTCAGAAACGTTCCTATCAGAATAAGCCAGGCGGTAGTGAAGGGCGATCTTGCTTTATTTGCGGACAAAAAGATCACCTTCGAAATCAATGCCCCAAAAAACCAAAACTAACCCAAGCATCTTCAGACACTGCAGGTACCTCGAAATCATCTAAAAAACGAGGTCACACTGAAGTAACTTGTTTTAGCAAATCACGATCTGAATCGCGAAACCAAAACAAAGTTAACTTGTGTTCCGATTTGTCCGAATATTCGAGGGGTAATAATGATGTGGTAGCGGCCGTTGTTGAAAGTATTCCCGTAGATGTCCTGATCGATAGTAGTGCCTTGAATATATCGCTTGTCTCGTCTGATGTATTAAGGTATCTCCCGTGCCAGCCGAAACCGAGACACAGCGTGCTGAAGGGTATAAGTGATAAGGAGGTTGTATCCACGTCATACATAACGGTAACATTGGAGTTTAACAACATTTCTATCGAGGTTGACTTGGTGGTGGTGCCATCGTCTTGCATGAACACTCTAATCATAATCGGCACCGACGTTCTCAACCGGGATGGAGTGACATATGTGCGCACCAAAGAAAGACAGTACCTCACTAATTCTAAGGTAATAACCACCGAGGTCAACACAGTCAGACCTAGCAACTGTTCCGAGGTAAACACTCCACTTCAAGGTAAGGAACGTGAAGAGTTGATGACTGTGATTGATAGGTTCTCAGAGTTTTTGATTGCTGGAACGGCTGGAACCACTGTAAAAACAGGTAAAATGGAAATCAAACTCACCAGCTCCACGCCTGTGGTCTATAGACCGTATAAGTTATCGTACCAAGAAAAACTAAAGGTTCGTGACATAACTTTGCATTTGCTAGGCAAGGGGAAAATTAGGCGATCTCGGTCCGAATATGCCAGTCCTATTATTTTGGTCGTGAAACCTGATGGTGAAGATGATGAAACGTGATGAAACAGATAGACTTTGTGTCGACTTCCGAGCCCTCAATAGAATCACTGTAAAAGATCGATACCCTCTTCCTTTGATCGATGACCACATCGATAGCTTGGGAAGTTTCATGTTCTTCTCAAATCTTGATATGGCAACAGGCTTTCACCAAATACCAATAAAGGAAGAGTGTATCCACCTTACAGGCTTTGTAACACCCGAGTATCACTTCGAATATCTTAAGATGCCATACGGCTTTGCTAATTCCCCAATTGTGTACCAACAAATTATCAATAATACACTACGCGACTTCATCAATGCAGGTAATGTTCTCTTCTATATCGACGATGTACTCCTTTTGAGTCACACGGTTGCTGAAGGCATCGATCTGTTGCATCGAGTTTTACTCACTCTCACGCAAGCGGGGTTTTCGATTAACCTTTGCAAGTGCACTTTTCTCGCTATGGAAGTCGAATACCTGGGCAGAGTAGTGAGTCAGGGTCAGGTGAAGCCGAGCCCACGAAAGGTCGAAGCTTTGGTAAACACTTCCGCACCTAACACTGTCAAGCAGGTTAGACAATTTTTAAGTCTCGCTGGCTATTTTCGCCGATACATACGAAATTTCGCAACAAAAACTGCATTTATTGCCTTTTTAACAAGAAAAAGCGTCTTTTTCCTCGTAGGAGTAAAATTTGTTATCGTCACTGATTGCAATGCGCTAAAATCAACAGAATAAAAGAAAGATTTAATTCTTAGAGTCGCGCGTTGGTGGATTTACCTCCAGGATTTTGAATTCACAATTGAGTACCACAAGGGGGTAATAATGCCACACGCCGACTACTTAAGTCGTAATCCACCTCCATCAACCGAGATAAATCAGGTAACAAGGCCACGAAACTGGGCTCAAATCGCACAAGCAGCTGATGATGAAACTCATGACCTCATACAAAAGCTGCAGGAATGTAATTTGGACTCGAGCCGGTACGTAGTACAAAATGATCTGTTGTACTATCGTTACACCCCTGTAGGTGAAGAGCCGCGGTTACTTTGTTTTATTCCAAAAAGCCATCGGCTAAGCCTTCTCAGGAACTTCCATGACGAGCACGAACACGTAGGAGCTGATAAGACTACGGATCTTATGCTAAAACACTCTTGGTACCCAGGCCTAAGGCAATTTGTATGTAAGTATGTAGCTCACTGTCATATATGCATCTCAAAAAAACGTGTTCCACGAGCACAGTTACAAAACATTACGTCATGGGAAAAACCTGATTTGCCATTTACAAGGTAACGAATATACTACAAGGCGGTCGTTACGAGCTAAAGCTGTTTAGCGGAGGCTATGGGAAAAGGACTCGGGCTGCTGCGCAGTACATGGTGCCGAGGCGAGGCGAGTGGTGTCCCGAGACGTGTGCCGCACTCTTCGATAGTGAGTACTTGATCACATTTATCTTAGTCTGACTGAAACATTGCTTTTTGCTATTTATTTATTTACTTTAATTAACACGGCACAGTACCAATTACATTAAACTAAACATAATAATGTTCAAGAAAAAAAAACATAAATGAAATAGCAAGTTAATTAAAACAGTAATAATAATAATAATGATCAGATAGAAAGAAAATAAATCATAAGGGAACGAAATAATATTTTTACGGCGAGGGCGCTTTTTTGAATCCAGAGCAAAGTGAGGGATTCTAGTGTAGAAGTAGAAGAGGTAGAAGAAGTTTCTTTAGTAGAATCCTGAACGTAGCGAAGGATTCAAAATACTTCGCCCTCTATTTCGCTGCCTCTATTTCCTCTATTCTATTTCTACTTCGCACTCTACTTTTCATCACCCACTATGAGGAAATAACAGGCTCATATTTTATTGTAATATTATTATTTAATGAAACATAGAGTAACAACTAAATTTAAATGAAATAGTATCTAATAATAAAACAACTAAAAACTTATTTGCGTTCGATTTCTTTGGCGCTGAACACTAAGATAAGATGTTCCAAATTCAAAAAGTGCGCGGCATAGATAATTGCGGCGCATTTATAAAGAGGATTAAAAACTCATTACTGCCCGCCTAAAATTTTATTTGCGTTCGATTACTTTGGCGCTGAACACTAAGATGTTCCAAATTCAAAAAGTGCGCGGCAAAGATAATTGCGGCGCACTTATAAAGAGGATATAAAACTCATTACTAACCGCTAAAAGTTTCTTACAGAAAACACCACCTTTGGGTGCACTTAAAGGCGAACCAAGTCGTCCTTTTCAAAAAGATGGGATGAAACATATAAAAATACAAAATGTCGAGAGCAATACTACAACTTTACATCAGCAATCAGCAAAAATGTCAGTCTAAAAAAAGTTTGTTTTATTTATTTTTTAATTTTTAATTTCAATGTAAGTTTATGTAAGTGTTAGTTGTTTATAGCCCGGGTGATGTTGCAGTCGGTATGTAACTTGTAAACGTACAATATATATATATGCGTATAACCTATAATTCGATCGAGCGCGCTGTCAAACATACTATCAAACATACTGTTTGTACGCAAATACCTCTGAGTGTAAACGTATTTTCCCTGGTAGGTAGACGACACGCGAGTTATAGGCAGCGGTTAACTTTCGTAAGTAAGTACGATTATTGTGTTTTTTTGTTTTGGGACTGATCTAACAGATTTTGTTGTCGCGTTGTTGTCGCTACTGGTTTTTTTACGTCATAACCCAAGAGTCAGAGTGTCAATGATTTTCATATAAATTTCAATATTTATAATACGAGCGCTTAATAAATTAATTATTTTAGATTTGCATACAGCATTCTTGAAAAAAATAAAAGCCTGCCTGCAAGACTGCAAGGCTTGGTTGATACCCTCAGATCTTCTAGTACCTACATAGCCTTAAGCTAAGGAAAATTTAATCCACACAGAAATTTTGCAAACAAAACGAATTACTTTACTAAATAAAAATCTTATTACAAAACTTTTCAATGGTAGCACAACATTCTTTATGATAATAATTTAAAAAGAGTTGTGTTATTTGGAAAACACGCAGAATTCTAAAGATTTCCAATACGTCTCAGTTTCTTTGGTATTTAATGCAAGATACTAAAAACGGTAGAAAATAATGTATTTTTTTCATAATAATAATTAGAACTGGCATTCAATCCTTACCGACCGACCGTGACCGATAAGAATGAGATGACTGCGGAAATTGGTAAAAGCATTTTCGCAGCCAAAAAATGTTACTTCGGTCTACTAAAGCATTTCCGTTCTAAACTGCTGCCTAGGAAAACCAAGGTCCTACTTTATAAACCCTACTAAGGCCGATTATAACGTAAGGATCGGAATGCTGGGTATTGAACAAGCAAAATGAACACAGTCTGCTCGTGTTCGAGAGGAAAATACTCAGGCGTATCTTTGGTGCTGTAATGGATGGCGACTGCTGGCGCTCACGCTACAACCATGAATTGTACAGTATGTTCCAAGAGCCAAAAGTAAGTGTAAAGTTTATCAAAGTGGGTCGCCTGCGATGGGCAGGTCACGGGAAGAGAATGGAGGACGCCAGAACACCAAAACGCCTTCTAAGTGGCAAACCCGACGGCCGCAGACCCCCTGGAAGACCAGGCACAAACCGAATCGGATGGCGGAACTTACTTGACCAGGCCCGCCCGCAGCTGTAGCGCCCTAGATGATGATGATGATTTTATCCCTACTAATATTATAAATGCGAAAGTAACTCTGTCTGTCTGTTTGTTACGTTTTCACGCCTAAACCGCTAGACCGATTTTGATGAATTTTAGTATAGAGATAGATGGGACCTTGGAGAAGGACATAGGCTACTTTTACGCTGCGCGCGCGAAGCCGCGGGCAACAGCTAGTATTTTATAAGCCCTTTGTCATCGCAACATGCATACTCTCGTAAAACGAGAGTGAACAAGCCATAAACTGACGACTGACGATCAAAATAATGAATAACATTTTCAATTATAAGCAAAATAAACATGCAAAGTTTTCGAGATTCGATTCGGTTGGTTTTAATAATTATTTGTTTTAAGAATCAAACGAGAGGAAACAAACATGCCGGTAAAGCTTAGAGAAAAAAAAACTTTTGTTATAATCGATTGTTCTACTGAAATTTATTTATATGTATAGTCGACTAGCTGGCCGCGCGCAGCTTCGCCTGCGTTTAAGTCTTTTTCCCGGGACAAACCTATTTTCCCGGGATAAAAAATAGCTTATGTCACCCGGGGATAGTATAGCTTTCCAGCGGTAAAATAATTTTTCAAATCGTTTCAGTAGTTTCGGAGCCTATTCAATACAAACAAACAAACAATCAAATCTTTCCTCTTTGAAGGAAGAGCCAGCCAGGAGACAGGCCAGTCGAATAATAAGACATGAATATTTTATACTACTGTTTTTTACTACTGCACGCGTCCTCCAGTGGAAAAAGACGTTTAAAACGATATATAATAATAATAAAAATAATAATAATAATTTCGAACATTTCACACAATCATCAATCATCTGGCGCCAAAGTAAGCAGAGCTTGTGTTATGGATACCACATGACTGATATACTACTTATATACCTTTTTTTTTTGTAAATACATACATATTATACATAGAAACACTAAAATATATGTCGCATGTATCATTTTTATAGATCATTATACAGACGACGCGTCAGCGACGCATCGTCGCTTAGGTCACTTCTGTCTGATTGCACTGTAAATTCTATGTAAGTACAAAAAACAAATATCGGTCGTATGACAGCAAAATAAGTCGTAACTCATCATAGGCTTTAAAGCATTAGTAGCGTTAAAATTAGAGTGGTGGTGGTGTTGGTCTAGTGATAGAGACCCTGTCTTCCGATCCTTAGGTCGTGGGTTTGAATCGCAAAAATTGATTTTCTATCCAAAAAATGTATGTGTTTGAGAGTTCAAACGGAAACATCGAGAGAAACGATTTTTTTAAAAAACTGACAAGTGTAAGAAACGAGCCTCTGTGGCGCAATTTCATCCTTTCACCACACTGGTTCGAAATATCTAGTGACACGTTAAAAACACTCCTATAACGCTGGTCTTCAATGATGCCGCGTTGCGTTGTTTGGTATGTGGAATGCTTTACGTCTACATAGTTGATACACTGAGCCAAATGAGCCGTCCGAATCTCCGGCCTCGTTATCCATCTGAATCATCTGGTCCGTGAAATGCAAACGTTCATTTATCACGGCAATAACTCAAGAGATTTGTACCATTTCTGAAGTTTTTACTACGGTAGACCGGTGAGCACAGGTTAAGACGAACTCTTGCTGGATACGCTGAATATCTTTTTTTATTGTAATATGTTATTTACTTACAGATATGTACAAAATAATATACAATATAAGACATGTGAAACAGATGAGAGATCTAAGTGTCGGTGCCTTCATCGACAAAATAATACGCGAGTAAAAGCACGTGTAACTCAAAATGTACAATTCACGAAAGTTTTGAAAATGAAATATTTAAGGGCCGTTTTAAACTATTTTTAGATAGATTATCTGATCTATATCACTGCCAGACGAGAACGACCCCATACGCTGGGCCAGATAGAGGCCAACTCTTGGGTCATGCCATGATTAATGTTATAAAATAAAAAGTATATAAGTAATATATATCAGCCAGGTACCCATAACACAAGCTCTGCTTACTTTGGGGCCAGATGATGCAGTGTGAAATGTTCGGTATTAAATAAAAAAAAACAGTTGTCATTTAATTATTTAACACTAAATATATGTTTATCATATGTTACGTTCCACATGCGCGTGGGTTTCTTCTGTTACTCAGACTCTTAAGTGTCTACTGCTTTCACAGAAGATAGCTCACCATACAAACATAAATCACTCATACACAAACACACTCTTTTGCAAACCTTTTTTCACTCACACGACGAGTGCGTGCGGTTGTAGGTTGTTTTGCGCTCGTTTTTGTCATCTCGAGGATAATAGCTGATGAAAATAGTTCAAAAGAGAAGGTTCACAATTCAGTAGTTTATTTATTGATTGTTACCTCTTAACCGCGTTTTATCGTATGGTATGGGCATGTAATGAGAAGGGAAGAATAGCATGTAACTGGGAGAGTGCTTGGTATTAATGTTGATGGATTTACGAGTAGAGGTAGGCCAAAGAAAATATTGATGGAAGGATGACATGAGTAAGAAAGGAGTGAGTGTTGAGATGACGGCTGATAGTAGATAATGGAAGAAGAACACATGTTGTGCCGACCCCACATAATGTGGGAAAAGGCAGGAAGATGATGACCTATTAACAACGTAATTTATGAACCGATTTGAAAAAATATGTTCATGAAGGATATTTATGTACTTTCCGATCGGCCATATAAAAATTAGTTCAAAATCGGTTTGGTAGTTTGGTTTTTAAATCAAAATATCTGGAAAAAATATGTCGTCCAAATTAACGAAATTACGTATTACGCTTTCCTGTGGCATTCCAGTACAGTTTACGAATTCCAAAAAATTATAAGGTACTTACTAAAAAGCGAAAATAAAAACATTTTCAAAAAAAGTTAATCCATAAATAAAACGACTTCATTGAATATGAAAAACAAATACAACCAAATTGAGACCCTCCTTGGTCTCAATTCGGTTGTATTTTTTTCAGACTCCATCTACCAACAGTCAGTAAATTTACGAACAGTCAAAGTCAAAATACAGTTTTATTAAATACAAACAAGGTCATTATTTTTGGTCAAAATTGCAGTCTTATATTATTTATTTTTCCAAAGGTTTTATTTGTAATTTTGGTGTTTTATTCAAATAAAGCTATAGTTATTGACTCGGGTGTGAATAATTGGAATTGAAGTTTTGTGTTTCTATGTCATTCAAGCAAAAATTAGGATAATTATTTTATAAAGAGACACCATTTATTTTAAATAACAAACAACGAACGACAACATACGACTTTGTGACGTCTTACTATAAACAATCTAAACACTTGTCATTGGCAAAATTGTCATCATATGACACATGCCATTAACGAAGAAGAAAAAGAAGACAAACATGGTCACTATAAATTGATTTATTATACTAGATGTAAATTTAGACATCAACTTGTGCGCGAATCAGAAATTGGAGCCAGACCCTGACCCCGTAAGATGTATGTTTCCGGGTCGGTCGGTCGATGTACCTACGTAACTCCTTGTGGAAAAAGTTATTATAAAATGCAATATGTTTTTGACCTATGTTGAAAATCCTCCTTCTTCAGCTATCTTTTGGTCAATATTTTACACAAATAAAAATAAAATATTTCCAATCTTTCTCAGTCCATCAACATCTTTCACCTGATACGCTATCAGAAACCAGCCACAAAGTTGGCATAGCATCTCGTATAGGGCATAGCATCCCCTATTCTTAAGTTCAAGAATATCTCACGGAAAATATTTGATCGAGATGTCATTTTATACAACACTAGAGTTGATTGTCAAAGTCAAAGTCAAAAGATAATTTATTCAATACAATCAGAAGGATCACTTTGAAACGTCTTTCATACTAGGTGAATTTAGTGCCAACTTCTCCTAACCCAAGCCCGAGAAGAACCGGCACGAAACTTGTCCTGGTTCTAGCCATTTTTTGCATGATCCATCTTATAACTTAATTACAAAAAACTAATACAAGAGAGTTCATACATTTCAAATGTGTCTGTTAACTGTCTGAGGGCAGAGAGACCTGAGGCCATGCTTTATTATCAATAATATAGTCATTTATATTATAAATAAATAAATAAATAATCCCGGACATTTCACACAGCATCATCTGGCCCCAAAGTAAGCAGAGCTTGTGTTATGGGTACCACATGACTGATATACTACTTATATACTTTTTTTTTTGTAAATACATACATATTATACATAGAAACACCCAGACCCGAGACAAATATTTGCAGATCATACAAACATTTGTCCCGCGGCGAGAATCGAACCCGCAACCTTCTGCGTCTCAGCCGGACCTAAGCCCACTGCGCTACAGAGGTCGTCATTATCATACGCTTTCTTCAAAAACTACCCTTTATGTATGCTCTAAATTTCTTAATAGGTAATTTAGTTGCATTGTTCGTAAGTAGCTTAAATTAATCTAGTATTTAGAAAAAAAAACATATTTAAAAAAAAATTATACCTATGTTACCCAGAGCTAACCGCGCTGAAATAATTTTGTCGTTCTAAATTTCTCACTGAAATTTAGCCCCCAAATTCCGGCCATTTTATTTACATTTTATTCAGCTCGGGAAGTGCGCGTTCACCATGAGACTGAACATCTTCGAGTAGAATAGAACCTTTGGCGACATTCCAAATATTCTGTAGCATAAAAGAGCCAAGACTCGAAGACTCCCCCGGCGTTCTTAGAGCAAGTTTTTAATCAGATCAGACAATCTACTCGATAAGGAACTTTATGTTGTGTTATTGAAGTTGAAATTGTGTTTTGTGTTTACCTAAAAACCACTTTTGTGACTAGGTATTTTTTTCTCAGATTTGCCAAATCCACTTTGTATATCTGATTGCTGTTTTTTATTCAGTTCAATATCAAATCAAGTTTATTTTCATCTAGTAAAGTTTCAAGTAGATTTTTATTCTAATATATTAAAATAGAGTTATTATTTTATTATTTACACATTATATTATAGGAGTTACAATAACGCATTACGTTATAGGAGTTATTCTAATAAAAGGAGAAAAAATAAAAGTTAGGTACTTAATAAAAAAAGTACTTTCAGAGAAAAAGTAAGAGTAGGTTAATCTTACATCTAATAAATAATATCAAAAAAAACATGTGTGCAATTCACATGTGGTAGAAGTGAAACCTTCAAAAAACAAACGTATAAAACGTACATGTATACAAAACACCACGGTTGTTCTGATGCCTTTTCTCATGCTTTGTACTACGCATGCGCACACAAACACGTAATAATAACACGTATAATGCTCCCTATCTCATTTTCTCCCACGTTAAATCTTATGAATTTATGTGTCTGTCGCTTTTTCGTTTCATCGACTTTCAAATCATAACGATGCTAAAGAAGTTTTCGCTTCAAAAATACAAAAAAATTACATCGCCGAAAAAACTGAATAGCAAGAAATAAAAATCTATTTTTATTTAAACTAAATAAATTAGTTCTTAAACTAATGTAAGTAATTTTGAGTCGCCAAACAAGCAAATTGAATAATTACATGCGTGATACGATATACGCGTCGACTTGAGTAACCTCCTCCGTTTTTCAACGGTAAAAAAATAAAACAATCTAATAATAAATATAACTTATACCTACACTAAATAATATTATGGGTAAAGCTATATTTATAAAAAACGTTCTCACAGATAGGTAAGGCATCTCTATCGTCTTCTAGTCATCCGCAAACAGATCACCTACGTGGCTACTCGCATGTTATCTGAGGTAGTTACCTCAGATAACATGCGAGTAGCCACTAGTATCTATACCTATAAAAGAGCTTAAACTGACGGACTGATTCATCATCGTCGAGCCAAAACCACTGAAGCTAGAAAGCTGAAATTTGGAAGGTTTCTTTTACAACTACACCACCCACTAAGCCGGGTTTTTTTTAAATTCAAGCCGTAAGAGGGTGAAAAGGGGTAAAAACTAATGTATGAAACGTTTTAACGCGTGGTCCAATTTGCTTAAAACTTGATATGAATAAATAAAATAAATAGACACGTGTTTCAGAATTTTTAGGAAGAGGCAAAATAGGGTTTCATGGTTTGTATGGGAACTTTTTAACGGGTGGTGTGATTTCTGGGAAACTTGGTTTGGATACTAAAAATGAAAAACATATGGACACGTGTTTCAGGAGTTTTCAAAATAACTCTCATAAAGGAGTAGGAAGGAAAAGTAGGAGAAAGGAATAGGGTGTGAATGTTTGTATGGAATTTTTTTAATAAGTGGTGGGTGTGATTAGTTTGAAACTTATAAATAAAATTTGGCAAGGAGATAAATTGCATCCTGGGAATGGATTTAAGCTACAATTCCTTTAAAAAAAATGCGAACGAAGTCACAAGCAACAGCTAGTACCTTATATACCTGTTATATATGTGAATCTTCTAGAAAAATTAATTAAGTAGGTACAAAACCAACCTACTCTAGTGTTTAGAATTATGTACACAAAAGGTTTAATACATAAATATTGGTGGACAATGCACATAACACCGTCTAGTTTCCAAACTAAGCATAGCTTTTATTATGATGACCAGATATCTGATAGAAAACTTATATATTTTTAACTAACTTAAAAAAAGAAAGATGTTCTCAATTGGATTGTATTTTTTTTTCGTTTGTTACCTCATTACTCCGTCAATTATGAACCGATTTGAAAAATATTTTTTTATGTGAAAGGATATGCTTTGCAATGAAAGAAAGAAAACTTTCCAATTGAAGGATATACTTTCCGATTTGTCCCATACAAATTTCATCAAAATCGGTTTGGTAGTTTGGTTTTTAAACCTAAATAGCTGGAAAAAATATGTCTTCCAAGTAAATGTTTTTTTTATGCTTTCCTATGACTATGGCGGTGCTTACGAATTTTAAAAATGTTAAAGTAGGTTCTAAAAATCTTGAGTAAAAAGTTTTTTTAACCGACATCAAAAATGGAGGAGGTTCTCAATTCGGTTGTATTTTTTTTAATGTTCAATTAATTTGGTTTTCTTTTTAGTTTTTTTTTTAATTATAAAAAATAATTATTAAATACATACTTATGATATTTTTAACATCCAGACAAAAAAAATACCTATATTCATCACACAAATGTTAGTCCTGGTAGGTAATACAAACCTACATATCCTTTTTTAAACAAGATTAAATATCATATATATACATTTATTTACAAAAATAATTACAGAAATGTACAAAATAATATAAAATACATGTGAAACAGTTGAGCTATCTAAGAACCGTTTAATATGATTGCTCAACTGATCCAGATCACTGCCAGAGGGCAGTGTTCCCAAGACACTGGCGGCATATTGTATTAATCTCATATTGATCTCATAATCTCATTTTTTAACCCCTTCATATTTTTTACTTTTAAATAACCCTCCAGCGCTCAACTTAACCCTTCGTCTGATTAGAACTTCAAGCGAGCGTTTAACAAATTCTAACTTCTCTCTGAATCTTTGTAGTGTTATTTTCTGTAGAAGGTAATTTGAATTTCAGTCGAGAATTTCTCGCGCAGACTAAACACATAGCCTCGGCTAAATTTGAACTATGGCTGCTCCGTTGCCTTAATTTTCCACGGTTTATAATGATCCTTTATGAAATGTTACGTAACCCAAACATTTTGTTCACAGAGATGTATCTAGAGTAAAATCTAAAGGGAAAAAAATCACCTGTAAAAAAAAATTTAAAACCCAACATGCTAACGATTTTAGTAACTGCTTTCAGCGCTGTAGGTTGAGGGTTCGATTCCCTTCCAGGCCGAATATTTGTGTGGTGAACATCGATGATTGTTATGTGAAAACAATCATCGATGAAAAGAAAATACGTGAGTAAAATCACGTATTTTCTGCGAACTGTGAAAGCGAGCGGCAACGAGCGGATCAAACATACCCTGATAAAGATTCTCTAGATGAGTCGAAACAGTGTCGGTGCCTCCATCGACAAAATAATACGTGAATAAAACCCGTGTTTATCAAAACGTTTGGTACTCACGAAAGTTTTGAAAGCTAAATGGCGCTGTGTTGATTATTTACCAATATTTATTTATATATTTTATTATATAATAGGTACATTAAAACCTTGTTAACAAAACTATGTGGCAATAACAGAATCACTGTTTTAAATAAACTAGGAGAACTATATATAATAATTTTATTTTGTTATAGAAAATAAAATAAAAATATATTTTGTCTAAAAATTGTATCAACATAAATCCGTGTAGACGCAGGTGTGATTTTATGTGAGTAGTGTTATAATCACATTTTTTAAACAACTTCAAAAAAAGGTTTCTCAATTCGACCGTAAATATTGTTTTTATGTGTGTTCGCGGATAACTAAAATAAATCAAGGGGAAAGAAATAAACCTTCGAAATTCGTAGTGGCGGCTGGCGTATGTAAATTTTTAACATTAAGTATTTTAAAATACTTAATGTATTTAGTATGTATGTATTATTATATTAATGTATGTATTTTACTTAATGTATTAGTATTTTAAAATACTAAATGTTAAAAATTTACATACGCCAGCCGCCACTACGATTTTCGAAGGTTTATTTCTTTCCCCTTGATTTATTTCATTTTCTATAGCACTATTTAAGACTTTTTTACTGTTTAGTTTCCTGTCTGATGTCATTCTTTTTTGGTAAAAACGTACCTTCATTAAGAGCTCGTCATTTATTCCGACTCTGGCCTCAATTTCTGCGTGTTCCCTCGCACCCGCGTGTTCTCGCTTTAATCACGGGTCAAGTTGGTTTCATTCGAATACACTGAAGCCCGCTCGTTTTGATGAATTTCACGTGCGTTTCCTAAAATTATCTTCTTCTACTTTTCTTCCTATAATGGCATCTGTCTTGACGACAATTTTGCCAATTTTGTCTTCTTTGTTAATGACCTGTGACATGCTAATGTCAACTTTGCCAGTGTCAAGTGTTTATAGTTTATAGTCAGTTTGTTTGTTATTAGAGTCTTAGTCGATGGTCAATTGTCAATTGTAAATGTCAGAATTTTCTTGGGATTCCTCGTCGTTCAAACCACATTGCACCACAATACACATATAATTCAATTATCCATACCCGTCCTGTAGTCACAATTTATTCATTAAAATTCCGCCAAGATTCAATAAAACGGGTAAAAAATTTATAATTAGCAGAGCTATGTTACTCCATGAAAAGACGGAAGGAATTGGGAATTGAAGCTTAAGTCTTTCCCCAGGATGATTTTTATCTTCTTGCCAAATAATTTTCAAAACAATTACACCCATCACCCATTAAAAAGTTTCCATACAAACTTTGACACCCCATTTTACCCCTTTGTTAGGGTTATTTTGGAAAATCCTGAAACATGTATCCATTTATTTTGCGTTTTAAGTATCCAAACCAAGTTTCTAAGAAATCACACCACCCGTTAAAAAGTTTCCATACAAACTTTGACACCCTATTTTACCCCTTTGTTAGGGCTATTTTTAAAAATCCTGAAAAAAGTGTCCATTACTTTAGCATTTTATTCATATCAAGTTTCAAGCAAATCGCACCACGCGTTTAAAAGTTTCATACATTCATTTTCACCCCCTTTCACCCTCTTAGAGGTTAAATTTCAAAAAATCCTACCTTATTGGGTGGTTTTGCTGTAATAGAAAGTACCTTCCAAATTTCAGCATTCTAGCTTAAGCGGTTAAGGCTCAGCGATGATGAAACAGTCAGTCTGGTTAATCTCTTTTAAAACCTTTGAGCTTCAACAAAACTATTTGACTAAAACGGCTGACTGCTGTCGCGCGATACATTCATTTAAGTCATGTTCACGTCCGTGACGTATGTCATCTAGTATACACATCTAGTAACAGGATACTCTTGGTTAAAATGTTAAGGTCGACTCTCCCCTGAAGATTACCTAATATTTAGATTTTTCCAACATCTCCATCACTTTTGATGACACAAACAGCAACAACACACTGACACAAAATTGCGACAAATAAAACAGACGCTATAAAATAAAAAGAAGAACAGTACACTTATTAAGTCTAAACTAAGATAATCAATTAAGTAATCCATCCCAAGGTTGTCTGGCTGAGATCGCTACATAGCAATAAGACCGCCCATTGTACTACCGACTAGCAAAACATTGTTATTTTAATCTACTATTTCAAAGTATTTATGGTGTGCAATAAAGTATTTTCTATCTTCTATCTATCTATCTATATTATCGTACAAAACGACATCTACCGGGCAATAATGGAATTCTGATATTATAAAAACATTAATACCAACGGCTTTCCGTAGCTATTGGTGAATTGGTATTACGGAAGGTTACACATGCTAACATATGAATAGAAACGGAACGTACGTGCTAATATTCCCATCTAGTCAAAACTAAAATCCAATAAAATCCGCAAAGAGGGAGTCCGTAGAAGAACCAATCACCGACATAGCACTCAAAATTTGCAAGTTGAAATGGCAATGAACAGGCCATATAGCTTGCAGAACTGATAAACGTTGGAGAATAAAACTTCTCAACTGGCGATCAAGGACTGGAAACAAAATTGTAGGACGACCCCCACCCGATGGACTGACGACATTGTAAATATCGCAGAGAGACAGTGGATGGAGAGGGCTCTAAATCGTTCTTCACGGAAATCTATTGGGGAGGCCTATGTTCAGCAGTGGACTTCTTAAAGGCTGATATGATGATGATGATGATGGGTCAAAACTGCTTCCAGTTACATTCAAACTAATGATTGAAATAACACCTATAGCTAATCGTAATCGTTATCGAATACGAAAACCTAGTGTCACGTGGAAAATTGCCGTATGTCATCTAGTATGAACAAATCTCTAGATAAAAATAGGTAAAATGTATATATAATACGCTTTATACATAAGATTACCCTTTGGTATCTATCTATTTATCTAATCTAATACCTTTAAACGAAATATATCTTCTTCTTCTATTCTTGGATATATACAATCTGAATCTCAGAAACTGCTCCAACGATTTTCATGAAATTTAGTATGCAGGGGTTTCGGGGGCGATAAATCGATTTAGCTAGGTTTCATTTATAGAAAACGTCGTTTTATCCGTGTTGTATATACGAAGCAAAGCTCGGTTATCCAGGTATTAATATTAATGACTATATTGTTGATAAGAATGCATGGCCTCATGTTACTCTGATATCAGACAGTGAACTGACAGATTGGAAGAAACAACTGTTACCTTGTATTAGTTTTACGAAGTTAAACTAGTTATAATAATAAATATAAATACAAAATTTTGATGGAAAATGCACACAACACCATTTAGCCCCAAACTAAGCATAGCTTGTACTATGGTGACTAGATGGCTGATAGAATACTTATATATTTTAAACACATACAACACATACATAATATACTTTATAACATTCAGACACAGAACAAATATCTATGTTCGTCACACAAATGTGTGTCCTGGAAAGGAATCGAACCCTCAACCTACAGCGTAGAAGGCAGAGAAACTTCTAACTGAGCTAACAGGCTAGTCAGATATGAAGGATAATACAAAAAGAGCTAGGACCAGGAAGATTTGCTTGTCAATTCTTCTCGGATTTGGGTTAGGAGGCACCTAAATTCCTATTATGTAAGACGTTTTCAAAGTGATCCTTGTGATTGTATTGAATATAAACAGTTTTAAATTTGAATTTGAGTTTGAATCTTGTGTAACTTTATCCACTGGACATATCCAGTTCTACTCTATATTCAGTTCTCTTCTACTTCTTCCGCATTCGACATTATTATCGCAGTGTCGTAGAACTGTTCCAGTTAATTTGTTTCAGCTTTGTGGTAGAAAAGTTCAACTTCATATTCAAAGGCAAGCTAACGAGACGTGCTGTCAGTTAGTTTGACAAACTGCTTCGAAGGAAAGTAACTAAAACCGAAGTTCACCAATACGTTGGATAGTTAGTTTAACCAATAATCATTCGACTTCGAAATAACGAATAATAAATAAAATAAAATAGCCATTTATTCTACTACATTAAACTATAGTTCAATAAATTTTCTTACAATAATAATGTACATCCATTTAAATAATCTCATACTAATAATGTGTATCATGCTTACGTATATTTTTTTTATATTGCAGTAGTCGCCTCTCTCATATCTCTGGCGTAGGCCTCCTCCATATCTTTCCATAGACCTCTATCTCTCGCTTGTTTCATCCAGTCTGCTCCACTTTTATCCGTAAATATATCCTCCTATCGTTTTTTCGGGCGTCCTCTGTTGCTTTTCCTGTCTCGTGGTAACCATTCCGTAACCTTTTTCGTCCATCTTGCGTTTTCCATCCTACATATATGTCCAGCCCTGTTCCATTTCAAAACAAGGAATACAAGCAGTAAACTAATATTTTTTGCCAATTTTCACTATACACCTATTTTGCAAATTTAAGCCATATATATGTGGGCTTTATTGAGATACCAAACCGTAAGCGTTTATAATATAATCCATAACAGTAGGTACCTACGTATCTGCGGTAGTAGCGAAAAGCACCTAACATTTATCTCAATCCATTGAATAGAACCCCTATTCTGAAAGATCGAACGAAAAATGAGACAGTCGATTTATCAGAAAACTTGGCACGGAATAACAAGGTGTAGGAAGTAGGTATTTATCGTAAAAAATTAGACTATTATTATATAAGACTAGCTGCTGCCCGCAGCTTGCACGCGTGGTACGTCCATAAAAAGTAGACTATGTTCTTCTCCAAGGTCCCAGCTATCTCTGGGATGGGTATGGGTGTTTCTATGTATATAATATGTATTTACAAAAAAAAGTATATAAGTAGTATATCAGTCATGGTGCCCATAACACAAGCTCTGCTTACTTTGAGGCCAGATGAAGCTGAAATTTCCGGCATTATTTATTTATTATTTTATTTTGTCTGTATAAACCCTTCGATGGTACAAACACATAATCATAGAGTAGCGACCTCACCTTTGTAATGTCTAAGTAGGAAGGTACTTCGTAATAATTACTTAAGTAGCTATATACTATATGTCGGAGAGTGGGTGTTGGAGTGTTGTAAACATGGCCTGGACTACCCCTCTAGTGTTAAGTGTCTTTAACCGTGTGTCGATTTATTTTAATTTTAATGTCGATTTATTTTAAGCGCCATCTGTTGAACATCAAAAACAACAACATTTCCATTTAGTTTTAAGCGCCATCTATCGGTTATTGATTTGGAAACGTCAAGTAATTCACTTGGATGAAGTCGGTGCAAAGTAGACAGAGGGCGCTTTGTCGCTTCGTTTGATCTGTGAACTGTGATCGATTCACTCGTTCGTTTGGTCGTACATTCGTTCGTACATTCGCCGTTTGGGTTTGGTCTATGGAAAGCGACCAACCAGGGGACATTATTTTTTGGACTTTCGAGAAGAACGGTTGTCTTGTCTACTTTGTGCCGAACTCACCGCGTTTCCATTCTAAATCGGTTAAAATCAAAGTGATCCCGCGATAGATACTCAAAGTTGTAATTTTGATTTAATAACAAAGGTGTGTACAATCTTAAAATAGCGTGATTTATTATTTCGGCTATGTCTGAACTACCTGATCGCCCAATTCCGAACCAGCTCTCGTCATCAGAAGTGGGATTACCCCAGGCTCGAAAGGAATCTGCACGAATAACCGGTATGGATGAAAGTCTTCTGCTTGCACTTTTGGAATCACAAAATCGAAATCTTTCCTGCCTAATCGGCGCAATGAAACCACCAGCAAGTAATGAAAAGATATTTTTACCACAATTTGATCCAGACAAGTCTGGTAATGATCCACGTGCCTGGTGTGACACTGTTGACCTTTGTTTGTCGGAACGTAACCTCAAAGAAAGTGGTCTGATAATGGTGATTAGTAAGGCTCTAAAAGGAAGCGCATCACGTTGGCTATACCAGGTATCGTACGGAGGTATCACTTGGTCAGAATTTAAGGAACTGTTCAAAGCACGATACGATTATATTGAAACACCAGCGGCGACGCTTATGAATTTTCAAAATGGTAAACCCACGGAAGGCGAATGCTTAGCTGCATATGCGTCTCGTTTAATGACCTTGCTTTTATCACGGTGGCAAGGTATGACTACAGAGCAGATCGCTATTGCTACGGTACTCTCTCACGTGGCACAGTTTAATGGAAGATTACAACGTGTGGTCTTTACTACCGACATTTCGACACGTGACAAAATGCAAAAAGAACTGCAAGCTTTTTCATTTAAACGAAAAACGAGCACGCCAGTTCAAGAAGGACAGCTTGACAGCAAACGATCGAAACGATTCGTGTCGAACATAATTACGTGCCACAACTGTGGTAAAATGGGACACCGTGCCAGTGACTGCCGACAGCGACGTGACCGGATATCCAGTTTTCAACTTTCAGCAACAGCTGCTACTAAACCTGAACGAGAGAAGATATTAGATGTGACCTGCTTCAAGTGCGGCATCAAGGGTCACTATCAATCGAGATGTCCTCTTAACGCGGGGACCAGCAGCAGCCAAGGTGTTTCCAGCAGCGAGACCCGATCAGCTGCCGAGGCCACTCGACGGGTCGACGTATGTTTTTTAAGCAACCCTGAGGGCAACTGTTAAATAACGGTGAGTTGTTCCTATTTCACTATGAATACGGTTTTCAGAACAGCGATTAGTTAACATTGTTACTCTCATTGGTATAGGATCGGCATTGGATTACAGTACAATGCAAATGCCATCTGAAGTGAGCAATATCCATGGTTGGTAGGGAGATTTTAGATCAACTGTGAACATTATTGCTAAATTTCATTCGCGTCTAAGAAAGGGATTTATGTATGCAATCTGGATAATAACACTCTGAAATCGGATAATTTTAGCAACATCAAAACAGATTTACCTAATGAATATTGCTCAGCGCTTCTGGACACCTTAAATTATTTTTATTAGTTTATTTCCCACGTGTATAGCAAGATCACGAGTGGCAACTGCTCAGGTGGAGATAAGGTTAGTGGATCTGAACCGCATGGTTCAACGCTAGCCTTGCAGACTAAGTGCACAGGAGAAAGAGGTGGTACGAGTTAAGGTAATAGCTTAAGGATGCTGGTGTGATCCAGCCAAACTGTTCTCCGTTTTCCAGTCCTGTGCTTCTGGTTAAAAAGAAGGATGTCTCAGACCGTATGTGTGTGGACTACAGAGAGCTGAATGACAACACACCATATCTGACAGGTATTCTCTTTCTCTGATCTCTGACCAAATAAGTAGACTAGGTGGTGCAAAGTGGTTCTCGAGTTTTGACGTGCTCAGTAGATATCATCAGATACCTGTTCAGGAACCTCTGAGGCGCACTTTAATCCTTTCATCACACTGGTTAGAAATAACTAGTTGCACGATAAGAAGAACCTGCTCGTGAGTACTCTGGAGAATATGTTAACATTCGTCTAGGTAAATGTGGAGCAATCGTGGCAGGAAGCCGTTGGTGATTGTCAATTGTCGACCGTAACGAAAGTTACTCCTTTGCTGCTGTCAAATGCTGCTGGACCCGGGCCGACCAAGGAGAAACGTGTTGACGTATGCATCGGCAATGCGCCAACAGGAACCTTGCGAAACCCTGGTGAGCTGTTTACTTTTAACTATGATTCGGGTGCCGAAGGTTCACTTTTAAAGGAATGTTTTGCTAGTAAATTTAATGGTTTGTGGTCTGAATGGTGACTGGACCCTATTAGGTGTGTGCATACGGAAGCCAGATGGCGGCTGTCCAAGAGTTGCTGGTTGGAAGCAACTGAGCTATGTGTATACGGAAGCCAGATGGCGGCTGTCCAAGAGTTGCTGGTTGGAAGCAACTGAGCATGTGTATACGGAAGCCAGATGGCGGCTGTCCAAGAGTTGCTGGTTGGAAGCAACTGAGCTATGTGTGTACGGAAGCCAGATGGCGGCTGTCCAAGAGTTGCTGGTTGGAAGCAATTGAGCATGTGTATACGGAAGCCAGATGGCGGCTGTCCAAGAGTTGCTGGTTGGAAGCAACTGAGCTATGTGTGTACGGAAGCCAGATGGCGGCTGTCCAAGAGTTGCTGGTTGGAAGCAATTGAGCATGTGTATACGGAAGCCAGATGGCGGCTGTCCAAGAGTTGCTGGTTGGAAGCAACTGAGCTATGTGTGTACGGAAGCCAGATGGCGGCTGTCCAAGAGTTGCTGGTTGGAAGCAATTGAGCATGTGCATACGGAAGCCAGATGGCGGCTGTCCAAGAGTTGCTGGTTGGAAGCAACTGAGCATGTGTATACGGAAGCTGTCCTTGAGACTAAGTTTTAGATTTTTTTGTTTTAAAGTTTTGTTCCTAATGTTCGTTTTGCCATTATTGTCCGGGAAATCAAGCGAGAACCCTTTACTTTGCGAAGTTTTAGGTTTTTGTTTAAGGTACGTCACACGAGGGCGTGTGATATCAGGATGGCCGTGTCGGAGAGTGGGTGTTGGAGTGTTGTAAACATGGCCTGGACTACCCCTCTAGTGTTAAGTGTCTTTAACCGTGTGTCGATTTATTTTAATTTTAATGTCGATTTATTTTAAGCGCCATCTGTTGAACATCAAAAACAACAACATTTCCATTTAGTTTTAAGCGCCATCTATCGGTTATTGATTTGGAAACGTCAAGTAATTCACTTGGATGAAGTCGGTGCAAAGTAGACAGAGGGCGCTTTGTCGCTTCGTTTGATCTGTGAACTGTGATCGATTCACTCGTTCGTTTGGTCGTACATTCGTTCGTACATTCGCCGTTTGGGTTTGGTCTATGGAAAGCGACCAACCAGGGGACATTATTTTTTGGACTTTCGAGAAGAACGGTTGTCTTGTCTACTTTGTGCCGAACTCACCGCGTTTCCATTCTAAATCGGTTAAAATCAAAGTGATCCCGCGATAGATACTCAAAGTTGTAATTTTGATTTAATAACAAAGGTGTGTACAATCTTAAAATAGCGTGATTTATTATTTCGGCTATGTCTGAACTACCTGATCGCCCAATTCCGAACCAGCTCTCGTCATATACATAACTAAGTGGCTATATACCATACATGGCTATTATGTTATATGGCTATGAGCCGGATGAGTTGTAAGCCAAAATCACTACTGGAGCCCTGAGACAGCGAGACGGTGCCGTGGTAGGCCCAAAACGAGATGGCGAGATGATCTTGACACCTTTGACAAATAGACCAAACAGCTCAAAACTGAGATGACTGGAAACATCAAGAAGAGGTTTTTGCCCACAATGGGCTAATCGTAATCGTAATATAGCTATTATGATGAATGGCTGCATATATAGAGTATGATCTATGTCTTTTGTATAGACAGTGATCAACTTTGGCGACGGAGTTAAAGTACCGCGCGAAGTCTCATGCTTATTTCTTTTATCAGGGGTTGCTTGAAGCACGAAGCATGGTCTTATTAGCATTAGGTAGTTTTATACGATAATTACTTTTTTCTTAGCGATAAGAAATCCGCGCATTGTAATTAAAATACAGTAAAATATCTCATTAACCTGATTGCTCTAGACTTAATCAATTTTCTCGGTTGTTTGTTTGACTCCGCTCGACATCTTTGCAGCACAATGGCCAGGATTATATCGATTCTCTGTGAGTGTGGCGATTAGTCTCTGTTTTAGTTGCTTTTCAATTGATTGCTTTCTTGAGTTTATTTTACAATGGTATTGAATTTCAAAGGAATGTGGCAAAGTGGAATTCAGAATTAAAAGTTCATTCCAGTATATTATGAACTCCCATCTAGCCATCTACCTAGACCAACTGTCATTAAATAATATACATAATGTACTAAATAGGCTTGTCAATCAACATTTTACTGAAATAATTCAGCTTAGGCGAAAATGCTTTCGTATGTCCGTCGTCTCGGCGTCGGCTGTCCGGATGTTCTCCTCTACAGGTCGCATTTCTCAACCGATTCTCGTGAAATTTTTTGAGAAGGTTCTATAACATTATTTATTTTTCTCGATTCAGTTATAATTTTTTTCAAAATACCGGAGATATGGGGGTTGCAAACATAAAAAAGTTATATATCAGTCATTTCTAAAAATGTTCGCGAGGTCTACAGTTCACAGAGCCACTAGTATAAAATACATGTGTAACAGTTGAGCTATCTAAGGATCGTTTATAACGATCTATAGATAGCTCAACTGATCCAGGTCACATAGGTAATTAGATAATAAATAGGTAAAAAACACCGTAATAATGGTTAAATTGGTTATATGTGAATTTTGTAAGAAGATTTTTGTATTTTTTGATCTGGTTTTGGTTTATGTTAGAACTGATACATACTTGTAAACCAATACTAGTCACCTATCACCACACTACATGTACACGGCACGTTATGTTTTAGTGTGTTTAATTTATTTCACAACAGTATCAAGTTTCTTTTGTGTCGCTCAACTGTTAAAGTTATACGTTAATTAGCTCTAAAGTGTTACCTATAACAAAAACTAGGTATCTAGAAGTTCCGCACATGACTTCATCTGCGTTTTATGATAATAAAAAAGACACATAAAAGTTGATTAAAAAAGATTTTAACCATAATTTTAAGTTCAATGATCAAAATCACACATCTATATTACCAGGTTAAAGTATTCAAAAAAGATTTTTACATTATTTACAGTTTCGCGCCAATACTTACCTTCCTGACTATAAGACAAAATGTCGCAAATTTCATTTCCTCCCTCTTTTTGAACGTAGATGTATCTCCGATCTGTCATACTGAGGTATGGGCATAGCGAGTTGCTAGAACTATCGGTATTGCGCACTGTGATTGGGTTAAGAAATCCTATAACTCTACACGTTCGGCATGCCAAAACGAATTATAGGCAAAATGCTTTCATAATTAGAGCTAAACTAATTCGTTCAACTCTTCTTCTTCTTCTTTGTTTATGGCATGTGACATAATAATGCCAATTTTGCCAGTGTCAAGTGTTTATGTTTGTTTATGGTCAATTTGTTTAATAAAGTCTTAGTCAATTGTCAATTTTAGACGTCACGCGGAATGGCGTCTAAAATTTTCTTGGGATTCCTCGTCGTTCACATCACATTGCATCACAACACACATTTAATTCAATTCTCCATACCCGTCCTGTAGTCCATTAAAATTCCGCCATTATCACTGAATTTAACATGCAATAAAACGAATAAAACAATATTAAATTAGCAGAGCCGTGCAACTTCATGAAATGACAAACGAAGAATCTTCGTTCAACTCTTTGGCAAAGGCAAACACTGACATTGACATTTTCAACCCATTTCTTTTGACATTATTTTTTGTAGCTGTTGGTCTTTATAATAAAATAAAATAATAGAAAAAAAAACACCCCAATAAGCAAGTTAAAACGCATACACAATGATAAATTCTTCTTGGTAAGTCAATCGTAGTTCACTCATTAAATATCATGTGATATGTTGTATTGTTTTTATTTTTTGCTCTTCAAATTCTCATACATTCATTTTCTAGAATCCGTCGTCTGCTATTGTATTACTACTTATTTATTTTCTTTTTTGAACTACAAGTGGACACTTTTAATTGGCCTTCTGTAAAATATATGGTACCTACGCATATATTATGTATTTCATAATTAACAACTACATAGCTATAAGTTTCCGTAAAACAAAAAAAAATGCATTAAATCTTCAAATACGAACGAGCGCCACGCTTAAAGAATTCTGTCGTGTGAATAAGTGTCGCTAAGGTTCCGCCGATTTAGTAAAATTTCGACAAAATTTTGACTATCGACTCCGCCATTTTCGCGTTCATCATCAAATATTACCAAACACGCCAAAACAATAATCACGTTTTAAAAACGAAAAAAGCAACAACAAGAAAAAATTATAATTTTGTTTCATCCATTTACAGTTTTTTTTAATTTAAAAACCTAACGACAGAACCGATTTTTATGAAATTTATCCCATATAAATTTCATAAAAATCGGTTCTGTAAACAAATCGGGAAGTATACATTTTTACATGAAATTAAGTTTTTTCAAATCAGTTCATAAATAATTGCGTTATGAGGTAACAAACATAAAATAAAAACTAAAAAAAATGCAGTCGAATTGCGAACCTCCTCTTTCGAAGTCGGTTGAAAAGAGGAATATAATATCATTGAAGTAACAACCAAAGACAGCTTTAAACGTCTGCAGCTGACAGAAATGAGGCATCCTCTTATAACTGGGTCAATTTCCTTAACTTTATCAAAGTATGAAAGCTGTTTTGATCTCTCTAACATCCTTACCATTAGCAAATTTAGTTTCAAACATGACTTTGAACACTTAATTATATATGTGGTCAAGTGGTCGCCCACTGGTCGAAATTCGACCATATTAATTAATAATCAATGTATTTTTTATGCATTCTGCATTTCTTCTCTATATAAACTAAAAATGTGCGAAATTTCATACTCCTCCGTCCGCTCCATTTTCGTAAAAAGGGGTTCAAAGTTTTTGCTTTACGTATTAATATAATAATAAAATAAATAAATATTGCTGGACAATGCACACAACACCATCTATTCCCAAACTAAGCATAGCTTGTATTATAGTAACTAGATGACTGATAGATTACTTATATATTTTTAAATACATACTTATGATACTTCTTAACACACAGACACAGGACAAACACCTATGTTTTTCACACATATGTTTATCCTGGGAGGGAATTGAACCCTCAACCTATAGCGCAGAAGGATAACATGCAGTCTTCGTTTCGTTTCAAGATCTCTACAGATCAAGAAAATCTTTACAGAAATACGACAGGATAAAATTAAACTTCAAAACAATGATAGGCCGCTGTCACGCCAATTGTGGCGTAATGTAAAAAAAAAATAACTCGATAAAGCGCAAATTTTATTTTTACTCGTTGAGATTCGATTCTGTTAGCCAATGACCTACTTTATAATTATTACGTTTTAGCAAATTAATAAGAAAACCGACTAAAATGTATAAATTAAAAAAAAAAACAACCGAATTAAGAACCTCCTTTTCTGAAGTCAGTTAAATATGTTTTTATTTTAAGCTTTTTAGTTTCTTATCATTTTTCGAGATTTGTAAACCATTAGAAAGTCACAGGGAAGCACAATACGAAATTGCGTTTACCTGGATGACATATTTTTTAACAGCTATTTTGATTAAACAACCCAACTACCGAACCGATTTTGATGAAATTTTTAATCAATATTTTTGATGTGTCTGCAACATAAGTATAACTAAGTAATTTCGTCTAGTCAATATCTTTGTATTTATAATTCTACTGTACGTGTGTATGTCACTGAACTCCTCCTAAACGGCTGGACCGATTTGAATGATATTTTTTGTGTGTATTCAAATGGATTCGAGAATGGTTTAGATTTACAATTAGATAACATTTAAAAAAAAACGTGCTGACGAAGTCGCGAACGAGACAGCTAGTTATATATAAAATATATAAGTATTCTATCAGTCATCTAGCCACCATAATACAAGCTGTAGAGAAAGCATGTGCAAATGGGGCTATCGCGACTCTGCTTGTGCCCAATGCGACTGCGGAGCTCCCATGCAAACGATGTCACATCTACCCGTCTGCCCCTTGTGCCCTTACACCTGCACAAGGGATGACCTAATGGACGCCACGGACGATGGAGTGAGGGTGGCAGTATTCTATTCAATCTTAATCTAGTTGTATCATTGACACACAAGCAGAAGAATACAAGCTATGCTTAGTTTGAGGCTAGATTGTGTTGTGTGCATTGTCCAGCAATATTTATTTATTAAAACTAACTTTGAATAAAACATTATATCTTATCTTAAGGACGAAGTTATGAGGTAACAAACATAAAAAAAAACATCCGAATTGAGAACCTCTTCTGTTTTGAAGTCGGTTATATATCAGTGGGATGCGATGGGAACATGATTTTAAGAAAGTAGCAGGCCCAGAATTGTTACGTACAGACAAGACAAGACAAGATAAGATAAGATAAGATAAGACAAGCTGTTATGAGGGGAGACCAACCGAATGTTTAAGTTTAGTTTACTAAAATACTAGTTTAGGTAATTTAGTTTAAGTAAATTAGTTTTTGTTTTTTTTTCTTACCTCTATTTTAATCTTTTAAATATTTTTTGGAAAAAAGTTTAACTTAGCAGCAATAAAGGCTTATTATTATTATTATAAATCAGTGCGAGTTGTTTTCTTTTGGTCTGTTAATAACGCCTCGGTTGTTTTACAGGTAGTCTCCTACCCTTCGTATGCATCTTTGGATACATGAATTGTGCTTCCTGGCATAATTCCTATATAAGATTGAACAAGGAACCAACAGGACAGTAAGCACAAATCTCAAATTTACATAACGTTATACCTAATATTATTCAAGGTGTCGTTCAGCGAGCTATGGAAACAGCTATGCTCAGAGTTTCTGAATCCGATACGAAGATATTCGTCAAAGACCAGAGGCCACCGACATAGCTCAGTGAATTAGCAAGCTGAAGTGGCAGTGGGTAGGTCACAAATGCCGCAGAATCGTCGGCCGTTGGCCGTTGGCCTTTGGGGCAGACTGGTTCTTGAGTGGAGGCTGCGTGTCGGCAAACGTAGTGTAGAGTGCCCTGTAGAAGGATTGAAGGAGGAGAGCTGAAGATCGAGCTTAGTGGCGTGCCATGGGAGAGACCTATGTCCAGCAGTAGACTGACACGGGTAGATGATGATGATGATGATGATGATACCTAAGTTGATTAACACATTTTTATGAACTCTGAACTGAACTTATGTGAAATGTTATAGAGAAAAGATGTAACACTGAACATCTTTTCTGTAGCAAAATCTTTTCCTGCAATCTGTGTGAGTGATTTCGTTAAAAGGAACGCAAGTGTGTAACAGGAAGCCAGGGTAGCGTGCGCAATTTGATTTGACAAATAAGCGTGCGAGGTAGAGTTCGTCATCAGATGGTACAGATTTTCCGAGAGGTTGGTACTGTCAGTCAACGGTGTGTGCGTGAGTATGACGAAAAAGAGATTGGGAAATAGAGAAGGAGAATGCACTAACCTATAGTTTATGTTTATGTGTGCTGTTATATAAACTAATTAAGGATATAATGTTAATGACGACCTCTGTGGCGCAGTGGGCTTAGGTCCGGCTGAGACGCAAAAGGTTACGGGTTCGATTGCCGCCGCGGGACAAATGTTTGTATGATCTGCAAGTATTTGCCTCGGGTCTGGGTGTTTCTATGTATAATATGTACGTATTTACAAAAAAAATAAAAAGTATATAAGTAGTATATCAGTCATTTGGTACTCATAACACAAGCTCTGCTTACTTTGGGGCCAGATGATGCTGTGTGAAATGTCTGGTATTATTATTATTATTAATGTTGCTTATTACCAAGGTGAGATGTCAGATGTTACACATCATATGCGATTATTGTAAGGCCCGCTCGTTTTATTTTTGTAATACCTCTTCAGTTATTTATACTTTTGAGAGTGTCTAAGAAAGGTCATGGGTAAGAAGGTAAGAAGAAAACCACGTCTACACATTTTGCGAAGTAATTAGGATTGAGCTCGTGATAGGTTGCAAACCATAGCTTACTGAAATCATGTTATAAGTTCAAGAGTGAGCTACTTTCCTCACAATATGTTCATATTTGATGACCTCTGTGGCGCAGCCGAACCCACAAGGCGCAAAAGGTTGCGGGTTCGATTCGAAAAATTCGACAAATGTTTCGACACATGTTTGTATGATTATTTAGTTAGTATTTGACTCGGGTGTGGGTGTTTCTATGTATAATATGTATGTATGTATTTATAAAAAAACTTTATAAGTAGTTTATCAGGCATGTGGTACCCATAACACAAGTTCTGCTTACTTTGGGAACAGATGATGTTGTGTGAAATGTCCGGCATTATTATCTCTGATATTCCTTGTTTGTTTGTTTAATGATAGAAAGAAAATTTGATTTGTTACACAGGCTAACCGCACACGGAGCCCCCAGACAGATGAGCGCTGATTTCCGTACAAAAGAATGCGTGTGCTCCAGGATTTACGACCCTATATGCGGCTCAAACGGCAGGTCATACTACAACCTGTGCCTACTGCAGTGCGAGACAGGGAATGTCACTGTATTACATCAGGGGGGCTGTATACCATTCAAGAGATCTGATACGAATCTAAAAAACTAGTATCTTCATACACCTTTTAAGGTTAATATGTATTTAACAAGAATGCATTAAAGCACAAAACATTGTTTTACTCATCTAATATTAAAATCTCCTTGTATCTATATTTTATTTTGTTACCTTGACTACCTCTGTGGCGCAGTGTACTCAGATCCGGCTGAGACACAGTAGGCGGTGGATTTGATTCCCGCCGCGGGACAAATGTTTGTATGATCTGAAAGTATTTGTCTCGGATCTTGGTGTTTCTATGTATAGTATGTATGTATTTACAAAAAAAGTATATAAGTAGTATATAAGTCATGTGGTACCCATAACTGCTCTGCTTACTTTGTGGCCAGATGATGCTGTGTGAAATGTCTCGGATAATTTATTTATTTACCTTCTCACACCTAAACGGGATAACGTAGCCTGTTGAAATTATCTGACGAAAGGAAATAGGCTATCTTTTTTGTGGATACCACGCGTGTGAAGCCGCGGGCAGCAGTTAGTTTGACTATGTATTTGACTAGTGGGGCAACGTGGCAACATTAAGAGATCACGTGGTTTAAAATGGTCGCTCTTGGCATGGTATTAGTTGGACGTTGGTTGTAAAAAGATTTATTTCAAGCAATTTTTGAAAATTATGAAATTTCTTGAGATTTTAATTAAGAAGTCTTTTTTCTGGCATGATTTGCATTAATCAGTTAAAAACCAATTTCTAAACACATCAGTGTTTCCTATTGATCCTGTCACGATATCGCAACTCTGGTACCATAAAAGTTAATATAATTAAAAAATATAGCGAACGGGTATACGGCTATATGAAGGTCACCACTTCACAGACTTCAACAGTGAAAGTTTCAGCGAAGTAGGAAACCTTGATCAGCCACTAAAGCTTAACAAGATCTCAAAACTTTCTGTTGAAAAGCGGAAAGTTAATTCATTACACGTTTCTGAAAGAGACAGAACTATCGCATCTTCCCACTCTCACACAGAGCAGTTTAGTAGCTAGAAGGCCTAAAACGGAGTCAAGAGCAGCTACCTACTAAGTAGCAGTAGTAGCTGGTACGGACTAAGGGAGGTCTATACTCCGTAACTATACTCAGAAAAAGGTGAAATTAGGCTGAAATAAGATTACAGTCATGCCAGAATAATAATAATAATAATAATACCGGACATTTCACACAGCATCATCTGGCCCCAAAGTAAGCAGAGCTTGTATTATGGGTACCAACATGACTGATATACTACTTATATGTATTTACCAAAAATATATACCCTACCCCAAATATACAAAAATAACACCCAGACCCGAAACAAATACTTGCAGACCTTACAAAAATTTGTCTCGCGGCGGAAATCAAACCCGCAACCTTTTGCGTCTCAGCCGGACTTAAGCTCACTGCCCCACCGAGATCGAAAAAATATTGATGGGTAAATCTGCCCTTCGTAGTGGTTCAAATGGAACACAATTGGCCGCAGAAATATAGTAATTGTAAGTTTCTACTTTCCATACAGCCTGAATAATTTGCATTAAGTAATTTTATTTTATTAATTTATTTATATAAAATAGAACCCAACACAATTAAACACACATTCAAAACACACATAGTCAATGGAATCCTAGTGTTCCCGTAATAATTATTAATTCAAGTCAAGTGCTATTATGTAAAAACATTGCGGCAGTTATAGCAACGCTCTAGCAATATCTGTGAAATCAGTCGCAAGTCGTAAACTTTATCACGGAAGCTAACAGACGCTTATTGCTTATATATCGCACTCCAAAAAACAAAAATAGGCTTACAGCAGAAATATTAGGGTTCGAAAAGTGTGTATAATAATTATAAATATAGTAAGCAGAGCTTGTACTATGGGTACTACATGACTGGAGTACTAATTAAAGACTTTTTTGTTAATACATAGGTACATGTTATAGGTACATAGAAACAGCCAGAACCACAAAAGGACAAGCAGACGTACCGCTCAATACCATTCATTCCTTGTCAGTCTACCAACCTTACGAACAATGCGCTTTGCTTCCACATTTATAATGCGTACAGCCAATGATTGGAATGCTTTGCCGTCATTTGTCTTTCCTGAAAACTACAGTCTAGGTCTCTTCAAGCCTCGAGTAAAAAGGTGTCTGCTAGACCTGCGTGGCCCATCGTCGGCCACATCGTCGCTTTGATGTAAAGCGGGCGGCAAGATCGTGGTCGCAGGTTTATCGATGTAAAAAAAACAAAAAAAAACACAGAGGTGCCACAGAGGTGACAGACAGCAGTGATTGCGCTATTTTAATTTATAAAAAAAATCAGTGGTTATAAACAGCTAAAGTATAAATTATTATGTCAGTTAGATAGTTAGCGTTACTCTGCATTCATTATCTTCGTTTTACTACAACTTTATTTGAGTGGTATTTTTATAGACTATTAATAAAAAGCCTTGAGATTAAATATATTGAGACTCATAAAAATAGAGTCGAAAACAAATTTTTAAGAGTTTGGTATCGTCAATACAATTAGGTAAGTAAAAATAATGAGAAGAAAATAAATTACGAAAGTATTACTGAAAATTAAAGTTAGAAGTTAGGCGAATAATTGAAAACATGCTTTTCCAACATCCAGTTAGAGAATGCAAAATATTAATCTGAGAAAGTAGAATTATATGACTCAACTGACCATGGGACTTCTCGCCTATTGCGTCTAATCAGTTGTTGTGAGTTATGTAATAGGTTGGGTTGAGTTATGTTCTTTTTATATGAATTTTGCATGCTTTAATACGCTGATCATGGCCAAACCTATTTTATTTTACTAACTGTAACCCATGATTCGCAAGAATCTGAATCTGAAAGAAAGTTGATACGCCGTTCACCGTGTGTCTTATTTCAACAGTTTAGTTTAAACACTAGTTCCAACCCTGTCGCAGAAATCTGGTTAATTAATCTGACGGGTTATTTGCAGTTGTTTCGCTGTCGCATTCCATTCCACTGAATTATTTGACTTTGTACTACAGATTTTTGTTGAACAAAGCTTGCTTTTGTGCTGGATGAAAAAGTACTGCAAAATGCATTCAGGATTTCAGACCATGAAGTTTTTGTTCATGGCTTTTATGAATGGAATGTTTGTTAAATAACCAGACGCTGTTTTAATGATGGTATTTTGCTTAGTTCTGCCGCTACAGTTACTACAACACAACTAAGTACTGGTACATAATACAAAGAATTACAGATAAAAACTCTAAAAGCGTAAATATGCCAGTGTTGTTATGGCCTACATATTAAATCCTTATGGTGTCGAGACACTGGGCCCGAAGGGAACAGGAGCAGGATAATTTTGAATACGCGATGGGCGTATTCAAAATTATTTCACGGCGTCTAGTAAAAACGTCTTAAGACCCAAAAGATAGCTTCTATCTGATCCATCATATTAACATTGCCATTTAACGTGGCAATACCGCAAGTTTCTTAGGGACTGCCTTCTGGCATTGATCTGGATCAAATGAGTTATCTATAAATACATTTAAACGGTTCTTAGATAGATCAACTGTTACACTGATCTATCTGTCGCTGTCACATGTATTTTATATTATTCAGTTAATTCTGTTATTATTTTAAAATAAATGTATTATCATGAACTTAATATATAGCAGCTATAAGTTTCGTCTAAATCGAGTATGTTATAAGGTTTAAAAGAAAAGAGGCTGTATTAACAGCACATGTCAGTAAATGATTTAAACAAATAAAACTAAGAAACATATTTTAAACAAACTAGGGCATCAAAGTTTACCCTCATCATCACTTTGATAACCTTTTTCCAGAGTTTGAATTGGCCATCGAAAGCCCGATTCTGTAGTAAACTCGCACGAACTTTGAAACTCCGTAATAGACAAATAGTCAATTTGATGAGCAAACTTTTGAATGAACTATTAAGTTTGGATTACACGAAAAATTAATGAATTTATGATACTTTTAATGACATTAAATGTGAACATAAAAGTGACTAGGTGTTCTTACTAGTGCTTTCTTCTTCTTCGTTATTGGTATGTTTCATAATAATGTAAATTTGCCAATGTCAAGTGTATATTTTTTATGGTATGATGTCATAAGTCGTATCTTGTAGTTCGCCATTTGTTATCTAATACCTTTAGACGAGCAATACTTGTATGTATCTATAAATATATATATATTCTGAAACTCGGAAACGGCCTCAACGATTTTCATTAAATTTAGTATGCAGGGGGTTTCGCGGGTGATAAATCAATCTAGCTAGGTTTCATTTTTAGAAAGCGTCGTTTTATCTGTCTATTATACCGAGTAAGGCTCGGACATCCAGGTACTTATAAAATGGTGTCTTTTCATATAAAATCATTACACGGATCATTTTTGCTCGAAAAACAAAGAAAAATAAAGCTTTTATTCATATATTTACACCCGAGTGATAACTCTATTTAAAAAAACATACAAAATTCAAATAAAACCGGAAACAACTCATAGAAGAACAAACAAGAAAAAAATATAAGAGCGCAATGCTTCGCAAGACGGCCAAAAATAAACGATTACTAATTACATAAAAATAGAAAAAAAATGAGAAAACTCGAACTCGAGCGGCAACTCACGGACCACGGATCGATATTACCCTGATAAAGATTCTCTAGATGAATCGAAACAGTTTCGGTTTATCGGTGGGTATTATTATTAAATAACCCGTGTTAATCAAAATGTACAGCTCACGAATGTTTTGTTTGTTGTTTGAATGTTTTGAAAGTGGAATTTGTGAAGAGTAAAGGTTTTCGATAAGACAGTGACAAGTAACGTTAGTGAAGCACGACGCTGTCATTTCTGTCATTTCAAAATTTACAAAAAAAAAAAGTAGATAAGTGGGATTCTTCGTTTGTCATTTCATGAAGTAGCACGGCTCTGCTAATTTAATATTGTTTTATTCGTTTTATTGCATGTTTTATTCAGTGATAATGGCGGAATTTTAATGAATAAATTGTGACTACAGGACGGGTATGGAGAATTGAATTAAATGTGTGTTGTGATGCAATGTGATGTGAACGACGAGGAATCCCAAGAAAATTTTAGACGCCATTCCGCGTGACGTCTAAATTTGACAATTGACCATCGACTAAGACTTTATTAAACAAATTGACCATAAACAAACATAAACACTTGACACTGGCAAAATTGGCATTATTATGTCACATGCCATAAACAAAGAGGAAGAAGAAGTAGATAAGTAGTATATTAGTCATGTGGTACCTATAACACAAACTCTGATTACTTTGGGGCCAGATGATGTTGTGGGAAATGTCTGGCATTGTTTTCATACTATTCGATCTTAATAAAACGTACTTAAATACTTACAGTAAAAAAAAAGATATGTCTCGTGTTGTGACAACTAAAAACTACCTACATTATTTTGCTTAAAATTAGTTAACGAACAACCCAAAAAATAAGAAGAGTAACAAGTATGTTACAAGTATGAATAAATTAGTTAAAGGAGATCTACCACTATCTCTCAAACGTAAACTCAGGGACGTCTGTATCCTCCAAATTCTAACCTATTGTGCTCAAATTAACCCGAGATTTATCATAGGGCAATGGAGCGAAGCATCCTCGGCATAAACTAACTGACCGAATTAAAAATGCTACTATTATTATTATTATTTATTAATTAATTAGTACGAACATGTCAATAACACTAATTAAAAAAGAACAATACCTACTAGAAACCTTAAATGAAAATACAAATAAAAATATTAACTGGTTGTAAGGTCTATCTACACACTCAAACAGACTTATATTAGCTGTATTTAGATATAACTAATATAACTAATTTTAGCTACTATTCGCTCCAAAACAAAGGTCCTCGACGTCGCTGAAAAAGCTGCTAAACTGAAGTGGGTAGGGCACGTCTGCCGAATGCCGGACGAACTGTGGGCCAGAGTTAGTACTGAGTGGAGCCCTGAGACAGTGAGACGGCGCGGTAGACCACGTAAGCGTTGATGGCACGATGAGCTGGACACCTTTAGCGACTGTCGGTTGCGGTGGTAAATGGTATTGGACTGAAATCAATGGAAAACTCGAGGGGAGGCCTTTACCCAGCAGTGGGGAAGTACGGGCTAAAAGCAACAACAAGAATATTAATTAATTTATATACTTAAGTATTATTTCTGTCATCTGGTCACCATAATCCAAGCTATGCTTAGTTTGAGACTACATGGTGTTGTGTGTCGTCCAATATTTATTTATTATTTATGAATTATCGTAAAAACATAAATAGGGATATATAGGGAAGTCCGGTTTAAGGATATATATGTATATTAATTAAAATTGAATTCACTTGGTAAGTTCTTTTTATAATTATTGCAATAAATGTGAATGTTCATAGTTTTTGGAGTTGTTAAAGTATTTTAAAAATAGACAAAAATACTGACATTATACACAGAACAGAACCATTCCATTGCCTTGTCACATTAGACTAACACCTAGTCCATTACTATTTACTAATTACAGGAAATATTTGTACATATGTGATTATAATCATTATGCTATGGAATGTGAACGAAACCGCTGACTTAAGCAAGTTAGTCATATACTGAAGAAACGAAGAAAATTATTTGTGACGACAATGCATAAATATTATGATTAATTATGATAAGTACAAGCAAGAGTTTCCACTTAATAAAACTTTGTGAAAGTTGTGTCGTTTGGGATTCGTTAGGGTATCTGTAAAACACATAAAAGCCGGAAATATCTTAAAGAGACCGGATAATGTGGGAGTTGTATGATTCAAAATTCTTCAAAACTTCAAAACCTAGTTTATGGGGCAATGGCCTCAATTCTGTTGGCACCAACCTAACTAATTTTAGCTAAAATTAGGTTTAGAACTGTCAAATGTCACTTTGGTATTCTGCTGTTACCAACTTATCCTAATTTAATTTTATCTAATTTAATTAAGCGTTCCTAATTTAGTTAGATGGTATCAACCGAATAGGTTTTACAAATGCTATGTAAAATATACTAACTAAAATATATTTTAGACAATTCCTAATTTTAGAAATGAACCAACCGAATTGCCACCATTATGGTGATAATGTCGGCGATGATGGTCTTGCCTCACGAATAAAATAAATAATGAATGCATGAAGGAACGAATGAATGAACGTAGAACGAGATTCTGCATTCTTAGATTATGCTGACAAGAGCTAGACATCGTTAACAATCTGAGTAAGTTAAATGATCTAAATTGATTTTGTTTGGAGATCTGCGAAATTATTCAGCTGTCAGACTCTTTTGTTATTAATTAGCCGATTGCGTATCGGACCACGCACAGTAAAGGCATCCAATGTCAGTAAGAATTAGAATGACAGATTCTAAACCCATTTAATTCCATATAGTAAGCAATTAAATTGAATAGTAATAAATTAAATTGAAAAAGGCTAAATAACGAAAAGAAAGCGATAATTTACAAAATACGCCAGACAGCAATTAAAATAAGTCGGATATCAATCAAAAATGGCCGGGAAAATCCACCTCTAGCAACCCTGCATGCGAAAGAGAAAGTTCTTAAACTTTTTATGGAAGAACTTGGCGCTCTTAGGATTTGAACAAATTAATATAACAATATTACGTAGATATCTAAGTTGGTAATTCTTTCATTACACTGTTCCGATTCGGAGGGCGGCGGGTCGAGGTATTTACAACTTTTGGAAAGGGAAAAGAATTTTATATTTTGAATACTTTGTAAGTTTTAATTTAGTAAGCATTTTCAGTGTACCTAATCGTTTTGCAAAACATGTTCTTGGTACAAATTTCTCTCTCCCAATAATGAAGATATACGCGACAGACGCTCAGTTGGTAGTAGTGTAGTAGCTTAGTAGTAGCTCTACCTTCTGCGCTGTAGTTTATGAGTTCGATTCCCTCCAAACTTTTGTGCGATGAACATATTTGTTTGTGTCTGAGTGTTATAAAGTACATTTCGTACGTACGTAGTCATACGTTTGTATTTTAATATTTACAAGAATTCTATCAGTCACCTGGTTTCAATAGCTATGCTTAGTTTAGGGCTAAATATGTATGGTTTCTCCTGCAATATTTCACTCAGACTGCATGAACCCTGTAGAGGATATCTTCCACAAAAATTGCAAAATTAATAAGTTGATTCCTTTTCGGAAGAAAGCATAAATTCGCGATGTTTGGAGGTTTTGGTAGAAATGCCACTAGTGGCCATCTATTCAAATAACAGAGCTCTTCTTCTTTCTTCTTCTTCTTCAAGTAATTGTTTGATTATATAGTCTTGGTCGAATGTCGATCGTCATTTGTCTATTCTAAACGTCATCGCGGAATTCCGTCTAGAACTTTCAAGGGATTCCTTGTCGTTAATTCACATTGCATCATCACTTTTAATTCAATTATCCATTATTGTGCTATGAAATCACAATTTATTGATTAAAATTTCGGTAATGTTACTGAATAAAACATGCAAAAAAAATTAAAACTATACTATATTACTTCATGAAATGACAAACAAATCTAATGCTATGCTTAGACGCTGAGCCAGATATGACTATTCAAACACTTATACAGACTATTCAGACACTTATACAGACAGCGCCTTTTGAGTTACTCGGTACATTCAGCCGCTGCACCAGCTCTATCGAAAGTCCCCGACAGATGGCATGCGTCCAGGGTGTCTACGCCAGAAGCATTCCACACTAATGGCCTACCCATCTCCCAAGCTACAAGAGTCATACCATCAGGCTTCTTATCATCATTGCGTATCATTCAATTGTGCTAAGAAGTCACAATTTATTGATTAAAGTTCCACTAAATCCGCTTCGCTTCCGCTCAATCTATACCTATAAAAGAGCTTACAAATTAACCTGACTGACTGACTGACTGATTCATCATCGCCGACCCGAAACTGCTGAAGATAGAACGCTGACATTTGGCAGGTAGCTTCCTTTTATAGCAAAACCATCCACTAAGGCGGTTTATTTTTTAATTTAACCCCTAAGAGGGTGAAAATGGATGAAAACGAATGTATGAAACCTTTTAACGCGTGGTGCGATTTACTTGAAACTTGATTAGAATAATTAAAATGCAAAATAATTGAACACATATATCAAGATTTTTCAAAATAACTCTTACAAAGGGTAAAATTAGGTGTCAAAGTTTGTGTGGGAACTTTTTAACGTGTGGTGTGATTTCTTAGAAACTTGGTTTGGATGTTGATGTACACGTGTTTCAGGATGTATTTAAAATAACCCTCATAAAGTAGTAAAATGGAGTGTGAATGTTTGTATGGAAACTTTTTAATGGTTGGTGAGTATGATTGGTTCGAAACTTATAAACAAACATAAACAACAAAAAAATGCGAACGAAGTCGTGGGTAACAAGCAAGTAAAACATAAAATAACACGAGAAAAATTATTAACTCAGAAGAGCTATGTTACTTCGTGAAATGTCAAACAAAGAATTAATGACGGGGTTATAAACACATGAGGTGCTGACTTTAACAGCTTAGCTCAACATAATTCAAGGAATAAAAATATATTAATTGGTCTACCACTTAAATTTGTTATTGTCTGTCAAAATGAACCAGCACAGGCCAGTTTGTATCTAAACTCAAGCGTGGTAAAACACATTTTACGTTGCAACCTTTTCTGGAGTGGTTTAGTCTAAACTAGCCTTCTTTCCTAAGTGGATTTTCCACAGACGTTTTGGAGGACACTTTAATTTAAGAAATGTACAGAATTATGTTTTACTATTTTCTCTGAACGTCAACATTTACAAAGAGAGCCTTTGTAAGTCGCTTGTTTTAACATTTTCCTGAAGGAATATGAAAATTGTAAGGACTGTAAGAAATTCCGGACTAATTTCAAAATTTAAGATTGTTTATTTGCAAGTCGCTGGCGGTAACTTATCCAACGACTTTGTTTCATCGTTTTACTGTTTATTGTAAACCAGTATGAAAATGATTTTGCTTCAGGAGCTTCTTTCAATGTCAAAGTCAAAGTCAAAGTCAAAAGATGATTTATTCAATACAATCACAAGGATCACTTTGAAACGTCTTACATACTAGGTGAATTTAGGTGCCAATTCATCCTAACCCAAGCTCGAGAAGAATTGGCAAGAAACTCGTCTTGGTCCTAGCGCTTTTTTATATGATCCATCTTATAACTACCTTAACTACGAAATACCAATACAAGAGAGTTTATACATTTCAAGTGTGTCGGTTAACTGTCTGACGGCAGAGCGACATGAGGCCATGCATTCTTATCAATAATATAGGCATCTATATTATAATAAGCTTTCTTCAAAAGACTACCTTTAATGTATGCTTTAAATTTCTTAATAGGTAGTTTAGTAGCATTTTCAGGAAGCTTATTATAGAAGCGCACCGTGTTCCCCATAAATGACTTATTAACTTTTTCTAGTCGAAACCTAGGGATGTATAATTTATGTTTATTCCTAGTGTTGATTTTATGAAGGTCACTATTTTGCTGAATCCCATCTCTATTTTTATGTGTATATAACAAATTTTCATATATATATTGTGAAGCTATTGTGAGAATATTAATTTCTTTGAATATTTCTCTCATAGATTCTCGTGGTTTCATTTTATAAATGGCACGTATTGCCCTTTTTTGAATTACAAATATTTTACCAATATCAGCTGCTTTCCCCCAGAGAATGATGCCGTATGACATAACACTATGGAAGTAACTGAAATAAACTAGTCTAGCTGTAGCTTCATCAGTAAGCCACCGTATCGCACGAACTGCATATGCAGCGGAACTAAGCCTACCAGCAAGCGTTTCAATTTGTGGTCCCCACTGTAGTTTTGCATCAATATTAAGACCTAGGAAGATCGTGGAATTTACAAGATTCATTGCCTCTCCATTTATTTCAATGTTGAACGGGCTATGAATAACATTTGGCAAAGTGAATTTAATACATTTAGTTTTTTTGGAATTAAGCAAAAGATTATTTACAGTGAACCAGTTAAGAACTAACGAAAATGATTCATTTACGATATCGCATATACTGGTTTTACCTCTATCAACTTTAAAAATTAAAGACGTATCGTCTGCAAATAAAACTATATCACAAATATTTTTTACAAAAAAAGGTAAATCATTAACGTATACTAGGAATAAAAAAGGGCCAAGTATCGATCCCTGAGGTACTCCTATATCAATAATTGATCCCAAAGACCTCTCACCACCCACGTCTACTCTCTGGACTCTATTGGATAGATAAGACTGTATGAGGTCAATCGCCCGGTTTTTTGCACTTTACACATGTTTTCGATCTATTTAGGTTCAACGACAGGCTGGTTTTCTTGGGATGTTTGCATTGACGGTATGAACAAAAATACCGTATCAATATAATAAAAATCAATTGCTGTTCGTTAGTCTCGCTAAAACTCGAGAACGGCTGGACTGATTTAGCTGATTTTGGTGTTGAAATGTCTGTCGTAGTCCAGGAAAGGTTTAAAAGGTGAGTAAATATGAAAAAAATGCTTGCTTTTTTATTTATTGATTCTGAGGTGGTACGAAGTTAATCTAGTTAAACTAGTAAAATATAAAAAAAATACTGACTTTTTTTTCCAAAATTTGCAAGTTGAAGTGGTAATGGGCAGTTCATAAAGCTCGCAGAACTGATAAACATTGAGGAATAAAAGTTCTCGAATTGCGACCAAGGACAGGGAAACGAGGCGTAGAACAACCACCCACCCGATGGACTGACGACATTGTAAAGTTCACAGGAAGTCGGTGAATGGAGAGAGCTCAAAATCAATGTTTCTGGAAATCTATTGGGGAGCCCTATGTTCAGCAGTGGACTTCTTAAAAGCTGTTTTGATGATAAAAAAATACCATTCAATAAATTTATTAAACAACTCAAGTCCTGGTTATAAGCTAAATGTTTTTATAACGTAAGTATCTGAAATAATAAATTTACATAAATTTTATTAATTAATATTCCTAAATGACGTTTATTTTGAATTTTTATTGAGTTATTATTGTGTTACCTTGCTTTTTTATATAAATGTGTCACTTGGTTAGAAAATATGTACATTATTTTCCAAATGGTAGCATAGCGAACTTAGCAATTAATAAAACCTGTAATTTACCTATGTTCCACAATAAATGAATTATGAATTACCATGTTGTTCAATTTACAGGATGTTGCAATATTAGGTAATATTGTTAGATATAAGTGTTTTAGAGATTGTAATGTGTTTTTTGCGTTCAATAAATAAATAAATAAATATCGTGTTATATTTCAAACCAGCAAGATGAAAAGATTATAGTGCGCCTCAAAGGAAGCTGCCTGACCTTTTACACATCTCCAATTTAGTCGAAGTAGATACGCTGAGTTTTGTATTCATGCAAGTATTATCAGAAGAGGTGTGTCTGTAATTTACAAGGTATTATGATCCGATGCTCATGTGCAGGACTTTCATGCAATCATGTGAAAAAAATTGGTTAGTCCCAATAGGATTAATGGGGCTCTTGCAGGCAGGAGGGACAGTTTTTCTGCAAAGTTTATGGGTGTCAGCCCTGATTAACTCTTTTGCTCGGCAAATCTATTATATTAATTAAGGTGGTATTTAGGTTAGTAGAAATAGTTTTTGACATTTAATTTAATTTATATTACTGTGTTATTAATAATTTAATTTAATTTTTACTTTTATTTTGATATTATGTGCAATGGATCTGAATAAATATATATTATTACATAGTATTATTATTACCGAACCCACACCGCATGTACTGATTCGTCTTTCCTGCGGGTCCTGTCGGCAAGGTCGAGAGCTTATATTAAGGCTTATCTAAGTGCACGAAAGGAGCCTCTGAGGCGCACTTCAATCCTTTCACCTCACAGGTTAGAAATAACTAGGAACACGATAAGAAGAAGAAGAAGACGATTATTATTATTATTATTATTATTACCACAACATCCAATATTTGAGCTTTCACAGATATTTAGTGTAACGACATGGAACATAACAATGGCGTCATTTAACCCACAACGTAATTGAATCCCCTCGATCATAATTCCGTCTCGTGTTGGTTTATAATTAAATATGGCTTAAGCCGTATCTAAGGATTATTTTGATAGGCTGTGATGATACAGTAGAAGTTTGTGGTCTCTGCTTACCTTTTCATTTTAAAATTAAAAATGCGTGTATTTTTTATTAATTGGGGCAAACAAACAAAATTTGCCAACTTGATTGTAAACGATTACCAAAAATAATTCACATAACACAATATTACAGATCTATAATGAATCCATAGGCTCCCGATTCAATAAAAACTGTGTTTCAAGAGCCCTCTTGAGATCTTCTGGCGCAGCAGCAGCGGCACCCACGTAGACGATACGTGGGATGCGGCCACATTCGTAGATCACATCCTACATCCCACTCCAGCAGCTTGTTAATAATCATAAATAGTTAATATTCATAAAAATAATAGGAATAGGTTAAATGAATAATAGTCAAAAATGTTTAAAAAAATATACAAATACCTCTTCTTACAATATGTACTCCTACAAGAAACTGATCGCAAAAGAAAAGACACTCATTTTGGTATGTTAGGTTGTTTGAGGCACAAACAGGTATGTAAACGTTGGGGCATTGGTCACATGGTAGTCGTTTTACCGGCGAAGGAAGATATTCTTGGCTACTTGGCCCTAGATTTTCTGGCCCTTGCGGAATTGCTAAGGTTAAAATCATGAGTATTTTAACTGAAAATAATAAAATATTATAAGAAAAACAAACGTATTTCTAAGAACTGTGTTACATGGTTTTTGTAGGTATGCAATTAGGTTTTAATAGTTTTACCCGTTTTGTACGTCGTACATATTCAAAATGCCTTCAGACGAAGAACTTTGATATAACACTTAAAGCGCTATTATAGCTCTATAGCGCTGTTATAACGCTATAGCGATCTTTGATGTACGGATTGGTCCAAACTGTGACGTTCAAAACAAAAACACGAAATTCCTCTTACTTACGATACAGTTCTGATAAAACTATTTTGAAAGTCGAGAGTGAAAAATAAGTTACTTACTAACTGTTTGTTATAATGACTTACATTGTGTTATATAAGTTATAATTAATTTTTGTTACCACTTACATGATAAAACGATTAAAAGCATTCTTATATATAATGGCTTAAGTAATTTTAGCTTTAGTTGAAAAATAACCTACAAATATTAAAAATAAAAAAGTTTTCTATTTTGATTACTTCATCAGAGTTTACAAGTAGTTTACCTTTAAATAAACATAAACATTCATTTGTTTCTCAAACACACACAAATAGAGTTTCACACACATTCGAATTAAGACGGACCAGGTAATTTTAGTGAATAAATACTTTTTGCTTTTAATACTCTCGATCATTATTCCGTCTCGTGTTAGTTTGTAATTTAATATGCCATAAGCTATTCAGGAGAATTTTGTTGTTTCTGCCTACCTCTTCGTTTTATCCCTCTTTTATTTTGGTGTGTATGATAAATATAATACCTAAGTATATAAGAAAAGAATCACGATTTTTATTGCATTAGTCGTTTTACCAGATTAACGAAGCTTTATAACATTGAGATAAACTACACATTTTTGACAATATTTTATTAACATTGCTTTTAGTACAGTAGAAAGGTACTAATAAAACAAGCAGTGTTTTATTTTTTATAATATATCTTTCTCAAGAACAAATTAGATAAATATTAGTAAAAATGGTTAATAAAAAATGCAGACTCCTCTTCTTATAATATGAACTCCTTTAAGATCTCGATCGCAGGTGAAAAGACACTCATTCTGGTATGTCTGGTTGTTTGAGGCACACACAGGTAAATAAATGTTTGGGCATTGGTCACAAAATCGTGGTTTGTCGAGCGAAGGAAGATAACGTTTCGCTGTATTTCTAAATACAGGTTTACTTAGCCATGGCTTTTGTGGCCCTTGTGGAACTGCTAAGGTTAAAATCATGAGTATTTGAACTGAAAATAATAAGCCATACAATTTATGTAAATGCGAAAGTGTCTCTGTTTGTTTATCTGTTTGTTTGTAACCGTTACACGACTAAACGGTTAAACGTATCTTGATGAAATCGGGGAGCTATAAGTTATTTTTATGTAGCTAGTAATATTATGAAAATAAAACAATAAGTTTCTATAGTTTTACCTATTTCAGGCGTGTATATTAAAGTTACCTTCAAACAAAGCGCTTTAATATAACACATAGAGCACCTAAAGCGCTATTATAGTGCTATAGTGCTCTTTGAAATACAGGGTATTCTGAACAGAGATGTCGGAAGCAAAGTAATAATTTCCTCTCTTCTATACATAATGGTTGTTAACACTTACATAATAAAACGATTATTAACATTCTTATACTTAAAGGTAACACGTACACTTTAGTCATTTTAGCTCTATTTGAAAAAGCTACAGATATTAAAAATATTTAAGTTTTTATGTAAGTTGTGTCAGTATTTCCTTTTCTGTTTTAGATTTGGTTCTAGTTTCATTAACTAACTTTAATGATGATTGGAGGTAATTTTTTATACTGCTTATTTGCGTATTTCTCTTATCAGTAAATAAAGCGGGAGGTAACCAAGATCAGTGTATTTATTGCTGTTTGAAATGATACGTTTTTTAACCTTTCTAATTTGTAAGTGTCTAGTATTATTATTAACTTTAATTTGATTAAGGAATGTTCTTTTTTTTAATCTTGGTAAAACCTAACAAAGGTTTTAAGATGTATTTACATTATAAGAAAAAATAAGATAATAAAAAAAATAGTTTAAGATATCAATTACTAGCTGCTGCCCGCGGCTTCGCACGCGTGGTACCTACATAAAAAGTAGCCTATGTTCTTCCCTCTTTCTCGTAAAAAATATTTTTTTTTTCATAAAAAGTATCCTGTTACTTCTAATACCTCCAAGAATATGTGTACGAAGTTTCATGATGATCGGTTTAGTAGTTTTCGCGTGAAAGCGTAACAAATGTTCTTGTGAATGTTTGTATGGAAACTTTTTAATGGGTGGTGGGTGTGATTGGTTTGAAACTTATTAATAAAATTTGGCAAGGAGATAAATTGCACCCTGGATTTAAACTACAATTCCTTTCAAAAAAAATGCGGACGAAGTCGCGACTAACAGCTAGTTTTCTTAAAAAATGGCTGTTACCTACCTATATATTTTTTTTATTTAGTATACGTTTATTTTTTTAATATTTTACACTAATTTGTTTGTCACCTTTTCAAAAACACTATTGTATATAGTTAAGTACGCAATCCTAATTTTATTTTAAACACAACCGGCATATACTGAGTTAGAACCTTTAAGTAACAGTAGGTACTTGTTTTACTATTGAATTATGATTTTTATTAATATTTTCATTATTTTATTTTAACTTATTTCTTTGTGTCATGCTGTTGCAAATAAAAACAATTGCAATTGCAACATTAATAGGATAAGCCTCTAAATTCTCGCTAGCCCAGCGATGCTGTCACAATGAGCACAGTAAATAGCGCACGGTCTGAATAACTTTAGGGTCTTATAAAAATGTCTAGCTATTATGGAACTCGTGATACCATAATGTCTATCAGTTTCGGTAAGCAATAGACATTTAAACATGGATTGGTATACGTCCGTTTCATATCTCTGTTTCTCTCATAAGACAGCATGTGTTACAATCAACATCAACCCTCTGTAACACCATTCATCAACAGTAACTGAAAGCTTTAATATAACACATAGTTATACACATAGTTATAGTTATACATTAATATCAATGTTTCGATGGTATCAGAATTCAATAATCGCCCTGCTGATATATTTTATTATATGTTATATTGGAAACTCTAAATCATTTACTACTAACAGATGGCGTTATCGTCGTGATAACTTTGATGTTTTGGGAATTTCTTATAAACACCTCTTATTCTTAATTGTTTATTGCATGTGACATAATAAGGTCAATGTTGACAGTGTCAAGTATTTATGTTTGTTTATAGTCAATGTGTTTGTTAAAGTCTTAGTCGATGGTCAATTGTCAATTCAAGACGTCACCATGTCCCATGTTGTCACAACTTATTCATGAAATCACTGGCAAAATTGATATTATTATGTCACATGCCTTAAACTCTGAGACTCTGAATAAATTATACACAAGTTTATTTATATTATTATTCCATGTTACCTTTTAAACCTCTTCATTTACTACCAACAGATGGCGTTATCATGATATCTGTCACAAGTCAAATCCTGAATGGATCAAAGACACAGAAGGAAAGGTTGATGCAGTTCCAAGACTTCTACATGGCGAAGCCAATAGACTTTCTTCCTCAACTAGAGAAGATCAGAGGCTGCACATGTCCTAGGATCTATATTCCTGTATGCGGCACAGACGGCAGGACCTACACAAATATATGTAGGATGAACTGTATAAATTTATTCAGGAACAAAAAAAGAAAGTCTGAAGTCTTGCACGTTGGGCTGTGTATGAAGTACTTTGATCCTTTTGAGTATTGAGTAAAATATCCTTAATTTTTAGGATTCCGCAGTCAACAATGAACCCTTATAGTTTCGCTATATCTGTCTGTCTGTCTGTCCATTTAATTTAATTTATTCAGTTACAATTATTTACAAATCATATTTGAATGTCCATATGTAGGTTTTTATGAATGAATTTCAATTTATAAACACAAAAAGTTTTATTAAGAATCACTATTAAATGAAGATATAATAATCAACCAAAATTACACCATGAAGTGTTATCACTGGTCACATAAATAGACACACATTGGTTGGTTCACACGCACACATGTTACTTGTTAAGCTGCAGGCTTCATCTCGTTCAACTTGTCAGCTCGAAGGGTTCTAGCTAAAAATCAGTGTTTGCTCTTTGACCAAAATTATGCGCTGAGCTATGACCTTTTTGTCTGGCTGCAACACACACATGGATTAATGGGACACCTATGTAAATGTTTTGTGTTAAGTTTTTATATTTTTCATTTTTTTGTATTGTTAAAGTGAAATCTTGTTTTTAGCGCGGTACGCATATTTTTAGATGAGGTAAACCCTCTGGGTTCGCGACACCGTTACCGTCTGGGGCGAGACGCAGCCGGCTGCCGCGCTCGCCCCATTTGATTATAAACCTTAATTCACATGTTTACAGCCTACTTTTGTATGGAAAAGTTTACTGAGTTAGGTTCTTTGATATATTATCTACATTCTGAACCAAAAATATTGCATCATCTGTGTTCGTTCAGTATTTGATTGGCAGTCGCCATAATTACTGATTTTGAAGTGATTTATTACTAAAAATAAGCGCCAAAATAAGTTTTCACTTCTGTCGGCACTCCCGGAGTGCAACCCGATTTTTTTTTTGTTTGTATTTACCAACTTAAATTTGTTCCTTATCTTTTGTTATTTTTGTATGTGTGTGTTTGTAGCTATTACAAATAAATACTTTATCTATCTATCTATATCTACCATGACATATAATAATAAAACTAATGAAGTCAGTATATTTAAGAATTTTAGTTGTCCTGATACAATGTCATAAATTCGTCAACATTCGTCCACCGATAATCTTGCTTTTGCTTGCAAATTTAGTTTTATCGTCATAACATTTTGAACTAAAACTTAAACATACATACGTATTAGTGACGTCTACAGAAATATGAAATAAAAAATAACCGTTTTTAGGGATACCTGTAAAGTAAGTCTACCTACATGTAAAGTAAGGTTGATTTTTTTCTTATTGGATGACATATCGTGGGATAGATATTTTAAAGATACTACTTGTTATTTTACAGTTTTTAGATGAAGTTATTCATCTAAAAACTGTAATAACACTAGTACATAACTGTAGATTCGTTTCATTCAATTCGTTCAATTCTTTTGATAAATTTTGCGCTTTGAAGTTGTCATTTTCGATTGAGATCTGTGTTCAAAATAGTTGGATAAATATATAAATTAATTAATAAATAAATAATCTCGGACATTTCACACAACATCATCTGGCCCCAAAGTAAGCAGAGCTTGTGTTATGGGTACCACATGACTGATATACTACTTATATACTTTTTTTTTGTAAATACATACATATTATACATAGAAACACCCAGACCCGAGACAAATACTTGCAGATCGTACAAATATTTGTCCCGCGGCGGGAATCGAACCACCAACCTTCTGCGTCTCAGCTGGGTCTTAGCCAACTGCGCCACCGAGTTTGTCTATATAATGAAGATAGAAGGAAAATTATCACGAGTAAGGCTTAACTAGAAGTTGAGTAACTGTATTTGTATGCGGAGCCTGCCTACCGCTGCCGTATGCGTGAGAGCTAGGGAAGCCAGACATACTGGCGCTGTAACACGTCACGTAATGCCGCGGTTTAACCTTTCATAAGAAGTTATCACTTCAAAAAACAAAAAGTTCTATGCAATTTCTTACTATGCTATTTAAATTGTGTTGAATTGGTTTGGGACCTGACCACTAGTCATTCCTAATCTTACTGACTTTGGAACCCTTTACTGTAAGTGGTCATATGCGCTTGGCCAATTTACAATAATATACAATAATTTTCACTCAAAACGGGATATTTACCATGATATATGAGTTTTTCTGCTTCTCGATATTTCGGCACAGTTGCATGCGCCATGATCACGAGATAAACTGAAGTCTTTGCGGGTGGATGTTATTGGCAGACAAAACGGTCTACCCTCTTTCTCAGTCTTTTACTGCGAACATTACCCCACCCCTACTACCGGTTTCACTGTCACTAACAACTCGATCACGATTACGACACACAACACTCACGGTATCTGGACGCATAACTGGTACCTCACTTTTACGATTTCCACACATCCTCACCACAGGGTTCCAGGCTCCAGATAATTGAAAACTGTCTTCTCGATTGAAATTCCTGTGTTTGGTAATCTCTATTGCCTCTTGTACAAATCTTGGGATGTAATGTTTTTCAGTTGAGATTACCTGTGGATTGTGTAACTCGATCCAGTGGTTTGAGCCAGATTCTAGTAGATGTGTAGCTTTGGCCGACTTTTGTGTGTCCATATTTTTGACCGCCCGGATGTGTTCTGTCACTCGACAAGCTATGGTACGTTTTGTTTGGCCGATGTAACTGTGCCGAAATATCAAGAAGCAGAAAAACTCATATTATGTGCAGAACCATGATAGTTTTAAAAGTTATAATATACAATATACAATAATAATACAATATAAAAATAATATACAATAATATACTTGTTATTCATTTAAATAAATATAATGACTGAATGTTATATAACAGAATTCGATGGCTCCTGAAACACAGTTTTTACTAGTTCAGGAGCCTATTGATTCATTATAGATATCATCATCAACATCATCTTCAGCCCGTGTCAATCCACTGCTGGACATAGGCCTCTCCCATGGTACGCCACTTAGCTCGGTGTTCAGCTCTCCTTCTCCAATCCTTGCCCGCTGCCTTACGAATGTCATTGCCCCACCTAGCTACACGGCGCCCTACACTACGTTTGCCGACACGCGGCCTCCACTCAAGAACTAGTCTGCCCCAACGGCCATTGGTTTTGCGTCATATGAGACCTTCCCACTGCCACTGCGAATTAAAGATATGTAACATTTTATCACACATTTTATAAATATGGTTTTTAAGTTATAATTTAATTTTTTTTTCATACTACCTAACCTACTAAAACCGAAGTCAAGGGTTAGTAATCGAATCGCCATATACGTCGAATAATTTGCGTAAAGGCACTTTAAACTTTGTAAACTGTGAAACAGTTGTTTTAGGTAATGTAACATGGTCGTTTTCTGTGTCAAGAGTTTCATTAGAGTTTATAAGTACTTAACCACACATTTATTTGGTAAGTGCACTTAAGCACACAAATAGGGTTTCATAGTCTCATAAGTTTCTTACCGGTCCTTTCTTAGACTAGAGTTCTGACAAACCGGCACTTACATACATACACCTTTTTTAACCGATTTCAAATAAAGGAAGATGTTGTTTGTATACAGGGTGTTGGTTGTAATAATTCCGTCATATAAGAACCAATTTGATAAATTATTTTTTTATTGAAGTTTATATTTCCCGATTGGTCTCACAGAAATATCAAAATCGATTCAATAGTTTGGTTTTTAAATCAAAATAGCTGGAAAAAATATGGAATCCAAGAAAACGAAATTTCGTATGTTAATTTCCTGTGACTTTCCAATAGTGTTTATGAATTTCGAAAAATGATAATGAACTAAAAAGCGTAAGTATACATTTTTTTTAACTGACTTCAAAAATAGGAAAATCGTTTAATAATCGGTTCTCAATTCGATTTTATTTTTACGGACTCAAAGAAAAAATTGATAAATTGAGAGAACATGTTATATTGTGCATGGAACAGTAACAAAAATACCTCAACGCAGCATTAAACTCAAAACTAAGATTGTTAGCAAAGCAATTTTTTGAAAGCATTTCATTCAGAACTATTATAGAATAGTATCGTATAGTACAGAATAGAATAGACTTTTTTTGGTACACACACAAAGCAAAAAAAGTAAAGATATGTAACAAAGATTTATGTATGTAACACATTTCAAAGCGATCCTTGTATTGAATAAAGTATCTTTTGACTTTGACTTTGACTTTGACTTTGACTTTGACTTTGACTTTGACTTTGACTTTGACAGTACAAAATAAAATAAAAAATACGGGTTCCAAACCAGGAGTGCCGACAGAAGTGAAAACTTATAGAGAGAAAACGTTCAGAGTTTAGTAATAAATCACTTCAAAATCAGTAATTATGGAGACTGCCAATCAAATACTGAACGAACATAGATGATGCAATATTTTTTGTTCAGAATGTAGATAATATATCAAAGAACCTAACGTGAACACGTGAATTAAGGTTTATAATCAAATGGGGCGAGCGCGGCAGCCGGCTGCGTCTCGGTAACGGTGTCGCGAAGCCAGAGGTTTTACCTCATCTAAAAATATGCGTACCGCGTTAAAAGAAGTTTTTACTTCAAAAACTAAATAATATTTGTATAGGTATAGGCACTAAGACAGATGGGTACCACTTTACCTACACCCACGATCCATAGTCCCTCCTCGTATGTGCCCAAATATTGCCCTATTACAAAATATATGTCCAGTCTATCTAAGTTTGAATTTGTTCTAAAATATTGGCCTATAGTAGCTGCATTGGGCCAAACAGAGTAGATTACATAATTGGTAGAAGCATAGGGCATAAATTGCGTGACCACTGCTGTCAAACAAGCTTCTATTTGGTACCTGGGTATTTTCAGCTTTAGACGGGCTACTGGCAAGCAATCAGTTTTGCCGATTTTATACCAATTCCAATGATGTTTCTACTTTAATACGATCTCAGTGGCGCAGTGGGTCAAGGCCAGGTTGCTGCCGCGGGACATATATTTGTATGATCTGCAAGTATTTGTTTAGGGTCTCGGTGTTTTTGTGTACAATAGGTATGTATTTGCAAAATAGTATAAAAGTAGTGTATCCGTCATGTGGTGCCGATAACACAAGCTCTGCTTACTTTGTGGACAGATGATACTGAGAAATGTATGGCATTATTTATTATTATTATTTATTGTTGTTAAACAGCGGCATCGTAAGACTATGCATAATTGCATAGCGTGACGTCAGTCGGTTTCAGTGGTAAGGTGTAACACGCACTGCGGATTAATGCGTGAAGATTATTTTCGCGCTATTCTGTTGCACATGGAATCAGATGCCGATCAGATGCCATTTCCATGGCTCTCCGCTAGCCGGTTTGAAAATTCATCGCTGTTTAAGCTGACAGCAGACGTAAAGAAATCGGAATCCACGTAAAAGTTCTCGCGATAATATTTGCCGTGGTTAAACTGTAGTGCGAGTTAGGCCGTAATAATCAGAAATATGTTTTCTAGAGCGTAAAATATACTTAATAGCATTATCATGAGCGCATTCCACTTAAATGGAAATCAAAGGTATACAATTACGCCCTCAAACTCACTCGCTTAGTCTTGAAAGACGCCCAATGGTTTAGAAAGCGCAAGTGGGGTTTGATGCTCATTGAATTGTTCATTGAATAGGTATCATTCTCGTTCGTGCGTGTATATTCAATGGGTTCGGAAGTTTGCAAGTTATTAATCGTTTTAGGTATCAAATACAGGCTGTTCTAAGGGCAGATTGCTAAGATTTTGACAGTATCTCAATCGTGAGACCAAAAGAGGTGATTGTTCCTGGTTTACCTTGATTCAGATAAATACATAAATAAATAGTGCCGGACATATCACACAGCGTCATCTGGCCCTAAATTATGCTGAGCTTGCGTTATGACTGATAATTATATACTTTTTTTTGTAAATACATACAAATTATACATAGAAACACCCAGACCCGAGACAAATACTTGCAGATCATACTAACATTTGTTCCGCGGTGGGAATAGAACCCGCATCCTTCTGCGCCGCAGACGGGCCTTAAATTACTGCGTTACAGAGGTCGTTAAATATATGTGAACTGAAATTAAAGGAACCTTCAGAAGCTCCTTTCGCACTTTAATCCTATAACTACACTGGTTCAAATAACTAGTGATACGTTAAGAAGGAAATCGCCGGAAGATAATACATTGTGTGTTCAGCGCTCTTTTTGCAGTCCGTCTTGACCATTCACTGCAAAAAATAAGGAAAAACGTGCTCTATTTTCATCGTCTGTCGTTTTCAATCGGGAGAGTAGACAAAACAACGACATAAGACTTTTTTAATACTCGAAAGCGTAGTATAAGTATTAACCTATCTACCTAAATAGAAAATACCAAGTATTTTAAGTACATCACTTACCTGAATGATGATTCTAAATTTTGTAATCAAATATAATACATCTATCATTACATAGTATAAAACAAAGTCGCCTCCCGCTGTCTGTCTGTCCCGATGTATGCTTAGATCTTTAAAACTATGCAACGGATTATGATGCGGTTTTTTTTAATAGATAAAGTAGTTCCCCCTTCCCTCCGGACCTCTGCCCCGTACAGACGTGTTTCGAAGCAGTTCCTTGTTATATATTTTGCAACTTTTATTCAATTTAAAACCAATAAATTTGGAGTGAAAAAATAGGAGCGCATAAGTGACCAAGAGCTCACTACAATCTGCGTGTGCACACATCCATCGCCATTCACCGGTCACAAGTACGTACCCACAGTCACACATACAGGCGTCAACCACACGGACCTACTTGGACTGGACTGTTACACAATAGTAGAAAATTAACGCTTGCGGCCACTATTCGTTTACCCGTCGGGCGCTGCCGCACACATCGACAGTCAAGCACTCGGACTCGCTCGGACTTAGACTGGACGGATCAACATTCAGTAAGAAACTGCCGCTTGCGGCCACTATTACTTGACCCGTCAGGTACCGTGTTTCTCACCTCTTCGCTTTGCGGCTCGCCTGGTAGCTTACTGCAATTATCATGTCTGTTCAGCGTAAATCTTCTAAACGCAAATGCCTGGATGCAAATGTTGTAGATTATGTTGGCGATGTGGAGGATGTTGACCCTCGCTACATTTATGAAGGATATGAAACAAATGTTTCGAGATTTTAAGTTAGAGCAGGAGAAAATTAGCAACACCATTTGTTCGGCGGTTGAAGAGGTACGCTCAACAGTAAGTTTCCGTTTGGCGAAGTATGACACTCTCCAGGAGAGAGTAGTAACATTCGAAAACCTAAATAAATCCAATGCACTCCACATTACGTCTCTGGAAGAAAAGTTAGAAACTTTTGAACGTCAGAGTCGCTCCACATGCTTGGAAATAAGAAATATACCTATTCAGGCTGCCGAATCGAAGATGTCTCTCGTGGAAACATTTGTTAGGACCGCAAAGGTATTAAATGTTACCGTCCTTTCTAGCGACATAAAAAACATTTTTAGAGTTCAGACCACGGATACGAATACTAGAAATGTAATCGTTGATTTGACCACCGTACTTCAAAAGGAACAAATCATACAAAAGTTTCGGCTATTTAATAAAAGCTCTACCAGATTGTCGACTGAACATCTACGTATTAGCGGACCGGCATGACCAATTTTCATTTCCGAAAACCTCTCTACTAAAATGAAACGACTGTTTTTCCTTGCAAGAGAGACGGCCAAACAAAATGATTTTAAATTTTGCTGGGTTTCTCACGGTAAGATTTTCCTGCGGAAAAGAGAGCAAGGCCCCTTAATAAGAGTGTCGGAGGAAACTGACCTGAAAAAAGCCAAGGAATGCAATTGAATAGACTACAGAACTGCGCTTATTATTACTATGCTGTTTTTTCATTTCACTAGTAAAGTACTAAAAATATGTTATGCTAAAATTGTTAATAATGTTTCACACACATTACACACTTTACACACTTTACACACTTTACACACTTTACACACTTTACACAGTTTACACACTTTACACTCTTTACACACTCCACACATCACACTCATATCGTTTACATTACACTACAACACCACTCAAAGTGACATGACATGTCACTTGCACCTTAATGGTAGTTATAAAATACCAGAATCAATGTCAAACCATAAATATAGAGATTCATGGAATGTGTTCAATTGTTTCATAAATCATTATGGATTATACAAATTTCATAACAGAATGTATCGAAAAAATTTCTACATCAGATTCTTTTGTTTGCTCTCCGAAGGACAGTTACAACTATTTAACTAGGTATAGCCCTGGTTTGAAAATGTTGCACGTTAATGTTCGCAGCATTAATCGAAATTTCGATAACCTCGTTGTTTTGTTAAATAGAATTAAATGTCAACCTGAAATATTGATCCTCTCAGAATGCTGGTTAAGTAAATCGCCCTCTATACCGACACTACCCGGCTTCACTTCCTTTAAATCAAGTTTTTAAAATCAGAATGAGGGGATAGCGATTTATGTAAACAAGTAAACAATAATTGTACCTACTCTGTTGAAGATCTATCTTTCCAGGAAGCAAATTGTCTCGTTCTAAAAGATTCAAACAAGCTCGCTATAGTTGCCATATCGCTCTCCATCGTACAAAAACCTAAATTCATTTTTCAGTAATCTTGATAATACGTTACATAATCTCAAAAACTATCAAACCTTGGCCGTGATTGGCGACTTGAATATAAATATTTCTCCCGACAGTAAAGACCCAAACTCAGAGGAATATTTAAACTTTCTGGCCTCGCACGCAATGCTCCCCGCCCACATACACCCTACTAGAGAAAACGCCTGTCTAGATTATGTTTTATTAAGAACACCAAAACGAGCGGTTACACTTTTCCTCGTCTCACTAATAACCGACCATGCACCAGTACTTTTTTGTTCTCAGTCAACTCTAGTAAAGCCTGTTTTATCCCCAACCCGCACCACAAATCGAATAAATATATCTGCTATTGTCAGTGCCTTAGAAACCACAGACTATTCTTCTGTCCTTGAATCAACTGATCCTGAAACCGCTGCAGAAATATTAGTCAATACTATATCCACTGTCATTAAATCTCATAATGAGCTTGTCACTGTTAGAAATCGTAAGCGTATAACGAAGCCCTTAATAACACCTGGTCTCTTACGCTGTATGAGACACAGGGACAAGCTATATAGGACGCACAAAAAGTACCCTGATGACATTAATAAGAAAACTATTTACACTCGGTACCGTAACTACTTTAACAACCTTTTAAAGAAAATAAAACTTGAGTATTATCAGAAACAAATTGTAAATGCTTAAAGAAATCCGAGAGCTACGTGGAACATTATCAAAGACGTAGCATGTCTGCAAAAAAATAAGACACATTCCTCAGATTTGTTAAATGAATGTAATTGTCCTTCCTCCTCTGTTGATACAATTAATTCATTCTTCGCTAATATCGGAAAAGACTGGAAATATAATAAGGAGATCTAACTATGCAACAAATCCTATGCTTACTCTTATGTCACTATCACTTATCACTGGTAACACCCTTTCCCCGCTAAAATCAATGGCATTATTCCCTACAAATGAAAAAGAGATAGATGCTATTATTATAAACCTTAAAACCAACTGTGCAGTGGGGTGGGATGGTATCCCTACTTCAGTTATAAAATCCGCTCTTCATGTACTATTACCTTTCCTGGACCATTTATTTAATCTATGTCTCTCTACCGGTTATTTTCCTCGGGTATTTAAAAAAGCCATTGTTCACCCTATTTACAAAAGTGAAGACAAAGGCAGTGTCACTAATTATAGACCCATATTGGTTCTCACAGCCATGTCAAAAATATTTGAAAAAATCCTTAATAAACGTCTAACCAAATTTCTTACTGATAATGCTATACTGGCTCCAAACCAATACGGATTTAGAAGGGGCAAATCGACGGAAGATGCGGTTCTGAAGCTAACGGATACCATAGTAAGACAATTTGACACAAAACAAAGAACAATAGGAATCTTTTTAGACCTGAGTAAAGCTTTTGACACTGTCTCTGTACCCACTTTACTCTCTAAACTTGAACGAATCGGCATTAGAGGTATCGCACTAGACATCTTTCGAAGTTACCTAACGAATCGATCTCAGCACGTTTTAATAGATTCTTATACTAGCAAAGAAAATTATGTTACCTTTGGAGTTCCACAGGGTAGTGTCCTTGGATCTACATTGTTTCTTATTTACATCAATGATTTGTGTAACGTGCCTCTTCCCAAGTGCAAAATCATAGCATACGCAGACGATACAGTTCTTTTAATTCATGGCCTAAACTGGCAAGAAGCCAAAGTCAACTCAGAGTATGCTTTAAAACGCGTAATGCAGTGGTTGGATGCTAACCTCCTTACTCTTAATGTAGCTAAAACTAGTTTTGTCCCTTTTGCCATTAATAAAGCCTCTGAGCCTCCCATAACTTTCAATGTTTGCGCTCACGTTTGCGCTACTTTTGTACCAAGTCAACCAAATACCAGCTTTTGTACTTGCCCGGTTTTGGAACGTTCGGCATTTGTGAAGTATCTTGGGGTTGTGATAAATAACGCTTTAATTTGGAAACAACAAATTGAATCTACTACATCTAGGATTAGAAAACTTACTTTTGTGTTTAAATCTCTACGTAATATTCTCGATCTCCATTCGTTAAAATCTGTCTACTACGCTCTTGGTCAATCAATTCTATCCTACTGCATTACTGCTTGGGGCGGATCTACCAAAACCCATATGCTTAAAATTGAAAGAGCCCAAAGGGCCGTGCTAAAAGTAATGCAAAATAAACCATTTAGATTTCCTACAAACGAATTATATTCACTCTCTCAAGTTCCCAATGTTCGTCAACTCTTTATTTTAAATACAACACTCCGTAAACATTCCGAACTGTCATATGACTCATCTCTTGTTGTCTCTAGGAGAAGAACTGACAGAGTTTGCTAAATTGAAAAACGCCGTACAGCAGTGGCAAGCCGACATTACAAGTTTATAAGCTCTACATTGTATAACAGACTGAACAAAGAACTAAATATTTATCCCCTTTATTTATAATTGCAATGTAAAATGTCTTAAATGGCTTTTATGTAAATCGTATGACGATTCTGAAGACATCATTAAATACATAGTATAATAAATATATAACTACTGTAATATAATTCACACACACACACACACACACATTCACACACACACACAGGCACACACCTACACTTTGAATCACCCTACATTCTCCTGTAGCCAAATGTTTCTAATGACATCAAGCTCTTAACAGCCTTGTGTCATTAAGTCACAATACATCCCACAAACCCTAATAACTCACATATGCCATACCATTTCTCATACTCATACTCATACTCTACAACTTCTCTTATTCATTTAAATATCGAGTATGTCACTTTTTGTTTGTATTCTGGAATTTCGAGTGTACCTACCACGGAGGAGGGGGTTGATGTGCGTAACACAGTATAATTTATACTACCACGGGCATCATCGTTTTTCTTTATGTTTTAGATTAATATTGTTTGTGGTTCCAAATAAAGATTTATTATTATTACTATTATAGTTCAAGAGGAAGGTTTATGTGTAAAACATGCATAATATAGTAGAGAAACACTGATAATTTTAGAGGTTTCTAATTTGGTGTCGTAAATAAACACATTTTTATGCGCTTACATTGCCAACGCTGTCTGAACCCTACGAGATAGATCAAAATAATGTACTACAGTATTGTACCCATTAAAAAGGTTTACAAAAAAGTCCGCAATGGTATATGTCTATCTCTTAGTCAATGTTATTCTCTTAGATAACGTTGTATATAAAGGCATTCTGTAGTATATTTAGTATCAGCATTGCACCCGTGCGAAGCCGGGGCGGGTTGCTAGTTACCTATAAAAGAGCTTAACCTGACTGATTGATTCATCATCGCCGAGCCGAAACAGCTGAAGCTAGAAAGCTGAAATTTGGAAGGTAACTTCCTTTTACAGCAAAACTACCCACTAAGGCGGGACTTTTGGAAATTCAACCCTTTAGGAGGGTGAAAAGGGGTGAAATCGAATGTATAAAACTTTTTAACGCGTGGTGCTAATTGCTCGAAACTTCATATGAATAAATATGCCCAGTTAAAATGCAAAATAAATGGACATGTGTTTCAGGATTTTTCAAAATAACCGTAACAAAGGGGTAAAATGGGGTGTCAAAGTTTGTATGAACTTTTTAACGGGTGGTGTGATTTCTTGAAACTTGGTTTGAATATAACTTTTAAAACTATCATGGTTTTGCACATAATTTTCACTCAAAACGGGATATTTACCATGATATATGAGTTTTTCTGCTTCTCGATATTTCGGCACATATATTTATGAGTTTATCTCGTGATAATGGCGCATGCAACTGTGCCGAAATATCGAGAAGCAGAAAAACTCATATATCATGGTAAATATCCCGTTTTGAGTGAAAATTGGTTTGAATGCTTAAAATGCTAAATAAATGGACACGTGTTTCAGGATTTTTTAAAATAACTCACATAAAGGAGTGTGTGACCACACATTGGGTGTGAATATTTGTATGGAAACTTTTTAATGGTTGGTGGGTGTGATTGGATCAATAAAATTTGGCAAGGAGATAAATTACATCCTGGGGAAGGAATTATGCTATAATACCTTTAAAAAAAAGCGGACAAAGTCGCGAGCAACAGCTAGTGCTTATATAAATGGATTCAAGTTCGATTGTGTGATCCAGCTGTCAAAAAAATCCTTGAAAGTTTGACGACAATTGCACCTTACACTACTCCTAACACGTATCTAAATATGACATTATACTGGTACTTGATAATTACTAGCGGCTGTCTACGGTTTCGCAGCTACATAAAAAGTAGCTTATGTTTGTTTCCAAGATACAATATCTGTACCAAACTTCATCAAAATCCGTTTAACCGTTTAGCCATAAAAATAAACAAACAGACAGAGAGACTTTCGAATTTATAAGCTTAGTATGGATAGTATGGATGCATATGGATGATACTCGCATTGTTCGATCAAATTGTCACCTATCAATATCAGTAAATAATAAAGTGAGTACTTAGAAATAATATCATAATATTTATTTTAAAATAGTTACAATACAGTTAGAAATATAAAGGATAATATAAAATGTATGTGAAACATTTAAAATTATCTATTCTGATCCAGATCACTGCTAGAAGACAGCGTCTCCAAGACACTGACGACATTGCCACTTTGAATGGCAATACTAATAAGCAGGGAGCCAGCTCTTGGGTCTGCGATAATATTTCTTATAATAATAATACTTAAAGACAGCTATGTAAGCTCAGAATATTTTTCTCAGAGAGATAGAATTCAAGTAAATCGGAGACATTACTACAAATCTAACGGGAACATCGGGACGGTACTACAGCTTCGTTTCCTTAAAAACGGTGACCGTAACATGCTGACAGGAGTGCGTATCCTCTTTGGTTTTGTCCGGTTTTGTAACAGACAATTTTATGTAAATAAATAAATATTGGTGAACAATGCAGACAACAACATCTAGCCTTAAACTAAGCATAACAGCATGTATTATTATGGCCAGATTACTAATAGAATACTTACATATATATTTGTAATACATACTTACGATAACTTTATAATAACCAGACACAGAACAAACATCTATGTTCATCACAAACGTTTGTCTTGGGCGGGATTTGAAATCAGTACCTTAAGTCATGGTTATTCTCACTAAACTCAGTGATGGAGATTTGGCTTTTGAAGATTGAGGCTTTATTTTGTGAAGAACGTGCATCAGAGGGCGCGTTAAACTGTCAATCATTACTTTTAAAGGTTTTCGAAGTTCTAAAACCCTTCTAATTTTGTTATGTCTGTCTGTCTGGAAATAATTATGCTTATTTATCTAAATATTTGCACAAAAAAATTTATATAAATGTGCAATTCGTAATGCTAGTAGCATTTTCTACCTGCTAAATTACAAGGTAGAGAAAATATAAAGTAGGCATGCTAACATAATCTGAGAGAATAAGGAAATAGAACAGTACAAATAGATAACATATACATAGTAACATGCGAATAAATAAAATACATTTATAATATAGGGGCTTTCATTAAGCGTGTCCTATCTTTAAATTTAAATAAAACAAAGTGTGTGTGATATATTATCGAAATTATTTATTTATTTGAAAGATGTAGTGATGCCATTATGTGTGGAATATGACATCATTCAAACGTTCGCCAAGGCTTCTCTGGGTAGGCTTCTCTGGGTCATAGAAAATTGGATATCTCGCATGCGCTCCATGCGAGATATCCAATTTTCTATGACTTTTGCGCATAAATCAGGCTGAATTTGACTTATGGCATAGGTTATGTTGGCTTTGAGGGCCGCTGTGATTTGTGGTTTATTCACATAGACCTGCGACTTAAGAAAACCCCACAAGAAAAAGTCTAGCGGGGTTAAGTCACAAGATCTCGGTGGCCAGTTCACATCAGCTCCACGTGAGATGACCATGCCCTCAAATCTCTCATGCAGAATATTCAATGTGGCATGAGCTGTGTGGCACGTAGCGCCGTCTTGTTGAAACCACATGTCGTTGGTGTTTAGATGATCCAGTTCATGCCAAAAAAAGTTGGTAATCATCGACCTATAGCGCTCGCCGTTGACAGTGATGGCCTAGCCAATGTTGTTCTCAAAGAAATATGGCCCGATGACGCCGCCAGCCCAAAACCCACACCAAACTGTAACTTTTTCGGGATGCATTGGACGCTCTTGGATCTCATGTGGATTGGTATCGTCCCAAATTCGACAATTTTGTTTGTTTACGTACCTATTCATCCAGAAATGGGCCTCAGCGCTGAAGATAATTTTTCTGTGAAAATTACGGTCAGTTGCTAACTGTTCCAGTGCCCATTCAGCGAACACACGTCGTTGTCTATGGTCGTTTACCTTCAATTCCTGGGTGAGTTGAATTTTATACGGGTGCAGGCCCAAGTCACGACGCAAAATTCGCCAAGTTGTGGTCTGTGAAAGGCCGAGTTCTTGTGAGCTACGCGAAATCGACTGCCTCGGATTCTCCTGCACACTCTCACGGACAGCGGCGATATTTTCGGCAGACCTTGCGTTTCGTTGACGTACGGGTGTTGGTCGATCATTTACCGAACCAGTGGACTCAAATTTATCCACCACACGACGAATAGTCCTCTCGGTAGGATGATTATGGCGACCGTAAAGTAGGACGATTATGGCGACCGTAAAATGGGCGAAGCGCGCGGTGCGTTGCCCGAACAGAACACTCATTTTGATAAAACAATTTTATCATTTTCACGTGTTGTTGAATGCTATAGCTATCCATGATGATTTGGCAAAACAGAATGAATAAATTACAACCAATTTGAAAGATGTAGCTTCAACAAGATGGCCGCTACCAACTGTCAAAGTTCGGACGAGCCTATTGGAAGACCCTATACATACAATAAAATTATTCTATTATAACTATAGAAGAAGTATTGTAAATATATATAAAAAAGTACATATGACGGGTTCAGTAGTGCATCGAGCTTCGAGCAAGCATGCGTTTGATGAAACAACAAGTTTGTCGAAAAGCTATGCTCGTTATAAGAGATGGTGTTTGCAGTATTGGTAGATTCTAACTCCTTAGGATAGATTGACAGGATAGTAATAACAATTTTACCACTTATCAATATTTTGTAATGGATTTCCTCAAAGTCACGCCTGAATCAATTATTTATATTACGCCCGTTTCATCATGGCTGCCGTTTTCTACTAAACAAGGCTTTACGCAGACATTGGGACGGAACTAAAGGGGGTAGATAAATGGGGCATTCCTATCTGTGTTCCCGTCTATTCCCGGATCGGGGTTGAATTGTGTTTCACTTTGGTAACGTTGAAATTTTTTTAATGTGAATTTTTCTGCTATTGTTTTGAGGCTGTCGTTTACTGCAATTATAACCATCGAATATTAGTTATGTATTTTGCTTGGCTGAAAAAAAACATAAATCAGGCTTAATCAAATTTTAATGTATACGAAAAAAAACGCCAACTAAAACTAAGTAGGTATTCGTTGCTGTTCGTTAGTCTAAAACTCTAACGCTAAAACTCGAGAACGGCTGGTCTGATTTGGCTAATTTTGGTTTTGAATTATTTGTGGAAGTCCAGGGAAGGTTTAAAAGGTGAGTAAATATGAAAAAAATGCTTGCTTTTTATACGCTTTATATTAGCTTCACTTGTATGTATGTTTGTATTTTAGTATGTTTGTATGTTTGTATGTAACCGACTCCTTAGGACGCGATTTTGACCCACATTAAACGGCCAGATTTCATTCAAATTTTGCACACCTGTCAAAGACCGAAGACAATGCAATAATTCGAAAAAAAATAAAAAAAAACATAAAAAAAAAAATATACACGGTTATCCTAAAACTAAAAAGTAGAAAATAGAAAATAAATTTTAATATAACATAAATTTTTCTATATAAAGCGTGTTTTTTAGTTTTTTTAAACTATTATTTATTTATTCTGAAGCGCTTCGAAGTTTGCCGGGTCAGTTAGTCTTACATATATATTAATTAAAATGACAATATTTGGATACCTATAATTATATGACCTTGTTAAACAAAAAACCGTGTATTTCTGTAACATATGCAGGCGCTCTCAAATGTTGAAGGAAAACGTGAAGAAACTGGGACACCCTAGACTCTTAAATTCGAAGTAGTGGCTCATTGGTCAGATTTTCTATAAGCTGCGATGGGCTTGCGACCCATCGTACGGAATACTAGCTTTATGGTACGTACGGAATACTAACTTTGTAATTTAAGTAAATTAAGGTCAAATGCCAAATATAATGCTACCTCTTTAGCACTATCAAAAATTATCCGATTGTTATAACTAAGTGATCTAAGGAGGATCGCCAGAGGATCAAAAGATTGTCAAGGATAATTTTGAATTCGTCTCGACACTCACGTCAAGAGTAAATTATGTTTTGTATAATAAAGAGAGAGCTACCTCGCCGTAACTCAGTTGCAAACTGGTATGGGAGGTATGTTCCATACTTCATAGTGCATTATGATCACAAATTGAATTTTATTTAACGTGACCTAATTTATATATAACTAGCTGACTCAACAGACATTATGCTGTTACAGGAGGTTACATTAGAAAAGTTTATACTGGCAAAAGCGACATTAGTGATATTATTGGTGACATTAAAAAAGTTAATATCGTCGTTATGTTTTCTTAAATTTTCTAATTCTCTAACTAACTTAATTATTTTTTTTCTTTCATAAGATTTTTTTCCTGACAATAACAAACAAAAAAAAATATTAGCGAAATCGGTCTAGCCGTTCACGCGTGATCGTGACTAGTGGTCGCCCACTAGTCGAATAATTAATTAATGTATTTTTTATGCATAATCCTACTAATATTATAAATGTGAATATATGTTTGTTTGTTACGCTTTCACGCAAAACTACTTAACCGATCATCATGACACTTTGTACACATATTCTTGGAGGTATTAGAAGTAACATAGGATACTTTTTATGAAAAAAAAAATGTAGGTACCACGCGTGCGAAGCTGCAGGCAGCAGCTAGTTAAAAATAAATATTATCATTCTGCGTTCCTTTTCTATATTTCTACTTCTACATTTCTATATAAACTATAAGTGTGCGAAATTTCATACTCCTCCGTCCGCGCAATTTTCGTAAAAAGGGGAAAAAGGGGTACAAAGTTTTTGCTTCACGTATTAATATATAGATTTAAAACTATGTACCCATACACTTAGGTATACAGAAAAATAATTTATCTATTCGTCTTATTCTATCAGGGCTGTATAATCTGATTGTCATGAAAGTACATGTACCTAGTTTTTTATATAACTGACCTACCACACCGGCATATGGCCCATCTGATGGTGAGTAGTAAGCCTATGACACTAGCAATAACAGGAGGTTATATTTTTAAAAGATATTTTTTTTTATCGATGTTTGTGTTCTATTACAATATAACTTATAAAGTGGACTACATTATCTATTAGGTTTCTGCTGCAGTCGATGCAAATAAAGCCTAGGGTAGACCCACACAAGGGCTGTAGAGCCTGTATTGAACGTGCAGGTGTTTGTGTATGTTACACACAAACTCACACACACCTGCACGATCTTATTTAATTATTTGATATTTGATTTGAAACATTATTTAAAACACGCACGTTGCTGGCCCTAGACATACGTTTTTTGTCTAGTACATACATACCACGGTAATGCTTGCACACTACTGCTTGGAGGCAAAGTATCTGAAACTGTAGTGGTACCCATCAAAAAGGTCTCTTTCTGCAGAGTCTCAGGTTAAAACTTAGATATTACTCATACTTAACTACTTAGGTATTTACTTTACATACCTCACGTAATATAAAACCTACATATATACATGAAAACTTTGTTAAATGGCGTAAAAGTTAATAGCCTAAACTTCCGAGCAGGCAATTAGGCAATGTCATAAAACACAATTAGTCATTCTGCTATCAAAGTACGGGATTAGACATTTTACGGCCACTGACGAAAACTTCCAAAATGAGTGTTTTATGTTTTGAAAATGCTGCATTATTCGGTAATTACTTAATTATTAATCTAGCAAAGAGAGTGACACCTTTACATTATATTGATACCTATAGAGTAAATCCCCACATTTGTTTATTATAATCATAACTGTTTCAACGTCCTTCGATTTAGATCATATAAAAATAATGCCGGACATTTTACACAGCATCATCTGCCCCAAAGTAAGCAGAGCTTGTGTTATGGGTACTAAATGACTAATATATTACTTATATGCTTTTTTGTGAATACATAAATATTATACATGAACATCCAACCCAAGAAACACCCAGACACCCGGATATCAGACACACCTACATGCCTTCTCTGTTTATTTATAGTTTATTGAATTTAATAAAGTATTCAGTTCCATTTTCAAATCCAAAACTATTGTGGTCTCTGGCAGTTCAACATTTTGTGAGTGGGCAACAGCAGGTATTCATAAGAGTAGGCGTACCTTGTATGAATTGTACAGTGAAAAACGGTATAACTTTAGTGAAGAGTTTAAAGAAAAAGTAAAAAATTACTCAAAAATCTTTAAAAAGGTTTGTCGCTTTGCCAAATCTCAGTATTTAAGTTCAAAAATTAAAAACAGTCAAGATAAGATAAAAGCAACTTGGAAAATAATTAATAGTAAGACCGGAAAATCCAAAACTCATAAAAGTGTAATAAATTGATTACTGATATTTTAATGATATTCCAGTATCCACTACAAAGTCTTTAAACTATTTTCATGTAATAGCAGAATTATTGTTAAAAGATAGTTTACCTGAATGTGTTACACAATTTCACTTTGAACATGTGGACAAAAACGATATTATCAAGGCATTCAAAATGATAAATGTAAAAAAGACCACTGATCTCTGGGACATTTCTGTCAGTGTTATAAAACCACTAATTGACAATATTGCACCAGATCTAGCTTTCATATTTAATCAATAAATTAAATATGAAAGTGACAGTGGAGTATTTCCTGATTTAATGAAACATAGCAAGATCACACCTCTATTGAAATCAGGTAGTCATTCCGATCCAAGTAACTTTAGACCCATATCAGTACTTCCTACATTTATTAAAATATTTGAAAAACTTATGCTAAGCCAATTACAACGGCATTTTAATACCAACAATTTACTTGACAGTAAACAATTCGGATTTACAAAGGGACGCTCAACGACTGATGCCGGTGTTGAGTTAATATCACATATTTTTGATATCTGGGAGGAATCACGCGATGTCTTAGGTATTTTTTGTGATCTGTCGAAAGCTTTTGATTGCGTTCATCATGAAACTCTAATCAGCAAACTACATCACTATGGTTTTAAGGGAGTTTCACTTAAGCTTCTTACATCCTACTTAAGTGACCGAACAAAACGAGTAGATGTAAATGGAAAGCGTTCTCCGGGTTCAATGGTAAAAATGGGTGTACCACAAGGATCAATACTCTGGCCATTCTTGTTTTTAATTTATATAAATGATCTACCTAAACTTGAGGATGATCACGAGATTGTACTGTTTGCTGATGACACGTCACTTTTATTTAAATTAAAGCGACGACTTAATAATCTCGACGATGTAATCAATGCAATCTCTAATGTTGTAACATGGTAAAATGTAAACAACTTATTACTTAACGAGAAAAAAACTAAATGCATTCGTTTTATACTGCCCAACGTTAAACAGGTAAAAGCTAATGTAAAAATTAAAAACGAAAAGATAGATCTCGTCGACACCACAGTGTTCTTAGGCATTACTTTAGATAATAAGCTGCAATGGGGCACGCGCATAGATAAATTGTCCAAGAGACTCAGCTTTGCGGCATACTCTGTTATAAAGATCCGTCATTTTACCGACGTAGATACCGCTAGACTTGTTTACTTCAGCTACTTTCATAGTATTATGTCGTATGGCATTCTGTTGTGGGGGAGTGCTGCTGATATTAACACCATATTTGTGTTGCAGAAGAGGGCTGTTCGTGCAATTTATAACATGGGCCCTAGAGAATCACTTAGAAATAAGTTTAAAGAAATTAATATTATGACAGTGCCTTGTGAGTATATATACGAAAATTTAATGTATGTGCACAAAAATGTTCATTTATTTTAAAAAAAATGCGATAATCATTGTATTAACACTAGAAATAAAGATAAACTCGCTGTTCCCACTGTTAGGCTCGCTAAAGTTCATAAGTCTTTTACAATGTGCAAAGGGCAATGTGTACGCTTCTATAACAAGGTCCCAAGCAACGTGTTAGATTTGTCAAATTTAAAAACGTAATTATACAGAAACTGTATATTAAAGTATATTATAAAATATCTGATTATTTAGATGACAAAAAAGCTTGGGATGAAGCAGCTCCAACTCGACTCGGCATCCGTAACAAAATTGTCAAGGATCATACAAAAAAGTGTTAAGACCAGACAAGTTTCTTGCCGGATTCTTCTTGAACTGGGGTTAGGAGGAACCGGCACCTAGATTCAATAACATGTAAGAAGACGATTCAAAGTGGTCCTTATGATTTTATTGAATAAATAAATATTGAATTTTGAATTGAGTCCAGTCCATCCAACGGTTGCCTGGTAGAGATCGCTATTAGCGATAAGGCCGCCCATTGTATTGCCTTAAATAAGTTTAGTTTTTTGTTAATGTAATATTCCGTGTGGTAGTCAATAAAGTGTTTTCTATCTATCTGTCTATCGAACCGTCAATTCTCTGCGTCTCAACCGCCTCTTCGCCCTCTGCGCCACAGTGGTCGTCATAATAATATTTTGTTGAACAATTTTAACACAACATCATCTAGTTCCAAACTAATCATAGTTGTACCAGATGACCATATGACTGATAGAATACTTGTGTATTAATTATGATACTTTATAACACCCAGACACAATACAAACATCTATATTTATTACAAGCATATTTGTCCTGGGAGCATTATAGTGACTCAAAGCGATTCCAAAAGCGCTGCAAACAATCTTTTATGTTTTGAACCAATATTTAAACACCTAGAGTAAATTCATCATTTGATTTACTAAGTATGTTGAAAATGTTGGCTTATGTCAATAGATAAAAAAAACTAATATTTACTGCATCTATCAACATTCCAAGAACTGCAGAAGATCTTCTAAGAAATATCCTAGTTAGTCAAGGGTTAATTATCTTCATCATTGGCCTACCGCAGTCACTATGGACCTACAAGTAAAGACTTTCCACTTAGCCCAATCTTCGGATCTAATCAACCACATCCAGTCAGCTGCATTGTAAATTATGCATGTCGTTGCTCTATCTAGCCGGAGGTTGTACTACGCTTGCCTAATCGTTGTTTCTACTTTAAAACACAATTACCGCAGTAGTTATCGGTTCTTTGGCATTATAGTAACTATAGTGTGGAAATAAGGTCTAGCGCTCACTGCGGATTATTTTGCGGAGTAGATTTTTCCAACACGCACCTAAGCCACCTACGGACTTTTTGCCAATCACGTTTTTCCGTCAGTTATTAAAAGACACAATCAATTTGCATAGTACCAGCGGAGAAATATACAAAACTAGCTGACCCGGCAAACTTCGTACCGCCTCAGAATCAATAAATAAGGTAAAGTATTGCGAGATTTATATTAATCTCATAAATTGATATAAATTCCAGAACGCAATGATAGCGCGTTCTAATATTTCCTGTGACGCCATCTTGTAATACATATTATAAGTTCAAATTCTGTATGAACTTTGAGAAACAGAACATAAGTTCATGAGTTCTCGATCTGAGTTTGAGCTTCGCTATTAAGAGAGAAGTATTCGATTATCTTTCCATACAAACGTCTAAGGGCGATCACTCCACTGTGTGATATTAAACAACCAAAATGAAAAGTGATATCAATTGGTCTCGTCATAATTTATGCTTCTATAGTAAGAGTTGTAAAAAAAAATGTTTAAAACATACAAGCCTCTGTATTTCACGGCCCACAGTGCATTATTACACTGACTGTTAAACACCAATTATTTTCAGCATTAGCAGCATTAACATTGTCAAATGCACAACTAACGGAAAGGTTCCTTGATTTCTTCAATATGCATTCCGTGGATGTGATTGATCTAGACAAGATTCAGTTCGACACTTATTATAACAATTGTGATGTATGTCCAAGGTAAGTGCATCGGCAGCCATATTGCTAAACTTCAAACTGCAGCCCAATCACCATGTTAAGGCTACTCTCTGATCAAATAATCTAGACACGTATTCAAAGTGCGTGCGATTTTTTTATCAGAAAATATTCAACTCTGAAATTTTGTTTTAACTACAAGTTAAAACGACGATAAACCTGAGGAGAAGATAATAATATTGAATATTTTAGACATAATATCATTATTTAATAATAAAACAATCAATGCTATCAAAAACAATTTGAAGTAGAAGAAATAATTTGAACGAGAAAGTAGGAGGCAAAATATTGAAAATACAATACCATATATCTTTTATAACTATTATTCTAGATGAGGTTTGGGGCTAGATGAGGCTATGATGAAGCCAAGAATATTTATTTTATTAATACCTGATAATTGATTCAGGCGTGACATTACGGAAATACATTACAATACATTAAACAGATGTACAAATATTGAGTACTCTTCCGCCAATCTATTCCTAATGTATCGTGTCTAACTCATTTGGAATAGATTGGTGGAATAGTACTTAATATTTGTCTATTTGTTTAATGTCAAGTATCTAATATATAATTTCATTCAGGATATATATTCCGGTCTGCGGCGATGACAACAGGACGTACATAAATGAATGCAAGTTGGAGTGCCACAACGTGTTACGAGCCAGAGACCCTAAGGTTAAAATGAGGCGGTTAGGTCCCTGTGATCTATTCGTAGGGCTCGATGGCATACTTTAGCTACTTATTAAAATCGGATTTCGTCATTTTGGAAAGTAATGGTAGTTTTTGTTGTAAAGAAAACCCTCGCGCGACGCTCATGCTACTGAGGACTAGCATGGGAATTCAAAACTGATTCTCTTAGAAGGATAATATCATTCTAGGAGGAGATTGTTTTGAATCTTTACATCAATCCTTTCTAAATGACAGTTTTCGATTCTTTATTTTATAAGAACATTTGAGTAACACGCATTCACCTGCGGTTTCGCTCGCTTAGAATATGGAAGCTAATCAATGGGGAAGAAAATAATCTTAACTTTTCTTGACATTTGGATTACCTAGACTTGGCTTTCGCACTGGGGTTCAGCGTGAAGGACTAACAAACCCACAAACTTTCGTCTACATCAACGTCTACACAAAATCTACAATTAAAGTGAAAGTCGAGGTGCTCGGGTGGTACAAACTTAAGATCCATCCAGCAGAAGTCAGATGATGCTGATGGAAAAGTGTATTTTATATAAACTCAAACGCGCGGACGAAGTCTCGTACGTGTGAGCTAGTTTACAATACAAATATATGTACATAATATAACATATTATGTCATATATCATGACTAGAACCCGTTCTTTACCTAGTACATGGATTATTTTTGGCCATTTTGGCCGTTAGTAAACATTGTGCTCTTGATTATTTTTCCCGAGTTATTTCGGGTTTAATTTGTAATTTTATTCAAATATAGCTAGAGTTATTGACTCGAGCGTGAATAATTGGAATGAAAGTATTGTGTATCTTTGTGATTCGAGCAAAAATAATCCTTATATTTAATTAATAAAGAAACACCAATTTTTACAAAATAACAAAAATGACGCACGACAACATACGACTTTGTGACGTCTTACTATAACAATCTAAACACTTGACGTTGGCAAAATTGTCATAATGACACATGCCATTAACGAAGAAGAAGAACCTAGTGCACCAAAGAAGCTTTTGAAGCGCACTTTAATCTTTTTCACCACACTGGTTTGAATGAACGAATGACACAATAAGAATAATAGAACTTAGGACGGATACATACATGGTTTCGTCTTCAGTTACCGTTCATAGAGTCAGTCAGTACAAAACTCTGTAAAATGAGTCAAACATAGTAAAATTTTACCTGAGCTTTCCTCTAATTTAACCTCCGGCATCCTATTAGAGCACCATAGCCGAAAACCGAGGGCCACTGTCATTCAAATACAGCCTTAGAAAACCCGGTTAATGCGCACATCCCTTTGAGGTAGACGCATTTACACAGTAGGCTTGTTAATACGTTGCGACAATCGTATTGTCATAGATATATTTGTTTGAATCTCTAACATTGCTCGGCGGACGGTGAGTGCTGACACACGTCGGCGCTCACCGTCCGCCGTGGTCGTCGTTAGTTGAGCCCCAAAGTAAGCAGAGCTTGTGTTATGGATACCACATGACAACCACATTATATTAGGTCCTTACATATGAAATTGGCGTTTTGTCGTACTGGGCATTTTGATCTGAAAATATCTTCTTTGGTTATGAATTCTAAATTCAAATTTATAAATCCATTTAGCTGGTATATTTGAGTTTCGAAATATTTCAGTCATTCATTTGTTTTTTCTTCATTTTTTTTACGAGTATATGTACTACCGTGGCACCAGTGCTGCAGAAACAGCTAGAAGGATTAACGATGTGTATGGCGCTGGTGTCGCAAAAGAAAAAACGGTACGTTTTTGATTCCGACGTTTTCGTGCTGGAAATGTCGACCTTCAGAATAAGCCCCGTGGACGGCCGGAGACCAAAGTGGATAATGAAGAATTAAAGGCTATTGTGGAAGAGGATCTATCGCTGTGAGTGATAAAACTGTTTTTAATCTAGTTGAATCAAACAGGGAAAGTAAAAAGCTTGAACACCCACCGTTCAAGCTTTTTACTTTAAATTATAAATTAAGTGAAGCAAACCAGCAAACACGCGTGATTGCTGCGTTACATTGCTCAACTGTAACGATAATGAAGGGATTTTAAATAGGATTATTACCTATGATGAAAAGTGGATCCTGTACGATAATTGGAATGGCTGATCCCTGTAGAACCAGCTAAATCGTACCCAAGCGAAAACATACTCAGAAAAAGTTACTTGTGAGTGTTTGGTGGACTAGTGCCGGTTTCGTTCACTACAACTTTCTAAAATCTGGTCAAACGATTACAGCAGATATCTATCGTCAGCAACTGCAAAACATGAAGAAAAAACTAGCTGCTAAACAAACGAGGCTGATCAATCGCTCTAGGCCACTGCTGCTTAAGGACAACGCTAGACCACACACTGCACAACAGACGGCTGCTAAAGTAGAGGAGCTGCAATTATTCAATTGCAGCTCCTCTAGTTTAGCAGCCGTATGTATGTCGTATGCCGTATGCCGTACTCCTCGGACCTGTTCCTACAGATTACCGTATTTTTCGGAATTAGGATAACTTCCTACGAGGAAAAACATTCATCTCCGATGTGGCAGTCCCACATCGTGGTTTTTAAGTAAAGGGATCAATGAACTACATATAAGATGGAAAAAGTGCATGGATACCAATGGTGCATACTTTGAATAATTAAATATGTATGTTGTACAAAAAAACAACGACTTTATATTCCTTCCATACAAAACGCCAATTTCATATGTAAGGACCTAATATATGTTGTTTTTGTAAATACCTACATACTAAACATATAAACGTTTAGACCCGAGACAAATAGATACTTACAGATCATACAAAAATTTGTTCCGCGGCGGGAATCGAACCACATAGGTAAAGTTTCAGATAGATGAAAGCCTCTGACTTTAATCCTTTCATCATACTGGTTCAAAATAACTTTGACTCGACAAGAAAAAGTTACACTGTTTATTGTGTATACAATAAAGAAAACAGTGTGAATGTATCCGAAGTAGATAGGTATACGTAACGACCACTTCTTATGGCAGAAATCCTAACCTTTCCGCATTTGAACCTTTTTAACCTTTTTTCCGAGGTCAATACACGGGGTATGGACGTGCCCAAAAAATTTTCTCAATATGGGTCTGTGGTAGCTGGTAGTACAACGACAATATCAACTAGCAATAGATAAGAGATTTTAACCGACTTCAAAAAAAGGTGGATGTTCTCAATTCGGTTTTTTTGTTATATCACAAGTATAAACCGATTTGAAAAAAAAAAATTATAACTATTTTTATTTGCTTTTTCGTTTTTAAATTACAACATCTGGTAAAAATATGTCATCCAAGTAAATGAAATTTAGTTGTTCTATGGCTTTTTATTGATCGTTATAAATAATTATTGCTGGACAATGCACACAACACCATCTAAACCCAAACTAAGCATAGCTTGTATTGGTGACCAGATGACTGATAGAATACGTATAAATTTTTAAATACATACTTATGATACTTTATAACACCCAGACACAGAACAAACACCTCTGTTCTTCACACAAATGTTTATCTTGGGAGAGAATCGAACCCTCAACCTATAGCGGAGAAGGCAGAGCTACTACCAAACCAACGGAGCTGACAGGCCAGTCAATTAATTATTTAATCAATTATTCAGTTGAGGAATTTATAACCGACAAAACTTTGACATAACTTCTTCGTAGGTATATTAATTCATTTTGAATGTACATTATGTGACAGTGCAATTTTAATTTTAATTTGAACTATAGATAGTAGGAAATTAAGTAATTAAAAATTTAGATTAGGTAAATAATTGTAGACAGGAAAATAAATATCAGACAATTCTTTTACAAACTAGCTGACCCGCCAAACGCCGCCTCAGAATCAATAAATAAAAATGCTGAATGATGGCATTGTTTGATTTCTGAACGACTTTCAAGTTTAATTGATTTCTAAACGACTGGACGAACATAAAATGTTTGACAGCTAAGAATGGTCTCTAAGGGAAAGCGAAATTGTTGTTTTTTTCTATATTCCAAGGATTTTTTTCATATATACTTACCTTTTAAACCTTCCCTGGACTTCTACAAATAATTCAACACCAACATTAGCCAAATCAGTCCAGCCGTTCTCGAGTTATAGCGAGACTAACGAACAACTATTGATTTTTATTATATAGATTAATATACCTACATGATAACCATCTATGATTATTATTCACATTATTGACATAATAATGTTATTGATATTTAAACATATACTTATTTATTGTGTTTTAATTACGTATTTCGTAACTAATTTGTACAACGTAAAGATCTGCAAAGCAGCTTGTTGCCGTTTCAAATTTGTTTTCGAGGAATAAATTTACAGAATAGTACAAAATATGTGTTTAATGAAAATGCTTTGTATTAATAGTTTTATTTCCTATGGTACCATTTGTGACCCGCCATTTCCTAGGAACGGCTACACTCAAAGTAATGCCGGCACCTCGTCTGCAACAAAATCATTTACAAAATACAGGATTTAACAACAAATAAACAGATTATGCAGACATCCAGACACAACATCATCGGGCCTCAAAGTAAGCATAGCTTGTGTTATGGGTACCACGTTACTGATATATCTACACTAATATTATGTATTATAAATGCGAAAGTGTTTCTGTCTGTCTGTTAGTTACGTTTTCACGGCTAAACGGCTAAACGGATCTTGTTGAAATTTGGTAAGAAGGTGTATTGCATTTGGAGGAATAACATAGGCTCCTTTTTGTTTCAAAAAACTACCTTGAAGGGATGAAATAGGATTAAAGTGGGGATGAAAGTTTGTTTGTCAACTCATATTTCCCTAAGTTAGAGATCTTAAAATCCATATTTACCTAGTCTTTTGGTAAGAAATAAAGAAATATGTTTTTCAACCGTTTTGCAAAATAATTTCCGTAGGGGGTAAAATAGGAAATTAAACTTATGAGATGTATTTTGATGCACAGAACGCATTCCTTACAAAAATAAAAATAAGGTTCTAAGCGTACGCGGACGAAGTCGCAGGTAACAGCTAGTTACTTATAAACTTGTTTTTTTATATATAAAACTACTTGCAGATCATACAAAAATTTGTACTGCAGCGGGAATCCAACCCGCAACCTTCTCGTCTCAGCCGGAACTTGACCCACTGCGAAACACGGCGTACGGCCCCTCTTTTACACAACTTGTAACAACTAGCAATATGCGTAAATTCAAGCACTCCTATTAAAAACGCTGATATTCACGTGCAGGTGGGCGACAGGCAAGTCGTTGGCTTCCGTAATAAGACCTTTTTTTAACGGCTTGCGACTTGTTTCTCAGATATTATTATTAAGTTGCTATTGCCATTGAAACTTTACGTAATAACCTTGTTACCTGTAAATGATGCAGGGTCCAAGTCTTCGCTTCGTCTCGTTTAGGCATTGCATTATGCACGCGTTGACGTAAGTAACGCCATTGTGCGCACAAATGGGGAAGTAAACTCGAGGGCAATTGTCGCAGTCTTTGATATCTTCTAAAGTGTAAATAAAAGTATTCGTCATTAACGATGATTTTTAAAATAAATATGTCATGCACATGTTACCATATACAGTGAAGGCTTCTGAAGTTATTATAGATAAGAATGACTAGGTGGTCAGGACCCAAGTCAATACCATCTATATTAAAAACAAAAATAAAATAAATAAATAATTAAGCAATTTATGTTATGGGTATCACACATGACTGATACAGTATATATATATATATATATTTATTGTTTGTAATTACATTAATATATTACTAGTTGCTGCCCGCGGCTTCGCACACGTGGTACCTACATAATAAGTAGCCTAAGCCCTTCTCCAAGGTCTCCCACCAAAATTCATCAAAAACGGTTCAGCGGTTTAGACGTGAAAACGTAACAAACAGACAGACAGGCAGACCGAGTTACTTTCACATTTACAATATTAGTAGAGATATATAGAAACAAACAGACCCGAGACAAATACTTGCAGATCATACAAACATCGAACCCGCAACCTTTTGTGTCACAGCTGGACCTTGACTCACTGTGCCACAGACGTCGTCAAAAAGATACGGAAAAAGTGTATAAGTAATCTAATCAGAGCGCTTGCGCTTGTCACATACAGACAGACAGACAAAAAGATGGACCTAGTGAAATTATTAGAGTTCCTTGTAGACCTTAGAACCCTAAAATATGATTCTGATTTTCTTCTTCTACGTTAATGACATGTGTTATAATAAAATTAATTATTTAAAGTGTTTATATTGTGTATAAAATGTCACAAAGTCGTATCGTGCGTCATTTGTTATTTTATATAAAATGGTGTCATTCATATAAAATAACTACGGATTATTTTTGCTCAAATTGCTAGCTTTGATTCCAATTATTCACCGAATCAATAACTCTAACTCTATTGAAATAAAAACACCAAAATTTCTAATATCCCAGAAAATAATTCGAATAATTTAAATAAAATAAAAGTGAAATGTTTGCTTTTCAAGACAACCAAAAATAATCCTCTAATAATAATCTGATTTTCAACGCTCACTGAACCAACGCCAATGTCATTGTTGTCTGATGACAAGACAACGGCATTGCATTTACTTACCTAGATTTATAAATCTGGAGTTTTCTTCGGGTAGCTGGTACGGGTCGACGAGGCCGTACCTATCCCTCATTTCATTGTAATAGTATGTATTGAAGTCCCCTTGGATTTTGTAGGCTGAAATACATTTTAGCAGTCTGAAAACCAGCGTTGCCCTACGCCTCATGGCTCAGAGTAACAAAAACATGAGACTTGTTCATTTTGACACACCACCCAGACCTTCTTGCACCTACCTTATTTTTTAGCTACTTTGTGCGTATGTTATAATTCGTGTTTTTTAATTTTTAAGGGTTCCGTACTCGAAAGGAAAAAACGGAACCCTTATAGGATCACTTTGTTGTCCGTCCGTCCGTCCGTCCAGTCTGTCAAGTCCCTTTTTGTCAGGAACGCGTGGAGGTATCAAGGTGACATTTATATTTAATACTCAAGTCTACTGTCCCCTTAAAGCTATGAAAAAAATCAAACTTCAAAGCCAACAGCCAATACAGCCGTTAATGCCACAAATTTCCTCAAATTTACGACACTCGCAAGGAAATCAAAACCTACAGGGTACTAATCCCGTGAACTCAGAATCTTAAAATTTGGTACGAAGCAACGTCTTATAACACAGATAAAGGAAAAATTGCGAAAAGCGTAAATTTTTTATAAATATTGTCATGTTATGGATTTCATTTTGCAATAAAAATACCATAACTATGACTCGATTGTAGTGATGGGTGAACTTTTACTTATATACGTACAGGTTTGTACGGACCCTCGGTGCGCGAGTCAGACTCGCACATGGCCGGTTTTTTCTTTATTTTGCTTGTAGTGTTAGTAGTTAAGTTTATTTTTTTCTTTTTATAATCAATTGTGTGTCTGTGTAATGTAATGTCAAATAAAGCCTTTATCTATCCATAAGCTTTCGGATAAAAATAACATAAGGAAAAACATATTTGACGACCCATGTGGCGTAGTGGCCTAAGATCCTGCTGAGACGCAGAAGGATGCAGGTTTGATTCCCGCCGCATGACAAATGCTTGTATGATCTGCAAGTATTTGTCTCGGGTCTGGGTGTTTCTATGCATAATATGTATGTATTTACAAAAAAAAGTATATAATTAGTATATCAGTCACATGGTACCCATAACACAAGCTCTGCTTACCTTGAGGCCAGATGATGCTGTGTGAAAGTCCGGGATTATTTATTTATTTTATTTATTTTATTTATTTACCTTGTAAATAACATTGCATTATATTAAATACTCACGTATATAAATCAACATTAAAATAATAATGGAAGAAATATAAAATGATTTATTCGAGGTTTTGAACAAAAATTTCTCCATGACTTAATGATGAAACACTAGTTTTCCAACTGGACTTTAACTGTATGTTAGGTTCCTTAATTTATCGTCGGTTAATTACTCCGTTCAATAAGTCGTTTCTACTGATAAAGGTACAATTACGTTTGTAAATTATGCAAATAATTATTGGAAACTACCGTAGTGACGTGTCGTCTATTTTTTAATTATGTACTAGGAAATGTGTTATTTGAACTTGATACCACTATCTTCTTTGTTAATCGTGTGTCATAATGATGACAATTTAGGCAATATACATTTTTAGATTGTTACTGAATACTGAATGCATTAATTAATACTAGTGTTCGCCCAGTGGTCGAAATTCGACCATAATTAATTAGTAATTAACCTCTTGTTTAATTAGTTGCGAACCTAAATTTAGACTTTTTAATATGGCGTTAAGCGGCGGTGGCGGCAAAATGGCGGCATAAGATGTTTTTTCAGAAAATCAACTATTTTGAACAAACTACTTTATGGCATTTAGCGCGCTGGCACTTTTGGGCCAGTTGCGAGTCTACGGCGGTCGTACTACTGGTCAAATTGTACCTTCAAATATTTTTTTATGCATAATTAAAAAAAAAAATTAACATTCTGCACTACTTCTCTAATAAACTATAAGTGTGCGAAACTTCATACTCCTCCGTCCGCGCAATTTTCATAAATAGGGGTACAAAGTTTTTGCCTCGCGTATTAATATATAGATAAATGCCATGTTTTAAATATGTATTATTAAGAAATACCATAGTTCATATTAAAGTTTTCAATCCTTTCCTGTATAGTACTTCGCTATACACCAAGACAGATATACCCCTACCAATTTCAAGTCTTTACAATCTGTGGTTTAGGCTGTGTTTTGTCTATATATAAATCAAACAGCCAGAAAGTCAGTCGGTCTGTCAGGAGAAAGATTCGTCTAAATAAATGAAAGCTAAACCAAATAAGTCCCAACAACGGTTATTTTGCCTGGAAGAGATTTTAGGTAAGATTAAAGTTGAGTTGTATAAGCGGCAACTACAACTCAACTTTATTGCTGATTGTTTTTTGTATAACTTCTATAACTATCATGGTTTTGAACATAATTTTCACTCAAAATAGGATATTTACCATGGTATACGAGTTTTTATATCGGGAAGTAGAAAAACTCATATAATTATGATGTAGGTTATCTCTGTGTACAAGGACTCTCTGTGATAAGGATCTATCTATTTTATTTACTTAAATTCACGAAAAAGTTCAATGGAACAGCTCCTGACTTATCATAATCAGCTGTCACCTGTCATATCCGTCATAATTGACAATGTTAATTGTACAAAAAAAATCTAAGGAAACATCTAAAACTGAAGTATTTCAAATTTACTTATTCAAAACATGACAAGTCTCGATTTACCTATGAAGTTAAATGGACGGAATTTAAAAAAAAAGCGGCCAAGTGCGAGTCGGACTCGCGCACCGAGGGTTCCGTAAAAACCTGTAGGTATATAAGTAAAAGTTCACCCATCACGACAATGGAGTCATAGTTATGGTATTTTTATTGCATTTTTAAATGAAATCTATCTAAAAATTTACGGTTTTCGCAATTTTTCCTTTATCTGTGCTATAAGACGTTGCTTCGTACCAAATTTCAAGATTCTAAGTTCACGGGAATTACCCTGTAGGTTTTGATTCCTTGCAAATATCGAAAATTTGCGGAAATTTGCGGCATAAACGGCTGTATCTTTTGATTGCGTTGGCTTAAAAGTTTGATTTTTTCACAGCTTTAAGGGACAGTAGACCTGAGTATTCGATATAAATTTCAGCTTGATAGTTCTACGCGTTCCTGAGAAAAAGAGTTTTGACAGACAGACGGGCGGACAGACAGACAGACGGACGGACGGACAACAAAGTGATCCTAAGGATTCCGTTTTTCCGTAGTTCCGAAAGGAATTTCGAGGTACAGAACCCTAAAAATAAAATAAAAATAGTTTTGGAATGTAGAAAAATAAAGCACCTTTTCGATTTAATTCAGTTTATACACCTTATTTTAACATTACAGATACTATCTATAGGGACACAAAACAGCAGTAGACAAATATAAAAGTTGGTTTACCTACTTTTATTTTACTCAACTGTCCGTTCCTGAGAACCGTACTCGTTTTAGATCTGGACGTGTCCTTTTACTTGCACCAAAGCCTGCACGCACTGTTTCAGGACAACAGTCGCCTATCTGCCGGGTACAGTACATTTAAATATGTTCTCACTGAACATCCTCTTGCGGATCTGTTTGCTGGATGACTGCAAGACGATAGAAAGGCTGTGCCTTACCTACTGTGAGAATAAACGTTTTCTGTAAATATATCTACTCATAATATAATTTAGTGTAGGCATTACTTTATTTTATTACTTATTAGATTTTATTATATTTTAGAAGTAAGATAAATCTTACATAGAATTAAATAGATATATTAACACAACGTTTATTCGTTTATAAGAATTAAAATCCAATGTACCTTGAAAAAACGTTGTAGGATACATGTAAGGATAGTACCCAAGGATGTTTTGTACATAAACCTATATATGACACATCACTTGAATGACATTAATTTTGTTCTCCCTTTTAGTACCCTACATCTTAACAAGCCCTTGTCCAATTTGGTTTAATAAGTATAGCTGACGCGTAGGTTTTGTGTCACCAATCACCAGTTGTTTCTCCCCGCTCTTTGAGTATTCATCTATACCTATAACATATATGCAGTAAATTAGAAATATAGTCAGTTTTCCGTTTGACAAAAGATATGGAAGGAGAGATGTTTCTCAATACCCTTACAATAAGTTTTTTACTCAATTTGAATCTGTTCAAATTTTATGCATGTCGGAACATCGGATCGATAGGTATCGTCAAACCAACAAACATTCAAAAAAAGCCATATCGAATCATTTGAATATTTACTCGATTCGCTCGTTGATCAATAAATTTAAAGGTGTATAGGTAATTATGTTTGCTTATTTGTCTATGTGAAGCCGAAACCGAAACCGGCATGTCGTGAAACCTAACAAGTTCGAAGATGCTCTATCAACAAGAAGAGATTATGTTAACCTTATATATCTGCACAAAATTCCAATGTGTGTTTGTTTTTCTCGGTTTAACAGCGAACTGTGAACCTGCGGGCCGGTCATATAAGAGATAGGTAACCCACACCTAATTGTATCAATGCAATCACGCAATATCGAAGCTAAGCACAGTAGAATTAAAGATCAGTTTTGGTGGAAGCTGAATAATGACGTGCAAGGTATTGCATTGAGGTCGTTTTGTGTTCGGACGAACCGTACTATTGATGAATACACAGTAACCATTGTACTAAATGTAGGCTATTAATAGCTGAACATGGTTTAGTAAAGTGAATTGGTAGATGCGTAAGGTAGCCAATGATTGCATCAGCACACAGAGGTACAGTCAACTAATTAGTCTTAATTAACATTTTTGGCACGCATAAATATATATTTGTACATAATAATTATGTTTAAAAAACTAAAAAAAAACCTGCTTATTTAGAAATACGAAGTTTCGTTTACTTGGTTGACATATTTTTTCCACCTTTTTTGTTTTATAAACCAAACTGCTGAACCGATTTAGATGAAATTTCTATGGCACCATTAGGTAAATATTTTACTCAAGAATTTTTTAAATCGGTTCATAAATGACGGAGATATGAGGATACAAACAAGAAAAAGATAAAATAAAACCGAATTGAGATAAACTAATTATAACTACTCAGTGTACCAGGAGACCACACATGACTATGAGGTTCTCGTTATAAAAATGGAAAAATTATCTTGTTACTGGTTATAAAACAATGAAAAAAAAATCCTGATATAAAGGGTCTTCCAATAGGCACGTCCGAACTTTGACAGTTGGTAGCGGCCATCTTGTTGAAGCTACATCTGTCAAATTGGTTGTAATTTATTCATTCTGTTTTGCCAAATCATCATGAATAGCTATAGCATTCAACAACACGTGCAAATGATAAAATTGTTTTATCAAAATGAGTGTTCTGTTCGGGCAACGCACCGCGCGCTTCGCCCATTTTACGGTCGCCATAATCGTCCTACCGTGAGGACTATTCGTCGTGTGGTGGATAAATTTTAGTCCACTGGTTTGGTAAATGATCGACCAACACCCGTACGTCAACGAAACGCAAGGTGCCGAAAAAATCGGCGCTGTCCGTGAGAGTGTGCAGGAGAATCCGAGGCAGTCAATTTCGCGTCGCTCACAAGAACTCGGCCTTTCACAGACCACAACTTTGCGAATTTTGCGTCGTGACTTGGGCCTGCACCCGTATAAAATTCAACTCACTCAGGAATTGAAGGTAAACGACCATAGACAACGACGTGTGCTCGCTGAATGGGCACTGGAGCAGTTAGCAACTGACCGTAATTTTCACAGAAAAATTATCTTCAGCGATGAGGCCCATTTCTGGATGAATGGGTACGTAAACAAACAAAATTGTCGAATTTGGGACAATACCAATCCACATGAGATCCAAGAGCGTCCAATGCATCTCGAAAAAGTTACAGTTTGGTGTGGGTTTTGAGCTGGCGGCGTCATCGGGCCATATTTCTTTGAGAACAACATTGGCCAGGCCATCACTGTCAACGGCGAGCGCTATAGGTCGATGATTACCAATTTTTTTTGGCATGAACTGGATCATCTGAACACCAACGACATGTGGTTTCAACAAGACGGCGCTACGTGCCACACAGCTCATACCACATTGAATATTCTGCATGAGAGATTTGAGGGCATGGTCATCTCACGTGGAGCTGATGTGAACTGGCCACCGAGATCTTGTGACTTAACCCCGCTAGACTTTTTCTTGTGGGGTTTTCTCAAGTCGCAGGTCTATGTGAATAAACCACAAATCACAGCGGCCCTCAAAGCCAACATAACCTATGCCATAAGTCAAATTCAGCCTGATTGATGCGCAAAAGTCATGGAAAATTGGATATCTCGCATGCGCTCCACCCAGAGAAGCCGTGGCGGACATTTGAATGATGTCATATTCCACACATAATGGCATCACTACATCTTTCAAATAAATAAATAATTTCGATAATATATCATCACACATACTTTGTTTTATTTAAATTTAAAGATAGGACACGCTTAATGAATGACCCTATATAATTAGTTTTAAAATCTTAGTTACGAACGTGGACCAAACTGAGTGAGTGAAGTTGTGGGCAGAAGTTAGTTTGTTAATAGTTAGGTAGTAAATAATTAAATATAATATAATTTACACAGTAGCACCTAGTCCCAATGTAATTGTGCTCGTAGCAATGGAACATTTATACCTAACTGATTTATGAACAAATAATTATCTATATTTTAAAAAATGTAGAGACCACACGACACGACACGAATAGAGATTCACTCTATCACTCATACACACAATGATTGCACGTATTTATTAATTCACACGCATTCGACCTGTAGGTACACTAAATATTGTATTGCGCTCGTTCTCGGCTCGTCATATCGAGGGTAATAACTGAAAATCATTGTTTGCTTCTTAAACAATATTGTCGCTGAGTTATGAGCCTTTTAAATTGCAACACACACGCACTTTTAGTTTTAAGTATCTAGTGTCTAACCTAAAGTTTTATGTGTTTACCATTATGTACATAGGTACCATTGATTGTACGTGTGTGCTGGTTTATCATATACACGTTTTGTCTATATAATGTATCTATCAGCGTGAAAAAAATACTGTACACATATAAACATCCCTATATATATAAAAATCTTGTGTCACAGTTTTCGTGTTTATACTCCCCCGAAATGGCTTGACCGATTTTGATGAAATTTTTTATGTATATTCAGTATCAGTGTTAAAGGTGGCTCACCCCAAATTTTTTTTTTTTTAATTCAATAAGGCGTTGTTTGCCGGGTCAGCTAGTATTAACTATAATTTAATTGACTTGTTAAAAATGAGTAATTAAAATGTTTAGGTACCATACATTTTGATAAATATGGATTTTACTAGCGTTTTATTTTATCAATGTCAATGGATTCATCATCAATTTAAAGAATGAATGAGGTCATGGAAATCCACATTACAGGCACTACAGTTTAGTGTGGGGAACAGGTCTACTCTAGGTTTTATTTTTGATGCGACTGAAGCAGAAGTTTAGTTTATAAATGGCGATGTGTGTATGTATGTTCCCTATAGACGCCGAATCGGCTAGACCGATTTCGATGAAATTTTAGTAAATCTTCAAATTGGCCTAGCTCTTTTTTTTTTTTTGCATCAGTCAAATTTGGTATGGATATAGATTGTATCTTAGGAACTGACATTGGCTACTTTTTATGTATGTACTATGCGTGCGAAAAGTCGCCGACAGAAGCTAGTAAGGTACTAGAACACAAACTTCGAATTAAAACAGCTTATTATTATCTTTATCTTTATCTAGATAATCTTCATCAGAGTGAGTTTAATCTGCGGTCCGCTTGTTGCAGCTCGTGATCGTTCGTACTCTTGCGACCCGTGAACTCATTTTTATCATAATATACACGAGAGTTTTAAAAGCTTAGATACTTAAAATGTAATGTACCTTCATTACCTTATAGTCTGAAAGAAATGGCTTATTTTAACTGCTTAACTAAGAAGATATCAACTACCAGCTCTTCTAAAGCTGGAACCCGTAAAATTAATTAAATGAAAGAGCATTTAAAACGCCCTCGAAATAACGTTTCAGTATGAAAAACTTTTCTCACCCGCTGTTCATAACTCATTCTAAGCCGGCGGTAGCACCCTTCATGGAACTAGGTGGACGTTCTCTGCTCTAAGTTATAAGCTGAAGCGAGTGATCATGATCATACGACATTAGTAATTGCTGGAACCAAACTGAGGCACGCGTTTAGTATTTTAACCCTTTCGCTATTTAAGGTACAATTTGACCAGTAGTACGACCACCGTAGACTCGCAACTGGCCCAAAAGTGCCAGCGCTGGTTCAAATTTTAAAATTAGTTTGTTCAAAATAGTTGATATTCTGAAAACATTATTTTATGCCGCCATTTTGCCGCCACCGCCGCTTAACGCAATATTTATAGATATTTATTAGATTTAGGTACGCCACTCAACAGGTTAATCCCATCTCAATTTCTAATCTCTTCGTAAAATGAGGTAGGTAAGGTACTGAGAGATGTTAGCTAGTGTCATGTTTAATTTAAGTGTATTGAGTAAATATATAGTATTTATTTTTATATGCCTACATTTAAAATAATAATGTCTTACATACTATATAATTTTCTTCTTTTTAACATAAACAAAAAAAAATACACACTCTCACCCCACACATACACACACATTCACATAATTACATACAAGCATCACACCCTGATTACTGCCGGTTTTTTTTGTTTTAACTTAAGTTTTGTGTATATTATTTTAAGAGCTGTGGATTTTGTACAACTAATAAATAAATAAATAAAATGATAACTGTTGGCAAAATACTGGAACTAACTCCATTTTATTAATTTTATTTATTTATATTTTTTACAGCATTAACCAAATACTTAAGTGTGTAAAATATTTTTGTCAAACATTGTCTGTAATTTAAAAAAATAATAATTTAGTAGTTCTTATATATTACATATTCGTTTTCACTCCATTTCACCCTCTTAGGGGTTGTATTTCAAAAAATCCCGCCTTAGTGGGTGGTTTTGCTGTAAAAGGAAGCTACCTTCCAAATTTCAGCTTTCTAGCTTCAGTTTTCAGCGAGCGGCTCGGCGATGATGAATTAGTCAGTCAGGTTAAGCTCCATTTTAGGTATAGATTACGGTGAAAAACAAATGTCAACATAAAAATGTCCAGTTATGTCAATATTAATAATTCCTATAATTAACTTATTACCATAACACAATATTAACAATAATAATTTAATTATGATGTCGCGTGGATATCATAAGCGTCCCACAACGCGACCAGTCTCAGATCTGTCATTAGAAGGAGAGGTCTTTTATTCTATCAGTGATACTGAGAAGAGTAAAGATTTCCAGTTATTGTCCTCCAAATTATTTTTAATGTTTTTGTTATCTTTTTCTATTTGTTTGTTACGTTAGACAGAAGATAAGGGACGGGAGATATATCTCAATACCTCCACAATAACCCCTAATTACTAAATTCTAATCTGTCGAGCCGCCAAATCTCATGCAGCTTTGATCATCAGTTCTATAGTTATCGTTGAACATAGATATAAAGCCAAATCAACCAACAAAATGTTGCCACTGAGATGTTTGCTCGCTTCGCTCGCTCGATATCAGAAAATGCAGGAGGCAGATTGTATGTATGTAAAAAGAAGATACTTTATAATATGTACTTCGTGTTTAGGTACTATGCATGCAAGGCCGCGGGCAGAAGCTAGTTTACTAATAAAAATAATAGAATGTACATTTATTTTACGCCAGGAGTGCTACAGGAGAAAACGTGTTAACGCTAATTTTTAATGGCAAAGCACAAAAATACACAGAGGTTTGAGTTGCAGAGTAGGCGTATGTGATAATTATGTTTTAAAATCTTATAAGTAAACAGACTTCATTAAATGAATGAATAAGTTTTCAAATCATCTTATAAATGACGGAGCTACGAGGTAACATACATAAAAAAATATATAAAAATAAAAAACGAGTGCATCTTGGGACGCCCGACAGAAATGGTATCTTAAATTAATCTAACTAGCGCTGTGGGTTAGAGTAAAAAAGTGGAGCCTGCTTACCGCTGCCGTATGCGTGAGATAAAGGGAAGCCAGACAGACTGGCGCCGTAACGCGTTACGTAACGAAGCGGTTTAGCCTCCTATATGAAGTTATCATTTAAAAAATAGCTTCTATGCTGTTCTAGTCCGGATCGGATCGGGATAAGAAATTAACAATTCAAAATTTAAAAAAAATCTCCTTATTTTGGAGGTTATTCCTTATTATTCACTATGGTAATCAATTTTACACTTTTCACATTTGAAACCCATTTTGACTAAAACCACAAGTTTCCAATCACTTTTTTATGTACAACCATTGACGTTCCGTATAATCTAAAGTTTCAAACTCGACTTTGTTCTACAGTGCCAGTTATGCGTATATTGGAATTGAAACCGTATTGGAATTTAGAGAGATTGAGATTAATATTGGAATGACCGGTAGATCAGAAATGAAATCGGAAGACAGTTGTGCCAAAAATACACTGTCCTCAATTTATGTAGGAAAAACCGTTACATCGCTAATTCTCTAGACCCGACGCCGGCTAGCCAGTGGTAGATCACATCTAGGTCACCTGTTATGTGTAGAGTACCTATGTTAAATCCATACCTTGAATCGGTACAAACCGTCACCATTATAACATGGGAATAACTATTTTTATCAGCTATATGCATTTTGTACATATACTTTTGGATCACATGCCCAATGTCGAAATTAGAAGTCGGACCCCAAAGTCGTGGACGTGGGTATGCAGATCGCCAGGTTGAAGTGGAAATGGGCGGGACACTTGGCAAGAATGGATAACAGGAGATGGACTAAGGCGGTAACGGAGTAGTGGCCAAGGGATGCTCAACGGCCAAGAGATAAACCACCCGATGGTCAAACGATATAGTCAGCGTTGTCGGAAACCACTGGATGAGACTTGCTGGGGACCGGAAAGAGTGGCATAATAAAGAGGAGGCCTAGCAGTGGGTGCAATCGGGCTGAATGATTGATGACGATGATGATGCAGAATGCATATTGTAATTATAATAAACTTACCTATATATTTGTATGTATTAAATAAACAGATAATGACAGCCATTTCACACATCATTTAGCCCTAAAATTAGCAGAGCTTGTGTTATGGGTACCATGATTTATGAGCTTTGTTTTTTGGTTTGTACATATTATACATAGAAAAACAGCCAGACCCGAGACAAATATTAGCAGATCATAGAAACATTTGTCGCGCAGCGGGAATCGTAACCGCAACCTTCTGCGTTTCAGAATAACCTTAGCCCACTGCGCCACAGAAGTCGTCATTAAAGTTTTAAGAGTATTTATATAATATAGATGAAGCTTCACAATATATAATATGAATATTTGTTATACACTCATAAAATAGAGATTAGCTTAATTGCGATCTTCATAGAATCAATACTAGGAACAAAAACAAATTATACATCACTATGTTTTGACTAGAAAAAGCAAATAAGTCCTTTATCGGCGCTTCTATAATAAGCTTTTGAAAATGCAACTAAACTTATTGATAAGAATGCATTGCTTGGTTATGCATGGTTGCTCAACCCTCAGACAATTCACCTTTAAAATGTATGAACTCTCTTGTATTCGTTTTTTGTAGTTGAAGTGGTTATTAGATGGACCATGCAAAAATACCTAGGACCAGGACGAGTTTCTTGCCAATTGTTCTACTTCTTGGATTAGGTGGAATTGACTTGAAATTGGAATTGACTTCTAAATTTACCTAGTACGTAAGACGTTTCAAAGTAATCCTTGTAATTGTTTTGAATAAAATATTTTATGACTTGATATAATAAAGCTTTGCTTAGTTTAGGACTAGATGGTGTTGTGTAACATGTCGACCATAACATATCATAACATGATATCTATACTAATATTATAAATGTGAAAGTAACTCTGTCTGTCTGTCTGCCTGCCTGTCTGTTTGTTACGTTGTCAAGCCTAAACCACTGAACCATTTTGATGAATTTTGTTAGAGAGTTGGGGCCGCAGCAAAAGAAGCCTATGTCCTACTCCAAGAAGTACATAGGCTACTTTTCATATAGATATCACGCGTGCTAAGCAGTGGGCAACAGTTAGTTATTTGTATATTATAACAAGCTGCTGCCCGCGTTTTCGCATGTGTAGTACCTACATAAAAAGTAGCCTGTCTGTTTCCAAGATTCAATCTATCTGTTTAGTTTTATCAAAATCCGTTCAGCCGTTTAGTCGTGAAAACGTAACATAAAGACAGACATTCAGACAGATAGAGACAATTTTAAATTTATACATTGTTATGGATATGGAAGTATGGATAGCTAGCATGCTTGACTGGCCTGTCAGCCCAGTCGATAGTAGCTCTGCCTTCTGCGCTGTAGGCTGCGGGTTCGATTCGTTCATCACATAAATGTTTATCCCTCCCAGGATAAACATTTCTGTGATGAACGCAGATGTATATTCTGTGTCTGGGTGTTATAAAGTATCATAACTATTTATTTAAAAATATATAAGTATTCTATCAGTCATCTGGTCACCATAATACAATCTATGCTTAGTGTTGTGTACATTGTCTACTAATATTTATTTATTTTTATTTATCCTAAGCCTAAACATTAATCAAGTTAATCGAGTAAAGTAGTATGTATAAAGTAATATAGAGTAATATATCCAATACTAGCTGCTGCCTGCAGCTTTGCACGCGTGGTACCTACATAAAAAGTAGCCTATGTCCGACTCCAAGGTCATATGTATCTCTATACCAAAATTCATCAAAATTGGTTCAGCAGTTTAGGCGTGAAAACGTAACAAACAGAGAAAGTTACTTTCACATTTATAATATTAAGTAGGGATTTAGACAAAAAAAATTACACGATTATTCTAGAATTGTAAACTGAATAGGATTATTAGAAACCAAATCTGGTTAAAACTGAAGTAGATTTCTATGAAATTTAACTTAATTATCGACTCACTGCGCTGTGAATAAACTCGAAATTCTTTAACTCTCTTCACATCAAAAAGTTTTTCAAAGAAACGTAAAAATTAATCGAATAAAACATCGTGCAGACTTTGGACGAGCCTTAATTGACGACATTTCGGCTATCATGTTTTACGAACTCGTCAGTTTGAGCAGAATATACGAGGGGTTGCGGCAAACGAGCGATTTTAAACGGAGTAAAAGTAAGCATTTGTTGGGTCATCATAACTTCTCCGACGACCTCTGTGGGCGAAGGTCCGGCTGAGACGCACGAGGTAGCGGTTACGATTCTCACCGCGGGACGATCGTTTGTATGATCTGCAAGTATTTGTCTCGGATCTGGGTGTTTTTATGTACAAAATGTATGTATTTAAAAAAAGGTATATAAGTAGTGTGTCAGTCATGGTACCCAAAACACAAGTTATGCTTAGTTTGGGGCCAGATGATGCTGTGTGAAATGTACTCCATAGTGAGTAGATATAGTAGATTCATAAATAAATAGATATTAACAAATAATGCACACAACACCATCTAGCCCCAAACTAAGCATAGCTTGTAACAAGCAGATGGCTGAAAGAATACTTATATATATTTAAATCTATACCTATAAAAGAGCTTAACCTGACTGACTGACTGATTCATCATCGCCGAGCCGAAACCGCTGAAGCTCGAAAGCTGATATTTGGAGGGTAGCTTCGTTTTATAGCAAAATCACAATTAAGGCGGGGTTTTTGAAATGCAATCCCTGAGAAAGTGAAAAGGGTGAAAAGGGGTGAAAACGAATGTATGAAACTTTTTAACGCGTGGTGCGATTTGCTTGAAACTTGATTTGAATAATTAAAATGCAAAATAAATGGACACGTATTTCACGATTTTTCTAAATAACCCTCATAAAGGAGTAAAATGGGGTGTGAATCTTTGTATGGAAATGTTTAATGGGTGGTCAGGTGATTAGTTTAAAACATATCAATAAAATTTTGCTACAATTCCTTTAAAAAAAAGTGCGGACGAAGTCGCGAGCAAGAGCTAGTTCATACATAAGATACTTTATAACACCTTGACACAGAACAAACATCTATGTTTGTCACACAAATGTGTGTCCTGGGAGGAAGTCGAACCTTCAACCACAGAGCAGAAGGCAGAGCAACTACCAACTAACTTCAACCGACTTCAAAAAAGGAGGAAGTTCTCAATTCAAATGTATATTTTTTAATGTTTGTTACCTCATAACTCCGTTATTTATGAACCGATTTTAAAAAATCTGATTTCATGTGAAAGGATATACCGATTGGTTCCATATATATATTATAAAAATCGGTTCAGTAGTAAGGTTTATTGAATTCAAATTAAAATAATTGAAAAATATATGTCATCTACATTGGATGGAACGAAATTTTGATTCTTTGCTTTTTTTTATACATGAAGTCTGTTGTCTTTTTAGTGTTTAAAACGTAATTATTTGACTTATCAGTTGAATCACGCTCGTTTGCCGAATCTAAGATATCTCGTCTTCATCAAAGAAACCAGAGTTTATTTAAGAAACTTGCTAAAACAAAGATAACTTCAAATCGAACTCCAAGATTAATGTACTAAGTTGGGAAGGACCGCGCTTCGACGGAGGCGTATTAGCTTTCATAATGTTATTGATGAATGACGTCACAAGTATCTGTTCACAAATCTCTGATGATTTTGAACTCTATTACGTAAGTACGTTACAAAGCGTACTACTTATCATCTGCTTTGATCTTAATTACCAAAATTAGGAAATCAAAATTGTAAATATACATAGTTTACGAGACACCTGTGCAATATTTAGACTGAAATAATTAGAAAAAATATACATGGATATACATGGATGCGTTTATTTCGGTAATCGATTATTCATATTTTTAAAACCGGTTTTCTTTTTAGTTTTAAAAAGTAATTATGTAATGCCGTTAATTATTTTTTGGCACTCCAACCCATAATAAAAAGAGTACCTACCAAAAGTTTAAAATACAATCGAATTGAAAACCTCCTTCTTTTTTGAAGACGGATAATTACCGATTTAAGCGATAGCACTGAATGTGACCAAATTTGGGAACAACTGAAAAATAAATATTTTTGTTACGTGACCCAATTGCAGACCCAGGTGGTGCATGAGCTTTATATTCTATCTAACCACATCATATATTTTGCAATATGTCAATGGTACCTACCCCTTGCTCAATAAATGCCGCTCATAAATTTTCTGCGTGAAACCAAATGAGTGGTAACCAAATAAAAAACCCCGCCATTTTGTGCAACCGATCAGAGGAAATAAAATTTTCATGAGGTTTTTATTCGTGAATCCTTGGTCACGACAGTGTTTCATAGCTATGAATATTTTATGACGCAGTGGCTTAAGACCCGGGTGAGATGCAAAAGGTTTCGGGTTCGATTCCCGCCACATTTGTCTGCATTTGATCTGCATTTGTCTCAGTTCAGTGTGTTTCTATGTATAATAATAATTATGTATATATTTACAAAAAAACAGTCATGTGGCATCCATAACACAAGCTCTTCTTACTTTAGGGCCCGATGGTGCTGTGTGAAATGTCCGCATTATTTATTTATTTACCATCACTGAATATATTCACTACAGGCTAATAAATTATTTAAAAGATTTGAAGAATTTATATATAATCTATTCATTAAAATGTAAGTAAATTATTTTACTTAAAACGCGCGTGGTTATTTCTTTTTGGAATTGCATAGTCATGTGTAGATAAAATAAAATGAAATAGACATTTATTCAACAGAAAAGCGATTAATTAGTATTCCTAATTGGAATTAAACTAACTCGAAATTCATAATATAATTTTGCTCTAATACATTTATTGAAACTTACACAGCTATCTCTATATATGTATACATTTATTAACATATATGTACAGAATACTATACAATAATATAAAATACCAGTGAAACAGTTGATCGCTTAAAGCATAGCTCAACTGATCCAGATTTCGGTCAGAGGGCAGCGTCCCCAAGACACTGGCGACATTGTCAGGTTGAAAGGATAATACGCTGGGCCAGAGAGAAACCAATCCTTGGATCACGCGGTGTTTTTGACCAGACGCCGTGAAATAATTTAACAAAAACGCAATGAAAATAGTATTTAAATCGTTATCTACAATATTAATATTATTTATTTATATCTGTTGACCTGTACTACAGGTTTAATTTAAAACCTATCTCAGGCACCAGTCTTTCGTAAAACAGGTGAAGGGACATGTCCTTACAATTTATTTATTTATTTATTATACTTTAATTAACACGGATAAACCAATTACATTAATTAAACAATTATTGTAGCATTAGTTCTTGTACACCTTTTTTGAGAAAAAATAAACTATATCTTATTATTAAATTATATATTGTCCTTAATAATATTATAAATGCGAAAGTTACTCTGTCTGTCTGTCTCGCTTTCACGCCAAAACTACTGAACCCATTTAAATGAAATTTGGTACACAGATAGTAAAGCCTGAGAAAAGACATAGGCTACTTTTTAATTGAAAAAAAAAAGTGTTGTAAGGAGTTGAAAAGGGGGATGAAAGGTTGTATGAAAGTATTGTCATTATCAGAATTAGAAGCATAAAATTTTAGGCTGTTGATCTTTACTAATATAATAATATATATTATATATCTACTATACATGTGAAATTAACTCTGACTGTCTGTCTGTTTGTACGTTTTCATGCCTAAACCGCGGAACCGATATTGAATTTTGGTATAGAGATAGATGGGACCTTGGAGAAGGACATAGACTACTTTTTATGTAGGTACCACGCGTGTGAAGCCAAGGGTAGGAGCTAGTAATATTATAAAGAGGAAAGATTTGATTGGTTGTTTGATTGTATTGAATAGGCTCCGAAACTACTGAACCGATTTGAAAAAATATTTTACCGTTGGAAAGCTACACAATCCCCGGGTGACATAGGCTACTTTTTATCCCGGGAAAATTGGTTTGTCCCGGGATAAATCTTCAACGCAGGCGAAGCTGCGCGTGGACAGCTAGTCATTTATAACTTGAGAACATAAATATTGTGATATGTTTATTTGGCCAATTTTATTTATTTATTATAGATACATGCCTGCTCATGGTCCAATATATACCAAGGTACATGAAACGAGCGATTTTGGGTCATTCTATTGATTCGTTGCTACTGTAATAATTTCGAAGGTCACGGATAAACATTATATGTTTTTAAAAAGCTAACAGTGTCTACATTTATTTAAGTTTGCAACAAAAATGTAATTTCAAAAATATTTTGGGTCAAAATATAAAATTTTGGTAGTGTGCGATTTCTATGTTCTCGAGTGTATAATGGATTGTTCATGTGAGACTTAACATAATCTAGAAAAGGGTGACACAAACTTTTTATCATCCCGGGAATTAGCTCCGAGTAGAAAAGGAAGGTTGAAGATAATGTTAGTTCATTTAAAGAAGAACGAAGACGCGATCTAGACCTACAATAAAACGTATTGAAGAACAATCCGCCTTTTAATATAAACTACAACTACGAAAATAATAACCTAACGTGCATTATCTGTAAGCGTACGTTTACATCAAAAACAGGTTAGATCATATTTTATTTTAAAATTTTCGGAGAATTTACAGCTTGTGTTGTGTTCCTCATTGCTGAGGGTCGTGACCTCCGCGAATCATTCCTTGGACGATCGCTTTCCACTTGCTTCGGTCTTCGGCAGTGTGTAGGCTTTTGTAAGCTTTATTTTAGATTTTTCAGAGAACTTACAGCTAGGTACATTAAATAAAATTAAAAATAATACTAATGAATGGGGAACAAGGACAGAAAAACGAAACGTAGGACGACCCCCCACCCGATGGACTGATGTAAAGATCGCGGGAAATCGGTGGATGGAGAGGGCTCAAAATTGTTCATCCTGGAAATCTATTGGGGAGGCCTATGTTCAGCAGTGGACTTCTAGGGGCTGATATGAGATGCAGAAGGCCAATTACAAATTTACACTGATAGATGTCAAAAAAATATCTATGAGAAAAATACAGTCCAAGTGGAAATCTAAACAATACAAAGTAAAAAAAGAGAAAATGTTATGAAATAGTTAAAAATAGATGAAACAACAAGAATAAAAATACCGAAATGAAATATGAATATGAAATACCGTAAAAAATACCTCTACTATAAAAATAATTTGTCACAGAGCAAGCGTTTTAGCTTGCTCGATGTTTTAAATATATCAATACGTTAATACCAATCATATCTCTTATATTATATATTTATGTGAGGAAGAGCCTGAAAGTGCATATGGTTTCACATACTATTGTTTCTACACTGGACCAAATGTGGCTGCGGTTGAGTGCTTGTGGTAAAACTATTCTTATTGGAACTGCTTACAGACCTCAATGGTTAACTGTAGATATATTGCTGGATGCACTAACAGATTCTATTATTTCATTTGTAAAGTGTGATAATATTATATTGTTGGGCGACTTTAATGTTAATATGTTGGAGCCAAGTGATAATAAGACCAAATCATTTATGCAGTTCTTAGAGTGGATGAACCTTAACCAAGTAATAGGAGAGCCCACACATTTCACTTCACACAGTCAGACACTTATTGACGTGGTCTGTACCGATGCAGCAGTGAGAAATATACATGTAAAGTACAATCCTGACCTTGGAACACATGCTATGTTGTCCGTAGAGTTCTGCATAAGAAAAGATAAACCGAGGCCACAACTTGTAACTTACAAGCCGCTATGTAACATACTCACAGATATATTCACTAATGACTTAGAGTCAATATATTGGGCCCGTTTTATGAAAACTTTGGACGTGAGCGTTAAAGCTTCAGAATTCACCAGCACAATCATTACTTTATTTGATTTGTACGCTCCGTTTAAAACAACTAGGTTTCGAGGTCTTCCTCACCCTTGGATCACTGATACAGTTAAATTAATGATTAAAATTAGGGATGATTATCATGATCAGTTCAAAGCAATTAAAAGGGACGACCTTAGAATTAGTTACAAAAGTATGAAAAACATAGTTATACAAGCAATAAAATCAGAGAAAACTGCCTATTTTACCTATCATATTAACAATAATATAAATAACTCCAGTAAATTGTGCAAAAACTTAAAATCTTATAATATTACACAATAAAACACAATCTGCGGAGCTTCCTTCTCAATTTGTGGATCCTGATAGTATAAATGCACATTTTCTGAATGTACCTGGACAGGATTCTGCTTCTGAACATTTTATTATTAACTTATTAACTTATTTTGAGTATCATAGACATAGCGGGGTAACTTTCACTTTGACCCCTGTGAGTGAATACACGGTCTTGAAGATCTTGAAAAGCCTAAAATCAAACGCACAAGACTTTCCCACAATCTTTATCAGCGATAACAGCTATTATCTATGACTCTATCTCTAGTGGCACTCTTCCGGATTGCTGGAAGGTGGCAGTTGTTAAGCCAATACCTCAGAAGAGCAATCCTTCAACTGTCAGTGACTTAAGGCCTAGTAGGTTACTTCCCTGCCTGTCTAAGATACTAGAAAAAGTAGTTTGCATGCAGCTTATGAAATATTTCGAGGCGCATGGTATTTCGCCTGTTGCAGTCTGGATTTCGTAGAGGACACAACACATCAACAGCTCTGCTAGATGTAGTTGACAATTTATTAACAGCCCAAGATCAAGGAATGTGCAGCATATTGGTTGTGCTAGACTATTCTCGAGCATTTGAAACAATTAATGTCTCACTCCTCTTATCTAAACTAGCATACTATGGTTTTAGCTCAAATACTATTAAATGGTTTCATTACCTTACCTACCTTAGTCAGAGGTGGCAGTGTGTAGAGTTGAGAATGAGTAATGGCTTTACCATTCGGTCTGCCCTACAACCAGTTTCTTGAGGAGTTCCACAGGGTTCCGTTCTTGGACCTATTCTATTCATTCTGTATAGTGCCGACATCATCAAGGAGATAACCCACTGCAAATTTCACCTATATGCTGATGATCTGCAGCTCTACTACTCTTATAACTTTTAAAACTATCATGATTTTGCACATAGTTTTCACTCAAAACGGGATATTTACCAAGATATATGAGGTTTTCTGCTTCTCGATATTTCGGCACAGTTGCATGCCCCATGATCACTAGATAAACTGATATCAAATATCGAGAAGCAGAAAAACTCATATATCATGGTAAATATCCCGTTTTGAGTGAAAATTATCTACTACTCTTTTTTCCCACGTGATAGTCCTGGTGCTGTAAATAGTATAAATTGTGATCTGAGTCAGGTTTATCAATGGTCCCAATCTAACTCCATGATTCTAAATCCAAAAAAATCTAAGTTTATTGTTACGGGGTAAAAAAATAAATCCTTAAACTCAACCTTCAGGATATTGAAATAGTAGTGAATGGAGAGCTTTTGGAATATGTTCCAGAGGCAAGGAGCTTGGGTTTAGTAATCGATCCTCAATTAAAATTTGAAAGCCAGGTTTCTGAGCGTGTACGAAATTGTTTTTACAGGCTAAAAACGCTGTATAAGATCCGTCCATATCTCAGTGAGGAGGTCCAAATTATGCTATGTGAATCTCTTGTTTTGTCTAAATTAAATTACTATTACTATTAGTGATATTGTGTTCGGGCCTTGTCTGCTGGGTAGGACAGAGAAGCTTCTGCAGCGTGTTCAGAATGCCTGTGCTCGGTTTTGCTTTCACATCCCTCCCCGTTCACATGTGACTCCGTATCTTAACTCATCTAGCTTGTTGAAAATGAAAACACGACGAGATCTACATTTAGCATGCTTGCTGTTTGGAATAATTAAATTTCAATCTCCCCCTTACCTTTTCAACAAGCTGGAATGGGCACGAGTGGACTCTCGCTACCCCAGTAGATCGTGCTCTTTTATTTTTGTTACAAAGAAGCACAGAACAAGGACTGCACAAATATTAACACTATTTTGACAGCTTACCATGGCTATGCGACTTCAACTTTAAGGTATGGTATTATCCTCTGGGGTAACGAGTTTCTTGAAAACTAATGAATATAATTGATTAATGCTAAAATATAATACCATAATTTATTGTAATGTTATATAGTTTAATTTAATGTTTTTGAAAACATAAAAAAATTGCATGCCAATGTTCTTTGGTGAAATATGTGAACTTACTGTGTATAAGAAATATAAAGAAATTAATATTATGACAGTGCCTTGTCAGTATATATACGAAAATTTAATGTATGTGCACAAAAATGTTCTTTTATTCAAAAAAAATTGCGATAATCATGGTATTAACACCAGAAATAAAGATAAACTCGCTGTTCCCGCTATTAGGCTCGCTAAAGTTAATAAGTCTTTTATAGGGCAATGTGTACGCTTCTATAACAAGGTCCCAAGCGACGTGTTAGATTTGTCGATTGGCAAATTTAAAAACGTTATTAAACATAAACTGTCTATTAAAGCATATTATAAAATATCTGATTATTTAGAAGACAAAAAAGCTTGGGATGAATCTGCTCCAACTCGACTCGGCATCCGTAACAAAATTGTCAAGGATCATACAAAAAAGTGTTAAGACCAGACAAGTTTCTTGCTGGATTCTTCTTGAACTGGGGTTAGGAGGAACCGGCACCTAGATTCACTAGCATGTAAGAAGACGATTCAAAGTGGTCCTTGTGATTGTAATGAATAAAGTTATTTTGAATTTTGAATTTTGTATGACTCAATATCTGTTACCTACCATATTTCGTGCAAATAAATTATTTCTATTCTATTTCTATTTCTAAGGTATTAATTAAAGCACACCAACGAAGCTCTTATAAAAATAAATCTAGTCGCCGTAGCCGAAATCGGCCTGGACGACATTATTTCACATACGAGCTAGACTGAAGCTGCTAATAACGGAATATTTGCTTTAGAAGCCAACACATTTAGACCGTAAAAACTTATGCTCAGAATAATCATAAATCGACTGACTCAGACAAAAAAGTGTCTGAGAAAGATTTTGTTTACAGGTTGATTTTTTTATCAGTTGGTACTAACATAATTACGTTTTAAAAACTAAAAAAAAAACCATATCATTGAATGAAATTAGAACCTATAATACATTTTTAGTGGAAAGTAGATGTATTTTGTATATATATATAATATGGGTAGGCCAAATAAACGCACCGCTCCAATGAGACAGCGAGGTATCGAAGTACATGAAAACATCATCGATGTATACAATTTTTGGATTTTCGTTGATATTTCAGCTCGACCGATTTTGATAAAATTTATATGGGACCACCTGTGAAGTAGACACTTTCAAACAAAGAGAATTTTCCAAATCAAAACATACATAAAAAAAAAAAAAAAAAAAAGAAGAAGGTTCCGACGAATTGAGAACCTCCTCCTTTTTGATAAAGTCGGTTAAAAACACGTTCATTTACAAAATGTCAATGCCATTCAATGTTAGGTACTCTACTTCACAGTCGCACTGACAGTCGCACTGTACATTGAAAAAAAAACTGTACACTTTAATAAAACGTAAGTGAAGGTTCCCATGTTGCAATTTAGACTTTACAACAAAGAAAATAAAATCGTTTGTTTTTTACGAAATTTTTATTAGTAGGTACTGCGCAATAACAGAATCAGAGGCTTGTAATGTAAGAAGCTAACACAATATATTAAAACTAGCGTGAATTGTACTTAGACAAGTAGATAGTAAAAATGTTGTATTTTGTACTATCTACCTAACTCAAGTTACATACCTAAGTATGAACTGACCAATGTAAAAAACTGGAGCTGGGTTAGTACATTTCACGTAGTAAAATAATTTGTTAGGTAAGTAGCCTTCCTACTTACGTTAAGTTCTAAGCTAAGTTAAATATTTACTAAGTTCTTAGTAAATATTGGTGGACTAAATATTGGTAGACTATGTACACAACACTATTTAGCATCAAACTAAGCATAGCTTGTATTATAATGACCAGATGACTGATAGAATACTTACATATTTTTAAGTACTTACTTATGATACTTTTTAACACCCATACACAGAACAAACACCTATGTTCATCACACAAATGTTTATCCTGGGAGGGAATCGAACCCTCAACATACAGCGCAGAAGGTAGAGCTAATACCATCTGAGCTGACAGGCCAGTAGTATTTTTAAACATTTAAGTTATCAATAAAATAACTGAATCTGAATCTGCTTTTTTAAGCCAATTTATTTTGCACAAATGAGTTTTTGGGGTATGCAAAATAAAAAAATAAATATTGGTGGACAATCCGCATAACACCAACCAGCTTCTTACTAAGCATAGCTTGCACTATGAGAAACAACACCAATACTATTAAATACAATACTTATGATACTTTATTACACCCTCCGAAGTTCAATAAGAATATTTCTAATACAAAAAACATCCTGTATACTCATGTAAAGAACGAGTATAATAACAGCGTGGTCAGAAAAAGCTACACAACATTTTTATGGAGCTTATAGAGAGGCTATTACTATTTATCATAACGTGAGATCCAAAGTCAATATACAAGGTCAAGTCGGGTCACTAAAAGGTCAAACCAAAGTTTTCATGAGTTAGGTTAAAGGTTAAATAAGGGCGTGCTCATAGGAATAAGTTATGACACACTTCATGTTGTTCATTTGATCGAGGAGAACAATGCTAATGCTCATTTTTTAACTGACTCCATAAAAGGAGGTCCTCAATTAGGTTGTTTTTTTATAGTTTGTTACGTTATAACTCCGTTACATATAAACCAATTTGAAAAAATCTCTGTCGACCTCTGTGGCGCAGTGGGCTAAGGTCTGGCTGAGACGCAGAAGGTTGCGGGTTCGATTCCCGCCACGGGACAAATGTTTGTATGATCTGCAAGTATTTGTCTCGGGTCTGTGTTTCTATGTATAATATGTATGTATTTACGAAAAAATGTATATAAGTAGTATATCAGTCATGTGGTACCCATAACACAAGCTCTGCTTACTTTGGGGCCAGATGATGCTGTGTGAAATGTCCGGTATTATTATTATTATTATTATTATCTATTAAATTATGTGAAAGGATATACTTTCCGATTGGTCTCATAGAAATTTCATCAAAATCGGTTCAAAATATCTGGAAAAAATATGTCATCCAAGTAAATGAAATTTTGTATTTTTATATAAATGAAGTCGGTTTTCTATTTAGGTTTTAAAACGTAATTATTATGTAACAGGTTATATTTGGACCACCCTGTGTTAGGTCAGTGGTTGGGAGGTACACTCACTAGGGCTTAAATTTGATTTGTATTGATTTGACTTACGTTTTATAATGTTAAACTATATAGTTTAACAAACCATGTCCTGGAAAATTGTACTTTCCTTGCTAGAGAGGGAGCTGCTATACAGTTTCTAACCTTAGCAGCTGTCAACGTTTTAACTCGTTTTATAAACGACTTCAAAAAAAGTTCATTTAAAAAAGAGGTTTTCAATTCTGTTGTTTTTTAACAAATTGATTTGAAATTTCATCAAAATCGGTTCAGTAGCGTAATTAATGTTTAACATGTGTTGTGTTTTCTTTTATTTTTTTATTTATGTACTCTAATCTTTTCTTCTTTTCCAAAGAAGTACGAGTAAATCCGTGGTAGTAGGTAATTATGTCACTGTAATAATTATGTAGGTATCTATATAATGCATAATATATGTTTTTTTTTATTATAAATAATGCTGGATATTACACACAGCATCAATTAGAACCAACGTAAGCAGAGCCTGTATTATAGGAGTTGTTCCTATAATATATAATAAAACTAGCTGACCCGGCCACGCGTTGCTGTAGCTCAGTAGTTCTAATACGTTGAACCAATATACCCTAACCTCTAAAATTATCAGTTTTTCTCTACTATATTATGCATGTATTATACATATAAACCTTCCTCTTGAATCACTCTATCTATTAAAAAAAACAACATCATAATCCGTTGCGTAGTTTTAAAGAGCTAAGCATACATAGGGACAGACAGACAGCGGGAATAGACTTTGTTTTATACTATGTAGTGATAAAAACATATGGATAACTACATAATTATGATTGATATTATTACTTATATACTTTTTTTTGTGAATACATACATAATTATAATTATACATAAAAAAACAATTCATGACTCATGCATGTGTCTAGTTGTTTTGTCATGATAAATGTTTATACATATTTAGATATATATAATCAGCTTTTCCCAGGCTTTACTTTACGTGGCATTTACTACAAAAATAATAATAATACCGTACATTCCACACAGCATCATCTGCCCTAAAGTAAGCAGAGCTTGTGTTATGTACCACATGACTGATATACTACTTACAGACTTATATTTTTTATTTTAAATACATACATATTACACATAGAAACGTTCAGACCCGAGACAAATACTTGCAGATCATACAAACATTCGTCCCGCGGCGGGTTTCAAACCCGAAACCTTTTGCGTTTCAGCCGGACCTAAGCCCACTGCGCCATAGAGGTCGTCAAAAATCAAGTTTACCAGGTTTATTCAATTCAAACAAACTGTTACATTTATAATATCTTCTGCGGTTTTGCACGCGTAGTATCTATTGGAGCCTATTTATGTATTTTTGATCTTATAGTTTATATAAAATTTTACATATATAATATTAGATGGATTCGTTTTGTGAACATCCTTTTTTTCTTCCTATTGTGGCATCGGTCTTGTAGTCAATTTTGCCAGTGTCTTTGTTTAGTTAAGATATAATCAGAAAGTCGTAGTGGATCGTCAAGTCTATTCTTAACGTCAACGATAAATGGCCGTCTAGAACTTACTCGGGATTCCTTATCGTTCAAATCACATGACTCACCAGTCAGCTCAGTTGGTAGGAACTCTACCTTCGGCGCTGTAGGTTGAGGGTTCGATTTCTTCCCAGGATAAACATTTGTGTGATGAACAGAGACGTTTGTTCTGTGTCTGGGTGTTATGGAGTATCGTAAGTATGTATTTAAAAATATATAGGTACTAGCTGCTGCCTGCGGCTTCACACGCATGCTACACACATAAAATTAGCCTATGTCCTTCTCCAAGGTCCCATCTATCTCTATACGAAAATTCATCAAAATCGGTTCAGCTGTTTAGACGTGAAAACGTAGCAGACAGACAGAATTACTTTCACATATATAATATTAATAGGTATCAACAGCTATACATTTTATGCTTCTAGTTCTGAAAATGACAATACTTTCATACAACCTTTCATCCCCCTTTTGAACCCTATACAACACTTTTTTTCCAATGAAAAAGTAGCTTATGTCCTTTCGCAGGCTTTAGATTATCTGCGCACCAAATTTCATTTAAATCGGTTTCGTAGTTTTGGCGTGAAAGCGAGACAGACAGACAGAGAGACAGACAGAGTTACTTTCACATTTATAATATTAGTAAGGATTCTATCAGTCATATAGTCACCATAAAACAAGCTATGCTTAGTTTGTTGCCAGATGGTGTTGTGTGCATTGTCCATCAATATTAATTTATAATTTTTGTATTACATACAACAAACACTTATAATTAAAACGTCTACAAATGTGCCGAGAAGTCACAATTTATTAAATAAAATTGAATGAGTACTTAACTGCTAAGAGTAATCATTCAAAGGTGCAAAACCACGAGAAAAATTAATTAACTTAGAAGAGCTCTTATGAAATGACATATAAAGAATCTCGCAAATTTTGCAAAAAAACCGAATTAAATTAAAAGTTATTTATTTATATATTTAAGATAATAATTATAACGTATTCACCAATTATAAGTATATATAAAAGTTGGTTAAATGACCTAATAAAAACTAATATACTAAAATAATAAAGGACATTATTAATATCAATAGACATGTCAAATTACTTAAATTTAAAATTGTAAAATGTCAACAATTTAGACTACAATGTACTAATCGTAAACTATTACTAAAGCATTCGTCAAACTCCCAAAACCTCAAAGATGCCGACATGAGAACATTCCATTCAGCCACAAATATATCATAAATAAATATATCACATTCAGGGCTAGCAGCTAGTAGGCTGTTGAAGGCAGCGAGGGTGCGAGGCAGCGGGGACCGAACGTGCGAGACAGTGCTATAAGCTGGCGAGCAGTCAGTGTATTGTACCCCTAAGGTAATTGCCCGGTTATATTACCTCACTACACCCGTGAACGGAAAACTAACTCGCAATAGACCGCGGCGGAGATGGAAGGACGATTTAGACACCGTAAGGTGTCTTTCCATCTAGCCTACAGTAGCTTTAGATAGGGACGATTGGAGTAAAGGAAGAGAGACCTTTGCCCTGCCGTGTGACGTCACGACTCTTAATAATTAAATAAATAATACTGGACATATCAAACAAACATCATCTGGCCCCAAAGTAAGCAGAGCTTGTGTTATGGGTACCACATGACTGATATACTACTTAAATACTTGTTTTTTTTTTTGTAAAGGCGTATATATTATACTCAATAATAATAATAAGCTTATTAAAGAAAATACAAGGATGTGGCGTTTGCATGTGGTATCAATAGTCCCAATTGTCCTGTCTTCAACAGGCTTGGGTCTTCAACCCAAAAAACGATTCCACTGTTTGGGCAAACATGCATTTAGTTTATTGCAAAAAGCAATAATTTACCTGTAAGATTGTTAATTTTTTTTGCAAACCAACATGTCAGCCGTAACCTCAAAAATAACATCAAACCGAAACACAGAGTTGGATTTTGCTTAGGCCCGTGTTTCTTGGATATTTAACCGGTTCATCTAAGCTGAGCTGATAGAAGTCAAAACCAAATAATAATAATGTTACCTACTTCGTGAAATATCCAACGAGGAATCCAGTTTAGTTCATATATGGTTTAGATATCATCTATCAGTTTTCATACAAACAAAACAATTCCTGTCATTGTTGGTTCCAGTATACGTGCATGCAATACCATCAACCTTTGACTACGACTTGCAGGCATATCGTCTACAACAAAGCTAGTGTTACGACGGATGTTCCTCTCATGTACCTTCATCACAATGCCTCAGTGTTGCCAGTGTATGTTTACTTAGTAGTACGGTCGGATGACAAAAATACAGTTTTACGTAATCATTAAACTAACAAATGTTTGTATAATCTGCAAGTATTTGTCTCGGGTCTGGGTGTTTATAAGTATAATATGTATGTATGTAGGTGTTCTCATGGACAGAAATCTGTCATGGGAACAACAGTTAACCGAAATCAGCCGTAAAACTTTTGCCTCAGCAAGTTCCATTCGAAGACTGCATAACTTCCTTCCAATCGCCACTAAAATTTCGCTTGCACAGTCACTCCTTCTTCCAATATTAGACTATACTGATTCCTGCTACTTAGATTTGACTGAACAGCAACTTAACAAACTTGAGCGCCTTCAAAATCTCTCCATTCGATTTATATTTGGGTTGCGCAAGTATGACCATGTCTCCGAATTTCGAAAAAAGCTCAATTGGTTACCAGTTCGCTTTCGTCGGAATTTACACTCTCTTATTTTTTTACATAAAATCCTCTTTAATCCCACAACACCTACCTATCTCAAAGAACGTTTCCAATTTCTCCACCTCTCACACTCTCGAACCTTGCGCTCCTCTGATACTCTCTTACTTGCGACACCTGTCCACACTTCCACATACTACGCCAATTCTTTCACAGTACAGGCTGCTCAATTATGGAACGCACTGCCTGGTGCTATTAATATTAATGTTTATAATAATATTAATGTTGGTGGATAGTTCACACAACACCATCTAGACCCAAACTAAGCACAGCTTGTACTAGAGGAACCACATGTCTGATATAATACTTTTCATCACACAAATCTTTGTTCTTTGAGGGAATCGAACCCTCAACCTACATTATCATTATTAATGGTAAAACTATTTAGGTCAAGTGCATTTGACCGCACTCAGTGAAAGCTTCCAGAATCAATAAGGATAAGATTATCAAAATAAAATAAATTCGAATGGAACTTTCATGTTTTTTAAGCTTTACAAATCAGGCTGTTATTCATAATCTAGTAAAGCATTACTAGACGTGATAACTTTTCTATAAATTCAGCATATTTGATATTATAATTTAAAATCATTAATAGTACCCCAAATTGCTGGTTTAGCTGATTGGTTTTGAAACACTGAGTACACTATAGCTATAATATTTATCAAACGAATATGTGTATCGAAAATCTGTTCAAAATACCTCGTAATATCTTTAAAAACTAACGATAAGAGTAATAATAGAAAAATAGTTGAACCCTACTCCACATGTAGAGAGGTACGCCTACAAACCTTTTTTCAAAGTTATTATGTCATAACTTTGGCAGGGCCATTAAATAGGATTATCGTGCAAACTCATTACGATAAGTCTGCGAGATTAAGCACTGAATAGAAACGGACAGACATAGACAGACAGGTAGACAGCAGATGAACATAGTCAAACTATAAAGGTTCTTTCTGGACTTCGGAATCCTTAAAATAATGAACGCAAATAGAGTCTGCTCTATGATATGAGTTATGAACCATTTCTGCTCACAATGCCCGCGTAGTACATAAATAAAAAGTAGTTACGGCTTAAGAAACTTTATTCTCATAAAATAATTTACAATTCACTTAATATGAGAACTTAAAAAAACTAATAACATATAATATAAGTACCTTAAGATAGCATACATATAATTTAAAATAAATAATAATAAAAAAAAAAAAAAAAAAAAAAAAAAAAAAAAGGTAGTTTTACTTCATTTCCTAACAAAGTCAACACCACCGCTTCGATATCCGAGGCCTACCCGAGATATTTCGGTGCAAGTGCAGCACTTAGCGAGTTTAGAGATACACGGATCGACAACAACTAGATGTGACAAAGTATTAATCAAGAGTTCTACTTATTTTTGTTCTGATAAATATTTTTTTAAGTTTTTGAATTTATTTAATGTTTTAGCTGGTTTTATGTTATTCGGTAATTTGTTATAAATATTTGCACTTTATAAAGTAATATTATTTTTGCCATAGTTAGTTCTAGGTTTGCGTAATATAATATTGCCTGCATTCCTTAGTCGTCAAAACAAGTTTAATTAAAGTTGGTTTAGTCACCTTTGTGTGGTTAAATGACAAAAAAAAACACCTAGGTTCTAATAACAATAATAAATAAAATAAATAATAATAACAATAAAATTAAGTCTTCGGTGTTCTATAAATTTAAACCATTTTGGGCAACAATTTCATATTGTTTTCTATCAAAAGTGTACGTAAAACGTACAATAATGTACATATGGCAGCACTGACTCCCAGTAGCTCTATATTTATGACTACTTACATCTTGTCTATTGTTCCAAGTTCTCGTATTAGGAGGTGTCTAGGGTTTCACAAAGGTAGCGCTTTGGGCAATTTGTGACTTATGAATAGGGTCGACACTAGTCTGTAAAGCTAGCATAGTTTCAGACTCGCTAGCAACTCGATCGTAAACATCAACTTCAGAATAGTTTAGTATTTCTAAAGGCTCAGAATTAAACACACGCTTGTGTTTCAGCAATATACCTTCACTAGAACTTTTTTTTTGAAACGAGATCTAAGCTTTGATTTTGTGAGAGATTTTCCTGAGCTAAATTCCCGATTAGTTTTTCTGGAATACGAGGGTTAATCCCACTTGTATAAACAATATTATTGGAATTGAGCAAAACAGACTTTATAGCTGAAGTATTTATCTTGAACTATTTATCTTGGTCACGGTATAACCTGAGAACGACTTGACCGATTCCATTAATCTTTTATTTTATGTTTTCTAATACTTCATAAAAGGCTTTTACGCAATTATTTTAAACAAAAAATAATACCCAATATCGAGACAGTATACAATACATATTTTTTATTTTACTACTACAAGTGATTCAACTTGAAATTAACAAAGAAAACAAAGCAAGAATATATCGCTGATTATCTTATATCCAAATAAGGATAGTTGTAAAAGTATGTAAATAATCCTTTTAATTACAACCGTTTTATTAATGAAAGTAATCGCTCAAGGCTGCAACAATGGGACTCAGATTATCATCACAAAGACAATATTCCTGGAGACGTCGAGGAGTGCGTCTTCTCGCATTAATCTGGGGCAGCCCTGCGATTTGTCTATGTCATGATGAGATGGACGACCATTTTCGCATGAACGGAAACATTGGATTAAGGTGTGGGTAAATTGAACTCTAAATCAAAGATGTATCTCTACCACTTGATTGACAATCTTATTGTACAGTTTTGTCTGTTGATTCTATTATTAAAGGTTCGAGAACTGCCTGTAGTATTTCATTTGACTCGTATCTTAGATCAGTTGATAGTAATTCTGCCTTTAGAGCTGTAGGTTGTGCAAACATTGATGTGGTTAACATAGATGTTAGTTCTGTGTCTGGTTTTTTATAAACTACTAGCTTCTGCCCGCGGCATCGCACGCATAGTACATACGTAAAAAGTAGCATATGTCTGTTCCTAAGATACAAACTATATAAATACAAAAATTGATTGATGCAAAAACAAAACTGTTGATCCGGTTGCTACCAAACTTTACAAGATCACCCGCTAGGCCAATCTGAAAATTTCCTGAAAATTTCATAAGTTTCGGAGTTCATAGGGAACATACATACATTCACACATCGCCTTTTATAGAAATAGATTTATTTAAAGAAATGTACAGAATAATATACAATAATATAATCATATCAGCCTTTAGGAAGTCCACTGCTGGACATAGGCCTCCCCAATTGATTTCCAGGAAGAACGATTTTGAGCCCTCTCTATCCACCGACTTCCTGCGATCTTTACAATGTCGTCAGTCCATCGGGTGGGGGGTCGTCCTACGCTTCGTTTTCCTGTCCTTGGTCGCCATTCGAGAACTTTTACTCCCCAACGGTTATCAGTTCTGCGAGCTATGTGGCCTGCCCATTGCCACATCAACTTTCAAATGTTGAGTGCTATGTCGGTGACTTTGGTTCTTTTACGGATTTCCTCGTTCGTTACAATAATATGAAATACACGTGAAACAGTTGAGATATCTAAGGACCGTTTAAAACGATTTATAGATAGCTCAACTGATCCAAATCACTGCCAGAGGGCAGCGTTCCGAAGATACAAGATAGATGTAGGCATGTACTAAAATCTACATAATATTAGTATTTTATCAGTCATCTTGTTCCCATAGCTTTGATTAGTTTGAGGCAAGATGGTGTTATGTGAGGTGTCCACCAATATCACTATCGAAATACACACATCAAAAAAGCTAAGTAACACTATAGGTAGGTGTGAACACATTGTGTGTACACATTTTGAATATATGTGTTTAATTTTATAGATTTGTTATTAATTATTTCTTTTCTTTTTAAATTAAATGATATTTCTATGTTGTATTTGTATATTAAAATCGATTAATTTCTTTAAAAAAAAATAATTTTCAAATAAAAATTTGCTGTGAATCTGGATACAAATTTGTATTATATAATAATGGGAAAAATAAACAAAAATATGACTTCTGCGTTAAATCTTTTGCGCAAGACGGCCATAAAAAATTCATAATATTACACAGTGATAAAACTTAAGGTATTCTATCTGAGTTTAAATAGCTTTTACGGATTTCTTAAACAATCAATTACTATCTGTGTCCAATCGTTACAAGAGATTTGGTAAGATTGAAATTGGAATTATGTCAATGATTAGTTTGATTGCAATTTGAACAAGATTTATTTCCATTGACTGCTTGAATTTGGTCAAAGTCAAAAGATACTTTATTGAATACAATCACAAGGATCACATACAATCACATACTCCATACTAGGTTAATTTAGGTGCCAATTCCCGAGCCCGAGAAGAACCGGCAAAAACTCGTCCTGGTTAGGCGCATTTTTGCATGATCCATTACATACGTTTGGTTATTGACTGGTCTGTCATCTCAGTTGGTAGTAGCTCTGCCTTCTGCACTGTAGGTTGAGGGTTCGATTCCCTCCCAGGATAAACATTTGTGCAAAGAATATAGGTGTTTGTTCTGTGTCTGGGTGTTATAAAGTATCATAAGTATGTATTTAAAAATATATAAGTATTCTATCAGTCATCTAGTCACCATAATATAAGCTATGTTTAGTTTGGGGCTAGATGGTGTTGTGTGCATTGTCCAGCAATATTATTATTATTAATTATTATTATTATTATTATTATTAGTATGACAGCATGTCAACATTAAAATCATCTAACAAGAAGAACCACTTTATATCAGAAAGCATAATTTAATTTGGTAGTAAGTTGGTATGTTTTTATTTAAACAGTCCTTTCAAACAGTCTACTCTGTGAGTTATAATGCTCAAAGCGCCGAATAAAAACATAACAGAGCAGAAAATAGAGCACTTTAGGCTCTTTATTCTTTTAATAATTGTTTTCCTTGTTTGTCTTTAACAATGGCAATTTAGCTCTTGGCCAATTTTTATTGTAGGGTTTCGTTATGAAAAAGGCACTTAGAATAAAACTTTAGTAAACCTAAAAAGTTACGCATTCTGTATTTCGTTCCATACCATATTCAGACCATGGGCCATATTTCATTCAGCGAAACTTAAATCTTCAAGGAGTACTAGGGACGATAACAAATTAGAGAATTGAGAATTAGGTATAGATTTTTTCACAGTGTTTCATTCAGAACTGACAAAATTGTCTGCTTCTTTTCTTCCTATAATGACATCTGTCTCGATGATACTTAATTTAATTTTTAATAATATAATTTTAATGAATATATTGTGACTACAGGACGGGTATGGATAATTGAATTATTTGTGTATTGTGGTGCAATGTGATTTGAACGACGAGGAATCCCAAGAAAATTCTAGACGCCATTCCGCGTGACGTCTAGAATTGACAATTGACCATCGACTAAGACTAATAATAAACAAACTGACTATAAACTATAAACACTTGACATTGGCAGAATTTACATTAGTATATCACAGGTCATTAACAAAGAAGAAGAAGACAAATTTCTGCCTTAGTTCGAGGTTTAAACGGACCTAGTCTCGAAAAGCAAGTATCTCTCACTGCTGCCGCTATTTACTGTCCCTGGTAAAAGACAACATAGTAACAGTGATTGCAACAGACGCTAGAAACATTACTGTTTTAACCGTGTCAGTTTGCCTGTACCTTAATTAAAGATTCAATTGCGACTACCGCATGAAATTAATTGAAACAAACTTGGTAAACAGCCAAACAACTTTGATAAAGTTCTTCAAATACGTTTAATAAGCTGAGTATGGACAAGAGTTCTATTAACTGTTTCGAAGCAGGTTAGTCCCAGAAGCAGTTATCAATATTATACACCATATCAACTTACTTGTAGTAACTAAATCAAGAAATTAAAAAATATTTGTGGACAATGCACACAACGACGGTCCCACCGAATAAACGGGTAAAGTATTTTTTTTTGGATTTTTGGATTTTTACGCTTAAAATACACCTCCTTATTTTTTTTCAGAAACATTTATCAATTAAATTTATATTTACGTTACTGTGAATGTTAATTCTGCGGAAAATAAAAAAAACAATCTCGCACGAATATTGCAAGTATGTATTTTGCATACCGTCTACTCTCACACGTTTATTGCAAACTAACTTTGTAATATTATGCGAGGGAATTTGGAAACAAAATAATAATCGTAAAAGTGTTTACTGGATTTTGGAGTTTGATATTGAGTATAATTTTATTCATTTGTACTTTTTGATCTTCGATTTCCTAAAGAATTTTACCAAACTTTACCAAAATATAATGAATACCCTAAAACTGTGTATAGTTCGTTAACAATTCTAAAATGTATTATAAAAATTTATTAATTTTATTGCACACATTTTCCCGTTGTTCCTTTTACATATCGATTTAGTAAAAGCATTTTATTGTCTATCAAAATTATGATATATTCCGTAAATGATGGATGGACAATAGATAAATGCGAGGGGGGATCATCATCATATCAGCCTTTAAAGTCCACTGCTGAGCCCTCTCCATCCACCGACTTCCTGCGATCTTAACAATGTCGTCCTACGCTTCTTTTTCCTGTCCTTGGTCGCCATTCGTGAAATTTTATTCCCCATCGATTATCAGTTCTGCAAGCTATATGGCCTGCCTATTGCCACTTATACTTGCAAATTTTTAGTGCTATGTCGGTGACTTTGGTTCTTCTACGGATTTCCTCGTTGCGGATTTTATCACGTAGTAAAACACCCAACATAGCTCTCCACATAGCACGTTACGCGACACTGAGCTTGTGTATGAGGCCAATAGTTAGCGACCAAGTCTCAGTTCCATATGTCATAACTGGCAACACGCACTGATTATAGACTTTCGTCTTGAGGCTCTGCAGTATCTGTGACGAGAAGATGTGCCGTAATTTCCCGAACGCTGCCCATCCGAGTTGGATTCGTCGGCTGACCTCTTTGCACCTCTTTGACCTCTTCTGAGCACTGTGTCAAGGTCTTGCAGCGATTCTGCCATGAGGGCTATATCGTTGGCAAATCGAAGGTGAGTGATGCGTTCGCCATTGATGTTGATACCATGTCTATGCCAGTACAAGTGCTTAAAAACATCCTCAAATACAGAGGGGAACAGTTTCAGAGATATAACACCTCCCTGTCTCACCACTTGATGCAATGGGCGTGGATTCGTGCTCTGGTCCTGGAGGATGGAGGTCCTAGGATGCATTGAGTCATTACATCACACAAGGTCAGAAGCGGTAAAACATGCATCTTACTTTTCTTGGGCTGACGCTCGCAACATCAAAGCCACGGATACACGAACTAAGAAGAAAGCCTTGAATCAAGACGCCAAGTCCTTCAAGAAGGTGTAACAGAAGACTCGCTGCAATCGAATTGGCCATACGGGTGCCAAGCTTGCGATACATCCAGCTGGCAGCAAAGCATTCTGGTCCTTGGCAAAGTCGATGGAAGCGAACTTCAGCCGCCCTTCTCTCCCTCCACTACTAAAACCGGATGGATCTCTAGCCCATAATGCAATCAAGAAAGTGAATTTGCTGCTCTTTGCTGCTCAATTTGTTGAAGCTTCACGTCTAGACACCTCTAACGAAACATCACCTAGCTTTCTTTGATGCGAAGCGACAATGAAAAAAATTCGCATCCATCAAAAATAAGTGCTGAAAACGTTACGGAGTCTTGACATGAACAAAGCTAGTGGTCCGGATGGCATTTTGGCTGTAGTTTTGTGTTGAAAACTTGTGCCTCTGAATTGTCTCCCATACTCACAAGACTTTTTAGCCTACCTTTGAAAACTGGAATAGTCCTAAAATCAAGAAGGACAGTCGCGCTGACCCATCAAATAACCGCCCAATTTTGGTCACTTCCCTACTACGTGCCCTGAATACGAACGTCCTTACATATCTTGAAGACGACGACCTACTCCTATTCGGTGATCTACAATACGGTGTTCGACGAAAGCGATCGACTGGGGATCTTCTTGCGTATGTCACGCACATTTGGAGTGAGGCTATAGAGAAATATGATGAAGCATTAGCTTTTTCACTTGACATTTCAAAGGCCTTTGATAAAGGTCTGGCACGCTAGCCTTATTGGTCGGCTTCCAGCTTAAGGATTGCCAGTTCAGTTCTGCTCATGGCTTGCTGCCTTTTTGAGGGAAAGATCCATTCGAGAAGTTATTGACGCCTCGTCAGATTGGAAATAATTGCCGGAAGTACCTCAAGGGTCAGTGCTCTCGGCCACACTGTTTTACTGCACATAAACGATCTTCTTATGTCCGGAATCATTGGATATACAGACGACAGTACAGTTGTGGATATTTTCTTTGCCAACGCACGAGCCAGTAAAACTAACATTCAGAAAAATAGAGAGGAGATGCTTATGCGTCTGGATTTAACTCTTCAGGTCGTGTCCAATTGGGGCGATGCCAATTTAATTAAATTCAACGCATCTAAAACGCAAGTTTGTCTCTTTTCGGCGTTCCCCGTTTTCCGAAATGTACCGATTACTGTAGAAGATCATATCAAACTCTTGGGAGTTTCACTTACTCGGACTTTTCAATTTTGGCTCCTATATCGAGTCCTAAGCCAAGACTGCTGCCATGAAGCTTGGCATTTCCAACATGGTGAGGCGATACTTCAGCTTTCAAGAACAGCTTTCAACTTTATATAAAGCTCAAGTCCGGTCGGGTATAGAGTATTACTGCCATCTATGGGATGGTTCAGCCAAACACCAGCTGGCTGCTTTGGACTCAATCGAGCGTAGAGCATTAAGAGTGATAAGTGAGCAGCTAAACGCTGAGACCTAAGTTCGAGAGTCTCGAGCACCGGCGTAGAATTGATTGCCTTTCGATCTTTAATAGAATGCATTTCGGAGAATTTGCCCAGGTATTGCACGATCTCATTCTACCATGTCCCTTTCACAACAGGACATGCAGAGGTACCGCTCAATACCATCCATACATTGTCAGTCTACCACCTTTACAAACAAAGCGCTTTGCTTTCATATTTTTAATGCGTACAGCCAAGGATTGGAATGCTTTGCCGTCGTCTTGTCTTTCCTGAAAACTACAATCTGGGTTTCTTCAAGTCAAGAGTAAATAGGTATCTTCTAGACCTGCGTGCCCCGTCGTCAACCACATTGTCACTTAACATTAGGCGAGTTCGTGGTCAAACGTAGGTCTATCTATGATAAAAAAACAGTGTTTTGGAGTGTCATCTTGTTTTCAGTAAAATTTGTGCTAAGAACCAAATGACTAAAAATAAATGACTTATTTTAAACTTAGTATTCTGTTTTATTTATTGATATCATAACTATCATAACTAGATAGGTACTATTATAATTAAGTACCTAATTGTTTTATCCCTCAAAATAATTTAGAATAACCTATAAGTTCCAAGTTATTCTAAAATATTTTAAATATTGAGTACTTTGTAGTTAAACAAACGTATTTTACAAAATATCGACTCATTATATCGATCGCATTATACAATCTTGCACTTTTACAATACAAACCTAATTACTGGAATAACCATGTAACTATCTAATAACCACATTACCAAATCAAAAAACCCGTAGTAACTGGTTTACTGGTCAATATTTTGTTACACTTTTTAGGAACTATAACATTTCCGACGAATAATAGTGTAAACATTGAAAACGAACTAAACGAGAATAAAAATTTAAAAGGGTTTTTTTTTTAATATTTCAAATTCTATCTGTTTATTGGTTTTTTATATTTAAATATAATAAAAAAGATGTTTTTAACATTAATTTGGTAATACATTGTTTATTATGTTTATGTTTATTTAGGTATATATAATAATCACAGAGTAATATTATTTTTTTACGTTTTTAACTGCTCCTGATAAGTTACAGTTATTACTTTATACGTTTATTCGATGGGGCCGTCGACAACACCATCTAGCCTTAAACGTCTGGTAGATAAATTGCGTGACCCAAGAGCTGGCTCCTATCTGGCTCAGCGTATTGGCATTGCCATTCAACGTGGCGAGTGTCTTGGAAACGCTGCCCTCTGGCACTGATCTGGATCAGTTGAGTTATCTATAGATCATTTTAAACGGTCTTTAGATAGCTTAACTGTTTCATGTATTTTATATTAATTTAATTACTATAATTATTATATAAATAAATGTAAATATAAGCCCTAAACTGAGCATACTGAGCAACTGTATTATGGACTGATATATACTTATGTTTTTAAATAGATACATACCTTAATACCTTATAACACCCAGATACAGAATAAACATTTATGTTCACCATACAAGGTTAGTCTATCGTACAAATGTTACACAATTTTAGAAAAAGGACATATTATCAAAAGGTTTTTAATATCACTGCATTATTAATTACAATGATTGATTGGACTAGCCGCTCAGTCCAACGAGCGGCTAAGCAACAAGCCTGCAGAGCAGTGTTTTTTCGTCAAGGTGTGGAGCGAGTCAAGTATTTCCGAGGATGCCTCGTAGAGAAGTTAAACACGTGTCGAATTTCATTTTGAGGTTGCATGTGTGCGCTAATCTTTAACTAACGCTTTGCATGGCTTTAAAATTGCGGGCGGGAGGGAGGTGCATGCGTCTGCATCGTGTCTAACTCATTGGGAATAGATTGGCCGAATAGTATTAAATATTTGTCCATCCTGACGACCTCTGTGGCGCAGTGGGTAAAAGCCTGTCTGAGACACAGAAGGTTGCGGGTTTGATTCCCGCCGCGGGACAAATATTTGTATGATCTGCAACTATTTGTCTCGGGTCTGGGTGTTTCTATGTATAATATGTATGTATTAAAAAAATATAGAATATAAGTAGTGTATCAGTCATGTGGTACCCATAACACAAGCTCTGCTTACTTTGGGCCAGATGATGCTGTGTGATGCCCGGCATCCGTTAAATTTTTTGCAATGGATTTCCGCAAGGTCACGCCTGAGTCAATTATTTATGATTTATTTTCATATTGTCCTGTTTTTAACGCATTGAGCCATTTTTTTAGTAACATTGATGGGACAAATTAGACTAAAACAATAGAATTTGTCCTATTAGCCGCCATTGACGACCTGAGCTGAGATCCAGTCCAGCTGAGATGCGTAAGGAATTAGACCCGCAAGGTCTAATTCCCGCCGCAGGACAAATGTTTGAATGATATGCAAGTATTTGTCTCGGGTCTGGGTTTTGCTGTGTATAATATGTTTGTATTTACAAAATATATATATAAGTAGTGAATCAATCATGTGTTGCCCATAACACAAGCTCTGCTTTCTTTGGGGCCAGATGATGCTGTGTGGAATGTCCGGCATTATTATTTATTATTATTACTTGTTCTTGCTTTTATAGAATATTGTACTAGGTATGCAGAACAGCCTGTAATTTCGGCATTCAATGGCATTACTTGAATTTATCATGAAAATAATAATAACGGCAGAAATTTCACACAGCGTCACGGTGCACCAAAGTAAGCAGAGCTTGTGCTATGGGTACGACATGACTGATATTAACATACTACTCATATACGTTGTTTTTGTAAATACATACATATTATACATAGAAAAACACCGAGATCCAAAGCTTGCAGATCATAGAAACATTTCCCCCACGGCGGGAATCGAACCCGCAACCTTTTGCGTCTGAGCAGCCCTACTGCGCCACAGTGGTCGTCAATAAGCCACAAATAATTACGTTTTAAAAACTAAAAAGAAACCGACTTCATTGAATGAAATTTGAGCCTATAATACATTTTTAGTGGAAAGTAGATGTATTTTGTATATGGGTAGGTCAAATAAACGCCACGCTTCAATGAGACAGCGAGGTATGAAAGTACATGAAAACATCATCGATGAATAGAATATTTAGATTTACGTTTATTTTTCAGCTCGACCGATTTTGATAAAATTTATATGGGACTACCTGTGACCACCATTTCAATCAAAAATAGAATTTTCCAAATCGGTTCAGCCGTTTTGGAGTATTCGGTGAACATACATTAAAAAAAAAAGGATTTGATAAAGTCCTTAAGTCGGTTAAATACCTCTTATACAAAATTTTTGACACATTTAGTGAAAGCTAATAGCTTGGCATTAAGCTTTGACGTATTAATTATAACTCTAGCTTCTAAACTAAAATGAACACTTATATGTTGATTTTAATTGGAAGTAGTTGAACATGGCAGTTCAACTTGTGATGGTCAGCGCTGAATTAATTTATAAAGCGAAGTGTAAGTTATTATTCAGGGAACTAAAACTTTGAAATACGTGAATACTATTATCTACTATACTTACTATGGAAATGATCTCACCTGATTTGATCCACACGATGATTTGAATCAGCATTAAATTACTGTCAGAAATGTTCAGACATTTCACACAGCAGCATCTGTGTTCAAAGTAAGCAGAGCTTGTTTTATGGGTACCAAATGACTGATATTTTTTTTTAAAAGTAAGAAACACACACATATAATTATATCTGTGTTATTGATATTTTATATAATACCGACTTTTCTGTTGTTTTTATTTTTTTATTATTATACCTATTGTGTAATTATGTATTAATTTCTATCTGTATTTTATTTACAGATTATGTAAGATTATGTCATTTTCCTGTGGTATATGATGAGAGTTATCGATCTATTATCTTTATAAAATATATATCTTCTGTGCGTGTGTTTGTAATTAAACTTTTTTTTTTCTATTTAAAACCCGTGGACGAAGTCACGAAGTCAGCTAGAATTATATATAATTACCTGGATGACCGAGCTTTGCTCAGTATAAAACAACCTTTTCTACAAATTAAGCCTTGGTAGATCAAATTATCGACCCCTGCATACTAACTTTCATGAAAATCGTTGAAGCCGTTTCCAAGATTCAGATTAAACACATAGATATATAGATAGAAGATAGAAAATACTTTATTGCACACCACAAAATACATTAGACTATTATAAGAAACAGTATTTAGCTACACGGTAGTACAATGGGCGGTCTTATCGCTAGATAGCGATCTCTGCCAGACAACCTTAACATGGATAGAAATCAATTTAGCTGAATGGGGTGATGAAAATAATATAAGTGATTTATGATAAAAATATTATGTACATACATATTTACAGGATAACAAAAAGTGTAATACAGCAATACCTAATACTACAAAAATAAATAAATAATATTAAATACAATATGATAAACTAAATAAACGAATACATACATTATATAATATATATGAACCTAAATAATGTTAAGAAATAAGCAATATTTAACAACAGGACAAATAGTGTTCCCTGACTATAGCTTTAAAAATAGCATGTGATTTGGCGCGTCTAATAGCACCAGGCAGTGCGTTTTATAATTGAGCAGCCTGTACTGTGAAAGAATTGGCGTAGTATGAGGAAGTGTGGACAGGTGTCGCAAGTAAGAGAGTATCAGAGGAGCGCAAGGTTCGAGAGCGTGAGAGGTGGAGAAATTGGAAACGTTCTTTGAGATAGGTAGGTGTTGTGGGATTAAAGAGGATTTTATGTAAAAAAATAAGAGAGTGTAAATTCCGACGAAAGCGAACTGGTAACCAATTGAGCATTTTTCGAAATTCGGAGATATGGTCATACTTGCGCAATATATATATAAAAAAAACACGTACATATAATTATATTAAAAAAAATCAGGTTGCACTCGTGGAGTGCCGACAGAAGTGAAAACTTATTTTGGCACGTTAGAGTTTAGTAATAAATCACTTCAAAATCAGTAATTATGGCGACTGCCAATCAAATACTGAACGAACACAGATGATGCAATATATGCAATATATGTTCAGAATGTAGATAGCTATCATAGAATCTAACTCAGTAAACTTCTCCATACAAAAGTAGACTGTAAACATGTGAATTAATGTTTATAACCAAATGGGGCGATCGCGGCAGCCGGCTGCGTCTATATCAAAGAACCTAACTCAGTAAACTTCTCCATACAAAAGTAGACTGCAAACATGTTAATTAAGATTTATAATCAAATAGGGTGAGTGCGGCAGCTGGCTGCTTCTCGCCCCAGACGGTAACGGTGTCCCGAATCCAGTGGTTTTACCTCATCTAAAAATATGCGTACCGCGCTAAAATAAGTTTTTAATTCAAAAATTGCTCGTATAAAGGTATTAAATTAGATAGATAGATAGATTCTAAACTCTAATTACGATACATATTTTTATTTTCGAAGCGTTCCATAGGGTAACTTCGTGGTCAAGGTCAAGCTTAAGTTCGTATTGGCTGTGATCAGTAATGCAATGCCTTACCTGCAAAACATGAGCTCCTAGTCGTTGAAGAGTTCCACAAAGGTCTTATTAACTGACGGGTATGCATAAAGTTATTTCCTGAGATCACCAATATAATGCTTTAATTGCGACACATGAGCTGTTTGTCGTTGAAGAGATCTGTAGGGTATCTTCAAATACAATTGTTAAGCCAGGTATTACACTATTGTAATAGGTATTCCCTTACTCTATTACCAAAGTAATTGCTAATTTGCGAGGAATTTGTTCTCATGCTTTGAGGAGTTTCGGATTTCAATTTTGTTTTCCATCATGAGATCCGATCTTTTACGGGACCATTTCGAAAGTACACCCTCTTATACAGTTTTTTTTAAAATGAGAAACGGCTTATAATTGGCTGAAATAACACACACAAAAAATACATTTATATAAATAAAAACTCATACATAATTGAGAACCTTCGTCTATTTGAGACTGAGACGCAGAAGGTTGCGGGTTCGATTCCCGCCGCAGGTTAAATATTTGTATGATCTGCAAGTATTTGTCTCAGGTCTGGTTGTTTCTATGTATAACTAGCTGGATCCACGCGCGAAGTTTTACCATTTGTATGAGGTTTATTTTGAAAAATCATAAAAAACGTGTCCATTTATTTTGCATTTTAAGTAACCAAACCAAGTTTCTTTAAGATTTCTAAGATATCAAACTACCACCCGTTAAAAAGTTCCCATACAAACTTTGAAACTCCATTTTACCCTTTTGTTAGGCTTATTTCGTAAAATCCTGAAACACCTGTCCATTTATTTGGCATTAATATATTCATATTATCATGTTTCAAGCAAATCGCACCACGCGTTAAAAATTTCATACATTCGTTTTCACCACTTTTCACCCTCTTAGGGGTTGATTTAAAAAAATCCCGCCTTAGTGGGTGGTTTTGCTATAAAAGGAAGCTACCTTCCAAATTTCAGCTTTCTAGCTTCAGCGGTTTCGGCTCGGCGATGATGAATCAGTCAGTCAGTCAGTCAAGTTAAGCTCTTTTATAGATATAGATATGTATGTATTTACAAAAAAATATATAAGTAGTATATTAGTCATGTGGTACCCATAACACAAGCTCTGCTTACATTGAGGCCAGATGATGTTGTGTGAAATATCCGGCATTATTATTATTATTTGTGGAAGCCGCTTAAAAAGCCTTCACATCATACTATAATACTATTAATACATTTATTTTAATAATTATATTCTATTTAAAGGTCTGTTAGTCGTGTAATAGTGACATAATCATGACCTTACACTTTTAAGTTAATTACAATTTATTTTCGGTTTTTCACAAGTCCTTGTCCTCATCAGCAAAACAGCTCATGATATCCATGATCGCCACATTAAAAGTTAGGCCCGACAGGCGGTAATGTCGTAACTTAATGAGACATCACGTCGGCGCATGTCCCAGAATACATTACTTCGTATTTGCACGGGCCATTGTGACAAGGTTGAAATAACTGATTTCTCGGCCGTTTTGGCCTTAGGAGCAAGAGTCACTCATCTGTTATAAGAAACAATATATAGCTAGAAGTACAGTGGGCGATCTTATCGATAGATAGCAATCTTTGCTAGATAACTTTGGGATGGAATGAAATCAACATAGCTGAATATGCGATGATGAAAATGATATGAGTTATTCATGATAAAAATAAAATGTTCATACATATTTACAGGATAACAAAAGTGAAACATCATCAATATCTAATGTTAAAAAATCAATAAAATAAAATTACAATCTGTTAAACTAAATAAACAAATACATTCTTATATATATACCTAAATAACGTAAGGAAACAGCAAAAGTTACTCGTTACAACAGGACAAATAGAGTATGGACAAATAGAGTGGACATATGATTGAATTATTTAAGTAAAGCAAGAATTCTTCATAACTTAGTATGCGTAATTTTCTTTTCATGCCCACACTTGACCGCCACAATGCATCTCTTAGAGGATTTTATTTCGTGATAAACAAATCTTATCTGAGGCTAAGATTTATAGATGAAACGAAGAATAAGTGTGCAATTTATAAATGTTTGGCGTCCGTTTTTGTCTATCAATGTTTATTTTATTTGTGCTAGTTTACACTATTCACACCCTCTAAATAGCAAACCTCTACGATCTGCGGATTTGGCTCTGCGTTGACTACTGCTTCAGTTAGTCAGTCAAGACTTCAATGTTTATAAAGTTGTTTTAATAATGTTTATAATGATCATACATTGAAGAAAAGGCAGGCAGAAAAGATGTTGATTCCGAAACATAGTTGTTTTGTACATTTTGATAAACACGGGCTTTACTCACGTACGCCTGCCAAGTATGGAACCCGTGCTACGATGTCTACAGTTCGCGGCTTGAAGGCATTCAAAAGAGATTTACGTTATTTACAATACCGTGCCAAAATTTATCTCCCCGACTACAGAACGAGATGTCGAAAATTTCATTTTCTGCCCTTTATATGAAAGAAGGAATATATCCGACCTCGCATTCCTTTTCAACATAGCGAGTGGCAAAGTAGACTGTCCCGAGTTACTAGAACTAGTGTTAATACGAACTACAGGCAAAACGCATTTATTGTAAGAGCAAGTAATTATTACAACTCGTTAGCAAAAGTAAATGATGATATTGACATATTTAATACAAAGCGTATTCTTAACGATAAATTCTTTTTGGCCAGCGACTAAACTTTAATAAATTTTAGCCTTATAATCTATAATTAGCCTGTTAACCTAGTATTGTTAGATTGCATCCTTTGATCATTTCTTTTTATTTTTGCTCTTTACAAATTCTAAATTGATTTTACCTTGTTGTATGTGCTTTCTTTATATCGTCGTCTACTGATTTGTTCCTAAGTAACTTTTACATACATGTTATCTTAAGTAATTTACCGTACTGTTATTAGCTGTAAGTTTCTTGAAATTCTTAAAATAAAAATAAAATAAAGTATTATTTTGGCGATGGAGGCACCGACACTTTTTGAAAGTGAAACAGTTGTTTTGGGTTGGATTTGAATTAAATAAACAAATAAAATAAAAAATAAATCCCGGACATACAAACAAGAACAAGTAATATTAATAATAAATAATGCCGGACATATCACACAGCATCATCTGGCCCCAAAGTAAGCAGAGCTTGAGTTATGGGTACCTCATGACTGATATACTACTTATAAACTTTTTATTTTAATTTATTCCTAATAATAATAATAATAAAGAGAGGAGGGTACCTACTGCGACACTGTCAACATCGTACTCACTATAAAATAAGTTTTAAAATTATTTAAGTGTTCCAAAACAAAGAGATACAACCAAAATATAAAACCAGTGCATAAACTACTTCGAACAATATATAAAACGTAGTACATACACAATAAAATTTATTAAAAAGTGCATAAAATCGTTCTACGAAATGACACTAGAAATCCGCTAAGATACCAAGAACATATCACTATTCAAGTGCAAAATATTAGTGAAGCATGTGTATGACAAAGCTGAAACCTGAATTACATTAAAATAGTGCGAAAACCAAAAGCATCAGAAACTATAACCTCAAAAGTGCTAATTAATCATAATAGTATCTCCGTTCCTAAATCATCGATCAAAGTATCTATCAGCGACATCTATTATGATCCATCAGAACTAGCCAGGTTAGCCATTCTAGCCAGGTTCGACGCGCACTCCGATATTTAGCAACACTCAGGATACCTCTCAATACGCGTAGACAACTCGATCTCCACTTAGCCAAGAAGTACTTACCTGTTTCCAGAGAGGGCGCTAAGCGAATAGTAACCAAATATGGATGAAAAGCAAAATATGCTAATTAGCATGCAGCAAGATATAAAACAGTAAAAACAAGACATGCTGGAAATTAAAGAAGAAGATATTAAAGGCACAATAATCAACAGCCTCAACGAGAAGTTCAATAACTTAGAACTGAAAAATGAGCTTTTGGAGGAAAAAATAAATGAGCAATCAAATAAAATTAACAACCTAGAAAGACAGTGTAGACGCAAAAATCTGATCCTGTTTGGCGTAGAAGAGATAGAAAAGTCGTACGAGGAACTGGAAAAAATGGTAATAAATATTATAAATACATACATAAAATTTTCATGCGACACTTACAACATAGAAGCTGTTAGAAGGTTGTGGAAAAAGGGTGAAAAAGTTCGACCGATAGTATTAACATTCAACACCTTAGGTTTCAAATTAAATATACAAAAAAAACAAACATAACCTTCAAAACACTTCATATTACTTGAAAGAAGACTACCCAATCGAAGTCTTAAATAAGCGTAAAGAGCTACAAGTTCAACTAAAGAAATAAAAAGATGCAGGAAACACCGCTTTTATAAAATATGACAAAATTATTATACTGAGCAACAAAAAACCCCCACAGAAACAGTCAAGCAAAAGAAACCTATCAGAGTCCCCGGAGACGCTCCACCCTGTCAACTAAAATGTTCAACAGACTAATATGTTTATTAGTACCACCTAACCACCTAAGAAAAATAAAAGGGACATGATGCATTATATAATACATAAGCCCAAACTAATTCTCGCTCAGAGAGATTCAACTCAACGCCAATTGAAGACATTGAAGACATCAGACCACAACACAGCATAGCAATCAAAATCGGACCGTTTTCCAATCCATAATCTCCCAGTACGGCCGGTCACCGCGGGAGAGTACGACCAAAACCCCCCAAGAACAATTAGCAAAACGAAAATACCGTCTACATTTGCACCCTCAACGTAAGATCATTGTCTACTGATCAAAAATATATTGAGCTCAAAGCTGCACTAGAAGATATTAAGCATGATATAATATGTTTGAGCGAAGTTCGCCGCCTAGGAGAAAAGACAATCGAAGACGAAGAATACATCTTCTACTACATTGGCCAAACAAAAGAACTATATGGGGTAGGTTTTCTAGTAAAGAAGAAACACAAAGGTAACATCATAAAAGTTACTGGAATATCTGAGAGAGTGTGGAAATCAAAATGGAATACTTGTGTTTTGCAGTAATTCAAGCGTACGCCCCCAATGAAAACTCATCACAGGAAGAAATAGAAAGTTTTTGCGAGGACTTAGCGAGAGCTCACGATTCCACATCTATTGAGTGCGTATTTTCTATAGGCGATTTTAATGCTCAAATCGGAATTCCAGAAAAGTGCGAACGTTCCGCTGAAAAAAACCGCTGGACATGGATCTCTCCAGATAAAAACACAAGTAACGAAAATGATTATATCATGACCACGAAACACCACATTATCTCTAAATATGAAGTACTACCATCATTCTCTTTTAGATCGGACCACAGACTAATAAGAGCAGCAATATACCTAAATTCAACAAAAAAAAGTAGGCGCAATTTTACTCATACATCCACTAAGCTAAAAACTCTAGCGGAGCAGGAAATATACCTTACAAACCTCTACAGCTTGATACCAGAACTTATAAAGAATCAAAACATCTATAATGTGGAGGAGTACTACCAACAAATCATGCACTACATCAAGATAAGTCTAAAAAACATTAAAGGAACACCTAAGAACAAAATCCTATCCGCAAAAGCGCTTAAACTCACGAAAGAAAGAAGCGAACTACAAAATAAGCCCAAGACAAAGAAAAACTAAAAACTTTATACAAACTTACCAATAAAGAAATAAAAAGGTGCTACGCTACTTACAAAACAACATTCATTCAAAGACACCTCAATAATACTAGATCTGCCAAAAAGGCTTATAAAGAGCTAAATCAAGCCGAAACATGGGTCCCTTTTCTCAAGTCTGGCATCAACAAATGCAAATCTCGCAAATCGAAATCATAAATGCTGCTACTGACTTCTACGCTAATCTATACAGACAATCAGACACACAAAATCAAAACATGGTTTCTTATAGCTACACAGATACCTTTACAATACACCAGTTTACAGAAAATGAATTATTGAAACAAATAATGAGACTTAAGCCAGAAAAAAGCCCAGGACCGGATGAAATCACCAACGAATGTATCAAGGTAGCGAAGGATCTACTACTGACACCAATCACTATCCTATGGAATAAAATACTTGATGAAGAAGCTGTGCCACATCAATGGATGACATCGGAAATTATACTACTATACAAAAAAGGTGGCACAGCTGATACAGGCAACTACCGTCCTATAACCTAATGCCTTGTTTTTATAAACTTTTTGCATCTTGTCTACTCGAAAGGATAGCCCCAGTCGTCAATGCTCACCAACCGATCGAACAAGCAGGGTTCAGAAGCGGTTTCAGCACGATGGATCATATCCACCAACCCCTCACCAATTAAACAAAATGGTAAACGAATTAAACCTGGCTAGTATAAAAACTGGCTTGGAAATGAATCTAGAAAAAACTAAAATTATGTCTAACCGCAGGGCAACTCCCATCTTAACAAATAACACACCACTCGAGTTTGTCAACCACTACATATACTTAGGAAAACATATCTCCTTTAGTAAGAAAAGAAACACTGAAAAACTTAACCGAAGAGTGGCGATTACCTGGAACAAGTTCTGGCACCATAAGGAAATAGTAAAATCGCAACTTTCGCTATCGACCAAGAAAATAGTCATGGATACAGGACTACTACCGTGCCTAACCTATAGATGCCAAACTTGGACCTTCGATCTCAAAACCAGGAACAAAATTCAGACTACCCAAAGAAGAATAGAAAGAAGTTGCCTAGGTATAAATATAATAGGATAATAGGATAAGGTAAAGAACGTTGACATTCGAAAGAAGACAAAAGTATGCGATGCCTTAACTTTTGCAATGAAGGCTAAATGGAATTGGGCGGACAACGTAGCCCGTAACAAGGACAATAAATGGACTCTACGGTAAAGTGGTCTGGGCCAAAAAGTACCAGATCAAGAGGCCGACCAAGGGCCAGATGGGCAGATGAAATTGTAGCGTGCGCGGGCGGAAGTTGGCCTAACAGAGCTAATGACAGGGAAGAATGGCATTCCTTGGGAGAGGCTTTTACCCGAACGGGGTCCATGCATTAAAAAATTAGGTAGCTGATAATTTAAAGCAAATAACAATTAAAGTAAATAATAATTAAACTAATTACAAAAAATAATTTATAAATTAGAAATCAAACTCATCAAGGTGTAATATTTGTAATTAGATTTTTTTTAAAGGTTAATAAGTTACCAATTGTTATTGTCTTATATGTACTATGTATGGAATAAAATAAAGCTTTATTATTATTTATTATAAGGGCCTTTATTGAAACATTTTATAAGTCAACATTTAATGCCCTCTCAAGAAACGCAAACGTCTGTATTTTTTTATATGTAATTCATTATCATCATTGGTTCAAATCAGGTAGTCATTCCGATCCTAGTAACTTTAGGCCTGTATCAGTACTTCCTACATTTAGTAAAATATTTGAAAAACTTATACTAAACCAATTGCAACGGCATTTTAATACCAACAATTTACTAGACAGTAAAAAATTCGGATTTACAAAGGGACGCTCAACGACTGATGCCGGTGTTGAGTTAATATCACATATTTTTGATATCTGGGAGGAATCACGCGATGCCTTAAGTATTTTTTGTGATCTGTCGAAAGCTTTTGATTGCGTTCACCATGAAACTCTAATCAGCAAACTACACCACTATGGTGTTAAGGGAGTTTCACTTAAGCTTCTCACATCCTACTTAAGTGACCGAACACAACGAGCAGATGTAAATGGAAAGCGTTCTCCGGGGTCAATGGTAAAAATGGGTATACCACAAGGATCAATACTCGGGCCATTCTTGTTTTTAATTTATATAAATGATCTACCTAAACTTGTAAAGGATGATCGCGAGATTGTACTGTTTGCTGATGACACGTAACTTTTATTTAAATTAAAGCGACGACTTATTAATCTTGACGATGTAAACAATGCAATCTCTAAAGTTGTAACATGGTTTAATGTAAACAACTTATTACTTAACGAGAAAAAAACGAAATGCATTCGTTTTATACTGCCCAACGTTAAACAGGTGAAAGCTAATGTAAAAATTAATAACGAAAAGATAGATCTCGTCGACACCACAGTGTTCCTAGGCATTACTTTAGATAATAAGCTGCAATGGGGCCCGCACATAGATAAATTGTCGAAGAGACTCAGCTCTGCCGCATACGCTGTCAAAAAGATCCGTCATTTTACCGACGTAGATACCGCTAGACTCGTTTACTTCAGCTACTTTCATAGCATTATGTCTTATGGCATTTTGTTGTGGGGGAGTGCTGCTGATATTAACACCATATTTGTGTTGCAGAACAGGGCTGTTCGTGCAATTTATAACATGGGCCCCAGAGAATCACTTAGAGATAAGTTTAAAGAAATTAAAATTATGACAGTGCCTTGTCAGTATATATACGAAAATTTAATGTATGTGCACAAAAAAATTGCGATAATCATAGTATTAACACAAGAAATAAAGATAAACTCGCTGTTCCCACTGTTAGGCTCGCTAAAGTTAATAAGTCTTTTATAGGGCAATGTGTACGCTTCTATAACAAGGTCCCAAGCGACGTGTTAGATTTGTCGATTGGCAAATTTAAAAACGTAATTAAACATAAACTGTCTATTAAAGCATATTATAAAATATCTGATTATTTAGAAGACAAAAAAGCTTGGGATGAATCTGCTCCAACTCGACTCGGCATCCGTAACAAAATTGTCAAGGATCATACAAAAAAGTGTTAAGACCAGACAAGTTTCTTGCCGGATTCTTCTTGAACTGGGGTTAGGAGGAACCGGCACCTAGATTCACCAGCATATAAGAAGACGATTCAAAGTGGTCCTTGTGATTGTAATGAATAAAGTTATTTTGAATTTTGAATTTTTTTGAATTTCTTAGTTCATCTGTTGAAGATGATTTAGGTGGTCAGTCAAGTTACAGAGCAGTCATTTGTAACTGAAAACTTTTGTTCATTGATCCACTCCAGGAAGCTGAGATGGGTAAAGTTCCCACTCCACTGACGCTACTCTCAAAATTTTAAATCATTTTATTTCAATTCCAACTGTCCACACGTGCTAAAAACATCGTAAAAATATTATGAAATCGTCCCAATTAGCAGTAAATCTTGCATAGAACAGCAATATCCTCACGAATAAATATTGTTAGCCCGCTATTGCTATGCATCCGTCACCCTGAAACCTAATATCCTGTATTGCTCTAAATCGGAACGCATAAATAAAATAGGATTCTGTAATTGAAAACATAACCACACCGTGCTCTGCGGCTTCGAATACTAATTTTCCAAGCTCACAGAAACATAATAACTCTCTCGATTCTGTTATGAGTAACCGACATTTATATCTATGACTTAAGAGTGAACAAGTCGATTATCTTTCCATACAAACTTCGAAGGGTGATCACACCACCGTCTAATGATGAACAACCAAAACTAAAAGTGATATAAATTTGTCTTGTCATATTCTATGCTTGTATCAATACAGAATTGTAAAAATATTATGGGTTTGAAAGATACAGGACTCAAAAAATATCGTTTTTCATCACTGATTTTAGCGCAACTTTAGGTGTGAATAAATAACATACGGAGTACACAAACTAAAAAAAATATTCCGATACAAGCATAGATTATTTATTCAAGAGCTCAAATAACTTTTTTTTTATAAATACATTCAGTAGTTTTTTCATGAGAACCCTTGAGCCAAAAGTCTATTCATTATTTTTACGCAATCGTTTTATTTAGAAATCATAGATTAATCTGATCATGACTCGAAATTATAATCACGCTATCTCCTAACTGCTCATCTCTATCCTTGGTGCACATCTATCCTTTCCTTACACTAAGCTAGGTGAAATAGCATGCATTTTAGCTGCGCCCACAAACGAGTTTGTGCCGCTGACTTGTGTATCCATAAGATATGAAATTCATTAATGCACGTAATTAGAGAGACTAGAGGCTATCAGAATGAACGCTGTAACACGTATTTTTTTTGAGAAATTTCCTAAACTGCTACGATATGGCTTAGCAGTATCTTCATACAATTAATTTATGTTGCCGCAAATAGCTTGATGTAGTCACAAACACAATAAAATAAATAAATATTGGAGGTCATTGCACCCAGATGTACTTGGTCAGTACCTGAATGGGTGAACGCATCGACATTTTTATCAGAGCGTTATTGTGGTTCGAAAAGCACGCATTGCTGGTCCCGGCATTTAAAACCTCTAACACAAAGTTAGAACTCACTCTTGAATAATTAAGCGTTTTGCCACTATCTCGCAGTGTGGGATTAACCGCTCTTGTCTACCCCTGCCCTGGAACAGGATACTATCACGTTTTCAAAAAAAATAACGAATTCTGGTAGAAACATCGCCTGACACAAAAGCTGGCTTCTGTCTGGCGCTGGCTTCTGAATACGCTGGGTATTAGCATTCCAATTCAACGTGGAGTATTTAGGGAACGCCGCTTTCTGGCAGTGATCTGGATCATTTGAGCTAGCTTTAGGTCCCTTTAAACGATCCTTAGGAAACCTAACTGTTTCACGTGTTTTAAATTTTTCTAAGCTATTTTGTAAGTAATTCCTAGCAGAAACTATTTTGATTATCAGACTGTTTTGTTGTTCCAAATTGTTTGAATTAACCATATCACTATAATTAGAACTTAATCTGTAGTTAGAACCTAGCTGTATCTATTATTAGACGTACATAAAGAGGCTATGAAGTAAACTTTGATATATTTCACAAAACCGTACATATGGAGCCCATCAAGCCAAATAAAATACATAGCTGTTCAAGCCAGATTCAATGTTGATCCATAAGGGACTAAGGGTTCTCAATTTACCGGAATAGGGAAATGTAGAGCAGGGTTGAACTGATACGTACATATTTTAGAAACTTTATTGAGTAGCTGTTATACTACTAAAGCATCCTTGCCTTGCAAAGATCCTCGTAGTTCAAGATACTCAAAAAAAGCAAATACTCGAGCAATATGGACCATTATTATAAAGCTCGAAAAATATTATGACAGTTCTGAATACTGTGAATCTATCGTATTTTCTACCCTGTATTTTCATCTTAAATACATCCCGGACAAATTGTTCTACATATTTCCCACAATATTTAAGATACTATTGACTCACGGAGTCTTTAAAGCAACACTCTTTGCAGACCGAGCTATCGCATTTTCGGGCCACATTCACAGTTTTTCACAGGGAAATAGAAAATATGAAAAACCCCCGCTAATATTTTACTTATTACACCCCTGTGTCGGTATCACATTCATCTAATTTACATACGCGGTGCCGTATTTATTCAACCGGATATTATGAATTTTTAATAAGATTTGTTTACGTAAAAAGAAACGGAATACCAACAAGCCATTTTTATATTATTGTAAAGCAATTCAGAAACGTAAATATTTAATTGAGCCGGATATTTTGTTGAATTTTTATTTACTTAGGCTTTTAATTTGTAATTTTTAATTATATATTTATATGAATAAAGTAAAGTGTGCAATTAGTAGAAGCACGATTTTATCATTTTGGAATCTTCTGTCTATTATTCTGTAAACGATTTGAAACGCTAAACGATATTCTGATTGTTATTGTAGTATTTCGTAGTTAAGGTAGTTATAGGGTCATGTAAAAATGAGCTAGGACCAGGACGAGTTTCTTGCCAGTACTTCTCGGGCTTGGGTTAGGAGGAATTGGCACCTAAATTCACCTAGTATGTAAGACGTTTCAAAATGATCCTTGTGATTGTATTAAATAAATTATCTTTTGACTTTAACTTTGACTTTGATTGGCGTAATGACTACTGTAGCAATTTGAATGGCATTTAAGCTAACTATGCTTGTTGCTAATTCTAAGCTAGTTTCTTAGTTAGGTACTTGATGTATCACGCCTTGAAATGGGTCAAAAAAATCTTAAAGATTGTGTTAGAAAACTCCTTATAATTCGAACTCCTACAATATTTATTCATGGAATATTCGAAACATTAATAAAATAAAAACAGTTTTTAATTAAGAGGATACTGTTATAACATTTTAAAACCAAAACGACGACCTCTGTGGCACCTCTGTGCACCTTCTGGGTAAGACTCAAAAGGTTGCGAGTTTAATGAATAATGCCGGACATTTTCAAACAACATCATCTGCCCTCGAAGTAAGCAGAGCTTGTGTTATTACATACATATTATACATAACACCCAGACCCGAGATAGATATTTGCAGAACATACAAACATTTGTACCGCGGCGGGAATCGAACCTGCACCATTCTGCGTCTCTGGCTCGCCTTCACCCACTACGCCACAGAGGCCATCGTAAGTACATAACTATTTCGAATTGCCTTAATTTGAAACGCGTAGGCAAAGTCGTGAAGGGTTGCTAGTATTTAATATTTTGTCAGAATGAGATAAACTAGGGTAATCCCAGGAATATTTGACTACCCTTAAAACATCAAAGGCCAGGAAGATAAACAGTAAAACCCAAACAGAAATACTTACGGGTCTCCTAAAATTCAAAACTGGAACAAATCCGGGACTTTAATTTCCACTGAAAACATAATAACTCGCCTTCAGGCCTTAAATATGTAGGCAGGATTTTTTACCCGTAGTCAAACCGATGGTTAAAATCTCGTCAAATAATAACAGTGTTTTGACAATTTATTATGAAGCTTTTACAGTTAGTTGACTTGACAACAAATAACCCCAGGTAATAGTAGGTATTAGACACAACATGCAATGAAAACAATACCGTTATTATGCACTTCGTTTATACGTTATATATTATATACTAGCTTATTTACCTTAAAAAGCTTGTATATTATTCCAGGTTCAGGATCAAAATCCGTTCAGCCGTTACTGCGTTATTGAGCATAACATCCACACATATTGATAACTAAAACTCTAGTAGAATTTATCTTTATGCGAGAGTCAATCGATCTTGTAGCACTTAGTAACTAGATTGCGAGTATTCGTAGCAGAACTGCTACGCCACATTTACAGATATTCGTAGAAGAACTGCTACGCCACGTGCTACGCAGCGTAGCTACTTATAGGATTGTCGTTCTTCAATTAAATTTTGACCTTTTCTTATCTAGTGATTTTAGATCTTTAGTTTAATGTATTTTATATAATTTCCATTATTTTTGTGCCATAGTAGTAATAGTCGTAGTCGTAGAAATAGGCCATAAATGATCATATACCGACGATGTAGTTTTAAGAAGCCACCTATTGAATTTTTACCATCTCCACGGGCTATCGTGTTCTAGGGCCGTCGGTAGGAATGCCTGCCATGCAAGTCTTAATGACGTCATTCATCGGGCACTTACCAGTATCAACGTACCAGCTGTTCTCGAACCTAACGATCTGATACGTGATAATAGTAAAAAGTATGATGGTATGACTCTTGTCCCTTGGGACAAAGGTCATACTGCTCATTGGTTCGTAATTCTACTTGCGTAGACACCCTGACTGTATCCCATCTATCCCCTGATAGATTTAGACTTTCGGTAGAAATGGTGCGGTGGTTGAATGTGTTGAGAACCTCAAAGGATCAAATTTGCCGGACTCGATAGTGCCTATAAATTGAGCCTATTTAGAGTCGCGACCTCATGTTTGCGAGATCCTTCTGTTAATTAACGCGACTGGCTTCTGTTCCTCATGGGGCTCATGAACAGAAACCAATCGCGTTATAAACATTTTTTCACGGCATCTGGTAGAAATATTGCATGACCTAAGAGCTGGCTTCTATCTGGTTTAGCGTATTAGCATTGCCATTCAACGTAGCAATGCCGCAAGTGTCTAAAGTGTTTAAAGACGCTGCCCTCTGGCAGTGATATGGAATATTAATTTTGATATATAAATCGTTTTAAACGGTTCAAAGGTTTCAAACGGTTTCAAAGTGATCCTTGTGATTGTATTGAATAAATCATCTTTTGACTTAACTTTGACTTTGGTTCTTAGAAAGCTTAACTGATACAATGTATTTCATATTATAGTATATTATTTTAAAATAAATGTAATTCTCGTGTAACGTCACTTCATACATGTACTTTAGTATAGCTCAGTGTCTAACTCCGATGACGAAGTAATTACGCCGCCCAAAGGCCTCCGTCGTAGCCTAACAGCACAATTCTACAAAAAGAATCGCAACATGAAAACTTAATTTTATATTAGATTTTATGTTAACAGAACTAAGTTTCAATTATTGCAAAAACTTCATCAAAAATTAGACATTATTTATGCGTAAATCTAAAAGGCTTGTTCAAATATTTAGCACGCTGAAGTGATAATTATCTAACTACGAGCTAAATCTTGTTCGTAGAATGAAAACTTATTTGAATAACTCTGTGATACGCATTTTGAATTTAATTAAATAGTTTCTAAAACAAGCCGTACTCTAAATAAAGTTCCAAGCTTGGTATACCAATTTGTATTACTTAGTGCACTGGATTCAATAATGGAGTCTGAGATGAAGGCGTTTTATCATGCTTAGTTTTTTATTTAGACCTTTTTACAGCACAAGATATAAAAACACAAACTTAGATTGTAATAATAATAAGTACCTGGATGACCGAGCTTTGCTCGATATATAACATGGATTTATCGCTCCGAAACCCCCTGCATCCAAAATTTAATGAAAATCGATGGGGACGTTTTCGACATTCAGATTATATTCATACATATTATATACAAGAATTGATCGTCTAAAGGTATCAGATAGATAGATAGATGGATAATGAAGACAAATATTTCAAACAGCATCATCTAGCTCCAAAGTAAGCAGAGCTTTTGTTATAGGTATCATATGACTGAGATGTTACTTATATACCCAGACCCGAAACAAACACTTACAGATCATACAAACAATCGTCCTGCGGCAGGAGTCGAAACCGCAATCTTCTACATCTTAGATGCAAACTTATATATTTTTAAAAGGCTCTAAATAAAGATGCAGCTCCCTTTGTATATTTCATGATTATTGAACAGATTTGGATACTGCATTAAAAATTGTAATTATCAATATTTTAAAATGTCCAATGTCTGATAATTCTTGGTGCCAGGCCTCTCCCATACGTTTTGGAGGTTTAGGCATTAGAAAAATTTCAAGTGTTTCTCTCCCAGCATTTTTATCTTCAGTTCATAGCACAACAACTCTGTTTTCTATAATTATACAATCATCTTTAGGTATTTATCAAACTGATGCTATGGACGAGGCAAACAATGCTTAGGCATTGGTCTGTCCATCTGAAACGATTCCTGAAAAACCTCATTTACAGAGACATTGGAACGAGCCTATTTGTAAAAAAATACAACAAGAGCTTTTGGATTCAGTGCCTTCACAAATGGAACGGGCTCGCCTCTGGAGCACGGGAATCTGGTTTTTGGCTACATTCTCTGCCTTTAGCAAACATAGGCACGCTAATGGACAATAATACATTTTCTTTGGCAGTAAGTCTCCGTGTAGGAGCCACTACCAATGAACCTCACCAGTGTCATTGCTGCATCATGGTTGACAGACAAGGTCACCACAGACTCTCCTGCCGCCGCAGCGCAGGTCGTCAAGCTCGCCACGCCAGTCTTAGTGACATCATCCGTAGGGCACTCGCCACCGTGAACGTGCCGGCCATCCTAGAGCCGAACGGTATCGCACGTGACGATGGTAAGAGGCCTGACGGCATGACATTAATTCTCTGAAGTCGTGGTTAGCCTCTGGTGTGGGATGCGACTTGTGTGGACACTCTGGCAGCATCTCACGTATCGTCTACGTCTAAGACCGTGGGTGCCGCTGCTAATGCGGCAGAAAACCTCAAGAGGCGGAAGTATGCATCCATTGGCAATGGTTATATATTTCTGGCTTTTGGGGTAGAAACTTTGGGCCGTGGGGACCTGAGGCATGGATCCTATTCAGAGAGTTATCAAAGAGACTGGTAGACAAGACCAATGATCAAAAGGCTGGTACTTACCTCGGACAAAGGATTAGCATGGCTATGCAACGTTGCCAGCCTTTTGGGCACTCTACCTGCGGTCAGTGAACTGAACTGTATTTTTTATCTATAAGTCATTGTATATTTATTTGATATATATCTGTTTGTAAATAAATAAATATAACTATTAAAGGCTCTTCATTCCGAATCATAAACATGTTTTTGTTTATCTTTATTAGCATAGATAGTATACTCTTTCTTACCAGATCAACCAAGTAAAGTCTTACGATTTCAGCACCTGGACAGGTCCTGCTTGTCAAAAAAAGTAATCTTCTTCATAAGAGTTGGCCACTGACTCTTATAAAAGTAATATTTCAGGACAAAACGCGTGTATAGAAAACTCAACTCAAACCCAACTAAGCATAGATTTTCTGTTGAATAAAAAAAAAACAACATTCTTTTTTATTAGGCTTTATCAGGCCAGAACTAAATCTCACTAGGTCTTAATAAGAAACATTATAACCGTTTTTCAGAATGGAAAATAATCACTTTATTCATAAAATGTTTGAGTTTTATTCAGTCTTAAAAAACAAGATAAAAAGAATGACACGTCTTTATTTTTGGTCACGAAAACACTATTTTTGCGATAAACTTAATAAAAATGGTGTCTTGCAAACCTTTTAAAAACAAAACGAATTATCATAAGCCTAATGTTTATGAAATAATACTCAAGCAAAGATTGACCTAAGGTAGAAGTCTGATAGAAATATCGCGCGAAAAAAGAGCTACAAGCTCGTACTAGCTCAGCAAATTAGCATGACTATTTAACAATGTCAGAGACGCGCTCATCGTAATCATTCAGAATCAAGATCGTTTCAATGGCCCTTAGATAGCTAACTAACGCAGAAAATACATAGTCTCGGTCCGAGACTATCCGGCTTTCAAATTATATACCCAATGTAAACCTTGCATTTTTGTGCCAATCAGCCACATCATTCTGTAAAGTCTCACGTTAAACAGAAGCGTCAATTTTTTTTTCAATTTTTTTTTACAAATGTGGTTCATGGTATATTCTATGTTGGATCAAGTTATACAGTGCTAAAGATAGCCAATATTTTTTTTTCCCTTTCAGTTTACAAACAATTCGTTCTTGCAATTATTTCAAAGCTCTGAAATTCCTTTGCTGAAAGCGACCGCCTATTCCAGTACTTTTGTCTGGTTATTTTCTTTTTATGAATTCCCAGCTATAGGGGTCAAGCTGTAAGTCATACCGTTCTTCAGCAGCATGGCATTGCGTCATATTATAGAGGTAACGTTAATAAAATCTAAAAAACGATAACATCACAAGGACCATTTTTAATACTCTTCTTATTTACTACGTGAATCTAGGTGATGGTTCCTCCTAACCCCAGTTTAAGAGGAATTTGGCAAGAAACTCGTATGGCTTTAACGCATTTTTGTATGATCCTTGCAATTTTTTTTATTTATGACGAGGCGAGTTAGAGCAGATTCATCCCAAACTTTTTTGTTTCATCTAAATGGTCTGATATTTATAATTAGCTTTACGAGACATTTTTTTGATTGATATTTTTCATGTTATATCTTGAGTTTTGTAATAAAATATCTGAAAACACGCGTATCTAGTTTGATCCTCGTTTTTATACAAACTCTCAGCTATTTGAAGAGATGCCGGCGTTTTGTGAACGTCAGGGTCAACGTGTTAGACTTTAGACCGTCTGGGGTCGTTGGAAATATAAATGTTTAGAAAGGATGTGTTTAAGTGTTGACGAACCTTTTAGCGCAATAACTTGATGGTTTCTTGAGGAAATATCAGAGCCTATATACGCGTTTTCTATTGAAGTTTGACAAACATCTCTCAAATTTATCGAGACACTCTAGCATTCTCGATACCTCACTAGTTTTGAAAAGCAAGTTATGTATGCACGAAGTAAGGGCTCCCACACATAACTGCGAATTCGCATCGCATTTCAAATATCTGCGAGGTCACACGAACACGTATCGCATCGCATCGCGGTTTTGTGTGGAAGCCCTTAGAGGTACTTTCTTTTAATATCCTTTTGTATCAAGGTATATTTTATATGAATGTATATAAAAAAATACATGCATATAACAAAAAAAAAAGAGTTGTTTACGGCAATGCAAATGGTATAGAGATATCGCTATATTATACCACGCGATATTAATAATTTATTAGTTGCATCAACAAGGTTTACACTACAAAGAAAAAACTAAAAAGAAACCCGTCTTTATATATATAAAAATATGAAATTTCTTTATTTACCTGGATAACTTTTTTCTTTAAATTTATTTTTTTCTTGACTTGTTTTGATTTAATACCAAACTACTGAACCAATTTTGATAAAATTTGGGACCAATCAGAAAGTAGAAAAAAAGTTGTTCATAAGTGATGCAGTTATGAGGTAACAATCATAAAAAAATAACCTATTTTGAAGTCGGCTAAACACTTAATTCCACTTCTATTTGCTTTTGGCTTTTGGTTCAGTAATAGTGTATTATGTAGCAGGTTTTACGACGAAGTATGTATTTATTTTATGTTCAGTGGATGCTACCAACGTGAACGGTCAACGAAGCGAAGCGACTAGATATTTTAAACATTTTATGTGTTTTTGAGATAGCTGAATCCACTTTTATGAGTCAAAGGTTGTATGTTGATATTACCGATCGATGTTTAAGATCACTTTTGTTACTACAATGTAAGTACAATTAGCAAAACATCATACCTATACCTTTTTACATTTTAAGGTTTCCAAAGTCTGAAGTTTCGCTATGTCCGTCTGTCTGTTTGTCTGTCAGCCTCTTAATCTTGCTATTGCTCACATATTAATAATTTTATCGTGATGACATTTTGCATGGAATTACGTATTAGTGATCCCTACGAATATAAATAAGAACAAAAAAAAATACAAATTACATGTAGGGGAAACCGATGTAGGGGTACATGTAAATTGGGTTTCATTTTTAAATATAAAATAAGGTTTTAGGGCATATCTCCTCTACATCTTGGAGTTGATTTATTGAATATGTTCCTAACTCTATGTGTGGCATAACGTCGGATAGGTTTTTTAAACAGTTTTTATATAAAGATATTCATTTATTAAATATTTACCATCGCTTCAGATGAGTTTTTACTAAAATATATTTTACTTTGTATGTTTTTTACTTTTACCATTCACTGTACTCCATGACGATCAGCTGATGATCATCAAAATATCTAACATCTGTAGCATCCGCATCTGACTGTTAAATCGGGTTGGTATTTTTCGATGAACTGAATAACACTTCGAGTGAGGATTTCTACGTGGAACTGATCCCAGATGAGTGCTGCTTGGACACTGATGATGGAGAAGAAGTCAAAGTCAAAGTCAAAAGATGATTTATTCAATACAATCACAAGGATCACTTTGAAACGTCGTACATACTAGGTGAATTTAGGTGCCAATTCATTCTACAGAAGACTGCAATAGTCTTCAAATTATTGGAAGTTAGTCCCCTTTTTGACTAACAGAAGAGCTAGCAACAGAGAAGGAAAACTTGAAAGAAACCCGGCTCGGTTCCAGCCGTTATGCACCTGCAACCGAACCGATATCGCATGTACTGACTCGTCTTTGTTGCGGGTTCTGTCGGAAAGGTCAAAAGGTTAGTGTTAGGGTATCTGGGAAGACCTGCACTATCAAACAGAATCTCAGGCAGAGTGGCGTCAGTAGAGAGGAAATTTCAGCTGGAGTGGATCCATGAACAAAAGTTTTCAGTAACAAATAACTGCTCTGTAACTTGACTGACGCCACCTAAATCATCTTCCATGGATGAACTAAGACCAATTGTGATGATGAAATATTAAGCTTTAAAGTGGCCATTTTTGATAGAGATCAGTGTCCCTCCCCACCCCCAACCCCCCATAATGAGCGGAGTAGGATGCGTGTGTGTGTGTTTGCATAATTATGCTGATAATAAGATGTCTAGAAAAGATTTAAGATTTATTTTCGTTTTCAAATATAATTAAATGGTTAGAGTTATTGACTTAAAAAGTATAAAGCACGCAGCAACTTTTTCTATAACCCATTGCGCGATCCTCAACTTACCAAAGAACAATCATTTAAATCATCATCGTCCCAAATCAGTAACTCCAAGTCCTTGTCAGCCCGGAACGGAACCGGCGCGTTTCCTGTTCCGACCAGTTCCAGCCTATTAATTCCATTGATTCGGAATTATGTCCACAATCTATCGGAAACTAGATCACATTGTATTTATAAACAGTATATACACTTAGTATTTTATTTTACTTCGTTGTAATTTTTAAAGGTATAATGTGACTTAGGGCCTACGCACATAACTGCGGCGCCTTGCACCACCAAAACCGGTGACACCGCGCGCCGCAACGCAAAAATTTTCGTAGTTGCAACGCGCGGCGCATTAGAAAAAATATATGGAAAAATCATTGTCTTATATTATCTTGTAGTCATACCCAACATTTAAAGAACTGTTACAGGTTTCCTTTCTTTAAGTTTTTGATGTGATAACTTCTTATGGGAGGGTAAACCGTGTAACGCGTTACTCTCACTCTAACCCACAGCGCTAGTAAGATTAGTTTAAGATATATCACTTCTGTATACGGTAATAACATGCTTAAAGCTCTTCAAATGCTAATAAGCTCATTCTAAAGTATACAAATAATATTATGACTTCATCCATAAAATCAGAAATGCTTTATATTTTCACAAGTTACCTGTTCGGTCCCGGCTTTTAAAAAGTTGTCAGGCTAAAATAAATAAATAAATAAATACTGGTGGACATTGCGCTCAACACCTTCTAGCCCCAAACTAAGTTTTTATGTTTGTTGGTGACGAGATGACAGATACAATACTTATGTATTATTAAATATATAGTGAGGATATTTCATGATACCCAGATACAGAACAAACACCTTTATCACCATTAAAAGCAAGATAAATGTGATGCACATAAATGTTTATAACTGGTGGGAACTTAACCTTCACAGAAGGCAGAGCTACTACCAACAGAGCTGACCGGCCAGTCATAACAGACAGTGATGGACGCTTTTGGGCGCTGATTTTCTTTAAAGAGTCCAAGATGAGAATTGAGATGAGAAAGTTCACTTACTGCTAAGAAGCAGTCTGTTCTCTGCTACGGCCTATGGTTTCAGCCGGATGCCTATTGATAGAAGGCTTTAATGGCTCGTTGGAGATTTCAAAGGCAGCTTTCGATTGAGGTTATTTGAACTGATTTAAACATAAAAATTCTAACCTATTAAAATTACAAAAAAATACATAACGAATCCTTTCAGAAATATTCCTTTTTTTTGCTATCGGTTAGACTCGATAAGCTTTTTAGCACTTATTTTAAAACTTAGTGGTTAAACATATTGTTTTGCCAATGAACAAAAACATTATTAGAATAACTTCATAAACTCTTTATAAACCGCCAGTGTCTTGGAAACGCTGCCCTCTGGCAGTGATCTGGATCAGTTGAGCTATCTATATATCGTTTTAAACCGTCTTTAGATAGCTCAACTGTTACTCAAGTATTCTAAATTATTGTATATTGTTCTGTACTTTTCATAAACTCTTGTGTAGAGTTTTCAAATTGATCGAAAATCGTTTTGAAACGACTTCAAAAAAGGAGGCCCAAAATTCGGTTGTATTTTTTTTTACCTCTTAACTCCGTCATTTATGAACAGATTTAAAAAAATATTTTTTATGTGATATACTTACATGAGGATATAATTTTCGATGGGTTCCATATAAGTTTTATCAAAATCGGTTCAGTAGGTTTTAAAATAAATAAAGCTGAAAAATGTATGTCATCTAAGTAAATTAAATTTCGTATTTTGTTTTCCTGTGACTTTCAGTGGTGTGAATTAAGAAAAATTATAAGCTATTTAATTTATATATAATATATAAATTTTTTTTTAACCGACTTTTAAAATATGGGCAAAATAGGGTTTGTTTTATTAAGAGCTCTCATTTTATCAATCGGTCGGTTTTCTTTTTAGTTTTAAAACATAATTATTGAAAATTAATTGTCTATCGTAGGTGTGTGAGGTTTGTTTATAAAATGGTATAAAGTTGTGCTAGCCTTTCTTTATCAGCAAACTGTTTGCTCAGTGAGACCGCACCCTTACTGTGGCAGAAACTTCCAAGCGTTCACGCTTGCTGTTATATCCGAGAGCAAATAAAAATAAATTGAAAAAACTTGAGAGCATTCCAATATTTTAAAATGGTCCGGATTTATCGCGGTGTTTTCGCTGCTCGTAAATTTTAAATGGGAAATGTGATGAAAGTTTCTGCTATTACGATTATGATAAGTACGTACTCTTTTTCTGCTTGAGGACTATCAAACATTGTTCTTCAGGAATAACTTTTTTGCTTTGATATAATTATTGATCAAGCGAGCGAAGATTTCACTGGTAATTTGGGCGAACTAGTTTTGTATTTTGTTTAATTGTTGTTGACGATAACTATGAAACCGTTAATCCGATCTGCATGATATTTAGCAGGTCGATTAATTGGAGTTGAATAATAAGTTGCAATTACTACAGCTGGTGGCTCTGTGAGCTGTAGAATTAGTGATATTTTTTCATTAATTGAAATATAACTATTTTTACGTTTTCAACCCCCATATCTCCGTCATTAAAAAAAAATGAATCGACAAAAAAAATCTATATAATCATAGAACCTGCTCACAAAATATCACGAGAATCAGTTGAGAAATGCGACCTGTAGAGGAGAACATCCGAACAGACGCCGGCCTGACGCCGTTCGGACAGACATATGAAAGCATTTTTGCCTAAGCTAAAACACGCAGAAGCAATTATACTTTGTGTAAGTACAGAAAGTAAGTACTTACGCTGTCGTTACGGGTAACGGCAAGATACTCGTATTTAACCTCCCATCGCTACTTTTTAGGGTTGTTTGTGTTATGCTGTTCGACCTCCCACAACTTTTAGGAATTCCGTTTTGGGAAATCCTTTATAAATACGGGTTTACGCATTTAAAAAACACCTTCAAATTTTAAGTCAACGATCAGAGGTTTGAACGGTGCGTTGTCGATGCTTTACTGTAACACACCAACTACTGTGCCGTGTGTAACGTGTTTAGTGCACTAGTGCGTGTTTAGTGCATAAACCCGTTCTTATAAAGGAATTCCCTAAACGGAATTCCTAAAAGTTGTAGGAGGTCAAACAGCATAACACAAACAAAGTTACGGGAAGTTCAACTAGTCTAAGGTAGATAGATCGATTCTAGATAGATAATAGCTAGAAAACTCATCAAAGTAATCCAACAAACGTTTACTCAACGGTTGACTTCCGATACGGGAAAACGATCAGTATTCTCAGCACAAGTTACTAACATACTAGTAAAAATATCTAACGCTGTTGCCATAGCTACCAACAAACTCGCATTTGCTTATTGTGTTACTAGTTCTTTCAAACCAGTGTGGTGAAAGATTAAAGTGCACTTCAGAAGCTGCTTTGTTGAACGTTGTACATGCCTTTTAAATTTTTAAGTACGACATACTGCTGGTTTTCTTTCGATGTTTCTTTCACCATTTGAGAGTATTAGTTACATAAATTCGAACAGAAAAAACCCCATTTGTACGACTTTATTGGTTTACTTTATTTACTTTTTTATTTACTTTACTTTATTTTACAACTAAACCACCAGTGCTCTAGCAAACTCGCTATCAGCTCGATTAAATTAGCCACTGATGCTGAAGGTACAGAACTCTGGAAGTAGAGCAATTTGACAAGTTTGCCAATCTCAAGAGTTGCTCTAACTGGGGTGTTTTGTGCGAACTTTGTCACTGTACATAGTTTGGAGTTTGTGTAGTAGTTCCATCTACCTAGTAGGTACCTATACATCATACTGTTATAATATCATCATGAACGACGAAATTATATTGACATATCGTTGTCAGACAGTAGGACGATGTTTGATCATCTTAATAATGTTAAATCGGTAGGTTGTTGACTGACTGACTTTCAAAACACAGCCTACATTTAAAACATGAAGTACGTAAAATTATAGCGCCTAAATTTTTTAAAGATATAATCTTTGTAGTGTCTTGAGGGTGGGTGACTCTAGCTGGGTGCAGCATACAGGGTTTCCCAAAACTAATATTTAAAGCCTGAATGGGGTGATTCCAACCATGAAAACAAACAGATGTGGGAGGAAAATAATAAAGAATTCTTATTTTCTTAGTTTGCCAATCTCAAGAGTTGCTCTAACTGGGGTGTTTTGTGCGAACTTTGTCACTGTACATAGTTTGGAGTTTGTGTAGTAGTTCCATCTACCTAGTAGGTACCTATACATCATACTGTTATAATATCATCATGAACGACGAAATTATATTGACATATCGTTGTCAGACAGTAGGACGATGTTTGATCATCTTAATAATGTTAAATCGGTAGGTTGTTGACTGACTGACTTTCAAAACACAGCCTACATTTAAAACATGAAGTACGTAAAATTATAGCGCCTAAATTTTTTAAAGATATAATCTTTGTAGTGTCTTGAGGGTGGGTGACTCTAGCTGGGTGCAGCATACAGGGTTTCCCAAAACTAATATTTAAAGCCTGAATGGGGTGATTCCAACCATGAAAACAAACAGATGTGGGAGGAAAATAATAAAGAATTCTTATTTTCAAATTGTCATTCAAAAAAATTTTTTAATTTCAATAATTAAAATTGATAACTCTTTGTTAACAATGATTCCAAGCACCTACATAAACTTGTGCAACTGCAAATGTATTGTTATAATAAAGGTACAAATAGATACTGTAACGGGACAGTAGGTCATTCCGTTATAATTCACAATTATTATGGTATGCTTGGGTACAAACCTTATTAATATCACGTAGGCATACATGGGTCATTCTTATCAGAACAGATTTACCAGCAATTCTATCTCAGATCTTTAATTATTGAATAAAATAGTGCGTAATTCATTACAATGTAAATGAACAAAGCATCTGTCATAACAAACTATACCATAGACGGATTATGGCAGATGTATGTCATTGTCAAGGTCTGTGAGTGAAAGCTAGCAAAAAGTAATTAATACTAAGTTTATAGACGATGGTATAGAAATATCTTACGACTCATAGAGTATAATAATAAATAATACTGGATTTGAATTAGTGAGATTAAATAGAATTTGATTCTATAAGATAGAATAATCTATCCTTCTATTAATATATGATTGATAGAATGATTTGGGACGGGAAGATCTCTAAGGAGGTTGAATTCGGAAGAGTAAACAATTTAATAGCTATATAAAAACAATATTAAAACTAGAATACACAAATTAAAATCTATTTATGTTAACGATATAATAGCTCATATATGCACCCTGATGAGTGACATACACAATTAAATGTACGAAGCTTGCTTCCAGAATTGCGGATTCACACACCAGATTATGTTAGGTAGGACATCAGGTACACAACACGTTTCGACAAGTTTGAACAGGTTGTCGAATTACTATTATCCATACCTATACAGTAGTATAAATCTACTTATAAATCGATGAACTCCGGCTACACGCACTAAAAAGTGTCACGTTCTGCCTGAGCCGAGCGTGCAAGTTAGAGCGCGGAACAAGTGGTAGAGAGGCACGACCGGTTCATCAAGGTTTTCTTATTACGTGATCACGTAAAATTATCGTCTGTAAACCTTCTTTACAGACAACCATTTTTTTGAGACGCAAACAAACGCTTACGTTTATTTTAGGTGAAAATCCAAAAATTGCAATTTTATTTATGCAATTTTGTTGAACGTAATCGTAATCTAACTCCTAGTTTCATCTCTGAGGAAAAGGTGTTAAAAAGTGTTTGCGTAAGTCACCATCTACAGCTTACTTAAATCACAACTAGCTTTATTTTACTAGCACACTGAAAGACTAGTGACCTTGCCTTGTCTCATGCTAGTTTCTATTGTTCTGCGCGTACCCTAGGGATATACCTTAGTACGCATTAACTGAAATAAGGCAAGTATTTCGTCCTGATGATTTATACAGTGACATGTGGATTTGAATTGTTGAACTTTCGCTAAAGTGGCGTGAAAATCAGCCACTCGAGGCAACAAGGCGCGTGGTCGGGAGACAGGATGCTTAAATATAGCATTTAGGCATCCTGTCTCTCGTATTAAACAGCCATAAAAAAAGGCGCGTCGTGCCAAGAACTAGGCGAGGCGTGTTAGCGAGACGCTCAGAGCCACTGCATTTTAAGGAAAGAAATAATAATAAATAAATATCGGTAGACAATGCATACGACATTATATCCCCAAACTAAGCATAACTTAGATTATGGTCAAAGAAATTCTGGATAAAAATAAGAACAAAAATTTACTTTTCCTAATATATTGTTTTTTTTATCATAGACAGACCTACCTGTTTTTGATGATCACAATCTCGCCTGGTGTTAAAGAATGAGATAGAGCACGTGTGTGGGTGTTTAGATTTTTTTTAACAAGATGCTACAGTGTTTTTGATACTATCAGCTGCTAAGTTATAAAGCCTTCGGACAACCAAAAAAATTGACTAGGCTTCATACAAACTTACATTATCAAACTCATACATTCACACCTTGTACGTGCCACCTGTTGCTAAAAGCTGGTACTTTTATGACAAGAATGATGGATGGCGCGGACACGGCGGTTGCAATACTGTGATGACAAAATTTTACTAGTATTAAATATACGCACGTGAAAAGCTTTCTGTAAAAGCTAGCTTGGTATAGCACGTCTGTAGTGCAGTGGGCGATAGCCCATCTGAGAGGCAGACGAGACAAATGTACGTATGATCTGCAAATATTAGTCTCGGGTCTGGGTGTTTTTCTATGAGTAATATGTACGAATATATGTTTCTATAAGAATAAACATGTATATATGTAGTATATCTTTTAGATAAACACAAGTTTAATCGCGGGTTTTACTCAACAAGCGGACCGCGGATCAAACTCACCCTGATAAAGATTCTCTACAATGTAGAGATTATTTATATAAGGCTGTTTCGATTCATGTAGAGTCTACATGAATCGAAACAGCCTTTAGTGTCAGTGCCTCTATCGACAAAATAATACCTGAGTAAAACCCGTGTTTATCAAAATGCAACTCACGAAAGTTTTAAAAGTGAAAAGTAGTCATGTACTTCCCTTAACACTAGCTCTGCTTACTTTGGGGCTAGATGATGCTGTGTGAAGTGTCCAGCATTATTATTATTTTTGATTTTAAGTTCTTTACACTGGGTTAAACGGTTCTAACGAAAATGCACGGACCTTAGCCAAGTGCGGATTAGTAATTGTGGTTTGTTCGAGTGATCCATTATCGCTAACAAGGTCACTATGTTAACACTTTCGGACAATTCGGCATTAGTTTAGTATAGCTGCTACCTGCATCAGACAATAAGTGTAGATGTGTGGGAGATCTAATACTCAGTGGAAATAAAACAGTTGTTTTGGAATTACAACTACTAGACAAAACAATTGGCACTATGGACTTTTATTATTGTTATATTTATTAAATTTGATTTTAATGAACTCGGCTGTATGCCGGAAGCCAAGTGCTCATCAGATAAAAGAGGATTTGATGAGTTTTGGGCACAAATTTTAAGAGGTTGGTTTGTTAAAACTTTCTGACGATTCAGCAAGTATTTAAAATTACTGTTTTTGTCATTGTCTTGATCGACTTTATCTTTTAAATCCGTTCAGCTCTTGCAGCATTGTCTTTCAAGACATTATATTGTGTAATTTCATATACTACGTATTGTACGTATTATACTACATATATGTAACCCGAGACTGAACCCTATTTAGTATAGTTAGTAGTTAGTATACAACGGGTTACTAACGCGGGTTACTAACTATACTATATAGGGTTCAGTCTCATTACCGAAAAAGACATTAATAAGATATATACATATCAAATATCAAACAATATCGGCTTACTTAGTGCTCCTTCACTTTTATATTAGACACACCTTTATAATATTTTATTCTATGTCTATGGAAGGTTATGGGTAAAATAGGAGTGAATACTGAAATGGCTGATAGAGGAGAGTGGGGTAGAAGAACACGTTGTGCCAATCCTACTTAAAGTAGGACAAGGACAGAAAGATGTTGAGTTACCTATAAGAATCTTACTGACGCAAACAATGTTAATCCGTATACATACAAAAGTTTGGGCTCATGAAATCCACAGGAATAGTCATCAATTCCCTATCCAGACTATTGCAGGTAAAATACATGTTCGAAATCACAGACCACAACTTTGAGAATTCAAATGCTCTTTAACCAGTGCAAATAAAGCTCGTAGCACAAGTTTCTAGTGTTAAAGCTTGGGATGAGTCTGCTACACCTCGACTCGGCATCAGTAATAAATATAGCACGGATCATACAAATAGCGTTTACTTGAGAAATGAGTGTTGATTCTTCAAATTCACATTTAAAGCATACATAAAGGGTACTCTTTTCAAGAAACGTATTATAATATAAATGACTATATTATTGATAAGAATGCATGGCTTCATGTCGATCTGCCCTCAGTCAGACAGTTAAATGACACATAATTATGAAATTTAAAAACGCTCTTGTATTCGTTTTATGTAGTTAAGGTAGTTATAAGATGGATCATGCAAAAAAGCGCTAGGATCAGGACGAGTTTCTTGCCGGTTCTTCTCGGGCTTGGTTTAGGAGAAATTGGCACCTAAATTTACCTAGAATGTAAGACTTTTCAATGTGATCCTTGTGATTGTATTGAATAAAGTATCTTTGGACTTTGAAATTCAACATTAAATCAATATTATTCAATATAATACCAAGGACTACTTTGGCTACAATAACATATGGTGAATTTATTCGAATTTGTCGATTTCCTAAAAGCCAAGTGCGAGATAATAATAATAATAATATAAATACCGGGCATTTAACACAGCATCATCTGGCCCCAAAGTAAGCAGAGCTTGTGTTATGGGTACCACAAGACTGATATACTACTTATATACTTTTTTTTTTGTAAATTCATACATATTATACATAGAAACACCCAGACCCAAGACAAATACTTGCAGATCATACAAACATTTGTCCCGCGGTGGGAATCGAACCGAATCGAGATGAATCAATCGAGACACTCGTTCTGGTCCTTGGGCTTTTTGGTATTACACTTTTCATTTACTTTATTGGACTGGGGCTTTGGGAAACCGGCACCTAAGTTTTCCTAGCACAATTCTAATATATTAATAAAAAAATTAACACATCGTTAATGTTTTTATAAGTTTCTATATCTACGTAAATAATAAGTTAAATTCGTCGTGGCTATATAGTTTGGGTCACGCACTGTTTCTTCCAGACGACGTGAAATCATTTTGAAATCGCGTTCCCCACGGGCCCAGGGCCTTGACTTCAAAAGGCTCAAATACGTAGGCATTATCAAGACTGGCAAATATGAAGTCTCGGCACATTAGCTTAATGATAAATATAATGTAAAATCAGCGCCTAAAAAATGTACAATTCAAAAATTTTGTTTTTCCATTGTTTTGTGTATTATAAATGTACCCTTATAACTTCTTTGCTTATATTGCAATTTTTTTGCAATCGCTTTAAAAACTTGCGCTCAACCTCCCAGTATTTTAACGAGAGAGAAAATTGTATTCATTCGAACACAACGCTATCAGTCGTCTGGCGTTTGCTCTTTTTCTATTCGACACAGCAAACGAAGCCAGGTATGTAAAGGTTTTGCAGTAAAAAGTTTGTAGGTCTGAATTTGTGAAAGTAAATCGGCGCCTATTGTGCGCAAGTGTTGTTTTGATACTGGAGTCAGATGCAGTGACATTTATGTCAATGACATTATGATACAAAATGCAATGTATTTTTTCTTAAATATAGGTACCTACTACTACTTCAATGATTAAATGGATAATTATAGTAACAGATTGAATAGGCATTTAATTATAAGATAATACCCACTGAAATTGAGGTGTATTATATCATATCAAGGACCCGAGGGGAAATGAAGCCCATCGCGTTTTCAAAATTATTTAACGACGTCTGGTAGATACATCGCATGACCCTGGTGCTGGCTCTATCTGTCTCAATGTATTTGTCATTCAACGTGGCAATGCCGGCATTGGCCTCAATTCTGTTGGCACCAACCTAACTAATTTTAGCTAAAATTAGGTTTAGAATGTCAAATGAAACTTTGGTATTCTGCTGTTACCAACTTATCCTTATTTAATTTCATGTAATTTAATTAAGCGTTCCTAATTTAGTTTGATGGTACCAACCGAATAGGTTTTACAAGTGCTATGAGTAACTTATATATATTTTAGACAATTCCTAATTTTAGAAATGAACCAACCGAATTGCCACCAGTATCTCGAGGACGCTGTCTTTTAGCAGTGATCTGGATTAGCTCAGCTATCTATACATCGTTTTAAACGGTCTTTAGGTAGTTCAACTGATTCACTTGTTTTTTATATTATCGTATATTATTCTGTTATTATTTTAAAACAATTATAGCATTTGGTTAAGGGGTTGAATGCAATTTATTTTTTGACGTTAAGATGTATTAAAAAATACCAGTTGCTTTTCTATTTTAAAACACTTTTAATAGTTGAAAATCGTAAAAAATATAATTATTAACTCTCCACAAACGGGTATTACGCCATTCATAAGAATCATAAAAATACTACAAAAAACTATATTTAAATAAAAGCATTTTTATATATTTGAGTTTTCTTTATTCGCAATCCAAACACGTAGCTATGTTATTTAAAAGTCTGTATTACGTTTAGTGCTATACAATTTTACCTAAAATAGTAATGCTGATTTTGTTTATTATCCAACACTTACTAAAATAATATAAAAATCAAAGGATTACGATCAAATTGCACATAAACAAGTATTACTCGTAAAGTTAATACCGTTAGATTACCGACACAGAAAAACAGAGCTATAAGGGCTAGCTATAGAGTGTGTATACAGCTGCAATCGTATGAACATAATTACGTTTTAAAAACTAAAAAGAAAACCCACTTTATTGAATGAAATTTGTCCACTGGTAAGTCAGAGGAAAGCAACATATCAAAATATCAAAATTTAGTATACTTGGATGACATATTTTAATTGGCTAATTCGATTTAAATACGAAATTACTGTACCAATTTAGATGACATTTCTATGGAACTAATCAGGAAGTATGTATATCCTTTCACATAAAAAAAACGCGTGAGTCTCGGGACGCCCGAAACAATACCAAAAATAGTGACCAAATCGTTAAACTCTTCAGCCTCCAGAGCTTCCGTTCTATTAGAATCTAGTGTTGCAAAATGTAAGAATGAGTTTAGTTTTAGCTACTTTAACGAGGCTAGTATTGTAAAAGCATTCAAGTTAATTAATATAAAAAATACAGAAGATCTTTGGGGAATGTCTACAAAGGTGCTGAGTGTCATTATCTTAGATTTTGCACCATGTTTAGCTTATATTTTTAATAGATGTATCGACGAGGGAGTTTTTCCCGATCTCATGAAACACAGTAAACTCATTCCTATGTTTAAGTCTGGAAGTGAAAGTGATCTCGCTAATTATAGACCGATATCGATATTACCTGCTTTAAGTAAAATCTTTGAAAAAATAATTCTTAATCAGTTATTATACCACTTTAACGTTAACGGCCTGCTACATAGTAATCAATACGGATTTACTAAAGGTCGATCAACAGCTGATGCAGGTATAGCGCTCTTAAAGCATATATTTGAGGCTTGGGAGAAGTCACAGGATGCAGTTGGGGTATTCTGCGATCTATCTAAGGCCTTTGACTGTGTGAGTCATGCAACCCTAATCACAAAGTTAAAATATTATGGCATTAAAAACCGGGCGATTGACCTCAGTCTTATCTATCCAATAGAGTCCAGAAAGTAGACGTGGGCGGTGAGAGGTCTTCGGGATCAATCATTGATTTAGGAGTACCTCAGGGATCGATACTAGGCCCTTTTTTATTCCTAGTATACGTTAACGATTTACCATTTTTTTTTTTTAAATATTTGTGATATAGTTTTATTTGCAGACGATACGTCATTAATTTTTAAAGTTGATAGAGGTAAAACCAGTATTTGCGATAACGTAAATGAATCCTTATCGTTAGTTCTTAACTGGTTCACTGTAAATAATCTTTTGTTTAATTCAAAAAAAGTTAAATGTATCAAATTCACTTTGCCAAATGTTACTCATAGCCCGTCCAACATTGAAATAAATGGAGAGGCAATGAATCTTGTAAATTCCACGATCTTCCTAGGTCTTAATATTGATGCAAAACTACAGTGGCGACCACAAATTGATACGCTTGCTGGTAGGCTTAGTTCCGCTGCATATGCAGTTCGTGCGATACGGTGGCTTACTGATGAAGCTACAGCTAGACTAGTTTATTTCAGTTACTTCCATAGTGTTATGTCATACGGCATCATTCTCTGGGGGAAAGCAGCTGATATTGGTAAAATATTTGTAATTCAAAAAAGGGCAATACGTGCCATTTATAAAATGAAACCACGAGAATCTTTGAGAGAAATATTCAAAGAAATTAATATTCTCACAATAGCTTCACAATATGTATATGAAAATTTGTTATATACACATAAAAAAAGAGATGGGATTCAGCAAAATAGTGACCTTCATAAAATCATCACTAGGAATAAACATAAATTATACATCCCTAGGTTTCGACTAGAAAAAGTTAATAAGTCATTTATGGGGAACACGGTGCGTTTCTATAATAAGCTTCCTGAAAATGCTACTAAACTACCTATTAAGAAATTTAAAGCATACATTAAAGGTAGTCTTTTGAAGAAAGCTTATTATAATATAGATGACTATATTATTGATAAGAATGCATGGCCTCATGTCGCTCTGCCGTCAGACAGTTAAATGATGTAATTTCTGGGAACATTCTCCGAAATGTTTTCTATAAAAGATCGAAAGGCATGCAACCTTACGGCGGTTCTAGAGACTCTGAAATCTAGTCTAAGCGTGTAGCTGCTCACCCTCAATGCTCTACGCTCTATCGAGTCCAAAGCAGTCAGCTGGTGTCACCTATCCAGGTACTGACCGCACACAGCGTTGTTTAACTTCGTTGATATTAAGAACAACTGAATTAGATATGCATCGAGTGACACAAAAGACTTTGCAACCTGTCACGTTATGAGTACTAACTACTGTGCAAAGCGTGGAGATGTCTCAAATGTGATGTTAGACTATGTTTGCTTTTTGTTTATTTCTTTTACATTTTTGAAAGGTTATGCCATATCTATGTGATTATACCTCTCCGGTATATAAAAGGCGATGTTATCAGTAAAATAGCTGGCTTGGACGCGATAAACAATATAAATTACGCAACCACGCACCCTTTGCTAATGAACTTTAGGAATCAGAAACGGTTTGATGTGGCTCATTAAAAAAAAATGTTCATTCATTTTAAATGGTTATGTAAATGTACATCTTTTAGGTTTTTTAGCATTGAAAGAAAGTCGCAAAGCCTGAATTTTCTTTCTAAAGAATGAAGAAAATATCATCAATCATTGTAATCTAGACTTAAAAATTCATTCATTAAGTCAAGCCGTCAAAAAACAAAATGGCGAAACTGGATTTATAGTAATTTTATTAAATAATATTTAACGTATCCAAATAAAAAGTTAGTCGCTCTAACGACAAGCGTTTATTTTAATCTTTAATCGGCATAAATTTACCATGCATCCATTAAATATAGTCACCTAATATTGCTGGATAATTCATACCATACCATCAAAATTAAGTAAACCTTGATTTTATTTCAATAAACAGCTAACTAAAAAGTTAAAAATAATCTTGATAAAAATTAACCCCTCTATATTATAATAATAATAATAAATACTAAATAATGTCTTACATTTCACACAGTATCATCTGTCCCCAAGGTAAGCAGAGCTTGTGTTATAGGTACATGACTGTTTTTTTTAATACATATTATACGTAGAAACATCCAGACCCGAGACAAATACTTTTATATCGTACAACAATTTGTCTCGCTGCAGTAATGGAATCCGCAACCTTCTGCATCTTAGCTGACCTGAGTCTTGACCTTATTAACTAGCGTGGCGTTAGCGCCACGCTAGTTAATAAGGTCAAGACTTTTGATCAAGACTTTTGGTCAAGACTTTTGACTTGCCATCCAGACATTACCAATGGATTTAAACAACACATCAGATAATTTGTAATTATAAAATAGGCCCATAGAAAAGACCGTCCTCACAGTTAAATAAATAGTGCTGTAAGTTGTGGTACGAACCTCATCCAGGACACCATTTGTAAAATAAACACAGGTGTTTGTTCTGTTTCAGAGTTTTATAATAAGTATTGGTGTACAATGAGCACAACATCCTCTAGCCCAAAACTAAGCATAGCTTGTATTGTGGTGGCCAGTAGGGCTAGACAAACTGCATTCGCTGCGAAACGATTCCATTTGTATGACTGATCGAATACTTATATACATTTCAATACTACTTATGATACTTTATAACACCCAGACACACATCTATGTTCACAAACATTTGTCCTGGGAGAGTATTAAACCCTCAACCTACATCGCGGAAGGTAGAGCTACTATCAACTGAACTGACAAGCCAGTCTAATGTGTCATATAATATGTGTATAAAAGTATATAAGTATGCTATCAGTCATCAGGTTTCCCTAGTAAAGACTATCCTTACTTAGGTAATAGATGGTGTTATGTGATTTTTTCGGCAATATTTGTTATTAATCATTAAAATTACTTGACATGTTTATTAATAACTAGCTTTTGCGTGCAGCTTAGTAGAAGTATGCTATAAATTAATAAATAATGCCGGACATTTCACACAGCATCATCTGGTCCCAAAGTAAACAGAGCTTGTGTTATGGGTACCACATGACAGATATACTTTTTTTTTATTAAATACATGCAAATCGCTATATATATTAATATATAGCGATATGCATGTATTGCACAAAAATCTTGTGTCACAGTTTTCGTGTTTATACTCCTCCGAAACGGCTTGACCGATTTTGATGAAATTTTATAAGTATATTCAGTAGGTCTGAGAATAGGTTTATAACTAATTTTTATTCCCCTAAGTGTTAAGGGTGGCTCACCCCAAACATTTTTTTTATGTTCAATAAGGCAAAAAAACGTTTGCCGGGTCAGCTAGTTATATATAGAAAAACAGCCAGACCCGAGACAAATACTTGCAGATCATACAAACATTTGTCCGGAAATCGAACCCGCTACCTTCTGTGTCTATTTTATTATTTTACTTTTTCTTCTGTTTTATTCCATGTTATTCCTTGGCACAGACTACATCTAAACCAATTTTAGTTAAATATCTCTTTCAGGTAAATTAAACGGTTGTTTTATATTTGTTTTTTAGTTAAAAGAAATCGTACCTATTTCATAATATTAATATGCTTAAGTTAAAAAAAATATTTTGTTTTTTAGTTTTCTCAGTAAAGTTTATTGACGTGACAACGTCTAATAAATCAATGAACGCCCGCACACACGAAAAAGGATGACTCATTGACCCGTTACGCTCATTGTAACGTTACGATCAGAGCGAGAGCACAAAACAAAATAGACATCTATCTGTTTTGTTATGACGTTGTCACGTTAAGCTATCGTCCGTTACCCGACTTTACGACAACCAATTTTTTTTTTATTATTACTATTATTATTTCCATGCAAATCCGTCTTGCCATGATTGAGACACAAACAATTAAATAAATATCCTTATACCTACACAAACTTTCGCATTTATATTAGTAGGATACATCCAGCGTTGTGAAGTTCTGATAAAGATATTTCACTATCTAACTAGGTAGGTAAGATACTGTGATTATTTCAGTTCACGTATCTTTTGTACGTGACTGCCTGTAATAAAGCCTAGGCGGTAAGCTTCAGGCGGAGTTTGGTGTGAAACAGATAGTTCACTATAATACTGTCTGTTGAATATATATACATATATATATATATATATATATATGATACATGAGCTTGTCAGCCAGTCTACCTGCTTCTGCAAGAATATCAGTTTGTTTGTGCTTAGTAATAGTGTTCTTAATACTGAAAATAGAAAGCGTTTTTATGGGTCAATTTTAAAAATGAGTGTTCTACAAGGATGAATACTCGGGCCATTCTTGTTTTTAATTTATATAAATGATCTTCCTAAACTTGTAAAGGATGATCCCGAGATTATACTGTTTGCTGATGACACGTCTCTTTTATTTAAATTAAAGCGACGACATACCAATTACTAAAGCTGTTACATGGTTTCATCATGTTATAACTTATTACTTAACGAGAAAAAAACAAAATGCAATCATTTTATACTGTCCAATGTTAAACAGATGTTCTGACACTAGTGTTCTTAAGCATTATTTTAGATAATAAGCATGTACATATATCTGACAACCTCTGTGGTGCAGTGGGCTAAGGTCTGGCTGAGACGCAGAAGGTTGCGGGTTCGATTCCCGCCGCGGGACAAATGTTTGTATGATCTGCAAGTATTTGTTTCGGGTCTGGGTGTTTCTATGTATAATATGTATGTATTTACAAAATGTGTCTGTTTGGTTGCAGGTCCATAACGGCTGGCACCGAGCCTTCCATCTCTGTTGCTAGCTCTTCTGTTAGTCAGTAGGAGGACCAAGATCACGTAACTTCCATGTACTTGGTACTTGGTACTTGGTGCGCGGACGATTTTCCGCAACTAGGCCTCAGGTGGGCCTCTTTTGGCGTGACGGGTGGAGGCTGCTATTCCAGCCACCCGGTGTCTTCCAAGAAGGCCAGCAGCTTACTGATCCCGGCGCATGCCTCCCTGGGTGTCCTTGGTGTACCGAGATGCTGAGCACGTTGGGGTGCCACACTACTGCACTCTAAGAGCAAGTGTGTGGCTGAATCGTCCGTGCTCAAGCATCCTCTGCATAGAGGGCTGTCTGTAACCCCCAATGTAAATAAGTGTTTGTTTAGTGTGCAATGCCCTGTAACTATACCGACGATACGTCGGAGCTTGTTGCGTTTAAGGCATAGGAGCTTTCGGGAGTACCTCGGATTTAACTCCGGTAGGGCCTCCTTCGACTGCCTACAGTCTGTAGTGTTTGTCCAGAGGGTTTGATGCATGCTGGTCGTTCTTTTGCGGATCCATGACCTGACCTGGCTAAAGGGTAGGGGGACTATTGGCTCCGGTCCTGTTGTTTGCAGATCCGAGCCACTGGCAAGGGCCAGTGCGTCAGCTTCATCGTTCCCTCTGGACCCGCTGTGTCCTTTTATCCACTGTAGGGTTACCCTGTTTGACTGACTTACCTTTTCCAGCAGGTTGTGGCATTGTATGGTCAATCCAGAGTTGTGTTCGTACCTGTTTAGTGCTTTAAGTACCGCGGCGCTATCGGAGAGGATTCTGATTTTAAAGTCTGTGACTTCTCTACGTAGCATTGCGGTTGCAGCGTTTATTATACCAATACATTCTGCTTGTAAGATTGAGTTATGAGCGCCCAGAGAAGTTTTAACATGAATGTTTAGATCTTCTGAGAACGCTCCCGCTCCTGTCCCTGTTTTCATTTTTGGGCCGTCCGTGTATATTCTGAGTTTATTTGTATTTGAGCTGTCACTCGGCTCCTCATGTAGTTGTATAGTGAAGCTCTTTGTGTGTGTGTATGTTTTGGGTACTTTGTCATAGGGTGAGAGAAGCAGTGGGTTGTCCTCCGCATACTCTTTTAAGATGTTTGTGTGGTGTGCGCTAGGCTCATGCACCCATAGGTTTAGGGCCCATAGCCTAAAGGCAGCTGTAGCCGCCTCTTGTTTTACGTGTAGGTGTAGTGGCGTTAAGCCGATTAAGGCTTCTAGAGCTACTGTGGGGGTAGTCCTCATGCACCCTGTTGTTGCTACACATGCCAGTCTTTGGAACTGCTGTAGCTTGCTTATCGTTGTGATTTGCTTGGTTCTGGGCCACCAGACCATTGCCCCATACGTTATGGAGGGCCTAATTACGCTTTTGTACAGCCATAGCGTAGTTTTAGGGGCTAGACAGGGCATTTTAGGGCATTGGGCATTGCCAAAATGAGATGGTGGCCCTTTTTATTTTGTTTTCGAGGTGTTTAGCCCAATTCAGTTTGTTGTCTAGTGTGATGCCTAGGTATTTAACTTCCTCAGAGAGGTGTAGTTGCGTCTCAAAAAGTCTGTTGATATGTACCTAGGTTGCGCTTGTTTGTAAACATTACTAGTTCTGTTTTGCATGGGTTTACGTTTAGACCATAGTCTGTGCACCATGTTTCAACTATTTTAAGAGCATTGTTCATCAGGTTGCATGCAACGCTGGCAAAGTGTCCAGATATTAGTATTGCTAGGTCATCTGCATATCCCACCGTAAAGAAGCGATTGGCGTTTAGTTTGGTGATTAGATCATTTGCCACCAAGTTCCACAGAAGTGGTGACAGTACTACGCCCTGAGGACATCCTCTTGCCACCACTCCTCTTGTGTCCCCCTTTAGGTCGACACTGTAACATGTTTAAGATCCAATCTACCAGAGTTGGTTCCACCTTATGCTTTTGGAGGGCTGCGTTAATGCTGTTGAAGTTTGTTTTATCAAAAGCGTTTTCTATGTCAATGAAGGCAGCTAGGCAGAGTGTTTTGTTTATTATGTCTCGCTCTAATCTCCCTACAACTATGTGTAAAGCTGATTCGGTGGATTTGCCCGCGCTATACGCATGTTGTTGGGGGTGTAGGGGTGTTAGCGTGAGTATGTTGTCCCTAATGTGTCTGTCGCATAGTCTTTCCAGAGTTTTTAGTAGGACAGAAGTTAGACTAATAGCCCTGTATGATTTTGCTTCGCTGTAGTCACTTTTACCAGGCTTTGGTATGAAGATGACCCTGACCTCTCTCCAGGTCATGGGTACATATCGCAAGGCTAGACATGCCTTGAGTATGGTTGTCAGCGCCCCCACTATGTACGGTGCTCCCCACTGAAGGAGGCCGGGGAAAATATCACTGGGGACTTGTATGTTTGGAACGTGTTTATGGCCCAGTTTACCTTTGACCTGTTTATCACAGAGTGCGCGACCGCCCAATCCTTTGTTGTTGGCGTTGTACACTCCGTTTCATGCCACTCAATGACATTGTCTATTCGGCACCCGGGAAAATGTGAGTGATGCAAAAGTTTGTGTGTTTCCGCTGTTGTTTTTGTATATGTATTGTCTTGTTTTTTCAGGGAACCGATATCCTGCTTTGGTTCCGCTGCAAGGATTTTCCTAATTCTGTTGGCTTTGCAGTTTGATTCAATGTTTGTACAGAACTTTTTCCACCTACTACGACCGCTGTGACGAATATTTTTCTTGTATTTGGCTTGGGCCTTTTTGTATTCGTCCCAGTCCTCGTCGTCGTAGGTGTTCATAGCTCTGTTAAATAGTTTGCGTACTTTGTTTTTGAGTTTTACTAGTCCCTTTGACCATCCTTTCCTCTCAGCGTTGGCCTCCCTGGCCACGGTGAGGGGGCAGGCTGTTTCAAAGCTTTTGGTTAGACTAACCGTGATGTGTTTGATTGCATTTTCTATGTCTGTTGTGTTTGTAATTGTTTGAACCGGTGTCGGATCGCCGAGGTTTTGCTTCAGCGAGTTTATGTACACCTCCTTGTTTGTTTTGCGAGGGTTCCGGTGTGGTGCTGGTGTTGTGGTGTTTAGTTTTAACTCGTACCTGATCCATCTATGGTCGGAGCATGAGGATTCCCCTGATACCCTCCAGTTCTGCACGAGGTCTGGGCAGTTGCCTGATACCATGGTCAGATCTGATGGTGCGATGTCGTCTTGTTACGTAGGTTGGTTCTGTACCTTTGTTTGCTAGGGAGAGGGTGGTGGAGAAAATGTAATTTACCAAGTCATCTCCCCTTCTGTTTGACGTTTGCATGCCCCATATGGGGTGATGTGCATTTGTGTCAGCTGATATTATAAGTTTCATGTCATTTAGTTCACAGTGTCTTACCAGATCCGTGACATCGTTTGCTGTGATTGCTTCGTCAGCGGGCATGTAAGCTGACGCAAGCGTAATGACGGCAGTCTCTCCGTTGACAATGCCACGGATACTGGCCGTTGCCAGGTCCCTGAAACAGAACTCGGTGAGGGGCACTGATGTTAAGTTTCGTGGTACATAAATGCACGCACGTGGGTTAGGGCAAGTGCTGTCGTATAGTAACTTACCATCCATGTTTGTTAGACCACAGATGCGCCCCGCCCTGATCCACGGCTCCTGGATCAGGGCTGTGGTCTCGTTGTTTGCCTCCAGCACTCTGCGCAGGTTGGCCGTAGCAATGAGGCTGTGCTGGAGGTTGCATTGGATGACACTACAGAGGGGTTGGGTCACCATCATGATGGCTTCCCTCTTCCTCTGGTGTCTCCAGGTCCAGCAGCTCCTCAAGGTCGGCACACATCTCCTCCATCGGCTTTGAGCGCGACGGTGTGGGAGACGAGTGCGACGGCACAGCCTTAGGGGTCTCCTCTATGTTTGCTATGGGGTGTTGCGAGGGGCTGGATGTGTTGTCGGTGTGTTTGGTAGGGGGGAGTGTCCTCTAAGGCTCCATCCTTGTTGTAGAACCTCACATAGACATTCCCCAAATTGTTAGCGAGTCTCCTGTCTCTCCTCAGGATCTCCGGGATCAGACCTGCAAGGATCCCGGCGGCGACAAACAGAATATCGTCCTCCAGTCTGTTGTGGGTGTAGACGGACCACGTGTTTATTTGAGCCCACTTGTTCTGGTCAGCCAGCACCAAACTGGTGTCCTCCAGGGAGTTTGTACACTCTGGGATGAAGATGGCTGCCCGAACTTTTTTGGTGAGCTCACTTTGTTTTACCACCTTTAGTCGGGGGCAATCTGCTGTATTGATGTTTGTGACGGTGCTCACAAGCCACCCCAGCGAGGGCTCATCCTCACACCACAGCTTCAGGGCTCCCTCTGTGATGATTGGCCTGCCCATGAAACGCGGTGAGAAGTTTAGAGCGGGGTTCTTCACATCTTCCAGGATGCGCCTCTCCAGGAACTTCTTCACTTGGGTGGCCTGTTCGTCCGTGGCTTGGTTGTTGTCGGCCCTAACCACCGCTACCTGCAGGTTGCTTTGGGCAACCTCCGCGTAGCTGGGAGGCGCGCGACGTGTGTTGTCTAGTTTTTGTTTCTTATGTTCACCTCTCGGTGACATAGTCTCGTCCGGTCGCGACCTTTTGCTCGGTTCCCCTTGGGCCGGGGCCTGTGCCGATCTTGCGATCGCCAAGGCCACCCGCTTTTTACGGTTGTGCCGGTTGTCGTGCTTGGTTCTCATCCCCATACCTTTGCAACCAATGGTCACGGCAGTTACTACGGGCAAGCCCATAGTTGTCGCCGGCGGGGCATGCGGTACAGGGTTGGATACCTTAGCGCTTTTTGCTCTCTGTTTAAAATAATGGCTTGGACCGGGTCCTTTCCCAACGGGGGCTTCTGGTTTCGCCGCAACCCGTTATTCCCTTACCTGTCCTTGCCCTTTTTTGTTTTTGTCGTAACTTCCATGTTAGTTATTGCTATTCTAGCCTAAGCATACGTTTTGGTGGGGTTAAAAAGTCCAGTAGAGGAGTGTTTCCGTAGAGTGATCTAGCTGTTGTCAATACGCTCTGGTTAAGCTGTAACTGTATCGTAGGCATGGAGGTTGATCCGTTTCATGATAAGATTGTATGATGTAAACTTAATGGCTATCGACTTTAGTTTTTGCCCTTTTATTACTTCTGACGCAGGTAATTTCGGATTGCTTTATAAAGAAAATGAGCGTTAAATATTTTGCCTCACGCCATGTTACTATCTAATTTAATCTAAACGACTGAGACGCAGAATATTGCGGGTTCGATTACCGCCGCGAGACAAATTTTGTATGATCTGAAAGTATTTATGTCGTCTGGGTGTTTCTAGTATTTTAAAAAAAAGTATATAATTAGTATATCACTCATAACACAAGCTCTGCTTACTTTGGGGCATGATGATGTTGTGCGAAATGTCTGGTATTATATATTATTCAATGTCATCTTTTTATGCCATTTTATGATGATAACTTTACCAATGCTAAACGATTATAATCTCAGATTAAGATCTACGACATGTTTAAACTGTTCATTAATTAATAAATAAATATTAAAAGACAATCCACGCAACATCATCTTGCCCCAAACTAAGCATAGCTATGGGAACTAAATGACTGATATTATATTTATATATTTTCAAATACAAACTTATGTTATGTTTACATTCAGACATAAAATTAATTATACTAATATAATGTTTATCACAAACCCACCAACAATACTGAAGAAATAGAAACGAGGATTGCAAAAACTTGGAAGAAATTCTGGAGCATGAAAGAAATTTTAAAAGGTACATTGCCTATACGGTTAAAGAAAATAATAGTAGACTCTTGCCTACTCCCCACACTCACGTACGGCTGCCAGACTTGGTCATACACAACATAAGCTAAAGATAAATTAGCAAAATGTCAAAGAGCCATAGAAAGAAATGTAATGAAAATAAGACTTATCGATAAAATCCGCCACAAAGATATAAGATCCAAAACCAAATTAATTGACGTTCTAGAGCACGCGCTAAAAATGAAGTGGCAATGGGCGTGTCACGTAGCCAGAATGCACAAGGAAAGATGGGCTACCACAGTCACAGCCTGGAAAGGTCCAAAAGGAAAAAGAAGAGTTGGCTGGCCACTAACTAGATGGACAGACAAAATAAGAGAGTCCTGAAGGAAACAGAAACAGACTGGTCTGAAACGGCAATAGATCGCGACAGATGGAAGGAACTGGAGGAGGCCTTTACCCGAGAGGGGTCCTAACTAAATATAATATACAAGAAAACACACAATGAAACACAAATACAATTTATTCAAATTATTTTAAGTACTAAATTATATAAGAATGTTTATCATATTTAAATTTAAAATGCATGTATATATTTAACTAACACCTAAGTTAAGGAATAAACAGGCTTTTTTATTTTTATTTATTTTATTTATTTATAATGTTTATCACACAAATGTTTGTTCTGGAAGGCAATGGAACCCTCAACCAACAGCGTAGAAGGCAGAGCTATTATGAACTGAGCTAGTCTTTTTTTCGAGTTTTTTAAGTTTAAAATGTGTTGTTTTTATTCATAATATCAGACGATTATCGATTACGAATGCCGATTATCAAACATTCTTTATGAAAAACTTCTTTCTCGATTAAATATAATGTCTTCCAATACCTACCCAAATATATTTTTTCTCGCAGGTGAGAAAACGGTATCCTTTGAGTTTTTGCCAAGCAGGTAAATATTGAAAGGCTTACTCGTGTTAGGACCGAAATCCTCATTGATGAAAAAATAAATAAGTTCTGATCGTAAAATTTATGAGCGCTATACTACACTTGCGAGCTTTAAACTGGAATCGCGTAATGGCGAGATGTTCAAGAATATTTTTTTCAATTTTTATGCAGTGAACTATGAATTGTGGTATATCAATTGAAAGGTAATGTTAGTTAGGTAGGTAAAGTAGTTTTTAGCTTTAAAATCAGTGCTTCCCCGTTCGACCCAAGTTTTTTCTACCCAATAGGTATTTTGCTCCTTTCTACCCAATCCAACAGTACAGACACCGTAATATGTATAAAATATCGAACTAGATAAAACTATTACTCACAGTAACTTAAAATTTTGTACCTACAATATGGAGGTAATAATATTTCATGCTAATGTTTATGCTCTCTTTAAACGATGATGATAATTCTAAGAATTGCACGTGTATTACGTGCAATTCTTAGAATTATCATCATTAGGTCTCTTTCCACTCTTCCTATCTTACCTGTCACTTCTGTCAGTAGTTTTTTTTTTTTTTTTTATAAATAATGCCGGACATTTCACACAGCATTATCTGGCCTCAAAGTAAGCAGAGCTTGTGTTATGGGTACCACATGACTGATATACTACTTATGTACTTTTTTTTTTTGTTTAAATACATACATATTATACATAGAAACACCCAGACCTGAGACGAATACTTGCAGATCATACAAACATTTGTCCCGCAGCGGGAATCGAACCCGCAACCTTCTGCGCCTCAGGCAGGCTTTCGCCTACTGCGCCACAGAGGTCGTCAGTTTCTAGACCTACTAACTTAATGGTTTACATTAAATACGCGCAATAATATGTTTTTGGTTGAACGGATAAAAATAATATTGGGTAGAAACATTGTGGGTTGAACGGCGAAGCACTCTTTCAAGTGATATCAAGATTGATTGATTGATTTCAAATTAATTAAATATCCTACCTAAATTTAGGGAATTACTGCAATAGGTTAAAGTTGTAGACGTCTCAATGCAGTAGGCAGTAATATGAAAAAATATGTTTTTATTTACAATGTTCATTTTAAACCCCCTCAATATTCTCTATTACACCCTTATAACCGCTAGTAAATTTAAGTCTTCGTCTGACTGTCCACTTGCTCAAATTCCTCCCTCAAAGCTGCTGCTGGATGTCTACGCCGCTCAGGTGTCGATTTCGGAAAGAAGTGGTATGTGTAAGTAGTGCATCACCGTTGTCGAGACCCTGGTCTCCGGACTAAGTTCCCAGTCTTGCTGAATCTCTTGTACACTTTGGAGACACAGGACTGGCTTAGGTGAAGCTGTCAAGCGATACTACGCTGAGACAACCTTGCTTAATTAGGCTGACGATTAGAGCAGCTTTCCATTTTACGTTCCATAACACAAGGTACTTGTTGGTTATGATATCAAAAGAGTTTGATAGCTACCAAATTACCTTTCAAATGATACACCGCAATTCCTAGTTCATTGGACAGAAATTGTAAAAAATTGTCTTGATCGACTCGCGATGAAGCGATTCCAGTTTAAAGCTCGCGAGTGTCGGCTCTCAAATCGGCATGTCCTAGAACCACAAAAAAATCGAAGACACGCCAAGTGCACGAAAGAAGCCTCTGAATTCTAGTTTAATCCTTTCACCACTGGTTTGAAATAACTAGTGACACAATGAGAAGAATATTAGAAAATAAGTTATCCAAATGCATGTAACACACAGTGAAGGTTTCCGAAGTCAGTAAGGTTAAGAATGAATGACTAGAGGTTAGATACCAAACCAATTCAACACCAACACATATGCATATAAAAAATAATTGTAAGGGCCTTATAATTTTTAAATATATTTTTTTAACTTTATTTGGTTTCAAAATCAGGCTATTACTCAAAATCTAATAAAGCGTAACTATCAGTTATACCCAACTATAAAATTCCGGGTTTCTTCAAACAGCTACTTAGTCGGTAGTTAGGGAAGATACTATCCGATATCAAAAAACCGGCCAAGTGCGAGTCGGACTCGCGCTCCGAGGGTTCCGTACAAACCTATAGGTTTATAAGTAAAATTTCACCCATCACGACAATCGAGTCATAGTTGGATGATGTAACAAAAATTTTCAGTTTTCGCAATTTATCCTTTATCTGTGCTATAAGACGTTGCTTTGTACCTAATACCTAATTTCAAGAATCTGAGTTCACGGGAAAGACCCTGTAGGTTTTGATTCCCTTGAGAGTTGCGAGTTTGAATATATGCAACTCAAATTGTTGTTTCTCTTGATTGCGTTGACATAGATGTTTGATTTTGTTACAGCTTAAAGGTATTATAGACCCAAATATTTTATATGAATTTCAATTTAATACCTCTACGCGGTCATGAGAAAAGGGTTAGTAAGTTTAAAATAATTAAAAATATTTTTATTATATGATGTAACTAAAAATGTACGGTTATCGCAATTTATCCTTTATTTGTGCTATAAGACGTTGCTTCGTACCAAATTTCAAGATTCTGAGTTCACGGGAAGTACCCTGTAGGTTTTGATTCCCTTGCGAGTTGCGAGTTTGAATATATGCGACTTAAATTGCTGTTTCTCTAGATTGCGTTGACATAGAAGTTTGATTTTGTTACAGCTTAAAGGTATTATAAACTTGAGTGTTTTATATGAATTTCAATTTAATACCTTTACGCGTTCATGAGAAAAGAGGTAGTAAGTTTAAAATTATTAAAAATATTTTTATTATATAATGTAACTAAAAATGTATGGTTATCGCAATTTATCCTTTATCTGTGCTATAAGACGTTGTTTCGTACCAAATTTCAAGATTCTGAGTTCACGGGAAGTAACCAGGGACAGAAGACCTGAGTATTTGATATAAATTTCAGCTTGATACCTCCACGCGTTCCTGAGAAAAAGTGTCTTGACAGACAAACGGACAGACGGACGGATAGATAATTGATTCAGGCGTGACTTTGCGGAAATCCATTACAAAACATTAAACAGATGGACAAATATTTAGTACAATTCCGCTAATCTATTCCTAAAGAGTTACCTCCAAAAGAAATTCGACACGTGTTTCGCCTCTCCACGAGGCATCCTCAGGAACACTTGACTCACTCCGCACCCCGACGAAAAAACACTCTGCTCTGCAGACTTGTTGCTACGACCAACGTCAGAATAAGACTGGGCCATTCGCGCTCCAACTTTACTATTTATACACTCAGTCAGACCACCGGACTGCCACGCCACCCGTATGAATCAGCGCCAGCTGTTGTAAACAAACGTAATAGCGGTGTTTTTTCGTCGGGGTGCGGAGTGAGTCAAGTGTTCCTGAGGATGTCTCGTGGAGAGGCGAAACATGTGTCGAATTTCTTTTGGAGGTAACTCTTTAGGAATAGATTAGCGGAATTGTACTAAATATTTGTCCATCTGTTTAATGTTTTGTAATGAATTTCCGCAAAGTCACGCCTGAATCAATTATCTATCTTAGGTCAGCAAGTACAGCTGTACAGGCAAAACTTTACATCAAAATCACTAAGTCACATCGTATTGCTGCCCAGAATGTTTGGTTCAATCAACAGTGTAAACAATTGGGGGTATTTCCATCTTATATAAATATTCGTTCAAATACACATAGTCGAGCTGCTAATATTGCTTTGAATAAAGCTAAAAAGATATGGCTAGATGAAGAAGTTCGGTATTGGTTTTCAGTAAGGGACCATCTAAAAAACCACCTTAAAGTTTTGTACACAGAGTTAGTTTTTTCGTTACACAACATAGAGTTTGACCTTTTGGATAGTAAAGCAAGGGAATATGCTTCGGAGGAGGCTCACGAAAAATATTTGATACAATCGAGAAAATTAGATAAATTGGTTAGAGATAAGCGAAGTCAGGATAGTCAAACCAATGTAGATTATGGTAGCTTACAGAATTATCAACAAACGTGTCCTCATACATTTCACCAACGTGTTCAAAATCTTACCAGCGTGCAGTTTTCAGCTTCTGAATCCTCGCTGTTAGAAAAAGGACTCAAATACAATATACAGCCCGTTATATCTAAAAAACCGTTGGAGTCCTTAGCAGTAGATTCGGAAATGGCAATTTTCAGAGCTAAAAAAGATGAGACCGTTAAATACCAACTTGCATCACAAATAAAGCAATCCTTCAGTTCTTCCACCACGTTGCCAATGCTATCAGAAGCCCGAATCTATAAAACTTTGAAAGACAAAATTGTCCAAAACGACTTAGTGGTTTCTAAAGCTGATAAGGGTAATACAGTAGTTATTTTAGACAGAATAAGTTATATTCAGAAGGTTTATGATGTTATACAAGGTAATGATTTCGAACGATTAGGTTCTGACCCAACTAAGACTTTTACATCAGAGTTAAAGAATATTACAAAAACCACATCGTATGTATCGCCAGACTCGATGAAGTATATTGTCCCGATGAATCCTAGGTCCCCTATGTTGTACGGTTTGCCCAAAATACATAAAGATAACATTCCTATACGCCCAGTAGTGTCGTATATCGGTGCTCCAGCATATAATTTATCAAAACATTTGAACTATTGTTGTAAATTAATAATATTGTTAATTTACTAGTAGTTTATCAATATTCTATGTGTTTAATTTACAACAAAAACACTGCTTTAGTATTTGTTAAAAGCAGTGTTTTGACTTCGATGGTTTTGGCAGATCCGCTGTACTTGACTCGACCAATCAAAGACCGGCGCCATAGTCGCCTGTTATGATTGGGAGGGGAACATTAACAAAAAGAGCACCTGACAGCCAATCTCGGCAGTCGAGCAAGAATCATCGAAGGATAAAGTACTATCTCTATTGGTTAAAGTTTTGAATCTGAATACTGTGTTTTATTGGGTAATTACAGTGGTAATTAATATAAATGAGTGTGGTTTGAACGTGAGTACTATTTGTTTTATTTTTCTCATAACTAACCGCTTTACCTCCTATTCTAGTTAGTGCAACTTTTATTATCTGAAACGTTTTAGACATAGTCAACATTTCAGAAGTGGGATTCGAACATTGTAACTTGCGTTAATTAGATATTAGGATTTTTTTTTCTTTTACCGACTTAATTAATGCATGTACCATCCGTATTTTAATGAAAATAATTAAACTAATTTACCTACGTACATACTGAATGCCTAATAATAATTTCCCTATAGATAAAGACCCTAGACTATAGCATAGCGTAATGCTAACAGACCTATTATATTCAAATCAATGATGCATGCCCACAAACATTTTATATCCTGCTTTAATCAAACTAATAAATGAGTTTTAATCATACCTTATATATCTATTACTGGTTATTTTACACTTGTCCGTTTAGGTACGTTTAGGCTTTGTAGTCTTGTTAACACAAATACTTTCGCGTGTTTCTATCACTTCCAGCACTACCTCATGGAAAGAATACCTAGTTCTAAGGAACGCGCAGTGGCCATGCCGACCATGAGCCCAATACTCCTGGGATCAAGTTTAATTCGGCAGACAACTGACAACCAGCGCGCCACCCTGCGTTCAGGCAGCCCAGCCGAACAACGAAGCAGCCAGCACGCCAACAACATCATTCACCAGCGTGCTTCCCAGCGCTCGAGCAGACCTACGAGCCGTCGCAGGAGTCACAGCAGTCGGCGCACCCGCAGCCGCTCTTACGAGCGAGCTAACAGCCAAAACAACCAGCGTGCTACAAGCGGTATTGCCTGTCAACACGGACGCCAGCGCACCAGCAGCCGTACTTGCCAGCGAGACAACAGATGCCACAATCAACATGCTACTCATCGGCCAGGCAGCCTTGCTAGGCGGCGCAGCAGGAGTCGCAACAGCCAGCGCGCCAGTAGCCGCGTCAGGACCACCCCGCGTTCAGGAAGCCGTGCCAATCGGTACAGCAGAAGCCGCAGCCGTATTCGCGACCGCCAGCACTCCAACAGCCCCAGAAGCCAACGAGCCAGCAGACCTAACGATCACCGTGTCTGCAGCCAGTCTTACGAGCACACCGGGCAGCACACCAAGCGGCACACCAGCAACTGCACCTGCCAACAAGCCGAAAGCAGCGGGGTTGCAAACAACCATAGGTCGCGCAGTCCACATCAACGGAGCAACGAAGGTCAGTGCCCTACTGCTAGTAATATACAAGGTAGAACACTACTATTAACTAGCCCTACGAATCCTCGATCAGAAGTTCACAATGAAACTCCTACTCAACCACAAGGTACAAATCAATATCTTGCTGATCTTGTGACAATTATAAAATCTATGTCCAGTAACAACTTAGACAGGTTAGATTCTATGAAAAATACGGTGCCCGAATTCGATCCATGTAAAAAGGAACAGACTATGACCATGTGGATTCACAAGGTCAATGAATGTGCAACCATTTATGGTTGGGCAGAAAAACAAATCATCCATTTTGCACTCCCTAAACTGAAAGGTGTTGCTCAGCGGTGGTACGAGGGTCTCCCGTCTGTCTTATTTACATGGGCTGAATGGCAGGAGAAGCTTTTAGCTGCATTTCCTTCAGAGGAAATTTATGGGCAAATGTTAAGTGACATGTTAGCTAAGCGGGCTCGTTTCACAGATTCACTAGAGGAATATTACTACGAAAAACTGTCTCTTGTAAATAGGTGTAGTATTTCTGGAAAACGAGCTGTTGAATGTATCTTACATGGCATTGACGACCGCTCAGTTAGATTAGGCGCTGAAGCCGCACAATTTACCGATCCTAATAAATTATTGTCATTTTTGCGAAATGCCCGAAATATAAAAGCAAACATGGATCGCAGACCTGTTACAGGGTTGCCCCTTAAACCGCAAGCAAACCCTCCATCAGCTAAGTCTTTTCGTTGCTCAAATTGTAAGAAAGACGGTCATTATACCTCACAGTGCACACAGCCTCTTAAGAAATGTACGCGATGTAATAGGATCGGTCATGAAACCGAGCAATGTTATGCCAAAATTCATACAAATGAAAGGCTGTTATGCGTATAGATTTTAAAGATGCACTTAATACAACTTTGCCTCTTTCACCTAACACAAAGACTTCTCCAGCTGGTTTAGGAGTGGAACCTAATCAGAAGTATTATAAAACTGCAGTCGTTAATGGGTACCAAACCATCGCTTATATTGATTTTGGCAGTGAATGCTCGATGATGCGCGTTACTGAATTCAAAAATGTCGGAACCAGTTTAAGTGTCAATGACCTTCCAACGCTTCGGGGTTTTGGTAACGCTATTGTAAGTTGTATAGGAAAACAACGGGTTCAGGTTGTTATTGACGGTGTCGAAGCCGATTTGGACTTGCTGATTGTCCCAGATGAGACAATGCATGTTCCTTTAATAATAGGACAGACGTTCACCGAGCAACAACATATAGTAGTACGGAAGACTAGCAATAGTTTAGAGATCACGCGGCTTGACAATTTAGATTTCACTGTTAGCAATAAAGTCAGGATCTACTGCAGCGACAATATTGAGGTCACTGGAATCACTGTAGTAGGTGTTCACTCTGATAAAATCTCTAGTGGAGAGGTTTATGTAGAAGGTGGGGTTAGGTTTTTCAAGGGTATTCGCTACTTTGTTTTATCAGGACTATATAACTTTGGGGATGATGGCAAGGGGCACATAGTTCTTAATAATACTTCTACAACACCAATAGTGTTACCCAATGACCTCTTGATCGCTCGCGGTCTCCTAGCTCAGGCCGAAAATCTCTCTCAAATCATGACCATTACTGAACACATTTCCGCTGAAAAGCAAATTGACGAATTGACCGAATCTGATGTCAGCATTGGCAATGGCTTAAATTCCACCCAGAAGAGTAAACTACTGAATTTGCTTAATGAACACCGTAATTGTTTTGCTTTTTCCTTATCAGAACTAGGCCTTACAAAAGTTGGTAATATGACTATCAACCTCCATGATAGTGAACCTGTTGTTTATAGGCCCTACAGACTAGCTTTTAGTGAAAAGGGGAAAGTAAGAGAGATGATATCTGAGCTATTAGAAAATAACATAGTCCGTCCATCGACTTCCCCGTATGCCAGTCCCATTGTCATTGTTAGAAAGAAAACCGGGGAACTCAGGTTATGCATAGATTACCGCGCACTTAATAAGAAAACTATAAAAGAAAACTACCCGATGCCACTAATCAACGATCAGTTAGATGTCCTGTCGGGCAATACATTTTACACTACCCTTGACCTCGCCTCAGGGTATTATCAGATACCAATCGATGAAGCCGACAAACACAAGACGGGGTTTGTTACGCCGGATGGACACTATGAATTCAACCGTATGCCATTCGGGCTCGCCAATGCACCAGCTACGTTTCAAAGAATAATAAACCAGGTATTAGGGACCTTGCGTCATAAAGAAGCATTAGCATATCTTGACGATATAATTATCCCAAGCACAACTTTTGACGAGGGCATAGAGAGACTGAAAGCAGTTTTGGTCCTCTTCTCTCAAGCCGGTCTAACTCTTAAACTGCCGAAATGTGTTTTCTTTGGTTCTTGTGTCAATTATTTAGGGTTTGAGGTGTCTTCTGAAGGTATACGCCCTGGTAATAGAAAGATAGAGGCCGTTGAGTGCTTTCCAGTACCACAAAATCAACACAATGTTAGACAATTTCTGGGTCTTGCTAGTTTCTTTCGGCGGTTTGTACCACAATTTTCTGTTATTGCAAGGCCTTTGACACAGCTTTTAAAGAAAGACTGCAAATGGGTTTGGAATACAGATCAGGAGAACTCATTTCGTCAGCTTCAAAAATTACTTTGTCAAAGACCAACTTTAGCATTATACAATCCTCAGGCTTATACCGAACTCCACACTGACGCTTGCAAAGTTGGAGTTGCTGGTATATTGTTACAAAAGGATATTCAAAATGTCCTTAAACCTGTAGCCTACTTCAGTAGACAAACTACACCCGAAGAGCAGAATTATACATCCTATGACCTGGAAACTCTTGCTGTGGTAGCGTCATTACATAAATTTCGTGTGTATCTTATTGGGGTTTCTTTCAAGGTTGTCACAGACTGTAATTCCTTACGCGCTACTTTTCAAAAGAGGGACATGATTCCTCGCGTAGCTCGGTGGTGGGAGCAAATGCAGGAATTCAATTTCAGCATTGAATACAGGGCAGGCCAGCGCATGGCTCATGTCGATGCGCTAAGCCGGAACCCTATCCAAGATACCCGTATGGTGCTTTCTGTCAATGATTCTGATTGGCTTTGTACTGTTCAAAGCGCCGACGATGAGATACAAAGAATTATAGGAATCTTGAAAAACCCTGACATGGACAATGTGGTCGACATAAAATCGAACTTCAAGGTGAAAAATAATAAACTGTTTAGAATCACTTCCGACGGGGACAGATGGGTTGTACCCAAAGGTGTCCGCTGGCAAATATTAAAACAAAATCATGATGACATTGGTCATTTTGCCATTGATAAAACCCTAGATCGAATTAAAGCCACTTTTTGGTTTGCAAAAATGCGTAAATTTGTGAAAAAATATATTAATGCTTGCCTTGAATGCGCTTATTCAAAATCGTCTGGTGGAAGGAAACCAGGTATGCTACACCCAATCGAAAAAATTGACAATCCGTTCGATACTATACATTCTGACCACATTGGCCCTTTCGTCCGCAGCACAAGAGGTAATATGTATGTCCTTGTTCTTATAGATGCATTTACTCGTTACATATTTCTGAAACCAGTTAAAAACACAAAATCTCAAACCACTGTCAGAGTTTTTATGGAATATTTTGGTATATTTGGTGTTCCTCGTAGGGTCATAACGGACCGTGGTGCGTGTTTTACTAGCGAGTCCTTTAACAAATTTGTTACCGAACGAAATATAAAACATGTTCTTAACGCTGTGGCAACTCCTAGGGCAAACGGCCAAGTGGAACGCTACAATAGGACTCTGGTAGAATCATTAACGGCTAAATGTGTAGGCACGGCTGAAAATAAGTGGGACGAACACTTGCCTGATGTACAATGGGGTTTGAATAATACTTTCAATAGAGGCATAAACTGCACACCATCTGAAGCGTTGTTCGGAACCAGGCCATATGGTACTAGTGATAGTCGAATTAGAGCAGAATTGGCAGATGATGTTACATATTCATCAGATCAGGGTTTACCCAAGTTGAGAGAACAGATAAATGATCACGTTAAATCCTATCAAGAAGCCCAGAAAAAGGCTTACGATGACAAACATCGCCAATCTCCGATATATGCTGTAGGGGATCTAGTTAGAGTCGAACGTCAAATTCCCTCTACAGGCAGTAGTAGAAAACTTATACCTAAATATCAGGGCCCTTTTAGAATAACGAAAGTGTTTGACTTAGACAGATATCAAATCGAGGATACACCGATAACAAAAAAGGGGAATAGGTTGTACTCTACTATTGTGGCTGTAGACAAAATTAAGCCTTGGCTTACCTTTAAGGGGCCACACTATGACTCTACTAGTAGTGAGGGTGAATAGAGCACATTTATATCATGAGCTGTATATATATATATATGTATATATATATACCTCCTCGTACTATGTGTATGTTGATTATGATGATTACTATAAAATAATTTTAAGGTACATTATATCCTCTGGATTATTGTCCGGCGTTGGTATAATTTAACAAAATACCCTCTGGACTATTTTACCCTCTGGATTATTGTCCGGCGTTGGTATAATAAGTCCCACGATACCCTCTGGACCAAATATGTCCAGCGTTGGTATATTTTAACAAAATACCCTCTGGATTATTGTCTGGCGTTGGTATAATAGTCTCACGATACCCTCTGGACCAAAAAAGTCTGGCGTTGGTATTATATAACAAAATACCCTCTGGATTATTGTCCGGCGTTGGTATATTCTAATAAAACCTTCTAAAATACGTAGTCCATTCTTTATAATTATTGTACAATAATGAAATGATTGTGATACTAAGTAGTTGATGCACTTACACACTGTTAAATGTATTGTTAAATTTACTTATATCTAGTTAATAATTAATAAGCATGAGGTCATACTTTTGATCTTTGGATGGCCGACTGTTGTAAATTAATAATATTGTTAATTTACTAGTAGTTTATCAATATTCTATGTGTTTAATTTACAACAAAAACACTGCTTTAGTATTTGTTAAAAGCAGTGTTTTGACTTCGATGGTTTTGGCAGATCCGCTGTACTTGACTCGACCAATCAAAGACCGGCGCCATAGTCGCCTGTTATGATTGGGAGGGGAACATTAACAAAAAGAGCACCTGACAGCCAATCTCGGCAGTCGAGCAAGAATCATCGAAGGATAAAGTACTATCTCTATTGGTTAAAGTTTTGAATCTGAATACTGTGTTTTATTGGGTAATTACAGTGGTTATTAATATAAATGAGTGTGGTTTGAACGTGAGTACTATTTGTTTTATTTTTCTCATAACTAACCGCTTTACCTCCTATTCTAGTTAGTGCAACTTTTATTATCTGAAACGTTTTAGACATAGTCAACACTATTTATTAAAATCGAAATCAAATTTTAATCCCAGATATAGTTTAAAAAATTCTTTGGATTTAATAGACAAGATTAAAAATATCAGTTTGCCTAGCAGTGCTAAGTTGGTGTCGTTGGATGTAGAAAGTTTATTTACAAACGTTCCATATGGGGAGTGTTTGCAGATACTAGAAGGTCATTTTGAAAGACAGCGTATGCACCCAGGAGAGGTAGATGAATTGATATCTTTAGCCAAAGTCTGTATGGAACAGAATTACTTTCGATTCAACAACCAATACTATAAGCAGAAAGAAGGTTTAGCTATGGGATCTCCACTAAGTCCACTCATGGCTGATATTTTCATGGACTATTTTGAAAATAAATTTATTATAGGTCAACCTAATATCTTATATTATTACAGGTATGTCGATGACATTATTATGTGCTGGAACGGTACTCTTCGACAAATTGATATGTTTGTTAATAAAATTAATAGATTACATCCCAAAATTAAATTCAAATTAAAAGTAGAAGTTGATAGTTACCTCAACTTTTTGGATTTAACTGTTACAAGAATGGGCGAGAAACATGATTTCAAAATTTATAGGAAACCTACGTATACAGACGTTACTATTTCGGAGACATCTTGTCACCCTCGTCAACATAAACTGGCAGCTTACCGTAGTTTTGTTCATAGATTGATGACAGTACCACTTTCTCAAGAGAATTATAATACAGAGCTTACCATACTTTATCACATAGCTGAGAGTAACGGCTACAAAAGAAATATAGTCGACAGTCTAATTAGGAGCAAACGTTCTAGTATTGTTCGTTCTCTTTTGTACCCAGTGCGTCCTGATAGACCAGAAAGATATTTAGGTAGCCTGACCTACATGGGATCCATTAGTGATAGGATTCCAACACTTTTTTGAGAAACAAGGTAAGAGTGGCCTTTAAAACCAACAACACTTTAAAACGGATTTGTAATGGAAAAGACAGATTAGAGAACCATAAAAAATCAGGGGTTTATAAATTAACTTGCGATGAATGTAATGGTGTTTATGTGGGTCAAACCGGTCGTAATTTTGAAACTAGGTACAAAGAACATATCGCAGCTTATATAAATAATTGTCCAGAAAGGTCTCATTTTGCCAAACATTTGATAGATTCAGGACATTCATTGAGTAATAATAATACTTTTGAAATTTTACACACATGCGAAAAAGGTTTTAGAATGTCTGTACTAGAAACTTTAGAAATAACAAGACATAATTCATTAGATTTTACACTGTTGAACGAATTAAATACAAGTTTTCCAAGATCACCGCTATAACGTTTGTTTACAACAGCTGGCGCTGATTCATACGGGTGGCGTGGCAGTCCGGTGGTCTGACTGAGTGTATAAATAGTAAAGTTGGAGCGCGAATGGCCCAGTCTTATTCTGACGTTGGTCGTAGCAACAAGTCTGCAGAGCAGAGTGTTTTTTCGTCGGGGTGCGGAGTGAGTCAAGTGTTCCTGAGGATGCCTCGTGGAGAGGCGAAACACGTGTCGAATTTCTTTTGGAGGTAACTCTTTAGGAATAGATTAGCGGAATTGTACTAAATATTTGTCCATCTGTTTAATGTTTTGAGACGGACAGACAACAAAGTGATCCTATAAGGGTTCCGTTTTTTCCTTTCGAGGTACGGAACCCTAAAAATGGCCACTTCAATGCCTAATATTTATCAAAACGAATATATATATCGAAAAACTGTTTGAAAAAACTCGTAGTATCTTTAAAAGACCAATCCAACGATATTCCATACGATGGGGTAGTCGAATTTGACGACCGACGAAGGTTGCGGTTTTGATTCCTGCTGCGAGACAAATATTTGTATGATCTGCAAGTATTTGTCTCAGGTCTCGGTGTTTCTATGTATATGTATGTTTTAAAAAAAATGTATATAAACAGAATATCAGTCATATTCACAAGCTCTGCTAACTTTGGGGATGTGTGAAAATGTACGACAAAAATATAATAATGAAATCAACACCATTTTACATGTATGCGAGGTATCCATATAAAACATATTGTTCATTTTTATTTCATAAAAACGTAGTCTTCTCTACGGGGTCACTAATACGTAAACAAATGATAAAACAAATAGTCTACGAGCAAGAGCAAAATTAAGGGCGTACAGACAGGCAGACAGAAAAACTCCGTCTACAAAACGAAGAATTTTGGGGTGGCCAATCAACTCTGTCTCCGAGTTTATAAACTCATACGAAGTATCTAACAGTAGAAGACGACGAAGAAATGCTTTATGAAATGCTAAGTAGTATATTTGTATGTAAAGCTTATCCACATCCAATCCAATTATACACAAAAAACAAACATAAATCTATAGCAATAAATACAAGCACCTCTCACTCGTAGATCTCCCACTTGGATATAGATGTGAAATCTTTCACTTCATTTGGCTCACAGCAGACTTACCATTAAACAAATTATTTGGCAAAACAGCCTGACAATCTTACTAACAACTGCCTAAACCTTTATCTCGAAAGTATAAGGGTGACAATAGCTTGCGCTGAAAGTAAAATAAAAATGGTATGCAATGAGTCAATGAGAGAATCCACTTTCATTTAAATTGTTTACTTGTAAGCTTTCTTATGTAACTTTATGTTCAAAAACATCGTATGCCTAAACAATGTGGCATACATTTTTTTTTTTCATTTTTCATTTTTATGGCTTACTACAGAACATGCTCCAAGACCTGAGGACGGCAAGTCTTGAGGTTGAACTACAAATAACTAAATAATGGCGCAAAAGGTGCAAATGTGCCGGTCTTGATAAGACCTAGATATTTGGAGTTGAGACCCTGGACCCGGGGGGAACAGGAGCCTACCGCGTTTTCAAAATTATCTCACGGCGTCTTGTAAATACATTGCGTGACCCAAGAGCTCCTATCTGGCTCAGCGTATTAGCATTGCCATTCAACGTGGCAATGCCGCAAGTGTCTTGGGAACGCTGCCCTCTGGCAGTGATCTGGATCAGTTGAGCTGATCAGTTTTAAACACTCCTTAGATAGCTCAACTGTTTCACATAATAGTATTTTGTACATTTCTGTAATTATTTTTACTAATGACCAATAGCTCGAAACGTAGGATCACAGTAGGACGGCAAAAGATACATTACGAGGATGAGTACATCTACTTGGGCCAGTTAGCAAGCTTCGAAAACAGACAGGACAAAGAAATCGGTCGCTGAATCGATAATTCCTGGAAGAAATTCAAAATTCAAAATTCAAAATAACTTTATTCATTACAATCACAAGGACCACTTTGAATCGTCTTCTTACATGCTAGTGAATCTAGGTGCCGGTTCCTCCTAACCCCAGTTCAAGAAGAATCCGGCAAGAAACTTGTCTGGTCTTAACACTTTTTTGTATGATCCTTGACAATTTTGTTACGGATGCCGAGTCGAGTTGGAGCAGATTCATCCCAAGCTTTTTTGTCTTCTAAATAATCAGATATTTTATAATATGCTTTAATAGACAGTTTATGTTTAATTACGTTTTTAAATTTGCCAATCGACAAATCTAACACGTCGCTTGGGACCTTGTTATAGAAGCGTACACATTGCCCTATAAATGACTTATTAACTTTAGCGAGCCTAACAGTGGGAACAGCGAGTTTATCTTTATTTCTAGTGTTAATACTATGATTATCGCAATTTTTTTTGAATAAATGAACATTTTTGTGCACATACATTAAATTTTCGTATATATACTGACAAGGCACTGTCATAATATTAATTTCTTTAAACTTATCTCTAAGTGATTCTTTGGGGCCCATGTTATAAATTGCACGAACAGCCCTCTTCTGCAACACAAATATGGTGTTAATATCAGCAGCACTCCCCCACAACAAAATGCCATAAGACATAATGCTATGAAAGTAGCTGAAGTAAACGAGTCTAGCGGTATCTACGTCGGTAAAATGACGGATCTTTTTGACAGCGTATGCGTCAGAGCTGAGTCTCTTCGACAATTTATCTATGTGCGGGCCCCATTGCAGCTTATTATCTAAAGTAATGCCTAGGAACACTGTGGTGTCGACGAGATCTATCTTGTCGTTATTAATTTTTACATTAGCTTTCACCTGTTTAACGTTGGGCAGTATAAAACGAATGCATTTCGTTTTTTTCTCCGTTAAGTAATAAGTTGTTTACATTAAACCATGTTACAACTTTAGAGATTGCATTGTTTACATCGTCAAGATTAGTAAGTCGTCGCTTTAATTTAAATAAAAGTGACGTGTCATCAGCAAACAGTACAATCTCGTGATCATCCTTTACAAGCTTAGGTAGATCATTAATATAAATTAAAAACAAGAATGGCCCGAGTATTGATCCTTGTGGTACACCCATTTTTACCATCGACCCCGGAGAAAGCTTTCCATTCACATCTACTCGTTGTGTTCGGTCAGTTAAGTAGGATGTGAGAAGCTTAAGTGAAACTCCCTTAACACCATAGTGGTGTAGTTTGCTGATTAGAGTTTCATGGTGAACGCAATCAAAAGCTTTCGACAGATCACAAAAAATACCTAAGGCATCGCGTGATTCCTCCCAGATATCAAAAATATGTGATATTAACTCAACACCGGCATCAGTCGTTGAGCGTCCCTTTGTAAATCCGAATTGTTTACTGTCTAGTAAATTGTTGGTATTAAAATGCCGTTGTAATTTGGCTTAGAATAAGTTTTTCAAATATTTTACTAAATGTAGGAAGTACTGATATAGGCCTAAAGTTACTAGGATCGGAATGACTACCTGATTTGAATAGAGGTATGATCTTGCTATGTTTCATCAAATCAGGAAATACTCCACTGTCAATACATTGATTAAATATGAAAGCTAGATCTGGTGCAATAATGTCAATTAGTGGTTTTATAACACTGACAGAAATGCCCCAGAGATCAGTGGTCTTTTTTACATTAATCATTTTGAATGCCTTGATAATATCGTTTTTGTCCACATGTTCAAAGTAAAATTGTGTGACACATTCAGGTAAACTATCATTTAACAATGATACTGCTATTACATGAGAAGAGTTTAAAGACTTTGTAGTGGAGACTGGAATATCAGTAAAAAAGTTTCAAATGCCTTTGCTACATCTATATATTGCTTAATTATATTATTGTTAATATTTAAATTTATTACACTATTATGAGTTTTGGATTTTCCGGTCTCACTATTAATTATTTTCCAAGCTGCTTTTATTTTATCTTGACTGTTTCTAATTTTTGAGCTTAAATACTGAGATTTAGCAAAGCGACAAACATTCTTAAAGATTCTTGAGTAATTTTTTACTTTTTCTTTAAACTCTTCACTAAAGTTATACCGTTTTTCACTGTACAATTCATACAAGGTACGCCTACTCTTATGAATACCTGCTGTTGCCCACTCACAAAATGTTGAACTGCCAGAGACCACAATAGTTTTAGATGTGAAAATGGAACTGAATACATTATTAAATTCAGTGAAAAATGTATTGTATAAATCATTTGGATTATCATCATTATACAATAAAAAAGGCAAGTTGGTATCCAGGTTCAATCTTACTTTCTCTAAACGATCAGTGGTAACTGGTATATAAGTAATTTTTTTTTGTACATCTTTATTGTTCATTTTAGTTTCTATTTGAACTAGTTGACCGAGATGGTCAGAGTGAATATTACTAATTATATTTTTGCTTATTATGTTTATATTGGTAAAGATATTATCTATGCATTTGGCCGAAGTGGCAGTTATTCTAGTTGGCTCCATAAATATAGGTTCAAGACCAAATGAATTAAATAAACTAGTTATTCTGATACTCAATGAATATTTCTCAAGCAAATTTATATTAAAATCACCGCATACAACAATTTCTTTATTTGATTTTGTAATAGACTTATGCAAAATGTCCTCCATAATTTTCTCAAAAATATCAAATGAGGCAGTTGGTGGGCTATAAGTGCTTATAACAAGGAACCGCTCTAACTCTATGCAGGCTATCTCAATGTGTCTTTCTACAGAGTGGGCGACAATGTCTTTACGTTCTTTGAATTTTATTTGTTTATTTATTAATATTAGTGACCCGCCTCTTATAGAATGTACTCTGCAGAAAGAACTACCAACTTGGTGATTCTTGAAGTTGAACATGAGCTCATGACTTTTCAGCCAATGTTCTGTTAAGCAGATTATGTCAATATTGTTTGAGTTCATGTACAAGTCTAGTTCTAATTCTTTGTTACAAATTCCTTGAATATTTTGATGCACCAAGTTAGTAAACTTAAACTTATTTACAGTATTTATTTTACAGTTTTTAGCGTTTTTGTTTGATTGATTATTTTTATAAAATATATTATTTGAATTGTCAGTGCTAGAGACATCCTCTATTGTCTTTTTATCTAATTTAAATTACTAGGAAAAAATTCCAGAGTCTGATTTGGAATGTCATGATTATGCTCAATAGAAGCATTTTGTGTAGCCAAATTTTTGGCTGTAATACTAAAATAATAAGATAGCGAAACAGCTACCTGTCGTTTGTAATAATTAGGAAGGTAGTATCTACCTTTTGTCAAATAATATTTTTTACTAACAATGTTGTTAGTGTCAATCATATGGATTACATTATTATTATTGCATGACATTGTATGCAAAACCTGATTTAATTTATATCTATGGTCATTTTCTGCTTGTGGCAAGCTGTCGCTGTAGGGGAATGTAAACATTAAAATTTTGTTTACTTGCAATGAACAAAGTGTTTCAAAATATTTTATTAATTCAGATTTGTTTACATTACCCCTATTTCCAAGCCAAATTACTAAATTAGAGTTGTGCTTAAAATTATACTTCGTTATTAATTGCATTATGTCATGCAGGTCACAGTTTGGTAAGCAATAATTTATTACTGTATGTCCCATGCTAGTGTTTAATAATAAATGGCCCATATTTTTTCCAATTTCATCACAGAACATTATGGTTTTTTCCAAATTTTCATTTTTGTGTGAGTTCGAACACGCTTGGCATGATGATACAGAAGCACACACTGGCCTAGGATTCTCAGAACACTGACTATCACAGGTGGGGTTAGTCACAGATGAATCAAAGCGGACTTGATCATTGTTTGAGATTTTGAGTAGTTCATCCACAGTCATTGAGTACTCCCGTATTGCCTCCTGAGACTTCTCATAACGGTTAGTTATGGATCTCAAGCACTCCTCAACGCTGGCAAGTTCACACTGAAGCTGCTGCATGTCAGATTCATACTTAGTCTTATTATATTCTAGCTGCAAAGTGTACATTTTTAAGTGGTTTGACATTTCAATAACTTTTCTCTTACTGGCTATTATATTTGGTATACATTTTAGATTTTTTAATTTTCTTTTAGTTTTTGTTATGAGTTTGTTTACATATTTTTTATGTTTATTTTTGCTTACAGTATTTCTGATGCATGCTGTAACTCCCTCCGAGTCATCATTTGTCAAGTTTATAGTTACTGTTGGTGCCGTACAACATGCATCAGGGCCATTTTCCCTACTAGCTGATACTAGCTCATCAAATAAGCTTTGGGTTTGCAGTGCATCAGAGCTCTGAGCGGCCTCTTCCAGTAATGTGATTTGATGGTGGGCATCACATAGTTCTCTCTCTAAAGTGGATGTTCTATTAAGGGCCAGTTCATACTCTGAGCCGCACTGGTCAAACCCTTCTATTATTATTTGTAGCCTATCTCGTTCTTCTAAAACATCAGTATATTGAGAATGTAATGCTGACAACTCACATTTTAGTTTTTTATTGTTATCTAGTGTGTCAAGAATTATCTTCTCATTATCCTCTCTTTCAAATGTCAACTGTGTGCACAATTCCTTGGCTGCCTTTAATTCGTTTAGTGCCCGGTGGAGATTATTCTCGTCCTGGAGTTGTAAGGCCCTTCTAGTCATCATTTTGAGTGTATTTTTAGCACAAGTTCTCCAAGGAAAAGTAAACACTGGTTGAGGTTAGAGTTTGAAAATATTTGTACTTACGTGCTGTAGCAGTAATTGAATAATGATAAATTGTATGCCGGCACATAAAACTAACACATATGAGCAACAAACACTTCCAAACCCGATAAAACAATAAAAAATTTGAATTTCCTAACCGAAATTAAGCAAGTATTTGCGGCCAATTTACTTCAATTTCACTAATATTATTATTTGTACACGTTTGTTTTATTGTATTTATGCGATGAATTTGAAAAGGGCTTTGTAATTACATATAAAAACAATTAAAATCTAACTAAAAGAATGGAACAATTCAAAACAGCTGTTACTCATAGGGATGCCACAAGCAAAAAAAAAAAAGAAAGAACTACTGATCTATGAAAGCGTACATGAAGGGATACCTTCCTTTGACACCTAAGCGCAAACTCATTGATATGTGTATCTTGCCCGTCCTAACCTACGGAGCTCAGACCTGGTCGCTGACCGAGATGCAGAAATCTAATCTCAAGATTTGCAAGCGAGCAATGGAGCGCGGCTTTCTCGGATTCAAACGCACCGACCGAGTACAAAACAGTTTCATGCGCCCTATTACTGGAATTGCTGATGCGGTAATAAAACGGCCAGGCTTAAGTGGGACTGGGCAGGTCACGTGAGTCGCATGCATTCAGACAGAGGCGCCAACATGGTAACACCCTGGCAGCCCGACGTACAATGGCGTCGCGGTCGGCCGAAAAAGCGTTGGATTTTGTCAATTTATAGAGAGGATGGTGGGCGATCTCGAAAGATAGAGCTAGTTGGAAGGATTTGGGGGAGACCTTTGCAGTAGGATGATATACGTTATATAAAAAAATGGCTTACTAGTTGGTGTAGTGTTATTTATATCACGATGGCTACTCCCCAAGGCGTAGCACGTGTATAAAAAGTATGTGTTACCTACGTTACTTTCAAAACTTTCATGTTTTACTTTACATTTTGAGAAACATGTCTTAGCTGTTATTTTGTCACATATTAGAATCTTTAGGATCGAAGAAGATTCTATATATGAGTCAAAACAGTTCCGGTGCCTTTATTGACAAAATAATACGTGAGTAATAGCTGTGTTTCTTAATAAAGGTTTATTTATTTATGTCTTCTTAAAGCTATTTTTACAGGATTCACCCAATACAATAGTGTAGTCATCATTTTAAAAATTATTACAAATTATCATTCATTACATATTACAATTTAACAAAATAACATAACACATAAAATTTTGCGGATTCATTCAGAGGACATTGGAAAACGTCAACCTTGTCTGCTACCAGATTCAGTGTATACAAGGTGCGCGTTAGAGGTGCTTTGCCCAATAAATGGGTCCTTCCTCGAGACACCGAGAACAGGTGCGGCTGCCTACGCCTGTGTACGTACTCGTCGGGCACGCACAAACGCATCACCTCCAAAATGTCTGGGCTTACAATGATATATACTTATGTAATTTCAGGTAAGATACCAATTCTTAAGAAGCCTAGCGCGCTCTACAAATTATTCCGTCACGATTTTTAGCGCTTTCCCGTGGAACATAGAATCAGACGTAAGTGCACGTACTACAGGTCAAATACGCGTTGAAAATTACATAGCTACATGCTTTAAAATAGTTTTCAGAGTAGAGCGGTTTAATCCGCACGGATCAATTCGCTAGTGCGTACTAGGCCTTAAAACCCGTCCACACAAATACAAATTTTCGAGATTATAAAATTAGTTTGATTATTAATAAGTCACGACAATAATCTTAAGAAACAAGTAACAAAAAGTTTGTTTACTTAAGATTTATGAGGTTTTCTTTGTGTATTCTCGATTTTGTTTACAAGAAGAAAGCTAATAGGTTCTTGTGAGCTCGAATGAACGAAACTTAATACAATCAATTCAATTTATCTGAGATAAAATCAATGACGTCTGTTGTATTTACAAACATTGGGTAATGTTATTTTACAGAAAACAAAACAAACTCGCGCCCGTATAATGAAACGCCTCTTTAATTTAAAGGTTGCGTTTCCGTGTAATTTCTTAAACAATCTTGACGAGCACGGTCTTTAACTTTCTTAAACTAATGCATTAGGTATTCAGGCTGAATCTAAGGGCCCGCCTGTGCCATCGCCAAGTCGAGCAAAAAAGCGGCACGGCCATACCATCCTTTTCTCGAAACAGTTCAAGCCATATTGGACCCCCTATAACTTCGTTGTGGATGAAACTATACAATTTCGTTTATGTATTTTATATCATGTATGTACAGCATGAATGAAATTTATTTCAGCACATTTCAGTAACTATAAAAATATTAAGAAATTATTTTTAAAAACTCAGAAAATGTAGGCTTAGTTCTTGATCTAAATTAGAGTTTTGTCTGGAATTCAGCATAATTACTGATACGCTACGCCATTTAAGATCAATTTAAACGTTCGAGACACCGTTATCCTTAAACATTGTATGAGTGACGGAAAAGTCATTTAATTAGCCTTCAAATTGAAGTGACGTTTCCGAATTGGAGCGTTTGTATTTTAAATAAGTTAGCTATTTAAAAGGCTCAGATCTGGTGCTGACCCTTTTACCTTAAAAACTGTGTACTATGCCTTAGCGCAGTTCATTATTAGCTACTGTATCACAGCTTGGGGAGCTGATGGTAAGACCCAAATGCTCCATCTAAAGCTCAACGAGCTATTCTTAAAGTAATGGCAAAAATTATTTTAAAATTAAAAAATGTTTTTAAGATCTGCAGGTATTTGTCTCGAGTCTGGGTGTTTCTATTTAAGTATTTACTATTTAAAAATATAAGTATCTTGTGCTACCATAACACAAGCTCTGCTTCCATATAATTCTGTGAAATCTTCGTAATTAATTATTTATTTATTTACTAGCTGCTACCCGCGGCTTCGCACGCGTGGTACTTACATTAAAAGTAGGCTATGTTCTTTTCCAAGGTCCCATCTATCTCTATACCAAAATTCATCAAAATCGGCTCAGCGGTTTACGCGTAAAAACGTAACAAACAGACAGACAGAGTTACTTTCGGATTTATGATATTAGTTATTATTTTTTTATTTATTTAGTAGTATTTAGTAGTCTTTAAAGTATATTACGTAGATCCATGTAGCAGAAGGGCGTTTTCTACTACGCTTTGTCTAAATACGGACATAAAATCGAAATACAAAAAACTAAAATGTATAATGATACTAGCTGCTGCCCGCGGCTTCGCACGCGTTGTAACTACATAAAAGTAGCCTATGTTCTTCCCTCTCTTTCGTAAAAAATATATATTTTTTTTCATATAAAGTATCCTATGTCTAATACCTCCATGAACAGTGTACAAAGTTTCATGATGATCGGTTAAGTAGTTTTTGCGTGAAAGCGTAACAAATAAACTTACATTCAAATTTATAATTGAAGTATGATTATAACAATGAAGTTGAATATTTCAAACCCAATTTCGCTGCACATTCTTCAATAAAATTACTATTCGACTTCCTAGAACCAAACACTTAGGTATAACAGTTAAGTCTATTTTACCATTATAGTATATTTACAGTTCGGCTAACTTCAATCAAACATTGAACTCAGTTGCATTTGTATCAAGCGGTCTTCGTTATTGCGGCCGTAAAAATTACGAGCAAAATAAAAAATGCTCACGACTTGTAATTTTTTTTATACAATAAATTCACTTAGACCATTTTGAATCGTATTGTTATATACTAGGTGAATCTAATAAAAAATTGCCATACGTTAAATCTAGCACATTGCTTGGAGCCTTGTTATAGAAGCGTACACATTGTCCTGTAAAATATTTAATAATTTTAGCGTGCCGGACTGTGGATACACGCTGTATGCATTTATCCTTAATTCTAGTGTTTAATTAACATTATCGCTAAACAAATTAATACAAGGCCTAATAGTTTCCTTAGAAAGGTACTAGATGTTTTTATTAAAAGAAAAAAGATAGACAGAAAAACGTATAACAAAGTGGTTCTTCTTTTTTTATGTTATGCCTTATAACTCCGTCATTTATAAACTGATTTGAAAAAATAACGGATTTTATTTGAAAGGATATATTTTCCGATTTGTCCAATATAAATTTCATAAAAATCGGTTCAGTAGTTAGGTTTTTAAATCAAAAAAGGTAAAAAAATATGTCATTGTCATCAAGCTGGAAGCCATTTCTAAGCAGAATAATCATAATCGTAATTATTATTGTTTGTGGGTTTGTTGGAAGAAGTTGAACACATAAGGCTAAACATAATAAGTATTTATCTAAGCACTTCCTACACATACTCACTTCAAATGAGTGGCTACATACTTACATAAGATACTTATTATAATAACTAGAAAATAAAATGTTCTTTCAATAAAAAAAAACATAACACCTGTGTACTATGTAGGTAAGCTTAATATTATCTAATTTAGTCTCATTTTTATATCGATGAGTAAACAATTTGCTTTGATGGTAACTTGATGGTACTTTGATCTTAGTAAGAAGCAAACAGTGAATTCATTATATATTCAACTAGCTGTGCCCCGCGGTGTTACCCGCGGTAACAAACAAAAAAAATATATTTTACCGCAGTAAAACGTAGCCTATGTGCTAATCCAGGGTGTCAGCTACCTCCATACCAAATTTTATTAAAATGGCTCCAGCCGTTTAGACGTGAAGAAGTAACAAACATACACAAACACACTCACACACTCATAAACTTTCGCCTTTATAATATTAAGTGTGATAAATCAAGAAATTATAATATTGAAAAACGCATAATTTTTTAATAATTAATTTAAGAAAAAAGAATTGGCAATGTCATGAAAATTCATTTCACATGTTATTATACAAAGAAATGTATACTTGTGAAAAATAGCCCCGTTTTCTTTTCTACGCATTTGGTATGGCGAGTAATTCGTGATTCTGAACCAGAATTTTGCTTTGATTGACGTCAGGATTGTGACAAATTGAATGGTAAAAGCGAGTAAGGCTGTAGACTGAGTTAAGGTGGCTTCATTTTGCTGCGGGTATTTCAAGTCTTGTTATTTATATCGATGTACGAAACTCTAAAAATTATATATATTCCAACTTTTGATTCTGAGGTGTAGCCGTTTTAAAGTAAAGAAACAAGAAAGAAAGAAAAGGCGCAGGCTTCCAGGCGCGGAAGTAGCGCGCTGGTTTTCAGTTTTAACATAGCTTACTTAAATTTCAGAAAATAAAGTCCATTGCCCCATGTAGCCGTGTTGGTATCTTAAGTCATTGCTCATGTCTACCCCTCTATCTTCTGTCTAACGTATAACGGTTTACCCGTACCCATTTTGGCGGTCGCGGCTTGTATAGAAACTTAAACTTAAAACCCATGTAATAGGAGAACATGGGGGTTTAATAGCGACGAGGCACGGCACCATCGGAACAGCTGTTACAGCCGCAGTAATATTACGGGCGAGACACACAGAGAGAATGTTTAGCAAGTTTTTGTTACAGTTTACTTAATAGCTTTATGCTTATATTTGTCATCCTTATAAATAAATTACTTATAGGTAAATTACCCAAAAAAGTCCCGAAAGAATAATTAACTTGTGAGGTCTAGAAGTGCGAATATATTAGAAACATTTTCCTGAATCTTAATAAGCAAAGGAGCAAACAAATGCTTTTTATAAATACAGATAGTGCAAACGAAGCAATTGCATATAACAACAGAGCAGGGAAAGAGGTATAACCGTTAAGAAGGTAACACCCTTGTTCTTTAGCTGATTGTCAAAGCATAGGAAATATTTTTGTCTGATCATTTTAGGTTGGTTCGGAAATTCATGAACATACTTCGTTTTTAAGACTAATCAAAACATCAACTTCTTAAGCAACAGGGGTTATTGCCGGTGCGATGCGACGTCGCACCGCTAAGATTTTGACGCACTGAATGCCAGACAAACAATCGGTGTCGCTTACAACGCCCCTTACAACGTCGCAGCACGATATTGTTAATATCTTTGTGACGCAGTGGACCAAGGCCCGGCTGAGACGCAGAAGGTTCGATTCCCGCCGCAGGACAAATGTTTATGCAGAGCTTGTATTATGCAGATCATACATAACACAAGCTCTGCTTACTTTGGGGCCAGATGATGCTGTGTGAAATATGCAGCATTATTATTGTTTTGAGTTGACCTACGACTGATAGTACTAGAAGGGATTTTAATAAAAACAACCCGTGAACTCTGTAGGTACAAAACTATTTATTGAATAATAAACTCTGGAAGTCATACAATTCACAAAACGCAACGATAGCGCGTTCTAATCGACTAGTAGCGACATCTAGTTATGAAACACTTTCTATTCACACACACACACTATTCGTGAACAATTATTAATATACAAACAACAGTATAATCCTACAGTCACAGTAATTTATATATGAGGACTTAGCGTCACCGCTTAGAGGTTCTTCTCCTTAAATCGATAAACGTTATATCGGGTCAATCATCGTGCACAACCTTACTCTTAGCCACATGTTTCGATTCTTTTTGGACGATGGCATTACTTTTGACAATCGATGTCGTAATCCACATCCACAACATACAAAACGGTTATTTAATTTTAGAACGAAGCAATTGTTAATTATAATCACTGAATTTTACGAATATTTCAACTATGTTATAATATTATAATATCGAAATCAAGCTGCCGAGAAACCCGCACCGGCAACGTATCGTGTGACATTACTCATACAGGTTTGACAACTTCAAGCTCCGTGTGTCAGATGCTTGGAAGCAGTATTTCCATCCCGCTATTGCATAGTCATAATTTGACTGGGAATTGTGCTATTTTGTTCGGCATTATTTGCAAAGCGTGCAGCGTGCGTTGCATTATTTGCATCGACGCCTTAATAAACAATCAATATTGTATACTTACGTATACTTACGTACTTACGTATAAAATAATGTTGTGTGATACATGATATGTGAACGCATGTAATCATGTACAGTTTCCAAAGAATGAGAATGACTAGTTTTTGGACTTAAACTAATACGGCGTCTAGCAGAAACATCGCGTGACCCAAGAGCTGGCTCCTATCTGGCCCAGTATATTACCATTGCCAGTTAACGTAGCAATCCGCCAGCGTCTTGGTGATACTGTTGTTTGGCTCAGTGATCTGGATGAGTTGAGCTACCTATATATCATTTTAAACGGTCCTTAGATAGCTCTACTGTTTATCATGTATACATAGCTCCATTCTGCATATATATATAATTACAGTATTTTTTTAGTTATAATTGTTTATTATTCTACACTAATCTGATTACAATAAAAAAATTACTGTGAATTTTTTGAATTATGAATAACAGTAATCTTCTTCTTTCGTGTCAATTTTCTCTCATAAAAATTACATTTGCCTCGACCAAAATGTTGCTGCCGTTATAGCGGCGTCCGAGGCGGTGTTGAGGTCAGCTCTTGTGCGGGAGGGGCAAGTAGGGCAATCAAGTAGATGAGACATAGTTTGGAAGGGAGCACCATAGTCTCACTGTACACGTGACTTGTCTAGCATTGCCCACATACACAAATCATATCTGCATCAACCTACTTGTGCTCGCAGTCTGTTGAGAGATTTCCAGATAGCGTAAGTTTGATCATTTCATGTCCAGGTGGTAGTCGCTCATCAGGGCTTAAAAAATCAAGATCAAGGGGTGCAGGAATGAAGCCTCCTCGTGGCGCATTTCGGTAACAGTTAGGGTACGGTAACGCAGTACGGTAAGCTGGCTAGTTTTTTCAACACAATGAATCTCTCAATAAAGTCGAAATAACAGTAATAATCAATGTTATCATTTTTTTCATTAAATAAAATTGAATGTTAATTAGGTACTTACATAACATTGTAGCAAATAAATAAATGATATTCATTTCCTTGAGAACATATTCCTTGTAAAATACTGTAATTGTATATTATGCAGAATGGAGCTATGTGATATATGATTAAATGAACTTCACAAATAAAATTCTATAATAATTATATTAATAGCACCATTCGAATATATAGATTGTTTATTATTCTGTACATTTATGAAATTATTTTAATACGTTTTTGTATTATACTGTTCATTCAAAACCGTTTGCAAAATAAAATAATTTAGTATTGAGCTTTCACGAGTTTCTTTGGAAAAAAGCGCCATACACAAATGAATGAAGCACGTTCAAAGAAATAAGGAAAAACAAAGAAACTAACGTCTACATCAAAAGAAACCTTTCCTTTCAAGTGTTCTCGCATATGGCTATCAAAAATATACATATATTAATAAAAAATAATACAATTTTTTTTATCAAAAAAACTATTAAAATGGGTTCACCCGTTTAGGACGATATACAAAAATACACAGATACACACTACAAACAGTTTGAAACGATGAATAGATACCCAAGATACTCGACCATAAACTATACGTAGTAAGAAATTAATATTCTCACAATAGCTTGACAATATATATAAATATACCTATATGAAATTTTGTTGTACACTAATAAAAACTGAAATGGGTAAAACCATCTCAATTTTTATAAAATAGTGATCTTCAAATAATCAATACTAGGAACAGAAACAAATTATACACGGTGCGCTTCTATAATAAGCTTCCTGAAAATGCAACTAAACTACCTAAAAATACATAAAGGGTAGTCGTTTGAAGAAAGCGTATTATAATATAAATGACTATATTATTAATAAGAATGTAAGAGAAGTATTAATAAAAATTTATTTTTAAGTAAACACAAGTAACCTCATAAATAAAGTTTTTTAAACTTACGCGATCAGAACACATTATTATAAATACTTACGGGTATTTATATCGTCACGGTCACGGGATGACTCAATGATGAGTCATCCCGTGACCACGACAGAGTGTAAACCTGTCGAAACGTCGGGAAAAATAGGTAAATAAACGCGATAAATACCCGTAAGTATTTATAATAATGTAACCTCATAAAATATTTCAATTATATAATTTCGTCTTCCAAACTAGTAAGACAGTATTTAAAGTACTTAGCTTTAACAACTTGCAAAGAGGGAGAGCTCCGCTCTGTCCGACGGCTGCTCACCAAGTGGCACTGCCGGCCGCACGACAGCCTTTTATATCAGCGAGTAAACAACTTCCAGTTTGCAGGTTATTTGACAAGAAAAGTTGTTTTCGCTTATAATTTCACTAAAAATAGTACACATAATAATAACTTCGAATGAATACATTATTTTGCAGACAAAACAGCGTATAAAATACAGTTTTATCTGCAAAACAAGGATAAATTATAAACGTAAACAATACAATCGAAGTATGTTTAATGCTTTACAGTATTATTACTTTATTTTATTCAGGAGCATATACACAGCTATACATTATGTTTATATCATTTTTAAATAATCTATCAAATGCATGGCTTAATGTTGCTCTGCCCGCTTGTAAAGAAATTGTAGCTTAACACACCACCCACACATTAAAAAGTTTCAATACAAACATTCACACTCCATTTAACTGCTTGTTTGCGAGTTATTTTGAAGAATCCTGAAACACGTTTATTTGCATTTATGTATCGAAACCAAGTTTCTAAGAAATTCACAAGTTTCTAAGAAATTCACATCCCATTTTACCCATTTATTAGGGTATTTGAATAATACATAATATTTTGAATAATACTGAAACACATGTCCATGTATATTGCGTTTTTTTATTCACATCAAGTTTCAAGCAAATCGCACCACGCGTTAAAATGTTTCATACATTCCTTTTTACTCCTTTTCACCGTCTTAAGGATTGAATTTCAAAAAATCCCGTCTTAGTGGGTGGTTTTGCTGTAAAAGGAAGCTACCTTCCAAATTTCAGCTTTTCTAGCTTCAGCGGTCTCAGCTTGGGGATGATGAATCAGTCAGTCAGTCAGTCATGTTAAGCTCTTTTATAAGTATAGATAAACTTTCATGGATCATGTAAAAAAGCGCTAGCACCTAGACGAGTTTCTTGCCAGTTCTTCTCGGCCTTGGGTTGTTAGGAATTGGCACCTAAATTCACCTAGTATTTAAGATGTTTCAAAATGATCCTTGTGATTGTATTGAATAAAATATATTTTGACTTGACTTTAACTTTGACATACTTAGTAAGTTTCTTGGCACTGAATATTTTTACTTCATACCAAGCATTATTTATATATTAAATGTATACAAAGTACATATTTTATGTTATTGTATTGTTAAATAACTTCACATCTTTCTAAAAACAGAAGACTTTTGCCGATAAGTAATATCCGCACGGTATGTTTCGACCACTAGAACTATACACTAACCATGCATACATGCTTGTATTGCACCCAAAACTCACTTTTTAGAGACACCGACACAAAAACTACAGCAACCCATATAAACCAAATGAAATTTACAAACATTCCTACTAATCCCGATGTACAATTAGAACATATAATAACCTATTAATTTTCACAAAAATTTTCACATTTTGAACATCTGCTTGCTACTACAGAAAATAACTAACATTAGTGTCTGTGTAGCCGACTAATAAGTGAGTTTTGGGTGCAATTCAAGCTTGTATGCAAGACAGCAAACATGTTAGTGTCTAGTTCTAATGGTAGGAACACAGCAGCACAACACTTTAAACGATAATTGCGAGTAATTGATAAAATTATAAAACATAAACTAAAACTTATGGGCTAAAGTCCTTCGTTTTTCTAAAAGTGATTTAACAAAACAATAACATAACATACTTTATTTTTGCACATTCGAAACAGTGTCGGTGCCTCTATTGATAAATAATACATGAGAAAAGATATGAAAGTGAAGAAAAAAATCCACAGCTCCTTAAAAACAACTAATAATTAATAATAAAACAAAATAAAATACTGGCGCGATTGCCACGTTGAATGGCAATGCTGATACGTTGGGCCAGATAAGAGCCAGCTCTTTGGTCTCATTAAGTAACTACTATTTAATCTCGCGCTACTCCCAGAATTAATGCGACCTACTCATTACTCATTGTTATTGAAAAGTGCTCATTGCGAAAATGCACGGGAAATTGTAAGATTTTATTTCAGCATGCATTTTCGCAATGTTTTGGCTTCGAGCGTACAAGGTTTTAATAATTTTTTGAAACACAAACTTTTAAATAAGACTTCACTTCTGCCAGTGTATTAAGAGTTATTTTACTATGAGTACTTGTGTAATTATATGCGGTAGTGGAGTTAGTGTGATTAAGGTTACTTTGAACCTCCGAAGCACACAGAGCAGTGTCATCAGTTTAACGTGTGTATCTGTGTAGTTGTGTGCTTGTCAAAATCGATCAAAATCAATCAAAATCGATCAAAAAATCGATCTTGTGTATCAGTGAGTTGAAAAATCTATTCACCGATGCACAAGATCGATTTTTTTGTTTATAAGGAGGCTTAATCGAATGTGTACTTAGTTATGATTTAAGAAAGTCTGTTCTGTCATTTGAAGAGCATCAACCCTTTTCTAGCTTATGAAGGGATGTGAGCAACTTCCACTGGTCTGACCGATTTGAAATTTGGTATCCTGTTTCTTTAGTGATATTGTAAGAACATGATTACTGTAGGGCTATGGACCCCACAATACGTAAAGCTGCGGTTAAACTGCTAAAGGAAGCTAGCTGAGTGGTGTTGACTCAAAAGAGAGTTAAATGACCGAACCCGTTGAGTGAGTGTACCTACTTTATTGTTTCCACCAATGATTGATAATAATTGCAGCAATGCAAGCTAGGCTAATTTATATATAAATTATCTATTGCTAAAAGTGAATTGTACATGGGTGCGTTAGCTCGTACAATTACTTTGTCCTAATGCTGCTGCATCACCTGGAATCTGCAGGATACCCAACTCCTCACCAACTTACAGCAGAGGTATCAATTAATAGGTTGATAGTTGTTAAAGTTTTTGTATCAAGGGTTTCAGTATGGTATCAGTATGGTTCAGTATGGGTATGTGTTTCGTGAACACGTGAATGAGTAAAATTATTTAAAGTGTATCTCGTAAATTAGATAAGTTTTTATTTTAGTTAAGGTTAATATATTAAGAGTTATTAAGAAAGGTAAATAATAGTTGGGTGATAAAAATATATATATAAAAAAATATATATATTTTTATATTTAAATAAAATATTATTAATCTGTACAACGTTGATGTATGGGTATAGGTAAAATGGTAAAATGACTATCCAAAACAGGAAAGACAAAGAAGTCGAACGTAGCGTCGAAAATGCCTGGTGTAGCTTCTGGTCTATGAAATCGCTAATGAAGGGAAACCTTCTTTTTTATCTCAAGCGAAAACTCATCGATATGTGTACCCGTCCTTACCTATAGTGCACAAACATGGTCTTTAACCGAATCTCTGAAATCCAAACTCAAGATTGGCCAAAGAGCTATAGAGGGTAGCGTGCGTGGTAAAGAGAACAGACAGAGTTCGCAATACAACCTTGCGCGTAAGGATCGCAGACTTCAAAGACAAGAACACCAAATTAAATTATAGTTGGGAAGGGCGTGTCAGCTGTATGAGTGAAGACAGGTGGGCAGAGGCCGTCACACAACGGGTGCTTGCAGATGGGCGACGCAGTCGGGATAGGCCGAATAATCGTTGGCGTGTCGATCTGGATGTCTTTGAGGAAAGCTTGTGTAAAGTGGTCAGGGACAAGGCCAGATAGAAATATGGGCATGGGCATGAGTCACATATTATGGGTGATCATGCTACCCTCATTAGACCATTCATCTTATCAAAAAGCTAAATAACTATAGATCTAAAGATAACTACAACTCTGTGAATTTTAGTAAATATTCACTGTGTTTGTTTTATTAAATAAACATGTAAATTTCACTTTCAAAACTTTCGCGAGTTGTACTATAAACATTTTGATAAACACAGCAGTGTGGACCGTGAACTCGACCACGGATCAAACACACCCTGATGAAGATTCTCTAGATAAATCGAAACAGTGTCGGTGCCTCCATCGACTAAATAATACGTGAGTAAACCTGTGTTTATGAAAAACATTTAAATTGTCTGGAAAGTTTTGTTATGGTTGTCACCTTGGGTATTTACACAAAATAATTACCAACATAACTAGCTCCTACTAGTTAGCTCCTGCATCTTTGCACGCATGCATACCTACTCGTATATTAATATAATAATAATAATTCATCCAAATGAAACTAAGCTGCAAAGCTGTCTCAGCTTTGCCTCGAATTTTGTTTTATAGAGCGAATTTAATTCTGGTCCTATAAGTAACTAACTGATATCTAGATAATTGATTCGGAAATCGGAATCGAATTACAAAACAATAAACGCATTGACAAATATTTAGTACTATTCCGCCAATCTATTTCCTAATGAGTTAGACACGAAGCAGACGCATGTATGTACCTCTCTCCTGCCCCCAACTGAAAAGCCATGCAAAGCGTTAGAAAAAAATAGCGCACACAATCTACACGTGCAACCTCAAAAATAAATTTAACAAGTGTTTCTGATATGGGTTGTATGTAACTGATATCTTACATTTTGTATTAATCATAAGAGATATAAAATTTCCTTGTTTTTAAGGTCATAAAATTAAGTTTCCGTTTAGACGAAATTCATCAAGATATTTACTTTAGCTACCATTTTTTCGTATACAAAATGTTATAACCATACACACAAATGTTCTCGTTTATAATACGAAATTTTGAAATTAAAGATACTGTGTGAAAATCCCTAAAATTAATTATTCGAACGTTGGCTGTTAGTTGTTCAAATTAAACAAAAATTAAGCCCGCAATTAATATAACGGCCAAAATTACTGTTAATTGCCTTTACGCACAATATTTGTGGTCTGTATTTAGATTATTCGATTATTAATAGAAACTACGAAGTAATCGGATGACACGTTTATTCCAGACTGACAATTGCGGGTATATATAAAATTAAAGTAAACTAACTACCTACATAACACCTCCACCCTTAAACTAATAGCTCGAAACATAGAAAATAAATATATGTATAATTTGATTTTAAACAATAACAGTACCTACCTACCTTTACAAACAAATAAATAATAAAATGATTATATATTTTTAAATACGCACACCTATATTAGATACCCACGGGACTAGTAGGAACCCAGGTACTTAATCAAACTCAAAACCGTATCTATTAACCGGTTTTCTTAGCCTAGATGATCTGACTTCTGGTGCCACTGAGGAGGACGTATCTTTAAGTAGCGAACCAGTATCTGGTTGACATTCTACGTGAATTTGAGGTTTATGGGTGTCTGCCGAATGAGGCTCGCTCTGGTAGGGCGCGCGCGAACTGCCGACCTCGACGCGCTGCTCCACGAGCGCGGTCGCTGTCTCGCCAGCTCGCCCCTGACTCACCGACGCCGCTACTGCCTGCGTCCTCTGGCTCTGAAGCCTCCGGATAAACGCACGTGGATCGCCTTGAACACCGCTTTAATTGGTCAACATGACGGTGATGCATGCCTCCTTGCGCCGAAGATACATTATAGTTATTCCTACCTAACTTATCTAATATCTGTCCCCTTAACCATTTATTATTCGGGGTATTCTGTACCACACCGAATCGCCAGTGTCGAGCTGCCTATTGTCGGTATGAGAAACATTATTATCAGTTAGATCGATCTGTTGTTTATCTACTATTCGAGCGTCAAGATCCGGTCGCAATGCATCCATTCTAGTTCTTAGAGAACGCCCTTGTAAAAGTTTCGCCGGTGTTTAGCCTGTAGTAGTATGTGGCGTGTTGTGATAATTTAGTAAAAACCTAAAGATTGCTGTATCTGGATCTTCTCTGGCAACTTTGGCCTTTTTAATTACGCCCTTTATTAATTTAACTGCATTTTTAGCCGCCCCGTTGGATGCCGGGTGGTAAGGAGGAGAATACAAATGCTTAATTGAATTATTGCTCAAAAATTCATTAAACTCTTTACCAGAGAACGGTGGCCCATTGTCAGAGACTACCTGCCCAGGTAAACCCCACCGTGACCACGACTCCCGCAACCTTTTAATTGTGTTATCCGCTGTTGTTCGTTACATTTTAAAAACTTCTATCCATTTCGATCGGGCATCTACTGAAACTAGATAAGTAGCTTCGTCTATTGGGCCTAAGAAATCAATATGGACCCTGTCGTATGGACGACTTGGCCACCGCCACGGCGACGGTGACGCCCGTGGCGGTGCAGCCGCGCACTCGGTGCACACTGTACAAGCGCGGCACCGCGCCTCTAGCGCCTCCTCATCCAGACCCGGCCACCACACGTAGCTTCGTGCCATGGCCTTCGTCTTGACGATGCCCATGTGCGGTTTGTGCAGCTCGCGCAGTACGCCCTCGCGGCACGCCGTAGGGACTATGACGCGGTGTCCCCACATAACGCACCCTACCTCGGTATAAATCTCGCTTCGCCTGTTCCAATAGAGGCGTAGATTTTCCAACTCGACATTCTGAGGCCACCCGTTTGTTACGTAATTCAAAACCCTACTCATGATTGGATCATGGATTGTTTGCTTTCTAATTTCTTCGCAATCCAACAAAAGTGCAGTGGACGCGAAGTTCAAACAAGATTGTTAAGTTCGCTGACCGGCCCGTCTATGGGTAAGCGAGATAGCGCGTCGGCCCCGTTATCATCTGATTTCACGTATGTTATCTCGTAATCATATGCAGATAAAATAATAGCCCACCACTGCATACTACTAGCGGCCATACAAGGAATGCCTTTTTGCGGCCCAAAAATACTGACCAATGGCTTGTGATCAGTCCTCAGGCAGAAATGGCGACCGTACAAGTACTGGTGATATTTCTTAACGCAGTATACGATCGCGAGTGCCTCCTTGTGTATCTGAGTATATGCTTTTTCCGAGCTATTGAGTTTGCGAGATACGTAGGCGAGCGGCCGCTCCACGCCCGCCGCATTCAGCTGCGACAGCACCCCGCCGACGCCGCGTGAACTCGCGTCGCACGTCAGCACCAGCGACTGTTTAGGGTCGTAATGCGCCAGCACACTGCTGCACGACAGTAACTCTTTCACTTCATTAAATGCTCTAACGCATTCATTACTCCACTGCCAATTTCTACCTTTTTTTAATAACTCATACAAGGGAAATAGATAGCTACTAATATTGCGCACGAATTTAGCATAAAAAATAGGCATACCTAAAAATGATCGTAATTCTGATACGTTGGCAGGGGCTTGCATTTTTTTGGATTTTTTTTTTGGATCTGGCTTGACGCCTTGTTCACTGACCACATAGCCTAAATACTTAATTTCATCTGCTAAAAATACACATTTATTACTCTTAACTCGCAGTCCGTTATCTTGTAAGCGCGCAAGCACCGCCTCTAAGCTACGCAAATGACTAGCTTCGTCGGGGCCTGTTATTACCAGATCATCCAAAAACGCCTGCGTATTAGGAATACCTTGAATCAGATCATTTATGATTCTCTGAAAAATGCCGCAGCTAGATGAAAGTCCGTATACGAGACGATTGTAACGAAATAGACCGCGATGCGTGTTTATAACCGTATATGGTTTCGAATCTTCCGACAAACAAATTTGATTATAAGCTTGCGAAAGATCTTTTTTAGAGAATCTAAAATAGATCTTTCGCAAGCACATCATCTTTCAAATACATCTTTATACCTGTCGAATAACGTCACCAATGTCTTACTACGCGGTACATTACTAGATACAATGTTGTTTACCATATTATTATTTTGGACTTTGAACCTAGGCAACTGAATATCAAAATTAGATAACCACTGCCTACCTATCAGCGTTGTGATACCTTTCTCCACCACATACAAATCCAATCGTTTGCTTTTATTTCTATACTGAACAATAGGTGAGATTATTCCTATAGGGTTGATTTTTTCTACAGTGTATGAGTTAAAACAAGTTTTTATCTTTTCAATAGGTAAATCGCTAAACTTGGCTTCATACGTAGATCTACTTATACAAGACGCAGGGGTCCCGGTATCCACTTCCATAACCAAAGGTATCTTGTTAACTAGCACCGTAAGGCTTACCGGTCTATATTCACTTAGAGACATTTGCCATATTGCCTCTTCCTCTTCCTCCTCAGGTCCGGACTGGGTTTCCTCGAACATTTCGCTGGCGAAGAAGTTACGCTGAATGTCCCCTCGATCACGCTCCCTAGTGCTGGACCTTGTTGATGATTTCGTGCAGACTCGCCTCAAATGCCCTTTCACTTTACAATTATCGCACACGAAATTACGATACCGGCATTTAGAGGCGTCATGCCCCTGGTATCCACAAGCTGAGCACGCCTTTTTCAATGCGGCCTTCGCCTCGGTACTGATGGCCCCGTACCGCTGTCTACGCCCCGACTTCATCACATTGATTCCTTGAGTCTGGTTATCCGATACACTCGTCTTCCCCGTTTCTTTGATGGCCGATGACTCGACTGACGCGGCGTCCCTTTCTGCAGCTTCTAAAGTGTTCGCCTGGCTCATTGCCTTTGCAAAAGTTAAAGACTCTTCTGCGAATAATCTCTGACGAATTAGATCACTTGCTAGTCCACAAACAAACTGATCACGCAAGTTTTCTTCCAAGGCATTCTTGAACTCACAGTATCGAGATAACTGCTTCAACGTAGCAATATATTGTGTGACGTTTTCTGTTTTACACTGCCGGCGCTATCTAAACCGGTAACGTTCCGCCATTACAGATGGTTGCGGTTGCAAATGATCGCGCACTAATTTTACTAACTCTGCATACTTAAGTTCACACTTGCCAAATTTACCATGAGCTCGTACGTACGCTCACCTGCCAGGGTGATTAAAGTCGGAAGCTTCAGTTCTTCCTTTACACTGTTGGCCTCGTAGTATAACTCGACCCTTTCACAATAAAGCGTCCAGTTTCCACAATCCACATCGAATTGTCCGATCTTCCCGATCGACATTATGTAAGGAAAATGTTTATCCTCGGCGCCAGCTGGTCTGTATTTAGATTATAAGACTATTAATAGAAACTACGAAGTAATCGGATGACACGTTTATTCCAGACTGACAATTGCAGGTATATATAAAATTAAAGTTAACTAACTACCTACATAACAATTTGAACAAAAGCTTTATTTATTTTGCATAATTATGTATTACTATTAAATTTATTACATTTCGAGTCGTTTGTACGTCTCTCATAATCACGGATTCATTTATCATTTGGGTTAAAACACTAGTTTAACAGAGTCGTCTTGTTCTTCTTTGTTTATGGCATTTGACATAATAATGTCAATAACATAATAATTATATTTGTTTATAGTCAATTTGTTTGTTAGTCTTATTCGATAGTCAATTGTCAATTCTAGACGTCATCGCGAAATAGCCGTCTAAAATTTTCTTGGTATTTCTCGTCATTCAAATCACATTGCACCATAATTATCCTTAATAACTATGCTTACTAATATATAATATTATAAATGCGAAAGTAACTCTGTCTGTCTGTCTGTCTGTCTTGCTTTCACGCCAAAACTACCGAACCGATTTAAATGAAATTTGGTACACAATTAGTTTAAAGCCTGAGAAAGGACAGAGGCTACTTTTTTATTGGAAAATGTTTTGTAAAGGGTTGAAAAGGGGGATGAAAGGTTGTATAAAAGTATTGTCATTTTCAGAACTAGAAGCACAACATGTTAGGCTGTTGATCCTTACTAATATCGTTACTAATCCTTACTAATATTATAAATGCGAAAATAACTCAGTCTGTCTATCTGTCTGTCTGTCTCGCTTTCACGCCAAATTTACAAAACTGATTTAAATGAAATTTGGTGCGCAGATAGTATAAAGCCTGCGAAAGGACATAGGCTACTTTTTAATTGGAAAAAAAGTGTTGTATAGGGTTGAAATGGGGGATGAAAGATTGTATGAAATTATTGTCATTTTCAGAACTAATATAAGCATAAAATGTATGACTGTTGATACCTAATAATATTATAAATGTGAAAGTAATTCTGTCTGTCTGACTGCTACGTTTTCACGTCTAAACCGCTGAACCGATTTTGATGAATTTTCGTATAGAGATAGATAGGACCTTGGAAAAGGATATAGGCAACTTTTTATGTAGGTACCACGCTTGCAAAGTTATATATAACTAGTGCCGCGGGCAGCACTAGTTATATATAAAATAATTATACGGATTTCGAGAAAAAAAATCTCGAATCACAAAGAAACTGAAAGCTTTAATTCCAATTCACACCAAAATCAATAACTCTAGCTCTATTTAAATGAAAACACAAAAAATACTAATAAATGTTGGTTTCGCAAGACGACCAAAATTTATGCATTGGGAATAGTTATTGCCACATTAGCCAATAACAGTGTAAAAGACAAGATGGTGATCACTCAACGTCAGCTGTCACTGAGCTGTCACATCAATTGTGATTTGAGCGCGCTAAAGGTGAGAGACGCGAATGCGAAATTAGTTAACAATTTTTTTAAACCGAGCTATTTAATAAGCGTACGGGTGGCCCGTACGCTTATTAAATAGCTCTATGGTATGGTAAGTGGTTACCTTAACTTATGACTCTTGCAAAAACAGTAGGGTGATCGCGTTATTTGTCAACGTAATTGCCATTTAACTGATTAGTTTTCCAAAGGATTGGATATGTCTAATCTGAATGTCAAAATGGTACCACGCTAGTCTTCCTAAACGATTTAATCGTTGATTTTACGAATCGAAAAAATGTATTTACAGAACTACATAGTATTACTTTATACACAGACTACTAGGCTGTACTATATGAAAAACATTTGTTTGAAAGCACTGTTAAAAATAACGCGATACAGCAACGTTTGATCAACGTATAATCCAAATTATATAGCTAATTCGTTTTCGCTATAGTGATTAGCGCTGTACGAAATTATATCATAAATAACGTTTTAACTTTGGTTTACATTTGGTTTAGCTTTGGTTCAAACGTTTCAAATTACCGCAGTCGACTCACAGCAGTTATCACACGCACGTTGTCATGTAATGCTCGTTAAAAAGCTCTCATCTACCTACCTATCTCAATGTACACACTTAGGTACTAATGTCAAACCCAACAAGTACTTTAAAAACATCTCTTACGATATATAATTGATTCAGGCGTGACTTTGTGGAAATCTATTACAAAACATTAAACAGATGGACAAATATTTCGGCAAACGTCAGGCTGTGACGTTTGTCGAAGCAACAAGTCTGCAGAGCAGAGTGCTTTTTCAGCGGGGTGCGGAGTGCGGAGTGGGTCAAGTATTCCTGAGGATGCCTCGTGTAGAGGAGAAACACGTGTCAAATTTCTTTTGGAGATTGCATGTGTGGATTGTGTGTGCTTAACGTTTACTAACGCTTTGTATAGCTTGTCAATTCAGGTGCATGCGTCTGCATCGTCTAACTCTTTGGGAATAGATTGGCGGAATGGTACTAAATATTTGTCCATCTATTTAATGTTTTTTAACAACTCTTATCTCTGTTCAATAGTTTTAATAAGCACTATGCTTATAAAACGTACAAAAAACCTATTAACGTATATTTTTAGGACAAATCTACACTGGAAATTGTACAATGTATAATGTGTTATGAAATAAAAAACTTTTGAAATTGACACGCACGTTGCCGACCCAATAAGTTAATTATAATAGTGTAAGGAACATGGAGCTACCTATCCTTCATACTCTTCGGTACTGCGAAGAAGATGAAAGCCAGCATATCGCCATACTTCTTGCTGCGACTTGGCAGCCTGTCATCGTGAAGAGAAGATCGCGCATGGATTGGTTTTTGGATTGTCATTGACAGAGGATTGATTTTTGTTAATTTGAATAGAGTAGTTTTGTTTTAGCTTGTATGGTTTGTATTTTCTTTTAATAATGAAATCCTGATTAAACAAAAGCATATGTTCTTTGGACGAACAGATCGTCCAGTAATTTCACTTACTTTCTTCAAACATAAATGCAGTAATGCTTGCTCACTGCTTGGAGGCAGAATATCTACAGTTGTGCTGGTACCCACAAAGACGGAGTCCTATAATGCCAAATAATAATAATAAAATAATAAATAATGCCGAACATTTCACACAGCATCACCTGACCCCAAAGAAAGCTTGTTTTATCGGAACAACATAATTGATATACTACTTATATAATTTTTTTTTGTAAATACATACATATTATACATAGAAACACCCGAGACATATATTAGCAGATCATACAAATATTTAACCTGCGGAGGGAATCAAACCAGCAAACTTCTGTGTCTCCTGTGTCTCAGCCGGGCTTTGGCCCACTGCATCACAGAGGTCGTCAGAAGTTTCGCCACTCTTACAGAAGTATCCACCCACGAGGTAATACAGATTCGTATAATTACCTTATTTCATTGGTATACTTAAGTGAAACAGCTAGCCTGCAAATACCTATCTCTAATGTTGTGTTTCTTTAAGTACATGTAATAGAACAAGTAGTTAGCCTATTTTTTATACGAATCCATCTGTACTTTTCTACTGAAACTTAATATGAAGTTTGGAATGTATAGGACAAGAGTTTGACCCAGACTAAGGGCTTGGCCAGACTGGCAGCGCGGGGCGGGCAGTAGCGCGGGTGCGGCAACGCGCGCGTTTTCCACCTGGCCACAGTGGAGCGCTGCTTCGTTCCGCGTGTTGCCGTGTCCAGTGTCTGTCAAAATATAATATGGATGAAAAAGACTTATTTTTAACCGACTGCAAAAAAGGAGGAGGTTCTATATGTAACTGTATTTTTTTACTGAAAAATTCTTGCATTAATTTGCAAATTTTAAATTAAATGAAAAATTGCGAGAGCAACCTTCAAAGTTTTTGGATTTTATTTCATTCTACAATCTTAAATTAACTTTTATGTTTTTGTATTGATGTTGTTTCGATATCCACAGCGTAGGTCGTGCTTGAATAGCACTTATTAATTCTTTTACATTAATTTGTGAAGACACCATCACAGGAACATGCGCGGTTAGCTCGAATCAGTTTGAAATCCCCGCTCCCGCGCGGTTTGTCGCTTGACGCCCCGCGCTCTCACTGCGGCCACTTGTATGAACGAGCTATGGCGTAAGTTGCCCGCGCGCTTCTCGCGCCAAATAGCCCGCGCCGCTTCCCGCGTCCGCCCCGCACCCGCGTGTCCACGGACACTCAAATGAAGTTCATATGTTTGAGTTAGCCGCGCCGCGCCCGCCCCGCGCTCGTGTTTGCAGTCTGGCCAAGCACTAAGACTAATTTAAAATAAATGAATGCATGAAAAAACTTTATTGCACATCTTAAAACTAGCACATACACAATTTGACCACTAAGAAGACCTAAAAATATATGTAAAATGGGCGATCTTATGACTAAGTGAGCGATTTTTACCAGACAACCTTTGATAAACAACTGCATGAATTTATTTTATGATATATCTGCCAAAATATATTTATATACTATAATTGTATGATAATAAGTAGGTATGTACTATCCAAATGAACAATATGCTTATACGCTGGGCCAGATAGAAACCAGGTCACGCGATGCTTCTACCATCATCACGTATCAGACCGTTCGGCTCGAGAACAGCTAGTAAGTGACACTGGTTAGTGTTCGACGAATGACATCAATAAATATAAAATATTGCTTGACAATTCACACAATACCATCTAGCTCCAAACTAAGTATACCAAGTACTATTGGAACCAGATGATGAAAATGATACTTATGCAGTTGTAAATACACCCTTATTAGTTTATTACGCCCAGACTTAGAACAAATAGCAATTTATGACACAAAAGTTTGTCTTGGGACGAAATCGAATCCACAACCAACAGCACAGAAGGCAGAGTTAATACCGACTGATCTGAGAGGCTAATTAACAAATTAAGGTATTTTTAAGACGTTTTTATTAGCTTGGTATGTACCTATGTAACGGAATCTTTGAACGTGATTTCACCCTCTTTAAAACGTCGGGTTCATTTGAAACTTTGCACACTTATCAAGGACCGATGACAATGCAATAGTTTAAATAGTTTGTCCCATGATTGTGATGAGAGCTTTAAGGATCAGCGATTTACCAAATCTGATTGTTAAAACTAAAAAACACGCTTTTGAAAAAATATAAATAAAGTGATCTCAAGCGGAAAAACATTGCTAATCGGTGTAATAAACTGTGAATAACTGGTACAAACGTTATCCCGGCGATCTGTAGAGAACTGTGACCAAAAATAGCAAGTGAATATTGTACTAGTGTTTGTAGTGAAAATAGAAAAAAAAATCAAGACTGGCTGAATGAATGTAAGTAGTAGATTAGCATGATTACACTACATTTCATAGACAAGCTCTTATAAAGTAATATTAAAATATTCTACGACCTCACATCTTCGCAATAACAAACCAAAACAAAATCTGTTACATACCACATCACAGTGACTCATTGCAACATTTCAAACTCACCGGTAAATCATAACGTCAGCTGACAAATCGGATCGGCTGCTTCTGACACACCATCTAGCGAAAGCGCTGCGAACTAACACGACAAGCACCTACACAACATTGATTTGCGCACGACACAACACAGTGGCGGCGCCCGCGCCTTATAAACCCAAGATGTCAAAAGGCTCAGCTAAAGCTGCCACTAGTGGCCGCAAGATAGCGTTACATGTCACTTGTTTCAAATGCAAGAAAACAGTCAATGCAAAAAATACGATTATTTGCTCTGAATGCGATCATAAATTTGAATTTGAATGCGGTGGGTTATCAGAAGAAGTATACCGTTTAATGGAACCTGAATCGAGGGAAAATTGGAGATGTAAGTTCTGTGTACGGAAGCCTAAAGTGATGATTACTAGTAGAGATGCTAGTAATATCACGAACAGAAAAAAAAAACTTAGCTCCCCCTTCCTGAACGACAGTAGTGACTCAATTAAATTTTCTACTCCTGCGAGTGAAATTTCGCAGATGGATGATACACACATTCATGCGGAAAATCCGTTTTGCGATTCACCGCTACACCTCTCTAGAAGTGTTGACAATACTCTGTCTGATACCAACTTTGTGCATGAAATGAAAGAGTCTATCACAATGCTATCATCCCAGCTGGCTAGCACACAGATAGAGCTGGAGAACACAATACTTGATAATAATGACTTACATAGACAAATAAATAAACTGACCAAAGAAAACGAACTTTTAAAGACACTATGTCAGAGACCTCTGCCGGATATAAATATTGACACCAATACAATGAAGAAAAATCGAAGGTGCTCAGTACAATTTCCAGAAATCAAAAGAGCACTGTTCACGTCGCCTGGACCTCAATCTTTGACGAAGACTGGCCCAAAAGCAGACGAATATGCGGTTTTCCAGTCACTGCAATCAAGGATAACCGAATTGAGTAAAAAACTTCAAAAAGCTGAAAGGGAAATAATATATTTGAATAATATAATATTGGACCCACCTAATGATAGTCAAAATATTAATAAAAAAAAAAACAGCAAAATCAAAACAAGACCTAGTGAAAAAAATTACATCGAAACAAGAAATTATTAAACCAAAACAAGATATAAAAGTCTGTCTTCTTAGTACAAATAAAGAGAATAATATCCTGGGTCTCGCAAAGAACTGTCTCGGCAAAAACTCAAAAATATGCCATTTTTTGAAGCCTGGCAGCATATAGTAGCCTACTGGCTGGTCTAAATATAAAACTGGTAGACTTCACGATGAATGATTTCTGCATAATCTTAATTGGAGAAGAAGAGTTCAGATCGACCCATGACTACTTTAGTACAATAACTCTCATGAGGGAAATACTAAATAAAATTAAACATACCAACATAATTGTATGTCTCCCTACATATCAATATGGAGAGATGAAAGATATGTATAACTGGAGGATAGAAAACTTCAACAACCTACTCTACCTCGATATTAGTACACATGAGCATGCATATCTATTTGACTCAAATGAAAACTTAAGATACGACTACACTATGTTTAATAGGCACTCTGGAAAAATAAACAACTATGGAATGCGTTCGATTTTCAATAATTTGGGAAGTTACATGAAAACTTTTCAGAAACAATGTGTAACTGATCTTCAAACACTGCAATTTACCCCTGACGACACGGAGGATTCTACGTTTTTTCGAGACTAAACATCTACATATAATGCACCAAAATATAGCGGGTCTACTTAACAAGAGCGACGCCCTAATTATTAATCTACAAGAACTCATCGATCAAAAAAAAATGTACATAGATGTTTTATGCATCACTGAGCATTTTATGAAGCAGGGATCTGAATCATTCTTAGACATAGATAATTACTCCTTAGCTACATGCTTTTGTAGATGTGATAGTAAAAGGGGCGGGGCATGTATATTAGTAAGTAAAAAGCACAAATGGACAGAAATATTAGAGGTAAAAAAGTTATCTGTTACAAATGTATTTGAATGTTGTGCTGTTCAGTTAATTGAATTTAAAATTTTAATAATATGTATTTATAGAGTACCTAAGCAAAGTAATTTAAATATTTTCTTCAATAAATTGGAAAAATTGCTGACATATGTAACAAACCTAAATATAAATAATATTATTATAACCGGTGATTTTAACATAGACATGCTAAAATGTAACAATATAGCGCAAGAGTTTGAATGCTTATTGTTAAATTATAACTTAAAATTAACATTAAGACAGCCAACTCGTTTAATCAGCAAATCGTGCATTGATAACATCGCACATAACTACAAAACGACTTGTAAGACTGAAGTGTTAGAATTTGGCCTATCAGATCATACAGCTCAAATTATTAAACTCCCAGCTAAAAAAATTCTTAAACTTACATATTGGCGTAAAGAAATTCGAGATTATAATACGGATAATATAAAAAAGTTCAGGTTATGTTTAGAAGGTCTCTCTTTTTCTGATATGTACAGCGCTGAAGGCTCTTCTGTAGCATACCGGGAATTTATCGAAACATTTGGGTTGTTTTATGAGTTATGCTTCCCTAAAAAGTATATTTTAATTAAAGTATTTAGAAAACCTAAATGGGTATCACGTGGTATTCGAAGCTGCAGTAAACGAAAAAGGGATCTTCTCTGGAGTTACAGGTCTAAGCCCAGTAAAACAAATAAATTAATTTATATCAATTATACAAAAAGATTTAAAAAAATCATTTCACTTACAAAACTAGCTCAAAATAATCATAGGATATTGACCTCAAGCAACAAATCTAAAACAACATGGCAACTTATCAATAAATGTCGACCGAATATACCGAAAGAACCAATATCTAAAATAAAGAATAATAATGTATACATAACAAACCCACAAGTCATTGCTAACATCTTTAATGACTATTTTATAGATAAGATAAAACCGATACCAGGGATAGGTAAGAACGTAACAGCTAATATAAATAGACAAGAAAAATCCATGTTCTTAGCTCCCTGTCTGCCGCATCATGTATATAAAATAATAAAATCCCTTAAAAATACAAATAGCTCAGAATTTGATGGTATTAGTACTAATATTATTAAAGCAGTGAATGAAGCTATAAGTCCCCATCTTAGCTTCTTGATAAATCTCAGTATTGAAACAGGACAATACCCAGATGAGCTGAAAACTACTATTGTCAAACCAGTATTTAAGAAAGAAAATAGAGAACTGGTGGAATTTTATAGACCCATTGCTCTCATTTCCATATTTTCGAAAATATTTGAAAAATATATATACGCCGAAATAAACACATACCTGGAAAAAAACAATTTACTTTGCGAAGAACAAAAAGGTTTTCGTGAAAAGAAAACAGTAAACATGGCAATATATGATTTCTTCTATAATGTTATTTCTAAAGTTGATAAAAAAACACCTATCTGTAGTATATTTTGTGACATGACACAGGCGTTTGACTATGTGGACCATAACATCATACTAAAAAAACTTGAGTTTTATGGAATTAGAGGAAACGTATTGGACTTAATTAAATCCTATCTTAGTGACAGAAAGCAAATCACAGAGATATCAAGAATAGAGACAAAAACCAAACTAGAAGTTGTACACAGATCAAAAATACGATATCCTAAATACGGCGTACCCCAAGGCAGTGTGCTGGGACCGCTGCTATTTATTATATATATTAACGACCTGCCAAGAGCAACAACTAATCCCATGACATTATTTGCTGATGATAGCACAATAACAATTTCTTGCAATGACATTAAATCTTATGAAACCGACATAAATGAATCAATTCAATCAATAATAAAATGGCTTGACAATAATAATTTAAAAATTAATTTAAGTAAGACCATGATAATGCATTTTGACCAAAGATCCCAAACCCCATCTAACATAAATATAACATTTAATAACAATTTAATCAATCAAGTTGATGCTACACGATTCTTAGGACTTATAATTGACAAAAAACTTAATTGGAAAACTCATTTAGAAGGACTGAGTAAGCGTGTTAGTAGTCTTGCCTATGCCCTGCATAAACTGTCTTCAACAGTCAATACTGATGCCTTATTGATTGCATATCACGGTATGGTAGAGTCTGTTCTGAGATATGGGCTAATATTTTGGGGCAACTCTACTAATAAAGATATCATTTTTAGGCTACAAAAAAGATGTGTGAGAGCCATGTTTAAAATAAAAATTACTGATAGCTGTAAACCATTATTTTCGAAGCACAAAATTCTGACACTTCCGTCGCTCTACATATTAGAAGTAGCTCTTTTTGTAAAAAACAATCCCCATCTGTTCCCCCGGTTATCTGATTTTGTAATTCGAAGCAGACGGGATAACACTAGGTTAAAATTACACCCTGTAAAAACAGCACTAATGCAAAAAAGTGTTGTTGGTGTTGCTCCAAAAATTTATAACAAATTACCTACACTATATAGAGACCTGAACATCCAAATGTTTAAACTAAAACTAAAGAAATTGTTAATTGAAAAGAGTTATTATAATCTTGACGAATTTTTTATTGATAAATTGTAATTATTTTTAAACTTGCATGCCATCTCTCTACCTAATTTGCATACCGTAAACCGGTCAAGCATGTTGTTTCACATTGTTATATTTTTGTCATCTTCTGTACACATGTTTTCTGGCAAATAAATATCTTTGAATCTTTGAATCTTTGAATCTTTGAAAATAACACCGAAGTAGAAAATAAATAATACATTAAAAAAACTAAAATAAACCCTTTAAAAGAAAAGCAATCTAAAAGTAGAAAATAATCTATAACGCTTTTCTTCAATCAAATATTTTTTTTGTTTATTACACTTTTCTTAATTAAAATTAATTAATAGTAGATTGTTGCACCGAGCGCAAAGTGAGTTATTAATGCACGAGTATTATGTTGGTGCCCGAGCGCAAGCGAAGGCACTGAATTAACACGAGTGCATTAATTACTCTCTTTAGCAAGGTGCGTAATTTACTTACAAAAAAAATAACAAATGGCGCGCATTTTGTACCATAGTAAACTTTGATTCTTCATATTTTTAGTTTGACTATGTATATTTTATCACAGTAGGTAGATTGGTAGTTGAAAGAAAGGTAAATTACGCACCTTGCTGAAGAGAGTAATTAATGCACTCGTGTTAATTCAGTGCCCTCGCTTGCGCTCGGGCACCAACATGACACTCGTGCATTAATAATTCACTTTGCACTCGGTGCAACAATCTACTATTGTGCCTTTTAGTTTGCTTTTCTATTAAAGCGTGTTTTTTTTATTATTATTTGTTAACGATTTGTTCTAGCGATAAACATGGCGTGTTATTTTAAAAGGATCCTATTACATAACTTAAAGGTAACAGCTAAGTCAACTCCAGATAGAAACACAAATATTAGTGTAACCGGTCTGTACCATTGTTTACATCCTGTCTTCATTTGTTTACACAGTTAACAATTTGTGTATCTGTCTAATCACCACTTACGTCATTTTAATCATAATCGGATGAATAATTTTTAATCAAATTTAACGGAAAATTATGAATTTACATAGATTAATGGTCATTGAGCATAATTTACTAGATTTGGGAAGTTTTATACGAACTATGGTCGATTATTTGCCAGCAAAAACACCACTATCTACCACTTTTCTGCTTATTTTTAATAGACTTCAAAAAAAGTGGAGGTTTTCAATTCTGTTGATTTTTTTGTTAGTTACCACATAACCCCGTCATTTGTGAACCTATTTAAAAATACATTGTTTTTGTGATAAGATTAACTTTCCGATTGACCCCATAAAAATTTGATCAATCTCGGCTACGTACTTTCGTTTTAAAAAAAAAATAACTGTTAAAATATGTCATCCAAGTAAATGCAATTTCGTATATTGACTTTTCAGTGGTATTTGTGAATTTTAAGAAATGGTGGAGTACTTAAAAGCTTAAATAAACACGTTTTTAAACGACTTCAAAAAAAGAAGGCGGTTCTCAAGTTTTGTTATTTTATACAATGAAGTCCGTTTTCTTTTTAAATTTTAAATAATTATGATATTAAAAATTTATCAGCAACCCTTAACCAAAAAATGTTGTATCTTTCAAAAAATTATACAGTGACAAGCGTTTGTTTAAGGATCGTAACGCTGTTGCCAACAACACGTCTTACTACGCTGTTGACCTTAAATTGTTAATTAAACCAACATAATAAAAATAAATAAATAATATAACTTATATATATTTTATTCGACTGGCCTGTCAGCTCAGTTGGTAGTAGCTCTACCTTCTGCACTGTAGGTTGAGGGTTCGATTCCCTCCCAGTATAAACATTTGTGTAAAGAACATAGGTGTTTTTTCTGTGTCTGTGTGTTATAAAGTATCATAAGTATCTATTTAAAAATATATAATTATTTTATCAGTCATCTCGTCACCATAATACAAGCTATGCTTAGTTTGGGACTAAATGGTGTTGTGTGCATTGTCTAACATTATTTATTATTATTATTATTTTTTGTAAATACATACATAACATAGAAATACCCAGACCTGAGACAAATACTTGCAGATATACATAATGAAACACATGAGTCGTCCAACCGATCAGCGCCTTGCATTTCGTTCAAAATGTAACAAATAGAACATCGGAAAAACCTCGAAATTATTGAAAGAATGAATCTTTATTAGGTAGGTATTAAGGTACCTCTCTGATCAAATTATTGAACGCGTATTTACACTCAAGACACTATATATTATACTAGCTGTCCTCACGCAGCTTTGCCCGCGTTGAAGATTTTGCCCGGGACAAACTAATTTCCCGGGATAAAAAGTAGCCTATGTATTCGTTACATACAAAAATACAAATATTTCCTCTTTATAATATTAGTGTAGATGAGAAGATTCCAATAAGAAATTCTCTAGAAAAACTTTACCGGATACCTGATTAGCTAGCTTTCCGCTTATTACTGTAAGCTGAGAATTACAACGACATCAACTTTAGAAGAAAATGATGAATATTGAAGCACCTCCTTTGAGTTTAATTCATTCCCAGAACACCCATTTGAGTGACGAACCATAGATGTTTGTTCTACGTCTGGGTGTTATAAAGTATCTTATAATATTAAAATTAATTATATGTATAAAATAATATTAAAAAATATTTAAGTATTCTATCAGTCATCTGGTCACCATAATACAAGCTATGCTTAGTTTGGTGTTGTTGTCCGCTAATGTTTATTATTTCAGACATTATTTCATTATTAAGTTATGAAACTAACAATTGTTGAAATGAAATGAAAAGACCAATGTAAAGCCTTTGTTAACGTATCTCAACTTTTGTTAAAAGTTAATATCTATTTAAAAAACTGCTATCATTTTAACCGACTTAAAAAAATGAGGTTTGAGAATTCTCATTTCTTGAAGTCGACCGTTCAACCGTATATTTTTTTTTATCTGTGTTTGCAAATAACTTCGTCGTTTATGAACCGATTTTGACGATATTTTTTTTGTTGGAAGGGAGATATCCCAAGGGTGGTACCATGATAAGAAAACCAGGATCTGATGATGGCATCCCAAAGAAATCGAGGGGAACCATCGAAAAATCGTAGTGGCGAAAAGAACGTTTGTATTTTTTTTTATTTACTATTTTAAAGCTACTACTATTAATGAATGCTACTATTTGAAGGTCTGGAGTCGATCTGATGATTGAGCCGAAAGACAGTCGACTACTCAACAATTTACAGCAATTACTTGGAGTTTGGGCTAGATTAATTTGTATTGATGTGAACTTTACACCTAGATGCGTTTTGACTGTCATTGACTGATGAAGACGAAGGACAATCAATAGATTTTTTACTCCTTAGTTTTCTGTTTGAAGTCGTTTTTTTTAAATGTTATTGTAATATAGTGAGAAATAGTGACAGGACGAATCTTAAATAGTGTTTAGGCTGTGTTCAAATAGAGAGGCGTTTATAAATAAGGTCGTTATGTTTTCATATTATAAGTGATCTAAAGAGCCTCTGTTTATCACTTTGCTTTTCCTACTCCACATTTCTACACTTCAGTAAGCGTGTGCATTGAAGACACGGATTTCCCACAAATCCTTTGATATTTAGATTCGATTTAAATTCACGGCACAGCGACTCCGGGAATTGTTTGATGTTCATCGTTCTAATGGATAAGCTGCTAATTTGTATCGTGGCAATAGTTTGTTTTGCTTGTTGATTGCGAGATGTGTGTTACTGGGGAAATTATTTGCGTAACTATCTATTTATGACTGTATTTATCCTTACATAAACTACTATAACTTTCTTATTAGTCAGGTGTCAACTATGGTGATTGAGTTAATGAGACATTCCAAAAGCACATAAACAAAAAACTGATACATGGAGCTGTGAAAATATTTACGGATATATATTTGTTTATTATGTGTTGTAATTTTTATTCAGAACAATAAAATTACATTCTAGAAACATTTTTGCTCTTGATGTGTAACATCTTGCCTCTCGCTTTCCAGCAATATGTGGGAGTGATTTAGTGAAAAGGGACGGAAGTGTGTAACAGGAAGTCGAAGAAACACGCACAACAAAATTTTTGTGTTTTGTGGTAGAATTGGCCGTCAGATGGTACCAACAAATTTTTCGAGAGGTTGGTACTGTCAGCCAACAGTGTGTGCGTGTGTGTCGAGAAAGACAAAGGGAAATAGAGAAAGAGATTGCATCAGCTGTGCGCTTAACCTACAATTTTGTGTCAAAAGTTTGCTGTTATATAAACTTATTACTAACTAATGCGCATTAATGTGTGGTGAGAGGATGCGTTGCGAAGCTGTGAAATGTGTCGACGGGGGTGCAGTGTAGTGGGAGCGGAGTAACGCGAACGCCTGCCTGCCGCTCACGTCTCACATTGCTGTCTTTAGCGCTTGTAGTCGTACGCATGTCGTACGGTTGCGTGGCATAATGGACTAAAAATTAATTGATGCCGTTAAAAAGTTTCCGTGTTTGTGGAACCCTTCTTTGTCATTTTACAAATGTAAAGAAACTAAGGACGCTGCGTGGGAGGAAATAGTCAAAGAAATAAAATATAAAGATGGTAAGTAATAATCATGTACTAAAATCAGGTATATTAAAATACAAGTTACAATATTTGGGTATTTATTGTGTGCAATGAATTTGTGACGAAATACGAGTATCCTGCCATGACACTTTTCCTTGATTATTGAAATAAGAGCAGTATTTCTCTCTTACTTCATAACCATCACTTGACTCGACGACGAAAATGCTAGGAACGGATACAAGAGTACTTGTATTTGTTTTATCAATGGAATCCAAAAAATTTGTTTGTCTTTCAATTAAAAAATTATGCATTACACATGTGGCTTTTACGATTTTGTCAACCGTTTCCACTCAGCATTCAAAGTATTTACGATACACATACTACTTTCGTGCCAATACACCGAATGTAGTTTCCACAATGCGACGTGCCCTCGAAAGTCTATAGTTAAATATACGTTTCTGTTGGTCTAACTGGTCCCACGGATATGGGCGCATGAAATTTTCCATCAAAGGAAAATTCTCATCTCCAATGAATACAAATGGTACTGGTTCACCTCCTTCATATAATGGTTCAGGTTTAGGAAGATTCAATCTTTTTTCTTTCAAATATTTTCCAAAAACACTATCATCAAATATTCCAGCATCACTAAATCTTCCCATGGATCCCACATCAACCATAATAATCTTTCTTCTAGCGTCAGCTAAGCACATAAGCACTATAAAAAATCTTTGCTTGTAATTTAAAAAAAAGGACCCAGTGTTTGCAGGACACATTATATAAACATGTTTACCGTCTAGAGCCCCCAAACAATTTTTAAACTGCCATAGCTCTTGAAAATCTTTTGCTATTCGCTTCCAGTCGTCTTTGGTAGGTTTTGGAATAACAAGAGGTTGTAAAACAAGCCAGAGAGCATTACAAACTTCTGCCACAATTCTCGACACACTTGCTACTCCAATCCTAAAATTTTCTGCCAACCTTGTGAACGACGAGCCCGTGGATAAATATCTGCAAAAAATAATTGTTTATAATAATAATAAAATAATTAATTAACAAATAAAAAAGTACTCTTTACCTGCTACTGATTTTTTTGCGATCTGTAAGACAATATGCTTGGTATAAAATGTTATATTCCTAATTTTCTATAATTTCAGTGAAAAGCGCAAAGTATCGTTGAAAACAACTACGGGATAGCCTTCGGGACGCGATAAAGAGGCAGAAATCTAAAAAAAGCGGATACGCTACAACCAAAACACCTGAATGGATATACCAAAAATTGATGGAATTTCTTTTACCGTACATAGCCAACAGAGATAGAGAGTCAACTATAGGGAGGATATTTCGTCACCATATAATAAAGATGACTCTTCGCAAAGCACTCAATATTCATTAAACCAAGATGACTCTTCGCAGAGCACTGAACATACACCAAATGAAGTTGACAATCCCGACAATCTTTACGAAATAGCCTCAACTTCAGGCATTTCAACAGATTCGGTCACCCCGTCATCATCAAAGAAGAAAAGAGGCGATGAATTATCAATTTTAATACAAAAACATGAAAAATCAAGAAGATTATCGAAAAGAAAGGCAAGAATTAAAATAACTTTTAAAACCAACGGACTGCGATGATACTGATCATTTTTTTTTTCAAAACATTTAAAAAATTACCAGATTACATGCAAGTTCCTTTAAAAAGGAAACTTTTTAATATGATTAGCGAAGCCGAAGAATCTTACGTGCTGTCGTGGTATAATCAAAATATTGGTTATTCTTCAAGCTCTGGTACCAACGCAAGTAATATAGCAGGCCAGATGGATTTGCCGCCTCAGCTGGATCCTGAACAACTTGGTTATTTTTCAAGCTCTGGTAGGAATACAAATAAAACAGCAGGCCAGATGGATTCGTCTTTCCAACTGGAAGCTGTACAACCATCATCTCCGGGGACTAGGAATACAAATAAAACAGCGGGCCAGATGGATTCATCTTTCCAACTGGAAGCTTAACCACCAGCATCTCCGGGAACACAACATTCAGACCAACAAACGCCAAATACTTCAAACAAAGTAGGAACAGAGCCTGATTTACCATGAAGAAGAGGAACTTGTTGTCTACTTACTTTGCAGATTATGTTGTACTTTTCCATTAATATGTTTAATAAAGACAAAATTGATTAAAACTATTTTACTGACTACTTTTCCTTGGTGCTGATACATTCTCTGTAGTGAGTGTCTTCCTTCTTGATAATGTTCTCAATCAAATTGTGTAACTCATAAAAGTTACTTCTAGATACTCGATAAGAAATATTTCATCATCAGCCGTATAAGGAAAGGTAAAGTATTCTCCATGTAATCGATGATATTTAATATGGTTACGTATCCAAAACCTGTGTGTTCTTCTATTGCTAAAATTATAGAACTAATAAACTCCGTATCTTCTGCTTCCATTTCTTCATCGCAAATTGTTAAATATAAAAATATCTTCTTTTTCCAATTATCCATATCTATTTTGCGCACTTCTACTTCCAACAAACTCCGTCTATGGACTGGCTGGTACAGTATGCGCAAACCTCGCAACACATCTTTCTCAACGCACATTCCTCGCAACACATCCCTCGTACACATCCCTCGCACACATCCCTCGCTTGTTTTGTATGCGCAAAAATCTAGCTCCGCTGAGCCGTTTCCACCAGAGCTGTGCTAACCGAGGCGAGGTACATGAAGCGATTCTATTGGTTCTTTACAAACACATCCCTCGCTATGCATCCTCGCACACTTCTGGTGGAAACGCAGCCTAATGCCTTATAGCAGTCGCACATGATGTGCTTGTTTATTTTTTAGGAATTAAGGTAATGATGCACCCGCTACATAGCTCCACCTGCCGGGCGATTATGTAACTCTGATACTATCAAAACATTGATACAAACTGCTTTTAGTTACTACTCATGAATTGGTATTACGGAAGAAAAGAGGAAAAAGCAGAAGAGAACGAAGAACATTGTAAAAAAGTTCTGGATGATTTTCAAGGTGTAATGTTCCCTTGGATTGATAGAACATCGCATGTGTGCAAATACAAAGGCTCTCTAACCGTTGGGATAGGATCATGTTGCCAAATAATCTAGTAAATTGTAATACAAATCTCAGCGTCTCATTGCACCAGCCAGGGTCGTTCGACCCAGTTAAATGAAGTCAAGGTCTCCGAAGGTTATAAAAGACACTAGAATGTCGCATCAGCTGACATAATTATATTTAGCTTACAAATACCTTATAACACCCAGACTAAAACCACCTCTTATCAGTCTCATAGATATATATTTAGTTTGCAAGTATTTATGTGTCAATGTTTAAGTATTGTTTAAGTATATATATAAACTTTTTATTGTTTGTGTTTTCTTTTATGTGATATTGTATTTTTTTCTTTGACATGCCAATGTTATGCAATGTTACGATTATGGTAAAATAAATATCTGTATATGAATAATGTTATACACAAATAAAATATATTTAAACATTATTCATATTCAGATATTTATTTCACCATAATCGTTACATGTATCTATTTGTAGGTTTGTACTTTAGCCGTGAAAATGTAACAAACAGACAAAGACACATTCGCATTTATAATATTAGTATACATATTTTTCTATTCTATTCTACGTTCAACACACAAATATGGCATGAACTAACTCTAAAACCTTAACATATTTTTAAAACTGTAAGCTCTATTTGTTCACCTTAATTAGACAATTACAAATAGAAAGACATATTATTTCAGGATCACTGACCGCAGGTAATGTGCCCAAAAGGCTGACAGTTTTACCTCGTGGGACAGCCATACTAAAACCCTTTGTCCGAGGTAATCACCAGTTTGAAATTAGTACTAAGTACCTAAAATGTGTAAATCAAAACACGCGCAGCTTAAAGCATTTTTCAGAAATTAAAGCATTTACACATTGAAAATTTAATATTAAAACAAGACAAGATTGTATACAAACATTGTACGAATATTTTATGAAGAAATAATATAAGATTGAAAGTTAAAGAGTTGTGTTCATAAATTTGATTTATACCTGAGAGTATTATGCATCAAACTATGTACAAATTAACAGAAGTTTGTATGAACGACGGTTTGAATTCTTATTATTAGAAATGAACACATAATTTGATAATTACGTTTAAAAAACTAAAAAGGCAACCGACTTCATGTATGAAAAAGCAAAATATCAAAATTTCGCTTCATTCAAGTGAATGACATATTTTTTTCAGTTTTTTTATTTAAAAACCTAACTACTGAACAATAGTTTAAAACAACTAAAAAACATTCTTTATATAGAAAACCAAACTAAAAAATAGAAAATAAATTTTAATAAATGTATATAAGAAAAAAATGTTTTATTTAAAAAAAAGCGTGGGGTGCATGGTGTCAATAGTTATTAATATTTCATTGACAGATATGAGAAGAAGGATTATCATTTCGATAATTATCTTAAAAAGCACCCCACGCTTTTTTTAATTAAAACATTTTTTTCTTACGTACATTTATTAAAATTTATTTTCTATTTTTTAGTTTGGGTTTCTATATAACGTTGTTATTTAGTTTTTTAGTTTAACTATTATTTATTTTATACTTTTTAGTTTTAGGATAATCGGATATTTTATTTTTTTTTGTTTTTTTTAATTTTTTTAGTTTCGAATTATTGCATTGTCATCGGTCTGTGACAGGTGTGCAATTTGAATGAAATCTGGCCATTTAAAGTGGGTCAAAATCGCGTCCTACGGAGTCGGTTACAAACATACAAATATACAAACATACATACAAGTGAAGCTAATATAAAGCGTATAAAAACAGTCGAATTGAGAACCTCCTCTTTTTTTGAAGTTGGTTGGATAAGGTTTAAAAATTACGTCCTTCCTCATAGGAAGTTCGTCGTCGAATAGCGATGAATGACAGATCGCGAGAGGACTGGGTTCAATTTACCAAATACATCTTAAAATGGTTTAAAACAATATAAGTATCTGATAATAATTATTACAATAATCAAGCCATGTCATTTACATAGCTAGTCGTGTGGACATGCAACAAGATTCCGAATATCAAGATTTTATTAACAGCCTTCAAAAAAGAAGGAAGTTCTCAAACAAAAAAGGCGATCTTTTTTAATGTTTGTTAACCCATAACTTCGTCATTTATAAACCGTTTTCAAAAAATATGCTTTTATGTGGAAGTTTGTACTTTTTGATGAATCCCATAGAAATTTCATTAAAATCGACTAAGTTGTTTACAGAAATAATTACAGATATGTACTAAACAATAATATAAAATACACGTGAAACAGTTGAGCTATCTAAGGACCGTTTAAAACGATCTATAGATAGCTCAACTGATCCAGATCACTGCCAGAAGGCAGCGTTCCCATGATACTGGTGACATTACCACGTTGAATGGCAATGCTAATACACTGGGCCAGATAGGAGCCCGCTTTTGGGTCACGTACCGTATCTACCAGACGCCGTGATATAATTTTGAAAACGCGGTGGGCTCCTGTTCCCCATGGGCCCAGGGTCTCGACTCCAAAAGGCTCAAATATGTAGGCCTTATCCAAACCAACATATTTGCGGTTTTTGAGGTCCTTGGCACATTCAGCCGCCGCACCAGCCACTACGTTGTTCGGTTTTTAAATCTATATGTCTGGAAAAAGTATGTCATCAAAATAAACGAAATTTTGCATTTAGGTTTCCTGTGACTTTCCAGGGTGTTTACGAAATTGGAACAAATTATAATGTACTAAAAAGCGTCAAATAACACACTTATTTAGCTAGCTTCAAAAAAATGAGATTCTGGATCTAGTTGTATTATATTTTACATTCAATTTAGCCGGATTTTCTTTTTAGTTTCTAAAATGTAAATATTCAATGAAACTTGAGTCCAGTTTTATGTGTCATGTCAAAAACAAAACGTATAATTTGAGACTTTAGCATCTCTATCTTATTTGCGGATTGAAACGTTATTACACTACACCATTCAATCATTTTGGATTTTTGTTTTTAAGGCTTTTATATTTCTCAACCTCCTTGGAAGAGTCCCAGAGAGACTGCTCTTTATTCAAACAAGTGTAGGTAAGTGTTCATAATAAATGAACTCCGTATTATGCACATAAATCAAACTCCAGTACTGGGACCCATTGTTATATATTTTTCATGGGTTATAAGGTTGAACGAAGAGCTGCAAGGTCTGGAAAAGACTTCTAGCAATCTTATTTTAGAACTTGGACGTAACTAGGTTTAAAGGATTTACGTGCATAGTTAACCCATTATGGGCTGAATTAATTTATGGTCCTTTTTATTTATGAGCTTTACGTATGTTGTAAATATGGACCCTCTGAATATCAAATAGTTGAAAATAAAAAAAAATATCCTACAGTTTTTGGAAAAAATGATGAGTCCGTATAGCACCGCTAGCCACTTATGTGGTACATTTACATTTCTTAACAAAATCAGGTTTCTCAGTAAAAAGTGTTTTAAAACATTAATATTAGAGATATTCTATCAATAAAACACAAAAATTATATTGCAATCAGTTCTATATTGCAACTGTTCCAAGGCTCACAAAACCCTCTAAAGCAAAAACACTTTAAGTGTTTGTGGTAATAAATAATCTCAGACATTCCACACAGCGTCATCTAGCCCCAAAGTAAGCAGACGTTGTGTCATGGGTACTACATGACCGACAACTTATATACTTTTTTTTGTAAACACATACAATAAATAAAACGGACAATTTCAAAAGTTGCGCCTGAGATTGTTAACGTATCTATCTATCTACCTACCTACTTTTATAGGGTTCTGAAGTCCCATATAGTTTTGCTAAGACCTACTGTCTGTCAAACTGTCTGTCCGCCTTTAATCAGAGCTCCTGTTCGCAGACTATTCGTTTTATCTTGTGAAATTTAGCACGGTAATACGTATACATTTATATAAATTATATAAGCGTAGAGTAATGTAGTAAAGTATGGGTTTTCTTACCCTATTCAGTGCATATCGTTGATTAAGTCTTTTTAAGATACCAAGAGGTTTCTGAACCATTAATATAAAAAAAAAATACTTACATAATATATTAGTGGACAACATACACAACACCTCCTAACCCCAAATTAAGCATAGCTTGTATTATGGTAACCAGAATACTTATAATATTTTTAATTACATACTTACGATACTTTATAAGAATAGAATAGAATAAATGTTTTTTATTTAGGATTCGTTCAGCATTTTATTAGGTACTTTCATGATTATCATGATGATTTGTAAGAAAAGTATAGAAAGTTAAATCGTGCCGTGCATTTCAAAGCAATAACACAAAGGCGATACATTTTTGTTTAGCGACATCTATCCACGATCAGGTGGAACTACAGAATGATAGTAGACATGTAACATGTATTTGGTACATATACAAACACGGTTATTGTTAATACCGTAGAAACAAGCAGTTAGGAAGGTATATAGAACAATGAGGTAAGAAGGTAAGTAATAAAACAAAAGAGTGAACACACAGTAAAATACAGTAAATTAACAAAGTATGTATATATAATAACATAACACCCAGACACAGAACAAACACCTATTTTCATCACAACAATGTTTATCCTGGGAGGGAATCGAACCCTTAACCTACAGCGCAGAAGGCAGAGCTACTACCAACTGTGCTGACAGGCCAGTCAAGCCTTGTATTGGCCATTTTTACTAGAGGTCTCGTTCAAGAATACTCATACGTCAATGTCGCATTTACTACGCATTAACTAGTACCTAAAATACCGTTCCATTCCAACACCAAATACATTTCCACTACAAAATGGTGCCGAATAGCGAACGCTGGACTACTTAGGACGAATTAATCTGGGGGTAAATTCAATTTGACACAGCCACCTACCTGTAGTCTACGCTTTGATGCTGTATGTGTCAGTGGACCGCTTTTAGTTCACTGATTTTAATTAGTACTACTTTAGAACTGATTGATGATATACTGAAGCTGAAAATGTATAAAATAACTAGATATTTGAGCCTGGCACACAATATCGAAGTACTCAATCAATATATATAAAAGGCGATATACGTATGTATGCTCTCTATAGACTCCGTAACAGCTGGACAGATTTCGATGAAATTTTTGGCAATTCTTCAGATTGGCCTAGCGGGAGCTCGTAATAAATAAGCAAGCTAGTAATAAATAAATAAATAATCCCGGACATTTCACACATCATCATCTGGCCCCAAAGTAAGCAGAGCTGGTGTTATGGGTACCACATGACTGATAATACTAATTTTATACTCGTTTTTTAAATACATACATATTATACCTAGAAACACTCAGACCCGAGACAAATACTTACAGATCATACAAACATTTGTGTCGCGGCTAAAATCGAACCGCAACCTTGTGCGTCTCAGCTGCACCTTGACCCAATGCGCCACAGTGGGTCAAGGTCTGGCTCCATTCTCCATCTCTATTTCCCTTTCTCTTTCTCGTACACACTGATGGCTGACAGTACCAACCTTTCCTTGGTTGGTACCTTGCTCAATTAATTAGCACGCACTTTTCCGGCTTCTAGTTACACACTTCCGTCTCTTTTCACAAAAGCAAGCCCACAGGTAAGCTAGAGCAACGTTGTTACACATCAGAAATATATTTATTGGTGAACAATGTACACAACTCCATCTAGCCCTAAACTAAGCATAGCTTCTAATAAAATGTACATGATAAATGATTATACGGTTATTAGAGTTTAATTAAATAAGTGATTCAATGACTTACTTTAAATAGGATACAAAACAAAATGAATCACGACAAATTTTGTCGTAAAAGCTAGCTCAAAACCAACTCTTACTCCAATTAAATGTGGAAATAGCATATCTTATAATAATAAAGACTGACGTGTCAGTTCAGCTGGTAGTAGCTCTTCCTTCTGCGCTGTAGGTTAAGGGTTCAATTCTCTCCCAAAATAATAATTAATTATTGTGTTATTGTGTGCTTGTATTTAGTATGTATTCTAATAAGTATCTCCATTATTCAATGTTTGTAACATTAACTTTTTAACTGTTGGTATATTTGTATAATATGTATAAATGTCCCGCTCGTGATGTCACCCTGAGAGGCCCAGTCTAAAAACCAGCGTTGTCTCCTATAGGAGTGGCATTAAAGCTGAGACTAAACCAGTTTGGCACCACAAGCGAAAGATGGTGTAATTTGATCTACCTACTCTAATTCTTCTTCTTCTTCTTAACGTGTCACTAGTTATTTCTAACCTGTGTGGTGAAAGGATTAAAATGCGCCTCAGAGGCTCCTTTCGTGCACATAGGTAAGCCTTAATGTAAGCTTTCGACCTTGCCGACAGGTCCGGAAGGAAAGACGAATCAGTACATGTGTGTCGGTATCGCGGTGTCGATTCGGTTGCAGGAGCATAACAGCTGGCACAGAGCCGGGCTTGTTTCAAGTTTTCCTTCTCTATTGCTAGCTCTTCTGTTAGTCAGCAGGGGGACTAATCCCCAATAAATTGAAGACTACCGCACTCGTCTCCATCATGCAAGCATCATCCAAGCAGCACTCTAGTATTTACTTATTTGTTTCTCTAAATCTGTAACTCTTTTCGTTTTGTATGTCAAATAAATCATTATTCTATTCTATTCTATTTGTCTGATAAACATAGGTGTTTGTTTTGTGTCTGGGTATTATAAAGTATTTTATGTATGTATATAAAAATATATTAGTATTCTATCATAATAATCACCATAATACAAGCTAAACTTAGTTTGGGGCTAGATGTTGTACTGTGCAATGTCCACGAATATATAGTATATTTATTTATATTTTAATAAAGCAATACAACGATTGCCTGCCAAACAAAGGGCCAGGAAACCTCATCTGGGCCTAGTCTTGTACTAATGATTCATTCATATCCTCCGGTACAGAATATGTAATACTTAGGAGTCATTTAGGTATAGAAGTTCCACTCCACAATATTTTGTTAAGGCTACATGATAAAATAATGTTACATACGAACAAAACGTATATAATAATATTAATGCTGGACATTTAACACCAAAGCATTTAGCCGCAAAGTAAGCAGAGTTTGTGCTATGGGTACCACATACATATTATTCATAAAAAATACCCAGACCCGAGACACATAGGAAAACAATTATAACATTAAAAGGTACACAGCAATTCAATTTATTGGTCAAGTGCGTGTCGGACTACACGCAGTCAAGGCTTCAGAAGTCAGGAGTGATAAGAATAGTCAAAACAGTAATAGTGCGACAAAATAATACGTGAGTAAACCCCGTGCTTATACAAATTTACAAGTGCCCTTAAAATAATAAAGTTTTTGATTAATAACTTTGTAGGGGCTACTAAGATGTATTACAAAATTTTATTACGGCAATACTTATAGTCTTTAAGCAAGAGCTCTAGGCGGACAGACAGATATACAGACAGACAGATGGACATTGCGATACTATAAGAGTTCCTTGCAAACTTCTGAACTTTAAAAACGCCATATACCAGTCAAACTAGGCAAATAAGTTTCTTCGTTGTAATTGCATGTTGGTTAAAAATATTCATTTTTTTATACCGACGTCACTAGTTAACAGAAAGCAACGTGCTCATGATTATATTTTAATGTTTTGAGGGTTCTGAAGTCCCCAAAGAAATCTTATAGTTCCACCATTATCAAGCTGTCTGTCTGTCTATCTGTCCACCCCTAATCACTGATCAAAGCTAAACCTAAACTATTCATATTTTTGTGATGAAATTTTCCATTGTAATACTTATTTATACAGAGGTATGTAAAATAGATATGTTTACAGAAATTATGACAGATATGTACAAAATAATATACAATAATATAAAATACACGTGAAACAGTTGAGCTAAGGACCGTTTAAAACGATCTATAGATAGCTCATCTGATCCAGATCACTGCTAGAGGGCAGCGTTCCCAAGATACTGGATGCATTACCACGATAAATGGCAATGCTAATACGCTGGGCCAGATAGGAGCCAGCTCTTGGGTCACGTATTTGGTCATGTATCTACCAGACGCCGTGAGATAATATTGAAAACGCCGTATTTATACCCGATAGTGTGGCTTATCATTAGATAGGTCTTTAAAACCTATTACGAAGTTCCCTGGACAATTTTTCTATACAGACAATCGTTTCATAATAATTAAGCTTCAAAAAGGACATTTTTTATATGGTTTAGTGTACCCAGCCAGTTTAACCGCTGTTTGGAGGTGCCTGAATTGCAGATTTTATTTATTTGCTATGCTATTTGCTATTATAAATTATGCATTTGGTAAATGGTATACAACATTGTCTGATGAACTGAGAAATTTATAAAAAAGCAACATAACACAATGTAAACGTCACTGCGGAATATTTATCTATCTATCTAATACCTTTAAACGAGCAATTCTTGTATATTCATGTATATGTAGATATATATATAATCTGAATCTCGGAAACGGTTTCAACGATTTTCATGAAATTTTGTATGCAGCCCCCTGCATACAAATTCGGGGGCTAATAGATCGATCTAGCTAGGTTAATTTTTAGAAAACGTCGTTTAATCCGTGTTTTCAGGCAATGAAAAACTGCTACAGTATCATTAGAATACGAAGGGAAATTTCGCCAGCATCTACAAGGTTATAATAACTCAGGTGGGAAATCGGGAGGTCCCGAAACCAGAAGACACGTGGTCTTCTTCGAGTCCAGATGATTATTTTTCCCATTTTTTTGTGAGAAAAACTATTAGAAAAATAATAAAATAATATTAACTATTAAAAAAATGGATCGTGACTCGTGAAAAAATGGATCGTGACTCGTGAGTGGATGACCGAGCAAAGCTCGGTCATCCAGGTACCTAGTTTATTATTATGTGATTTTAATAATTTACTTATATTATAAATGCAATAGTTTGTAACCATTATTTATACATTTATCTAATGGTATCTTTTTTATATTGTCAGGTATGGAGTTATAGACTTTGCCGCATATTACATAGCTACTATTGATATACAAACACATCCTTCAAACTTTAGGCAACACAATTCTGTCCTAGTTTCTTGTGCTTCTATGACCATTTATTAATTGTGCAAGTTAAATGGAAACTGGATTGGCATCCAACTGCAAACTGCTATCGTACCTTCGAACCTAAAGATAGTATGGTAAAAACTGATTTGCAGTGATGCAGGCTAGCCTTAGGGACATCCCTACACGATCTTGTTTCCCTCACACAACGTATAGCTGCCTACGTGTCTTTATTAACACCTCGGCGGTACAATCAAGTGAATAAGTTATAGAATGCTTGCGAAATATCATCCGACCGTTATACTTGGTCTACACGTATGTATGAAAACAAAGACGTACATACCTAGTGTTGCATCAATCATTATTTGTAATCTCAACAATAGTCGACCTCTGTGGACATAATAATATGTTTGTATGGTCTGCAACTATTTGTCTCGGGTCTAGGTGTTTTTTTGTATTATAATAATGTACGTTTTTCTATAAAAAAAATGCAAACAAACATTTTATGTAGTTGTTAACTAGCTGTTTCCCGCGGTTTTGCTACTGATACAAAGTAACAAGATAATAATTGAACAAACGAATGTTTCGGAAAAATTAAAAGCATAATCGCGTTTTTCGCGGTTTGACCTTGCGAAGTGTGAATTTTTTGAAAACTTTTCTTAGCAAGCACCTACGGCCCTAGAGAAAGCATTTCATGCCAATCCGTTTGTTGGTTTCTGAGATTTCGTGATGAATGAGTGAGTGGTATTTGACAAATATAGTAAAGTAAATATATAATATAGTAAATATCATGTGTGGTATCCATAAAACAAACTCCGCTTACTTTGGGACTAGATGATAATGTGTGATATATCCGGCATTATTTTTTATATATATAGTTCCCTAAATTTGTAACAGTGTGATTCTGTGTGAATCTAGTCCATCTTGGTTTTGTTTATTTCTCAGAATCACACGGTCTGGCTGTGTGAAGGGTCATTAGAAACGCCGATTCGTGAAATTTTTAGAATACGATCGCAAACCAAAAGATTATTTCCTCTGGGGGCTACTTTGAATAGTCCTAAAAATGTCATGATAATAATCCAACAACTGGAGCAGCTGAAACATCATCCGGGAAACGTGTCGCAAAGTTTTCGACAATCTGCAACTACGACTACAAGATTGACGAGAATGCAATAGAAGTCACTTTAAACAACATTATTTTAAGGTCATCAAACTTTTCATTTGTTGTAGTATTTTTTATTTATTTTATTACTTTATATATTACTAGCTGACCTGTGCCCACTTCGTTGGGCGGTTACAACTTCACAAAAAAAAAATTAAAGGATATATCGCTATTCAAAAAAAAAGCTATTAAAATTATTGTAATAATTACAGAGATTAACAAAATGACGGATAGATGGCGCTAACCCCCACCCGCGGCTTCGTCCGCCCCGTTCCCGTTGTTTTTCCGGGATAAAAAATAGCCTTTATCCTAATCCAAGTTACTAACTATTTTTATTTTAAGTTTCATCCAAGTGGGTTCAGCGGTTCTTGAGTTAAAAGTGGTGTAACTAACACTACTTTCTTTTCAAACAGATCAAATATTAATAAAATTATGGCCTAGGCGGATTATTAGATGAAGTAGTCTAGAACGTATACTTGCATATTTTATCCTCAGCTTGCAGCACGAAATTAATAACTATTTAGGTATCTATCATGAATAACTAAACGAAATGTGAGAGAGGCCCGTGAAAATAGAATAGAGCAGAGCAGTGATATTATGAATACATTTGGTATGTGATAATTTCCCGTGATAGATGACTATTATTGACACAAAAACCCTGAATGGACACGCATTCATTCCGGTACCACGGATAGATGATCGTACAAATATAGCTCATTACATGACTATATTTAAATAACAAATAAGGAAGTTGACTTTGACTGTACATTATGAAAATACCTGAATTAATACACCCTTCCGGGCGAGGGTAGAATTAACCGCTGACCCTGCAGAAGAATTACTCCGTTATTCAATTTGTTGGAACTCGTGAATCTTATTAGCGTTCGAAAAGAATTAAAAAAAGTAATGTACGGACGTGCTTTGTTTTTCAAGGACTTATTTAATTGGCCTTAGCAATAATACAAATAAATTTACTGCTCTAGGAAGCTAGAGAAGCCAAACCGAGCAACACGACGTTCAATGATGTTTCAAACAAAAATGTAGAATTTCAAACCTTCACGGTGTGTGTATGTATCGCCGATATATCATCCGTAGTGCGAACCGTGTGAATGCGTGCGGCAAGGAGCGAACCGAGGATTAAACTCAGCGTAATAAAGATTCTCTAGATGAATCGAAACAGTGTCAGTGTCTCCATCGACAAAATATTCTCGTACAAAATTGTGTTTATGTAAAGATGTTGAAGTTAATGTAATTTTCTTTTCAACGGATTAAGTCTAACTTATATAAGACCTGTATTACAGAAAAACCCGTACTCACATCGAAAACAGCATAAATTTTGTGACAGTTTTGTATATTAATGGTGTTTATGAACATCTTAGTTTATGTTTTGATAGTACTGCTCGTAAATCTCTAATTATCTGTATGAAATAGATGAAAGTTATTAAGTGCGTCGTCTGAAAATAACTGCAGACCGTTTGAAATTGGCACCAACTCGCCACGAAACTTTATGCCCCTTCTGGTAAGGAGGTCCATGAAAATAAATAATTTAAAGTAGAAAAGTTTCCGAACTCAAGAGGAGTTATGAATCACATCAATTCCCTCAAAGATCATCTGACAATGACAATCCCGAAGAAAAATAAGCCATTCCGACCAAACGCTCACCTAGTTTAATAGATTTTACCTTAGAGCAATAATATTAAACCTGCAAGGTATTCAAAAGTAAAAAACATTTATTAACAGAATTATACAGAATAATATAAAATACATGTGAAACAGTTAAACTATCTGAGACCGTTTAAAACGATCTATAGGTAGCTCAACTGATCCAGATCACTGCCAGAGTACAGCGTTCCCATGAGACTGGCGACATTGTCACGTTGAATGGCAATGCTAATTTGCTGAGCCAGATCGGAGCTAGGTTTTGGTTCACTCAATGTTTCTACCAGAGGTCGTGTAATAGTTAAATGTAAACCTACTACCCCCACAGACCCAGGGTCTCGACTCCAAAAGGCTCAAATATGTAGGCAATAATTAACCGGCATATTTATGCCTTTTGAGATCCGCGGTACATTCAGCCTCCGCACCAGGTCTAACGGAAGTCCCAGACATATGGGACGTAGGGTGTCTACGCAAGTAGCAGGCCATACCAATGGCTTAACCCTATCCCAAGGGCAAAGTGTACCAACAGGCCGTTTACCGACATCACGTATCAGACCGTTCGGTTTGAGAACCGCTAGTACGTTGACGAATTTTCAACTATGAGTATTTTTATGGAAATGATAAGTACTTGCTCGTCAAATCAAGTACTAGCACGAACTATCCCGTAATAATATTAACACGAATGGGCAAAGCCTTTTGGTCTTCTGGTAAATCCAACTAAATCTCAGGCTTTAATTTTTGGTACCCCTTACATGCTGAATTTGTTAAATAAATCTTCCCCTCCTCCACTTTTGTACGCAAACTCTCCTATTTATTTCACTGCCATCGCTAAAAACCTAGGTGTAATCTTTGATTCTCAGTTATCTTGGGTTAATCACATTCATGGAATCAGCAAAAAATTTCATTTCTCTTTCCAATAGACGCCACGGAGGAGTACATTAATAAATTGGAACGCCTTCAAAACTTGTGTATCCGATTCATATTTGGACTGCGCAAGTTTGATCATGTCTCAATGTTTAGAGCCCAATTAAAATGGCTTCCTATTCGTCGTCGGCGTGATCTGCATGTTCTATCTCTTCTTAATAATATTCTAAACAACCCCCTCTCTCCTTCTTATCTTTATGAGCGTTTCGATTTCCTTGTTCCTCGTGATGATCCCTGTAGAACAGCAAAATCTCTTATTCTGAAAATTCCTCCTCACTCCTCCAGTCGGTATGGTGGATTATTCACGGTTCACTCTGTAAAATTATGGAATTCTCTCCCTCACGAAATCCGCAACAATGCTTCGCTTAGTATTTTTAAGCGAAAAGTCAAAAAGCATTATCTCTCCTTGTAATTGTTTATATTAATATTTTATTTATGTATCATAAATGTATATAAATATATAAGATTATATACTTATTATATTATTATGTATGTATACTTATTATATTATTATGTTATATATTTTATGTTAGTATAGGTATATTTAGTTTATGTATGTATTATTCTAGTTATTTTAGTTTAATAAACTGACTTAAAATTTGATTTAATTAAATTTTAAGTCAGTTTTATAGTGTACTTCTCTACTTGTTAGTATGTTTTAATATTTATTCATTTCTGTTTCTTTTTCTCCCTTTTGTACGCATCATACCCACCACTAGTTTATAATATTTTTATTTCCCAAGGTTTGCTGTAAGAGAACTCTTCTTAGGCTTAAGCTCGCCTGTGTACATGCCATATAATAAGTATGTTTCTAAATGTGTTCAATGTGTGTACAATAAAGAATAAAGAACAGTCTAAAAATTGAATATACTGTGTTATTATGCTCCTATTGTTCATACTTCCATACTGGTTATGTGGTAACTTTAATGATCTTTCTGACTGACCTGTCAGCTCAGTTGGTAGTAGCTCTGCCTTCTGCGCTGTAGGTTGAGGGTTCGATTCCCTCCCAGTATAAACATTTGTGTGATGAACACAGGTGTTTGTTATGTGTCTGGGTGTTTTAAAGTATCATAAGTATGTATATAAAAATATATATAAGTAATTTATCAGTCATCTGGTCACCATAATACAAAGTATGCTTAGTTTATGGCTAGATGGTGTTGTGTGCATTGTCCAACAATATTTTTTGTATTTGTTCTACCCACGTAGTAAATAAAAAGTAGCCTATATATTTCCAGGTCTAAATTTATATCTACACTAAGTTTAATTCAGATTGTTTCATCTTTTACTGTATGGTTGTGAGTAATACCCACACAAACTTTTATGATTAGTAGATTTTTGAATAGAACTAGCTGTCCGCGCGCAGCTTCGCCTGCGTTGAAGATTTTTCCTGAGACAAACCAATTTTCCCGGGTTAAAAAATAGCCTATGTCACCCGAGGATAGTGTAGCTTTCCAACGGTAAAAAAAATCGGTCCAGTAGTTTCGGAGCCTATTCAATACAATACAATAACAACTTTCCTCTTTATAATATAATATAATATATTTTATGGTATAAATAAGCTCGTCAAATTCAGCACGAATTTTCCCACCATGTTTCATGCTAACTTGCTAAACTTTCATATAATTAATGCACGTTCATGGTACTATAATACTGACTTCTAAACATTTAAATTGGTGACGTTAGGATACCGGTATATTGTAGAACATATAATCTTTGAGGACAAGTGCCAGTGCGCGAAAGGAGCCTTAAGGAGCACTTTAAATCTTTACCACATTGGTTAGATTTAACTAGTGACACCATTAGAACAAGAATTAATGACTGTCAATCCTAGTTCAACTGTGCGATTTTTTTTATTGCCGGACATTTAACACAGTATCATCTGGCTCCAAAGTAAGCAGAGCTACCTACTGTTATGGGAACCACAAGACTGATACCACTTATATACATTTTTGTAAATACAAACATAACAAAAACACCTCTAGGTGTTTCTATGTATAATAAGTTTTTGGGTCGTATAATATGTTTTTGGTTTTGTTTTTGTTTATGGGTCTACCCAAGACAAATACTTGCAGATCATACAAACATTTGTTCCGTGGCGGGAATAGAACCCATCACCTTCTGCGTCTCAGCTGGACCATGGCTCACAGGGCCACAGAAATCGTCAAAGGATTTCATTCCACTTAACCGCTCCAGCCGCTCCTATGTTACACCTTCTACATCAACACCAATGCTTCTAGATGGTCGCCTTTTTGAACAGTGTTTTGACACTATCATTCACTATCACTCGTTTTTCATTATTTTTAAACTATTTTATTTAGTTGTTTGAAGTGGTTAAATTTAGTTTTAATATTATCTATTGTATTGTCCTACCTGCCTTTGGCTTTGGCATTTTTTTTTCTAAAATTACTCTAAAACTATTTTTTTTGGTTTCTTAACTTTACTCTTATTATCAATCTATAGCTTGCTTTTACACTCCGAGAACTTTACACTTGACGGCACCCCAACACCACTTCCAGAAGGTCTACGTCAAATCTCGTCCTTTCCTCTCTCTTATCATAAATCAGTATCACCGAGGGGAGAGGGATGTCTCAAATTATACTGGTTATGGTCATTAACGACCAAGACTGTTGGTCTGCGTATAATGGACAAAGTTGGTTAAAGTTGAACCATCAATAACTGATGACACAATTGTGTGCGTTTTATAGCTATCGGGTCGACCGCTGTGACCGAGATATACCTAACTATTGAAATGAATGACTAGGTTATTTTAACGTTGATTAACAACACTGAAATAACGTCGGGTGGAATTCAAGGTATGGCCAATTCTATTTAAAACTCGATGCTTCGCGTTTTTTTCTTTTTGAGTCTAGGTTCCTATGCCTCTAAAAAGACTTATCATATAATAATAATAAGTATTATACTTACGTATAATAATTATGTATTTACTATAAAAAAGTATATAAGTAGTATATCAGTCATGTGGTACTATGTCATGTGGTGTGAAATGTCCAGGATTATTTATTATTTATTATTATTATTATTATCATAGTGTTATATAGGTCATAATGTTTGATGTTTGACTTATTCAACCTATTTCTTCCATTAGTAGGCAAAAGTCTCCCCTAAATGCTTCCGGATTTATCCTTCGAGATCTCCCACCATCCTGTCTCAAATAAATAATATAAATAAATAAAAATGCCGAAAATTTTACACAGCATCATCTGGGCCCAAAGTAAGCAGAGATTGTGTGTATGGACCACATGTATAATATGCGCTTTTTTTGTAAATACTTACATATTATACACATAAACACCCAGACCTGAGACAAATACTTGCAGATCATACAATCATTTGTCTCGCGGCGGGAATCAAACCCGCAACCTTCAGCGTTCCAGCCAGGCCTTGTCCAACTGTGCCACAGAGGTCGTCATATATGTGTCAAGAGCGTCCTTCTAATGCTTTTTCGGCAACCACCACCAAGACGCTGTTCGTCAGTGTCACCATGTTAGCCCATCTGTCTTAAATATTGATACTATAAGAAAATATAAATATGCAATGTACAATTGGCATTACAATTGACTCTCTGCAGACCTACGTTTGACCACGATCTCACCTGATGTTAAGCGCCAACGATGGGGCACACAGGTCTAGAAGACACCTATTTACTCGAGACTTGAAGAGACCCAGATAGTAGTTTTCAGGAAAAACAGACAATGGCAAAGCATTTCAATCCTTGGCTGTACGCATTATAAATGTAGAAGCAAAGCGATGTGTTCGTAAGGGTTATTTGTTCAAGAAAAATCACTAGTTCAAACCTGGAATAAAATAATTTGAATACCTGAATGTTTCCTCTGAACAAAAAAGCAAGTGACAATAAAAACCCTTCATTCTTCATATCAGCGTTGTTATCCTAAATAATAAATGGAAACAAAGTTTCGCTCATAAAGCAGTAGCAGGTTTCACAGTCAGTTGTTGGGTTTCTTTTTGTCAATATGTCAGAGGATAAAGGCATTACCAAACTGGCGAGTAACGAGATAATTTGCAGAAAAGCGATTCATATTACGTAAAATTTGTTTCAACAAGTTTAGTAAAAAAAAGCAATTGTTTGCTGCAAGTGCTGATTTTAAATTACGAGCAAAATAGTCTAGAATTTACTCTCATATGCACATTTCCGCGCACAGTTAGTGATTTAAAGGTACTAGACATTAAATTATTTTACTCACGTGAGTAACATTCAACTTTTCACTAGGTAAGAAAAGCAATGAAGTGAATATTTAACTAGCAATTTTAAGTAAGCGTATGCATGTGCACTAGTATTTATTTTAAACTAGCTGACCCGGCAAACTTCGTACCACCTCAGAATCAATAAATAAAAAAGCAAGCATTTTTTCATATTTACTTACCTTTTGAACCTTCCCTGGACTTCCACAAATAATTCAAAACCAAAATTAGCCAAATCAGACCAGCCGTTCTCGAGTTTTAGCAAGACTAACGAACAGCAATTGATTTTTATTACATAGAAGATAAACGTCTTTAAAATAATAGCAATTATACACTTATAACTTTTAAAACTATCATGGTTTTGCACATAATTTTCACTCAAAACGCATGTTTTGATGGTGTTGCCATGGGAAGTCCCGTCGCTCCCGTAGTGGCCAATATATGGATGGAGTATTTTGAGAACCTGGCTATATGCTCTGCCCCCTTGCCAATGAAGTTGTGGAAAAGGTACGTTGATGATGTTTTCTGTATTGTAAGAGGCAATAAACATGAGATTGAACTCCTTTTGGCATACCTAAATGGCGTACATACCAAGATGCGGTTTACGTATGAAATGGAAAGTGATCGAAGCTTGGCTTTCCTGGACGTGATGGTACAGATTCGTGATGATGGTAATTTAGGCTATTCGGTTTATAGGAAGCCGACCCATACGGATCGATATCTCCATGCTGATTCACACCATCACCCTCGGCAGCTTAACTCGGTTGTAATGTCTCTCACGAACCGTGCTTTCGACCTAGACATAGACATAGACATAGACATAGACATTTGTTTATTTACTGAATAAGCACACAAACACATCAATAATAACAAAGAGTAACAAAATTAGGTAAAAAGGAAGTGACACATATCAAAAAGTATAAGGAGAAAAGACATTTAAACAGCTTAAAATTATTCTGCGTACTTACCTACCTAACAGTGCTATGTGCTACAGCAGCAAAAAGATCTCGACTCAGCGTTATGCTTCCCTGTCGGATGACAGGTCAGCGCTGTTATTCTGCCGAGACCTTCGATCCAGTCCGACCTATGTGACCTATCGACCTATGTGATGAGTACTCCATAAAGAGTGAGCTAGCTCATGTTCAGCATGTCCTACGTAAAAATGGATATAAGCTTCGATCTTTTCCAGTTAGACAAAGGCCTAAACCCCACAGATGTATAGTAGAACGAAAACCTGCTTTTCTACCGTACATCAAAGGAGTGACTGACAAAATTGCGAAAACCCTGCAAAAATTGTCCATAAAAACAATTTTTACTCCTTTAAAGAAGATCTCACACTACCTGCGCTCACCTAAAGATAAGATTCCTCTTCAAACACCAGGAGTGTACAAGATTGACTGCAGCTGTGGGAGCTCTTACATCGGCCAAACAAAACGTACCATAGCCTGTCGAGTGACAGAACACATCCGGGCGGTCAAAAATATGGACACACAAAAGTCGGCCATAGCTACACATCTACTAGAATCTGGCTCAAACCACTGGATCGAGTTACACAATCCACAGGTAATCTCAACTGAAAAACATTACATCCCAAGATTGGTACAAGAGGCAATAGAGATTACCAAACACAGGAATTTCAATCGAGAAGACGGTTTTCAATTGTCTGGAGCCTGGAACCCTGTGGTGAGGATGTGTGGAAATCGTAAAAGTGAGGTACCAGTTATGCGTCCAGATACCGTGAGTGTTGTGTGTCGTAATCGTGATCGAGTTGTTAGTGACAGTGAAACCGGTAGTAGAGGTAATGTTCGCAGTAAAAGACTGAGAAAGAGGGTAGACCGTTTTGTCTGCCAATAACATCCACCCGCAAAGACTTCAGTTTATCTCGTGATCATGGCGCATGCAACTGTGCCGAAATATCGAGAAGCAGAAAAACTCATATATCATGGTAAATATCCCGTTTTGAGTGAAAATTAAATTATACACTTATATTCCAATAAAAATATACAAAATTGTGTGTTAAATAGCTAAGCCAGAACGAGCAAACGAACCACCGCTATTTTTACTCAAAGATGCAGCAAAAAGCAACATTGCTGTCAGTTTTTACGAACCAAAAGTGCCCCAAGACTTTACACACAAAAAAGGTAAAAATAATATTTAATCTATGGTGATTCTCCGTGTTAGAAGTCGATAATGACTCGGAGACAATCTCTCTGAGTAATCTAGTATACTTCGCGCATATTTACGAAACGAATACGCAAATATTCGTTATTTAGGTTTTGAACAAGGCCCATACTTTTAAACAAAATTCAAACGTCACTACGATCGAGTGGAAGTAAGCGAACTGCAAATCAAACTCACCTTGAAGAACAGTCTCTAGATGGATCGCAACAGTGACGGTGCCTTCATTGACAAAGTAATATGTGAATCAAACCTGTGTTTCTTAAAAAGTACACATGCGAGATTGTCCAAAAGTTCTTACAAAATGTATCTACTGACTGAGCGAGACTGGATCATCCGACCATACAACACATAATTACTGATGTACACTTATCTATGACCTGTTCATGTTAGTTATTTATCTGGTTAACATTATTTAAGCGTGTGTAACGAACAAAAAACATACCTATAATATCAATAACTACTTTCAGAATTTGCTTAAGCCTTGATTTGAGTTTCAGTTTTCTACTAAAATATTATTCTGTTATATTGACCTCAGATCATCCGTTCGGTCCCGCGTGTGGCAACACCCTAAGGGGCGACCCCAATATATCAATGCAGTCTGTGATGGGAACAAACTTCCTATTTTTGCCGCTGTAAATAATAGAACGTAAACTTAGTTTTTATGTGTGTTTTGGACCGTTTTTAGATAAAGCTTCATACTATTTGCTCTGGTATAATATGCCTACTTTATAACTCTTTCAATATAGCCTGTCACATGGTACATATACTAAAAACTAAAAGTCAATGAGCTACGATAAGTTAAAAGATAAAATAGTTAAATAGGTACTTCGTAAAATGTATAACTAACTAGTTCCTGGCTTCGGCTTCGCACGCGTGGTTCACAGATAAAAATTGGCTTTTAAGTAATTCCAGGTGCCAACCTATACCAATTTTATATATACCAAGATTCATTCATATCAAATTAGATAAAAATGCATTATTAAGTCACAAAGAACTAAACATTCATATTTACAATAGAGAGTTCTAAATATAAGATCTGCTTTTTTTTTAAGATTGTTATTTATATCTTTAAACTTGGTTAATAGTGTTTTTAAGCCTATTAGGTTTGTCTAAATACTAGGTTCTCGATAACAATAGTACTAAAAATAAATATCAATAAGGATCAAACACTTCCAGTTTTATTAAACATATTAGGTAGGTAACAATAACAACAAGTAGCATGAGCGATCACGCACTATCACGCACACTATATGTTGAGCTATCTATAGATCATTATAGCCAATCTTTAGATAGCTCAACTGTTTCACATGTTTTTTATGTTATTGTGTATTATTCTGTACATTTCTGTAAATAAAGATTTAAATAACGACAATATAATACAATATCTATATATTTACAATAAAACAAAAAAAGTGAGTATATAAGAAGTATATCAGTCATGTGGTACCCAAAACACAAGCTCGACCTACTTTAGGGATAGATGATGCTGTATGAAATGTCCGGCATTATTTATTTATATATTCCTATTACTAAAGCTTACTTAAATGGCTTTTCGATGCTGATTCATTGTAAACTCATCGCTTTTCATTTTCAAAGCTTTCGTGAAACCTTACATTTTGAATAACACGATTTTTACACATGTTAAGTAGATAAAGGGACCGACACTGTTTTGAGTCATCAAGAGAATCTTCATCAGGGTGAGTTTTATCCGCAGTTAGTACGCTTCCGATCGCGTTTGCGATTTTAACTAAGACTTCGCATTAAAATCTGCAATAAAGTATTTGCAGCTGCATTTTAATTCCATTTATCAGTTTAAGCTAATAATTACGTTTTAAAAACTAAAAAAAAACCGACATACCTGTAATAATATAAGATATTAGGTTGACCTATAATAAATTTATTTTCAAAATAGTCCATGAAAATATCAGCCATGAGTGGACTTAGTGGAGATCCCATAGCTAAACCTTCTTTCTGCTTATTGTATTGGTTGTTGAATCGAAAGTAATTCTGTTCCATACAGACTTTGGCTTAAAATATCAATTCATCTACCTCTCCTGGGTGCATACGCTGTCATTCAAAATGACCTTCGAGTATCTGCAAACACTCCCCATATGAAACGTTTGTAAATAAACTTTCTACATCCAACGACACCAACTTAGCACTGCTAGGCAAACTGATATTTTTAATCTTATCTATTAAATCCAAAGAATTTTTTAAACTTTATCTGGGATTAAAATTTGATTTCGATTTTAATAAATAGTTCAAATGTTTTCATAAATTATATGCTGGAGCACCGATATACGATACTACTGGGCGTATAGGAATGTTATCTTTATGTATTTTGGGCAAACCGTACAACATAGGGGACCTAGGATTCATCGGGACAATATACTTCATCGAGTCTGGCGATACATAAGATGTGTTTTTTGTAATATTCTTTAACTCTGATGTAAAAGTCTTAGTAGGGTCAGAACCTAATCGTTCGAAATTATTACCTTGTATAACATCATAAACCTTCTAAATATAACTTATTCTGTCTAAAATAACTACTATATTACCCTTATCAGCTTTAGAAACCACTAAGTCGTTTTGGACAATTTTGACTTTCAAAGTTTTATAGATTCGGGCTTCTGATAGCATTGAAACGTGGTGGAAGAACTGAAGGATTGCTTTATTTAACATATAACATAACATAAATATACATATAACATAATAACAAGATAAAATTCATAATATAATTCATTTCATTAGGAATAGATTGGCGGAATTGTACTAAATATTTGTCCATCTGTTTAATGTCTTGTAATGGATTTCCGCAAAGTCACGCCTGAATGAATTATAATACAGAGCTAACCATACTTTATCACATAGCTGAGAGTAACGGCTACAAAATAAATATAATTGACAGTCTAATTAGGAGTAAACGGTCTAGTATTGTTCGTTCTCTTTTGTACCCAGTGCGTCCTGATAGACCAGAAAGATATTTAGGTAGCCTGACCTACATGGGATCCATTAGTGATAGGATTTCAAACACTTTTTTGAGAAAAAGGTAAGAGTGGCCTTTAAAACCAACAACACTTTAAAACGGATTTGTAATGGAAAAGACAGATTAGAGAACCATAAAAAATCAGGGGTTTATAAATTAACTTGCGATGAATGTAATGGTGTTTATCTGGGTCAAACCGGTCGTAATTTTGAAACTAGGTACAAAGAACATATCGCAGCTTATAGAAACAATTGTCCAGAAAGGTCTCATTTTGCCAAACATTTGATAGATTCAGGACATTCATTGAGTAATAATAATACTTTTGAAATTTTACATACCTGCGAAAAAGGTTTTAGAATGTCTGTACTAGAAACTTTAGAAATAACATAATTCATTAGATTTTACACTGTTGAACGAATCAAATACAAGTTTTCCAAGATCACCGCTATTACGTTTGTTTACAACGGCTGGCGCTGATTGATACGGGTGGCGTGGCGGTCCGGTCTGACTGAGTGTATAAATAGTAAAGTTGGAGCGCGAATGGCCCAGTCTCATTCTGACGTTGATCGAAGCAACAAGTCTGCAGAGCAGAGTGTTTTTTTGTCGGGGTGCCGAGTGAGTCAAGTGTTCCTGAGGATGCCTCGTGGAGAGGCGAAACACGTGTCGAATTTCTTTTAGAGGTAACTCTTTAGGAATAGATTGGCGTAATTGTACTAAATATTTGTCCATCTGTTTAATGTCTTGTAATGGATTTCCGCAAAGTCACGCCTAAATCAATTAATTATCTAGCCTATAATACATTTTTAGTGGAAAGTAGATGTATTTTGTATATATATATAATGGGTAGGCCAAATAAACGCACTGCTCCAATGAGACAGCGAGGTATCGGAGTAAACGAAAATATAATCGATCAATTTTTAGATTTTTGTAGATTTTTCAGCTTGACCGATTTCGATAAGTAAATGTGGGAAGTATACCCTTTCAAACAAAAAAATAATTTTCCAAATCGGTTCAGGCGTTTTCGAGTAATCGATGAACATACTTACATTAAAAAAAGATTCCGCCGAATTGAGAACCTCTTTTTGATGAAGTCAGTTAAAAATGAACTTGAATTTATAAAGAACAAAAGCACTAGGTATACTGTTCAGCACCTTTCTTAGTCTACTGTTGGTACAATAAAAGTACAACAGCAAACGAAATGCTTCCAGTAAATAAAATCACCTAATTTTCTTTACGAATCAACCAATCACAGTAATAAGTAATATCAAAGTAATAAGGAAAAACTTTTGTCTCGAAGTGTTGATGGCTGCATTTACACTAGCATGAGTTCAACACATTTTGAGAAAGAAGTTATTACCCACGTACCCACGGCACTAAATTGATTTATCTAGCGAATCTTCATCAGGCTGTTCGCACTTTAGCCTTTTGCCAAAAGTGCTAAAGTGCTAAAGCGCCATCTTGTGTGAAATTGACATAATTATCACCACAATGGATTTATTTTCTTGAATTTATTTTTGTCGCCTCCATTTTTAACCTACAAAATCTTCTTAAATTTTTCATGTATTCATTTTCATGGTCTAATGCAAAGTAGTTTCAAGGTTTTTGAAATGGATATTGCTTAGATGGTTTATGCTTATTGTATAGCATTTTATAAACTGATTTAAAAAAAAGGAGGTTCTCAATTTGTCGGACTCTTTTTTTGTATGTATGTATCTATTTTCACCGATTACTCAAGAATGCTTGAACAGACTTCGACCGTATTTTTTTGTTTCAAAGGTTATACTTGTGGTGGGTCCACCTGGGAAGTTTGCCGATTTGATAAAATTTACCCATTTTTATAGAATTCAAGTCCATTTAAATTTTATCAAAATCGGTCGAACGGTTTTTAAAAAATCAACAAAAATCAAAAAATTTTATGATTTGATGATATTTTTTATATACCTTCATGAAGTCGGTTGTCTTTAGAAACTGGAAAATATACACTATGAAACAAAAAAAAAAATTTTGAAATCGGTTCAGGCGTACGTATTTGAGTAATCGGTGAACATATATAAAAAAAAAGATTCCGACGAATTGAGAAACGCTTCCTTTTTTTTGGCTGTTAAAAACCCGAGTTGCGAATATGTTGTATTAACTAGATGCAAAATGTAATACATCGGGCCATTTTGCGATAACAGTCCAAAACCAGCGCCGGAAAATGTTTCTTATGTCAACTTAACCTTCTCAGAAATCACCAAGAGAAAAGAACTTCTAAAAGTATCGTGATAATTAATTTATCTCAAATGTTTATCTGTATTTATTCAATACTGATAAGTGTGAGTTCTAGCAAATAAAAAAATATTAAATTCCCATTGTGCGCGCATGAAAAATAGGCATGACGACAGTATCATAAAATGGTCGATTTAATGTTTTTAAGGGAAAATGTATAAAAAAAACGTGTGCAATTCACACGTGGTAGAAATGAAACCTTTAAAAAACAAACGTATAATACGTACACGTACACAAAACACCATGGTTGTTATGATGCTTTATCTCAAGCTTTGTACTACGCATGCGCGCACAAACACGTATAATGCTTCCTATCTCATTTTCTCCCACGTTGAATTTTATGAATTTATGTGTCTGTTTCATTTTACTGTCGCTTTTTCGTTTCATCGACTTTCAAATCACAACGATGCTATGTTTTCACTTCAAAAAAATTTAACATTGGTTTATTTTATTTAAAAAACTCAAGATTATTAAGATTTTCCATCAAATAAAACATTAAAATACTGCAATCGGCTATTATACTTAAACACCAATCACAGCGCATGACGTCACGCTTATGTAAACTCCGCTGTCTGTATTTCTGTATTTATTCACGTACAAGCACCTTGTTGGGTATTCATATTATTGTGTTTTTACATTGCTGTACTGCACACCACTTATAAACATTGGAATTAATTTATCACACGAATTAATTTAATATTTAGTTTATTTTCTTTGCTACGCATAGACACAATGACATGTTTATATAAGCGTGACGTCAGAGCCGACGCCATGACATCTGCGAGCTGTTTTCGCGCCCTATTGAAAAAATATTAGAAAAATGGCTTTAAACTTCTTTAAAATTAGGTATATTACCGAAATAAAGATGTTTTCGTAATAGTAAATGTGTACCTAAATTACAGAAAAGGACTTCAAAATCTTTCGTCATGCCTATTGTGTCATATAGAAGCAAAGTCAAGCAAATTGTTTTATTCTAATATATTTTTCTTAATTTTTTGACAGTTTTGCGGAGCAAATATTGTGCTTTTATATTATTTATTTTTCCCGAGTTATTTCGGGTTTTTATTGCAATTTTGGTGATTTTGTGAATAATTAGAATGAAAGTTTTGTGTTTCTTTGTGATTCAAGCAAAAATGATCCGTATAATTATTTAATAAGGAGATATTTTTTTAAATAATATAATCGTAACATACGACAAAATACGACTTTGTGACGTTTTACTAAACAATCTAAACATTAGCAAAATTATCATCATATTATGTATGACACATGTCACTAACGAAGTAGAAGAATATATTTCTTTATAAAACGGGACAGCTATTTATTTATTTATTTATTTCAAACATTACCTCTATTATTACAGGTTAGACCCAATACAATAGAGTAGTCACACACAATATAATGAATACATTTCATACCTAGGGCAAATTATAGCTTAATAGTATAAATTGTAACGTATAACGTACTAATTTCTACCCACTGCTTCGCACGCATAGTACATACAAAAAAGTAACATATGCCCGTTCCTTAGTTCTGTTGATCCGATCGTTACCAAACTTCACAGGATCACCAGCTAGGCCAATCTAAAAATTTCTTAAAAAATACATTGAAATCCATCCTGCCGTTTCGGAGTCTATAGGGAAAATACATATCGCCTTTTATTTGTAGTACCTGAATGACCGAGCTTAGCTCGGCATTGAACATGGATAATAGATAATAGATCGATTTATCGCCCTCGAAACACCCTGTACCTATACAAAATTTCATGAAAATCGTTGGAGCCGTTTCCGAGATTCTGATTATATATTATGCATATATACAAGAATCGCTCGTATAAAGGTATAAGATAGAAAATCAATTAGATAAATAGATAGATATAAGGCTACTTTTTATGTAGGTACAACGCATGCGAAGCCCCAGACAGAAGCTAGTAGATAATATATTTCCCCATAGCGCAACCCCCTTTCTAGTAGTTTACTGCAAAGGAGACCGGTCGAATATGCCGTACTTCTGGCCCATATTGACATTATTAGGGCAAAAGGGTCTACCCCTTCGCTTTGCCATAAGTTTACTTCAAGATAAGGTCATTTTCTCTTTATAGGATTACTTGATGCAATTTTTCAAATACTATTCAAATAAAAAATATTCACAATCAAATTTTGTAATTTTTTCACACATAAATAAAAATCTGTCTGTATTGAAATACTTATGATTGTAGAGATAAAATAAATAATGCCGGACCTTTCACACAGCATTATCTAGCCCCAGCATTATCTAGAGCTTGTGTTATAATAGTCATATTAATAGGTGTACCTATGATGAGTTCTTGGGCAGTTATATGCCTTACTCAAGGTAATCAATATCCAATATTAAATTTTGATGTTGTAACTAAATCCAATTTCAATAACAAAGACAGTATTATGATTTATTTATTTATGACTTTTTACAAAGTGCGAGGACAAAGAAGTAAGGGTAGACAAACTAAACGCTGGGAGGATGATGTGAAGAAGACAGTTGGCCCAGCATGGAATCGGGTAGCAAGAGATAGGACACGGTGGAACTTTAGAGGAGGCCTTTGTCGAAGGACAAGCTGTTGCAGAAAAAACGCTTGCCGATACATAATATTAGGAATAAACAAATGAAGTATAAGTTAGTATAGTATTAGTTAAGACATTTTCTATTTTATCATCTTATATGTATGTAGCAAACAGCAATAAAGGCTTATTTTATTTTATTCTATAAAGTAGGTACGGTCGATAAACCAGCACTTCACTTTCTTTTTAAAAATGATTAGGCACTTGTGATAGTGTTCGGTATATAACAATACTATATACTTTTTTTTATAAAAACATACATATTATACATGGAAACACCCAGACCCGACAAATACTTGCAGATCTTACAAACATTTGTCCCGCGGCGGGAATCGAACCCGCAACCTTTTGCGTCTCAGTCGGACCTAAGCCCACTGTATAAAATAGCAAACTATATGTTAGAGTGAGATAGATTTATTTTGTTATATTCCAACATTCGGAAGTCTATTATATACATCCGGATTCCGGACCCATGACATGCGTTAGCTTAGATGTTATGGGAACCACATGACTGATATACTATTTCCTTTGTATACATAGATATATACATATACATACATATAAAAACACACAGACAAGTACTTACATAATCATAATAAGTAGTCTTAATTTATAAAGTTCAATAGTTAGTCGTAAGGTGGCATTTATCTCAATAACAAAAGGTGAAAAATGCTATGACTCACGTATCTTCTCGTAGTGACCAGCAACACTTAACCATTTTCATAAAATTTCAAAAAAAAAATATATGTTAACCGTGGCTTTGTGTAAATAAATAAATAGTGTAGTGTAGTGTAAATAAAGAAGGACAGTTAAAACAGCGTCATCTAGCCCCAAAGTAAGCAGAACTTGTGTTATGGGTACCACATAACTGATATACTACCTATATACATTTTAGCAAATAAATACATATAAAACATAGAAAACTAACATTTGTCAAGTGGTACCGAAACCGCTACCTTCTGCGTCAGGCAAACCTTCACCCATTGTGCCACTGAGTTTGTCTACAAAGGTCGTAGATTATTATAAAGTATTCCTATAAAACAATTTTGTTTTTTACAGCAAAATATATAAATTTTGCCGCCTCAAAAACCTGCAAGTGGTAAGTTTAATCGCGCCCTAGTCTTTTCACTCTAACTGTTGTCTACTGCTAGCGCTTATGCTCGGGGATCGAGACACATAAATGCGCGTCAATGCTCTGGGTTTTATGCTCAGAAAATAGATAAAATATAATTCAAAGATGCAACGTCGAATCTCGAACGGAAGAAGTCGTTTCTCCGGTACACTTTCCAAGCATAAGGCCTCTCCAAGCATAATATTCTCCAGGCGACTAGTAAGCACATCCAGCTAAAACAAACACAAATGTCATCCAACACAACAACAATGTCACAACATTCGCAGGCAATTAAAAGCATAATCAAAAGTTGTTAACACGAGTCGCTCCACTCGCAATGTCAGGAGTTTAATGAGTTATGACGTCACTCATACTGTGGCCTGTGGAATAATGGATACGTTTTCAAGAACCTACCTACTGACAAGTGTACCTACTAGAAGTTAATAAATTAATGGGTAAATGAACTTGTTTTGTAGTAACTTGTTTGAAAATGTAATGTAAATGTATTTAGTGTTTAGTACTCGTGGGTGCTGCTGCCTAATCCCCCGATGTGTTATGGATCTGAGACTTGGTCTCTAACTATTGGCCTCATACACAAGCTAGAGTCGCGCAACGTGCTATGGATCTCTCCATTATCACGTAGTGAAACACCTAACAAAGCTCTCGCTTGATAAAATACATAACGAAGAAATGCATAGAAGAACCAAAGTCACCGACATAGCACTCAAAATTTGCAAGTTGAAGTGGCAATGCGCAGACCATATAGCTCGCAGAACTGATAAGCGTTGGGGAGTAAAAGTTCTCGAATGGCGACCAAGGACAGGAAAACGAAGCGTAGGACGACCCCCCACCCGATGGACGACATTGTAAATATCGCAGGAAGTCGGTGGATGGAGGGGGCTCAAGGGGCGTTCTTCCTGGAAATCTATTGGGGAATTTATGTCTAGCAGTGGACTTTTTAAAGGCTGATATGATGATGATGATGATGATTGTATTATAACTCACACAACTTTCAATTTTGGTACATGCTTTGAATTGCACCCTACACCAAAACCTCTGCAATAAATACTCGTAGTATTGTCTCAAAACATAATTTTAACACGGATTCGAAAATTTCAAAAATGTGTAGTGTGTATAAAACAGTACGAGGCGACATTCTTATTTTCTGTTATGAGTAGAACGGGTAGAAATGCCAATAAATAAAATCCCAAAATTATAGCACCCTTTAAAATATTTATTAGTAAACAAAACACAATAGCCGTAAAGTTAAAACAATGAATCTGAAGGTGAGGTGTAGCTAAATTATGAGGTAAGTTGCTATTTGCAAATTGTTTCCAATTTCCCAACGAAAATTTGCCCCCGACTTTGAAATCTGAACAGAGATTAATGTGCGGAGTTTGCGTATTTGTAGGTTCTCTCATTCGTTGCTTTTTTTGTTTCGAGGAAACCGCTGTGGCGGTTTGACTAAGTTAGTTTTTCTATTATGGTGCATAAATTGGAATTTGCAATAAACTTTTTCTGAAAAATCTATGTGCAAATTGGCCAAGAAAACTTTGTGAGAAATTCAGCAAAAAAATGAAGATAATTAATATGTTGTTGAGATAATCTCGATACCTTAAAGAGATGGTGAGGATTCTTGAAGATGTTGGATAGGATGGTTCAAAGGATTTGAGGGAGACCTTTGTCCAGCAGTCAGAAGAAATAAATAAATAATGTTTTACATTTCACACATAATTATCTAGCCCCAAAGTAAGGAAAGCTTGTGTGTTATTGGTACTACATGACTGATATACTTTTTTTTTTATAAATATTTCCATATTATACATAGAAAAACACCCAGAGCAATACTTGCAGATCATATAAATAATTTTCGCGCAGTGGGAATCGTAACCTTCTGCGTCTCGGGCGCAAAAAGGTCGCATCAGCAAAAAAGTATTCACACACCAGCAAATCCACATGACTCCATAAAACCTCTCATCCGAAAATATTAAAACGAGAGGCATAACTCCGCTTATTTAAGCTGAAATGAAGCCAACGATCCGTAAGATGATAATCTGTGCCATCCCCCAACGCGATTACCCGAATGGTACGGTAATGATTAGGGGAAACGATTCGGCACGACTTCGGCCGAATAGCTCCAGTCGATTTGCATACTATATTTTGGGAGTTCCATTCCGGTATGTAGTAACCTAATAATATTTGTGATTTCAAGGTCTTTATTGACATAGACTTACCATACAAAAAAAAACGTGAGCGTCACGGGACGCCCTACAGAAGTGATAACTTTAACTAATCTAACTAACGCTGTGGGTTAGAGTGAGAGAGGAGGAGCCTGTCTACAGCTGCCGTATGCGTGAGAGAAAGGGAATCCAGATAGACTGGCGCCGTAACGCGTTACGTAACGAAGCGGTTTACCCTCCCGTAAGAAGTTATCACTTCAACAAATTTTTCTTATAAGCGTGTCAGATCTTTCGAAAAGGTGTGGTTAAGGAAGAAGTGCGGTTTCTTTCGTGCACTTGGTCTTCAAAAAATCTAATGCTTGGCACATGTTTTTGAAAAAATCTACTGTAATAACTTTAATAGGAGTTTTTCCTAGCTCAACTGATACATAATTTTATATAAAATAACTTGGAAGTAGCGGAAGTTTGCGTATATGCTTAGATCATCATATTCTTTGCTTGATCATGTTGCAAAGTTTGATTCGTAAGGTTCGAAATGTGAATATAATAATAATAATAATAAATTTATTTTTTCAGACCACAATAATCCATGGTGTTAATATGCACTTAAAACTAGGTTAGTATTTAAAAACTACCAGTGATTTGGTCCTCTTTAAGAGTTTCCCCACCAGAGGACAATTATTATAATTAGCAATCGCGGTCAGGATGCTGTTGCTGCTTGCGCGATGCCTGCATAACAGTGACGCAGTCTTTTTGCGCCAGATGGCGTCAAAGGCACAAACAAACATTGCCAAAACACTGCAGTAATACAATTATAAGTATACAATACAATATACATATATAACTACTATTTGACGACCTCTGGTCTAGTAGGCCAAGGGCCGCCCGAGATGCTTAAGGTTCCAGGTTCGATTCCCGTCGCGTGACTAATGTTTGTATGATCAGCAAATATATGTCTCGGGTATGGGGGTTTTTCTATGTATACTATTATGCATGCATTTACAAAAAAAATATAACGTACCATATCAGTTAAGTGGTTTTTATTACTTTGGGACTAGATGATGTGTAAAATGGCCGGGATTATTTATTTACTTATTAAATCAATGGATCTGACCAGGAGCTATCTGGCTTAGCGTATTAGCATTGCTATTCAATGTGGCAATGCCAACAGTGTCTTGGAATCGCTGCCCTCAGACAATGATCTGAATCAGTTGAGCTATCTATAGATCGTTTTAAACGATCCTTAGATAGCTCAACTATTTAAGATGTAATTTATATTATTGTAAATTTCTGTAATGATATCTTTTAATGGATCTTATGACAAAAAACAAGCTATATTATATATTATAGCTATATAGGATTTACAGTTAAAAGTTAAAATTGTATATCGTCATTTTGAAAACTATGCCTGTAACAGATCCTTACTAAATATTTATAGCTGGTAAAACCGAAGTCTGTTAACAACTAGGCATGTAATTTCATGGAGATCAATAATTAATGAGGTGTGAAAGTGATACAAAGGAAAGGTCGGTAAGGATATCGGCGGTAGAGCTGGGATATCCGGAACACACGTGATGTACATACATAACACTCAGTGAAAATCTTTCTATATTATATATACGTCTGTTCTCTATATTTGGAATAGACTCATAAGTTGACTCAATTTGACATCGCACGTGTGATACCTATATAAATAATTACGTTTTAAAAACAAATACTTCATGTATATAAAAAATATCATCGATGTATAAAACTCATGAATTTTTTAAAACTGCCAAGACCAATTTTGATAAAATTTCAATGGGAACAACTGGGAAGTACACCCTTCGAAACAAAAAAATAATTTTTGAAATCGGTTCGGGCTTCTTTGAGTAATCGGTGAACATACATAAAAACGAATTGAGAACTTCCTCCTTTTTTGATGTCGGTTAAACATAGCTTATATGCTGTTTTAGTCTGGATCGGATCCGATCCAGACTGATCTGTTACGGCGTGATTGAGCTACCAACGAACATAAATAAACTTCCAAACACCCACGTAAATACATTTTATATTATTAAAAGGATAATCTTAGAAAAGAAGGATGAATTGAGTGACGATTTAGTAAAATGGCGTGAGTACTGACGCCTGATAGAGGGACATGAAAGATATGTTGTGCGGACCCCTTAGCTTGGGATGAGAGATAAGGGCAGGAAGATGATGAATAGGTACCGAATCATAAAGATGCAATGTTTGCGGCTTTGTGAGTTTTTATGTACAGGATTACTCCTACTTTGAAATAACCGTTTCTATAGAATATTTTACTAAAATCTATACCTATAAAAGAGCATAACCTGACAGACCGATTCATCATCGCCGAGCCGAAACCGCTGAAGCTAGAAAGCTGAAATTTGGAAGGTAGTTTTCTGTTATAACAAAACATAAAACATAACAAATCGAAATTTTTGAAATTCAACCCCTAAGAGGGTGAAAAGGGGTGAACTTGGTTTGAATAATGAAAATGCAAAATAAATGGACAGTGTTTCTAGATTTTTTTAAATAACTCTTCCAACCCTATAAAATGGGGTGTCAAAGATTGCATGGGAACTTTTTAACCTGTAGTGTGATTTCTTAGAAACTGGTTTGGATACCTAAAATTCAAAATAATATATTATCATACATGTTTCAGGATTTTTCAACTTTTGTTAAGGGTTCTGAAGTCTAACACGGCTTTAAAATAGCTTCGCTTAGCATAACTACGCTACATCTGCCTTTATTATATGTGAACAATGCCTCGTATAGCTCGCACACCTTCGAAAACGGATTTTTCACCTGTCACCCTTGCAACACTACTCTTCTGAGCCATCTCTGGCGGATACTGCGATACAAGATTTTGAATTGAGTGAGGCCTTATCTCACTCATCACTTGTTGCCGCTGGTCAATTTAAGCGGAAACGCGACACGATCTCACTAGAGTGGACATCTTAGGTCTATTTTCATCCCTGAAAGCTACCCAAGACTCAAAATTTAAGGCAATCTGATCTCTATTGTTTAAGTCTAGGCGTCTATGGACGTTTAATCCGAAAACACGACGATCCGAAGTACTCAAACGTTTGGATTGCCTGGAGGACAAAAAAAGGAACAGGAAAATAAAGTTAAGCTTTTAGAAAATAAGATCTAGTGCCTTGAGCAACAGATACGAGAAACAATCTTAGAGCTCAGAAACGTTCCCCAGCAACCTAAGTAATCGTGAAAAATCTTTTTATTAATGCCGCTAGGTAACGATATATAAAATATAATTACGTTTTAAAAACTATAAAGAAAACCGACTTATGAAATGAAATTTGAGCCAAATACATTTTTAGTGGAAAGTAGATGTATGTATATATATAATTGTATATATATAACGTCGGCAGCTTCAATTGGCGTATCCCACAAAATAAAACTTTTCAGTAGAAGCATTCAAAGTATTTTTTCATAATAAATTGAACATAACTTCATTCCCATGTGAACTTTTTTGGATCTGTTTTGACAGAAAAGCTTAAAATTCATTGAATTTTCTGGCAAAATAAGATTTTTTTCCCCAGTAGCCTTATTTTTGGATATACATTTTAGTTACACCAATTTTTTTAATGCCATAAGACAGTAACACCATTTTGCAGTCAAGATTTCTTTAAATATTACAAGGCTAAATGGTTTAAAGCTCGTAAAAAATATGCTATGTTTATTCAATTTGATGTAAGAGACGGCGTTTTCTTTGTTGGTTGATGTAACTTTAAGATAAAAGCCATAAACTTGTATAGAAATATACATAAATAATCACCAAATGTCGCATACGCTAATTTTTCTGTAATTTTTAAATTTATTTATTTAGGATTTATTTTACAAATAAATTATTTATCTATGTATATTTATAACATTTGTATTATAAAGGCAAGTAAAAAAATAGTTGCATTTATTTGACTTCTATTTTCTAGATATAAGAAACAACTTAACAAGGTTTTAATAAGCAGTTGCTAAAAGAGTACTACAATTAGAATCTTTTTATAAAGTTAAGCAAAGTTTCTTAAACTTTAATTTTATTTTTTCGCTTTATACAAATTTTTATTTATTATGGGTATCAAAAAATTTAAGAAAAATACTCATATACCTAATTCAGGTATTGTAGGAGTAACATTATAATTATTTTGATTGCTATTTTTCTACAGAGTTTTCTTCATCAGTTTGGTTAAGCGTGTCTTTAACGTTTTTGGTAAGAGGTAGGTTTCAAAAACTGTTAGGAATAACTCCGTCATTACACAATTTTTTTTAATCTTTATATTTTGCTTCCGACATAGCCTGTCTGTTTTATAAAGAGGTTTCAATTAACGCAATATTTTTCTAATCCTTGTTTCAAATGATTCGGATGGTTCATTGACAACCTTTTTCTAGATTCATGTTCCTTTATATCTACCTCTCCTATTTTGTTTTAAATTTTCTTTATTATTGTGATAATCCTTCGTCTTCGTCATGTGTAAATTTTACAGCTGGCAACAAAGCATTCTGGTCCTTGGCCAAGTCGGTGGAAGCGAATTTCAGTCGACCTTCTCTCCCTCCACTACCAAAACCGGATGGATCTCTAGCGCACACTGCAATCGAGAAAGCAAATCTCTTTGCTGCTCAATTTGCGAAAGCTTCACATCTAGACATCTCTAACGAAACTCCACCTTGTCTTCTTTGATGCGAAGCGACAATGCAGGCAATTCGCATCCATCAAAAAGAAGTGCTCAAAACGTTACGGAGTCTTGACGTGAACAAAGCTAGTGGTCCAGATGACATTTCGGCTGTAGTGTTAAAAACATGTGCCCCTGAGTTGTCTCCCATACTCACAAAACTTTTTCGCTTATCTCTGAAAACTGGCATAGTCACAAAATCCTAGAAGCTTGCTAATGTGCAACCTGTGCCCAAGAAAGGCAGTCTCGCTGACCCATAAAATTACCGCCAAATTTTGGTCACTGCCCCACTATGCAAATGCATTAAGCGTGTCCTGAATACGAAGCTCCTTACATACCCTGAAGACAACAACTACTCAGTGATTGACAATACTATTTTCGCCGAAAGCAATCTACTGGGGATCTTCTTGCGTATGTCACGCATATTTGGAGTGAGGCCATAGAGAAATACGGTGAAGCATTAGCTGTTTCACTTGATATCTCAAAAGCCTTTGATAGGGTCTGGCACGCTAGCCTTATTGGTAAGCTTCCAGTCTACGTATTGCCAGTTCAGTTCGGCTTATAGCTTGCTGACTTCTTGAGGGAAAGATCCATTCGAGTAGTTGTTGACGGCTGCTCGTCTGATTGATTGGCAATTAATGCCGGAGTCAAGGGTCATTGCTCTCTGCTACACTGTTATTACTACATATAAACGATCTGCTTATGTCCGGAATTATTGGGTATGCAGACGACAGTCCAGTTGACATTCAGAAATACAGAGTCGAGATGCTTATGCGTCTGGATTTGACTCTCCAGGTCATGTATGATTGGGTTAATGGCAATCTAGTTAAATTCAGCGCATCCAAAACGCAAGCTTGTCTCTTTTCGGCGAAAAAAAAAGTGAGTTTCTCCAAGTCCCCGTTTTCCACAAGACAAGTTTCTTGCCGGATTCTTCTTGAACTGGGGTTAGGAGGAACCAGCACCTAGATTCACTAGCATGTAAGAAGACGATTTAAAGTGGTCCTTGTGATTTTATTGAATAAATAAATATTGAATTTTCCGAAATTTACCGGTAACTGTAGTAGATCATCTCGAGGTCTTGGGAGTTTCACTTACTCGGACTATAAATTTTGGCTCCTATATCGAGTCCAAGGCCAAAACTGCTGCTATGCCATGCTGCTTGGCATCCTCAACAAGGTGAGGCGATACTTCACACCTGGACTGCTTTCCACTTTATATAAAGCTCAAACCCGGTCCGGTATGGAGTATTGCTGCCATCTATGGGATGGTTCAGCCAAACACCAGCTGGCTGCTTTGGACTCGAACGAGCGTAAAGCATTGAGGGTGATAGGTGAGCAGCTAAACACTGAGACTAAGTTCCAGAGTCTCGAGCACCGACGTAAAGTTGTTTGCATTTCGGAGAATGTGCACAGGAGTTGCATGATCTCATTCCACCATCTCCCTTTTAGAATAGGATAAGCAGACGTATCGCTCAATATTATCCATACCTTGTCAGTCTACCACCCATACGAACAAAGCGCTTTGCTTCCTCATTTATAATGCGTACAGCCAAGGATTGGAATGCTTTGCCGGCGTCTGTCTTTCCTGAAAACTACAATTTGGGTCTTTTCAAGTCAGGAGTAAATAGGTGTTTTCGAAACCTGCGTACGCGTCGTCGACCACATCGTTGCTGAACATCAGGCGAGTTCGTGGTCAAACGTAGATATGTGCTTCTTTAACATTACTCAGACTATACTTGTATAACCGAAAATGCTGAGTAATGTCTAAGTTTCGCAAAATCAATTTCTGGCACACTTGTTTTCTTCCTTCAACTTCAATTAGCACTCGAATATAAATTTTCTTTTACTTTCAACAACTTCTATTTTCGGTCTCTTAACTGGTACTCTGTAAGCACAGTTGCAAGTTGTTTTTAAGCTGTTTCTATATTTCCAGATGAAGTTTATAACTGTTGCCTTGATCCTGTTTTGTTTTTCTAACCTTCCTTTGGTTGTATTTTTAATTTTTTTTTGTAAACATGTGTTTAAAATTTTTCATTAGAATTTTTTTATTTTTTTTAGTTCCTTCTTGAATTTTAGGGGATTCTCTTTACATATTCTTTTCCGGGATTTTTTTATTTTTAACTTTCAGGCAATAATCATTTTGTCTCCACGCACCTTGGCTAGGCACTGTTGGAGAAAGTAGGATAGCAATAGTTTCGGCGCGCGTGCTATAGTGTGTAACTGCTATTATGGTCAGCCGCTGAGAGAGATAATTCATTTGCAAAGTAAGGTAAGAAGCAAACATTTGTTGACTCCAATGCTCAAATTGGTGTAACTGACAACAAACTTCAACTTAATTCGGGTCAATTGGTGTAATGTTAATTGGTTAAACAATATTGTTCTCATTTTGGCATGTGTGTTAATATAATTTTTCGTTGAAACTAAGAATGAGTGTAAGAGCAATGCTGGTTTGCCAAAATACTTACTCTTACTTAACCTTCTTCGGGCATAGAAATACACCAATTCGACTTGTGTAAATGGATCACATAATCAGTAACAACATAATTTAGATGGAAATCTGAAAGATTCACATCTAAAATGTGTGGCGTAACTTACATTTTTTTGAAGCTAAAATTTTTTTTAAATATTCCATTCGAAAGAGCAGAAAAATCTAAGAAAAACTGTGTACTCAACTTTTTTTACGTGAATTGTTGGTTACGCCAATTGAACCTGCAACTGACGATAATATGGGTAGGCCAAAAAAACACACCGCTCCAATGAGAAAACGAGGTATCGAAGTAAACGAAAACATCTTCGATGTATACAATTTTTAGATTTTCGTTGATTTTTCAGCTGGACCGATCTTGATAAAAATTTAATGGGACCATCTGTATACCCTTTCAACCAAAAAAAAGAATTTTCCGAATCGGTTCAGGCGAGTAATCGGTGAACATACATAAATAAAAAGATTCCTACGAATTGTGAACCTCCTCACCACCATAGAATTGCTTCGAACCCCAACAATAAACCGATTATAACAGAATTTACCACGGATTTCGTTTGAGATAGGTTCCTAAGCTCCTTGAAGAATTATAACAAAGAACACCCGACATAAAAGTTCCATACATCCTGTTTGGATATCAGTGAAACAAAAAAGCCTGTGTGTATATGTGACAACCTAACACCAAGAGATAAGAAACTGTACTTCATTGCCAAAGGACAACGGATATTAACTTTATTGGATATCGTTTGGCAGAATTTTTTTCCGCAGGACCGAAGGATCACCACGTATTCACATCACCTGCGAAAAAGGTATCGACATAGATCCCTTACAGCCGTCCGTGTCTATCTGTCTGTCTCTTTGCCTGTCTGTCCGCCCCTTATCAGAACTCTTGCTCTCAGACTATCTCATCTATCTTATTTAATCGTTTTGAAAATTTCACACAACATATTAGTTGCCCCTACAATTTTGAAATAAAAATTGTGAAAAAATGTTGTTTCGGTAAACTTCATTTACCTGACATCAAAATAGTTGAATATAAATGATAAAATTACAAAAAAAATATCACGGTTAATAAAACTTTACTAGATTTAATTAACAGCCTGATTTGTTAACCGAATTTTCAAAAAAAGGAGGAAGTTCTCAATTCGTCGGATTTAATTTTATTTCATTTATTTTATGTATTTTCCGATTACCGATATTACCGATATACCGATTACTCGAGAAGACGCCAGAACCGATTTCAAAAATTATATTTTTGTTACAAAAGGTGGTCCCAGGTAGTCCTATTTAAATTTTATCGAAATCGGTCAAAAGGTTTTTAAAATATCAACAAAAATCTAAAAATTGTATTCATCGGTGATATTTTCGTTGCGCGCAAGGCAGATCAGTGCGTTTCGTTTTTCTACCCATATTATACATGTATTTTGTTTATATTATATATAAACAACAGACATAAGACAAAAAAAATCAAAATAAAATAATTTCATGGTCTCAAATTGTATTCAATGAAGTCGGTTTTCTTTTTAGTTTTTAAAACGTAATTATTAGAACGTACAGACAAAGTGGTGAAGAAGACAATTTGTAACCTATTACATAGTAAGTCTAATAGAGGATTAAAATTATAAGAATAAGAGTTTTATTCAATAACAATTATTACACTTTGTCGCCTAATAACATAATAATTATATGAAAGAGTCATATGTCAAATAATTACAAATAATCATTTTTTTGTAATATAAATTTATTAGCTCACAAAAAATTCACAATTATCATCACAATTTAAAAATTCACAATTTTTTTTTTTATAGTTATTCAAATATTCGGGGCGAAGACATCCAACAAATTAAAAATCGAGTTATAAATTGTGTAACTACAACGACTATTTTATATATTTGGTATACATTATACTGATATAACTAACATACGTATGTGTTTAGGAAACTACAAACGATTCATAATCACTTTCCGCTTAAAGAAACTGACGCCAGTTTTTATTTATTACCTATGACACAAACCATTTTGATATCATAATTTTTAAAAGCAAACATTTTATGAATAATGACTACAAAGTGCTTCCTACATTGAACAATGGCATTATTTCAAAGAAACCTTATTGCAGTAGAAATAACGTTCGTTCCGTGTTATTTAAATTGTTTTTTCTAGGAATAAAGAGATACAATGGTTTTAACATTTTTGCAAAAATGCATCAACAATTTGTTGACATCAGACCATTTAGCACAAAAATTAAGTCATTTTGTATTTCACAGTTCCAGGAAAATTTGAATAATACAGTGTAGATAAGTGATACACAGAGATTAATGGATGTTAATGACAGGTGTAGTGCAGGAGACAACGTGTTTTTGTATAATATCTTTACAAAATACTGAAACAAAAAAAAAACAGCATCCAATGCGGGAGTAATATTCCCCCGTCTCTTTGACTTTTGAAAAAATTGTGATTGCTTGGTACGGATGCCTCTTTCACATGTTAGCATTCATTTATTTTATGTCTTTTATTTACTCTATTTATATCTTTAGCAAGAAAGAAAGAAACACATTTATTTAGCGCACAGAAAACAAAAGAGAACACATGAGTAGAAAACAAACTAAAAATAGGCCCCAAGGAGAAATTTATACAAGCACATACACATTTATACAACACACAAAAACAAACAAAAATCCACTATGCTTAAAAAATTAGGCCCTCTTGCGAAGCAATCAACATTTTAGTGTGGCTAAAAAGGTTCAATCTCAGCATGTGTTACTTCCAGGCAAGGAAGTACCGCTGGTTTTTAGATTGAACCATATATCGGTGCTTTATTATTACATCTTTAGTATTTAGTATTACTCTGGCTGCTTATTTTGAATTTATATTTGTGTATTCTCACAGGGTCTTGTGACAAAATTCAAAAAATTCAAAATTCAATATAACTTTATTCAATACAATCACAAGGACCAATTTGAATCGTCTTCTTACATGCTAGTTTATCTTTATTTCAAGTGTTAATACTATGATTATCCCAACTTTTTTGAATAAATGAACATTTTTGTGCACATACATAAAATTTTCGTATTATATACTGACAAAACACTGTCATAATATTAATTTCTTTAAACTTGTCACTAAGTGATTATCTGGGGCCCATGTTATAAATTGCACGAACAGTCCTCTTCTGCAACACAAATATGGTGTTAATATCAGCAGCACTCCAGCTGCTGAGCAGCTTCAGCTGCGACAGCTTTGGTCTCGGCATAATAACAACGTCTACTGCGAAAACAGTAGGCATCATGTTGAGTCAGGGCCAATTTGCTGCTGTAGCATACACACACACATACACATACCTAAGCTAATTGTATTATTAGTACCAAGTACTTTGTTTTTTTCTTGTTTTTTGTATGTTGTTTGCTAAGCAAATAAATTTGTGTCTATGTCTATGTCTAAACTAAAATTTTAACTGAACATTCTTCATAACCCTGATTATCATGCCTATTATAAGAAAAACAATAAATTTCCTACTCTGTTTGCGATACATGATATTTTTATTGTAGGTATTGCGATAAATTTGTTTTCATGCATTGAGGAGTTTCGGATTTTTATCATGTTTTCCATGGTTAGATACTCATCAAACTAAGATGCGATAATTTAGAAATAACAACCTTTAGGATAAAATTATAAAAAACGACTAATAATTGGCGGACGAGGTGTCAGTTAACATGGTATCATTTAACATGCATACTAATTACATATAAAAAAATACAGCCGAATTAAGAACCTCCGTCAATTTTTAAAAGCCAGTTACTAAAAAGAATAAACCACAATAAAAAAAATACTGATGTTGATGTTTAAGTTGTGTGATTGCTTAGAATTCGTACATTCTGTCAAAAAAGTATCGGGAATGGATGATTTGTCCAAATTCATTTATTTGTTTTTTTTTGTTGGTAGATTGGCACAACTGTTTTCCATTTTGAAGTGGAGTTTCAGTAGCAGTTTGAGTAGTAATTTAGATTAAATACAGTGTTGTTTTTAGTTAGATCATATCTAGAGTGTATTCCGAATTTCATAATGTACCTACCTACTAAAACATCGAACAAAGAGTTAGTCTTAAATTTTACATCGCAAATGGAATTTCGTGTTCGAAGTCCCTGAAAATGTTACAGAAAGCATACGGTGAATCGACTTTATCAAATACATGTGAACTTTTAACTTTGAACCACTCAATAGTGGTTCAAAGCGTTAAAAATTGGTTATGTGATGGAAGATTTGCTTCGCTCTGGTAGGCCATCTTTGCCTTCAACTGAAGATAACATCGCAAAAGTGAAGGAAAAAGTGACTGAAAATCATTTAAATTATTTAAGTTTGAGAGAGATAGTCGCTGAACTTTCTCTGTCTCACGAGTTGATCCGTACCATTTTAATAATCACTTGGGTATGAAACATGTTGCCGCTCGACTAGTCCCAAATGACCGGAATTTTTTATATGGCTCCAGCCGATTTCTTTCTTTTTTCTAATCTTAAATTACTACTTCGTGGCACCAGTTTTCATTCGGTAGAAGACATAAAGGAGAATTCACGGTGAGAAATGAACTATTCAATACCGGAAAAAGCGTTTAAAAATGTTTTGATGATTGGATTATTCCTTGGCGTAAGTGTATCGTTTCTGAAGGAACATACTTTAAAGGCGATAAAATAAATTTGGTTGAAAAACTAAAATTTTGTGTATTATTGATCGTTTCTCGGTACTTTCTTGACAGAGTAGTATATGCAGCGATGCACAACCTCTGACATACGGAATACTAATCACTGTCTAAAGCATGGGTGTTTGATCTAGCGACAAACACAAACCAATTTGGCTCCGAAGCTTTTTGTAAATTTATCACCTCACGTCCATGTGCTGGGATGTATAACACAGAAAACACAAAATACATTAAAAAAAATATCTAAACTTACTGTGGTCAATTCCTTGTTTTTTAGTAAATTTTATTTTCCGCTAATTATTGTTTTGATAATTACAAGTACATATTCCAGCGGCTTGTACCGTTTCGACCAAAAATGCTGCCGGCATTTTTTTATGAAGCCGGCGTAAAAATAAAAAAATAAGTTAACATTATTATTTGTTCATACATTTATTTACAGAAATAATGACAGATATGTACAGAATATTATACAATACAATTGAAACAGTGGAGCTATATAAGAACCGTTTAAAACGATCTCTAGTTAGCTCAACTGATCCAGATTACTACCAAAAGCGTCACCAAGATACTGGCTGCGTTGCCACGTTGAATCGTAATGCTAATACGCTGAGCCAGCTAAGAGCCAGCTCTTGGGTCACGCACTGTATCTACCAGACGTCGTGACATAATTTTGGAATTGTGGTGGGATCCTGTTCCCCACGGGCCCAGAGTATCAACTCTAAAAGGCTCATTTATGTATGCCTTATCAAGACCTGCATATTTGCGCTTTTTTAGGTCCTCGGCACATTCGATGAATGATATCGTACATTCAGCCGCCGTACCATAACTATATGGTTAGTTTCATTTGACACCTTTGCTCCTGCACTATTTAAGGTATAAGTGAACAATGACGCAACCTCATCACGCAACATAGTAATTACTACGATTTTCGATCAATATAACCATCCATCATTGCAGTTTGATCGTTATTCCGACGACATAGATCATCTATTAATTAAAACGTTGTTAGTATAGTTCTCGTTATACAATACACAAAACATAAAGAATAAGTCAAAATATTAATATACGTTAAAAACCTTGGGTCTTTTCTGGGAACCATATTATTACGAATGTACAAAGAAATAGTTATTTTCCTTAATATTAACGAGGATATGGTATGCCATGCTTATTGGGACCGGGATGATAATTAAAATGACCACTCTTCGCCGAGATATGATTGCAACTGATTTATTATTAACGAAAAGTGCTTTTGCTAATAATGCTGAATGTGCGGGTTTGCCCCGAACATGCTCCCCACGAGAGTGAGAAAATAGATAGTAATTTTATTTCCCGATATTATATAAAACTAAATCTGGCTCGAAGGACCAGTGTGTACGGGGAAATAGTTATTTCCCTAAACATTACGATGATAAGGTATGCCATGCTAATGGGTAGGACAGGGATGATAATTAAAATGTCCGCTCGTCGGCGAGGTATGATTGCAACTGATTTATTATAAACTAAAAGTGCTTGCTTCTAAGGCTGAATGAGCGGGCTTGGCCCGTATAAAGTATAAGCAAATGGAGTGTTAAAATATGTTGCTATCTTTATTCATTGACATTTGAATGACAAGGACAGACTATACTTTATCGCCACATTGACTCTGATTCAGTTGTTACGCAAGGCTAACTAAAATGTCGTGAAATACGAACGCTCTTATTTAGCTTACACCAAAATCTGAATTAGTGTAACATTTCTCCGACGACCTCTGTTTAGCAGTGGACCAAAATCCGGCTGAAACGCAGAAGCTTGCAGGTTCGATTCCCACCACGGGACAAGAAAAAATTGTATATACTTATATACATTTTTTAATACCAGTCATCTGGTACCCATAACACAAGCTGTGCTTACTTTGGGGCCAGATTATGCTGTGTGAAATGTCCGGAATTATTTATTTATTATTATTGCTTAATCATTTTAGACGTCATGTAAATTGGTATTAAACGAAACGAAAAATCATAGAAAAAATAATTTTAAAACAGAACAAAATTACAATTTAGACTTATTTCAAATCTGTCATTTAAAAATGCTACGCTTTTCTGGATAATTTTGGTGGACACAAAATAAAATTGTTCGAAGTATACGAAATTTGGGTTCGTCCGGGGAAACAACAGAATCAGGGAAATTTGTTAATTACGTTAATTAAAAGATAGAGGGTATTATCATTCAATTACTTACTTTTATAACTTATTGGCGTCTGTAAGCTTTGACACCCTTTATAGGGCTTCTATATGGGGTAAAAGTAGCCTTTATAATTTAAGCCTCTTGGAGTCAAGACCCTACGCCCGTGGAGAACAAGAATCCATCGCGTTTTCAAAATTATTTCACGGCGTCTGGCAGACTCCGTTCCTCTATTCTGGTCATGGGTTCGGGTGGTACTATGGTCAACGACTATGCTCGGTCATCCAGGTGCTATTATATAATATACATAAAATATTGTAGGCTTTTTATTTTAAATCAATTTTAAAATACGTTTAACTAAAATGTGATTGCTTAGAGCACCTAAATCATTTACACCACAGAGTGTGGAGACGACATATTTATGTACCTAACGCTATGGTATAAGGTACATCGCGTGATCCAAGAACTGGCTCCTTCGCCAACTTCGCCTTCAATCGCTGCTCTCTGGCAATGATCTGGATTACTATCTATAGATCGTTTAGAGCGTTGCTTAGATAGTTTACATGTTTACATAATTACCGTTATTGTTATTTTTGTTGCTTTCCTATTATTTATAATTGTTTCCCTACCTACTTGGTTTTTATATGTATAAATATTTACTTAATTTATGTTTTACATATTCAACTGCCTTGCTATTTTTAACGCATGATGTGGTACCCTGTAATTACAAGAACACAAGGTTTATTACAAATTGATTCTGTGTATTTCAAATGTGCAGTGTTTATTTGTGCTGGGTATCCTTTTTAAATAAATAGCTTCGTAATACGAAAAATTACAGAAAATTTATTTAGATGTTAATAAAAATTGCGATGAAAACAATTAAAAAAAAACCACTATTATGTACTACATCTGTCAAAATTTAAACAACTGCGGAATAATCTGTATTAAAATGATCTTTGAAGTCCATCCAGTCGTTTAAGCGTGTATAAGTTACAAACCAAAATATACTCGTATATTGGAGAGTGCTGTGAGGAAGCCTCTAATAAAGTTCAACCTCTAATTTTTATCAAGGTCCTATCATCAGATCTTGCGTTATCGAAATTATCCACAACCCATTGATACGTGGGATCTCGTACTACTCGCTTTACGATATCTTTCTTACTCCGTACGTGCAGGTTGTGAAACGATCATCCTTCTGAGGGTTTTCCGTTAAACTATAATATGAACCGCTTCAAGTAATATATAAAAATATTTCTTAAGGGCAAGAAATGTATCGAAAATGCTTCTGGTGTTGCAGATGTCTGTAGGCGAGAAGTAAGCTTGTTTGCTTCCTAATAGTATAAAAATACCAATACTTATACAAAAATATTCACAGTTTTAATATTGGTTTGATGGTAAGGATTTCAACTTACTTTTCGTACGCACTCCAGAATATAGTAGCTCTCTGATGGTGCATGGTGAGTGCCACTAGTGCTCACCTATTCAAATAACGACCGCATTGAACGTTACATGTTGGAACAACCTAGCAAGCTTTATCCGGGCTAATATGGCAGCTACGACAAAGGATATATCTACGGAGGAACGTCAAAATTTACTGGTATGGGCTAACTGTCAGTTTCAAAGTCAGGCAGGCACCACAGAAAAAATTAAAACGCACTATGTTCTGAACTTTCTTTATATATTTCCTGATTAAGAGATTTATAATATAAGTAGAAATAGAAAAATCTTCTACTAGATATGACTAGATACTAGATATGACTTCTACTAGAATATTAGGAGTTATTCATTAGTAATTTTAGTTATTTTTTTAAAATATATCTAGAGTTATTGACTCAGATGTCAATGAATATATCAAAAGATCAATGTTTTATTGTGATTCGAGCAAAAATAATCCTAATAATATTTCATATAAAAAGTTATCATTTTATAAAAATAAAAAATGACGAACGACAACATACGACTTTGTAACGAAATACTTTAAACAAACGAATCATTTGATATTGACAAAATTGACATCATTATGATACCTCCACAACATCCACACACAAACACACAGACAAAAACACACACACACAAACACACATACACATAACAACACACACACTCCGACACTCTCGAAAACACATTTTTTGTATCCTACAAGTAATCAATAGCTTTATATTAGTTTAATCTTCGTGTAAACGTCCTGTAAAATTTAAACCCGGTTTCGTTAGAGGAGGAGGGCGCTGATACTTGCGACACAGTATTTATACATCTTTCAGTATCATCGTTTCCAAATTATTACTGTACTTTTTATTTACTTACTTTTTACTTTGAAAGGAACTATATTTTTTAACTTCTACAGCGTGATATATTCTCACAGGGTCTTGTGACGGGTATGGTCTCGGCAGAATAACAGCGTCTACTGCGAAAACAGTAGGCATCATGCTGAGTCGGGGCCAATTTGCTGCCCTATGCATAATTGTACCAATTTTTACATAAAAGTACAAAATAATTGCAAGCATTATTAGTACCATGAGCCTTTTTTTTTTTTTCTTGTATTCTGTGTGTTGTGTGCTAAACAAATATATTTGATATTTGACATACACACTAACAAAGAAAAAGAAGAGAAAACGTTTGCCGCAAATGCCCTGTTAATCCAGTAGTAAGTATTGATAAATTTCAATCAACTTCACACCGAATTACTTACGCTAATGAAATCAACACGTGGCATTCTAGGTAACAATCAATTAAGGCACCGCAAGTAAAACAACGACGTGATCTCGACAAAGACAAATTAAAGTTGGTAAAAAGACGTTAGACTCTAATGGGGTAGAGTAGTGCGAACTTTCCACTATTGCCTTTTAGTCGGATAAAGGTATAAACTGCTTCAAAAGAAACGAATCTTAATTGGCTGATTTAGACATGGCATCTCACTCTTATAAAAGTAATCATAATGTTGTTGTTGTTGTTTTTAGCCCGTACTGTCCCACTGATTGGCAAAGGCCTTCCCTCGAGTTTTACATTGCTTTCGGTCCAACGCCATTGTCTGCTACCGACAGTCTCTCAAGGTATCTAGCTCGTCACACCAACGCTTGCGTGGACTATCGCGCCGTCTCACTGTCTCAGGGCTTTCTCAGTGGTAGCTTTGGCCCACAGTTTGTCCGGCATGCGGCAGACGTGCCCTGCCCTAATATAATAATATTATTTATATATTTAAATAATAGTTATAACATCAAAACAAGTTTAACAAAAGATATTATACATTAAAATAACGTAATAACACATATATATAACACAACATTTATATAAACTGCATTCAATGCATATAATAAAAAGGGCGAGTTTTTTTTATTAGATGCATTTTTCGCAGTTTATTTTAGTTTATAGTTGCTTTAGGTATCTGTGCCATTTCCATTATTTTCGGGAAGCTGCCAAAAAATATCAACGGTATTGTCCGAGACGATATTGGGTAGGTTTATATTAAGTCTTTATATATATAAATAAATAAATAAACCCGGACCTTTTTACACAGCATTATCTGGCCCCAAAGTAAGCAGAGCTTGTTTTATGGGTACCTACCACATGACTGATATACCACTTATATACGTTTTTTTTTGTAAATACATACATATCATACATAGAAATACCCAGATTGCAGATCATCGGGAATCGAACCCGCAACCTTAACCCACTGCGCCACAGAGCTTATCTTGTATATAAATCTTCTGTGCGTGTGTCTGTAATTAAACATCACCTTAACGGCTGGACCGATTTTAATGTTTTTTTGTGTGTTCAAGTGGATTCGAGAATGGTTTAGATTTACAATTAGTTTTTTTTCTTTTTAAAACGCGCAGACGAAGTCAAAAACACTCGCACAGATGATTTATATATATAAAGATATAATATACATGAGAAATAAGATAAGCAAACAAAGATGGACATGGAGATCTCCCGATAGAAACACCAAAAATGAAATAGACTACATACTAACCAACTTACATAAAAACGTCCAAAACGTAGAGGTGCTAAATATTCAATATCCGTCAGACCACAGGTGTGTAAGGGTAATTTTAACTTAAAATGTATCAAAAAAAGAAGAAACAACTACTCGAGTTACTCAAAAATCACATTGAAAAATAATGCAGAAATTTCTAGGTGTTTAGAAACACTGAGCAATTATCAAGAGTCTCTTGACAACCATGAAGGCGACACAGTCCAGATTTAATACAATAAAATAACAGCTACTACTGAAAACAGTTTGAAAACGGCTCTACCATCTAGCAATAAAAACTGCAGCGCACAAAAAAACGCACGCATCTGAACGCACAAAAAAAATAATTACACGTAGAAAAGACCTAAAAAAGACGAAGCCAAAATCAAAAGCAATGAAAAACAAATTATGTGTCCTCTACAAACTTATAAGCAAGTATATACGACAAGACTACAAAGATCATAGAACACAAACCATAGAAAGACACCTCAATACATCAGGGAGCTTAAAAAGAGCATACAACACACTAAGATCTCACAAAACATGGATAGAGGGCCTTAGTGAATCAGATAGAGTCACACACAATAGAAAAAACATACTCCACATAGCCACTAAGATCTACAAAACTTTATACGACGCCCCAGAAAAAAACAACGAAAGCGCTCTACAACTACAAAATTAAGCTAACACCACAGAAATAAACCCAATAGAACAATCTGAAATTATGAGGAAATTAAGCGCCTGAAATCAGAAAAACGTCTGGGACCAGACAAAATAACTAATTAAGCAATAAAAGAGGCTCAGACAATCCTAGCCACACCGCTGACGATTCTCTTCAACAAAATACTAGACACCTCTTCTACGCCTAGTGGTTCTAGTGGTCAGAGTCAGACATAATATTGTTATATAAAAAGGGCGATCCTAATGATATAAACAAGTACAGACCCATCAGCCTTCGGCCGTCGTTATATAAACTTTTCTCATCAATTATAAAAAATAGAATTAGCGCTACACTCGATTCATACCAGCCAATAGAACAAGCAAGCTTTCGGAAAGGTTACTCTACAGTCGATCACATTCATTCTGTGGAGCTACTTATTGAGAAATACCAGGAATTCCAGTGACCGCTCTTCATAGGTTTTATAGATTACCAAAAAGCCTTCGACACTATACTCCATTCATCAATAACATGGCTAAATACATCAAAGTGTTAAAATATATCTATGAAAACAGCAACAGCAGAGTAAAGCTAGAGACAATTGGAACCCCTATTCCAATTAAAAGGGGCGTCAGGCAAGGTAGGCCTCTCACCAACAATTATCATCTCCGTTTTAGTTTTAGTCCATAATAAATAAACGAAATTGTAATACGATGGGCTTAAATATAAACGGAATATATATAAATCATTTAAGATTCACTGACGATCTTGTCTTGATATCTAAGAACAGCGCAGAGCTTAGAGCACATGATAGATACACTACAACAATCAAGCAGACGATCAGGCCTAGAAATCAACTTCAACAAAACAAAAGTGATGACAAATTCATTGAAAAATGAAATAAAAGTTGATAATACTTCGATAGAATTCGTCACCTCATACAACTCTAAGCAAACAGCAAAACTATAATCTAGGCAAACAACTCTCTTTCGAAAATAAAAGTTACGACCAGGAAATTTTAAGAAGGATAAAAGGATCATGGAAAAAAATTTGGAGCCTAAAATAAATTTTCAAAAGTCAAATGCCAATCAAAATTAAGCGTAATGTCATAAATACCTGTCTCCTACTGTCTCCTACCGTCACTTACATACGCTTACCAAACGTGGAAATTCACACGCAATGTTAAAAACAGAATAAACTCATGCCAACGGAGCATGGAAAGAAGCATGATGAAAAATTCAAAAAATTCGCAACTTTACTATAAGGGAAACAACAGGAGTGATAGACGCACTAAACTATGCTATGAGATTGAAATGGCGATGGGCGGGCCACGTAGCAAGAATGAACGATGATAGATGGACTTCTCGGCTGACGTCATGGCCAGGCCCCCGGGGAAATAAAAAAAGAGGAAGAGCTAGAAGCAGATGGGCTGACGACATTGAAGGGACGGCTGGTAAACTATGGAAAGAAAACGCCACAGATAGAGACTACTGTGTGTCTTTGGAGGAGGCCTTTACCCTCAAATAGAGGGGTGTTCACGCTAATTAAAAACAAATTAATTCAAAGTAACTCAACAATAACAATAGTACAATAATAATAATTTATAAATAAAATATGTTAAAAAAATTTAAAATGTATAATACAATGTATGATTATTTTTCATTTCCACATTTAAGTAAATATATTGATTGATTAATTATAATTATTTATATTCAATAGACTTCAAAAAAAATGAATATGGAAAAAAAAACAAAAAAGGAAATAGTTAATTATTAGGTGTGAAGTAAAGCCTTTTTATTTTTATATTTTATTTTATTTTTATTTATTATAATATACATTAACTTTTTTTTCAGGCAACAAATCATGTGTAACACACATTACAATAATACGCGCTCATATAAATTTAACTTCTTATGGACATTATACATTATAAACTTATGAAATACTCAAAAAGTCAGGGCAATTTCTTCGGTAGCGGTGCTTTCCTATACCATTAGTAGACAAGTCCTGCTAACCAGAAGTCGGGTGCAAGGAATACGTCCTTGTACATGGCAGCTGCCCGGGGCACGTACGACTTTAAGTTGGTCTCTCGATTTGATTCTAACCGCTTCAAGCCATGCACAAGTACGGCAGGCAGCTCCCTAATCCAGCATCGGCCTCTCTCGTCCACATACATACATCTCGTCCACATCTCTCTCCACGGTAGTGGTGGGGTCTAACCGAGACGCATAAATCGACACGCTAAGTTCCACTGTTTGCAGAGTGAGCCCAGCAGATAGCGGAGCGGTACCTCGCCGATTTCAGTTTGCTTCAAAAGTTGAAGTTGCGCCTGGGTGCTGGTGACATCTGCTTTCAGCTGCGTTATCTGATTAAGGACACTAGTGTACGTCACTAGTGTACTACTAGTGTACTACTATCACTAGTACATTTTAAAGGTCACTAGTGGAATCTCTTCTTCTAGTTATCTGGGACCACGTAGACGTAACGTGTGTCCTTAAGTCCGGGTGGGATCTTGACAAACAAACGTCGTGATGTCATGGGGATCAGTCTCTAGAAACACCTTGAAGATACCTTCGATGTCCTTCTTGTCACGCGCTTCCCTTTGCCTGGTTATCAGGCAGATGGTTGTCGCCACTGTGTGGTGGAGTACCTCTTTGGCGTCGATGTGATCTGGGCTTCAGTGTAGCTGAATGTCAGGATCTGGGTCAGGCTGACCAGTGGTGCGATTATGGAACTTTGATACTAACAAAACATTGTTACTAATAGCTTTCAGTTACTATTGATGAATTGGTATTACGGATCGCTGCAATTTCTATCGGCTTCTATCGCTAGTTACAATGCGACGTTTGTGTCAAACGATAACTCGACCAATTTACAAAGTACGATTATGGTAGGAACCGTGTTTAGCGTACTAAGCATTTAAATACATCGTATATGATTGATTGAAATAATGCCTATTGCTAATCGAAATAGATAGACATTGATGCCGATTGCTAATTGAAACTGATAGAAATTGATCGTATCAAGAGTTCCATAATCGCCCTACTGATCCATAACATCCAGCTTGTATTGTATGAATGCATAAACAGTTTCAAACACAATAGTGTCTGATCTTTTTGAACTAGCCATTTACGTCACGTGCACTCACGAATAATCTAGGTCAAGATTGAGATTGACGCATTGTTTCTGTCAGCTTAGTGGTTTATAAAACAAGTTTACATGTAGGAGCAAACTTGTTGAGGTTTGAAAAATGGCTGGCTGAGCAACGTTAACGCTCGAAGCAGACCTATGGTAAAGCTGGAGCTCGTATCTCGGGTTGATGCTAGACCCCCGGAACACGTACACTATAATCTTGACTAGTGCAATGTTTCTCCTACAGTTTCGTCCGAACGTCTGCAATATGCCGTATATATTGTGCTAGTGTGCGTGGCTAAATACGCTTTTTAAGAAATGTTACCATATTAATATTTATACTACTTAAATTATCTGAATGTAAACAAGTTATAAAACTTGATTTAAAAGCGGTTTTTCGAACCTTTATCAAAAAAATAGCTTTCTACATAAAAAAAAAATTCTGAAATCTTCCCGGCTATTTAAATTAATTTAAAATGTTCATCCGACTAATCAAAACAACCCTAAAACGGGAGTGACTACCAAAATTGAGTTTGCTAGTTTAAATGGTCAAAGAAGTAGGAAGTGACAATTCCACCGTGTAATCAGGTCAAGAACGCTTGCGGCCCGCCACGTTTCTAATTAGAGTGTCAGCTGAAAAAGAATTCTAAGTTTGAAGAGGCAGGGTTGATTGTGTTTAAACAAGGGTGAACATAGTTAGGTAACTTTAACTAAAGCCTCAATTTGCAAACTGGTAATTGTAGCTGTCACGCGGTATCGATCGAGTTCGCATTCGTGCCTTACAAAAATATGAATAAGCTTATCGCGATTATTATAACATTGCAAACGTCGCGCCTGAGAGTTAGTCAGTTACTATTACCGGTTGGGTTGGGTGGTCGATTCTTTCCAACGAACATTTGTATGATGAACGTAGGTGTTTCTTCTGACGACGAGGAATCCCGAGAAATTTCTAGACGGCCATTCCGCGATGACGTTTAGAAATGATAAATGACGATCGACGAAGACAACCAAACAATAATTTTGACACTGGCAAAAGTGTCAACAAAAAAGAAAGAAGAGAAGAAAATTAGAAAGAAAAGATTTAAAAAGAAAAGAAAAGATTCTTATAGGAAGAAAAGAAGAAGAGGAGCTGTGTCAGACAATTTGTTTTGAGCTGTATGCTCCAAAAAGTGAGAAACTTGTCATCGTGAGAGATGACGTCTGTAAAATACTAGCAGCGCAACAAGCCCTGTGGCACAACAGCGTTGGAACTGTCTAGGCAAGCATTTTTGAGGTTGTAGGAAAAACAAGCGTCAACAGTTTGTCTTTCTTAAAATGAGCTTGAAGTACTAATGCTATTGCTTTTATTTACTATTTCTAATACTATTGTACTGCTTCGTAGAAGACCAAAAGTTCTTGGTAATTACGCAAAGTCATAAGGCAAATTCAACGTCATCTCTTGCAATGCCTTTCCGAGAAATAAACCAAGCACAAAGATATCAAAAGAGCACTGGTGGCGTAGTGATAGTGGCCCCACTTTTCGATCCTTAGGTCGTGGGTGGGCTGTAATAAATAAATATTGGTGGACAAAGCTAACAATCCCATATAACCCCAAACTAAAGATAGTTTGAACTATGTGAACCAGATGAAATTGAAACCAGATTGATATAATAATATTTTCCAATAACAATGTTTCTTTTGTTCGGAAAATGTATGTGCGCTATGCCAGTACTTTCTATTGGTAAAAAGTTTGAAGATTATGTGCCAAGTGCACGTTGTGATGCACTTCAATCCTTTCACCACACTGATGATACGGATATAAATAACAAAGATTTTTCCGTAAATGAAACAAAAACCATCGTTTTATTTTTACATTCGATAAAAACATCCTGAAAATCGGTAGGTAAATTTTTTTCATTATATAAATCTCGAAAACAGTGTGTCTTTTTAAATAAACCTGATAAATTATGGACCCGACCACACAGATTGTTAAATTCCCAAATTTACGATGTGTTAATGGGAAAAGTAGGAATACGGTTCGAAAGAGTTTTGTTTTTGGGCATATTTTTATAGGCGATGGCAAACAATTTTATATTTGACTAACTGATACGCTTGCGACTTAGCCCTCGCTTTTAATTAAAAAATAAATCAAATCTCGTAATACTAGCTGTCCCGTTCGCGACTTCGTCTACGAGTTTTATAAAAAAATAAAAAATAATATCTAATTGTAAATCTAAACCATTTTAGAATCCACTTGAAAACACACAAAAAGTTTCATTAAAATCGGTCAAGCTGTTTTGGAGGAGTTTAAATACAAACACGCACAGACGACTTATATATAAAGATATAAAACAAAGTCGTGTTAGTTACACCATTTATTACTCGAGAACCCGATTTTCATGATGTTTGATTTGTTGGATAGCAAAAGAAATATTGAAACATTTGAAAATTTGTAAACATTGTGTCAAGTTTTATCAAATTCTTAAACGGTAAAGGAAAATATTGTGAGGAAACATGAGAGGCATGTCGTAGAACCTAAAATCGTGGAGCCTCTGAGGTGAACTTTAATCCTAGCACCACACTGGTTCAAAATCTCTCGTGACACGACAAGAAGAAGAATCAAACCCTCAATTAAACATTTTTCTTAACATACACACAACCTAAATATTCTTGTTTATAAAAAATCTATAGTGTCACAATTAATTTTGTAGTTCAAAGGGCCCTACCAAATCTCATATCCTTAACAAACAATTCTTGTATATATACAAATCTGAATCTCGGAAACAGCTCCAACGTTTTTTTATGAAATTTAGTATGCAGGGGGTTTCGGGGGCGATAAATCGATCTAGTTAAGTTTCATTTTTAGAAAACGTTGTTTTATCCGTGTTTTATATTGTGTTCCTCATCCAGGTACTTATCATTAAGCAAGGAATGTCACATAAGATTTGTACTCAAGTTAAACATTTTTACAGATTTATTTTTACAGCCTACATCACACGGTAATGTAAACCTTAACCTGAGTCTGCCTATTTTAACAGAAAGTGTGTTTATATCGTAAAAATCCCAGTCACCAACAACGGAAAACACATGACTTTGTAAGCAGTGAGACAACTCAGCCATTCTGAATAGAACATTTCGAATTTCGACTCGTACACAATATGTCTTGTCTAAAAGGCTTAAAGTCCCATAAATGTTTTTAAGATTACTTACCCGATCACGGATAATAAGATTAAGTCTTGTTTTTTGGATTAACAGTTTTGTTATTGACATAACATAAAAACTTTATTAAAATAGCAATAATTTCGGAGATTTCACGCAGCCCCAAAGTAAGCAGAGCTTGTGTTACTGGTACCACATACTTTTTTTGTAAATTGAAGTTATCAAAAACAGTTTGTACAGCTCCCATCTCCCATCTCCCATCTCCCATCTCCCATCTCCCATCTCCCATCTCCCATCTCCCATCTCCCATCTCCCATCTCCCATCTCCCATCTCCCATCTCCCATCTCCCATCTCCCATCTCCCATCTCCCATCTCCCATCTCCCATCTCCCATCTCCCATCTCCCATCTCCCATCTCCCATCTCCCATCTCCCATCTCCCATCTCCCATCTCCCATCTCCCATCTCCCATCTCCCATCTCCCATCTCCCATCTCCCATCTCCCATCTCCCATCTCCCATCTCCCATCTCCCATCTCCCATCTCCCATCTCCCAACTCCCATCTCCCATCTCCGACCTCCCACCTAACTACTAAACTTTACAAGAATGCGTATTTAAATTTAAATGACTATGTTATTGAAGAATGCATGGCTACATGTCGCTCTGCCCTCAGAAAGTTACCCGATACATTTCAAATGTATAAACTATCCTGTATTCGTTTTTCGTAGTTAAGGTAGTTATAAGATGGATCATGCAAAAAAGCGCTAGGACCAGAACGAGTTTTATACTGGTTCTTTTCGGGTTTGGGTTAGGAGGAATTGGCACCTAAATTCACCTAGTATGTAAGACGTTTCAAACTTTTTTAATAAGTATTGAATAAAGTATCATTTGACTTTGACTTTGAGTAAAAATTATGTTCAAAACCATGATAGTTTCAAAAGTTATATTATATACATACGAGTATCTTTTTTAGTTAATATTAATAATTTTGTGTTTTCTTCCATTTATATCCATAGCAGTGCCGGTGAATTTAATACATAATGTTTCTCTATTTTAATTTTTTTATATATACATTAATAATTACATTATGGACCCTCATTTTTAACAAGCTTTTATTAGCTTGCTTTCGTTTATCTATGTAACGATATCTTTGAACGTGATTTTCACCTCCTTCAAAACGTCGGATTGATTTTAAACTTTGCACAATTATCAAGGACTGATGACAATGCAATAGCAATTAGCGATTTTCCAAATCCGATACCGGTAGTGTCTTTGTGCCAAATACGCGTTTTTAACAAATAATAGTTTAAAAAACTAAAAAAACACGCTTTTGTAGATCACACCGAACTTAAAAGTAGAAATGACATATATAAAAATAAATAGTAAAAAACTCGCTTTAATATAAAAGCAAAGTAAGGAGTAACAAATAATTTTCAATAAACTTAAATTAAGAATAGTAAGTCGTTAAGAAGTTAAATTAAGTGTTTTTTAGTTTTTATAAACAACTATAATTTATTTTATTAAACACACTTTTATTTTAACAATGATTACTGCATCTTTTGTTGCATTTCTTATATTGCAGCAGCGAACAATTTAGTTTCATAAATTATTTCGTCGAGCAGCAACAGTCTGCTAACTGTTTTACTGGCTAGATATTTGTTCTGTGTAAATAGGTAATCCTAAAAAACGGGACCCTTTCCGTATCAGTGAGAACGAATTGACAATAAAGCTGGCTTTACGATAGTATAAGCCATGACTAAAGAACAGTATGGTAAAGTTATTTGTGCCGCACAGCTACTAAACTTACTAAAATACTGTAATATTATACTATACTGCATCAAAACTTGACAAAAACTCGTGTAAAAAATAATCTAAATTCAGTGACAGAATACTTACTAGTACAAATACAGAAGGCAGGCTTCTCGAAAACATTTATATAAATAGTGACTCTTGCAACGACGCAATAAAGTACAATTCTGCTCGCATACACGCTTAGTGCCTAACATTGCTTTTACCTAGATAGTGACTCTCTTTCTCGTCTGGCGCGGCATTTCTCTACGAATTTACTTAACATGTTAGATGCAAATGTAAGTTTTACTTTATAACTTTTTCTTCTTCTTCGTTAATGGCATGTGTCATAATAATGACAATTTGCCATTGTCAAGTGATTGTTTGATAATATAGTCTTAGTCGAATAGTCGATCGTCATTTGTATATTCTAAACGTCATTGCGGAATGGCCGTCTAGTACTTTCTCGGGATTCCTTCAAATCTCATTGCACCATAATACACTTATAATTCAATTGTCCATACTTGTGTTATGAATTCACAATTAATTCATTAAAATTTCGTTATAATTACTCAATAAATGCTATGTTACTACATGAAATGACAAACGAAGAATCCAACTTCGTACCTAAATTGCGAAGTACACTTTGCCTGGTTGAGTGTCAGATTTGACGTCATCTCTCCCAATGTCATTTATCTCACAGTTCCAAGCATAAGGCCCCGCAAACGTTTGCTTGTGTAGATTCAAGATAAAATGTTACAGTACTGTTTTAGGACACCAACAACATTAACTTTATTATTCTTTCACGTCCCAGAAACGGTTTATGGTAAGGCTACCATTTTGGATAATTCTTAAAAGCGCCACCTAACAAAATAAGTATGTAGGTAACTAAGTAAGAATACATATAAAGACAACCTCTGTAGCGCAGTGGGCTAAGGTCTGTCTGAGACGCAGAAGTTTGCGGGTACGATTTCCGCCGCGGGAAAAATATTTGTATAATCTGCAAGTATTTGTCTCTGCTCTGGGTATTATGTATCATCATTGGCCTTCGTTCATCTGTTGAAGATAATTTAGGTGGCGTCAGTAAAGTTACAGAGCAGTTAATTGTAATTGAAAACATTCGTTCATGGATCCACTCAAGTTTCCTCTCCGACGCCACTCTGCCTGGGATTCTGTTTGATAGCACAGGCCTTCCCAGGTACTCACACTAACCACTCGACCTTGCCAACAAGACCCGCAGGAAAGACGGATCAGTACATGCGGTGTCGGTTCGGTTGCAGGTGCATAACGGTTGGCACCGAGCCAGTATTATGTATTTACAAAAAAAAAATTATATAAGTAGTATATCTGTCATGTGGTATCCATAACACTCTGCTCTGCTTATTTTGGAGCCAGATTATTAGATTATTTATTTATAATTTATAGATAGGCTACCTTACATATAGACGACCTCTGTGGCGCAGTGGGCTTAGGTCCGGCTGAGACGCAATAGGTAGCGGGTTCGATTCCCGCCGCGGGACAAATGTATGTATGATCTGCAAGTAATTGTCTAGGGTCTGGATGTTTCTGTGTATAATATGTATGTATTTACAAAAAAAAGTATATAAGTAGTATATCAGTCATGTGGTACCCATTTCACAAGCTCTGCTTACTTTGGGCCAGATGATGCTGTGTGAAATTTCCGGTATTATTATTGTTATTATTATTGTATAAACGCCTCTCAACTAGTGAATTGCCTAAATACTGCCTAAGATTCGCCCTATCACTATTTGTCAGTATCTTACAAAAACGGATGCTACTGTTTTATGATCCGTACGCAAAACAAACGGCACAGTACGGCCATACAAATAATGGTTAAATGTTCTAACCGCAAACACAATAAAAGTGGCTTCCTTCTGAATTTGGGAGTAATAAGTCTCTGCTTTTGATAAAGAACGAGAGGCATAGGCTACCACCCGCTTGGAGCCGTCAGGTTGTTGCTGTGTGAGTACCGCACCCAGACCTGCGGGGCCAGCATCGCACGTCACGATCGTGGGATACTCTGGGTGGTAGTGGGCCAACACGCGTTCCGAGACCAATTCCTTCTTGATTGTTTCAAATGCATCAGATTGCGCCTTACCCCAAACCCATTTAACACCTTTCTTCAATAAGTTATTTAAAGAATTAAGTACAGAAGACGTATTTGGAACAAAACATCTATAATAATTTACCATACCCAAGAAAGACTTTAACTCGGATACGTTCTGTGGGGGGTTATACTTTACAATGGCCTCGACCTTACCCTTAGATTTATGTAGGCCCGATTTATCTATCTCATAACCTAGATACTCAAACAAGCTCAATTCGCATTTTTCGCACTTATATGCACACACCATCTATATCACCCAACAGTTGTTCCATAGTAGAAAATAAATGGCGCGTTTGCTAAACCGAGTACAAGGCGTGTATATCTGTACAAACCTTTATTTGTATTTATACAGCACCATTTCTTAGAATCATCTAGTTCTAATTGAAGATAAGCATTACACTTTATTTAAAGTTATTATTCTAACGTTTCCATCGGGACGAAGCACCGGGACAATAGGGGTAGCGACATCCAAATCATCTACCTTTTCAATAATACCTGCTGCCAATAATCTATCTAGCTCCTGTTCTATTTTAGGTTTTAGAGCTAAGGGCACAGGCTTAAAAAACATTTGGAAGACATTTGAATTTGGATTACAAATGTAATCCAAATAATCTCATAAAATCACGACCCAAAAGTGGCAAACGTTTTTCATTTGTTTTGATAACAAAAAAACATACTAATTTAGTGCGGTCTTAGAAAGTTACTGACAATGATAAATAGCCCAAAGGTGCTATTTTAACTCTTTTATAAAAATTTAAAACCTCCTTACACGGCTGCAAGTTATGACTACTGTTATCGCTTTCGAGAAACTGTTGATAGATCATAGCCGGTAAAACGGAGACAGCACTACCACAATCTATTTCGCATAATAATTCAATGTCATCAACTTTGATTTTTCGCGAGATCGGTTCATCTTTCATTGAACTTTTAAAATTGAATAAATCGTGCATACCTCCATCAGCGTCATCGACATCCGTATTCAAAAAAATGCTATCACATAACTTAGCCTTGTACATTCTTTTGAGATGACCTTTTGTGTTATACTTTTAACATGTATAATTTACGAACCGACACTTCTCTTTTGAGTGATTTTTATAACCACACACTTCACAACACTTCAACACTCGCATATTATGATTGGAAGATGCACCGCTCGGCCGCTGTAGAGCGAACACAGGTGCCTGTGCCGCCTCCGCGGAGCCCGCGCCAGCCGCACCAACCGCGGCATTGGCAGCTCGCGTGGTCTGCAGCGCGGCGCGCTCACAACACACGCTCTGCGCTATCTCCAATGCTTTGTTGAAAGTCAGTGTCTCGATACTTTCCGCAAACATCTTCTCATTTTCCTTAGTGTTCTCTAACCCAAGGACGAACCTGTCACGCAACGCGGTGTCTAACTCTGTCTTGAAACCGCAGTGCTAAACCAAATTACGCACTCGCGTCGTCCACTCTGCTAGATATTCCCCAGGACGTTGTTCCGACTTGTAAAAACTGTACCTTTCAGCGAAAGTACTCTTTTTAGATTGAAAATGAACGTTCAACTTATCTAGAAGGGTTTTGAACTCGACGTTATCCAAGTTCTCAGGAAAAACCAAATCTCTCGCGACGCGGTAGGTATCTTCCACCAACGCAGTGAGCAAAAGAGCTCGTCTTCTCACTCCAGCCTTATTGGTGTCGTCTCCAATGTCGATTGCCGCACAGTACTGGATAAAACGACTCCTAAAAATGCTCCACTCTTGCGCGCTGTGATCAAATGAGAGGTTGCCGCCGAACATCATATTTGTTGTGGCGTGTTCACTTGTCATTCGAAATACTATTGCTTTAATGTCACACCGTCACTAAATAACACATGTGAATTACTAAATCGTCTTCAAATGTTCTGTATTTAGGATATTTACAAGCAAAACACCGCACAATGCTTTTACTTGTTTAATGGCCAGCAACCAACTGCCGAACGAAACTACCAAAACATATAAAATAACTATCAGATATACCACAATTTTAAACAGCGATTAACTTTCTACAAAAATTGAGAGACGTAGAAACGTCTCGAAGTAGACGTTAGCCGTTAACCTTCAAGCTTTTTATAAGATAAATACGAATGTTTTACATAGCTTATAACTGTAATTGAATACCTAAACTAAAACAAATTCAAGGTCAAATGATACTTTATATAATACAATCACAAGGATCACTTTGAAACGTATACTAGATAAATTCAGGTGCCAATTCCTCCTAACCCAAGCGCGAGAAGAACCGGCAAGAAAATCGTCCTGGTCCTACCGTTTTTTGCATGATCTATCTTTAACTACCTTAACTACGAAAAACTAATACAAGAGAGTTTATTCATTTCAAATGTGTTGGTTAACTGAGGTCAGAGCGACATTAGGCCATGCATTCTTACCAATAATATAGTCATTTATATTATAATACGCTTTCTTGAAAAGACTACCCTTTCATCATCATCATTGGCCTTGGTACATCTGTTGAAGATGATTTAGGTGGCGTCAGTCAAGCCTATGTGAGATTGGCAGCCACGACCACGCGTTGCGCGTTGGTTACGTTTAGCCCGTTTATGAGCTAAATGTTCGAGCCAGGCGTTATCGTGTGCAACAACACCGTCAGCTACGATTTTCCTCAAGGTGTCACGATCTTTAGCCTCGCTTTCCCACTTAGAATGGTGATGTTAAAATCTGCCATGTCGCATTTCAAGCTGTCTTAAAACGCAACATTGGTCAGCCGACAGGTCTTTTAGCTCCTAAATTAAACCCTTTGTAGCTTTCACCATGAAACCATTTTAAGAATGCAATATTTCAAGCCCAATGTCGAAAATAAGGACAAATGTTTTCAATATCATCATTGTATTGTAGCGGTATTATACTTGAAAATCAGGTTGACCTACGAAAAATGAAACTTTGTATTCCTTTACAAATATAGGCCGTCTTGAATAGGAGCACTTTTACGCCAAAAATGACTTCTTTTGTTGCTCACAACAATACATGATTTATTGTCGTTCACCGCTGTGCAGTCGTGACCTCGAACTTATATTCAAATAGACGTGGAAGTAGTTTGGATCTCCTTGAACCAAAGCCTCTATGGTTTTTAATGTTCTAAAGTCCAATAGGGAACCTATAGTTTTGCCGTTTCGCCATGTCCAACTGCCTATCCGACCAATCAGCTCGCAGACTATAAGTAGTGCATTTATTAAAATTTGCACATTAATACGTATCAGTTAATTATTAATATAAATTTATTTATTAATTCTACTATTCGAAAAACATGAAAGCTAATGTACGAGTATATTACAAACTTAAAAAAAAATAGCGTCAGTCAAGTTACAGAGCAGTTATTTGTAATTGAAAACTTTCGTTCAATCCACTCCAGCAAGCTGAGGTAGATGAAGTTTCCTTTCCACTGACGATTCTCTGCCTGGGATTCTGTTTGATAGCGCATGCCTTTCCATGTACCCACTTTTATATATACTGAGTATGTTGTCTGAGGCGAATTTATTTTTTCATTAGGACTTTCTGAAAAATCATGATTGATTCAAACTATATGAAGTTCTAGAGTACGGGTACTGGCCTAAAAATTACCAATTTTAAACCAGTTCCAGCGATAGTTATAGCACCGAAGCTTGAGAAGCATCTAATATTAAGAAGATAACGAAAATAGGAAGTTAGCCTTTCCATATTTGTTAGAAATAGAGAACGTTGGAATTCCGCTTCTACGTATACTTAATACTACATCTTGATAATTAGAAATATATTTATTTCAGAACTTTCAGTCAAAGTTTATTTATATCTACTCTGTGTACTCAGTCAATTGTATGAGTCTGTGACCACCCTTAAAAGTAAGCCACTGTTTAATACACCATTGCTTTGACCAATGTTTGAACGAAACAGTATAGACATAATATATGTGACTGGCCTGTCAGCTCAGTTGGTAGTAGCTCCGCCTTCTACGCTGTAGGTTGAGGGTTCAATTCACTCCCAGGATAAACATTTGTGTGATGAACATAGATGTCGGTATGGCGATTATGGAACTTTTGACAGAATCAATGTCTATTAGTTTTGATTAGCAATTGGCGTAATTTCAATCATAAGTTTGATTGTAAGTTTTGACAAAATGGATTACTAATATGTACGTTCTATATCTATCTCAGACCAAATAAATATATAGACGGAGACTGCCATGAATAACTGAAGTGAAGTCTCAAAACCATGCTCCTCTGTGTAAATACACGCGGGTGTGCGTGTATTTACACATGTGTATTTGTATGTATTTGTATGTAAGTATGCATATATTACACGCAATGAGCACGGTTTGGGTAGATGTGTGTGCGTGGGTACACACATCAACCCAAACCGCCCAAATTGCTCTTAGTATTTGCATACTTACTTATACTTTATGTTGTATGTCATGTCGTGGTCAATAAAACATATTACAAAAGTATAACACCATTTATTCAATATATATATATATATATATATATATAAGCAAGAAGCACGATTTTGGTGTATGTGTGTGCGTGGGTGTGGGTATCTATACACAGGAGCACGGTTTGAGACTTTATTTTGGTTGAATGCAGCGCTCCGTTTTCATATTTATTTGATCTGAGGATTTTATTCATATGACAGCATGCATGACAATCAACATCAACCTTCCGTAATACCAATTCATCAATAGTAACTGAAAGTAATTAGTATCATAATTTTTATAGTATCAGAAGTCCATAATCGCACCACCGTTTTTTGTCTGGATGTTATTATATTTATTTAATCGTATGATAAACGCCAATTTGTCTAGTTTCAAACTCGTTTACCACTACTCAGAGGGCACGTTCAGGGTCGGGAAGGTGCTTACTGCGGAAGCGAGCTTAACCGTCCTCGTGGGTGTTATAAAATATCATAAGTATGTATTTTAAAATATAAAAGTACTTTATCAGTCATCTAGCCACCATAATGGCGAATTTGACGATCTCTGGGGCGCACTTGGGCTAAGGTACGTCTGAGACGCAGAAGGTTGTGGGTTCGATTCCCGCCGCGGGACAAATGTTTGTATGAGCTGCAAGTATTTGTCTCGGGTCTGGGTGTTTCTATGTATAATATGTATGCAAATATACAAAAAAAAGTATATAATTAGTATATCAGTCATGCGTAGGCGTACCCATAACACAAGTTCTGCTTACTTTGGGGCCAGACGATGCTGTGTGAAATGTCCGCGATTATTGTTATTATTATTTTACAAACTATGCTTAATTTGGGGTTAGATGTTGTTGTGTACAATGTCCTCCAATATTTATTATTATTATTATTTATATGTCATTTTTGTAACGTAAGCACAGTAATTAGTACAAGAACACAGGAAAAACAAAAGCTGAGAAGACATAGAGCATGTTATGTATCTGGGTGGTACAGTAACAAAAGGGCCTCGACAGCATATAAAGAAAGGAAGAAAGAAAGAAAAACATTTATTTAGCACACACAAAACAAAAGAGAACACATGATCGGAAAACAGACTAAAAATAGGCCCCAAGGGGATATTTATACAAACACATACACATTTATAAAACACACAGAAACAAACAAAAATTAATTATGCGTAAGATTAGCCCTTCCCGCGAAGCAATAAACATATTAGGTTCAATCTCAGCATGTCAAAGTCGTCTATGTCATATATACCTCGCTATTGGGAGATACCTGGTATTGAGCCAAAAGTTGTTTAAAAAAGCAGCACACGAACAAAATTGTGAGGCATCAGCAGTAAATATGGAAGCAAATAAATGCAAATAGCCGAAAGGTTTAAGGGATTACTTAGAGCTTATGTCCAAGAACGGACGGCTATAAACTTATAATATGGGTAACCATTTGAGAATATTCAGGGCTTATGGTCGCGTTATATCGTGAACGGGTCACGAGCTAATACTGAGGCGTGCTTATAAGATTATAGCAGTTTAACGTGGGTGACCTTTTGTTATGACCTTGGGAACATGTGCCAAATCGACCTCGTTATACTTATGGGCCATTACCTACGTAAAAATAAACAAAAGACAAACAAAAGAGAAAGAGTTTTTTGGCAACAGCAAACAATATCATAACGTATCAATAATCAATAGACGACTTTGACCCGCCTGTGACACAGAAGGTTACAGGTTCAATTCACGCTGCGAGACATATGTTTGTATGATCTGCTAAAATTTGTCCGTCTGGATGTTTTTCTTTATTTAATATGTTGATTTTAACAAAAAAACCGGCCAAGTGCGAGTCGTACTCGCGCACCGAGTATTCCGTACAAACCTGTAGGTATTTATGTAAAAGTTCACCCATCACGACAATCGAGTCATAGTCATAGTATTTTTATTGCAAAATGAAATCCATAACATGACAATATTTATTAAAAATATTTTTAACATAAAGATGTAACTAAAAATTTACGGTTTTCGCCATTTTTCCTTTATCTGTGCTATAAGACGTTGCTTCGTACCAAATTTCAAGATTCTGAGTTCACGGGAAGTACCCTGTAGGTTTTGATTCCCTTGCGAGTGTCGAAAATTTGTGGAAATTTGCGGCATAAGCGGCTGTATCCATTTGATTGCGTTAGCTAAGAAGTTTGATTTTATCACAGCTTTAAGGGACAGTAGACCTGAGTATTTGATATTAATTTCAGCTTGATACCTTCACGCGCTCCTGAGAAAAAGGGTCTTGACATACAGACAGACGGACGGACGGACGGAAGGGCAACAAAGTGATCCTTTAAGGGTTCCGTTTTTTCCATTTGAGGTACGGAAACCTAAAAATAGCTTATGTAAGTACTATATATCAGTCATGTGGTTCCTATAACACAAACTCTGTATTTGGGGGCTAGATGATGCTGTGTGAAATGCCTAGAGTTCGTTATTTTTTGTTATTTCATCTATCATTGAGCAATCTACACACCAGAGCCAAAGACCCTGCTGACACATCTCAGCGGTTTGGTGTCGGCAGCATTGATGCAGATTCTCACGCATGGTACCTATATAAAAATTTGCCTATGTACAAGATACAATCTTTACCAAATTTCATAAAGATCCGTTTTGCCATTTAGTTGTGTAAAGTTACAAACAAATTAGCAAACATAAGAACAGACAGAGACACTTTTAAATTTACTTTTGAGTATAATTAGTTGTATCGTATAGTCTCGTATAGTATCGTATTGTATAGTCTGTAAATAAAATAAAACTTTATTATAAGTAGAACAAATAACACATATATAATGAAATAAAAAAAAACTATCGTTTATAGGTTTAGAAAATTAGGTATTGACAGTTTTATATAAAATGCTATCAATAAAATAAGTTTGAGTTTTGTTCTGAAATACGGCACAAAAACTTCGTAACAAGTTTCCCACTAGATCTTAATATCATCATAAATAAATAAATATTGGAGGGTATTGTATACAACATTATCTAAGCTAAGCATAGCTTGTATTATGAAAGAAAGAAAGAAAAATCATATATTCAATTAATTTAATTGTTGTGACCAGATGACTGATAGAATACTTTATGAAACCCAGACACAGTATAAACACCTACTTTGATCATACAAATTTTTATTTCGGAGAGAATTGAACCCTACAGCGCAGAAGACAGAGCTACTACCAACTGAGCTGTATGCTACTTTACTTACAACTTTATTGACTGACACATTTATAATAGTGTAAAAGTGGCTTCGTACTTTAATAACACATGTTTGGTTTTGGAGCAAACAAATAATGTGTTATTATGCCTCATTTGTTCCCGGCGGTATTATTTGATTGACAAAGTAACTGATAATGTACAAAGAGTTGTAAATACAGTTATATCGATATGTGATTTTCATTGCGTAGGCAAATAATATTATACCATTTCAATGTGAGAAGCTTACTTATCACAGGTGCCTGTAATAACTAAATGCTTTTTGAATAACGGAGCAGAAGCGCTTCGATAGGTTCAGAACCATTTTATTTTTGTATAAATAGATTTTGCGCACAAGTCACTCAACACCATCTGGTCCCAAAGTAAACAGAGCTTGTGTTATGGGTACCACATGACTGATATACTTTTTTTTTGTAAATACATACATATTATTACAAACATTTGTCCCGCGGCGGGAATCGAACCCGCAACCTTCTCCGTCTCAGCCAGGCCTTAGCCCACTGCGCCACAGAGGTCGTTAATTGATGTCATCATCAACTTATGATAAAATGCATATGCAGTCTCAGTTAGTCATATGATTAGAAATCATAATCATACTAGCTACTTACTGCTCATCACTATTCTGTGCACGTCTCATTTTCTCACACTATTTTAGATGAAATATCGTGAATTTTTGCTGAGCCCACTGACGAGTTTGTGTTGCTGACTTATCTATTCTTAATATATTAAAATATTGCAAAGCTATAGGCTACCATTACGATTAAACCACCCGTTGACGTGTGGGTGTAAATTATGGTTCAAAGTTTTAGGCGTTAAATTCTAGTTGTACCTTTGATTATTAATTTATCGGCTGTGAAAACCCTTTAGTGAATGAGAAGTTATGTATTAAGGTCACCTGAGATGCTGGTTAGTAGCGATTGTGCGAGGCACAGCTTATTGTTAGTTCAGCTGGTCAAATAAATCAGTAGTATTTGCCTGTGTAACTTTATAAACTAAAGAGACTGAACCGCACCTAATAGGTTAACATTTCTTATGTATGTAATTATTATTAAATGTGCTCCTGGCATCAACACCATAGTGTGATCTGTTTGCTGACCGATGGACGAATCTGTGCAAAGAATGTCTGAGGTATTGTGAGATGATTCATAGTTCTAGAAATTGTTTAATTTGTAATTTTTTGTACAAAATAATATACAATAATATAAAATACACGTGAAACAGTTGAGGTATCTAAGGACCGTTTAAAACGATAGATAGCTCAACTGATCCAGATCACTGCCAGCGTTCCAGCGTTCCTGAGATACTGGCGCCATTAACACGTTGAATGGCAATGCTAATACGCTGAGCCAGATAGGAGGCAGCTCTTGGGTCATGCATTACATTTTTTGTTAATTTTATATCTATATATTATTATTTGTAATTTTTTGTAAAAATAATTTATTATTTCTAATTTTTGATTATTGCTTATTTTTAAATGTTGGTATTTCATAGCGCATTGGTGTACTAGTGGCCGACCGCGGTAATTTTGAACGTTTGAACCAAAGCTAAATCAAAGTCAAAACGTTATTTTTGAGTTTTTTCGTACCGCGCTAATCACTATAAACGAAACGATTTATCTCTAATTTGGATTATACGTTGATCAAACGTTACGGGATTGCGTTATTTTTGACAGTGCTTTTAAAGTAACGTTTTTGATTTTGTACATCCTTGTAGTCTGTCTGTAGAGTAATACTAGGTAGTTATATATATAAATTTGTTCGATTGGTAAAATCAACAACTAAATGGTTCAGGAAGAATAGCGCGGTACCATTTTGACATTCAGATTAGCCATATCCATACCTTTGCCAAAGCCAATCCGTTCAATGGCAATTACGTTGACAAATAGCGCGATTGCCCTACTGAAACGTTATGTTATTATTGTGTAAATAAATATGAGATCCAAGGGATATTTTACAATAAACCAAATTACTATTTTACTTTATTTTATTGAGGTAAAACAACAGCGTTACAGATAATAATCAAACTTAATGAATATACTTAAAAAATGTGGAGGTGTGGGGATATGTGTGAGGGTTTGTGTGTGAGTGTAAATGTGTGGGTGGGTTAACCTGATTCTCCCAGTCTCGAAAGATTCTGGATATATCAGGATAACCCAACCCAGTAATAATCCAGATTTCTTGTTCAAATGTTGATTCAGAGCTGAATAAGTCTAAATCACGATAGTATTAATTATAAGTTCTTGGATCAAGACACAACGTAGTTCTTGGCGTAGTTAGTGCTTGTTCACGTAGGAACGCGCGGGCGCGGCGCGGTAGTGCTTGCCCACGTTGACTCGCGGGCGAGGTGGCTGGCGCGGTCACGAAATATCAAACATATGACGTAGTATTCAAGTGTTCACGTACGAAACGCACGTGCGGTCTAAGAGCCTGTCCAGATGGAGCGTTTTACGCGCGAGTGTACTCGCGGGTTCTCCAGATACTAGAGTTATATACATCGCGTCCAGATGCCTACGCGCGTTTCGCGCGCGAGCGTCGCGCGAGTTGAGATACTCAGGTGCCATTGCTGTGTCCAGAAGTACGCGCGAGCCCGTGGCAAGTGGACGTATTTAGTGCAAAATGGAGCTTGATAATTTTGATACCTACGAAACTTTTTATTGCCAAAGTTGAAAAAGAGTAGCCACATGGGATATGAAATATTTGGATTATTCTAATATAGAGTCATAAGGCGGAATAACTGGGAAGAAATAGTCGAGACTTTTTGTGAAGCTTTCAACTTCCTCTTTGTTTACGACGTTTCTATCGGTGGTATGCGAGCCACAACACAATTGCTTTTCTGGCTCCATGCTTATAACTGTCCGTGGGTCCCTCCCATACACACAGCGCGTAGGAGCGCACGTAAAACGCGGCATCTGGACGCAATACAAATTTAAACGCGCGAGGGCACTCGCGCGTAGAACGCTCCATCTGGACAGGCTCTTACGTCGGACTAGCAGCGGAGCGCGCGATTCACTCGTGACGTCAGGTAATTTCTACCAGTTTGAACTTGTCGCTAGCGACAACGCCTGGAGGCCAATGTGAACACGAGCTCGCGTAGCTACGCGTAGATACATGGGGGACATTTATTAACGGAGTATGTTTTGTGCGATGAGTTGGAACACGTAGGTATATACCAGCCAAAACCTCGTTGCTGTCGATAGCACCATATAATTTATAATGAAGGTGTTATACGTCTTATTTTTGATGCCTTAATTCAAGAGTATCAAACTTGTAAAAATTGCAAGATCGGTATAAATTTAATCGGTCTTAGTATTTTGTGAACAAGCTGACACGTTCTGAGCTGTGCTGTTCCCAAACTCTCAAAGGAAATAACTAACATGTAAATTTATTCCAACCTAATTAATGTTCGGTCGGGTAAACCTTCGGACTGACAGGGTTTGATAATTAAATGGATAATTTTCTTGGAACGGTAAGCAAATATTATACTCTGAATTTGAAATTACAGCGTTAGCTTTACGTTGTTTAAAATCACAGCTGGCTACTTACCATAGGGTTTAAGGCCTGTATTTTAAAACAAAATTATTTTTTTTAGAGCTGTATTTTTGACAAGCTCATATATATTTTTATATTTATTAGGCATCACCAACAGTACACATAACAAACATGGTATCTAATAATTATCAAAAAGATGTGTGCACCAATTACAGACATGTACAGCATTTGCCTTAAAATGAATACAAATTATACATTCATATCATATTAAATTAGAAATTAATAACTAAAACTGAAAGAACTCAAATAGTTAAAATCAAAAAATTTCTAAAATATATACAAAGTATAGGTATATTATCCAACCTATTCTAAACAAATACTAAAAAAAATTATAAATAAACATGATCAATAAAACAGTGTAATTCCAAAGATCTATATAATATACTAATTGAAAGTTTATAAGATACTTATAAAAAGGTTCATCCTAGTAAGAATCAAGGAAAATTTCTTCATTGATTTCCATGCTTCATAAACTTATTTTTATACATAGGTAACAAGTCATATACAAATCTATTTCAGGGTTTTCATGTAAAACTGACCGAAAATCTTTGGTAAGTTCCATGATTCTAGGTCTATTTTAGGTCTAGATCTAGGTCTAGGCTATGTCTAGCTTTGTTTTGAAAAACGGTTCTAAAGCCCAGTTTTTGTTTCTACACTTCGTGTCTAGCTCCTCGTTAACATAATATCATCGCACGACACTTCTATTAAATAAACCGTATTCTATGCGATACGAAAAGATTCACTAATGAGAGCTTAACTTTTTCAGACTGACTTACACAAATTTACTCAAATCTAACGATGCTCCTTTAAAACTTGTCTTGCTTAACGATATCCGTTTTTAAGTACAAAAATATGTACCAACTTTGACTCTGCTGGACCTCATAGAGGATGAATTTTGATGATTCCATGATAATGTTTTCACACAGTTAAAACACCTTCTAAATTTCAAGTCTCTCGGACCACAAGATTAGGGTGTCCCTATGTAAGCAAATTAACGATTATTAAACCTACTTCTGAGTTTAGAAAGAAGTCTTTCTCAATAAATGTATTACACAAATGTATTTTTACTGTATTTTTTTTGTTTACAGGGTTCAGACTTTTATTTCAATTGCAACGGTTTCATAAGGTGTACTTAACATTTTGAGGATCTTATTATTAAATAAATTTATTATTATATATAAACCGTGGATGAAGATTCTTTTGAATCAAAATAGTGTCACAGCGTCTAGTAATAACATCGCGTCACCCAAAAGCTGTCTCATATCTGACCCAGCGCATTAGCATTGCCATTCAATGTGGCAATACCGACAGTGTCTTGAGGACGTAGCCCTCTCGCAGTAATCTGGATAGGGCTATCTATAGATCTATTTAAACGGTCCTTATATAGTTCAACTGTGCTCAATCCTTACTAATATTATAAATTCGAAAGTAACTCAGTCTGTCTGTGGACAGACAGATTTAGGCGTAAAAACGTGACAGACATGTCACGTTTTCACGCCTAAACCACTGAACCAATTTTGATGAATTTTGGTATAGAGATAGATAGAACCATGTATATTTTTCTGTAGGTACTACGCGTGCAAAGCCACGTGCAACAACTAGTATAAATATTTAATTATATATTATTCCTTACATTTCTGTAATGCTTTTAAAATAAATGTACTTTATTTCGTGGATAAAACCAGTATTTTTCAAAATGAATAGAACTTTGATTACGAATACGGTTTTTTTCTAGAAGATATTTTACGATCTTATGAGTGCAATTCTCAAAGTTTTTTATGACTTAATCGTCGGAGGGTAGATTTTTATTGCAAAACCGTAAAAAGTCAAGAAGTTGGCTAAACCGAGTGATTTAATTTGAGCGTTGGTAGATAAAAGGAATTGCTCTATTGTTAGTTTGGAGTTTTGAAGGCAAGCAAACTTTTGCTCCATATTTTTACGATGAGGAAGGTTCTGCAAAGCGCATTCATTAGTTAATAATATTAGGAGTTTAAGTATGATATTGCCGTTTTATACTGAAAGAAACTGTAGTTTTTTCTAAGATTTAGTATATTAATTTAATCAAAGTATCTCATTATCTATACATTTTTGCCATCTCATAGGATGATTATTTAAAGCTCAACCAAAAGCTTTACAATAGAACCTGGACTTAACCAACTGAGTGAAGGCATACTGCTTACTGGGAAGAACATTTTTTAACTATGCAAAAAGTTGTCAAAATTCTGAAAAAGTTGGTTGGGGCTAACTCCAGCAAGAAAGGAGGATGACAAATTGTTTTTAGCTGTAGATCTTTTTAATCGGTTACTCGAGTAGTATGAGGTCGTGAGTTATCGTGGAGCAATAATGGTGGAGATCGATTGACGAGACGGGGCTGTTTCTCTGCGAGCTTCGAACAGTTACCATAAATTTTACATGGGTAAGCTTCGCTTTAGAGCATTGTTGTGGTGTTCAACCTGAGGCCAGCCATTGCGTTGTTAGCGTTTGTTTGTTATTAATTTAAGGTGTTCACTTTTCATCTCACGTCAAAATTCGCTCCAAAATCCTTTCATCTCTTCATCTCTTTACCGATTTTACAAAGTAAGGCAAGATTCAAATCGGATATTTCTCTGCAGATTAATCAAATGATGAGACACCCATTTTTCAAGTTTTATAATTTTATCGATTTGGTGCAAATTAGTCAATATTGTAGGTAAGGAAACGTCAAACCATGCTGTTAATTTCTTGGTAGTTTGGTATTTATCTAATTATTATTTAAATTCATCGTTATTTACTCTACTGACTAGTTTTCCTTGTGGTTTATTATTCAAGTTGAAGTTTCCACTACGAAATGGATTAAACCAAAAACGCACAGAACGTTCTATAGTCGTGTCTTCTGCAAATACAGCATTGATGTTGCGAACTGAATCTACTGCCTTCTACGTCAACATTTCTCAATAATAATATATGAATTTGCCGCTATTTTTGAACGCCTATTATATAATATTCAATTTAAAAATATATTGGTGGACAATCTACGCAGCACCATCTAGGCCGAAACTAACCAGCGCCTGTACTATGGGAACCAAATGACAGATATAATTCTTGTCTGTTGCACCCAGACACAGAACAAACATCTATGGTTATTAGTTATTAAATAAATGTTTATCTTGGATAGGAATCAATCCACCAAGCTTCGGCGCAGAAGGCAAATTTACCACAACCCGAGCAGTGAGGCCAATCTAATAAAAAGTGTACGATACTTGTGCTAACATACCACCAGAGAAGCGTAGCAATTACGGTTTTCACAGCCGTCTCAAGAGCGTTCAGCTAACCACATGCATTTAGAGGATTACGCAACAATGTACCGTGAACGTACGTTTTAGTACCTTATATGTACATGTTTGCAGTGAAGGTATAAATAACAGGTATTAAGATTTTGTTTTGTAAAAGCGCAAAGGGGCTTCCCTTTGCGCTTTTACTAGAGATACGTCGAATAAATAACTAAATAATGCTGAACATTTCATCAAAATGGCCCCAAAGCAGAGCTTGTGTTATGGAAACCACATGACTGTTTATCACTTATATACTTTTTTTTATTACAGGGACATTTATTTACAGAAATAATTACAGAAATGTACAAAAAAAAACAATAATATAAAATACACGTGAAACAGTTGAGCTATCTAAGGACCGTTTAAAACGATCTATAGACAGGTCAACTGATCCAGATAACTGCCAGAGGGCAGCATTTTTTTTTTGTAAATACATTCATATTATACATAGCAACACCCAGACCTGAGACAAATACTTGCAGATCATGCAAACATTTGTCCCACGACGGGAATTGAACCTGCAACCTTCTGCGTCTCAGCTAGACCTTAGCACACAGGGCTTAGAGGTCGTCCATACCAATACCTTAGAATAGGTTATATCAGGTTCTTGTAAAATATTTTCACTTTCACTGTACTAAACTCAATTAGTGATTGGAATGTGGACCTAGAATGCACCTGAAAATATTACCGACCTATTTTTTTAAGTCGACAGACGAGTCTACTCTAAAAAAAATTAAATTTACAACCTGTTATCACCTGTAACCTAATCTATATGTAATCTGTATTGTATCTGTATGTAACTGTAACCCAATCTACAGTCTTCAATGTTGTTGATAAAATAATTCAAGACAAGTACTTACCTACAATATGATATAGTTACAAGTATGATGTATGTTATCAGTGTGAAATATTTGTACCTAGGTCTAAATTTCCATGTTTACATACTCAGGCCTACTGTAAGGTTATCGCGCTATATGCCATTGAACGGTTTGGTTTTGGCATGGGTGGATATTTTTATAACAATTAATTTTAGCTTTATATTTTTTTACTTTTTTTTAGATGGCTAATCTGAATGTCAAAATTGTACCGAGCTATTCTTCATGAACGATTTAATTGTTGATTTTACCAATCGAACAAATTTATATATATAACTACCTAGTATTACTCTACAGACAGACTACAAGGATGTACAAAATCAAAAACGTTACTTTAAAAGCACTGTCAAAAATAACGCAATCCCGTAAAGTTTGATCTACGTTTAATCCAAATTAGAGCTAAATGGTGTCCGTTATAGTGATTAGCGCGGTACGAAATATGTCAAAAATAACGTTTTGAATTTGGTTTAGCTTTGGTTCAGACAATCAAAATAACCACGGTCGGCCCCCTATAGTGTTATTGTTTTTCGATGCTTTCATATATTTTGTACTAATTCCCTACCAACCTGCTGATCTTTTGTATGACTTATTTGGTTTTTTACTCCATATTTAACTACCTTGCTATTTATTTGGCCCCACAGTAAGCAGAGCTTGTGTTATGGGTACAACATGACTGATACACTACTTGATACTTTTTTTTTGTAAATACATTACATATTGTACATAGAAACACCCAGAACCGAGACAAATACATGCAAATTAACAAACATTTGTCCCGCGTTTGAACTTATCATGGTAAATAGCCAGTTTTGAGTAAAAACTATTAAACCTACACACAAAAATATATGGTATGTAGTACTATAAATAAAAAATAAATAATACTGGTTCACCATAGTGGTACTGCGTCAGAAATTTCTGTGTACAGAAATCTAATGCCTACAAACTGGATTAGGTATGTTATCAAATAAAGTTTTCTTCATAGTATTGCTGAAGCGACTTAACCTATTCCGGAATGTCGCTGTCGTTCTTTTGATAGACAAAAAAATGTTCCGAATGAAAAGAAGAAAATTCAGAACCCCGTATCAGAGAACATACTCGACGCGCAGCAATAACTTTTCAGCCTCAAAAAAGCCCAGCATTATTGTACTGGAATTTTGTATTTGAATTTTGTGAAACATACTTAATAGTAGGACTACATGGACTTACCCAGTCAGTTTCCCTTCCCACGTTAGACCCCACTCAGAACTTGAATGCCACTACACTATTGTATCAGGTACCTACATAATAGGAATAATAAGGATTATCGCCGGTGTTGGTTCACCACAATGCGATTGTTTCAGAGGTTGCCAGTGATGTCCCTTAGATATAATCTGTACGGGATTTAAATACGGATACGGATTCGAAATTAGACTATAAACCTATATTGCGTGACGTATGAGTATCCGAGAACCTGATTTTTAAACTGAAAAATTGTACACTATTAATTTTGATAAACATGGGCTTTACTCACGTATTATTTTATCCATGGAGGGATCGACACTGTTTCGATTCATCTAGAGAATCTTTATCAGGGTGAATTTGATTTGCGATCCGCTCGTTGCCGCTCGAGTTCACGGTTCGCACTGATACACTGTTTTTTAATTATTTATTAAAGTACTTCAGTGTAATACTTTTATTTATCTTTCTAAACTTACATGAGTTGTATGTACTATTCACTAAAATACCTTTTAAAAAGTCATATTTAAAACTTTCAACAAAATATGTTCATTATATTTTAATTAATACGGGTTTTACTCACTTATTATTTTATACGAACCGTGAACTTGAGCGGCAACGAACGGACCACGGATAAAACTCACCCTGATGAGGATTCTCTAAATGAATCGAAACAATGTCGGTGCCTCCATCGACAAAATAATACCTGAGTAAAACCCGTGTTTATCAAAATGTATAGTACTTATTTTGTTAAAAGTTGTAAATATCATGCCTTTTTAAAGGTATTTTTAGTAAATAGAAGTAATCCTGCAGATCACAGGTTTGCAGTCTGTCGTTGTACTACGGAAGCCATTAAGGCACCTTTAAAACTCTACTACCAGAGTGGTCTCTAGCTCATAAATAAACATGAAGCTGCGTTTTTTGAACCGTGGTCAAAGTCTTCTTCTTCAAATTGAGTCACATCAGACCAGTGTGGTGAAAGGATTAAAGTGCGCCTCAGAGGCTTCTTTCACTTGGCCCATGTCTTCGAGCTTTCAAGGTTTAACGACACGACAATTTCCTAGCGACATGACATTTCATACATTTTTCGATAAAACAACCAATTGGATGGCTACTGTATTCGAACCCACGATCTTAGGATTGGAAAGCGGGACTACTACTACTGGACCAGTGAGTTAAAGAATCTCATTAGATTCTTATACAGAATACTTATTAGCACAAGTACAAAACGCGGACTCAGCGAATTTGTAAATAGCGACTCTTGTTACAACGCAACAAGTTACAATCCAGCTTAAAAAAGCGCTAAGTGCCTAACATTATATTTATCTACATAGTGTATCTCTTTCTATTGCGTAAATTTTTGTCGTCAGGTTTGGCACATCCTTACGAATTTGCTTAAGTTGGGTGTGCAAATATACTTCTTCTTCTTCTTATTGTGTCACTAGTTATTTCAAACTATTGTGGTGAAGGGATTATGGTGAGTCTCAGAGCCTCTGCGTAGGAGAAATCTGCAGAAATCTTATTAAAAAACCTGAAAGTGATAAACTAAAAAAAAAAACGTGTGCGTCTCGGGACGTCCGACAGAAGTGATAAAATAAACTAATCTAACTAGCGCTGTGGGTTAGAGTGAGAGAGGAGGAACCTGCCCACCGCTGCCGTATGCGTGAGAGAAAGGGAAACTAGACAGACTGTCACCGTAACGCGTTACGTCACGATGCGGTATTTGTTGATGTGATTACTTCTTATGGGAGGGCCCATAAGAAGTTATCACTTTAACAAATACATTTTCTGAAATGAATGACTTGTTTTCAAAGATTTTATATTACTATATTACTTGCAGTATTTACATTTACAATTTACATCTACATTTACAAATATACGGAAAATCAACCCTACTCTAGCACCTACACCGGTACAGAACCGGTATAACCGTTTGCATTGTGTCGCCGCTTACCATACCGTGTTGCGGTTTTAATATACTTTGGTGAGCTTTGTGACTAATATAAGAGTTTTATAGAGCTATATTGAGCTGTTGTAATACAATGAGAATATAATGAGAGGGTTAATCAACCAATGGGAAAGCGAAGACGCGTGCGACGATGATGCGAACATTAAGATGGAGTGACGAAAATGGATAAGATAAAGAGTATATCAGAGGCTACGTGACAGGTGGACGAAATCGAAAATAAAAAAGAGCACGAAAGAAAACGATGTTTCAATAGTAATAAAATAATTACGTTGACAAAGTTAAGGAGAAAACTGACTTCATTGTATATAATAAAATACAACCGAATTAAGAACCTCCTCCATTTTTTGATTCGGTTAAAATAGTTTTTTATTTTTACTTTTTAGTCTCTCATCCTTTTTTGAAATTCGTAAACACTACTGGAAATTGTATCCTCATAGAAATTATATCCGGAAAAAAATATCCGTTCCCATAAAAAAATATTTGTTTAAAGTGATTCATAAATGGCGGAGTTATTAGGTATATAATTATATGTTATAACAATACAAACAAAAATACAACCAAGTTGAGGACCTCCCCCTCTTTTGAAGTCGACTAAAAACTCTAATAGAACTAGACAGGTCACATAATGAGAACGTATAAGGATAAAAAAAATCACAGAAAATTACACCGCCGAAAAAAATTGAAAAGCAAAAAATAATAAACCATTTTTATTTAACCTAACTAAGTTCTTAAACTAATGTAAATAAGTAATTTTGAGTCGGCAAACAAGCATTACATTACAATCTGTGAGTGAACAATCAATCATCCCCTGTTTTCCTACCCTTAGGGTTGGTTTTTTTTCCAAATTAATATGAGACCAACTTCAGGTCAACTATATACCCTTTCCAATAAAAAAAAAAAAAAAACAAAATCGGACTACTCAGTAAAAAGCAAAAAAAAAAATACGCGTCGACTTGGGTACCCACCCTCCTTCGTTTTTCGTAGGTAAAAAAATGGACAAAAGATGTAATGGAATGGTATTCTAGAAATGGAAGAAGACAAAAGGGGCGTCAAATCAAGAGATGGGAAGATGACTTACCAAAAGGATGGACAAAAGGATGGGCTCGTGACAGGGAGGAGTGGAAACAATTTAGGGAGGCCTATGTCGATGGACAACCTGACCAACAAAACGGTTGATAAAGAATGTGTTTATTTTTAAACTAGATTTAAAAATGAGTTAAGTTAATTATTTACTATAAATTGGTCAGCGAATAAAGGCTTTCACTATTACATATTATTATTATACCAGAGGAAGTTTGAGAGAGATGTTACAAGAAGTGTGATGAATATTTTTTTGCCGGACAGAAAGAAAGAAATCTATGAATAATATACATTAATACATAGAAACACCCAGACCCGGGAACATACTTGCAGGTCATTTGTCCCGCTTCGGGAATCTAACCCGCAACCTTTGCGTCTCGGGCCACTGTGTCACAGAGGTCGTCAGAGAGCGGATTTGCCTAATATTAGCCTAAGAAAAGATGGATGGATTGTGAAAGAGATGGGGTAGATAAGAAAGGAGTGCTTACTGAGACAACGGATGGTAGGGAAGAGTGGAAGAAAAGAACCAAAAGTGGTGGCGACCCCACTTAGTGGGGTAATGGCAGGCAAATGATGATAGAGGTGTTGTAAAAACTAGAATTTCACGCAATTTTATAAGCGTAGAAATCGAGTTATACAGAAGAAATTTAAAGGTAATTTTTGAACACATCATGGAACAAAAAGTTTGAAAACTCGTCATGTGTTGTTATACAACTTAGTAACGTTCGTTAGTCACGTTCGACATTCTGTGCAAAATGTCATCTTGTGTCAAAGGTATTGTTTGCACGTGGCTATAACTACACTAAGATATTCTCAAAAAAATCCAAGTAGCTATTGAGATCTTGAGAGGTCTACCAAGCCTAAAAATAACAAGTCTATTATTTTTTATAATCTCAGACTTTGCTTTTCATTTCAAAATGAAACACTATCTAAAAACCTGTTATATATATAAGAGTTTCACTTACCTAATTTTATATAAACATTATTTTTATGAAGCTCTTATTCAAAAACATCTAACGATTCTTTAAAAATCGGACGACGGCTAATCCCCTTGTTATTCCAATCGGAAAACACTAGACGCACACAACAGGCAGAAAATTCAAATTTTCCATCACAAAAAACCATTGAAAAATAGCCTCTATCCCACATTAATAACGTCGCACAGACTATTGGCTTGATAGACGGCATGTGAATAGTCACCGCATTGAAACAAAGAGATGACGTTATTGGAACACAGTCCGATAAGAAACAGCTGGTTAACTTTTTGCTAAAAATAATATACTTAAGTCAATTGTAGGTTCTTGGTATATTAACTCAGATAATTACTCATATAGATAGTACTGATAATTCACATGATCAAAATTACATACAAGTATAGATAAGTAATCTAATAACAATAGGAGTTATATCGTATATTAAATTGTCTAATAGGCACCTACTCATTTTGGTTCTGTACGTCTAGTACGAGTTTACAAATTACGTAAACTATAATAGTTTTCGAGGGCTCGCAAATTAGTAGTTCTAATTAATAGTTTTAATTTAAATCGGTGGTACGAGCCAATGTTTTCAAATAAAGTTTACACGATGTCGTCCATAGACTAGCCCTATCGAACTAATTTCAAGCAATCCTTTTCTTTTACTCTTCGGCAATACAAAAGGGACAAGTATCTATGTACTACCGATTTTAGATTTCCGATTTTAGTTTATCAAAGTTTATACTAGGGGCGATGCAAACATGGAAACGATACGTTTTTAATGTTTTTCTAAAACTACCAAAACCAAAACTTTAAGTATGTCGTCGACCAATATTGCAGCGGACGACCTACGCTCTTTCTACTTTCTGGACTACCATTCCATCAACCACGTACTTTACATATCATCGTAACATGTCCTGCCTTTATATAAATTTGGAAGTGTCTGTTTGTTTGTTACCTTTTCACAGAAATACATCTGAACGGATCTTGATAAAATTTAATAAGGATCTTGGGTTTTCAATAAGGTAATCTTGGGTATATTAGGTATCTTGGGGAGGTTAACAGTTTATTAACCTTTTCTCGTAGATAAGCTCGTTACATAATTACGTTTTAAAAACTAAAAAAAACCGACTTTATTTATATAACAATACAAAATTTCGTTTACTTGGGCTTATTTTTTTCCTGCTATTTTGATTTAAAAACCAATACACTAAACCGCTATTCATGAAATGTTTATTGGACTAATCGGAAAATATGTCCTTATATCCTAATTTTTCAAATCGGCTAGCAAAAGACGGTGTTAAGAGAAAACAAACATAAAAAATTCAAAATTGAGAACCTCCTTTTTTTAAAGTCGGTTTTGAATCATGCCTTATTTTCTTGCCAATTCTTTTCTTACTTAAGATAAGAGGATTTGACACTTGAATTCATTTACCCTGTACCATGTACCATTGTATTTAATAAATGAGTCGAATTGAATTAAAAGACGTAGGCTCCTTTATGTTTCTCCTTTATATTTGAAACATGCTTATCTACAGAAGTTTGGCCCGTCAACGCAAGAATTAAGGTATGGTTCAATCTAAGAAAACCAGTTAGCGAGACCTCAGACTACCAATTACTATACAGTCAAACAAAGGAGGTTGCCAGTGGTCACTCTGCACCCCAGCCCTTTCGTAGACCAACGACCTCACGTGACAAACGTGAGGTTGGCACAAAAAGCACATCACTCCGGTTGCCTAAGCAACAAATGTAGTAGAACGTGCTCTTTTAGTATAACATATCAAAATGTACGGGGTCTGAAGACCAAATTGGAGACCTTCTGAAACAACCTACTTTTGTTAGAACATAATTTGGTAGCTATTACTGAAACCTACTTGGAAAATTCCGTGGAGGACTCGGAGGTTATAGGCAGCGACTGGAGCACGGCGTCCTACGGTATCCTACGGCGTGATAGGGCAAACTTAGGTGGAGGAGTACTGCTCGCCGCACGTCCACCGATTCTGCTGCGTCGGCACCATGAACTAGAAACTGAAGCCGGTGAAGATATGTGGGCTGGCTTTACTTGTCATGGTCGCAGTTTTTATGTATGTGTTGTTTATATAAAACCCAGCGCTAGGGATGAGGTCTATATGCGGTGGTTTTGTAATGTGGAAAATCACATTAATGAATTGAAAGGAAGTCAAAGTAATGGGTGCATTAATTTGAACAGTGCATCTGTAAATATTTGTAATTATTATTGTTATTTTTTAAGTTTTTGTAATTTGACTGAGACGAATTGTGTGTATAATGCGTATGGAGGAATGGTAGACATTGTTTTGATCTGAGGGGGCAATGACGTGCAAAAGACAACTGTATCACGTACAGATGGATTAGTCAATAAAATTGACCCTTCCTACCCCTCCCTAGACATTGGAATCACTATTATAATGGATCATCATAGTGATCGCATTACACCAAGCAATATCAACCCTCGCAAGGATTGGAACTTTCGAAAAGGGGATTACAATCTTTTGTTTGAGTTGCTCTCTGAAACCTCCTGGGATGAAGTATTTCAGTCAAATACCGTCCAATCTTGCTCTGAAAAATTCATAGACGTTATTTATAGTTTATTTGACATCTGTATCCCTCGGAAGCGTCGTAAAAGCATGTCAGGACATTGCTATCCTGTGTGGTTTTCAAGTGATATTATCAGTGACATAAAACTTAAGTTAAAATTACATTCTTGCTTCCACGAGAGAACAACGAGGAGTCGTACAAAACGTTTTCTGAATTAAGATATTTCCTCAAATTTCGTACCTCTGCCGCATGCAAAACTACCTTAAAAGTATTGAGGATAACCTCATCTCCAATCCTCTTGGGTTCTGGCGGCATGTCTCTAGCCTCCGATCTAAAGGTGGGTTTGAGCCTTGTGTAAGTTATAAAGGAGAGACTTTTAGTGGTGTTGAAGCGGCAGAAGCTTTCTCTAGGTTTTTTGGTAGTGTCTTTCTCCCTGATATTCCTCAGTTAGATGCCGAAAGTGCTAACAAACATACGTAACATACGATACGACCCAGTCTAGTAACTACGTCAATACTTTTGAGATTACTCCGAATGATGTGATCTCTGGAGTTGATTGTCTCAAATTTGAAGGTTCTATTGGGCCAGATAATATACCTCCTTGGTTTTTAAAGCAAGGTTGTAAGATTCTTGTCCGTCCACTTTGCTACATTCTTAACTTATCTTTGTCAACCGGAGTTTATCCGACACAGTGGAAGCTGACGAGGGTGACACCGATTTCTAAAGGAGCTAACAAAGCATTAATTGAGAAATACAGACCAATTGCAATATTATCGTCATCGGCGAAAGTTTTTGAACGCATACCTCACAATAAAATTTACAGGCAGGTTGAGAAATACCTATGCAACGAACAACACGGTTTTAGAGCTAAGAGGTCCGTTAACACCAATCTCTTAACAGTGATGATTTTTATATGAGCTAGTTTAGACCAGAGAGGTCAAGTAGATGTTCTTTACTTTGACTTCCGTAAAGCTTTTGACAGAGTCAATAATGACATACTTTTGATGAAACTGGTGGGTCTAGGGTTTGCACCGGGACTGCTCGCCTTGATCGCGGATTCCTCCGGGATCGACAACAATGTGTGAGACTGGGTGTTTACGAATCACAGCCGTATCACACTCGATCCGGGGTTAGCCAGGGGTCGATACTTGGACCGCTTCTTTTTAATCTGATGATCAATGATATACCATCTGTCACGAAGCACAGTAAATGTATGCTGTATGCCGATGACTTGAAATTGGTCTCAGAAATAAAGTCCGTGGACGACTGTCTAAATCTTCAACGTGACGTCGACGCAATTTAAGACTGGAGCGTGGCAAACGCGATGGAGTTTAACACGGCTAAGTGTTATGTAATGACGTTTAGTCACATACGGCACCCAATTCAATTTCCATATAATCTAAATGGTCATCCTATCACTAGATCTACAACTGTTAAAGACTTGGGTGTCACATTTGACTCTAAGCTAACATTCCATGTGCATATCACATCCACAGCCAAAGAATCCTTCCGTAAGCTGGGCTTTGTGTTGAGGAACGTCCGTGACTTTAAAAGCAGTCACGTCATAAAGCTTTTATTCTGCACGCTCGTAGGGAGTAAGCTAGAGACTAGCTCATGTGTGTGGCATCCATATGAAAGCACATATACCCTCTTGTTGGAAAAAGTCCAAAAGGCTTTTCTTCGTTTTCTTTACAAGCACCAGTATGGCTACTACCCTTACATGTACCCGACAAGGTTCCTTATAGGCTGCTTAGGCTACAACAGTTTAGAAGTTAGAAGGGCGAACAACCAATTGATTACCATGTGTAAGGTTCTCCGTGGTAAGATCGATGCTCCTGATCTCCATGATGACTTGGCGAGGCTCTACGTCCCCAACAACTATTGCAGTATCAGAAAGCACCGACTGTTCCAGGAACCTTCTTCTCGCACGATTGCGTACGCACAGTTTCCCATTGCACGTACTCTTTCTGCACTAAATGCCCTCTTGAATGAGAGCCCAGAATGTGATGTGTTTGCGGACGGATGGAAGGTGATTTTATCTGAATGTCTGAGATTCTGTGAGAAGTCGGTTTGAGTGTGTAGATAGATGCTTACCTTACAACCAGTTAATATTTTTATTTGTATTTTCATTTAAGGTTTCTAGTATTGTTCTTTTTTAATTAGTGTTATTGACATGTTCGTTCCAATTAATAAATAATAAATAAATAAATATTTATCCATTATATTTATTTTTATGTAGGTATCCACCGCAAACAGAAGCTAGTTTTGTTTTAAATTATATTTATGCCAATCTATTATTACTAGCAAAAACATAAAAAAAAAGATTTAAATAATGACTAAACTAGCTATATAAACTTGAGCTGTGGCTAAAGTGTCTGCGTCAGACAGCCCCTTACGGCGCGTCACGGAGGCTGTATTCGGACGTTTTTCAACGAACGTCGAAGCTCTGTGAAATGTATGGACAATGCCTTGGAAAGTAAAAAGAGAATTGAAAAGCGGTATCTATTCGGGAACTGATTCGACGTTTTATAAAAGAGAAGTTCATGTGCTTGCTTACGTGTTTTATGCATCTTTTTCTGGGGTTTTAGCATTCGTTTTTGTTGTAGATAAACGCTTTTTGAACTACAGAAACACCTACCTATGTATATGCATAAAAAAAACACATGCCGCAAGTAAAATGCTTATAGATATCAGCATTTTACGGTAGCAATGTTTAAGAGCCATCAACGCCTCGGTTCAGTCATAACGTGTGTTGCATACCTTCCGTTATACAAGGTAATGGGCCCAGAATAATTTCCATAAGTTAATTCCACAAATGAACCAACCAGAACCAATTAATCATACCCATTGAACACGTGAAAAGCACAAAGGCGCCAAGTTCCATTCAATTTCATTACATGTAAGATTTGCCGTTTGCGGCTGACAAAATGTAGGACGCCTTTTGACAATTAATTAGGACTGTGATCGAACCCTCAGAATATTGCCACAGGTAATAAACAAGCAAGCTAGTTTACTTAAAACAAATGTTGAAATGGACAATTCATACAACATCATCCGAGCCCAAGGCTTATATTTATGGCAACGAGATTTCAGACTACTTAACCACTCTGATAAGAATCTTGTCCATTTCTCATTTTCCTCTCTTAACATATGACTACTTTTATTTCTGACTACTTATACACTTATAAATACAAACTTATGATACTTTATAACAACAGAATCGAATATTAATCGACATGAATAAAAAAAACTAGCTGTATTTACTCTGCTGTTTGAATTATAAGCTGTGAAATCAAGCACAATGTCAGGTAAGGTAAGGGTCTCTTCACACGGAAACCGCTGACGGAGCGACCCACGCTCGTATGTTACGTAACTATATGAACCGGGATTTACATAGTTCGGGATAATGTGGATTGCTGCGGAAATAGATTGAAAGGATTTTTGTGATGCAGAGGCGATCATTTCGCAAGTTTCCGACACATACAAGTTTTGGACGAAAATCTTTTTTATTTTCAAAATAAATTGTGACTAACATTTTGGTGGCTATATGCAACACCTAGAAATGAAAATTATTGTAATCTTGGTATTGAGCAGCGGTAGACCTGCGCTGTGATAATGAATGCTGTTTATTTTTGTATAATAATTCTTAAAACTACATAGATAATTATTATAAACAGGTCCTTATTTAAGTAAAAAAATAAAACAATAAGACTTGGCACGTTAAATTCAAAATGTTATTTATTTTTAATTTCAAAAACAGATAATTACATTTCTTAAACTTCACCTTATCTAAGAATATATTTCACAAACTATTATTTATTATATACAATTTACCATTATTGTACTCATTGTGGTATACTTTTATGTTAACCATAAATTTTAACATTGTAAATAAAAATTTTCAGCGAGAAAGAGGTTACAGTAAATTTTTACGTAATTTTTATTTACGCTTCGTTGGGTTTCAACAGCGGGAAGTAAATAAAAATTTACGTTTTATTTATCGCCCATTCAGAATCTAATTTATCCGGAATTGGCTATAATGCGTAAATCATTGAAGTTACTTATTTTTTGATTTAATTTGAAATTTTACATTCAAATAAAAATGATTCCATAACATAGTATCGGTAGCTTTTATATCTTCTTGCTAATTTACTAAAATGTTTTATATGCATGAAAAAAGTGCATGAATAAAAAAAAACTGTTGTTATTTCAACAAAATAGTAGCGTAAAATATGGATCTTAAGAAAATAAGCTGACTGCAGAAAATTTATAAAAGAATCTTGAAAATTTTCCTGAAAATACATTGACGTCTTTGCAAAGTCATACTTATGAAGATAGCTTCCTGGATCGTTGAATCCAATGTTCTAGAAAACTGCTTTCAAAGGCCCTACCTTCCCGACATGACGAAGCTGAAACCATTAATATTCAGGACCCAAAAATAATTTCTCAAATTCCGGTAGAGCTTTACAGCCATCATATTGAAAAGAGGTAAGATTTTTGAATGTTTTGTTTGTTTTATAAGCTTTTGAAACAACATTTGGCTCAGTATAACATTGATTTATATGACTACTTTATTGTTTGTTAGTTTTTCTGTTCTAAAAATGATATGTCTCAATGTATGAAAAAATTTTTGAAGTATAAGACAATACCTAATCCTTTCGTTTTGTAAACTGCAGGATACATAACGAGGTGCTGAATTATTCAAATTGCTAATAAACTAAAGCACCCTTTTATTATTGGTGACTAGTTTCGTAAAGCAAATTGCGTGTCTCGTAGCAAAACCTCCAAGACACCGTCCCACCTTTACGTGTTCTGTCAACTTTAATGTATTAAAAACTTCCGGAGCCCATTTCGGAGAATGACTTCGACTCGGCAATTTTCTAAACGATTTCTTATTTTCAATTTAAGTTTGAAGCGGTTTTATTCAAAGACAATGTTGGGCGTATTTGAAGGAATTGACTTGAAGGCGTTTGAGTGTTGTTTTAAGTTAAAGTTTATCTATATTGTAAAATTATATTGGAGGATCTCGCGTATTTACAGATACGAAATCTGTAAATACGCAAGATCCTCGAGATACGCGAGATAAATGTAATATTTATAATATTTTTCCAGGTTAAAAGTCAAATTTCTTTGAAGGGGATATCCTACATGTTATAAATGCGTTTTTCATTGATTTTCATCCGATCTCAGATTTTGTTATTTCACAGACGACGGTCGATGACATTTTGGTGATAAAACTTTTCACTGTGATATTAAAGCTCAGGTAAGACCAACTGTATTGCACCGAAGTACGCTGTTAACTTACACCGTGAAAAAGGAACTTCAAATTGTACAGTCAGCATCAAGTTTTGATAAAACTTTTTGAAGTGATATTGAGTCTTGGTTTTGTTTAGTTTTGTTTAGATACTTATATTTTTTATGAGCATAATATTAATAGAGAATATAGATTTGCATGATTTAGTATTTTAAAAGAATATTTCTGTCAGAAATAAATAAAATCAGCAGGACACAGTTTTGCTGGCAGATCTCACAAGATCGTTGAAAGTGAACTATAGTATTTGGCATTTGGCGCCGACTGTACTCTACTTAAATAAAGGAATACTGCCAGTTTCGTCCGAGTTCTCAGATGGAATGGAACGAGGCAATTAGCTCGCGTAATTCAGAGCACATTTCTCGGAGTGCAGGCGTACATACTGTTTGCTCTATTTGCTAACTGTAAGCGAATAAAAGTGTTATATTTTACTGGTTTATATCCATTTTACAATGACATTTAAAATGTTGAGCTAAAAACTCGTATCTACAAGACGATAACATCAAAGTTGCTAGATAGGATTAGTAAATGTCTAACAGTGTTTCAAACATTTTATTTTCAAGAAATTAAAACGAAACGACTTACATTTGATTGCATCGATTGATTTATTCTTTTTTATTATTTTTTGTTAATACTATGTGTCATACTGTGCTAATGCCAAGTGGATACATTGTTTTTAAGATGCCACAAGCGAATATTTTTCGCCGTCTTGCAAAGCAAACATTAAACTCTTATATTATTTGTTTTTCCCGAGTTGTTTGATGTCACAATTATGATGACAGTTATGATGTCACAAAGTCGTATCTTATCGTATAAAATAATTCCTTGGATTATTTTTGCTCGAATGGCAAATTTATAAGTACAAAAGTTTTATTCCAACTATTCACATCCGAGTCAGACCTAGTTTTATCTAAAAAAATATATACAAAATGACTAAAAAACATGAAACAGCTCGAGAAAAGTTAAAAATATAAGCAAATATGCTTGACAAGCAATGCCAGAAATAATCACCGTTAGATTTTATATTGCATACTAGACTAAAAAATACTATAATGGTTGCTTTATAATGGTTACTATTCACCTCAGTGGAAAATTGCCTAATTAAATAAATACAGGTGTACCCAATAATATACTAGGTGCTAAATAAAAAAAAAATATATGTTATCCTTTTTCTCGCCAAAAATCTTTAAAATATAACTATACTTACAGATAACTTTACACCATATTTTATCTTAGCAGATGAACCAGAATCCGTTATCCAAACTCCTGGTGGATTTGTATGATTAGCGTTCTAATAGCGATTACGGTTATGAACAAATGTATGAGGTTGTGTGTGTGATGTTTAGACGCGGGCGAGTTATTGCCGTGTTGCATTGCCGCTGGGGTTTCGCCTGGGAACAAAAAAATCGATTAGAAAAAGAATAAATGAACTGTCAGAATTGCTATCAATGTATATTATGTAATAACGAATATAACATAATATACATTGTTAGTCAAGTCAAAGTCAAAAGTTATTTTATTCAGTACAATCACAAGGATCACTTTGAAACGTCTAACATAAGGCGGACTTAGGTGACAATTCCTCCTAACTCAAGCCCGAGAAGAACTAGCAAGAAACTCGTCCTGGTCCTAGCGCTTTTTTGCATGATCCATTTTACAACTACTTAAACTACGAAAAACGCATACCAGAGAGTTTATACATTTCAAATGGGTCGGTTAATTGTCTGAGAGCAGAGCAACATGAGGCCATGCATTCTTATCAATAATATAGTCATTTATATTAAATACGCTTTCTTCAAAAGACTACCCTTTATGTAAGTTTTACTTGTAGATGAATAATTTTATAAACCGTAGATAGGTTATAAGAAGGGTAATACAAAAAAGCTCGAGGACCAAGACGAGTTTCTTGCCAATTGTTCTTGGGTTAAGCGGAATGGGCACCTAAATTGAATATAAAGCGATTCAAAGTGGTTCGTGTGATTGCATCGAATAAAACAGATTTGAATAATAATAAGACCTAAAGAACCCAATATAATAATGTTTGCGTAAACATTTTATCAACATCAACCTCACATATTTAGCAAACGTGAGGTATAGTATCCTCTGTTATCGTCATTTTAATGACAGTGAAAAAATATAGCACAATACTGTAGTACATTTTTTTGATCTATCTCGTAGGGTTCAGACAGCGTTTGCAATGTAAGCGCAAAAATATGAGTTTATTTATGACACCATGTGGTGTCCCAATGTTGGAAACCTCTTAAATGATCTGTGTTTATCTACTATATTATGCATGTATTATACATATGAACCTTCCTCTTGAATCACTCTATCTATTAAAAAAACCGCATTAATTCAGTTATTCAGGTGTAAATAATTGGAATGAAAATTTTGTATTTCATTATGATTTGAGTAAAAATAATCCGTATAATTATTTAAATACCTGGATGACCGAACATTGCTCGGTATAAAACACGGATAAAACGACGTTCTCTAAAAATGAAACCTAGCTAGATCGATTTATCGCTCCCGAAACCTCCTGCATACTATCATGAAAATCGTTGGAGCCGTTTCCGAGACTCAGATAATATATATACATATATATACAAGAATTGCTCGTTTAAAAGTATTAGATAAAGAACCACCAATTTATACAAAATAACAAACGACGAACGACAGCACGATACAATGACTTTGTGACGTCTTACTATAACTAATCTTAACTCTTGACATTGACATTGTCATGTCATTAACGAAGACGAAGAAGAAGAACTCATTAGATAATATTTGATTATAAGATATACCTTTAATCATTCTTGTTACTTATAAGCCTAACTATAAAATTAATGGGCAATATTTTCGGATTTACGCAAATCTGTTTTTTGTGTAAACAAAGCTGTAAAGCTAGCGACTCGATTTTGTCACTAATCGTATCTAAAGGTCACAAAGTCTTACCGATCGTTTACTCTCTAAATATCATTTTAACAAGATTATTAATTCCAACAAATCTTGTTTGAAAGTTAATGTCACAAAATAATTTCCTACGCTGAAAATACAATTTCTGCGACATAATTAATTTTGGGTTCTGTTTTCTTAAACTCGAGTTTACGTCAAAAGCTAATAAGTGTAACGCAATAAACAGCAACAAAAGACAAATTATATAATTTCATTCTGCGGGCATAAGTTGGGGTTCTTTGTCGTAATTAGGTTTGTATTTTCAGGCTTTTTTAAAAACAAAGCGGTACGTTCTTGTCTCTGGGCAACCTTAGATTATATATGACAAGGACGTTTGCTTCGATATTTGTATTTTCTTTATTGTTTGAGAAAATTCAATTGTGCTAAAATACAATGAGTCAAAAATAAGTACTCACCTATACTAGGCTAAGAAAGTGGTTTAACATTGACGAATATTTGATCACAAAATAAATCGAGAAAGTCTTATCTATTTATTAGGCAAAAATAAACTTTTATTTACGACTTATGATATAAATTATTCCTTCTTTCGTTCAATAGTTCGTATGTTAAAAATTTTAGCTTAGCAACAAAAGAATTTCTAGTAGGTCATAAAGTATCCTAGCAAGTCACCGACGCAGTGTCCCAAAAGTTGGAAAATAAGGAGACTTATGGCGGAAGGTAACTTACTCTGCACAACATGCACTGTCACGGAGGCAGCCTTGGCGTTTGCCGGGACGCAAGTGTAGTTACCAGCGTGCCGCGGTTCAGCTTTGCCGATCACCAACTCGCTGGTCTGTCGACCGTTGTGGACACTAACACCATCTGGAGGACACAAATAAAATAAAAAACAATAATAATGATAATTATGCCGGAAATTTCACACAGCATCTGATCTTGCGTTATTCCAACCACATGACTGATATACTACTTATGTATAAACGTTTTGTCTTTTGTGAATAAATACATTATTATACACAGTATCACACAGACCCGAGACAAATACTTCAAACCTGCAACCCTCTGCGTCGGGATTTGGCCCAGTGCGTCACAGGTATGCAGAAGACTGTAATTTCAAAGTTTAGATCTCTAGATATCCAACTACGAAAAGGTCTCAAGGAAATACATTTTCATACATAATCCTCTACTACTAATTTAAAATGTAAAAAAATAAGTTTGGATGTTTGGATTTTTTAATGTATGGATGTTTCAATATTTGATCCATCGAAACCGGGTACTCTCCTAGCCATTACTTAAAACATTTGCTATAAGATCTAAGTACCTAAGCCATTTCTAGTAAGCATAAAATAGCATAAAGATTTTGACCTTCCTCCATAACTGTAACGCAAACTTTATTGGATTTATTGATAAGTATAGGTACAACTATGTCCCCTAGTAGGGGAGCACAACATATTTGACTCGATACCGTCTGTTTCCTCAATAAAACCCTATAAAACACAATAATCTTCACAAAACAGGCACAATAAGGAAAATCGACGTCCCCTTTGCTTCATACTATTGATAGAATTATCTACCAGAAAAATAAGTTACTTTCTGATGTTCAATTATGTAGTAACGCCAAATAACTAGACGGGTAACACCTTTTTGCGATGGTGCATTTAGACGCCAAGATTTCTCTATGTTTAGACGCATTTATAAAATCGTTTATTGGTGCGGATGTGGTGACTTTTTTACCACCAAATGACACACATGTTGATTATCAAATTCCAAGAAAAGAACAACTTCTTTCACAGTAAAATTTATAACTTTATATACGTTACCATTATCAGAAATAGTTTTTAAGAGTATTTCTAATATCCAAATAATTTTAGTTATTCTCTCGGGAGAAATATCGTTATCAACTTTCGTAGCCTTCAAACTAGTTTTTTCTATATTATAAAATAACTGCATTTTTTTCAGGTTTTATTTATACAAAATAATAACATGTATACAATATCATATACAATTTCCGTTTTGTAGAAAAAATCGAGTATTTTATATTTCGTTTGTATTTCTATTTCTCGAAATGTTCACCTATGCTATCGATGCATCTTTGCCAGCAGAGTAAAAATTTAACAATGTCTTTCTTGAAGAAATCAGGCAAACGAGAGCCAACAAACACTTTGAAGGCATCTCAGGTATTGAATTTTGTTGAATATTGAATTTACGAGTTTCTATACCATTGTGTCTCTCCTTCACTGTACACATTCGCAGTAGTCAACCGTTTTGTAAGAAACTGTGATGAATCATACCGGCACTAAATCACCAAACAGTGACAAAAAAAAAAGATGATTTATTCAATACAATCACAAGGATCACTTTGAAACGTCTTACATACTAGGTGAATTTAGGTGCCAATTCATCCTAACCCAAGCTCGAGAAGAATTGGCAAGAAACTCGTCTTGGTCCTAGCGCTTTTTTATATGATCCATCTTATAACTACCTTAACTACGAAATACAAATACAAGAGAGTTTATACATTTCAAGTGTGTCAGTTAACTGTCTGACGGCAGAGCGACATGAGGCCATGCATTCTTATCAATAATATAGTCATCTATATTATAATAAGCTTTCTTCAAAAGACTACCTTTAATGTATGCTTTAAATTTCTTAATAGGTAGTTTAGTAGCATTTTCAGGAAGCTTATTATAGAAGCGCACCGTGTTCCCCATAAATGACTTATTAACTTTTTCTAGTCGAAACCTAGGGATGTATAATTTATGTTTATTCCTAGTGTTCATTTTATGAAGGTCACTATTTTGCTGAATCCCATCTCTATTTTTATGTGTGTATAACAAATTTTCATATATATATTGTGAAGCTATTGTGAGAATATTAATTTCTTTGAATATTTCTCTCAAAGACTCTTGTGGTTTCATTTTATAAATGGCACGTATTGCCCTTTTTTGAATTACAAATATTTTACCAATATCAGCTGCTTTCCCCTAGAGAATGATGCCGTATGACATAACACTATGGAAGTAACTGAAATAAACTAGTCTAGCTGTAGCTTCATCAGTAAGCCACCGTATCGCACGAACTGCATATGCAGCGGAACTAAGCCTACCAGCAAGCGTTTCAATTTGTGGTCCCCACTGTAGTTTTGAATCAATATTAAGACCTAGGAAGATCGTGGAATTTACAAGATTCATTGCCTCTCCATTTATTTCAATGTTGGACGGGCTATGAATAACATTTGGCAAAGTGAATTTGATACATTTAGTTTTTTTGGAATTAAGCAAAAGATTATTTACAGTGAACCAGTTAAGAACTAACGATAAGGATTCATTTACGTTATCGCATATACTGGTTTTACCTCTTTAAAAATTAAAGACGTATCGTCTGCAAATAAAACTATATCACAAATATTTTTTACAAGAAAAGGTAAATCATTAACGTATACTAGGAATAAAAAAGGGCCTAGTATCGATCCCTGAGGTACCCCTATATCAATAATTGATCCCAAAGACCTCTCACCACCCACGTCTACTTTCTGGACTCTATTGGATAGATAAGACTGTATGAGGTCAATCGCCCGGTTTTTAATGCCATAATATTTTAACTTTGTGATTAGGGTTGCATGACTCACACAGTCAAAGGCCTTAGATAGATCGCAGAATACCCCAACTGCATCCTGTGACTTCTCCCAGGCCTCAAATATATGCTTTAAGAGCGCTATACCTGCATCAGCTGTTGATCGACCTTTAGTAAATCCGTATTGATTACTATGTAGCAGGCCGTTAACGTTAAAGTGGTATAATAACTGATTAAGAATTATTTTTTCAAAGATTTTACTTAAAGCAGGTAATATCGATATCGGTCTATAATTAGCGAGATCACTTTCACTTCCAGACTTAAACATAGGAATGAGTTTACTGTGTTTCATGAGATCGGGAAAAACTCCCTCGTCGATACATCTATTAAAAATATAAGCTAAACATGGTGCAATATCTAAGATAATGACACCCAGCACCTTTGTAGACATTCCCCAAAGATCTTCTGTATTTTTTATATTAATTAACTTGAATGCTTTTACAATACTAGCCTCGTTAATGTAGCTAAAACTAAACTCATTCTTACATTTTGCAACACTAGATTCTAATAGAACGGAAGCTCTAGAGGCTGAAGAGTTTAACGATTTGGTCACTATTTTTGGTATATCTGAGAAAAAACTATCAAATGCATTCGCAACATCCTGTTCCTTTGTCAAAATTGTACCATTTATATTTAATTTGAACTGTATATTGCGAGCCCTTGATTTACCTGTTTCATTATTAATTAATTTCCAAGTTGCTTTTATTTTATTTGTTGAATTTTCTATTATTTTTCTCAAAAACAGTGACTTAGCCGCATGACAAACTTTTTTGAATACTTTTGAGTAATTCCTAACATATAAGATAAAAACTGGATCATCTAACATTGTCTCTCTGGTAGCATATAATTCATACAATGTATTCCTACTTCTATAAATACCCGGTGTAGCCCAGTCGACAAATCTAGCACAATTTTTTGTTTTGCATGTTTTTACTGTAAATATATCAGCATGTTCTTTAATTATTAAATTAGACAATGTGGTGAAAAGGTCATTTGGATCATCGATGCATGGCACAAGGGAAACTTTGTGTTCAATTCTACTTTGAAATGTTTTGATGCGGCTCTCTGTAATAGGTCGGTGAGTAAAGTTCTGAGCTTCAACTATACGATCACAAGAAAAGGTGGCGCAGTGACCGTAATGGTCAGAACTAAAATGTTTTAGTACACACTTATGAACTGGTGTGCAACTGCAATAAATGTTATCTAGACAAGTGGCTGTTGTTAGTGTCACTCTTGTAGGTTCATCAAAAAGAGGACTTAAATTGAAACACTTAAATAAGTTTAAAAGTCTTTCAGATAATGGATCAATCGGAATATTTATATTAAAATCACCACAAACTATTATGATCTTATCACAAGACATTGACGAAATGTCACCACTAAAGAGTGTTTTTTTAGGGGTCCCTGTGTTTTTGTTTTGGGCATTGCTTAGATGCTGAACCAGGGTCCAGCCAATATGACGAGCTCTTACAATTGTAAAATATATTTTTTTTTCGCAAGAAACAATGCGATTTAAATCCATTCGTGTCTGTGTCTATTGAGCAACGCAAGGCATGCTGCAACGCGTAACTGGCGATCATTTAGTTCATGCAGCACCCATTTGTCGAGCTTTTTTACTTTGCCAGTTTGACGCAAATGTACCTATATTATTTTAACATAACATTACATAAATGCTGGTGCTAACTCAGCCGTAGATTGATTATCATGAGCTTCTATAGTTGTCTATATAGTTTTAAAGCAACCGCGGGGTTAGTTTTTCAGATGAACAGTTCCAGCGCTTAAACTAATATCGGACCGTGCGTTCCGTTGTAGTGTTCACTATGTATACGTCGTTGACCTTGCGTGCCGTTTGCGCCACACTGCTACCACAATGAGACTCATATTGATGACCTCTGTGGCGCAGTGGACTAAGGTCCAGCTGAAACGCAGAAGGTTGCGGGTTCGTTTCCCGCCGCGGGACAAATTATTGAATGATGTGCAAGTATTTATCTCGGGTCTGGGTGTTTCTATGTATAATAAGTATGTACAAAAAAATATAAGTAGTAAATTAGTCATGTTGTACCCATAACACAAGCTTTGCTTACTTTGGGACCAGATGATGCTGTGTGAATTGTGCGGTAGTATTTATTTATATACATTTTATGATAACTCGTATTTTTAAGACGTCTATGCTGTAGAAAAGGATTCAAACGATATAAAAACAATACACCTATCAATAAATAAATGATTTATTTTTGAAAATAGATATTCATGTTTTTAAATTTCCTTCATTTGATATGAGTATTTTTAGCCCACTATAAACAAATACATTGCATATGGAAAGGTAACTTTATAGGACGCCTATTACACCTATTATTAAATACATATGAAACAGTTGAGCTATCAAGGACAACTTAATACGATATTGTTGTCCCTCCCAACAGCAATTTTTTTAAATTTATTTTTAACCTAGTTTAAAAGATGTGGCTTCAGGCCAAGTCCTAACTTTGAGCACAAGTTTAATTAAACAACGTTTGGAGCCGTTTAAACCTAATTATTGTAGAGTAGTTTCAGGTTACTTCATATTTGGGACTGATATTGTGGCTAAACTTGATCTTGAAATTATTATGAAACGTCTAAATTAGTTTAAAATATCTACATACATTTTGATCATAAATATTCTCCAAACTGAGAGTCACGAGATTCGATTCCAACTATTCTGTTCAAGTCACTAAAGCAACACTAAAATGTTTTCATAATAATAACAACGACTGGCCTCCTATCTCAGTTGATATTAGTAACGGCTCTGCCTTTTGTCCTGTAGGTTATGGGTTCAATTCTCATCCAGGACAAATTGATGAACATAGATATTTAAAATTTAAAAAACATATTAGCATTCTGCACTCCTTCCCTATATAAACTATAAGTGTGCGAAATTTCAAACTCCTCCTTTCACGCAATTTTCGTAAAAAGGGGTACAAAGTTTTTGCTTCACGTAATAATATAGAGATATTGTTCAATATTTCTTTATATATTTTAGAATAATTGTCAATATACGGTCGCGCTTTTTTCACTCACATATTATTTCGTTGCACTGTATTATAAAAAATGCCGCTGAAAAAGTTACGTAGAGTGAATGACCAGGTTGAGCACAATTCACCGTAGCTCAACAAGGAATGTGATCAAAGTGAATAAAGCAAAGGTATGCCAGGATCGGAGCAAGTCGAAATCCGTAGTCTATGTCTACAATACTACAATATACACTATGGCTATCCAATATACACTATGTCTATGAATATACAGGTGTAATTACAATTACACCTGTAACACTTCTGGCCAGGTATACTGTTCATACTGTAATAGCATATTTAAAACCAAATTCGGTTTTGCGAGTCATATTCGCTCTCATAATAATAAATAATTTTAAATCTTCGTGCAAAGGTTCGCCATCGACGGATACGTCGCGAAGGACATCATCTATCCTCTATACATGCGTGAGTTTTATGTATGAAGGCTATAAAAATGTTAAGCCACATTAAACTCCTTTTTAAGGGTTGTTTTTAAAAACCCTGAAATACTTAAGTGTCGATTTATTAGGTATATAAGGTATACAAACCAAGTTTAAAGCAAATCGCACCACGCGTTGTCCGTATACAAATTGTAAACCCCCATTACAGTCTTGTTTAGGGGCTGTTTGAAAACTAATTATATTAGTCTTGGTTCATTTGTATCAAAGCATATTTAAGCAAAGTTTCAGAATTGTAAGTTGAAGGAATACGATTTTTCATACAAAGGTTTTCAACCTTAAAATTCGATTATAACCGATTCGTCTTTCCTGCAGGTCCTGTCGGCAAGGTCGAGAGCTTACATTAAGGCTTAGCTAAGTGCATAAAAGGAGCCTCGAAACAGTGTCGGTGCCTCCATCGACAAAATAATACGTGAGTAAAGCCCGTGTTTATCAAAATGTATACAGTACAACTAACGAAAATTTTGAAAACTTAAACTACAAAGCTTAATAATAATATCAAAAAACTTTCAAAAGAAAGAAATTTTTCTTAAATCTATAAAAGATACCCAAAATCTGTTTTTTTTGTTTAAGTTTCATAAATTTGTAGAACACTAATACGTATATCCGTGCAAAATTAATTCACGATAAAACTAAGCAACCAAAAGTAAGATTAGGGGCGGACAGACAGTCAGACAAACGGACATAGATTCCTTGTGGACTTTGAAACCCTAAAATGATAGTAGGTGTAGTATCCTACGATAACCCCGTGGATTTTCTTATTCATCTTATCGTGTCACTAATTATTTCAAACCAGGATTAAAATGCACCTGGAAGACTTATTTCGTGCACTTAGTACATGACTTCTATTTTTTTTATTCACTGCCTTGCCGGTTTCTTCATGATATTTTTCTTTGCCATTTGAGCGTACTAGTAAAGGGCACAAAAATGTTTGTATCAAAAAAATCTAGATGCTCGGCTAGATTTGAACTCACGATCAGAAAGAAGGGCCACAACCATGACATCACCGAGATCTCTTAACTTACGTAACCCAAAAACCCAGACACACAACAAGCGCTTTTAAAGAATTACCTACCAATACCTATTTCCTTATCTCTCGGCACTCAAATTACGGTAACAAAAGGAGCGGCGGATCAACTCAGTTTTCTAGGTCACAGCTACTTCTATTTACAAAAAACTTTCCACTTTGCTTATACAAGTCTGAAGAGTTCCAAAGAAACTTTTTTTTCTTTCAGAGGGTAGTCGACAAACAGATTTAAAAGCAGCTACCTCAGTAATACTCGTAATTCTGTAATATTTAATTAGATGATTGAATTAGACCTTAACAAGCTTTCGTGAGTCATATTATAGTTTTATTTTGAGAAAACTTAAGTTCTTAAACACGTCCTTTTTTGTCGATGAAGGCGCCGACTCTGTTTTTTGATTCATCTAGAGATTTTTTATAAGTTTTTTATATATTTTGGCTAAACATAAACAAATCATTGATACCTAATTATTCTGTTGTAGCGTTTACTATAATTAACTACATTATTTTCTATTAAAACGAGACATTAACATGATATGCTAGTTTTTCTGCATTCCGATATTTCGGCACAGCATGCTAAATGTATCTCGTGATCTTGGCGCATGGAAAGTGAAAATGCCTATGGTCTCTTTTATTTCAGTGTAATAAGAAAAGGACAGCAACAATTTTTGTTCGTTTTATTTATGAATTCAAACCGCCGAAGCTTTCATAGTTTTATTGGTACAATCGTCTGCATCTATACATTACTTTGACAATAAGAACATTATAACTGACAATATCATTATGATTACGCAAACGACAACATTATTTGGATTATTGGTTTGACATTTCACGAGCTTTCACAAATGTATTTGTTTTTTGTGTTATTTCCAGAATGAGAATAAGCATTATGACAATCGACTACGACCAGTTGACATCGAAAATTTGACATCAATACATAATGCCCTTATAGGAAAACATGAAGAGGAACCACATTAATTCCCGAGTTCCTGATTCCAAATTTGCATGGAATGAACTAGCTAGCTAATCTAAAATTTGCTCCGTATTCAACAACTGAGCGATGGAAGTTTGTACGATCTATTATGTGAGCTACTTTGCCCTACTTTACTCTATGAAACTCTTTCGTAATTGAACTCGATAGATTGAGTTGTGAATTGAATACTGTGTGAGAAAGTTTTGTGACAGTTCTGTTTGCTGACGAGTAACTTCTAAACACTCTATTCTATACCATTGGATAATTGAATACCCAATTGCTTTATTGGAGTCATCTTTTGTGCAGTGGTACCACGCTGTCATTATCTGGGACAAAGATTTGAATTTGAATAAGTTAATGTGACTACGAGCCTAAAAGGTTATACGCCTAAACACCCGTTAAATTCTAGAACAATCTGAATTCTGAACGCAAGTTCTAAAAATACCGTGGAAAAATGTAGTGTTATATTTCGATTAACATGTAAGACAAACATTTGTGGGATGACGTCATATAATTCATCTTGTTCACATTATAAAAGCTCTGCTTAGTTTGGGACTAGATGGTCCTTAGGACCTGTCTATTCTTCAGCAAAATAAATCAGTAATTATAATAGTACTTTATTATGTTTAAATTTTTCTAGAATGAATTATTATTTTGCTTGTATTTTTATTGTAATATTGACCTATGTTTTGTTTGACTATGTTCCTGTTTTTTTTTGTATAGTTTTAACTAGTGTAATTGGTGTATGTAACGTTCTAGTTCTATAAATAAATAAATAAACAAATGGTGTTCGATTTATTGTCGATCAATATCCGTCCAATCGTCCGGCTGAGACGCAAAAGGTTGCGGGTTCTATTCTCGCCGCGGGACAAATATTTGTATGATCTGCAAGTATTTGTCTCGGGTCTGGGTGTTTCTATGTATAATATATAATTATGTATTTACAAAAAAAAAGTATATCAGTCATGGTGGTTACCCATAACACAAGCACTGCTTATTTTGAGGCCAGATGATGGCTGTGTCAAATGTCCGGTATTATTATTATTATTTTTAATAATTCATAATCTTCATTCATTCATTGAATCTAATTCAACATTTTTAAATAACACGTTTCGGATATTTAACTAGGTAACGTTGCCAGCCTTTTGGGCTCTTCACCTGCAGTTAGTGAATCGAACTCTGAACTGAACTGTACAGTTTTTTATCTATAAGTAATTATCTAACAAGCAATACTTATTCACTTGATTGATGCCGAAAACCTTATCAGTGCCAGAAACAAAACCAAAATTACATGCAAGTAGATATTAAAAAAATTAGGTGCTTACTAAGGTCATAGTTGATCATCCGATTCTCGAAGTACCAGAACACGTAGGAAGGCGGTTCAGTAGACCTCTTCACGACGCAGACTAGCCGCAGCATAGAGCCTTCGTGGATGATCTTCTCAGACTCCCCAACTATCTCTGCGTACGCCGCTGTAAAGAATAATTACGCTTTAAAATCTAAAAAGACAACCGACTTCAAGTATAAAAAAGCAAAATATTCGTTTCATTTATGTGGATGATATATTTTTTTCAGTTTTTTTTATTTTAAAACCTAACTACTGAATCGATTTTTTTGAATTTTATATGGGACTAATAAGAAAATATACCCCTTCAGATAAAATCAGATTTTTTCAAATCGGTTTGTTAATGACGGAGTTATGAGGTAACAAACATAAAAATAAAAAAATAAAAATCGAATTGAGTCCTCCTCTTGTGTTTTTATTTTGTTGTAAATAGTAGAGCATTTATTTTGTTAATGTGAGAAAATCGAACGACTTGCACCATGGATCGAAAAATGCTTACCGTCACCAACGCTTTTAAGGCCCGTTTATACGATGGCAGTAACTGGCCAGTTACCCACTGACTTCGTATATTAGTCCTAGTTACTAGGTTCTTAGGCACGCGATTAAAAGAGTCAGTTCACTGCTGTTTCTTGACTAAAACATTTAAACTAAATCAAACGAAAATGAGAACCTTCAATTTTTTTAAGTCAGTTAAAAAAGGTTTTACTTTACGCTTTTTTAAACATTATAGTTTTTCGAAATCCGTAAACACCGCTTGAAAGTGACAGGAAATCAGAGACGATGATTTGTTTACTTAGATGCAATATTTTTTCAACAATATTCATTTTAAATCAAAGCACTAAAAATTCAAATCGGTTGCTAAACATAAAAAAAAAACAAACTGAAAACTTCCTCCTTTCTTTGAAATCGCTTAAAACACGCAGTAACTTCCTCATGTAAATGTGTGGGTGAAGTCAGTCGCATTTTCACGGACTTTATTGGGAGACCCGTAGGGAAAGTTACTGGGTCCGGAGAATAGACAGTAAATTGCGTAAATTGCGCAATCACTGCTGTCAAACACGTCTTTTATCTGAGAACCATACTCGCTTTAGACCTGGACGCGTCCCTTTGCTTATACCAACACCTGCACGCACTGTTTCACGATAACAGTCGTCCATCTGCCGCGTACAGAGACATTTAAATATGCTTCTCACTAAATATCCTCAGGCGGATCTGTTTGCGGATGACTGGAAGACGATTGAGAGACTGTGCCTTACCAACTGTGAGAAGAAACTTTTTAAGTAAATACTATTATACTCATAATATGATTTAGTGTAGGCATAAGTTTATTTGTATTATTACATTGTTTATATTTTTTAGAAGTAAGATTTACCTATTTCACTTTCAAAACTTTTGTGAGTTGTACTAGACACTTTGATAAACACGGGCTTTACTTTGTCGATGGAGGCACCGACACTGTTTCGATTCATCTAGAGAATATTCATCAGGGTGAGTTTGATCCGCGGTCCGCTCGTTGCTGCTCGAGTTCACGGTTCTGAAGATTCTAATGAAGATTCTCTAGATGAATCGAAACAGTGTTGGTGCCTTCATCGACAAAATAATACGTGAGTAAAGCCCGTGTTTATCAAAAAGATTTACCTACTTTAAATTTTTCCTGTACATTATTTATTAACTCCAATTTTTTCTACTGCTGTTCTGTGTTCCTATTTTTACGCGTTAGATAGTATCTGTAATGTTACAATAAGGTGTAAATAAACTGAATTGAATTGAATTGAATTGAATCACAGTTACATAATCTCTCAGCAGGTACCTATTTACTAGACGAAACTATGGAGTGAACTGAAACTAGTGTCCATGTCACTCAAACATGAACGCTCTACAAAAAACAGGCAGCTTCTGCCCCACGCGTGTAGATAAAGTCAGTTGCACGGTACTGACATGGGAAGCGCGGACTGACTGGGCCAAAACTAATGTACAAACGAGCCTAGTCACAAGTCAGCGCTAGACTAACTTGCTTTACTGTCGCATTACTGCCATCATATAAACATGCTACTACGCAACATAGTAAAATGTTTATACAGAACTACTGCTTGGTTAGGTATAATAGAACTCGAGGCAACCCTCGATTCGTAAATTGACAATGGGTAAAAAGGTAAATTGTGAAATGAACTGAAAAATCTCGGGTCCTTGGATAATTTTTATTTCGCAACGCAATTGCCTTCTGAATTTTTTATTCGACCAGTTTTTCTGACACGGCCAAATTTAGCTTTTTATGATTTTATGACATTCATTATCGGTTTTGGATCACGCCTCTGGGGTGTGTCGCATCTGATCATACGGGGCTGTCCCACCTGACAACCGGAGAGAATCCCATCTGATCATAACACTAAATACTAACACTAAATACATGCTTTATTAACAATTATCGCTACACGTACATATTTTTCTATAATAGGCCTCATAATAATAAATAATTACGTTTTAAAAACTAAAAACGTTTTAAAAAAAAGAAAACTGACTTCTTTTATAAAACAAGGTTTCGTAGTAAACGCAAATATCATCGATATGAAAATCGATCGACCGATTTTGATAATATTTAAATGGGACCACCTGGGAAGTTTACTTTTGAAACAAAAAACTAATTTTCGAAATCGGTTCAGGCGTCTTTGAGAAATCAGTGAAATCAATCATAAAAAAAAGATTCCGGCGAATTGAGAACCTCCTCCTTTTTTTAAGTCGGTTAATGATAAGTAAATCTGAGCACGGAGTACGAAGTACCCTGATACGATACGACGAGGTCGCGGCAGACCGCAAATGGCAAATGGCAGACCAAAAGACTGGTTCATCTTAGCGCGTGAGAGAGATGAATGGAGAGAATTGGGGGAGGCATTTTCCCAGCAGTGGAGCAGTGTGGGCTGATAATAATAATAATAACTGATAAGCACCTAAAATGAAGCAAAACCAATGTCATGAAATCAGTTTCGTGATCAGACGGGATAGTTTTACATGATTAGGTAGAACGTTAACCCGGTCTTTCCACGTCCTTAACAAATCCTTATCGACAATTTCAAAGTGGTCCTTGTGATTTGAAAAAAGTATTTGGCTTTGACTTACCAACTAGAACGAGTTTGAAGAATATACTTGTAGGAGGGTGCGTAGGCACCTGGCACTCGTAGTAGCCGCCGTCTGCTGACGTACCAAAACGTATGTGTAATGCCCAGTCCTGAAAATACCAAAATGTTAGTTTCATACCTAACTTTTATGTTTTAGGTTATATGGCGCCACAAGAAAAATTTGAAGTTGCTTAGCCTGATTAAAAGAATTATAATCCCTATATATATAAAAATCTTGTGTCACAGTTTTCGTGTTTATACTCCTCCGAAACGGCTTGACCGATTTTGATGAAATTTTATATGTATATTTAGTAGGTCTGAGAATAGGTTTATAACTAATTTTTATACCCCTAAGTGTTAAGGGTGGCTCACCCCAAAAGAATGTTTTTTAATGTTCAATAAGGCAAAACAACGTTTGCCGGGTCAGCTAGTATTATATATAAATAAATAATACCGGAAATTTCACACAGCATCGTGTAGCCACAATGTAAGCAGAGTATGTGTTATGGGAAACAAATTACTGATACACTACTTAAATAATTTTATTTGTAAATACATACATCTTTATATAAATAATTCTACTGTAGTTACGTGTGTATGTCACTGAAGTCCTCCTTAACGGCTGGACATTTTTAAATGAATTTTTTTGTGTGTAAATGGATTCGAGAATGGTTTAGATTTACAATTAGATAAAAAAAAAAATAATAAGCGAACGGGACAACTAGTATTATATAAATATAGAAAAACACCGAAACAAATATTAGCAGATAATACAAGTATTTATCCTGCGGCAGGAATCGAACCCACAACCTTTTGAATCACAGATGGGCCTTCGCCCACTGCGCCACAGAGGTCGTTTCTTAGAATTTAACTATTAGGAAAATAGGAAACTTTTTAAGTATATTTTTTTAAGTAATGGCGAACAATGGAACAGGAAATGGGAATGATAAAGATTTGCACAATAAATTTCTTATTATAATACATTGAATGCATCATATATATTAATATGAAACTTCAGTAGGGTTTACGTCCTTGGAGGCAAATACTGTGTTTAAACAAAGCTACTTTTGCTATCTCAAAATAACATTTCATTTGAATAACCAATACAAAGTACCTGCTCGTTAAAATTATTTTTATTCACAATCCAATAGCAATAAAAATTACAAGCCTGAACTCAATATTGATTTAAACTTGACCTACAACGGTATCTTCAAAATTCGTTCTCCCTTTCACCTTTTGAATAACGTGAAATTAGTTGTTGGTGTCGACGAAATTTCTTTTCGCTTGTAATGAAACCTTATAACTTCCTTATTGCGTAATATTGTTAGTAAAAATATAAGAGCGGAATAAATAGCCCACAATTTCCAATCAGCGTTGTTGAATATTGAACAATGAAATCTGAAAGATTATGATAGCATCGGATTTTTCAATAAAAGTAGCTTTCAAAATTTTAATGATCATCATGGAATGGATATCAAAGATGTATTTATGTTCAAAAACCCAAATTGACAACGAAATTTATACGCAAATTGATTCTATAGTCATTTAAATGTCATGTAAAGTTTTACTGTGGAATTAATATGTTTTATTTATTGTTAAAGTACCTGGATGACCGAGCTTTGCTCGCTATAAAATACGAATAAAAAGATGTTTTCTAAACATGAAACTTAGCTAAATCAATTTGTCGCCCCCGAAACCTACTGCATACTAAAATTCATGAAAATCGTTGGACCCGTTTCCGAGATTCAGATTATACATATGTATATAAAAGAATTGCTCATAGAAAGGTATTAAATAGTACTGTTTCTTTCACAAATAATGTATTAAATAAGGTCTGGGTAAGCTGAATCATAATTTAAACACAACATTGAAAACTGTGTTACCAACTTTAATTACGCCAAATTGCCGTTTAAAGAATTGAAAATTTACAGAGAATCCTTAATTTCAATTCATGGGATTCAATGTTGGCTGATTGCCAATGCCTGTAGAAACCAATAAACGGGTGGTCGAAGAGTGAAGCTAGAGGAGACGTCAGACGCGACTTTTTTGACATTGATAGATATAAAAACCATTGAAAGACAATAAATGATTAAGTACTTATGGCAGTGACTTTCAAATCAAGACTCAATTAATGTCGTCGCTCAGTGTATTACTGTATGAACTATACATTTTGATAAACACGGGTTTGACTCACTCATTATTTTGTCAATGAAAGCACCGACGACGTAACAGTTACAGTAAATATGTATGAACTAAACATTTTGATAAACACGGGTTTGACTCACGTATCATGTATTGGAAGCACCGACACTGTTACATCGTCGGTGCCTCCATTGACAAAATAATGAGTGAGTCAAACCCGTGATTATCAAAATGTCAGTGTCGCTGCCTCTATCAACAAAATAATACGTGTGTCAAACCCATGTTTATCAAAATGTCAGTGTCGCTGCCTCCATCGACAAAATAATACGTGAGTCAAACCCATGTTTATCTAAATGTCAGTGTCACTGCTTCTATCTACAAAATAATAAAAAAGTCAAACCCGTGTTTATCCAATGCAAATAGGTTTAATTATTTTATATTCAATGAAATCGGTTTCTTTTTAATTTTTAAAACATATATTTTGTAAGGCCTTATAAACCATAGGTCTGTGGCACTACCAAAAGTCGCGTCTGATAAAGTATGACGAGTTAAATCCCGTACTGGGGTTGGTCATTAAAATGCAATTGGATTAGTTTGAACTTTTGTTTAAAAGGAGCTTTAGTGTATAGTTTATTAAGGTTGTTTATTTACATGCTCGGTTACGAGCATCGTTTTAATATTTACTTATGTGCAAAGTAAAATAGTATCTCTGAAAAAGTTAAAAGAACATCAAATAACGCTGAAAAATATATAAATAATGCCGGATATTTCACACAGCAGCATCTGGCCTCAAAGTAAGCAGAGCGTGTGTTATAGGTACCACATGACCGATAATATTATATTTTTGTGAATTCATACAAATGTTGGGCTAAGGCCTACTGCACCACAGAGGTCATCAAATGCGTATGCTTTGTTAATTGACCGAGCGAGCGCGAAGCACGAGCGAGTGTCTCCGTTTCAGCTTAGGCGAAAATGCTTTCGTATTTCCAGTCAGCATCTGTCCGGCCGGCGTCTGTCCGGATGTTCTCCTCTACAGGTCGCATTTCTCAACCGATTCTCGGGAAATTTTGTGAGCAGGTTCTATAACTATATAGATTGCATCACAGCGCCCTCTAGTATCGAGTAGATACACTACATAGTACGCGTATCTAATGTATAAGAGCGAACGAAATGGATATTATCTCTCTCTTACAAGCGAATATATTAGCGCGTTCCGGTTCGTTCTTGAACGTTCGAGTAGCGCCTAAGTTTTACGCGACGCACTCGCCGCTCATATAAAAGCGAAGGTAATGTGTGGATACAGTCAGTCATTTCACGGCTTAACAAGTGATACAAGTGCAATAGTTTCGAAGTGTTATGCGTTGTGTTGTAATGTTGTGACTTTTATTATGTTCTATTAGGAGGTATACTAGTAGAATCAGTGGATTAAGTTCTGTGAGTGGTATATTAATTTTATAATTTGGTTATATCGAGCGGTTTCATTAATTATCAGTACCCGTCTTGTAACAGTATCAATAATTTTTAAAGAAATATTAATAAGGAAATTTCAATAAACTGCTATGATTATGCTAAGCTAGGTTATAGGTAAATTCAGATTTTCTAAAATGATTTCTACTAAGAGATCTGTCTTTTTTGATATTTCATATTGAAAATTGGCAAAAGCTCCAACTGATCTCGCAATACCTGCATTGTCTACAGGTACTTGACATAGATAATAAATGCTGCATAGCGTTTAACTCCGTGTTTTATAAAGTCTTATATAAGACCGTGCTGAATGTAATATTTGTAACAACAATGCAATTTTTCTTTGAGGTATAAAATAACAATTCAAGTAACAATAAATAAACAAAAAAATCTAGCAAAAATTAATTCGTTCTATCTGATCTCGAAATATATTCCAATCCGTGATCAGATATAATTACAGTAAATACAAAGTTTTTTTAGCATGAGAATGTACCATTGATGATATTGTGTTGTTTTTTAGGGTTCCGTACCTCAAAAGGAAAAAAACGGAACCCTTATAGAATCACTTTGTTGTCCGTCCGTCTGTATGTCTGTCTGTCAAGACTCATTATTTTGGATACATAAATATAAATATAGGAATTATAAATATTTTTCGAAGCTTATTATATTAAATGATTAATAACTTACCTTGACATGCCTCCCGTGCGCAGAGAAGAACCTACTATCAGCGCTGTATGTAACAAGTCCCACTGATAGCAGCGAATAGTCTTTTTTTCTAATCCACGTGACCTGGTAGAACAAAACCTTATTAATTTCAAGTTTCTACCAGATATTTTATATTAGTTCTATTGGACATATCCTGCTAAAATAAAAATGTAATTTCCACTCAAAACGGGATATTTACCATGATATATGAGTTTTTCTGCTTCACGATATTTCGGCACAGTTGCATGCGCCATGATCACGAGTTAAACTGAACTGAGTTTATCTCGTGATCATGGCGCATGCAACTGTCCATATCCCGTTTTGAGTAAAAATTATGTGCAAAACCATAATAGTTTTACAAACTAAAATATAAATAATAATTAATAGTAAAACTCGTAAATATTGCATTAACATGTTCCCAAACTCAGTTTGCTTTTACTTCGGAAACTAAATGTCTGATGCTAATATATAATGTAAACACAAACTTTTATAATATATGTATAAAATCAAAACACAGAACATGCTCATCAAACAACAGTTTGTGAGATGGGGATCGAACCCACAACTTGCAGCGTAGAAGGGGTAGAACAACTTAGATGTGAGGTCAGTTGATTTCCATTATTAAGAAAATAATGCCGGACATTTCACACAGAATCTGTCCCCAAAGAAAGCAAAGCTTGTATTATGGGTACCAAAACGAAACATAAATACTTCATACTACGTCGGTGGAACATAAATACTTTTTTTGGAAAGCATGCATAATATAAATATACTAAGAAACACCCAAATCCACCCGAGACAAATACTTGCAGATCAAACAAACATTTGTTTCTTTGTGAAACAAATCAACAAAATAAATCGAATAAACGAAAATAAAAATAAATTAATCGAAATAATCAAAACTAAATAAACCGCGGCGTAAATCGAAACCGCAACTTTTTGTATCTCAGCCGGGCTTTGGCGCACTGCGTCACACAGGTCCTTATTAGATCCACCATTGGTTCTTTTAAAGGTCTTTTTCTTCTTTTTAAGGTACGGTTTATACATTATAAAAACCGATTATAAGGGCCAACATAATCGAAAATTGTAAAAGAGCCCTTTGCCCAGCAATGGAATACCACAGTGTAATAAAATATAAACCATGGATTCTATAAAAAGTATTGAAACTCCATAGCTGTAACGTAGTGAAGTTTTATACGAAAAATTCACAAAATAACGGCAAAAAACTGGTAATGAAGTAATTTAGAAAGGTGCTCTACCTGCTCCCAACGGTTATTATTATGCGTAAACAAATTTTTATAATATCGTGTGAAACAGAACAAACATTGCAGGAGTTTTCTAAGTCGTTTGTGTTCCAAAGTTACGAGGAAAGTTAGGAAATGTGTGTTAATTTTGCGTTTCTGTTTTTGTATCGAATAAACTTTTTTTGATTGCATATTTTGGGATTTACTCTGTTAATCAAATTAAAGTGAACCTGACAGTTCGTTCTTGAAGGTAAAATCTGAATTTTTTTTTATTTGACATAATGTTTTTTTTTCCAAATGCTCCAAATCCAAATTCCAAATACCAATATTTATTTATTTTTTTATTTAAACTTGTCCTTAAGATCAAATTACTATACATTAACGAAATTACCCGAACCCTGTTATTTCGTATTTTCAAAACTACTCAAAAGTAAAAAAAAAAGCCATAACCCCCAACACAGAACAAACTGCTTTGTTCATCACATCACATAAAATTGGCCTTGGAAGGGAATCAAACTTCCAACCTACAGCACAGAAGGCAGAGCTACTAACTTAACTGACATGCCAGTCTGCACGAACGCTCGTATCATCCATACAATATAAATATAAATATTTGTGGACAATGCACACAACACCATCTAGCCTCAAACTAAGCATAGCTTATATTTGATGACTGATAGGAAGGAAGGAAATGGGAGGAAATGAAACCCTCAACCTACAGCGTAGAAGGCAGAGCTACTACCAACTGAGCTGACATGTCAGTATGCACGAATGCACGTATCATCTATGCAATATTAGAACGCGTAGATAAATGTTCAACTCACCGTGTTCTCCGTGATATCGCTAACTTCACAATGCAGAACCGCAGTGGTGCCTATTTGAGCTATAACCGTAGTGCAGTTTTCTGTTAGAAAAATACCTCCTCTACCTTTTGCACTTATTTTATTTACATTCGACCCCGTGGAGTCTCTATACATTTTCTTAGATCTACTCATAGAAGCTAGTGAATTTTCTTGTAACTCTTCAACTGTCTCTTTGGTATATCTAACTAGTTTCTCATCTAGAATATCTATATTTACTTCTTGATAGTCTAGCTCTGAGTTTAGGCGGAGTGCTTTAGGTAGTTTGGGGTATGGAGTTTCACTATTCAGTTCTGTGCTGTAGGCTTCGGTGGAGTCACTTGCAGTGACAGTGTACTGCGTTGCTGTTGTTGTAGTAGTCGTTCTTCTTCTGTGACCTGTAAGGAAGTACTTTTTAAAACTATGCCGTGAACAAAGTTATCAAAGACGACATACCTTTGATTAGCCTTTTTTCTTCTTCGTTAATGGCATGTGTCATAATAATGTAAATTTTGTCAAGGTCAAGTATTTATATCGATTTTAGTATGATGTTGATAATTTTTGGCCATTTTACGGAGTGAACATTGTGTTCTTATAATATTAATTTTTCCCGAGTTAATTCGGGTTTTATTTGTAATTTTGGTAATTTTATGCAAATAAGGCTATGATTATTGACTCGGCTGTGAATAATTAAAATGAATGTTTTGTGTTTCTTTGTGATTCGAGCAAAACATTGGCAAAATTGATATAAAAATGACACATGCAATTAACGAAGAAGAAGATAAAAGATATGATGTCACAAAATCCAATCATGTCGTTCGCCATGTGTTATCTTCTTTATATATATAATTACGTATGTATGTCACTGAGCTCCTCCTAAACGGCTGGACTGATTCAAAACTTTGTGTGTGTGTGTGAAACTTTTTGTATGTTCAAGTGTATTCGAGAATGGTTTAGATTTACAATTGGTTTTTTTTTTATTTTTTTTTAAAGGCGTGGACGAAGTCACGAACGGGACAGGTAGTTTTATATAAAATTGTGACTTTCGTATAAAATAATTAAACTGATTATTTTTGCTCAAATCACAGATGAACAAAGCTTTTATTCCAACTATTCACACAGGAATCAATAACTCTAGCTCTATAAAAATAATAACACCAAAATTACTATTTCCGGTTTCTGAAATAACTAAAAAAAATAATGATATAAGAGCGTAAAGTTTGCTTTGCAGAACGACCAAACATAATTATATTAAAATTAGCTCCTTGAAACGTCTCTCAACTTCTGACAAAAATTAATTACTGTTTAAAATAGCACCATCTTTTATTTTAAGATACAAAATATACAAATAGCGACAGGATGAATCTTAAGCAATGTTTAGGCATTGTTCAAGTTGAAATACGTTAATAAAGTCAAAAAAGTGTTTGAAGGACCAGCAGTTTAAGTTGAATATTTTGATAATACCATCAACTAAGTCTTTACCTGTTGGTGAAGATTAATGTAGGTAACAAGAGATCTCAAAATGCATACTAGTATTTTAGCTCGCGCTCTACTTACTTTAGTTATGTCCAATTAATATTTTTATATCTATCTGCATTTCGTACAGTTCCTTATTATTGTATATTTACCCGTAGCTCACACCCTCCTGGTTTCAACGGAAGATCAGCGTTGCCTTGTACAGTTCTGACTGTATAACGCAACATAATGCTGGTCTTAGGCACTTGGACGCTTGCAAGACACTCAATCTTTAGTTTAGTTTGAGTTGTCTTTTCTGTTTTTATTTTAAGTGTACCTTCATCTTTTTTTTATCTGTATGTTGTTACAAGTAAATGTATTTACTTTCTATCTTTCTTTTTTTCTTAATGCTTTTGCTTTGTTATATTCATCAATATATCATTGATTAGAGTTAAACCATTTGCAAAGGACTTGTTTGTGAATCGAAATTTTTGAAATGATACCATTTAAATGATCATATGTGTATATTTGAAAATATATAAGTATTCTATCAGTCATCTAGTCACCATAATACAAGCTATGCTTAGTTTGGGACTGGATGATGTTGTGTGCATTGTCCAGGAATATTTATTTATTTATTATTATTTATTTATTTAGGCTTCACATATTATTTGATTTCAACTATACGTTAATGTGCCACAGATTGGCTATGGTGGCGCGTATGAACCAAAGCAAACGCCGGAAACTGTACAGAGTTTGTTAAAGATATTTCAATTAGAAAATTAAGAATTTTATCAAAGTTATAAAGCACACATTTTTGAGATTGAATTTTAATGTAATGTTTTTAGAAAATGTTAGCAAAGTTAACATAACATTTGCTTCCGAAGGTACACAATTCTGTCACCTTGTCTATGCCAATCTATGTAAATCTCTAATGACATATTATTATGTCCAAACCTCTGTGGTTTATTAGTGATATATGAACTACTGATGTACGAGTATATATATTTATCATTATATATATAATAAAAAATAAAACAAAAAACCTGACACGATTGAAGAAGATTGTCGAAGAGTATTTTCCGCTTATAAAACAAATTATATTTGCTTTTCCCGACAAACGTTTTCGATCGCGTCAGTTTTTTTGTACCTATATATTATTATATTATGTCTTTGATATATGTCTATTCAATTTATTTACAACAAGCTTATAAAAAGGAAGGTATTATGATATAAATCTATTATCAGACAAACAAAAATAACTATAACGTTTAGATAAAAAAATACAAATATATAAGAAAAAGATTGTAAGTTCTTCAACTTGCTACCGTTAGTACTAGGCACTCGTACTATTGCTAATACAATTAATTCCTTTGATATCGAAGCGTCTCACGGAACACTTAGAACCATGAAAATGGTTTTAATTATAAAATGATTATCTAAATTTAATTCTAATTTGGAATTAATTGGTAACGAGATCCTTTCTTGGAAATTTAATTTACTGTGCGATTATTAAAATAATAAATTCCGAGCGTAGATTAATCATTCAAATTTGTGGTTACAGGTCCGAAACAGTTTGTGTCAAGAAGTTATAAATTAAATTCAAAGGTGTGTTATTTGTGCACGATGTGTCTGAAAAGCCAGTTTCCGCATGATGTTTTTGTCACTATTTGACTACATTGGTATTTTATATTTTACTAGCTGAAACACGGTTTATAATAAAACATTAAATTAAAAATTGTTTTCTTACCTAAATTTATTAAACTTTATTTTCTATTTTTTAGTTTGGTTTTCTATATAAAGCGTGTTTTTTAGTTTTTTAAACTATTATTTATTTTCTACTTTTTTTTTTAGGATAATCGGATATATTTTTTTTTTTCGAATTATTTCATTGTCATCGGTCTTTGACCCGTGTGCAAAATTTGAATGAAATCTGGCCGTTTAAAGTGGGTCAAAATCGCGTCCTAAGGAGTCGGTTACAAACATACAAGTGAAGCTAATTAGTAGGAACTGGTACCTAAATTCTATAATTAGTTTATAAGACGTTTCAAAGTGATCCGTGTGGTGGTATTGAATAAAGTATCTTTTGGCTTTGACTTTGACTTTGAGTGTACGAAAGGAGCCTTTGTACTTCAATTCCTTCACCACACTGTTTCGAAATAACTAGTGACACAATAAGAAGAAGATTCACTCGATTGGAATCAATCCAGAATTATAACTTTTGACGTGTTGTCTTATTTGTAACTATTTATCGAGTGTTTTAGTTTGTTTCGCCGTCGAGATGAGACAAAATGATTTAAGTGTAATTATTAACAATAACTGTTGTACAAATACAGAGTATATATTCAGAGTAAAATTCCCTCACCTTTTTTATGATGCCTTGTAAAGTTACCGAAAACACTGCCCAGTCTCTGCTGGTTCCTAGTCGTGCAAAGCTCCAAAGACTTCAAGTCATCAGCGTTTTGCGCCACGAGTATAGAAGACCGCTTCGATTCCATAGCACCGCCCAGTAGCTCAACCTCCAGTAACAGAACAATAGTGGCATAGAGTACTTGCAGTTCTCTACAGCAATACATTGTTTTTAAACTGTGACGGTCAGGGTTCACTAAGGTCGCTTAAATTGATAGTCATTTTAACTGCTACCTCCTCTTGCTTTGTAGATGCATTCTGGAAAGACAGAGAAATTTGGTAAATAAGTGCTGTGATCAGATGAGACTCCGTGAATACTGTTGAGATCAGATAGAATAATCGAGTTGCAAGTTTCATGTTTTTTAAGAAACATAAGATTTTTATATGCTCGTATTATTTACTTTCAAAACTTTTGTGAGTTGTACTACACATTTTGATAAACACGGGCTTTACTCAAGTAACATTTTGTCGATGAAGGCACCGACACTGTTTCGATTCATCTAAATCTAGAGAATCTTAATCAGGGTGAGTTTGATCCGTGGTCCGCTCGTTGCCGCTCCAGTTCACGGTTCGTACACTACCAACAGTCGTGTCACGGTCACGATCAGTACGAACCGTGAACTGGAGCGGCAACGAGCGGACCACGGATCAAACTCACCCTGATGAAGATTCTCTAGATGAATCGAAACAGTGTCGGTGCCTCCATCCAATGTGTATGAGCCACTTTATAGAGAATATAATAATATAATATAATATAATAATTCCGGACAGCATCACCTGGCCCCAAAGTAAGCAGCGCTTGTGTTATGGGTACCACATGACTGATATACTATTTATATACTTTTTTTTTTTGTAAATACCTACATATTATACATAGAAACACCCAGACCCGAGACAAATACTTGCAGATCATACAAACATTTGTCCCGCGGCGGGAATCGAACCCGCAACCTTTTGCGTCTCAGCCGGACCTAAGCCCACTCCGCCACAGAGGTCGTCAAGGTTGTGATGTTGTCTAGTGACCTGTCATACAGGTCTTCAAACCTTTCTCAGGCACCAGTCTCTCACAAAACAGGTTAACAGAAGTTTTAGGACCATTGCTTTAATGATACATACGAAGCATACGATCCCCCACCCGATGGACTGTAAAGATCGCAGGAAGACGGTGGATGGAGAGGGCTTAAAATCTATGGGGAGGCCTATGTTCAGCAGTGGACTTCATAAAGGCTGATATGATGATGATGATGAAGCCAGTTATTGTTTACAACCTTAGAGAAAAATAAATAAATGATATAAAAAGTCAGAAGCTTTGGAGAGGCGTACATGGAAACAGCTGTATCAGTTACACCAATGAGAGCAAAGCTCTTAAATTAATGATGAGGTTAAAACGCCATTATCATTTAACTGAATCCTTGGCATTAGTAACTATATTGATGTTTGCACGTAATTACTATCGTTGCTTCTGTCAGTTTGGAACAGTGGTTACTGCAATAATTATTGCTCTGATTGCCTCAGTTGATTGGTTAAGTGGCTTTCGAGTGCACTATTTATCGCGAAACCCATTTTGAGACTTATGACAATATACTAAAATATTAAACTTAATACGAATCGAAATACTGAATGACAAAAAAAAGTAATAGAATAGAATAGAAAATACCTTATTGCACACCACAAATACATTGGACTATTATAAGAAACAATGTTTAGCTACACGGTAGTACAATGACCGGTCTTATCGCTAGATTGCGATCTCTGCCAGACAACCTTGGGATGGATAGAAATCGACATAGCTGAATATGGGATGATACAAAAATAATATGAGTGATTCATTTTAAAAATAGTATGGTTTACATATTTACAGGATAACATAATGTGAAATACATCAATACCTAATATTACAAAAATAAATAAACAATAATAAATACAATATGATTAACTAAATTCGCCCTCAAACCTAAAAATAATTAAACTCGCCCTTAACTTCCACATGCCTCTTTTGTTAGCCAGACTCTTAAGAGACTGCTGCTTTCAGAAGAGACCACACTACACGACAAGAATACAAATTCATTCTCCCACTCATATACATACACACACACACACTATTTGCACGCCTATTTTCACTCATACACACTCGAACTATAGGTACACTGAATGTTGTATTGCGCTCGTTTTCGGCTCGTCAACTCGAGGGTAATAACTGAAAATCAGTGTTTGCTTCTTAAGCAATATTATCGCTTAGCTATGACCCTTTTGAAATTGCAACACACACGCACATTTATTTTTAAGTATCTAGTGTCTAACCTAATGTTTTATGTATTGTATGTATTTACCATTATGTACAATGGTACCACTGATTGTACGCGTGTGCTGGTTTATCAAATAAATGTTGTATCTATCTATCTAAATAAACAAATACATACTTATATATAATATACCTATATAACGTAAAGAAACAAGCAATAGTTAACAACAAATAGTGTTCTCTGGCCATAGCTTTAAAAATAGTGTGATTTCCACAGCTGAACAGCCTGTACTGTGTAACAATTGGTATAGTAGGAAGAAATACACCTAAGTCAAAGTCAAATTGTTATTAATTTTCTACACAATCTTTAAATAAATCACAACAATCACACAAATGACTGTTTTATTAGCAACACCTGTATATAGGACTGTAACTTTTGAGGGCAGTCTCCGCTATGCCGCCACTTAGTGCTGGAATAATACGTAAAGAGGCAAAACACGTGTCGAATTTCTTTTGGAGGTTGCGTGTGTGGATTGTGTGTGCTTGCCTTTTACTAACGCTTTGCATGGCTTTTCAATTGCGGGCGGGAGGGATGTGCATGCGTCGGCATCGTGTCTAACTCTTTGGGAATAGATTGGCGGAATAGTACAAAATATTTGTCCATCTATTTAATGATTAGTAATAATTTCCATTGTATATAAATTCATAGTGGTGGTTTGAATAAATAAATAGTAATAATAATAAATATTGCTGGACAATGCACATACACCATCTAGTCCCAAACTAAGCATCGCTTGTATTATGGTAACTAGACTGATAGAACACTTATAGCACCCAGACACAGAACAAACACCTATATTCTTCATACAAATGTTTATCCTGGTAGAAAATCGAATCCTCGAGCTACAGTGCAGAAGGTAGAGCTACTACCAACTGAGCTGACAGGCCAGTCAGTAAATTTTTCTTTCTTCTTTATTTCTTTCTTTATTTAAAGGACTAATTTGAATTTTCTTATATGCATAGTTGATTCTAAGCTAAATCTGAAAAGTATCAAGCAATAATTACGTTTTTAAACTAAAAAAAAACAGAATTCATGAAAATTCTTGAATCTGACTTGGATGACATATTTTTTTTTATTTAAAAATCAAACTACTAAACTGATTTTGATTACATTTCTATGGAACTAATCGGAAAGCCTTTCACATCAAAAATATTAATTCAAACTGGTTCATAAAATGACGGAGTTATGAGGTAAGGCCGCCCATTTGTACAACTATATTAGTTATAGCTAATCGTTTTTTTATACGCTTTATATTAGCTTCACTTGTATGTATGTTTGTGTTTGTAACCGACTCCTTAAGACACGATTTTGACCCACTTTAAACGGCCAGATTTCATTCAAATTTTGCAAACCTGTCAAAGACCGATGACGATGCAATAATTCGAATAAAAAAATTTAAAAAAACAAAAATAAAATATCCAATTGTCCTAAAACTAAAAAGTAGAAAATAAATATTCGTTTAAAAAAACTAAAAAACACGCTTTATATAGAAAACCAAACTAAAAAATAGAATTGACAGATAAGTCAATGAAATATTGTTTTTTAAATAAAACATTTTTATCTTACTTTTATTAAAATTTACTTTCTATTTATTAGTTTGGTTTTCTATATAAAGCGTGATTTTTATTTTTTTTTAAACTATTATTTATTATGTTTTCTCTTTGTGTATAAACAAGCATTAATCTGCCTATCTATCTACGTAAAGTAAATACTCGTTTTGCCCGGTCTATTTACATTAGTTTTGCTTTATCTTAGCTAAAGTTTTTTATTACATATATACGTTGTTTAAATCTGTCGCTCATTTTATTCATTGACACAATGGTCATAATAATGACAAGATCAGACCATAGTATAACGAATACTTCTCTCCTATAACTATATAATTAGCTAGCGTGTAGTTTATTATAATTACAGAACCGTACAAAATGATATACAATAATACAAAATACATGTGAAACAGTTGAGCTATCTAAGGACCGTTTCAAACGATCTATAAATAGGGATAGATATAGATCAACTAATCCAGATCATTGCCAGAGTGCTGCGTCCTCAAGATACTGGCGGCATTGCCACTTTGAATGACAATGATAATACGTTGAGCCAGATAAGAGTCAGCTCTTGGGTCACGCAATGTTTCTACAAGACGCCGTGAAATAATTTTGAAAACGCGTTGTGCTCCTGTTAGCCACAAGCCCAAGGTCTCAACTCCAAAAGGCTTATATATATAAGCCTTATCAAGACCAGCATATTTGAGCCTTTTGAGGTTCACACGTTCAGCAGACGCACAAGCTCTAATGGAAGTCCCCAACAGATTGAATGCTGCCAGGGTATAGGGCCAGGCCAGGCTGCAAATAGCATCCCATATATTTGATTATAAGATGGTATATATTCTTTAATTCATTTAATAACAGTGATAATCGATGTAAATAGCGTTTTAAAAAGCTCTAGTTAAATCAATGTGTATACTACGCCAATATTAACGCATAAAATAAGTCTTCTAACTCCAAATACTCGTAACTAAATTGCAACCAGTAATAAAAACCGGCAAGCAAACTTACTGTCAATAACAATGTAAATTGGCCTCAGGAAACACGCCACGCAATCGCTCCGTATCAAGAACGGAAAAACATCTTTGTACAAAAATTTCGTATACTGAAACGCGTCATGTTTTATTCATAGAGCCAGTCAGATGAGGGAATACTTCCACAGCGCGAATAGAATGGCTAGTTATTTTTTGTAGACTCCACTTTGAAGACCTGTGATGCAGTGGACCAAGGCTCTGCTAAGACACGGAATGTTGCGGGTTGGGTTGTATTGTTGCCAATGTTTGTATGATCTGCAAGTATTTATCTCGGGTCTGGGTGTTTCTATGTATATTATGTATGTATGTATTTACAAAAAAAATATAAAAGTAGTATATCAGTCATGTGGCACCCATAACACAAGCTCTGCTTACTTTGGGGCAAGATGATGCTGTGTGCAATATCCGGCATTATTATTATTACTAGCGAAATTCGACCATAACTAATTAAAAATTAATGTATTCAAAAAAAAATATTAGCATTCTGCACTCCTTCTCTATATAAACTATAAGTGTGTGAAATTTCATACTCCTCCGTCCGCGCAATTTTTGTAAAAACGGAGAGAACAAAGTTTTTGTTTCACGTATGATTATTATTATTAACTATTATTGCTTAAGGTGATCGTGTATTCGTAAAAGAAGGCATCATCAATACGTAAAGCCCGTTTTATCCCATTGCTAAGCAAAATCCGCTCTCCGTTTGTGTTATTCCTCCATATCCTGCGCTAATCTAACCTATGTATTAGTACAATCTCGTCAACTAATCTGGAGATGGTACAAAGTCGCAGTTTCCTACTGTAAATAAATGAACACATAAGAATTTTACTTGTGTTCGTAACAGAGTAGAGCAACCAGACGTCTTACCATAGGCGCTGTCATCGAGGAGTTACGGTAGGAATAACGTTGTCAGTAGACACTTTGAGACAACTTTGCAAAAAAAATACGTTTTAAAAACTAAAAAGACAACCGACTTCATGTATATACAAGGTAGCTACTTTAAAACGTTGAGGAGTTCCCTTGACTGTCCTACGTCTTCATCATCAGACCCCTAATGACAGTAACAACCCATCTAGGTGTAAAGTTCTCATCAATACAAATTAATTAAACCCAATCACCAGGTAATTGGTATAAATCGTTGAGGAATTCCCTCGACTGTCTTTTGGCTCCATCATCAGATCGACTCCAGAGCTTCATTAAATGGTAGTGCTTTTAAATACTTAATGAAAACAATTTACAAACGCACTAGTCGCCACTACGGTTTTCGAAGATTTCCCTCAATGGCCATCATCAGATCCTGGTTTTCTTATCACGGTACCACCCTTGGGATATCTTTTTCAACAAAAAAATAATCATCAAAATCGGTTCATAAACGACGAAGTTATCCGCGAACACACATAAAAAATATATATATATACGGTTGGATTGAGAAACCGCCTTTTTTAAAGTTGGTTAAAAATATTGTCATCGCTGTATACAATTTTTAGATTTTTGTTGATTTTTAAAAACCGATTTCGATAAAATTTAAATGGGACCTGGAAAGTAAATCCTTGGAAACAAAAAAAATAACCGTCCACAACATAACCGCGACGCATATACATCTTCCCGATAAATCATTATAATTGAAGTTTTTATATATAAATAAATCGTGTGTCAAGTAAACAAATAATCTAATATATTGATTGATATTCTTCACTCGTTTTATTGCATGTTTTATTCAGTAATCTTAGCGGAATTTAAATTAATAAATTGTGACTACAAAGCAAAGAGTAATATCCTATAAGACTACAAAGAACGAGTATGGACAATTGAATTATATGTGTATTATTATGGTGCAATGTGATTTGAACGACGCGGAATTCAAAAAAGTTCTAGACGGCCATTCGTTTAGAATTGACAAATGACCATCGACTAAGACTTTATTAACAAACAAATTGACTATAAACAATATTAATACTTGACACTGGCAAATTTGACATCACAATGACACTTACCATTTAACGAAGAAAAAGAAGAAAAAGTGCTCGCAGTAGTAACAAACATAAATTATTTATCTTACCAGGGAACTTGTACAATAAAGTTATTTACTACATCATAATAAACCTACACATTTGCAAGGGCGATACAAGAGCTACGAGTGACGTTAGACAATTATATTGTAGTAGCTCGAACTGTCCATAAAAACTATTCTGTCTCAAACTCAATAAAAGTCGGGGCTTCTACTCGTAAAAGTGTAGTAGCTGTATTCATGGTTCTTCTGCTGTGTGCCTTGCCGTGCCGTGCGTGGAACAAAGTACACTTGAACTAAAAATGCTAAATTTTTCGTGATACCCGTGAGAGTGACGTGGAGTTCGATGAATTAATAAATGTCATGGACTCAAGGCAATGGGGCCAGGTGAAGGAGGTATATAACAGTAACGGCCATAAATATTTTACACGTCCTTACTTCAGTCGAAACGCAAAAAATTACAGGTAATCTTTTTCTTCTCTTTCGTTAATGGCTGTGTCATAAGACTGTTAATTTTGCCAAAGTCACGTGCATAGATTGTTCAAAGTGAGACGTCACAAAGTCGATCGTCATTTGATATTTTATATAAAACTAGCTTCTGCCCGCGGCTTCGCACGCATAGTACATACATAAAAAGTAGCCCATATCCGTTCCTAAGATACAATCTATATCCATACCAAATTTGATTGATGCAAAAAACTAGTTCTGTTGATCCGATCGCTACCAAACTCACAGGATCACCCGCTAGGGCAATCTGAAGATTTCATAAAAATTTCATCAAAATCGGCTAGACGTTTCGGAGTCTATAAGGAACATACATACATAGATACATCGTTTTTTATAGATATGAAAATAAATGAAAATATATTTATTTCAGCATTTATACGAAGGCATATTCATATGTTTAAATTTTAAATAGTCTACCCTTTCAGCGGTCTTCACACTTTTACATTTAAAACCAGTTTTTAAATAGTTATAATAACTTATGTTTAAATTGTGTTTAATAAGTATTAATATTATAATTATTACATTAGGCAAGCCTGTATCGTGAAGACCATAATATATTATGTCTATTTTATAAAATAATTTTACGGATTATTTTTGCTCGAATCACAAAGAAACAAGATTCCTATATAATATAACTCTAGCTTAATATGAATAAAATAACCAATGTTACAAATAACACTCTAAATAATTCGGGAAAAATTAATTATATGATAGCGCAAGGTTTACTTTGCAAAACGGCCAAAAATAATCCCAGGACATTTTTAAAGTTTGATTAAAATGAAAAACCAATTGTTTTTCGTCTAAAACACGAAACGTGGTTACACCAAATTTAAAAAGTTCAATACAAATTTATGAATAAAGACTTTCATTAATCAATGACTTAATTAATTCAATACAAATACTAGTGCAAATCTGAATCCTCTTACTCATACAAGTTAAGTGTATTTAGGCACTCGGCTTAGAAAACATTTAAATATATAAATATTGTCGAGCAATTCACACAATACCATTTAGTCCTAAGCAAAGCTTGTACTCTGGAAACCAGATGTCTGATAGAATACATAAATTAAAAAATAATGCCGGACATTTCACACAGCATCTAGCCCTAAATTAAGCAGAGCTTGTGTTACGGGAAATACATGACTGATATACTTCTTACGAATATTACCTATTATTTGTAAATACATACACATACATAATATATATCTATAAATATTAATACGTGAAGCAGAAACTTTGTACCCCCTTTTACGAAAATTGCGCGGACGGAGGAATATGAAATTTCGCACATTTATAGTTTATACATATAGAGGAGTGCAGAAAGCTAATATATTTTTTTATAATTATTCATAAAAAATACATTAATTATTAACCCTTTCGCTATTTGAAGGTATAATTTGACCAGTAGTACGACCGCCGTAGACTCGCAACTGGCCCAAAAGTGGCAGCGCGCGAAATGTTACACATAAAGTATTTTGTTCAATGTGTTGATTTTTTGAAAATACATCTTATGCCGCCATTTTGCAGCCACCGCCGCTTAACGCTATATTTCGAAGTCTAGATTTAGGTTCGCCACTAAAGAGGTTAATTAATTATGGTCGAAGTTCAACCAGTGGGCGACCACTCGTACATAGAAAAACACCTAGACACGAGACAAATATTTACAGATCATACAAGCATTTGTCCCGCTATACTACATTGATTACTTATAAACCGCTTTATTTATTGTATATTTATCTACCTACTCATGTATTATTATTATTTAAATGCATAAACAACCGAACAAAAGACATATTTTAATTTTACAAATTGTAGGCAAAATAGCAATTTCGATTTATATTTTTAATTTTGAATTTTGAACGAGAGAAGGGTAAGCCTCTGACGTCGCGTTGTGACAATACTGCACGGGGTTAGCATAACACCAGTACGAAGTAGGTAGGTTTACACTACCTAATTGGCATTATGCTGAGCTAAGCCTTTTTGGCGCGACATGGTGTTTTTTAACCGACTTACGACTGACGAATTGAAAACCTCATCTTTGTTTTGACAAGGAGGAGGTTCTCAATTCTTCAGAATCTTTGATTAGAAGATATAACAGTGGGTGTCGGAAAAACTCTGTTGATGTGTGCTACTAAGAATATATATTTTTTTTTGTGGAAAGTATTTTGTTTATATTATGAAATAGGCAGACCACGCTCCAATGAGACAGGGAGGTTTTGGAGTAAACGAACATATCATCGATTATTTTTGGAGTTTTGTACATTTTTTAAAAACCGTTGGCTGATTTCGCTGAATTTAAATTGGACCACCTGGGAAGTATACCCATAGAAAAAAAAATTCCAAATTGGTTCAGGCGTCTTTGAGTAATCGGTGAACATACATAAAAAAAAGATGCCAGCGAATTGAATTATTCTGCCTCTATTTTGAAGGCAGACGGTTTAAAATATACTTGGATCTATTCTTGGATTCTCGCCCTTAGATTGGTGACTACAGTATTCATCAAAACGCCTACGTACTTTCAAAGTACGCAAGCAAGCTATCAAGTGATTATTTCTCAATCTAAACTCCACTTAATTCAAACTTTCACGAAGGTTTACTCCACGCAATCACTAACTTTAAGGGTGTTGTTTAAATATTTATAGCACATAACTTTCAATAACTTTGAAATATTTTTCAAAGTTAAGTCAAATATTTTTATTCAATTCAAATTTTACAATCACAAGGATCACTTTGAAACCTATTACATACTAGGTGAGTTTAGGTGCGTTTGGTGTCCTTTGATTCAGGTCTGAGAAGGACTGACAAGAGACTTGTACTGATTCAGTTTTTAACTAGCATACCTATGAAAAACTGATACAAGATTTATACATTTCAAATCTGCTAGTTACTGTCCGAAGACAGAGCAAAAGCTGGTGAAAGCATTAAAAAGCGCCTCATAGGCTCCTTTCGTGCACTTGGCACATTCGAACTTATTTTAGAGGATACTGGCATGTTGTTAGGATCTACAACATGCCGGTTTCCTGGCGATGTTTTCTCTCACCGTTTGAGAGTACTGGTACGAATTTTTCGAATAGAAAAATCAGTCAGTGCACGACCAGATTTGAACCCACGACTTTAGGATCAGAAGACGGGACCACGAGACCACTTATTTACCACCACATACCACAACTTATTTTCAGAGTATAACTGAATAAATCTAAACAACACGACTATTTTGAGAAATAATGATGCAGAAAACATAGCATGACCTACTTCGTTCTTTGAAGTGGGTCGTTCGTATTGCAGTCTATAATTTTATTGGAAATTGAGAAATTTCCGGAACAGTAATCGTAGTACTGTGCTTACTAGAATCTATTATTAATAAGTAGAGACGTGAGTCATTCAATTTTGTATTTAATATTATTGACATTAAATGTCATCTCAACACTCTTGATCACTCAATCATGGTGTACGTACCTATGAACTAGTTCTGACACTGACAACTAGTTCTGAAACTTAGGCAAAGTTTGAATAGAATATATAAATGATAGAATTTGGTAAAGAGATGGATTGTACCTTAGGGAAATAGGATACATTTTATGAAGGTACTACGTAGCCGCGGGCAGAAACTAGTTTGTTTTCCGATCAAATAATTATAAAAATCAACGCCCTGACTAATTCACTGATATTAAACCTACTCTATTGGTCTTAGAGAGTTGAAATTTGAAGGAATAATTATTTTTACAAGAAAACGCGCACTAAAAAAAATGCTTTCAAAATTCAACCCCTAAGGGGTGCAGTGGAGGCCAATTACCTGACCGAATTCCATCGAATTCCTGATCCACTCGTCATATGATCTAGTAGCAAATGTGATTAATCCATTAATAAAAGAAGCCTCAAAACATTGTTTGAAGCCAAATTGAAGTTAAGTACAGACTAAAGCAGCGATCAGAGCGAACTATAATTATGCTTAGGTATATAACTAGCTACTGCCCTTGACTTCAACTGCGTGGTATCTCCATAAAAAGTAGACTATGTTAGTAATCATAAAAAGAATATCTAATAATTAAAGTCTATTATCAAAATTTCGAAATTTTCAAACAATGAATTTTGTATAAAGCAAAATTTCAATTATACTTTATGTGGGCGCTACATTACTAGAGCAGCTACGCATCGGTGACGCGGGAATCGTAAATAAGGTGCTACAGATTTTTTATGCTGATCTAAGATGATACCTAATAATCGAAATTATTTTATTGTGTTAAATCTTCTACACTAATAATTACAAAGAGGAAAGATTTGTATATTTGTATGTTTGATTGAGTTTATTACTCAAAAACTACTGGTCCGATTTCTAAAATACTTTTACTATCAGAATGCTATTTTATCCCTGAGTAACAAAAATATATATATTACGAGAAGGATTCTTACTAAAACTATAAATAACATAACCAAAGGTGTAAAAAAAATTGCCATAAAATGTATTTCATCGCATGCTCTGAGGAAACTATTGATTATAGAACAAATAAATGTTCTACAATATTAAAGAATATATCAATATCTACAAAAAAGTTTGGCGATACCATATGTCCAACCAATGTAGTAATGTAACTATAACTTTATTTTTTACATTTTAATAATTGATAGAAATGCCGACTAAAATCAGATCATGTTATCCATTATTTTATATTAATCTTCATCCAAATTTTATATTTATTCGAGACAATGATGTTTCAATACCTGTCGATTACTTTTTGAATTATTAAAATCGGACACTACATTCAAAAGATATTACGAATTTAAAAATGACAATTTAAACAAAATACTAACAGATAAATAAACGTCTACATAATTATGTTCTGCATAGAGATACATTTAATCAGGGCGCCAACGTGGACACTTTTGTGTCTTGTGTCAGATACAAGCTACCGATGAATATTAGATTTCTATAGAATCAGTATGAATCCATCCATCTACTCCCTGCGCATACGTAAACATTGTTATACGCTTTATATTAGCTTCACTTGTGTGTATGTTTGTATGTTTGTAACCGACTCCTTAGGACGCGATTTTGACCCACTTTAAACGGCCAGATTTCATTCAAATTTTGTACACCTGTCAAAGACCGATGACAATGCAATAATTCGAATAAAAATAAAAAAAAATAGAAATTAAAATATCCGATTATCCTAAAAATAAAAAGTAGAAAATAAATAATAGTTTAAAAAAACTAAAAAACACGCTTTATATAGAAAACCAAACTAAAAAATAGAAAATAAATTTTAATAAATGTAAGTAAGGAAAAAATGTTTTATTTAAAAAAAGCGTGGGGTGCATGATGTCAATAGTTATAAATATTTCATTGACAGATATGAGAAGAAGGATTATCATTTCGATAATATCTGAAAAAGCACCCCACGCTTTTTTTTAAATAAAACATTTTTTAACTTACATTTATTAAAATTTATTTGTGTCCAATTGCCCACCACCTTATACATACTTATTGTCGATCAAAAAGTGTTCGGTGTCGATAACTGGAAACCAAAAGTCGTCAGTTGAAGACACAAGCAACATTAACAAATTTCCTGCAAAGTGTACATTATGTACTGAGCTGCGCAAACGAATTGTATTGTAATTATACAAGAAAGTGGCCAGTAGTAGCAACGGGCGACCTGTGTCTGATCACCGCTACAGGACACAGCAACTACGGTTCCCTGTGATGGTGTGAAGTGTCTTCGTTTGCGCAGCGCTTTACTGACGTTTATCCCAAAATGGTTAAAAAAATTATGTCCACCCGTGCGAAGCCGGGACGGGCCCCTAGTCATTTAATTAAATTAAAAAACAAGCGAGCCTTATAGTAGTCGCATATGATGTGTAACATCTGACATCTCACATTGGTAATAAGCAACATTTTAATATCTAACGTAACGGACGCTTCCAATAGAAGATTGCTTTGTAATGATATAACAATTTGCGATATATGGTATGGATGGTCGATGCCGGGAGATCACATTTCTGTAATACCGTAATAGTGTATAATATTGATATTTTAGTTAAAATTATGTTATTTTTAAATAAGTAAATATGTATTTCCTGTTTGCATTGTAATTAAGTAGTTTTGTTAACTGCCCACACCTTCACTTTCACAAATAAATATATGTTCTTTCTTTTTTCTTTCCTCTATTTCATTCTGAATTCGTTTATATAACAGCAACATTTATACACAACACTGTAGGTTAAGCGTAAAGCGTTGTCCTTCTCTATTTCCCTTTTTGTCGTCACACACACGCACACACTCTTTGCTGACAATACAAACCTCTCGAAAAATGGGTTGGTACCATCTGACGGTCAACACGACCACCACGCGCACTCATTGGTCAAATCAAATAGCACGCGATTCTCCTGCTTCCTGTTACACATTTCTGTCCGAAATCACTCCTATACATAGATGAAAGTGAGAGAAAGGATATGTTCATTTGAATAACATGCTATTTTTAACGCAATAATATGATGTCCTATAATTACAGAAACACTGAGTTTATTACCCATTGATTCTGTGTATTTCTAATGAGCAGAGAATAATAATAATAATAATAATGCCGGAAATTTCACGCAGCGTCATCTAGCCCAAAAGTAGGCAGAGCTTGAGTCTGATATACTACTTATATATGTATTTTTTTGTAAATACATACATAACATAGAAACACCCAAACCCGTGACAAATTATTGCAGATCATACAAACATTTGTCCCGCGGCGGAAATCCAGCCCGAAATCTTCTGTGTCTCAGCCAGGCCTTGGTCCAATGCGCCACGGAGGTCGTTGGGTGTCCAATTTCAATTAAATAAAAATAATAATATAAATAGCTCAATAATCGAAGTGGGACAATTTTCGATGACATTATGTCGAATGGTTGTATTTTTAAACCAAGTTCAATCTCATGGAAAAATACGAAATTAATTATTTGCAGGTTTTATTATCATCTTAAATGTTCAAATGTAGATACTACTAGATATGCAGAATCCCAAAAATATCACCTAATACTTGGATTTACTCTATTTATACCTATGTAGTTTATTTATTTATTTTGCCTTGTTACGAATATTGTTGTTACCTAATTCAAGGACATTCACAATGTAACTTATTTATATCACCACAGGTAAATATTTGAGGACGGCTTAAAACCCGTCCTTTGAAGACAGATTAGAAAATAAGTAGAGCAGCAAAAGCGACAAAAAATAATCGCGAATACAGTCTCTTTTAAATTTGATTTCTATAACCATTCATGCAAAAACTTTTTTCGCTTTGCAAACTTGCTACTGTAATATTTCATATTCGAAGCTTGCATTTTGCTGATTGAAATTCTTGGACGGGATAATATTATTTCGAAGTTGTAGACAGTTTTCAACATTCTATTTTATTTTAAGAATAAGTATTGAACTGTGCTTTTATATTTTATATTCTTTTTTATTTTATATATCCAGGCGAAGCAAAAGCAAATTGCAATACGCGTTAAAAAGTTTCATGAAACTTTTTCACCCCTTTTCACCCCTCTAGGGGTTGTTAATTTTTGCGTTCTATCTTTACTGGTTGGCTCCGGGATGGTGAATCAGGTTTAGCTCTTTTATAGGTATGTAGATAAAATGATTGTTAAGTATTACTTACGTAGTCAATTTTGGTGACGCAATTAAAAGACCGCTCGAAGGCCGCTGTCGCGGTTAGCCACTTGCTGCGAGCGATAGTGGAGCACGACTTCGGTCACTTATCAAGGTAAGCATCAAGGTATTCATCATCGTCGTGCCAAAAATACTGAAGCTGAACTGTGAAACTTTATAATACCAAAACCCACTAAGGCGAGGTTTTTTAAAATTCTGTTTACCCCTTTTAGGGAAAGGGTCGAAAAGGGGTGAAAACGTTTGTATGGAATATTTTAACGCATAGTGCGATTTGCTTAAAACATCGCATCGTCTGGATACATACATGAATCTTTACCTTCCATTCAATAATGGCGGTGAAGTATAAATTGGTCCTTGTCATTGTAATGACAATAAATAGTGATACAGATTTAAACAACACATAAGCTGATGTTTGACTAAAGGACAGAACCTTAATATACAAAATAATAAGACGTGTTTTACAAAATAACCCTCTAAAAGGGATAAAATTGGGTGTTAAAGATTGTTGACTCACTAACCATTAAAATGAGTACTGCACTTATATGTAGTTACTTTTAAAAGTAATCTAACGCAGCTAGTAGCAGCTACAGGTAGTATTATATACAATTTAAAACAGTTAAGTCGTTGCTGGACCTAAATATTATTTATGTATAAGAATAATATTTCAAGATCCTTAGGCGTTTATCAGAGAATATCATTTTCTAATTTCATTAGTAGTTAGTTTTTGAAAGGTTTTTGAACAACAGCGCTACTTCGCAGCACGGAGTTAACATAATTATAAGTAAAAACACACATGTGTTTTTTTTCCTATTGATTACATTGATATTACGTATGTTACTTGAGCAAGTATGAGTGAAATTAATTTATTTGCCGACTCCTATGGCGCAAATGTGCGCAAAAAACAAATGTTTGTATGATCTGCGAATATTTGTATCGGGTCTGAGTGTTTGTTTTTCTTTGTATAATATATCACTTTCAAAACGTGAGTTGTTCTATGCATTTTAATAAACACGGGTTTTATTCATAACACTTGGAATAATAACATGGCCCCTTTATAACACTGTAAAAACTAATATTTTTATGCTAATTCTAGTCTGTTTCGTGTTTAAGGGTTGCCTGGAAGAGATCGCTTTTAGCGATAAGGCCGCCCATTGAACAATTTTATTTCTATTATTTCTCCTGTGTTCTTTTTGTGTACAATAAAGTGTTAATCTATCTATCTATCTATCTTTATACAGAAAATATTTTTATTTTATTTTATTAATAATTTTTTGAATCTTCATCAGGGTGTTTGAGGGTCCGTGAGTTGCCGCTCGGATTAGATGAATCAAAAGAGTGTCGGTGCTTCTATATAATCCCGGACATTTCACACAAAATCATCTGGCCCCAAAGTAAGCAGAGTTAGTGTTATGGGTACCACATGACTGATATACTACTTATATACTTTTTTTTATATTAATGCATACATGTTATACATAGAAACACCCAGACCCGAGAAAATACTTGCAGTCCATACAAACATTTGTCCCGCGGCGGGTACCGAACCCGCAACCTTCTGCGTCTCAGCCGTACCTTAGCCCATTGCGCCACAGAGGTCGTCAGTCAGAAGTAGTATATCAGTCATGCGATTCGTATAACACAAACTCTGCTTTCTTCGGTGCTAGATGATGCTGTGTGAAATGTGCAGCTTTATTTATTTATTTTTTATTTAAATACAATTGTAAGTAATATACATAAGTATTCTTTAAGTCATCTGGTCACCATAATACAAGCTGTGCTTAGTTTGGGGCTAGATGGTATTTTGTGCATTGTCCATCAATATTTATTATTATTATCATAAATCTATATATTAATACGTGAAGCATAAAATTTGGACCCTTTTTTACGTAATTCCGCACTCTTGTAGTTTATATAGAGAAGGAGTGCAGAATGCAAATATTTTCTTTAAATCATCCATATTTTTTTTTTTTTTTTATGATTTATGGTCGAATTTCGACCAGTGGGCGACCACAAGTTATTATTATTATGTGCATCTTGCACAAACGAGAGCACAAAGTATAAATTAACATTAAAACCTTTACAATATCGGGAAAACGAAGAAATATTTCTCAAACTATCGTTTCACGCTTAGCTTGCTCTCAAAGGAAACAAACACTTCGCAAGGAAGGTGCCCGTTTGCGTAGGCAAGTACTCTTCTTTGAAAGATTGAAAGCATTTAATATCGCTTTTTTTATTTCGAGACTTTTATTATTACAACAACGGAGTTCTTTATCTCAGGTTACAGACACTTGCCAAATAAGAACCAAGCTACTAAATAAGTATCAACCGATACTAAGTTCTAAATTTCTAAACGAAACTATGACGACGACTACAAGCGGTAGACTAATTTTATTAATGATCCATTTCTCATTAGTTAATTCCTGAAGCCCCTAGTGTGATCTCTACGGTTCGACCCGGGCGTTGACGTCAAGCATTTTTATGATTTTCAACCTCGTTACTACCGGGTGTCTCGTGACACTTTTTAATTTAATCTAGTAAAATGTTGTTTATGTAGTAAGCAGGTTTCCGATCTCCGTAAGCGATCGGTCTTCCTTTTATCGAGTCAATAGTCAAGCTAGTGGGATTAAATTGCGCCCCAGAAGCTCTTTCGTGCACATGTCTTTAAACATTTTAGGTTTTACAACACGCTAGTTTCTCACGATGTTTCCCTTCACCAACAGAACGACGTATTTCTGGGTGTTTAGGATTCACGCCTCAGTAACTTGATATATTTGACGATAAGAGATTATTGATTTGACATGATACATTTTTGCGCTCAAAACATTTGCTGACCAACAAAATAAGTCACTACCTACCGTGATCTTAATGATGTCGCAAACCTGTATGACAATTTAATACCTTAAGTTGTTCATGACGATGGCACTCGGGTGGTCTATAAACTCCATCACTGGCGTGCACTGGCTCATACAAAGTTGTATTATCACGCAACTTTCAAAATTATTTCTTGACTTCTGGTAGAATCATCGCGTGATCCATGATATTAGCCAAGCGTATTAGCATTCCCATTCAATGAGGCTATGCCGCCAGTGCCCTGAGGAAGTGACCTGGATCAGTTGAGCTATCTAAAGATCGTTTTAAACGGTTCGTAGATAGCTCAACTGTTTCACATGTATTTTACATTATTATATATAGAAATAAATTTTATAATACAATAGTTAAAGAAATACACAAAATTATATACCTACAATAATATAAAATATCTACATGTGAAACAGTTGAGCTATCTAAGGACCGTTTGAAACGATCTAAAGAAAACTTAACACACCCAGATTACAGATTACAGGGCAGCGTCCCCATACTGGCGACATTGCAACATTGAAAGGTAATGCTAAAACGCTGGCCAGATAGGAGTCAGTTCTTGAGTCACGCGATGTATCTACCAGACGCTGCGCTGTAAAATATTTTTGAAAACGCGATGTGCTCCTGTTCCCCATAAGCCCAGGGACTCAACTCAAAAGACTCAAATCAAGACCGCCATATTTGCGCCTTTTGAGGTCCTCGGCACATTTAGCCGCCGCTCCATATTCTATGTATTATTTTATTCTGTATATTTCTTTAACTATTTTGAAATAAACTGTGTAATAAGTAGAGAAATTTAAATAAATTTCTTCTTCAATTTTGACGACTCGGTAGTTTAATTTCAATTCGCACCTACCTATCTTGTATCTTATTCAAAATAGCCCGGACGATCAAAGGTATCAAACGCCCTCGAGGAAATCCTTTGATGTTTTATTATTATTAAGGCTTTGTGTTGAAGTTATATGAAACTGTTTAGATTCGTAAACAAGTCCATCTATACATAAATTATTTATTCGAAAGTGTCTCTGTCTGTCTGTCTGTTTTTTGTTACCTTTTCACAGCTAAATATCTAAATGAATATTGTTGAGTAAGCAAAATTTAAACAACATATTTATCATAATGGTGGCAATTCGGTTGGCACCAACCTAACTTATTTTAGCTAAAATTAGGTTTAGACTGTCAAATTAAACATTGTTATTCTGCTGTTACCAACTTATCCTAATTTAATTTTATCTAATTTAATTAAGTGTTTCTTATTTAGTTAGATGGTACCAACCGAATAGGTTTTACAAATGATATGACTAACTAAAATACATTTTAGACATTCCTAAATTTAGATATGAACCAACTGAATTGCCACCATTATATGATTATTTAGATGGCAAAAAACTTGGGATGAATCTGCTCCAACTCGACTTGGCATACGTAATAAAATTGTCAAGGATCATACAAAAAAGTGTTAAGACTAGACGAGTTTCTTGTCGGATTTTTCTTAAACTAGGATTAGGAGGAACCGGCACTTAGATTCACTAGCATGTAAGAAGACGATTCAAAGTGGGCCTTGTGATTTTATTGAATAAAGAAAGTTTTGTATTTTGTATTTGTATTTTTATTTTGATGAAACATATTTTTCAATTACCTTTTCACAGCTAAATATCTAAATTAATATTGATTAATTTGTAAGAGTAAGTCAAGTGAAAGTCAAAAGATACTTTATTCAATACAATCACAAGGATCACTTTGAAACGTCTTACATACTAGGTGAATATAGGTGCTGATTCATCCTTACCCAAGCCCGAGAAGAATTGGCAAGAAACTCGTCTTGGTCCTAGCGCTTTTTTATATGATACATCTTATACACTACCTTAAATACGAAATACTAATACAAGAGAGTTTATACATTTCAAGTGTGTCGGTTAACTGTCTGACGGCAGAGCGATATGAGGCCATGCATTGTTATCAATAATATAGTCATTTATATTATAATTAGCAAATTTTTAAAAAAACATAACTCTATCATAGTAAACATATTTTTAATTACTTTTACTCGGAAAGTAGGCCGGAAATTGCATGAGGAGCAGGTTGAAAGTAGTACTTTTCAGCCTTAGGGAGAATCGTTTTCAACTGACAGCTGTCAACAAAAAATATAATTCGGTACGCATAGTAGGCGCCCTGGTTTACATAGATGTAATAACAAATATGTTCATTTAAATTTTCCTCTTCTTTTTCGATAATGGCATAAGTCATATAATGAAAATTTTTCGTTTGACATTTGATGTAACATATTGCATGTTTTATTCAGTAATCTTACCGGGACTATTGGATGGGATTGGACAATTGAATTATATGAACTGGGGTAAGGAGGAACCGGCACCTAGATTCACTAGCATGTAAGAAGACGATTCAAAGTGGTCCTTGTGATTGTATTGAATAAAGTGATATGAATTTAGAATTTTATGTGTATTGTGGTGCAATATGATTTGAACGACTTGGAATCCCAAGATAATTCTAGACAGCCATACCGCGTGACGTTTTGAATCGACAATTGACCATCGACTAAGAGTTTAATTACAAACAAATTGACTATTAACTATAAACACTTGACACTGGCAAAATTTATTTTTTATTTTTTTATTTTATTAGTTTTAGGAAAACTTACAGCTATGTAGATACATTGTTAATTATGAAATACATAATATATGCAAGGCATATATTTTACAGAGAGCCAATTAAAAGTTTCCACTTGTAGTTAAAAAAAAAAGAATATAAGTAAGTAGAAATACAGTAGCAGACGACGGATTCTAGAAAATCATTGAATGCAAGAGATTTTGAAAAACAAAAAAATAAATAAAACAAAACAATTACATAATGAGTAAACTACGATTGATTTACCAAGAAGAATTTATCATTGAGTATGCGCTTTAACTTACTTATTGGAGTGTTGAAAATGTCAATGTCAATGTTTGCCTTTGCCAAAGAGTTGAACGAAGAGCATGCTCTAATTATGAAAGCATTTTGCCTATAATTCGTTTTGGCATGCTGAACGTGTAGAGTTATAGGATTTCTTAACCCAATCACAGTGCGCAGTTCCAATAGTTCTAGCAAAAATTTACATTATTATGTCACATACCATTAACAAAGAAGAAGAATTGTAAGACGTCACAAAGTCGTATGTTGTCGTTTGTCCTTTACTAATTAATACATATATGAAAATGGCTATGCATATAATAGTAGATTGTTGCACCGAGCGCAAAGTGAGTTATTCATGCACGAGTGTTATGTTGGTGCCCGAGCGCAAGCGAGGGCACTGAATTAACACGAGTGCATTAATTACTCTCTTTAGCAAGGTGCGTAATTTACTTTTCTTTCAACTACTAATCTACCTACTGTGATAAAATATATCTACTCAAACTAAAAATGAAGATTCAAAGTTTTACAATGGTACAAAATGCGCGCCATTTGTTATTTTTTTCACCAAGTCGGTTTTATTCAGCCGATTTTTATTATCAGCCAGTATCTCTTTGATCGAATGCAAACATTTGATATTAAACTAAATGGGAGATATTAAACCTCTGTGGTAAATTTATATTTCAATAAAAAGTAAAAAACAGTGCAATAATGAAAAACAGTGCAATAATGAGATTTCATATAACATTACTGCACTGTTTTGGTTCTAAGCAAAAAATACGTCCTTTGTGATCGGTTTTGTAGTGATTAATAATAACATTACTAAGTAGTTGAAAGAAAAATTATTACGGATTATTTTTGCTTAAATCACAGAGAAACAAACTTTTCTAATTATTGACGTGTAAATCATTTTGTTTTATCGAAATATACTAATTAAACAAGAAATAACTTTTAAAATCATTAGAATGATAAGGACAAAGGCCACTGTGGCAAATTATGGTGAAGACACTCATTATTATTACGACTTGTGGCGTAGTGGGTCCGGCTGAGACGCAGAAAGCTGTGGGTTCGATTGCTGCCGCGGGACTAATGTTTGTATGATTTGCCTCGGGTCTGGGCCTTTGTATAATATTTAGTTATTTTTCAAATAGACAAAAAAAATTATAAGTAGTATCAGTCATGTGGTAGGTAGGTACCTTTAACCAAAGCTATGCTTACTTTGGGGCTAGATGATGCTGTGGGAAACGTCCGGCATTACTAATCTAACTAATATTATAAATGCAAAAGTAACTCTGCCTGTCTGCCTGTCTGTCCGTTTATTATATTTTGATGCCTATTTGACCTATTTTGAACCTATTTCAATGAATTTTGCTAAAAAAATATATAGGACTTTGGAGAAGTACATAGGCTACTTTTTATGTAGGTACCACGCGTGCGAAGCCGCGGGCAGCAGCTAGTTTATTATATGACGCACCTGTACATTGTTTTACACATTTTGTAAAGCAATCCAAGTTGATTGATTACTAATTTCACATTCTCTGTGGCTATTACAAAGGCATCACTACCTCAGAGAAACTAGATCCTCTAATGGTACCTATCTTATAAAATACCTTTTGTTTAATGAAATATCCACGGGCTACGGGCACGGGCCCACGGGCTGTTTTCTCAGTCGGGAACAATATATTTTGAACGATAGCTCAAATTAAGCTAACCAACCCTAGCGTTTGTAGAATCAAACTGATAAATTACTACAACACCGTGTATTTTACCAGCATTTAATGGAAATAATAATATGGGCATGTCGATATTCAGTAGTGGTACCTACAGCCGTTATTTGCAGACACGGTTGGGTTGTACTTTCTATTCTACGTTGGAATTCTTGTCAGTTTCATAATATTATTATTAATAGTTTATTACGCATACTTACCAATTATTAACATCATATTGTTGTATACGCATAAACAACCGAACAAAAGAGAACAGAACATTTGAATTTAATTTTTAGGCACAATTCAAATATTTCGTTGGAGTAACTAAAATTTCCTAAAACAAAAACGATCTTATTTTGTTTGCATTAAAGTCTGAATTAGAATACCATTTTTAGTGACACTTCCAAAATTAACGTATAACTGACGTGTTTTAGCTCAATTTTGTCATTATGTAATGATACCTCTATACATTATTTTCATTAAAGGAATTAATAATTGGAAATAATTGGAATAAAAATTATAACAATAAAACAAAAAACTATTTTACCTTATTTTAGAACTGTGATTTAAAATGGGTACTCTTATTTGAACTTTATTGAATCAAAATAAGGTCGTCCATATTTTAGAAAATTTTAGCTAGTTCGGCGAAACAACAGAATTGCCAGCATTTATGTTTTCGTATTTATTTAAAATTTGAATTTCGACCGAGAGAAGGGCGAGCCTCTGACGTAATGACGTTACTGTATGAAGTTAGCATAACACCAGCACTAAATTGGTAGGTTTAGCCTACCTAATTTGGCATTATGCAGAGCTGACCGGTTTTGGCGTGCCGTTATGATTTTTACCACACTATATTGTAAGGTGCGTAAATCATATTTGTAAATGGCGACCTAACCCTTTCCTAACCTAATCTTTACGATTACAAGTAGGGCTAGTTGTAACAATTTTTCGTTTCTTGACTATGGAAGCTTACTTATTTAGGAAATGCAGCAGTAGCAGCAGAATGAGCTACTATTCAACTATAGAATTCAAATCAAATTTGATTAAACCTGTGAGTAAGTCTCGTAAAAATTGCTTACAAAAAAAAAGTGACGAGTTTTTAACTTACCCCGTGATTCGGGATAGTTGTAACAGTCTTGGGGCAAACTGTAACAGTTGGAATAGGAAAACCAGTTTTATATTTTTAGAATTAGGAACCTAATATTTAGGAACCATATTTAGCATTAGGAACCTAAATACTGGTAACATACCGAGTTTTGAAGCGTAGGTGCACAGTTTTTTTATTATGTTTGTATTATGTACCAACTGAACTTTGGAGTCTATTTTGTGTTGTGTCGTGTCAAATAAATACTATCATTTCATTACAATACCCGATATAATATTTATTTATTAACTCATATTTCTAAAACACAATATCAAACAAAAAATTGACATTTCTACATAAACAAGAATTCAATATATAAATATTATTTATTTAAATATTGAATTATGTTTGATTATAGTTTTTTAAATGTACCACGGATAACATAACACAATATTTGCTGTGATACTATTGACTTAATGAAACGATGGTAAATACTATTTCCCAATGTACCCATGGTCCCATGGTCCCAAAGTCCCAAATTTTTATAACTCTCCGGCGTTGTTTTATATCATCATCATTATCATTTCAGCCCGATTGCACCCACTGCTGGGTATAGGCCTCCTCTTTATTATGACACTCTTTCCGGTCCCTAGCAAGTTTCATCCAGTGGTTCCCGACAACGCTGACTATATCGTTCGACCATCGGGCGGGTGGTCTGCCTCTTAGCCGTTGTTTTATATACTCTAAAATAATCAAGCTTATTGATTACAACTAACATCATACTTTCTTAAATATGGGAGTTACATGTTATTATAGTTTCTTAAATGTACCACGGATAACATAAAGCAATATTTGCAGCTGTAGTTTTATTGACGCAATGAAACGATAGTAAATAATATTTCCCACTATAAAATCAATGGTAAATACGAATGTGTACCATTCAAATTTACCATTGATATACGATGCCATTGATACGGTATAACAGATAGTAAAACGACTTAAAGCTTATAAATACTGCGCCGTCCCTATTAGGATTTTTCAATAAGCAAGCTACAGAATAAACGTTTCAATGTTATAAATAAAACTGGACAAAACAATATGAAATAAAGGAATTCTTATGCTGAATTTCTTTGGCTATTAAGGTTTGTATTGGCAAGTATCTTTTTCATTTGAGGAATAAGCATTGTATTGGAAAATATGTGAGAGAATACCTTTTCACTGATGATCCGGAAACCAATCATAAAAACGTATTTACTTGTATATATTTTAATATTGTTTTTAGGGTTTCGTTTCTCAAAAGCAAAAAAAGGAACCCATAAAGAATCACCTCGTTGCCGCGTGTTTCAATACTCAAGACTCTTTTTCTCAGAAACACGTAGGTACTAACTAAAATGTTGTACTAATTTAGTAAAATAGGAACGATCTTATTTTGTATGCACCAAAGTACAAATTCAAATTCAAATTCAAATATATTTATTTCAGACAACTTAGATCCATAGCACATAATAATATGACAAAAGAGAGTTAGTAATATAATGATACAAAGTAAAAAAAAAGGAGCTGACGCTGGTTCACAGAGCGTTCACCAGAGTAACGAGCAGTTTTCTGGGATCACCCTGCATATCAATTTTGCCCACATCGGCGACGAGTACCTATCCGGTATAGTCTTCAGGATGCTGTTGTGACTGTCTTGAGCTCAACGGATCAGGGATGCAGATTTCTTGCGAATAAGTGCTTCAAAGCCATCAGTTTGGTATTCAGCAAACATCCCTGAAGCACTGCAGAAGCGAGGCAGCCCCAACATCATCCTGAAAATATTATTGTACTGGATGCGTATGGTGGCCAGCGACTTTTTGGTATACTTGAACCACAGGCTTCCCGTGTACTTAGTTAAAGTATCATTTTTAAATTACAGTTATAAAATATGATAATTGACTTTCCTAGTTTTCCGTTGTTTCACTCAAGCTAAAATTACATGTCGTTTAAAAATAAATAACAAGTAAATTACACGTCAGTTTGGTAAGTGTTTCATTTGTCATTTATAAATGTTACTTTAGTTTGAACTGTTGTACATTTTTTCATTCATTCATTACTTTTATTTCAGACAACATTATAAATTAGTTGCAAAAAATAATTAAAGTGTCCATATTTGATTATAATTACAATTAAAGTAACCCTAACTATCGCACACTGGTCAAGATTGTACAATATACACTCTTGTCCAGTGTTCCATAAAAAAACAGTCAGTGTCCAGCCTCTGGGCAATGAGCTGTAGGTAGCTGTTGGAGCTGTCGCGCACCCGGCGCATCAGGGATGCAGATCTTTTGCGCATTATCTATTCTACTCGTGCGTCAGCAATCATTCCTGACGCGCTGCAGAAGCGCGGCAGACCCAACAGCACCCTGAACGAGTTGTTGTACTGAATCCGCAGGGAATTCCAAGACTTTTTGGTGTGCTTGACCCAAAGGCTGCACGTATAAAACGCCTGGCAGTAAGCTCTGAAAAGCGTTGCTTTTACCTGCCTGGTGCAGCGCGCAAGCCTACGGGACAGCATGTTCGCTCTAATGGATAATGCCCTGCGTTCCCTGTCCATGTCCATATTATCTTTAAGGGACTCGGTTACCCAATAGCCCAAATACTTAAAGCAAGCTACTCTCTTCAGCTCTCTGCCGTTCAGGATTACCGGCGGGATGGTGGTATATGTTTTAGAGCCTGACTTGAAAACCATTAATTCACTTTTGCTTGCATTGTATCTGAGCCCGTGAGCCTCCGCATATCTATCACAGATCCCAAGCAGTTTTCTGAGAGCACTGATTGATGGGCTCAGCAGCACCTAGAAGTTTCGATGAGTTTTAGAGATATTGGATGATTGTTCTTCCATGTGTTCTCAATGTGGCAACTAATTTCTGCGTCCTGTCTGGATTTAAAAGACTTTTTGACCTTAGTAGATATATTCATCGACATAATTGTATTACCTGCCCAGTGACGTTACATGACTTAAGTCTTTGACCGATTCAAAGCCAAATCTACCTCAAAACCTCGCTGGGCTTAAGTCTTTGAGCATTGATTGGAGTATTTGTCGATGCAAAGAGTACCATAGCATCAGCAAAGCGCAGGTTTGTAATTTTTTTACTTTGATTCCATATGTTGCCAAGATGCTAACTACTTCAATATTTTATCTAGAGTACTTGTAAAAAGTATCAGGGACAGAGGGTCACCCTGTTTAACACCTTTTTCGATTTTGAAGGCGGAACCGGAGTAGCAGTGCTGTTATTATAGATACTTTGTAGTAGGTCTATCTAAGTTTGTTCTAATTGTTGGTTCTTTAATGATTCGAAAATAGCTGTGTGGGTGATACTAACAAAAGCCTTTGTGTAGTCCACAAAGGCCATTTACAAGGATTTACTAAACTAGTGATATAGTTTTCCTATTATTTGATTAAGGTTATAAAGGTCGTCATAGGTTGAAAAGCTAGAATAAAAGGTATCTTATTCTGGAGTTTAGTTTATAAATTGAAATTTGACAAGTTTTATTGTACAGAACATACTTTGTTTAACAGATAGGTCAGCTATCTTAAGCTCATAAATTTATGTTACTACACTTAAAAAATACCTACCATTCTCCTATATAAACAGAATTATAAAATAAAGTGTCTCTGTCTATCTGTTTATTTGTTAAGTTGGCTGATGTTGTGGTGTTGTGAGATAAGGTAGATGTAACCTTACTGGTACTAAATTATTGTTACGGATGCCGAGTTGAGTTGGAGCAGATTCATCCCAAGCTATTTTGTCATCTAAAACTGTCTGCTACTTGGGGCTCTGTATCCGTGGTACATAAATGAAAAATAACTTTCGACCTGTTAGCTGTGACAGCCGTGACGGCTAAGAAGCCAAACAGATCTTGATAAAATTTAGGAAGGAGATAGATTGTATTTTTGAGGCGGACAACATTTTATATTTGTTACCTGGACCGATTAGAAAAAATATATTTTATTTGAAAGAATCGGTTTAGTAGTTTGGTTTTTAAATAAATTTCTATTTTAATATGAATGAAATTGGTTTTCTTTTTAGTTTTGAAAACGTTATTATTATGTAGCTGCAGAGCGTGCAGAGCCGCAGGGAATTGATAGTTTTAAATTACCTATTACTCGTAAGGTTATATCTATTTCATCTTCCAACACCCTATAATCAGCAACATATTCCAAGAGGTGCTGAAAGCATTGCCTTTGTGTGATTTGATTCAAATGTTCGTCTATTCCAGATTTATCCCTTAGCACAATATTTTGCATTTACCGATACAACAAATATTTTGACTCTGCCTTCTATGCTGTAGGTTAGGGATTCGATTCCCTCCCAGGACAAACATAAGTGTGATGAGCATAGGTGTATCGTTTAATGTTATTAAATATCATAAGTATGTAAATAAATAAATAAATATAAGTGTTACTCATGTATATTATATTATTCTGTACATTTCTGTAATTATTTCTGTATATATCTTATTTTAAGTATTTTATCAATCATCTGGTCACCATAACACAACCTGAGCTATCATTAGTGTAGGGTCCTTAGCTAGATGGTGTTGTGTGCGTTGCGTAGATATTTTAATTTTCTTTGAAAATATAAATCGCCTAAAAACCAAGCTGCTCAATAACAAATACGTGCCTACAAAATTTGGGCTTGCTTATCGCTGAATCTGTCAAAGTTAAGCACTGTTTAAAATTGTGTCATCCCTTTTTGTATGTGATAAATAGTGACAGGGCGAATCTTTAACAGTGTATAGGCAGTTTAATAATAATAATACCGGACATTTCACACAGCATCATCTGGCCCCAAAGTAAGCCGAGCTTGTATTATGGGTACCACATGACTGATATACTACTTATATACTTTTTTTTTTTATAAATGCATACATATTATACATAGAAACACCCAGACCCGAGACAAATACTTGCAGATCTTACAAAAATTTGTCCCGCAGCGGGAATCGAACCCGCAACCATTTGCGTCTCAGGCAGATCTAAGCCCACTGCGCTACAGAGATCGTAGTTTTTAAGTTGAGAGGCGATTCTTCGTTTGTCATTTCATGAAGTAACATAGCTTTTATTGCATATTATATTTAGTAATCTTAGCGAAATTTTAATGAATAAGTTGTTACTACATGGTACAAGTATGAACAGTTGAATTAACTGTGTATCATGGTGCAATGTGATTTGAACGACGAGGAATCCCAAGAAATTTTAGACGGCCATTCCGCGTAACGTCTAAAATTGACAATTGACCAACGACTAAGACATTAACAAACAAATTGACTTTATACAAACTTAAACACTTGACACTTGCAAAATTGACATTATTATGTCACATGCCATTTCCAAAGAAGAAAAAAAAGTTGAGAGGCGTTTATAAGCAAAGCTGGTTAAGTTCAAGAACGCCGTCTAAACTAGTGCTAGAACACTGAAGCCTTTAGATAGTAGTTAGGGTTACATAGGATGGATCTCCGCTTTGCTTTCCGGGCGTTCAGCAGAATACCACGTCGTTTCGGTTTTGCGGTCACGTGTGAAATATGGGTCGGGGGAGACATACGCTTTAATTGTGGCCTCTCTGGATTTTATCTTACATTTCACAATATAGTTTAGAGTTCTAGTTTTATTGCTTTTATACCTAGGTCAGTTTATAAATCTTTTAGGCCCTGTTAATAATTCGATATATATTTTAATAAAGTTATTGAATTGGAAGCTGGGATTTGTTTCTGTTTATTTCATAGTATGTAGTTACATTCGTAGCGTATTGTGTCGCAAAATTATGCGTGAGTGTCGTGGTACACATGGTTGGAACGAAGTTCCTATCTTAGTTTATTATTATTGATAAACGTATTATATTATTGATTAACAAATACAAATGAAAGAGTTACTAGCGTCTGAGAGCAATCAAATGAAACGCAGAAATAGCTGATTAATTGAAGGAATGGTAGGTAATTTTGTAATTAATAAACTTTTTTGAAATGTGAAAATAAACATTTTATTGTATATCATTCAATTCATCAAATTTATTAATTCGTGTCACTCTATGAATAACCGTCTACACTAAAGAAAGGGTCTTGACGGATATTCGTGACGGAAAAATCTTACTCTTTTTTCGCTACCCCCATCCGCCAAGTCCATACCGTGCGATAAGGAACATCGTTCCAAAATAAAACTCTTACCAAGATAGGTGTGTATACCTATTTAATTACCTACCCCAAGATTATTGCATTAAAATACACATTGTCTTTAAGGTGCTTTTATAGTCTAAGTCAGAATGAACAGATACTTTATTCAATACAGTCACAAGGATCACTTTGAAACGTCTTACATACTAGGCGAATTTAGGTGCCAATTCCTCCAAACCCAAGCCCGAGAAGAACCGGCAAGAAACTCGTCCTGGTCCTAAAGCTTTTTGCGCATGATCCATATTTTTTTGCTTAATGACGGTATAACTCCACTAGTAATAGTAACCGATTGTAAAAGAACCATGATGATGCAAAAAGTAGGTTGGTATCTAGGTAGGGTATCCTCTCAGGAGCGACTTTCGCACTTGGGCGGTTTATTTGTAATAAGGGTTTTAGAATTTGCGTAATTTGGGATCTGAGGAAGTCTATTATAATTTTACAAACCGTGGGTTCTTTTCAACGATATTCAGCGGTCATATTCACTTCCACCGGATTATCCCGATCCTGGACATAATTCAGGTAAGACTTTGAATAATTAAAGGCAAAGGCAGGGTCGGCAACCTAAGCCTAGGCGTAAATAAAAGATTTGCTGGCAATGTTCCGGGTTTAACCTATTCTTTAATTTTTTACTTAGGCCAGCAAATGAAAAGGATTCTTTGTTAGGCACTATTTTTTAGTGGTATGACTCTTCAGCAAATATCTACAATTGTCGATATATATACCATGATAACTAACTATAGCTCCAGCCCGCGGCTTCACACGAGTCTAAATAATATATGAAAAGTAATCTAAATGCTATCCCAGATCATCACTGACAATATTTGTGGCGCAGTTGGCCATGGCCCGGCTGAAACGGCGAAGGTCGCGGGCTCGATTCCCGCTGCGGGATATGTTTGTATGATCTGCAAGTATTTGTCTCGGGTCTGGGTGTTTCATGTATAATAATGTATGTATTTACAAAAAAAAAGTATATTAGGAGTATAAATAAATATTGCTAGACAATCCACACATCTAGCCCCAAACTAAGCTATTGTTAGTAATATGGAGAGCAGATAACTAATAGAATACTTATATATTTTAATAAACGTACTAATGATTATTTATAACACCCAGACACAGAACAAACATCTATGTGCATCATACAAATGTTTATCCTGTTAGGGAATCAAACCCTTAACCTACAGCGCAGAAGACAGAGCTACTACCAACTGAGCTGACATGCCAGTCAATCAGTCATATGGCAACCATAACACAAGCTCTACTTATTATAGAGCTAGATGTTGTGTGAAGTGTCCGGCATTATTTATTTATATCTGTACAAAGTTTTGTTTAAATCCGCTCAGCCGATGCGTACATGTAAACATTTACACATTTTTTTTGCAATATATGCAAGGTATGTATAAACCACACATACTGAGAAACTTCCCATTCCTTTTCCAAATATAACTAAGAAAGTACATCATTTCAGGCCTACTATAATGCGAGACGGAAAAGTATATGGAATTTCATTTCTAACGCGTTTAGCGGGAGAGAAAAGTGTATGGAAATCCATTTCTAACGTGTTATTTTTCTTAATTTCTTCATAGATCAGCCGGTAGCTATGGTTGTTTTCATTATAGGTCAAACGACAAAAAGTTTTTACTCTAAGTCCGTCAAATGATTTAATCCTCTTCCGATTTCCGAACAATATTTTAAAAATAGAACCCAAGTATAAAGGCATTCGCGGGAATTTCTTCGAAATTTGAATTTGGGTTTGGTGATTTTATTAATTCTATAGAATGTCGTCGAGTGATAGTGAAGATTTTATTTTATTTTCCTCGTAGGTGTAGTATAAAGCACTATGTACTCGTATCACTCGGGAGAAAGTGCGATTCCTGCCTCGTGTGTTTTCGACACACTCGATAGGAATTGGGCACTTTCTCACCTAGGTGTACAATGTACTATTGAATGTGCACTCGAAAACTTGAAAAAATGAAACTACTTAGAATGCTTCGTTTTGGGTTATAGGCTAACGTGTGAATTGTTTACTAAAATATTATATATAATTAAATAAACCAACTAAACTTGCCCACCTATATTTTTATTTATCGTAGAATTTTATTTCGTAGAAATTCTTATATTTTTTAATCATAGATCGACATTGGACCACGATCTCGGCCTGGTGGTAAGCGATGATGCTGACGATGGACTTGACTTGAAGAGACCCCAATTCTAGTTTTCAGGATAGATAATCAACGAAATTTTACATATTATTTATTTTATGAAAATTAAAAGGTTTTTAGCTCACCGACGAGTTTGGTTTTTAACTGTAATACGCTTAACACCTACTTATTTTTCTTCCAAAAACCTAGATATGAACACATCAATCATTTTCATAATGAATCCCTCGGAAAGGAAGAATTCTGACTAAAAATAAAAGGTTGACGTATGAGATGAGGCAGGTATAAAATATAAGCAGAGTTTCCACGATGGATATTGCGTCTGGTTTGGGCGAGCGTGCTTCATCATATCGTCAATATGTCCCTCGCTTTTGTACCTAAACCAAATCCGTATGGTGTAAGTTACAAAGTTTTTTTTACTGCCAACTTCAGCTAAACGTTAGTTAAACTAAGTCTTAGTGTAGTTTCGGATAGTGAAAGAGCGTGAGCCGTAGCGTTCGTAGCTTAAGCGTAAGTGGGATAGTGCTGCTGAAGCGTTTTTGGCGTAGCTGACTGTCAATCCTACAATCAATATAAATTAAGAACGGGACAAATCGTTGTATGATCTGCGAGTATTTGTCTCGGGTCTCGATGTTTATGTACAATATACATGTATTTACAAAAACAGTATGTAATTAGTATATCTGTCGTGTAGTACCCATAACTCTAGCTCTGCTTACTTTCGGACCAGATGATGCTGCGTGAATTGTCCGGCATTATTTATTTATATACTCAAAGCAACGATTTGTGCTGTCATCGAAACTTCTTATACTAATATTATAAAGAGGAAAGATTTTATAATTTAATAAATAAATAATATTGCTGGACAAAACACACAACACCATCTAGTTTATCCTGGGAGGGCTACTACCAACTAAGCTGACAGGCCAGTCAGCTTGTTTGGTGTTTGTTTGTATTGAATAGGCTCCGAAACTACAAGACCGATTTGAAAAAATCTTTTACCGTTGGAAAGTTACACTATCCCCGAGTGACATGGGCTACTTTTTATCCCGGAAAATTGGTTTGTCCCACGAAAAATCTTCAACGCAGGCGAAGCTGCGCGCGGACAGCTAGTATCTAAAGAGTTTGTGGCATTGAGTTCCTGAAGCGTTCTTGGCTTAGATGACTGATGTTTCTATAAGATATAAGATTAAGTAAAGTAAATAATGTTTTGCGCCGTCATCATTATGCATGGGTAACTAAAACATCTGAGCGCTTCCGTGAAACGAATAATAATTTTTCCATATATCACACTTAACTATTAAAAATGGGTTGTTCTTATTGATAAAAAAACTGTTGTAAATATGAATATAACAATAATAATAATAATACCGGACATTTCACACAGCATCATCTGACCTCAAAGTAAGTAGAGCTTGTGTTATGGGTACCACATGACTGACATACTACTTATATACTTTTTTTTTTGTAAATACGTACCTACATATTATACATAGAAACACCCAGACCCGAGACAAATACTTGCAGATCATACAAACATTTGTCCCGCGGCAGGAATCGAACCCGCAACCTTTTGCGTCTCAGCCGGACCTAAGCCCACTGCGCCACAGAGGTCGTCAAATGGTTATAATATGGTTATATGGTTGGTTGGTACTGAGTCTTATATTATCGCCACAGGATCAAGTATTTGTTTTGGGTCTGGGTATTTCTTTGTATAATATGTATGTTTTTTTTTTTCAAAAAATGGAATGTCAGGTTTTTTTCTATTATTAATTATATAATGTACATGCAATTCGTAAAGTACCATAATATAAACGGACGCCTACAACAGGGAACATTCATAAAATCATTTTAAGTGAGCAGGCTTTGAATACTAAATCGGCTGTTAACAGGTATACGAGTTTGTGTTGTTTTGGTAATTGCCACAAATTGTAATGATAGTTACCTCCTGAAATAATAAATAATAACCAAACATGGTTCATTTTTATGGTTCAAATAATGGTCGCTTGTATTTCACTTAATTACAATTTGGCTTACAATTATTACAGTTTGAATTCGTTGGGTATGATTTTTTTATAAATCTATATTTTATATTCCAGAGTTTTTTTTTTATTCTTTGTTTGTGTGACAGTTTCTCATATTTTTTACAAACAACACAAAAAATATGAGAAACTGGCACAAACATAAAGAATTAAAAAAAAGTATTCCCATAATTATTTTTCCATAATGGTGAATGTTGGCACACCGTCGTTGTAACGCTTATCAGGAAAATATAGTTTTACTAATAATCAAATAATTTTAACGTTTGTTAATAAAATAGATAAAACGAATATCTTATTCATTCAACTTGGCACGGTAGATTTTTTTTTAAAAGGCTTTTCATTATAGCAATAATGGGTTAATTAGGAGTCCTCAAATTAAATTAAAGAAACATTAAACTTACTCCGTCGGTACCATTTATTAAAGGAGGAAGATGATGAACATCATCCTCCTGCCCTATATTAATTCTATTATTTACAGAAATAATAACATAAATGTACAAAATAATATAATAATAAATAAATAATAAATAATCCCGGATATTTCACACAGCATCATCAAGCCCCAAAGTAAGCAAAGCTTGTGTTATGGGTACCACATGACTGATGATATACTTCTTATATACTTATATACTACTGTGAAACAGTTAAGTTAAGTTGAGGTTTCTTGAGTTGAGTATGGACCGTTTAAAACGATCTATAGATCTGCCCTTATCCCACTAAGTAGATTTGCCACAGGTTCTTCTTTTCCATTTCGCTCTATCACTCGTCATCTCAGTAGGCACTCCTATCTTAAACTAATGATCATTCACAGAGTCTATCCATCTTTTCTTAGGTCTACCTCAACCCTTATATCCATTCACATTTAAATCCATCACCCTTCTTATGACATGACTTTCTTCCCTCCGCATGATATGCTTATACCACGCAAACTTATTACTTTTCAACTTTTCCGTCACTGCGCTACTTTCAAACTTTCTCTGATATACTCATTCCCTGTGTTTGTATGATCTGCAAGTAATTGTCTCGTGGTCTGGGTGTTTTTATATATATTATTTATGTATTTACAAAAAAAAAGTATATAAGTTGTATATCAGTCATGTGGTACCCATAACACAAGCTCTGCTTACTTTGGGGCCAGATGATGCTGTGTGAAATGTCCGGCATTATTTATTAATTTTATCCATTCTCGTCACTTAGCACATGCATCTCAACATTCGCATCTCCGTAGCATGTACTCTTTTTACATCTTGGTTGACCAATATTTTATATTTTATGTGTATTTTTAGAAATAATCAGCTCAGCTGACATTCTCGCTATTTTATAGTTACTATTCATTATTTGTTGAATGCATTATTTTGTATACTTACATAATTTGTAGCTTGTTTACGGCACTATAGTCTTTATAGTCTCTTTTATAGATTCTCTCTCATATATTTCTCTTATATAGTTATCTTTCATATATGTCTCTTTTATATATTTTTTACTTTTATATTATAGAGGACTTCTGCACCGTAGGCAAACCACATTTAGGTTTTAAAGGTGTTTTTATCATTTAAGTTACACGTAAAATTTATTTTTTAATAAAAAAAAATACTACGATCGATACATTACGACAAGTAACAATTATGTCAATGACATAAAATCGACGACTTTTCGAGAGTATTTTTTTTTTAATACCTTGATCAATAATGATGATTGCTAGTTCGAATCGAATTCTGATACGGATTCGATGCTATTACTACTATACTATAACGTGCTATAACGTGCACAAAAACATTGTTGACAAACTATGATTGCCAATTTCAAATTATTGAAACGAAATAAATAGTTATTGTAAATATATTTTGCAATAACATATCTTAGGAATTTCACCTCCATATATCTGTAATTTTTCATGGTCAAAATCACCCCATCTATGCATAAAATACTAGTTTCAGAACAATGTATTTATTTATTTATTTATTTATTTATTTATTTACACAATAAGATCATAGCATTACAGTAGGTACACCAAGGCGCTATGAAATAACATTTTAACAGAAAAATTTAACACTATAAAATATTTTTACTAAATAATTAATAATAAAAATACTTAAAAAAATAACAAAAAAAAAGTATTAACAGATTGAACTAATTCTACTACTATCAATCGTCTCACAATACCTCAGACATTCTCTGCACACATTCGTCCATCGGTCAGCAAACAGATCACAAGAAGGTGTTGATGCCAGAAGCGCATTTAATAATTTTAGAGCCCGAACAAGAGGCGAGTTGTCGTGCGCGACTGACCGCGCCCACGGTGCAGCCAGTAAGTCGTGACTACGGGGCCTCAGCGAGTATTTAGGCACTTCGGGAACAGACAGTCTTACAATTCTAGCCACTAATTCAGGGCAGTCTGAAGTACCGCGCAGTATCAGACAAGCAGTGACCAGAAGATTGTAGTGACGCCTAGCTTCCAGAGAGTTGAAGCCTAGCGCACCAAGTAAAAATATTGTGGGGAAAAGGAAAGGATAATATCCATAGGTCTTTTTGTACAAAAATCTTAAAAAAGCCTTTTGGATCTTCTCCAATCGCAAGGCGTAAGTACTCTCATGTGGATGCCATACGATAGACGCCGCCTCAATCTTACTCCTTACAAGAGCCGAGTAGACCAGTTTTATAGCACCGGCATCGTGAAATTCACGGGCATTCCGCAGAACAAAACCTAACCTACGATAACAATCGGCAGCGAGTACGTTCATATGCTCATGAAAATTCAGACGTGTATCAAAATTAACGCCCAGGTCTCTCACAGAGTTGACCCTAACTATGGGTTCAATACCTAGCAAATATTGTGCTAGGAATGGTACACGCGCGCGACTGAAAGTCATAGCACAACACTTGGCCATGTTGAAGAAAAGCTTGTTTGTAAGACTCCAATCAAAAACGGCATTAATGTCTTCCTGCAGATGTATGGAATCATTAATTTGTTCAATTTTATGGACCAACTTCAAGTCGTCAGCGTACAACAGACATTTCGTATGTTTAAGAACAGCATCAAGGTCATTTATCATAATACCAAACAAGAGCGGGCCCAATATTGAGCCCTGACTGACTCCAGACCGTGTATGATAGGGATGATGTATAATATGATATATATTGTCCTGAATTTATACTGTATAATATAGCCCCATTGCAGCTAAATTGCAGAAAAAACAGTATGGCTATATGATAATTAATAGTGGTTTTGATCGTAATGACAATTATTTCAAATCAGTCAGTAAGTCAGTGGTAAAAATACCAGTAGAAAGCTTAACAATTGTACCAGACCCTGACTTCCACTTAACTAGCGCGTTGGATCAAACGGCCCCAGCCCGAGGGGATTCGTGTGTTTTAGCTGGATTGGATTCCCAACAGGCACTTTTAATTTGAAAAGTGACCTTGAATGTTTGATCGGGAAATTATAAAGCTTAAGTCACACAGCAAGCCATTGGTATAAAGCAAAGGCATCAAAAACTACGCAAAAACGCAAAAACTAACAATTATAAATACCCTCAAAAATAAAATATTATGGCAGTAATGTAATTTTGACTAACACCTAAAAAAATGCTGGATTTTTACAGAGAATATATTTTATCGCAAAGCCGAAATCTACTTTCACGGTTCGAAGCTCATCGCTGTAAAAATATAATTTATTCCTTTTATTTTCTGTTTCAGCGAGAAAGTACTTATTTATTTTGGCTAGTAGGTAGGATTAGGGCGTGTTACAAAGGTCCTAATGACTCCACAAAAACATATACATGAACATTGTTTTACAACACATTTTTGATTATTCGTTTCCAAGCGCGTGCCGGACCACGCGCATTGATGGCTTCCAAAGTCAGCATATTAGGTCCCAAACTAACCTATAACACCACCAATAAATTTAGTATGGAACTTTTTTGAAGAGCCAAGCAGGCTGTTAATCAAAATCTAGTAGCCTCATACCAACCGAGTGAGCAACCTCGCGAGACAGCCTCGGACGTTTGCCACACAACGTCGCCCTCAGTTTAACGTGCAGTCGAACAGAGACTACCCGTGCGTATAAGTACGCTTTTCCCTTTTAATGATCCCAGCAAAGAATCTAATTTTTTTAATGTCAGCTATTGGAATGTTTTTCCCGGTTTATGTTCCTTCACGTATTTGATCTTAGTTCTTTATCTTTACCTTTAAATGAGCAATTATTGTAAGTATATACATATATAATCTGAATCTCGGAAACGGCTCAAACGATTTTTATGAAGTTTAGTATGCAGAGTTTTGTGGTCGTTAAATCGATCTAGTTAGGTTTCATTTTTAGAAAACATCGGTTTATTCGTGTTTTATACCGAGCAAAGCTCGGTCTTAGTACATCCAGATACTTAGTATAATTAGTGCATTGCGCGTCCCAAATTAATCATGACATTCGTCATGATTACATTAATTTAAGACACTGTTTTTTATCTATAAAGCAAATGATTCCGTTGTTTGTCGAACAAGCGAGGAAAAACACAACCGTCTTGAGTGTACGCGGCAAACCTACTGAGGTGTCTATGAGCATCGACAAAAATCGACAACACACTGCTCAGGCCGTGGCACGCTCGGGCAAGGCAGCGCGTGCGTTTGCTCGGGCGAGACCTTGACCAACCGAGGATTTGCCTCGCGATGCTGCTCGTTTATTAAGTACGCGGCTAGTAAAGTCTTACCAGCCGTGATAATTTTCCACCTAATTTTATCATTTTAAAGTGATAACTTCTTATGAGAGGGTAAACCGCTTCGTTACGTAACGCGTTATGGCGCCAGTCTTTCTGGCTTCCCTTTCTCTCACGCATACGGCAGCGGTAAGCTCCTCCTCTTTCACTCTAACCCACAGCGCTAGTTAGATTAGTTTAAGCTGTGATAGCTTAAACTAAAACTAGCTTAAACTTCGTGCGTCCTGAGACGCATACGTTTTTTTTTATTGGTAGCTACATGTAAAGTGTGGTTGATTTATTATAAATTTTACTACCCCAGCGTGTGACATGTCCTTGTATTAGATACTAGATATTAGATGACCAATTATCACGACTTAAAGTTTGAATAAATTATGAGCAACAGCCTGATTTGTGTACCTTAAAAATTCATGAAAGTTCCGTACTTAATTTTTGGAGGTACCTTACAAAACACTTTTTAAAAGTTTTTATTTCTATGATTTGTAGGAGCCAGCAGTAAGTTTTTTAAACCTACGCGATCAGAACACATTATTATAAATACTTAAGGGTATTTATCGCTTTTATTTACCTATCGTGGTCGTGGTCACGGGATGACGTCATCCCGTGACCACGACAGAGTGTAAACCTGTCGAAACGTCGGGAAAAATAGGTAAATAAACGCGAAAAATACCCGTAAGTATTTATAATAATGCCAGCAGTAAGCACTACCAAGCTAGAATTTTGAATAGGGACAGACAGACAAACGGGCGGATATGGTGAAACTATAGGGATTCTTCTTAAAATTTGGAACTCTAAAATGGCCAAAACATAATTTGAAAATAATATATAACTCTTTAATAAAAAATAGAATCTATTTTAAACGACGTGCTTCATTGAGATATTAATAATAAAACAAACGTTATTTTTACGAAGGAATTGCTGTTTATTTTATTCTAAAGAAGGGTACTGAATGTCACAGGTGAAAATGTTTTATTAAGTAATTTGAGCCGTAACATACTCTTGGTTTCAAATTAAGAGTTAATTTTAACTCTTAATAATAAATTTGCCGACCCTATGATTATACTAGTGGCTCTGTGAGCTGTAGACCTCGCGAACATATTTCGAAATGACTGAAATATAACTTTTTTTTACGTTTTCAACCCCCATATCTATCTAACTATATTCTATATAGTTAAAGAACCTGCTCACAAAATTTTAAGAGAATCGGTTGAGGAATGCGACATGTAGAGGAGAATATCCGGACAGACGCCGGCCTGTCAGCGCCGGCCAGACAGACATACGATAGCATTTTGGCCTAAGCTAAAACGGAGACACTTTTACTTTTACTTTTGAAAGTAACTTAAATTTTCAATTTTAAGTAAATCTATAGAAGGTCCAAATCTTAAATTAACAATTTTAAGTAAATCTATAGAAGGTCCAAGTCAAATTAATTTGTGGGCATTATTATCGCGGAGCCAACAATGACAGCCTGTATTGAAGTTAATCCCAGTGGGTATATTTGGCTGAATTTACGTATAAAATAGGTTATCGGCGCCTATCTGCTTACCAGCAGCCCCTTTTACAGAGATTAAAACTGATTACCGATGTGTAAAGCGGGTTCGATCCCCGCCGCGGGACAAATGTTTGTATGATCTGCTAGTATTAGTCTCGGGTCAGAGTACTTCTATGTATAATAGTATGTAGTAGAATGTATGTATTTTCAAAAAAAAGTATATAAGTAGTATAATCAGTCATGTGGTACCCATAACACAAGCTCTGCTTACTTTGGGGCCAGATGATGCTGTTTGAAATGTCCGGCATTATTATTATTATAAAATAAATTCTGTATGTCTGTTTATCTATTTGTTTGTTAATTTGTGGCTAAACTGCGGAACAGATTTTTATGAAAAATAAGAATATGTAATAATTGGTAATCTTAGGAAAGAAATTAGGCATTTTTTTTCTATTAACTTTCTAAATTACAAAGGCAAATAAAAAAAATATTTGATGCAGTTAATTATCATTGCGAATATACAATAGCCCTCTTAAAAATTACAAATACATTGGTTTTGATTCTGTAGTTTCGTCAGACTTAGATACTCGAATTTCCTAAAACACGGACAATCTGATTTTGTTAGCAGCAAAGTAGAAATTAGATTAATATTTTGGAGTAGAAACTTTTGGCCCGTTGGGACCTGAGGCCTGGCTCCTATTATTCAAGAGACTGGTGGACAAGACCAATGATCAAAGGGCCTACCTCGAACAAAGGATTAGTATGGCTATTCAACGAGGTGGTCAGTAAACTGAATTCTGTTTTTTACCTATAAGTAATTGTACATTTCAGTAATTCAATTTGTAAATAAATATATTTATTAAATTCATATTTTCAAATGTCAATTGTTTTATGTGAACCACAATACTGATATACTACTTAAATACTTTTTACTGATATACATATAATGACATCCAAATCCCGAAACAAATATTTACAGATCATTCAAACATTTGTCCTGAAGCGGCAATCAAACCCTTTGCGACTCAGGCGGCCCTTCGCGAGCTGATCACAGGTGTCGTAAATAAAGTTGTCGGTCGTTAGATATATTGTTTCACAGTTTCGTTGCAGTGTCGCGATCAAGCCTGCTTTATATGTAAATGCTTCTTTTGAAATTACGTGACAAAGTTACTGATTGATAGCCTCTTTGTGCAAATATCTTCGTTTGACGAGCTTCGGAAAATCTAAATCTTAAAACTTGAGAATTGTAAGTAAAGATTATTATAAGCACTTTTGTTATTAATTTATTGATTTGGAGCCTATCTTATAATCACACACTAGCTAATGAGTTGTTTAAATTTATTTTATATTCGTTAATGTCATATGTCATTATAAAGTCATTTTTGCCAGTGTTTATATTGTTTGTCACAAAGTCATACCTGGTCGTTCGTCATTTGTTATTTTATTATAAAATGTTGCCTTTCATATAATGGTGCTCGAATCACAAAGAAACACAAAACTTTTATTCCAAATATTTACGCCCGAGTCAGTAACTCTATTTGAATAAAAACACCAAAATTACTAATAAAACCGGAAATATCTCGAAAAAAATTATACTATATATAGCTCGATTACCACTGACTGACTCACTGATTGACATAGTTGTTCTCCCAGATGGTGGAGGGGGAGGTGTGTTTTTTTTCATGGAAAACTATAAAAGGGGTTTATTCGAGCGGGGGAAAAATCTTAAAGTGCCCCTTTTCCCCCTCCAACTGCCCCTCCCACGAATCAACATCGGATTCTTCCCGACGAGGTGTGTTTTTTTTTAGGGATTTGTATAGATGGTGCATCAAAAAATACAAAAATATTTTAAACTCCCCCCCTCCCCCCATTTTCTCCCCCCCCTTTAAGGTATACCCAAAAGGCGTCATTATGGAACTGAAATTTTAGTAGGATCGTATAGAGGATGCTCCAAAGATTAAAAAACGTTTTTAAAACTACCCCCCCTCCCCCCATTTTTCTCACCCCCCTTTAAGGTATACCCAGAAGGCGTCATGTTGGAATTGAAATTTTAGTAGGATCGTATAGAGGATGCTCCATGGATTATGAAACAATTTAAAAATTCCCCCCCTCCCCCCATTTTTCTCCCCCCCCTTTGAGGTATACCCAGAAGGCGTCATGTTGGAATTGAAATTTTAGTAGGATCGTATAGAGGATGCTCCTAAGATTAAGAAACAATTTTAAAACTCTCCCCCCCCACCCCCATTTTTCTCACCCCCCTTTATGGTATACCCAGAAAGCGTCATGTTGGAATTAAAACTTTAGTGGGATCGTATAGAGGATGCTCGGAAGAGTTGAAAAAAGTTGTGTGTCCTTGCCCCCCTTTTTGACTCCCCCCACATTATCTCGGAAACTACAAGTCGGAGAAGGTTGGTGCTCGAACAAATGATGCTCAAGACTATCTTTATTATCCGATTCAGAAATAAAAAACTTTGAACCCACACAACTTCTAAACGGTGCTAGATAGACATAGCAAACTTTACCTTGGGTTGTAAGGAATTTTACTGTTTTTTTTGAGGATTTGTATAGATGGTGCTTCAAGAAATACAAAAGTTTTTTTAAACTGCACCCCCCCCATTTACCCCCCCCCCCCCCCCCCCTTTTTTTAAAGTATACCCAGAAGGCGTGTTGGAATTGAAATTTTATTGGGATCGTATAGAGGATGCTTGAAGGATTAAGAAACGATTTTAAAACTCCCCCCTCTCCCACCATTTTTCTCCCCCCCTTTTAAGGTGTACCCAGAAGGCGTCATGCTGGAATTGAAATTTAAGTGGGATCGTATAGAGGATAATCGGAAGAGTTGAAAAAAGTTGTGTGACACCTCCTCCTTGCCCCCCTTTTTGCCCCCCTCCACATTATCTCGGAAACTACAAGTCGGAGAGGGTTGGTGCTCCAACTAATGTTGCTCAAGACCCTTTTCATTATCCGATTCAGAAATAAAAAACTTTAAACGTTCATAACTTTTAAACGGTGCTAGATAGACATAGCAAACTTAACCTTGTGTTGTAAGGAATTTTAAGGATTGTAGGGGTTTTTAGAGATTTGTAGGGGTTTGTACGAGTTTTAGGGGTTTGTAGGATTTTTTAGGGGTTGTAGGTGTTTTCGGGGGTTGTAGGGGTTTGTAGGGGTTGTAGGGATTTTTAGGAGTTGTAGGGGTTTTTAGGGGTTTTTAGGGTTTTTAGGGGTTTGAAGAAGTTTTTAGGGGTTGTACGGGTTGTAGGGGTTGGTGGGGGTTTTTAGGGGTTGTAGGGGTTGTAGGGGTTTTTAGGGGTTGTAGGGGTTTGTAGGGGTTTTTAGAGGTTGTAGGGGTTTTTAGGGGTTGTAGGGGTTGTAGGGGTTTTAAGGGGTTGTAGGGGTTCTTAGGGGTTGTAGGGGTTTTTAGGGGTTGTAGGGATTTGTATGATTTTTTAGTGGTTGTAGGGGTTTTTAGGGGTTGTAGGGATTTTTAGGGGTTGTAGGGGTTTTTAGGGGTTTTTAGGGGTTGTAGGGGTTTTTAGGGGTTTTTAGGGGTTGTAGGGGTTTGTAGGGGTTTTTCGGGTTTGTAGGGGTTTTTAGGGGTTGTAGGGGTTTTTAGGGGTTGTGGGGATTTGTAGGATTTTTTAGGGGTTGTAGGGGTTTGTAGGGGTTTTTAGGGGTTGTAGGGGTTTTTAGGGGTTGTAGGGATTTTTAGGGGTTGTAGGGGTTTTTAGGGGTTGTAGGGGTTTTTAGGGGTTGTAGGGGTTTGTAGGGGTTGTAGGGGTTTTTAGGGGTTGTAGGGATTTTTAGGGGTTGTAGGGGTTTTTAGGGGTTGTAGAGGTTTGTAGGTGTTTGTAGGGGTTGTAGGGGTTTTTAGGGGTTGTAGGGGTTTTTAGGGGTTGTAGGGGTTTGTAGGATTTTTTATTGGTTGACGGGGTTTTTAGGGGTTGTAGGGATTTTTAGGGGTTGAAGGGGTTTTTAGGGGTTGTAGGGGTTTTTAGGGGTTGTAGGGGTTTGTAGGGGTTTGTAGGGGTTTTTAGGGGTTGTAGGAGTTTTTAGGGGTTGTAGGCGTTTGTAGGGGTTTTTAGAGGTTGTAGGGGGTTGTAGGGGTTTTTAGGGGTTGTAGGGGTTTGTAGGTGTTTGTAGGGGTTGTAGGGGTTTTTAGGGGTTGTAGGGGTTTGTAGGATTTTTTATTGGTTGATGAGGTTTTTAGGGGTTGTAGGGGTTTTTAGGTGTTGTAGGGGTTTTTAGGGGTTGTAGGGGTTTGTAGGGGTTTTTAGGGGTTGTAGGGGTTTTTAGGGGTTGTAGGGATTTTTAGGGGTTGTAGGGGTTTTTAGGGGTTGTAGGGGTTTGTAGGTGTTTGTAGGGGTTGTAGGGGTTTTTAGGGGTTGTAGGGGTTTGTAGGATTTTTTATTGGTTGATGGGGTTTTTAGGGGTTGTAGGGGTTTTTAGGGGTTGTAGGGGTTTGTAGGGGTTTGTAGGGGTTTTTAGGGGTTGTAGGAGTTTTTAGGGGTTGTAGGCGTTTGTAGGGGTTTTTAGGGGTTGTAGGGGTTTTTAGGGGTTGTAGGGGTTTTTAGGTGTTGTAGGGAGTTTTAGGGGTTGTAGGGGTTTTTAGGGGTTGCAGGGGTTTGTAGGATTTTTTTGGGGTTGTAGGGATTTTTAGGGGTTGTATGGGTTCTTAGGGGTTCTTAGGGGTTGTAGGGGTTTTTAGGTGTTGTAGGGAGTTTTAAGGGTTGTAGGGGTTTTTAGGGGTTGCAGGGGTTTGTAGGATTTTTTTGGGGTTGTAGGGGTTTTTAGGGGTTGTATGGGTTCTTAGGGGTTCTTAGGGGTTGTAGGGGTTTGTAGGGGTTTTATAGGGGTTTTTTAGGGGTTGTAGGGGTTTGTATGGGGTTTTTAGGGGTTGTAGGGGTTTTTAGGGGTTGTAGGGGTTTTTTCGGGGTTGTAGGGATTTTTAGGGTTATAGGGGTTTGTAGGATTTTTTAGGGGTTGTAGGGGTTTTTAGGGGTTGTTGGGGTTTTTAGGGGTTGTAGGGGCTTGTAGGGGTTTAAGGGGTTGTAGGGATTTTTAGGGGTTTGTAGGGGTATTTAGGGGTTGTGAAGGTTTGTAGGGGTTTTTAGGGGTTGTAGGGGTTTTTAGGGGTTGTAGGGATTTTTAGGGTTGTAGGGGTTTGTAGGATTTTTTAGGGGTTGTAGGGGTTTTTAGGGGTTGTTGGGGTTTTTAGGGGTTGTAGGGTTTGTAGGGGTTTTTAGGGGTTGTAGGGGTTTTTAGGGGTTGTAGGGGTTTGTAGGGGTTTTTAGGGGTTGTAGGGGTTTTTAGGGTTGTAGGGGTTTGTAGGGGTTTGCTAGGGGTTTTTAGGGGTTGTAGGAGTTTTTAGGGGTTGTAGGCGTTTGTAGGGGTTTTTAGGGGTTGTAGGGGTTTTTAGGGGTTGTAGGGGTTTTTAGGTGTTGTAGAGAGTTTTAGGGGTTGTAGGGGTTTTTAGGGGTTCCAGGGGTTTGTAGGATTTTTTTGGGGTTGTAGGGGTTTTTAGGGGTTGTATGGGTTCTTAGGGGTTCTTAGGGGTTGTAGGGGTTTGTAGAGGTTTTATAGGGGCTTTTTAGGGGTTGTAGGGGTTTGTAGGGGTTTTTAGGGGTTGTAGGGGTTTTAGGGGTTGTAGGGGTTTTTAGGGGTTGTAGGGGTTTTTAGGGGTTGTAGGGGTTTGTAGGGGTTTGTAGGGGTTTTTAGGGGTTGTAGGAGTTTTTAGGGGTTGTAGGCGTTTGTAGGGGTTTTTAGAGGTTGTAGGGGGTTGTAGGGGTTTTTAGGGTTGTAGGGGTTTGTAGGTGTTTGTAGGGGTTGTAGGGTTTTTAGGGGTTGTAGGGGTTTGTAGGATTTTTTATTGGTTGACGGGGTTTTTAGGGGTTGTAGGGATTTTTAGGGGTTGAAGGGGTTTTTAGGGGTTGTAGGGGTTTTTAGGGGTTGTAGGGGTTTGTAGGGGTTTGTAGGGGTTTTTAGGGGTTGTAGGAGTTTTTAGGGGTTGTAGGCGTTTGTAGGGGTTTTTAGAGGTTGTAGGGGGTTGTAGGGGTTTTTAGGGGTTGTAGGGGTTTGTAGGTGTTTGTAGGGGTTGTAGGGGTTTTTAGGGGTTGTAGGGGTTGTAGGATTTTTTATTGGTTGATGAGGTTTTTAGGGGTTGTAGGGTTTTTAGGTGTTGTAGGGGTTTTTAGGGGTTGTAGGGGTTTGTAGGGGTTTTAGGGGTTGTAGGGGTTTTTAGGGGTTGTAGGGATTTTTAGGGGTTGTAGGGGTTTTTAGGGGTTGTAGGGTTTGTAGGTGTTTGTAGGGGTTGTAGGGGTTTTTAGGGGTTGTAGGGGTTTGTAGGATTTTTATTGGTGATGGGGTTTTTAGGGGTTGTAGGGGTTTTTAGGGGTTGTAGGGGTTTGTAGGGGTTTGTAGGGGTTTTTAGGGGTTGTAGGAGTTTTTAGGGGTTGTAGGCGTTTGTAGGGGTTTTTAGGGGTTGTAGGGGTTTTTAGGGGTTGTAGGGGTTTTTAGGTGTTGTAGGGAGTTTTAGGGGTTGTAGGGGGTTTTTAGGGGTTGCAGGGGTTTGTAGGATTTTTTTGGGGTTGTAGGGATTTTTAGGGGTTGTATGGGTTCTTAGGGGTTCTTAGGGGTTTGTAGGGGTTTTTAGGTGTTGTAGGGAGTTTTAAGGGTTGTAGGGGTTTTTAGGGGTTGCATGGGGTTTGTAGGATTTTTTTTGGGGTTGTAGGGGTTTTTAGGGGTTGTATGGGTTCTTAGGGGTTCTTAGGGGTTGTAGGGGTTTGTAGGGGTTTTATAGGGGTTTTTTAGGGGTTGTAGGGGTTTGTATGGGGTTTTTAGGGGTTGTAGGGGTTTTTAGGGGTTGTAGGGGTTTTTTGGGGTTGTAGGGATTTTTAGGGTTATAGGGGTTTGTAGGATTTTTTAGGGGTTGTAGGGGTTTTTAGGGGTTGTTGGGGTTTTTAGGGGTTGTAGGGGCTTGTAGGGGTTTAGGGGTTGTAGGGATTTTTAGGGGTTTGTAGGGGTATTTAGGGGTTGTGTGGGTTTGTAGGGGTTTTTAGGGGTTGTAGGGGTTTTTGGGGGTTGTAGGGATTTTTAGGGTTGTAGGGGGTTGTTGGTTTTTTAGGGGTTGTAGGGGTTTTTAGGGGTTGTTGGGGGTTTTTAGGGGTTGTAGGGGTTTGTAGGGGTTTTTAGGGGTTGTAGGGGTTTTTAGGGGTTGTAGGGGTTTGTGGTGGGGTTTTAGGGGTTGTAGGGGTTTTTAGGGGTTGTAGGGGGTTTGTAGGGGTTTGTAGGGGTTTTTAGGGGTTGTGGGGTTTTTAGGGGTTGTAGGGTTGTGGGGTTTTTAGGGGTTGTAGGGGTTTTTAGGGGTTGTAGGGGGGTTTTAGGTGTTGTAGAGTGTTTTAGGGGTTGTAGGGGTTTTTAGGGGTTCCAGGGGTTTGTAGGATTTTTTTGGGGTTGTAGGGGTTTTTAGGGGTTGTATGGGTTCTTAGGGGTTCTTAGGGGTTGTAGGGGTTTGTAGAGGTTTTATAGGGGCTTTTTAGGGGTTGTAGGGGTTTGTAGGGGTTTTTAGGGGTTGTAGGGGTTTTAGGGGTTGTAGGGGTTTTTAGGGGTTGTAGGGATTTTTAGGGTTATAGGGGTTTGTAGGATTTTTTAGGGGTTGTAGGGGTTTTTAGGGGTTGTTGGGGTTTTTAGGGGTGTAGGGGCTTGTAGGGGTTTAAGGGGTTGTAAGGATTTTTAGGGGGTTGTAGGAGTTCTTAGGGGTTTTTAGGGTTTGTAGGGGTTTGTAGGGGTTTGTAGGGGTTTTAAGGGGTTGTAAAGGTTTGTAGGGTTTGTAGGGGTTTTTAGGGGTTGTAGGGGTTTTAAGGGGTTGTAGGGGTTTGTAGGGGTTTTAGGGGTTGTAGGGGTTTTTAGGGGTTGTAGAGGTTTTTAGGGGTTGTAGAGATTTGTAGGATTTTTTAGGGGTTGAAGGGGTTTTTAGGGGTTGTAGGGATTTTTAGGGGTTGTAGGGGTTTTTAGGGGTTGTAGGGGTTTGTAGGATTTTTTAGGGGTTGTAGGGGTTTTTAGGGGTTGTTGGGGTTTTTAGGGGTATTTAGGGGTTGTAGGGGTTTGTAGGGGTTTTTAGGGGTTGTAGGGGTTTTTAGGGTTTGTAGGGGTTTTTAGGGTTTGTAGGGGTTTTTAGGGGTTGTAGGGATTTTTAGGGGTTGTAGGGATTCGTAGGGGTTGTAGGGGTTTGTAGGGGTTAAACCCGCGAGCTGTATGCAGCTCGCGCACCACGCAACCTCTAGTATATAATATAAGAGCGCAGTGTGCTTGCTTGCTTCGTTAAACGACCGAAAATAATCTTCTAATGTACCAATGATCAGCACCTTTTATCAACCGTCAGTCCATAAACTGCTAACTAAAAAGGTTGGAATAAACTCATAGCAAACTACTTTTAGATCGAAAAGCATTTACGACAAACTAGGCAGTAGAACTGAAATACAATAAACTTTCACAACGTCAGCGAGGCTTAAATTCGGAGAAATAAATTGGATCAAGATCATTATGTTAGTATAGCTTGGTTATTTGGTCTAGGCGGGATTCGTGCGTCGATCATTTTGTCAAAAAAACCACATTGAGTGCGATTCGCGCGATTCGCGCGTTTCTTAATGCATAAAAATACATGCACAAAAGCTATTCAGGCGGTAAATTTTAATATAGCTATATCTATAATATATTAGCAAATTGGTTTACAGTAATGTTTTAAATGTACGAACATAATAATCCCTACTAATATTATAAATGCGAAAGTAACCCTGTCTGTTTGTAACGTTTTCACGCCTAAATCGCTGATCCAATTTTGATGAATTTTGGTACAGAAAAAGATAGGACCTTGAAGAAGGACAAAGGCTACTCTTTATATGTACAAAAAGTGTAATTATGTAATATGTACAGAATAATATACAATACTATAAAATACACGTGAAACAGTTGAGCTATTCGTGTAAATACTGTTTAAAACGATCTATAGCTCAACTGATCCAGATCAGAGGAATCAGACTGCCAGAGGGCAGCGTCGACAAGACACTGGCGGCATTGCCACGTTGAATGCAATGCTTATACGCCGGCCAGATAGTAGCCAGCTTTTGGGTCACGCGATGTATCTACCAGGCGTCTTGAAATAATTTTGAAAACGCGATGTGCTCCTGTTCCCTACGGGCCCAGGGTCTCGACTCCAAAAGGCTTAATTATTTAGGCCTTATCGAAACCAGCAATCAATCAATTTGCAACTTTTGAGTTCCTCGGCACATAAATACCATACATTAAATAAAAATTGTCGAAATTACTATATACCAAACTACAACACCAAGGCACCCTAGTTAATTACCTCATTTATCCCCAGGCATAGATCTCTAGTGACTGAGATATAGGTCACCAAAGGTTATGTAATAAACATTACGTAAATAAATAATTTTAGGCATTTCACACAGCATCGACTAGCCTCAAAGTAAGTAGAGCTTACGTTAAGGGAACCACGTAACTGATATACAACTTTTATATATATATACATATAATATATATATACGCATAGTATGTATATACAAAAAAAGATAGAAAAACTCCCAGACCCGAAATAATGATTTGCAAATAAACAAACATTTCATCTGCGTCTCAGACGGGCTTTCACCCACTGCGCCTCAGAGGTCGTAAAATTTAATATACTTATGTAGGTTTGACATGTACTAAGTTTTTGATAAATCGAGTGTTGAGACAACTTGAATTAGTGACTCTGAATTTGAACCTTAGCGTGGAAAATAGGGCACGAGGGAAAGACCTAGGGTTCATGTCACCAGGCCGTTACAGAAAAGGTATTATGCGTGTCTGTCACGGCATTTTAAAAGTAAAGTTTACTTTCGTTAGGGGATATTGATATTGTGACATTATGCGGATGTTTTTAGTTGGCGTAATTCGCGCGTACCAAATACCTATTTATTGTGATTTAGGCAGTTGAAAGAGAGAAAGTAATGTTTTCGCATCAGAAACATTCGGATAGCAATAAAGTTTCTCCAAACAAGTTGATTGTACGACTGTAAATTTTACCGTCACTTAGCATAAGCTATAGTTTAATTTCTTATTTTTGACGTGACAACGTCTAATAAATCAATGAGCACCGGCTGCACGCACAATAGACCCGTTACGTGCAATGTTCTGTTACGCTCATTGTCCCGTTACGCTCAATGTAACGTTACGGTCGTAGCGAGAGCGCATAACAAAACTATCTGTTTTGTTATGACGTTGTCACGTTATACTATCGTCCGTAAACCGACTACAACCAATTTTTTTTCGCAAGTTTAGTTTAAATTCTTCTTTTGATATTTATGAAGTTACATAGGTAGCTATTATAAACTAATTAGATTTGTTCTATATTAGTCTTGTTCTATATTTTATTGGATTATTTTAACGGAGTTTTAATCAATAAGTTGAAAATTCTTATCACAAAGGATATATTAATTTTATATTTTTGTGATTTGTACGAGGAATACAAAAACATTCTAGACGGGCATTTCAGGATATCACTACATTGTATAAAACAAAGTCGCTTCCCGCTGTCTGTCTGTTTCTATGTATGCTTAGATCTTTAAAACTACGCAACGGATTTTGATGCAGTTTTTTTTAATTGATAAAGTGATTCAAGAGAAAGGTTTATATACATAATACATGCATATATATATATATATATATATATAGCGTATATGTATATATAGCTATATATATATAGCATATATATAGTAAAGAAACACTGATAATTTTTAGAGGTTAGCGTATATTGGTTCGATGTATTAGAACTACTGAGCTACAGCAACGCGTGGCCGGGTCATCTAGTCTTTTATAATTGTCAAATGACGATCGACTGGGAATTCATGGCAGTATTGTAATAAAATAAAAATCACTTGACATTGTCAAAATTGTTACCAAGACAGATAAAGGTAAATAAGAAAAAAATGCTTCTGTAACGCTAACGTCACGGAAGACCAGTGTTAAATGTCATTGTCATCGAACATTATGAAATAACTTACGCGCCGAATTCTTCGTCTGTCATTTCATGGAGTAACATAGCTCTGCTAATTTAATATTTTTTACCCGTTTTATTGCATGTTTTATTCAGTAATCTTCGCGGAATTTTAATGAGTAAATTGTGTCTACAGGACGGGTATATATCATTGAATTATATGTGTATTGTAGTGCAATGTGATTTGAACGACGAGGAATCCCAAGAAAATTCTAGACGCCATTCCGCGTGACGTCTAGAATTGACAATTGACCATCGACTAAGACTCTAATAACAAACAAACTGACTATAAACTATAAACACTTGACACTGGCAAAATTTACATTAGTATGTCACAGGCCATTAACAATAAAGAAGAAGAAAAACTTACGCGCCGCTAACGTTACATTCGAAAACGTTCGATGACGTTGACTCACGTACATAACCAACGTTACGCGACTGGTGTCATCTAAAGAGAATGCTGACATCCTGACAGCCTGACAGCCTGTCATATAAACACTTTAGCGAATGTTCAACCATCCTATTCACCCACCTTGACTAGCTCTCGCTGTCTTTTATAATTTAACTGTCTCGCCACTGATAACGTGTGTTGACTTTATGCGAACATCATCAACACGAGCGTCAACAATATAACAACACGGGAATAGGACTTCGGGGGCTATTCTATAATGGCATTGGTAATGAAGTTCAGCGTAACTTTTGACAAATTATATAAGTTTGCAGTCACTTATGTGTAATAAGTAAAAAAAATATTAAAAAATAATAACAGTTATTCTCTTATTTTTTTATGGATTCTCTTTTCTCTCTTTTAATATTTCTCTTTTCCTCCTTTTGTACACTTCATTCCCATCTTTTTTTTTTTTTTCTTTAACCGATAGTGTCCCACTGCTGGGCAAAGGTCCCCCTCCCCCTTTACCTTCCACTCTTTGCGCTCCAAGGCCGCAGTTTGCCAATTTGGCTCGAATGCATCTAGATCGTCTCGCCATCTTTTCCTGGGTCTGCCGCGTCGTCTCGACTATCGGGCACCCACTGAGTGACGAGCTTTGCTTGTTTGAAATGGGACTGGGCAGGGCATGTGACTCGAATGCATTCATATCCACCTATTCGTTTTTAATATCTCCAAACCTTGGGAAGTTTGCTGGAAGATGACTCTTTTAACTCTTTTTAGGGTTAAGCTTGCCTGTGTACATGCCATTATTGATTAAGTTTAGATTATGTTTTTTTTTGTGTACAATAATGAATAAATAATAAAGAATAGGTTACTTTGTCATAAAAAAAAAATGTTGCCTGTAAAGTCGGACGATAATTTTACGTGATAACGTCATAAGAAACATTGATGAAGAATTGCATACTTTTAACCAATTAAGATGCGTCACAAGCCGAACGCTTAAGCCGATCGCGCCTCTATATCTTGTTCCGCGCTCTCGCTTGCACGCTCGGCTCAGGCGAAACGTGAAAATTTTTCGTGCGTGCAGCCGGCGTTCATCGATTTATAAGACGTTATCACGTCAAAATGTACATCATAAACCTACATCGAGCCTACATCCATCCTAGCATTGCGGACATTGGAAATAAAATATTGATAGCTGGTCTGAATAGAATTGATGTTGAATGCAAATGTACTGCCTCAAAAAGCGAGTGTTTTTCGTGCCGTCAGGCTGTATGCTAGTTTTAAATTTTTGACCAATAAAATTCCTGCAATTTGCGTTGAAGCGTAGTTAGAACTTTTATGTTAGAACCATGGATCATGGATAAATAAAATAATATTGTTTTAGTAGTGACCGGTATTTACCGCATTATGTTCTACGCTTATTTTTAACGTTTAGGTTATGTTGCAATAACTTTGGTCGTGGGATGCTTAGGAAGTTGTCGCCGAGCAGTAGTATTTTAATAAAAACCTTTTAATCTTCAGATTTTGATGTCCGCATTCAAATTACGACATACCACTCTAACGGTTTTCCATGCACTTATGAATCGCGACTTGAACACCACAATGCGATTACATGACGAAAAGAGATTAAACCTATTTTATTTTCTTATTTAACGTAACCTTATAAATGAATAAAATACATGCTAAATAACCGTTAACTACTTAAACATTATGAATTCTGGTTGCGAAAAATTAACTTATAGTTAAACTATTTCTTATGATTAAAGTACATATACAGGTACACTGATCTATTCACTGCAAATGTAACTTAGTAATCCTATATATTTATATGGAATTACAAAGTTATTTATGCGGTTGGTGTATCTAAAAAACAAAATATTTTAGTTTTTCCTACTTTACTAATTGTATTCTAAAATCAGCTTCTATGTCTGCTATGCCTAAGAGTTAGTGCCTTAGAGTTTTGATGATCGGTCAGTCAGTGAGTGAGTGACAAAATTAGGTAACTTTGACTAGTTATTATTCTTAAACTACTGGTTCAATTTGAATGAAATTTTAAATAACCGTGATTATGTAATGCCTGCTTGGTTACTGAAAATTCAGGCTTCTAGGTTTATTCACAACAAAGTTATAGGAGGTCGAAAATGGCCTGAACTTCTTCGAGAATAGAACGGTACGGCCGCGCTGCTTTAAAGCCTTCGCCTCCGCATCTGTTCTTTGGATGGCAAGGACCATCCAAAGAACAGATGCGGTCATATAAAAATGCCACTGAAGTCACACGACACACGTATAAACTGACCACGTATAATGTTTGCATAGTTTTGTTGATAATATATGTAAATAACAAATAAGCCAGCTGTGCCACGAACGCTTCTGTTATTACGTTGATTATTCCTTATTTATTATGTGTCATATACAAGTAATCAGCGACGCGGCAGACCCAAAAAGAGATAGCGCGATGATAGACACCTGTAACAGAGCTTTTAGATAGCTAATTGGACCTAGTTCAAAACCGAGATCCCGTGACCACGACAGAGTGTAAACCTGTCGAAACGTCGGGAAAAATAGGTAAATAAACGCGATAAATACCCGTAAGTATTTATAATAACGAGATGACTGGAGAGATAGATCAATGGGAGGCCCAGAACAGAACATTGGACAGAATGGGCTAATTGTAATCATGATCGTCAACCAGTAATATAAAGTTAATTGGACGCGTTTTTTACGAACTATATCGCAGTATAAACAAATGTTAATACTACGACTATACAACTACACGGTTGGTTTGCTACAAACGTTGCGCGACAATTGGCGTCATTTCATTACAGGCATGTAAAACAAGGCTCGCATAAACCTCAAGCTTGATAAAATTGCCAGGATTTATACGCATCCGTCTGTTACGTAACAGAAAAAAAAAACAAATATTAAGATGTGTTTACACCATACCTTGTAGTATATACATTTATTTTAAAATAAATACAGAAATGTGAAGAATAGTTGAGCTATCTACGGACCGTTAAACGATCTCATCAAATATCAAATCAAATCAAACAGCTCATCTAATCCAGATTACTGCCAGAGGACAGCGTTTTCAAGACACTGGCAGCATAGCCACGTTGAACGGCAATGCTTATACTTTGCTTTAAGCATTGCCATTGTAATGCTTTTCAAGGAATTCAATATAAGAGTTATTTATATTCAGGCAAGCTACAGTACACATAGGCTTAGGTACTTAAATAAAAACCCAAATTTTCCAAACCAGACTAAATTACTTTCGTTTATACATAAAAGACATTAAATTTTGAATCAAACGATTAAGAAAAATAATGATACTTAAAAGCACTTTGCCCAGCAGTAGGACAGACTTAAAAAGCAGGTTAAGGTTTTAGGAAAACTTATCAGATTTTACTTCTTATCGTGTCACTTGTAATTTCAAGCAAGTTTTATGAAAGGGTAAATGTTCATCTCAAAGGCTCTTTTCATACATTTGTCGTTGAAATTCAACATGCTGGTTTCTTCACGATATTTTTCTTCACTGTTTGAGAGTACTGGTATAGCGCACATACATTTTTCGAACAGAAAAATCTATTGGTGTACCGACCGGGTTCGAACCTATGACCTAAAGAATCGGATGGCTTTTATAATAGGGCCACTACCACTAAGCCACCAGTGCTCTGAATACCTGAATAATATTAGTGTAAACAACCCTTTACAAAGAAATACAAAAAATAAGGAAGACAGGAATGCCGATAAGAAAAAATTGCGGGCTAGGGACGGGATTACGCCACACCTACGCAGCAACGGTATCCGTCTATATAACCGTTTGGGGTGACCACAATACCTGAACTTTGGACGGTTTTACATTAATAACCTACATAATATTTTATTTAACTTGCAACACTGGATATGATTTGAAAAACTATGGCTTATTAATTTATGCCAATTGTAAGGCTGTTTGCCAACATTAAATAAATGTTAATATTGTTTAATTAATATTTTATCATAACTATTAATCATAAAAAAAATAAAAAAATAGTCTATAAAGCACTCTTCTGTCCTCAACATTATCTTCAGGAATAAAAGAACAAATTAATGAGACGCTTAAACCATGATTCAGGAAGAACCTACATATTAATTAAGGTGGTAAAATTATTCGGTAAATTTTTCATGCGTTTATTTTAAGATCAAAAGGTATTTGTTTAAGGCATTAAAGGCGGTCATTCTGCTTTTGCATTTCATATTAAAAAAAGGAAAAGACACAGCGGCAGTATAATTTAGTTAATTAAAAAAACCCCAGGGCCTTCCAATTTTTTGTCACAATTTTTTACTCACATTTTTCCCAACGCCTGGCCACTCTTAAGTCTACATAACCTCCATACCAACCTTTTTGTTGTTCACAACACGTTTTTAAGGCAAAGAGTTTTGATACAATTCAATGTGCTTATTTATAATTGGATCCAATTTATATAAATTGTTTTAGTTCTAAATATTTCTAATTGAATGCTACCTAAAGACATATTCAAAGGAAAGCTAGGATATTATTTATATTTTTATTTGTGTCTGTTTGTGGTTTATTTCGTTCACCTGTTATTTACTCAAATGTAACGATTAGACGTGCCTTTGACTAACTCGTTTAAGATATCCTCAAAGACCTAGATAACAAAGCATCTGAGGAGATGTCATTCGAGATGTCGTGACCATGTTTTATGTATGTACCTCCCGATTAAACATGTCATAACTTCTGTACGAGTCAATTCAAACGAAATTTGATAAAATTTCTTACAAGAAAACTACATCCAGTCCTGGGGGGTCGTGAATATGTACTCAGATCACGTATTAGACGCGATTCGTGCGTTGACTCAACGTGTAACCAGTGCTAGTTGGTCGTGGTTCGTGCGTTCTACCGGCTCCCACTTTACGTAACTCGCGACAACTAGCGTAATTTTCGCGATCACTGTCAAAAAACATTTTTGAAGTGATATTTTCTTATGGGAGGGTAAATCGCTTCGTTACGTAACGCGTTACGGTGCCAGACTGTCTGGCTTCCCTTTCTCTCACGCATACGGCAGCGGTAGGCAGGCTTCTCTCTCACTCTAACTCACAGCGCTAGTTAGATTAGTTTAAGTTATCCCATCTGTCGAGCGTCCCGAGACGCACACGTTTTTTTTGTATGCGTAATTAATCTCCACATTATTATCTTCATATAGGTTTGTTATATAGCGTTTATTTTTAGTAGTTATAGGGAACAGCTGGCTTCCGTAATAAGTTTTTTACGACTTGAGACTAATTTCGCGCTGCTATTGCTTTCGATAAATTAAATAATTTCAATTTTAAAATAATTACTCTTCGGACGTTCTAAGCTAAAACAGTAGGCCAAGGCCCGGTTGGGGTGCAGAAGGTTGCGGGTTCAATTCCCGCCGCGAAACAAATGTTTGTATGATCTGCAAGTCAAATACTGATCTGGGTCTAGGTCTGGGTGTGTCTATATATAATATGACTGTATTTAAAAAAAAATAAGTAGTATATCAGTCATGTGGTACCCATAACACAAGCTCTGCTTACTTTGGGGCCTGATGACGCTGCTTTATTTGTCCGGCATTATTTATTTACTTATTTTATTTTATTTAGAGTCTCACTTATAAACACAATGAGTTGTAACTTATTGGAGATTTCAATTTTTTTTATGCGTAGGATATTTCATTCTGTTTGTTTTTCAGAGATGCCGTAAATATAATATAACATTTTCCTTTTAGTAATGGGCGGCTATTTTGTGGTCAAGCAGTAGCGCTGATATCGCACACTAAAATTATGTGTTACACAACTAGAGAGGTTGCCATCAGTAAGCGCTGATATCGCACACTAAAATTATGTATTACACAACTAGGTTGCCATCTCTTTTCTATGAAATCAGAATGACAAGGACTAAATCACCCCGTCAGCTAATTACGTGATTATAGTTTACAATAGTTGCTCGCGATTCGTGCATCAACTACAATCTGTGACTATAAATTATAGCGAAGCGTTGTTTATCTGGGATTACAACTTCAGTTCATTCCATGAGTTAACTTGATTGAAAATAATCCCCATGTTAAGTAGGGATTACAATCATCTATACTCAATGCCAACACTAAGCCCTGCGTGGCCAAATGTTTTAAAAATAAACCTAGATTCACTAGCACGTTAGAAGACGATTCAAAATATTCATTGTGGTTTTATTCAATAAAGAATGTTTTCATTTAATATAGTAAATAGTTAATCTAGAGCTCTTATTAATGAATATTTTTTTTCTTATAATATTTCATGAATTTTAATCAATTAATGGTGACTAAGCACAGGTGTAGACGATTTAATTATTAAGTGTATTATGTTGCTTTTTAATTTGTACGATGAATTCAGGAAAATTCTAGACGCGATAATGTTTAGAACATACAAATGACGATCGACTGCGACTTTATGATGGTATTAGAGTAAAACAACCAATGTCATTTAGACGTGCTAATATATGAAGATAAAAAGAAGTATACCATTAGACTGCGGGAAAATAAAGAATAGTGGAAGATGGAAGAAGGTGGGAATAGATAGTGTAATGAGCTGGGTAATCTTGAATTGATTGGAAGTGGTACGTGTGCAAATGTGCAGATCTCTTTATCAATATGTTTGATCATATTGTTGGATCGTGAAGTGATGTCTAGTTGTAATGCGCAATCATCTGTGTTTATAAAATTTCAAAACCGTTTGACCTAGCGAACCAATAATTCTGGATGAACAGAAGTCTGAAGGCATTAAAGACCGAAAGAGCAATAGAGTACATGAAGAAGAAGACCGCGAATAAGAGTCGTAAAGTTGGAATGCAAATTTAAATTTATTTATCGTGAGAGTGCTAACGGATCATCTCACGTCATTCATGGACAGCTGGTTCTAGCCGATAAGTAGCGTGTTCAGGGAGTTAAACGTATTCCTGATACAAGATACAATATCATCAGTGATGTAGGTAGTATTAAGTTTTATGTTTTGTATGTATGTCCATAAGATATTTATCTATGGGCAAATTTGGTTACCTACATAAGTAAAAAATTGTTGCCTGATGATTAATAAATAATTTATTATTATTATTATTTATAATCTGAATCTCGGAAACTGCTTCAACAATTTTCTTGAAATTTAGCATGCAGGGGGCTTCGGAGACAATAAATCGATCTTAGCTAGATCGATTTATTGTCTCCGAAGCCCCCTGCATGCTGAATTTCAAGAAAATTGTTGAAGCAGTTTCCGATTCCGGTTTCATTTTTAAAAAACGTCGTTTTATCCGTTTTTTCAGGCAATGAAAAACTGCTACAGTATCATTAGAGTACGAAGGTAAATTTCACCACAATCTATGAGTACAAGGTTATAATAGCCCAGAAGACCAGAAGAACTCCAGACGGACCAGAGACCAGGGTCTTCTGAAACTAGAAGACCCCGGTTCGAGTCCAGATGATTGTTTTTTCCCTTTTCTTTCAAGTTTTTCTTTCATGAGAAAAACTATTTGAAAAATTAAATAATAATATTAACTATTAAAAAAAACCCGGTAAAGCTGGGTCATCCAGGTACTTTTATTAAAGCAAGCATGACGACAACTATGTTTCTACAAATATAAACTAACCAATAGAGAAATACAGCAAAATAATATATATAAGTAAATATAATTACCTATACATTATTTCTAATGTATTGTAATGTTATCGTGAAGATTCACAAGATATTTACATATTTTTTTGTAACAAACCGATTTCAAAGTTTTGGAATGAATGAATGAATTTAATGCACCTATGAGCTTAATTGTCTGTAAAAAAAATCGTACAAAAGCAAGCTCAAATGCATTCTTGAACCAACTAAACAAACCCATGAACCATTCCAAGTTAGACGATTCTTGGTATAAAACTGAGCACATTGAAATTCCCAACGAATCGAAATCCCACAATAACAAGGTTACGTTCTCCCCCTGGCGAGTTGGAAACAATGCGTTTTGCATACGAAAGCCAATCATGCTAGGAAGCGGTTGAAATTTAGCCTTAAATTGCTCGATGGAAAATTTGAATTTTTCGTCTACGAGTAATATTTTAGCACTGAGTTGGACGAAATAAAAGGAATTCGTCCAATTATCTTCATCGCCAGAGTTGGTCTCTGATTCAATCAAAAGTAAATGATTTATTGACCAAACGAGTGTCTCCGTTTCGAAAATGCTTTCGTATGTGTCAGGCCGGCGTTCGGCCGGCGTCTGTCCGGATGTTCTCCTCTACAGGTCGCATTTCTTAACCGCTAAGTTATATTTCAGTAATTTCGAAAAATGTTCGCGAGGACACAGAGCGAATAGTAGTAATGTGCGATGGTCAAAGCTGATAAGGGGTATACGGACATGATGCAAAATCACATAGACCAGCTATGTGTGGTGATTCCTTAAATGTTTAAGCTGTACGTTTATAGGACTCCTTACCTTATCTATTTGCTCATCTAAATCTATTCATATATTTAAAGTAAAGTATATCTCATAATAACGCTTTAGCGAATGAGTCACTTAAATCTGTTGCTATCTCTATTTATTGACATGCGGATGACAAAGACAAAAAATACTTAACTATATCAAAATATGTGATTATCGGATAGAAGGCATGTCCATAACCATTATCTGTCCTTATCTGGAAACTGTTAAAAGGCTAACTGGCTGTTAACTTTTATCTCTGTAAAAAGTTGTTTGTTGGTTTGTATGTTTTCTTTATTTGTTTTATTATCATATTTTGTAATTGTATGTATTAGGTTAGAAACTATGTTTTTAACATTTTTTACGCCGCCGTCTTTCCGTTTTTTATTTATTCTATCGAAAGGTTATACTCTTTGTGTACAAAACATACTTACTCCATTGGCGGGGGGACCCAAAATTATTCATAACCTCTGAAACTAGAACTGTCCACCTTCTCCTGTCTTTTGCAGTCTCTTGCCAGTTCACAGTTTCAAACTCACCAAGGTCAGTTTCGAGTCTATCGCTTCAATATTTGGGATGTCCAATCAGGCGACGGCCGAGTGCTCAGCTCAAGTATGCTCTCTTGACGCTACAATTTTCACCTATTCATTGTATATGGCCAACGGAGACCTTTGGATTTAAACTAAGATTTCCTTCAGAACCAGGAGAATTGGAGTACATAAAGGGTAGTCTTTTGAAGAAAGCTTATTACAATATAAATGACTATATTATTGATGATGGCAATGTATGGCCTTATGTCGCGATGCCCTCAGACAGTTAACCGTTACTTTTGAAATGTACAAACGCTCTTTTATAAGTTTTTCGTAGTTAAGATAGTTATAAGATGGATCATGCAAAATAGAGCTAGGACCAGGACGAGTTCCTTGCCGGTTCTTCTCGAGCTTGGGTTAGTAGGAATTGGCACCTAAATTCACCTAGTATGTAAGACGTTTCAAAGTGATCCTTGTGATTGTATTAAATAAAGTATCTTTTGACTTTGACTTTGATTGACCTTATTATTAGAAATGCGAATTTCGGTACTGCTGCTACGAAGTAGGGTAGAGACTTTGTACAATGCAGAACTGAATCGTGAAGAATTCTAAATACGTACTTGAATTTCCTCTTTATGACTGTGTTTGTGTCTGGTGTAGCCTGTAGTGAAGTTCTACCTAAAAGTTCACTGTGCCGAATCGAATTGCAAAAACGAATATGAAATATTAAAAACCACTGTAACTAAATATATTTTTGTACCTACCCTCACAAATAATAATTCACCTTCGTATCCGAAACGGTTGTACATTGAACGAGCCGACATTCGCACGGCTCAGTGGTTTTATAAGAGCAACAATGTAGGTAAGTAGGTACAAACGTATGAACTAAAACGTTAATGTATGAACCTATTGAAACTACTTTTACGGGAAAAAGTATTGTAACTTGTGTAAAAATTAGGAAGACCGAGGTGATACAGCAATATTTTTTTTTTAAATTATGTAGCAATTAAATTGTAAAATTATGTGAAATAACGGTTATACATTACTTGAACATAATTAACCGTCTTCAAAAAAGGAGGAGGTTCTCAATTCAGTTGTATTTTTAAATTTTTTTTGTTTGTGACCTCATAACTCATAACTTATTTTGTGAACCGATTTAAAAAAATACTTTATTAAGTGAAATTCTATACTTGCCAATTGGATAGAAATTTTGAAATCGGTTGAGTAGTTTGGTTTTTATATAAATGAAGTTAGTTTTCTTTTACGTTCTTAAAACGTAATTATAATAAAAACCTAACGAGTTAAATTTTACTAGCACACTGAAAAAGTTGGTTAATTTTCTTAACTGCTCATGCCTTTCACATTCTTGTATTTGCAGAACACTTCACGAAAAACTCCTAGTCATGGTTCTTGATAATGTAAAATTAAGTAAACTCTACTCTATTATGTGGTCGAATAAAACGTTTTTTTGTGTACGTTATATTCGCTCGTTCAACATTTGCTTAATTCCTAAATTGAACGTATTTTTTTAGCATAGCGTAAACGTGTTAGTCCAGTTTAATTAATACCACTTTTACCATCGTGGTGTGCACGTCTGTTTCTAGAACACTCACGAGAATTTCAAGTTTGGTCCACGTTCGTAACTAAGATTTCATAAGTTATATATCAGAATTGTTTTCACTGTTTTATAACCAGTTATTAAACAAGACTTTTTTCAATTTTGATAACGAGAACACAAGACTTTTTTCTCATTTTTATAACGAGAACCTCTTAGTCATGTATGGTCTCCTGGTACGCTGGACAAATTAGCGACCGGGACAGAGTAGAGTTAAGAGAAAAAGTTAAATCAGATTAAAACCAGTACGTTAGTCAATGTTAGAGGATAGAAAACAAAGCGCAAGGCGAGCGTGCCGCGGCAGCGGCTGCCAAAGCGCCAGTCCATTGTACCAGGAGACCATACATGACTTAGAGGTTCTCGTTGTAAAAATTGAAAAAAGTCTTGTGTTCTCGATATCAAAATGGAAAAAAGTTCTTGTTTTAATAACTGGTTATAAAACAGTAAAAAAACCTGATAAATAACTAGTTATGAAATCTTAGTAACGAACTTGGACCAAACCGAAATTCCTAGTCATGGTTTCCTATCCTTGTTCAATGTATTGCTTGTATTACTCTAAGGGCTTCCACTTTTTTCAATTTATCCATACCCATCCAATTTTACTTTTGTTCCGAATTTTTTGCATTGTTATCTAAATAAGACTGTGTTCTGGCTTTTATAGTAATTTAAAAGTTTAATCAGCTGATACAAATAGATACAACGTTAACCATATAGACAGATATGTATACAACGAGGATAATAATTTAAAATCAGTGTTTGCTTCTTAAGCAATATTTAAGTAATATATCAGTCATGTGATACCCAAAACACAAGCTCTGCTTCCTTAAGAGCCAGTTGATGCTGAGTGAAATGTCGGGCAATATTATTATTATTATTATATTATCGCTATAACCCACGGTTCACTGTTCAGTTTGAACCGTGAAATCGAGCGGCAACGAGCGGACCGCGGATCAAACTCACCCTGATAAAGATTCTCTAGATGAATCGAAACAGTGCCTCCATCGACAAAATAATACCTACGTGAGTAAAGCCCGTGTTTATCAAAATGTAGAGCTATGACCCTTTTAAAATTGCAACATTCACGCACTTTTAGTTATAAGTATCTAGTGTCTAACCTACAGTTTTATGAGTTTACCATTATGTACAATATTACTATTGATTGTACGTGTGTGTTGGTTTATCAAATAAATGTTGTATGAATGATAATGGTGTTGTTTACTTATAAAGTCATATTATATTATTTATAGATAAAAAAATGGTTGTCTGTAAAGTCGGTTTACGGACGATAATTTTACGTGATAACGTCATAAGAAAACATTGATGAAAAATTACATACTTTTAACCTATTAAGATGCATCACAAGCCGAACGCTTAGGCCGATCGTGCCTCTCTATCGCTTGTTCAGCGCTCTCGCTTGCACGCTCGGCTCAGGCGGAACGTGATAATTTCTCGTGCGTGCAGCCGACGTTCATCGATTTATAAGACGTTATCTTATACTCTCTGGCCTGTCAGCTCATTGGTAGTAGCTCTACCTTCTGCACTGTAGGTTGAGGGTTCGACTTTCTCCCAGGATAAGGGTTCTGTGTAAGGGTGTTATAAAGTATCATAGGTATGAATGTAAAAATATATAAGTATTCTATCAGTCATCTAGTCACCATAATACAAGCTATGCTTAGTTTGGAACTAGATGGTGTTGTGTGCATTGTCCAGCAATATTTATGAATATTATTTTATCACGTCAAAAAAATATCCTAATTATCTATAGTTTCGTGTGACTTAGGTATAATTATATATTTATACTTATATACCTAGTTCTTCTTATTGTGCCACTATTTATTTCGAACAAGTATGGTCAAAGGACTAAAGTGCGCCTCAGAGGCACTTTTCGTGCACTTGGCACATTTTAAGTTCTACAACATGCCGGTTACCTCACGATGTTTTCTTTCACCATTTGAGAGTACTGGTTGTAACGCCCCCTCCCCTACTACCTAGTACTCGATGCACCTAACCTTTATTTTTCGCCTTCTCTACTAATTAAAGTACCTAATTAACCCCAAATAACTAAATGGTATTATATAATATAATTTAAATCCCTAAACATACTTTGATCTATTATTAATTTAGCCAATGATTCGTCTAGTGTTTGTGATTAAAATCCTACGTTGTGTTTCGAATATAGTAACTCTGATTCTTAAGAGAATTATGTTGAGATATGTATTTATAATATTACAAACTTTATTATTAGAAGTAATCATCATCTAATAATGAAGAATATCTTTGATTTGCCTACGCTGTGGTTCGATATTTAATTTTATAATTATATTAATTATTGTCCTCCAGTGACATTATAAACTGCATAAAGCAAATAAGTATTACATCCAATCTAGTACTACTGTGAAACCTTATTATGAGTTAAGTTTAAGTTATTTCAACATTTTAATACGATATTAGTTCTTGTCATGAATTATTACTTTGTATAACATCAAGCTCCGCACGCGCGATATCCACACAAACAGCAGCCTATATCATTCCCCAAAGTCGATCTATCTTTTTATCAAAATCCATCAAAATCAATTCAGCCGCGAAACGTAACAGACATACAAACATATTCACTTTCTCGATAATATAATATAGATAATAATTTCGGTAGTTTCAGTAGTTAAGCAAGGTAACCATTCTTGTTCTATATTAATACTTCCTAATAGCAGCTTATGTCATTCTAGTCCTACATTGATATTGTTTTATTGCGGCTTAGATCACTAGCCCCTTCTCGCTAGCGATAGTAGGTTTCTTTCCATGTGACCTGGACAGCCTTCCTCCGCAATGGACAATTTCATGTCCCAAGAGAGCTCTAATTTTAATTTCGACAACAAACAAAACAGTTACTTCAGTAATTAGTATGTCTGTCATAGTTCAGCAAAGGGGTATCAGAGGGCTTAATCTTTTATCAAAATGTCCAATGTAGTAGGTCGGTCCAACACATTCAAGGGCATTTACTTTACTTTTGTCTGCAAGCAACTCACATACCATCCGTTCACTGGTTAACCTTCTAGTATCGCATCTTAGAATGCAACTGGATACATACACAGCCCTGCCTAACTCCTATCTACTTGGCGAAGTTCCCTAATCCTACAACACAAGAATCTTACCCTACTCAACCCTAATACAGATTATTATCTAATACAATATGTTGTGATTTTATTTGTTAGGTCCGTAGAGTAAAGAAGATTAATAATGTGTGATAGATATACCAATTATGTATATGAATAGTTTAACTTTAATTTCATGAATAAAATCAAATTAGGGTAGTTTAATTCTGAGCCTTGAGAGATATTTCTCTATACTATTACTAGGTAAAAGTCTGAATTAGATAAAATTATATCAACAGTAATATTCATACTGACTCTTCGTCGATAGCAGCTTTAGTCTTTCCATAGATTCAAGCAAGCTAGAAGGACTTTCGCCGCAAGAGTTTGATAGAACTTATCTAATATGATTATTAATAAATCAATAGTAAGACTCAACCATAAGGTCTCCATTAAATATATACCACAATGTACAAATAATGAACATTTGAATTTAAGGTGTAGGAAATCATTATTCCATTTCATAAGAATTTATAATTGCTTTCAACTAGACATTTATTATCTAGTGCAATGTTTCAGCTAAATCTTTAGTAAATATTGGTATTACTATCTCATTGGATAATTGAGTTTATAAGTTTAATAACTTTTAGTCAATGATAGTTTCCCCACTGATTTGCGCACCGATTTAGTATACAGATAAACTACGTAATCCTACGAAACCCATAAGTAGATTTATAATACTTTATAGGTATGGATAATAGTAATTCGACAACCTAAGCAAACTTGTCGAAACATGTTGTCAGATAAACTACGCAATTCTACGAAATCCTTAAGTAGATTTATACTACTGTATAGGTATGGATAATAGTAATTCGACAACCTAGGCAAACTTGTCGAAACGTGTTGTGTACCTGATGTCCTACCTAACCTAATCTGGTGTGTGAATCAGCAATACTGGAAGCAAGCTTCGTACATTTAATTGTGTATGTCACTCATCAGGGTGCAATGATGAGCTACCTAGCTGCTAATTGGGGGACAGCGAGTTGTAAACCTCGACTTTGTACCTAACCCCTAGTACGTCCCTACAATCTACTTCCGACAGACCGAAGTCCTGGGATGTCATCCGTAGACTAAGGGCAATATAATGTGCAAATATATAAATAAATAAAGATAGACTATGTCGATTGCTTCTGTTAAGTCCGGTTCTACCTTCCTTACACATAATGCAACCAATCATAGGGAACCATTAAGCCGATCCTCAGGAGAGGTAAAATCTGGCTCCAGGCTCGTTCCTAGAGGTCCTGGGGGAACTCCTAACAGGGTGGGAAAGCCAGACTTGGGTATAACACCGCTAGGTTTCCATCTGACCCACAGACCATGCCGTGTAAGAGCCTCGAACAATTACTTTGGTGAATCTTGTCGTCTTTCCGACTTACCGACTGGATAAACTATTACGTAACTCACACAATAAAATTATCACAGAAACAACGCACGACAAGACACCATGTAATTGTAGGAAACCATGAGAGAAAATTCTACCGAAAACGTTCAGCTCGACCAGCCTTACGCGCCCTCCTATTCAGAATGACCAAAATCCGCCATCTTCTTTTTCATCTTTTTTTTTTTCTTTTTCTTGCCATTTTCAAACACATTCGAAATTTCGATTCTATTTCAATTTACGTACCAACCTCCGTGGTATAGCTAAATAACCTCTTTACTAAATCAAGACCTAAATTAATTAAAATTTCAATTTATTCCCATCTTTATGTAGTTATTTAATGATTTATATATTATATCGTTAACATAAATAGATTTTAATTTATGTATTCTCGTTTTAATATTGTTTTTATATAGCTATTTGATTGTTTACTCTTTCGAATTCAACATCCTTAGAGATCTTCCCGTCCCAAATCTTTCTATCAATAATATATTAATAGAAGGATAGATTATTCTATCTTATAAAATCAAATTCTATTTAATCTTACTAATTCAAATCCAGTATTATTTATTATTATACTCTATGAGTCGTAAGATATTTCTACACCATAGTCTATAATTTTAGTATTAATTACTTTTTGCTAGCTTTCTCTCACGAACCTTGACAATGACATACATCTGCCATAATCCGTCTATGGTATAGTTTGTTATGACAGATGCTTTGTTTATTTACATTTTAATGAATTACTCACTATTTTATTCAATAATTAAAGATCTGAGATAAAATTGCTGGTAAATCTGTTCTGATAAGAATGACCCATGTATGCCTACGTGATATTAATAAGGTTTGTACCCAAGCATACCATAATAATTGTGAATTATAACGAAATGACCTTCTGTTCCGTTACATGGTATAGCGCATCTACGTTTTCGAATAGCAAAAAACATTGCACAACCATATTCGAACCCATCTTAAGATCAGACGGTAGAGTCACTACCACGAGACCACCAGGTCTTTCTACTAGTACTGTAAACCTAGATAAATAGCATTGTTATTGATTGCGGGTTCGATTCCCGCCGCAGGACAAATGCTTGTATGATCTGCAAATATTTGTTTTAGATCTGGGTGTTTCTATGTGTAATAAGTATGTATATAAAAAAAAAAGCTATGTAAGTAGTATATCAGTTATGTGGTACCCATAACACAAGCTCTGCTTACTTTGGGGCCAGATGATGTTGTGTGAAATGTCCGGCATTATTTATTGTTATTATTATAGTTTCGGGTAATCTTTTAAACTGCATTTTAATCCTTACACTCACAGATGGATCATTCAAAAAAGCGCTAGGACCAGGACGAGTTTCTTGTCAGTTCTTCTCGGGCTTGGGTTTGGAAGAATTAGCACCTAAACTCACCTAGTATGTAAGACGTTTCAAAGTCATCCTTGTGATTGTATTGAATAAAACTTTTTTTTTTTTTTTAAATAACCAGTGACGCAAGAATACTAAATCATAATCCAACTAAAAAGATTATACTTGTATGTTGACTACATCAAATATTGAATTAAATTTCAGGGCCTTGACGAGTAAGCCTATTATTATTAAGTTAATTCCTAGAATTACATAAGGCAGCCATTATTCAAGCATATGACATACTGACAAGCAATTTCTTTTTCTTTTTCGTTAATGGCATGTGTCATAATAATGAAAATTTTACCAATGTGAAGTGTTTATTGTATTATAGTCAGTTTGTTTGTTATTACAGTCATAGTCGATGGTCAATTGTCAATTGTCAAAAAATCAGACTGAAGTCGTCCAGAAATCGGCGTGGTACTACTGCGCTGTCTAATGGGCTCGCTTTACAGACGATAGAGCCTACCGTGCTGATGCTGATGTCGTACTTGAGCATGGCTTAAAGCTGTTTGAAACGAATAGAAAGAATAGCTTCAAGTCGTACGTCATCCGAGTAGCTGCCAAGTACCTGGACGGATTATCATCATTACATAGTATAAAACAAAGTCGCCTCCCGCTGTCTGTCTGTCCCGATGTATGCTTAGATCTTTAAAACTATGCAACGGATTTTGATGCGGTTTTTTTGATAGATAGAGTAATTCAAGAGGAAGGTTTATATGTATAAAACATGCATAATATTGTAGAGAAAAACTGATAATTTTAGAGGTTTCTAATGTGAGGTCGTAAATGAACACATTTTTTTTGGCTTACATTGCAAACGCTGGCTGAACCCTACGAGATAGATCAAAATAATGTACTACACACCTTAAAAAGGTTTACACAAAAGTCCGCAATGGTATATGTCTATCTCTTAGTCTATGTTGTTCTCATAGATAACGTTGTATATAAAGACATTGAAACTAGCATAATTTAACTATCACGGTTTCATTTTATTGAACTTATCAGGACAGAAATTTAGTGATATTTAGTTTAGAAATGCAACAGTCAAATCACAACCATGGAGTATCTTTATACCACCCAAGCTCCTGCCCGTGGCTTCGCACGCGTGGTACCTACATAAAAAGTAGCATATGTCCTTCCCCAAGATACAATCCACCCCACACCATATTATATCAGGATCCGTTCAGCTGTTTAGATGTGAAAAGATAACAAACGAAAAAAAAATTTCGAATTTCTATCCAATAATAGGTCTTTATTTATGAAGTTGCAGTTCTGTAACTCTGGTTCTATAATAAAAACGGCAGCTTAATAGTTAAAGCTGTTTATAAGTATGGAAACATGAATGAGTTAAAATAATTACGTTTTAAAAACTAAAAAGAAACCGACTTCATTGAATGAAATATAAGCTCAAACTTCATTTCATACATTTTCAGTGGAAAGTAGATATATTTTGTATATAAAATATGGGTAGGCCAAATAAATGAGACAGCGAGGTATAGAAGAACATGAAAACATCATCGAAGTATACAGTTTTTAGATTTTCGTTTATTTTTCAGCTCGACCGATTTTAATAAAATTTTATGGGACCACCTGTGATGTATACCCTTTCAAACAAAAAAAGAATTTTCCAAATCGGTTCATTCGTTTTCGAGTAATCGGTGAACATACATAAAAAAAAAATTAGAAAAAAAAAGATTCCGACGAATTGAGAACCTCTTCTTTTTCTATAAAGTCGGTTAAAAATACGAGTGAAACTTACAATAGTCGCATATGACGTGTAACATCTGACATCTCACCTTGATAATAAGCAATATTAACATTATATCCTGAATTAGTTCAAATAACAACACATTTTTTAACCGACTTTATCAAAAAGGAGGAGGTTCTCAATTCGTCGGAATATTTTTTTATTTATTTTTTATGTATGTTCAAAGATTACTCGAAAACGGCTGAACCAATTTGAAAAATTCTTTTTTTGTTTGAAAGGGTATACTTCACAGGTGGTCCCATATAAATTTTATCAAAATCGGTCAAGCTGAAAAATCAACGAAAATCTAAAAATTGTATACATCGATGATTTTTTTATGTGTTTTCATACCTCGCTGTCTCATTGGAGCGGTGCGTTTATTTGGCGTACCTATATTATATATGTACAAAATACATCTACTTTCTATTAAAAATGTATTATAAGCTCAAATTTCATTAAATGAAGTCGGTTTCTTTTTAGTTTTTAAAACGTAATTATATACACAACACTATAGGTGAAGCGCACAGCTGATGCGTTTTTCTCTATTTTCCTTTCTCTTTTTCGTCACACATACGCACTCAATGTTGGCTGATAGTACCTACCAACCTCTCGGAAAATGCATGGGTACCATCTGACGGCCAACTCAGATGGTACCACACTTCACACTTCCGTCCCTTTTCACGAAATCACTCCCACAGATTTCAGGAAAGCCAGAGGAAAGGTATCATATAAATATCGTTACTAATATTAGCCTGGTATACTTCCATCCTTATTGAAAGTCGGTCAAAAACTGGGCCGAGGGCACTTTAATTTTAATTAGAACTATTATTTCGGGTAAAATTATTGCTTCACAGACTGATAACAGTAGCGTGAGAATTACGCCCTATTAATAACGTTCAAGTGTTATAATCGTTTTTGGAGCGATAAAATGGCCGCGTTTGAAATAACAGATTGCGTTGGTAAAAAACTACATAAGTCAAATCGTATTTCCTTAAATACCTAAATATGAATCGTCGTCATGAATCAATCGATATGTAGTTTTTGTAATATTATGTTTATTATTTCTTGTATCATAATAAAACTATTTATTTAAATATAAAGGTCTTAATGACGCCTACATATTTCAGCATTTTGAAGTCGAGAACCTGAGCCCCTGAGGAATAGGAGCCATGTTTTCAAAATTATTTCACGGCTTCTTCAGATGCATTGCGTGATCCAAGAACTGGCTCCTATCTGGCTCAGCGTAAAAGCATTGCCATTCAACGAGGCAATGCCGCCAGTGTCTTGGGAACGCTGCCCTCTGCCCTCGCTGCCTTCTTTAGAGTCTAAGTCAAAGACAAATGATTGTATTCAATTCAATCACAAGGATTACTTTGAATTGACTTCTACTTTTTCTTCTTCGTCAATGGCATGTGACACATGCCACAATAATGACACACAATAATGACAATTTTACCAGTGTCAAGTGTTTATATTGTTTATAGTATGTCATATAGTCGTATCTAGTCGTTCATTGTTATTTTATGTAAAAGGCACAATGCCTTTTATATAACTACGGATTATCTCTGCTCAAATTTATTTTTAATTAATTATTAAATTTATTATTATTAATGGTTTAATAGAAAGAAAGAAACACACTTTTATTCACACATGTGTCAATAACTCAAGCGAATGTACTAATAAAACCAAATACAACTAGAGAAAAATAAATAATATATGAACGCAATGTTTGCTTCAAGACGACAAAAGAAAATCCATTGAACATGCTAGATGAACTTTGGGTGTCAATAGCATTGCCACTATAAAATAGTCCCACAGTTAAGCATAATAAAGTCTACACTGCACTGACCTCCTTTATCGTAGTGAAGACAAAAATAACTACCTACGTCATCTACTTAGTCTAGAACTCCTCAAGGCATCGTCTAGTAACTCTATACGCTATTGATTTACTTTAACTATTGAGTAATTCAAGGCTGTCGATTTCGTTTACCAACCACTTCAAAATGACAATGTTTTTACAATGGCGATGAAAAATATTTGAGTAACTTAATACTCAATCTAAACTATTATGAAGAGAAAGATTTGTATTTTACAGGTTTGTGTATTTGTAATGGATAATCTGTCATTTTAATTTTCACTAAAAACGGGATATTTACCATGATATAATATGATAAACACTAGACCACTAAATAAACAGTCTCGTGATCATGGCGGATGCAACTGTGCTGAAATATCGGGATGCAGAAAAACTTATTAATAAAAAAAATATATTCAAAACCATTATAGTTTTAGAAGCTGTAAAAACTATTTAACTCTATTTAAAAACTATTTCAACTTTGAAAATCTACGTTAACAGCAAGTAACATAACTGTATTTTATTTAAAAAAATAAAAGATCCTCACGATAATTGCAATAGTGTAACCTATCAAAACCTTACCTATAAAAGTCATTTTAGCGTGCGCTGCATAAACGATTGATGATATATAAAATAATGGTTTACATGTTTATGTCCTCATCATAACCCATAATAATGATCCTAGATGAGTGCTGCTTGGAGACTGATGATGGAGACGACTGCGATAGTCAAATTATTGGGGGTTAGTCCCCCTGCTGACTAACAGAAGAGCTAGCAATAGAGAAAGAAAATTTGAAACAACCCCGGCTCGGTGCCAGCCGTTATGCACCTGCAACCGAACCGACACCGCAACTCGTCTTTCCTGTGGGTTCTGTCAGCAAGATCGAGAGGTTAGTTTGGGTACCTAGGAAGACCTGCGCTGTCATACAGAATCCTAGGCAGAGTGGCGTCAGTGGAGAGGAAACTTCACCCACCTCAGCTTTGCTGGAGTGGATCGATGAACAAATGTTTTTGTTTACTAATAACTGCTCTGTAGCTTGACTGACGCTACCTAAATCATCTTCAACAGATGATCTAAGGCCAATGTTGATAAGCCTCATAAAAGTCCCTTAGGCAATATGTCTAACTAAAACAAAAATAAATTGGTTGTCTGTAAAGTCGGTTTACGAACGATAGTTTAACGTGACAACAAGCCGATCGTGCCTTTTGCTCGCTCGTGCAGCGCTCTCGCTCGTTACAATGAGCGCAACGGGCAATGAGTGTAACGGGACAATGAGTTATCCTTTTACGTGCGTGCAGCCGGCGCTCATCAATTTATTAGACGTTGTCACGTCAATGCTTTTGTTATAATAACTGCTTTTTGTTGAAATTATCAATCGAAACACGGGTAGAAGTGCACCCAGAAGTGTGAATATTGGACAGGTCGCATGTACTCAATAAGTTTATTGTTTCCTTAAGTATACCAGGGTAGTATGTATGTACTGAATCGTCTTTCCTGCGGGTCCTGTCAGCAAGGTCGAGAGCTTCCATTAAGGCTTACATAATAGCTGCTGCCCGCGGCTAAGCACGTGTGTTCCTACATCAAAAGTGGGCTATGTCCTTCTCCAAAGTCATATATCTCTATACCGAAATTCATCAAAATTGGTTCAGCGGTTTAGGCGTGAAAACGTAACAAACAGACCGACATCATCGAACCGTAATTGGAGTCGAAACGTAGACGGATTGAAATAGAACGGTAACCGTTGTAATTTAACAGAATTGCGTCCCTGTACTCAATTCTGTTAATTTACAACGGTGGGGTTATCGAAGTGGTTCTTATGGACCATACTAGTGAGACAGAAGAGATATAGGTTACCTATAAGATAAGTCATTATTATTACCAATTGTTTCAATGTAGTTAATTATTTTTTTTAAATACATACTTATGATACCTACTATAATATAACACCTAGACACTGAAACATCTATGTTCAATACAAAAATTATGCCCCTGAGAAATCGTTTCGATTTCTCAGGGGCATAATTTTTGTTAGGCATAATTTTTGTTGCACAACTGCGCAAAAGGCAGAGCTACTACCAACTGCGATGACATGTTAGAAATAAAAAATGTAGGTACCTACTAAAATATCCATTACAGAAATCTACCACAATAGGAAATCAGAGTATGAAGCCATACAACGCGGCCATAAACAATGTTTATTATCAAAAGTTGCGGTGCGAGAAATAAACCAATTTAGAATAGAATAGATTTTAGAATATTTAGATAAAGCTTGTACTCTATCATAAGTTGCCTTTAGCAATAACACGACTACCCCTAAATGACTTCAAAGGGACATAAAAATATTTTTTGAGTGTCACCCATTCTACAACATCAGCGAATACATGAGCTGTTCCCATGTGGTACCCATAACACAAGCTCTGCTTACTTTGGGGCCAGATGATGCTGTGTGAAAATATCGTGTGTAACTATTATTATTATTATCATTAATTTTGCCAGTGTCAAGGAGATTGTTTGATAATAAAGTCTTAGTCGATCGTCATTTGTCTATTCTAAACGTCATCGCGAAATGGCCGTCGAGAACTTTCTCGGGATTCCTCGTCGTCAAATCACATTGCACCATAATACACTTATAATTCAATTGTCCATACTTGTCCTATGAAGTTACAATTTATTTATTAAAATTTCGCTATGATTACTGAATAAAACATGCAATCACACGAGAACTAATTAACAATAATAAAAGTGCTATATTACTTCATGAAATTAACAGAAAGATATGGACGAATGAACATTATGTTCCAAGGTACTCAAATGTACAACAAACTACCACACAAAATCAAAGAATGAGTAAGCCTAAACATGTTTAAAAAACAGCTCAAACAATTTATCGTAGACTCAATCTAAAATTCCTAATTATAACACTAATAAAATACTACTTAAATATTCATAATAAGGCTCATTTCTAAAATAATTTACTTATGCATGTTTTCTATACGATTATTAATAATAAATAAATTTACCTTTAAATTGTACATAATCAACAAAAAAAAAACTCCTATTAAAATCTTAAAATAACGATTGTCTCTCGAACTGTAATACTAAAACATAGTGGGCTTGTAAACAGTACACTTTTTTCACACCACCTTACGCGCTCGGCGCTTACATACACACAAACACACACACACACAGCTCTGCACTCTGCATTCAATCGCAGTCTATTTATAATAACAAGTAAACACACAAGTTTATAATAACGAGTAAAGTGATGGTAGTAAAAAAACTTACGCTTCATAAACTATTCGACTACCCTATTAATTCTGTTATAGTTTGAGTGTGTCGATATATTCCTATCTTTTGAAATTACGTTTCTTTTGCAAACAAAAACCTTGCTACTTACCTAGTTATTAAGTTATAGTTTTTTAAGTACTGCATACTTTGCCACTAGCTTAACAAAATACCTACTTATGTACATTAGTTATGTACCAGTTAATTAAGTAATTTAATTTTCATTAAAAGTGAACTGTATCTTTGTTCTTATGAGAATAAACTCTTTAAACCGAAATTACAAACGAAGAATCCTGTTTAAATCTATTGCCATCTTTGTTCGTTGACAAATGACAAACCATACTTAAACGCCAGGGTCTTTAGCGTCTTGTTTTTAAACACAAAGTAGATTCTTTTCTTTTTACTAAATAATTAACTTCCGTTTTCATTAATTACAGTGACACATTACCGGTTAATGAATATACCAGCTTAAAGGAAACAGTAATTATAACTAACCAAATATTTATTATTATGTTCGGGGATACTGTTTCAAGTCACGCGAAAATATATCTTGACACATTCATTAACTTTGTAATATATTGTTATTAGTTGTAATATTACGCCTATAAAAACACTGTTTTAGACTACAAAGAAATTTGGAATAAATATTTCAGAAAACATATTTTAATGTCAGAACATTTAGAACTCAAAGGAATTGAAACGTTAAGTCACTTTATTCAATAGAAATCGTCTGTAAATGGCTGAAACATGTTTTGGAATGAACGATACGCCTCAAGTAAAACAAGAACTGGCAAATGGTGAAATGAATATTTTATATCGAGCAAGAGCTATATTGTTACAAGACTGAAATTCAGAGTAGGTAACAAAATTCAAGTTCGCAGAAGCCGAGTTTTACAGGATGAAGTTCATTGACTTTAAAACAATAATATGTATTATTTCATTTCTAAATGTAGGTAGGTTATATCCATGATTGATGTATCACTTATTGACCGAGCGAAGATGGTGTTTCCGTTTCAGCTCGCAAAAATGCTTTCGTATGTCCGTCTGTCCGGATGTTCTCCTCTACATGTCGCATTTCTCAACCGATTCTCGTGAAATTTTGTGAGTAGGTTTTGTAACTATACATATTTTTTTGTCGATTAAATTTTTTGAAATTTTTCAAAATGGCGGAGATATGGGCGTTGAAAACGTAAAAGAATATTTCAGTCATTTCGAAAAATGTTCGCGTGGTTTACAGCTCACAGAGCCACTAGTATTTATTATATCACTAGGGCCTTATAAATGCTTATTAACTTGAACACTGTTTAAGACTTGCTATCTATCTGTTACTATCTTACAAAAAGGATTGTTTTCGTACAAACGAACTACAAAACTGCGTGGTATTAACTGAACTGACTCTTACTCTGACTGTCTGAATGGAAGCTCAAGTTAGCTTGATTTTAAAAATATTTTTGCAGTATATACTCGTACATAAAAAAATTGCTTTTCACATTTCACACATGAAAAATTACCCAAACTGAGCTTGTGTTTTAGGTACCACATGACTGATATTTATACTACCTATATACTTTTTTTTTAACTTACATGTTGTACATAGAAATACCCAGACCATTTATTTACTCATTATGTAGTTAGATTTTTCCGCTTATTATACGGCCATAATTGGCTTACACGATATGATGCTAACGGAAAGAAATATATTTATTTACAATTTCGGATAACATGAACGTTCTTATTTTGAAACCTACATCAATTTGGAACATTTGATTAAGCAAGATTTTCTTTTGGTAGGTACTTGTTAAATAACTGTAAATATTTAATGTATATTTAAATACTTTGGTACTTAACATTGTTTGTTTAAATATTAAGCAAGTACTTAGTAAAAGAGGTAACTAGATATTTTTATTTATATTCTGATAAAAAGTTATAACAATATTGGTAAAACAAAGGATGATATATTTTCAGTAGTATATCAGCTTATTACTGACGACCTCTGAGGCGCAGTGGGCTAAGGTCCGGCTGAGACACAGAAGGTTGCGGGTTCGATTCCCGTCACGAGACAAATGTTTGTATGATCTGCAAGTATTTGTCTCGGGTCTGGGTGTTTCTATGTATAATATGTATTTACAAAAAAGTATTTAAGTAGTATATTAGTCATGTGGTACCCATAACACAAGCTCTGCTTACCTTGGGGCCAGATGATGCTGTGTGAAATGACCGGCATTATTAACAGGTGTTTATAAAAAAATATTAAACCGTTGTACCCATAGAAGATGACATTACGCGAGTTCGAATGTAGAAGCTGCAAGGGTAATATCTTGGTGTACTTAATTAGACCAAATATAGGATTAGAGAAAGACCAGGTCAAGAGTATACTGTATACTCTTGATCTGGTCTTTCTCATGGCATCTATGAGAAAATTGATGAAAGTGAAAGAAGAAAAAGATGAATGCAAGTGACAATCCGCAGTCTGCTTACTCCTTCGGAAAACAGTTGAGATTTTATGTGTATGTCGCCACTTAGATGATTTAGGATAATTTTAATACTTATTGAGCTTAAATTGAGAGAAGCATGATAAGTGACTAAATATTAAGAGAAAAACGGTAGTTTAGGTGTATTTTTACGTTCCATGGGTGATTCCAATACTCACGTGATTCCAATAATACTCAATAATACTCACGTGATTCCAATGATAAATTTTCTTTGATCTGTGGTGGTCTGGTACTGAATTATTGGCAAGGGATGTCATACTCGCATGGAATAAAGATCTCTATGATCTCGGATAGGATATTTACTATAAATTTGATGGTGAAGTGACTAGTTCATTCTTACGTCATTTCCGATGAACTTTTCGAGGGATAATGTTTTGATTTGTTAGTATAATACTCAGATGTATTACATGTGCAAATAAAAAAATATATTGAGGTCATTTTGCAGTTCTTGAAGTGTAAATAGACTCAGTGAGTCAATTTGAATTTTGAACTTTCGGTTAACAACTTTTTTTCCCGGAATTTAGATTTTCGCATATAAACTCGATGGAGATTTAGAATCTTTTTAATGTGAGAAAACATTATAGTAGGAATATTAAACATAAAACGACTGCCGACGGCCATTTCGTGGTTCAGCTGAGGTACGATAGTGCAATATTGCGCAACTGTTATATTAACTAGGGATTGACCACATTAAAGATTCGATACCTTTATAACAAATGTATGCGTCATTTTATACCTTCCATTGAAATATACGCCTGGCTCAGCCTGATTCATAGTTCTTTGAATCATCACTGTTGATGATGGCGGATGAAAAATCAGTGTTAAGACTGTTGAACAATTAATACACTGAGGATTGCGATTACCAAAGGAAACGACCTTTATGACGACTGCATCACTCACGATTGCGTCACTGTCACATCAGGACCTTGGCCTACTGGGGTGAAGGTCCTTCTGAGACGCAGAAGGTTGGGGGTTCGATTCCTGCACAAGACAAATCAAAACAAATGTTTGTACGATCTACAAGTGTTTGTCTGGGGTCTGGGTGTTCTAAGTATAATAAGTATAAATTTTCAAAAAAACAAGTATATAAGTCATGTGGTTCCCATAACACAAGCTCTGCTTACCTTGGGGCCAGATGGTGCTGTGTGAATTGTCCGGCATTATTTATTAATATATTTTTAATTATACGTTTATTTATTACGACTGAACTACAAGTTGAATCAAGCCAAATGTTGGTCTTTTGAGACTTATAAAGTAAAAATTGTGACTTTGGAGACTATTACGATGATTACAATTTTATTTGATATTCATATAGTGGAGTGGAGTGGAGTTAAAGTATGGTTTGTCTTAGTCATTATAATGTTAATAAATAGAGATGGCAAATTATTTTAACAACACATTAGCTATTGTGCGGTTATATGATAGACCTACATATATGACGCCGAATTTAGGGGATGTTTTGACGTGTAACGGTGGCAATTCGGTTGGTTCATTTCTAAAATTAGGAATTGTCTAAAATATATTTTAGTTAGTCATAGCATTTGTAAAACCTATTCGGTTGGTACCATCTTACTAAATTAGGAACGCCTAATTAAATAAGGATAAGTTGGTAACGTTGGTGGATAAGTTGTAAATTAATTCTGTTGGCACCTACCTAACAAATTTTAGCTAAAATTGGGTTTAGACTGTCAAATGAAACTTTGGTATCCTGCTGTTACCAACTTATCCTAATTTAATGATATCTAATTGAATTAAGCGTTCCTAATTTAGTTAGATGGTACCAACCGAATATGTTTTACACATGCTATGACAAACTAAAATATATTTTAGACAATTCCTAATTTTAGAAATGAACCAACCGAATTGCCAATAGTATTCTAAAGAATGTCACGGATAGTCAAATTTACTACACTACTTACAAAACATTTCTTATTCTGCAAAGCAATCCCAACTTGGCTATCTTGAGACTTTTTATTCTAAATATTTGTTCCGCAAGACTTTTCACCAATAAATCCTATCTCATTTCCCTTAAAGCCTCTGATTTTAGGAAATAAGTAACAAAAACGGAAGCCGATAATGATGATGATACAAACGCTTATCGTGAAATTGAATCCGAGATTTAGAACTCTCAATAAACTCACTTTGTGTTTCGTCAAAGACGTTTTGATGAAGTTTCTTGTTGACTACAGAGACTAACAAATCTTTGATCACTAGCAGTGAAAAGATTTCAAGTGAGCTTCTATAATCAATGGCCTATTTTGATAATGGAGTCTAAAATTATAGTCACCTCCCGACTTATTAAAATTGAGGCGTTAAAATTAGTACTCTTTACAAAATAAAACTGATATTCGACAAAATTATATTTGATGCATTATAGATATTTTGTTTTATTGTTTTCTATGTGTTGTGTGTTTCTAGTATAATATGTATATATTTACAAAACAAAAAAATGTATATGTAGTATATTAGTCAGGTGGTACCCATAACACAAGCACTGCTTACTTTGGGGGCAGATGATGCTGTGTGAAATGTCCGGCATTATATATTTACTTATTTTAAATTTGAATTACATTGTCTTACCAGCAAGGGACACATACACGACAATGGATTTACATATTTATCATTTATGATTAATATATGAAGTAATATATACCTACTGTGAAGCCTAGGCCTAAATAAAATATTTTTATATAGTTTTACAATATTCATTAAAACATTATTTGAAAATAATTTTCCACTAACACATTTGTTCGTCTAGGTATTAAAAAGACTTATGTTATCCCAGACCAAATACCATATTTCCATTACTTTAAAATCGATTGCAGGGCTCTCACAAACCAACACATTTTTCACATTAATATATAATATAATGAATACGAAAAAAGAGTTTTGGAAATAAGACAATAAAAATGACATAGGTACAAAGTGTATCCTCTTGTTGGAGATACTGGTTCCTATAAATATTCCAAACCGTTCGGAAAAACGCTCTGTTGCCATAATTTCCCATAAGACTATGTGAATGTTGAATAAATACAAAATGCGTATCTCTCGTGAAAAGGGACGTATTTCGCGTTTTCCTTTGAACAAAATTTTAGCTTGAGTAAAGCATTCAGTTGAGACAATATATAATTTTATATATCTATTTGACTTAAACATTTTTGAGCTGATGGACATATTTTTATGAATAACTGTAGGCATTATCGCAAAAAATTTAAATATCAATATATAGAAAATCGTCTAACGTTTCAATTTATTAGGTAGGCACAAAGCTATATTTATTATAGTTTTTTTAAATATATAGGAATAACCGATCGGCATTTTTAAAACACTGACCACTGTCTCATAAATAATTCATTTTGATTTTAATGTAGCTATTTCTCCAAATATTTATTTTATTCATTTAATTTATTTCATTTGTTATGCCGTATTTGTTAAAACAATCCATAATCGTTAGTAAGTAAGTAATTATCATATAAATTATAAATCAAAAAACCTTTAAATTTAACCGCAATTACAGATAAAAAAAAATAACATACCTTTTTTATTCCAGATTTAAATGCATTAAAACTAATCACTAATACTGACACTTTTACACTCAATTTTAATATACCAATTTTTTTACAGTATCTACTCCCATCACTGTCACTTATCACTAGATCATTTCACAGAAAATAAAAAAAAACACATCGCATTCGGAATACAAAATTGACGTGAACTCGATCTGTCGCCGTCATGCGTCCAACTCCCGAGACCAGCGAAAACGTACTGGTTTGCGTATACTATGGTGCGAGGGAGACAACAGCAGGGTTGAAATCTATAAGCTTATAAACGCTGCAAGACTTGCAGGCATCAATAGTTAAAAAAGTTTGATATATGACCTTGGCTGAAATGTTTAAGCACTGTCCGGCGCGAATCAATCGTTTTTGCCCGATACCCCGGAATTGATACCCAATTATATAATTTATTTTAAATATTGTTAAAAAATATTAACTTTTTTTTAATAGATGACAAATCTGGGCGATAAAGAAACTACACCTGAATGAATTCGCAAAAGCTACTTTATATGTGTTATGTTATTGTGTTAAATAGTAATATAAATTAATGATAATTTGTAATAATTAATAGAATTAAGACTACACTACATTTTTGATAAACACGAGCTTTACTCACGTATTATTTTGTCGATGGAGGCACCAACACTGTTTCAATTAATTTAGAGAATCTTCATCAGGGTGAGTTTGATCCGCAATTGCGGAAGACAAGCATTGAGCGAGCTGTAAGAAGACATTAATAAATTCTAAAGTGGGCTAGGAGAAAAAGTGTTTAAGTCATTTATGGGGAACACGGTGCGCTTCTATGATAAGCTTCCTGAAAATGCTAGTAAACTACCTATTAAGAAATTTAAAGCATACATAAAAGGTAGTCTTTTGAAGAAAGCTTATTATAATATAAATTCCTATTTTATTGATAAGAATGCATGGCGCCATGTCGCTCTGCCCTCAGACAGTTAACTGACACACTTAAAATGTATAAACTCTCTTGTATTAGTATTTCGTAGTTATGGTAGTTATAAGATGGATCATGTAAAAAAGAGTTTCTTGCCGGTTTTTCTCTGGCTTGGGTTAGGATGAACTGGCACCTAAATTCACCTAGTATGTAAGACGTTTCAAAGTGATCCTTGTGATTGTATTGAATAAAGTATCTTTTGACTTCGACTTTGAGTTCTAGGGTTGGTAAATACATAACCCGTTCAGTTTTGCTGTCGATGCCATAAAAACGATGCCATCTATATGTTTTAGCATGTAGGTAATCGGTTTGTCTGATAGAAATTGAAATCGATAAAACCACTGATTATAGAACTTTTTACATGAATCATGTCATCATCATCATCATCATCATCAGCCCATAGCAGTCCACTGCTGGACATAGGCCTCCCCTAATGAGCGCCATTACATCATTGAATCATGTCATAAGTTTATATATTTCTTTATTTTTGTTTTGTAAGATGTTCTTAATAATGTTTTAATTATTATTTTTGAGCAACAACATGAAGATATTAGACCATTAATTTAAAAATAAGGAAGGAAGGAAAATATTGTGGAATAATAAATTTCGATAATTTCCGGAACGATATTATATTGTGCTAACAAGATATATATTTTTTACGGTTTCCTTAATATCAAATCTTTCGTGACTTTTAAACTAAGAAAAGTTTTACCTCATTATAAAATATGTTATCCAAGTAAACGAAATGTAAATACTTTGCTTTCCTGTGACTTTCCAGTAACGTTTACGAATTTCGAAAAATTATAATATACTAAAAAGCGTGAAATAAAAACTTAAAAAACCGACTTACAAAAAGGAGAAGAAGAAGGAGAATTCTCAATTCAGTTGTATTTTTATGGGTTCAAGTTTCTTTTTGTCGGTTTTCTTTTTAGTTTCATAAACAAAATTATATTGTTATTATTCATTCATTTAAAATGTTAGTAATATAAGAGAGGAAACTTCAAACTACTCTAATAGCACACAAAGGACTCACTAAAGTGGTTTAGAGACAGAAATTGCCAACATTTTTTGATAAACGATCTGCGAGTAGGTACATCTTGAATTTTATAAGCCTTTAGTAACGTGTCTCAGGAGTGAAGTTTCTTTTACGCAGCAAACGATACTACAACGTACATTTAAGATAATATATAAAATAATAAATTATCATTGTTATTATCAACCCATACTGTCCCACTGCTGGGCAATGGCCTCTCCCTATTCTTGCCATTCATCCCTCTCCCGCGCTAATATTGTCCAGTCAGCGCGGAATTTGAGCTCGTCCCTCCACCTGGTTCGCGGTCTGTCGCGGCGTCGTTGTACCGTATCAGGGCACTCCGTGGTCAGTTTGGCCCACTGGTCTCCCGACATGCGGCAGGCATGCCCAGTCCAATTTGAGCTTACGTACTATGTACATACAAGGTACGCTATACGTATTGTTATGTAAAATTTTCTACGTACGTTTTAAGCTTTTGCGATCTGAATATATATTTTTATAAACAGTTCCTTTACCGTGGTACTATTTAAATGTATTATTAATGTGTGGAGCAAGCAGTGGGTCAAGGTCCAGTTGAGACGCAGAAGGTTGTGGGTTCGATTTCCGCCGCGAGACAAATGTTTGTAAGATCTGCAAGTATTTGTCTCTGGTCTGGGTGTTACTGCGTATAATATGTATGTATTTCCAAATAAAAATTTCAGTAATCAGTCATGTGGTAATCAGTCACCCATAACAATGCTTACTTTGGGGCCAGATAATGCTGTGTGAAATGTCCGGCAAAAAAAAAATATTGTTTTGATATCCGTGGTACCTTAAAAAATATATAACTAAATTGAATTCACATAATTATGTTCGTTGAAACTAATTGGTTAAGTTATGAGAGAGTATAGAAATTAACGCGCTGGGCGAGCGAGCACAGCGAGCGTACCGCAGAAGCAAGTACCAAATTGTAGAATGCTCTATCAATGGTATCAATGTAGGTATGAATATTTTCACCAATTCTTCACAAGTTTATAAAAGTAACGTTTGTCCAATATATAAAATAATGCATCACAAGTTAATAGTAGATAATTGATTCAGGCGTGACTTTGCGAAAATCCATTACAAAACATTAAATAAATGGACAAATATTTAGTTATTTTTAGCTATTTTTATTTTTAGTACTATAAGTTAGTACTAAATATTTTTATTACCTAACGCTTGGCTTTTCAATTGCGGGCGGGATCCCTCCCGCCCGCAATTGAGGTGCATGCGTCTGCATCGTGTCTAACTCTTTGGGAATCGATTGGCGGAATAGTACTAAATATTTGTCCATCTATTTAATGAAGTTAATATAGCACTTATCATTGGTCACAAAAAAGTCCCTAATGCTATGTGTCTAAATATTATAGTTAATTTTATTTTTTATTTTATTTATTTTATAACTTTAAAAAAACTTACAGCTAAGTACATAATATGACTAATAATATATAATTATGCATACTTACTGAAAGTAATTTAAATTTGATGGCCGATTACAAGTTTCCACATATAAATTTAAGAAAATATTAATTTAAAACAGTAAAAGTAGACGACTGTTATAAATAATTTAGAATTTAGATTAAAAGAAAGAATATATTTAATAAATTTGTTCCACTAAAAATAGTCACAAGTCACATTTTTTTTAATGAAAAATACACGTCAATCTAAACACGTAGAATCAAAAGATGCTGACATTCGTATCATAATCTATATATAATTACGATACGAATCATAATCTATATATTTTAAAATTTATAAAGAAATATTGAACAATATCTATATATTAATACGTGAAGCATAAACATTGTACCCTTTTTTTCGAAAATTGCGCGGACGGAGGAGTATGAAATTTCGCACACTTACAGTTTATATAGAGGAGTGCAAAATGCTAATATTTTTTCAAAGGTCGAATTTTGACGAGTGGCGTGACTAGTATTAACTCCAAATAAATTGTTTCATGATTAAGGTTGATGTACATACATGTTAATTACAACTTGAAATTGCACCTGTACGAAGCCGTGGCGGGTGGTTTATATATTGTATTTATATTGTATATTCTTCTTCTTATCGTGTCACTAGTTATTTCTAAGTAGTGTGGTGAAAGGATTAAAGTGCACCTCAGAGGCTCCTTACATGCACTTAGGTAACCCTTAATGTAAGCTTTCGACCTTGCCGACAGGTCGCGCAGGAAAGATGAATCAGTATGCGGTGTCGGTTCGGTTGCAGGTCCATATCGGCTGGCACCGAGCCGGGCTTGTTTCAAGTTTTCCTTCTCTATTGCTAGCTCTTCTGTTAGTCAGCAGGGGGACTAATCCCCAATAATTTGAAGACTTGCAGTCGTCTCCATCATCAATATCCAAACAGCACTCATCTGGTATTAGTTACACGTAGAAATCCTCACTCGAAGTGTTACATAATTCAGCGAAATTTGCTCGTACCAACCCGATTTTACAGTCAGATGCGGGTGCAGAGCCATTTTTGATGATCCTCAACTGATCGTTCTAGAGTAGGTATAGCGGATGATAAAAGTAAAAAACTTAAAAAATAAAATTTATTTTTGTAATAAAATCATCTGAAGGGATGACAGGTGTCATGTCAAAATTATCTATTACAATTGTATCTTCTATAGTTACAGAGATATTGGAATTTTCACAGCATTTTTGCCTCTTAGCTTATCAGTTGCAGCATTACACTCGAAGCAATAATCTGCTTTATCAACTGAAAAATAAGGTCGAAACTCGCGTCTAATGTTCCAGTTAATCCGCGTATCTGTTACTGTTATTGCAAGGGTGTCCGCTTCTTCTAAAGCGTTATTTGTGTGAAGATTACGAGTTATTTATGTGTTACGGCCCTAGAACGTTGTTTTGGGAATTCTGGACAGAAAAGGTAAATATAATGCAAAAGACCGCAGGTTATCAAAGGTAGAACTGTTATTAATTATGAAACAATATGTGTTTAAGTTTCCAGTTTTTTTTAATTTTTATTACGAGAATTTCATGATTTTTTTATTAGAATACAGTTTATTTCAATTTGCCATTCAACGTGGCAATGCCGCCAGTATCTTGGGAACGTTGCCCTGAGGCAGTGATCTGGATCAGTTGAGCTATCTTTAGATCGTTTTAAACGGTCCTTAGATAGCTCAACTGTTTGACGTGTATTTTATATTATTATATACATTTCTGTTATTATTTCTGTTAATAAAAATATTATTTCAAATTTGATACGTTCAAACCTGACTTGAATAAAACTGGTACCTAAATGTATTTTTTTTCTTTTACCCAACCTGCTATCTTACGAAACTTTTATAATTGAAATATTTTGTACATTAAACAAGTGTGTTTTTAAATTTTGTAACGTGGAGTTAGAGAATTGGATTATTTTTAGGCTCACACTTTTGTAATATACAATTTTTCTTTGCGTGAGTTATTTTTATTCGTAACTTTTGGTATTTTTGTTATTCAAATGAAGCTTGTGAATGAAAAGTTTGTGTTTCTTTGTAATTCGATCTTTAATTTATATAAAAGGTTGCCACGATATGAAATTACAATTGACGCACGACTTTATTTTAAAGACTTTGTGACGTCTTATTAATAAACAATTTATTCATTTGGCATTCCCAAAAGTAACATCAAGAGATATGCTATTCATGAAGAAGAAGACGCTAGTGGTGTTTTTCAAAATATACCTAAACTCACCTAGCACGTAAGATGATTCAAAGTAATCTTTAAGATTGTATTGAATAATACTTATCTGGATCAGTTGAGCTTGAGCTATCAACTCGAACTGAGCGATCGTTTTAACTGTCCATAGATAGCTCAACCGTTACTCATGTATTTTATATTATTATGAACATTTCTGTAACTAATTGTTTAAACCTTCTTGTATACCTAAAAAAACCAAAACTTATTTGAATTTCAAAACAGTGCAACTTCAGTAAAACTTGTCTGAAAATAATAATCCCATAAAACAATAAGTCATCATCCCTGACTGATCAGATCGACTGACGCTTACATGAGTGTGTAAAAGGCGCCTAAACACGGCTGTTCTATCTTGATCTAAATCCCTACTTTCTATTTTTGTACACTTTCACGGAGACGGTACTGAAATCTGTTAATGATGCTTTAAAGTTTTATTCGGCCATGTGTTTTATACTTGAATGCCTTTAAAATGCTTTGGAATTATTTAGTTTATTGATTGGTTTAAGAGGTAATAAAGAGGATTGTGAGATCACGCATCTGTGTAAATAAATATAGCTAGTCTTAAGCTAATGTTTTATTCTACGCACTACACAAAAACATTACACACTTTGAAAGTGTCCCTGATTCTGTTGTTTCTTCGGACTAACTAAAATGTTGTAAAACACAAAGGATCTTATTTTGTTTGCACCAAAGTCTGAATTAGAATAACACCTTAAATTTACTAAATTATTAATAATAAATATTGGTTGACAATGCCCACAACACCATCTAGCCCAAAACTAAGCATAGCTTGTATTATGGTGACCAGATGACTGATAGAAAACTTTATTTTGTTTAATACATACTTATGATACTTTATAACATCCAGACACAAAACAATCACCTATGCTCATCACACAAATGTTTGTCCTGTGAGGGAATCGAACCCTCAACCTACAGTGTAGAAGGCAGAGCTACTACCAACAGAGCTGAGAGGCCACTTAAAAGGAGGAAGATCTAAATTCTGTTGTATTTTTATGGATTCAAATTTCATTCAATAAAGTCGGTTTCTTTTTAGTTTTTAAGACCTAATTATTTTAAACCAAAGTCTGAATTAGAGTACTTAACTTATTATTTATATAAATTATAATTCTCACATTTTCTAAATTGACGAGTGATTGACGTGTTTGGGCCATCAATTATTTATTTATTATTTCTTGATTAAAACAGCGTAAAATCCCAGGCAAATCAATTCAATAATGAAACAAAATGTCTATTTTTACTGTCTAAACTGTTACTCTTATTTGGAATTTTGGTTCAAACAAACGATCGTTCATTATTTACGTTTTTTAGTTAATCTGGCAAAACAATACCAAGGAGCCTCTGTGGCGCACTTTAATCCATTCACCGCACTGGTTCGAAAGAAGAACACGATAATAGGATAAGAAGAAGATCAAGTTTATTTAGAAGCTATGGTTTTGGCGCGTCTCCTGCTAATGTTTTAACCTGATCGTTAGAATGAGTGACCTGAATGTATATTTTCATCTGAGCGTTTCTTTGTTTTAGAGGACACGCTAATCTATCTGACATAAAATAAATATTGTAAATAATATAATAAAACTTTTCTTCTCGTTGTGTAATTCATAAAATAAATTTTAAAATAAAAATAACTTTTCTTCTCGTGTCTCGGGACAATTTGACATTATTGTTAACTTCGTATATCATTAGAACTATTGAATCTATCATGGTTTTAAACATATTTTCTACTCAAAATGTGATATTTACCATTATTTTATTCTTGGATATAGCCATTCTCCATCCCTTTCCAGTTTGTTCTATTCTGAGCCTCTCGGGTGCACTGATTTCCGGCTACCGTAGTAATATAGTCACGTCAGCGGCGGAACGATCGGCCGCAAACTCTCCTTTCTCGTCTTTTTCGTTTCTTTTTTCAGGCAAGTGCAAGACTCTCTCGCTCCAGCGGTAATCGTTCGTTCTGGCGACGTGACCTGCCCGTGAGGAAAAACGGCTGAAACTGAAGTGGAAATCCACTTCAAACTTGCAGCCGTTTTTCTGCTTCCATTAGTTTGGTCATATATACTTCATTTTAGAGCTCTTGATATTATCTCGGAGTTCTTCTTCTTCTTAAGACCCATCATGTTTTTTTTATTACTATGTCTGTTATGCATTTTGATGGAGGCACCAACATTGTTTCGATCCCTCTAGAGAATCTTCATCAAGGAGTTTGATCCGCGGCCCTCACGGTTCACACTCTAAAATACGTAAGTAAAATCCGTTTTGATAAAATTGTATAGTACATCTCACGAAGGTTTTAAAAGTAAAAATGTCTGTCATTGTTTTCTGAAAATGTTGTTAGGTTATAACGTATCTCATATGGTATAACAAGTTTGTAACAACATGGTTACGCAAAAGCATCCCTGTAAGCTCAGTGTAGGTGGGATTTAAACTCCGTCAGCAGAACTGATTACTCGCACAAAAGTTGTAGAAGTATACCATGTTTTTAATTTTCTCCATCATTATATAAAAAAAACCAGTTCAAAGGTTGAATTACTTGAGCATTTCCGATGCTAAACTTATCGGAGTTCAAACATCGCGCTTTCGAATCGAAAATAGTTTTTAGCTCAAAATAAATTCTCTAAACTAGCCGAGGATGTCGAGTGCCTTTGAAATGGTGGCTTCTCAGTTTTATTAAAGGGTTATTCTGGTATTTCTTAGTTTCGTAGACTTTGGCTAGTATTTCAGAACAAAATTCAAATTCAAACTCTAAGTGGAACTCTATTGTTAGTAGGTGCAATACTTCCATATACTACATTAATTGTCTGTTTTGTCTGTCTGTCTGTTTATCTGTCTTTTCATTTCTACAACTAAACGGCTAAACGGATCTTGACTAAATTAGATAAAGAGTACGATACGTTAAAGCCAAATAAAATAAAAATAAGAATTTTTTAATATCATATTTTTTATTTATTCTTTCTTTTAAACTATAGTGTCCCACTGCTGGGCAAAGGTGGGAGACCTGTACCTTCCACTCTTTGCGCTCCAAGGCCACATATATCATATTTATATATTATTTTTGTAATAGTTTTATTTATGTCATAAGGGTTAAAATACTATATTTTAGTAGGAGTAAGATGATCTTGTTATTCTGTGTCTTATAATAGGTACAGAAGGCTGATTATGCGTTTTTTGGTAGTCAGTCTCTCAATCGATACGTGTATAAATTACAGGATAACCGCCTCTAGCGCTTGGTCGAGTTCACGTAAATTTAATATTGTCTATCGAGATGCTCGCACAAAGAAAGTCTGCTGATTTTGAGCGAGTACCTCTATCAATCAGTTAAGGTATGTAGGTATTAATAAATACCAAAGTAATTATATGTTTATAATGCTTAGTGCTTTTACATAGATATATAAGGTGTAGAAAGCACCTAACATGCCTTCTTAAAATAGGTTAAAGTTGAATCCCGACCTCATTTTAAATTAAAACCAAAAGCAACTGAAGTTCTCACAAACAGCTCAACAGCTGTTGTTCACTTTACTATACATTTCGGTTCATTAGACTGCAAACTTAGTTCGTTTGCATAGCTCGCTAGAACTAGAAATTGATGCTAATATTAGTGTCAAAGAGAATGTGCAAAGGCTTATTGCTTCGTGTTTAGAGTTCAAATTACATACCATATAATGCTCTATTTTCTTAGTAAGTTGAGACGTAAAATAAAACGACTTTGATGGGTAATTTTAAGAGATAAAATTCAAGTTTATACAAGCAGATTCAACTGTTATTCTATTATTATAGTTTCTAAATTTTTCACTTGAATGACCAAAAGTCACTCGCACACGTATAAGCATTATAATGCTTATTATAATTATATTTAATAGACTAAATGACCTGGATCAGATGAGCTATCTATAGATCGTTTTAAACGGTCCATAGATAACTCAAATGTTTCACATGAATTTAAATTCTGTACATTTTTATAATTATTTCTGTATACTTATATACATTTTTTTTATTTACTAAATAAAGATTTTAGTAGGTAAAAAAGAGACAATGCTGGTGATGTTATTGTTTCGCTAGATAAGTTTAAAATTTCGCAAAAAATCACACAAAGTCCCAAATATATCTTACGTTTCCATATTGTGAACAAAACGATGTCAAAGAAAATCAAATAGCAAGAAAACAAATATTTCGAAATTCGAAACACAATAAAGAAACCAAAGTGTCATATTATGTTTAAATTTGGAATCCTCAAATGACATATAGGTATGAGATCAAAGTGGCAACTCGACAAATCACCAACTTCATATGTAAGGACCTTATTACCTACTTTTTCTGTGTGTATACACGTACCACCAAGTATTCTATGTCTCGCCTAAGTCTCTATAGTTACGAAATTAGTATTCTTTGCACGCTCTCGACGGAAATGATGCTATTCAAAATGCTACTCACACTAAAATTCGAGATTCCCACTAGCAGCCTGCGTCATAATGAAGGCGTTTGTGCGAAATTAAAGATAATTTCTGGGAAGATAAGGGATGCTATCATTTGATAATACATTAGACTAAGAACGCGGGACAAATGTTTGTATGATCTTCATGTAATTGTCTCTGGATGTTTATCTATGTCTAATTATGTATGTATTTTTATTCTTCTTATTTCGTGACAATTATCTCTCAAAATAATTCAAATTTGCTTCGACCAAAACGTTGCTGCCGCTATAGCGTCGTCCAAGGCGTGTTCAGGTCAGCTCTTGTGCAGGAAGAGTGGCAAGTAGGGCAATCAAGTAGATGAGACATAGTTTGAAATGAAGCACCACAGTCGCGCTGTACTATCTAGCATGTATTTACATCAAAAAAAGTGTATAAGTCATGTGGTACACGTAACACAAGCTCTGCTTACTTTGGGACTAGATGACAATGTGTGAAATGTCCGGCATTATTTATTGATTTATTGATGCCCGAACACTGAGAGGCCAGATTTGAGACAATCATCATCCACAGCCTGATTTCACTGATTTCAGCCTGAATGTTGGATATGGGCCTTTTTATGTTCATACCATGGACGCGACACTGTGCTAATCATGTCCATACGCGGCACTTTGATTGTATAATTAAATAAAATAACATAAAAAATATTTTATTGCCTTAGTAGATACAAAATTGGTAATTGGCAAGTATTCCGTCAGTCCTTTGTGTCCCACGATACAAGGTTTGATTAGTTTGAGGCTGCGTGAAACTATCTGAATAATTACGTTTTAAAAACTAAAAAGATAACCGACTTCATGTATATACACAAGGTAGCTACTGTAAAACGTTGAAGAGTTTCCTTGACTCTCCTTCGTCTTCATCATCAGACCCCTAGTGACAGTCACAACCCATCTAGGTGTAAAGTTCTCATCAATAAAATTTTATAAAGCCCAAACACCAGGTAATTGATGTAAATCGTTGAGGAGTTCCATCGACTGTCTTTCGGCTCCAACATCAGATCGACTCTAGACTTTCCTGTCCTGTATTCGGGCGTTATGGCTAACATAAAAATCAAACTCTAACCGTTGAATCAAATATGATTGAATTAGTTTTTTTAAGAAAAATATAATAAAAACATTTATGACTGAATTCTTAAAATTCTTATCCTCATTCTAAGGGTCTAAAAGCACAAATCTCACAAATCTGTTGCCATCTCTATTCTTTAACATTAGAATGACAAAGAAAGAACAACTTTAAAGCCACGTTAGTTAATTATGTAATTATTGGAAAGGGGGTAAGCTTTGTTCTGAAATACGGACCCTTGTGTCCGTTTCAACTTTATTTTGAAGACAGATAAATCAGATTCTTAAATAATATGATAATGAAAATGAAAATGAAAAAATAACATTAGTTGCTATCTTGGGCAGTGCTTAATGTTAAACAACTCATGTTCTGATAGTAGCTAGGTTGAGCTATTGGCCTCAATTCTGTTGGCACCAACCTAACTAATTTTAGCTAAAATTAGGTTTAGAAGTGTCAAATGAAACTTGGTATTCTGCTGTTACCAACTTATCCTAATATAATTTTATCTAATTTAATGAAGCTTTCCTAATTTAGTTAGATGGTACCAACCGAATAGGTTTTACAAATGCTTTGACTAACTTAAATATATTTTAGACAATTCCTAATTTTAGAAATGAACCAACCGAATTGCCACCAGTATCTATCTATCTAATACCTTTAAACGAGCAATAAGTGTATATATGTATATATATAATCTGAATCTCGGAAACGGCTCCAACGATTTTTATGAAATTTAGTATGCAGGGGGTCAGGGGGTTTCACTTTTAGAAATGTCCTTCTATCCGTGTTTTATACCAAGGTACTATATATTATATAACTTATTAAAAAAGAAGAGGTTCTCGATTATTGTTATAGGCTCAAATTATTTAATGAAATTGGTTTTCTTTTTAGTTTTTAAAACATAATTATATATAGTTAAAACAAATATTTTTAAATACCAGTTAGTAATTTTTGAGTTTTTCTGTTACAAACATACAACAATTTAACTTTCTCTTTCTAATGTTAGTTAAGAAGTAGGAAAGGAAAGGACAGGATATGATACACCATCAGTAGGTTTTTTGTATCATTGACAGACCTATGTTTGACTACGATCTCGCCTGATGGTATGCGACGATGCGGCCGACGATGAGGCATGAAAATCTAAAGGACACCTATTTATTCTTGACTATGGGTAATTTACCCAGATTGTAGTTTTCAGAAAAGACAGAAGACGGCAAAGTATTCCAATCCTTGGCTGTACGCATTATAAATGTGGAAGCAAAGCGCTTTGTTCGTAACGGTGGTAGACTGACAAAGTATGGATAGTACTGAGCGGTACGTCTACTTGTCCTGTTGCAAAAAGGAGATGGTGGAATTAGATCATGCTATTTCTGGGCACATTCTCATGATAAGAAATATATTCTATAAAATATTTTCTATGGTACAGTCACTGAATAAGTAAATATTCCTAGACAATTCACACGGCATCATATAGTCCCAAACTAACCAAAGCTAGTGCCTCTGGGAACCAAATGTTTGATACAATACTTTTATACCTGAGAATATATCATTACTACTATATAAACTTGTCAACTCAGCAAATTTTGTCTATCATCGGAAATACGAATGCCCGATAGAGATATGTATGTAGGATGTTACAATCAATTATGTAAACTTCTAAGCGTTATCGTAAAATTATTATATAATATGAATTTCGGGAAATAAAATTAGTTACTCATACTACCCAAAGAGCTTTGAGGCTCGTATATGTTAAAAACATTTTCAAACATCCACTATTTCTATAGATAAAGGATTAAGTTTTCAGGAAAGACACACAATCTGTCGGTTTATAAGTGAAATAGGTTTCATCAAAAACAGGGTTTGTTTTTTTTCCACCCTAAATTGATGAAAACAACAAGAACTTATCGCATTATCTCGATAAAATACCTACTTGTCGACGAGTTCCGCGGTTATTATGACGTATCACCGGAACCGGAGCAACGTAACTCAATGTAATGCCGTCATCAATCGGACTGAGAAAGTTTATTTACTAACTTAATATAATAGTTCCGTATATAGGTATAAATTGAAAAAGTACATACATAAAATCGCTATAACTTATTATTTACTCAGTAAAAACTTTTTTTTACAAATCTTGTGACACTTGTTCATTGTTCACTGATAATTATTTCATGTCATTTCGTTCTCATTTCTATTACATGTGATCACGTCCACTAGGTATGTGTTTTTTCTATTATATTTGTTATTTGTATTTTAATGTAATTTATTTTGTATTTTGATTTGATTTAAGGTACCACGTTATATAGGTACTCCTTTGAGTAATACGTAATGTACCTATAACTTTATATATATATATATATATATAACGACAAGACATTTTAATAGCAAACCCCCGAACGGGATACCATGAGGTGCTTATGTTCATATATTCGATCTTTGTGGCGCAGTGGGCCAAAGCCTGCCTTAGACGCAGAAGGTTGCGGGTTCGATTCTAGCAGCGGGACTAATGTTTGTATGATGCAGGTATTTGTCTCGGGTCTAGGTGTTTTATACATACTATTTATATATTTACAAAAGAAAAAAATGTATATAAGTAGTAGTATATCAGTCATATGGTACCCATAACACAAGCTTATATTCTAATGCTAATGTTCGATATTATTTACTTATTTATATATAAACTTTTCAACGCGTGTTACGATTTGCTTAAAACTTCGAATAAATTTTCCTTAGTAGGTACTTGAACATTTATGCTTAGAATCAAGTGATGAAGTCAACGGAACTCCTCAATGAATAGCAGTTAGTTTGAAGTGTGGCTCTTATGAATCGTCATTTAAATGAGTTAGGCGAAAAGTTTGAGTTTCCTTATTAAAACATGTTATCTAATGTAGAAAGGGGCGAACGAAGTCGCTGGCGCTCAGGCTAGTGTTTATATAACACTTATTACTTTTCATAGTCACACGTGAACATTTTTTTATATAAATTTATAATGTACTCCGTTATCATTACATAGTACAAAACAAAGTCGCTTCCCGCTGTCTGTCTGTCCCTATATATGCTTAGATCTTCAAAACTACGCAACGGATTTTGATGCGGTTTTTTTGTAATAGATAGAATGATGCAAGAGGAAGGTTTAAATATGTATAATACATACATAATATAGTAGAGAAACACTGATAATTTAGAGGTTATATGGGTATATGGGTTCAACGTGTTAGAACTACTGAGCTACAGCAACGCGTGGCCGGGTCAGCTAATATTAAATAAATAAATAATCCCGGACATTTCACACAGCACTATCTGGCCCCAAAGTAATCAGAGCTTGCGTTATGCGTACCACATGACTGATATACTACTTATATACTTTTTTTATGAATACATACATATTATACATAGAAACACCCAGACCAAGGCAAATACTTGCAGATTATACAAATATTTGTTCCGCGGTAGGAATCGAACCCGTAACCCTCTGTGTCTCAGCCAGACCCCGTTCACTGCGCCACAGAGATTGTCATTATAGATACGTTATGTACGCTTGCTTTATGTTTTTGTACCACAATATCACTGCGTTTTCACTATAACGACCGTCATCGTCATAACGGCTGCGACATTATAGGCACCTAAAACATAAGTGAGATTTGATGCATTTTTCCACACCAGCATTACACTTAATTCAAGGATATAAATCAAATGCAGCTGACTCTATCACTCTTCAAGTCGTCTAGACATTTAGATGAAGGAGATCTTAGATTTATAGTACTTTTATTCGACAGACTCAGACATTTTATGCTGTTTATACGAGTATAAGTATTCTTTGAACTGTCACTAGTTATTTTGATATAGTATAATGAAAGTAATAATGTGCCTCACCTCACTGGCTCTTTTCGTGCACTGACATATGACATTTAACTTTATAGGTTTCCTCCGGTTTCTTCCGACTAGCGTATCATGAAAGCGCTGCGAATGTGCGAAATTGTAGAATGCTCTATCAATGGTATCAATGTAATTATAATTTTCACGCCGTTTTTCAGAAGTTCATAAATTATAACATCTATTCGCCGCAGGACAAATGTTTGTATGATTTGCAAGTTTTGTCTCGGGTCTGGGTGTTACTGCATATAATATGTATTAGCTGTTCCATTCGTGACTTTTATAAAGAAAAAAAAACATGTGTGCAAGTCACACGTGGTAGAAGTTAAACTTTCAAAAAACAAACGTACAATACGCACACGTATACAAAACACCACGGTTGTTGTGATGCCTTTGCTTTGTACTACGCATGCGCGCACAAACACGTAATAATAAACACGTATAATGCTTCCTATCTCATTTTCTCCCACGTAAAATCTTATGAATTTATGTGTCTGTCTCTTTTTACTGTCGCTTTTTCGTTTCATTGACTTTCAAATCACAACGACGCTAAAGAAGTTTTCACTTCAAAAAAACTTATTTAAATGTAAATCTGACCCATTCTCGAATCCACTTAAACACACACAAAAAATGTAATCAAAATCGGTACAGCCATTTAGGAGGAGTTTAATTACAAACACACGCACAGAACATTTATATATAACGATGTATTTACGAAAAAGGCTAATATAGACTATGGTATACATATGTCTGATACACTTCTGTGTATCAGACATACGGTACCCACAACACAAGCTCTGCTTACTTTGAAGCCAGATGATGCTGTATGAAATATCCGGCGTTCGTTCGTTCGTATCGCGTTATTAGTTATTCCGAACCAGTGTGATGAATGGATTAAAGTGCGCCTTAGGGGCTGCTTTCGTGCTCTTAGCACATGCCTTCGAACTTTTTTAGGTGCTACGACATACCGGTTTCCTGACATTGGTGGCAATTCGGTTGGTTCATTTCTAAAATTAGGAATTGTCTAAAATATATTTTAGTTAATATATTTTACATAGCATTTGTAAAATCTATTCGGTTGATACCATCTAACTAAATTAGGAACTCTTAATTAAAATAGATAAAATTAAATTAGGATTTGTAGCAGCAGAATACCAAAGTGACATTTGACAGTTCTAAACCGAAAGACAGTTAGGTTGGTGCCAACGGAATTGAGGCCAATGTTTTCCTTCGCTGTTTGAGAGTGGTAGGTACAAAACACATATATTTTTTAATAACTCTTGCTCGCGGCTTTGCAAGCATGGTACCTATTATATACCTATATTTTTTTTTTCAATAATGAAACATAGCGTGACCCAAGACCTGGCTCCTATCTGGCTCAGCGTATTAGCTTTGCCATTCAACATGCCGCCAGTGTCTTAGGATCGCTGCCCTCTGGCAGTGATCTGGATCAGTTGATATCTATAGATTGTTATAAATTGTCCTTTGATAGCTCTAAGGTTTGTTTGCTCATACATTTTATAATTATTTCAGTAAATAAAAGCATTTTCAACAATTAAAATATGCTAATAGTAATGTATCACAGATTCCAAGTAATTGATAGAATGGTTGTATAGGTAAAATGGAATTAGTCCAACCTGTCATTATGTGTGGAACTGCGGGTACTCAATAAAAATAGTGTCGATTAAATTACGGTTTCAATAATATCTCATGTTATAAAACATTCGGCGACGAGGATGGGATTCCAGTAAATTGTTTCTTTATAATCTAGTTTTGTCTAATAAATATATTTGTATTCGTATTAATATTTACTACTATTTCGCCAATCTTGATAATTGCTGAAATTATTTTTGATGTAATTTTGATGACGCTTTGCATGGCTTTTCATTGCGAGCGGGAGATGCAGTTATAATTAACACATTATAAATATAAATTGGAAAAATAACATTTAATATTTGTCTAGGTGTTTATATGTATAATATTTATGTATTTACAAAAAAAAGTTTATAGGTAGTATATCAGTCGTGGGACCCATAATACAAGCTCTGATTACTTTTGGGCCAGATGATGCGGTGTGAAATGTCCGGCATTTCATATTTATTTTATCTTTTCAATATTTTGTAACGGGTTTCTGCAACGTCACGCCTGAATCAATTAACGATCTACCATAGCGCAATTGATCTAGATCAATATTTCTGGCAGCGTCTTCAACACACTGGTGGCATTGCCACGTTCAATTTCAATGCTAATATGCTAGTCACATCTGATAATATTTCTACTACGGGGAAAGGTATGGGAACAGTTCATTCATGCCAACAGATGGTTGTTATATAAAAGATTGAGTTCGGCTTCATCACTAAGAGCACTTGTATTCCCCAAGAAAATGACTCCTAGATAAGATTTGAAAAAAACATCTTTATGGCATTATAACACCAATATCCTTCGAAAAATATTCCAAGTAAACATAAAAAGCACGCAGGACCATCAAAAACCGATAAAGTCTGTTTTTCGTCGCCAATAGTGTAAGATTACGGTGAAAACGAGGATTACTCGACACGGCGACATCTTGTCACGGTATAATCTCACCTTGACGGGGGTCCAAAATCAATGTGCAAATGTACTTAGCTGAGCAGCGGTTCACGGGACTTAGGTTATGAGTGGTCTGTATATTTGAACGGGGAAATTATTACATGAAAGCTACTTGTATAAGCATTTCAGAGTTTTAATATACTTAGTGTTTTTTTAAGTACAATATGTATTTACAAAAAGTGTAAGTAGTATATCAGTTATATGGTTCGTATAACAAGCTCTGCTTACTTTGGGGCTTGATGGTGCTGTGTGAAATGTCCAGCATTATTTATTAGAAATAGTTGCGTGTTTCGGGGGACATGTTTAGCTGTCGCCCTTAATCTACAATTTGAGACTGATTGATGGTGTTCCTGTTAAATTAGGTGACTAAAAACTCATAAGTGTCAAATATTATGCCGAAGCTAATTAATAACTCCACTATTATAACTAGAATAGATAGGAACAAGAATAGAACCCGGGCTTTTTAGAAGTTGTAGGACTATATGACGCAAATTAGGCGGTATATCACTAGAACTGGTTCATAAAAATAACAACAATGTCTTGCTTAGGCATAGATTGTATAGGTATATGAAAAAAACATTTTGATAAATACTTACGGGTTTTACTTGCGTATTATTTTGATTGTGAGTTTGAACCGCGGTCGCTCGTTGCGTGAATCGTGAAAGCGAGCGACAACAAAATAATACGTGAGTAAAACCCTGTTCATCTAAATGTATAGATGTATAAATGTATACAACTCAAGAAAGTTTAGAACATGAAAAAATGCCTGATTGAGCACTCTTGTTGGGAGTCACGGGCAGAAGACCATCCAGAGTGGAGTCGTCTAGTATAGATTGGTGACCATTGATGTTGAGTAAAGGCGCGAGTTAGTTATGAAACGTGACTCAAAAATCTTAAAAATGTACAGCCAGCTAACATTCATTTTAATTATACCAATGGCACTCTTAAACGTACTTTATGTGCTAAAACTTTCAAAGCCCAAATTGGTTACTCATGTCATCTCATAACGCGTCAAAGAAAATAAGCAGAACCTTTTCATCGTAGTCGTAATCGACTTAGGACTATAATATAGTATATGTACATACGTAGGTATCAATATAACAATGCCTGTAAATAAAACGAGCGATTCTTACAGTAGTCACATATGATCACATCTGACATTTCACTTTGGTAATAAGCAACTATAATAACATCATATCCTGATTTAGTTTAGGTTGGGGAAAAAGTTTCTTCGCATTTTTTAAGAAAATTCAAAACATTTTTTAATGTAGTTTATTTACATTTAACTAAAGTATGTAGGTACTATTTTGTTCGGTAACTTTTTGCCACCTTGTAGGTAGGGACATGATCCCATTGCTATATAAATTTTGGGACTTCTGATCAAAATACCGCGACAAGTGGTTTTGGCAGACCTCTCGTGATGTTAACCTGACACTGCCTAAATAATTCTGAAGAGACCGAAACAGGTGGAAATCTGAAGGTGCAAGGTCAAGACTATACGGCGGATGCATTAACACCTCCCAGTCAAACTGTCTTAATTTTTGCTGAGTGGCTAAAGATGTGTGAGGTCTAGCGTTATCATGATGAAAAACCACACCACTTCTGTTGATTAATTACGGCCGCTTTCTCTCAACTTCTTGCTTTAATCTTATTAGCTGTTCGCAGTAGAAATCAGAATCGATGGTCCTGCCTGGTGGTAACAGCTCATAATGAATAATGCCCTTCCAATCCCACCACACACACAGCATCACCTTGTTGCGAGTTTACCCGCCACAGTCTGTGAAGCCTGACCGGCCTTTGACCACGACCTTTATCGCACGTTCTTGTCGTACGTGATCCACTTTTCATCACCAGTTATCAGCTTCTTCAAAAATGGTTCGGTTTCATTACGTCGTAATAAAGAATCACAAATGAGTACACGGTTCATTAGGTTTCTTTCAGTGAGCTCGTGAGGTACCCAAATATCGAGCTTTTTTGTGTACCCAGTTTTTTTCAAATGCGCCAAAACTGTTTTGTGGTCAATTCCCAGTTCTTCAGCTACGTCGTAACTACTGATATGCCGATCTTGCTCCACTTTTCCAAAAATGGCATCCATTTTATCCGTAATAGGGCGACCAGAGCGACGTGCATCTTTGACATCAAAATTTCCAGATTGAAAACGCTTAAACCAAATTTGTGCTACTCTCACAGACACTGCACTAGTTCCATAAACATCTAAAATTTTTTTCGAGGCTTGCTTTGCATTTTTACACTTTTTGTAGTAAAATTTTAAAATGTATCGAATTTCTTCATTAGATTCACTCATCCTGACAGTACAAAAAATAAATAAAAATGACACATTTTCCTAATTTGAATTTGGAATTATGTTCTCTAAAATTTAAACTTTTAATGATACCAAAACCAGCCAGATACAAATAGTATAGCCAAAGAGATTTTATAACAAGTTCATACATACTAAAATGCGAAAAGACTTTTTCCCCAACCTAATATAACAGTACACTTTATACACAATGTAGATTAAGCGTACAGTTGATGCGTTTTTCTTCCCTATTTATCTTTCGTTTTTCGTTTTACACACTCACACACTGTTGGCTGGCAGTACCAACCTGTACCAACCTGTACCTGTACCTGTGGCAGTACGAAAATGGGTTGGTACCATCTGGCGGCTAACTCTACCACCGCGCGCTCTCATTAGTCAAATACCGCGCGCTTCCTCATGTTCCTGTTACATACTTCCGTTCCATTTCACGATATCACTTTCACAGATTAAACATTGAGCAAAACTAAAGACCTTGTGACTGATTCGTGTTCCTTGAACACCATAGTCGTTCACCATAGGTTATCTACCTAGTAATTAAGAGGAAGAAAGCTTTCAGATGGTCAGTCGTGTACTATCACCTTAATACTGATAGATTAAGCTGCCAGCTCGCAGCATCTTAATTCTACCCACAAAGGCCGGCCTGAACAAAAGCTTACGTTGAAATATCGAAAGGTCTATTGTCCAGTTGATATATAGACTCTGCGAGGGAATGAGTTATGATCTCTTCAGGCCAAGTAACTCGGAAATCTTTTCAATAACTTTTGCAAGACTTTTTGAGGAAACGATTTTGAACGATGAAATGACTAACCGAAAGAGCACTAGCGTCTGTCCGCGGCTTTGCACGCATGGTACTTAAAAGTGCATGTTTTTTTTACTTAATAAACAATCCTGGACATTTCACACACCATCACCAGGCCCCAGAGTGAGCATAGTTTGGGCATGACTGATATACTTATATACTTTTTTTTGTAAATAGATACATATTTTACATAGAAACACCAGAATCCGAGACAAATACTTGCAGATCATACAAATTTTTGTCCCGCGGCGAGAATTGAACCCGCAACCTTTTACGTCTTAGTCGGCCCTTAGCCCATTGTTTCATGATTTCTAGGTGCCAGTACACTACATAATGTATGTATACCCGACTGAAATTTTATCACGCCAAGATTAATAGGTAGTTTCCCGTAGCTTATATCTTTCTCTAAGATACAATATACCTCCGTACCGAATTTCATCAAGTACCCTTCACAAGCTCTGCTTACCTACGGGCTTGATGACGTTGTGTGAAATGTCATGGATTATTATAATGATTTATGCACGACTGTATTCAAACCTACGACGTTATAGAATCGGAAGGAAATACTTCAACTAGACCACAAGTGCTCTTAAAGTAAATCTTGATGGATACCTTAATTTAAAAGCCTGAAATAATTTAGGGATATTCATATCCTTACTTTCATACACCTACGTGTTAAATTTTATAAATGCGAAAGTGTCACCGAATTGAGGCCACCGGCCTCAATTCTGTTGGCACCAACCTAACCAATTTCAGCTAAAATTAGATTTAGACTGTCAAATGAAACTTTGGTATTCTGCTGTTACCAACTTATCCTAATTTAATTTTATCTAATTTAATGAAGCGTTCCTTATTTGGTTGGATGGTACCAACCGAATAGGTTTTACAAATGCTATGAATAATTAAAATATATTTTAGACAGTTCCTAATTTTAGAAATAACCAACCGAATTCCCACCAATATGTCTGTTTATTTGTTTGTTACCTATTAACGGCTCAGTAGCTTCACTGACCTTTATTAAATTTAGGGAAGGACATAATATATGCTTCTTTTGATGTACGTATCAGCAGCAGTTACTTTCAGATATAATTACGTTTTAGAAACAAAAAAAACCAACTCATTGAACTCATTAAATATAAAAAAAACGAATAAAGAACCTTCTCCTTTTTTTAAGTCGGTTTAAAATGGTTTTATTATACTTTATCATTTTTCTAAATTCGTGAACACTACTGGAAAGTACAACACGACAGGAAAGGAAAATACGAAATTTCGTTAAGTTGGATGATATATTTTCCAGCTATTTTGATTTAGAAACCAAACTATCGAACTGATTTTGATGAAACTTCTGTCGGACCAATCAGCAAGTATATCCTTTCATAAATCATAAATTACGGAGTTATGAACCAACCGAACCTTCTCCTATTTTAAAGTCAGTTAAAAATGTGCTACAAATGTCTTTAATTCATTATCATTGCCTTTATAGAAGCCCTCCTAGATCCTACGCATGACATAGCCACGCCATGTTACCACCACAAGGTACCACGCGTTCAAAGCTGCGAGTAATAGCTAGTTTCTTATATATTTCATAGAAACAACACTGGTAACAATAATAGCAACATAATCTCTTCACCTCAGAAATTGGCTTCGTTGACCTCTCACAACTAGGTCATATGTCTCTATATCTTGCTCAACCGTGGATACGGACTTGGTTTCAGGTGCTGGCACTTTTAAGATGAGAAATAGGATGACACTCACTTCATCCTTTTTTTTGGGTTCCGTACCTCAAAAGGAAAAACCCTCATCCTATAAGGGTTTTTCCTTTTGAGGTACGGAACTTTGTTGTCCCTCCGTCTGTCTGTCCGTCAAGACCCTTTATCTTGGGAACGCGTGGAGCTATCAAGTAGAAATTAAAACGATATACTCAGGTCTACAGTGTCTTGAATCTGTAAAAAAAACAAACTTCTAGGTTAACGTAAAAAATTATACGGCCGTTTATGCCGCAAAAACGTATATATTGACAGTCTCAACGGAAAAAAAAAATGGTATTTTCCGTTGACTATGAAATTTGTAGGCAAGCAATACCGTCTTATACTACAAGTAGTGTTTTTTCTTTTTTATAAGTATAGGTATACATTTTTATTAAATAATTAATTTAGAAGTGATGTGCTACTTTATGAAATTACAAACGAAGAACACACTTACCTCATGCCTAGCTACGAGTAAGAAACGTTTATTCACAATTTGTCGCTTTTGTCAGTTTATGAATTACACAGAATTACGCACTCCTTCATATCTTTTGAAAGCCTTGGTGATGTTTGTGAAAAATCTATCCTATCTAGGTGGTTCCTCGTGTTAGTGAAAATGGGCATTTGTTTTCCTAGGCCGCCTAGTAGGTTGCCTAGTACCGCTTGGCACTACTAGTTGAGTGAAGGGAAATTTTACTTTCCCGTGACACTACTGGTAGTGCTACGGGTAAAAGTACATTTTCAAAATATCATCCCACCTAGCTACAGGGCGCCTAGCACCACGTTTGCCGACACGTGACCTACACTTGAGAACCTGCCCTAACGGTCATCGGTTCTGAGATGAATGTGACCTGCACAATGCCACTTCAGCTATCTAATACGCTGAGGTATGTCGGTGACTTTGCTTCTCTAACTTGATGTTACTATATCTGGGTATAATCTGTTTCAATAAAAAAAACTATATTTAGGTTCAAAAATGTTCTAAGGCGGTCTTTGGAATGTCATCTTACTCGCTCAATATTGGTATTAGTGCTACACAATATTAGTATTTTTTTATTTATTTAGTACAACCTATTTAGTAGTAGTGATTAATTTCATATTCTAAGTTTTTATTTTAAATGCTGGAAATGTTTTTTTTGCCGGGCATTTTGATATACTACTTATGTACTTTTTTTTGTAAAAACATAAATAGAAACACCCAGACCCAAGACAAGTACATGCAGATCACACAAACATTAGTCTAGTAGCAGGAATCGAGCCCGCAACCATTTAGGTCCCAGGCGAGCCTTGGCCCATTGCGCCACAGAGGTTGTCATATAGAATGTAAACTCCATACAAACATAGAACAAGAATCAAAACTACTAAAAATAACTTTCCTATAGTTATTATAAGATTGTACAAACGGGCGATCTATAAACCACCGGCTAGCTCAGCAAAAATTTATTGGGGTGTCAGAACCAGTCGATTCAAGGAAGCCCATACGTTATCATACACTTTTATTAGTATCTGGTTGCGTCAGCCATAGATAAAGCAAACGAACCATAAATTGTAATGGCTCCTATCCTATTTATCAGGGTGAATTGTTATTGAATCCTTCTTGGGGTGGATAAACGGGCGATTTTCACACTAGACTATTTAAAAACAATTTACTAAAATAAGTAAGTTTACTACTATGTGTCCTTTCAAAAAAAGAGGAGGGTCACAAATCTGTTGTATTTTTTGTTAGATCAGAAAACTGTTATTTATAAATTTTTTTGGAAACATTTTTTTTTATAAGGAGGGTAAACTACCTGTTTGTTCCCATTTTTATTAAAAACAAAAATTCTAACCTAATGTATTTATGAGGAATTATAGAAATGAATGAAATTGACGTTTGAAAATTGAATCCCTATGGATGGTTAAACAGAAGATGCTACTTATTATGGGTATTATAATTCAATATATATTTCAATATTATTTTTTATGGTTAAAGGAATGAATTATTTAAATGAAAACCATTTTTCAGAAATTAAGAACACAGTTATTTTGTAATAATTGCAAGGTACCTAGGATAGAGTACTCACAATCATAGAGGTACATACCCTTCAAACCAATAAAATTACCGTATGTTTGAGTTTGAGGATGTTTATTTTTACAGCAGGTAATGTTTTGTTTTGATGATTAATTATTTATTTACTGACTCGTGTTTCTTTAACAATTTTATAGAAACTTCGCTCATTAATCCGCTCGGATTAATCCGCAATGCGCGCTAGGCCTCAAGTAAAATAAAATCGCCCGTCTGTTCGACCCATAGATAATCCAAAACGAATCGTCAGCCGCCGTCCAGGGTACCACAACTGTACCATAAAGTGTTAGTAATTCGATACAGACGATTTTTATCTTGAAATATAGTACGGAACACAGGAAACCATGTGCCACATATCGATTTTGAGCGGTTTTGTGAATGTGAGATACTCTTTAGCGTTTATTTGACATGAGATACTATTTATATGCGTATAGAGATTTATTTTGAACTGAGAAATTTAAAACCTCACAGTGGCTTAAGAAGATGATTAAAGAAAGTGGCTCTGATTCTACGGTCGTGGGTTCGGATCCAGTCATGCACCAATGGATATTCGAATAATGTATCCTGATATTTCGACACATGATTACGGGAGAGACTGGTCGTGATCATAGCACGTTCAACTGTGCCAAAATATCTGTAAAAAGTAAAACGCAGAAATTATAGGTCTCGTAAATATTTATAATGAAAATTAGGTAAATAACCATGATAATTTTAGAAGTAAAAATACATTATATTTCAAGAATCGTTGTTAGTAATATTTTATGAACAACACAGAAACATCTACGAGTAAGTTCATCACACGAATGATTGTCCAGGGTAGGAATCGTACCAACAACCTACAGTGCAGAAGACAGAGCTACTACCAAGTTGTGAAAACAGTCAATAATTAAAAAGCATAGTTTCAATACAATTGTTGAAGAAACTCGAGTTGGAAAATAAATAATATGTCATCAAAACGAAACTGTACCTACTGTAAAAATAACCCCTAATAAGCACCTTCAAAAAACTCCCTACGTCACCTATTAATATTTTACACCCTCCATCAATAGCAACTTTTACGCCCCAACACACCCTACGCCAGAGGGAAAAACTAACTCAAAGCGACAAGCAAGGGTAGCCGGATCATATCCCTATGGATTCCATTGCATATTGTATCAAACATCACCATTTTCACCAGACCCTTTATTTTAAGAGGCCATTGGCCATAAAACCCAAGCACATGGCTCTAAATAGTTTGGTTTCATACCCCTATAAGATGCTCCGAATCATATTACTTATCGAAATGAGTCAGAATCACGAATGTAGATTTTTGTAGAATGTGTTTAGCTGCCAATATTCGGGGAGGAATGAAATTGTACTTATTTTTGATATTTTTTCTTACCCACACAGTTTTCGCAGATGTTTTGTAAGCTGAAATGGATTGAATATATATAAAAAGTAGCTACTTAGAAGTTTTGGTAGATAATCATTTATATTTTAATAAATTTAGATGGATGGACAATATATTGATCAGATTGAGATATACATTTTGATAACGGGCTTTACTCACGTATTATTTTAATAGTATCGAGAAGATGAACACGAAAGTTTGAAAGTGAGACAGACAAATATTTAGTACTATTCCGCCAATCTATACCTAATGTGTTAGACACAATCCAGACGCATGCATCTCCTTCCCGCTTGCAATTGAATAACCATTCAATAATTATAATAATAATGCCGGACATTTCACACAGCATCATCTGACCCCAAAGTAAAAAGAGCTTGTGTTATGGGTACCACATGACTGATATACTGGATACCAGATGGATACTGGTGGAGAGTGCTCAAAATCGTTCTTCCTGAAAATCTATTGGGGAGGCCTATGTTCAGCAGTGGACTTCTAGGGGCTGATATCATGATGATAAGTGATATACTACTTAAATACGTTGTTTTTTTTCTAAATACATACATATCATACATAGAAACACCCAGACCCGAGACAAATACTTACAGATCATATAAATATTTGTCCCGCGGCGGGAATCGAACCCGCAATTTTCTGCCTCTCAGCCGGACGTTAGCTAACTGCGCCACAGTTGCATGTGTGGATGGTAGCACACACCATCCACACATGCAACCTCAAAAAGAAATTATTTTTGAGGTTGCATGTGTGGAATAGGTATTGTTGCGTCTGTATTGTGTCTAACTCATTAGGTATAGATTGGCGGAATAGTACTATATATTTTTCTATCTGTTCAATATTTTGTCATCCGTCTAAATTTTCGCAAAGTCTGGCCTGAATAAATCATCAAGCATGGACAAAGGCATAAAAGAATAAAGATCACCAGATCGAAGGATTGTATCAGACGTTTTAGATTGACAGAGATTTAAATCGGAAAGAACATATTTTTCTTTCAAAGTAAGTAGGTACCTATCTCGGTGAAATCTAATCGATCAAAACATCTCATAACGTCGATCTATCATCTAAACGGGCGACATGTGCAGGGTTTTATTGCCACAAAATCGTGTCGCTTTGCATCTCCATTGTTTGAGGATCTGAGAATATCCACTGTTTTGATGTTTGTTATGACGTGAGGTATCAGCACTCGTAGCACCATTATTAAACTTTCTTCTGAAAGGGTGTTATACAAGTTCTTCTACTTCGCAGTCTAGCACTTTCGGCAGAGAGGTCGTAGTTATGAGTGGGTCCTGATGAATAGCGGCTCTTGCTATGCGTCTCCATTCGATTTTATTGGAGGTAGTTGTTGGAGCTGTCGGCCATCGTGGATTTAGTGAGAGATTTAATAAGATCTCCCCATCTGGTCGGAGAGCAGCCACGGCATCTCTTGCTCTCCACTCTGCCTTAGACTACAAGACAAAGTCATATAAGTATTATAGCAATTATCTGATTCCTATAGTATAATAACTACAATTAGTTTGTCTTTGTTTTTATGCAAATGAATGTCTACTCTATAAACTCTTCCATTCCGTGAGAAAAGTTGCGTAATAACTCTGTCATTTAGTTTTGCTTTTGCAAAGAGCTTTGAAATCATATAGAACCTTTGAAAAGCAACGTCTTTCATTCAATACGGACTGTAGAACTTGCCCTTTCACTTTGTATATAACACGAAATTACAATAAGGTCCTGGAAACAGCAAATTGGTATTTATCGCGTGCACCGGAATAGGTGAGAATTATACGGAATAATAACTCACAGAGTGAGGAAACGGTGTGTATGGTGCAATGACAGAGACAAAAATATACAATCACTAATATATGGATCATGCAAAAAAGCGCTAGGACCTCGGGCTTGGGTTAGGAGGAACTGGCACCTAAGCTCATTTAGTATGCAAGCCGTTTCAAAGTGATTCTTGTATTGATTGTATTGAATAAAATATCTTTTGACTTTATAGACATTTTGTTTTCAAAGTCCAAGATTTACTCATAGGTCCAATCCAAGATGTCCAAGATAAATAAATAGATAAATTATGCAGGACATTTCGTACAGCATCATCTAGCCCCAAAGTAAGCAGAGCTTGTGTTATGGGTACCAAATGACTGCATTATACATAGAAACACCCAGACCTAAGATAATAGTCCAAGATGTACCTACTCGTATATTTTGAACAATGAACTAGTTTACTTTTTCATGCATTCTGCCTAAGTAAAAACGCCTAGTTCAAAGGTCAAAATTTCAGTTACATACTTAGTAAATCTTGACTCATTATACTTAATATAATTATATATTTTTGGCGGTCATTTTCAAGGGAGTGTAAACCGTCTTGGCTGGTCGTCTAAAGAATTGCCCTAAATCGCCTTTACTACTCCTAATATGCAGTGCTCGTTGACTTTCGAATTCAAAGCTTTCCTTTATTGACTTTTGAATAGAATAGCCTTGTCTATTCAAAAGTCAATAAGTCAGTGCATGGGGCACTGTCAGCCGCGTAAAAACTTCCGACCTCTGCGAGAGAAGAACGAAATAAAATTTGAACATGAAAGTTATTTATGACCGGAAACGAGGTAAGTACATTGCATATAAATCCTTATTTAGAATTCGTTAAGTAGCTCCGGTGTTTAATTGTTATTTTGCGGAATGTGAGGATTTTTGTAAGTGAATTAAATAAATAAAAAGCTTGTTGGAGATACTCGTAATTTCAAAAAGCGAACGCAAAAAGAAAGAGATGACTATATTATTTTTATTGTATATTTGTTGTTTATTGTCTGCTTACTTTAAGGCCAGATGATGCTGTTTGATAAATCTGGCATTATTTATTAAGCACCTGGATAACGAACTTTGATCAGTATAAAACACGGATAAAACGAGGTTTTCTCAAAATGAATCTTAGCTAGATCGAATATCGCCCCCGAAACCCCCTGCGTACTAAATTTATGAAAATCGTTGGAGCCGTTTCAGAGATTTAGATTATAATAATAATATTCTTTATTCAGACACAAGATCCATATTAAAGTAACCTATCTTAGTATAAATAAGAACACATAACATAAGATAAAGTCAAAAATTAGAATAAACAATAATAATAATTAGGTATCTACTATACCTATCAGGATGCGATGTGCACCCATCGTCTATACATATTGGTTAAGCTAAACCCTTTAGCTAAACTTGTAATAATGGAGTTCATATATTATAATATAATATTTAAAAGAATTGCTCGTTTAAAGGTATTTTTATTTATGTATTTATATATATATATATATATATTTATATGATGAACATAGGTGTTTGTTCTGTGTCTGGGTGTTATAAGAGTACCATAAGTATGTATTTAAAAATATATAAGTATTCTATCAGTCATCTAGCCACCATAATTCAAGCTATGCTTAGTTTGGGACTAGATGGTTTTGTGTGCATTGTCCAGCAATATTTATTTTATAAATATATCTGAGTATATCTACTGTCTTAGATGTTTTTCTGTGTGATAACAGTAAAAATATATTGTATACTAAAACATTATCTTAGAGCGAGATTTGACACGGAGTTATTGTCATCTCCAATGTCATTTTCTCACTTCTCCGATTACAGCCCTAGACTTAGCCTCACATACTTTTATTCTTTTGTCTACATTTTAAAACAAAAGAACATAGAAAGTAGTAATACAGAAAATTATATTCAACGCTTCTGATAGAATGCCTAGATAACATTGAATTACTTGTGTGCTATCCTTAGGACAAAGAAAGAATAAGGCTTTTGTGTAAGATTTTGGATGAAACGTAATTATAAAAATCCTTTTGTATAACTCTATAGAGGTTTTTATAGAATACTATCTACTGCACGCGGCTTCACACGCGTGGTACCTTTATAAATAGTAGCCTATATTGCAATTTTTTTTTTGTTCCGTAAGAACCTTCTACGAAGTATTGGAAAACGAAAAAAAAGACCAAGTGAAAAAAGGGTTATTGGTTAAGGGATAGTGTAGAACATTATTCTAGAGTAGCGGTCCTAGTTAACAAGTAGGACATTTTCCTTCTCTAAGCGAGACATTGGCCCTGATTTTGCAGGTATTTATTTATTAATATTTATCGAATTATGTATTAAAAAAAAGAGATGGTACAATTTTTGATAATATGTGTTTTTACACCTAGATAAGGGTTATACTGGGTTCTCGATTAGAAGTAAAACATTGCTTGTATCTATTAAATCAATCGTTACCCACTACTACAAACCAAGTAGGCGAAACAGCTGGTGTTATGACGTCAGCTTACACACAATCAACACAATACACCACAGACACAATAGTCTGCACTTGGGAGCACCAGTTGATTACGCCATTTGTGTAATGCAACTGCGCACACGCACTATTCAAATTCACCTATAGTTATCGGCCAATTATAAGGCCTATTATAAGATTTCCTAGCCTAGACTAACTAAAACTTCGTAAAGCACGAATGGTCTTAATTTGTGGAGTAAAATTTTTAAATTAGATTTCTTATTGCTTTTTATTTGATGTGTATTGTGTAAATGTATATTAAAAATGGAACGAAATGTATATATTTTTTGACGGGCTCTGTGGCGCAGTGGACCAAAATCCGGCTGAGACGCAGAAGGTTGCGGGTTCTATTCGTGCCTCGAGACAAATGTTTGTATGATTTGCAAGTATTTTTTTCGGGTTTAGCTGTTACGATGAATAATATGTATTTATTAAAAAAAAGTACAAGCTCTGTATACTTTGGGGTCAGATGATCCTGTGTTAAATGCCCGGTATTTTTTTTTAACTGACATTTAAATCTGATACTCTAATTTAGATATTAGTGCAAACTAAATAAGATCGTTCGCATTTTAGAAAATTTTTGATAGTCTGGCAGAACAGACAACAGAACCAGGGCTCATATGTGTTCATTAGGTGTATATAAAGTATTCATTTTCTGACAGTTCTGAATGAAAAGCTAACAAAAATACATATTCAAATTTCGGTTTGAGTTTTGTTCCAAAATACTTTTTTTTTATTTAAAATCTTTCGAAGCCCTTTTTTAAGTTTTGCTCGGATTAAGATAAGGGAATAGATAATTAAAAGTGTTAAAAGAACAAAGATAGCTAGTTCTTGATTAGCTACTTGTCTTGACTTTTTAATTTAATTATTTTTAACTTCATTGGTGCCGCGAGTGATTCAGAGGAGTATGGGTATCGTTACGAGTATCGTTACGTTACGATTATCGTTACAAGTATCGCTATGAATCGTTACGAGTATCGTTACGGGTATCGTTACAAGTATCGTTGCAAGTATCGTTGCGAGTATCGTTACGAGTATCGTTACGAGTATCGTTTCGAGTATCGTTAAACGTAACAAAATCTTATGTTCAAATATTTTTTTCGGAACAATGCACATTTTATATACATTAGAAATGATCTCTGCTTATAAAAGCGTATTTTCGCCTAAATGTGAGGTACAATCTAAAATTAGGCAACGACTGGCTTCCGTAATATGAGTTATTTTAAGAATTGATATCTCAGATATTCCTGTCGCGTTGCCATGAGTGTCGCTATTGTTATTTGTACATAATAACGTTGGAGTCTTTGGTGTGGGATAAAACTAGCTACATTATGATGATGATGATTCAAAATAGCATTTATTAAAATCTGGCATTTATTAAAATCTGTCATTCATTTTGATTATGGCCCACCCTTTCAATTTCGTACCATGACTTTGTTTTTTTACCAAAAAGCTTCCATTATTAACATACATTTTATTATTCGCTTCCACGCCTGTTGTAATGTGATTTATTCAATTTATCCAGGGACACGTTTGAATCTAATAACATAAACACTCCATGGCTTGTACGTGTGTTCCAATAATGGCGCTTGCTACTGTTCGTGAACTATGAACGGTCACTTTGAAATATTTGTGGTTTAGTGATAATTATATAAATATTATTTCATCATCATTATCATCATTCAGCCCAATTGCACCCACTGCTGGGTATAGGCCTCCTCTTTATTATGCCACTCTTTCCGGTCACTAGCAAGTCTCATCCAGTCGTTCCCGACAACGCTGTCTATATCGTTCGACCATTGGGCGGGTGGTTTGCCTCTTGGCCAATGAGCATATCTTGGCTACCACTCTATTACCGTTATTAAATTAAATATTATTTTATTGAATAAATAATAATATTTCACTTTCGAAACTTCGTGAGTTCCATTTTGAATACCGTTTTGAGATATATGGAATTTAATGACGTAATAAAACGATTTTAATACGATTTTAATCACGATGAAACATCGATACTGTTTCGATTCATCTAGAGAATCTTCATGTTCGCGATTCGTACTGTACCTTTACCGACAAAATATTACGTGAAAAAAAACCTGTTTCGCAACATGTAAAGTTCTTTAACATTTATCATTTTGTAATTAGCACTCATGACAGAAGCTTAATACCGGTTAGTCCATCTATTGCTCTTATGTATTTCTGCCAGGTATACTGGTACTGGTACAATCTAACATGCTCTATAATGTCAAAATGATGTCTTTGATAATCAAAAATAAAAATGTTAAATAGATTTCTTTTTTCTCTAAAGAACAAAACTGAAAAATCCCATCCAATCTCATCTCAAATCTCTCTCTCTGCAGTTTATGTTGTTTGGCGTCCGTGACGTCACTGTCACAGTATTAATGCATGTAATGCTTATAAAACCTAGATCTTGAAGCTTCATTATCTGGATAGGTGCTGCTTGCAATTTGTATAATAGCATAAGCGACTGCCTTGGTATAAACGGCTTGCCATTATCGACGCGACTGTTGATTACTGGGGAACAAGTTTGTTCGCATTTTTTAAGAAAATTAAAAACATTTTTTAATATAGTTTATTTACATTTAACTAGAGTATGTAGGTACCATTTTGTTCGATAACTTTTTGCCATCTTGTAGGTAGGAACATGATCCCATTGCTATAGAAATTTTGGGACTTCTGATCAAAATACCGCGACAAGTGGTTTTGGCAGTCTTCTCGTGATCTTAACCTGACACTGCCTAAAGAATTCTGACCGAAAGAGGAATCCGAAATAGTAGATTCGAAGAGACCGAAATAGGTGGAAATCTGAAGGTGCAAGGTCAGGACTATAATGCGGATGCATTAACACCTCCCAGCCAAACTCTCTTAATTTTTGCTGAGTGGCTAAAGATGTGTGAGGTCTAGCATTATCATGGTAAAAAACTACACCCCTTCTGTTGATTAATTCCGGCCGCTTTCTCTCAACTTCTTGCTTTAATCTCATCAGTTGTTCGCAGTAGAGTTCAGAATCGATGGTCCTGCCTGGTGGTAACAGCTCATAATGAATAATGCCCTTCCAATCCCACCACACACACAGCATCACCTGGTTGCGAATTAACCCGGGTTTCGCCACAGTCTGTGAAGCCTGACCGGCCTTTGACCACGACCTTTTCAAACGACCTTTTCAACTTTTCGCACGTTCTTGATTCGTTCACCTACGAGATCCACTTTTCATCACCAGTTATCAGCTTCTTCAAAAATGGGTCGGTTTCATTACGTCGTAATAAAGAATTATAAATGAGTACACGGTTCATTAGGTTTTTTCAGTGAGCTCGTGAGGTACACAAATATCGAGCTTTTTTGTGTACCCTGTTCTTTTCAAATGCGCCAAAACGATTTTGTGGTCAATTCCCAGTTCTTCAGCTACGTCGTAACTACTGATATGCCGATCTTGCTCCACTTTTTCAAAAACGGCATCCATTTTATCCGTAATACCAGAGCGACGTGCATCTTTGACATGAAAATTTCCGGATTGAAAACGCTTAAACTAAACTTGTGCTACTCTCACAGACACTACACTAGGTCCATAAACATCGCAAATTTTTCGACGCTTGCGTTGCATTGCGTTGCATATCGTGTACATTGGGAAACAGATGACTGATATAATCTTACTAATATTATAAAACCGAAAGTAACTCTGTCTGTCTGTCTGTAACGTTTTCACGCTTGAACCGTATTTATGAATTTTGGTAAAGAGATAGATGGGACTTTGGAGCAGCTAGTACTTATATATTTTCAAATACATACTTATGATATTAACAACACCCAAACATAAAAAAAGATCTATGTTCATCACACAATTAATTGTTCTGGGAGAGAATCTAACCCTCAACCTACAGATCAGAAGGCAGAGCTACTACCAACTAGGCCAGTAAGTCCAGTGAAGATAATACAAAGATGGTGTTCTGTGCATTATCCACCAATATTAACTAGTGGCTCTGTGAGCTGTAGAACTCGCAACATATTTCGAAATGACTGAAATATAACTTTTTTTTACATTTTCAACCCCATATCTCCGTCATTTTTAAAATTTCCAAAAAATGAATCAAAAAAAATCTATATAGTTATTGAAACTGCTCCCAAAATTTCACGAGAATCGGTTGAGAAATGCGACCTGTAGAGGAGAACATCCAGACAGACACCGCGCCGGCCGGACGCCGTTCGGACAAACATACGAAAACATTTTTGTGAAGAAATTCAAAGGTAAAACGTTAAGCTGTTGCAGTACGATTACAAAATAAACAACATGTAATATTGACAATAATTATGCAGGATATCGCCATTAAATTGGTCATTACTTCAACATTATAATTACCCGGCACCCTGCTTATTACGCTGTCGTAATTATATGGTAATTTTGTAAACAGCAATTTGTTAGAAAAATACCGCTTCCTTGTGTCGCCACACGTGCTAAACGTTTTTGCCCTCATAAATAAAAGGGGTAGGTGATTATGCAAGGGTGAAATTGTTACTTTTAAATAATGCTGTTTCTTTTTAATGTTAACATTTTATTGTTGATTGTTGGTTTTACTCTGAAATTCTGACTGGAAACAATCGATCGTACGTATCTCAAAAGTCACTAATCACTGTCTAACTAATCACACTATATTTTGATGCCTCATAGATAGGAAATATACCAATTAGTACATAAATGTAAAAATAATATACAATAATATAAAATACACGTGAAACAGTTGAGCTATCTAAGGATCGTTTAAAACGATCTATAGATAGCTCAAATGATCCAGATCACTGCCAGAGGGCAGCATTCCCAAGATACTGTCAGCATTACCACGTGGAATGGCAATGCTAATACGCTGGGCCAGATAGGAGCCAGCTCTTAAGGTCACGCAATGTAAGAAAACGCGGTGGGCTCCTGTTACCCACGGGCCCAGGGTCTCGACTCTAAAAGGCTCAAATGTGTCGGCCTTATCTAAACCAGCATATTAGTAGGTACATTGTTTTTTTACAGTATGATAAAATTTGGTTTGGTTGAAGAGTTTTTACATATTTTGTACAGTATTTTCGACGCCATCAAGTCAAACCCACTGTCATTTTTTTTTGAAATTTTGATGTCGGGATTTACCGTTTCAAATAGTGCCATATATTTTTGTAAGATGTTGACAAATAGTGACAGGGCGATCCTAAAGCTGTGTTTAGACAGGGTTCATGTTGAGAAGCAAACGCTTCTCAACACTAAAAATATGATTTGCCCTAAATCTTCTTTTATGCACAAAAGCAAACTATATTCGGCCTTACTTAAAAACATAAGTAAGGCCAAATATCGTTTGCTTTTGTGCATAAAAGAAGATTTAGGGCAAATCATATTTTTAGTTTGACGTTTTATGATTTACACAGGTCACCTGAAAAAGAACCATATTTTACAACCCTACACGTGTCTCCTGGTTGGTGCTAAACGAGCTCAAATACAGACGAAGTCATACGATTAAATAATAACCTAAAAAAGAATCAGAAAAACCAAACTTGTAGCAAATTCTTCAACAAATTTCTAATATTTAGGGACTACCTAGTGTCTCGTTAAATTTTTTATTTCAAAATAGGTCGATGGTCGAAAATTGCCCCTTGATGTGTTGTTTCCTCTTATTAATGCAAGACGCTTAATAATTCTATTCCGGCACCCAGACGAGTTCATTCATCAATATGATTGATAGGTTTATAATTGAGGATGTGAGTTTTCTTTAGATAATAATTTACAATGTCTCAAGCAGGTTAGGTTATCAATTAGAAATAATTGCGTGTTACAAACTAAAAAAAAACTGACTTCATTCAAATAAATATGATCCCATTAAAATTCAACCGAATCGATACCACTTTCTTTTTTTGAAGTCGGTTACAAAGTTTTTATTTTACGCTCTCTAGTTTTACGTTATCATTTTTATATTTATAATTTTATCATTAAGTATTCATTTTTTTATCAGTAAGGTTAACAATTAGAAATAATTAAGTTTTAAAAACGAAAAAGAAGCCCGGCTTCATTGTATAAAATTTGAGCCTTTAACAATATAACTGTACAGTTCGGTTAACTGAGAAATCCTTTTTTAAAGTTGGTTTAAAATGATTTTTTTACGCCCCTTAGAACTTTATCATTTTTAATTTTAATTTTTATCGTTGAGTAATTTTTTTTAGTAAACACTAATTGAAAGTCACAGGAAAGCAAAATACTACATTTTGTTAAGTAATCAGAATTCCGATAAGACTATAGGACTAATCGGATTTTTTTTAATCGGTTCATAAATAACGGAGATAAGATAACTAAAATAAAAAAATAAAATCACAAATAAATAGAGTAACACCTCTTTTTTTTTAAAGGATGGATAAAATTTAAATAACTTTATATAGGTTACTTTTGGGGCTGTTACTAGTGAAACTTTGAAACTTATTTACTTTTTCTAGTCGGAATTTTCAAAATATACCTTACCAAATTCTGCCTCTAGTTTATTTTATCAACAAGGTTTTAAGCATTTTTGTTTTAATTATTCGTGCGTAACCATATGTGGGTAAATAATTCATATTTATTTATTTATATATATTTTAAAAAGTTTCATGTTTATGGGTGATTTAGGATATCATAAGTATTAAGACAAACGAAACAAATCAGTCTAGCTGTTTTCGAGTTATTGCAAGACTAACGTACGGTAATTGATCTTTATATATAAAATAATATAATATGTGAAAAGTTCACTTCACTGTCGACGCGTAAATATTTTGTTAAAAGCAATAAAATTGCAATTGATACTCATAAAACATACGCGCTTATGCATATTCTGTTAAATATAAATGTTTATGAATTTGTGAGATGCCACTGATAAATTGTCGAGCGCACGCGTTCGTCATTTGTCATAATCTGAAGGATGGTGTGATAAATTACGGCAAAGGATTTTAATTTGACGTGTTTATGGATTACGTATTTTCAGTAGTAGATTTAATTTCCAGGCTGGTGTGGTTATAATTATAACAAGGATCAGCTCACTAACACTCGCTACTTTCTAGTAACTTTCTATTTGCTCTGTTACGTAGATCTAGTTAGGACTAAAATCTTTATAGCAAATGCCATACTTTTGGAGAATGAGGGTTAGGTCAAACGAAGTAAAAGATTTCGAACAAAACGAAGCTGCTGTCTAAATTAAATACTAAATTAAATATAATAATTAAGCTAGCTGAACCTAGTCTTATGTTTTTTTGTGCTAAATCATTTAAGAAAAATACACTTTATGAAACCCGAGTGTTGACGTCAACTATTAGTATGACATCTCTCAGTTTTTAAAAGACTCACATTGAGTTATGTCCAGAATGAATGTAAAACCGCTTACATATCGATTATTAATAGCTTTTAATGTGAGCATCGAAGAATACAAACCGCTGAGCTTGAAGTTTTTAACTAAAATCTACTAAAGAACTTGTCAAATATTTTTGCTACATTCACAAGTTTCATAGAGGCGATGACCTATTTAAATATTTACAAACCCTGGCCACAGTATTGATATCTTTTACAAATAGAAGAATGAGTAACATCAGAATAGAAAGTGTATAAATTTTAAGTGGAGTAGGCTTGGCCACCACCTATACCATCATCTCAGTATAAACCGTATTTTAGATACGTAGGTACGTATTGCAAGTCTTTCCTCTTTACAAAAGTAAATTTCTTAAAACGTTTTATTATTCAATTTATCTAATGAATTAGTAATAAATATTACTAACCTCAACCAAATCATCCAGCGGTGGGCATTGGTACACCATATCACAAGACCCCGATCCTAGTTTGGGTACCAATGTTCGTCCAATCAGTAACAAAAAACCAATAATTAAAGAATTATATTAATTAGGTTATGTTATGATTGTATATTGATAACTAACGTTTGTTATTCTCAATAAATTTAATTACATTTCATATACTTGATACCTAATTAATACGTGCGATGCTGGCGGTTAACCTTACAATGCTTTCGCCGTTTAAGAGCGCTGACAATGCGCATATGAATTTTGCATAAGTAAAATCTCCTAGTGCACGACCGGGTTCAAACCAACGAACGAAAGGCAGGAAAGTGCTACCACTATGATCTCCAGTGATCTATTGCCAGTGGACACAATAGTTCTTAAAATTAGTATTATTTCTGTATTATAATATTATCATACTGTGTTTATAGCAAAAGTAAGTTGCAAACTGTTTGGTTTGTTTAGGGCTAGAGTTAATTGCGAGCTCCGAACAAAGGTTTAAATAGTTTTAAGCCTTTTATTGACCTTTGTGTTGCGCGAAGTGTATACATTTTTTACGAAGAACTTTCTTTTAACCTTCCGATTGAAATAACCGTTTGCACAATATGATTGTAAATTTGACACATTTTATATTAGGTTTAGTTTTTTAACCTTTGTTTCTTGCCGGACAGAATTTTTTTCTAATTATTTCTGCCAATCTATTCCCAATGTGTTAGACACGATGCAGACGCATGCACCTCCCTCCCGCCCGTTATTAAAAGCCATGCAATAGGTAGTAAAAGGTAAGCAAACAATCCACACATGCAACCCCAAAAAATAAATTCGACAGGTGTTTCGCCTCTCCACGAGGCATTCTCAGGAACACTTGACTCACTCCGCACCCTGACGAAAAACTACTCTGCAGACTTGTTGCTTCGACAAACGTCAGGCTGACACTGTAAAACGTTTGTTTAGTAACGACTGTGAGACGTTTGTCGAAACAACAAGTCTGCAAGTCTGGGGCATCTTCAGGAACACTTGACTCACTCCGCACTTTGACGAAAAACCACTCTGCTCTGCAGACTTGTTTTAGTCCTAGTCCAACGTATGTCGACTAAGTCCATATATTTAATGTTTTACTACTATTTAATGTGTCGACTACTTTGTCGAAAGTTTCACAAGGAAATTGGTAAGATTATTAATACTCAATATTTACCAATAATCATTTATTTTCATAATAATATTTTTAGAAGTTTAGATGTGATCATTCTTAAAGTGCAAAGTAATCCATAATTAATTTCGGATCTATAAAACATATATATAACACAGCTATTCTTCTTTGTTAATGGCATGTGTCATAATAATGTAATTTTTTCCAGTGCCAAGTGTTTATATATATTATATTATAGTATGATGTCACAAAGTCGTATCTTGTCGTTCGTCATTTGTTATTTTATACAAAATGGTGCCGTTCATATAAAATATCTACGGATTATTTTTGCTCGAATCATAAAAAAACACAAAGCTTTTAATCCAATTATTCACACCCGAGTCAACTCTAGCTCTTTTTGAAGAAAAACACCAATATTACAATGAGAACTGGAAATAACTTGAGAAAAATAAAAAATATAAGAGCGCAGTGTTAGCTTCGCAAGACGACCAAAAATAGTCTTGAACAAACCTAGTTTTCAAATACAAAAGCATGACATGTGACTTATTGTCAAAAGCTCCGGTTGTGCCGATTTTAGAACAATACAAACTCCACATCCAAATAGTTTGCTCATCTAGTTAGACGTCACAGTAAATTCTGATTTCGTCATTGAAATACTGCCATTCAATTTGATGTAGAGCCTGTCTACAATAGGAGAGTCACGGGGTGACATTTATGACCATGAAATAAGGTACAAATTGAAATGATTCACGATTCTACTCGTTTAAAATAGACTACATGTTAGGCTACGGGAATAGCCCGAGAGATTTATTCCGTAGTTTCGCCAGACAAGCTAAAATTTCCTAAAATAAAAACGACCTTCTTTCGCTTGAACAAAAAATTAAATGAGAGCTACCATCTCAAATAAGAGTTTTAATTACAAATAAAATAGTCATTTTATTCTATCGTTGAATAATAATAATAATGCTGGACATTTCACACAGCATCTGGCCCCAAAGTAAGCAGTGTTTGTGTTATGAGTACCAAATGATGGATATACTTTTTTGTGAATACAAACATATTATATATTATATAGAAACACTCAGACACGAGACGAATACTTGCAGATCAACATTAGTCTCGCGGCAGGAATCGAACCCGCCTGTGTACGAAACCCGAAACCTTCTGCATCTCAGCCGCAGCTTAGTCCACTGCGTTATAGAGGTAAACGATTTTTTCTATGATTTTCTGCGGTTTTAATTTAAAAAATTACATACCGTCTTAAATAAGCCTGAATTGAATAATTGAACGTCAATATAGTCACTTTAAGAAGTTTCATTTAAAAATGATTCCAGTGCCAACAAAACATGATCTGTCGCATTTACAACATTTTATCTAGCCATTAGGCCATTGTCACGGCTTGCCAAAACGAAATACTATTTAGTTGGTAGGTAGGTATAGTATTTAGTTTGGTGCACAGGTTGTACGTAAAGTTATAATAAAAAAAAACCGGCCAAGTGCGAGTCAGACTCGCGCACCGAGGGTTCCGTAAAAACCTGTAGGTATATAATAAGTAAAAGTTCACCCATCACGACAATCGAGTCATAGTTATGGTATTCTTATTGCAAAAATAATTTCTTCTAGATCTAAAGAAAAAGAGGTAGTAAGTTTCAAATTTTTAAAAATATTTTTTTATTTGATGTAACTAAAAATTTACGGTTTTCGCAATTTTTCCTTAATTTGTGCTATAAGACGTTGTTTTGTACCAAATTTTAGGATTCTGAGTTCACGTCAAGTAAGTAGTAAATGGGTCTTGACAGACAGACGCACGGACGGACAGACGGACGGACGAACAACAAAGTGATCCTATACCGGAACAAAGGGTTCCGTTTTTCCTTTCGAGGTACGGAAAGGAACGGAACCCTAAAAAAAGTTTATTAATTTCTGTAACAGTTTTGAACTATTTCACAAGAATTACAACTATATTTTATTTATAAGTAAGGTATGTACCTATGTAAGACGGTCTTGCTCTTCCATTTCTTATCACAGTTCCGTCAAACTTTCAAATTAAAAAAAAAATTACAAGAAACTCGTCCTGTCCCTGTCGCTTTTTGTGTGACCATTCTTATAATTAGCTTAACTACGAAAGACGTATAGTCAAAGTCAAAGCCAAAAATATTTTTATTCAATACAATCACAAGGATTACTTTGAAATGTATACATACTGAACATACCTAGGTGAATTTAGGTGCTAATTCCTCATAACCCAAGCCCAAGAAGAAGATATTAGTAGTTGAATCATTAAAAATCTGTCAGTTAACTGTCTGAGGGCAGAGATACATGAGGACATGCATTCTTATCATGAATAAATGTATTATGTAAAACAATTGCTTAACTACCGGTTGACTTGAATAAAAACCAATTTATAAATGCATAAGTTTGCATGAATGTTGGATGTTTTTGTATGTTAATATTTATATTATAGCTATATTATAGCTTTTTATTATAACTTATAAAACTTAATAAATAAAAGGTAGAGTACCTACATAGCCCTTTCCTAAAGGCATAGTTCTATATTGCATGATGTGGTATGACGTTAGTAAATGTATCATGTAATTTACATGTTAACTTGACTAAGACTAGCATAATATAATTTGATAATTCAAAAAAAAATCCTGATAAGCTTCGTATTTAAGAACAACGAACAACGATTGAAAGAACAACGATTATCTGTGGTAAATAAAACCAAGTTCCTAGGCATCATGCTGGACTAAAATTGGAAGGCGCATGTCGATTAGATATCTAAAAAATTAAATAAGTACGTATATGTCCTTTATAAGCTACGTAAGACTGCAAATATTAACCTTATTTTAACAGCTTACCATGGCTATGTGGCTTCAACTTTAAGGTATGGTATTATCGTCTGGGGTAACTCGACGGGTGTGAATACAGCTTTTATTGCACAAAAAAATGCGTGCGAGCAATTGTTGGGAATCATGTAAGGCGATCTTTCAGAAGCTAAAACTGTTGACATTGCCCAGCTTGTATATTTTAGAGGCAGCAAAGTTTGTTAAAGAACAACCGAATTTCTTTACAAGAGCTCGTGACATATATCATAGATGTGTAAGAAACTTATATAAAAAAAGTTCTTTTGCAATGTGTGGACAAGTATTTAATAAAATTCCTGCCGAAATAAAGGACTTGCCAAAAAGGCTCTTTGTAAAAAAATAAAATTGTGGCTTTATGACAAATCTTATTATACTATTAACGAATTTCTGGGAAACTAATTTAATGTAATGTTATATAGTTTAGTTTAATTAAATGTTTTAAAAAAACATAAAAATTTGCATGTCTATGTTCTTTGGCGAAAAATGTGCACTTACTGTATGACTCAATATCTGTTACCTACTATATTTCTTGCAAATAAATTATTTCTATTTCTATTTCTATCACTGACTCCTGCGCTACTTCGCCAGATTTGCGGATTCAAACTTCAATGTATTAGAATATCCCTCTTTGTCCCGTCCACGTATATTTCAGTCTAGAATTAATAATAAAGCCTCTGAATTGTGTTTTATTGTTATGTGAACATGTTTCAAATTATAGATGACTGTACAAAGAGAAGGTTGGATTAACATTTACAATGGATTTCGATTGTTTAACCGAGGAGTAGATGTTTGTTTTTTCCGCGGCTTTTCCTGCGTGGCCTAGTATAATAGGGCAAATTTTTTATTTGTTATTTTGATAAACCTACCTTTGATCACGATCTCACCTGATGGTAAGCGACGATGCGGCCGACGATGGAGTACGCAGGTTTAAAAGACACCTATTTACTCTTGACTTGAAGAGACCCAGATTGTAGTGTTCAGGAAAGACAGACGACGGCAAAGTATTCCAAGCACGCATCACCGAATTATTCCGCGCTATTCTAGTCTATTCTAAGGTATAATATATTCATCACGGGTGTTCCGATAATGCGTGCACCTACGTCTGATTGCATGTTCTACAGAATATCGCAAATTAGTTGCGAAACAATGCGCGCTAAACCTAAATCGCTTATATTTATGTTATTTCAGCATCCGCCCACGGCTTTGCTCGTGTTGTAGATACGTATATAATAAATATCTCATAATTGTTGATATTCCAGTATGGCGATTATGGAACTTTTGACACAACCAATGTCTAACAGTTTCGATAAGCAATGGGCATAATTTCAATCATTAGTTTAAATTGTAATTAGAACCAGTTTTGACAAGATTACTATTACGTACGTTACGTTACTTTCTATTCATATGACAGCATGTATGACAATCAACATCATCCTTCCGTAATACCAATTCATCAATAGTAATTGAAAGCGATTAGTATCAAAGTGTTGATGGTATCATAATTCCATAATCGCCACGCAGGTCTAAATCTATATTATAACAAGTTATTGCGTAACAGAGTAACAAATAAATATCTACATATAAAAACATAGACATAGATATTATTGGTTGAATATTATTTGATCTCGCGACCAACATAAACCGATTTCACTGACTATCGCCTCCGGTCCACGTGCTCTAAAAATAACACTAAACACTAAAAATAGACAAAATACATCAAATACCTTATATCAAAACTCAGCCGTGGTCAACTCCTGGTTTTATAGTTTTTCCGCTAATATTTTTTTTGATAATTACAAGTGAATGTAAAAAAAAATTAAAAAAATATGATTTTTCGAACGCTATATTTTTATGACATTAACAAATCAATCAAGTTGGCTAGGATGGTTTGAGTTGACCACACCCAAAACGTAAAGAGCGGAATATAACTAATATATATAAAATAACTAGCTGACCTGGCAAACTTTGTACCGCCTCAGAATCAATAAATAAAAAAGCAAGCATTTTTTTCATATATACTCACCTTTTAAACCTTCCCTGGACTACGACAAACATTTCAACACCAAAATCAGCTAAATCAGTCCAGCCGTTCTCGAGTTTTAGCTTGACTAAAAACAGCAATTGATTTTTATTATATAGACTAGCTGACCCGGCAAACTTCGTACCGCCTCAAAATCAATAAATAAAAAAGCAAGCATTTTTTTCATATTACTCACCTTTTAAACCTTCCCTGGACTTCCACATATAATTCAAAACCAAAATTAGCCGAATTAAACTCGTTCTCGAGTTTTAGCGAGACTAACGAACAGCAATTGATTTTTATTATATAGATTACGCATTAAAAACTAAAAAGAAAACTGACTTCATAGAATGAAATTTGAGCCAATAATACATATATTGTGGAACGTAGATGTATTGTATATATAATTTGGGTAGGCCAAATAAACGCACTGCTCCAAGGAGACAGCGAGGTATCCGATTAAACGAATATATCATCGATGTATACAATTTTTTGATTTCTGTTTATTTTTTCAGCTCGACCGATTTCGATGAAATTTAAAAAAAGATTCCGACGAATTGAGAACCTTCTTCCTTTTTTGAAGTCGGTTAGTGACGTGTAGTGAATGTGAATATTATTCATATATTTTAAACAGATATAGGATGCTGATCGAATACATATATAATTTCAAATACATACTTATGATACATTATAAGAACAGACCACAATACAAACATCTACGTTCATTACACAAGTATTTGTCCTGGGAAGGAATCGAACCCCCAACCTACAGAAGGCCAGTCCAGGATAGGAAACAGTAGATAAAGGCATTTATTTCTAATAGCTACAAGCACACTTAGATAAAATATAAAAATACAAAGTAGAAATTTAAGTTAGTCAAAAGATACTTTATTCAATACAATCACAAGGATCACTTTGAAAATTTTTACATACTATGTGAATTTAGGTGCCAATTCCTCCTAACCCAAGCCCGAAAGAACTAGCAAGAAACTCGTCCTGGTCCTAGCGCTTTTTTGCATGATCCGTCTTATAACTACCTTAAGTACGAAATACTAACAAAAGAGAGATGTTATATACAAACTAAAACAATACAAAAAAAAACTAAAAAAATAAAATTTACATATTAATAAAAAAGATTTACAATTCACTTATAATGAGAATTCAATTAGTTAATTAACTGGTACATAACAGTTGTAACCAAGAATGTATTTTGTTAGTCAAGTCAAGTCAAAAGATACTTTATTCAATACAATCACAAGGATCACTTTGAAACGTCTTACATTTAGGTGCCGATTCCTCCTAACCCAAGCCCGAAAGAATTAGCAAGAAACTCGTCCTGGTCCTAGCGCTTTTTTGGATGATCCATCTTTTTTTCGTTTTTTTTTATGTGGGCTCATATATCATTCAATAAATTCAGGTTCCTTTTTAGTTTTTAAAACTTAATTAAACTTAATCATAAAACTTTTACTTTAATTTGGACTTTAGAAAGTGAAATAAGATCGTTCTTATTAACGTGTTTTAAGCTAATCCCCCGAAACAACATATAGATACATAGATAGATAGATCAATAGATATACAGATAACTCTTTATTGATTACCACATGGCATATTACAATAACAATAACTTTACTATTAAAGGCAACACAATGGGCGGCCTTATCGCTAATAGCGATATCTACCAGGCAGCCTTTGGATGGACTGGACTATAAATATACAGAGAAAAGCATGTGGGTGTGGTGTATAAATATAATAACATACTTACATATATCTATAAACTAAACAAATACTGATATAAATATATACATAATGTACCTAATAGATATAATAATAATGATAAACAGTCAAAAAAATCAACAATACAGAAATAAATAAATATAACAGCACGAAAAATAATGTTTCATGACCATGATTTTGAAGATGGGAAGAGTCTTGGCCTTTCTGATTCAACAGATTTACCGTCAACAATATTCATGCATTTAAGATGTGGTAAACCATCAATAAAAGCAAAGTTTTCATCTCATGTGGCTACAACGTTATCAATAATTAATTACCTCTATTATATCTATTTAGCTACTGAAGTTTAAACTTACCACTTCAAGAAATAAAGCCCAATTTTGTAAACCCGTATTACGCACGAATTATCCATATGTTTCATCAGCTGCTACATCACAGTAACTCAATTTAAACTCTCTCATCTATAACATAAAGCTCAAAATTATTAATGTTTACGAGTTTAGTTACAGTGTCGTCATTAGGTCGAATACACATTAATAAATTAATATAGGGTAGGCACAGGCACCCTCACAATGTCGCGAGCGCAGGGAGCGAGGGCTTATTTTAATTTTAAATCAACGCTATGCTAATAGGGTGAAAGTTATACGGGGATGGCAAGGGAACAAAAAGCCGGTGCCGGTGGAATTACAGGTCTAGTGAGAGTTTACGCGCGTAAACTTTCGCTCGTGTATTTAGGCTCAATTTCCATTTAAGCTTGGTCAAGCTGTTCTTAGTGATGCGTCCCTGAAATGTTGTCTAGCATTATTTAATTCAACTTATTTTAAAATAATATCAAATGTTAGTTAACTTCTCTATGAAAATCAGAACGGACTGGATTAGAGCACTGATGATGCTTTGCCTTCCAATCCTAAGCTCGTGGGTTTGAATCCAGTCGTGCAACAATAGATGTATTAGAAAATAATTACGTTTTAAAAACTAAAAAGGCACCTTCTCCTTTTTTAAAAGACTGTTAAACTGAAGACTGACTGAAAAATATTTAACGGTTTTCAGTATTTTATCATTTTAAGAAATACGAAAACACCACTTGAAAGTCACCGGAAAGCAATATATAGAAATTTTGTTTACATGGATGACATATTTTTTCCAGCTATTTTCATAATTTAAAAACCAAACTACCAAAAAAATATCGAACCGAATTAAATCCCTCCTTTTTTTAAGTTGTTTAAAAATATGTGCTTTTTGCCTTTGCCAGGAAACTAGCGCGTCGTAAAACCTAAAAAGTTCGTTTGTCCACGAAAGGAGCCTCGGGTTTATTTGAATCCTTTCTCCACACTGGTTTGAAAGAACTAGTGGCACGAAAAGAAAAAGAACAGACTCTTTTTGTTAATTTTAACTTGCGAATGTTATTAAAAGATGTTTGTAATATATAGGAACCCTGAACTCATGACAATCCATAATGGCACCTAAATTCACCTAGTATGTAAGACGTTTCTAAGTGATCCTTGTGATTGTATTGAATAAAGTATCTTTTGACTTTTGACTTGACATACTAATATAATAAACTCGAAAGTAGTATTTCTGTCTGTTTTGTTACGGATTGATACGTTTTCACAGCTAAATTACTAAATGGATCTTGATGAAATTAGGTATGGAGATAATCTGTTTTTTAGAGAGAAGTACATAAGCTTCTTTTCATTTTGATACGACGCGAAGCCGCGTACAGAAGTAGGTAAATAAAGTGGCTACGAATTCTGTAAATTGCAAAAAGTCGTGTGCATCATTTTTATTTTTGCTTAAAATGGTAATTAATGAGTGATTATCACTAGTTTTGTGACGTCATTGGATCCCTAATAACTGAACTGAACACTACCTGTCCCGTTCGTGACTTCGTCTGGGCGTTATAAAAATAAAAAAATATCGAATTATTAATCTAAAACATTCTCGAATCCACTTGGACACACAAAACATTTCATCAAAATCAGTCCAGCCGTTTAGGAGGAGTTTAATTTAAAAAAAAAACAAAAACCCGCACAACTGTAGTCCTTGGTAGACGGTTGGGATCTCCTCAAACCTCTGGTTACTGATGGGGTAGTCAGTGGCACTCCCAAACATTATATTGACAAATACCCACGCTTTGCTTTGACGACCACTGACCGATTCCCGCCGCGGGACAAATGTTTGTATGTTTTGGAAGTATTTGTCTCGGGTCCATGTGTTTCTATGTATAAAATATATGTATTTATAAAAAAATGTATATGAGTAGTATATCAGTCATGTGGTACCTATAACACAAGCTCTGCTTACTTTGGGGCTGGATGATGCGTGTGAAATGTCCGGGATTATTTATTTATTTATTTGCTTTGCTTTTTCTATGTATGTGTACTTTTTTTTTACAAAACTCCTTATTTCTGTAACCATAGTCAACAGCTGCTCAATCTAAGTACAGCTGGGGAATTAAATATATTGTCACGGGACTTACCCTAACTTGTTACGAAATTGTTCAATAGCATTAATGAGTGTATTGTTCAAATGTTCAACCAACATGTTTGCGACCACGTTTCGCCAGTAATTACGGAAGTTGTATTTCGAAATTCAATTTGGAGATATTTTAATTCAGAAATTGCCATATTTATGTCGCAATATTTAACCGACTTCAAAAAAAGGAGGAGGTTCAATTCGGTTGTATTAAAAATATAAACCGATTTGAGAAATGATTACTTCACGTGAAAGGATATACTTTCCGATTGCTCCCATAGAAATTTCACCAAGATCGGTCCAGTAGTTTAGTTTTAAAATCAAAATAGCTGGAAAAAAATATCATCCAAGTAAACGAAATTTCAAGATTTTGCTTTTGTATTTTTATGGGCCCGAATTTCATTTTATTTTGAATATATAAATAGTCATTATCTTTTTTTTTACGTTAGAACTTTTTACTAAATATAATAAAAAAAAGAATGGAATCGTTTGAGTCGGTCTCAAATGGCATGACCAAGGGAGATATGGATTCATTTTTATAAATAAATATTATATTTATATATAATAATAATAATAATACCGGACATTTCACACAACATCGTCTGGCCCCAAAGTAAGCCAAGCTTGTGTTAAGGGTACCACATGACTGATATACTACGTATAAACTTTTTTTTATGTAAATACATATATATTATACATAGAAACACCCAAACCCGAGACAAATACTTGCAGATCTTACAAACATTTGTCCCGCAGCGGGAATCGAACCCGCAACCTTTTGCGTCTCAGCCGGACCTAAGCCCACTGCGCCACAGAGGTCGTCGAGAGGTATTATTCAGGTATTCTATACAATACCTAGGCAATATATAGAATACCTGTATTATACAGATTGCCGGTAACATATTATATAAATATAAATAAATTCACACAATCATTGCCCAGCTGATATATTTTAGAGGCAGCTTTGTTTTACATTTTGATATACACGGGTTTTACTCACAGTGAGTGCAAACCGTGAAAGCAAGCGGCAGCTCACGAAAGTTTCAAAGAGAAGCCGCAAATTTGTTTGAAGAGCACGACTTATATCATAAATGTGTAAGAAACCCTGATAGAGTTATTCTTTCAAAAGTTCCAAGGACTGCCTTTTATAAAAAACAGATTATATTGCAATACGTGGACAAATATTTATTAAAATTTCAGCCAAAATAATGAACTTACCAATAAGGCTGTTTATACAGAAATTAAAATTTTAACTGAACTTTTTACTATTCGCGATTTACTTTAAAATTATTATTTCTTTCTTTTTTTATTCATATAAATTATTGTTGATTGTCAATCGAATATTATATAATTTAATTAATTGATTAAGAAACCTAACAAAAACATTGCAATGTTTTTTGGGGAAATATGTTAACTAACTGTGTTATATGTGAATCATCTTGCCTTCTATATCATTCCTAAACTAAGCATGCCCCTGCTATGGAAGCCAGATGACTGATAGAATACTTATATACTTCCAAATGTGTTATTTTAAGTATATAGTTTAGTTTGAAGCAGCGACTGTCTTAAGTTATTACGACTGTAAAAGCAATTAATTTGCATGTTTGTCGTATCCTAAGGTCGTTGATTCGAATCCAATAGTGCCACAATGATTTTTCTATTCGAAAAATTTTCCCTCCAATGTTTTACCAAATGCAGTTAACGTTTTCAGCGTCATTTTCACTTGAACCTAGTCCTAGATATTGAAGGCCGCGAGAGTTTCAACAAGATATCTCAGCCTAAATGAAATTTAGCCGCCACCTGGTGGCTAATTAACTACCTCATATATTAGATCCTTAGAATTTACAAATAAGCTCCCGAAGCCCGGCGGGTAATTTATCCAGGAACAGCTGGTGCAAATCTTCATTTACCTAATTGTGATAAGAAACAGGTACATACTGAAGCAATCATTTTTTGTTTCCATGGCAATTCTACTAAGAAACTTGACGATTTGAGTCAGGATAAAAATGAATTTTAATTTTTTAACAGATTTCGACGAGTTTTTGTGATCTGCTTTTTTTATACGCTTTATATTAGCTTCACTTGTATGTATGTTTGTAACCGACTCCTCAGGACGCGATTTCGACAGACTTTAAACGGCCAGATTTTATTAAAATTTTGCACACCTGTCAAAGACCGATGACAATGCGATAAATTCGAAATAAAATTTAAAACAAAATTAAAAAAAAAAAATATCCGATTATCCTAAAACTAAAGAGTAGAAAATAAATAATAGTTTAAAAAAAACTATAAAACATGCTTTATATAACCCAACTAAAATATAGAAAATAAATGTAAGTATGAAAAAAATTTCTTATTTAAAAAAAAGCGTTGGGTGCATGGTGTCAATAGTTATAAATATTTCATTGACAGATATGAGAAAAAGGATTATAATTTCGATAATATCTTAAAAAGCTCCCCACGCTTTTTATAAATAAATCATTTGTTTCTTACTTACATTTATTTTCATATTTTTTAGTTTGGTTTTCTAATATAAAGCGTGTTTTTTAGTTTTTTTAAACTATTATTTATTTTAAACAACTGCTCAACTTGCCCTACATTTACAAAGCCAAGTAATTTTTAGGGTAAAAATTTTAACACAACGAGGATCAGTAAAGTTATAGCAAATTCAATAGAAATAGTACATATTCACGTTATTCTTTATGACATAAGAATTATATATCATTTTAAATTATCCAAATAGGACCATTACTTACGAAGATATTAAATAATAAACAATATGCCGTTCCTTTCGGTAAAATCAATGTACACGGGTGCGTGCGACGTCACTGGGACGGTAATTTTTAATTTTCGCAAAAAAATTTGCACACCGCACACAACGCCATCTAGCCCCTTAGCATAGCTGGAATAATGGTGACCAGATGATTGATAGAAAACGTTTTTTTTTATATAATGATGACCGTTGGTATAGTACATTGTACACATAGGGCGAGAAAGTGCCCACTTCCTATAGAGTGTGTCATTTGAGGTCCGAAGCGCAGCCGAGGTAGGAATCGCACTTTCTCCCGAGTGATACATAGTGCTTTATACTCCACCTACGAGGAAAATAAAATAAAATCTTTACTACATATCACTCGACGACTACATATCATTCTGTAGCATTAATAAAATTACCAAAAGCAAATTCAAATTTCGAAGATATTCCCGCGCATGGATTCTTTTTTCAAAATATTGTTCGGAAATCGGAAGAGGAATAAATCATATGGCGGGATTGAAATAAAAACTTTTTGTCGTCTGACCTTTAATGAAAATAACCATAGCCACCGGCTGCTGATCTATGAAGAAATTAAAAAAAACGTCAAAAATTTCCATACACTTTTCTCTCCCGCTAAACGCGTTAGAAATGAAATTCCATAGACTTTTCCGCCCCGCATTTTAGTAGGCCTAAAATGATGTAGGTACTTTCTAAGTAACATTTGGAAAAGGAATGGTCAAGTTTCTCAGTAGGTGTGGTAAAAAATATTAGAATTCAGGACCTTGGACTCACAAAGTCAATCAATTTTTTTGATTTTTTCTCTATCTCATTGCTCATATTCACCTACTATAACAATATACATATAACAAACAACAAGAAATAGGTCTTGATGACTTATCCAGGTGACTTATACAGCAGATAATTTATTCAGGCGTGACTTTGAGGAAATCCATTACAAAATATTAAATAGGTCGACTAATATCTAGAAGTATCTCCCAATACGTTCTTATATTATACTATTTATATATAACTAGCTGTCCCGTTCGCGACTTCGTCCGCGCGTTTTAAAAAGAAAAAAATATATCTAATTGTATCGACTGCAGCGCCATCTGCCGGGCTGATTTGTGAATCTAAACCATCCAGGGCGCCACCCAAACGCATTAAAAAAAACATTCAAATCGGTCCAGCCGTTTAGGAGGAGTTCAGTGTCATACACATGTACAGTAGAATTATCTATATAAAGATAATAATATCTACATAATTGCTATTTCATATTTTTATATATTTTTTTTATTGTTATTATTAATATGTTTCTAATGACTATTTTGAAAATCGAATTATTATTTAGTGTTACTGCTGATTAACCGTGCTGATTAAATAAATAAGTAAATGAGTTCAATGTGATTAATTAATTCCAACCCTCGACAAAGCGACAAGTCTGCTGAGTTGTTTGTTACGAGGAATGCTGTTTGCGGTGTTGGTGTTTCTTCGGTCCAGAGCAGAGGGAGTCTATTGTTCCTGAGAATGCCTCGTGGAGGCAAAACACGAGTTGAATTTCTTTTGGGTCTAAAGCATTTGAATATATTGGGAGGATAATAAATAATTTATAAATATTGGTAGACAATTCACACAACACTTTCTTGCCCCAAACTAAGCTTAGCTTGTAATATGGTGACCAGATGACTGATAGAATACTTATTTATTTTTAAATACTTAAGATACTTTACAAACCCCAGACACAGAACAATTACATGTTTATGACACAAATGTTTGTCCTGGGAAGGAATTTAACCCTGATCCTACAGCGCAAAAGGCAGAGTTACTACCTACTGAGCTGAGAAGCCAGTCATAGAGAGGATAGCACTCGGTATTATCTATTTATTCAATAAACTTAAATAGCGTCAGGTGGAACTTTTTAGTCACTCATAGAACGTTGTTGTTGGAAGAATTTTATACGCTTGCCCTATGACAAAATAAGCGTTTGTTTTCCTAGGCACTACCACTTGGCACTACTAGTAGAGTGAAGGGAAATTTTACTTTCCCGTGACACTTCTGGTAGTGCTATGCGTAAAAGTACATTTCCAGTGACACTACACTGTTGCCAATAGTTTCACGGGAAATATTATTTCCCGTGGCACAAGTGAACCTTTTGTGGTTAGTAACACAGTTATGTATCTAGACAGACGAACTATATTCTTCTGGCGCTTCGGCGGCCGCTGCCGTGGTGCGCTCGCTTTGCTTGCTCGCCTTGCGCGTTGTTTTCTATACTGTAACATAACCTAACCAACTAGTTTCGATCTGATTCAACTTTTTCTCCTGACACTACTCTGTCCAGTTGCTAATTTGTCCAGCTGGGAATCTGTCGAAATGCTCCTGACAGACATAAACTAGTATTAGTAGTGCCATTGGTAATGAGGTAATCCAGAGGAGATAAAATCTCTCTTATTGGGTAATATGCGATTAATTACCCAATAGGAATGGTAGTGGCACAGGAAATTAAAATTTCCCTTCACTAAACTAGTACTGCCAAGCGGTAGTGCCTAAGAAAAGAAGCCGAAATAAGGTATGGTATAGTATAGACCATATACCATATCATTACCTGTAGATATTTAGCTGACTCAGCAATATCTACAGGTAAGCCTGGTCATACCGGCGGGTATGGGCCTAAAAGTTATGCTATCCGATCTTGTCCTGCGCTAATAGCATTCAGTTGTTGCTGTTATCACTATGCCATCCGACCACCTGGTGATCTATGACTCTCGCGCGAACACAACTCGGTCACTACTCTTTAATGTTATTAGTTTTTTACACTAACTACTGTTCAAAAATGTAGGTTAGTGCAGTGTCAAAAGTGTGGACGTGCTGATTATCCCTCTTAAACATCCTCAAAGTCCTGAGTAACTTTAGATCTTATAAGATGTTTACAAAGCCAGAGTATTACCAGTCGTGACTTTTTTTTTGTATTAATTTATTAATACAGTTTAAAACTTGAAAATGACGGCGTCACAGTGGGAACAAAATACAAAAGTACTTAAACATCATAACTTAGGTTGTTAGGTTGTTAACAAGGGGTTACACATATAATATATATATTTTTTATTTATTTATATTTTTTTTTACTGATAACATCATTTTAAAATATAATTTTCACAAGAAAGGACATACATATTTACCATGTTATACGTGTTTTTCTGCTTCCAGCTAGAAAAAATTGCATATAATGGTAAAATGATGTTCAAAACCAACACAAAAGTTACATCATTTTATCAAATGTATACATTTCAATGCAACATTACACAACATGTGTGATGTATGCAACATTTCGAAACACTCAAAATGTCGCGATACATTTTTGTCCTCAAATGTATACTATTAAAGTATACACACGTGAACTCCTCGCACGCTCAGTGAACGCATGTCTCAATAAATCACGGTAAAACCACCCATTCAAATGCAAATAAACATGTAAATATCAAAACCAACTAGATAGCAAAAAGCCAGCACATGTTAAGAGTGAACTAATCCTCGACAGCCGCGGCGAGCCGCGTTTCAGCCATTTAAACTATTACTACAGATTGAATAAATAAGTGGACGGACTAAGGATTAAGCTTATGTTAAATTTTATACAAAGTGAATCGTTTTTATAATATAAATTGCTACAGGTTGATAAACACGGGCTTAACTTACGTAATATTTTACCGATGGAGGCACTGACACTGTTTCGATTCATCTAGAGAACCTTCATTAGCGGTTCGCTTGTTGCCGCTCGATTTCACGGTTCGTACTGAAAATCACAACTCACGAAAGTTTGTAAAGTGAAAAAGATAAATGTGGTTTAGAACACATTTGCTTATTTGTTTTATTAGTATTATAAGCTCCTTGCGTGGTACTATTCAAATGTACCATTATAATATTATAATAACAATAATGCCACACATTTCACACAGCATCATCTGGCCTCAAAGTAAGTAGCGCCTAGTGTAATGAGTCGCACAATACATGGCTGGTATACCATGTATTGTGCTACTACTAATATTACTACTAATATACCTACTTGTTTTTTTTATTTATAAATACATACATATTATACATAGAAAACCCCAGACCCGAGACAAATACAAACATATCATACAAACATTTGTCCCGTGGCGAGAATCGAACCCTCAACCTTTTGTGTCTCAGTCGGGCCTTGACCCACTGCGCCACAGAGGTCATTATTAACAATACCTGGTAATTATTATACGTCGTTTACGTCAATATTACGGAAAATATTTTGTTTTGTTATCCGAAATTATAATCAAATATTATGTTTATATTAGGACGATGTTAGTTGAAACCAGTTGACTAGGTTATGTTAAGTATAGAAAACAACGCGCAAGGCGAGCGAGCAAAGCGAGCGTGTCGCGGCAGTGACTGACGAAGCGCTATAACCAAGTACAATGTATGTACCGATAGATTTTGTGGTTTACATGCTAAACTTTGAATTATTTTTCTTTAAATTAATTAATTAAGGATTAAAATAAGTGCACGAAAGAAGCCTTAGATGCTCCTTTTGTACATTTATGCGACATACGCCACACGACATGCCTGTTTCCTCAAATATATTTTTCGAACAGAAAACCCTATTTATGCATGACCGGATATGAATCCACGACCTTTGGATTGAAAGGGCTCCTACCACTAGAACACCCTAGACCACCAGTACTCTTAGAATTAAACTCGATCAAACTAAACAACTTTTAGTATATTCTCTACATTGTTTGTATTGTATTTAATCCATATCCATTCATAATTCCATACTAATATTAAAACTGTCAGTCCATTACGTTTTCACAGCTAAACGATTGAACAGATCGTGAAGAAACTTGGTAAGGAGATTCATTGTGCTTTGGAGAAAGACATAGCCTACTTTTTACGTCTGTAAACGTGTGAAGGTTAGCGAAACGGTAGCAGTTAGTTTTTCATATTTTATTATATGTAGCCTAATCCTTATTCCACCCCTGTGTCTATTAACGACTACCACAGTGTTCTTTGTCCTCGCCCCTCTGTGGCACTAAGCCGCGCATTGTCTGTGGAATCGAACAACTGGACTTAACACATTGTGAATGAATTTAATAATGGGACATTTTGTCGTACAACTTAACCCTAGTGAAGCAAGATTAATGAAATGAAATGTTGTAATGAGATTTTGCAGATGAGAGATTAGAATTATGCATTTTGTAAAGGAAAACTCTTATTAATTTTCACTCAAAACGGGATATTTACCATGATATATGAGTTTTTCTGCTTCTCGATATTTCGGCACAGTTGCATGCGCCATGATCACGAGATAAACATATATACATTATAATTATACATTACATATACATATATCATGGTAAATATCCCGTTTTGAGTGAAAATTATGTGCAAAACCATGATAGTTTTAAAAGTTAAAACTCTTATTTACTAATTTGCATGTCGCGTGAATGTTGCGACTAATGATAAAAGGTGCGCTTATACGGGCAATTTTTTTGGGAATAATTGTTTGGCAACTAATAGGTGTGCGACTTTTTAGGTATATAATTATTTTAAAAATTATGTGTATGTACTATAATATCGAACGATTTGCGTAAAATTTTAGTCTATCTTGGACAAGTCGAGTCACCTCAAAAGTTGTAGAGATACGCCACTAATGTGCTTGGGTGTTATAGACGCATAAGTATGTATCTAAAAATGTATCAGTAATTGTTTGTTAATAAAGTCTTAGTCGAATAGTCGATAGTCATGTGTATATTCTAAACGTCATCGCGGAATGGCTGTCTGGAACTTTCTCGGGATTCCTTGTCGTTCAAATCCCATTGCACCATAATACACTTATAATTAAATTACCCATACTTGTGCTATGAAGTTACAATTTATTCATTAAAATTCCGCTAAGATTACTGAATATAACATGCAATAGCACGAGAAAAAATATTAATTAATTTAGAAGTGCTGTTACTTCATGAAATGACAAACGAAGAATATCTCTTCCATGCTTTTTCTTTGACATATTCCAACCCACATTTCCTTTCCAACTACCCATAGATTAATCAAACAATAAAGAGTGTGGCTAATAACATAACAAAAATAAACAATAACCAAGGAATCCATTCACTATTCAACAAGTTCTTACTATTGTGGATGCGACTGAAATCCTTGTTGCTAATCAACTGGTTAGCGTTTTAAAACATGCTTGCTATCGAAAGGACAACATTTATTAAAATGTTAGAAGTTTTACTAGTACTAGTATTAATCTGTCAAGTTTTCTCAGCATTCAAAATGGTACATGTTGCCTTTGCTGAAATCGGTTTATGTTGTCGTGACGTCATCATAGACCAGTGCTGCAATAAGCAATTTAAATTGCTCGTGTAACAATAATCATCTTAATAATGCACTTTAAGATTATTAAGTATTTCAAACACTTGGTGAGCGTAACGTTTTCGCACCAACACGGTTTACCTGCGGGGTTTGGACAAATATCTTACGCTTAGTTTCCTTCGCGCCTTTGCGCAGAGATCGAATTGTTGGAAATGACAGCAGCAGTCACGCGATTTATCACAGGCTAGTGTCATATCCATACAATTTGATCTTTCCGAAGGCGAAAGCGCTAATTGAAAGTCGATCTTTCCTAAGCCACTAGATATGGTGAAGTGCCTGTAAACAAAGAATGTGCCTTTGAATTTAATTTCCTAGTGAAGGAATAAGGGCGTTATCACAAATTAATAAAAATAACTGAAATGCTTGGCGCTAAATATTTTGTATACTAGTTGATTATCCTTTATCTTTTCTTAGACATAATATCTGTCAAGATATTTCGGTCAGTAGAATATACATAGGGTACTTGGCTTTATCTGTTATATCATAATATAGGTCATAACCTATATGACGAACTCTGTAGCGCGGTAGTCGAAGACGCGCCAGAGACGCAGAAAGTTTCAGGTTCGATCCCCGCCGCGGGACAAATGTTTGTATTATCTGCAAATATTTTCTCGGGCAAGGGTATTTTTCTATGTATAATATGCATGTATTTACAATAAAATATATATATAAGTAGTACAACAGTCATGAAGTTCTCAAAATACAAGTACAGCTTACTATAGGGTTATATGATGCTTTGTGGAATGCCAAGCAATATTTATTTATATTAATGGTTCAAACTTTTTAATCCATAGAGTCAGTATTCTTCTTAGTGTGTCACTCGTTCTTTCAAACCAGTGTTGTGAATTAAAATGCGCCTCAGAGATTCCTTTTGTGCCGTCAGTAAACTTACTATAACAATCAAAATTGTTTAAAAAAAATTGCACAACCTGTATTTTACCTACCCTCAAAAAATCGGGTAATGTTTAAAAAATGTAAGAGAAAAAATAAATGCTATACCAATTCTACAAAACAAAATATATATCATCGAAAACATACAAATTGGGACTCTACATTCGTATGATTAAATGTAGAGATGCATCCGCTTCAACTCGGCAATGCACTAGCAATAACGATCGCTCTGTCGATTTAGGTTAGGGTTGTCAAGCCGCCGCCAATTCTGCTTAATATATAGTTAAATATTTAGTACTATTCCGGGAATCTATTCCTATGTATTCCTGCTGCAATTAAAAAGTCATGCAAAGCGTCAATATATAATACTAATATATATTGTTGGGCAATGCACTCAACACCATTTAGCCCCAAACTATGTTTGGGGCTAAAATTAGTTTGTATTATGGTGACCAGATGACTGATAGAATACTTATATATTTTTAATACATACTTAAGATACTTTATAACACCCAGAACAAACACCTGTGTATCACACAAATGTTTAGAGAATGCATAGCCTCATATTGCTCTGCCTTCAGACAGTTAACCACACACATTTGAAATGTATAAACTATCTTGTATAAGTTTTTTGTAGTTAAGGTAGTTATAAGATGGATCATGCAAAAAAGCGCTAGGATCAGGACGAGTTTCTTGCCAGTTCTTCACGGGCTTGGGTTAGGAGGAATAAGCACCTAAATTTACCTAGTATGAATAACACATCTTTTGACTTTGACTTTGACTACCAACTAAACTGACAGGCTAGTCAATATTAATAAAGCACACACCCTGAACAGATTAAAGCTCAAAAAGAAAGACGACACGTGTTTCATTTCACAAAGTATCCTCAGGAACGAAAAAATACCAATACCGCAAACAGCATCACTCGTAACGAGCAGAGCTGCTCTGCATACTTCTGGCTGCGCTGAGCGATGGAATGAAAGTGACTTTCAAGTGGATGTATATTTTCGGGTAAGGTGATGGACGTCATCATCTCACTCTAAAATATACATTTCGTTATACTACATTTCATTCTGCGTAGGATATCCTTCTCAGATTCTAAGCAATAATTTCCAGGTCCAAAAAAGCGCTTGTATCATACTAACTTAGGGAATGCTGTGCGTGTTCAGTGCCTGGATGGGTGGCCACAAATATATATATATATTTTTTTTTTAATAGTTTTCTATAGTTTACTTTACCATTGTTTTATTGTTTCTCTGCTCTGTAATGTAAACTTTTGTGTTATGTAATCACTTTTTGCTTGACCGATCTCCCGCGATACAGGCCTGGCCTAGTGCGGGATCACTAGTAACTGTAATATGTATATGAAATTTATTTGGTAAATAAACATTATCTTATCTTATCTATCTTATCTAAGCACTTCCGTGCTTCAGAAGACATAAAGCTGTCAGTCTAAAGTTTACAAAACTTGTAATAATATAGGCTTTCGAATGACCTATAAACTCCTTAACCATAGTTGGATATTAAACGAAAGTGACAATGTTCAATGGCACCATAATCAACACCCTGGTTATCTTTCAAGCCAGAAGTAATTAACGAGGATGAAACATTCAACATTTATGTTTATACTACAGGTATGTTACACAATGTCATGAAGCGGGATGCATGTCTTGAGTAGAGTGGTCAATATAAATCTGACGAGATATGAGGGTAGAAGGAGTCAAAAATAGATGGATAGATTTAGTAAAATAATGTCTTAAGAAAGAAGTGAATACTTAAATGACGACGACGATAGAAGAGAGTGGAAGAGAAGAATATGTTGTGGTAACCCCATGTAAAGTGTGATAAGTCACTGTCAAAGGATAGCAGGACATATTTCGGGAGATGATGACAGTGAATGTTGGTAACCCTAGCTTTGATCCGGATTTACATAAGGCACGATCTCAAGCGCACTTGCAACTGCGTAATGTAGTTGGAACAATGCCTCTGATGGATTGAAGTAGTGCCTTCAAACTCTGTGCATTTACTGGTTTTGAAAGGCAGTTCTTTTCAGGTTAATGCTTACGGAGTAAGTCCTAAATGAGGTACCGTATGGACTTTAAAATGCTTTATTGATTTTATTGACTTACTATATGTTGTGGCTGGGAAATCTTTTTAAGCTTCGTCTTCTTATCGTGTTACTAGGAATTTCGATTCAGTGTGCGGAAATGAATAAAGTGTGCCCCAGAAACTTCTCTCGGCACGATGGCACCATGTCTACTAACTTTTGTATATATATTTTTTAATAAACTAACCAGGATAAGAATATGAATAAGTGATAAGAGTCGTTTTTCGGAATCAAAACTATACCGAAATAATATATAAATGATTACTACAATGCAAAAGGTATATGTTTTACACTTTATATGGATGAACTGAAACTTTACACAAAATATCATCTTTTACATAACCATAATAGACAAATATTACTTTGGTTTGATATCCTACATTTATGTCATATTCTATGTCATAACCTATTTATCAATTACTATGAAATCGGTTACAATGTGATTGTGCAACAATAACCCAAACATTCAAAATTGCGCAAGAGTGATGTTTGTGGTTATCTCATTAACTGTTAGTTTGGATAGTAAAATAGGATATATTTACAATAAAAGATTCGCGCGAAAATCATTGCATTTTGTATTGCAAAGAGCGACTCTACTTACTAGAAAAGATCACTTGTGGGATATCTTACAGAAAATCGTCTATTCTATTCATTCAGACCCTCAATAACTCACCACTGATATAATTTCGTCATAGATTATGATAAAATCCCATGCCAATCCCATGCTCTCACACAATACCCAGTATCTTTCAACAGTCAGAATCTGTTTGAAAATAGTAGAGTTCCAAATCATTGCAACTTATATCCTATTTCATCGACATAAATGTCACTGCACGACTCTTCTCAGATCGAACAGACTATCGACAATCGACACGTGCCAAAACCATAGCGAAATCAGAGATAGCCGTAAATTATAGAGAACCGAAATAGAGGGCAGCATTTTGCAACATTTCGTGGTAACGCAATAGTTTTTTAGTTTGACGTCGGAATAAACAACAACCGTTTTCTAACAGTCGTATTTCAGTGGTGACGATGATTCTTGTTTAACATTAATTTATTAGCCCTAGCAAAGAGATTTGACGGTGCTCAGCTCATCAGACAAACATTTGTGTAATGAACAAAGATTTTTGTTTTGTCAGCGCCACTTCTTTACCATATTTGGGAGTAGTAATATGCTGAGAATAGACCAGTTTTACCACACTCAGAAAAAGACTAATAATAATTACAGGTGTACATACTCGCTTTTAATATTGCAATATTTTATTTTTTGCAAGTATGTACTTACTCCTTTCTTTCTAGAAAGAAGTTCAGCTTAGTTTGAGGCTAGCTGGTGTTCAGTGGGGTGTTTTCCATCAATTTTGATTATTAATAATAATAACATAAGTATTTCAGATATATTATTATTATTAATAATCAAAACTATACTAAACTAACTAGTTGTCTGAAATACAGATATTTTTTTGATTTAAAGATTTAAAAAACCAAAAACCCAAGTAAATAAAAATTTAAAGTATTACCTTACTAAATTATTCGATATTATTATAACAACAGTTTTGACCCAATGTAAAAATATAGGACTTTCATACCCATCTGCTATGACATTCAGAAAGTTGTTGTGACTACATTATGTCTTACTCTGCTCATTATTCCTGCTATCCTCTTTCGAGTGATCGCTGCGAAGCCGCCAGTTCTTGCGTCAGCAAACATTCCAAAGGCACCGCAGTAGCGAGGTGGACTCAAGAGCATTCTAAAGATGATGTTATATTGGACTCGTAGGACTCATATATTTATGCGTATAAATAATTTCTGCATAAAAAAAATCACCGCTACATAACGGCGTAGCATTCATCGCTTTTAAGGAAACTGAATCTTTACTCTCATTCTGAAAACATTCAGACATCATTGTTGCTTGTCGCGAGACAAAGAACAGTGAAACAAAATGTTTGCGGCAATCTGGAACCACCGCGACAATATCTGTGCACCCTGTTCCTAATCACGTCAGAACTACACAGCTAGTATGGAGACGGCTGGGTATCTCTACCTGACTTTTTGTTTCTATAACTTGTAAAGTTTGGGAACAAAAACTCAAAAACCCTAAATCTAACCTAAATAAGAGTTTGATTAATGTTTTACTACTAAAACAAATAGCTGTATTTCCAAACGACAGGTATTAGAACAGATATTTAAAATCAGGTGTAAAACTGACAGGTAGGTACTTATTATGTACAGAAATTAAACTCCTACAATTTAGATCCACTATACAGTTTTGATATAAAAGCATTGGATATTGCTCTTACAAAAAAATTTTTTTTTTTGTTGAGCTGTAAGACCTTGCTTGCTTAAAATATGCTTGAAATAGAAATAAATGAATGCGGTACATGAATACCTTGAAATATGCGCTATAAATAGCCGTATTTTTTAAATGCTTTTACTTAGAATATGTTTTACTAATCCGAGAAACCGTAGACTGACAGACTTAGTTGTTGATATTAATTGAGTTGAAATTAATTTCTATAAATTAATACCTCCACGCGTTCTTGAGAAAAAGGCACACCATAAAAACCGACGAACAACGAAGTGAATTTTAGGCCTTTTAGGGAACTTTTTAGCGTTCTGAGGAATTCTAAAAAAATATTGTATGGATGAATAAATAGTAAATAAATATGGATGTGTTCTTCTTACTAATACCTCTCCACATCCTCAAAAGTTAAGTTATAAGTAAGGGTAGCAGTTGTAAGAATGTTTAATATACTTTAATTTATAAATATGCCGATAAGGCCTATATACTTGAGCCTTTCGGAGTTGAGACCTTAGGCCCGTTCACCCACGGAGCCCACCGTGGGAAAAGGAGACCACTGCGTTTTCAAAATTATTTCTCGGCGTCTGGTAGATACATTGCGTGACCCAAGAGCTGGTTCTTATCGGGTTCAGCGTATTAGCATTGCCATTCAATGTGGCAATGCCGCCAGTGTCTTGGGAACTTTACCCTCTGGCAGTGATCTGGATCAGTTGGGCTATCTATAGATCGTAGTATTATTATAGAACGGTCCTTAGATAGCTCAAATGTTTCACATGTACTTTATATTATTGTATATTATTCTATACATATCTGTAGTTATTTTTCTGAGTAAATGTATTAATAATAATGTTTTTTTTTTCTTGGTAAAAGCGTTGTGCATGCATTAACATAATACTGTAACCAGACTGTCTAGCTATGAGCTGTGCCAGCACTCAGTATAAAATCGATTCGCGACTTTCGCGCTAGTTCGACATCGAACTCGCTACGAAAAAATATGTCACCCGAAACGAAAATTTACTGGAAAGGGCCCGCGAAGTTTCGAAACTTTTGTAAAGAAGAGTCAGCAAAAAAGTTACCAGCTAATATAGGACGGAATTGAATTTTCTTGATATATTTTCACTAATCACGTTCTGGAAATATTTTTCGAATGATGGTGATGTTTGTGGCATAATGGGTTTTGTCTTATGTGAAACGCTGAAAATAAGTATTTGATGTTTGTTAGCGGAACAAAGTTCTATCCTTATCTTTCGTACTCATAGCCAATGGCGTAAGGCCAGTTACGCCCAGGGGCAAGCAATTAATAATAGCATTAATCTTGTTAAAATTGCATTATCCGTGATGTAATTTCACTCACATGATGGCACTATAAGTAAATTAAGCAGTTGACTGAAAGTCCCTTTCGTAAATATAGTTTTAGACTTGGTACATGTGGTACACAAGCTCTGCTTACTTTAGGGCCACTGGACAAAAATCAATTATGACAACAAAATTATTAATTATACTGGGACTTTACATACGGAGTTCAAGTACTGGTGGATTTATTGAGACTTTTGTCTTAATTTTGTCGAAACTGTAGTTGAATTAATAATTAATCAATAATAAAACAAAAATACAATATTTGTACCCTTAACATCTTCTTCTTATCGTTTCACTAGTTATTTCTAACCAAATGTGTTGAAAGAATTTAAATGCGCCTCAGAGGCTCCTTTTGTGCACTTAGATAAGCCTTAATATAAAGCTCTCGACCTTGCCGACAAGACCCGCAGGGCCAGGCTTGTTTCAAGTTTTTCTTCTCTATTACTAGCTCTTCTGTTAGTCAGCAGGGGAACTAATTCCCAATAATTTGAAGACTATCGCATTCGTCTCCATCATCAGTATCCAAGCAGCACTCATCTGGGATCAGTTCCACGTAGAAATCCTCACTCGAAGTGTTATATAATTGAGCGAAAATTACCAACCCGATTTACAGTCAGATGCGGATGCTGAGCCGTTTTTGATGATCCTCAGCTGATCGTTACAGAGCGGCGGATGGTAAAAGTAAAAAACTTATAAAATAAAATTTATTTATGTAAAAAATTATCTGAAGGGACCTTTAATTACTACTAGGAATGCTCGTTTTACACAAAATTCGTTTTGGTCCAAAAAAGTTAAATAACAATGCTTTGGATGTCCGTGAAATCCACGCTGGCTTCATAGAAAAGCCAAAGCTGCAGCATAATTGCAACAGAATTATGTTGAGCTGAGTTATATTTCACCACACATTTACCTATTAATTGTTGTTTGTTACCTTTTTTTTCTGCTGTTTTTTAGAGATCCGTACCTCAAAAGGAAGAAAAGAACCCTTATTAGATTTAATTATTGTCCGTCTTTCCTTATGTATGTCAGTCTGCCTGTACTTCAAGATTCTGTTTATCAGAAACGCGTAGATGAATCCAATTGAAACTAATATCGAATACTTAGGTCTACGGTTTCTTGAAACTAGAAAAACCTGGTTTCTAAGTCAACGCAATCAAAGATTACAAGCTAAGCACGGTTTAAACAAATTTATAGGGTACTTCTCGTTTACCTAGAAAGATACAAATTGTCAAGAAGCAAGATCTTATAGTACAAGTAAAGAAAAAATTCCGTAAACCATTAATAAGTATTACACAAAACATATATATTTTTCTAATTACCCCAAAAACAAGGTTCGATGCGTTCGTAGTTTGTGACGGTATTATTGGACTAGTAGTAATCGATTGTAAAAGAACCTTGCTACTGAAAAAAGTTGGTAGGTACCTAGGAAGGTACACTCTCAGAAGCGACTCTCGCACTTAGCTGGTTTATTTTCTTCATGGACTGAAATAATATTTTCTGTTCTATTCTGTTCCGGTATTGGTAGTATTTAGCCTGTCGACAGGATGGGTGACTAGTGGCATCCGAATCTAACAGCTTTTGTTGATAAATATGACAGTCAAACAGCAAGGAAGCTTTCGGTCGATGAACTCAGTCATCAGAGCCGGCTATATATACCTACACCTACTTTACGGGCATTTTCTCAAGTTAAACTTTAGTTAGTTGGGGATTTAGTAGAGTACAACTTTCGATAAGTTTTGGGTTTTCAAAGTATTTTCCGAACACAGACAGTTCGGCTAAACTAAAGCTACTTTATAGGGTTTCGAAGTCTGATAAGGAGCCCTTTTATTTTCATCATGTCCGTCTGTCTCACTATAAGTTAGAATAAATACATGGTTCCTCTGTTAACCAATCCTTTAATATAACCATTAATTTTGCATGATGCCAAGGAAAGTACTGAAATTGAGCAGCGTGTAATAAAGTAGTAGCGTAAAAGCATAGCTAGAAGATTAAATAATAAGTTAATTGCACAAATTATCATTAGTCTTTCTTATAATGCTATAATAGGTAGGTACATATTTTAAAATCCTCGCCATTGACTCTGATTTTGTTTTTTTACAAAAATTTGCTATCTAACTTAAACTTGATCTTAATATGTTTGCACCAGTCTAAACTAGAATAACATTTTGTATTCATTTTTATATTAACTAAATTGACGTCTGATTGACATGTTTGAGCTCACCTTAATCGCCATGTTAATTGGTGTGAAATAAAACTGTGGAAAATTATATGATAATCAAATAAATAACAGAACAAAATTATAAATTGTTTTTTTTTATTACTTATTTCATATGTAATTTAATTATTTAGATGTTGGTGTAACCAAATTTAAATCGTTCGTATTTCACTAAATATATGGGTAATAGTGCGGCGAAACAACAGTATTCTATTAAAACTATGGACATAGCAAAATTCAAAAATAAAATAATTCATGTTGAGTTACTTTGCAATAAAAATTACCAATATTTGCTTGCATCGGAGCTATGAAACAAGGTCAATATGATTTTGGCTTCCAATCCACCAAAACACACACCTGATAATAATAAACTATTGGACGGAAGCTATTGTGCAGTTGTTAATTCACTGCGTGCCTTTTGTCTACAGAATCCGCATTCGAAAATACATTTCAATTATTATTTCGTGAAATAATTTGGGATTAAACTTTAACTAAAACATATACCAAATATGCTTTTAGTGTGCAATAAATATAAATAAAAATCACGTGTTATTTTGTCGACCAAGACACCGACACTGTTTCATCTTTATCATCAGACAATCCTTATAAAGATGAGAACGATCCGTTATTTGCTTGCTGTCGTTCGCGTTCGCGATATTCTGTTAATTTTCCTTGAAATATCAGATTCCAATCCTTGAGTCACAGAAATTTTGAAAACAAAAGATTCCCTCATCATGATCCGATTCAAATGTTCTGATGGAACATAGATTATCCAGGAACAATAAACAAAACAATGATGCGAACCGCGAACTCGAGCGGACCGCGCATCAAACGCCTGATGAAGATTCTCTAGATGAATCGAAACAGTGTCGGTGCCGCCATCGACAAAATAATACGTGATTAGACCTCGTGCTTATAAAAATGTTTAGTACACGAAAGAAAGTTTTGAAAGTGAAAACATACATCTTTAGTCACTTAGATCTTAATATAGACTAGGTTCTGAACTCACGCGTGGTACCGACATAAAAGAAGCCTATTTTCATCACTAAGATGAAAACTTACCAAACTTCATTAAGATCCGTCAGACGTTTAGCCGTGAAAACATAACAAACAGAGACACTTCAGAATGTATATAAACTATATTACTAGAAATGTACAGAATAATATACAATAATATAAAATACATGTGAAATAGTTGAGCTATCTAAGGACCGTTTAAAAGACCTATAGATAGCTCAGCTGATCCTCCACTACCAGAGAGCAGCGTTCCCAAGATACTGGCGGCCTTGCCACGGCGAATGGCAATGCTAATACGCTGAGCCAGATAGGAGCCAGCTCTTGAGTCACGCAATGTATCTACCAGACGCTCTGAAATAATTTTGCAAACGCGGTGGGTTCCTGTTCCCCACGGGCCCAGGGCCTCGACTCCAAAAGGCTCAATATGTAGGCCTTATCGAGGCCTGCATATTTGCGCCTTTTGAGGTCCTCGGCACATTCAGCCGCCGCACCAGCTCTAACGGAAGTCCCCGAAAGATGCGGCCAGGGTGTCGACGCAAGTAGCGTCCCACACCAATGGCCTACTCACCTCCCAAGGGACATGAGTCATACCATCATCACGTATCAGACTGTTCGGTTCGAGAACAGCTGGTACGTTGATGCTGGTAAGAGCCCGACGAATGATAAATAATATAAAAATATATAATATAAAATATTGGTGGCCAATGCACACAACCACACAACACAATCTAGCCCCAAACTAAGCATAGCCTGTATTATGGTGACCAGATGACTGATAGAATACTGATATATTTTTAAATACGTATGATATTATATAACACCTAGGCACAGAACAAACACATATGTACCTATGACTGGCTGTCAGCAGTTGGTAGTAGCTCTGCCTTCTGCGCTGTAGGTTGAGGGTTCGATTCTCTCCCAGGATAAACACATGTGTGACGAACTTAGGTGTTTGTTCTGGGTGTTATATAGTATCATAAGTATGTATTTAAAAATATCTAAGTATTCTATCAGTCATCTGGTTGCCATAATACAAACTGTGCTTAGTTTGGGGCTAGAGGTGTTGTGTGCATTGTCCACCAATATTTATAAATAATAATAATAATAATAGTAAGAGAAAAATAAATATGTCGTATGAATCGATGTTTAAAAATCATCTATCCAGTTTTTTTAGTTCCAGGATCAACATATCACTGTACCCCTAGGTATTCCCGGTTCATAAATTATGAATCTCGCGACTCGATACAATCTCCGGCCGATGGGAATATTATACCGATACCTATCGCCGCTGTTGCTAGGCATTTTTCAAATTTTCGCTTACGTTTTCTTTCTTATGGTAATTTTTAGAGTTGTGATACGAAATTTGAGCTTAAACTGTTCTGTTCCTAAGAGCTGGCATCTATCAGGCCCAGCATTAGCATTGCAATACAACGTGGCAATGCCGTCAGTGTCTTGGGGACACTGCCTCTGGCATGATCAGTTAGGCTATCTATAGATCGTTTAAAACGGTCCTAAGATAGCTAAACTGTTTCACATGTATTTTAAATGTATATTAGTCTGTACATTTCTGGATAATAATGAGTAATCTATACAATGCCAAAGATGTTAAAGACCACATGACAAAACTAAAATGGAGGATGGAGTTGGATCCTGGAGTTGAGCTGGAGCTAGGCGAGGTTACGACAGATGGAATAAACTTTATCTGACAGTGTCCATGTAAAAAGAGCTAGTACTCTTTATAGTGTCAGCCCTAAACCTTTTAGTTATTGGTGGTTGGTATTTGGTACGGTGTCGAAATGAGAAGTCCAGAGTACACTGTGGATTGTCATCTTTATTGAACTTAACACATAAAATGGTTAGCAAAATATATATCAAATTAGTATAAAATACTAATTGGTAATAAATAGATAATGAGAAGATGAGAATGATGATATATTATTATAAACTACCGTTTCGTTCGGGACTTCGTCTGCCCGTCTTTTACAAAAAAAATGTATCACATTAAAACACTTTGCTGAACTCTTTAAATATTTGTGTTAATATTTTTAATTTTCGAATATGTTAATAGTTATTCTGCTATCCGTGGCAAAAACAGATCCAACGAATCCAAAATCATGAAAACCCAGCTGTTCTCGAGATATAAATCGTGTAACTAACACATTATATTATTTTATAAAAAAAAACAGACACCTTATATGTAACACAAATATTAACACATAGTCTAGTGTAGTTTCCAGAGTTAGAGTATACATATTTTTGCATTAATGAAAGATGATATCAAAAATTTTGTGACACAGAAATATGCAGCTTGGACAAAATAATAATTAATTTACTAGCTCATTACGAGCTTAACTAACAGAAAAACAAACGAAAAGAAACAACGATACAAAATGAAACTACCTTAAGAATCAAATAAAATATGTTGAATCCTTCTTTTAAAACTATTGACTGTGAGATTTAGAAATTATCTATGCAAGATCATTGCAAAATCAGCGTAGAAAACCATAAGACCCGTAATTGGTACGGTGGAGGGGTCAAAGAGTTTCAGTCTTCTTGAACTGGCTCGTGGACATTTAAATAATAGTTCACTGACCAAAATAAGGTGACTTTATTTTATACCTATATAATATAGATTTGAATGTGCCTTTGTCTGAATGTCTGTTTGTTATCTTTTCACGACTAAACGGCTGTAAGGGTTTTGATGAAAGTACATAATATATAAGGATTGATTCGGGGTAGGTTATAGGTTTCATGTTATGTAAGTACCTCGTGGGAAGCTCCGGTTAGAAGCTAAATATTAATATAAAAATATGTCTAAAGGCTTGGTAGACAATCCTGAGACTTAGTAGACATTTTTTCTATAGTTATTTAATTTGATGAGGACTTCTAATGGTTAGAAGCCAACTCTGGTAACGAAGTTAATATATAAATAATATCGTATCGTATCGTATCGTAAAAAACATTAAATAGATAGACAAATATTTAGTACTATTCCGCCAATCTATTCCCAAAAAGTTTTACACGATTCAGACGCATGCACCTCCCTCCCACCCGCAATAGAAAAGACATGCAAAGCGATTGTAAAAGGCAAACACATAGAATCCACACACATGCAACCTCCAAAAGAAATTCGACACGTGTTTCGCCTCTCCACGAGGCATCCTCAGGAACACTTAACTCACTCCGCACCCTGACGAAAAAAACTGCTCTGCAGACTTGTTGCTTCAACAAACGTCAAGCTGAGACTGTAATAATAATAATAATATAAAATAATAATAAAAAAAATACTGAACATTTCACAAAACATCATCTAGCCCCAAAATAAGCTAAGCTTGTGCTATGGGAACACATTACTTGCATACTTTTTTATTAAAAATACTTGTAGATCATACAATTCTCACCAAATCGGTTCAAATATTGACAAGAAAAACTAGTTTGAAATACCCACCGTCTGAAAGCATCTTTACCCGCGTGATTTCCCCGAAACGTTGAAATTAGCATCATTTATACTATTGACTAATGCCCTCATAAAACAAATGACATCGGCCATTAGACTAACGAGAAGTCATGGCTTAGGTAATGTGTGTACTTACCTTGGTTAGGGTATTTATAGGGGAGTGAGTCCGACCAAATTAATGGTAAGAATCACTGATTTTATGTACTTAGGAAGCTTTTTGTTTTATTTATAGAAAGCTTTTAACGTTATTTTCGTAAAAAGAGTTACAGCACATCACTTGTAAGGCAATTGAAAGGTTGTCTGGAAGAAATCGCTTCCTTAGCGATAAGACCGCCCATTGTACATATATATTTAGGTATTCTTAGTTGTTAAATTGTGTTTGTGCTAGTATTAAGGCGAACAATAAAGTGTTTTTATTTATTTATTCATTCTTTATATTTTTTTTAATAACTAACACACTGAATTGTCTTTTTTAACATTTTTAATTCTTAAATATCAGTTAGACAGTCAGGTTCAATGCAAAAGTTTTCTTAGTTACATTCTGTAGTAACCTAGCATTAGTAATTAAATAAATATCCCGGACATTGCACACATAATTTGGCCCCAAAGTAAGCAGAGCTTGTGTTATGACATGATCACATGACTGATATACTACTTATATATTTTTTTTGTAAATACATACATATTAGCAAGGTAGCAAGCATAATTAATATAGATTTTGGCCGTTGTTGATTCTTTATTTCCAAGCAGTGCAATCTATGTATACCTAATACTGAAAGCTTATATCGAGACGTAATTGAAAATCCCTTTGGCATCCCTTTTAAGACTTCCTTCACATGCCAATGTTTCAAATATCAAAAGGTTCAAAAGGTATAGAATTACACGTCCGATGCGAGATACCAAATAAATAATTTGATTTACCACACACTTCAAAGGCGGACAGAACGGCAAATACATTAATGTTTACAAAACATCTAAAAAGGCAGTCGTAAATGCTTTCCACTAATGGACTGAATGATACTTTAAATAGCTGGAGCGCTGAACGATCTTTTCGGTCATAAATTCACGAAATTTATGACGATACAAGATAGTGACGGACACGGAACGAAACGTCTTCAACATTTGCTTTCAGCGTATATAGTTACAATAGTACATTAATCCATATTGAATATAAATGAATATTGAATATTTTTAAAGGGTCGTGGGTGTGATTGGTTTTTTGCCAAATTTTGCCAAATTTTATTGATATGTTTCAACGTATCAATAAAATTTGGCAAGGAGATAGATTGCATCCTGGGGAAGGATTTAAACTACAATTCCTTTCAAAGAAATGACGATGAAATGAAAAAAATGATGTATAATGATGACGTACTTTATATAGAGAAGGAATGCAGAATGCTAATATTTTTATTTAATTATGCATAAAAAATACATTGATTATTAATTAATTATGGTCAAATTTCGACCAGCAGGCGACCACTAGTAACCTTTAATTACATCTGATATACGTTAAAAGTTACGGTATTGCGAATCGCGTTTGTTTCACGATTGATAAATCTGTCTGTTTTCCATCCATCTTATGACAACCGCAATCAGTCCTTTAGCAGTTTCCGTCGCGCTGTGATATAAATAGACTGGAAGATAGTGTGGCAATAAAAGTTTACACTAAAACGATTGACAATCTGAGACACGAGGTTTAAGAGACTACTCCTATCAAGACAGCAAACACTATTTCTGATTGTCATTTATGATACAGTGAACAACAAGTTTTTAACTAAAACAATTTACCACGTGACACTCGTAAAATCGTTAACTTATTGAAAATAGTCGGTGTTTATTAAAAGAAGTTTATCACTCCATCTATAATCAGAATTATAGTTTGTTCTTATGATGTTAATATCAATGCATAGATAACAAGAGATTTAAACTTTAGCCAAAGTGTTTTTATAGGAAAGCTGTCTGAATCTGAAAGGAAGTGAACGTAAATTTGATCATAGCTAAAGCAGAGATAATAAATCAATGAGATAAATACAGTTTGGTGGACAGTCTCCTTAAGGCCATCTAGCCACAAACTATGCATGAGAACCAAATGATAAAATACTAACCTATACTTTTGAAAATATTTTTCTAAGATACTTTATAAGAAGAATGCCAAATGCGACTGCGGAGCTCCCATCCAAACGATGTCACATCTACTCGCCTGCCTCTTGTGCCCTTGCACCTGCATAAGGGATGACCTAATGGACGCCAAGGACGATGGAGTGAGGGTAGTAGTATTCTATTCAAACCTAATTTAGTTGTATCATTGACACGCAAGAAGAAAAAGAAGACGAATAAGAAGAAGCAAGCGTGGTTAAGTTAACCACCTAAGTAGAGCTGGATGCTCGTTTGCAGGATTTGATGATAAAAAAAAAGATAATTGAGTGAAATCGCAATCAATTTACGCATAGCTCACCATACTAAATGCAAATAACTTTGACAACATAACGGAAGCAAGCGATCACTCCATAGTTTCGTCTCAAATATTTGCTTAATAGATGATTGGACTAAATTGTCCACGTTCTAGATAGGTAAGCATATTAGAGCGACCCTGACCATCAGGTGGGTCGTCCATAACTTCATTGGGTACCTGCTTAGGGTCCCCTATAATATAAGACGGTGAAAAGCTTGGGTCGGTCTCGTAAATATAAAGTTACGAGTTTAAGATGGTCGGAAATTACAATGAACAAGATTTGGAGAATTCACCTATCTCTCAGTAGAATGGGTGATAAAATTGATTGAACTAAATAAGGTCTTTCTCGGTCATATATTCAGAGTAAAACACAGAAAGTCCTGAATCGTGAAGCATGAACTGTACTTAAAATGAATAATTATTAACTGCTATATGTACAAATTTATGACAGACCGATCAGTCAGCGACATCTGTTCAGCCAGTTGGAGTTATTGTATATTTGATTAAAAACTAAAGATTTTTTTTGGAAACTAAGAGTTTTTCTAAGATAATGTTTTTATGTATTTTACAAACAAACATTTTAACGCATAGTGATTTTAATTCTATAGGTATATCAATCTTCTGAGCGTGTGTTTGTAATTAAACTCGATTTTGATGTTTTTTTTTGTTGTGTTCAAGTGGATTCGAGAATGGTACAATTAGTTTTATTTGTTTTTTCTTTTTAAAACACGCGGACTAATTCGTTAACGGAACAGCTAGTGGTTTATAAAGTTAAAATACAAAAAAAACAATTGCGCTCACGACTATAATCTCAATGCTTGGTATCTACCTCCTTAGATCTCTCGTTGCTTTACTTTGAGGATATGTATGAGGGGTAGTCAGGGGCACGTCCATAAATAATAATATTAAGCGAATGCTTTTTCTAAGACTGCTGAATTGGCTTATTGCAGTTCCTTTCATTATCCCTACTAATATTATAAATGTCAAAGTAACTCTGTCTGTCTGTCTGTTACGTTTGCACGCCTAAGCCGCTGAACTGATTTTGATGAATTTTGGTATAGAGATACATGGGACCTTGGAAACGGACAAAGGCTAGTTTATAAGTAGATACCACAGCAACAGCTAGTAGTGTAATAAAAAGATCAACTATTTTAGTTCGTTTTTGGATATTTGCAATAGCAAAAGTTTGTACCATAATAATTCTAAACTAAATAATTTTTGAGCTAAAATATATAGTAATATTTTAAGTTACCATCCAAAGCATTGGGTAGAAGCTAGTATATAATTAGCTAGTACAAAATAAGCTTCGCACATCTCAAGTCCTGTCACACATAATTAATGCGAACAGATGTCTCCGCCATACTGTACATTTCGCGGAACTCAGGAATCTGATGTTTTATTTCAAGTTTTGCATTTGTAAATGTCAAGATCCTTTGATGGATTTACTTTGAAAATAACTTTTTAGACTTAAGCTATTATTATTTCTACTTTCAGTAAATTCTCCTCCTTCGTTAATGACATGTGTCATATGATAACAATTTTGCCAATGTCAAGAGTTTAGATTGTTTATGTGTACTACGTGTAAGACGTCACAATGTCGTATGTTTGTGACGTTTTATTTTATAAAAAACTAGTTGCTTCCCACATTGCTTTGCACGTTTATCAGTTCATCAGTTCAGCGGTTTAGGCGTGAAATCGTAACAAACAGACAGACAGACAGAGTTACATTCGCATTCATAATATTAGTTAAATTATGAATATTTTGTTTATAAAATATTTATAATCTAATTATACGGATTATTTTTGCTCGAATCACAAATAGACACAAAACTTTATATACTTACTCCAATTATTCACACTCGTGTCAATAACTCCTTGTAACTTTGTAATTTTGGTGATTTTATTCAAAAATTAAAAAATCTTATAATTCAAATATTTTATTTGAATAAAATCAACAAAATTATAAATAAAACCCGAAATAACTCGAGAAACATAAATTTTAAACGGCCAAAATTAATGTCATAATCACAAAGTACTTATTCCTTCTATAAGGGTTTGTGTCATAAAGATCAATTTTGCCTGTGATGCTATTGTTTCACCGGACAAGCAAAAAATCCAAAATACGAACGACCTTGTTTTGCTCACGACAAAGTCCAAATAAGCGTTACAGTTTTTATATTTACTCACAAAAGTTTGGAAAGTGAATTAATTTTAATATAGGTTAAAATTGATATTTTGTAACTTTAAGAAGTGCAAGCGCGTTTTAAGTACGATCTAGCTAGGTAAGTACGAAGGATGCTCGAGTTGTTCCTAACATACCTATTTGAGCAAGCGCGTTTATGAACGATCGAAAGGTTTAGGAGTCGTCCGTAACATTATACAATTGCATTATAATACTGCTTATTTATGCTCGAATCAAAACGGACCAAGTTTTAATTCCAATTATTCATACCCGAGTCCACAATTCGAACTGTTTGAATAAAAAAAAAAAGAGTAATGTTTGCTTCGCATAACGGTAAAAACATGTCTGATCATATAACTACAGTAGGTAGTGTAGCGTAGTGGATTGATTTGTTCTTGTCATTCTTATGTAAATTGCTAGAGATAAAAAAATGGTACAACTTATGTTACCACGCTGATATATCTCTTCCCCATCTACCACGACCCTAAGTTTCGTGCTATTGGTCATTCGTTTTAAAAGCTTCTATTATTTATTATAATATTCATCAAACAAATATCTGTATCGGAAACTGTTTAGGGAACTTCAGAGTTCTTTAAAATACGTATCCGAGTATGCCAGACGATGGAGTAGTAAAATATATATAAATCAACCCTCTACTTAACATGTAAAGGAGATATCTTTAAGGCGGAAATAGTATAACAATAGTTATATTTTATAACTATTGTTATACTATTTCCGCCGCGAGACAAATGTATGATCTGCAAGTATTTGCCTCGGGTCTGGGTGTTTCTTTGTCATATTAATGCATTTACAAAAAAAGTATTTAAGTAGTATATGAGTCATGGGGTACCCTGAAAAATGTGCTGATAATCAAAACACCGAATGCTGCTGTAACTGTGAGATTTCTCATCCAAGAAATTCTTGAAATTCTTAGTACGATAAATGTTTTATTAAAAACTAAACAAACTAACTAATGAATTATGGGCATTATTATAGTTAATATTATATTTTGATGTCTTATTAGATTATTAGCCATAGGTAACATTTTGTACACCGCCGACCTGTTTTTGTCTATTGTACAACTGTACTGCTATTTTTTTGTTTATTATCACTGTGTACTGTGTTTATCTTTAGACTATTTATCTAAACCTGACGTATAATTGTTGTGATTACCTAAAAAATTTTTTAGGAATTCATATTACATTACTATTGCCATTTGACTTACCTGAACAAACCCACCTAAGAAATAGTCCTAATAATATAGCGATAATTTGATCCTGCCCATACTCAATCACCTGTCGGCCTACTCTCCCTCAAATCCCTTTATTTCCCACGGGACTTCTTTCTTTGTTTATTTGTTTCCAGTATCATTTGCCACCGCAGTAAACAATAATGATAGAGCTTCATAATTAAAGCTCTAGTACAAATACGAGAGCTTTAATTATGAAGCTCTAGTGGCAATGCCTCCAGTGCCTTCTCAGAGACTCTGCACCTGGCTGTGATCTGGATTAGTTTAGTTATCCAGAAATCTTTTTAAACCTAACTTCTATATGACTAAACTGATACAAACTATACAATACTAATTACACAATACAATAAAACGATCTATATAACTAAACTGATACAAATTATACAATACTAACTATACAATAATATGAAGTTGAGCTATCTAATTAGTTCAACCTTTTCACGTGTTAATAGCTCAACTTTTTCACGTGTTTTATACTCGTATTATTGTAAAGTTATTCTGTATATCTATAGAAAACTGAACATGGACATGAGCGTGCAAGACAACGCACAGTCATGTTATGTAGGGATACGAGTATCAATGACCAGTGGTTAGGTCTCGAACCATTTCTACACCATCTAGTTAGCAAAATAAAAGAATTTACTATAAAGGTTTCCTATTTTTTAAGGCTTACGTATCCTACCTTTATACATAATTTATTAGTCCTACTGGCCGTGATAACTATCCATTAAATTACATCATCTTATACTATTTAAAAAATATTACAGGTACCCCCAAATAGCAGTTTAGCAGTTTAGCACTATAATCATATAGTGTCTCCAGATACTGTATTCTTTAAAATAATATTCTATCAAATTACTAATTCAAAACTTCACTATCAATTTGTATTGAAAAACTGTTCAAGATTTTTTTAATATCATTGCAATACGCATCTAACGATATGCAACAATATATATGTGGTTTTTTTTTACAATGTTTTACAAAGAGTTTTTACAAAATTACCACTACATAAATTTGTTACCGTGCGATAAAACTAATTTTCTACGAGCAAGAACTCTGAATAGTGGCGGACACGGTGAAACTATAAGGGTCTCTTGTGAAATTCAGAACCTTAATATATGGTACCTACCTAACAGAAAAATAATAAAAAAATTAAATGCAAAACTAATTTTTATAACTTTATTTAATTTACACAACAATGTCCATTTACAAAAAGGTCCATCAAAGGTCCAAAGTTTACAGCAGAAATAAAATAAAAACAGACTTACAATATGCTTTCGGCGATTTGCCTAACAATGATTTCAAGAAGTTCGTTGATCTCGTTGCGGTACTCGTATAACTTATCAGGAACAGTCTTTCCCAAAAACGTATTAACATAATCTGAGATGTCCTTACCGTGGGCGATAACCTTCACATCAGACTCAATGCTATCAAGCCTGAAGTTCATATCTACGCTACGGATGGAGATTCCGGAAATGATACCGATGCTCACGCGAATGTTACCATCCAGACGAATACCGACGATAGCCACTCTACCACTGACAGACGAGTACGTATTGCTACCAAATACAGTAGTCTTTACGAAGCTTTTATCAACAGAAGACTCGATTAGAGGAAGGCGAATGGTGAATGTGAGACGGTTGGAGATGATACTGTAGTTCATCCTATCCACCACGATGTTACTGAGTCCAGTGACTAAGAGCTCTTCAAGGATAGCATGGGTATTGAATAGAACTTCAACTGGAAGAGCGTATTCAAATTCCCATTCGTCAACGTAGTAAGGGTCAAAACCTGCCTCTTTGATGGCATCTTTCACTTCTTCAATAGCTTGGATAATGTTTCCTGTGATGAACCGCTCGTCGTTTAGGCTGATTGCTTCGGCCAAACTCGGAGATTGTTGAGGCAGAGCTGTGATGCTCGCGATGAGTAGAGAGAACGCTATGATTGTCTTCATTTTGGTGCTATTGACAATTTGCTGTATTAATTACCAATAGGTTCACCTTTATATACTCTGCGTTGATTACCATCTGAAGGTGTCATTGTTATCTGCAGATGGAATTCCAATGATAATTTCAAACCTTATCTAGTCCTTGTTTATTTAATTTAATCAATTTCCGAAATCGAAAGACCGTTATCAAAGTTGATAATCTTTGGATGATTTTTTTATTATTATGCGAAAAGTGCCTTCTTAAAAACTGCAAAGAAGTCAAAAGATTGGACAATAGCTTCTGCAGTTGACTGACTGTGTAGACTTGTAGAGATGGCCTTCAAAGAGCCTACAAGTCTTATATGAAATTCAACAAATAGCTCGGTATGAAACCAGTGCAATTATTTTGTAAATCATTGCATTTTTTAATCTTATAAAATCATAAAAAGGTCACAAGCAGTTTAACCTTCTACAGCTGTACCTATACATTACAGCCACACTAAATTACCCGGAGATGTTGTATGTAGTAGAGAACGGTATCCGAGCATCCGACAGGTAAATCACAATAACCCCGAGGCATACTCACCGCAGCCCTAATGGGGTTAAGAGGATTGCGAGGATTTAGTGGATAGACCTTATTTATAAGCCTGGAATAGTTCTGGGACATCTATAACCTGATAAGACGGCTAGTTTATATTGTCGACTAAGCACGAAAATTACTATCTGGATATAGGTCAGTCGTCAACTCTAAAGGAGTTAATGAGCCGCCCAAACACCTCTGTCATAGCCACTTGTGAAAAACCGGGATCAACAGCTTAACGTGGCCTTCGAAGATCGGAAAAGCTTAGATTTAAATCCCACTAAAGTGAGTGACTTTAGTTCCGGAACTGAAATGGCAGAGCGATTTCTTGACTTTTTAATTTCGTTGATCAGTTATGAACGTCTGTGTTAGCTGTACCACGACGGCTTCTAATAAATTCATCTACTACTTGTTACTTAGCTTTATTAATCGATTATTGGTAGGTAGTACAATGGTCAAGGGTTATTTATCATCGAGATAATGCAGGACAGCTGATCATGAATCCAGGGAGTCTAATCGGCAATCAAATTTCAATATATCGGCAGTATCGTTGAAAGGTTAGTCAAATTCAGCTGAATTGGTAATTGTTTCGTTGTTTTAGGAGAATTTTCGTATCGTCTACTGTCAAGGACAGCGACGTTGATTGTCGAAAGTAACTGGCCTGTCTGCTCTGTTGGTCTGCCTTCTGCGCTGTAGGTTGAGGGTTTGATTCCCTCCCAGGATAAACATTTGTGTGCAGAACATAGGTGTTTGTTCAGTGTCTGGTTGTTATAAAGTTTTATAAGTACGTACTTAAAAATAAATAAGTATTTTATCAGTCTTCTAGTCACCATAATACAAGCTTATCTGAGTTTGGAACCAGGTGGTGTTGTATGCATTGTCCAGCAATATTTATTATTATTATTATTATAATGTCGGTCGTTTCATTAGTTCTGAACGAGTCGACACGATGCTATTAAAAGTAGGGTTTGTACCCATTTATTGTCCCGATATATCATTAATCAGAGTATACTCCCTAAAACTTCTCACTAAACTACCCCACAGAAGCGATATTATTAGAAGGACAGTCTTCAGCTAAAATTCACAAACGTTTCCGTACACCAGAATGCACTGAGTTTTGATAATTGGACGTAAGAATATAGTCAGTTTCTTTTCTAAGCCTTACCTACTTGAATAATATTTTTGATATACTTATATACTCGTAAATGAAAAATGAGTTTTCGGTTTTCTGCTCCAGTTTATCTCGTGATCATGGCGCATGCAACTGTGCCGAAATATCGGGAAGCGGAAAATCTCATATTTCATGGTAAATATCCCGTTTTAAGTGAAAATTATGTTCAAAACCGTGATAGTTTTAGAAGTTATATATGTAAATACCAACCTATACCTATACCAATATTGTGTTCAGTTTCAACCGTCGCCAATTTAGTATTGCGAGTACTTAATCGTACGTCGTACCTACGACTATGTTTATTAATAACAGTAGATAGTGTAGATACCTATTAACGTAGTGTAGTATGGTTATTTTATTGTAGGTTTATAACCAACATAATCTTAGTATGATAACACGATTTGCAGACCTGAGAACTTTACACTTGAAAGTAGCTCTGCCTTTTACGCTGTAGGTTTTGATTTTGACTCTCATTTAACACAAACATTTGTGTGCTATACGTTTTGGTTCTATATCAGAGTGTTATAAAGTAAAATTTGTATCATTTGTGTCTTCATCATTTGTATTTATGTATTCGGTCATCTGATTTTCATGCTATGGTTTACCTAAATTTGGGACATGTGTAAAATATCAAGCAATAAAATAAATCGCTTTGACGATTCTACTAAAGAGCACTATTATTATCACTAGCCAGTAAACGTCCTAAGGACTTGGCCTCTTCAATGAATGCCTTCACCATCGATTTCGCCTTAAATTTAGGTACACTGTATACTTACTTCGTATAATATCAGATAGTTGGCAAGTCTGCCTGCTGTCGGTCTATTAAATAAATGAAACAAATAAAAACATTTGGTGGCCAATGCACACATCACCAGCTAGCCCCAAACTAAGCATAGCTTGTATTATGGTGACCGGATGACGCACAGAATATTTAATTCATAATTATTCATTTATTGTGGAACATAGATAAATTACAGGTTTTATTAATTGCTAAGTTTGCTATGCTACCATTTGTTATATGGTGTACAATATTTTCTAACAAGTGAGACATTTACATATATAATTAAGTTTTGAAAACTAAAAAGAAACCGACTTCATTGAATGAAAATTGAGCCTATAATACATTTTTAGTGGAAAGTAGATGTATTTTGTAATATGGGTTGGCCAAACAAACGCAACGCTCCAATGAGACAGCGAGGTATGAAAGTACATGAAAACATGATCGATGTATACAATTTTTAGATATTCGTTTATTTTTCAGCTTAACCGATATTGATAAAACTTATATGGGACCACCTGTGAAGTATACACTTTCAAACAAAAAAATAATTTTCTAAATCAGTTCAGCCGTTTTCGAGTAATCGATGAACATACATAAAAAAAAAAGAAAAAAAAATACATTTTATTAATTTAGATACGTTATAAAAACATTTACTTTGTAACCAGGACTTGAGTTCCTTAATAAATTTATTTAATGGTAATTTTTTTATATAGTCTGGTATGGAATTATATACTTTCCCGCATATTGCATAGCTACTATTAATATACATACTCGTCTTTGGAACTTTAGGCAATACAATTCTGACCTGGTTTCTGGTGCTTCTATGATATACCTCACTAGCCTTAACAAAGAGTTGATTGTGCTTTCTAACAAACAAAGCAGAATCCAGAATATACATACAAGGTAGTGTGAGAATATTTAATTGCTTAAAGAGTGGTTTGCGTGATTCCCAGGGCGGTATCCCGCCAATGGCCCTTATACATTTTTTTGTGCGATAAATGCTCTTTTTTAACTGACTTTATCAAAAAGGATCAAAAAGGAATCTTTTTTTTTTTTTAATGTTTGTTTACCGATTACTCAAAAACGGCTGAACCGATTAGAAAAATTTTTTTTTTTTATGAAAGTGTATACTTCACAGGTGGTCCCATAAAAAAAAATCAGTCGAGCTGAAAAATAAACGAAAATCTAAAAATTGTATACATCGATGATGTTTTCATGAACTTTCATACCTCGCTGTCTCGTTGGAGCGTTGCGTTTATTTGGCCTACCCATATTATATATATACAAAATATATCTACTTTCCACTAAAAATGTATTATAGGCTCAAATTTCATTCAATGAAGTCGGTTTCTTTTTAGTTTTTAAAACGTAATTATATATCTATTGAGTTTCCATAAAGAATTAATAATAATAATAATACCGGACATTTCACACAGCATCATATGGCCCCAAAGTAAGCAGAGCTTATGTTGTAAGTGTTATGGGTACCACATGACTGATATACTACTTATATACTTTTTTTTTGTAAATACATACATATTATACATAGAAACACCCAGACCCGAGACAAATACTTGCAGATTGCAGAATTAAACCATAAGTGAGTACTGTTGCTACATAACCATGATATGCCTGAAGTACTGTGGCTAAGGACGACGTTTTTCTCAAACTCCGCAGAGCATAAACAAATCTGTTTACTTAAGAGCATACTTTGTCGACCTGCATTTTGAAATTTTAATGGTTATCTAAGACAATTCCTAGAAACGCTGTACCATCGACTTCTGAAATTTTGGTATGAAATATTTTATAGAAGCTGGTGTATACATGCATAGGTTCCAAACTGTATATAATTTGTCTTTGTCTAGTTTACATTCAAGTTATTAATGTCAAGCCATTTAATTATGCATTAAATAGTATTATTTATATAAATTATGTAATTATTAATGTTAGTGTTGCAATTAGATGTAAATTAAAGAAATGTTATCAGCAAATAATATACAGGGCTTAGAAAAGATGTCAGGAAGATCGTTAATATATAGAAGAAAAAGATGAGGTCCCAGGACACTCTAACTTTGTTAGGTCTGTAGGTAGAGCGGAAAGGTGTTAATTCATTATCTTTATTCTGATTGGTTATTTCGACATATTGTAGTCGGTTGTCTAAGTACATTTTTAACCAACTAAGGGCAGGTCCACGGAAACCATACATTTCTAGCTTAGTCAATAAAATATCGTGAGAGACATAGTGGAACGCCTTTGACATATCGAAAAAAATAACTGTAACTAATTCTTTATTATTGATGCTGGCTATAACTTTTTTAACAAGATTAAAATAAGCTTAAGTTGTGGATTTCCCTTGCTGGAATCCGTATTGTTCCTGTTTCAATATATTATTTTTATTAATGAACGCTTGTATGCGTCTTTGCATGGCTACCTCAAAGACCTCAGATATTACAGGCGATCAAACCACATTATTATAAATATTTACGGGTATTTATCGCGTTTATTTATTGAGTCATCCCGTGACCACGACAGAGTGTAAACCTGTCGAAACGTCGCGAAAAATAGGTAAATAAACGCGTTAAATACCCGTAAATATTTATAATAATTGTATAGGGGTCTAACAATTGATTTTTTCAAAAGTATGAGAAAGGAACCCTCTTTAAAGGATAAGTTTATCGGGTACGTTAATACTGGGGTTATCTCCATTGAATATGATTTTACAATTTTAGTGGATATTTTATCATACCCTTCCGCGTCTGTGTTTAGAAGAGACATCATAATTCTGCGAATAAATAAAAAATAAATAAATAAATAATGCCGGACATTTCACACAGCATCATCTGGCCCCAAAGTAAGCAGAGCTTGTGTTATGGGTACCACATGACTGATAGTATATCAGTACCACTTATATACTTTTTTTTTGTAAATACATACATATTATACATAGAAACACCCAGACCCTAATATAATATCAGACAGAATATCTTCACAATCGTAGGCTCTCAAGAATAAGTCACTACAAACTGAGATTAATGTTATTTGATATATTAGTCCAATAATTATTTAAAGTTTTGGCTTTTCTTTAGGAATCTCTATTAATTATTTAATATGATTTATACAATTTATGTGTTCAATTGGTTTTGTGTCACTGGTTTCAGTCTTGATCAATTTCCATGTGGCCTTACAAACGTTCTTAGCATCATTTATGGCTTTATAATTATGTATCTTTATTGATTGGTCTATACAGTTACGAAGCATTCTTGAATATTTTTTATAATGATTACGACTGGATTCACTTTTCTTAGAATAATAAAAGTACCGTAGGGTCCTTTTTGTTTTGTAGCTGGTCTTTAGTCCTTTACTATTAATTTTATATATTTTTATTTTTATCCTTTCCATTTATTTTTCCTGATTTTGTTCGATATTTTTTTTTGCATTTTCATAGCAAATGAGAGACTAAAAAAAACAGTTTATGGAAGTTAGTAAAGGCTTATATGTTTTTAACTACATACATATGATTCGTTATCATATGTATGTATGTGTCCCGACACAGAACAAGCACCTGAGGAACCAAAGTGTGGAATCTATAGATTCATATCTATATTATTTATATCTATATTCATTCTATAGATACACCATCTAGCCTCAAACTAAGCATAGCTTGTATTTTGGTGACCAGATGACTGATAGAATACTTATATATTTTAACAACATACTTATGATAAGGCACAGAACAAACACCTGAGAAACCAAAGTAGGGAATCTATAGATTCATATCAATATACATTTTATAGATACACCATCTAGCCCCAAACTAAGCATAGCTTGTATTATGGTGTCCATATGACTGATAGAATACTTATATATATGTAACTACGTACTTATGATACTTTATAACACCCAGGCACAAAACACCTGAGGAACCATTGTAGGGAATCTATAGATTTAAATTTATAAAGGAGTAAGATCACAAAGACACCATATAATACTTATCATTACAAGTATCATTCCCATTACGTTGTTCCATAGCATTGTGTCATTTTACAACCTCAGTAAAAACTTCATTATAAAAACATCATGCGGACGTTTCATAGCAATCTCCTTTAGATATTTTACCGTGGTTTTATGAACTTATGAATAAACTGTGAGTTCTTAACCTATTTCTTGGAAAGTATTTTCATTGTAAAGAGACATTATGTTACTTCAGGTATAAAATGCTATGATTCGCGGCTCTACTTTTTTAAACTGCCTATAATTTTCTATCTAAGTCAAAGTCAAAAGATACTCGTACTTTATTGAAGTGAAAACTTCTTTAGCATCGTTGTAATTTGAAAGTCGATGAAACGAAAAAGAGACAGACACATAAATTCATAAGATTTAACGTGGGGGAAAATGAGATAGGAAGCATTATACAGTGTTTCTTATATTTTTGGTTCTAAAAGTTTTGAAGGTTTCACTTCTACCACGTGTGAATTGCACACATGTTTTTTTATTCAATACCATCACCAGGATCACTTTGAAACGTCTTACATACTAGGTGAATTTAGGTGCGAATTCCTCCTTACCCAAGTCAAAGTCCAAAGATACTTTTTTCAATACAATCACAAGGATCACTTTGAAACATCTTACATACTAGGTGAATTTAGGTGCCAATTCATCCTGATCCAAGCCTGTCAAGACCGAATATCGATTTCATGTTTTGTTTTAAGTCAAAATTCAATATTATACTATTGTATAAATATTTATAAAATCCGCAACGAGGAAATCCGTAGAAGAAGCAAAGTCGCCGACATAGCGCTCAAAATTCGTAAGTTGAAGTGGCAATGGGCAGGCCATATAGCTCGCAGAACTGATAACCGTTGGGGAGTAAAAGTTTATTCTGTATAACGTCTTTTAGATTATTTTTGTTATTTATTTTAGCCGTTTTGCGGAGTAAACATTGTGCTCGTATATTATTTAATTTTTCCGAGTAGTTTCGGGTTTTATTTGTAATTTTGGTGATTTTATTCAAATAAAACTAGAGTTATTGACTCGGGTGTAAATAATTGGAATTAATGTTTTGTGTTTCTTTGTGATTCGAGTAAAATAATCCGTAGAAAAATTATGTAAAGCAACACCAATTTTTATAAAATAACAAATGGCGAACGACAACATACGACTTTGTGACGTCTTACTATAAACATTCTAAGCACTTGACATTGGCAAAATTGTCATCATAAATAACACATGCCATTAACGAAGAATAACTATTCTGTATACCTTATTATGACAAAGAGTTTATTTAAGTATTCAACGTGGACTATTACATTTTTAAAATAATATAGTTGCTGTCCTACTCTGATTATACCAAAATGAAAGAGAACTAAACTAGTTCTTGAAATGAAACGACAGTATTTCTACCATTATCTATGAGTACTTACACACCTCATGTGAAGTGTCTAATCAGTGGGGCGTTAGCTTTAAGGAATGATACAAGATAGCTGTGCGCATTGATTATTTACTAAAATAATAATTAATTATCAGTTATCATCATCAGTAATTATGATCATAAATACCTTATATATTTTGATAAACACGGGCTTTACTCACGTAATATTTAGTCGATGGAGGCACCGACAATGTTTCGATTCATCTAGAGAAACTTCATCAGGGTGTGTTTGATCGGGATCCGCGGCAACGAGTCGGTGCCTCCATCGACAAAATAATACGTAAGTAAAGCCCGTGTTTATCAAAATGTATAGTACAACTCACGAATGTTTTGAAAGTAAAATAATAGATAGCTCATTATAATCTTCCGAAAAAACACGGAGGTTCTCGATGATGGTTTTTTTTTTGTGTATGTATCTATTTGTATGTTTGTTACTTCATATCTCCGCCAATTGTTAGCCGATTTTCATAATGTTTTTTTTATTTAGTGTTTACCTCTGAAATAGTCCCATAAATGTTTAGTGATGTACTGATGATGGAAAGCATGATAAAAATCCGAAACTCTTCAACGCATAAGAATATTTATAGCAAATTAGTAATAACTTTGGTAAATATAGTATGGACTCTCTATTGTATAGTATATACCTTTCAGTGGTCAACTGGCCTGACAATGGAGTTTGGAGATACAGAACTCTTCAACAAAAAACAACTCGTGCACCGCAATTAAAGCATTATATTGGTGATCTAAGGCAATATCTTTATGAATACTTGTCAGTTGATCAGACATTAGGGTTTGAAGATATCTTATCTTAAGAAATAGGCAATTATTATATTATTAAAGGCAAAAAAAGCTGCTTGTCGTTGTCTTCAACGACTTCAGCTTTTTTATTGCCATTAATAATATAATAATAATTATTCCGGACAATTCACACAACATAATTTGGCCCCAAAGTAAGCAGAGCTTGTATTATGGGTACCACGTGACTGATATACTACATATTATATACTTTTTTTTGTAAATACATACATAATATTCATAGAAACGCCCAGAACCGAGACACATACTTGCAGATCATACAAATATTTGTCCCGCGGCCACTGCGTCACAGAGGTCGTCATTATTGTATACGAGTTTCTTGCCAGTTCTTCTCGGGCTTGGGTTGGGATGAATTGGCACCTAAATTCACCTAGTATGTAAGACGTTTCAAAGTGATCCTTGTGGTTGTATTGAATAAAGTATCTTATGACTTTGACTTTGTATTATTAATATAAATTAAGGTATTGCATTGGTGAGCACAGACCACAGCTTAATAGGAATTTGTCAGTTGGTTTGACCTTGACCATGAAGGTACGGACGGAACGCATCGATGACAAAAATGTATTGTATCGCAATTAGCGTTGGAAATTATATTGGTTTTTGATATCACAGGTTGTGTAATTCAGGGTTAAGAAACCGGTTTTATATTTTTGTAAAAATATTTTATTTAATAATGTATTTATTTATTTATTAACTAGTACGAAAATTTATTACGAATTTATTAACTAGTTAACACTAATTAAAAGGGAACAATAATAGAAACTTTAAATGATAACACAAAATAAAAATAACAACTGGTAGTAAAGTAAGCATCTACTCACTCAAACAAACATCTCACAGAACCTCAGACATAATATAATTATGAAACTTTTAATTATAAAACTAATTGCGAAAATGTACAGAATATTATAAAATATCTACATTTGATACAGTTGAGCTTTATATTTTACGTATATTATGAATAAATAAATATTTGTGGGCAATGCACACAACACTATCTAGCCCCAAAACCAAGCATAGCTTGTGTTATCGTGACCAGATGATGGGTGAAATACATATATATTTTTAAATACATACTGATGTTTTATGTATAATATGTATGTATTTACAAAAAATATATATATTTGTAAGTATATTATGTAGTATTATATATTAGTCATGTGGTACTCATAACACAAGCTCTGCTAACTTTGAGATTAGATGATGCTATGTGAAATGTCCGGCATTAGATATTTATTTATTTTTAAAACTTTATAATAATACTTTTAACAGATTTTGATAGTTGCTACGTAGGAACTCGATTAGACAAAAATTATCACGCGCTTCCTTCTCATAAGTAGATTTTATCAATCGTTTGCAAAACGAAGTATAGATTTCGTTATTTATTAAATTTTCGATAAGATGAAAAAAGATTGTTAATCAAAATTTTAGATCGAAATATGTTATCAAAATACGTAGAAAGATAGCTGTAGATACTCATCTGTTTTATAATTTACTTAGCCCTTATGTAAACCCGATGTTTTTAATGATTACAATACTTATAGCTACCGGTAATACACCTGGTTAGTGGGTACACAAAGATTGTTAGTTTTGTTATAAAATGTTATGAAATACCTGCTACTAATTAAAAAATTAAATTAAAATTATTTATTCAGAACAAAATACACAGGACAAGTTGCTAAAAGAACGATGAGAACTGCAAAAGTTAAAAAAAACTGTGGAGCAGTCTCAACGCCACCTCCTTGGCGTTAAATAGTTCTATGGAAAACTTAGGAAAACTTAGGTACTAAGTATCAAACAATAAACTTAAACTAAGCTTAAAATATTTTAAACAAAGCAAATATTATAACTATTGTATGGACAGTACTGCGCGTCGTTTGAGGGATGTTTGCAAGAGTGTGTGTGTGTGTGTTAGTGTGTTTTGTGTGTTTGTGTGTGTATGTGTGTGTATGTGTGTGTATGTGTGTCTGTGTGTATGTGTGTGTGTAAGGGGTGTGTATATATGTAAAGCTGTGTGTGCGAGTAGATGCATTTGTGTGTTTTCTGGTTTCCTCTAATACTACCAGTCTCTTAGGAGTCTGAGTATCTCAGAAGAAAACCATATTTGGTAGATATGTATGTATGTTTGTTATATAATGTAATATTAGACAATGTTACTTTGGTTATACTAGAGTTTTCAATAGGCTTTCTGTTTCCTCATATGAGAGAGTAAGTAGCCACTTTAGACATTTTACTTTACACTGATAATTTGGGTATATATTTAAAATTTTGTTAACTTTATTATAAAGCGTAGGGCTTAGATAGTAAAAGTTACGGCCTGCCACAGCTGTTCTACGTGGTTCTATTTTACATACTAAGTCCGAGCGACGTTCCATTCTTACGGGGTTTAAATCGAAATTGAGTTGGACGTGTTTACGAAGAACAGTTGTCAAGACAAACAATTGTCTTACTGATAGGACCTCACAAAGAGAGTACAGTAAACTAGTGGGAATGACTTTAAGAATGGCTCTCTGAGCTCGCTCTATTTTCAGCATTTGGCCTTTAGAGGATCCACCCTATGCTGTTATGCAGTATGACAGTATGGATGGTGCTAATGCGAAGTAAACAGTTTTAAGGCATTTAAAATCAGCAACTCTTCTCAAATTGTTGAAAACAAAGATCAATTTTCGAACTCTGGACACAGTAGATTGTATATGTGGAGACCAGGAAAGAGAGCTATCCAAATGGACACCTAGATATTTAATTGTCTCTGTGCATTCCAAATTCTGGCAAGAACATGTGATAGAGGTTCTCGTATGAAAAGAGCAGGTGTGTGCGCGAATGGAGAAAATAGAAGGTTGGGATTTGGTAGATGGAGAAAATGTAATAAATTTTGTTTTATTTATATTCAGTGTTAACAGATTATTTGAGAGCCAATTTAAAACAACATTCAAAGCTGATTCAGCTAGTAATTGAGCCTCCATCCAGGTTTTACCATTAATTAGAATGGCAGTGTCACCTGCATAAGTAAAGATGGAACAATTGGGAAGAGATAGTTTGCACAGATCGTTTATGTACACAAGAAAAAGAGTTGGCCCAAGAACACTGCCCTGAGGTACACCAAAAGAGACAGGTTCCTCATCACTGAGGGTGTGAAGGATTTTAACAGCTTGTGTACGGTTAGAAAGGTAGCTCTCAAATAAATCCTTGACACTGCCTCTTATTCCGATTCGTTCTAGTTTATTTAAAAGTATGGGGATCGAGACAGTGTCAAAGGCCTTCGAAAGGTCGAGAAATATACCGACTGTTTTAAGCTTTCTATCCAAATTTCTGGCCATTTCCGTTGTAATTTCTGTTACAGCATCTTCAGTAGATCTACAGCTCCTGAAACCGTATTGATTATGAGCTAGAATAGATTTATCGTTAAGGTAATCAACCAATCTTCTATTAATTATCTTTTCAAGGATCTTTGACAGAACGCTCAGAACAGAAATAGGCCTATAGTTATTGATATTAAGGCAATCGCCATTTTTATGTACCGGATGAACGATGGCCTTTTTGAAGACAACAGGAAAGGTACAACATGACAAACAGAAATTAAAAATGTAGTGCAGTATGGGAAGCACTGCCCAGCTTGCAGCACTTTTATCTTTAAGGTTTAATATGATTTACTCTATTTCTTTGCAGTCAGTAGGCAGAAGAGCCATAGATTTAGTGGGGTTAGCGAGTAAGTTTATGTCAGTAAGGGCGGTATTTGGTAAGCAAGTCGTTTGTGACAGGGGTATACTGGAAGCAAGATTTTTATCTACAGTTGTGAAGAATCTATTAACCTTGTTTACAGATCTTTTAGGGGTTAGATCTAGTTTAATTAATTCATCAGATGTTAATTGTTTACTCTTTAGGTTAGCAATTTTCTTAACGAGCTCCCAAGTAGCCTTTGGATTACTCTTGACCTTCTTAAGCTCATTGCGTTCATATTCTCGCTTTATTTTTTTAATAAGTTATTGCAATAAGTACTATAGCGAGTGAAAGTTAGTTTTAAGAGTTGATTATGTCTATCTCTATTATAATTTTTATATAGTTTATCTCTATGACGTATGCACCTTAGAAGGCCGGGAGTAATCCAAGGTTTTATGATTCGTTTTTTACTTGGAAGAATTTTTTGGGTATGTTTTTGTATAATTGATGAAGGAAGTTCAACAAGGGTTTGTGCGGCAATATTTGCGTTAGGTATTAAGAAAATATGAGAGAAGTCAGTTATTTCGATTTCAGCAATGGTTTCAGGAATGTTTATTTTAGATTTAAATAATGTAACTCGTTTATTAGGTTGAATTGAGCAATAGAAAGTAGGATAGGGGCATGGTCGGTTATAAATGTGTCTAGGATTAATGAGACTGAGGAGTATGGTGATTTCACTATGAAGTGATCCAGGCATCTATCAAGACGTGTAGTATGCGCTGGAGTCATAGCGTGAGTAGCTACCAGGTTTAAGTAATCATCAGCATTAACATCACGGGTGTTTGAAACGATATCAATATATATGTCGCCAACAATGATAATTGGGGGAAAACTAGATAAAAGGGGTAAAGTATCATCGAGACTGTTTATAAATCCGTCAGTGCTTTTATGTGATCGTGAGCGGTAAAGGGCAATGATAGCAATTTTCTCATCGATTTTAAGTAAGAGGCAGTTAGCATCTACGAAAACGGGCGTTAGTACTTCGTAAGATAAGCCGTTCCGTACATAGGCAACGACGCCTTCATTTTGCGTTGTAAAACTAGAAGAAAATGAACGAAACCCAGAAAGATGGGGGACGGACACTTACTTAACCAACACTCAGTTAAAATTATAATATCCAACCGAGTTTCACGTAAAATATACGTGAAACAGTTGAGCTATGTAAGGACCGTTTAAAACGATCTATAAACAGCTCAACTGATCCAGATCACTGCCAGAGGGTAGCGTACTTACTATTTACATGTTAATGCGCAATAATAAATATAAATGGTCAAGCGCATTTCGCTCATTTGGTGGAACAATGACGTTATTGTAATTTTTGGCAATATTGAGGTAAGTATGTCAAAGCACCTGTAACAAGTATCTATATTTGGAAAAAAATCGACCATATTGTATGTTTCATATATTTCGTTATATGGCCCAAACGTCGTTGTGGCATTTAGACTAAATTGTGAAACTGTTGAACGATACAACGACGTAATGGTCAGTTGCGCGAAGTGGAACCCGTGAAATGCGGACGAGTTGAGGGCTACATCGACGTAAAGGTAATTATAACATCTTTTTTTCATTTTTCTTGGGGAAACAATGGCGGAATGTCACTTTCGTCGTTATTTCTTCAATTAGACTAAATGTTTAGTGAATTATTGACGCAATATTTATGTAATTGTTGCGAGTATAATATTTACGTCGTTGTTACTTCAATAAGATTAAGTCTTCCCCTAATCTCCTCCCGTGAATGTCGTAAAAGGCGACTAAGGGAACACACACACACACCGGGGGATTGGGCAGCAGCACCTTCCCCGTACTTAACACTAAATCTGCGGTCACCAATCTGCCTGCCTGACTATGACAAAACCCCTAAATAATGATGGACACAAACAGAAGAGGGCCCTCAGTTCCGAGCAGTTCCGCTATTCCTAGCATAAGTGGCTGCCACGGTAACGGTGGAACAAGGGGTGCGAAGAATCTCCGGCAGAAGTCCGGCTACTAATCCCAACGACCCCTGGCCCTGGCAACATACAACGCACGCACACTGAGGACCAACGAGAAGTTGAAAGAGCTATAAGAAGAAGTAGTAAATAAGTTGCACTGGGATACTATAGGGTTATCAGAAGTCCGAAGAGAGGGAGAGGACACGATAATCCTAAATTCAGGTGGAGGTTGAAGTGGAGGCTATGTATGATGACATTTCAAATGCCATCGGGCAATTTGGATTTGGACAGCGGAACCAACGGGGTCAGCGATCGGCCGACTTCATGGAAAAGGAGAGACTCTTTACAATGATCTCCTTTTTCAAGAAACGGTCGGTCGTCCAGATAATGGACGTGGATTCACCCCGGGTGGACACAAACGCGAGATAGATTTCATTATGACGATCAAAAAGCAAATATTTAATTATGTCTAAGTGATCAACAGGGTGAAAACCGGCAGTGATCACCGCATGGTTATAGGCTCATTAAATATTAACATAAAGCTAGAAAGGTCCCGTCTGATTGAATCTACTTTTCGCCCAAGTCCTCCCCAAATCCAAAATCCCGAGAGTTTTCAGTTGGAACTCCAAGATCACTTCTAATGCCTCGCCAAATGCGGATCCGTGAACGAAAAAAAAGACGGGCAGGTGGGAATTTGCCATGCCATCGGGTCAATGTTCTGTAAGACCCAGCGCAAATACAGAACCCAAAACAGGTAACTACAGGTACCCCAGTGATTATTTTTAAATTACGAAAATACTATACATCGTTTTTAGATTATTAAAATGACATTAGAAATTGCATGAATACAGCTCTATTATGTATCTAGTATAATCAGAATCCTACCACCAGTTGCTTACAAATTCATTAAAGAACTCCAAAAAAACAGAATAATCGCTCTCCTGTAAAAATGCAATACTCACAATTACGTCGATGTTCTAACAAATGAGCGATTTGATCATGCGCTTAATAAATTAGGCATAATAAATAAATATATTAAAAAATATATTAAAAATATTTAAAATTAATAAATAATAAATAATATATCAAACAGCATCTTCAGGCCCCAAATTAAGCAGAGCTTGTGTTATGGGTACCACATGACTGATGTACTACTTTTCTTTGTAAATATATACATATTATACATAGATATACCCAGGCCCGAGATAAATACTTGCAGATCATACAAACATTTGCCCCGCGGCGGGAATCGAACACGTTAACTGTCCGTGGTCACATGCTGGTTGGTCAATTTATTAATTAGAAGCTTCGGTAATATTCGTGTTTCCGAACAAATAAGTTGTCCGGCCGTCCCGCGGCTATCAAGACTTGTCATTTACTAGGAAACCTACTAATTAATTAACAGATGACGTTAACTTCGACTAGTAATCTATATTGGAAATTGTTATGAACGCTTGTACCCTTAAAGCCGTATGCGCTCTAGATTGAAGATTCAGTTCTACTTTTAGCCGTAAGCTATTGACTGAGCGGTCAATAGCTTACGTTAAGAGCTGAGTTTGCTTGTCTCGCGATATCTTGCCATTTATGGACGACCTTTGTTGCGCAGTGGGCCAAAGCCCAGCTGAGACGCAGAAAGTTGTGGGTTCGATTCCCGCCGTGAGACAGAGGAGATGGAGAGTGGGAGTTTCTATGTATATTATGTATGTATTTACAAAAAAAAAAGTATTTAAGTAAATAGATAGTATATCAGTCATGTGGTACCCATAACACAAGCTCTGCTTACTTTAGGGCCAGATGATGCTGTGTGAAACGTCCGGAATTATTTGTTTATTTACTTATTATCTCGAGATATTAGTGCACTCATGCATATAATCATCAACAGTTAATCTTGGTTCATGTGCCTTCCACTCTGCCCTGAACGATACCGCACTCTAAGGAGTCATTATTCCGTCTCGAAAAGAGACACGAAAAAAAAAAGTCTCACAATCACACAGCTCAGTCAGTGTTAACTGTGCGTTTTATCTTCTATGCTGAGGGCTTGATTCAAGTCAAAAGATATTTTATTCAATACAATCACAAGGTTCACTTTGAAACGTCTTACATATTAGGTGAACATAGGTGCAAGTTCCTACTAACCCAAGCCTGAGAAGAACTAGCAAGAAACTCGTCCGGGTCCTAGTGCTTTTTGCATAATCAATCTTATAACTACCTTAACTACGAATAACTAATACACGTGAGTTTATACATTTTAAATGTATCAGTTAATTGTCTGAGGTTGCTCTGCCCTCAGACAATTAACTAACAATAATATAGTAAATGACTATATTATTGATAGGAATAAGAATATTATAACACTGACTGGCCTGTCAGCTTAGTTGGTAGTAGCTCTGCCTTCTGCGCTGTAGGTTGACGGTTCGATTCCATCCCAGGATAAACATATGTGTGATCAACTTAGATGTTCGTTCTGTGTCTGGGTGTTATAAAGTATCATAAGTATTTATTTAGAAATATGTAAGTATTCTATCAGTCAACTGGTCACCATAATACAAGATATGCTTAGTTTGGGGTTAGATGGTGTTGTGTGCAGTGTTCACCAATATTTATTTATATATTATTATTTATTTAACAATTTATGTGAGCTTAAATTTCTTAATCGATAGTTTAGTTGCATTTTCAGGAAGCTTATTTTGAAGCGCACCGTGTTAAAGGACTTATTAACATTTTCTAGACCTTCTAGTCTTATCCCCCAAGATAATTTTGTGACTATTTAGGTGTTTGCTGTGTCTGGGAGTCATAAAGTATTATAAGTATTGACGTCACCTGGTTCCTATTATATAAGTTATGCTTATATTGACATTATTGACAACCTCTGTGGTACAGTTGGCTAACGTCTGGCTGAGACGCAGAAGGTTGCGGGTTCGATTCCCGCCGCAGGACAAATGTTTGTATGATCTGCAAGTATTTGTCTCGGGTCTGGGTCTTTCTGTGTATAACATGTATGTATTAACAAAAAAAAAGTAATCAGTAATGTGGTACCCATAACACAAGCTCTGCTTACTTTGGGGCCAAAATGATGTTGTGTGAAATGTCCGGGATAATTTATTTATTTATTTATATTAGGGCTAGATGGTACAGTATGAGTTGTCTATCAATATATTCAATCTCGGTTCTTATTACGTAGTTATTAGCTATGTCCACACTGTACCTTTTTTTGTACGTATAAAGATTATGGAGATAGAGGTTAATCAGTTACGTGATAACGATATGCGTAAGTGCGTAACACGTCAAACCATGTATCGCTAACTATAATCGTATAGCTATAGGCATTAAACACGTGTTTGACATACGATTATTAAATAAACATTAATTAAAATTAGTGGACAATTCACACAGCATCATCTGGCCTGAAAGTAATCCGAGCTTGTGTTATTGGAACCACATGATTGTTATTCTACTTATATAAGTTTTTCTTGCGGGCCAAGGCCCGGCTAAGACGTAGATGGTTGCGGGTTCGATTCCTGCCGCGGGACAACCATTTGTCCCGCGGGAAATCGGAGCAATTGGCTAATATTATATTTGTATACTCGTACTCGTACCATATTTATTTACAAAAATGTACAGAATAATATACAATAGTATATAATACATGTACATTAAAACAGTTGAGTTATCTAAGTACCGTTTAAAACGATCTATAGATAGCTCAACTGATCCAGATCACTCGTAAATATGTACAATATAATCCACAGTCACAGTTCAATAATTTTGTTAATATATTGATTCGAAAGTTTATGGGATGTATGTGGTTCAATCACGCAATATTTGCTGGTCAGATTTAAATGGCACTTAGTAGATATATTCAGAGAACGGGAATAGCATGAAAGCTACTTTTAAGTGGGTCCCAAGCGGTCGAAGCCGAGGACAGAAGCTAGTATAGTTATAAAGTTTAGAGACCAACAGATTTCCTTCCACATCCATGAGGCGTGTTCGCAATAACCATAGCGGAAATCGTTTGTTAAAGCCATTGTAGTAGAGATAGCAAAACAACAATTAAGTACCTAAATATTACAATAATGAAATTCTAAGCACATCAAATATTTTACACGTTTCATCAGTTTGATCGGCCGTTTACGTCAGTAATTCATACTATATTATTTTTCTGACAACGTACCTACTATTCGATAATTACGTTTTAAAAACTAAATAGAAATCCAACAACATTTAATGAATTTTGAGCCCGTTCAAATTCAGCCGAATTTAGAATCTCCTCCATTTTTGAATTCGGTTAAAAAAGTTTTCTTTTTACGCTTTTTAGTACTTTATCGTTTTGAGAAATTCGTTACTATCACTGGAGAGTAACAGAAAACCAAAATATCGAAATTTCGATTACTTGGATGACTTATTTTTTCCAGTTATTTTGATTTAAAAACCAAACTACTAAACCGATTTTGATGTATATCATCGGTTTATCATTGAAAGTTATGAAACAAAAAAAAACAACTGATTTGAGAACCTGTTACTTTTTTGACGTCGGTTATACTCGTACAGTAGTTTGAAATACATAGTATGTATGAGGAATAAAAAAAGTATTTACCACATTACCATAACCTAACCTTAACGCAGAAAAAACCTCTAAGGCATATCAATGTTAAACTAAGATTTCATAGAGGATTGTTTTTTGACCCGTAGTTTTCTAGAATTATTGACACACACCTGAGTCAATAACTCTGGCACTATCTATATATTATTACGTGAAGCAAAAACTTTGTACGTACCCCTTTTTACGAAAATTGTGCGAACGGAGGATTATGAAATTTCACACACTTATAGTTTATATAGAAAAGAAGTGCAGAATGCTATTTTTTTTAGTTATGGATAAAGAATACATTAATTATAAATTAATTAGAGTCGAATTTTGACCAGTGAACGACCACTAGTTTAAATAAAAACACCAAAATTACTAATAAAACTGAAAATAACTGGACAAAATTATATAAAATAAGAGCGCAATTTATGCATCGCAAGACGACTAAAATTGATATGACCGTATTCAAAAATACCAATAGTTAAAATATCAAAAATGAATGTCAAAGTTCTGACAGTTTTTGGATAAACGTGGTTTTATCCAAAAACTGTCAGAACTTTGACATGACATGAGATGACTGGATTACGGGTAAAAAACCCAGTTACAGGTACTCCATTACTGGAATTGGCTAATAACTCATAATTATAAAATACTAGCGACCCGCCACGGCTTCGCACGGGTGCAATGCTGATTCTATATATACTACAGAATGTCTTTTTAGATAAAGACATCCTGCTAACGTTGTATACAACGTTATCTAAGAGAATAACATAACCTAAGAGATAGACATATACCATCGCGGATTTTTTTGTAGGCCTTATTAAGGTGTACCTACAATACTGTAGTACATTATTTGATCTATCTCGTAGGGTTCAGCCAGCGTTTGCAATGTAAGCGCAAAAAAAAATGATTGTTTGCGACATCACATTAGAAACCTATAAAATTATCAGTGTTGCTCTATTATATTATGCATGTACTATACATATAAACCATCCTCTTGATTCACTCTATTTATTTGAAAAAACCGCATCAAAATCCGTTTTCTAGTTTTAAAGATCTAAGCATACATAGGGACAGACAGACAGCGGGATAATTTTAGAGCCCGACCGAAACGGATAATATATATAGATCTAGTAATATAAACAATGCACACTGACCCTAGATAAGATCCTAATTCTATTAGCGTTCACTCGTGCGAAATGATACAATTACACACTTTATTAATTATAATAACTATTGGTCTCCCACTGGTCGAAATTCGACTAAAATGTATTTTTTATGCATAATTATAAAACAATATTAGCATTCTGCACTCTTCTATATAAAGAAATTTCATACTCCTCCGTCACCGCAATTTTCGTAAAAAGAGGTACTACCTTTTTGTTTCGCGTATTAATATAAACAAATATAAATATTGGTGGACAATGCACACAACACCATCTAGCCCCAAACTAAGCATAACTTGTATTATGGTAACCTAATGACTGATATAATACTTATATATCTTTAAATACATACTTATGATGCTTTATAACAGAAACAGAAAAAAAACCCAAGTTCGTCACACAAATGTTTATCCTGGAAGGGAATCGAACCCTCAACCTACAGCGCAAAAGACAGAGCTACTAATAACTGAGCTGACGGGCTAGTTAAAAAAAAGATGTAGATAATAATTGAACTTTATTGAGAACATAACATTTTGGGTACATACAAATTTATGCTACGGCTACAGTATAATTATGTCCTGCAAACGGTGGTCTTATCGCATAATGACGATATCTTCCAGACAATATTGAATTATACTAAACTTAATCTATAATGAAATTAAAGTGCCGATAAACCAGCTACAAGGTTCAGCGTATATAGCGTTTGGCCATAAATATAACGTAATAGAAAACTATCAAAACGCAATCGAAGCCGAAACGTAGACGGATTAGAATCGAATGATAACATGGTTTTGTGATTTCAATGTGGTCCTTGTGATAATAATAAACATTATTGAGAACACAACATTTTAGATACGTACAAACAAAATTAATGCTACGGCTACAATGTAATATGTCCTGCAAACGGCAGTCTTATCGCATATGGCAATATCTTTCAGACAACCTTTATTTATTTGTGATTTTATTAGATCAAAAATATTTTGACTTAACTTTGACCGTTGTAGGTAAGAAATAAGAGAAAAATGCCCCTAGAAAATAAGCAGTAAAATTCACTCTATGTATCGTGAATTTGCTGACTGTATCTGGCGAAGTTGGTACTTACTAATATTTATTCTGTGCCTGGGCCTTGCTTTGCTCTTCCTTGTGGATATTACCACTTACAGTAAGACTGCATTTCCGACGTCGCCAGCGCTGTAAATTTATTTTATTTCAATCAACAGTTCATTCTGTAAATAAAAGGCTTCAAAGTTTATTCTGTTCTTTGTTCGTTAGTACACATTGACACATCATAGAAGTAAGACGGTTAGGCGGTTTTTACCGGTTTTAAAAAGTTTACTTTAAAACCCGGATATAATAAAGTAAAAATTCGTAAATGTGAGAGTGTGTAGTGAAAAACCGTCCCTGTTATAATTCAGACCTGATAAATTTCGAAGGTGAATGAAACTTGAATGTAGAGTTGGACTAAGATCTTCGCGGTGTACCTATAAATCTGTATAAATATAAACACATTACCGAAAAGATGGAAGTAATCCCTCAGAGCCTTCTACAAAGAGACAACTGCACAAACATACCAACAACTTTCCAAGATCAAAAATTAATATAAACAAAGGAGCCAATTCCACATAGCTCCGATGCTATTTGCATAATATCTACCTATCATGTTATTCTGAGGTCCTTCGAGAAAAGCCCTTTATCATCCCTATTTGATTTGCCCTTAGGTGAATAGGGTTGTAGTACGTCCGGCATTTTACACCTGTGGGTTCACTAATTTTATACCTGTATGATATTCCACCTATTAGAGAATTCTTTTCATCTTTGTTGATGTCAATTTTGCCAGTGTCAAGTGATTGTTTATAAAGTCTAAGTCGATCGTCATTGTCTATTCTAAACGTCATCGCGGAATGGCCGTCTAGAACTTTCTCGAGATCCCTCATACATACGATACAAATAGCATCATAATACACTAATAATTCAATTGTCCATACTTGTGCTATAAAGTCATATTGATTAAAATTCCGCTAAGATTACTGAATAAAACATGCAATAGTACGAGAAAAATAATTAATATAGAAGTGCTGTGTTACTTCTTGAAATGACAACCAAAGAAAAGTTTGAAAGAAAACTCATGCATACTCATGAAGTAGTCATTACTTCATGAGTATGCATGAGTTTTCTTTCAAACTATAGTGGAACCATATCAAAGTCAAAAGTCAAAAATATTGCTATTCAATGCAATCACAAGGATCACTTTGAAACGTCTTACATACTAGGCTAATTTAGGTGCCAATTCCTCCTAACCCAAGTCCCAAGAGAAAAACTGGCAACAAACTCGTCTATGTTTCATGATATGAAAGATTTCCTCTAGACTTGTGAAACGATCGCGGTCACTAATAATTAAAACACAGGAAATCCTAATCCTGTATCATGATTTTTAGTGTCTATTAGTCGTTTCCACACGGTCCAGTTGCTAGATTGTCCCTAGCCGGTAGCCAGTGTTAACATTCATAGGTATGTCATGTGCAACCAAAAGCTTGGTCATGTGCAACTAAACATCAGCTAGCAGCCCGTCATTTTACCATTGAGTACCGGTAGCCGGAACATGTAGGAGGCTTAGGTCGGCCGATGTATGGAGCAGCAACTTTCCCCCCTCTCTAGCCCCCCACAGTTTATACAATAGTTAGCTTAGGTAGCTCAGCAATTTGATTACGGGGATACAATGGGTGCTCTAGAGATTTGGATGTCTATGTTTAGTTTAGGGCAAACTAGTTATGTATGAGCTATCTTACGTGAGTTTATGAATTGATTCGCGGAACGCTCAATCATCGTCGGTACCACATACTGGGTAAATCTCGATAGAATATTCATTTATACCGAACCGATGAGCTCTGGTTAGTGATAGCGTTTGTGGGGTACCGAAATTCATCAAGGAACCCTAAAACCTTTCAAGTTTTACCACGTCCGTCTGTCTGTCTTTTTGCCTGTCTGTCCGCCTCTAATCAGAGCCCTTGCTTATAGACTAATAATTTGATCGTTTTCAAATTAAATACGGTAGTATGTATTAATGGCTTTTACAAAATTATGAAATAATATTTTTTGGGGGTACATGTAAAAACACTAACCTCAATAGTTTTTTTTCCCATCGTGTGGTTTATCGTTATATAGGACTTCCAAAGGTATTTCAAGTTTTCTTGAAAAGTTTTTCGATATAGAGATTCTTTTGAAAAATAGGTTTGAAGTTGACTTTTTTGATCGAGTTCATCATGCATAAAACCTCCCTGCATAAAATGTCTGTTAGGTAACACCTGAACTGATTTCAAATAAGGAGCATATTTATTTACATATATTATGATTTAACTTAAAGGAAAAATTATCACAGCTATTACAGAAAGGCTTTTGTAGATAACAGCCAGATTGTAAACCTTGTACATATATATTTACCTCTGTAGCGCAGTTGGGTAAGGTCTGGCTGAGACGCAGAAGGTTGCGGGTTCGATTCCCGCCGCGGGACAAATGTTTGTATGATCTGCAAGTATTTGTCTCGGGTCTGGGTGTTTCTATATATACTATGTATGTACAAAAATAAATATATATAAGTAGTATATCAGTCATGTGGTACCCATAATACCGGCTCTTCTTACTTTGTGGCCAGATGATGCTGTGTGAAATGTTCGTCATTATTATTATCACCAATCGGGACCAATCGGGAAGTATATCCTTTTACATGAAATCAGATTTATTCAAATCGGTTCATAAATGACGGAGTTATGAAGTAACAAACATAAAAAAAAACAGTCGAATCGAGAGCCTCCTCCTTTTTTTAAAGTCGGTTAAAAATAACCAATGACGAACGACAAGATACGACTTTGACATACTAAAACACTTGACACTTGACAATATTATGACACATGCCATTAACGAAGAACAAGGAAGGCAGATCTAATTTTTTTATGAAGAGAGAAAGAACAAGAAAATAATGAAGGATGTTATTAAGAGGTGGTGGGGCATGCTGGATTATTTTTATTGAGTAAAGTTATTATGGATTGATGGAAAATGCCTTGTGTGCAAATGTAAAGTCTCTACCCATTGTCAAATCATTTAGTACCAACGAGTCAACTTGTAATACGTATCAATCTGCGTTTCATTGGACTAGCCAGGGTTGTTTGATCCAGATGTATCAAACAACCCTGGCTGGCAAGAAAAGCTGTAAGAAACACTTCTAAGTCGTATTTGCTGACGTGTTTATTTAGCACAGCATCAAAGCTGTTATAAGTATTAAGTATGAAAGCGCAGGAGGGCCTTCATCAGAATTAATTATACTTGTCGTGGACACAGGTTAAGAAGCATAACCAAATCATTATTCTCCTTGTAACAGAAATGATGTAATTCTTTCAATTACTTTTACTCATAGAAAATAAAGATTAATCATAATTTTTAGTACTCAAATCAACACTAATTTATTCCCGATTAACTTCGATTGGCTAGATATAAAGCGATTCGTCGCAAACGTGGTGCGCTGGCCCTTTCTCGTCCAAGAAGTGTCTAAAACCAGATGGATGCCTCGCTACACGACCCTCCACTAGAGTGACATTCGTAGCCGCCTGTCACTCTTGTCGTTGAAAATTCGCTATGGCACCATCACGGCCGAACTGACATTCGCCCGTCCACGGGGTTAAGTTAATTTTTGGAACAAAGAAAACTCACTCACTAGCACGTCCGCTCATCCATCCTGACAATAAAGTAGCTGATTATACTATATCGTCTTCAACGTCTTGCTATGTTTCTTAGATTAAGACCATTAGATATCGTGGTGACTTGGACTGGACGAGAGAATCCCTCCAACCAACCCCTGAGGGTATGGCTCGGACGACTCTGACTAACTACAAGTTTATATGTATCGAGCAAATGCGTCCCTTCAACCAACCCATTTGGGTGTGGCCCAGACGGCACTTCTCGACCGGAATCGACTGACTCATCTGAATCGAGCAAGTGCGTCCCTTCAACCAACCCGTTTGGGTGTGGCCCGGACGGCACTTCTCGACCAGGATCGACTGACTCATCTGAATCGAGCAAATGTATCCCTTCAACCAACCTGTATGGGTGTGGCCCGGATGACACTTCTCGACCAGGATAGATTAGTGAATGACGTGTTATTCAGATCAATTATAATTACATCTACTTCATCATCCAACGCCGTCTCGGCCTCATCATAATTTAAAAGATTTGTCGTTATTTTAATGAAATCATCATTAAAAACAGATGAATGCTGCTTGGAGACTGATTATGGAGACGACTGCGATTTCGATTTTAGTTTACAAAAAATCACTTCGTACCTTGGAAAAGAAGATTGTCATTGTCAACTTTGACACAAATTACCTGGTCAAAAATGTCCCACCCTATTATTTATGGGATCCGAAATATGACTATCGGAAACTACAAGAAAAAGTGCACCTACTATTAGTTCGTTAATTGTCAGATCGCTTTTAATTTCGGTTGAAATTTTTATATAAACACCGCCTATGTCACTAAGATAAACGAGACTATTACGCACGGTACCCTCAAGTTAATCGATACAGCCTTCTTTTAAAAGAGAATAAGGTGATCCGCTATCAAATACATAAAAAACTAGCTCACCCGAAGTTGTTTCCGGAGTACCTCTGGAAGAGCGGTACTTGCGTTGAAGGACTTCCTTGAACACAACTCCACTCCACGTCGAAGAGCGGCTACGGCATCTCTTGCCCTCCATTCTGCCTTGAAATGCAAAACGCTCCATTGAGTCTTCATTTCGGGTTATGTGCCCAAAGAACTTCTGTATTCGTATTTGAACAGTCGACGATAATCTCTCTTTGATGTGAAGTTCCTTTAGGATCGTTACATCGGTGCGATAGGCTGTCCACGGAATTCTCAGCAAACGTCTCCAGCACCACATATCCAGTGCATTGATTTTTCTCCTTTCCTTCAGCCTCAATGTCCACGTCTCAGCTCCATAGAAAAAAATTGGAAAGATGAGACTTTGCATTAGTCGTACCTTTGTTGTTTTGGTTATTCTGCGGTCTTTCCAGATTTTGGTGAGCTTTTCGACGGCAGATCGCGTCACAGCACTTCGCCTTTGTATCTCGTTGTCACAACCTCCGGTGTTGGTAATGTTGAAACATTAGTAGATATAGCTCTGGATAACATCACAATTGGCTATGTATTTAACGGTAGGAGTATTATTTTTGGCTCTGTCCACTATCATCACTTTTGTCTTATCACGATTGATAGCGAGCCCATAATTAATGCTGTTTATTTCCAGGCTGTTTAAAAGATGTTCCATGTCTTCTCAAGATGTTGTTAGAAGAGTGGTGTCATCGGCATACCTTAGATTTGAGATTTTGTGATCTCCAGCAGAAACACCTATGTCCCAGCCTTACAGGACGATTCGCATGATGTTCTCTGTATTGATATTGAAGAGCAATGGAGATTGAATGCATCCCTGTCTAATACGAGCCTCTGTTTTGAATGAGCTTGAGTCAATTCCGTCCACGCGAACCGCTGCCGTTTCGTCTTCGTATAACCTTATTGTAACGTTAAAGGTTACCGGTGTCTTTTTGTCCGTAGAGTGTGACGAACTTGAAGTATTCTGCGATTTTGTGTTGTTGTCGTTACGTCGCCTGTGACACTTAGCTATGCAATGTCCAGTTAATGCGCAATAATGACGCTTGCCACTAGATTTTTTTGTTGTACGCGAGCGCTTGGTTTCCGGCTCTTGGGCTTCAGCATCCAAACGTATCTTTAGTGATATTCCACCAAGGATTTGGAACAATTGAGCTCAACTCGTAAGAGTTTGTGAATTTTGTTCTCAACGTATCATGTTACCCTTCTGTCACAACACCAATATAGCAAATCCAGTTATAACTTTTTCAGGCATCGTAGATTTAGGTATTCGCTGGATTTGATTCCAAAATCGAAGAGGAAATTCAGATGCTCTCGTTAGCGCCAATTTGGAATCGTAAAATGTCGTTAAAGTAGTCCTGAGAAAGCTTGGGCTTAGAGAAACTTGCGGTTAAAACCTCTTTAATCGAACTCCATGCAATTCATTTACATTTAGTTTAGTGAGACATGAAGCTGCACGACCTTTTAACACACCCGTCTAGGGCACAAGTAAGTTTTTCTCGTTCCAGACCAATATTTTGCACAATAACTTCCATTACTTTACACCAACCATCAATATCCGAATCAGACTCATCCGGGTCAAATACTTCAATAGCTAGTAGTACTCACTGTTTGTGATCGTTTGTTGAACAACTAAGACATGGGAAAGCAACGTTTCCATATTTTATTTAAAAGTTTCTTAGCGTATGTAATATCCAGTGGCGTGGCTTCATTTTGCAGCTCGTTCGATCACACTTCTGCATAAAAGCGCAGGAGGGCCTTCATCAGAATTCATTATACTTCTCGTGGACACAGGTGAAGAAGCAAAACCAAATCATTATTCTCCTTGTAACAGAAATAGTGTAATTCTTTCAATTACTTAAACTCATAAAACTCGCCTCGGTTGGCGGTGGCTGCGGGGAGTAGTGGCTGCAAATCCCATTAGTTTCCAGCGGCTGCTCCCAGCAAAAATCGCTCTCAGAGCCAGTCCCAAGCCTGGATAAAGAGTGAGGGGTCCCACCTTCCCATCCCACACGCCCCATCCCTCCTATCCAAACCCCTTTCCCGAGAATCCCATCGCCCCTTCTGTTTTCTAAAATACCCATCCCTTCCAAGGCCGCTGCGGAGTAATGTGGCCCAGCTCCGTGGGCCTGTCGCCAAATAAGGAGGCAGGTGGGGGGTGGACCACCTACGTTTTTGATGCTGAGCGTAGGGGCCCGTGCGGGAGGATGAAACTGACCTGGTGGCTGAGCGGACAGATGTCTCTTCCGCAACACTCCACTTTGGTGTGAATTTCTTCCAAAACGGGGGGCCATCGGTCTAACCAACCATGGCAAACCAGCATGACGGTCGGCCTTCTGCCACCGCCGGTGAGAAGGGGGGTTGATGGGGTCTGCAGACGGTGGTGGTCAACGTCATCTTTGGTGGTGCCGTTTAGGCTCGTAGGCAACGCAACCAACCCTTCTATATCTGACCGGTAACCCCGGTGTACAACAGTACATCCCCGAGATGCGGACTCCGTGGTGGGTGGGAACCGGAAGGACGAATATAAAAAACGACGAACATGGAGAAACAAACGAAAATTGACCACTTTAAACCCCCCTACACAGGGGAGGCGGTTAAGGACCTGGTGGCGGCCTTCGCGGTCCCCCCGTCCGACACTGCTGCCTGGAAGGTGATAGAACCAAAAGGCAAAAACAAAAACAAAAGCGCCAGGAACGAGGATCTACAGCCAATGGCAGGACCCTCTAGTACCAACGTTCAACCCCTCGTGGTGGCTAACGTCCCGGAGGGCGAGAACGACAGAAGGCCAAACAACAAAAACATAAACAAGAAAAACAAAAAAGGGCAAGGACAGGTAAGGGAACAACGGGTTGCGGCGAAACCAGATGCCCCCGTTGGGAAAGGACCCGGTCCAAGCCACTATTTCAAACAGAGAGCAAAAAGCGCTAAGGTATCCAACCCTGTACCGCATGCCCCGCCGGCGACAACTACGGGCTTGCCCATAGTGACTGCCGTGACCGTTGGTTGCAGAGGTATGGGGATGAGAACCAAGCGCGACAACCGGCACAACCGTAAAAAGAGGGCGGCCTTGGTGATCGCAAGATCGGCACAGGCTCCGGCCCAAGGGGAACCGAGCAAAAGGTCGCGACCGGACGAGACTATGTCACCGAGAGGTGAACATAAGAAACAAAAACTAGACAACACACGTCGCGCCCCTCCCAGCTACGCGGCGGTTGCCCAAAGCAACCTGCAGGTAGCGGTGGTTAGGGCCGACAACAACCAAGCCACGGACGAACAAGCCACCCAAGTGAAGAGGTTCCTGGAGAGGCGCATCCTGGAAGACGTGAAGAACCCTGCGCTGAACTTCTCACCGCGTTTCATGGGCAGGCCAATCATCACAGAGGGAGCCCTGAAGCTGTGGTGTGAGGATGAGCCCTCGCTGGGGTGGCTTGTGAGCACCGTCACAAACATAAACACAGCAGATTGCCCCCGACTAAAGGTGGTAAAACAAAGTGAGCTCACCAAAAAAGTTCGGGCAGCCATCTTCATCCCAGAGTGTACAAACTCCCTGGAGGACACCAGTTTGGTGCTGGCTGACCAGAACAAGTGGGCTCACATAAACACATGGTCCGTCTACACCCACAACAGACTGGAGGACGACATTCTGTTTGTCGCCGTCGGGATCCCGGCAGGTCTGATCCCGGAGATCCTGAGGAGAGACAGGAGACTCGCTCACAATCTGGGGAATGTCTATGTGAGGTTCTACAACAAGGATGGAGCCTTACAGGACACTCCCCCCCACCAAACACACACCGACAACACATCCAGCCCCTCACAACACCCCACAGCAAACATAGAGGAGGCCCCTAAGGCTGTGCCGTCACACTCGTCACACACACCCACACCGTCGTGCTCAAAGCCGATGGAGGAGATGTGTGCTGACCTGGAGGAGCTGCTGGACCAGGAGACACCGGAGGAAGAGGGAAGCCATCATGATGGTGACCCAAACCCTCTGTAGTGTCATCCAATGCAACCTCCAGCACAGCCTCACTGCTACGGCCAACCTGCGCAGAGTGCTGGAGGCAAACAACAAGACCATAGCCCTGATCCAGGAGCCGTGGATCAGGGCGGGGCGCATATGTGGTCTAACAAACATGGACGGTAAGTTACTATACGACAGCACTTGCCCTAACCCACGTGCGTGCATTTATGTACCACGAAACTTAACATCAGTGCCCCTCACCGAGTTCTGTTTCAGGGACCTGGCAACGGCCAGTATCCGTGGCATTGTCAACGGAGAGACTGCCGTCATTACGCTTGCGTCAGCATACATGCCCGCTGACGAAGCAATCCCAGCAAACGATGTCACGGATCTGGTAAGACACTGTGAACTAAATGACAGGAAACTTATAATCTCAGCCGACACAAACGCACATCACCCCATATGGGGCATGCAAACGTCAAACAGAAGGGGAGATGACCTGGTAAATTACATTTTCTCCACCACCCTCTCCCTAGCAAACAAAGGTACAGAACCAACCTACGTAACAAGACGACATCGCACCATCATAGATCTGACCATGGTATCAGGCAACTGCCCAGACCTCGTGCAGAACTGGAGGGTATCAGAGAAATCCTCATGCTCGGTCGGAGCATGAGGATTTCTCTGGATATTCTCAGGATAGATGGATCAGGTACGAGTTAAAACTAAACACCACAACACCAGCACCACACCGGAACCCTCGCAAAACAAACAAGGAGGTGTACATAAACTCGCTGAAGCAAAACCTCGGCATTCCGACACCGGTTCAAACAATTACAAACACAACAGACATAGAAAATGCAATCAAACACATCACGGTTAGTCTAACCAAAAGCTTTGAAACAGCCTGCTCCCTCACCGTGGCCAGGGAGGCCAACGCTGAGGGGAAAGGATGGTCAAAGGGACTAGTAAAACTCAAAAACAAAGTACGCAAACTATTTAACAGAGCTATGAACACCTACGATGACGAGGACTGGGACGAATACAAAAAGGCCCAAGCCAAATACAAGAAAAATATTCGTCACAGCGGTCGTAGTAGGTGAAAAAAGTTCTGTACAAACATTGAATCAAACTGCAAAGCCAACAGAATTAGGAAAATCCTTGCAGCGGAACCAAAGCAGGATATCGGTTCCCTGAAAAAACAAGACAATACATATACAAAAACAACAGCGGAAACACACAAACTTCTGCTACACTCACATTTTCCCGGGTGCCGAATATACAATGTCATTAAGTGGCAGGAAACGGAGTGTACAACGCCAACAACAAAGGATTGGGCGGTCGCGCACTCTGTGATAAACAGGTCAAAGGTAAACTGGGCCATAAACACGTTCCAAACATACAAGTCCCCAGGCATGGATGATATTTTCCCTGGCCTCCTCCAGTGGGGAGCGCCGTACATAGTGGGGGCGCTGACAACCATACTCAAGGCATGTCTAGCCTTCCGATATGTGCCCATGACCTGGAGAGAGGTCAGGGTCATCTTCATACCAAAACCTGGTAAAAGTGACTACAGTGAAGCAAAATCATACAGGCCTATTAGTCTAACTTCTGTCCTACTAAAAACTCTAGAAAGACTATGCGACAGACACATTAGGGACAACATACTCACGCTAACACCCCTACACCCCCAACAACATGCGTATAGCGCGGGAAAATCTACCGAATCAGCTTTACACATAGTTGTAGGGAGATTAGAGCGAGACATAACAAACAAAACACTCTGCCTAGCTGCCTTCATTGACATAGAAGGCGCTTTTGATAAAACAAACTTCAACAGCATTAACGCAGCCCTCCAAAAGCATAAGGTGGAACCAACTCTGGTAGATTGGATCTTAAACATGTTACAGTTCAGAGCTGTACGTGTCGACCTAAAGGGGGACACAAGAGGAGTGGTGGCAAGAGGATGTCCTCAGGGCGGAGTACTGTCACCACTTCTGTGGAACCTGGTGGCAAATGACCTAATCACCAAACTAAACGCCAATCGCTTCTTTACGGTGGGATATGCGGATGACCTAGCAATACTAATATCTGGACACTTTGCCAGCGTTGCATGCAACCTGATGAACAATGCTCTTAAAATAGTTGAAACATGGTGCACAGACTATGGTCTGAACGTAAACCCATGCAAAACAGAGCTAGTAATGTTTACAAACAAGCGCAACCTAGGTACATATCAACTCCCGAGTCTCTTTGAGACGCAACTACACCTCTCTGAGGAAGTTAAATACCTAGGCATCACACTAGACAACAAACTGAACTGGGCTAAACACCTCGAAAACAAAATAAACAGGGCCACCATCTCATTTTGGCAATGATAGGTAAAACCTGGGGTCTAACCCCTAAAACTACGCTATGGCTGTACAAAACCGTAATTAGGCCCTCCATAACGTATGGGGTAATGGTCTGGTGGCCCAGAACCAAGCAAATCACAACGATAAGCAAGCTACAACGGTTCCAAAGACTGGCATGTGCAGCAACAACAGGGTGCATGAGGACTACCCCCACAGTAGCTCTAGAAGCCTTAATCGGCTTAACGCCTCTACACCTACACGTTAAACAAGAGGCGGCTACAGCTGCCTTTAGGTTATGGGCCCTAAACCTATGGGTGCACGAGCCTAGCGCACACCACACTAACATCTTAAAAGAGTATGCGGATGACAACCCACTGCTTCTCTCACCCTATGACAAAGTACCCAAAACATACACACACACAAAGAGCTTCACTATACAACTACATGAGGAGCCGAGTGACAGCTCAAACACAAATGAACTCAGAATATACACGGACGGCTCAAAAATGAAAACAGGGACAGGAGCGGGAGCGTTCTCGGAGGATCTAAACATTCATGTTAAAACTTCTCTGGGCGCTCACAACTCAATCTTCCAAGCAGAATGTATTGGTATAATAAACGCTGCAACCGCAGTGCTACGTAGAGAAGTCACAGACTTTAACATCAGAATCCTCTCCGATAGCGCCGCGGTACTAAAAGCACTAAACAGGTATGAACACAACTCTGGATTGACTATACAATGCCACAACCTGCTGGAAAAGGTAAGTCAGTCAAACAAGGTAACCCTACAGTGGATAAAAGGACACAGCGGGTCCAGAGGGAACGATGAAGCTGACGCACTGGCAAGGCGTGGCTCGGATCTGCAAACAACAGGACCGGAGCCAATAGTCCCCCTTCCCTTTAGCCAGGTCAGGTCATGGATCCGCAAAAGAACGGCATGCATGCATCAAACCAGCATGCATCAAACCCTCTGGACAAACACTACAGACTGTAGGCAGTCGAAGGAGGCCCTACCGGAGTTAAATCCGAGGTACTCCCGAAAGCTCCTATGCCTCAAACGCGACAAGCTCCGACGTATCGTCGGTATAGTTACAGGGCATTGCACACTAAACAAACACTTATTTACATTGGGGGTTACAGACAGCCCTCTATGCAGAGGATGCTTGAGCGCGGACGAGTCAGCCACACACTTGCTCTTAGAGTGCAGTAGTGTGGCACCCCAACGTGCTCAGCATCTCGGTACACCAAGGACACCCAGGGAGGCATGCGCCGGGATAAGTAAGCTGCTGGCCTTCCTGGAAGACACCGGGTGGCTGGAATAGCAGCCTCCACCCGTCACGCAAAAGGGGCCCACACGAGGCCTAGTTGCGGAAAATCGTCCGCGCACCAAGTACCAAGTACCAAGTACTTAAACTCATAGAAAATAAATATTAATCATAATTTTTAGTACTCAAATCAACACTAATTTATTCCCAATTAACTTCGATTGGCTAGATATAAAGCGATTCGTCGCAAACGTGAATATTTGTAATTCAAAAAAGGGCAATACGTGCCATTTATAAAATGAAACCACGAGAATCTTTGAGAGAAATATTCAAAGAAATTAATATTCTCACAATAGCTTCACAATATATATATGAAAATTTGTTATACACACATAAAAATAGAAATGGGATTCAGCAAAATAGTGACGTTCATAAAATCAACACTAGGAATAAACATAAATTATATCCCTAGGTTTCGACTAGAAAAAGTTAATAAGTCATTTATGGGGAACACGGTGCGCTTCTATAATAAGCTTGCTGAACATGCTACTAAACTACCTATTATGAAATTTAAAGCATACATAAAAGGTAGTCTTTTGAAGAAAGCCTATTATAAATGACTATAGATGACTATATTATTGATAAGAATGCATGGCCTCATGTCGCTCCGTCAGACAGTTAACCGACACACTTGAAATGTATAAACTCTCTTGTATAAGTATTTCGTAGTTAAGGTAGTTATAAGATGGATCATATAAAAAAGCGCTAGAACCAAGACGAGTTTCTTGCCAATTCTTCTCGGGCTTGTGTTAGGATGAATTGGCACCTAAATTCACCTAGTATGTAAGACGTTTGGATGGAAAACCAGATGGATTCTTTATCGCTCCATCTCGCTACCATCGACACGACGCTCCACTAGAGTGACATTCACAGCCGCCTGTCACTCTTGTCGGTGAAAATTCGCTATGGCGCCGTCAAGTATATAAATTACACTATGTAATATATTTTGTTCTGATACTTTACTTGTTCATTCATTAAATGCTTGTCAAACGCTTGTAAATAGCGTGACGGCTATCACCTTCAAACATTTCATCTAAGTTCAAAAACCTTTTCTAAAATAAGTACAAACGAAGCAAATAATATGACTCAGGAGATCTATAGCATTTTCTTTTAACCCGCATTGACCTTCGTAGGTCGTAGATTCGTAGATTTTACTAATTGATAGACTTTTTTAATGTGTCTAGAGAATCAATGATGAATTATTAAAAACTTCGTTGAGGGGTTAGCAATCGAACGCTTTATTAGAATTTTTAAAAGTTCGAACACAAGGTGCCATTTGAAATTGGAAGGAGGTTTTAATTAATTATTTGAAACATTCTACAGATTAGTTGGCATTTCACTGACTGTTGGAAAGTCAGCCACAAGGGGCCAAGTCTATTATACCTAGATATATAGCTTTTAGTATTATACCTGAGTATAGATAAATAGATAGATAGATAGATTAACACTTCATTGTACACAAAAAGAACACAGAAGAAATAACAGTAATAACATTGTACAATGGGCGGCCTTATCACTAAAAGCGATCTCTTCCAGGCAACCTTTGTATGGACAGGATAAACAAAAACAGACCTACGGCTTAAAATATGTTATGTTTTTATGTTACTTAAAATATTTTAACTTACTTAATATACTAGGTAATACAAAAAATATAAAAATACAAAATATAATTGTAATGATGCTAATCGACATACACCTACCTACCTACCTAGGTATAATGGTTTGGGTTGGGCGTTTTGCAATAGTAGGTATTTGCAAATTTGTGTAGTTATACATTTTAGTGTTATTCCACTTTTAAGCTTACACACTCTTACTTATATTTTAAATGCGAAGGTTTGTGAGGATGTTTGTATTTTTATATGTTTGTCAGTGGTTCAATCACTAGGTATGTAACGGATTTGGATGCAACTTAGTATAGAAGTAGTCCGTTACCTGGAATAGCATAGCTTACTTTTACTGTAGGTACCACGCGTGCAAAGCCGCTGGCGAAAGTTAGTTTACATAATTACAGTCTGACCTTTAATAATTATCTGTAATCAATAAAATAAACTATGAAACTAGGTACATTATGTAGGTAACCTAGCCAAGTGAGCAACATTAATAATTTTGAAATATATTGCACCAATCAGATGCAAAATTAAATTACAATCTAGCCAAACAAGATAATGAGTAATAATAAGCTAAAAAGCTGATTTTGCTTTAAAATGGTTTCATTAAAAAAAACCTAGGAATATATATATATATATATCAATATCAATACATATATAATCTTAGGTATCAATAGCACTTTTCTTACAGTCTCTAGTCAGGGGTATGACACTTTTTTGTGTTCATTATGTAGTCAAATATCATTTCACTGTTGTTACCCTATTTCCTATGGCCCTTAGTCCGGTTGAGTCTTCTCACAATATCCGAGATGTCAATAAGCTGGATTGCATCGACGTTCACATGGTGATAAGGGCTCTATGTGTGAGCATTTTTAAAATTTCTGATTACTTTATCGACGAACTTTATTTACATATAAATGAACAGGGAGGTGAACAACCCCAAAATCGGCAACTCCAAAACACTGATTCACAAAATGATTTATTCCTGAATCCTAATTGGCGATTCGTGTGCCGCTGGGGGGTTATTTCGGTTCTATTCGGGTTCCTTACCTTAACCCTTTGCAATTTTCTAAGGGTTCATTTATAAAAACAAGAGTTTAATTAGGATTTGTTGCTGGTTAGTAAGTTAAATGGTTATTTAAAAACAACATTTATTCTTTAATTTTGCGCCAAACAGTGATCAACCGTGTGACATTGACATCGATTGCAAAACAGCCAAATCGATCATTAGGTTGGTTGTGATCGTTTTTGCTAATTCAGATGACGTAACTTTAAAATCAACTTCCGAAGTCCAACAAAGATCCCGTATATATGCTAAGTTTAGAGAAATAAATATTTTGTATTGTGTTGTATTTGTATGGTTTCGTCTGCTCGTCCGTCTGTCTGTGTAACTGTCTATCTGCCGCCCCTAGTCAGAGGCTAGCAGAATATTAGTCTCATCGTAATTTTGAGTGACCCCTACATTTAAAGGAGAGCAGTTTTTTTTTTTTAATTTAACTTTACTTTTAACTCCATTCGTATTACATACCGTTGGATATGTCTTTCAAAGATAAATAAAAAAAAAAAAAAAAAAAAAAAACCCTGGACTTAATCAAATATTGATATTTGATTAAGTCCAGGGTCCTCCCATCAACTAATATTTGGGGGTACATGAAAAGTTTCCAAAATAGTAGCACAAATTATAAAAACAGTTATCACAAACGGTTTTGTAGATTGTGAGAAACTACAAAATTCAAAATTATTTTATTTCGCATTTCGTTAACCAGATGTGTTGAATTGGTTCAAGATTTTTTATATCCTTGGATGCCTTCTCTATGCGTTGTTCGCAAATCTTAATTGTATTTCTAGTAATAGAATGCAAGACCTACCTACATGGTGCCAGGCACTTCAGCAATCGGGATGCAATCATTACATAGTATAAAACAAAGTCGCCTCCCGCTGTCTGTCTGTCCCGTTGTATGCTTAGATCTTTAAAACTATAAAACGGATTTTGATGCTGTTTTTTTTAATAGATATAGTAATTCAAAAGGAAGGTTTATACGTATTAAACATGCATAATATAGTAGCGAAACACTGAAAATTTTAGAGGTTTCTTATGAGGTGTCGTATATAAACTCATTTTTTTGCGCTTACATTGCAAACGCTGGCTGAACCCTACGAGATAGATCAAAATAATGTACTACCGTATTGTACACCCTCAAAAGGTCTACAAAAAAGTCCACGATGGTATATGGCTATATCTTAGGGATAACCATTCTGTAGTATAATTACTATCAGCATTGCACCCGTGCGAACCCGGGGCGGGTCGCTAGTATTAAATATTGCACTAATAGGTACTGCTCATACTAATATTTGCATCCACCTGAAGCTACTCAATTGATCTGAGCAGCAAACATGAACATCCAATTATTAAATTAGTAGACAGAAACACAATACGATCTTATGGGAAGGTGAGGGTGCTCATTGCTAATTGACATAGTCTGTCAGTGGTTAGCAATAGTACAGCTACCTACCTTACTTACCTACTTACCTACCTATTAGTGGCTAAGTGTCCCTACAACACGATTCCTATCGAATTTATGTTTGAATAGGTACCTACGTAGTTATTTCTGTATGATTGATTTTTTATACTGTTTATCTTTATTATCATATCTATTGAGTACAATACGTATGTATATATTTATATCAGTATTTGTTTAGTTTATACATATACGTAAGTATGTAATTATATAAATACACCACAACTACATGCCCTTTCTTTGTTTATTTGTAGTCCAATCCATCCAACGGTTGCCTGGAAGAGATCGCTATTAGCGATAAGGACGCCCTTTGTATTGCCATAAATAAGTTTAGTTATTGTTATTGTAATATTCCGTGTGTTAGTCAATTAGGAGTTTTCTATCTATCTATCTACTTACTTACCTTCCTAGTTCTGTACTACTTACCTATTACAAATACAAATGGGAGACCCCACGAAAATATTTATATAAAGCGACTCTTGTTACAACGCAATAAAGTGCAATTCAGTTCGCACAAGCGCTTAGTGCCTTACATTATATTTATCTACATATTCCCTCTCTTTCACTTCACTACGAGTTTGCCCACATATTGGGTACGCTTATGCACTTGTAACTTTACACGGATTAAATCAGGCCCACTACTTAATTAGGCAGATAGGTAGTAGGCCGAATAGTTATTAATTAGGCAGAAAATGTTATTAATATTGAATGTCTTATTATAACCATGTAGAAAGTATGTATGATATTGTAGGTAAACATGCTCAGGTTTACCTATTTCGTAAAAAATTTACGAAGAAAGCGTGAAAAGTGGTGAATGTAAGAAATATAATAGGTACCTGCCGTGCGTTTACCGTCTCAACTGAAACTAACCAGCTACTGGACAAGAAAATTGAACTAAACTATGCATTTATATAATCACTAAGGTTCTAATGCGCAAAAAATAACTGTCATGTCATTATAAGAACTTGGATGGAATGGATTGGTCGGATTGGTGTAAGATGTGCTATCAGTGGATAGCACACCCATGATGACCGCGCCAAACGTCTTTGTTAGAAAAAGTTATCGTTGTTGTTATAATTTGTTTGACGACCTCTGTGGCGCAGTGGGCCAAGGCCCGGCTGATACGCAGAAGGTCGCGGGTTCGAATTTTGCCGCGAGACAAATATTTGTATGATCTGCAAGTATTTGTCTCTGGTCTGGGTTTTTCTATGTATAAAATGTATGTATTTTCAAAAAAAGTATATAATAGTATATCAGTCATGTGGTTCCCATAACACAAGCTCTGCTTACTTTGGGGCCATATGATGTTGTGTGAAATGTCCGACATTATTTATTTATTTATTTTATTTTTAATGATTTACGAGATTACTATACCTATATCCTAAGCCAAGTTTAAAAAAAATCAGTCAAGAAACTCATCTTGGTCGTAGCTCTTCACCCTAGAAGCGCTACGACGAGTTTCAAGAAAGTCCAAGTCTTTTTTTTATTAACGATAAACCTGCGTTCGACCACGATCTTGCCTGATAGTAAGTGACAAAGCGGCCGACGATGGGGCACGCCGGTCTAGAAGACACCTATTAACTCGAGACTTGAAGTGACCTAGATTGTAGTTTTCAGGAAAGACAGACGACGGCTGAAGTCTGAAGTCCAAGAAAGAACCCTTATAGTTTAGCCATGTGCTTCTGTCTGTATGTGTATCCGCCTCTAATCATTTCTAGCTTGCAAACTATTATCGTAATTAAAATTTGTAATTCGTATTGATGACCTCTACAATGTTTTGAAATAAAAACATAGAAAAAAATATTTTAAGTGTACACCCCTTACCATCCCTATTATCACCGCTAGTAATGGTTTTACTAGAATATGAGTAATAGCTTGATTTAAACCTAAAAAGAAACATAAAATCCATACTAAATTATTTTATTTTGCCAATGAGCTAGTGTTGAATTGGTTTGGACCTGACCAGTAGTCACTCTTACTGTCTTCAAAAGCCTGTGTCATATGCGCATGGCCAATAAAAACTACTTTTTTAACAGGGCGAATTGCGGGTCCACGTTTGCGAATTGCGGGATAAGTCACGCTATTACGTCACGTAATTAAGTTTGCGTCCAGTAACGGAACATCAGAGGCGGGTAATATCTCGAGAACACTTTGTACGGACTATGATAAATGAACATCTTACACGATACTCTAGTTTTATCGCGGCGCAGAGCGTTGTTGAATTTTTCCGTGTACAGATTGCTATCCTGTAGTGGTTGACGTTAAATTAGTATTTTTGTATTTAGAACTTTTTTTTTATTGAGTAGGGCGGGGCACGTCAGCCAGGGCGGGCGGGGCACGTAGCCACGTCAGCCAGAGTGAAGACAGGTGGGCAGAGTTCGTCACACAATGGGTGCCTGATGGACGCAGGATGCGACGCAGCCGGGGCAGGCCGAAGAAACGTGTGACGATCTCGATTCCTTCGAAAAGGCTGGTGGGAAGTTTCGGGGGACTGAGACAAATGTAAAGAATTGGGGGAGACCTTCGCCCAGCAGTTTGAAAGTACGTACTAGGTACGATATAAAGAATTAAACCCGTATATTAATCTAGGTCTATATTTAAATCTGTTCAAAGTTTCATCTAAATCCATCCAGCCTTTTGTGAGTGAAGGACGAACTAACACACATTTATAATATTAGTGTGACAGGTCCCGTGATTAAACCCGCTAAGCAAAGCACTCAAGAAATAGCTACGAATATCTCTTAGTGAATTATTTAATAGAATCAGTTCAGTAGTTTCAATTGTGGTTTGTTTGTTTGATTGTAGGAGGTATTAGAATAAAAAATACATTATCGCGAACCACTATTTCAGTCATATCACTGGATATAATTGAATGTAGCTAAATAAAAGGTGATGACAAATAAATTGGAAATAAATAAAATTCGCTCTCTCACTATCTTACATAATTAAGATTTAAAAACTAAAAAGAAAACAAATGAACAAACGATAAAAAAACAATTTGTATGAAATTTGAGCCTCTAAGAATACAACCTAATTGAGAATCTCCTTTTTTGATGTCGGCGAAAAAGGGATTACACTATTTTATACAGTGATTTACTTTTGACAGAAGTTGAGAGACGTAATAAGTAATCCCGAATACATATTAACATTATACCAAAAATGAAATACGTCGATATTTAACGATATGTATACACAGTATGTATTAAATACATTACATTTAATACAACCATATCTGATAAACTAAATACATACTTATATATATACCTAAACCTAAGATTAAATAAATATCAACCCCTAAAACAAACGAAACAACAAACTGTAGCTCTTTAATATTAACACTTGATAATATATTAATATTATCATCTCTGATGATAAAGTGGTAGCATTTCTATCCTTCTATCTTTCTCTGATAATATACCTATAGAAACCAACCTGACCAATAATTTGGATGTGGCCTACAAAGGCTATTTAAGTTGAAATACATTATTACGATCGCTTAAAACATTCAAATCGTCCATTTTCTCTCGTAATTGACATCCTCGACCTCAGAGTCAGTGTTGCTAACAATGCCATAGATTTGTGGATGTAATTTCAGAGAATTTTTAATAACAGAATCATTAAGCTGTCCAACTGTTATGCACTAAAGAGCCTTATCGATATCACTAATTAGTACCTGAACATTTTGTTCGATATTTTTGAGATAATTCAAACTTATATTACCACCAAGATGTTTAATAGGAAGGGAAGTTTAATAAGAAAATTTCCTTTAATATTTTTTTTACATTATTAACACTCTTTTTGTAGATAATGAATTCAGGCGTGACTTTGCGAAAATCCATTGCAAAACGTTAAAAAGATTGTCAAATATTTATAGTAGTAGTATTTATAGTATTTTTCCGCCAAACTGAGTAAGACACGATGCAGACGCGTGCAAATGATCCCTCTAGCAAATGAAAAGCAACTTCAAAAAGAAATTCGACACGTGTTCTCCGTTATGAAAATTATAAAATTTATTTAATTATTTGATATAATATATATTTATAAACCCTCTGAACAATTCCCGTAAAAATATATACTGAGGTAAGATCAGGTACATAATTTATCCACTAAAGTGTAACAGAAATCTACAGACGGTGGCTAGATCTATCCAAAAACCTTCACAGTTGGAAACATTTACAGGCGTCCAACCGTTGTAAAATCGAGTTCACCCTTGAAAGGGTTTTATCGCGTCATAAAATTAATAACAATAAATCCATCCTTGTCACTGTCACAAGAGGAAGACGTCAGTCTGGTTATAATACCCTAAATGTCAGTAGCAGGTGCTGTGTGACAGGATATAAGGTACCTAAGAGCTGTTAGTGGTTTAGATTCATGCTGGAATTAGAGAAGACTGGAAGTGCAATAGTTGTCCTATCTTCTTTGGAATAATTTATGCGCCTTATTAGTAATCTCTAAGGTAAATGTCGTGAAGAAATCGGCATATTTTAAACCTAAGAAGTTCGAAAATAAAAACCAGGAGCACGACAGGATATTTAAGGCGCATTTAACCCTCTCACCACACTGGTTTGAAATATCTAGTGACATGATTAGAAGACTTGCTAAAAATGGAAAGACTTGTTAACATTAAAAGGAACCGTAGCATGAAAAGTTATCGAGTTAGTCGAGAGTTATTTTGGGAACAAGCTTTATTTTCTAGCTGCATGATATTAAGTAGTTTTTAGATGAGACAGTGGTCTCAATTCTGTTGGCACCAACCTTGCTTGCTTAGCTAAAATTAGGTTTAGAAGTGTCAAATGAAACTTGGTATTCTGCTGTTACCAACTTATTCTTTTTAAATTTTATAAAATTTAATTGGGCGTTCTTAATTTAGTTAGATGGTACCAACCGAATAGGTTTAACAAATGCTATGACTAACTAAAATATATTTCAGACAATTCCTAATTTTAGAAATAAACCATTCGAATTGCCATGCCACAACTAAGCAAGGTATAGCAAGGTATATAGCCATGGACAGTTGAAAGGATGAGATTGGATGAGCACCAATCTCATCCTTCCAACTGTCCATATCCTTTAGAATCTTGCACCATACTCTCTCGAAGGTATCGAGATCATCCATTCAACGCTATTTTGGCCGATCGAAGCACCACTCCCCGTCAAGTTACCAGGGTGTTACTATGTTGGCCCATCTGTCTAAGTGTATGGGACTCAAGTGGCCTGCTAATAATAATTATTCATATCTAATCTTTCCACTCCCTTTCCTGCAATCTGTCGAAGTGATTTCGTGAAAAGGAAAGTTTGTAACAGGAAGCCAGGGAAGCGCGCGATTTTTGATTTTAACAAAGAGCACGCGCAATGTCATATGTTACACATCATACTCGACTATTTTTTTTATTTTTATTATTATTTCGTTTAAGAATAAACTGCAATACAGCACTAGGCACTAGGTAAGTTGAAAAATATCAAAAGTCAAAGTCAAAAAATGTTTTATTCAATAAAATCAAGGACCACTTTGAATCGCCTTCTTATATACTAGTGAATCTAGGTGCTGGTTCTTCCAAACCCCAGTTCATAAAGAATCCGGCAAGAAACACGTTGTTGTATGATCCTTGAAAATTTTGTTACGGATGCCGAGTAATCTGATATTTTATAATATGCATTAAGAAACAGCAGAAACTGTTCTAAACTGTTTTTTTTACGATTTTAATTTGCTATCGACAAATCGCTAATCGACAAATCTAACACGTCGCTTGGGACCTTGTTAAAGAAGCGTACACTATAAAAATATAATAACTATAGCGAGCCTTACAGTGGGAACAGCGAGATCATCTTTATTTCTAGTGTTAATACCTAGTTTATCGCTATTTTTTTAAAACAAATAAACATTTTTGTGAACATCTATTTGATTTTTGTTTATATACTGGCAAGGTACTTGATATTTATTTCTAAGTGATTCTCTAGGGCCCATTTTATAAATTGCACGAATAGCCCTCTTCTGCAACAGAAATATGGTGTTAATAACTACAGCAAAAGTGTAAATCAGTAAAAGTGTGATTAATCCGGGTCATTTTGAGAAGCAGACATTGAACTTCCAACAATAGGATCCACTTAGACGGTGCCTTCAGCAAATTAATTGAGACTGAGGAGTTAACTTTTGTATAGAAAAATAAGTAATTTTAAAGCCATTTAGTGACTATGTACTCGTTAATTAAATAAATAATAGTTATGAAACATGTATGGTATGTATTTTCAATATTTTGCGTCCTACTTCCTCCTATCAAATTTTTTTTATAGTCATTGTTAATTTTATAATTCAATTTTAAAACAATATCTAAAATGTCAAATAGTTACCATCAGCTCTTAAAATTGACGTCGTTTTAACTTGCGGCTTACACTAATAGACGGAAAGTAAGCTAATTAAAACATTACCCATTAAACTTGTTTCAAGCTTCCTTATCTGAATGTTTTCGGATTTTGAGCTCCGTGAATATCTAGATCATTTGATCAGGTAGACGCCTTAAAAATAAGAAATATCAAAATCGGACTTCTCTGTTCTCTATAAACGCGTTGACTTGATTATCCTCCTCCGTTTTTTCGTCGGTAAAAATAAATAATAATATAGTCGTTACACTATGGCTTAATTGAAACCTAATCCAATTGCAACGTAGTCCTAACGCGTTATAGTCTTATCGAGATTTAGTCATAAAGCGATCTAGTCATACCAGCATTCAATCAAATCGAGTAGAATTAGTTGCTAATAGGTTGAGGGTTGAGGCTGTAGGTTGAGGGTTCGATTCCTTCCCAGGATAACCATTCTTATGATGAGCACAGGTATTTGTTCTGTCTGGGTGTTATACGGTATCTTACGTATGTTTTTTTAATTATAAAAGTATCAGGTCACCATAATAGAAGCAATGCTTAGTTTGGGGCTAGATGGTGTAGTGGACAATGTCCACCTATATTTAAAATTGAAATAAAAGTCTAGTGTCTCTTTGAAACTGCATCCATGATTGACTGTAGGTAGGTATAAGTACCTTGTTACATAACCTGTGACGACAACCAATAGGCGTGAATCGCTGCTGGCAAACCTTTTTTTTAGGGTTCCGTACCTCGAAAGGAAAAAAACGGAACCCTTATAAGGATCACCTTGTTGCCCGTCCGTCCGTCTGTCTGTCAAGATCCTATTTCTCAGGAACGCGTGGAGGTATCAAGCTGAAATTTATATCAAATACTCAGGTCTACTGTCTCTTAAAGCTGTGAAAAAAATAAACTTCTAAGCCAACGCAATCGAAATATACAGCCGTTTATGCCGCAAATTTTCAACACTCGCAAGGGAATCAAAACCTACAGGGTACTTCCCGTAAACTCAGAATTTTGAAATTTGGTACGAAGCAACGTCTTATAGCACAAATAAAGGAAAAATTGCGAAAACAGTAAAGTTTTTGATGGATTTCATTTTGCAATAAAAATACCGTAATTATGACTCGATTGTCGTGATGGGCAAATTTTTACTTATAAACTTAACTTATATATACGGACTCGCGCACCGAGGGTTCCGTACAAACCTCCTACAGGTCTGTACGGAACCCTCGGTGCGCGAGTCTGACTTTCACTTGGCCGGTTTTTTTTTAAATCATCGATGGACTTATTTTTGACCACGATCTCGCCTGATGTTAAGCGACGATGTAGCCGACGATAGGGCACGTAAGTCTAGAAGACACCTATTTACTCGAAACTTGAAGATACCTTGATTATAGTTTACAGGAAAGACAGACGACGGCATAGCATTCCAATCCTTGGCTGTACGCATTATAAATGTGGAAGCAAAACATTCGTAAGGGTGGTAGATTGACTTCGGTTTGTATATTAATATAATTATCTGCTATAAGAGTATTTCCGCCTGCGAGTAGGTGACAGCCGAGCAATAAGCTGTTTTCTGGAGTCATTCGTCAACTCATACCCTGTGGTACCAGTTGACGAATTGTAAAAATAATATTATTTTCGTTGTTCAGCTCGTACCACTTTTTTTTTGTATTGAGTTTATTTATCAAGGGACACTCAGCTAAGAAGGTGAACCATCATTCTTCTCCCAGTTGTGAGTTTTTAACCCAAAAACATTGTTTGCAACTTCTAATAGAATACTTTTAATATTCGTAGAATAGAATAGGTTGACTAGAATGCTAGAAATAAAGACTTACCACATGTTAAGCGTCCGATTAATAATTCTTCGGATTAACAGATGAGATTATCTCTTTGGTTTTACACATAAACAATGGCAGTGGCACCAAAGTTTAGTCAACAAAACAGTTTTTAGGACATTGCTAGATAAATTCACTGGATTACCACCTTTTCTTTTGTTTTAAACCATTTTAAGACTTTTTTTGTATGACAACGAGTAAGTAGGTATCAGCAATATCAATACCTAAACTTTACGTTCTTTTGCTAAAACTAAAACTCTTGCGTTCCTGCGTGTGCCAGTATACATTGGATTTGGATACGGTTTACGAATATTGAACTGTTTTGGTGAGTGCATTTCGTTTCTTGGCATAAGATATTAATTGAAGTCAATATATTTATAAGGTCTGTTTACAAAATTTCTACAAAAACTACAAAATACACCTGACTGTGCTAAAATCGTATCTTAGAACCAATTTAATATTATTTTAAATAATGGTTATAAGGAAGCAAATGTAATTTGCAATTTGTAATTCAGTTCAATGATTATTTTGTGAACACGTGGCTTGATGAGTCAACATTTTTCTACGACAAATGGAGTTGCTACAATCAGCTTCACTGAACCGAACCACAAACATAGTAGAAAACTGGCACTCTACAATAAATTTAAAAAATCTAAAAAACCTGAAAGCATATTTCCACCATATTTCCACTCTATTATGTCATATGGAATCTTATTTTGGGGTACAGCGGCTGATGCTGCTAGAGTATTTATTCCGCAAAAGCGAGCTGTGAGATATATATTAGGTTTAAAACAAATGGACTCATGTAGACAGCGATTTAAAGAATTATGGCATAATGGGCATATTAGGCATAATGACAATGACTGGTGAATACATCTATCAAAATTTATTACATGTAAGAGAAAACCTAGGCAATATGAGGACTAAGAAGGACGTACACAATATTAATACTAGGTATAGGGATCAACTGGTTGTACCTATGACACGACTTGCAAAAGTTTCGAAAAGTTATTATTGTACCGCAATCAAATTGTACAATAACATACCAGTACAAATAACGAATATGACAGACGCCCACTTCAAAAAGTATGTAAAAAATCAATTAATACATAAGAGTTATTATAAAATGGATGAAGTTTTTGCGGATAAAAAAATGTTTACTTTTAATAAATTATTCTTGTCTTTTGTTGTGTGTACCTAGGTTAAGGTTAGGTTAGAATATCTAGTTTTATCAGTGTTTCAATGTGATACTTGTTAGGTAGGTATTTATAAGTGAACCTTAATATATAGACGATGCTTTTGCTGATAAATAATTATGTATGGAAAATTATACTCATATAATTACTTAATTAGATACACTTATATATTATAACTATTGTAAGACATGTCTAAGAACATTGTATTATGTCTAAAGATGAATAAATGAATTGAATTTAATTGAATTGAATTGCACGTTTTTTAACAGTACTGCAAAAAGAAATCAATTATAGCGAAACATTGGTTAGAAAGGGCTCTAATATTTATCAGAAAAAAAGAAACAATAGAAATAGATGAATATAGAAGGCGTACTCTCAGATTTTACAAATGGAGTAATTTCTGTCGACTTATGCGTGGAATCGTTGATAGTTTAAGACGATTCATGTATTTTATGTATACCAACGTTTTTAGTGAGATAAGATAAATTTTGGTGTTGTTTACATTGCAATTATAAAAAGTAGTGAAGTTAAGACTGATTTTATTGTTATTTGCATATAATATAACATGCAATTTTGAATATTACCTTAAGTTAGATCCATAATTGCATTGCATGTCATATATTATGTTATGGTATTGATAGTTTAACTAATAAAGTTAAGTCTGATTTACGTGATTACTTTATAGGTAGATAGATGAATTATTACTATTTTAGGATGTAATTAATGTAAACTATTTGTGTTTTAATTATTAATATTTATGCTCAGTTGATAATTTTAGATACAAAGTTTTTGTTCTTGATTTTCAGTATCATTTATTGACCTTATGTGTTTGTTTTTAAACAAATAAACATGTTCAAGAACAATATCTGGCGTTTTATACATTTACTTTACTACCATATTTGTCTCTGACTGTACTAAATAAAAATGGTACCAGTTGCACAACGAAAATAATATTATTTTTGGAATTCGTCAACTGGTACTACGTGGTACGAGTTTTTCGGTGCGAGTTGACGAACGACTCGTTTTCTTAGATATTACGACCGCGTTGCAATCGTAGTTGCTACTAGAAGTTTTACGTAATAACTTAGCCGGTTTCTAATTCTAAATATCTCCGAATGGCGGTGGAACTCAGTAACCGAGTTAGTAGCTCCATTAGTCCCAATGGAAGTAGGATGGAAGTTACTTGACATGATTTTAATTAAGCCCTTAGATACCTGGGAACCTGGAAAACTTCAGACACGTTAGGTTAAATTTTACATAAAAGATAGTCTTGTGAAGAAAAATTATCTTTTGATACATAAATCTTCTGTGCGTGTGTTTAAAATTAAACTTCTAAACGGCTGGACCGATTTTGATGATTTTTTGTGTGTGTTCAAGTAAATTTGAAGAATGATTTAGATTTACAATTATTAGATATTATATATTTTTCGAAACTCGAGGACAAGCCGCGGTCGGGACTGCTAGTTATAATATATAATATTAATAAATTAATATTGATAATAATGCATGACCGCATATTGTTCTGACAGTTAATTGACAGTTTTGTAATGCATCAACTACTATTATCTTGTATTAGTTTTTCCTATTTAAGCTAGATAAAATGAATGCACATACCAGCAATGTTATTGCGGTTCATGAAAATAAGAAAAAAAAACAAATGAAATTGTGAAACAAAATACTTCAAAAGATTGAAGTAAGTTATTCTTTTTTCAAATTACATACAAGTATATGTGGCCAGTGTGTAATAAGAACTTTTTATACACATTGAAACTTTTTTTTATCAATGTAGCGTTCTACTAAATATGTTAATGAGTTTAGTTACAAAAAGGATCATACAAAAAACGTTAGGACAAAGATTTCTTGTCAGTTCTTTTAGGACTTTATTAAGAGAAATTGTCACCTAAGTTCATCAAGTTTGTAGTATGTTTCAAAGTAATCCTTGTGACAGTATTAAATCAAAATTTTTTGAATTTTAATTTGAGGTTGGTCTAAAATTGTGAGACAGTAAATAAATTGATAATTAATAATGAACAATGCCATCTAGCCCCAAACTAAGCATATCCTGTATTATGGTGACAAGATGACTGATATAATACGTATATATTTTTAAAATTCCCAGACATCGATTAAACACCTATGTTCATCACACAAATATTTGTCCTGGGAGGGAATCGAACCCTCAACCTACAGCGGAGAAGCAAAAGCCTACCAACTGCGTTAACAGGTCAGTCAATAGAAGATAATATAAGAAAAATCGAAGATGGATTGTGTTAAAAATTGCGGGTAAAAGAGAAGTGAATACTGAAATTACGACTTTTATAGGAGAGTGAAAGAGAAAAACATATTATAACAACAGGTACACGTAAAGTGAGATAATGACAGAGATCAATTAATGGTGTAGTGATTAAAAAAAATGCATTAAAATTAAATAACTTGGTAGGTAGGTATTCGCCCTGGGCCTCAATTCATTAAATTTACAGCGATTACCGTTCTATTCCAATTCATCTAAGTTTCGGTTCCAATTACGGTTCGTTAGAAACCTGTTCTGTTATCTCTATGACCAAATAAAAAATACATTAAAAAAAATATTACGGGTTGCACTCAGGGAGTGCCTACAGAATGAATTGCATTTGATTTATGAATTGTATTTTATTAGAAACTTTTAAATACATTTAATATTCTTTTATGTATTTATTCAGAATGTAGATAATATATCAAAGAACCTAACTAACCTAATTTCTCCACACAAAAGTACACTGTAAACATGTGAATTAAGGTTTATAATCAAATGGGGCGGGCGCGGCAGCTCTGCGTCTCGTACCGGTGTCCCGAGTCCAGAGGTTTTACCTCATCTAAAAATATGCGTACCGCGGTAAAAGAAGTTTTCACTTCAAAAAAAAACCTGAAAACCTGTTATCTCATACACCACCAAATAAAATAAAACATTTGATCGATCGCTGGCGACTTCGTAAACGTAGTGTAAGCTGTCATTCGACTGTGGTTTGATTCATGTCGAGCTTACAGATATATTAACAGAATTATCCTGTTCGATTGTGTCGAACCAACTCGCATTTCGTAATATAAGTACTTTGATGAAACCATAGTTTTAATTAGAGCAATTGACGTGTGATTGACTATATTGACGACCTCTGTGGCGTAGTCGGCTAAGGTCTAGCTGAGACGCAGAAGGTTGCGGGTTCGATTCCCGCCGCGGGACAAATGTTTGTACGATCTGCAAGTGTTTGTCTCGGGTCTGGATGTTTCTATGTATAATAAGTAAGTATGTATTTACAAAAAAAATAAGTATATAAGTAGTATATCAGTCATGTGGTACCCATAACACAAGCTCTGCTTACTTTGGGGCCAGATAATGCTGTGTGAAATGTACGAGATTATTTATTTATTTATTTATATCTTGCTCATTTTAGTCGACATGTTAAATAATATTAAAATATACTGAGTGTGGCAAATGCTAGGAAAATTATTGAAAAATCTATATATTCATACGTGAAGCAAAAACTTTGTACCACATTTTACGAAAATTGCGGGGACGGAGGAGTATGAAATTTCGCACACATATAGTTTATATAGAGAAGGAGTTCCAAATGCTAATATTTTTTTAATTATGCATAAAAAATACATTAATTCTTAATAATTATAGTCGAATTTCAACCAGTGGGTGACCACTAGTACCTGATAATAAAAAAATATTGCTAGACAATGTACACAACACCATCTAGTCCCAAACTTAGCATAGGTATCTTGTATTATGGTGACTAGATGACTGATAGAATACTTATATATTTTTAAATACATACATTATGATACTTTACAACACCCCGATACAGAACAAACACCTATGTGCAACACACAAATGTTTAACCAGCGCAGAAGGCAGAGCTACTACCAACTGAGCTACCAAAATAAAGGAGCAATACCTACTTAGGTATGTCATTTCTAAATGTTACTCTAATTCCGACTTAAGTGTTAACAAAATAAGGTCGTTTGTATTTACGAAATTTGAGCTTGTCCGCTAAATTAACAAAATCACCAACACTACTTAAGTAAGGTGGGTACTCTATAATAATATAAATAATCGGTATATGAAAAGAATACGTGTATATTGTTGGCAATTCGGTTGGTTCATTTCTAAAATTAGGAATTGTCTAAAATATATTTAGTTAGACATAGCATTTGAAAAACCTAGGAACATAAAAAAACAAAACAAAAAAATTAGGAACACTTAATTAAGTTAGATAATATTAAATTAGGATAAGTTGGTAGCAGCAGAATACCAAAGGTTAATTTGACAGTTCAAAACCTAATTTTAGCTAAAATTAGTTAGGTTGGTGCCAACAGAATTGAGGCCATTATATCGAAGAACCGACTGCGCTTGGTCAGGACACAGAATAGGAATTAGTAGCTGGGACTACCTACAGGTATGACGTCACAGCAAGGCCACGCTTGTTCAAACTCGGCATGAACTGGACGTGACGCGCAGCTGGCTATTCATGTCAAGTATTAGGTACTTACGTACTATTAATACTGCTACTACTATATTTCTACATCCCTACTAATATTATAAATGAGAAAGTAATTCTGTCTGTCTGTATGTTACGTTTTCACGTCTAAACCGCGAAACCAATTTTGATGAATTTTGGTATGTATAGAGATATATGGGACCTTGGAGAAGGACATAGGCTACTTTTAAAGTAGGTACCTCGCATGCAAAGTTGCGGGCAGCAGCTAGTACCTTATATTTACTATGGTAAATAAACATGACTTTGTACCCATTATAGACGATATTATTACCCACCAACGCACCTATGTACTTCAATAATTAAAATAGGTACTTTACAAAAGTAGTAGGTACCTACTCACTAAGTACTCAGGTACATTTATTTTAAGATAAGTATGCTTTTATTTTTAGATTTTTATATTCTAGTAAAATTGTATACTTCTAAAATAACCATACCCACCTAGTTTTACTTCTATTTTTATTTATAAGTACTTACCTAGTAGGTATGCAATATATTTTTACATATATAAGTACCAAATGAACTAAAAGAGTCATGAATAGTAAGCTTTATACCAGTATTATCGTACCCACGCGCGCCGCTCCCGCCACCGTTCACTGCTGTAAGCACTATACTAGTCTCGCTCTGACGCACCGCAGGCTGCGTTCGTTTTCTCTTTCTGTCGCACCGCTTGGCAACGTCGCATTCCCGCAATATTCCCCATCCCCCCCAACAAGCCCGGCAGTATACTGTTGAGTTTTGAAGACAATTGTTGTGTTTGTGAATGTTAAAATGGACGATATTACGCGCTTGCGGTTAGCTCAACTGCTAGATAAATTATTCGACAATGATGCTACAGAATCGAGATACTATGCAATCATGAATAAAAAAACGGAAAGGATGTCATCTATTGTGTACGAAAACATTTGGAGCGGAGCTGAACAGGAACATATTATCGCAGATGTTAAATCTAAACATGGACACCCTTGGGAGAAGTATGATGTGATAGAAGAAAATGGTATTAATGTCCTCATATTGAAAAATTCATTAAAATGTTCTCCAAATCCAGTATACCACAGAGTTATGGTGTTTGAAGAAAGTTACGAAGTTATTTTAAAAGCCCATAGAGATCTTGGACATCAAGACTTTCATCAAACACGCGAGCACCTGCAAGAAAACTGGACTTTCCCTAACACTTTTGTGCAGGCTTTAGTCGGAGCTTGCAACGTTTGTAAGATTTTAAAGAACACAGAATTTGTGAGACAACTTGATGTAGGATCCGAGAAGGTATGGCGCTTAAGCTTTTTAGATCTAGAAGCAGAATGTCCTTACATTCGAACGCCGAAGTACATAATGATTCTAGAAGATGCTGGTACAGAGTTTCTGATACTACGGCCTTTGAACGAGACGAACTTTAATACAATTTCTGAACAATTTACAAGAATATTCTTGCAATTTGGAGCTCCAAATAAAATAACAGCGAACGCCTCCCTTACTTACAAAATCTTAGGTCCAAATATCATGAACATTGGGAAGCTACATCCACAGTTTTGCGTAACCACTGATGATGATAAATCCTCACCGATTGCAATTACGAATATTGACATTGTTAATGCCCTCAAGAACTGGATAGAGGTTGCAGAAGTCTCACATTATGAGATAAACTGTGCGATTGGATGTCACGTGGTGCAGCGAAGACTGAACACTCGAATGAGGTTAACTAATGAAGTAGGCCATCAGAAATATAAGGCTTTTATCCCTCACGACCTGTTCATGAAACAATATGATGGGGAAATTAGTGATTTATGGGACAATGAAGTTATACAACGAGTTATACAAGTTATTGAAAAACCTAAACGTAAGAGGAAAAGCAAAAATGAGGTGATGCGTAAGAAACAAAATGTTAGTATTGATAAGTAAAACTACCCACTATAATTAAAATATTTGAAACCCATATACCAATGTCAAAACCATTTATTTTAAGTAAACTTATATAAGTAACTCACTTTTTGTATAACTTTTTTCCACTCGCTCTTCTACAAACTGTAAGTGATTTCATTTTCGTAAAAAATATATATGTATAAATGTGTAACAGTAAGCCGGGGAAGCGCGCACTATTTGACCAATGAGTACGCGCGGTAATAAAACTGGCCGCCAGATGGTACTAACCCATTTTGGTGGGTACCCGAGAGGTTGGTACTGTCAGCCAACTAACAGTGTGTGCGTGTGTGTGACGAGAAAGAGAAAAGGAAATAGAGCAGAAGAACGCTTCAGCTGTGTGCTTAACCTACATAAATATGTGTGCATAAAGTGTGCTGTTATATAAATAAATTCAAAATATGAATTTATATAACCTTCATGTTGCTTATTACCAGCGTGAGATGTCACATGTCATGTTGCACATCATATTATGCGACTACTCGCTCGTTTTTTTTAGCTACACAATGTTATCATAGAATGCCATGTTATGAACTAAACGGTGAATAAATTAATCCATATTAAATAAATATTAAAATAGACGTTTATTTGATACATACACACACATTAAAATAACTAAGACAGTATTAACAAGCATATAGATAGGTAGATTAAAACACATGGTAAACAATAAAGAATACATACAAACGATTCATTGCATATATGCCAAATAATAATAATAATGCATATATATTTTATGACCATGCACAGTTAAAGCTCCCGTACTAAATAAGTATATGAATGACAGGTCACAAACTAATTAAACCCCATCTAATTAGCATAGCAAAAAAATATTGTATGAGCCTTTGAACTTTTATTAAGGTTCCAATCGAGCCGTTACTCATCCAACAATTTTGTACTTAAAACATTTCGGGTTTCAGTTAGTCAGCAGTTTAGCCGGGGGGAGGGACGTAGACACTGACCTGTATCAAAAATTGCCATTTCAAAGATTATTATCAGGTATACCTACCAGGTTCAATCTCAGCATTGATGATACTCGCCTAGGAAAGAATCGGAAAGTATTGTTGGTTTGCGGACTAGACCTTTACCAGTGTCTCTTCACAGGCGAAAAACATCTTTAGGTTCTATATAAATTATATTATAAACGCGAAAGTTTGTATGTATGGATGTTTGTTAATCTTCACGAAAACACTACTGGATTTTAATGAAACTTTACAATAATATAGCTTATACATCAGAATAACACAAAGGCTATAATTTATATATACAATTGTGTGAATTGTCCAAATATATAACGGTGAATTGTCCAAAAATATAACGATAAGGTGTCAAGTAAGTAGGAAAAAATTCTGCGAGCTATTCTATTATATAGCTCTACTAATTTTAGTAGTTTTTTATACAGCATAATATCTATTTTTTATGTGTAAGTAAAACATTTTAACATTGTACTTGCCCAAAATTGTGAACCATAAATACAGTGAAAATTGATAATTTATTTCTAATGCACATTTGGAAGTAAAAAATTGATCCTAAATAAACTTTAGATAAACTTTGTCTTTCACACTACATCATTTGGACAAATATTTGAATCGTTACAACGATGACCAACCGAGTGCGCGATACTATGGTGCGGTCTGGCGGCGGGCGAATGGGCGGGCGAGGTGATAGATAAATAGATAGGACCTAGTAGAAGAAAATAAGCTACTCGAAGTACTAACCCTGCGCAAACGAAGTGGCGGGCACTAGTTAGTGATTAATAATAATTAAAAAAAACATAATATTAAATAAGTAGAAGATATCCATACTTTCCTTACTTCAAAACTATCCATACATAATCCACACTAATATTATAAACTAGTGACCCGCCCCGGCTTCGCACCGGTGCAATGCTGATAGTAAATATACTACAGATTGTCTTTATATACAACATTATCTAAGAGAATAACATAACCTAAGAGATATACATATACCATCTCGGACTTTTGTGTAGACCTTTTTAAGGTGTACTGTAGTACATTATTGTGATCTATCTCGTAGGTTTCAGCCAGCATTTGCAATGTAAGCGCAAAAAAATGTGTTTATTTACGACATCACATTAGAAACCTCTAAAAATATCAGTGTTTCTCTACTATATTATGCATGTATTTTACATAATAAACCATTCTCTAGAATTAATCTATCTATTAAAAAAAACCGCAACAAAATTAGTTGCGTAGATTTAAAGATCTAAGCATACATAGGGACAGACAGACAGCGGGAGGCGACTTTGTTTTATACTATGTAATGAATTAATGATGTTAAAGTAACGCTCTGTCTATCTGTCTATGTTACTTTTTCCCGCCTAAACCGGAAAACATATTTCGATAAAATTTGGCATGGATATAGATTGCATCTTGGAGACGGACATAAACTCCATTAATTTTCAAAAATATTAAAGAGGGAGTGAAATAAGTGATGAAAGTATGTATGTAGAACACCTTTTCATCCATTCAACCGCTCAAGATATTTCGATAAAATTTGGTATGTATATATATTGCATCTCGGGGACGAACACCAGTTACTTTTTTATTAAAATTTTCAAAAATAATCATGGATGTTTGCATGGGAAACCTTGATAACAAAAGTTAAGCATCGACACGCTCGGTCAGTACTGGGGTAGGTCGCTCGCTGCTCCGCTCGTGTCGATGCAAAGTAGCCTAGTTTGTATTTCAGGTCGTAAACTATGTTTATTTAAAGTTTCAGCCAAGTTTAGCCGTTGTGAATATGTGCGCTAATAAACTCACTCACTCACTCACTTATAATATTAATTGGTTCGTTGAATGATTTCAACCATTGTAGGTATTTTTGTACTCCATAGAAATTTTCTGTTTTGTTTTATTTAGAGATTTTGAATTGGAAGGTGAAAAGTTTAAGATGAAAAAAAACTTGAACAATACCTACTTATCTACATATAAAACAAAAAAGTGTTAGTAACACGATTTATAATTCGAACACGGTTGGATAGATTTTCATGATTTTGATTTGTACGATTTATCTCTGCCCTGAATAGCAGAATATATTGTACATATATTAATTCGTGAAAAAAAAACTTTAACCTCTTTTTACCAAAACTGCGCGGACGGAGAAGTTGGCATTTCGCACACGTATAAATAAACATCTAGAGAAGGAGTGCAGAATGCTAATACTTTTATCAAATAATAAAATCATAAAAAAGGTACATTAAATTTAATTATGGTTTAAATCGACCAATGGGAGTACCCATTAATCGATTTCGACCATAAATAAATTCCTACTAGTACCTATTAAAACATTAAAAAAACGATGCAAATTTAAAAAAAGCGCACGTACGAAGTCGCAGGACAGCAGAACATCATTATACTGGAGTGTAGCAACGGTGAGCGCTGTTTTTTGGGGTTTCAAAATTTACGTTCTATTGACGGGTCTTTACGGGCGAAGGCTCGGGTTAAAGCTAGAATAATATAATATAGATTTATGTAAATCATGTGGTGTTTAAAATCATTTCTTATGACAGCTGATTTAGTGAAATGGAAGAAGAAAACAATTTGTTATGATCCCACTTAGCGTGAAATAAGGGTAGGGAAATGATGATGACGATGATGATGCGTCACCAAATAATACCGGACATTTCACACAGCATCATCTGGTAAGCAGAGCTTGTGTTATGGGTACCACATGACTGATATACTACTTATATACTTTTTTTTGTAAATACATACCATATTATACATAGAAACACCCAGACCTGAGACAAATACTTGTAGATCATACAAACATTTGTCCCGCAGCGGGAATCGAACCCGCAACCTTTTGCATCTCAGCTGGACCTAAGCACACTGCGCCACAGAGGTCGTCATGGATGACTGCCCAAAACACTGGCAACATCGTCAAATTGTATGGCGGTGCTAATTTGTTGACCGAAATAGAAGCCAGTATTCCTGTCACCCGTGGTCTATACTAGTCTCTCCGCTAGGTCCTTGTATATTTTATGTGCCCGTGATCCCCATGGATCAGTCTCCGCCCCGAACGGCTCATACAACCCCGATCGAGATGTACCTAATTATGCGCCGTTTGAGTTATTCCTTTGATGTAGCAATAAACTAAATTGGTCACAGGTGATTTGTATCCCAAATAGCCTTCTACGCGGAATACAACAATACCTAGGTAAGATAGATTGGTAATTAATTTAAGCATAGATATGTCTAAATTAATTAGTTTCAACCGAGGTTTCGCGATGGCCGTATCGTGTCTTCGGCGTCGTTCGATAAGTTAGTACCTAGGTATCTACATAAATAAAATGTTAATATAAAATGTCATGGACGACCTCTGTGGCGCAGTGGGCTTAGGTCCGGCTGAGACGCAAAATGTTGCGGGTTCGATTCCCGCCGCAGGACAAATGTTTGTATGATCTGCAAGTATATTTTGACTTGGGTCTGGATGTTTCTATGTATAATATTAATTAGTAGTTTCAACTGAGGTTTCGCGATGGCCGTATCTTGCCTTCGGCGTCGTTCGATATGTTAGTACCTAGGTATCTACATAAATAAAATGTTAATATAAAATGTTATGGACGACCTCTGTGGTGCAGTGGGCTTAGGTCCGGCTGAGACGCAAACGCAGACGATTCCCGCCGCGGGACAAATGTTTGTATGATCTGCAAGTATTTGTCTCGGGTCTGGATGTTTCTATGTATAAATTGCATGTATTTATAATAAAAAAAAGTATATAAGTAGTATATCAGTCATATGGTACCCATAACACAAGCTCTGCTTACTTTGGGGCCAGATGATGCTGTGTGAAATGTGTGAAATTATTATTATTATTAATAAATGAAAGCTTGAACTTTTGAAGAGTTCTATTAAACAGCCCCCTGGCGTCATCATCAAATCATTTCCCTGTCACTATAACCTACATAGGTACTTGATGTGTACAATGTGTTATTAAAAGGTTAGTGCACACAATCCATGCAACCTCGAAGAGATACAATGTGCTTATAGTGAAAATACTACCTAAAGATTATTTACATATTGAAATATTTTAACGAAATCAGAAATCGATCAGTCTCGTTCAAGTTCAGGACTATGAAGTCACTATAACTCTAGCAAAAAAGAGCTCAAATTACAATGGTTGTGTTTTAACGCTGTATTACGAGTATAAAAACTATACATCCTAGAAGAAAAACTATTTGTTTTGTAATGTAAACAAACAAACCATTTTCATTAAGAAACAGCACTTGTACATTTAAATAACTTGAATTTAAATGTGTGTTGGAACTCCATATCTTAATAGTTCCTTGTCCAAATTAGATCAATAGGTTACCAGCCCATAACTTAACTTCAATCTGTCTATCTACGAAAAGTCATGTAGATCAGATTAACGGTTCGAAAGATATCTTTGTACAAACAAACATACGAGTACAAACTTGGTTTTCTATAGCCAAATCACCCAAGTTGTAACAGAGATCATGCTCGCTTAGCTCTCTCGATCAAACATTCTAGTAACAATGTGACTGTAGGTAGGTACAGCTATGTACAACTGTTATACTTATTTTAACAGCTCATCTTGTATTCAGATCCAGGTAAATAAATAATGATTGAGTTTTGATCTCGAATGTATTTATATACGAACAAGGAAAGTAATTATTTTCTTTGAGAGATGTTTTGACGGTTTTGACTGTTGAAGAGTTTTGAGTGTCGTTTGTTTCAATATTTGTTTTGCGAAACGAAAACTTCTGCGAGTCCATTGCAAATGATTTGTGGTTGTCATTCTATTAACCTCTGTGGCACAGTGGGCTTAGGTCCAGTTAAGAGGCAAAAGGTTGCGGGTTCGATTCCCGTCGCGGGACAAATGTTTGTATGATCTGCAAGTGTTTGTCTCGGGTCTGGGTGTTTCTATGTATAATATGTATGTATTTACAAAAAAGTATGTAAGTAGTATATCAGTCATGTGGTAGGTAGAGGTACCCATAACACAAGCTCTGCTTACTTTGGGGCCAGATGATGTTGTGTGAAATGAAATGTCCGGTATTTTTATGATAATTATTTTAAAGATACGCTTATTCAATTGAAATTGCTTAATCTAGGAAAACATTCGCCAATTAAAGCGTCACTACAACATCTAGGAATCATGTGGTATACATATATTTTGTATTACAATTTAGGAATACGAATTGCCCCAGATGTATCCATACTAATTACCGAGCAATAACTGCTTAAAAAATTGCCTTTAAATAGGTACCCTATGTAAGTATGTTTTACTCATATATTTTGTTTAAAACTGTCGTGGTTATTTATATATAATTTTATAAATATTGGTGGATAATGTACACAACACCATCTAGCCTCAAACTAAGCCAAGCTTATATTGTGACCAGATTGACTGATATAATTCTTATATATTTTTAAATACATACTTACTTATGATTCTTTATAACACCCAGATACAGAACAAATCACCTATGTTCAACACACAAATGTTTTTCCTGGGAGGGAATCGATCACCCAACCTACAGCGCCACTGCGCTGTCAAGCCAGCCATTTTCATTTAAAATGTTTACTATAAACAATATATTTACGATCTATTCGCAAATATTTCAATTTATCTCGTGGCTTGGCGCAACCGCGTCGAAATATCGGATAATAGAAAAACCGAAAAATCATGATAAATATCCGTATTGTAAATTATGCGAAAATAAGCGAGTCAAAGTCAAAAATATTTTTATTCAACACAATCACAAGGAACACTTTGAAACGTCTTACATACTAGGTGAATTTACTACGATAGGTACATTTATTAAATGGATTTATCGAGATAGGTAACTATACTTTTTTTTCGTTTCAGTAGTTTACTGGTATGTAGGTATTTATCTTACCTATCATCGCGTATCATCCGAAAGTTTGTGAGTACGGTTATTGCAAAACGTTGGGAATTATTGTATGGTACCTGGATGACCGACTTTTGCTATAAAACACGGATAAAACGACGTTTTCTTAAAACGAAACCTAGCTAGATCGATTTATCGTCCCCGAAACCGAATACTAAATTTCATGAAAATCGTTGGAGTCGTTTTCGAGATTATAAATATATATATATATACTAGCTGCTGCCCGTGGCTTCGCACGCGTGGTACCTACCTAAAAAGTAGCCTATGTCCTTCTCCAAAGTCCCATGTATCTCTATACCAAGATTCAAAATCAAAATCGGCTTAGCGGTTCAGGTGTGAAAACATGACAGACAGACTTATTCTGTATATATATAAACAAGATCATTTAAAGGTATTAGATAACCGTTAGCCCGTGAGCACGTTTATTGTAATATAGTCTAAAATGTGAGTTAATTTAATGTAATACCTTCCCATTATATGTTTTTGTTTAAACTCCGCGTATGCTTGGCAAATGCATACACTACAACAAAAGCTCAATTTATAATTCCGCCAGCATATTATACCTTGACGCGGATTTCATTTGTCCGTTATGCAAAGCAAACATTGGGGTTCGATTCCCTGGACAAACATTTTTGTGAAAAGCATATTTCTGTGAACTACTACATTAAAATTAAAATAAATAATAGGTGGACAAAGCACACAATACCATCTAGCCCCAAACTTAGCATAGCTTGTATTATGGTGACCAATTGATTGATAGAATACTTTATATATTCTTATATACAAACATATATGATACTTTATAACACCCAGACACAGCACAAACACCAATGTTTAAATAAATAATCCCGAACATTTCACACAACATCTTCTGGCCCCAAAGTAAGCAGAGCTTGTGTTATGGGTACCACATGACTGATATACTACTTATATACTTTTTTTTTAAATACATACATATAGTACCTAGAAGGACCTGAAAGAGGTCTGTTTATCCTGGGAGGGAACCGAACTCTCAACCTACAGCACAGAAGGTAGAACTACTACCGACCGAGCAGTCAGGTCAGTCCATGAGACTTTTGTGATTGTTCTGTCTGGGAGTTGGGAGTTATAAAGTATCATAAGTAAGTATTTAAAAATATATAAGAATTCTATCAGTCATCTAGTCAGCATAAGCTATGCTTAGCTTGCCCTTGATTATGTTTTGTGCTAATTTATATATATATATTATTTATTTATTGTACCTACTTTTATTATTTATGACGACCTCTGCGTCGCAGTGGATTAAGGTCCGGCTACGACGCATAAGGCTGCGGGTTCGATTCCCGCTGTGGGGCAAATGTTTGGATGATCTGCAAATATTTGTCTCGGGTCTGGTTGTTTCTATATATAATATGTGGGTATTTACAAAAAAAATGTATTTAAGTAGTATATCAGTCGTGTGGTATAACACAAGCTTTGCTTACTTTGGGGCCAGATGATGCTGTGTAAAATGTCCGGTATTATTTATTTCTTTTTATTATTTATCATGTTAACACTTTTGTGATGTAGTCTATGACCTAAGTTAGCCTAAAGGCTTCCTTTGTTTAGGTACAACACATGCGAAGGCGCGGGGAGAAGCTGACAGAAGCAGAGGCAAAATATGTGAAAATATTCCCTCCAAAACAAAGTTTCTGAAGACTGATTGCGCAAAAACCCTTACCCTACAACTAAAGGACCTGTTTCTCCTGGTTTGATTTGTAAACCGTCAATGACGGTAGACGGTGGTAATATAGCGGAGACAAATAATATATGCATTATCATTATTCCTGACTAGATATTATCAGGTATTCCTTACCAGTTTATGACGGTCTCAAGAATCTATTTTTTTTTCTTATACTGATGTTTATTTAGTTAATTTTATAAATTATTTACTATATTGTGTGTTTATGCTATTTTTTCTTTTAATTACAGTTGTGTTCTTACTCTCTGTTCGTGGAGTCACTACTACACAGGCTCAGTCTGAAAACCAGCGTGGACCTACGCCTAATGGCGCAGATTAACAATAAGCTGAGACTGGTCCTTTTTGGCATACCTACCACGCAGACCTCCTTGCACCTACCTTGCTTCTTAGCTACTTTTTGTGTTAGTTATAACTCGTGTACCTATTTTGTTTTTCTTTTAGTGTTCGTAGTTAAGTTGAGTATTTAATTTTGTACCTTATTTTATGTCTGTGTAATGTTGTGTCAAATAAAGTTTCTATCTATCTATCTATCTATCTATCAGTCAAAAATCTGTCAGTAAACTGTATGAGGGCAGAGCAACATGAGACCATGCATTCTTATCAACAGTATAGTCATTTAAATTATAATACGCTTTCTTCACCATACTACCCTTTATGTAAGCTTTTATGAATTAATCATACTAATTTATAAAAGCTGCGGATAATACACATGCTGTCATATGACTAGCAACCTAGCTAGAAACCGGATGTACTTAAGTAATACCAATCCATGAAATAATGCTTATTGCAAATAGAAACTAATGTACATCACTGATACTATAATAGACTAGCTGCTGCCCGCGGCTTCGCACGCGTGGTACATACATAAAAATTTACGTATGTCCTTCTCCAAAGTCCTATTTATCTCTATACAAAAAATCATTAAAATCGGTTCAGCGGTTTAGGCGTGAAAACATGACAAACAAACAGACAGACAGACAGACAGAGTAACTTTCGCAATTATAAATAATATACTAATATTATATACTAGCTGCTGCCCACGGCTTCTTACGCGTGGTAACTACATAAATACTTTTTTTTCATAAAAAGTATCCTATGTTACTTCTAATACCTCCAAGAATATGTGTACAAAGTTTCATGATGATCGGTTAAGTAGTTTTCGCGTAAAAGCGTAACAAACAAACTTACATTCACATTTATAATATATTAGTATGAAGTATGATATATATAATATTTAAGTTATACATACATATAAGTTAGGTATGCCATCATGGCCATAGTTTCCATAGAAACCGTGGCTTAGAATGTAAGAAGGTTTGCGAAGGGAAAGTATCCAGAAAAGTTTTTTCTGATAAAGTCACGCTCCTTGATCCCGTTCAATGATAACTTACGTCTTCACATAACTTACTTCTCCTTTATCATGTGTAAACTTGCACGGCTCTGTAGGTGGAATGTGTCTTATTTTAGGACGCATTGAGAATATATTATTTTGACGACCTCTGTGGCGCAGTGGGCCAAGGGCCGGGTGAGACGCAGAAGGTTGCGGGTTCGATTCCCTCTTCGGGACAGATGTTTGTATGATCTGCAAGTATTTGTCTCGGGTCTGGGTGTTTCTATGTATAACATTACTGTACGTATTAACAAAAAAAAAGTATAATGTAGTATATCAGTCATGTGGTACCCATAACACAAGCTCTGCATACTTTAGGGCCAGATGATGAGTGTGAAATGTTCGGTATTATATATTTATTATTTTATTTATTATTAATATTATGTCTGAAAATATAAACAAGTGGGCTGTAGACTTCGCGAACATTTTTCGAAATTACTGAAATATAACTTTATTTACGTTTTCAACCATATCTCCGCCAATTTGAAAAATTTCCAAAAACTGAATCGATAAACAACAACTAAATACATAGTTATAGAACCTGAACCTAAATTTCACGAGAATCGGTTGAGAAATGCGACCTCTAGAGGAGAACATCCGGACAGACGCCGGACATAGGTCAAAAAATGTATTGGCCAAATGCGAAAGTCGTGCCTATCTATATAGAGTGTACAGTATCTAAGATTTCTTTCTATTTTTATTATAGATAGACCTACGTTTTACCATGGTCTCGCCTGGTGGTAAGCGACGGTGCAGCCAACCGGCGATGGGACACGAAGGTCTAGAAGACACTTATTGTAACTTGACTTGACGGGACCCAGATTGGAGTTTTCAGGAAAGACGACGGCAAAGTATTCCAGTCGTTATACTTTTTTGAGTATTTTTTCAGGATAGTATTTTTTTTTATCATAAGCTACTATTACTAGGCCAAATATACCGTGATAAACTACTTGTATTATTAAGCACCAAACATGGTTTTTAAGTTTGACATTTCACTTTTTTAAGTGGTTAGGTAAACAAAAATCATGGACATGAAGGTATCATGTCCGCTATGTAAATTTAAAGAAATAAACAACAAATAAAAGGAATGAAACAGAAAATAAAATTAAACCCAATACAAGTCCATGAATAATGAAAGATATTACACACAGCGCCATATTACACATAGCCCTAAATTAAGCAAAGCTGTGTTATAGAGGTAGTTCTATGGGAACCAGAAGGATTACAGAACTTACTCAGTATTCACTAAAGACGTGTATCCTTCAAGACGGGAGTTAATAGATTTCTCGGCGGTCGGCAACGCGCATGTGATGCTCCTGGTGTTGCAGGCGTCCATAGGCCGAGGTGACCGCTTATCATCAGGTGGAGCGTAAGCTTGTTTGCCACCATTGTGGTTAAAAAAATAAAATCCAACAGAAAATTTTCCTGTGCTTTTTGCGCATAGATTTTTTTTTTGCAAGTGTTTTGTGCACTACACAAAGGAGTCTTCTTATTCCAAGCAAGCAAGCATTACAACTAGAGCTTCCTTATAAATAAACCAGCAAAACATATGTATAAACGCAACTAAGCACTGTAAAAACAAACCTTCAGCATTTTGTGCACTAAAGAATTCTTTTGAATCGTTGCCCCATTTAAGGCATAGGTTGTTTTGGTGACCTTTCAAGTGGTTCAGACGTGAAAGAAGTTAAAGCGTGTGCAATGCGCAGACTGCTGAATTATTTTACGAAAAGAAATGCTATTTCGTAAAACATACAACAGAGAATCATTCAAGAGAGTTTTTCTCTTATTGAAGTAAGCGAAGATTTCAATGGCGATTTCGCTTTGTATGTTTGTTAGATGGACGATAACCGTGCATGTTATTTGCCAAGTGGGCAGATTAGAATTGAATTGAATTGAAACTAACCCAAAACCATGAGACCACGTACGGTGAAGGTGGAAGTCAGTATTGTAAAGAATGACTAGTGGTCAGATCCCAAACCAATTTAACATGAAAACAAAATAAAGGAATTGAATATGGAGCTATCATGGTTTCTTTTAATCCGAGATAGTTTATATGATTTTAGCCGTGATAAATTTCTTTATGATTTGTTTTCTACAATTTTAAAATCTCTTTAGGTTGGTTTGCTTTTAGCCAAACAGCAGTTTAAGGGGGGAGAGGGGGGGAGGTCTTCATATTAATCAAACGAATATGTGTATTGAAAAACTGATCAAGAAAACTCCTAATATTTTTAAAAGACCTATCCCTCGATGCCACAATAATGAGGTACTAAACATTAAAAAATACAACCCTACTTTGCATGTAGAGGATGTTTTACAATTTTGCAAATTTTTTTTAGTCCAATAGTCTGCGAGCTAAAACTCTGATTAGGGGCAGATAGGCAGACGTACATGGTGAAACTATAAAACTAAATATAACTATACATGAGATGTTGGACTTCGAAATGCTAAAAATAAACTAAAGGGCTCCCAAACAGCGGACAAAAAATATGCATTATACCGTACTTTCGACCCGCCCCGGCTTCGCACGGGTGCAATGCTGATACTAATTATACTACAGAATGTTTATCCCTAAGAGATAGACATACACCATTGCGGACTTTTTTTGTAAACCTCTTTAAGGTGTACAATACTGTAGTAGTACATTTAATTGATCTATCTCGTCGGGTTCAGCCAGCGTTTGCAATGTAAGCGCAAAATAATCGGCACCACATTCCACACAACCTCTAAAATATCAATGTTTCTCCATAACTATATTATGCATGTATTATACATATTAGGTTGGGGAAAAAGTCTTTTCGCATTATAGTATGTATGAACATGAAATAAAATCTCTTTGGCTATACTATTTGTATCTGGCTGGTTTTGGTATCATTAAAAGTTTAAATTTTAAAGAACATAATTCCAAATTCAAATTAGGAAAATGCGTGATTTTTATTTGTTTTTCGTACTGTCAAGATCTAAAATCTAATGAAGAAATTAGATTTTTAGAAGAACATTTTAAAATTTTACTACAAAAAAGGTAAAAATGCAACGCAAGCCTCAAAAAAAATTTGCGATGTTTATGGACCTAGTGCAGTGTCTGTGACAGTGGCACAAATTTGTTTTAAGCGTTTTCAATCCGGAAATTTTGATGTCAAAGATGCACGTCGCTCTGGTCGCCCTATTACGGATAAAATGGATGCCATATTTGAAAAAGTGGAGCAAGATCGGCATGTCAGTAGTTACGACGTAGCTGAAGAACTCGAAATTGACCACAAAACAGTTTTGGCGCATTTGAAAAAAACTGGGTACACAAAAAAGCTCGATATTTGGGTACCTCACGAGCTCACTGAAAGAAACCTAATGAACCGTGTACTCATTTGTGATTCTTTATTACGACGTAATGAAACCGAATCATGGTGATGAAAAGTGGATCACGTACGACAAGAACCGACAAAGGCCGGTCAGGCTTCACAGACTATGGCGAAACCCGGGTTAACTCGCAACAAGGTGATGCTGTGTGTGTGGTGGGATTGGAATGGCATTATTCATTATGAGCTGTTACCACCAGGCAGGACCATCGATTCTGAACTCTACTGCGAACAACTGATGAGATTAAAGCAAGAAGTTGAGAGAAAGCGGCCGGAATTAATCAACAGAAGGGGTGTGGTTTTTCATCATGATTACGCTAGACCTCACACATCTTCAGCAACTCAGCAAAAATTAAGAAAGTTTGGCTGGGAGGTGTTAATGCATCCGCCATATAGTCCTGACCTTGCACCTTCAGATTTCCACCTGTTTCGGTCTCTTCAGAATTCTTTAGGCAGTGTCAGGTTAACATCACGAGAGGACTGCCAAAACCACTTGTAGCGGTATTTTGTTCAGAAGTCCCAAAATTTCTATAGCAATGGGATCATGTCCCTACCTACAACCTACCTACTACCTACATCCATACTTCAGTTAATTGCCATTACATACTTCAGTTAAATGTAAATAAACTATATTAAAAAATGTTTTGAATTTTCTTAAAAAATGCCAAGAAACTTTTTCCCCAACCTATTATAAACCTTCCTCTTGAATTACTCTATCTAGTAAAAAAACCGCATCAAAATCCGTTGCGTAATTTTAAAGATCTAAGCATACATAGGGACAGACAGACAGCGGGAAGCGACTTTGTTTTATACTATCTAGTGATTATGTATAATTTTAGGAAGAATTGGTACCTAAACTCACCTGGTATGTATGACGATTCAAAGTCATCCATGTATAGAATAAAAATATTTGTATTTTAATTTGAATTTGTTATTATGTATAATACGGTATAAAGTGCGGTGTGATTATAAAAATGCATTGTTTGTTAACAACTTTTTTTTATTTTTCTTTGAGGGTGTATATTTTTTAAGGATACAACGTAAGAAATATTCCATTTTAACTTAAGCTCCTATTCCCTAAAGTTTCGTTAACTTTGTCTGACTGAGTTCTGATTTAATTAATTTCAGTTTAAACAGTTTTAATCGTATTTTTTACGTAAAATATTGTCCACAAAGTAGATACCTATGTTATTATGGTAACAGGAGCCAGGGTGTTGTTTAACGGAACTCCTCAACAATTAGGAAAAATGAGTTAAATTTTGGGATACCTATCAAGAATGACAGAGTTAAATTAAGGTGTTAGCTGATCTGATGTTGCAGGAGCTGTTCCATGGAACTTCATAGTGAACAAGTGTACATAAAATGCATACATACTTAATCTCTAGAGATGACGACTGACTTGTACGAAAGTAGTAAGTACTTCTAGTATTAAATTACAAAAGAAAATTGATATGGTATTTAATTAGATGGTGGTTGTTTGCTCAACACCCAAGCATAAAAATACTGTCTACCTTCCATTCTTACCTATAATGTGCATAGAAAATACTGATTTCCTGATGTTTTCTGACACCGCTTGAACTCTAAAGCGAAAAGCAAAAAACAATGCCCCATCTATGTACGACAAAGTGAAAGATGAACGGAACATAGGTTCTCGGAAGTGCTCGAGGAAATATCGTTTATTGAAGACAGGAGAATTATCACGTACCGTTCCCAGTGGATAAAAAACGTGGACTGTCGAGGAAAAACAAGGGTTATTTAAAAGTATGACGCTAATGTGGCCTTATGGTATGGTTTGTCCTTGTCATTTATATATATCTAATACATTTAAACGAGCAATTCTTGTATATATGTATATACTAGTTGCTGCCCGCGGCTTCGCACGCGTGTTACCTACATAAAAAGTAGCCTATATCCTTCTCCAAAGTCCCATTTATTTCTATACCAAAATTTATCAAAATCGGTTCAGCGGTTTAGGCGTGTAAACGTGACAGACAGACAGACAGAGTTACTTTCAAATTTATAATATTAGTAAGGATATAATCTGAAATTTGGTAACGGCTCCACCGATTTTCATGAGATTTTGTATGCAGGGGTTTTCGGAGGCGATAAATCGATTAGCTAGGTTTAATTTTTAGAAAACATCGTTTTGTCCGTGTTTTATTCCGACTAAATAACTCAATAGATAAAAGTGACCACATATTTTATGGCTACGCTCGTAGGTATACATATCTAACAATATGTATAAGAGATAGAAGATATGCATCTTATATACAAACATCAAATTCCTTTGTTGCTTCCCGTCCAGACTCTTCAAAGGCATTTCGTATAGCCTCGGGTATGGATTTTTGTCTTATTAAGTAGTTGTACAAATTCTGTTTTTTTGTATCTGTTGAGGAAAGTAGGGCATGCCTCAAACCGTACGTGGATCATGTGTGTTCAAGTCACATCCATTTGTCATGCTTTTTACCTTGCCAATTTGATGCAAACGTCAAAAGATGCTGCTAACTCAACCGTAGATTAGTATTTACAGCTTTCGCAATCGCCTGTAGCTAATTGTTGTCGGTCATAATTTCCGGGAGGAGGTAAATTTTTCAGATAAAAATTTCTCGAACGGAAAAGTTCAAACCAATAACGGGCCGTGCGTTCGTTTGAAGTGTTCGCGCCGTATACGTCGTTGATGTTGCGTGCTGTTTGCGCAATACTGGTACTACGACCTAATTCGTATTCTATAATAACTCGTATTAATAAAGTGTCCATGCTGATGAAACAGAATAAAATGAAAACAAAACACAAATCAATTAACAAATAAATCAATTAACGTGGGAACTCAGAAAGTTTTAAGAAACTCTTCACTAGCTTCTATACAGAACTTCATGCGTATACAAACCAATTTTAGAAAAAATATTTCTAGTCCGCCGCGGACACCTCATAGACGCATCTTCTGGCGATAAAAACTTTCCTTTCAGTTGTTTTTTTTTATTTTAGGGAATAAAAAAAGTCAGGGTTGACTGACTGAAGGACGAAGGAAAGGACTGACTCAAGACTTTGACCGGTGTGGTATCCAGGAAGTCCTTTGTTTTGAACGCTGAGGGCGCGTTGTCCTGGTGAAGCAGTAGCCCGTTGAGCCCGGTGTACCATCGCTTGTTGTTCATTTCAGTGAAAACTTCTGGCAGGCAATTTGTAAGATACCATTCGGGGTTGATGTTGCTTTGATTTTGTAATGGAATCAACATCAGATACCCCGTAAACGTGAAAAAACTAGCGATCAAAACTTTCCCTGCGCTTCTTGATCGCTTTACTACGGTAGGCGTTGATTCCTTTTTAAAATAGCCAAACTGTCGACTGACGTTCACGCTCACTAGGATTCTTCACCTTTCACAATGTTGTAAATACGCCGAGACAAACCTGCTTCTAATTTTGTATCATGTCACGGCACCATTCCACACGGTCCTGCTTCTGAGCTTCGGTGAGGTTGTGCGGACCCCAGCCTGAAACTATACTTCTCACGGAAGGTGCTCATATAGAATCATGTGAACGCTTCCCGATCCAATCAGCAATATACGCTAAATCTTTTCGTACATAATTCGCCTTTTTTCTTATATACAATTATTCACTGCTAGCTCGTTTTCTTCGGTGACAGCCATCGAAGGACGTCCATTTGTTTCTTCATCCCCCAAAATTAGACGAACGCGCTTAAATTTGTTATACCATAGATGGTTGCTTTAGAATGGCCTTCATTCATAAATGCCATTTAGAAACGTTCAAACGACTCGTCCGGTTTTAGGCCACATTTGAAATCGCAAAAAAACATCGCATGAAAATGAAAACTAGATCTGCGTCGAAAATTCCCGACGCAGATCCAGTTTCCAGTGAAACACGACAATTCAATTTAGCTCTCAAAAAAATGTGGAGGGAAATTCAAAATTTGAACAATGGATTTTTACTTGTAAATAGCAATTTTAAAATAAATATAATCAGCCAGGACTTCATACATAAAATCATCTTTTCTTCAATCTTTTCTTCGCATTACTTTGCACATGCTAAGTGCATGACCATTTTTCAGGATTTTTCATAATAACCCTCATAAAGGAGTAAAATGAGGTCTGAATGTTTGTATTGAAATTTTTTAATGGGTGGTCAGGTGAAACTTATTTTTGTAGAACCCCGATAAAAATGTTTAATCGTAACATTATATTATAACAGGTTTCTTTTTTAACCCTAAGGCGATGCTAGATCTATGTAGATACTTAACTTATTTAAGATAAAAGGTATATAAATAATAAACTAATAATCTAAAATACATTTCGTTTCTATCACGAGCTGTGCCATTTCCATGACTTTCGGCAGGTTTTGATGAAATATATCAACACTGTTTTCGGACAGGATATTGATTAAATAGGTAGCAAGTGACATGGGGGCAAAATTAAGTAGGTTGGTCCTACAATTATTCGGCATCTCCAGCATGGCAGGGCGGCGGCGCGCGCCCAAGTAGTCGTTTAGTTCTACCTCATTACTAGTTATTCTACCTAACAACTATAATTACTGATATAAATTGGTAAATATTCACTGTGATTTTTCCCCCTACAGTCCCTAAAAAGCAAAGAAACGTGGGTGCTACCCCTGTCTCGCCCAAGACCTTACCTTTTACAGTTCACCGGTAAATTAGGTTTCGTATTAAAGTCCTCTTCTTATATTTACTCTCTAAAATGTGGACATAATAGGGTCAGTGGTTGCACGACTGCTTTGATTTGCTATCCCATTTATTTTAGGTTACGTAAGTTTTAGACCCTTCATCCACCCGAGTCCAATGATGCTGTGTGGTTAGTTATAATGAATTCGATCGTTTATTTGGCCATCCACAGATTAGTGGGCTCAATTCCCACCGCGTGACGAATGTTTATATGATTTGCATGTATTTGGCTCGAGTCTTGTTGTTGCAATGTATGATATGTAAGTATTGACAAAAATCACACTAATATTATAAAGGCGAAAGTTTGTGAGTGTGTGAGTGTGTATGTTTGTTACTTCTTCACGTCTAAACGGCTGGAGCGATTTTAATAAAATTTGGTATGGAGTTAGCTGACACCCTGGATTAGCACATAGGCTACGTTTTACTGCGGGAAAATATCTTTTTTTTTTTGTTACCGCGGGTAACACCGCTAGTAATGTATATAATTCTTTTTTTTTTATTTTAATAATAATAATAAATAAATAATAAATAATCCCGGACATTTGACACAGCATCATCTGGCCCCAAAGTAAGCAGAGCTTGTGTTATGGGTACTACATGACTGATATACTACTTATATACTTTTTTTTTGTAAATGCATACATATCATACATAGAAACACCCAGACCCGAGACAAATATTTGCAAATCATACAAACATTTGTCCCGCGGCGGGATACGAACCCGCGACCTTCAGCGTCTCAGCCAGACCTTAGCCCACTGCGCCACAGAGGTTGTCAAAAGAGGTTATATTGCTGGATAATGCTAACAACACCATCTAGCCCTAATCTAAGCATATCTTGTATTATGGTGACTAGATGATTGATAGAATACATATATATTTTTAAATACATACTTATGATATTTTATAAAACCCACACACAGAACAAACACCTATGTTCTTCACATAAATGTTTATCCTGAGGAGAATCGAATCCTCAACAAGCAGAAAGCAGAGCTACTATGTCATGCAGCTATCATTTATATCTAGTATATCGGTATAACACAAGCTCTGCTTACTTTGGGGCCAGATGATGCTGTGTGAAATGTCCAGCACTTTTATTATAATTTGTTATGATTGGGTGACAACAATCTTCAAGCAAGGTAAAGGAAAGACAGCCGTCTTGTGTTTTATTGTTCATTATACAACAAAATTTTGTCTTGAAAGCTACGAGTAGGTACATATAATTTTATATTTATGTTAGTTTCACCATTCGTTATCGGTTTAGTTAAACCTTATTAAAACGATTTATTATTTTGTTTTCCCAATTGTTCACATAATACGGACGATCTTATTTCGTTTGCCATAAAGTCATAATTAGAGTAACATTTAAAATTTCACAATATTAGAAATAAGTAAGAACACTTACCTATTTCATTATAATTTATGCAACACCATATATCTAGTCATGAACTACTATTTCTGCTTCATGTTAGTCAGTGGCCCTAATTCTGTATTATTCCAAGGACTAGCTAAAATGTCCGAACATATTTATGTAAGACTTTAATTTGCTTGCCCTAAAGTCCATTTTTTTGAAACACTTCTCAAATAAACTAAATTAACGTATGACGGTCGTGTTATAGCTCATTTTAGATTTTCATTTTATAAAGAAGTGTTGATTAAAATTACGTAAACTGCTAGGAAAATAAGTCCAATAAATTAATTCACTGACAATGTTAGCTTATTTTGGAACTGTAATTTATAGTCGTTTAATTTAATTTGGACTTTGGTGCAAGCAAAATAAAGTCGTTTGTATTTTAGAAAATTTTAGCTAGTATGACGAACTTACTGAATCAAGGCAATCAAGTCAACAATGATGGCAGAGTTAAGCTACCCGAAAGGCCTTTGTCATAGTTTAACATGCCCATTGGCCCCAATACCTATTCCGAAGACACCATCTAGAATTACTAAACCTTATAAACAAAATGTGTCCCAAAATAGTATAACGCTCCAGATATGAAAAGCAAATTTTTCCATTTTATACGTGTTTTTATTTGTAAGTGTATAACATCGATCTTTCTGAGAATTTCCAAGTTGAATGCTCAATACACGAGCGAGTTTTAATCTACGCGGAACATTTCAGATTTTTTAAGTCGCGTTCTTTAAAATGCGAATACATGCGAATATATCTAGTACTAAAAATATTACTGAGATAATACGCTGTTACCAATTTTGTTAATAAACAATTATATAACTAGTTCAGTACCTATTCCAGCTCCAATTTTTATTCAGTGGCCCATGTATATAAATCAAATAATTTGCAGCAGCTTTAAGATATAATTTTACTTATCAGGGTATCTAACTGGAACGAATCGATACAACTGCTACAATTTTGGAACTTGACAAATGATGCCTATCGTAGATGGTCAATTAATGGATTTCGACTGAGCCTAGGCTGGCAACTCGGCCGTCAGAGACTCATAATGTAGGTAAGAGACAAGTACCCGAAGCCGCTTAAGCCGCGACGACGACAGATCTATGGAGATCTATCACTAGCTACTTATTTAACTACATATTTTTTAGACTAATTGCTTGACCAGTTGCTTAATTGACTTGCTGCGACTTTCGACTGGCCTGTCAGAAGTAGCTCTGCCTTCTGCGCTGTAGGATGGGGATTCCCTTTCTTCCGAACATTTTGTGTAATAAACATCTGTGTCTGAGTGCTATAGAGAATTATAAGTATGTATTTAAAACTGTATAATTATTATTTCAGTCACCATAGTTCAAGCTATGCTTATTTTGGGCTTAGGTGGTGTTTTTTTTTTTTTTTAGAATGTTTGAAAAATTTACAGCTAGGAATATAAAACTAGATACATGTGGGATACATGTACGCTGATGGCCAATTACAAGTTTCCACTGATATATTATAAATAAAAAAGTTTTGTAGACGAGGAATTAAAAAAAAATAAGAATAATGTTGTGTGCATTGTGCATTAAAAAATATTTATTTATTTGTCCAGATTATTTTTTCACATGTTGGTACAGGGACCATTTGTGATTTCGACTAACTGAGACTAGCCCTCAGGAACTCCTACGGTCTGTCTTTTAAAAAAGCCTTTAGCTCGTTTGCAGTCAAACCGCATAGCAAACGTTAAATGAATTCAAAATTTTCTGTTTCAATTTGATATCAGAGCGTATTAGCATTTCAGCGCCGCGTTGATTTCATATGAAATTTAAATTACAACGAGTAACTCTGTTTTATGTGTAAAAATGACGTATGTTACAGAGTGAGTGTTTCTATTAGAAATAATAATTTCTTTACTTTTTGAGCAGATACGAGCAAAGCGTTTTGCTTCCACATTTATAATATGTACAGCCATGGATTGGAATACCTGAATACCTGTCTATCTTTCCTAAAAAATAAAATCAGGGTCTCTTCAAATCAAGAGTAAATAGGTGTCTTGTAGATCTGCGTGCCCCATTGTCGGCCGCATCGTCGCTTACCATGAATCAAGATCGTGTTTAAACCTAGATCTATCTATAATAATAAAAAAAGATACGCAGCTACTGCCAGCATTACGCTTTGTACTTATATATAAATTAGCCTATATCCCAGGGTTACTATAATGTAAAGTGGCAACAGCGACATCAATAACGAGACGACAGCAATATTTTAGAAATAAGTCGTAGGTCGAGAAAAAAACTCTCATTACGGAGGCCAACTGATGCCTAATACTCGGCTGTTACCCAACTGTACGCGAAAATACGCTTATAAAGGAGATATAAGAGTTCAGTTGCTCTGCCTTCTGCGATGTAGGTTTGGGGTTCGTTTCTCTCCCAGTACAAACATTTGTGTTAAACGTAAAGAGCTTGACAGCTAAAACATAAGTTACATAGTTTAAGTGTCAAAGGACCATAATTAACACTGTATTGTGCACAAATTATAATGTATTATGTTTTGTTCCTTCGCTCTAAAATAGAAGTTACAAACTTAGTTTAGAGGCACATAGAATGTAATATTTTATTTTCTTTTATTTTGACTGTAAAATATGACTGTTATATCTATATGTATGTTCCTAAAACGAAGTAAAAAGGCTTATGATATTCATTTAATTATTATTATGTAGTAATCTAAGTTTAACTGTGTGTGGCGCAAATAACTGTGGTGTTAGTTCTGTGTCTTTGTTATAATGTATCATTACTATGTAACATAATATATAAAAAAAATAAGTATTCTATTAGTTATCTGGTTCCCGTAGTAAAATCTATGCTTAGTTTGGGGCTAGATGGTAGTGTAAACTATCCACAAATATTTATCATTAATTTATATATTGCCAGATATTTTATCGTCATAATCGTCAACCTATAGTTTACGGCATAATTGAATACTTAGTTTAATTTCGATCGATAATGAAGCAGTAGTGTACAACTAGTTGAATGTTGTGAATGCCCTTGGTGGAATGAGATTAATAATTGTATCTATCTACTTCATGTTAAGGTCTATCTCATAATAACTAGTAGGTAATATGGTGTTAAAATCTGTGGGGCGACTATGGAACTTTGATACTATAAAGACATTGATACTAATAGCTTTAAGTTACTATTTATGAATTGGTATTACGGATCGCTGCGATTTCTTTCGGCTTATATCGCTAGTTACAATGTGAAGTTGGTGTCAAACTATAGCTCGACCAATTTACAAAGTACGATTGTGGTAGGAACCGTGTTTAGCATACTAAGCTTAAAAACATCGTATATGATTGATTGAAATAATGCCTATTGCTAATCGAAATTGATAGACATTGATGCCGATTGCTAATCAAAACTGATAGACAATGATTGTATCAAGAGTTATATAATCGGCCTACTGTTGTCATACCTTATATCTGTGAGGTTTGTGTCTTCCAAGACTCCTAAGTCTTTTATCGCTTTTAAATTCACACAAGCTTCGGGTCTACAACACTTTATAAATCACTTGTAAACTCATGAAATAAGTTCCTCAACATCTTAATATATCTGCATAATGTTGGCACGGCAAGTTCTAAGACAATATACAGCCTTACAAGCTTAGACGCATTAATTAGACGCAAATTTTCCTCTAAATTGCGAAATAATTATAAATGTACATAATTACATAGCTTTGGAATATATTAGAGGAAGATAGTGGTGGATTTATACAAAATACTAGCGTGATTTATGCTGTAGCTTAGATAGAAACAGCTTATACAGTACAGCTAGCCTACTACTTACGTAACGTAGCTGGGGAGGACATATTCACTAATTTACGGTCATTTCACCCTGCCCCAATTAAGATTCGATACTTACATAATATATGTCTGTAATCTGAGTGTTTCTATGTATAATATGTGTGTATTTATGACTGACCTGTCAGGTTAGTTGGTAGTATATCTTCTGCGCTGTAGGTTGAGGGTTCCAATCCTTCACAGGATAAACATTTGTGTGATGACCATAGGTGCTAGTTCTGTGTATGGGTGTTTTATCGTATCATAAGTATATATTTAAAAATATATAAGTATTTTATCTGTAATAATCTGTAGTAATCTGGTCATCATAGTACAAGCTATGCTCAGTTTAGGGCTTGATGGTGTTGTGTGTATTGTTTATAAAAAAAAATGTATACAAGTAGTATATCTATCATCTGGTACCCATAATACAAGCTCTGCTTATTTTGGAGCCAGGTGAAGTTGAGTGAAATGTCCGGGATTACTTGTTTATTTATTATTATTATTTAATTATAAATTGGGCTAGCGCGTGTGAGAAACACGAACAGGAAGGCTTACGAAGTCAGTTAGAATAAAAATGACTAGTGGTCAGGTCGCTTAATAATTCTACTCAACCTAGTTAGCAAAATCAAATAATTTAGAATAGAGTTTTCATGGTTTTTAAGGCCTTTCAATCAGGCTGTTACTATTAATCTAGAAAAGATATACTAGCCGTGATATTTATCCATATAAATTCAACTTAATAAGGGTTAAAGAATGAAACTGCTGTTGTGTACTAATATATAAAATTTTAGAAACACTAGATTTTTTAAGATTTCGTATTTTATATATTTGTTATTTATATATTTATTTAATCAAAGTATCAAAGTATTTCAAGTAGCTAATAAATCGATAAACGCCGGCTGCACGCACGAAAAAAGATGACTTATTGCCCCGTTTACGCTCATTATACATATAGTATAATACTACTTCATTTTTACCAACTCATAAGAAACTGCAATATAACTCTGGGGACCTGGATTCTATAAACTGTGTGGCGTCACGGAAGACCAGCGTTATAGAAGCGTTATAAACGTTGTTTATAACACATGCTGAGTGACGACCAATTTTGTTATCAATTTAATTAGTTTATAAGTTCTTATATGATATCATAAGACACAAAATAAACTTTTCTTTCTTTCTTTCTTTCTTTCTTTCTTTGAAGGCATTATGTACTGCTTTCTTGGATACTTCCAATCAAGTTCTTCCAAATACTTGCAAAAAATCATTCAAATCTCATTAAAAATGGTAGTCAGTTGGGGTCAAGTCCAGGGAGAGTGCGAAGGATGACGATTTCTGACTGTAAGGCCTGTAGTATTAAAACGGTTTCTCGAGCAGTATGAGCTCTTGCGTTATCGTTGAGCAGTAGGGAATCGGTTGAGATGTTGGTGCTGTTTCTCTGCGAGCTTCGCCTTCATTGTTCTCAGTTCTTCACAGTAGGTGTCTATCGTTATTGATTGACCGGGTGTGAGTAAGCTATATTAATTATTAAATGACCACAAAACAGTAAATATAATCTTCCTATGGGTAAGCTTCGTCTTCGGGCATTGTTGCGGCGGTAAGCTTCGTTTTAGGGCATTGTTGACTTAGGGTCAGTCATTACATTGCTCGCTTGCTATTATCGTAAAGCATCCAGTTTTCGTCGCACGTCATATCCGGTCCAAATCCCTTTATTTCTCCATTCATTGTGTTAATTATCTTTAAGTAATTTGGGTGGTCGATATACCCCGTCACCAACTTGAATACAGACTCATACAAAAAAATGAAGACTGAATGTCTGATATAATGGGAGTGGATCGTAATGATTGTCAAATTAATTTATTATGATTTGTGAAAAAAATATATATTAGACCTACCTAGCTATCGTGATTAAGCTATATCCTTGTTGAAATGCCATCTGTTACCGTCTAAGGTACTTATCTACAGCACAGATAAGTTCATAGTTCTTGCTTAGTAACAGGAGTATAGAATAATTGTGCCAAGATAGCGATATCTGGATGACCTTGGACGTCGTGTCTAACTCATAACTAGGGAAATTTCCCTCAATAATAACTCTTATCACAAGGCACTTCCAAAACGACGATGAAGCACAGGCTGCTACTGTCATCAGGATGCTGTTTTGACTGCTCCGTACTCTGCTCATCAGAGACGAAGTTTTTTTTGCATGAAAGCCATCAATATGGCACTGTGCAAGCATTTCGATGCACTACAGAAACGGGGTAATCCCAACATCACACAGAAAACTTTATTATTATTGAATTTACAGGACATCCAGCGACATTTTGGTGGGATAGACTTCGACTTCAGACTTTTACCCGTGTAAAAGCAACGTGTGAGCAATCTTCGTGCCCACATGTTACCTCTGACGCCCTACGCTCTCTTTCAACGCACTACACTCTTTTTCAATTTATCATCATTAATGTCGTCAATAAAAAAAAGTCCAAGATATTTAATATAATTTTAAGCGAAAATAGGAGGAGGTTCTCAATTCGGTTGTACTTTTTGACGTAACAACGTCTAATAAATCGATGAACGCCGGCTGCACGCACGAAAAAAGATGACTCATTGTCCCGTTACGCTCATTGTAACGTTACAATCGGAGCGAGAGCGCATAAGAAGCGTTTTGTTATAACGTTGTCACATTAAACTATCGTCCGTAAACCGACTTTACAGACAACCAGTTTTTTATGTATGTTATGTCACCTCGTAACTCTGTCGTGAACCGATTGTTTGAACGAATGTTTTCAATTACAATTAATTGCTCTGTAATTTTACTGACGCCACCTAAAACATCTTCAGCAGATGAACGAAGGCCAATGATGATGTTGAACCGATTAAAAAAAATATTTTTTTATGTGAAAGGATAAGCGTTTTTATTGGTCTCTTAAAAAATTCCATCAAAATCCAAACCAAAATACTGAACCATCAGTATTTTGGTTTTTAAATCAAAAATAGCTGGAAAAAAATTGTCATTCAAGAAAACGAGATTCCGTATTATGCTTTCTTGTGGTAAATCTGATCTTCTCCAGTGGTACTAAAAAGCGTAAAATAAAAACCTACCCCCACCCCTAAAGGTGAAAAAATTGGAGAAGATTTTTTTTATGGGCTCGCATTTTATATCAGCTCATATTTTTATTCAAAGAAGTCGGTTTTCTTTTTAGTTTCAAAACGTTATTATTTTAATATTTATCCATTTAGGGTGATATTCATCGTGTTTACGTGACCCTTACCAGGTCTCAAAAATCTGTACTCTGTTTTTTGTTATTATATATGATGAGCTTATACTCAAGATACGCTTCGCAGACCTTAAGCAGTTTATTGAGACTCCCCACCGACAGCCAAACAGCACCATGCCATCAACGTGGCTAATATTATTATTACTGATGCCACATATTGCTACTAATATTTAATAATATTTTGGACTGCAACCGTTAACCCCTGTTTCCTAACTTTCTTCTTGTTATGATTCTGGGTCAAAGGTAGGACAAGGCTTTGGTGAGGTCCAAAAAACAGGCATGCATGGGTGTCTTGCGGTACCTGTCTGTATAGTACCGGACAATATGCTCGAAACCTAACCATGAAGATCTAAAAAATGTTCTATGTTAGAACTGAGCGTACTGTCCAGTACTTTAGCAATAGTCGTTGCTAGAGAGATTGTGCGGTTGTTTTAATATCCGAGACATGCCCAGTCTGGTTTTAAACAATGCGCAAATGTAGAAGTCAAGCGGAACACAGGAGTGGACTCATGCACAATTCAAAAACATAGATGGAACTCACGGATGCCTTAGATGCTCCACACTGAGCTCATCGTGAGATTTGCCACCATTCAATCTTTTTAAAGCTAGCCTGTCTGGAAGGTGAACAAACTAGCGGTTCCTCGCCCCCACAACCCAAGGCCAAGTAAAGAGTGAACTCTAAAATGTAACGTAAATGTATTGGAAATGTCCACTGGTTCACTTTTTCTATCCACGTTTACCAAAATAGGAGTAAGTATACCTAAGTCCTTAGTCGACGTATGTTTATTTTAGAAAATAAATTCGCGTCTCATATATCTCACAGTCGATCAAATAGAAAGCAGGTTTGTTATATAGCACCCTCATTTTAAACTTGCCTGATCCCACGATGCGAGTCTTTGTCATGCTCATTACAGCCACAACAAAAAATTGCCTCGAGCAGGATTACAGTGTCGCTGTCTTCTGGTACTAACGGCTACGTCACACAAAATATGTACAATACCTTTGTATATTCCGTCCAGCACTGGTCTTTGTTGTACGACCAGATATATACATAGGTATATAAAAAAGTGATGTACCAAATTGCAAGACCTACAGCTGCATGTATAGGCTGATCAGTTTTTACCACATTACCTCTACAATTAACAGATTTGAGATTGTTTTTTTCAATCAGATTTACAGATATACAGCAGATTTAGGTAATGGCAAATTTGTGTGACCGTCTATTTGATTTTTGTATACAACGGCATCTTCATAGGTTGTTCAACACCTATTATTGTTTTATACGACACAGGCATAACCTCATAATGTTGTGGAGAAATTTAATGCGTGACAGGACTTTTACGGCTTATAAATCTTTAGGCCAGTACCAATCATAGGTATAATGGAAAATATTCAATTGTTTTTTTTTATACCAACGACTGTAAAATCATACTCATGGAAGGCCATTATAGCGATCGCGCTATTTGTCAAAGTAATTCCCATTGAACGGATTGGGTTTGGCAAAGGTTAAGGCTAATCTGAATGTCAAAATGGTACCACGGTATTCTTCCTAAACGATTCAAACAAATCGAACAAATTTATATATAGAACTACCTAGTGCCTGTGCTCTATGCACAGACTATTAGGATGTACTTAATCAAAAACGTTCGTTTGAAAGCACTGTCAATAACAACGCGATCCCACAACGTTTGATCAACGTATAATCCAAATTGGAGCTAAATCGTTTCCGTTATAGTGATTAGCGCGGTACGAAATATGTCAAAAATAACGTTTTGACTTTGGTTTAGCTTTGTTTCTGACGTTCAAAATTACCGCTGTCGGTCCTCAGAAATGCGATTATGGAATTCTGACACGAAAAGATTTCTTTCGTTTTTTGCTATCGATGAATTGGGATTACGAAAGCTTTATGTTGTTTGTAACACATGCTGCCATATGAATATAAACTGTACGACGTAATACTTGACTTAAATAGATTGATGGAAACACAAAACAAGTTCCAAGGTGCATTAAACTAATGAATGAATTAATTGTCTTACAAAATCCAAATGTTACTCGGTGCCTTCATTGAAAAGATAATACATGAGGAAGAACCCTGTTCATCAAAATTTACAAACTACGAATGTTTTGAAAGTGGTATTGCTATACAGATTATACAAATCTTGAAAAACACACAAACAAATTGAATAAAATAAATATTGTTGTAAGGAATGAGTACATAAGAGGAAGTGTGAAAGTGGCGTCAGTGAATGAAAAGATGAGGAGCAACAGGCTAGTATGGTATGGGCATGTAATGAGAAGGGAAGAATGGCATGTAACTAGGAGAGTGCTCGGTATGAATGTTGATGGATTTACGAGTAGAGGTAGGCCAAAGAAAAGATGGATGGATTGTGTGAAGGATGACGCGAGTAAGAAAGAAGTGAGTGTTGAGATGACGGCGGATAGAGGAGAATGGAAAAAGAAAACATGTTGTGCCGACCCCACATAATGTGGCTAAAGGGCAGGAAGATGATGATGTTAGACAATGCACACAACTCCACCTAGCCTAAAGCACAGCTTGTATTATGGTGACCAGATGACTGATGTAATACTTATTAATATATATTTTTAAATACATTATAAGAAAGTTTATAACACCCAGACAAAGAACAAACACCTATGCTCTTCACTCAAATATTTGTCCTGACAGAGAATCGAACCCTCAACCTCAACGCAGACCTACAAAAAACTGAACTGACAGGCCAGTCATATTCCATTAAATTTCGAGAATTACTTTTTGAATCGTCATAAAAACATCTCTGTGCCTGTTCTAGCACAGACGCTTGCTTTTTCGATGTGCTTTTTTAGTTGTATCTTCTTTGCTACGCTAGCAAAGAAGATACAACAAAAAAACTCTTCGTTTTTTTGGGTGATTCATGCTTTTAGACTACGGGTGGTCCTACGTCCGTCTATGCTGACTATATTTTATCCAAATAACTAAATATTAGTACCTAGATGACCGAGCTTAGCTTGGTATAAAACACGGATAAAACGACGTTTTCTGAAAGTGAAACCTAGCTAGATCGATTTGTCGCCCCCGAAACCCCCTGCATACTAAATTTCATAAAAATCATTGGAGCCTTTTCCGAGATTTTGATTTTATATATACGAGTAAATATGTACATATATACAATAACTGCTATATATACAGGTAATAGATGATGAAATGATAAATAATAGATGATGAAATGATGAAATGATAGATAAAAAGAGCTTTAAGGTCTAATCTTTTCATCACACTGGTTCGAAATAGCAACCTCACTAGATTACTTAGATCTAACCATATCTCTACCTTCCTTACAAAGTAGGTTTGTATCTCCGAAGGCTCTGTCGAGTTTAACGCTTCGTTGGACCGGAGAATTACCGTGTCGCACTTATTCCCTGTTTTATTTCTTCGCCGACACTGAGGGCCAACACAATGGACTATAATTAAATCAACTGTCAGCGCTCTTAAAACCAGGCCTGACTCACTTTTTAACAGCTTACATTGAAGAATGTGCTTTATTGCATGTGACTTTTATTCCAAGACAGAAGATTCTTGTGTGTTTCTTTTGTGTAGATACTCACGAAAGTAGAACATAATATGTACTACTTTACATATAACATATTATGTACTAAAAGAAAAAAATAAAGTGAGTTTTTTTAACAATAACAAGACCACTTTTTATTACGCATTTTTATATACTAGATAAATCCATTGCTGGTTTCTAATATCCCCAGTTCAAGAAGAACCCGGCAAGATACTCTTCTGGTCTAACGTTTTTTGATCTCTGTTGATTTTGTTGTAGATGCCAGGTCAAGTTTATACTACATAGGTACCTACCAACTTGTATAATAGGTGTACACTTGTATAAATGTATCATTGATAGTATGTAATGTAATAATATTATGTAATAATGCCCGACATTTTTTATAGGATCATCTGGCTCCAAAGTAAGCAGAGCTTACCTAGTATTTATAATAATGTGTTCTGATCGCGTAAGTTTAAAAAACTTTAAGCAGAGCTTGTGTTACCGCATGACTGATATACTACTTATATACTTTTTTTGTAAATAACCATACATCTTATACATAGAAACATCCATACCCGAGACAAATAATTGCAGATCATACAAAAATTTGTCCCGCGGCGGTAATCAAATCCGCAACCTTCTGCGTCAGCTGGGACTTGGCCCATAGCGCTACAGAGGTCGTCAAATTGGTATTTTTATAAGGCCAAACATTTGAGTTTAATGCAGAAAATTATATATTATCCTTATAATATAATCAATTCAAAAGTTTGTGTTGATGTAAGAATAATTGTTTGTTACTCGTTCAAGCAATAACGGCTGAACAGATTTTGATAAAACTTAGTATAAATATAGATCTGACCGGGAATTATTATAGGCTAATTGTATTTATGGGCAAGACCGCGGTCAGCAGCTATAACACGCAAAAGTAACTATTGACCAAAATAGTTTTCTTCTTCCCTACTAATATAATAAATGCGAAAGATATTCTGTCTGTCTGTCTGTCACGTCTTCACGCCTAAACCGCTGAACCGATTTTGATGAATTTTGGTATAGAGATTGATGGGACCTTGAAGAAGGACATAGGCTACTTTTTATGTTGGTAACACGCGCGCGAAGCCGCAAGCAGGTGCTGCTTGCGGCTTTAGTATAATATATATAGAGATGTTTACAAATCTTATCTATCATCGTGTGACTTGTATGGTACACCGAGCAATTGTCCATCCGAAATGCGAGGAGTAAAAGTTCGATGCTCAAATGATCACTTAACAGTTTAATTGTTCGTGAATCTCAGACCTTCAAATTACTGAAGGGCTGATTAATTATTTTGTAAACTGACTGAGGGTCTTGGGTAGTTCGTTTCCGGGTTCTCTTTGTTAATCAGCTTCGAGTGTTTAATTTAAGTCTAAACTGCTTTTCTATGATAACGAGGTCCCGAGTTAATGTTTATACCGTTAACTCAAAATAAGTCCAAGATGTTTGATCTGTCGCTTTGCGTTATTATACACCAGCTGGTGCCCGCGACTTTGTCTGCGTAAGATTAGTACTTCGTGTAATTCTAACGGTTTTTGCAGCGCACGCCAGAATAGCTTGCGATACATGCGTAGATTTTTTTCCTATTTATTTGACACTTATCGTTATATTTTGGACAATTCATAAATTAAGTCTTTATAAATTATAGCGTATGTGTTATTCTGATGTATAAGCTATATTAGTTTCATTATAATCAATTTAGTAGTTTATGCGTAAAAGAGTAACAAACATACATACAAACTTTCGCGTTTATAATATTAGTAAGGATTTAAGGGATAAACAAAGGGACTCTTCTAGTTTAGCTAAGTCCGTCTAGTCCAGGATGCATGGTCCATTTTTGCTTTTTGATTACTATCAAGCTAATTTTCCGTGAGTAGCTTCATTTTGATGAGACGCCCAACAATTTCCTGTACGAAACTCTCTATTGTGGTAACTAACAGAGGAATCAAGGATAAAATATGTCGATTTTATGATTATCAAATATTTATTACTAACAGATTTTTTTTTAGTTAAATCTCAAAATTGTCCAACAAAATCTATGGTTTGATAAAAGAGTCCCCTCCTTCCAACATGTATCGATAACGAGGACATCATAAATTATTACTAGCCAGCTGATTTTTTTTTTTACTTGCTTAATATTTATATAATTTAAAACTCATATTGTCCTAAAAATTGCGTGGTATGTTATCCCGGTCCTACGCTGAAAAGTAGAAGTACAGATCCTTGATATCCAATATCAGAGCGTAGGACCGGGATAACGTACCACGCAATTTGTATTTGTGCGTGTCAGATCACGCTAGTGATCTAGATGACTAGCGTGATCTGACACGCGCTTCACCAATTTATTATTTTACTCGAGCTATAACTACAATCCTTACTGCAGGTGTCTGGCGTCCTGGGGTATATTTCGTTATTTACAACGGTTATTATTTGCCTCCAATCGCGTTTTATTTTTACAATAAAAAAAATGTCGGTGAAACGTAAGAACACAGCATCGATCGTAAGACACTTTGTAAAATATAGTATAATCTGAACAAAAAAGTAATCATGTGTCTCTGCAAGCTCTGCTTACTTTAGGGCTAGATGATGCTGTGTGAAATGTCCGGCATTATTTATTATTATAAATAATGCCGGACCTAACCTAACCTATTCATGATCACATAAAACTATATAATTTTTTCAAATATGTTCGTAAGAATTTCGAGGATAACATAGCATTTATTTCCGTTAACCGGATTCACAAAACGCATAACTTTGGAAACTTCCAAACGTATCCAATTAATGTTTCAATTCAATTCGTGCGAGCAGTCTCTAACGGATGCAAAAAAACCGATTGCAACTTGGGCAATAAACTACATCCGCGCCACTCAGCTGTTCTAATCGGGACTTTTGTTTATTCCATTCTGTTTTTGGTGTAATAAGCAAGAGTTTGCGGTCTATTATTATATCACCCAATCACTGCTCATCAATCTAACCATTGAGTCATTGCTCATTTGTTGTTATAAAGTACTAGCTGTTACCCGCGATTTCGTACGCGTATGCTTAGAACCTTTGTTTTTATTTTTGTAAGGAATGCAATCTGTGCATCTAAAGAACATCTCATAAGTTTAATCCCCTATTTTACCCCTTTTGGGGATGATTTTGCAAAAACGTTAATACACGTATTTCTTTATTTCTTACCAAAAGCCTTTATATGAATTTGCAGATCCCTAACTTAAGAAAATATGAGTTGCCCAAACATACTTTCATCCCCTATTTTATCCCCTTCAAGGTTATTTTTTGAGACAAAAAGTAGCCTATGTTCTTTACCAGAATGCAATACATCTTCTTACTAAATTTCATGAAGATCCGCTCAGCCGTTTAGCCGTGAAAAAGTAATAAACAGACAGACAGAGACACTTTCGCTTTTATAATATTGGCATGGATTATTTACTGGTCTCTGAGCTCAGTTGGTATTGGTAGTAGCTCTGCCTTCTTTGTTGTAGGATGTGGAGTCAATCCCCACCCAGGACAAATATGTAATAAGAGTAGATGTTTAACTTAGGTTTGGGTATTATAAACAATCATAAATATGTCTTGAAATTTTGGTACCAACCTAGTATTCAATCAGTATAAGCATGTTTGAGGCTAGATGGTGTGGTGTGGACTGTGGATTGTCTACCAATAGTTTTTTATTTATGACTAGCTGAAACAGTCGCGATTTCGTCCACTCGTTTGTTCTTATGTCTGTACATAAGGATACACTAGTCAGCGGCATTAACTCGTCAGTGGGCGCAGCTAAAATGCATGCGTTTCCACGGAGCATAGTAAAAGCATAGTAAAATAAGCAGTAAGGAGATAATGATATTAATTTCAAGTCATATGATCAGATTAGACTGTGACTTCTACATAAAACGTTGGCGTAAAAATCATGAACAGACTTTTGGCTGAAGGGTTCTCATGAAAAAACTACTGAATGTATCTATTCAAATTAAAGTTATTCGAGCTTTTGAAATAATACACTATGCTTGTATTAGAATTATTTAGGAGTTCGCGTTCTCCGAATGTTATTTATTTACGCCCAAAGTTGTGTTAAAAGATTTTTTTTTGAGGTTTATATCTTTGAAAAACCATATTTATTTGTGTAACGATTCTGTTGCGATACAAGCATAGAGTATGATGAGACACATTGATATAACTCTTAGTTTTGGTTGTCTAACATCAGACGATGGAGTGATCATCCTTCGAAGTTTGTATGAAAAGATATTCGACTAGTTCACATTTAAGTTGAATAGTTAGAAACTTCAATTAACTATATTTACAGAAAAAATGTTGATACCTTGGATTACATTATTGCAACTTTATAAAGATATATTATGGACATTTTTTAAATAATAATTACGTTTTAAAAACTAAAAAGAAACCGACTTCATTGAATGAAATTTGAGCCTATAATACATTTTTAGTGGAAAGTAGATGTATTTTTAACCAACTTTATGTATATTATAATATGGGTAGGACAAATAAACGCCACGCTCCAATGAGACAGCGAGGTATGAAAGTACATGAAAACGATGAAAATGAATCATCGATGTATACAATTTTTAGATTTTCGTTTATATTTCAGCTCGACCGATTTTGATAAAATTTATATGGGACCACCTGTGAAGACCACCCTTTCAAACAAAAATAGGATTTTCCAAATCGGTTCAGCCGTTTTCAATTAATCGGAGAACAAACATAAAAAAAAAAAAGTTTCCGACAAATTGAGAACCTCCTCCTTTTTGATAAAGTCGGTTAAAAATACAGCTCTTGGCGGCCTATAGATAAAATGAGGTGAGATTCGTTCCCGCATGCTTTCGTTATGTTAATTAAAGCCAATTAAAAAACGAAAAGGTAGATCTTATCGACACCACTGTGTTCATAGGCATTACCTTAGATAATAAGCTGCAATGGGGCCCGCACATAGATAAATTGTCTTAGCTCTGCGCCATACGCTTTTAAAAAGATCCGTCACTTTACGGCGTTGATAACGCTAGACTCGTTTACTTCAGCTACTTTCATAGCATCATTATTTGTGTTGCAGAAGAGAGCTGTTAGTGAAATTTATAAAATGGGCTCTAGGGAATCACAAAGAAATAAATATCATGACAGTGCCTTGTCAGTATATTACGAGTATTATGAAAAACCAATGTATATTCACAAAAATGTACATTTGTTTAAATAAAATAGCGATAATCATAGTACTAATACCTACTAGAAATAAAGATAAACTCGCTGTTCCCACAGTTTTGCTCGCTTAAGTTAAAAAATCCATTATAGGGCAAGGTGTGCGCACCTATAACAAAGTCTCATCAACGTGTTAGATTTGTCGAATGGAAAATTTAAAAACATTATAAAACAAAAACTATGTCTTAAATAATATTACATATAACAGATTATTTAGATGACAAAAAAGCTTGGGATGAATCTGCTCCAACTCGACTCGGCATTTGTAACAAAATTCGATTCTTGAACTGGGGTTAGGAGGAACGGCACCTAGATTCACTAGCATGTAAGAAGACAATTTAAAGTGGTCTTTGGGATTTTATTGATTAAAATATTTTGGCTTGACTAGGCCAGGCTTGTATCGCGGGAGAGTAATGCACCAAAACGTGGTGGCTTATTACAAAAGTACACTTTAGGTACTAGGCAGATAAATAAAAAAATAAAAAAGTAAAGCAAACTAAAGAAAACAAGGTTAACATTATTAAGTTAAAGAACTGCGGTCTAGGGAGAAGTATGCAAGGGACTTTCAATTAAATAATGTCCCTGTACTCTGTGCACATTTGCTATTTTATTCCATTACTGAAAAACATATGGGACCGAGAATTAATAAAATCTTTGCAGGCGGGTTTGAATAATCGGAATTGAATCCGAGGAGCATGGTGGGTGTCGGAGACATTCCAATCACAACTGCTCTAATTTAGCGACCGTTTGTTGTGCAGTGTGTGGTCTAGCGGTCTTCTGAAACTAAAAGATGAATGCTACTACGTACCTATACTTAAAGAACAAATACGACGTGCCTTCTGTCTACTCCACTAGATTATTAATTCCAGTTCAAAAAACAACCTTGAGTCAACAACCATAATTTGTATAAAAATATTTAATAAAATTCCTAGATCTATATATAAGAGAATTACTATATAACAAATTTGAAACAAAAATGTTTACCTGGCTAGTTGACAAAGGTTTTTTTGTGTCAAGGATTTAATTCATTAACGTTCCGTTTGGTTTGGTAAAAACTATAAATTTATACCTTTATTTAAATATTTGAGATTGTTATCATCATTTTAATGTTTTACTTAATTTTCAGTTTAACTTCAACTTCAAACTACTTCAAATTCAAATTCAATTTACTTCAAAACATTCTTTAATTATCATAAGTACCTTCTTCACTTTTGCAAGATGGGTTTCCTAGCGAAATGTGTGGATCTAATTTAGTAATTTAAGTTCTTTGTGTACCACATTTCACGCAAGTAAATCATTTTATTTGTCGACTTTAACTTCTGTTTTACATGACATGAAACAAAAATGACAAAAACTCGTAATTAAGTGGCCATGTTAAACGTGCTCAACAAAGTTAAATCTAGTAATTATCAGTTTATGAAAATTGGTTCAAAAACTAATTCATTTTCTTACTTTCGGATCTATATAGTACGAGGGACTATTTCGATTTCAAAACTTAAATTAGTTGTAGGTTACACACATAATGAGAAGCATAAGTTCTACTCACTATACCTACGAGCTCATTCAATTATATAAGGGTGTATGTGTGTGCGTGGGTGCGTGTTAATTAGAGGCACGGTTTTGTAGCTTCACTTTGGGAATTTGCGGTATTCCGTCTTTATATATTTATTTGGTCTGAGTCTTTACAAGTATTAATTTGCCTATTAATTAATCGACAAAATAATTCGAGAATAAAACCCGTGTTACTCAAATGTGTGTGTTTTTTAGGGTATGCTCTTATTTTGAGACGGAATCTCTTTTGATACTAACTCTGAAAAAGTTATCAACTCGAAACTTGGACCAGCTGAATACTCACAAAAAGTTTCTTGGATTCCTTTTATAGCGTAAAGCTCGGATTCACCGGATTTATTACAATAGAAATAATGACAAATTCTTCTGATATTCACATACCAACGTGCGCTAGATACTTGTATTATAATACCGGATATCTCTGGAGCATTGCGTGAACATGTATGTATAAAAAATACGCGTAATATCCTAAAATACCAATTCTGGTATTTTATTATGTGGAACGCAAAGACACTGTTGGTCTGGCTGTTTTAAAAAAAAAAAAGTAATATAGCAGTCATGTAGTACCCATAACACAAGCTAAGCAGAGCTTTGGGACGTTGGGACCAGATGATGCTGTGTCCGGCATTATTTATTTTATTATTTATTACCGGTTACTGGTTCGCGATATTAAAGGCCACTGTCACACTGACTATTTCTGAGCGTTTAATACAAAGCGTTGCGCAACGATCACGCAGCGAATACGCCCCAGGTACGCAGCGTTGGCGCCGCGATTAGCGTCATGGACGTAATTGTAAAAACCTTAACGACAATTATATATTACAAAAAAACATTTTGAAACGGTTTCCAGACTAATTCATAAACAATACTAGGTACGGGTAGCTCGCTTTTTAGGGTTCAAAAGTCCATAAGAAGCCTTTATGGATACTCTTTGTCCACCTGTTTGGCTGTATATTTGTCCGCCTCTAAATAAAGCTCTTGCTCAAAGACAATTAGTTTTATCTTGATGAAAAACGTAAAAGTGATCCCTAAATAAAAAAAAATATTTTTCTTTAAGGATACCTGTGCTATGTAGGGCAGGTATCCCTATAAAACGTTTTTAATGGTTAATATTAGGTAATGATTTAATAAGTATACACCAGGGTTGATTTTTTTATATTTTACTACACCATGTGGCATATCGTTAGATACAAGTAGGAATTTAAAAGATACTAGGAGGTTACTTTATAAATTCCATACGCATATTCGTTTGATGAATATTATGCTTTGAAGTAACCATTTTTGGTTAGTGTCTCCCCTCCCCCCTACCTGCTAAACTGATGTTTAATAAAACGCTAAATGTTTTCTCTTACTTTAGTTTGGGGCTAGATGATACTGTGTGAAAATTACCACTATAATCTTTTTTTTTATTACATTTAGATGTAGATAGGTACAATAATAATTTTGTTTTATGCACATATTTGTTTATTTATTTCATTTATTTTATTACTGCGTTTCGTAAACTTAAGTGCCTAGATCAAATGTCTCGGCAGAATAACAGCACTGACCTGTCATCAGATAGGAAGCATAACCCCGAGACGAGATCTATTTGCTGCTGTAAGACACAACACTATTTGGTACATGCGTTTAGTTTAGTATAGGTGATTTATTCAAAAACATTTTTTACATCGTGTGTGAATATATCGTACATAATTTAATAAAATTAAATTAATAGAATGCATTTACATTTAGGTACTTAATCAAATTCATCTTTGTTACTTACATCATATTTACTTTCTTGTGATAAACTTGTAAATTGTGTAAAAACACCCCTTCAGCAAAAGTTTTCTTAAAAATTATCCTTGAAAATATTCGGATTGTCAATTGCTTTCATTTCAGTAGGAAGAACATTAATCAATTTTACTGCTTGATACCTACTGCCATGCTTTGCCACATTCAGCCTCGGATATACCTCAAGCTCTAGGTCTTAGCCTATTCTGCGTAGGTTCTTATGTACTTATGTACTTAAAACTTCCACGTAATTTTACTTATTTACTACGTATCTGCCTGATAGGTAGTAAATAAGTACTTTTTTAATTGTCTATTCTCGTTTTAGTTTTAATTATGGGTTATTTCATTTTTTCTCAATATTGTTTCGTCTTTTTCATCATTGATGTGTACCTGTGCTTATGCAGTAAATAAAACAAATCTCTATATACCTGTGTACGTCTAGATGTATTCTCTAACCAATATCATATAAGCTACATTTAAAATAATTAAATTTCTATATATAGCTCAACTGCCCCAGATCACTGCCAGAAGGCAGCTTTCCCAAGAAGATACTGTTGGCTTTGCTACGTTGAATGGTAATGCTAATACGCTTAGCCAGATAGGAGCCAGCTCTTGGGTCACGCTATTTTTCATGTAGGTAGCACGCATGAAAAGCCTCAGTTAGAAGCTAGTCATAGATAACGTAAATACCAATCATGTTCCGGTTAATAATATGATTGTCTAAATGAATTGTCTCCCATCTAGTACATCTTGTCTTGTACAAACAATAGCCATCCCAAACTTATTTTATAGTTCCGGAGGATGAGACTTAAGCCAGTAACTATTATCATATTCTGTGGCTTAAGTTTCATTGTTACACTGCAAAAGTTTCTTGCAAAAGGCTTGGGCATTCCAAGAAGACTGTCAACCGCCTGTAGACGCGAAGAGCACAGTGACTTTGAACTGAAAGTTTGAAGTTTCCTTGCTATCGTGCTGCATGCCTTAGGGATGAGTTTCGGGCATTCCTGTTTATCGAGTGAGTACCCTAGATCCTTGTTCCAGATTGTAACATATATCATCTTAATCAAGGATATAAGCACCTAGTTTTGGTAGTGCTTGTTTGAGGACCGTACACCTATCAGTTATCGCTTCTTTGTACCCTGATTATGTTCCTTTAAAAATATATAAAAAAGGGTAGTTAAAAGCACCTTCAATCATTACAAAAGACACGCGCCTACGCATTGCATAGTAGTAAGTGTTCTGTAAATCACAGATTGCAAGCTCAACGCCGCTTATAAGTATTCTAACCTTTGAGCTTTTTGGTTCTAGGTTATCCCAAAATATTGAATAAGTAGACTAATATTGAATACTATTCAGCCAAACTAACCTAACCCAAGAGCTGGCACCTATCTGGCTCAGCGAATTAGCATTGCCATTTAACGTGGCAATGCCGCCAGTGCAGTGTCTTGGGAACGCTGCCCTCTGGCATTGATTTGGATCAGTTGAGCTATTTATAGATCGTTTTAAACGGTCCTTAGATAGCTCAACTGTTTCGCATGTATTTTATATTATTGTAATGATTTCTGATGATAAATCTTATCTAATGAGTAAGACACCAAAAAAATCAACACATGTGTCATGTATTTGAAACCTATACTACCTATTCAATATGTGGACAAATATTAAATATTTTTCTACCGATTCAATATTAAGAATTTCCGCAGTCACGCCTGAAACAATTATCTACTTTTTTCCGGTTTTCTTACGATGTTTGCTTCACTGTTCAATATTAATAACCGCTTGTTATGAAACCAAGGCTTAAGGAGAAGCAAGACGTCATGCAAATTACTGTTTTGCGAACTTTTGAAAGATGTTGCAAGGATGATTTATCATTGTTCTAAACTTCTTTATTATGTGCAAATTATGTTTTGCTGTTACTTTTGGGGTGAGGATTTACAATGCGAGTAGTAACAAGTAGTAAAATGCAGACATTTTTGGTTTGTCTGGAGTTCTTTTTTCTTATACTATCATAGGGGTTATGTTTGGAATTTACGTGTAATCTAAACCTTAAAAGAAACACCTCAAGTTAAGATTTTTTAGACTTATCGAAAAAAGGAATTTGTAGTTACTTATCTTGTAACTAATTCCTTTAACTAATTATGACCTCTGTGGCGCAGTGGGTTAAGGTCCGGCTGAAATGCAGAAGGTTAAGGGTTCGATTCCCGCCGCGTGACATATGCTTGTATGATCTGCAAGTATTTGTCTCGGGTCTAAGTGTTTCTATGTATAATTGTATGTATTTACAAAAAAAAACGTATTCAAAGTAGTATATCAGTCATGTGGTACACAAATACACAAGCTCTGCTTACTTTGGAGCCAGATGATGCTTTGTGTAATGTCCGGCATTATTATTATTATTATTAATTCTCATCCAGATTATTGAATATGACCCGTGTACTCTTTTTTCTAGCTGTAACTAGACATTTAGATAGTTCAGCATGGTTATTATGGAACTCTGATACAAATACAATTGTTGTCTATCAGTTTTTATTAGCAATATGCATTATTTCATTGGTATTATTTACGTTAGGTTTCAAATTTAATTTATATTCATATACGAATAATCTTCCGTAACACCATTTCATCAATAGTAACTGAACGCTGTTTCAATGATTTGATAGAATTCCATAATCGCCCGGCTGATGTCCGAGCGCAGGTAAAGTGCCCAAAAGGCTAGCAACGTTACCTCGTAGTACATATTGTTAACATAATTGTACCAAAACATCACAGTCTGAATACGTTACAGGGTTTCCGGTGCCAACAACGGAAACTAAGTTTCAATGCTCTTTCCATGTAGATTAGACTAGTAGGTCTAAACTAGTCCAGTCGGAACTAGTTCAAACTTTGTTAGCAACTTGGCAAGTTCTAACAAAAGTTAATAGGTAAGACTGTACTTACGTCCAAGTTTTGAGATATGCGTATTGTATCTGGTATTTTAAAAACAAATAAGAATATAATAGAATAGAATAGAATAGATAATATTTATTAAACGTCACATATCAAATACAGTGCGAATATAATATAAACTAGTCTATGTACAGTGACGAAAAAAAGGCTACCACTCAGCATATGATACAGAAGTGTGAAGGCTGCTGTATCGCTGGTTTTCAGTGGTGCCATTAGCAGTAAGTTTTCAAACAATTCTAAAGCCTTGCTAGCGGGACTTCCATAAGCACTTTTACCTCATCATTAATAATGGTGTTGTAAGCCTAGTGTGTGTTAAAATGCCGTTAAAATATGTAACCATCTATTTTTCTTCCTGTAATGACATCTATTTTGGTTGACAATTATGCTAGTGTCGTGTGATTGTTTTGTTATAATATAGACACCAAGTCGCAGTCGATTTTCATTTGTTTATTCTAAGCGTAATCACGGAATGGCCGTCTAGATCTTTCTCGGAATTCCTCGAAGTTCAAACATTATGTACTAAGAAGTAAAAATTTATTGATTAAAATTCCGCTATCATTACTCAATATAACATGTATTATTGATTGAAATAGAAATTGGACTTTTAAGTCATTGAATTGAAGTGCTAGTTTTTTCATGAAATTACAAAATAAGTACCCGTAGTCTTCTTTACTCATTGACATTTTAATGGCAAGGACAGACAAATACTTATCGAGAGTTTTAAAATAGATTGTTCTTTTGAAGATTGTTAAAGTTTTTAGTATAACAAATAACAAAAGAGGTGTAGATGCAGCAGCATTCTATCATAGCTTTAGAATATAACACTACGCACATAAGCGCATTTCCGTAAACCATCCGATATGATTTGCTCGTATTACAGTAATGCAAACGCGACGCTCTGCCAAATTAGTTATGCGAGTAGTGTTGCCAGCTGAATTAATGCTGACAATGGGTATTGGCAAGAACTTATGATGGAAACACCGACGGTTCAAATATAAATGTATTGTAACTCGGCATTTAATTTACACAACAATAATTTTGAAATCAATATAGGTACTTGTAACCATAAATCTGAATGTGTGTGTTTGATGGATTTCGTAAACACCACTCTTTCTTTCTTTCTTAACTTAGCTCGTAAACGGTCTTTATGTACATATTAATATTACAATGGAAACTTTCACAACACTGTCTGGCTGAAACATGAAATTCAAAATCCGAGATGGATTAGGAATGCGCGGATGCGCAAGAAAATGAAGGGAGTGGGGACGAAGATTGAAAATATGTCAGTCAGATCCAGTTTTTGGGGACAAAAATGATTATAAAATGATATCTACTGGTGGACAGAAAAATAGTCAGATCCAATTTTCAGCAGAGAAACACAACGAACCAATATCAATTAATGGACAAATGGTGATGAGGATCTAATAGTGATAAAGAGGACGTCCATGTTCATAAGGATATACCAGGGACGGAGATAATAATTAAAACCTGAAACGACGTGTGGAACTCCGGTTAGTTATACCTACTCGTATCTTATCACGACAACCTTATACAGTGACAGCCAAAGTGAAAGAAACTCAATCTCTTATAATTACGTTTTAAAAACTAAAAAGAAACAGACTTCATTGAATGAAATTTGAGCCTATAATACATTTTTAGTGGAAAGTAGATGTATTTTGTATATATATAATATGGGTAGGCCAAATAAACGCACCGCTCCAATGAGACAGCGAGGTATCGAAGTGCATGAAAACATCATCGATGTATACAATTTTTAGATTTTCGTTAATTATCCCATATAATTTTTTATCAAAATCGGTTGACTTGGTGAAGTATACCCTTTCAAACAAAAAAAGAATTTTCCAAATCGGTTCATCCGTTTTCGAGTAATCGGTGAATATACATAAAAAAAAAAAAGATTCCGGCGAATTGAGAAACTTCTCCTTTTTGATAAAGTAGGTTAAAAATAGCAGATCTCGTCTCTCTCAAACTCTAAAATATAACAGTTTTTATTATTAATATGTACATATAATATAATTATAATAACTATCTCATTATATTTTTTTATTTTTATTTCAAAACAGATAGTTTCTCTCAGTAAACTCTAAATTTCTTAATTAATTGCAGCTTACAATCCTTTTTTTGTATAGAAGTTGATAGTAATGCTAAAAGTCACAAGAAATCTGAATACGAAATTTCATTTCCTAGGATGACATATTTTTTTCAGCAATATTCATATAAAAACCAAACAACTAAACCGGTTCTGATAAAAATTCTATAGGACTAATCGGAAAATATATTAATTCAAAAAAAAAGAGATTCAAATTGGTAAGGAGAAAGATCGTATCTTATGGAAGAACAGAGGCTCCTTGGTAGGTCATATCATAGATAGACCTCTGTTTGACCACGAACTCGCCTGATGTTAAGTGACGATGTGGTCGACCACATCGTCACTTACAGGGCACGAAGTTCTAGAAGATACATATTTACTCTTGACTTGAAGTGACCCAGATTACAGTTTTCAGGAAAGACAGACGAAGCAAAGCATTTCAATCCTTGGCTGTACGCATTATAAATGTGGAAGCAAAGCGTTCGTAAGGGTGATAGACTGGCAAGGTAGGTATGTCAATTTTAAATTATCTCACTGCAAATTAACTGCAAAATTATTACACGAAAAGCTCCCCTTTGAACCATCTTTGCGACTTTCAAAGACCTAGAAGGTTTTCAAAAAATATCTCTTATATTGTTAAGTTCTATAAGTAACCAAACAAAAACAAAAGATACAAAGAAAAATTACAAACGACAAAGCAGCGCTACGCAGGTTATTTGAAATTAAATCACAAAGACGCAACGCGACCGAAATAATAACAAAATGGCACCGTGAAAACCGCTAACCAAATACACGGATACGTAAATAAAATGGAAATAACATTTACCCTGTTATTTATAACCATGCCATTTCTAATCTTAAAGGCTTATTGGAAAGAGTCCCACCTGAATTGTGCCATATACGTACACTACAGTTGTGTTTCGTTTCCTTAGCCTCTGAATATCTTTCATTTTCAAAACTATATTTCTTTTCGTATACATTACACGCCCGATGTTCATGTCATTTCTAGCTCTGACAGCAGTATGAAAGACGCCAATTTTTTGGTTGTCATGCGACACTCATCCATCGAAGCTTGGAGTGACCAGCAACCAGTTGTTCGTGGGACACAGACCGAATCACGCGCATCTATCGAGATCGCGAAAGCAACAAAGCTTTCTTCATCAAACTCTAGCGTGTAATCTTCAACCTTGTGAACCTCCCTTCTATCTCAAGACCCATATCGTGAGCTCGTGAAATATCGTGTAAATACAGGTGGAACCTCAACGTATGCTGATCGCATTCTAAGGTATGTAATTGCATTATATTTCTACCGTCTGTCAGCAAAACTTGATGTAAACATCGTGTGTTATCAAAAGTAAATTCTTTAGACTCTTCCACGGAAGGTCTTCCCAGAGTAGCAGAAAGCCACACCTAATCTTCGGCTAGGTGTGCGTATGCTACAACAGGCTATATATGAGCTGATATGAGGGGTATGAGCTACGTGAGTGGCTCTCTTCTTCAACATGACACGTATCATACAATGTGGCACATTTAATAATACAACAAGTTTCGACCACTTACCCATGACCTTGCTCGGAGAAGTGATAATACTGGACATTTCATACGGCATCATCTAGCCTTAAAGAAAGCAGAGCATGTGTTATTGGAGCCACATGATTGATAATAATATACTACTCATATACTTATTATTTGTATTTACGTACAAATTATTTACAATAATACACAAACACCCGTGATAAATATTTGCAGATCATACCAACATTTATTCCGCGGCGGGAGTCGTATCCGTATAGCCTTCTGCATTTGCATCTGCGTTAAATCTTGGTATAAACTGGCGTTAACCAAAGTTGAATGTGAGATTTGCTGTCATGTCTCCCAATGACATTTATTTTATCTAGGTAATCTTGCAAGAAACTTAGTATATTGCGTAAAAATATCGTGCTATCCCTATTTGTTGACATTTGAAAGACAAGGACAGACTGTAGCCTAACGCGCGTTTTACGAGAAGTGAAAAGAACTTTAATCTCCACAAAGACTAGACTTCGCTCTAGGACGTACACAAACATTACACGCAACTATCAATAAAATCGCTTCCAGTGACGTCGTACACTCCGGGAAGGAAGGATTCATTTGTAAACAGTGCGCACGGATTGTTTCGTCTGTCCGGCCGTCTGTCCGTCCGTCCACCCGGACGAACTTCCTAATTCCACTCGTGGATGTACAAATGACAGGTTGACAGATGTGGCATTGCGGAGGTAAAACACAAAGGCTTATGGATCTATACGCCTTAGATTTTCTAGGGAAGGTAATCAAGGTAACCAAGTAAATTCAAATTTTAAACACTATAAATTTTGCTAGGGCTGTGAGTGAGATAAATGTCATTGGGAGATGACGTCAATTCTCGGTGAAAACTAGAGCTTTATGATTGGAAACTTGAGATATATTTAATTGAGGGAGATGAGATTAAATAAATAAACATTTCACACATCATGACCGATAAACTACTTGTGTATTTTATTTTTGTAAGTGCACATAATATGTATTATTTGACTGGCCAGCTCAGTTGGTAGTAGCTCTGCCTTCTGCGCTGTAGGTCGAGGGTTCGATTCACTCCTAGGATAAACATTTGTGTAAAGAACATAGGCGTTTGTTCTGCGCCTGGGTGTTATAAAGTATCATAAGTATGTATTTAAAAATATATAAGTATTCTATCAGTCATCTAGTGACGATAATATAACCTATGCTTAGTTTGGGACTAGATGGTGTTGTGTGCATTGTCCAGCAATGTTTTATTTATTTATAATATCATATTATGATACGTAGAAACACCCAGACCCGAGACAAATATTTGGACATCATACAAACATTTGTAAAGCGGCAGGAATTGAACGACCCACAACCTTCTGTGACTCGACCGGGCCATGGCCCACTAAACCACAGTAATCAAATGCTCTTAACGCTGTTTTCGACCAAACCTGCAGCATCTTCGTGTATTTCATTATTTCCAGTGATATATTTCTCGATTTATATATTTAAACGCTTTAGTAATAATGTTCAGACCGTGTTTTTCTTGAAGTAACAAATTGTACCTAAAGAAACTAGCAATAAAGTTCTACCAGTTCGACATAAATTAAGAGCAGACAGCCAACAACGTGACCTCAGGAGGAACTTGATTTATGGCTTGCTTAGTAGACCAGTTGAAGTAGGACAATAAAATTGATTTACCCAGAAAAATAGTACCTCTAGGTACCTCTGTAGAGTGGAGTATGATTGTATACTCTTCCTGCAGACCTGTAGCTAGGTGGGGCGATAATATTTGTAAGGCAGCGGGCAGGTATTGCTGGGTGAGCTGAAAATTTAACTCAGTGGCGTGTTATGAGAGAGGCCTATGCTCAGCACTGACACGGGCTGATGAAGATGTATACTCTCTTACACTTTCAAAACTTTCGTGAGTTGACTATACATTTTGATAAGCACGGGTTATTTTGTACTCACGTATTATTTTGTCGATGGACGCACTGGCACTGTTCACGGTTCGCATTCAAGTGAGTGCGTACCGTGAACTCGAGCGGCAACGAGCTGACCGCGGATCAAACTCACCTCACTCTTGATGAATTGAAACAGCGTCAGTGCCTCCATCAAAAATAATAAATGAAAAAAACCTGAGTTTACCAAAATGTTATGTAATCACACTACATTTTTTTTATTTCCAAACCAAATCCGTATTAACGAAAAGATTTTAATACCGTGAAAATCCAAACAAAAGTCCTAATAAGCTTAAAACAAGAATTTCAAAAGCTTGTGACATAATAATCCTCATTTTCGTGCCCAATTATTTCGTACGGCAGTGTGCGGCCTCATACAACTCCATTCATTCCGTTGTTCGCAATGAAAAGGACAAAAGATTTACAGATTTTATCCTACAAGCGGATTAAGATGAAAAGGACCATATTTGGTGCCACTAAGTATGTGTTTTAAGTCATTTTGTTTGAATCATGAACGTGGATTGTATTCGGTCAATGAGCTTTTGTAGCTACTGCTGGCATGTGCATACAACGTAGGCTTCGTAGGTAGTCTGGCATAAAAGATTCAGCTCTCTGACCGCTGATAAAGCTTCCAAAAGGCTACCAACCTTACCTCGTCGTATACCTTGTTGACATTACTGAACCAAAACACCACTATCTAAATACGTTACGTTGGCATATTGTTAGCTTGTATCCACTTACACCTGGATATAGGATATTTTATGTAGATAAGCTTTTCTTCTGAAAAATTATTACCTATTTCCATCTCGTAACATAGGTACTTGTGTACCTATGTTTTTTTTCTGATTTTATTATTGTACCATGTTGACGACCTCTGTGTTGCAGTGGGTAAAGGCCTGCCTGAGACACAGAAGGTTGCGGGTTCGATTCCCGCCGCGGGACAATTGTTTGTATGATCTGCAACTAATTGTCTCGGGTCTGGGTGTTTCTATGTATAATATGCATGTATTTAAAAAAAAAGTATATAATTAGTATATCAGTCATGTGGTACCCATAACACAAGCTCTGCTTACTTTGGGGGCAGAAATGCACACACCAATCGCGCCTAGACCGTATAGAATAACAGTTTTTGAAAGTTTGTGAAGATAATGTGGGAATCGGTTCTCAATAAAACCACTCAGTCACCTGCAAATTAAGAAACACTCTGTAAAGCTTCTAAAGTCCACAACTTTGGCAAATCATAGATACCAAATATTCAAAGTTTAGGCAGCATAGACATTCATAGACACATGACTTCTGCTGAAACTTTTACTTTTATCTGCCATCTTCTGACCATCACCTCCATGTCTGTTGTCCGCTTCCCTTCAACTAAAACTGTCAGTCTTATCTATTAAAGTTGACGTCCACAAAAACCTTAAGGCTTCAACCACAGTGAATATTTGGAGACAGATGGACATAAACGGTTTTGAAGCAAGTGAATAAACTCATCGACAGTATTTATCAGCAACGCAAAAGTATCTGTCATGGCTCAACGCCTTTAACAACTGTGTTTTGAAACATGATTGACCTTTTAACTCAATGTTAGTAGCTCTGTCTTCTGCATTGTAGGTCGATGGTTTGATTCATTCCCAGGAAAAACAATTGTGTGATGAACATTGATGTTTATTCTGTGTCTGGGTAAAGTACCATTTGTATTTTATATTAAGTATTTTATCAGTTATCTGGTTCCAGTACAAGCAAGAGCTAGATGGTGTTGTGTGCATGGTCCACCAAAATTTATTTATTTATATCTATGAAAGAGTTCAGATGTAAGTCCCAGTAGCAATCATCTATTTGAATGATAATAATCGCTACCGCGTCTGCTTATGGGTACGTTGGTAATAGCACATTCCACTCAAACTTAGAAGAAAGTTTTGCCAACTTTGTTAGAAATCTCCCGTCGAATCTTAAGGTCAAGGCTCAACCTTCAAGCATAGTTAAGCCGGCCATTTCAGCAAATGTATTCTCGGAAACATTAGGCCGCTTAAATAGACTGTAAAAATCTAATTCTGAGAGAAGCTAGACACAGTTTTAAACCAAAGACCTATTTACTCATTTTCTTCAAAGACATTTTATTTTGTGGGGACAAAATAAAATGTTCTTGCCGAGTCATCCAAATTCATGAGCTTGGATTGGATTAATTCTATTATTATTTCACAAGGAGACTTGCTGCACTGGAATACACAGCTAATATGGATATATATTTTATTAGGTGTAACTTAGGAGTACAAGGACCTGAATAAATAATATTGAGAAATTATTCTGTGAAAATAAAAAGGCAAGATAAATACGAGTATATACATATTTGTGGACAATGCAAAACAACACCATCTAGCCCCAAACTAATCATAGCTTGTATTATGGCGACCAAATGACTGATAGAATATTTATGATTTAAATATATATTATGATACTTTATACTTTGACGACCTCTGTGACGCAGGGGGCCAAGGTCCGGCTTAGACGCAAAGGTTGTGGGTTTGATTCCTGCTGCGGGACCAATTTTTGTATGATCTGCAATATTTGTTTCAGGCTTAGGTGTTTCTATTCATAATATGTATGTATTTACAAAAAAGTATATAAGTATTATATCAGTCATGTGGTACCTATTACACAAGATCTGCTTATTGCTGCCAGATGATGTTGTATGAAATGTCCGTTATTATGTTTTTATTTTTAACACATAGACACAGAACAACCACTTTTGTTCATCATACAAATGTTTGGTCCTAAGAGAGAATCGAACCAAAACAACAGCGCAAAAAATCTTAAATAAAATATTTAAACTTCTTTAGGGTTAGATCTAGTTTTAATGTTAACATAAATCCTTATTACCCATCATCATAACCAACTTTTGTGGCAGTTACGCAAGTTTTTTCTCTTTTGAAACTGTAACAATACAAGTCCGGTGCTAGTCCAAAGACAATGTAATGTTCCCTGCACTGAAACACGCTTTATTACTGAGCGGGGGTGGCCACGATTTATGGAAGATTTTACAGGATTTATTAACACGCCAATGCAGTAAATCTGGCTTTGAAATAAAAATAGTTTGTTCGGTATCTCAAGGTTTCGTGCTCTCATGCAGCTTGCTTGTTTTACAATCTTGGTTAAAGGACAAATAAAGCTTCACGTTTTGTTTAGGTATATAAAAAAATATTTTATTAAAAACAAGCGGTTTCAAAAATGGGTTGTTCTAAGAAATATCTTTAGATACTTACTTTCAATTTAAGGATTTCTTCAGAACAAAAATACTTTGAAACCTTAGCCACTATGTTCATTACTTGTTGTAGTGTATAAAAGTGCACTACATTGGAAGCGAGTTCGTGTCAAAGTCAAAGTCAAAGTCAAAGTCAAAGTCAAAGTCAAGAGATACTTTATTCAATGCAATCACAAGGATCACTTTGAAACGTCTTACATACTAGGTGAATTTAAGTGCCAATTCATCCTAACCCAAGCCCGAGAACGTGGTACTCAAATGTTAATAAAAATATATGTTTTGGATTGCAAAATAATCACATCAAGAGAGGTGCTTCAATAAAAATAACCCAGGCGCGCAAGTTGAAGCGGCCCTTAACATTTTTACATATTTTTTCTACAAGCTTCTGCCTGCGGCATCTTGGGCACGGTATCTTCATAAATAGTAATATATTTATAATTTAAGCTGTTTCAGGTAACAGGCCTGGTTAAAGGTCACATCTATGCCAAGTTTCATCTATGTCTGTTTGTCCGAAAGTTCGAAAGTTTGCGTGGATGTTTGTATGTTCAAAAAGTAATAACGTTAATACAAACAAACATTCAATTTTATAAATTAGTAGGATAATTATATATTCGATAGGATTTCAGTATTCCAGACCTTATCCGTTCTTTTGAATCTCCAAAACACTGCACTCCATACCTTTCTGGCAAACTTTGATGTCTCATTTATGTGACTCTGTTAAGATGTCTCAGCACCGTGTGTCAGTATGGGCAGGATACAGGTGTCGATGAGTTTGCGCTTTAGTGATATTGAAAGGTTGCCCTTCTTATGCTGCTTCATGACCCAGTAGCTCTTCCGGGCGTTCTCAATCCAGTGAGTAATTTCTCCGTCCTGCTTGCATTTGAAGGTGACTTCTTGATCTTAGATATATTCATCGATACATTATATTATCTGCCCATTGACAGTGACATTACGTTTCGGACTCGAGTTTTTGACCGATCGAAAACGAGCATGCGGTTGTAGGTACGAGGACTGCACATTTGAAATGGGACCGGGCAGGTCATGTGAATCGAATGGATCCAGAACGTTGGGAAAAACTCGTACCCGGTAGGCAGAGACGACGCAGCAGACCCAGGAAAAGATGGCGAGGCGATATGTATGCTTTCAAGCCAAAATGTGACTTTGGAGTGAAAAGAGTGAAAGTGAAAGTTTAAGAAAAAAAAATCATAATTATTTTATACATTTCTGGACATAAAGCTGTAAATTCACGTTTTATATTTTCAGGTATCATGGCCACTGCATCACAGGCCCGAGAGACTTTTGTCTGGTAGACAGTAGGTAGCGCGGAAGCTCCCCGCGCCTCAGGTGTCGTTTCCTGGTAGCCTCCATTCCCTTGATATATTAGCTCCTTTATTTAGTTTTATTTTACGAGATAAATGTGAAATATGAGATTCCAAGATTTAAACGCAACTTTATGATATAAAGTAATGTTTAAATCACAGTTAAAATACACTAAACAAAAAACCCAATACAGAAATACTACCTACATATGCACATCTCTTGCAGTTCAGTCTCTGAATTGCTAATTTTGAGAAAAAGTGATCGGTTTAAAATGTTTTTGAACACCGTTGCGAAGCTATGGCCATAAGTGCTCTCCTCAGTCCTCAGACACTGGTGTCTTGTTTTAACTTTCCTACTTAATATTCATTAGAAAGTTGTAAGATTTTCACACCTTTTATCGGCTTGGAAACTTGGATATTACCCCAAAACTTCCTACACCCTTTCCGAATTTCCTTGACGTAGCAATTTTTGAAACACCCCATAAACCTAATTTGAGTAAATCACATCAAAATCATTATAAATTGCAGTATCAAAGAGATCTTAGCTCTTACATACGATGTCTCGGTGGTGGCGATTGTTCGCAGATACTAACATTGTTAAGCTGGGCTGAGTTCGCACTAATTTCAGTCTAGCTATCATGTTTGACATCACTTTCATACCTAATTACAAATACATGAGCATTGAACATGTATATTGAAGTGAACATAGTTAAGGGGTCTACTTTGAAATTTCTGTTCGGATTTCTATTCCGATTATGGTGTCTGTGTACGTAGACGCGGCTCATTGAGGGAGTTAAATCCTAAGTTAAATCACAAGAATTTAGCGCATCAATTGATACATTTTTTAAATTACGATCGGGCTCCTGAGTTCACGGTAAGTTTTCAGGGACCTTAAATTCACAAATGTTCGACTATGCCGTTGCCAGAGATGACGTTGCATTAAAGATAACATGTGACGACAACGACGTGGCATCATTAATGACCATGGGGACCATACATTTGCTGCAAGCATTTGCAGTGGAACAAACATTTGCAGAATTTCGCAGTAGGATTCATATTGCTTCACAGCCGATTCACCAGACTGGAAATAAGAAGTCGTCAAATATAACATTACGCAGGTATCCTGTGCAAGAACATACACAAAAAATTTATTTCCTCTTACCGTTTCTGCTTCCATAAAAACTGTAGACGTCAAAACGATCATGATATGACGGAGATCTTCAATTCTTCACTCGAAAATTGTTTTACTATTATATTAATCGTAAAAAAAATATGAAAAAAGGGGGGTCCTGCGTATTATCATATCTTTGAGCTGCTTTTACAGCGCTGAAAGTGTGTTATAAATAATATGTAAATGTTTTATTAATTGTTGCCGATCGCACCTGCTAGGATTCCAGACCACAGAACAGATAGAGTGATCTCTTTGTTCTGTGTTCTGTGTTCTGTGTTAACATTTCAATTACATCGCAAACCCCGTTCTAGCATACCATAGGATAGAAATGAATAAGAACGGTCGTAACTTTTAAGAAAACCGAAGTTTAACGACCAATAAATTATAATACTGCCACAATTTCCTACGTCAAGTAAATCTGGCAGTCACTTAGAAGAATGTTCGACATGTCTCCTGCAGAGGCAAATAGCACTTTTCCTTAGAACAAATCCTAAAAATGAACGCGTTAACAGGTTTGACATACCGGAGGCTTGACTTCGGGCGTGTGCTGGATAGGAGAAGCGATTTTGAATGTTTTGATGGTAGAAAAACTTCAAACTTTTTGGAAACTTAAAACACGTTCATAACACAAATGTTAATATATCCTAATCTCATTAGATTTCTGCCGATATGACTTTTAAAAATGAAATAAAAAAATAAAGTTATATGGGAAAAAACGGTCCTTTACATTCTTAGTAAAATCAATGTCATAGACCGATTATGATATGATTTAATTTATCGGAATCGCGCATTAGTAATCCTGGTAATTAGTAGATCCTGGAAGAATTTGAGATAAGGTGCTGGGGAAGGATGGAAATGATTAGCTGGACAGAAAGAGTAACAACTAGGGAAATTCTAAGTAAATAGAAAAAAGACAAGGAAAAAGCCTGTCTACCTTATACGACACGAAAGTTTCATTAGTTGTTTATAAAACTGAAATCATTAGTTAGTGAAAAAAAATGAAAAAAACATTTTTAAGAAGAGAGAAAGAAGAAGGCCACGAATCAGCTACAGGAGCCAATTTAAGGAGATGGTAGTTTTCCTTCCGTATAAAGAGATCAAAGCGGCATCGCTGGGGATGAACAAGCGGAAAGAGCTGCAACATTCACAGACAAGAGCAAAGCTTTTAAATAAAAAGAGCATTTGTAGGTATATTCGAGTATTAAGTGCAGTGATCTGGATCAGTTGAGATAATATATAGATCGTTTTAAACAATTATTAGATAGCTTAACTGCTTCTCATATATCTTAAATTATCGTATAGTAGATTGTACATTTCTGTTTGTAAATGATATGTTTTAAATAAAACATATGGTTTTTGGATTTTAGAGAAATACTAACAATATTGTTTTAAAATTATTTTTATACTGTTGATTATTTTGTAACCCTTGTTTAACTTTCATTGGTAAAGCATGTGCTTATTTATGTTACTTATATGGAAGTGTAGTTTAGTAACTTCAGGTTTAGGTATGTCTTTTGATAATTACTATAATATAAAGTATATTGAGCAAACTATGATCAGGATGTCCGTGAAGTCGATATTGGCCTCAGCGGAAGACCAGCGCTGCAGCATGGCAACATGCAATAGCATTATGATGAGCTGTGGGCCATTTCACCACCACTCATTTGGTTTTGTTCCTTGTTTTAGTTATAGTCATAAGTGTTTACAAATATATATTTGTTTGTAATTATATTCTTAAAATCATTTATTCAAAATACCACTATTCGGTGTTTTGAATAAATGATTTTTCTTTCTTTTTCTTTCAAATTAGTTTAAGGAAAATTGGGATTTGGGTTTCGCTGGAACCACTTAACTTTTTTCATAGACTAAAATAAGTGCTGACGACAAGTCTTTTGCTCATTGAACTTGTAACGGGACAGAAGGTCATTCCGTTATAATTCACAATTATTATGGTATGCTTGGGTACAAACCTTATTATTATCACGTAGGCATACATGGGTCATTCTTATCAGAACAGATTTACCAGCAATTCTATTTCAGATCTTTAATTATTGAATATAATAGTGCGTAATTCATTACAATGTAAATAAACAAAGCATCTGTCATAACAAACTATACCATAGACGGATTATGGCAGATGTATGTCATTGTCAAGGTCCGTGAGTGAAAGCTAGCAAAAAGTAATTAATACTAAGCTTATAGACGATGGTTTAGAAATATCTTACGACTCATAGAGTATAATAATAAATAATACTGGATTTGAATTAGTAAGATTAAATAGAATTTGATTCTATAAGATAGAATAATCTATCCTTCTATTAATATATTATTGATAGAATGATTTGGGACGGGAAGATCTCTAAGGAGGTTGAATTCGAAAGAGTAAACAATTAAATAGCTATATAAAAACAATATTAACAACTAGAATACATAAATTAAAATCTATTTATATTAACGATATAATATATATAATATCATGAAATAACTACATAAAGATGGGAATAAATTCAAATTTTAATTAATTTAGGGCTTGATTTAGTAAAGAGGTTATTTAGCTATACCACGGAGGTTGGTACGTAAATTGAAATAGAATTGAAATTCCGAATGTGTTTGAAAATGCCAAGAAAAAGAAAAAAAAAGATGAAAAAGAAGATGGCGGATTTGGTTCATTCGAGATAGGGCGCGTAAGGCTGGTCAAGCTGAACGCTTGCGGTAGATTTTCTCTGATGGTTTCCTACAATTAGAAACCTAGCGGTGTTATACTCAAGTCTGGCTTTCCCACCCTGTTAGGAGTTCCCCCAGGACCTCTCGGAACGAGCCTGGAGCCAGATTTTACCTCGTCTGAGGATTGACTTAATGGTTCCCTATGATTGATTGCATTCTGTGTAAGGAAGGTAGAACCGGACTTAACAGAAGCAATCTTTCTTTATTTATATATTTGCACATTATATTGCCTTTAATCTACGGATGACATCCCAGGACTTCGGTCTGTCGGAAGTAGATTGTAGGGACGTACTAGGGAAAAGGTACAAAGTCGAGGTTTACAACTCGCTGTCCCCCAATTACCAGCTAGGTAGCTCATCATTGCACAGAATTGCTGATTCACACACCAGATTAGGTTAGGTAGGACATCAGGTACACAACACGTTTCGACAAGTTTGAACAGGTTGTCGAATTACTATTATCCATACCTATACAGTAGTATAAATCTACTTATGGATTACGTAGGATTGCGTAGTTTACCTGACAATACGTTTCGACAAGTTTGAACAGGTTGTCGAATTACTATTATCCATACCTATACAGTAGTATAAGTCTACTTATGGGTTTCGTAGAATTACGTAGTTTATCTGACAACACGTTTCGACAAGTTTGCTTAGGTTGTCGAATTACTATTATCCATACAGTAGTATAAATCTACTTATGGTTTTTATGGTTATGAAATGGAATAATGATTTCCTACACCTTAAATTCAAATGTTCATTATTTGTACATTGTAGTACATATTTAATGGAGATCTTATGGATGAGTCCTACTATTGATTTATTAATAATCGTATTGGATAAGTTCTATCAAACTCTTGAGGCGAAAGTCCTTCTAGCTTGCTTGAATCTATGGAAAGCTGCTATCGACGAAGAGTCAGTATGAATATTACTGTTGATATAATTTTATCTAATTCAGACTTTTACCTAGTATCTAATAGTATAGAGAAATATCTCTCAAGGCTCAGAATCAAACTATCCAAATTTGATATTAATCATGAAATTAAGGTTAAACTATGCATATAATTGGTATATCTATCACACGTTATCAATCTTCTTTACTCTACGGACCTAACAAATAAAATCACAACATATTGTATTAGATAATAATCTGTATAAGGGTCTAGTAGGGTAAAATTCTTGTGTTGTAGGATTAGGGAACTTCGCCAAGTAGGATAGGAGTTAGGCAGGGCTCTTCTATGTATCCAGTTGCATTCTAAGATGCGATACTAGAAGGTTAACCAGTGGATGGATGGTATATGAGTTGCTTGCACACAAAAGTAAAGTAAATGCCCTTGAATGTGTTTGACTGACCTACTACATTGGACGATTTGATAAAAGATTAAGTCCTCTGATACCCCTTTGCTGAACTATGACAGACATACTGATTACTGAAGTAACTGTTTTGTTTGCTGTCGAAATTAAAATTAGAGAATTAGAGTTCTAGAGGGACATGAAATTGTCCATTGCGGAGGAAGGCTGTCCAGGTCACATGGAAAGAAACCTACTATCGCTAGCGAGGAGGGGCTAGTGATCTAAGCCGCAATAAAAATATATCAATGTAGGACTAGAATGACATAAGCTGCTATTAGGAAGTATTAATATAGAACAAGAATGGTTACCTTGCTTAACTATTGAAACTATTGAAACAAAACTATTATCTATATTATATTAACGAGAAAGTGACTGTGTCTGACTGTCTGTCTGTTACGTTTCTCGGCTGAACTGATTTTGATGGATTTTGATAAAAAGATAGATCGACTTTGGGGAATGATTTAGGCTGCTGTTTGTGTGGATATCACGTATGCAAAGCTTGATATTATACAAAGTATCAATTCATGACAAGAACTAATATCGTATTAAAATATTGAAATAACTTAAACTTAACTTATAATAAGGTTTCACAGTAATACTAGATTGGATATAATACTTATTTACTTTATGCAGTTTATAATATCACTAAAGGACAATAATTAATAAAATTATAAAATTAAATATCGAACCACAGCGTAGGCAATTCAAAGATATTCTTCATTATAGATGATGATTACTTCTAATAATAAAGTTTATAATATTATAAATACATATCTCAACATAATTCTCTTAAAGAATCAGAGTTACTATATTCGAAACAGAACGTAGGATTTTAATCACGACCACTAGACGAATCATTGGCCAAATTAATAATATATCAAAGTATGTTAGGGATTTAAATTATATTATATAATACCATTTAGTTATTTGGGGTTAATTTAGGTACTTTTAACTAGTAGAGAAGGCGAAAAAAAAAGTTAGGTGCATCGAGGAGTAGTACAAGTAGTAGTAGGGGAGGGGGGCGTTACAAACTGTTGAACAATACATTTTTCACTTAATTTAATATAGAATTCAGTTCCATTTTCACACCCAAAACTATTGTAGTCTCTAGCAGTTCAACATTTCGTGAGTGGGCAAAAGTAGGTATTCATAAGAGTAGGCGTACCTTGTATGAATTATACAGTGAAAAACGGTAGGTATAACTTTGGTGAAGAGTTTAAAGAAAAAGTAAAAAAATACTCAAAACTCTTTAAAAATGCTTGTCGCTTTGCTAAATCTCAGTATTTAAGTTCAAACATTAAAAACAGTCAAGATAAAATAAAAGCAGCTTGGAAATAAATAATAGTGTAATATAGCAAAGGCATTTGAAACTTTTTTTACTGATATTCCAGCCTCCACTACAAAGTCATTAAACTCTTCTTATGTAATAGCAGAATCATTGTTAAAAGATAATTTACCTGAATGTGTCACACCATTTTACTTTGAACATGTGGACAATAACGATATTATAAGGCATTCAAACTGATTAATGTAAAAAAGACACTGATTTTTGGGGTCTTTCTGTCAGTGTTATAAAACCACTAATTGACATTATTGCACCAGATCTAGCTTTCATATTTAATCAATGAATTGACAGTGGTGTATTTCCTGATTAAATAAAACATAGCAAGATCATACCTCTATTCAAATCAGGTAGTCATTCCGACCCTAGTAACTTTTGACCTATATCAGTGCTTCCTACATTTAGTAAAATATTTGAAAAACTTATGGTAAACCAATTACAACGGCATTTGAATACCAACAATTTACTAGACAGTAAACAATTCAAATTCACAAAGGGACGCTCGACGACTGATGCCGGTGTTGAGTTAATGTCACATATTTTTGATATCTGGGAAGAATCACGCGATGCTTTATGTATTTATTGTAAACTGTCGAAAGCTTTTGATTGCGTTCACCATTTAACTCTAATCAGCAAACTACATCACTATGGTGTTAAGGGACTTTCACTTAAGCTTCTCATATCCTACTTAAGTGACCAAACACAACGAGTGTTCGGTCTATGGAAATGGAATGGATGGTAAATAGAAAGCGTTCTTCGGGGTCAATGGTAAAAATGAGTGTACTACAAGGATCAATACTCGGGCCATTCTTGTTTTTAATTTATATAAATGATCTACCTAAACTTGTAAAGGATGATCACGAGATTGTACTGTTTGCTGATGACACGTCACTTTTATTTAAATTAAAGCGACAACTTACTAATCTTGACGATTTAAACAATGCAATCTCTAAAGTTGTAACATAGTTTAATGTAAACAACTTATTACTTAACGAGAAAAAAACGAAATGCATTATTTTTATACTGCCCAATGTTAAACAGGTGAAAGCTAATGTAAAAATTAAAAACGAAAATATAGATGTTGTCGACACAGTGTTCTTAGGCATAACTTTAGATATTTAGCTGCAATTAATTTATGTGCACACAAATGTTCATTTATTTAAAAAAAAATTGCGTTAATCATAGTATTAACACTAGAAATAAAGATAAACACGCTGTTCTAATTGTTAGGCTCGCTAAAGTTAATAAATCTTTTATAGGGTAATGTGTACGCTTCTATAACAAGGTCCCAAGCGAATTTGCCAATCGACAAATCTGTCGATTGGCAAATTTAAAAACGTAATTAAACAGAAACTGTCTATTAAAGCATATTACAAAATATCTGATTATTTAGATGACAAAAAAGCTTGGGATGAATCTGCTCCAACTCGACTCGGCACCCGTAACAAAATTGTCAAGGATCATATAAAAAAGTATTAAGACCAGACGATTTTTTTGCCGGATTCTTCTTGAACTAGGGTTAGGAGACACCGGCACCTAGATTCACTAGCATGTAAGAAGACGATTCAAAGTGGTCCTTGTGATTTTATTAAATAAATATTTATTGAATTGAATTGTTGTTGTCTTCTTGAAAAACCGTTTTTTTTCCTAAGGGTTGGGCTGATTAATACAAACCTTTTTTTAATTCCCGGAAGTTCCACCCAGCACACACCCGAACGGGTGATTATGCCAAATAGCCGACATCCGTAAATGGGTAAGGGAACGGAATAGCAATCGTTTGGCTTATTGCCTGTTGTGCTGGTTCACTTAAGCTGTGTTCTTTAGAAAACGTCACTGTATTTTGAAATCAACGATATAAATGAAAATATATATTGCTGAACAATTCAAAATTGGAACCAGACAAACCATCTGGTTCATCATAAGAATATTTTCAGATGGAGAATGGCATAATGTTCATATATAATAGATTTCATGGTGCGTCGTCATTTTTACAATATTTTAAAATGATGAAACGGTGTGCTTAAACTTTCTACGATATACGATACGAATAAAAACATCGGAAATCTGCTAACTATGCTTTGCTGAGTCAAATTTGTTTCGTGTCGATCAATTTTGATTTTACACACGAATTTCAACCTTACATCAAGTTCTCGATTACACCAGCAGATGACGGTACCAGTTTTGTAGGAAACTAAGGCTTTAACGCGCACTTGCCGTTATGATGGTACCTATTACGGGAGTGTTTGTATGGTTTGTTTAACATAAGGACTGAGTGCCCTCTGTGAAGACATTTGACGTTTTATTACAACTGTTACGAAATCTGTGGTGTGTTAAAAGCATAAAAACTGGCGTTGCCGGTAAGATAATATAATCACAACAGGAAAAATATGGCGCAGTCGGTTCGGTGTATTTTACAGCGTAGGTGTAGCTACACTGTAAAAAATATTATACACGTGAATGTTTGTGTTGATGTTTGTCTGTTACTCAATTACATCTATTCTATTCTATATGTTTCATTTAATCGCCGTACAACGTGAGCAGCAGCCAGTATTTCATCGTTCTTTGTAGGTAAAGTGGAATACAGATCCATTCTTGAAACGTTTTAAGTATTTATTTATTTTAAATAAAACACCCAACACAACACACACATTAAAAATACCCAGAATTAATGGCTAATAAACCAAGTGTTCCCGTAATTATAGGACACAATATCCTGCGTTGAAAATAGCAAGGCAGTTAAATATGGAACACAAAAATTAAGTATACATGATGTAATAAGATGGAAATTTACAAATAGTACCATAAACAAGTACTTTTTGTTTCTTCTTCAACTTTTGAATAGAATCAGAAAGGCCTATGTCACTTGATTTGGAAATGAATGTAGGTATGTAGTTTATACTTAACTATAGTCATAATAAACCTTATTAAAGAGAAGTAATAAATCGCCCAAATGCCTCATGCAAAGGTAACTTCACTTGTTAAGAACCACGGCTGCTGGTGTTCAAAACGAGTGCTTAGTTACATAGAAATAGCTTTCTTAGCATTTTAAGAGTGTTCGACATTATCCTCAGCGAGAGGCAAGAGTTCGTGGCTTATCCCGATTTTGGTGACTCAGTGACGCCGAGGTGGAAATCTACAGAGGATCCCTGTTAAGAACAGAAAAACCTATGGAGTAATCAATGAGATGACATGAAAAGAATAACATGTCACGGAATATTAGGAACCGAATGACACAGATGTAATAAAAAAAAAGAAACATATTGACATCTTTCCTTATTGTATAAGATCGAATGCGGAGTCAACATTAAGACATCCAATGAATATCATTGGACGAGATAACGCCAAAATAAGGGACGTCGTTGCTTCTCAATCTGAGTTGATTTTAACCAATTTTATAGAATATCTATAACAACCTAATTCATATATTATTTATTTTTAACATCCCCCAATTTAGTGTTGAACGTTTTTGGGTATATTCCAGTAGTATCCCTACTCACCTATGCCCCAATATTACACAATCATAATAATCCTCTACGCTTAAGTAAATAAGCACCCTTGTCATCGTTATAAAGGATCAGATTTCGTATTACAGAGAAGTTCCAAATGGATAGAACAGAATTAGATGAACAGAAGAGCAGTGGAATAAAAAAGCTAACCATAAAAGTAACAATAGTATCTCTACAGATTCTCCTGTCTGACAAAGGAGGCAGGAGGCTACATTGGCGTAAATCTTCGTTTGTCGCAGAGCGCCCCGCCATCTGTTTGTAGGTTCCGATTCGCGGTTACCAATGTATTTTTACTTTACTAAATGTACGGGCCGATTTATGGGGAATGATTATAGGTGATTTTTAAGCGAAAACCTTTAGAACGTGGAAATGCAATCCGTACCTCTCACATTTCGATTTATTAATCATCCCTTGTGCCATCGAGTTTCATTAACGACCTCTGTGGCGCAGTGGGCCATGGCCTAGCTGAGACGCAGAAGGTTGCGGGTTCGATTCCTGCCGCGGGACAAATGTTTGTAAGATCTGCAAGTATTTGTCTCGGGTCTGGGTGTTTCTATGTATAATATATATGTATTTACAAAAAAAGTATATAAAGAGTATATCGGTCATGTGGTACCCATACCACAAGCTCTGCTTACTTTGGGGCCAGATGATGCTGTGAATGAATGTCCGAGATTATTTATTATTATTATTATTATTATTGCTATTTTATTAAGCTCTGGAGTGCACTGTAAAAGTGATATTACGAGATATATTAGTGATATTATATTTGAAGCAAATCAGAGATAAAAAGTGAGTGAAACTGGTACATGGGCCATCAACGCGCGAGTTTTAGGTATTTCTGTTATTGCAAATTTACGCTTACAAGTAATCCGTATGTTTTGTTGTAAAATATTATACGACTTCATTAAATGAAATTTGAGCCCATAAAAATACAACCAAATTGAGACCCTCCTCCTTTTTATGATGTTGGTTAACAAATTTTTTTTTAGCTTTTTAGTAAGATTTTTTTATTCGTAAACACCACTGGAAAGTCGTAGGAAAAGCATAATGCGAAATTTCGTTACTTGATGACATATTTTTTCCAGATATTTTAATTTTAAAAGCAAACTTCTAAACCGATTTTGATGAAATGTATCCATTCACATGAAAAGAGATTTTTTCAAATCGGTTCATAAAATAGCCGAGCATGAGATGACAAACACAAAAAAAATCCTCCTTTCTTTGAAAAATAAAGCTCGTCCCATTAGGCAATTTTACCAACACCAAAACATTGGTCGAAATGTTGGCAACACTACTCATTAGTAAAATAACAAATGATGCTACCAAGCTACCAACATTCGTATCGTGCGTGACCTGAATGCAATTGGTACCGTTATCAAAAGAAACCCCTTTCCATTTCTGATAAGCTTTGATTTGAATTATATTGGAAAAGAGATTAGAATGAGGAAATTATTGGGAAAATTTCGGGAAAAATTGTAATGTGGACCGTCACGGAAATAAGCGAAATGCTTGCTTCGCGGTTTTTTAGCCTTGATAACGTCATTTTGTTTTACGAGCGGGTGTTTATATAGAAGAAACCGGAAAATATTTTAGACCTTATTTATGATCGCTTTTTTACTTAAACATTATCCTGTTAAACAGTAATTAACTGTTGACAGCTGTTGAGACGTTTCTAAGTAAAATAAACGTGTTTAGAAAATAAGTAACTACCTATCTAACTAAATGGATTGCTTAGTCGTAGTATTTAACAAATCATTTTTTTTAATATTTCAAAATATATTTCTTATTTTAGACGAAGAAGAAACTAGCTGCTCCGCGGATTTGCACGCGTGGTACCTCCATAAAAAGTAGCCTATAGCCTTCTCCAAAGTTCCAGCTATGTCTATTCCAAAATTCATCAAAATCGGATCAGCGGTTTAGGCGTGAAAACGTGACAGACAGACGGACAGACAGAGTTACTTTCGCATTTATAATATTATTAGGAATGGAGTAACACCCCCTGCATTAAAAATTCTCAAAATGGGATAGAAATTCTCTTATCGTGACATTAGTTTCAAAACAGTGTGGTGAAAGTATTAAATTGAGACGCAGTAGCTCTTTTCGCGCACTTGGCACATGCTATCGAATATAAGGGTCTACGACATGCAGATTTCTTCATGATCATTTCAATTTCCCCATTTGAGGTACAAGTTCCGAACGATACGAACAAAAAATATTTTTACGGTGCACGAACAGATTCAAAGCCACGACACGATCTGAAGGCACGACCGCCCGCAATTGCTCTCAATTTCAATAATTGGGGTGTTTTTGATACAAATTCAGAATGTTGAGGAATAACGTGGCATACGTGGTAAACAATGCACACAACACCATTTGCCTAAAACTAAGCATTACTTGTATCATGGTGAGTAAATGCCTAAAAGAATACTTTAAATATTTCCTTATGAATACTTATGATACTCTAACACCTAGACACAGAACTAACCCCTATCTTCAGCATACAAATGTATATCCTGGGTGGGAACCGAACCCTCAACCTACAGCGCAAAAGGCAGAGCGGCTACCAACTGAGCTGACAGGCCAGTCAATAGTTTCTACATTTGCAAACAAAAAACTACTACATTAGAAAATATAAATATATCAATACAAAGTCAATGTTATATTTTATAAATGCTCTCGGCAAATACGATTTCTCATTTCAACTGGCTAATTAAAACTTCTGATTCAACGCTACGTGCCGTGCAATCGCCATCACAAACGTACTCCCGTCGCAAATGTAGAAAGCACGGATTCATTACAGATGTACGAACGGAACTACGGCGAATACAAACAGAATACGTGCCAGCCAAAGTGAGTTTCCACAGAGTGTAATAGGTAGCATTAGAAAGGATCGTAGACATCAGTGGACGCAATTTAAGCATGGATCGATTTGTTGCGTTAATTTATAGTGGCCGGGTCCCAAACCAAATCAACACTATCTAACTTTGACGATCTCTGCGACGCAGTGGGCGAAGATTTGCTTGAGACGCAGAAGGCGGGTTAGATTGCCGCCGCGGGACAAATGTTTGTATGATCTGAAAATATGTGATCGGGACTGAGTGTTATTTATGTATATACAAAAAATGTAGTAAAAAATGTAGTATATCAGACACATGGTTCCCATAACACAAGCTCTGCTTACTTTGGGGCTAAATGATGATGTGTGTAATGTCCAGCATTATTTGCCTGGAGGAGCTTTTGGTCCGTGTAATCGCTAATGAAGGGAAAGTTTTCTCTGTCTTTAAAGCGAAAACTCATTGATATGTGTATTTAGCCCGTTTTTACGTATGGTGCACAATCATGGTCTTTAACCGAATCTCAGAAGTCTAAACTCAACGCAATACAACCTTGCGCACATAGACTGGAATCGCAGACGTCGGAGACAAGACCGCCAAATTAAAACGGAGTTGGGTGGGGTAAGTCAGCCGTATGTGTGAAGACAGTGAAAGTGAAAGTCAAAGTGAAAGGCAGTCAAAGTGATCCTTGTTATTGTATTGAATAAAGTATCTTTTGACTTGACTTGACTTTGACTTGACAGGTGGGCAGAGGTCGTCACAATGGATGCCTGCACATGGGCGACGCAGCCGGGGCAGGCCGAAGAAACGTTGACTTGACGATATTGATGCCTTTGGTAAAGGCTGGGTGCGGAGCGAGTCAACCATTCCTGAGGATGGGTCGTAGAGCCGAACATTTGTCGAATTTCGTGGGGCCTAACTCATTCAATAGATTGGTGGTATAGTACTAAATATTTGTCTATCTATTCAATATTTATTTAAATAGTTTATACAAATTCTTTTTCTATCTTGCTCAAACTCTGCGGTCCAGTACGAACTAATATAGGAATGTGCTCAACTGTTCAGTCAGCATAACATTAGGTACATTGATTTATGTAACTTTAACTGTAGCTTGTGGGCGTATTATTGCGGATAATGTTAGTATATTTGATTTATCTAAGCGCTCCGTTTAAATTTATAGTTTGGGTACTTCTTCTTTTCGTATCGATGCTTCAGTCGTTATATAGTTTTAGAGTAGTAGGTGGCGATCGCACTAACTGTGACCGCGATAAGGTCTACCCTTGTGCAAGTATTTAGACATAAAAGGCACACGAGTAGATGCGCCATAGATTGTGTTGGAGCACCACAGTCGCAGTGCACCTAGCTAGGGTCCCTAAATCCCCATTCGCACATGTTAAACCCACAGCGGCCAACCTGAGTGCGATGTCGATTAAGCGACTTCCATACAGGCCATGGTAGTTCGTGTCCTAGTGGTAATTTTTCCTGCGGGATGATAAAATCAGGAGGTACTTTTCTTTTCTTTCAGAGCTTATGTTTTGCAGCAGCTGGATGGTCGTTCAAAGCCTGTGTATTGCGCTGAGAGCATTTGTGGCTTTGGGTTTTGGCTAGTTTGGGTTCAATATGAAACTTAACCTAAGATACACTTGACGTATATCTCAAAATCATGAAATTAACTAGTGTAGCCTTAAAGGAGGAACTGTTCTTGCCATGTTAGAAGAATTAATGTTAGATTGATCGATTGGCAAATTTAAAAACGTCTTAGAACAGAAACTGTCTCATAAAGCATACTATCCAACAGATTATTTAGATGACAAAAAAGCTCCAACTTGACTCGACATCCGTAACAAAATTGTAAAGTCTCATGCCGGATTATTCTTGAACTGGGGTTAAGAAGAACCAGCACCTAGTTTTACTAGCATATAAGAAGACGATTCAAAGTGTTTCTTGTGATCCTATTGAGACAAATAATGTTTTTATTTGATTACACATTACTACATTAGTTAAAATGTTATTATGAGATGGCATTTATCTAAAATTCGTTATCTAATTAATGCACAAAACGTTTTGCATTTGCTAAATATAGTGTTTGGTCGTGGCTCTGACTAGGGTAGACATTATCAAAAATCTAAGTAACTGGATGTCTGAAGAGGTGTTTTCCCGAGTACGGGGCTAATTTTTTAATCTAAAATGTTTTTTTAGTATTAAATGAGTATCTTACTACAATTATTGAGAGAATTAAAATGAGACTGAGTCGCAGCGGGTTCGATTCCCGCCCCGGGACAAATGTATGTATGATTTGTCTCGGTTTTTGGTGTTTTCTATGTAAAATAAGTATTTTTTTTTTCAGAAAGAAAAAATATATTTGAGAAATTTATCATGTGGTCATGTGGTACCCATAACACAAGCTCTCCTTACTTTAGGGCCAGATGATGCTGTGTGAAATGTCCGGCATTTTTTATTCATTATTATTTTCAGTCTAAAAAATCTAGCTGTTACAAGTGTAATATCTTCAGTAATAATTTGTATTCTGTTATAAATGTTAACAAAACTTGTGCTAAGTTTGATAAGTAGGCAATTTAAAGTTATAGTAGAATTTATAATTTAAACACGTTGCGTTGATGTAAAATGATAATTTTATATCAAATTAAGTTTCCAACAAGAAAACTTTTTCATAAATTGCAATATTTGGACAAAGCGTAAAACGCGTTATAAACCCTGTGTTTCTGTTACAAAAGTTTTGGATTGCACATAAAATACAATTTTAATATATTTTTAGTATGTATAATGTAGTTAGATATAAGCAAGTTATCATAATATCAAGTTTTAAAATTTTTTCATTTTTTTGACATTGATCCATTCAATATTTGTATTGTCAAGGCACGTTGCATTACTCAGAATTTTTTTAGCACTTAGGAAACCTAGGTCTTCACAATTAAATACTTGTGGTTAATAACATTTAACATTGAATTGGATAAGGATTAATATTATGTTGATAAAACTACTTCGCAAATAATGCGTTAATTTCGAACAAATTTGATTACCATAAAAAAGGTTATAGTGAATCAATCTTAAAAGAGAGACATATGCTATTGCGACCGTTTTTTTAGAACTTTCAAAGAGGAACAATTCCATCATACATAATTTTTGGGTAATTCAAACCGTTTACGCAGCGCTCGCAACGGAAGCTCCTAAAAAATTATATATTTTCCCGTTTTTACAACATTTTCTGTTGACACATCGCTCTTATTGGTCGCACCGTAATGTTATAAAACCTACAGTCTTCTTCGATAAATTAACTATCCAACACAAAAATGTTTTTCTAATTCAAGCCAGTAGTTCTTCGAGATTAGCGCGTTCAACCAAACAAACAAACTTTTCAGCTTTATAATATTAGTATATAGAAGTATAGAATTATTTGCCCCGTTCGTATTGTAACGTACCAACATAAAAGGCGTCAAGATAAACTCTTTGAGCAAGGAATGAGCCAGCCTATGACACAAGTGTCGCCGACAAAAAGTATTATCTACTTTCTCAAAAAATTATATTTCGCCGCTGCTCCAGCCTGATGAGAGGGGCCATCATCATTCTGCTCAGTTCATCACGCACGCGTCAGTAGGGGGTTGCCCAACAAGTTTTTTTTCTGTTTTGTTGGATGACTGAGAACTATCAGAGTTAATACTTAGGTATAGACTATTTAGCCTAAAATAGAACTCCCCAGAATAGAATTGTACAGAGGCATCGTACAATTCTATTTCGGAAAGCAAATTTCGAGAGAACGAGAACTTTAAGGGTTTCTTGTCAACTTCGGAACACTTAAAGTTAAATATATATATATATATATATAGCTATATATATGGCCTTATATATAATCAGAGATCTTTCGTAGACTATTAGGCTTATCGTGATTACAATACTTATTAGTAGCGGTATCTAGAGAATCTTCATCAGGGTGAATTTGATCCACGGTTCGCTCGTTGCCGCTCGCGTTCACCGTTCGCAAAGATTGGACGCGGATCAAACTTACCCTAATACCTTCATCAGGTTTTCTAGGTGAATCGAAACAGTGTCATTGCTTCCATTGACAAAATAATACGTGAATAAACTCTGTGTTTATCAAAACATACTCAAGAATGTTTTGAATGTAAAAAAAGCTTTGAAGTACCGTATTAATGTTGTTAGTATTTATGTATTAATTAATTATTAATTACTTAGGTATTGCTGTAAGTACCATTTTTATTATATTCTATTAGTTAGTTATTATTAGTTATAGTATTAATTTATTTTTGGCTCTCAAAGATACCATATTATTGTACTGCTATTTTTATTAATTATTATAAGATCTACACAACACTTCACAAAAATATCTTTCTGGGTCTTCTGGCTGAAAGTTTTGACAGAATACTAGCGCATAGCTACCTCCAAATGACGAGGTATATTATGATAAGTCGAGGCCTTATGTTACTGTGACACGCAGATACATGATATACTGTCTGTATTCTCCATTGTTATTTATTATGCAATACATTTTTCTGTTATAAACGGAACCTTCCGTTTACTCTTACCTCTTTTTCCTTAACTCAAGCCAGGAAAAGATAATCCAATTTTTTTTAATTGTTTTTTTATTTTTTTTACAGAGAGTGCTAAGTAACCATCTAACTGTACCATAACATTAATAACAAAAAAAGCTTGTATCATAGACCTTTTTTCCTCCATCTCATGCGTGAGCCGGATTTCTGGTTGAATGGAGATATGTTGTTCAGTGAGCTGTCGGGAATAATTTAAAATATAATACGCGATACATACTTGTTACTAAAATAATATGAATTCTGATCGCAATAGTTGAAAAAAAAAGTTTTCTATTTATGTATTTGCTAGCCTTTATGTAAAAAAACTCAATCTACCTTCATAATTTACATAAATAATAATAATAATAATAATAAATAATGCCGGACATTTCACACAGCATCATCCGGCCCCAAAGTAAGCAGAGCTTGTGTTATGGGTACCACATGACTAATATACAACATACATGAGACAATTTTTTTTTGTAAATACACACATATTTTACAAAGATTAGAGATGCTTATGACAAGCTTACGGGTAGATATTTGAAGAAAGCGTATTTTAATATTATGTACTGTATTATTGATAGAAATACATGGCCTCATGTTGCTCTGCCCTCAGACAGTTAACTGAGAAGTTTGAAATTTATAAACTACTATAATCTTGTTTTCGTTTTTCGTAGTAAAGCTACTCGTAATTATAAGATGGATCATACAAAAAAAGCGCTAAGACCAGGACAAGTTTCTTGCAAGTTCTGACGTGGGTTCAGAGGAATTGGCACCTAAATTCAGTTAGTATGTAAGACGTTTCAAAGTGATCCTTGTGATTGTATTGAATAAAAAAATTGTTGACTTTGACTTTGACTTTATTACACAGTCCCTTACTTAGTAAAGTTTGTAGATACTACTATATATTTATATATAGTATGGAATGCATACTCCAATCTAGATCTTGAAAATGCAACTTGGATATTTCCCCCGCTAAGTCATCCAATTAGAGGCAAGCACCTTCATAGCTTAATATAACAATAAGTCTGATGGTTTGTAACTTTCGCAATTCGTCCAAATGCAACGATAGCGCGTTCTAATGCGATATCTAGTTGCTGATAGAACAACTTGTGCACTTTTTACTTCGTTTAAAGGCACGGTTTCAATGACAATTTTACTTGTTTGAGGTAAGTTCGATCGTGAAGCCGTGTATTTGATAGAATATCGTAAGTAGTACGAATTTAGAATACAATAGAATATGTTTTTTTAATATGCAATAATACATTGCAATAGACGAATAGACAAATACAATAACTTATACATACTAACTACTAGGACTATCCCACACCCGATGGACTGATGTAAAGATCGCGGGGAATCGGTGGATGGAGAGGGCTCAAAATCGTTCTTCCTGGAATTCAATTGGGGAGGCCTATGCACTTCAGCAGTGCACTTCTTAAGGTTGATATGATGATGATGAATAACCTATACATACTAATTTAATGTATAGTTGCCGCAAAATGGACCCTAGCTCAGCGGATTGCAGTCCGCTCAGTCAGTTCAACAATCCACTCTGTTCTTCCGTTAGGGCCGATTTTGCTTAATTCAATTAATTGTGAAGGATGCTCAACGACCAAAAGGCAGATCACCAGCCCGATGGTCAAATGATGAAGTTAGTTTTGTTGGGAACCACTGGATGAGACTTGCAAGGGACCAGAAAGAGTGTTGTAATATAGAGAAGTATTATACCCAGCTGTGGGTACTATCGGGCTTGAATTAACTTTGTCCTTACATTGTCCTTGTCATTGACGACCTCTGTGGCGCAATGGGCTAAGGTCTGACTGAGACGCAGAAGGTTGCGGGTTCGATTCCCGCCGCGGGACAAATGTTTGTATGATCTGCAAGTATTTGTCTCGGGTCTGGGTGTTTCTATGTATAACATGTATGTATTTACAAAAAAAAATGTATATAAGTAGTATTTATTTATTTATTTATAAACATGTACCTCTATCCTTACAGGCACCCCCAATGCGATAGAGTACCTTATAATCTAGTCTAACCTAGTCTTAATATTAATATTAAAATTATAAAATCCTTTACACATTTAAGAGATACAAAAAACAAGATAATTTACTTACGTACTACATAAAAACATGTAGAGCAAGCGCTGCATCTCTCCTTATTTGCTTGTTGTATCCAACCATGCCTATAATAAACAAGGTTGGATACATCAAAGGGTAGAAGGGGTATATACCGTAGATCTTCAGGTATAGAAATCTAGTGAACTTATTTTGTATACGCTCTACCATTTGGCTGTACTTGGCTTTGTGCGGAGCCCATATTGCTGCATTGAACTCCAAATGGCTTCTTACCAAAGCATTATAGAGTGCTTTTACTGCTTGCAGGTTTTTAAAGCTGTTTGCCTGACGGAGTACAAATCCTAATGTTTTAAAGGCCTTCTTGCAGATGTTGACCACCTGCACCCGAGTTGACTCTCTTTAGCTGAGTACCCCTCAACTGGTAGTCGTGGTAGAGTGGTGTCTTAGCTCGACTGAAAGTTATTATGGAGCATTTGCTGTTACTAAACTGGAGTTCATTTGCCCTACTCCACTCTACCACTCTGTCTACGTCCCGCTGAAGGCGTACACAGTCATTTTCGTTCTTGATGGGCAAGAGTAACTTAAGGTCGTCCGCGAACAACAAGCATTTGGCCTCTGACGGTCGGCAGGTCATTTATCATTATTAAAAACTCTAGCGGCCCCAGATTACTTCCCTGACTCACGCCGGTTATAGTATAGTAAGCCTCTGATCTGCATCCCGCGTAGTTGACATAGTGCCGCTGGTCTTTCATATAGCTCGCGAAGAACTGCAGTAGTTTGGTGGTGCAACCGATCGTCGCCAACTTCTGAAGCAAGATGTCGTTGTCGACTAGATCGAACGCTTTTTTGAAATCGAAGTAGGCGGCGTCGACTTGCACCCCTGCGTCGACTTGCGGTAGCACGTTGGCCATGGAGTCAAGAAGGTTCGTTGAGGTGCTATGCGCTGGTCGAAAACCGTGCTGCGCGTCGGACAGCCGTGCCGAGACCTGCTCCTGCATGCTGCGCTGCACGGCTGATTCAAAGACCTTCGCCGCCGTCGACAGAATGGCTACCGGTCACCGGTTTAGGAATAGAAATAACCCTTGTTATCTTCCATCGTTCCGGAAAGTGTGATTTCTCCAGACAAGCATTGTAAGCGTGGGTGAGTGGTTCCACAAGCGGCATTCGACAGTCTCTCATAATAAAGACCGGTATGCCGTCCGGGCCTGCAGACCGCTTTGGCTTGAGCCTCGTCAGCGCCGCGCGCACTTCGGCCAGCGTCAGGCGCGGCACGTGCACACGCGCGGCGCTAGCGGGGCTCGCCGCCTCCGCTGCTGCCACGTCTAGGCGAGCCGGTGAAGTACCGTAATCAGTATCGTATATCAGTCATGTGGTACCCATAACACAAGCTCTGCTTAGTACGGGGCCAGATGATGCTGTGTGAAATGTCCGGGATTATTATTATTATTGTTATGTCAAATAATAGAGAAGGCCACAGGCATTTTTCATTTGACATTTCATGAAATAAAATAGCACTTCTAAATTAATATATTTTCTCGTTTTATTTCATGTTTTATTCAGTAATCCTAGCGGAATTTAAATGAATCAAACGTACATACAACATAAGTTTGTTACCTCTGGTATTGCAAGCAATCATTGGTTACGGTAACCACTACTGTCAAACTTAATTTACAAATCATCAGATTAATAATAATACAATAATACTGTTATACACACATAAATAATATGTATAATAAATACAGACATGTCACACAGCATCATCTGGCCCCAAAGTAAGCAGAGCTTGTGTTATGGGTACCAAATGACTGATATACTACTTATATACTTTTTTTTTTTGTAAATACATACATATTATACATAGAAACACCCAGACCCGAGGCAAATATTTGCAGATCATACAAACATTTGTCCCGCAGCGGGAATCGAACCCGCAACCTTTTGCGTCTCAGCCGGACCTAAGCCCACTGCGCCACAAAGGTCGACTAGATTAGATTGGTGAGCTATGCTTTGACGGTTAGGTTGTAAAAGAAAACACATTTGTTGTCTGTAAAGTCAGTTTACGGACGATAGTTTAACGTGACAATGGCCTTAATTCTGTTGGCACCAACCTAACAAATTTTAGCTAAAATTAGGTTTTGAACTGTCAAATTAACCTTTGGTATTCTGCTGCTACCAACATATCCTAATTAAATTTTATCTAACTTAATAAAGCGTTCCTAATTTAGTTAGATGGTACCAACCGAATAGGTTTTACAAATGCTATGACTGACGATATATATTTAGACAATTCCTAATTTTAGTAATGAACCAACTGAATTGCCACCAATGTCATAACAAAACATTGATAAAATGATTGCATACTTTTATGAATAAAATTGAATCGTTTTTATTGATTTATCACTATTTTGTATACAAAGGGGTCCACGCAAGCCGAACGATCAAGTCGATCGTGCCTTACGCTCGCTCGTGCAGCGCTCTCGCTCCAATCGTAACGTTATAATGAGCGTAACGTTACAATGAGTCACCTTATTTTATGCTTGCAGCCGGCGTTATTCGATTTATTAGACGTTGTCATGTCAAAAATAGCATACATTGTGTATGTGATAGAATTTATCTGTTTATTTCATGCATTAATTTTCCACAGCGCTGAACAAACCTCATAACCCATTGCTAATTAACTAGAGACCACAAGAACTTCAACTAAATTATCGCATTTTGTGTCTAACAGCCTAGCAGCTTAATATAATCGCGTGTTGCCGCGACAGATGAAATTGTAAAAAGTTGCGGTGCCGCTCAGGCTTACTCACTCATTATTAATCTGTACCACAGCTAAACAACCGGCTGGTAGGTACACTTCACCAACGAGTGTTTTTATAGTTTACTAGCTGTGCCCCACGGTGTTACCCGCGGTAACAAACAAAAAAGAAGATATTTTCCCGAAGTAAAATGTAGCCTATGTGTTATTTCAGGGTTTCAGCTAACTCCATACCAAATTTTATTTAAATCGCTCCAGCCCCTTAGACGTGAAGAAGTAACAAACATACACACTCACACACACTCACAAACTTTTGACTTTATAATATTAGTGTGAAGTGTGATGTGATACAGAAAGTACGATTCGAACTTCGAATCGTTTAGTTTTTTAGAAAGTTTCTAAAAAAAACTCCAAATCCTGATTAGTATTATGTTGGATGAGTTGTTTTACAATTTAGACAACTGAAGTATGATTCGAAGATAAATATTATTATAAGTCTGTAATGTTCCACTGTCCCACTGTGGGCAAATGCTTATCTCCTTATTTCCATTCTTTCCTATCGTGCACTAATGTAGGCCAGTCTTCAGCCAATGAATCCAGCTCGCTTTTCCACCGTTGTCATGGTCTACCGCGTGGCCGTTTAATTTCTTGTGTAATCCACACTATGGTGGTTCGTGATTCAAATTCTTGGTTGGTTTTATACTACTACTACTCAGATAGTAATAGCTCTCCCTTCTGCTCTGTAGGTCGAGGGTTTGATTCCCTCCCAGGACAAACATTTGTGTGATTAATATAGGTGTTTGTTCTGTGTCTGGCTGTTATAAAGTATCATAAGCATGTATTTAAAAATATATAAAAATTCTATCAGTCATATGTTCAACATAGTAACAATGCTTAGTTTGGGGCTAGATTGTATAGTTTGCATAATCAACAAATATTTATTAATTTTATTTAATATACAGATTAAGGTAGAGAATTTAGGTCCTTTTTTCAAAGAATTGAATCATTGGTTTGTTATTTATTGTTATAATTATAACTAGATGGTAGATTTATAATGGTATTGTGTAAATGGTCCAAAATGTTTGTTTCTTTATTTATTAAATATGGAGTGAGTCAGCTATTATAACTAAACTGTAGTTTTGGGTCGAGTACATGCTTCTCATGTCAAAAACATTCTCGAAACTGTTAGAGGTTTTTATTTGCTACCATGCGTGATTTATTTGAGCTTCTCTCGCGTGCGGACCTCAGACAGCCCTTAATAATTCAGAGCCAGGGCACTACATAGAACCCAAACTTTTCAAAAGGGCACAAAGTAAATAAATAACTAAAAGTAATGTTCAACCGTCACATAGTCTTCACCTGACGAAGGTAACAGAACTGGTTTGATCCGCGGTCCGCTCGTTGCCGCTCGTGTTCACGGTTCGCACTGGTCCTAGATCGACAAAATAATAAGTGAGTAAAACCCGTTTATCAAAATGTACGTGTATGTGTTTATGTAAATGTAAAAGTGAAATAGTACTTATATCAGCCATTGTGGTTTTCATACCGTAAGCTCTGCTTACGTTATGGAATTTAGATGCTGTGTGAATTGACCGGCATATTTTTATACACCATAGTAGTACCATACCCAAGTCTAAGAATATTTGCAAAACGAGAAAGCATTTGACAAGTAAAGGGAATTGAGCCAAATATAAATATTATAAATTCGATAGTAACTCTGTCTGTCTGTCATGTTTTCACGCCTAAACAGCTAAGCGGATTTGAATGAATTTTGGTATAAAGATACATGGGGCTTTGGAGAAGGAAATAGGCTACTTTTTAGGTAGATACCACGCGTGCGATGCCGCGGGCAGCCGCTAGTTTAAAATAATGCTTGTAAAAATCATTAATATAAAAATATATAAGATTCTGTACTTCAAAAAGAAATAAAGAAACCTATAAGATCACTTCGTTGTCCGTCTGTTTGTCTATGTATCAATACCATTTTTTTATGACTTAAAAAAAAGGAGGTCTCTCAATTCGACCGTATATATTTTATTCGCGGATAATTTCATCGTTTATAAACCCATTTTGATTTTTGTTCAAAGGAAATATCCCAAGGGTAGTACCATGGTAAGGAAACCAGGATCTGATAATGGCATTCCAGAGAAATCGAGGGGAACCTTAGGAACCTTAGGGGAAATTATCTTAGGAACGTTTGGAGATATCGAGTCAAAATTAATTAAAATAACATCATTTACTGGTTTACGGTCTTTTGGAGATATAAAAAACCTAAGCTTCTAAGTCAACGCAATCAAAAAATACCATCTAAATACTGATATATCGACACTCCCCAGTATATCGCCCGCTCGCTTGGGTACTTCTCGCTGACCTACAATGAAATTTGGCAAGAAACAAGGTCTCGTAACATAAACAAAAGAATAAATCTGACAACAATTAATTTGTAACTATTTGCATAGAAAAACCTTTTCTACGATTGCTAACTTACATGACCGTCTTTCTTCTTCTTTCAGGTCTTTCGTGTAGATGACCGATTCGATGACTTCGATTTCAATGGAATACTTATAGAGATTTTAAATTTAAATTCAAAATTTTAAATTCAAAATAAGAATAATATTTTTTTTATCAATTCTCTGGGCAAAGGCAAACTCTCTCTTCCAATTCCTTCTTTCAGCCGTTTTCGATGGCATCGAGATCGTCACGCCAACGCGTCTTCCGCCTGCCCTTGTTGCATTACCCATTTGCTGGCACTCATGCTGAGACGACCTCTGCCCACCTGTCGTCACACATACAGCTGACGTAACTAGCCAAGCTCAATTTTAGCTTATAAATAATATATATTGGTGTGGGGCTAGATTAAAGCTAAATGATGTTGTGTGCATTTTCCATACACATTTCCATTATCAAGCACCAAACTACCGGACATTTCACACAGCATCATCTGGCCCCAAAGTAAGCACAGCTTGTGTTATAAGTACCACATGACTGATATACTTTTTTTTTGTAAATTCATACATATTATATATGTATATACATATATATATATATATATATATATATATATATATATATATATATATATATATATATATACATAGAAACATCCAGACCCGAGACAAATACTTGCAGATCTTACAAACATTTGTCCCGCGGCGGGAATTGAACCCGCAACCTTTTGCGTCTCAGCCGGACCCACTGCGCCACAGAGATCGTCAAATATATATATATATATATATATTATGAAATGCATACTGATTATTTACAACAATGGCATAATAAATATATAATAATAATAATAATAATAATACCGGACATTTCAAACATCATCATCTGCCCCCAAAGTAAGCAGAGCTTGTGTTATGGGTACCACATGACTGATATACTACTAATATACTTTATTTTTTTTCTAAATACATACATATTATACATAGAAACACCCAGACCCGAGACAAATACTTGCAGATCATACAAACATTTGTCCCGCGGCGGGAATCGAACCCGCAACCTTTTGCGGCTCAGCCGGACCTAAGCCCACTGCACCACAGAGGTCGTCTATATGTTTAACTAGTTGCTGCCCACGACTTCGCACGCGTGGTACCTACATAAAAAGTAGCCTATATCCTTCTCCAAGGCCCCATCAATCTCTATACCAAAATTCATCAAACTCGGTTCAGCGGTTTAGGCGTGAAAACGTGACAGACAGAGTTACTTTCAAATTTATAATATTAGTAAGGATGAGTGATATAAAAGACTGTCAGTATTGCATTTATTTTAGTTCATTTCAGTAGGGCGATCGCGCTATTTGCCAACGTATTTACCATTGAACGGAAATATATTGGCAGCGATTCTGATGAAGTTCTGATTTGGTTAATCTGGATGTCAAAATGGTACCGCGCTATTTTTTATGAACGGTTTAGTCCGGTTTAATCGTTGAATTCTCCAAAATAGAACCAAACATAAAACGTTAGAGTTTACAACCAAAGAGTATGCAATATCCTATAAGATTTACAACGACAATAATAAAATCTATTAAACTTTTTGTTAATTTTTTGGTTATGGCATCTGTGATCCTCTTGTTATCGTTGATCGATTGAGTGTGATTATTGTTAATATTTACACTATAATAAAAAACGGTTAGGTTTGTTTGTGTGTATGTTTTAACGTGTGTGAACCCTCTACTGTTGATTTGCCCTCTATTAGGGCTTAGGTAACTCGCGGCAACTAGCAATATGCGCGAATAGCCAAATTCCTGCTATCTGATACAATTTTTATTAAGCTGATTCGTCTGCTCTGAGCGTATTTTGACCTGTGAAGCAGCGGTAGTCTGTTTCATAGGCAGCGGCTGGCTTTTATATTGTCAGGTGGAGTGTGACCCACTAAATGGTGGCAGAGAACTAGATAATGGAACGTCTGTCGTCCGTTATATGGAACATTAGTCAAAATCGTGGGCCGCGAATGGACAGAATTAACACAGGATCGTGGCGCATGGTACCTACAAACATAGGGTGACCTAAGTTTGTTTATAATACCCAGAAACATTGCACGGTGAACATTGCACGGAAAGAACTTGTAAAGCGCACTTTGATTCTTTTACCACACTGGTTCAAAAGAACTAGTGACACGATAAGAAGAAGTGTTTTTACTTTAAACTAACACGTGCGGACGAGGTCGCGAGCGAAGCTGCTAGTATCTTGTACTTATGTCAAAATATGGTCAACTTCGATTGTAAACTCCACAAACTATAGGATGCTAACGCATGTAAACTCTATGATTGTCAAAAACGAAATTGATATTGTTTTTTTAGCTAATGGGTATTTATCGCGTAATACCTTTTCATTCATATTTATCTTCATAAATAATTTAAATTTCCAGATTTGGAATGATCAAATCATTCGATATTCAATCAATCAGAGTAAAGTAAGATCAAAATTGACGAGCCTTACTCTTTCTCAGCATCGTACAGGCGGTGGGCCTTCAATAAATGTAAAAAAAAACTTGAGTCTGTAAAATACATAACGTGTAAAAAATACACCACGAAAGTGTTTCTGTCTTTTCTATTTCTTAATGTATCATTTTTCCGACAGCAAGCCATGGTGCACTCGACGAGAGCCGCAGTTTGATGGTGCTTATTGAGGAGATGTGCGCCCACAGAGACAGATTTCTCACTCAGTCTGCGCTGAGACAAGCTGAAGCCGCGAAAGCGCAGGCTGATGCTGATGTAATAACAGCCAACGCCAGTAGACTACAGGCCGAAACAATGGCAACAGTATGCCAATTTTTAATATCTTTAGTGGCTGCAGTTCGTAATTTCTTAGGACAAAAATAAATAAACTATAAATTCGGATCCGGATTCGGATTCTTTCCAAATTTATCTGAACCCAAACCAATCCAACGTTATTTAGTTAGTAGAACTAAAACATTTGTTACGGAGCTTACGGAGTTTTTTTTAAGGCTGGCTTTTACATCAGGCTGTTATTCATAATTTAGTAAAACATTATTAGCTTGTGAGATTATAACTAATAGCAGACGGTCATAGAAAAACTTAAGGTTTCTTGTTGGCCTTCGGAATGTTTAAAACTACATTGACCACAGTAATGTTTATTTTCCCGCATGTCTATAACAATATCTAGGAAAATACAAAAATAAAACAATAATGACTACTTACATACTACAAATAATAAATGTAAATATGGTATGACACATTTCAAGGCACTTTTTTATAAAATATCGTACACACCAAAAATAAAATTTACAGATTATGATACTGAAAAGATACAGAGATTCATTTATAAAAATAATATTTATTCAATAAATTAACTAAATTATGATATTAGATCATACTCACAAATAAACGTACTTACTTGAAAATTTTAATTCATTCTGAAAGAATAAAGGCTTCATAATAATCAAGAATAATTTTCGTAAAAGAAAACATTCAACAATAAAAACATTAATTATGTTCATTATACATATTCATTGAACGTATCAGGAAGAATAATCTTAAGGCGCCAAAGTCGCCGCTGTTACAGCCTTGCTTGCTTAGTTGATTAGGACACTGGATGGTCCTTATTATCTCCAACCACCGTCTGGTACGAACCCATCGCGTAAAACAGAGCTATCAGAAGCTGAAAGATGTATTATATATAGTGCGCCAGTAGAGTTAACGCGGCATGATCTACAGTCAGTATTTAATGATGGTGTATGTAGCATGGGTTGTAGATACTACTAACACTTAACTTTGTCTCTACATCTATACCATCAGCACGAAGTGGAGCAGATATAAAAGGCTTTTCCACCAATACCGTAAAAAGATCCATAGAAAGACGATACTCTTCCACAAAGTTTCCTTCATATGAGAATGTGAGAGATCGTCTTATTCATTCATTTTTTCGTAGGTTGATGTTCGGCTTTCAGCCACATCTACCTTATACGCACTTTCTAAATGATCAAAGCAAATTCCGAGCATTTTCAGCAATCAAAACGGCTCAGAAAACAATCTGAAGTCTCTCGACACAAATTGAATTAAAAACGTTAGTTTGAAAGCGCTGTCAAAGATGACGCGATCCGGCAACGTTCCATCAACGTATTTTCCAAAATAGATCTAAATCGTTTCCGTTATAGTGATTAGCGCGGTACGAAATATGTCAAAAATAACGTCTTGACTTTGGTTTTGATTTGTATTAGCTTTGGTTCAAACGTTCATAATTACCGCGATCGCCCCCCTGTTTTCATCCTCTTTATGAGGGTTATTTTGAAAAATCTTGAAACACGTTTGCATTTATAATGCATTTTAAGTATCCAAACCAAGTTTTTAAGAAATCACACCACATGTTAAAAAGTTCCCATACAAACTTTGACACCCCATTTTACCTCTTCGTAAGGGTTATTTTTAAAAATCCTGAAACACACGTCCATTTATTGTACATTTTAATTATTCAAATCAAGTTTCAAGCAAATCGCACCAAGCATTAAAAAGATTCATACATTAGTTTTCACCTCTTTTCACCCACTTAGGGGTTAATTTAAAAAAAATCCCGCCTTATTGGGTAGTTTTGCTATAAAAGAAAGCTACTAAGTATCCAAATTTCAATTTTTTAGCTTCAGCGGTTTCGGCTCGGCGATGATGAATCTCTTTTAGTACTCATTTTACTCTTTTATATGAGTAAAAAGATTCTCTTTTATTACTCATTTACTCTTTTATAAGAATAAAAATAGTAATACAAGAGATTCATCATCGCCGAATGATGTAATAGATTACAAAAAAGGTATTATTCTATAATAAACAAAATAAGGTATTTGAAAAAGTATGAACGTATAAAGTGTTTATTTATTTATTCACTTCACCACCAATACTGCAACACTAGAATATATCACACTTAACCCGGCGAGCGTAAGGTTAGAATATGTAACTCAAAGCGCGCTAGTTGTGGTACACCCAGATAGATTATGTGTTGTTTTAATACACTATTATTTTTAATACTTATTTTCTTGAATACTAAACTGATACCTATTTACTTCTATATTTAACTTATTTAAGGGTGAAATAAAATATATATATATTATAGTCATTTATTTACGAAATTAACTAAATTATTAATTCCAACTTACATTAATTAGTTGAGGCACTTGTTGAGTTGCACTAACACTTTTTGACAAAAATATGAAAATAAAATAACATCACGTAATTTTTCTTTTAAACTAAACATAAAAACAAATGAATACTTTTTCACTTTCAAAACTTTCGTGAGTTGTACACATTTTGATAAATACGGATTTTACTCACGTATTATTTTATTGATGGAGGCACTGACACTGTTTCGATTCATCTAGAGAATCTTCATCAGGGTGAGTTAGATCCGCGCTCCGCTCGTTGCCGCTCGAGTTCACGGTTCGCACAATAGTGTGTAGAATCGAAACAGTGACGGTGCCTCCATCGACAAAATAAAACGTGAGTAAAGCCCGTGTGTATCAAAATGTAAATTAATACATATTCAGCATCATAATACTAATAAAAAAAAACTTATCTATCTTGATCTTGTGCAGTTTTCACAAACAAAAATGGCATGTTTCATACACAGATAACGGCTGCACTGGTAACAAACGTATTTAATCTTGCGGTATTTCTTTGTAGGACATATTTCACATCTCTTTATAGACCTGGATACTTTTTGTGGTGGTTCTTTTGAGGATTCGCATGCATGATTCATTCATCCCGTCATCCAACTCCTGCTCTGTCTCACTTTCACAGGTTCTTTTACTGACATTATCAACATTTGGATCACTACCACTATCGTTAGGAGAATTGGCTTCAGCTTCTTCTAAAAGACGTAATAATCCGTGTTGTTATCTTCGTACGACATTCTAGATTTCTAGATATCCTGAAAATAAATCAAAAACAATGCATAAAGTAATAAAAATATAATAAAATGTTTTGTTTCTAAATCGATACAAGTAGCGTAAGGTGGGTTTCACGCACCCGCTGACAGCTTCAACCACGTCTACACAATTCGCCGGGCGGCTGTCGGTCGACTAATACAATGGCAGTCGACGCTTCCGTACCTCCTCCCGCGCAGCTTCTCAGGCGCGCGAAGTGTAATAACAATTCGCTACTAAAATATCGATCGATATTTCATGGTCTGGGTGTACCACAATCAACCTCACGCTCGCCGGGTTAAATACAATTTACAGTTGTATCTATTACGCAATGCGCTCATACGAGAATTAAACATCTATTAAGAAGCCAGCATGTCCAAGAACTAATTATACCATATATATTTTTATGTGATATAAATGAAAACTCCGTCAACTTTCAATGATGATGATTATTGCATATTAACCTCATTTCATTATTAAATTACAAAGAATGCTAAATATTGCATTCTTTCATTATCATTAATTCATTTATTTATCATACATTATGATTACTAGTTTAATTAAAAACCAGAGATTGTCTACTGAATAGCGGGTCTAAAAATGGCTTGTTTTCTATCTAAAGGTCAATTTTGCCAAGAAGATCCGGATTAAACTCTTCTTTCTGCTTTAAGAGTATTACAATAACTGATTAGCATTGTGGCTGTCAATTAGACAAATGATCAAATTAATTGAGTTGTAATGTCATATTGACAAATATTCTCAGTTGGAATATTGTTGGATTGTATATTTTTATTTTATACAACATTTTATATTTATATAAAATCAGCGAAAAGTGTATGATTTAGAGATTGTAAATGAATACTGATAAGATAAATTGACTAAAAACTCTTAACGAATGAGCACCAACTCTAACGAAAAAGATCAAAGAAAAGCAACTGACGATGATAGTCACGTCGTTCAAATGGATGCAAGTATCACAAATGGTAGCGAAAACAGCAATACAAGCGTTGCTAATGAAAACAAAGATGAAATGTTGAATAGTGGGAGCGAAGTCGTCGTTAAAATAGATGATAATATACGTGTATATAAAGACTTGAAACGGAATAGAAATGATCCAAACTTCATGGGTTACGGTTTCTTTGGTCAAAATAAAGTACTACCAACGACATTGGTGTACATCCAAAGTAAGTAAGATAAAAGAGCCTCATTCAATTTTAAGGAAGAGTTTAGTTTGACCAATGGTAAACGCTGATTTGCTAACAAGCAAACATATGATATGAACATTTTGAACATAAGAACATCGATGATCTTAATGTCATCGATGGTCTGTTACATTTACATTTACGGTTTCCAGACATGCTTTGGGATCAGCCAAGACTAGGGTAAGGAAATGGTGTATTTAAGATGATCCTCTTAGGACGAATGCTCTTTATGCTCAGATGGATATTCAAGTTAATTCAGATTTAAAAGCATTTACTGTTAGAGAATTTATCTATCCAAAATTTAATACTTAAAATTATTAATTTATTATTGGATCAACTTCACATTACGTATAGGGGAAGTACCTCTGAAACAATTTTTAAATGTTTTGTGTTTCATTCCAACTTACGTATTCCAAGGCCTATTTTCTTTACGATAATACTAATACATAGTTTGCGAGCAAAAGACAGACGGACAGGCGGACATAACGAAACTACATGGGTTCCTTGTATACTTCGAAACCTTACAAACTAAGAAACACATAGTCTACCTACACGGACAGTTATATTTGTAATGCCAGCTTTTAATGAGATTGTAATGGAAAATAGTTGGTTAAAATAATCCTTATAATCTTACATCTTATTATCTCAATGTGCATGGTTCAAGTTGATCCGCGGGATCATCTATTACACCGTTTCACCCAGAGACCAACCACTTTTGCCCAAACACAACCAATTTATTTCTTGTTTGTACATAACCTTTAGCTTTGATTGTTGTAATACTATGCAATTAACCCAAAATAAATGTTATCCTTTGCTCCTCCGGGTTCTAAAGTTAATGAACACGATGATATTTTCTGACGGTTTCTTGATATTTTCTGGTCTTTTCAAATAGCTTCTCCGTAAAATAAGAATGATATTTATTTATACCGTTGGCAACTTAATATTTGAAGCTCTACCAATTGATTAACTAACCTACCTAATCATACCTAATCATATCTCTACGTACTCTCGTGACTTTTCGTGCAAAGTAGCACTATATTTGCTTGATCGCGTCTAGAACCTCGCCTTTTTGTTGCATCAGCTTTTCCATGTTGAACGAGTAAAATAAAGATCTTACTTGATATCGAGATACTCTATCCTTTTGCGGCGACTGACTGCAGGCCAGTTGTCGGTAGGCAGGGACTCTGAGCTCTGAAAGGCTCAAAGTCAACCTTATCTTAGATCAAAGCCGCATAGTTTGTACTTTTTTAAATGCTTGTGTTTTTAGTATCGCTACAGTCGGAGGGATCATTTCATCCCGTCAGATGATCTTGTTCAATTCCTCCACCACCATCCTCTACTTATTGTTATTTTCAGCTTGTCAGCAAATCATACCTGTATTCTACGAACCACTGGAGTACATGCCTTGTCAAAACGATTTTTTCAAATTAATTTACATTATAGATATTTTGATGATCTTAACAACTGTCGCTATTATTTTATGTGTTTATGTGTTTTGAGCACTGAGCACCGACAATTCTGGATGGAAACCTACCAAAATATTATTGTATAATTTCCGATCTGGAGTTAAATAAAAGAAAAATATTTTTTTTTGTCTGAAAACTTAGATGCGTAAAAAAAAGTTTTTAAAACGTTGTTTTGCGACATCACAGTTCGTGTGATACAGCACCTACATACAGCAATACGTACACCATCATATATAATTTACTGAAATATTTACATAAAGATATAAAGTGATAGTAATTCAAAGATTCGAGATATGTTCCAAAATAAGACCCTGATTGTCTGCTCCGTTGAGTGGGGTTTAGCAATGGGTGGCTGTCGCCTCGTCGAGTTGCCAGTTTGAAGATGCGATGGGTTCACACGACGAGATACCACATAACAACGGGTTCGCATGTTTCTTTACTGTGCTTGACTCCAACTTAACGCAGCTGATAACCTAAAATGTCAAGCCTGCTTGACATAACAGGCTTACTAACGCACAATATTTCAACCGATCCTTCACACGACATATAAACCAATAAGTAAACCAGCATCGACAGTGGCATAATGATGACGAAGGGAAATCTAGTGTGGGTTCAGGGTTATGCGTGTGTCTGTCGAGTGTTTGTATTTTATTGTAATTTCCAGCTATTCAAGCCCTGCCTGAAGGAAGCACTCCTTTGAACTATACTCCTGATAGGAATTCTTTCGTCAGACTGGTTTTCACAATTGTTTTTATCATGATCGCTGCCACTGCATGTATCAACATGACAGTTTTAATGATGTGAGTATATTAATTTATAAAGCTGTATTTGATTCCAGCGGGATCCTACCCGTCACTCAGTCGCGTGAACCCGTTGTGTGTTTGAACCGAACTAGTTGTGTGTTTGAACTAAACGGGTTTTGTGTTTGAACTGAATCAGTTGTGTATTTAAAATGAACCAGTTATCCTTTTGAAAATAAACAATTTGCGTGTTTAAACTGAACCAATTACCTCTTTGAACTAAACCAGTTGTGTGTTAGAACTGAATTAGTTATCTTATTGAACCAAACAATTTGCGTGTTTGAACTAAACCAAATTTGTATGCCTACTAATATTACTACTAATATGCGAAAGTAACTCTGTATGTCTGTTACGTATTTACGCCTAAACCGCTGAACCGATTTTGATGAATTTTGGTATAGAGATAGATGGGACCTTGGAAAAGGTCATAGGCTACTTTTTATGTAGGTAGCATACGCGCGAAAAGCCGCGGGCAGCAGCTAGTAGTTTATAGTTTTATATGAATAACTCCGTTATATATGTAATGTCTAAGCTGGATGTTTTTTTTTAATCTTTTGTTTTCTTACAGACCTGTTTTAGCAAATTTTTTCAGAACAAAGGGATTCATCCTTATGTTGGTAGCAATGTAAGTTTATTTTTACATCGTATTGTCCTCATAAATGTAAAAGTTTTTTGAGATTTGGGATTGTGGTTCAGTTTGTTACTCACTCAAGAATGAATACCAGAGATTAAGTTAGAATGAATTTAAAACTAAATATAAAAAAACGATTAATTGAAAAATACTAATGACTGGAGAGATCAAGGGCAAGCCTTTGCCCGCAGTGGGACACAATGGGCTAATCGTAATCGTAATCGTATCACAATATTGTCGAATTCATAAATGATAAAGTTTAAGTTCCGATGTAATTGTATAATATCGGTGGTAAGACTCAGAAAGAGACCGGTTTGATAGATACTCATACCACCACAGTGCCAAATATTCTGCCTCCAAGCAGTAGTGTTTCCATAATATTAGTAATATCTGTCATCGTATGGATGGGTGACCACAGCTGCATATTCATTTAAGCTTTTCCTTGCTATTCTTTCATAAATGCTTATGACTTATTGGTCTATTAATCGTCTCCAGATTTGAACCACTAAATACAAATGTAGTAGTAATAATAGGTATACTTACGTAAATCTAAGCTTAGTAGTTTCTTATGTAATAGAATAGAATAGAATAGAATAGAATAGAATAGAATAGAATAGAATAGAATAGAATAGAATAGAATAGAATAGAATAGAATAGAATAGAATAGAATAGAATAGAATATAATAGAATAGAATAGAATAGAATAGAATAGAATAGAATAGAATAGAATAGAATAGAATAGAATAGAATAGAATAGAATAGAATAGAATAGAATAGAATAGAATAGAATAGAATAGAATAGAATAGAATAGAATAGAATAGAATAGAATAGAATAGAATAGAATAGAATAGAATAGAATTTATATTCTATTATTTATAGAAAGTACCTTATTGCACACCAAAAATACATTACACTGGTATAAGAAGCAATGATTAGCTACACGGTAGTACAATGGGCGGTCTTATCGCTAGATAATCAACATAGAGATAGAAATCAACATAGCTGAATATGGGGTTATCAAAATAATATGAGTGATTTATGATAAAAATAATATGTACATACATATTTACAGGATAACAAAAAGTGAAATACAGCAATACCTAATATTACCTACAAAAATAAATTAAATAATAATAATACAATAAGATAAACTAAATAAACTAATACATACATAAATAAATATACCAATATAACGTAAGGAAACAAAACAATACATAGTTAACAACATGACAAAGAGTGTCCCTTGACCATAGATTTAAAGATAGTATGTGATTTGGCGCGTCTAATAGTATCTGGCAGTGCGTTCCATAATTGAACAGCCTGTTCTGTGAAAGAATTTGCATAGTATGAGGAGGTGTGGACAGGTGTCGTGAGAAGAAGAGTATCAGAGGAGCACAAGGATCGAGAATGGGAGAGGTGGAGAAATTAGAAACGTTCTTTGAGATAGGAAGGTGTTGTAGGATTAAAAAGAATATTATGTAAAAAGTTCAGAGAATGCAAATTCCGGCGAAAGCAAATTGGTAACCACGAGTTTTTTTCGGAATTCGGAGACATGACCAATATTTGCGCAACCCAAATATAAATCTAATGGAGAGATTTTGAAGGCGCTTAAGTTTGTTAAGTTGCTGTTCAGTCAAATCTAAGTAGTCTAATATTCGAAGAAGGAGTGACGTGTGTGACTGTGTAATACCTACTCATGTTTATGTTTAAGTACATAAGCCAGTCTACCGTAAAAAAGAGAAAGGGTAAGCTAACACCATAGGTACACTTGCGCCGCGCCGCAAAATCCATAGCAGCGAAACCGCAGTAGTTTGTTGCACTGTAACAAAATCACTAGCCCAAAACCATCCAAGAAATTACGCGGGAAAGAGACGGAGTCATTGTCAATTCTATGCGTTAGAACAGGCAGTTTCGCTTCTGTTTCGCTTGTCAGACAACAGGTTCGATTCAATCAGATATAATATCGGATCGGATACAATCTGATAAGAAATGCATGATGGGGCTACTGCGTTTCAGCTGCTATGGTTTCGCAGTTGCTATGTCATAGCGCAACTACGCGTAGTTCCGCTATTGCAGGTTTCGCGATTCAGGTGTTTATGAATGCTTGAATAATTGTTTTTTTTTCTAGGGTTCTGATGGTTAGCTTAAACTATGCCATGGCTTGTTCGGCTTGCACCAGAGTAATGCCTTGTAACATAATTTGTCTCTTTTTGGCGGTAAGAATTTTCTTTTATTCCTTCCCAGATTTTTGTTTGCATTACTCACCTTTTTTTGTTCGTTCCTATGCAAACTTTAACAACCCTTGCGAGTTTGAAATATGTAGTCTAAACGATTTTAATTAAACAATGTATCGAAACAAAACCATTTTTATCATATTGATCATTGATAACTCGCACAAAATTTATTCTTTTTATCGTGTAACTAGTTACAAAGGCTTCTTTTGTGCACAATACTAATAATAATAGTGCGATAACTAGTGAGAAACAAGCCGCCACTAACTATTCGTTTCTTCATTGAAACAGTAGGTATATCATCCTCATCTTCTACAGCCCGACATCACCCACTGCTAGGCATAGGCCTCCCCTTAATTGTGTCATTCCTTCCGGTTCTGTGGCAAACTTATCCATGTTCAGCTGGTTATACTTCGCAACCATGTTCATTTGTTTTTAATAACCCATGAAGCAAAAAAACGTGTGCAATTCACACGTGGTAAAAGTGAAACCTTCAATAAACAAACGTATAATACGTGCACGTATACAAAACACCACGGTTGTTGTGATGCCTTTTCAAAAGCTTTGTACAACGCTTGCGCGCACTAACACGTAATAATAAACATGTATCTATCTCATTTTCGCTCACGTTTAGTTTTATGAATTTATGTGTCTATTTCTTTATACTGTCGCTTTTTCGTTTCAACTTTCAAATCACAACGATGCTAAAAAAGTTTTCACTTCAAAAACAGACGATGTCAAAGTTTAATTGTGTATCTGTGTATGTGTTTGCCTAACTCTTGCATTGTAGCACCCAAACGGATGAATTTATTTTGATTTAGTTTTTTTATATTAAGGCCGTTTGTTCGTAATTGTTCTTAGCTATCAGACAAAATATGTTCAGCTATTTGAAGGTCTAGTTGATAAAGGGACGTGAGCAAATTCCACAGGTCCGGTTGATTTGAATTTGGTATTTGTTACTTTAACCATATTGCAAGAACATACTTGACCTTGAACTTATGCTGCAGCTGCAGACCTGGAATCAGGTTAACCGACTTCTCACCAACTTACAGCAGACGTGTTTGGGCTCATTTGATGAGACTCAATAAATAGTTTGTAGATAGTGTAATAAACTATACTAAGGGATACAATAATGTTTTTAATAAATTATCTCTTATCACAATATTCATTATATCACAATGTATATATAAATAACAAGTAGGTATGTACTAACACTAATTACAAGTTAACAGCACGACGATCGGAACACTTCAGTCCTCCGGTACGACACGTCACGCGCTTTAATACGAGAGTTTCTCGTAAATAACATGATGGCCGCAAGTCGAATGATATCGCCTGATGTCGTGCCGGAATTCGTTCAGTGACTCCCGAAACTTAAAACATTTAGTAATAGTACCTGCTAATCGATACATTAATGTTTGGAACCTTACAATAGCATATCGATAGATATTCTTTTTTATTGGTATTTATTTCACAGGTCTTTGGCATGAGTATGATGTGCTGCTATTTCACCGTATGGTACGATACGAAAGTCATCTTGTTAGCCGTTGTTTCAACCGCCGGTGTCGTTCTGGTGTGCCTCTGTTTAGCCTGCACTAATGTAAGTAAAACACATTAAATATATACGATGAACTAGCTGCTGCACACGGTTTCGCACGCGTGGTACCTCAATAAAAAGTGCTATTTGTCTTTTTCCAAGGTCCTTACTATCTCTATACCAAAATTCATCAAAATCGGTGCAGGTTTAGGCGTGAAAACGTAACAAACAGACAGAGTTACTTTCATATTTATAATATTAGTATAGATTAAATGTAAGTAGATTTATACAATTCAATCTTGGGTCTATACAAGACTCCTGTTCCGGCTTCTTTCGCGCCTGAGGAAAGATTAAATTAGCTTGTGATATATCACGTAACTGAAGCTATAATTTCCGTACCAGTTAATCTTCCCGCACTCGTAAGAAGATCTTGTCTAGGCCTCATCATTGGTCCTCTCACTCGCACAATACTAATAGCATTAATAGGTAAGTGACGGAATATACTTTGACGAACTCTGTAGCGCAATAAGCCAAGACCCGGCTGAGACGCAGAAGGTTGCCGGTTCGATTCCCGCCGCGGGACAAACTTTTTTATGATTTGCAAGTATTTGTCCCGGATCTGGGTGTTTCTATGTATAATATTTATTTATTTAGAAAACTAACACCTAAAAATACAACAAAACTAAAAAAAACAGAGCCTAATAAAGGTTTGGACATTGGACACTGATGGACATTTCCACAGCTTTTATGCCCCAAAGTAAGCAAAGCATGTGTTATGGGTACATGACTGATATATTACTTATATACTTACTTTTTTTGCAAATAATTGCGTCTGCGTCTCAGCAAGCCTTCGCTCACTGTGCCATAGAGGTCATCATCATTAAAGTTGGTCCTGGGATCGATCCAACTACCTACATAATACCCTCTATTTTATAATCACATAATTATCTAGCCGGGCGCTATGTATAATCTGTCCTTGTCATTTTAATGGCAAAGAATAGAGATGGCAATATATTAAAACAGTTCATTAGCTAGTGTGTTTATAAAATAGACTTTAAGAGCTCATAATTAAGTTTTTATTTTCAATACTTTGGCCAGTTCTACTAAACATTTTGATAAACTCGGGTTTCACGTATTATTTAGTCGGTGGGAGGCACCGACTCTGTTTTGATTCATCAAAACTGATTTATGAAAATGTATAGCACAAGTCACGGACCGCGCATCAAACTTACTCTGATGAAGATTCTCTAGATGAATCAAAACAGTGTCGGTGCCTCCATCGACTAAATAATACGTGAGTAAAACCCGCGTTTATAAAAAGCATTTTTTTTTCAGTTTGACTTTACAAAATTCATGCTTTTCGTAGTCGTTATAGCAGCTACCTTTGGACTAGTGGCCATAATATGTACGCTGTACATGGCTATCTCAGGAAACTATATTAAAACAATGCATCTCGTGATTCTGGTTGTGGGAACTATCATTAATGTAGTCGTAAGTATTTTTATATATAGTAAATGTGTAATCAAGATTAAATCAATGTTAACTCAATGTTAAATCAATGTAAAACTAATGTCTAATCAATATTAAGTCAATGTTATATATAAACATATCTTTTTCTTCTTTCGTGTAAATTTTCTCTCATAAAAATTAAATATGCCTCGACCAAAATGTTGCTGCCGCTATAGCGGCGTCCGAGGCGGTATTGAGGTCAGCTCTTGTGCTGGAGGAGGGGCAAGTAGGGCAATCAAGTAGATGAGACATAGTTTGGACGGGAGCACCACAATCGCACTGTACACGTGACTTGTCTAGCATTCCCCACTTACACAAATCGTATATGCATCTACCCACTTGTGCTCGCAGTCTGTGGAGGGATTTCCAGATTGCGTAAGGTTGATCATTTCCTGGTGGTAGTCGCTCATCAGGGCTTATAAGATAAAGAGGAGGGGCATATTTAAATTTAACCATATACAAACATGTTTGTAAGATTAAAAAGACAAGAGGGCAAAGTTCGACTTTTCCTCAACGGCGTTGTCAACGGCTCAGCTATCGTGACCATAAACAAGTGCACGAAATTAGTGAACAGAATAATTAATAAATAAATTATTCCACACATTTCACACAGCATCATCTGGCCCCAAGATAAGCAGAGCTTGTATTATGGGTACCATTATGACTGATATACTTTTTTTGTAAATGTATACTTATTAAACATAGAATCACCCAGACCCGAGACAAATACTTGAAGATCATACAAACATTTCTCCCGCGGCGGGAATCGAACCCGCAACCTTCTGCGTCTCAGCCAGAATTTAGCCCCCTGCGCCACAGAGGTCGTCATAGTTTCGTTTTAGGATTCCGAAGTACTCAAGGAACCCTTAAAATTTCGGCACTATAATTTGTCTGTCTGCCCGCCCCTAATAAAAGTAATCAAAAAACTCTGTTCACAGTCTATTAGTCTTTTAGTTCTATTAATTATCGTGATGCTAATTTGCACATTAGTGTTATAAAGTTTAACCTTTGTGAAAACGTTTGTGAAAGGGTACTCTTCAAAGTGGGAATGTTTTTTTTAATATCCCTTCATGTTACCTATCGTTAGATATATGTATTTAGGTCTTTTCGTGATATTACAAGATTTTTATGTTTGATTTTCGATACATATATTAGACATATTACATTACATATTACATATTATATATAGACAAGCCTATAGAGCCCCTGAACCGTCTTTTGGGCGGGCTAAAAATAATAAAAATAAAGCTAAAAATAATTCCTGCATAGTAGCATATTAAGATAAAATTACATATTAATAATTACATTTTAAAAACTAAAAAGAAACCGACTTCATTGAATGAAATTTGAGCCTATAATACATTTATAGTGGAAAGTAGATTTATTTTGTATACATATAATATGGGCAGGCCAAATAAACGCACCGCTCCAATGAGACAGCGAGGTATCGAAGTACACGAAAACATCATCGATGTATAGGTAAAATTTTTAGATTTTCGTTGATTTTTCAGCTCGACCGATTTTGATAAAGTTTATATGGGACCATCTGTGAAGTATACCCTTTCAAAAATAAAAGAATTTTCCAAATCGGTTCAGCCGTTTTCGAGTAATCGGTGTGAACATACATATAAAAAAAAATAAAAAATATAAAAAAAAAGATTCCTACAAATTGAGAACCTCCTCCTTTTTGATAAAATCGGTTAAAAACTAAACAGAAAACCGACTTCATTGAATAAATTCGAGCACATAAAAATACAACCAAATTGTGAAGTCTCTAAAAATGTTTTTAACGCTTTTTAGTACTTTATCGTTTTTCGAAATTCGTAATCACCACTGGAAAGTCACAGGAAAGCAAAATATCGAAATTTACTTGGATGTCAATTTATTCAGTCTGTTTTGATTTGAAAACTAAACGACTCCGACGATTTTAATAAAATTTATATGAGATCAATAATTTATAGGAGTTTGTTCCACTTTATTTATATATAATATAAATAATTTTATAAAATAGCAAATAACCTTTTGTATGGAAAAAATATTTTTTTACTGCCATTGGAAGACTCTCTGCTCGATAATTGAAGCATTAATAGTAATACAAGATCACATGTATTTTCAATATTTTGCCTCGTACTTCCTCGTTTCAAAATATTTTTAAAGTAACTGTTAGTTGTATATAATTATGAAATAATGAAATATTCGGTATATGCCACGTTCGTAACTATAATTTCATAACTAGTAATGTATCCGGATTTTTTTTTTCACTGTTATTTTTTTCATTTTTACAACGAGAACTTCTTATTTATGTATGGTCTCCTGATACTCTGGACAAATTAGCGACCAGACAGAGTAGAGTCAGGAGAAAAAGTTAAATCAAATCGAAACCAGTTAGTTAGGTTATATTAGAGGATAGAAAACAACACGCAAGGCAAGCGAGCAAAGCGAGCGTGCCGCGGCAGCGGCCGCCGAAGCGCCAGAAGTGCCATAAAAATAGAAAAAAAGTCTTGTCTAAAACTGGTTATGAAGCAGTGACAAACATCCTGATACATAACTAGTTATGAAATCTTAGTTACGAACGTGACACAATGGAAATATTCAATAATCGTATAATATTCAATAATCATCTTTTCCTAAAGTTTAGTTTTAACTTGCCGCTTACACTAATAGGCGGAGCGTAAGTTATTTAAAACATTACCCGTAGAACTTTTTAGAATAGAATAGAAGAATAGAAGAGTATTTGAATGTTTTCTGATAAAAAAATCGCGATTAGAGCGCTGTAAATATCTGTCAAAATCATTTGATCAGGGAGTCTCCTTAAGGCTCAGTGCGCATTGCGGATTAATCCGTGGCAATTTTTTGAGCGCACGCACTAGCGGAAAAGATCGCATTGTAATTTATATACCTCAGAATAGCACTGATTAAACCGCGCGGATAATTTCTTTAGTGCGGGCCAGCCCTAAGTGTTTGGCCAGACTGGCAGAGCGGTGCGGACAGCGGCGCGGGTGCGAAAACGCGCGCATTTGTGCCTCTCCGCAGTGGAGCGCGGTTTCGTTCCAAGTGTTGTCGTGACCAGTGTTTCTCAAAATATAATATGGATGGAGAAGACTTATTTTTACTGAAAAATTCTTCATTCTTCTTTTAAAATTGCCTTTTAAGGCATTTTTTAAATGAAATGAAAAATTGCGAGAGCAAAGTTTTATGGTGTTATTTTATTCTACAATCTTAAATTAACTTATATGTTTTTGTATTGAAGTTGTTTCGACATCCACAGTGCAGGGCGTGCTTGAATAGCACTTATTAATTTTTCTACATTAATTTGTGAAGACGCCATCATAAGAACGCGCGCGGCTAGCTTGAGAACCAGTTTGAGATCCCCGCTCCTGCGCAGTTTGTCGCTTGACGCCCGCATTTTCCCTGCGGCCACTTGTATGAACGAGCTATGGCGTGATTAGCCCGCGCGCTTCCCGCACCAAATAGCCCGTGCCGCTTCTCGCGTCCGCCCCGCACCCACGTGTCCACTACGGGCACTCAAGTGAAGCTCTTATGTTTGAGTTTGACGCACCGTGCACGCCCCGCGCCCGCGTTTGCTGTCTGGCCAAGCACTAAAGGTGAATGCACATATAGCCCATATAGATTTTTTGAAAGAAAAAGGCTTTTAAATTAAAAATCATTATTTGGAACAAGTATATCTTACACAAATGATTGTTCCAGGTTCTTATTATAGAACTTCAAATGATTCTTGGTGGAAAAGCCGTGGAAATTGGTGAAAATGACTATGCACTCGGAGCGTACTTACTGTATACCGCTATCATAGACATATTCCTGAAAATGGTACAGTTAATAGGCATATTACAAGAATAAACTGACGACTGATGTTTTTTTATTGTATTTATGAGAACTTTGAATAAATTATATTTCTTTACCTTTTTATAAATTTCTTTATATATAAAAAAGCAGATATTTAACAATTGGTGGAATTTGCAATAGAGCAAAAAGTGTTTTGGGAAGACATGGTAAAAAATTGCATAATTGTAGTACTTAGATAATATAACTAACCTTTTCAACCCCTTTATACATCTTCATAGATCTGAGATACTAATGATCTGGGAGTTTGAGGTGTTCCATTAGAAAAACGAATGTGAAATGGTAGTAATGTCTTCTCACTCGCACAATAATAATAGGAATATTATACGGGTGAGAAGACATGAGTAGACATGTACATAAAATAAGTTATATAGTAAAAAGTTATTCGTTGTAAACTAGGCTAGGCCTTTCATGAAAAAACTGGGAATGAAAATTGCATCAAGTGCAAAAACTAAAATAGAAAAGTATATAAAGTCCAGCCCATAGCTGGATAATACGCTGGAAATACGCTGAAGGTAGAACTGTTAAATTGGTATGTTGATAATAATTCTGTGGCCCATGTTCTTTTTTTACTTCTAATTTATATTCTATGGAACATGGTATTAGACGTGGGCGCACGTATTAGCTGAAAAATTCTCATTAAAAATGACATACTTCAGAATAGACTTAGGAATAGTGCGGTTTAAACCGTGCGGAATAGTTTGATAGTGCGTTCTAGGCTAGGCATAGGCTACTAATGCGTTTAAAAATGTGTAGATACTTGTACCTATTCTTGATAATTAACACTATGGTAGTAAATACACTTTTTTACCCGAAGTTATCAATGATCAAATTATTTGTTTCGGAATACAAGCTTTTAGCACCATTTTGAAAGTACAGACATTCTTCTTCTTTTAACGAGACATTGGCCAATTCTAGCTACGGAGTTTAAGGACCATTTAAAGCTCCTAAACATTAAAAAAATACCGGAGCCGACAACTCAACTCTGCCCATGTTTAGGAGTCCAAAGTAAAGCAACCATTTCAAAATACGTTACGGGGAACGGTAATTTATCTGTTTCCAAATAGAAACCAATCTTATATGGCTGTTTTATTTTTATTCTATCAATAGCACAATGGAAACCAGGATCTGATGATGGCATCCCAGAGAAATCGAGGGAAACCTTCGAAAAACGTAGTGGCGACTAGTGCGTTTGTTATTTTTTTTCATTAAGTATTCTAAGGCACTACTATTTAATGAAGGTATGGAGTTGATCTGATGATGGAGCCGAAAGACAGTCGAAGGAACTCCTTAACGATTTACAGTAATTACCTGGTGTTTAGGCTTGATTAATTTGTATTGATGAGAACTTTACATCTACATGGGTTGTGACTGTCATTAGGGGCCTGGTGATGAAGAAGAAGGACAGTCTAGGGTTTTTTTTTACTTTTTAGTATCCTGTAATCGTTTTTTTTTTGTTAAATATTATAATGAAACAGATTGTACTCGTACATGTATCTGTAAACAGTATTCTACCTTCGCACAGTTCTAAGTTCAACAAAGTATCCGAAGCAAGAGGCGGTCCAACCTTCAGGATTCAATTTCCCCTCCCGTATATCTTGCAGTCTAACTTATAACTTGTATATTTATGAAGGAAATTTCGTGGTCTGTTATATTTATTACAAAGCGGGGATCGGGATAGAAATTACTAGGAAATTAGTTTAATATTGGGTTATTTAAAGGATGTAAAAGTATTTCTTGAATACTGAGAGCACAGGTATAAGAAGATGAAAAATGCTAAATGAAATATGAAATATAAGTATGAATTCAAATACAAAATAATCACTTTACATCTAAAGATAATTATCATAGAAATAAAATGTATGTTTTCAAATTCAGTTCCTTGTTTATTCAAAAGTTTTTTTTCATCTCCTTTGAATCTTTTTGGCCAGCATGGACACGTTAAAAATACGAGTAGTTATGGAATGAGTTCCGCCGTGGTAGCAGTGCGGCGCAAACTGCACGCAACATCAACGTAGTGAGCTTAATCAACGACGTAGTGACAAACTACAAACTCACGGACCGTAATTAGTTTAAAAGCTTCTATTCTGGAAATATTGTTTTTAAAAAAAAAAGCCACTTGTCGCCCGAAACTATGGTCGAAATAAAGGCGATTGTGGAAACTGACGACTGAATTCTGAGGAGAGCGGCTCGTGCTCAATTCAAAGCGGACGTGTTACTTTTACTCTCTATAAGAAATATTCATAAAGTGTGCAAAAAGTTACTAAAAAGTTAAAAGTTAGTTAGTAACTAAAGTCAAAACTTATTTTTATTTGCTTGGTATTGTTCCCGATAAACGTACCCTAAAGTAAAATTTATTCGATCCACATTTAAAAAGTTATCGTCGAATATCTGTCCAACGTTGAACAATTTTCGTATTAGTGACCCTCATTTAAATTAAATAGTGCAGTGAAGTAGAACAGTGAATTATACGCTGTGTGAGTCATAGACCCTGTTTGTCTGCTTGCGTCTAGTTTTGGCCGATACTGAGGTATTATTTCAACTTACGCGTCATAAGGCTTCTTGGTCGAGTCGTGCGCTGCTGCATCTTAAAGTCTAGACAAGGTGCTTCAAGTCTATGCAAGTGTAAAATTTTGCTTTTATTTTTTTTTGTTGCTCGTGCTCACTGCATTGCTTATTGCTTTAAATTAATTCACCCGTGCAATATTAAGAAAAATGGTTAAATGTACGGCATGTGGTAAATATTCCTCTGCGTCGGGTGTCGCCGCTTTTAGCTCGTGTCCATCGCTATATCACAAAGCGTGTGTTGGCTTTGCGGATACTGCCTCAACAAGTAAGGATTGGGCCTGCCCTGAATGTAGAAATAGGATAAGACTGAAAAAAGGCGGTGACAACAGCAGCACTCCAGTAAGAGGCGTATGTGGTACCGTGGAGCAGGATAGCACTCGTCGTCGTGAGGTGACTACCACTGGTATGCCACCAGCACTGCAAGCCTCCATTATGCCCGACGTCGAAGTTCAGGATCTACGCCGTGAAATGGCTGAATGCCTTAAAGAAATGCGTGAGTTTCGAGTTCAGGATCTGCGCCGTGAGATGTCTGAATGCCTTAACGAACTGCGCAAGTTTTGAAAGGAAATGGCAGATTTTCGAGGCTCAATGGATGAATGTGCGAATGGATGAGCATGAAAAGAGACTCGATGTGGTTGAACAGAGGAGCATTATGCCGCCGGCTGAGAGCTACACTGAGCTGGAGCGCACTGTCGCCAGACTAAAACTAGACCTTAATGAACGGGATCAAGAGCTCTTGCAGTCAGACCTGGAAATAGGACATTTCCCCGAGGAGAAAGGGGAGAATGTTCTGCACACTGTAATTGTACTCGCCGCTAAGCTAGGTGTAACGGTTGAAGAGCGTGACGTCGTTTTTGCGGAGCGCGTGGGAATGGCGCAAGGCGCTGGAATAGCGGGCGAGGCACTGCGCGAACGCCGAGTGGTAGTGCGGTTTGCGCGAAGACATATGCGTGATCAGATGATTCAAGCAGCGCGCGTGCGTCGCACGCTGACTGCCGCTGACGCTGGCAGAGCGGCGAACTCTGGCTCTCGGGGCCGTATCTTCATCAATGAAAGGCTGACGCATGCTAATCGTCTGCTCTTTTATCGTGTCCGTGAGGAGTGTCGCAAACTCCAGTGGCGCTTCTCTTGGACAAAGCGTGGCCGCATATATGTGCGTCAGTCCGACGGAAAGGCAGCTCATCACATACGTCATGAAATAGACTTTACAGGGGTTTTTGGGTCCAGTCATGTTTGAGAGGGCTACCAAATCATGATCTTTGTATTGGGTATTTAACAATTCTTTTTTATGGTTTTGTTTCCTGTTTTGTTTTCACTGTGTATTTATTTTATTTTTAATTATAATTTGAATTTATATACTCTTCAATATTTTAGGTACTGCGTCTTTCTATATAGCACTTGTTTATACTGTTACGGGCTTTTAGTTTCTTGTAATAATTTTGATTTTTGGTAAGCTACTAAAGGTCGGTTTGTACAATCCAGGTTACCTTGGCACAAATCATGACAATTTTGTAGCCTCGGTAATACGGCATGATTTGGATATTTTGGCTATAAATGAAACATGGCTTAGTTTGGATCAGGACGGTCGAGCGCCAGCACTGTCTGGCTATCGTTTGCGTCACACTCCTCGGGGTAAAAGGAAGCGTGGAGGAGGAGTAAGGTTCTATATAAAGCGGGGTGTGGGTGCGCGAACTTGGCAACATCCGGTTGATCCATTACATGCACAGGTAGAACAATTTTGGCTAATTGTCTCAATCAATGGAAAGAAACTGGCGATAGGCACATCTTATAGACCGCAATGGATTGGTGTTGATTAATTTTTTAACGCCATAACTGACTCAATAAACTCATTACCCGCCTATGAAAGCTTGATATTTTTGGGGGATTTTAATGAAATCCAGGTTAAATCTAAGTTTCGACTTGTTTCTCGATTGTTTTAAGCTCTCACAAGTAGTAACTTCATCCACTCACTTTACAAAAAATTCTGAGTCACTCATTGACGTAATGTGCACTAACTTACAGGCGAAAACTGTAGTGTTGGATCATGTGGGTAGGGTTCATGGACACTGTATGATCGTATGCAAGTTTAATATAAAGCGGGAGAAACTCGTACCAGTTACTTTGACGTATCGGCCACTTAAGGATATCGATTTGGATCAATTTAATAAGGACGTGAAAAGTATCAACTGGGATTCGTTATCGGCTGTCGCAAACATTAACGAAATGGTTCACATATTTAATTATAATCTTCTCCTATTATTCGACTTACATGCCCCTGTTAAAACTGTTGTTGTGAAATCCCGCACCTACCCTTGGATAACTGATACAATTAGGTTAATAAGCTGCGTGACGAAGCTGCAGCGGAGTACCATAAAACTAAATCTTCTGGCAAGTGAGAATACTACAAGAGTCTCAAGTCCACTGTTAATCAGGCACTCTACCATGAAAAACAAGCTTATTTCAATTTTAATATTAATAACAATCTTCATAACTCAAAGGCTCTTTGGAAAAATCTTAAAAGCACTCTCCTTCCAAAAAACCCCATAGAATTACCCCCCTCTTTTCATGAACCCAACATTATTAATAATTATTTTCTTGATATTCCTCTTTAGGTCCAACAAGTTTAGTGATGCTATTTTTCATATAGATCCAATAAGTGTTGACCTTATCTTAAATATCATCAAGAGATTAAAACCAAATGCTGAGGGGTCTGATCTTATTAACTTGAATATGCTCAATATGACCTTGCCCATCACTCTTGAAGCAGTTGCGGCTTTGATAAACACTTCAATTATTACATGTACATATCCTGATGTCTGGAAAACAGCAATCGTGCGTCCTCTAACTAAAAACTCAAATCCCGTTGCACTGAAGGACCTCAGGCCAATAAGTATATTACCGTGTTTATCAAAAATTCTAGAAAAAGCTATTTGTGCACAGTTAACCTGACTACCTTGAGGACAACTCTATACTTCCTGAAATGCAGTCAGGCTTTAGAAAAGGGCGAAGTACAGTAACCGCTCTTCTGGATGTAACTGACAACATTCTCTGTGCGCAGGATGAGGGTATGTGCACATTACTAGCACTCCTAGATTTCTCGAGGGCTTTTGACTCTTTGAATATTGAACTTCTCATCGCCAAGCTTGAATACTATGGATTTGATAACAGTGCTTTAAAATGGTTTGAAAGCACCTCACAAATCGTAGCCAGTACGTAAGCCTAGTATCTGGTTCTTCTACCAAGCAATCCGATAAGGTGCTCCTTGGCCGAGGAGTACCGCAGGTATCGATTTTAGGTGCAATACGTTTTATCTTGTATTCAGCGGATTAGGGGCAATGTATAAAACATTGTCAATTTCATTTATATGCCAACGATACACAAGTTTATATTTCCTGTGAGCCTTCTGAAATCGACAATGCCATCACTAAACTCAATGCTGATCTGGAGAATATTGCTCTCAGGTCAAGGAACAACGGTCTCTTATTGAATCCCACAAAAACGAAGTACCTAATTTTTGGTAGTAAATATCACTTGGCCAATGTTAGTCCATCAGTAGCTGTTACGGTTATGGGTGAGGCTATTGAACGGGTCTTTAAAGCTCGTAACCTTGGACTTGAACTGGATTGCGCCCTTCGTTTTGAAGAACACATTGCAGAGTCTGTCAGAAACTATTTTTATAGGCTAAAAGTACTGTATAAAATGAGGCCATCGGAAGTACTTCGAGTTAGGCTGGTGGAGTCTTTGGTGTTGTCTAAGCTAAACTATACTGATATTGTTTTTAGCCCGCGGCTTTTGGCTAGGACACAAAGACTCCTTCAACGGGTACAGAATGCTTGTGCTCGTTTTTGTTTCGACATTCCATTTAGGGGTCACGTGAGTCCATTTTTGAACGCTCATTCAATATTAAAAATGAAGCATCGTCAAAAGCTTCACTTAGCATGCCTTCTATTTGGGGTTATGAAGCACAACGCGCCCAGGTACCTTTACGATAAGATAGATAAACGATCCAGCTTAAGGTCCTGTGAACCTCGCCAACACTCGGCGCAGCTCTCAACACAGCATCACAAGACATCTGCTTTTAAAGGCAGTTTTCGCTACGCTGCGTCGAAGTGTTGGAATAACATGCCGCCGCCGATAAGGAACCTGCAGAGTATAATAGCTTTAAAAAGAAATTTAAAATGTATTTATTTGTCTGGCAAAAAGCGCAGGAAAGCCTTCTGTTGGATACAAGTGCTATATAGTATATATACTGGTATCTATAAGTACTGTTATAAGTAGGTACTAAATATGATATATTAGCCTTCTGGTTCCCAAAGTGCTAATTCTGTGACTGTTTTGCCTGGGTTGGGGCTAGATGGTCAAAGTCAAAGTCAAAAAGTCAAAAGATGATTTATTCAATACAATCACAAGGATCACTTTGAAACGTCTTACATACTAGGTGAATTTAGGTGCCAATTCATCCTAACCCAAGCTCGAGAAGAATTGGCAAGAAACTCGTCTTGGTCCTAGCGCTTTTTTATAATGATCCATCTTATAACTACCTTAACTACGAAATACAAATACAAGAGAGTTTATACATTTCAAGTGTGTCGGTTAACTGTCTGACGGCAGAGCGACATGAGGCCATGCATTCTTATCAATAACTAGAGGTTGCGTGGTGCGCGAGCTGTATACAGCTCGCGGGTTTAACCCCTAAAAACCCCTACAACCCCTAAAAATCCCTACAACCCCTAAAAACCCCTACAAACCCTAAAAACCCCTACAACCCCTAAAAAACCCTACAAACCCCTACAACCCCTTAAAACCCCTACAACCCCTAAAAACCCCTACAACCCCTAAAAACCCCTACAACCCCTAAAAACCCCTACAACCCCTAAAAACCCCTACAACCCCTAAAAACCCCTAAAAACCCCTACAACCCCTAAAAACTCCTACAAACCCCTACAACCCCTAAAAACCCCTAAAAACCCCTACAACCCCTAAAAACCCCTACAAACCCCAACAACCCCTAAAAACCCCTACAACCCCTAAAAACCCCTACAAACCCCAACAACCCCTAAAAACCCCTACAACGCCTAAAAACCCCTTCAACCCCTAAAAATCCCTACAACCCCTTAAAACCCCTACAAACCCCTACAACCCCTAAAAACCCCTAAAAACCCCTACAACCCCTAAAAACCCCTACAACCCCTACAAACCCCTACAACCCCTAAAAACCCCTACAAACCCCTACAACCCCTAAAAACCCGTACAAACCCCTACAACCCCTAAAAACCCCTACAACCCCTAAAAACCCCTACAAACCCCTACAAACCCCTAAAAACCCCAACAACCCCTAAAAACCCCTACAACCCCTAAAAACCCCTAAAAACCCCTACAACCCCTAATAACTCCTATTAACCCCTACAACCCCTAAAAACCCCTAAAAACCCCTACAACCCCTAAAAACCCCTACAACCCCTAAAAACCCCTACAAACCCCAACAACCCCTAAAAACCCCTACAAACCCCTACAACCCCTAAAAACCCCTACAAACCCCTACAACCCCTAAAAACCCCTACAACCCCTAAAAACCCCTACAAACCCCTACAAACCCCTAAAAACCCCAACAACCCCTAAAAACCCCTACAACCCCTAAAAACCCCTAAAAACCCCTACAACCCCTAATAACTCCTATTAACCCCTACAACCCCTAAAAACCCCTAAAAACCCCTACAACCCCTAAAAACCCCTACAACCCCTAAAAACCCCTACAAACCCCAACAACCCCTAAAAACCCCTACAACGCCTAAAAACCCCTACAACCCCTAAAAATCCCTACAACCCCTAAAAACCCCTACAAACCCCAACAACCCCTAAAAACCCCTACAACGCCTAAAAACCCCTACGACCCCTAAAAATCCCTACAACCCCTAAAAACCCCTACAACCCCTAAAAACCCCTACAACCCCTAAAAACCCCTACAAACCCCTACAACCCCTAAAAACCTCAACAACCCCTAAAAACCCCTATAACCCCTAAAAAATCCGACAAACCCCTACAACCCCTAAAAACCCCTACAACCCCTAAAAACCCCTAAAAACCCCTACAACCCCTAAAAACTCCTACAAACCCCTACAACCCCTAAAAACCCCTAAAAACCCCTACAACCCCTAAAAACCCCTACAAACCCCAACAACCCCTAAAAACCCCTACAACCCCTAAAAACCCCTGCAAACCCCAACAACCCCTAAAAACCCCTACAACGCCTAAAAACCCCTTCAACCCCTAAAAATCCCTACAACCCCTTAAAACCCCTACAAACCCCTACAACCCCTAAAAACCCCTACAACCCCTACAAACCCCTACAACCCCTAAAAACCCCTACAAACCCCTACAACCCCTAAAAACCCCTACAAACCCCTACAACCCCTAAAAACCCCTACAACCCCTAAAAACCCCTACAAACCCCTAAAAACCCCAACAACCCCTAAAAACCCCTACAACCCCTAAAAACCCCTAAAAACCCCTACAACCCCTAATAACTCCTATTAACCCCTACAACCCCTAAAAACCCCTAAAAACCCCTACAACCCCTAAAAACCCCTACAACCCCTAAAAACCCCTACAACCCCTAAAAATCCCTACAACCCCTAAGAAATCCTACAAACCCCTACAACCCCTAAAAACCCCTACAACCCCTAAAAATTCCTACAACCCCTAAAAACCCCTACAACCCCTAAAAACCCCTAAAAACCCCTACAACCCCTAAAAATCCCTACAACCCCTAAATACCCCTACAAACCCTAAAAACCCCTACAACCCCTAAAAACCCCTACAAACCCCTACAACCCCTAAAAACCCCTACAAACCCCTACAACTCCTAAAAACCCCTACAACCCCTACAAACCCTAAAAACCCCTACAACCCCTAAAAACCCCTACAACCAATAAAAATCCTACAAACCCCTACAACCCCTAAAAACCCCTACAACCCCTAAAAATCTCTACAAATCTTAAAAATCCCTACAACCCCTAAAAACCCCTACAACACCTAAAAACCCCTAAAAACTCCTACAAACCCCTACAACCCCTAAAAACCCCTAAAAACCCCTACAACCCCTACAAACCCCTACAACACCTAAAAACCCCTAAAAACCCCTACAAACCCTACAAACCCATAAAAACCCCAACAACCCCTAAAAACCCCTACAACGCCTAAAAACCCCTACAACCCCTAAAAATCCCTACAACCCCTAAGAACCCTTACAACCCCTAAAAACCCCAACAACCCCTAAAAACCCCTATAAACCCCTTCAACCCCTACAACCCCTAAAAACCCCTACAACCCCTAAAAACCCCTACAAGCCCCTACAACACCTAAAAACCCCTACAACCCCTAAAAACCCCTAAAAACCCCTACAAACCCCTACAACCCCTAAAAACCCCTACAAACCCCTACAACCCCTAAAAAACCCTACAAACCCCTACAACCCCTTAAAACCCCTACAACCCCTAAAAACCCCTACAACCCCTAAAAACCCCTACAACCCCTAAAAACCCCTACAACCCCTAAAAACCCCTACAACCCCTAAAAACCCCTAAAAACCCCTACAACCCCTAAAAACCCCTACAAACCCCTACAACCCCTAAAAACCCCTACAAACCCCTACAACCCCTAAAAAACCCTACAAACCCCTACAACCCCTAAAAACCCCTACAACCCCTACAAACCCCTACAACCCCTAAAAACCCCTACAAACCCCTACAACCCCTAAAAACCCGTACAAACCCCTACAACCCCTAAAAACCCCTACAACCCCTAAAAACCCCTACAAACCCCTACAAACCCCTAAAAACCCCTACAACCCCTAAAAACCCCTACAAACCCCAACAACCCCTAAAAACCCCTACAACCCCTAAAAACCCCTACAAACCCCAACAACCCCTAAAAACCCCTACAACGCCTAAAAACCCCTTCAACCCCTAAAAACCCCTACAACCCCTAAAAACCCCTACAACCCCTACAAACCCCTACAACCCCTAAAAACCCCTACAAACCCCTGCAACCCCTAAAAACCCCTACAAACCCCTACAACCCCTAAAAACCCCTACAACCCCTAAAAACCCCTACAAACCCCTACAAACCCCTAAAAACCCCAACAACCCCTAAAAACCCCTACAACCCCTAAAAACCCCTAAAAACCCCTACAACCCCTAATAACTCCTATTAACCCCTACAACCCCTAAAAACCCCTAAAAACCCCTACAACCCCTAAAAACCCCTACAACCCCTAAAAACCCCTACAAACCCCAACAACCCCTAAAAACCCCTACAACGCCTAAAAACCCCTACAACCCCTAAAAATCCCTACAACCCCTAAAAACCCCTACAACCCCTAAAAACCCCTAAAAATCCCTACAACCCCTAAAAACCCCTACAAACCCCTACAAACCCCTACAAACCCTAAAAACCCCTAAAAACCCCTACAACCCCTAAAAACCCCTACAACCCCTAAAAACCTCTACAAACCCCTACAACACCTAAAAACCCCTACAACCCCTAAAAACCCCTAAAAACCCCTACAACCCCTAAAAACCCGTACAACCCCTAAAAATCGCTACAACCCCTAAAAACCCCTACAACCCCTAAAAACCCCTACAACCCCTAAAAACCCCTACAACCCCTAAAAACCCCTACAAACCCCTACAACCCCTAAAAACCTCAACAAATTCTAAAAACCCCTATAACCCCTAAAAAATCCGACAAACCCCTACAACCCCTAAAAACCCCTACAACCCCTAAAAACCCCTTCAAACCCCTACATCCCCTACAAACCCCTACAACCCCTGAAAACCCCTACAACCCCTAAAAAATCCTACAAACCCCTACAACTCCTACAAACCCCTACAAATCTCTAAAAACCCTTCCGGGTACACCTTAAAAGGGGGGGAGAAAATGGGGGGAGTTTAATATTTTTTTTGTATTTCTTAAAGCACCATGTATACAAATCCTCAAAAAAAACACTAAAATTCCTTACAACCCAAGGTAAAGTTTGTTATGTCTCTCTAGCACCGTTAAGAAGTTATGGCAGTTTAAAGTTTTTTATTTCTGAATCGGATAATGAAGTAGTTCTTGAGCAACATTTGATAGAGCACCATCCCTCTTCGACTTGTAGTTTCCGAGATAAGTGGAGAGAGAGAGAGGGGGCAGAGGAGGCAAGGACGGGGGGTCGGGTAACACATTTTTTTTCAACTCTACGAAGCATCTCTATACGATCCCACAGAAGTGTACCCTACATGATGCCATCAAGTCTGCGAGATTTTGTATGGGAGTGCACATTTTTGTATGGGACAATATTTTTTTTGTATGGCGGCCATCTTTATTTTTATAGATTCGGATATTGAAAAGGGTCTTGAGCAACATTAGTTTGAGCACCAACCCTCTCCGACTTGTAGTTTCCGAGATAATGTGGGGGGGGTCAAAAAGGGGGGCAAAGAGGGAAGGTCACACAACTTTTTTCAACTCTTCCGAGCATCCTCTATACGATCCCACTAAAATTTAAATTCCATTTTGACGCCTTCTGGGTATACCTTGAAGGGGGGTAAGAAAAATGGGGGAGAGGGGGGAGTTTTTAAATCGTTTCTGAATCCTTGGAGCATCCTCTATACGATCCCAATAAAATTTCAATTCCAACATGACGCCTTTTGGGTATACCTTAAAGGGGGGGTGAAAAATGGGGGCATGGGGGGGTTAATAAAAATTTTTGTATTTCTTAAAGCACCATCTATACAAATCCTTAAAAAAAATTACTAAAATTCCTTACAACCCAAGGTAAAGTTTGCTATGTCTATCTAGCACCGTTTAGAAGTATGAGGCTTTAAAGTTTTTTTTTTCTGAATCGGATAAAGAAGAGGGTCTTGAGCAACATTTGTTCGAGCACGATCCCTCTCAGACTTGTAGTTTCCGAGATAATGAGTGAGGGGGGGAAATGGGGCAAGGACGGGGGTGGGTAAAACATATTATTTCAACTCTACGAAGCATCCTCTATACGATTCTACCAAAACGATTCCACTAAAATTTCAATTCCTATTCAATTCATGATGCCTTCTTTGGGTATACCTAAAAAGGGGGGGGGAGAAATGGGGGGAGGGGGGAGTTTAAAATAACTTTTGTATGTCTTGAAGCACCATATACAGATCCTTATACAAATTCTCAAAAAAATAACACTAAAATTCCTTGCAACCCAAGGTCAAGTTTGCTATCTAGCACCGTTTAGAAGTTATGAGGGTATAAAGTTTTTATTTCTGAATCGGATAATGTAGAGGGTCTTGAGCAACATTTGTTCGAGCACCATCCCTCTCAGACTTGTAGTTTCCGAGATATTAAGAGAGTTTACAAAGAAGATACAGGTGCTTTAAGATTTTGTATGGGAATGCACTTTTTTGTATGGGACAATATTTTTTTTGTATGGCATCCATCTTTTTTTTTATGGATTCGGATATTGAAAAGGGTCTTGAGCAACATTATTTTGAGCACCAACCCTCTACGACTTGTAGTTTCTGAGATAATGTGTGGGAGGGGCAGTTGGAGGGGGAAAAGGGGCACTTTAGGATTTTTCCCCCACTCACCAAAACCCCCTCTACAGCTTACTATAAAAAAAAACACACCTCCCCATTCACCATCTGGGAGAACAATCATGTCAGTGAGTCAGTGGTAATTAAGCTATATATAGTATAATATAGTCATCTATATTATAATAAGCTTTCTTCAAAAGACTACCTTTAATGTATGCTTTAAATTTCTTAATAGGTAGTTTAGTAGCATTTTCAGGAAGCTTATTATAGAAGCGCACCGTGTTCCCCATAAATGACTTATTAACTTTTTCTAGTCGAAACCTAGGGATGTATAATTTATGTTTATTCCTAGTGTTCATTTTAAGAAGGTCACTATTTTGCTGAATCCCATCTCTATTTTTATGTGTATATAACAAATTTTCATATATATATTGTGAAGCTATTGTGAGAATATTAATTTCTTTGAATATTTCTCTCAAAGATTCTCGTGGTTTCATTTTATAAATGGCACGTATTGCCCTTTTTTGAATTACAAATATTTTACCAATATCAGCTGCTTTCCCCCAGAGAATGATGCCGTATGACATAACACTATGGAAGTAACTGAAATAAACTAGTCTAGCTGTAGCTTCATCAGTAAGCCACCGTATCGCACGAACTGCATATGCAGCGGAACTAAGCCTACCAGCAAGCGTTTCAATTTGTGGTCCCCACTGTAGTTTTGAATCAATATTAAGACCTAGGAAGATCGTGGAATTTACAAGATTCATTGCCTCTCCATTTATTTAAATGTTGGACGGGCTATGAATAACATTTGGCAAAGTGAATTTGATACATTTAGTTTTTTTGGAATTAAGCAAAAGATTATTTACAGTGAACCAGTTAAGAACTAACGATAAGGATTCATTTACGTTATCGCATATACTGGTTTTACCTCTATCAACTTTAAAAATTAAAGACGTATCGTCTGCAAATAAAACTATATCACAAATATTTTTTACAAAAAAAGGTAAATCATTAACGTATACTAGGAATAAAAAAGGGCCTAGTATCGATCCCTGAGGTACCCCTATATCAATAATTGATCCCAAAGACCTCTCACCACCCACGTCTACTTTCTGGACTCTATTGGATAGATAAGACTGTATGAGGTCAATCGCCCGGTTTTTAATGCCATAATATTTTAACTTTGTGATTAAGGTTGCATGACTCACACAGTCAAAGGCCTTAGATAGATCGCAGAATACCCCAACTGCATCCTGTGACTTCTCCCAGGCCTCAAATATATGCTTTAAGAGCGCTATACCTGCATCAGCTGTTGATCGACCTTTAGTAAATCCGTATTGATTACTATGTAGCAGGCCGTTAACGTTAAAGTGGTATAATAACTGATTAAGAATTATTTTTTCAAAGATTTTACTTAAAGCAGGTAATATCGATATCGGTCTATAATTAGCGAGATCACTTTCACTTCCAGACTTAAACATAGGAATGAGTTTACTGTGTTTCATGAGATCGGGAAAAACTCCCTCGTCGATACATCTATTAAAAATATAAGCTAAACATGGTGCAATATCTAAGATAATGACACCCAGCACCTTTGTAGACATTCCCCAAAGATCTTCTGTATTTTTTATATTAATTAACTTGAATGCTTTTACAATACTAGCCTCGTTAATGTAGCTAAAACTAAACTCATTCTTACATTTTGCAACACTAGATTCTAATAGAACGGAAGCTCTGGAGGCTGAAGAGTTTAACGATTTGGTCACTATTTTTGGTATATCTGAGAAAAAACTATCAAATGCATTCGCAACATCCTGTTCCTTTGTCAAAATTGTACCATTTATATTTTATTTGAACTGTATATTGCGAGCCCTTGATTTACCTGTTTCATTATTAATTAATTTCCAAGTTGCTTTTATTTTATTTGTTGAATTTTCTATTATTTTTCTCAAAAACAGTGACTTAGCCGCATGACAAACTTTTTTGAATACTTTTGAGTAATTCCTAACATATAAGATAAAAACTGGATCATCTAACATTGTCTCTCTGGTAGCATATAATTCATACAATGTATTCCTACTTCTATAAATACCCGGTGTAGCCCAGTCGACAAATCTAGCACAATTTTTTGTTTTGCATGTTTTTACTGTAAATATATCAGCATGTTCATTAATTATTAAATTAGACAATGTGGTGAAAAGATCATTTGGATCATCGATGCATGGTACAAGGGAAACTTTGTGTTCAATTCTACTTTGAAATGTTTTGATGCGGCTCTCTGTAATAGGTCGGTGAGTAAAGTTCTGAGCTTCAACTATACGATCACAAGAAAAGGTGGCGCAGTGACCGTAATGGTCAGAACTAAAATATTTTAGTACACACTTATGAACTGGTGTGCAACTGCAATAAATGTTATCTAGACAAGTGGCTGTTGTTAGTGTCACTCTTGTAGGTTCATCAAAAAGAGGACTTAAATTGAAACACTTAAATAAGTTTAAAAGTCTTTCAGATAATGGATCAATCGGAATATTTATATTAAAATCACCACAAACTATTATGATCTTATCACAAGCTATTTTTTGCAATACTTCTTCCATAGTGCATTCATATAACCCAAAATCAGCATTGGGAGGACGGTAAACGCTCACGACGACATGCCGCTCCAGCTCGACACACGACACCTCAATAATTCTTTCAATAGAAAGATTTCTAATATCCTTACGCTCCTTGCATTTTAAGTTATTTTTTACAATAATTAACGAGCCACCACGTATTGCGCTCTTGCGTTTATAGCTGCTGACAATATTGTAATTTTCGTAGAAAGGAAGTACCTCAGATTGTACCATCCAATGTTCAGTGATACACATAATATCTACACTGAAATGATTTAAAAATAATTCACATTCTAATACTTTGCTGGGCAGGCCTTGCATATTTTGGTGAACTACATGTAAACTGCCTGTTTTTCCCATTGTCGACTTGGTTAGTTTAAATGCTGATCAGTTGGCCATACTACATTTTTTCCCCCAGTACTATTACTAAATATGGGGTTGTCATTACTCTGTGTTATAGTTCTAATAACAGAATCAGAAATATTAAATGCTAACAATTTAGCAATAATTAACTTACTACGTCTACTAAGGTATACATTACCTTTTGTCAAATAAAAATTACTAATAAAATTATTAGTGTCTAAATATAAAATGTCACTATGACGACATGTCAAATTGTATAGTATTAAATTCAAATTGAATATTTTGTCATTGTCTTTAACACTCAATGATTTTGAGTAAGGGAAAGCACATAAAATTAGTTTCCCTAGCCCAAGATCTAGCTTTTCTAACAGGGTCTCAATTAGTTTAATTAAATCTAATCGCTTGACACCACTACTTTCACCTAATTGAACAATCAAGGTAGTGTCTTTGTCTAAGAATTTATCATTTTTTATTCTATCGATAAAATAGTCCATGGAGACATCTGTGTAACAGTTATTTTTGACTGCCTGTTTCATTAGTCCACCAAGAAGTAATCCCATGCCAGTACCTATCTTGTCAGAGTACAATACAGTCTTCCGGGTCTGGAGACAGGGTTCGAGCTGTCTAACCGGAGGCTTAACCTTTGCAGCCTGTATCACAGTAGGCTGCTGTACTGCTGGTTTGGGAGGCAGCTGCTTACACTTGGGTGGGTCAGTCTGTGTACTATTATTACGCACATGCACATAGATGCTGTCATTGTTTAGAAATACAACATTATTCAAATTTTCTTGATGATCAGAGATCTTCATTTCTGCTTCTCTATATCTGCATGTTAAATCACGAAGCGACTTCTCTAAAGTAATTATTTTATCTGCCATGTGATCTTGGTCTATTGTGTTTCTCCCTATAAGGTTATAACAGGATTGTAATTCCTCTTTTAGATCACATTTTTCTTTGCTCATCTTCGCGTGTTTAAATACATTTTTAAGCTTTTTTAGCTTTTTTTCAGATTTTTTAATAAAGTTATTAAGTTTTACATATTTTTTGATTTTGTTACTCCCTTTGATTAATGAGGATCTATTGTTACAATGGGGTGTTGTGAGGTCAACCAATGAGAAGTCAGGTTCACTATTTATCAGCTCCGCCTGTAAACTTAGCCGGGTATTCTGTTTTGAATCCAAAACTTGCCTTGATGGCTATGTGTAATGGTCCATATCTGTTTATTTATGTGTTTCTTTTTGTGTTTATTTTATTTTCTGTTTTGTAACTTTTGTCTATTTATTTTTTGTTTATTTATAATGTAATTATCGTTTCATGTCCGCTAAACAGAATTGGTCCTAACGGAAGACCAGCGCGGGTTGTTGACACTGCAATCCGCATATGCTGAGTTAGGGTCCATTTTGCGGCAACCATTCATTTTGTATATTATATTTTTATTGTATTTTTGTCTGGTGTTGTTGCAAATAAAAACATTTATATTTCTATTCTATTTCTTCTTCTTCTTTGTTTATGGCATGTGACATAATAAAGCCAATTTTGCCAGTGTCAAGTGTTTAAGTTTGTTTATAGTCAATTTGTTTGTTAAAGTCTTAGTCGATGGTCAGTTGTCAATTCTAGACGCCATCGCGGAATGGCCGCCTAAAATTTTCTTTGTCATTCAAATCACATAGCACATATAATTATATTGTTATACTTGAGTCAAAACTTATTCATTAAAATTCCGCTAAAATTACTAAAAAAAAATGCAAAAAAACGAGTAAGAAATAGTAAATTAGCAGAGCTATGTTACTTCATGAAATGACAAACGAAGAATCCCCAATAGTTCTGCCAACAGAACAGGTGGGAGTAGAATCAGCTTTCAACTGTAACATCAAAACAATATTGGTCCATCTGCGTCAGATTGACAAGGTAATAATTACGCTTTAAAAATTAAAAAGAAACCGACTTTATTGAACGTAATTTGAGCCTATAATACATTTTTAGTGGAAAGTAGATGTATTTTGTATATATATAATATGGGTGGGCCAAATAAACGCAGCGCTTCAATGAGACAGCGAGGTATCAAAGTAAGTACATGAAAACATCATCGATGTATACAATTTTTATATTTTCGTTTATTTTTTTTATGTATGTTCACCGATTACTCGAAAACGGCTGAACTGATTTGGAAAATTCTTTTTTTGTTTGAAATGTTATACTTTACAGGTGGTCCTATATAAATTTTATCAAAATCGGTCGAGCTGAAAATAAACGAAAATCTAAAAATTGTATACATTGATAATGTTTTCATGCACTTCGATACCTCGCATTCTCATTGGAGCGGTGCGTTTATTTGGCCTATCCATATTATATATATACAAAATACATCTACTTTCCACTAAAAATGTATTATAGGCTCAAATTTCATTCAATAATGAGGTCGGTTTCTTTTTAGTTTTTAAAACGTAATTATATATTATATATTTCTCTCGAGTTATTTTCGGTATTATTAGTAATTTTGGTATATTTTTATTTATATAAATGTTTTTGACTCGGGTATTCACACCCGAACTGGAATAAAAGCTTTTAAGTTCCTTTGTGATTCGAGCAAAAACAATCCGTAGCTATTTTATATGAAAGGCACAATTTTATATAATTTGTGCCTTTCATATAAAATAACAAATGACGGACGACAAGATTCGACTTTGTGACATACTATAACCAATAGAAACACTTAACACTGGCAACATTTGACATTATTATAACATGTCATTAACGTTGTTTAACAGCCTAAGTACGAAGGGGTTTTGAACATTATTGTCACTTGCGATGAAAAGCGAGTAATTTATGATAATCCTAAGCGCTCATCATATTGGTTGGATCCTGGTTCAGGACCAAGGCAATGCCCTAAACGAAAAAATGTGAGCCGTCACGTGATGGCTGGCAGATGTGAAAAATCGAAATTATTTTGTACAAGTAATAGGCATAAAAGTACAGATTAAGACAGGAACTAAATATGGCATGATGAAATATACAATATTACGAATTTGTACGATGGTTTAGGTAGGTCTTAAAACTTAAACAGTGTCGGAAGATTAGGTAGGTACCTACGAGAGACTACCTACCTTAATCTTCATACCTAGTTGAGCCTGGCTGTTTAGTTTGCCTAGATAAAGAACCCATGCATAATAAATGAACAAATAGTAAGTACGTAATACTTACATACAAGTACCCAACATACTTTAATAACGATTGCTAGGTTTGCATTTACCTATGTACCTACTCTTGAAATGCAATTGTTCAATAAAAATACTTACCTTCCTACCTACATTACGCCACAGATGGTTTAAGTAGGTATGTAAATAAAACTTAAACAAGTATCAGAAGGTTAGGTAGGCACCTACGAGAAGAATACCTACTTTAACCTTCCTACCTAGGTGAGCCTAGCTGTTTAGATTGCCTAGATAAAGAACCCATACCTACATACTTTAATGATGACGCTAGGTTTGTACCTACCTACCTATGTAACAACTGATGAAATGCAATTGTTAAAAAAAAATACTTACCTAAGTACCTACCTACATTTCACCACAGATATATATATTTTTTATTATTAGATAAATAAGCTGCAGAACGCGACAAGTCGACAACCCTTAGCGCGCGTTCACACGGGCGCGATTTATTTCGGCGCAACACCGTGTAAGCGCTGCTTTATCGTCAGAAACTTTTGAATATACAGTTTATGTCATTCACATAAAGTACACATTTTATCGATATTAACCGCTTCGCACACGAGTCGCACACGCGCAGCGCCCGCGCTGCCTCCGCTCTCCCCACGCCGCCACCCGATAAAGCGGCTGCTGACTCTGAGTGGACGCGACACGTGCGCTGATGAAAAGCTACGCGAGCGCGATCTGCGCGCGTTGAAATCCCGTGAAATGTGAAAAGCATAGGTGTTTGTTCTCTGTCTGGGTGTTATAAAGTATCATAAGTACGTATTTAAAAATATATAAGTATTCTATCAGTCATCTAGTCACCATAATACAAGCTATGCTTAGTTTGGGACTAGATGATGTTGCGTGCATTGTCTAGCAATATTTATTTATTTAATTATTTATACTTTTTTTTTTGTAAATACATACATTATTATACATAGAAACACCCAGACCCGAGACAAATACTTGCAGATCATACAAAAATTTGTCCCGCGGCGGGAATCGAACCCGCAACCTTTTGCGTCTCAGCCAGACCTAAGCCCACTGCGTCACAGAGGTCGTCAGTCACAATGATTAGAAGCTCTCAAATCTCTAGTCAGCTTTAGACAATCGCTCGCCACCGCTACTTCCACACGACAACGCATGACCATACACTGTACAACAGACGTTCTTCAAGGTACAAAAGCTAGGGTTAGAAGCTCTCCGTCATCCGATCAAGCGACCTTGACTTTAACGTTTTCTAGAAATTGACTTCTTGGCATGAAAAAAAATGAGCACCTGAGAGGCAGAACGATTAAAACATTTTTTTTGGATTTCAATTTGAGTTGCATAATTTTACTTGCAAAACTTTCAGGAGTTATACTATACATTTTGATAAACACGGGCTTTACTTACGTATTGTAAAAATACCATAACCATGACACGATTGTCACGGTGGGTGAACTTTAACTTATATACCTACAGGTTTGTACGGAACCCTCGGTGCTCGAGTCCGACTCGCACTTTTTTTTAAATACATATTTTTATTATACATAGAAACACCCAGACCCGAGACAAATACTTGCAGATCATACAAACATTTGTCTCGCAGCGGTAATCGAACTCGCAACCTTCTGCGTCACAGCCGGTGCTTGGCCCACTGCACCACATAATCCAGCAAAGCTCAGAAAAATTATACAGCACACCACATTGCCGCAAGCTTACTAGATAATAGATTGTCCACATCGCTCATACCATCCAACGCCGCAATAAAAACCCTGTTGAAATGCCTCATTGATCGAGTGAAAGATGGATTAGTCCGCTTTGGAGTTTAGAAGCGATATTTCATTGGGAGCCAATCCATCATTGCGTACAGCTTTGGTCGGAGTGGCCTCGATTGATTCCTACATATTTTTCTTCATTGATAAACTTACAGTTTCGGGAAACCGGTTTTGTCGATAAAGTTTGTTCCACTTTTTTGTCGAATTTAAGCTTAAACAGCTTATACACTACACTAATGAAGACACCTGTCATCCCGTCAAATGATGTTTTGCAAAAATAAATTTAATTTTATAAGTTTTTTGCTTTTACCATCCGCTGTACTTTATAACGATCAGCTACGGATCAAAATCAAAAATGGCTCAGCACCCGCATCTGACTGTAAAATCGGGTTGGTAATTTTTTTAACACTTCGAGTGAGGATTTCTACCTGGAACTGATCCCAGATGAGTGCTGCTTGGAGACTGATGATGGAGACGTCTGCTATAGTCTTCAAATTGGGGATTCCTCCCCCTGCTCACTAATAGAAGAGCAATAGAGAAGGAAAACTTGAAACAAGTCCGGCTCGGGGCCAGCTGTTATGCACCTGCAACCGAACCGACACCGCATGTTCTGATTCGTCTTTCCTGTGGTTCCTGTCGGCAAGGTCGAGAGCTTACATTAAGGCACGAAAGGAGCCTCTGAGGTGCACTTTAATCTTTTCACCACACTGGTTAGAAATAACTAGTCACACGATAAGAAGAAGACTACACGTCCAGTCTCTGTACTGATATGTCGAATATTGGGTTTACCACGTCCATCATACACTGCTCAGTCTTCGTATTCGATATCGAAATCTTGGTAGTTCATATGGTTGTTTGCCGCATCGGTTGATTTTGACGATCTCTGTGGCGTAGTGGGCAAAGTATCATCTGAAACGCAGAAGGTTGCGGGTTCATTTCCCGCTGAGGGACAAATGTTTGTATGATCTGCAAGTATTTGTATCTGGTCTGCGTGTTTCTATGTATGGTATGTATGTATTTATAAAAGAAAAAAAAAGTATGAGCGGACAACTCAGCAACACCTATTCAGAGATGACAGTCCTTTGTAGTATTTAATGGGTATTCTATTAAAATACTCATACTAGTCATATGAATGCGCAAGCTATATGTAAATGTTTGTATGTTTGATTGTTTGTTTATGTCTCAATCGATTTGGGTAATATAAACTTGATATAGATGTCACAGACTAAATCCATTTGGAATAGCATAAAAATACTACTACTGGCAAAAACTACCTGAAGAACCTGAAAAACGCCTCTAAATATTACAATACTTTTCTATCAGTTAAAGCTTACCACCTTGCCTTCGGTCAATCGCCCAGATGTCCATAAACAGGCCTTAATGAGGGCTTAGACAAGATCTACTTTCAGCTAGCATTCACACTTGAGTGTGAATGTTGATTCACCTATAAAAATGTAGCTTTATTTTCTTAGGCACTACCGCTTGGCACTCTACGTGAAGGGAAATTTTACTCTCCCGTGCCGATTAAACGCATTTTATAAAATCCCCCAATTACCTCGCTACCAATGGCACTATTAATACTAATTTAGGTCTGTCAGGAAAATTTCACAGATTCTCAGCTGTCAAATGACAAGTTAGCGACTGGACAGAGTAGTCAGGAGAAAAAGTTTAATCAGACCGAAAGCAGTTGGTTAGGTTATGATAGAGTATAGAAAACAACGCGCAAAGTGAGCGTGCCACAGCAGCGGCCGCCGAAGCGCCAGAAGAATATGCTGCCTCTGTCTAGATACATAACTCTGTCCAGTCGCTAACCTAGCTGAGAATCTGTCCAGATACCACGGAGGCATTTAGGTTAGATTAAGTTAGTCAATTTCTCTAGTAACTATGATTCTACCTACAAAAGAAGTTTTTCTTACCTACAAAAGAAAATCTACTGGCAACAGTGTAGTGTCACTGGAATGTACTTTTACCCGTAGCAGTAGTGGCACGGGAAAGTAAAATATCTCTTCACTCTACTAGTAGTGCAAGCGGTAGTGCCTAAGTAAAGAAAGGAAATTGTATATGCTACTTGTGACAAATTACGTGAATAAAACGTAATTACTACTTTCATTTCCATACATTATGATCTTATGGTGCGAAGGAAAACCAAGCATTAGGTGTTTATTTAGACCTTATGGTCTGTTTGTGAGCATTTTAGTCAGATTATCTTATGGTACCACATAATTTATAACCTCATAATGTCTTCAAATATTATAACCTCGACGAGTGAATTTCGCTCGTATTCGCGGTAATGTCTTTGGATTTAATAGTTAACTAGCATAATCAATTCCCTCTAGATTAAGCTTAGTATAGTTAAAAGTTGTCTGGAAGATATCGCTATATGCGTTAAGACCGCCGTTTGCATATATAGTCATAGCATTAATTTTGTTTTTGTTGTATGTACCTAAAATATTATGCTCTCAATAAAGTTCATTTGTTATTATTATTAGTATAATCTTTTATAAATTTCATTTTTGGCTTGCATGACTATTTTATAATAGTAGTTGGTAATAGCTCTTCCTTCTACGTTGTAGGATGAGGGTTCAATTCCGTCCACATTGCAACATAATGCACTTATAATTAAATTGTCCGTTTGGTTAACCTTCCTATACTCGCGCGTTGGTCTGTCAGACCGACAAATTACTTTTCCTTGTCTATTTCACGCTAAGACAACTCTTGGGCAGAGAGATTCCCAGTAGCTTCATGATTCGTTAGCAACTTCAATTCAGTGCGAGACGCCAGCGTTGGTGCGGATAGCGCGTGTCGCAGGACACGGCACCGATCGGTGCGAGGGACCGACGCGAGTATAGGTGTTACAATTTTGGGTAAGTAATAAGATTTATTTATTTATTTATTTATACTATATATAGCTCGATTACCACTGACTGACTCACTGATTGACATAGTTGTTCTCCCAGATGGTGGAGGGGGAGGTGTGTTTTTTTTCATGGAAAACTATAAAAGGGGTTTATTCGAGCGGGGGAAAAATCTTAAAGTGCCCCTTTTCCCCCTCCAACTGCCCCTCCCACGAATCAACATCGGATTCTTCCCGACGAGGTGTGTTTTTTTTAGGGATTTGTATAGATGGTGCTTTTAGAAATACAAACATTTTTTCAACTCCCCCCCTCCCCCCATTTTACTACCCCCTTTTTAAGGTGTACCAAGAAGGCGTCATGTTGGAATTAAAATTTTAGTGGGATCGTATAGTAGATGCTCCAAGGATTCAGAAACGATTTAAAAACTCCCCCCTCTTCCCCCATTTTTCTCACCCCCCTTCAAGGTATACCCAGAAGGCGTCAAGTTGGAATTTAAATTTTAGTGGGATCGTATAGAGGATGCTCCAAGGATTAAGAAACAATTTTAAAACTCCCCCCTCCCCCCATTTTTCTCACCCCCCTTCAAGGTATACCCAGAAGGCGTCAAGTTGGAATTGAAATTTTAGTGGGATCGTATAGAGGATGCTCGGAAGAATTAAAAAAAAGTTGTGTGACCTCCCCTCTTTGCCCCCCTTTTTGACCCCCCCACATTATCTCGGAAACTACAAGTCGGAAAGGGTTGGTGCCCCAAATAATATTGCTCAAGACCCTTTTCAATATCCGAATCTATGAAAAAAAACATGGCCGCCATACAAAAAAAATATTGTCCCATACAAAAGTGTGCACTCCCATACAAAATCTCGCAGACTTGATGGCATCATGTAGGGTTGTACACTTTGGTGGGATCGTATAGAGGATGCTTCGTAGAGTTGAAAAAAAAATGTGTTACCCGACCCCCCGTCCTTGCCTCCTCTGGCCCCTCTCTCTCTCTCTCCACTTATCTCGGAAACTACAAGTCGAAGAGGGATGGTGCTCTATCAAATGTTGCTCAAGAACTACTTCATTATCCGATTCAGAAATAAAAAACTTTAAACTGCCATAACTTCTAAACGGTGCTAGATAGACATAGCAAACTTTACCTTGGGTTGTAAAAAATTTTAGTGTTTTTTTTTGAGGATTTGTATACATGGTGCTTTAAGAAATACAAAAAAAGAGTTAAAATCCCCCCTTCCCCCCATTTTCTCCCCCCCCATTTAAGGTGTACCCGGAAGGCGTCATGATGGAATTGAAATTTTTGTAGAATCTTATAGAGGATGTTCCAAGGATTAAAAAAAAAAATTAAACTCCCCCTCTCCCCCCATTTTTCTCACCCCCCTTTAAGGTATACCCGGAAGGCGTCATGTTGGAATTTAAATTTTAGTGGGATCGTATATAGGATGCTTGAAGGATTCAGAAACGATTTTAAAACTCCCCCCCTTCCTCCATTTTTCTCCCCCCCTTATAAGGTGTACCCGGAAGGCGTCATGTTGGAATTGAAATTTTTATTATGATCGTATAGAGGATGCTCTTAAGATTAAGAAACAATTTAAAACTCCTCCCCATTCCCCCCTTTTTTCTCACCCCCCTTTGAGGTATACCCAGAAGGCGTCATGTTGGAATTGAAATTTTAGTAGGATCGTATAGAGGATGCTCCTAAGATTAAGAAACAATTTTAAACCCCCCCCCCCTCCCCCCATTTTTCTCACCCCCCTTTAAGGTATACCCAGAAGGCGTCATGTTAAAATTAAAACTTTAGTGGGATCGTATAGAGGATGCTCGGAAGAGTTGAAAAAAGTTGTGTCACCCCCTCCTTGCCCCCCTTTTTGACTCCCCCCACATTATCTCGGAAACTACAAGTCGGAGAGGGTTGGTGCTCGAACAAATGTTGCTCAAGACCATCTTTATTATCCGATTCAGAAATAAAAAACTTTGAACCCACGTAACTTCTAAACGGTGCTAGATAGACATAGCAAACTTTACCTTGGGTTGTAAGGAATTTTAGTGTTTTTTTTGAGGATTATATGGTGCTTCATGAAATACAAAACTTTTTTTAAACTGCACCCCCCCATTTTTCACCCCCCCCCCCCTTTTTAAGGTATACCCAGAAGGCGTTATGTTAGAATTGAAATTTTATTGGGATCGTATAGAGGATGCTCCAAGGATTCAGAAACGATTTTAAAACTCCCCCCTCTCCCCCCATTTTTCTAACCCCCCTTCAAGGTATACCCAGAAGGCGTCAAGTTGGATTTTAAATTTTAATGGGATCGTATAGAGGATGCTCGGAAGAGTTGAAAAAAGTTGTGTGACCTCCCCTCTTTGCCCCCCTTTTTGACCCCCCCACATTATCTCGGAAACTACAAGTCGGAGAGGGTTGGTGCTCTAAGTAATGTTGCTCAAGACCCTTTTCAATATCCGAATCTATAAAAAAAAAGATGGCCGCCATACAAAAAAAATATTGTCCCATACAAAAAAGTGCACTCCCATACAAAATCTTAAAACACCTGTATCTTCTTTGTAAATACTTAGGCAGACCAAGATGGCTTCATGTTGGGTACTACATTTTGGTGGGATCGTATAGAGGATGTTTCGTAGAGTTGAAAAAAATAGTTTTACCCACCCCCGTCCTTGCCCCCTTTTCCCCCCTCTCTCATTATCTCGGAAACTACAAGTCTAAGAGGGATCGTGCTCGAACAAATGTTGCTCAAGACCCTCTTCATTATCCGATTCAAAAATAAAAAACTTTAAACCTTCATAACTTCTAAAAGGTGCTAGATAGACATAGCAAACTTGACCTTGGGTTGTAAGGAATTTTAGTGTTTTTTTTTGAGGATTTGTATAAGGATTTGTATATGGTGCTTCAAAATGTACAAAAGTTTTTTTAAACTGCACCCTTTTCCCCATTTCCACCCCATTGATTGTAGGGGTTTGTAGGGGTTGTAGGGGTTTTTAGGGGTTGTAGGGGTTTTTAGGGGTTGTAGGGGTTTTTAGGGGTTGTAGGGGTTTTTAGGGGTTTTTAGGGGTTGTAGGGGTTTTTAGGGGTTTTTAGGGGTTGTAGGGGTTTGTAGGGGTTGTAGGGGTTTGTAGGGGTTGTAGGGGTTTGTAGGGGATTTTAGGGGTTGTAGGGGTTTGTAGGAGTTGTAGGGGTTTGTATGGGTTTTTAGGGGTTGTAGGGGTTTGTAGGGGTTTTTAGGGGTTGTAGGGGTTTTTTGGGGTTTTTAGTGGTTGTAGGGGTTTGTAGGGGATTTTAGGGGTTGTAGGGGTTTAAGGGGTTGTAGGGGTTTTTAGGGGTTGTAGGGGTTTTTAGGGGTTTTTAGGGGTTGTAGGGGTTTGTAGGGGTTGTAGGGGTTTTAAGGGGTTTTTAGGGGTTGTAGGGGTATGTAGGGGTTGTAGGGGTTTGTAGGGGTTGTAGGGGTTGTAGGGGTTTGTAGGGGTTTTTAGGGGTTGTAGGGATTTTTTGGGGTTTTTAGGGGTTGTAGGGGTTTGTAGGGGATTTTAGGGGTTGTAGGGGTTGTAGGGGGTTTTAGGGGTTTTTAGGGGTTGTAGAGGTTTTAGGGGTTTTTAGGGGTTGTAGGGGTTTGTAGGGGTTGTAGGGGTTTGTAGGGGTTTTTAGGGGTTGTAGGGGTTCGTAGGGGTTTTTAGGGGTTGTAGGGGTTTTTAGGGTTTGTAGGGGTTTTTTGGGGTTGTAGGGGTTTTTAGGGGTTTTAGGGGTTGTAGGGGTTTGTAGGGGTTGTAGGGGTTCGTAGGGGTTTTTAGGGGTTGTAGGGGTTCGTAGGGATTTTTAGGGGTTGTAGGGGTTTTTAGGGTTTGTAGGGGTTTTTAGGGGTTGTAGGGATTTTTAGGGGTTGTAGGGGTTTTTAGGGGTTGTAGGGGTATGTAGGATTTATTAGGGGTTGTACGGGTTTTTAGATGTTGTAGGGGTTTTTAGGGGTTGTAGGGGTTTGTAGGGGTTTTTAGGGGTTTTTAGGGGTTTTAGGGGTTTGTAGGGGTTGTAGGGGTTTGTATGGGTTTTTAGGGGTTGTAGGGGTTTGTAGGGTTTTTTAGGGGTTGTAGGGGTTTTTTGGGGTTTTTAGGGGTTGTAGGGGTTTGTAGAGGTTTTTAGGGGTTGTAGAGGTTTGTAGGATTTTTTAGGGGTTGTAGGGGTTTTTAGGGGATTTTAGGGGTTGTAGGGGTTTTAGGGGTTTTTAGGGGTTGTAGGGGTTTTTAGGGGTTTTTAGGGGTTGTAGGGGTTTGTAGGGGTTGTAGGGGTTTGTAGGGGTTGTAGGGGTTTTTAGGGGTTTTTAGGGGTTGTAGGGGTTTGTAGGGGTTGTAGGGGTTTGTAGGGGTTGTCGGGGTTGTAGGGGTTTGTAGGGGTTTTTAGGGGTTGTAGGGGTTTTTTGGGGTTTTTAGGGGTTGTAGGGGTTTGTAGGGGATTTTAGGGGTTGTAGGGGTTTTTGGGGTTGTAGGGGTTTTTAGGGGTTGTAGGGGTTTTTAGGGGTTTTTAGGGGTTGTAGAGGTTTTAGGGGTTTTTAGGGGTTGTAGGGGTTTGTAGGGGTTGTAGGGGTTTGTAGGGGTTTTTAGGGGTTGTAGGGGTTCGTAGGGGTTCTTAGGGGTTGTAGGGGTTTTTAGGGTTTGTAGGGGTTTTTAGGGGTTGCAGCTCGCGCACCACGCAACCTCTAGTTATTTTATATAATTATAAGATTATTTTTATTTTTGTTGTATGTATACTGTATATATGGTATTTCATATATTTTTTTTTACTTTTAGCTTCACATTTGACTGAAAAATGGATGCTGAACGCATACGACTTATGTTGGAGGACGAACGAAATATGTAATTTAAATGGATCAGGCTTTACAATAACATTAGAGTAGGTCGTTGTTATTATTGTGACTCAAAAAATACCGAAAGACAAATTATAGAACAACGCCTGGGGTTCTCAAGTAAGAAATCAAGATGAATGAAATTACTTTCAAATCAAATCAAATCAAAGTCATTTATTGCGTAATATGGGTTTGTAACAGTTGTTTGGTGATACATATTAAAACAGCCATAATCAGCGTGGTCCGCATGCAATATTTATTATACATTATACAGTATAATTCAATGAATTAGGTAGGTACACATGTTTTCAATTTAATTTAATTAATGTAAGTCAAGCTCTGAAATAATAATAATAATAAATAATCATGTTAAATGTTAATATTTATATCATTTAAATAATCATAGGTAGAATAATAAGCCTTTTCTAATAATATTTTCTTCAGCCTTGCTTTAAACACCACTGGACTTGAAGTCTCTAATAAAAATGAAGGTAGACGATTGTAGACACGAATAGCCATAACTAACACGCTTTTGTTGTATAACGCAGTTGTATTTGGGGGTAGCCTGAGTTTATTATTATGTCATCTGGATCCAAAGTTACTAAAAAGGTCCATATAACTTTTTACAAAAACAGACAATTCAAATATATACAGACAAGGCAATGTCAAAATGTTCAGTTGAGTGAAGTAAGGTTTACAGCTCTCAGTTTTTTCTAGTTTGCATATGGCTCTGACACATTTCTTTTGACTTAAAAATATTTGCTCTTTTAAAGTAGAATTGCCCCAAAATATAATGCCATATCGTAAAGCAGATTCAACAAATCCATGGTATGCTGTAATTACAGCTGCCTCATTTACTACTTTGCGGAGCATATACATTGCATAAGAGAATTGATTTATTTTTATACATAAATTACTAACGTGTGTTTTCCAATTCAATTTTTTGTCTAAATTTAGTCCTAAAAATTTGGTTACATCTACTTTACTAATATTAATTCCCGAATAATTAACATTTATGTCAGATTGGTTATTAGGATTATTATTATTAGAGAATGTCATAATATGATTTTTATCTAAATTTATCAATAAATGATTATGTTCAAGCCATTTGATTATTGTTTCTTTAATATGAACTTCAATAGTTACAGAATTAATATAAACTCTTACTAACTAACTAATCTAGTTGACGAGTCCAAAGTTAGAACTGATTCTTTCCTTTTTCTCTCTTCCTTTATGAAACCTCTGTTCGATGTTGAGGTCACGTATCTGTTATCTATGGAATCGATAAGCTATTAGCATCTTTGCTTATCGAATGGTTCCTTACAATATGTAGAGTAAGCTCATCTAGGCACGTAAGACATGTCTTGAGAACATAGTACATGTACTATGTAACACTTTCCCTCTCAGACCAGCAACTATTTTTGAGGGTTGAGAAAAATTTTTGCTGTAGGTAGTCTTGTTTGAATGGGGCATGGACCTGGTACCGCGTAGGTTAGGATCTGAGTTGACTCCTTCTTTGTCTGTGTGTTCGTTTCTGTACGTTATAGATATAGTTTCCGACACAGAGTAATGATACCTATGATGGCTTTTACCAGTAAGGTTCCGTAAAAGGGGATGGTTGTATGATATAGTGTTAGGGATTGATCCAATTCTAAAAGTTCCTGTTGGTCGATTTTATTCTTAATCTCGTGCAGCTTTTGGAGATCTATTGAGTGGTTCTGAGTGTTAGAGCTAATGGTAGCTCATCCGATTGATCAGGGATCTTCATGATCTTCATTGGTTGTCCTTCAATACGGTCGTTGGTGTTGATGATGGTAATTTCAACCGATTGTAATTTGCATCTATGTGGTATCGTGGCTAAATAACTCCCGCTGATCGTATTGAATTCGTCTCGTTCACAGGTAAGACGAACTTGTGTTGGGTTTGGAAAAATGAGGGCATATCGGCGGTCATCCAACTTCTCCATGGCAGGTTTCATTAGCTCGATTGTAGCCATCGCGCAAGGCTTGGTTCCGGTCTGTCTTCCATCGATGATGTCGCAAATACAGTCTGTTTCCGTTCTTAACTGATGGTTCCACCTATTTTCGCATAAGTACTTTGTACTTGCCTTCGGGCATTTAGCCTCTATGTGCTGTAAACACATGAGCATTACTAGTGATTTCGAGGAGAGGGAAAGGTGGGATAATAGCCTGCCTATTTTTATTAGGTACTATAACTAATCTGTATAATATATAATTAAATGGAGACACTATTGGAAATTGAAAGGCAAAGACTAATTTATTTCCGCTATAATACGATGCTGGTTTTATAATGTCGTAGTATTCCCTTATTTCTAGAACTAATAATTGTTCCTTATTGTAAATTGATTTAAGCTTGCCTATCATATTTTTTATTACTTCTATACCTACCATAGAGTGATGAGTTCGCAAAGTGCCACAAAATGCTAACGCGTTTTCTTACCTACTTATTTCATTCACTACGTTATCCACATTACCGCTAGTAACAGCTAATATCTGTGAAAATTTGGCAAAATTTAACACTGCATATCGTGGGTTGGTATTACGATCTATTAAATTGAGCAAAGTTTTGTTCAACTCGATTTGGTTTTCTACCATTCGGGATGTTACCTTTTCATGCTCGTCTGTCCAATCTTTACTAAGACTGATGTTATGATTTTGTTCCGTAACAATTTAGTCTTGTTTTTTTTTAGAACAGCAAGGATCATCATCAATCATACTCTCATACTCTGCAACAATTTAGATGTTTTACGTACTCTTTTTAGTCTGTTCTTGGCAATTGGTCCTTGTGTGTATATGTGAATAGGCAAGTTAGCTAATACCGTATCTTGTGTGTACATAGTTGCAAGCTTAGATCTACTCGCGCTAAGGTTACTGATGAAAACCTGCTGATTATGCTGAAAGTCTACTACTGGTTCATGCGTTTTATTTTGGTTGTATATGATGTCTGTCTTATTGGTAAGGGATACGTCGTTTATTAGGCCATAGACTTGTTTCATTCGTTCCCTATGAGTTTGAGTCTATTGCTGTAGTAAGTGTCCCGTTATGTCGATCTCTATTGGATCGCGTGGATCAGTATGTCGTGTAATAAGGTCGAAAGGCTTATATTTGGTGAAACTATGAACTGAACGATTAGCGCATAAGGAACCAAATTACCTACAGTCTGTTCTGGCTGTTTTAATTTCAAAATACGCAAATGTTCGAGAATCGTTGAATGAAATCGCTCAATATTAACATTTGCATTTGGCGAATGGGCTAGCGTCTGATGATGTATGATTTTGTGAATCTTACAGAACTCTGAGAACATTTGGTTATTGAATTCAGTACCCCGATCTGTAATAATTGTTAGTGGTAACCCGTGATGAGTGATGAATGTAAGTAATGCTTGTATCACGCTAATTGCAGTTCCATCTCTCATTAAATACGCTTGCCCGTATTTAGAAAAAACATCTATGATGGTTACGTATTTTTCGCTTTGGGCAGTGAAACTATCCATATGAATAATCTAGAACGGTTTCGTTGCTGGCGGTACCACTTAACATTTTTGTTTAATAGGATTGCGATCGTACTTGGCCTGACCACAAATAGCACAGTCATTTATAAATTTTGTAATGTCATTCTTCATTTGAGGCCAGTAGTATCTAGCAGATAAAGCTAGGCTGCATTCATTTATGCAATGAAGAAAAACTAACGTTTTTCCTTCGTGGTATTTGCGAATAATGTCCTGTTGTTCCAGATATTCTTTTACATTTTCGACCTCTTTTTTTGCAAGTACCAACTTCATAGAAGATCTCCTAAACTTTTCTTGTAAAATGGGTATGATCTTATACATAGCAAGAGGAGGATTTACTAAAAGTCCGGTTTTTATTTTAGGATTAATGTATTTTTTGATACAATTAATTAAATCCTCTTCCAAATTAGATTCGGACAATTGGACGGATGTACGTGTGTGAGTGATAAATGGTTTAGTCGTAATTTGACGTTTTTTTCTGTCCCCTACTATGTTCAGAATCATTTGTCGGAGAAATTTAATCAATGGATCGTTAGTTATTTTTTATTTCTAAAATGGGATTTTCTTTGGAGGTATGCGCGGTTTCGGTACTAGACGAAGCATCGTCAATCTTGGTGAATGATTTTTCGGATACGTTAACAATTATTGAACTAGTCTCTTCATTGGAGATTTCGATGCGCGAAAGGGCGTCGGCATTTGTATTCAACTTTCCGGGTTTATGTTCTGTTGTAAAGTCGTATTCGCTTAATTTAAGTCTCCATCTAGTGAGCTTTGAATTAGGTTCCGTAAGGTTCATAACCCATTGTAATGGCTTATGGTCAGTTAGCATCTTAAACTTACGACCATATAAATATGGGCGGAAATACTTTGTAGCCCATACTATAGCCAATAATTCCTTTTCAATAGTGCTATAGTTTATCTCGCTCTCATTCAGTGTACGTGACGCGTACGCTATAGGTTTATCATTTCCTACTCTGCCTTGTGAAAGGACGGCTCCGATTGCATAATTCGATGCGTCAGTTGTTAATATGAAGTCGCGGTCAAAGTTAGGGTATATCAATATGGGATCATTTGTTAGTATGGTTTTGCATTTCTCGAAACAATTCACATACTCTGAATTAAATATGAGTTTCCTACTTTTATTTAAACAATGGTTTTGTAAATCTAGCGAAGTCTGGGATACATTTCCGGTAGTACCCGAGAAGTCCCAGAAATGATTTTATTTATTTTGGGGTTTTGGGTATAGGATATCCTTGTATGGCAGAAATTTTGTCAGGATTAGCCTTTATTCCGTCCCTTGTTATAACATGTCCTAAACAGGTATTCTCATGTTTGAGAAACTCTGACTTATCCATTTGAATTTTAAAGTTAGACTCACGCAATCTTTTGAATACCTTTTCAAGATTGACCATATGTCCCTGTATAAGGAAAAACGTTAGTTTTTCTTCATTGCATAAATGAATGCAGCCTAGCTTTATCTGCTAGATACTACTGGCCTCAAATGAAGAATGACATTACAAAATTTATAAATGACTGTGCTATTTGTGGTCAGGCCAAGTACGATCGCAATCCTATTAAACAAAAATTTTAAGTGGTACCGCCAGCAACGAAACCGTTCTAGATTATTCATATGGATAGTTTCACTGCCCAAAGCGAAAAATACGTGGAAAATACAATGATGTCATCCAAATATAATAAGCATATTTCGTTCTGTAGACCTTTTAGAACATTATCATCAATCACTTTTTGAAAAGTAGTGGGGCTGTTTTTTAACCCCATTGGCATTCTTATGAACTCCCAATGTCCATTACAAGCGTTAAAAGCTGTTTTAGAAATATCCTGGGGATCCATTTCTACTTGATAAAAGCCAGACGTGAGATCTAGAGGAGAAGTACTGACACCTACCTAACTTATCAAGAATGTCTGTAATATTAGGGATAGGGTATTTGTCATCTACAGTCCTTTCATTTATTTTACGAAAGTCCACCACCAGTCATTTCTGTTTTCCGGCATCTAACTTCATAGGAACTACCCAAATTGGTGAACTCCATGCTGAATCAGATGGTCTAATAATACCTTGAGCTATCGATCTGGTCTCTGATCTCCTCTCGATGGATAAAAGGATAACGATAACTCTTCGTTTAAACGGGTATCTCATCGTGAGTTTTTATTCTATGATTTATTTTAATAGTGAAATAATGCCTCGCCTTCAACGTAAAACACGTCAGCGTAATTAGCGCAGAGCGTGACTAAATTCATTCTTTCCTCAGTGTTTAAATGCTCGGTTCGCAGTTTTGAAATGACTCTATTAGCACGTGCCGACGTTGACTGTGCACGCGCACTTTCAATGTTTAGCATAGTGGCACGCGTCGCTTGGTCAATTGATAATATTATATCATTCCGAGTCGGATTGACTACCTCAACTAATCCGTGATTATTAATCACCGTAGTAAAACATTCGATGATAATGCAGTTGCAGATAATTTGCTTCCTAATCAAAACATCGCCATTTGGAGCGTAAAAATACCTATAGTATTTTTATTAACCTTGAATTTCTAGCCGGAATAATCTTCTCATGTAGATTTAGGTTTCGCGAGTTATAAACCTGAATAGGGTTTAACGAATTTATGGTTATTAAATTAAAATTTTTAAGGTCGAGTTTTGCTTCCCATTTAGTTAGCAAATCCATACCTATTAAACCGTCGAAATAATCGTGGAATCTATACATAAATAACTTAATGTCACCTGGCTCCTTCATCTCAGGGAAGCAGGGCATTGTGATGGAGTATGCATTTCTACTTGTAGCATGAACATTAGTTACCTCGAACGGGTCGTAGCTCAAAGGGATATGGTTAAAATAATTCTGCACAACTTCCGGGCTTATAAACGATTGATGTGCGCCTGAGTCTATTAATAGTTTTAAAGGGGGATTCGTTATTTGTATAAATGGTAACTGTCTTTGGGTCTGGAGATTTAACTCTATTTTGATTTTCTTGAAGTCAAAGTTTTGAAAAAATCCTCATTGGTTGATGAGGTTGGTTGTTGCTGATCAACAACTTCGTGATTGTCTTTGGGTCTGGAGATTTAACTCTATTTTGATTTTCTTGAAGTCAAAGTTTTGCAAAAATCCTCATTGGTTGATGAGGTTGGTTGTTGCTGATCAACAACTTCGTGAATATCGTACTCACTACCTATGTACGCAGGTCGAAAATTTTTATTATCAGGGTGATAACTTTAATCATTACATTCATCATACTGAATACCCTGGTCATAATCGGTATAGTCATAATACTCGCTACCGTCATAAACATACTCGTTGTTAGCACAAAAATTCAAAATTCAATATTTATTTATTCAATAAAATCTCAAGGACCACTTTGAATCGTCTTCTTACATGCTAGTGAATTTAGGTGCCGGTTCCTCTTAACCCCAGTTCAAGAAGAATCCGGCAAGAAACTTGTCTGGTCTTAATACTTTTTTGTATGATCCTTGACAATTTTGTTACGGAGTCGAGTTGGAGCTGATTCATCCCAAGCTTTTTTGTCATCTAAATAATCAGATATTTTGTAATATACTTTAATAGACAGTTTCTGTTTAATTACGTTTTTAAATTTGCCAATCGACAAATCTAACACATCGCTTGTGACCTTGTTAAAGAAGCGTACACATTGCCCTATAAAAGACTTATTAACTTTAGCGAGCCTAACAGTGGGAACAGCGAGTTTATCTTTATTTCTAGTGTTAATACTATGATTATCGCAATTTTTTTTAAATTAATGAATATTTTTGTGCACATACATAAAATTTTCGTATATATACTGACAAGCCACTGTCATAATATTAATTTCTTTAAATTTATTTCTAAGTGATTCTCTAGGGCCCATGTTATAATTTGCATGAACAGCCCTCTTCTACAGCACAAATATGGTGTTAATATCAGCAACACTCCCCCACAACAGAATGCCATACGACATAATGCTATGAAAGTAGCTGAAGTAAACGAGTCTATTGATATCTACGTCGGTAAAATGACGGATCTTTTTACAGCGTATGCCGCAGAGCTGCGTCTCTTCGACAATTTGTCTATGTGCGGGCCCCATTGCAGTTTATTATCTAAAGTAATGCCTAAGAACACTGTGGTGTCGACGAGATCTATCTTTTCGTTTTTAATTTTTACATTAGCTTTCACCTGTTTAACGTTGGGCAGTATAAAACGAATGCATTTAGTTTTTTTCTCGTTTGGTAATAAGTTGTTTACATTAAACCATGTTACAACTTTAGAGATTGCATTGTTTACGTCGTCAAGATTAGTAGGTCGTCGCTTTTAAATAAAAGTGACGTGTCATCAGCAAACAGTACAATCTCGTGATCATCCTTTACAAGTTTAGGTAGATCATTTATATAAATTAAAAACAAGAATAGCCTGAGTATTGATCCTTGTGGTACACCCATTTTTACTATTGAACCTGGAGAACGCTTTCCACACATCTACTCGTTGTGTTCGGTCACTTAAGTAGGATGTAAGAAGCTTAAGTGAAACTCCTTTAACACCATAGTGATGTAGTTTGCTGATTAGAGTTTCATGGTGACCGCAATCAAAAGCTTTCGACAGATCACAAAAAATACCTAAGACATCGCGAGATTCCTCCCAGATATCAAAAATATGTGATATTAACTCAACACCGGCATCAGTCGTTGAGCGTCCCGAATTGTCCGAATTGTTTACTGTCAAGTAAATTGTTGGTATTAAAATGCCGTTGTAGCGTTTAGCGTAAGTTTTTCAAATATTTTACTAAATGTAGGAAGTACTGATATAGGTCTAAAGTTACTAGGATCGGAATGACTACCTGATTTAAATAGAGGTATGATCTTGCTATGTTTCATTAAATCAGGAAATACTCCACTGTCAATACATTGAATAAATATGAAAACTAGATCTGGTGCAATAATGCCGATTAGTGGTTTTATAACACTGACAGAAATGCCCTAGAGATCAGTGGTCTTTTTTACATTAATCATTTTGAATGCCTTGATAATATCGTTATTGTCCACATGTTCAAAGTAAAATCGTGTGACACATTCAGGTAAACTATCTTTTAACAATGATTCTGCTATTACATGAAAAGAGTTTAAAGACTTTGTAGTGGAGACTGGAATATCAGTAAAAAAAGTTTCAAATGCCTTTGCTACATCTATATTTTGCTTAATGATATTATTGTTGATATTTAAATTTATTACACTTTTATGAGTTTTGGATTTTCCGATCTCACTATTAATTATTTTCCAAGTTGCTTTTATTTTATCTTGACTTTTTTTATTTTTTGAACTTAAATACTAAGATTTAGGAAAGCGACAAACATTTTTAAAGATTTTTGAGTGATTTTTTACTTTTTCTTTAAACTCTTCACTAAAGTTATACCGTTTTTCAATGTACAATTCATACAAGGTACGCCTACTCTTATGAATACCTACTTTTGCCCACTCACAAAATGTTGAACTGCCAGAGACCACAATAGTTTTGTATGTGAAAATGGAACTGAATACTTTATTAAATTCAGTGAAAAATGTATTGTATAAATCATTTGGATTACCATCATTATACAACAAAAAAGGCAAGTTGGTATCCAGGTTCAATCTTACTTTCTCTAAACGATCAGTGGTAACTGGTATATACGTAGTTTTTTTTTTGTACATCTTTATTATTCATTTTAGTTTATATTTGAACTAGTTGACCGAGATGGTCAGAGTGAATATTACTAATTATATTTTTTCTTATTATGTTTACATTGGTAAAGATATTATCTATGCATTTACGCTCATTCACGTTTACATCTCGTGTTTTAAAATAATTAGATGGCGGTGGATTTCCCTGTGTAGCCCAATTCCATGACCTGGCTGACACAGGTTTTTCCTTGTTCACATAATGTGATACTCCACTCATAGGTTTATGGCCTTGAGATGAAAATTGATTCCTAGTTGTCATTTGGAACGTTGTATTACGTTGATTATAGTTCATCGGTATTGCTCCGAAAATTTGTTAAGTACGTGATGGCATGCGTGGTACATTAAACGGTGTTCTGAACTGCTGATATTGGGATGGCTGTGATTTAGGCATGACCTGGGGTCGTGAAGGTCCCGAAATATTAAAACTTGCAGGCCTGAAGGGTTGCATAACTGTATTCTGTTTAGGGCAACTTAAACCAAATTGATTTACTTGTTTTTCATGATCTATTCTGTGATTAATATTCCTTCTTTGCAAGTACATGATATTAATTTAATCGTGAATATACTCCAATGCTTTTTCAATAGTTACTAGACGCATACACCGAATGCGGGATCCAAGAAGATCCTTCTGCCCGCGTAAGAAAGCCTGAAGTGTCAACTTCTTATATAATTCTCGTTTAGCGTCTATAGTAGTTCGCACCGTTTCATGCAATTCTATATAAGTCATGATTGTGCTAAATAAATTTTGACACTTCTCATAAAACTCCTGTGGGGTGCTAAACCCTTGATTAAGTAGAGCCAAATCGTTATAAAGAGCGGTCTCATCTCTTTGATCTGCAAAATTTTTAATTAGCGACCTACGGATGCTAGTCCAGTCATTTGGAATACCATTTGCATTAATTAATCTTGCAGCTGATCCAACTATTTTGTTAAGAATGCCATTAAGGAGACCAGAATAGATTAATTGGTTACCTTCCGAGGCATAGGTGGTCACCAGTTGGTCACACAAATTTACAAATCTCACCAATACATGTGTATTACCGTCAAATTCCGGTACTAAATGGAGGGCTTTACCGAATTCATCTAAATTCGACATTTCTCTACTTTCTCTTATAGTCTCTGATCTATCTATATTCCTATTACTATCTACCAGTTGCTCCCTACTTTTACCTAACATAAGAAAAACTAATTTTAATTAATAAAAAACTATAAATGAAGTATTAAGCTTATCTACTCGATAATTCTAGTATCCAAGTCTATTTCTTTATTTGAAGAAAGAGGAAAATCTTGTATAGCCTATTAACTAACGTAATAACCTATACCGGAGTAGGTATAGGTTATTACGTTAGTTAATGATCTTTCTTGATTGAAAAATTTTAGATGACCTATAAACTATTTTACTAACCTAATTCATAATCCATTAATTATTTCTTAATTGAAAAAAAAATCTTTGATAATCTCTTAAAATGAAAGGCAAGCAATTCACTAGAAAATTCAGTGTACTTACATGATCTGCATCTTGGTTCTTCTTGAGATATAATCGAAGTTTGTATTCCGCGGCTTCTAGATTCGTGAATACCCAGTTCAACTAAAAAGCTTATCTTGTCCAGAATTTTCCCAACTTCCCGTCCTGGATTCGACCCGAGTAACCTACCAGCTGCGCCAATTATAGAACCACGCCTGGGGTTCTCAAGTAAGAAATCAAGATGAATGAAATTACTTTAATATGAACTTCAATAGTCACAGAATTAATATAAACTCTTACTAACTAACTAATCTAGTTGACGAGTCCGAAGTTAGAACTGATCCTTTCCTGTTTCTCTCTTCCTTTATGAAACCTCTGTTCGATGTTGAGGTCACGTATCTGTTATCTATGGAATCGATAACCTATTAGCATTCTTTGCTTATCGAATGGTTCCTTACAATATGTAGAGTAAGCTCATCTAGGCACGTGTACTATGTAACAGACGCGTCACAACTGGGCTACTTGTAAAAAATATGTTTGTTTAGAGCATGTTATTATGGTATGCTCTGACTGCCATAGTGAGACGTCTGTGGACAACTAAAACTTTTACAATGTTATCTTTAAGATTTTAGAGTTTATTTTTGTTTTTTTTGAGAAAAAGTATGTTTATGTTCAAGTTTTCGTAGCTCGTAAGAAAGAAAAGTGTTTTTTCAGAGACTGATTTAAAAGACTATAAGTTGCTAATAAAGCTAATAAATTGTTATAACATTGGGTTATTTCCTGCAAACACATCCATTTAGCCTTTCTAATTAAAATTATAGAAAAACAAGGACTCAAACTTTTGGTCCCAGGCACAGTGCGCGGGTTAAAATATATGTATTTTTTTGGCGCGGGTGTAGAAAGGTTAAACTAGGGTTTTACTCACGTATTATTTTGTCGATAAAGACACCGAGACTATTTCGAATTATCTAGAGAATTTCATCAGGGTGAGTTTGACCCGCGGTCCGCTCGGGTTTACGGATGAACAAACCTTCTTCTTCTTCTTTGTTTAAGGCATGTGTCATAATAATGTCAATTTTATCAGTATCAAGTATTTATATTTGTTTATAGTCAATTAGTTTATTAATTAAGTCTTAGTCCATGGTCAATTTTCAATTCTAAACGTCATCGCGGAATGGCCGTCTAGAATTTTCTTGGGATTCCTCGTTGTTCAAATCACATTGCACCACAATACAAATACCTATAATTCAATGGTCCATACCCGTCCTGTAGTCACAATTTATTTATTAAATTCAAATTCCGCTAAGATAACTGAATAAAACATGCAATATAACGAGTAAAATATATTAAACTAGCTGCTGCCCGCAGCTTCGCACCTACATAAAAAGTCCCATATATCTCTATACCAAAACCCATCAAAATCGGTTCAGCGGTTTAGACGTAAAAACGTTACAGACAGACAGATAAAGTTACTTTCACATACAATATTACAATATATTACAATATTAGTAGGAATCAACAGCCTAAAACTTTATGCTTCTAGTTCTGAAAATTACAATATTTTTATCCCTCTTTTCAACCCTTTACAACACTTTTTGCCAACTAAAAAGTAGCCTATGTCCTTTCTCAGGCTTTCGACTATCTGTGTACCAAATTTCATTTAAATCGGTTCAGTAGCTTTGGCGTGAAAGCGAGACAGACAGACAGAGTGACAGAGTTACTTTCGCATATATAATATTTGTAAGGAGTAAGGTTTAGCAGAGCTATGTTACTTCATGAAATGACAAACGAAGAATCGATGAACAAACTGTTTCACGGTTTTCTGCAATGACGTTTAGAATAGCCAAATGACAAATGAAATACCTTAACATTGGCAAAATTGACATTAAAACTGATGATAACTTTTAAAAGCCGGTACCGACAACATTACGTGCCCCTAAGAGCACTAAAGCAAAAGAATATAAGAGTACAATAGCTGTCAGATGAATATATCACTAGCACAGTGATCCAAGTGTAATGACGTCACAGAAGGTTGCATCGTAAATCTGGTGGAAATGACTCTCAGCTAGGTAGTTCAAGAGCACTTGAACCCTCAAAAACTACTTTTTTATTGTCTCTGCTCATAATCCTCATATGGCTGATATGAGCTTGCATACTGCCACGTGTCTTAAACAAAACATAAGTTACTACATAGATATCTGAGGAAGTACCAAGCTCAGGGGTTTCAGTCGTAAGAATGTGTTTTTATTCGCTGTATATTAATTTAGTGTATGATATAACACTAAATTAATATATTACTAATCTAAACTAATATTATAAAGAGAATAAAATGTTTTTAGGGTTCCGTACCTCGAAAGGAAAAAACTGAACCCTTTTAGGATTACTTTGTTGTCCGTCCGTCCGTCCGTCCGTCTGTCTGTCTGTCAAGACCCTTTTTCTCAAGAACGCGTGGAGGTATTAAGCTGAAACTTATATCAAATACTACAAAAGATACAGCCATTTATGCCGCAAATTCCCGAAAATTTTCGACACTTGCAAGGGAATCAAAACCTACAGGGTACTTCCCGTGAACTCAGAATCTTGAAATTTGGTACAAAGCAACGTCTTATAGCACAGATAAAGGAAAAATTGCGAAAACCGTAAATTTTTAGTTAAATCATATAATCAAAATATTTTTAATAAATATTGTCATGTTATGGATTTCATTTTGCAATAAAAATACCATAACTATGACTCGATTGTCGTGATGGGTAAACATTTACTTATATACCTACAGGTTTGTACGGAACCCTCGGTGCGCGAGACCGACTCGCACTTGGCCGGTTTTTTTCGTATATAAGTTGTTACAGTCGGCCATTATGCGAAAACGTTTAGAATATACAAATGACGATCGACTCTTTGACTAAGACTATATTATCAAACTATCACTTGACACTGGCAAAATTGTCATCATTTAAATAAACTGGAGGCTTAAAGAAATTTAAATCACAATAATTTTCAAAACTTTCATGAGTTGTATTTTACATTTTGATTTACACGGGATTTACTCACGTATTATTTTGTCGATGGAGGCACACTCTGCTTACCGTGAACTCGAGCGGCAACGAGTGGAACGGGGATCAAACTCACCCTCAAAACAGTGTGGGTGCCTCTATCGACAAAATAATACGCGACTAAAACCCATGTTTATGAAAATGTGAAATAATGTAACATAAAAGACAAGAAAATGATACATAAAAGACAATGTTTTCAGTTCTCATTATTACCGACTACAAAATTTGCTAGGCTATATGTCTAACTATTATAATAGTTAAGTTACAATAACCATATTTTTTTCAAAAAAACGGGTAGAATTTTAAGATGAGGACATTCGTTGATACTATAATAATCTTATCTAAATAAATACCTTCATTTGACTATGTAGATACGTATAAATTACAATAAATTGCATCCGTGCGAAGCCGGGGCGGATTGCCGGTATTATAAAATGTTAAAACTTGTGTGGATGTTTGTAAATCAATCACGTAATACTGATTGAATCAGAATGAAACTTGTATTAGACCTGGAATAACATCATGACTTCCTATTGGTGGTTTTCATATTGTTTTGCCAGAATAGTTAAAGTACGCATAATACGAACGATTTTATTATAGTTACACCCAAAGTCTAAATTAGAGTAAATTTTGAACTTACAAATTTAAAGTTATTTTATTTAATTGATTTTTCTAAGAAATTTTGCGGTTTTATTCAGTACCAATTTTCTTTCTTCTTCGTTAATGGCATGTGTCATAATGATGACAATTTTGCTAGTGTCAAGTGATTGTTTGATAATATCGTAGACAGAGAAACTAATAGACGACTAGATAGCATCCGTCGCATTCATACAAGAAAGAGAACAACTTATGTGCAGATACTGTAAAGAAACGAGATAGAATGGTTTGATTTTTTGTTTCATGTCGCGTGCCTGTTTTTTCACGATCCGCACCAGAATGTGCAAAGCAACGTTTGACAGTTTGCCATTGTTTGGATGGTTTGTGCTCGCTTTGTGTGAAATAACCGGAAAAAAACAGTTAATAATAAATTGTGAACACGCTGAATTACTTGCGAATTGCAAATAACAAATTCCTTTACCGGATTTTGTAAAGATAATGGTTCGATGTGTCGTTTTAGGATGTAAAAGTGATAGTGAACGGAAACACCCCGATTTGTCTTTTTACTTTAACAGTTTTTTTAATAATATACACAATAGATAACAGCATTTCGATCTGAACTTTGTTCGCTACAGCATAATTCATAAATCATAACAAATAATTTATTTATTTTGGTGTTGCCTGCATTCGACCATAACATTCCCCAGACTAGGTACATAAATTTTACATAAAATATGTTTTACATTTCGTATGAATTTTAATAATTCAATTTAACGGTAAGTATCGTACAATGTTGATAGATGAATATGGAGGCAAGGTAAAGGCAAAAGCTGCTTAAAATCGGTCTGAGGAAACCTTTCATACATTTTGATGTCAATTGATTATAAAATAATGTCCTGTCAGCGACAATAACCATACCACCCTGTATAAATAAATAGATTAAAATGATTCATACATTGTAAAATAAAACACCTCGCTATTAATTTGTGACAGTTTTCCATCAAACGATAATGTACGTTTGCAGTGGGTTGAAGCCACAGGCCGAAAAATCTGGACACCCAAAAACTCTTCGAGGATTTGTAGTACCCATTTTGAGAAAAAATTCTTGTTTAAGAAGAATAAATTAACTATTCTGTATCCTAATGCTGTTCCACTGGTGGTTAGTAAATATATGATTTATGAGTTTTTATTCTGTAGGTAGGTAGATACTGATCAATACTTTTTGACTAGAAAAAGTAAATAAGTCCTTTATCGGGAACACGGTGTGCTTCTATAATAAGCTTCCTGAAAATCCAACTAAACTACCTATTAAGAAATTTAAAGCTTACATAAAAGAGTCTTTTGAAGAAAGCTTATTATAATATAAATGACTATATTATTGATAAGAACGAATGGCCTCATGTCGCTCTGCCCTCAGACAGTTAACCGACACACTTGAAATGTATAAACTCATGTATAAGTATATCGTAGCTAATTTAGTTATAAGATGGATCATGCAAAAATGCGCTAGGACCGGGACGAGTTTCTCTTCTCGGGCTTGGATTATAAATTGGAACCTAAATTCACCTAGTAGGTACGACTTAGTTTCAAAGTGATCCTTGTGATTGTATTGAATAAAGTATCTTTTGACTTTGTGTTATATTTATGGTTTTTTTATATCTGTAATGTTATGCTTAGCTTTAATAATAAGTAAACAATTAAGTACACAAATGTTGTTATATGTTTTCTATATCACACATCTGTTAAAAAGTTTGAGTTTTGTGATAGAGAGGAAAGCTCCAGAGATTTCTACTACAACATAACGTCTCGAATAAATCTAGGATTACTAGGACTAGGGTAAAAGTTTTAATGTGGCAACACCACCCACCTATCGCTCTATCTCACACGCGGCACGATCACAATGTGTCTATTGTTTTCTCAGTCTACGGATAATATAGTCTTAGTCGAATAGGCGATCATCATTTGTATATTCTAAACGTCATTGCGGAATCGCCGTTTAGAACTTTCTCGAGATTACTCGTCGTTCAAATCTAGTTGCACCATAGTACGCTTTTTTAATTAAATCGTCCATACTTGTGCTACGAAGTCACAATCAATTCATTAAAATTACGCTAAGATTACTGAATAAAACATACAGTAGCACGAGAAATAAATAATTTTTTTAGTAGTGCTATATTACTTCATGAAATGACAAATTAAGAATCCAGTACCAATATAAATGCTTACTAAAATTTAATAAAACGCGTCAATCACATGTCAGTTTGTCAGCTTAGTGAGTTTAAGATGTATCATTTAAAACTATGGCATTTATTCTTATATTATTCCTTGTGCAAATAAGATCGTTTGTATTTTTCGAAATGTTTAATTCTGGCCTTAATTCAGTGTTTAAGACTTAAGACATGTGATTGACGCTTTTTATCAAATTTTAGTTGAAGACAGAAGGATATATTTTTAAGGTGACTAATGACGCATCCTTACTGGAAGCATAGAACACTTCAGGGCAGTTCCCTCGAGCTCTTATTAGGTTAAAGCGAGGAATATTGGATTCTAGGTGCCGCCTCGTCAACTGTATTAATATACCGTTCGTAATTGCCATCGATTGGTGAAGATACTGGATGAATACCTACTAGACATCCAAGTAATTACATGCACAGTACGAAGGCAACTCGTCTTTGAACCCAATAACCATTTGAAAAATGTTATATTAAAGTTTTTTAAACTTACGCGATCAGAACACATTATTATAAATACTTACGGGTATTTATAATAATGTGTTCGGATTTTTACTACAAGAGAATGGTTCGGGAAGCGATTGACATTAAGAAATATCCTAATTTCAATCGTGAAGACGGTTTCAGATTCTCTGCCTCATGGAATCCAGTTATAGCTAAGTGTACTCAACGTAGACCGGTTTCTCAATGCGTAATGGACACGGTTAGTGTTGTGTGTCGTCCGAGTGTGCAGATGGACATTTCTATTTCGGAAAAACAAGTGAGGGTAGTTGCAAAAAATGCTGCCCCCGCTTCGCAGAGGCGGTAGCTCCAGTACTCCAGTCATCCCGTGACCACGACAGAGTGTAAACCTGTCGAAACGTCGGGAAAAATAGGTAAATGAACGCGATAAATACCCGTAAGTATTTATAATAAAATGTTATATCAAACTGGCTTCCAAAAAACGCGGGGTTTTCAATTCGGCTTGCATGTATGTTACCTGACCCCGCCAATTATGGACGATTTTGATGTTTATTTTAATCCTATAGTTTACGTCCGATGTGGTCTTATATAAGTTTGCTAAAGATCCGATGATGAAACATGATAAAAATCCTCATGAGAACAAATGCATCGCAAATTAGTCGTTTGAAATATATATCAAGAAAATACCTCTATGGGTACTTTTTAGTAGACAACTGACTTGACAATGGTCTATAAAGATGTGTCGCAATCAAAGCCTTATATTGGGGATCACAAGCAATAACATAATGCATACTTGTCAGATGATCAGACATTGGGCTTTGAAGATACCCTTTGGAACTCTTCAATTAAGGTATAGCGTTGCTGTTCAAATACAATTGCTTTATACAAGCCTGTCAGTACAGAACGCATCGATGATAAAGATGCATTACGTCGGGTTTTTCAGTTTTCAGTTTTTTATAAAAATATATTCGATATTTACATTAAAGCTTTTATTTGAGTTTATAGGTTTACAATGGTAGAATGAAACTAATGGCGTCGATATAAAAATAAATAATATTTGATACTTTCTCAAACAACAATATGAGATATGTTCTAAGAATCTGTCACAATGTCACAAGGTTCTCATTTCGCGGATTTTTCCAACTTTCATATAAATCGTATTAAATACAACGACATGGGTTTCCTATTCAAAGTCATTCACTTTAAGATTTAAAGTGAATAACTTTGTTTATTCAAATTTATTCACTTTAAGATTTTAAGTGAATAACTTTGAATAGGAAACCCTTGTCGTTGTATTTAATACGATTTATATGAAAGTTGGAAAAATCCGCGAAATGAGAACCTTGTGACATTGTGACAGATTCTTAGAACATATCTCATATTGTTGTTTGAGAAAGTATCAAATATCCCTAGTGTCTTGGGATAAGGACGCCTGCTTTACAGCACTGTGGATCCTAGTTTTTCCAATCTGCAAGAAGGTAAAGATTAGGAACTTTGCCCAAGACTGCGTTAAGAATAAAAAATCTAAAAAATAAGAATAAACTGGCAAACTATGACCTTGGAGCGCAAAGAGGTGAAGATAAACTACAAACGAGGAGATACTTCAGTATAGATTTTCTGCCAAGAAAGTAGCTAAAATTTTAAAAACTCTTTCCAAAGGAAAATCCCCAGGTCACGATGGTATTAGTATTGAGCACCTTCAACATGCAGGCCCTCATATAAATGGAGTATTGGCAATGTTCTTCACTCTATGCGTGAGTCACTCATATCTGCCTACAGACTTAATGAGGACTATATTGTAGTGCCTGTGGTGAAAGACAAGACTGGGGATCTGGGTGACTAGACGAACTACAGGCCTATATCGCTAGCTACCATCATTGCGAAGGTGTTTGATGGTTTGCTTAATACACAGTTAGATCAGTACGTTACTCTGCACGACTCCAGTTTGGGTTTCGACCTGGGCTGTCCACTGAGAGTGCAATACTGTGTCTTAAGCATACCGTCCGATACTACACTGATCGTGGGATTCCGGTGTATGCGTGTTTCCTTGACTTGTCTAAGGCGTTTCATCTAGTAGATTATAACATTCTATGGAAGAAGCTGGAATGTTTAAAATTACCACCTGAACTTATTAATATATTTAAATATTGGTACAATCAACAGATCAACAGTGTGCGTTGGGGGGGCGCAATGTCGGAACATTATCAGTTGGAATGTGGGGTGAGACAGGGAGGCTTGACTTCACCCACCCTTTTCAATCTCTACTTGGACGCGTTGATCGGGGCGCTTAGTACTTGCCGTATCGAATGTCATATTGATGATGTGTGTGTGAACAATCTCAGCTATGCTGATGATATGGTGCTGCTGAGCGCGTCGATCTGCGGGTTGAGGGAGCTTATCAAAACCTGTGAGGCATATGCTAGTGATCACGGACTGGTTTATAACTCAAGAAAAAGTCAGGTCATGGTCTTTGAGGCTGGTAAAAAACCAGTGGTAAATATCCCTCCTGTTCGTTTGAACGGTGTGGATCTAGAGAGGGTGTATAAATTTAACTACTTAGGTCACGTGGTTACTGCTGACCTCAAGGACAATGACGACATCGAACGGGAGCGGAGGGCGCTGTCGGTGCGTACGAATATGGTTGCTCGGAGGTTTGCGCGTAGCTCAGAGGGGGTGAAGCTAACGTTGTTTCGAGCATACTGTACCTCTCTATATACGTGCAGCCTGTGGGCAAAGTACACGCTCGCGACGTACAGCGCCACTCGTGTCCAGTACAACAATGCACTCAGGGCGATGTTGGGGCTGCCCCGCTACTACAGTGTATCGGGGATGTTTGCGGCGGCGCGGATTGATTGTTTTTATGCTACTATGCGCAAACGAGCCGTGTCTCTGGTGTGCAGGTTGCGGGCCAGCGCTAACACCGTTCTGGCAATGATAGCCGCCAGGGTCGACTGTCCCTATACAAGGCACTACTGTGAGCAACACCTGTCCGGCAATCCAACTAAGTTAGTTTTAATCTTTCTTGTGTCTATGAGTTTTGCTCAAAATAAATGTTTTTTTTTTATTCTTTTATTTATTTATTTATAAAGGGGCAGACCTGCCCAGCAGTGGGACACGATAGGCTAAAAAAAATAAAAAAACCTTTTTGTATGCCGTGATGGGCCAGTCACGTATCAACTAAACTATTTAAAAACTGTACATTGTGTTAATTCAATGGAGAACATTCCCATGAGTACATTCCATAAATCAAGCCACTACTTGTGAAAACAAAGGAGATAAAAGTATATTAAATAAAATTTTGGCAAGTGCACAGTGTTTCCGAAATCTATAAAGATAAGAACTACTGGGTCTGTGAGCTGTAGAAATGTAGAAATATAACTTTTGTTACGTGTTCAACCCACACCCATATCTCCTATATTTTAAAAATTTCCAAAAACTGAATCGACAAAAAAACAAAGTATATAGTTATAGAACCTGCTCACAAAATTTCCGAGAATCGGTTGAGAAATGCGACCTGTAGAGAACATCCAATCGCCGGACGCCTTTGGACAGACACACGAAAGTATTTTGCCTAAGCTGAGATACTCACTCGCGCTTAGTGCTTGCTCGGTCAATGACTAACGGTCTCAAACCAACTCAAATAACATAGTAGTAAGTAATATATCACGATTTTTTTAAAGGTTTACAGATCGGGCTGTTCTTCGTAATCTAGTAAAGTATTACTAACAGTGATTATCCTTAACCGTGATAATTTCATCATAGTAATATACATAGAAATAAAATGCGTGAGTGTCGTGGAACACTCGGTTGACGAAGTTCCTATCGTAGTATATTATTATTGATAAACGTATTCATCATTGGCCTTTGTACATGTGTTGAAGATGATTTAGGTGGCGTCTGTCAAGTTACAGATCAGTTATTTGTAATTGAGCACCTTCGCTCATGACTAAAAAGACCTATGCGAGAGTGCCAGCCACGACCACATTTATTATAAATAAAAAACCCTGGAGATGTTACAGGATTTGAGGCGCGTTGGTGACGTGTAGCCCGTTTATGCGCTAAATGGTTGAGCCAGGCGTTATCGTGTGCAACAACACCGTCAGCTACGATTTTCCTCCAGGTGTCACGATGTGTCCTTAGCCTCGCTCTCCAACTTAGAATGGTCGTCTTATACTCTGCCATGTATAAGACGTCTTTAAAACGCAACATTGGTCGGCCGACAGGTCTTTTAACTTCAGCTATTTTGCTAAAAGGGCTTGTATTGGCAAACGAGAAAAGTACATGCGATGTACATGCCCTAGCCAACGCAAACGTCTTTGCTTTAGCATGGCCATGATGCTTGGTAGTTTTGCGACATCAAGTACTTTCGTTAAACTTAAACGTATTATTTTATTGATTAACAAATACAAATATTAAATGAAACGCAGATATAACTTTATAATAACGAAAATTTCGTAATTAATATATTTTTTTGAGTTATGAAAATAAACATTTATGAAACAAAAACCTTTTATGAAAATAAACATTTTATTATACATCATTCAATTCATCTAATTAATTCATTCGTGTCACCCTATGGATAGCCGTCTAAGTAAAAATATTACACATTTTTTTGCCTAGCCCCATCCGCCAAGTCCGTACCGTGCGATAAGGAACTTTGACCCAAAAAACTTATTTCATAGTTTATATTTTGTCTTTGTAATTTTCTGTACGGTTATCCTAAGGCTCTATCTTATTATATAACTCATGCTTATGTTAAATTTGTTGCTCTCTTTATTTATTGAAATGAGAATGACAAGGATATTTAAGTGCAACGATAGATTTGAATTTATGATTATTGGATTAAGAGTAATAGTCTCTCAATCCAATAATCCAGACAGACGGACAGAGAGACAGACGGACGGACATGGTCAAACTATAAGGGCAGCTATATGTTGAACTTTGAAACCCTAAAATGCCACAAAAATATTTTGTTGCTGACTGTATCTAGGTGGGTAGATGTCTAAAAACAATAAACCGAAAAACGGGGGCAAATAGTGAAAAATGCATCGCGTCGACAGGGCACGTATCAAACCTTTTGAATAGGCCTCGGGATTCAGGGTTCTGTGGGTAATAAAAAGCTTTTCATTCTTATTTATTTATATAGCTAGGCGTAGCATGAACCAATAGGCAACTTTTTACCGGCGAGAATAGACAAATTTAATTTTGGAATAGAAATTTACAAAATTTATAATCGCCATATTATTTATGCTTTTATCTAACATACCCCCTTATTAACGTAACTTATCTGCAGCGCTAATATTTTTAAACAGTTTGCTTTGACAAAATACTCATTATTGACCTCTGTGGCGCAGTATGTATAGGCCTGCCGGTGATGCAGAAGGTTGCGGGTTCGATTTCCAATAAGGATTGCAAATATTCGTATTGAGTCTAAGTGTTTTCTATATATTATACTAACTGTTTCGCTCGAGACTTCGTCTGCGCATTTTAAAAAGAAAGTATATATTTTTTTTATCTATTCGTAAATCTAAACCATTCTAGAATCCACAGTGGATTTTCCACACAAAAAAAACATCAAAATCGATCCAGCCGTTTAGAAGGATTTTACTTACAAGAACACTCACAGAAGATTTATATATTAGGTTGGGGAAAAAGTTTCTTCGCATTTTTTTCTGAAAATTCAAAACTTTTTTTTAATATAGTTTATTTACATTTAACTAAAGTATGTAGGTACTAGGTACATTTTGCTCGATAACTTTTAGCCATCTTGCAGGTAGGGACATGATCCCATTGCTATAGAAATTTTGGGACTTCTGATCAAAATACCGCGACAAGTGGTTTTGGCAGTCCTCTCGTGATGTTAATCTGACACTGCCTAAAGAATTCTGAAGAGACCGAAACAGGTGGAAATCTGAAGGTGCAAGGTCAGGACTATAATGCGGATGCATTAACACCTCCCAGCCAAACTCTCTTAATTTTTGCTGAGTGGCTAAAGATGTGTGAGGTCTAGCGTTATCATGATGAAAAACCACACCCCTTCTGTTGATTAATTACGGCCGCTGTCTCTCAACTTCTTACTTTAATCTCATCAGTTGTTTGCAGTAGAAATCAGAATCGATGGTCCTGCCTGGTGATAACAGCTCATAATGAATAATGCCCTTCCAATCCCACCACACACACAGCATCACCTTGTTGCGAGCTTACCCTTTTCCGCACGTTCTTGTCGTACGTGATCCACTTTTCATCACCAGTTATCAGCTTCTTCAAAAATTGTTCGGTTGCATTACGTCGTAATAAATAATCACAAATGACTACACGGTTCATTAAGTTTCTTTCAGTGAGCTCGTGAGGTACCCAAATATCGAGCTTTTTTGTTGACCCAGTTTTTTTCAAATGCGCCAAAATTGTTTTGTGGTCAATTCCCAGTTCTTCAGCTACGTCGTAACTACTGATATGCCGATCTTGCTCCACTTTTTCAAAAATGGCATCTATTTTATTCGTAATAGGGCGACCAGAGCGACGTGCATCTTTGACATCAAAATTTTCGGATTGAAAACGCTTAAACCAAATTTGTGCTACTCTCACAGACACTGCACTAGGTCCATAAACATCGCAATTTTTTTTCGAGGCTTGCGTTGCATTTTTACCTTTTTTGTAGTAAAATTTTAAAATGTTTCGAATTTCTTCATAGATTCACTCATCTTGACAGTACGAAAAACAAATAAAAATCACACATTTTCCTAATTTGAATTTGGAATTATTTTCTTTAAAATTTAAACTTTTAATGATACCAAAAATAGCCAGATACAAATAGTATAGCCAAAGAGATTTTATTACAAGTTCATACATACTATACTGCGAAAAGACTTTTTCCCCAACCTAATATAAAAAGATGTATTCACAAAAAAAGTATAAAAGTAATATATCAGTCATGTGGTTTTCGTAACACAAGCTCTGCTTACTTTGGGCTAGATGATGCTCTGTGAAATGTCCGGCATTATTTATTTTTTAAGTTATTAATACAAAAAAATATCTCCGCGGAGTTCGACAGATCAATTCACTAAAATCACCAACACTAGCAATTTTTGAGCAATAATTCTTTGCCAACTAGCTTTTCCTAAATTGCTCTATAACACAATATATGTGGTAGTATCTATATACTATATCTTATATGTTACCATTTCTGATTGTGCAAAATCCCGTTAATACCGTACCTTATTTAATTATCAAGAATAATCAAAATATATTTTTACATTTTTAGATGAGATTTTAGCAATTGATTACCTTGACTCCAAATAAAAGAACCCACTCTAAATCTGCATTAGGATAACGTCTCAATAACTCAACCAAGTCATTACACAATACTTCGTCTTGAGTGGGAGGAAATATCAAGTTTCCTAATTACACTTATTCATGTCTTGTCTCACGAAGCGCGCTATAATTATACTTGACATTTCCTCAGTATTCTGTTTTAGAATACATAAACACGTGTCTGCAATCAGTGCTTAATGACTACTTGATGAGACGTTATGAAGATGCATTAACTTTACGATCTCTTACATATTAAAATAATAACTAAATGTTTAACTAAATAAATTTATTATATTATATAACATATCTGAACTATTAAACTAATATAAATTTAATTAATTAACAATCCACAGTGGCGTTTATATTGAAATATTTTTGTATTTTTATTATATGTTCCACAATAAATGAATTATGAATTAAGTAATTAATTCGTCAGTTGGTTCAAATAATATTTTAACATACTGCTTTATTTTATGTTTACTGAAAAGACAGAGCGCGGATAGTACATTTATATAAATTAAACTTCAAATTCTGACAGAAAATATTTATTAAGTAATTGATTTTATTATTGTGTATTTTGCGTTCGTCGTTTGATGAAAAAATGTTTTCTCTACTGTACAAAATTCTAAGAGCACAAAAATATTTTTTAATATTATGAATTGTTTATTGAGTTATTTGGGAGTTATTTTTCAAGTACTAAGTAAAGTCGTATACTGAGCAAAGTGCAAAAATCTCTTCAAATTATTTTTACAAAAATAACTTTTATTTTACATGTTTTTACTTTTGCCATCCGCTGTACTCCATAATGACCAGCTGAGGATCATCAAAAATGGCTCAGCACCCGCATCTGACTGTAAAATCGGGTTGGTATTTAACGCTGAACTATATTACACTTTGAGTGAGGATTTCTACGTAAAACTGATTCCAGATGAGTGCTGCTTGGAGACTGATGATGGAGACGACTTTGATAGTCTTCAAGTTATTGGGGGTTAGTCCCTCTGCTGACTAACAGAAGAGCTAGCAATAGAGAAAGAAAACTTGAAACAAGCCCGGCTTGGTGCCAGCCGTTATGCACCTTCAACCGAACCGACTCCGCATGATTCGTCTTTCCTGCGGGACCTGTCGGTAAGGTCGAGAGGTTAGTGTGGGTATCTTGGAAGGCCTGCGCTATCAAACAGAATCCTAGGCAGAGTGACGTCAGTGGAAAAGAAACTTCACCCACCTCAGCTTGCTGGAGTGGATCCATGAACGCAGGTTTTCAATTACAATTAACTGCTCTGTAACTTTACTGACGCCACCTAAATCATCTTCAACAGATGAACAAAGGCCAATGATGGTATGGAAAGTGTGAGCATGTGTATGAGCATGCCAAATGTGACGTTTGGATGTTCCTCTGCCTTCACCCTCTTAGATATGCTTAAATGCCTAAGTACAGTGAGTACTACAATTAAAGCTTGGCGCTTCAGCAAATTTCATCTTACATCGTCAAATACAAACGCCTGATAGTAATATTTATCTAGAGTTTTAACAACATTTTTAGTGTTTTCGTGAAATAAGTATTTATATATACTTTGTGTGTGTATACTTTAACTTTATCTTAGAAACTTCTTTGATACTGAAAAATTATATATCATATAAGAAATGTGGTGTATCACACTGTAATCATGTCAAGTGTCGGTTTAAAAGTTTGTTTGGCTTTGCTTTATTTGGTGTCTAAAACGCAGAGCTATCTATTATTTTTCTATCTTTCTCTTCTAAGAATCTTTTCAAAACCGTCTAGATATGTTGCCTTGATAACACGGTCCGAAACTCAATCGGAATTTTTCATTTTAAGTTTTTTTAACGACCCATTTGAACAGATACAAATTTCGTATTATTTGACAAAATTCCAACTTATTAGGCTTTTCTCTATTCAATTTATTGCAATCCATTCTGAAAACAAAATTAATAATTGCAAATTGGGAAAATAAAACTTAAAAAAATATAATAAAATGTGAAAGCTGGTGGTGTTAATAGCTTTATATACATTCTAATTTTCAAACCACACGTGCTACCGCCTTTGAAGCTTGCAGGAGACTGACAAGCCGTCACGATCCGTTGGACAGCTGGACGCTGGTTGCATAATCGCACTAATTCGGAAACACGAACGTCGTCGAGGCGGCAAGCTTTCGTCGTACTACTGAAACTAGAGATTTGCAATATTCAAAGCCGTTATTATATTAGTAAATTGACGTGTAATTGTCATCATTATGACATAGGTTTTAAGGGATAATATAGCGTAAGCATGTTTGTTTTTTTTTTATTAAAACTTATACACAGATAATTTGTACTAACATGAGATAACTGGCGGTAGGTCATCGAAATAATATTGTTTTTAAGCTTTAAGTTATACTAAAAACTAAAATAATTTTTAAGTTATGAATACATTTGCTGTGTAGAGTTTTTTTTGAGCATTTATTTATGCGGATTTTTTTTTATTTTCGTCTATAAGCTTTTTATTACATAACTAGTTTAATGCTTTCAAACTGAATTCAAAACGAGCTTCCAAAACGTTCCAATTAACTCAATGCGATCCCAAATATCAAAAAGCCCGCATCAACTTTGGCGCAGCAAAAAACGCACAGAACCCATAAAGTTTTGTGTAGTTCCAGCCTGGTCGTGTTTTTCGTAGACTTGCGAAGGCTTCGAGTAATGGTTTGTTTTCTCTGCCGTTGAGAATTTGCGAACACTTGGGGCATGGAATAAATAACACGTTACAGGCAAGGACGTTGTCCACTAATCTGCATTGTACGTTTTGTGAAATAGGTTTACTCGCGTATTATTTTGTCGATGAAGATACTGACACTGTTTCGATTCTAGAGAATTTTCTAGATGAATCGAACTTAGGAATTTTCAATCGCGTTTGCGTGCGATACGTGGTTCTAAAAATGTACAAAACAACTTACGAAAAATTTGATAATTAAATTTATATTGTTTTGTTCTACCAATGAGAATATCATTGATATTGAGTAAATATAGCAGCATCCCGTGGTGATTCCGGCTAACGAATATGACCCCTACATTTCCTCCTGAGGATGTCGTAAATGTCGATTAAGGGATTAAATACACCAGGAGATGGGCAGCAGCATCTGCGTGAGTACGTAACACCAATACTGCGATCACCAATCGACTGATTATGGCTAAACCCTCCAGTCTTGGAGGAGGCTCATGTCCAACAATGGCTTTATGGGCTATTATGATGACATGATGATGACATAGGTCTCTTATCGTTTCTTACTAGGTCTATCACGATCATCCATCCAAACAATAAAGCTTGGGATGAATCTGCTCCAACTTGACTCGGCATCCGTAACAAAATTGTCAAGGATCATACAAAAAAGTGTTAAGACCAGACAAGTTTCTTGCCGGATTCTTCTTGAACTGGGGTTAGGAGGAACCGGCACCTAGATTCACTAGCATGTAAGAAGACGATTCAAAGTGATCCTTGTGATTGTATTGAATAAAGTTATATTGAATTTTGAATTTTGAATTCAATGTCAGCGCTAAACGCTTCGTGGTGTAAATCAGCTGTCAGCTACGTTTAGTTTTCTAGTTATATCTTAAATTCAGAACAATAAAACTCACTTTATAGGTACTTTGAACTGATTTTAATTGACATCAACTTTGTCCATCAACACTAACGAGGATATTGAAATAGTGAGCAGTAGTCGTGTAATTGATCGTTTAATTAAGATTTATATAGCAATTATTGGATTTGTTTACAATTTCGTTTCAATTGCCGTTTGTAGAATTTTTCAATATCAACATTAATACTTCGTCAACTATTAAAGTATAACGTAAGGTTGAAAATTGTGTGGTATATAACCTGCTATTTACTCAGTCATAGACTAATGGTTTTGTTTTTTTTTCACTGACTGACTAAAATCTGAACGATTTTAATTTGCCCTCACTAAAGTCTATATTAGAGTAACGTTTCTATATGAAAGTTTAAAAATATCCCCCTTTACTTATAAACGTTTCAACTTCTGTCAAAAGTTAATCAATGTTTAAAATAGTGCCATCCCTTTTTGTAAGATAGTGACAAAGTGACAAATAATTACCGGGCCAATAATTAATTGATGAATAACAAGTTAGTATTTAAGTGTATTTGTATACCAACGTCGGGACTGTGTTCGGGACTCAAAAACTACAATGATGCGCAATAGTACTTCTGTACGGCTCCTTTCATTTATAATAAGATCCCTAAGTCTGTAAGAGAATTACCGCATATAATGTTTTAAAGAAAGCTCAAAACCATATTCGCAAACAAATGTTATTATACATTAGATGAATTTATGACCGATAAAAATATAATCATTTAGCTTTAGTTTATAATTATTTAGCATGCATGACCATTTATTTAATTTAATTATTTATAAGTTATTGTTGTATTAAAGACATTGCATGCCTTAATAGGGTAGAATACATTGATCTACTATTTAATTATAACTACATCTATTACACAATGTACTTCAAGCGATAAATGAACTTAGAACTTTGAACTTCGTCATTTTACACTTACTTATGAAGTCAAACATATCAACGAAGTACAAATTATGATATCTACTATGTTCCAAAAAATAACGAACACACAGCAAATATTTAAAAAATGATTTCAGAGTGACGTCACTTCACTTACTTTGTTTCGCTCATCAAGCCCTTTTATTTAATACCCATATCATAGGGGTGGCTTTGGAAATGATAATTCGCCATTTTGTAACGACCGCCATATTTGATTTAAAATGGCGGCATTTAAGTAATCGTGCATTGTCACGAGAACCAAAGTGTGCGTGTAAAAGCTATAGAGTTGAACGATAGCTTTGGTGGACGTGGGTGAAATGTTGATTGCAAAATTCCATGTTATACATACAATTGAAGTTACAGCTTTTTATAAAATTAAATAATCAAGTTTCAATAGCAATTTTTAAGAAAAACTTAGAAAAAAATATAAGCCCGTACTTATTTCGTATAGACTATTCAATTTCCCGTTTGATTAATGCGTTTATTGTTATATGATTGAGGATTAGAGGCATTATAACCTCATTGTTCCGCGATCAGAATCGAATTGAAGGGGCAGAAATTCATATTGTGAGTCGTTTGTCATTCGTCCTGCGGAACGCTTTGTACAAAGATATCGGTGAAGAGAGAACTGTCATTGATTGCCATTATTACACACTTTTTGTTAGCTTCACTTGTATGTTTGTTTGTTTGTAACCGACTCTTTTGGACTTGATTTTGACCAATTTCAAACGGTCAGATTTCATTCAAACTTTGTACCTTTATCGAGGACCGATGACAAAACACTTATTTGATAAGATTATTCCATTATTCAATTTGAAAAATAAGATACTTATGTTAATTTATTTATTTGATTTGATAAGGCAGGATATTGATGTTAATTTTTATTTCCAATGATTATTTTTAACCGATTTATCTAATATTAACAAATTTACCAATACCAAAGATAATTTTTAATATAAATAATTTTTAAATTTAATATTTATTTTAAATTTTAAATTTGTGATGAGACTTGAAGAATTTCAAACATTATCACTAGTAATTTGCACAGAGGCTCCTAATGCCCACTATCGCTTCGTAGCTTGAAACATCCATTTGCATAGTTCCCATTACCTCGGTTCCCACTATTTCACTCTTCGTCTATCAGTTAGTTCCACAATGCCGTTTAGCAAACTTTTGTAGACCATTGCTCCACCAGCCCGATGAAGCAATGGTCTGCAAAAGTTTGAGTTCAATGTTACGTCTGCAGTTGAATTTATTCGTATCTTATTAAGAGCTCGTGACGTCCCACTGTAGATAGATAGATAGATAAATTAACACTATTGAACACAGAAGAAATATTAGAAATACATTTTTATACAATGGGCGGCATTATCGCTAAAATCTTTTCCAGGCAACCTTCGGATGGACAGGATAAACAAAAACAGAACGACGGCGGTGTACAAAAAATTACTTTATATACTACTTAATACAAAATATAAAGAAATACAAAGTATGGTAATGATGCTAATTGACATACACGATAAACATTGACACATTCAAACATCTTTCTATAAAAAAAAACTCATAAGTAGTGATAAATGATATGAACCAGTTAGCAGATTTCTGAAATGGACAGATAACTTTGGAACATTGACTGTAGGGCAAAGACCGCGACGACTGGAAAGAAGAAAGAGAGCTATTGCCCTGCAGTTGCATTTTAACTAAATTAAATAGGTATTTTAAGAGATTTATTGCCTGTATATTAAAAACAAAACTATTCTATCTAATATTATTCTGTCTTCCATCGTATAAATTCATTTCACCCGGGTACCGCTTATGCGAGGTTTTTATCTGAAACTCGGGTCGGCACGTCGCACCGCTATTCCGAAGCCTTTTGTCCTTTTCCGTATTTCCGGAATCACTTTTCATGTTATCATTGCATTATGATTGAAATGGAATGGGAAAAGTTTTGAATTGCATGTTGAAACGACTACTTCCCAGAACTAAGCACGTGCTAAGAAATAATAATAAAATAGTTCTACAGTGGGATAACAAATTACGAATCTACGGAATATTTTTCTGTTCGTTATAATTGTCTTTGAATGGATGTTTTCTTGCTATATTTGGTAACAGTGAAATTGGTAAATTGCAAGATATAAATTAATTGAATTTAAATTACACTATATTCCAGGCTTCTGATCTCATTTATACGAATGATATTTATTTTTTTCATTCGGAAATATTCTTGTGCGTAACGACAGTGCTCGCAAACGATCAAGGAAAATTCGCAATAAAATCACTGATTCGCAAAGATTATGATTTAAGATCCAAAATAAATTGCATTTCTATTTTAAAAGTATCATTTAACCAACAAATTCAGATCTCACCCATAAATTACACACAAAAAACCATTTTTAATCCCAAAATAATTACCCCAATTTATTACCCCAAATGTAACATTCAGACGTTTGAAATGGACAAATTTGAAAACGCCGACAATTACCCGTGGCCGGAAGGCATCCGTCACCTTGCCCGCTCGTCCGGGCACCCCGGCCATCCGCCGGATAACACGACCGGATAATTTACTGCAACATTTTGTGGGTACGCATTACGTCATAACATCTCGTCTTAAAAATGGCGACCCGTGGAAACCTGCTTTTTGCCATCCAACAGTTAACAGTGAACCTAGTAGTTGTAATTTCTAGTACCTCTCGTGTATTATCACCGAGAACATTATCACCTCACGAGAATCGCGGTTACAAGGTATATAATACTACAGACGGCTGCGACTCTCATATATCGGCGTCGTTGTTTATTCTGGCCTCACATCTTAGTTGGTAGAAACGCTCCTTTTCAGTTCTTTTGATTGTGGTTATGTCTCCTTCCAGAATAAACATTTTAAGTGATGAACGAAACGGTTTTTTTGTGTATTATAACAGTACCATAAGTACTTATCATGTATCTACAAGTAGTCTATCAGTTAACTGGTTTATACATACAAGCTATGCTTAATTTGGAGCTAGATGGGTATTGAGTAAATTGTCCAACTATGTTCATTTATTTTGTCATCTATTTAACATGATACACTCGACCGACTTTAGAACTCTGCACTAAAGCCGCAAAAATGATCACAATTCTCAAAAATGCCTCATTTTTATTTCAGTTTCCGGCAAAGGCTGAATAAAACTAGAAAAGCCAGCGGGTCGTACCGTTCCAGATATTTAATGCATGAGCATTTGCGTGAATCAGTATTGCAACCTATTAATATTCTAATACCAATCATAAAAGCAGTATGATATAAAGCATCAAATGCATCAACACGGACAAAATTTACGAATAGGTACTCGTTGTATATTAATAAAATGGAGGGCTATTTTGGTTGCTATTATGTTAATAAAAAATTAGCATCTAGCTGTGCGTTCAAGCGACGTATAACTAATAAATAAATATATATATTAAAATAACATTTAAAGGCATTGCACATACCACCATCTAGCCCCATACTAAGTATAGCTTGTATTATGGTGATCAGATGACAGATAGAATACTTATATATTTTTTAAATACATAGTTATGATACTTTATAATACCCAGACACAGATCAAGCACCTATGTTTATCACAAAGTTGTTTATCCTGGGAGGGAATCGAACCATCAACTTACAGCGCAGAAGGCAGAGCTTCTACCAACTGAGCTGACAGACCAGTCTAAACTAACAATATAAGAGATCCACATTGGACTCCGAACCCGTAAAATAATTATTTTGTGGAATTTGAATAGGAAAGCCATCGTTTAGTTAGCTACAATAAACATTAGTACTTCTAAATGCTTGTCGTAAGTACCTATTCCCACCAACACGGAATTAATTTGCCAAATCGGGACATAACATTTGAATCTCGCTTGTTTGACAATAGCAGCGTTTGGTCAGCAGCCAAAATCGGATATAATCGTGCCTAATGGACGAAAACCGGTACTGGCAAAGCTTTGTTCTTAAAAACCAGCGGACGTCATTATGACGTTATAACAGTGGTGCTTGGAAGCAATGGCAACTAGTTTTCCACTTCATTGCTCCACTGACTGTGGCATTATATTAGTATATTTATATATATTAAGAGTTGCATAATAGATAGGACAATATCGCGAGGAAACCGGTAAGTATGTCGTTGAAGCTAAAAAGTTCTTCTTTGAGGCGCACTTTAATCCTACCACCACACTGGTTCAAAATAATTAGTGACATGTTAATAGAAGAAGTAAAACCACAATAGTAACATTGCGTAAAAATATTCTCAACGAATACAGCAATACAGTGTTTAGGGCTGATCTGTTGAGAAGCGCAATTATAATATTTACTTTTGGCGTAGTAACTTTGATACCTAATCTATTTACTACTCGATGTGCTGGTTAAGTACTGTGCTGGTAAACATGCAAAAAAACAAATCGGTCGATTCAAATTTTAGCGATACTAACGCACGGCAATTGATTTTTATATCGAATTAGAAAGTCTACTTTATATCGAGCAGTAGATAACCTTTACTGAGTGATTTGGGTGTCATACAATCTGTTTATCTCTACTAATATTATAAATGCGAAAGTAACTGTGTCTGTCTACTGTCACGTTTTCACGCCTAAACCGCTTAACCGATTTTGATGAATTTTGGTATAGAGATAGATGGGACTTTGGAGAAGGACATCGCTACTTTTTTAGCGCGAAGCCACGGGCAGCATCTAGTTTGTACATATATGTACTTATGCTATCTGAATAATTGAACACAACATATTTTACTCGTATTTCAACATATTTTTTTTCACTTTACAGCCTCGTAAAGATTGTTTATCATTCGATAAGTAGGTACCTGAGGGCATTTAGGCGTGTAAATATTTTTGAAATTCGAACCATTCTATCCAATATTTTTCTATACCGCCAATCAACTTAAAATGCATTAATACTTATTTCATGTCAGTGCACCAACCTCATTTAGAATAATCGCACTGGCCAGCACTATAGCATAAAAAAATCCTTTTAAATGGTTTTCTTGCACCTAGAATTTTGAATGAAGTCTTAGATTTATATAAATAAAAAGTTGTGTGTTTCGCTCGGCAGCAAAAGTATTCTGCGTCTCGTACCTTTGAAACCCTCGCTATGCTCAGGACTCTTTATTTGAATTCTTATATGAACTCTTGAATCCTTCCCGCAGGTTTCAATACAAATACCGAAAAACATCTTTGCAGTCTTGTAACAAGTAACTATGTTTCATTCTTTTGTTCTTCTCTTTCATTTCTATTTATAATCTTTTTGAAATGATAATTTCTTATAGGAGGGTAAACCGCTTCGTTACGTAATGCGTTACGGCGCCAGTCTGTCTGGCTTCCCTTTCTCTCACGCATACGGTAGCGGTAGGCAGGCTCCTTCTCTCTCACTCTAACCCACAGCGCTAATTAGATTAAATTAAGTTATCACTTCTGTCGAGCGTCCCGAGACGCACACGTTTTTAGGGTTCCGTAGCCAAATGGCAAAAAACGGAACCCACGGATTCGTCATCTCTGTCTGTCTGTCCGTCCGTATGTCGCAGCCACTTTTTTCCGAAACTATAAGAACTATACTGTTGAAACTTTGTAAGTAGGTGTATTCTGAAAACCACATTAAGATTTTCACACAAAAATAGAAAAAAAAACAATAAATTTTGGGGGTTGCCCATACTTAGAACAGAAACTCTATGGATAGGACTTCAAAAATGCTATTGAGGTTTCTAATATCATTTTTTTCTAAACTCTTTTTTTGCGTTTTAACTTAGTTTGCGCGAGAGACACTTACAAAGTGGTAAAATGTGTGTCTCCCCCCCCCTGTAACTTCTAAAATAAGAGAATGATTAAAGTAAAAATCGGGTTGCACTCCGGTAGTGCCGACAGAAGTAAAAACTTATTTTAGCGCGTTAGAGTTTAGTAACAAATCACTTCAAAATCAGTAATTATGGCGACTGCCAATCAAATACTGAACGAACACAGATGATGCAATATTTTTTGTTCAGAATGTAGATAATATATCAAAGAACCTAATTCAGTAAACTTCTCCATACGAAAGTAGACTGTAAACATGTGAATTAAGGTTTATAATCAAATGAGGCGAGCGCGGCAGCCCTGCGTCTCACCCTAAAAACGGTAACGGTGTCGCGAATCCAGAGGTTTTACCTCATCTAAAAATATGCGTACCGCGCTAAAATAAATTTTCACTTCAAAAAATATATGATGTACATTACCATGCAAACTTCTACCGAAAATTGGTTTGAACGAGATCTAGTAAGTAGTTTTTTAATACGTCATACATAGTAAACCACAATCTTGCTGCTACGGAACCCTTCATGGGCGAGTCCGACTCGCACTTGGCCGCTTTTTTATTATTATTCTATTTATTTCGTGTCGAGCCGAACCAAACGCGCAAACAGCAGCGCTAACGTGCAGCAGTGCTCAATTCAGATTTCCTTTACGGACGTCATATTAAGACGACCGTTTCATAGATAGTCATAGTTTAACGTGAATCTAATATTGGAATTACTGTTCGTTTAGCGTATTGGCCATAGCTTTAGTGAAATAGGTATGGTTTTAAACTAAGCACCAAGCAGATTATACAGAGTGCCAATTCTGAACACTACTTTAATATAGTGCCCTTAACATAAACCAACATGATGTTGGTTGACTAAGCTGTGTAAATAGGGAAGAACTAGGAAAACCAACGCGGTTGATCTCTTACCCGCTGGTGACCAAGCACGACTTCCTCTGACATGCCTAAAAAGAAATGGTAAAAACAACTGAACAATACCTCCACGAAAGTATGTATTTCGAGGCCGTCTTACCATCATATTAAATTAATTAATAAATAATGCCGCAAAGTAAGCAGAGCTTGTGTTATGGGAACCACGTGACTGATATACTACTTGCATACTGTTTTTTAAACTTACGCGATCAGAACACATTATTATAAATACTTACGGGTATTTATCGCGTTTATTTACCTATCGTCGGGAAAAATAGGTAAATAAACGCGATAAATACCCGTAAGTATTTATAATAATGCATACTGTTTGTTTTGCAAATACATAGTTATTAAACTTAGAAAAGCACTATGCCATTAAGACATAACTTGCAAAAAAAACCAAGTCTCTCAACTTACTCGTAGTTCTATCTCACCTCATCTCTTTTTGTGGATTTATTATGTTTATCTATGACCTCATCCTCTATGATTTCATGTGACTCATTAAACAACAATACTGCCAACTTTTCATAATTAAATCTAGGTACCTATCTACCTACACTGATTATTCCATTATATTATACATTAGCTGACCCGTGCCCACTTTGTTGGGCGTTTTTTTTATTTTTTTTAAAACATGCGGACGATATCGCAATTTAATATTCTTTTATGTTTTTGTTCAGAATGTAGATAAATATCAAAGAACTGTAAACTTCTCCATACAAAAGTGGACTCTAAACATGTGAATTAAGGTTTATAATTAAATGGGGCGAGCGCGGCAGCCCTGCGTCTCGGTAACGGTGTCGCGAGTCCAGAGGTTTTACCTCTTCTAAAAATATGCGTACCGCGCTAAAAGAAGTTTTCACTTCAAAAATTGATGCAATTATTACACCTTTGTGTGGTTTTTTCTGAAACCGTGCGATTGAATTGAATTAACTTGGATGAAAATACCGTTAAACCTGACGATGATCCCGATGCCCCAGCCAGAGCCGGGTCCCAGTACCGATTACCTTGGCCACGGATCCTAGTTCTGAATATAATGTACCCACTTACTAGTAGATACACTCTATGGGTATACTTACCCACAAGAGCTGAGCTACCCACTTACTTACAAGAGCTAAATATTTGGATATTTGGAGGTGAGGTTTTGAATATTTTTGGCGCAAATCCTACCAGCGTTGTTGTAAGTCAGTATTGGATTATTACCAATTCGGTGACACTATATATCAAGTCTGATAAGACCCCCGTTTTGTATGTCCTATCCCATCTCCCATCTCCCATCTCCCATCTCCCATCTCCCATCTCCCATCTCCCATCTCCCATCTCCCATCTCCCATCTCCCATCTCCCATCTCCCATCTCCCATCTCCCATCTCCCATCTCCCATCTCCCATCTCCCATCTCCCATCTCCCATCTCCCATCTCCCATCTCCCATCTCCCATCTCCCATCTCCCATCTCCCATCTCCCATCTCCCATCTCCCATCTCCCATCTCCCATCTCCCATCTCCCATCTCCCATCTCCCATCTCCCATCTCCCATCTCCCATCTCCCATCTCCCATCTCCCATCTCCCATCTCCCATCTCCCATCTCCCAGCTCCCAGCTCCCAGCTCCCAGGTCCCAGCTCCCAGCTTCCAGCTTCCAGCTCCCAGCTCCAAAGTTATTTATGCAGTTGGTGCATCTAGAAAACTGGACCGAAATTGCAAAATATTTAAGTTTTTCCTTGATTTATACACTAATCACTAATTGTATTCTAAATTTGAAGCTTATATGTCTGCTAGAAGTGGCCTAGAGTTTTGATGATCGGTCAGTCAGTGAGTGAGAGACAAAATTAAAAAACTTTGACTAGTTATAATTCCTAAACTACTAGTTCAAATTGATTTAAATTTGAAATATACCGTGTTTATACAATGCCTACTTAGTTACTGAAAATTCAGGCTTCTAGGTTTATCCACAACGAAGTTCTAGGGTCGAAAATGGCTTGAAATGTTTCGAGAAAATAATAATACGGCCGTTCTGCTTTTTTGATCGATTTGGCGGGGGCACTGCCGTGCCCCTAGTTTGACGTCCTCTGTGGCGCACTGGGCCAAGGCCTGACTGAGACGCAAAAAGTTGCGGGTTCGATTCTCACCGCGCGGGTCAAATGTTTGTATGATCTGCAAGTATTTGTCTAGGGTCTGGGTGTTTCTATGAATAATATACTAAACAAATACAATAATAAATGGTATATCAGTAGTATATCAGTCATCCTGGTACCCATAACACAAGCTCTGCTTACTTTGGGCCAGGTAATTCTGTGTGAAATGTCCTGCATTATTTATTATATAGTCTTGTTTTCTATCCTAAAAATGATAGATACACAATACAATACAAGTGATAGGCAGGGTGAATATTTTGTCATCCCGTGACCACGACAGAGTGTAAACCTGTCGAAACGTTGGGAAAAATAGGTAAATAAGTGCGATAAATACCCGTTAATATTTATAATAATGAATATTTAGAATCCCTCATTCCAAATCCAACAGTCTCAAGTGTCTAAAAAAAGATTTAATAACCGGAATATGAAATCATTCGTTAATTTGTCTTTATAAATATTGACTGGCCTGTCAGCTCAGTTGGGTTCGATTCCCTTCCAGAATAAACATTTTGTGTGAAGAACATAGGTGTTGGTTCTGTATCTGGGTGTTATGAAGTATCATATGTATGTATTTAAAAATATATAAGTATTATATCAGTCATCTATTCACCATAATACAAGCTATGCTTAGTTTAGGACTAGATGGTGTTGTGTGCATTGTCCAGCAATATTTATTTTATTATTAATTTATTAATTTCATTAGTTGATTTACATTTATGAAATTAATGAATTACAAATATCAGATTACAAATATCGGGTATGTTCCGTAGAATGCCATTGCTGCTGCTCAATCTGTAGAGTAGTGAAGCTGTTTCCTTGCGGATGTTGGCATTGAAGCCATCGACCCTCGCTTCCGCAAATATTATAGATGGTAAACACGGGCAAACATGGAAGTAATGTAGAATTCTTAGGAAAAAAAAACTACAGATATAATATATAAATAAACCCGGTAAGTTTATTTGCAGAAATGTACAGAGATACAATAATATAATACTTTTAAAACAGTTAAACTGTCAAACGATCTATTGATATCTCAACTGATCCAGAATAACGCCTTAGTAAAAAAAAATATATTACTATTATTAAGAGCCCGTAATGTCCCACTGCAGGGCAAAGGCCTCCCTTCCTTTTCTCCAATCGTCCCTGTCTAAAGCCACTGTGGGCCAATCCTTAAATGGGCATCTAACTCGTCCCTCCATCTTCAGCCATTCTCCAGCCCAGAACGCATCCGACATGCGGCAAACGTGGCCTGCCTCAATTCCCACTTTCATTTCCCTACTTGCTGTCCGACATCCGCGATTTGTGTTTTGGAACGCAGTGTACTATTTCGGACGTGGTCTGTGAGCTTGACTCCTAGAATACTGCGTTCCATGGCTCGCTGGCAAACCCCGAGTTTGGACTTTTGTGCGATAGTCAAAGACCAGGTCTGTGCACCGTAGGTGAGGATTGGGAGAATACAGACGTCCATGAGTTTCCGTTTTAGTGTTAGAGGAAGTGTACCTTTCAATAGGTGTTTCATTGACCAGTACCCTTTCCAGGCGTTCTCGATGCGTCTTTAAATACAATGGGAGGTTATATTTGTGATATTTTTCAATTACCTGACTGAGAGTGTGCAAATGATCTGTGGTAGAAAGACTGCATCGAAACCCAGCTTGTTCTGGTGGTTGATGTTTATCCAATTGATCTGATATTCGGCTCTCTAGGGTTTTTATGAAAGCCTTGTACACGTGTGAGACTAAACTTATGGGTCTGTAATTTCCTATTTCTGCTTTGTCGCCTTTTTATGCAGTAAAATGATGTTAGAATGGCAAAAGTTTTTAGGGAATACACCAGACGTTAGTATAGAGTTAAAGAGATTAGTAATGTGGGGAAGTAATATTTGTTCACCTAATTTTCAAGCTTCGATTCTAACGCCGTCTTCTCCAGGACTTTTTTCATATTTTAAACACATAAGTGCACGATGTACTTCAAGGCCTGAGAATGGCGTTGCCTCTGCAGAATAACTAAAAGTATCCGAGTAGTTTTGGGCCGACGAATCTGAGTATAGATTTTCGTAATACTGTGTGCATATGCTGAGTATTTTTTTTCCATCCCCTTGCCTGTTACCATTACTATCTTTCATACCAGTGATCGAAGTTTTCCCCGAGTTTGAATGAAGTGTTATTTTCTAATGCAATTTTGCCTAATTCTACATTTCTATTTCTAATATCTTTACGAATACTGCGTTTGACTTCAATATCCTTTGATTTATATTCTGGAGTGTAAATGGAAAAATTTTGTCTCTCTTCTATTAGTCGCTTGCTATTGTTACTAATTCTCTTTTTTTTACTTTTATCCAATTTAATGGCTTGCATATTTGACGCTTTTTATAATGTGAGAGTATTGTATTTGAGGATCTTCGTGATTTAAGGTATTAAAGATGTCAAAGCTATTCTTCAAATTTAAACAGAACTGTTCTTTGTTTGTAATTAAGGTAGATTTACTTAGTTGTTTAATTGTACGTTTAATTTGTTGAAATCTATGAATCCTTTAGTTGAACTTTAAAGTTGTACGTAAAGGTCGATGGTCTGAAGAGAAATTTATTTTATTAATTATTTGATCGTTTTTCACTATGTCTTTACTAAAGGAAAGACAGTAATCTATTCCGTTTTTAGTTATCTTGTCTGGAGAATACCAAGTCCAACGCCGTTGTGGTTTTCTATAGAAGAAACTATTGCTTACGCTTAAATTTTGTCCAAAAGCAAAGTTAAGGAGACGTTCGCCACGGGGATTTCTATCGCCAAGACCGTAAGGGCCAAGAACAATAATGTTGTCTTGGTCTTTTGTTGTAGCTATTTTGGCGTTGAAGTCCCCCATAACAAAAGTCCACGTCTCTCTGTGATCGACACATGCTTTGTTAAGCAGGTCATAAAATTCTTCGATGTAATCGTCGGATTGTGACGAGGTCGGAGCGTACACTTGTACTATAGTGAGTGTTATTTTTCTTTTTATGTGGAATTTGAGTATGGCAACTCTATCGCTATAAATTCTTTGATATTAGATTTCCAACGTTTGTTGACCAAGAAACCTACCCCATTGTAGCTACCGTTTCCACAATGAAAAAAGATGTTGTTCCTATGCTCTAAGGTGTTTTCACCTTCTCGTCTTATTTCCGATAGACCTATAATATCCCAGTTAATATGTTCGAGGACATGCTCGAGTTCTACTAGTTTTTCTTCTGTTCGTAGAGTTTGGACATTATAAGTCAAAATGTTTAGTTTTTCGGAGTCCATTTTCGTAGCCTGGGTTGTTTGACAGTTTAAGACACTCGCCTGGAGATTCACCTGGCCCCTGACTATAGGGGTCATCAGCCTACTATCATCAGCGTCGTACTCCGAGTCGCCAGGCACTTGGGGCAAATTATTTGTATTGTGATTGTGATGATCTGTTCATACAAACATTTGTCCCGCGGCGGGAATCGAACTCGCAACCTTTTGCGTCTCAGCTGGACCTAAGCCCACTGCGCCACAGAGGTCGTCAAAGTAGGTTATAAACTTTATTTTTCATCAGCCCCCCTCACCGAATTAACGAAACGATTTATTCTTTCTTAATCTTCAACCAATTATCTAATCACATATTTATATCGGAGAAAAGGGGAAAAAAATATTCTCAAATAGCAGGAAGGGTGCGGCGTAGGTAACATGAGAAAACTCATTTTTTTATTAACAAGTTTCTAACAACATCTGTTTTCAAAAGTTTTGTGGTATATTGCTACCATTTTATTATCATCAAATCTCTCAAATTATAAAGTTAAATATAAATAAAGCAATGCCGGACATTTCACACAGCATGATCTGGCCCCAAAGTAAGCAGAGCTTGTGTTATGGGTACCACATGATTGATATACTACTTTCATACTTTTTTTGTAAATACATACATATTATACATAGAAACACTTAGACCTAGAATACTAGAATCCACCTACAATACGTGCAGATCATAGAAACATTTGTCCCGCGGCGGAAATCTTAAACTAAATAATAAGCTGTTCTAAGTACTACGTATCCCTGAAAACAACATTGCTGAGTTGGTCAAAGAAAATCAATCACTAAATTTATACTAACGCACAGCATCTCGAACGTCGTATGTCGTACTGGATTACACATTTTCTGGTATTACTAAAACATATTGTGCATTTAATTTGTGAACTTTTTTGTTTTAGATTTCTTATCTGATCACTGTGGTAATTTCGGTTAACGAATAGGATCTCTCCATTTCCTTCTGAGAATGTCCTAAAAAGGCGACTAATGGAATAAAATATACCAGGGGATGGGCAGCAGCATTCGCATGAGTACGTGTTACGTACTACCAATACTGCGATCACCAATCCGCCTGCAAAGCATACTGATTATGGCAAAACCCTCCAGTCTTGGAGGAGGCTTATGTCCAAAAGGTTACGGGCTGTTATTTTTATGATATATCTAAAAATAGTTTTCCGACTAGATGAATTGTTTTCAGACGAAATGGATCTATCGGTCCTCGGATCTATTTCTTATATATTATATTTTCTTTATATTTTGGAACATTTCCTATATTCCATTGTCATGGCAAACCTCAGTTCAATAAGAAATACTAAGTGTAGGCGCGCTAGGAATTTCAATATTCCATTTCCAAGATTCGAACAGGAAAGGGGTGGAATACTTGTAATATCTGTGATTTACTCGACGTTGTATCTCAACAAATCTGTTTGAGATCGCTTGAATTGTAGTCTTGGTTTGTTAGTGGTATTTTGGTTATCAAATATTAGCTTTGTGTAGAATAAATATTGTTGGATTATTCACAGCGCCTAAACAAAGCTAAACTTGTAGGTAGGTTAGGTACAAATGGAAACATGATGACTGATAGAAAACGTATTTTCTTATAAATACATACTTACGATACTTTATAACACCCAAACACGAACAGACATCTATTTTGTCCTGAAACATCTAATACATACTTAAAACACAGAAGGCAGAGTACTAATTCATAATTTATATATAATTTGTTTATGTAAATATATATAAGTATCAATAATATTGTGTAAGTTTATTGCGTTTATTTGATTTATATAGGTTAACATTCATAAATTAGTGCACCCCGACCAATCTTCTTAATGGGATAAGCTTCTCTCCATCCAAAGGTTGTTTGGAGGAAATCGCTTCCTTAGTGATAAGACCTCCCATTTTACAAAATGTTTTTGAGCAAATTTAGTTATCAAATTGTTATAATTAGCTTTAAGATTAACAATAAAGACTTTTCTTTCATTCATTCATTCATTTATTGTGGAACATAGATCAATTACACTACTACTTATATACCAACTTAGCTGTAAAACCAGTCATTATAAAGTAGTGTCAAGTTAAAATTCAAATTCAAATTCAGTTGATTACCAATATAAAACATTGCAGGCAATATTAACCAATGTGTTTGATACGGACATCGTACAATATAAGATATATAAATCTATACCTATAAAAGAGCTTAACCTGACTGACTGACTGACTGACTGACTGATTCATCATCGCCGAGCCTAAGCCACTGAAGCTAGAAAGCTGAAATTTGGAAGGTAGCTTCCTTTTATAGCAAAACCACCCACTAAGGCGGGATTTTTTGATATTCAATCCCTAAGAGGGTGAAAAGGTGTGAAAACTCATGTCTGAAACTTTTTACGCGTGGTGCTATTTGCTTGAAACTTGATATGAATATATAAAATGCAAAATAAATGTACACGGGAAAAATGGGTTCTCATAGTTTGTATGGGAACTTTTTAACGGGTGGTGTGATTTCTTAGAAACTTGGTTTGGATACTTAAAATGCAACCTAAATGGACACATGTTTCAGGATTGTTCAAAATAACTCTCATAAAGGAGTAAAATTTGGAGTGAATGAATGTATGGAATGGAATGATATGGAATAATATGATATGGATTTTTTTAATGGGTGGGTGTGATTGGTTTGAAACTTATCAATAAAATTTGGTAAGGAGAAAATTGCTAAAATTAAAAAAAAAATGTGTACGAAGTCGCGAGCAACAGCTTGTATGTATATAAAAATGAATGCCTATTTCTCATTGTCACGGCATCACATGTGAACAGCTAGACCGATTTCGCTAATTCTTTTTTTGTTGTGTTTGTTATAGCCAGGAAAAAGTTCTTATGAATGAAAAAAATAAGAAAATTGCTTGGAAAATTAGAACATTTACGAAAACTTAACGACGATATTTACTTTTCTAATGTAACCTTATGGCGTTTAACATAACTGTCAGTCATTTGACAGTTGTATATTATACCAATGCGTAGACAAAGAAACTAATAGACACATGGTGATCGTGCCGCGTGTGGGATAGAACGATAGGTGGGTGGTGTTGCCACATTAAAACTTTTACCCAAGTCCTAAGTAATCCTAGATTTATTAGAGACGTTGTGTTGTAGTAGAAATCTTTAGAGCTTGTCTCTCTATCACAAAACTCAAACTTTTATAACAGATGTGTGATATAGAAAAAATATAACAACATTTGTGTACATAATTGTTTATATATTATTAAAACTAGCATATCATCAGAAATATTAGAACCATAAAGAAAACATAAAGACAAAGTCAAATTCATTAGATACTTTATTCAATACAATCACAAGGATCACTTTGAAACGTCTTACATACTAGGTGTAATTAGGTGCCAATTCATAACCTAAGCCCGAGAAGAGAAACTCGTCCTGGTCCTAGCGCATTTTTGTATGATCCATCTTATAACTACATTAACTACGAAATACTAATACAAGAGAGTTTATATATTTCAAGTGAGTCGGTTAACTGTCTGAGGGCAGAAAGACGTGAGGCCATGCGTTCTTATCAATAATATAGTCATTTATATTATAATAAGCTTTCTTCAAAAGACTATCTTTTATGTAAGCTTTAAATTTCATAATAGGTAGTTTAGTTGCATTTTCAGGAAGCTTATTATAGAAGCGCACCGTGTTCCCGATAAAGGACTTATTTACTTTTTGTAAAATATTTATTTACTTTATCGAAAAGTATTAATCAGTATCTACCTACCTACAGAATAAAAACTCATAAATCAAATATTTACTAACTACCAGTGGAACAGCATAAGGATACTGAATAGTTAATTTATTCTTCTTAAACAAGACATTTTTCTCAAAATGGGTACTACGAACCCTCGAAGAGTTTTTGGGTGTCCAGATTTTTCGGCCTGTGGCTTCAACCCACTGCAAAGTACATTATCGTGTGATGGAAAACGTAAAAATATTAGTGAGATGTTTTATTTTACAATTTATGAATCATTTTAATCTATTTATTAATGCAGGGCGTATGGTTTTTCTCGCTGACAGGACATTATTTCAAATGTCTCCTCAGACCGATTTTAAGCAGCTTTTAAAGTTAAGGTGGCTGCCTTTGCTATCATGAATTACCTTGCCTCCATATATATTAATCTATACAACATCGAACGATACTTACGTAAAATTCAATTATTAATATTCATACGAAATGTAAGACATATTTTTATGTAACATTTTTGTAGTCTGGGGAATGTTAAGGTCGAATGCAGGCAACACCAAAATAAATAAATTATTTGTTATGATTTATGAATTATGTTGTAGCGAACAAAGTTTAATTCGAAATGCTGTTATCATTTGTGTATATTAATAAAAAAACAGTTTGAAAGCTAATAACTAATCAAAAACACTTGTAGTACTTACGAATGAAAAGACAAATCGGGGAGTTTCCGTTCACTATCACTTTTACACCCCAAAAACGCTACATCGAACCATTATAAAAACCGGTAAAGGAATTTGTTAGTAAGGAATTCGCATGTAATTCAGCGTGTTCATAATTTATTTTAACTGATTTTTTCCGGTTATTTTACACAAAGCGAGCACAAAGCATCCAAACAACGGCAAACTGTCAGACGTTGCTTAGCATATTCATGGTGCTGATCTTGAAAAAACCGGCACGCGACATGAAACAAAAAATCAAACCATTCTATCTCGTTTCTTTACAGTATGTGCAAATAAGTTGTTATCTTTCTTGTATGACTGCGACGGATGCTATGTAGTCGTCTATTAGTTTCTCTGTCTACGTGTGATTTGATTTGAATGTGATTTAAATATTCATATATTAGACTGGAAAAAGTCTGTCGAGTCGGCTAGTAATAAGTGTCATCAAATCTCTAGACATTCGTTATTTAGTCCACAGATTATATATAGTTCAGGCTGATTCAGAGACTATGCCATATAATATGCAATTGGAATGAAATGTGGACGAGCAGATTTGCTGGCGCCGTAGGCAAACACCTGCCTGAGACGCAAAAGGTTGCGAGTTCGATTCCCGCCGCAGGATAAATGTTTGTATGATTAATTTGTCTTGTTAATTTGCAAGTATTTGTCTTAGGTCTGACAGAAAAAAAAAGTATATATGTAGTATTTCAGTCATGTGGTACTCATAACACAAGCTCTGCCTATTTTGGGGCCTGATGATGTGAAACGTCCGGCATTATTTATTATCATTATTATTTCGGAAAATCACATCACGCCCGCATACTATGTAACTTGCAAGAACTAGCAATAGGTGGGAATTGCGCGATCATTACTGTTTAGCACACTACTGGTACTCTAATACCTCGGTTTTATTAATAGGCAAGTAATAGGCTGATTTTCGTAGTGAGAGTTTTTGACTTGAGACTAATTTTGCAGATATTGCTGATGTTGCTGTTGCTGCTACTGGCACTGCTTCTTTTACGTAATAACCCTGCTGACCTTCCGCCACAGTGGGCTGAAAACAGCGTTCGTTATAATCATTCGTATGTTACGTTCTCGCGCATCAAGGAAAATTTACGTTCAAGGTGGCTACGTCTAAAATGCATAATTTACAGCCCAACACATGTGTCCGCCTTAAAATATACATTGTTTTGGTTTTACAAAATGCAAAATACGTGTTAAAATGCATAGGTGCTCGCTTGAGAAATACGTTCATGAATTTTGGCATAGTTGTACATTTTTAACTTTCAACATTATTCAATTTGTAAAGTTTTAATGTTGCTGGGAAAATCATTTTTGGGAGCTATATTCATTTGCCTTGAGTGTTAATTTTTTAATTGAGTATTCAACTAATTCTACTAATATGTGGCAACCTCTGTGCCGCAGTGGGCTATGGTCCGGCTGAGATGCAGAAGGTTGCGGGTTCAATTCCCGCCGCGGGACAAATATTTGTATGATCTACAAGTATTTGTCTCGGGTCTGAGTGTTTCTATGGATGATATGTATGTATTTACAAAAAAACAGTATATAAGTAGTATATCAGTCATGTGGTATATAATAATTCCGGACATTTCAGCATCATCTAGCCCCAAAGTAAGCAGAGCTTGTGTTATGGGTACCACATGACTGATATATCTACTTATATACTTTTTTTTTTATTTGGTTGTAAATACATACATATTATACATAGAAACACCCAAACATAGAATAAATTATGTAGGTTAAGTATGGCGAAATATTTATAGAAGTTCTAAAATGCAACGATTCTAATTTTACCTGTGGCGCCATCTAGTATAAATATAAATCAATTTAATATAAAACAGAGTCCTGACTCTCTGAACTGTGTCTCTATAATGACCGGCATTATAGACACACTGTTGCTAGTGATAGACTTAAAATTTGAAAGGTGTGATTATAGTGATGACGTTGACCTTTTTTGATAATACTGATAAGGCTTACTAGACTGTGAGATTGCATGAAATCGTCATGTAAGTGATTAAAAAAATACTTTACCTGATACTGTATGAATTGAAGAAGAACTGTTTCCATCACCTCGCTCCCCAGCAACTCGCCTATTTATTAGTTATTCTATACTGCTATCGCAAATTTATTTCATCTATCAGATATATCTACCATGTTAAAAGGCTATAATACTCGTAGATAATTGACACAGCACCATTTTTGCAAAGTCAAAGTCAAAGTCAAATATTTTTATTCAATACAATCAGGGATCACTTTGCAACGTTTAAAATACTAGGTGAATTTAGGTGCCAATTCCTCTTAACCCACGTCCTAGAAGAACTAGCTAGAAACTCGTCCTGGTCCTATTTTATATGATCCATCTTATAACTAGCTTAACTATGAAAAAACCGGCCAAGTACGAGCCGGATTCGCATACCGAGGGTTCCGTTCAAACCTGTAGGTATATAAGTAAAAATTCACCCATCACGACAATCGAGTCATAGTTATGGTATTTTTATTGCAAAATGAAATCCATATTGATTATTAATAATATTTTTATTATATGATGTAACTAAAAATTTACGGTTTTCGCAATTTATCCTTTATTTGTGCTATAAGACATTGCTTCGTTTCAAATTTCTAGATTCTAAGTTCACTTCCCTGTAGGTTTTGATTCCCTTGCGAGTGTCGAAAATTTGCGAAAATTTGCGGCATAAACGGATGTATCTTTTGATTGCGTTGGCTTAGAAGTTTGATTTTTTCACAGCATTAAGAGACAGTAGATTTGAGTATTTGATATAAATTTCAGCATGATACACGTTCCCAAGAAAAGAGGTCTTGACAGAAAGACAGACGGACGGACCATCAACAAAGTGATCCTATAAGGGTTCCGTTTTTTTCCTTTCGAGGTACGGAACCCTAAAAACGAACACAAGATTACAGTAATTTATACATTATAAATCTGTCAGTTAACTTTTTAGGGCAAAGCAACATGAAGTCATGCATTTTTATCAATAATATAGTAATTTATATTAAAATACGCTTTCTTCTAAATACTACCCTTTATATGAGTTTTAAATTTCTTAATGGTTAGTTTAGTTGCATGTTTAAGAAGCTTATTATAGAAGCGCACCGTGTTCCCCATAATAGACTTATTAACTTTTTCTAGTTGATACTTAGAGATGTATTATTTGTTTTTATTCCTAGTAGCCCCAAACTACGCATAGTTTGTACAATAAAACCAAATGATTGAAAGAATACTTAAATATTTTGAAATACATACTTATGATACTTTCGAAAATAGAACCAACATCAATGTTTATTACACAAATGTTTGTCCTGGGTGAGAATCGAACCAGCAACCTATAGCACAGAAGGCAACTTTACTCCCAACTGAACTGTGAGATCTGTAAAAAATTGGTAGTGGTAGTTACCTCGCATTCCGATCATAAGCTCGTGGGATCGAATCTGGTCACGCGCTAATATTTTTTTTTTTCAACTACGTGGTAATGTTAATCACTACAAAACCGATCACAAAGAACGTATTTTTTGCTTAGAACCAAAACAGTGCAGTAATTTTATATGAAATCTCATTATTGCACTGTTTTTTACTTTTTATTTAGATATAAATTTACCACAGAGGTTTAATATCTCCCATTAAGTTTAATATAAATTGTTTGCATTAGATCAAAAAGATGCGCTCGGTGCAACAATCTACTATTTCTGTTAGTAGATTGTTGCATATGTATGTGCGTTACTCCAGTACTCTCAATAGGTGAAGGAAAACATCGTTAGGAAACCGGAAAATCAAATCAAATCAAACATTCTTTATTCAATAAAATCATAAGGACCAATTTGAATCGTCTTTTAATATGTTAGTGAATCAAGGTGCCGGTTCGTCCTAACCTCAGTTCAAGAAAAACCTGGCAAGAATCCGGCAAGGCATTTCGTAGAACCTTAAATGTTCGAAGACATGTGCCTAATACACGAAAGGAGCCTCTGAGGCGCACTTTAATCCTTTCACCACACTAGTTCAAAATTACTAGTAACACAATAATAAGAAAGCTAAAACTATTATAAAGTTTTGTTATTCGTTTATATCATCCTTCACATTTAGTACAAAGCCGTGCCATGTCGTACTTATTCTAAAACTTAAATAACTTGGCGCTCTGTGCTGGCTTGTTGTCCCACATTTCCAAGTTACACAATCATCTTGCAAATATTTGCAAGGAAACTACTGCAAGATGCAAAAATAAGGCTGTTTTAGGCATAAATAAAGAAATATATATACGAGTATTCCCTTGACTTTCAGCAATAATAAATAAATAAATATAAATAATCATTGGTGGACTATGCACACAACACTATCGAGCCCCAAACTAAGCATAGCTGTATTATGGTGACTAGATGACTGATTTACTTATATATTTTTAAATACATACTTATGATATTTTAAAACACACAGACACAGAACAAACACCTATGTTCTTACACAAATGTTTATCCTGGGAGGGAATCGAATCCTCAACCTACAGCGCAGAAGGCCACTAATGGCATTATTACTCTGTGCCACTGAGTATGAGTAACAGACAAAACGGCAGCAGCAAATATATGGTACACCAATAACAACTTGACAGTAATAGAACGCGACAGCATTATTTGAAAAATCAGTCTCTAATTATAAAAAAGAACTCGTACTATCAAATCTACTCTCTGCCTATTACTTGTCTGTCGCCTACACAAATCAAATCAAATCAAAAGATGATTTATTCAATACAATCACAAGGATCACTTTGAAACGTCTTACATACTAGGTGAATTTAGGTGCCAATTCATCCTAACCCAAGCTCGAGAAGAATTGGCAAGAAACTCGTCTTGGTCCTAGCGCTTTTTTATATGATCCATCTTATAACTACCTTAACTACGAAATACAAATACAAGAGAGTTTATACATTTCAAGTGTGTCGGTTAACTGTCTGACGGCAGAGCGACATGAGGCCATGCATTCTTATCAATAATATAGTCATCTATATTATAATAAGCTTTCTTCAAAAGACTACCTTTAATGTATGCTTTAAATTTCTTAATAGGTATTTTGGTAGCATTTTCAGGAAGCTTATTATAGAAGCGCACCGTGTTCCCCATAAATGACTTATTAACTTTTTCTAGTCGAAACCTAGGGATGTATAATTTATGTTTATTCCTAGTGTTGATTTTATGAAGGTCACTATTTTGCTGAATCCCATCTCTATTTTTATGTGTATATAACAAATTTTCATATATATATTGTGAAGCTATTGTGAGAATATTAATTTCTTTGAATATTTCTCTCAAAGATTCTCGTGGTTTCATTTTATAAATGGCACGTATTGCCCTTTTTTGAATTACAAATATTTTACCAATATCAGCTGCTTTCCCCCAGAGAATGATGCCGTATGACATAACACTATGGAAGTAACTGAAATAAACTAGTCTAGCTGTAGCTTCATCAGTAAGCCACCGTATCGCACGAACTGCATATGCAGCGGAACTAAGCCTACCAGCAAGCGTTTCAATTTGTGGTCCCCACTGTAGTTTTGCATCAATATTAAGACCTAGGAAGATCGTGAAATTTACAAGATTCATTGCCTCTCCATTTATTTCAATGTTGGACGGGCTATGAATAACATTTGGCAAAGTGAATTTGATACATTTAGTTTTTTTGGAATTAAGCAAAAGATTATTTACAGTGAACCAGTTAAGAACTAACGATAAGGATTCATTTACGTTATCGCATATACTGGTTTTACCTCTATCAACTTTAAAAATTAAAGACGTATCGTCTGCAAATAAAACTATATCACAAATATTTTTTACAAAAAAAGGTAAATCATTAACGTATACTAGGAATAAAAAAGGGCCTAGTATCGATCCCTGACACAATATCACCTATAGCATAAAGCGTACAAAAAGTACAAATGTCACATAAAGCATAAAGCGTACAAAAAGTATGTTTGACAGCAGTGATCGCAAAATTTACACCTATTACCAGTTGTTGCAAGTTACTTAATAATAAGATCACAAACATCAGGCCTTAGATTAAAAGGGTAAATCTTAGAATCATAGTATTTACCAAATACATATTATTCTAAAATAGATTATGGTTAAATTCTGTTACCATCAATATTAAATGTTATTTATAAGAAACGGACAGACTATACACTAATACTACATTATGTTAACATTACGGTAACTACTATAAAGCCATAAGATCCATAAGGTCTACATAGGTCTATTCGAGATGTCGTTTCGTATCAATATTGTTTGGGATCTTATACATCAGTGCCTCTATCGTGTGTGAAACGTACTAGAGTTTCATACAAAATCTTTGTTTTGAGTCTGATGGCTCTGGTGCCATGGTACATGGTTTCTGATACCTACGTCCAAATACCTATATAATGTGATAGAGATATGTTGAGCATACCTGTTTCTAAGACCTAAGTGTATCACGGATTAATCCGCGTCAAATTTAGTCGCGCAATTCTGTAGAACATGGAGACGCATTAGCGGAAAAACAGCGTTTAAAATTATATTTCAGAACAGCGCGGATTGATTCGCTAGTGCGTATTAGGCCTTAGAGGACGATTACCGAGATTTGACCGCTGAATTCTAACCGTATAACGCCTTCAATGAAATTACTATTTCCGCTAAGTACCTATATCGCACGTTACGGAATCCTTGTATGACTAAAACTTATTTACGTTTACTCGATACGATAACGATACACTCGCGTAAACACTTTATCGCAAGCATATAGTTTGAAGCTCTGAAAATACGACAGTATTTTGTGATTGTTGGTAATTCACTGTTTCAGGTGTGACCGAGCCCTTATCCTAAGTTGTAGGTACCCTGTTTGCTCCACAAAGAAAACTTTTATTTTTATTGTCTCACAGATAAAATAGACCGAATGGATTCTTGGGACAAAGCGTGGAAGTTTCGCACATAAAAGGATAGTAACAGCGCAGATAAAATAACACAGCTGGCTTAAAACATAGGTTTTACGAGAGTGGCTTTCGATTAGATATCGCATTTGGGATAATCAATAAAAATCAATAAATTAACATATAGAAACATTTATTTTTTATCATTTAAAAAAAAACTTTTTTGATACAAATTTTTCCTGTAATTATTAATGTTTACAACCAAATAATAATTACAGGAAAAGCAAGAAAAAAGGAAAAAAAAAGAAATTTTTATTACGACGACTTCACGGTCTATATGTTAGTATATTGGTAAAGTAAAGTACAAGTAAAGTAAAATAAAAATTATACATGTGGTACATGGTGGTTTTCTATTGTGCACTTGGTCAAGTTACAATGTATTCTGCCATGTTTGGCGTACAATTTATTTAATTGATACTTAAATTTAAAATGTCAGTTCACAATTCAAAATTAAAATAAAGACAACAGCAAAAAAAAACAATTTTAAGGTCATAAAATAATAAGAATAATTATAACAAGATAGACAATAGACATTATAACAATAGACAATTTAAACACGCTATTTTGCCTCAAATTAAGAAAAGCTTGTATTTATTGCAACAAGATGATTGTTAAAATACTAATAATTAAATAAATAAATATTCAACACAACACCATCTAGCCCCAAACTAAGCATAGCTTGTATTATGGGAACCAGATGACTGATACTTACAATACTTTATAATACCACGGAAAAAACATATATGTTGATCACACAAATGTTTGTTCTGGAATCTAACCTACAGCACAGAAGGCAGAGCTACTACCAACTGAGCTAACAGGCCAGTCAGCACACTTAGCAAAACAGCACAGTATTTATACTGTATAGCGGTACTGCTCCGCTATCTGCTGGGCTCACTCTGCAGACGGTAGAGCCTACCCGATTGGATTAGACCCGACCACTACCGGGGAGAGTATTCTCCGGTACGTGGACTATGGAAGCCGATGCCGGATCAGGGAGCCGCCCGTCGTACTTGTGCATGGCTTGAAGCGGTGAGAATCGAATAGAGAGACCAACTTCAAGTTGTATGTACTCCGAGTAGCTGCCAAGTACAAGGACGTATTTCTCGCACCCGACTTCTGGTCAGCAGGAGTTGTCTACCGACGGTATAGGGAAGCACCGCTTACGAAGAAAGTGCCCTGACTTTTTGTGTAGTTCATAAGTTTATATGTATATATATGTTAGTCTATAAGGTATATGTTATCTATGGGCCCTTGTTATTGTATTTCATATACATAATTTTGTTGCCTGAAATAAAATTTAATTTAATTTAATTTAATTTTTAATTTAATTTAATTGTTTATAGTCAAGTGTCTATATTGTCACAAAGTCGCATCTTGTCGTTCGTCATTTTATAAAATGGTGCCATTTATATAAAATAACATCGTATTATTATTACTCAAATCACAAGGAAACTCAACGCTTTTACTCCAATTATTCAGCTTTAGCTCTATTTAAATAATAAAAAACACCAAAATTACTAATAAAACCGGAAATAACTCGAGAAAAATAAATAATATAAGAGCGTAATGTTTGCTTCGCAAGACAACAAATATCGACAAAAATTTAAAAAACCTATTTATTATATATTTTACAGTCATGTATTAGCTATTCTCTTCAGCCTGTGTCACCCTACTTTATGTAGTGTGTAAGCTTTTCAATCAAGCAGAGTTTGTTCCATTGTATTCCATCATGGATTCGTTTGTATAACAAGAACTGTTACTGCCACAGTTTGAGAAAAACAAGTAAACTTTTCGGAGTTATTATTATAAATTTTGTGGCAGCAATATTTTCGAAATTCACTTATTAGTACACCGTTAGAAAAATAATCTCAAGGTTTCTGTGTTACATACAAGTATAAATATGTTAAATAATTGATTCAGGTTGGACTGAGATCTCGTCCAATGAGCGACGAAGCAACAAGCCTGCGGGGTAGAGTGATTTTTCGTCAAGTGTTCCTGAGGATGCCTCGTGGAGAGGTGAATCACGTGTCGAATTTCATTTTGAGGTTGCATGTGTGATGGTGTACGCTAACCTTTAACTAACGCTTTGCATGGCTTTAAAATTGCGGGCGGGAGGGAGGCGCATGCATCTGCATCGTGTCTAACTCATTGGGAATAGATTGGCGGAATAGTACTAAATATTTGTCTATCCATTTAATGTTTTATAAAATATGTATAATAACAGTAAAATATTGGGACGTAAATAACCACTTATTTAATTTATATACCTGAGCGGTATTGTATGTTAATTTTATATTATATATATAGTTTGAATGAGGAAAACTCAGAAATGTATGTAGGATTTTGTAAAGCATACACGTGAAAAACATGTAGCCGAAACAACTAGTAACAACGTAACACACTTAAAATATTTCTACACGTCAAATATTTTTAAGTATTATATCGTAGAATATAATGACCAGATCTTTGATTGTATTTCGATGGTTAAGATAGAGATTTTTTTATTGATACTCGTCTCTATTACGATTGAACTCAAATTAAACACCTGTTAAGGGTTCCGAAGTCCAACCAAGACCACTTATAGTTTCGTCATGTCTTTGACTGTCTGTCCACTCTTAATCAGATTTCTAGCTCGCAAACAGAACGTAGTAAAAAAAATTGCGAGACTTGTAGTCACATTATGACGTGTAACATCTGACATTTCAGCATTTCAGGAAAATGGGTTTTGACCATCTGACGGTCAACTATACCACAGCGCGTGTTAATTTGTCAAATCAAATACACCGCGCGCTCACTGATCAAGTCCAATGACACGCGCTTCCTTGGTTTCCTGTTTCACACCACCGTCTTTTTTCACGATATCACTCGAAAACGAAAAAGAAAGATACATTTAGATAAACACGGGTTTAACTTACGTATCATTTTAGTGATGGAGGCACCGACTCTGTTTCGCTTAATCTAGAGAATCTTCATCAGGGTTATTTGACCCGCGGTCCGCTCGAGTTCACGGTTCGCAACGAGAATCTCTAGATGAATCGAAACAGTGTCGGTGTCTCTATCACTAAAATGATACGTGATTAAAACCCGTGTTTATCAAAACTTATATATTACTACTCACGATAGTTTGAAAGAGAGGACAGATTGTTACACATCAAAAAAATCTTAACGCAATAAACTTTTGCAAGGAAATAAAATGTTGTTGCCACAGTTTTTCGAACTTCTGTAGATACCATCGCTTTTCTAATTGTTTTATAAGTACATGTTACTCATGCTTTTTTTTTTTTTATTAGTGGACCATACAAAGTTGTGGTTTGGTTACGGACCTGACTATTAGTCATTGTTATCCCTACTAACTTTGGAAGTCTTGACTATATGTTATCCGACACATGCTCGACTACTTTATTCATGGCATGTGTCATAATAACAAGTGTTTATATTGTTTCACAAAGTCGTATCTTTTCGTTAGTCATTTGTTTATTATTGCTTATTTTTGCTTGAATCACAAAGAAACACAATACTTTTATTCCATTTAATCACACCCGCGTAAAAAACTTTAGCTCTATTTAAATTACTAATAAAAACGGAATTAACTCGAGAAAATTTTATAAAATAAGAGCACAAGACGACGAAAAATAATCTCGACATGCTCGACAAATTTATTAGTATTTGTACTATTGACATTGCTGCCATAAGTTTACAATAATTTTAATCTGTACTGTTCACGTTTAGATTCTCTTTGGTACGGTTTTGATGTTTGATTGAATTTTACAGATTTATTTTGGATAAAATTACCGTTTTGCTAAAAATCGATGGACTATGTTGGGATATTAGTCATTATAATAATCTTTATTTCTCTTGTCGCTTTTTATATACGCAGAAAATATCAGTGTTGCTATGAACCTTTTGACCCTCGGGAAGACATCAAATAAATTGTGTAATTTAAAAACATTTACTCATTTTACAGTCATCAGAGCAAACTCACATGTTGTTATTCAACATTTGAGTTGTTTACGCGGAAAGAGATTCTCGTCTCAAAGATGCGATTACCGGATGAATACTAATATCAAGAAATATGTAAGGTTTGTTATACGTTTTATAGGGTTATGTTCTAAGAGTACCTTCTCATCTTCTTTCGTATCAATTATCTCAAAATAGATGAATTTGCCTCGACCAAAATGTTGCTACTGGTCAGCTCTTGTGCAGGAGGAGGGGCAAGTAGGGCAATCAAGTAGATGATATATAGTTTGGAAGGGAGAATCACAGTCGCACTGTACAAGTGACTCGTCCAGCATTCCCCACCTTCTTATAATATCAATATATGAATCAAACGAAACGTGCAAGAACTTTCTTCGCATGAACACAGAGAGGAATGATTCAGCTTCCAGAAGTACGTCTCATGCCTGCTGTGTTTACTAGTGTACGCGTACCATTAGGGTACGCTTACACGAGCAACTGTAATTACTCCATCCTTGGCCAAACTTGTTTATTATCTCGTCACGACAACATCAAGCCTTACTTATAAACGCTTCTCAAGTTGACACGGCCTATACACTGCTTTAAATTCGCCCTCTTACTATTTGTCACTTTGTCACTATCTTACTATCTTACAAAAAGAGATGGAACTATTTTAAACAGTGATTAACATATGACAGAAGTTTAGAGAAGTTAATAAATAAGGCTAGTATTGTAAAGTAACATGCGATATGGAGCAAGTTAGGAATACAAATTGCTTCAGATAGATCCATAGTAGCAAATTTATGTGGTCTATATCTAGTATTCTCAAACATTGAAGAAAAACATTCGTGAGGAAACCGGCATGTCGTAGAACCTTAAAAATTCGAAGCCCGGTGCACGAAAAAATCCTCTGAGGCGCACTGTAAGCGCACTTAAGTTCAAATACACTAGTTAGAAATAACTAATGATACAATAAGACAAAGACGCAGTTACTGCTCAAAATATTGTCTGTGTAAGTGCTCTTTGGGTACACAGACGTGACTATCAACGTTAGTTTAATACAAAATCGCAAATCGTCTCTAAAAAGTCTTAAGGTTCGACCAAACTTGCGCGTCAATAAAGCGGGACGCGATGCGGGAGCGTCTGCAATGCAACGTGCAACGTGGTCGCGTAGGTGTGCAAAGCGCCATAGTTAAAGCATGGGTAGCGTCCGCCGCGCGGCAGACTCTCTCGCTTCGCAGCCGTTTTGGTCGCGCAGGTGTGGGTTATGCTTAAGACTCAAAGACGCAAACATACACTAGGCTTGCACTTACACTGTCAGATCTGTCTGTCAAACCGCACTGAGTTTAGACAAAAAAAATAGCGTTTTTCCACTTACCGGCGCCGGCACGGCGTTGACTCCCACTGATGCCGATTCCGTGCCAGTGAATTTAAAAAAACGCCCATTGACAGTATAAGTTCATGCTTAGTTTTATTTCTGGCTCGAAGCTTAAGATTACCCACTTACAGGTATACAACAGCAAAAACAATGCACTAACAACCAGAATAGCTTGAGAATAAAAGTGAACTTCGTGCCGACCATTTTATAGTTATGGAACAAGCTACATACGCGTATCTTATAATTCCCACTATTATTATAATTTCAATTGTATTTTATTATATCAGTATCAAATATAAATGCTGTAGGCACCAAGACCCTGTATAAAGACCTGAAATAAAGAAACCAAACGGAAGTGCTCGAGTGAAGTTCAAAGACATTTTAAGAGTCTCAATTGATAAGAGTCCAATATATCTTGAGTTTAAGAATATGAAGAATAAAGATGTACATGAATGTTTTAAAATGATGAAAATATTTTTTCCATGCTACTAATGCAGACTTGGGTACCACCGAATACCAGGTATTCTCTTGAAGTTGTGTACATCATCTAGTTCTAGGTACTTAAGCTTAGAGGGAAAACTTCTTTAATACTCGGACATACTGAACTTTTTAATTTTTCATGTTTGAAGCTGGGAATGCCAGATAAGAACTGGAAGATAAAGTATAATACAACCAGAGACCAATTTAATGCTGTTTCAGAAACAGTTCCTTTTAACCAACTTTCATTAGTGGAACTCGTGGCAAGTGTTCGTTCTTGACAGACCACGATGTTAGGTGATCAGACGTATTTACATCCGAATGCTTCCAGACTTCAAGAGGGCACGTTAAGGTACCTATACAGGGTGTTTGGTGCATGGACCGATAGGATTTTTTGGGGGGTGGAGGGTAATGCGCTAGTTTTCTCCGATAGATCCTATGTCCTAAGTGCCACGGTAGTTTAGATATGTTATTTTTTAGTTTTTTTTTTAAACCACCCGGAATCTTGCCTTTAACTGAAACTTTTTTTTGTGGTGTAATACCACAAAAAGTTTTTTAGTTATTACCCTTTCCAACGATATGCTACAAAACACAAATCACATCAGGGATCAGACATTAGGGGTCGACATAAGAGATAGTTGGTTTCTAGGGTCAAGATTAAGAAAGTACTTTTTTTTATGTTGATTATGTTTTTATTGAATTTAAATTACAACTTTTGCTCAAATTGGCCGCCTCCACACCTTATGCATGCACGACACCTTTTTCTAATTTCTATGGTTGTGTTAAGAAGCCGCATTTCATCTTTCATTTTTACAAATGCGGCGTTGATTCGTTCCATTAAAATTTATTTTGTTGCATAAACTAATTCTTTTGCACGTCCCCAGATGTAGAAATCCAGAGGTGTAAGATCTGGGGACCGCGCTGGCCCTGGAATAGGACCAGTTTTTCCAATTCACGAGCTGGGAAATGCATGGTCTAAATGTTCTCGTACCGTTCGTTGGTAATGTGCCGGACAGCCGTCATTTTGAAAAACAATTGGCACATCTTCTTCTAAAATTGGTAGTACCAGTTCCGGTAAATCATTTTGAAGAAACTCTAAATAATTGTCTCCGTTCAGTCGTTCTGGCAAAAAATATGGGCCGACAAGATTTCGCCCAATAACACCAGCCCAAACATTAACGCTGAATTTTCGTTGAAATGAACTCTGCCTTTTTTTGTGTGGATTTTGGACCTTTTTCTCCCAGTAATGCAAATTGTGCAGATTTACTACGCCTTCATGGCTAAAATTTGACTCGTCAGTCCACAAAATTCGTTTCAAAAAGTCACCATTTTCAACATCTGTGTGCAATTAAAATCGGCAGAACTCTAACCGTCTTGCATTGTCACTCTCTTCGAGACCTGGAACAATAAAATGAAATCCGTGAGTTCTTTGCTCATGCATAGAACTTCGCTGAGAAACAGAGCAAGAAAGGAAGAAAACAAAACATTTAAAATTATAAACACAATGGAAAGCGAACACAGATTTGAAATCGGTTAAAATGTTTTAATGTCACATTTTAAATAAGTACGTCAGCAGTTACCTTGAACAGGAGTGTAATAAAATGCGTGCCTTCCATCTGCCCGAAGAGTGGACCAGACTTTCCAAACTGTTAAGTTAAGTCTGTCAGCAACAACTCGTATGCTTGTTGTAGGATCGTCATCAAAAGCTTGAAGGATTCTCTCATCAACTTCAACATTATGTTGCCTCACACTCACTCGGGGCTCCCGAAAATTGAAGTTACCGGTCTCCCTCAGACGTCGATAGTTGAGAAGGTCTCGTGGTGTGGTAAACGTCGATCAGGGTATCGTTCTTGATAAACTCTTCGCGCTTCACGCGAATTGCAATCAGCTTTACCATACGCAAGCAACATGTCAGCATACTCCTCGTTACTGAAGTTGGGCATTATAACAACTACGCAAAGATAAACACAATAAAACATTTCAACAACAGATTAAACAAAAAACAATAACAAGATTTTAACTTGACTACAGTACAGTAGAAACGTACGGGCACTTGCGTGTTCAGCCCTGGGCCCTGGCAAACGACCCTTATTTTGACCACCTTATGAACGATTAATTATGTCATGTAGCATATAGTTGGAAAGGGTAATAACTAAAGAACTTTTTAAAAGAAAGTTAAATTAAAAATGGCTTTTAGTTTTTTTGTAATGAATTTAAAAGTTGTCACTTTTCATAACATTTACTTAGATTTCCCACTTTGAAAGCATAGAAGTTTTTTTTATATTAACTGTATCAGGTAATAACTTATTTAGAATAAGGATAAATTGCAGAATATAAGCATACGTTATTTTGTGGTATTACACCACAAAAAAAAGTTATGACGGTTTAAAGGCAAGATTCCGGAGGATTTAAAAAAAAACTAAAAAATAACATATCTAAACTACCGTGACACTTAGGACATAGGATCTATCGGGGAAAACTAGCACATTACCCCCCCCCCCCCCCCCCCCCCAACCCCCCAAAAAATCCTGTCGGTCCATGCACCAAACACCCTGTATAAGTCCTAGGAGTACCTACCAATTATAACTCCATATAAGAATATATGAACTCAATACATCAAGCAAAGTTTATAGATATACTGCTTCAAACTGCTTATAGGTTGAGGATTCGATCCCCTCCCAGAACAAACATTTTTGTGACAAATGCAGGTGTTTGTTCCGTATCTGGGTGTAATAAAGTATCATAAGTATTTATTTAAAAATATATGAGTATTAGCTGCTGCCCGCGGCTTTACACGCGTGGTACCTCCATAAAAGTAGCCTATGTCCTTTTCCAAGGTCCCAGCTACCTTTATTCAAAAAATTATCTAAATCGGATCAGCGGTTTAAGCGTAAAAACGTAACAGACAGACAGACCGACAGAGTTACTTTCGCATTTATAATATAAGTATGGGATTATTTACCAAAAGCCTAAAGATGAATTTTCCGATTCCTTACTTAAGGAATTGTGAGTTGCCCAAATAAACTTTTATCCCTATTTTACCCCCTTACGGTTGTTTTTTGAGACAAATAGTAGACTATGTTCTTCCCATACATTTGCAATACATTTTCTTACCAAATTTCATCAAGACCCGTTTAGCCGTTTAGCCGTGAAAACGTAACAGACAGACAGAGACACTTTCGCATTTATAATAATTACTCGTAGCATAGATTCTATCAGTTATCTGGTCACCATAATACAAGTTATGCTTAGTTTGGGAATGGGTGATGTTTTATGAATTGTCCACAAATATTTATTTATTTATTATTTAAACAAATATTTAAAATATTTTTCTCGTATCTGCGTTTTTTTCTATGAATGCTATGTAAGTATTAACAAAAAAAAATATTTAAATATTATATCAGTTATGTGGTTACCATAACACAAGCACTGTTTATTTTGGGGCTAGATAATGCTGTGTGAAGAAATAATGTCCAGCGTTATATATTATACTAGCTGTTGGTCGCGACTTCGTCCGCATTGATTTAAAATGAATTGTAGCTTTAATCCTTCCCTAGGATCCTTTTTATCTCCTTGCAAAATTTTATTGATAAGTTTCAAACCAATCACACCCACCACCTATAAAGAGTTTCCATACAAACATTCACACCCCATTTTACTCCTTTATGAGAGTTATTTTAAAAAATCCTGAAACACACATGTCCATTTATTTTACATTTTAAGTATCCAAACCAAGTTTCTAAGAAATCACACCACCCGTTAAAAAGTTCCCAAACAAACTTTGACACCCCATTTTATCCCATTGTTAGGGTTATTTTGAAGAATTCTGAAACACGTGTCCATTAATTTTGCATTTTATTTATTCATATCAAGTTTCAAGCAAAGCGCACCGCGAGTTAAAAAGTTTCATGCATTCGTTTTCAAACCTTTTCAAATTCTTAGGGGATTATTTCTAAAAATCCCGCCTTAGTGGGTGGTTTTGCTGTAAACCAAATTTCAGCTTTCTAGCTTCAGCTGTTTCGGGTCGGCGATGAAAAATCAGTCAGTTAGTAAGGTTAAGCTCTTTTATAGGTATAGATTATTATAAACAAAATATAAAAATAGTTCTTGAAAGCAGGCAACGCATCAGCAATGTTTCCTGTGCTGTAAATATCTATAAGCACCTGTAAGGTGGTTTACCTTCTAATTTTATTTATAAAACATCTTAGAAGTCCCTTGGCTTTTTTTTACAATAGAGAAATCGCTTATCTAGATTAGATAAGTAAGAAAAATACCAGCTTTATGCAAAGTAACCCATTGCTTGTCGATGGTTCAATCTGCAAAGTGCAGGTCCTCATTGCAATCAGCTGAATATCGACCGTGGTGAGCGCAAAACGAATCAAACCAGCGGTGCCCAACATTTTTAAATAAGAGTATTGCAGCCAATGTAAATGTAAATCCAACGTAAAGAGCCAATCATGCTTTTGCAGGGTAACTATTGTTTTAGTAGCATTCGGGTATTTATCGAGTATACCTTTATATTCCTTTTAGTTAACTCCCGACATTTCGCGAAAGTTTAATGCTGACTACGGACACAGTGGTTATACTTTTCAAACTTGTAAGTAGTTGAATTAGCATAACTAGCTCAATACAGGCACATATTTAAAAATAAAGTGTTTTTTTATTAATATTGATTATATATTATTGTTTATTTTTGACGGCCGCTTTATAGAACGATGCAATCAAGTGCTGTTAGTATTAACTTGCTTATTTATTTAAAATAGTATGTAAATCAAAGTAAACGAAGCCAGCAACGTGATGTTTATTGCTGTCATAACTTAAGTAGTAGGTAGGTAGGTGGGAGTAGGTAACCGCCAGGAGGGTGTTTCTATCTATAATATGAAAAATATAATATGAAGTATATAAATAGTACCTATATCAGTCATTTGGTACCCATAACACAAGCTCTGCTTACTTTGAGGCCCGATGATGCTGTGTGAATTGTTTAGCATATTTATTTATTTATACTATTATAAGAAACAGTGTACCTATATAAAGGGTTTTTCATTAAGCGTGTCCTACCTTTAAATTTAAATAAAACAAAGTATGTGTGATATATTATCGAAATTATTTATTTATTTGAAAGATGTAGTGATGCCATTATGTGTGGAATATGACATCATTCAAATGTCCGCCACGGCTTCTCTGGGTGGAGCGCATGCGAGATATCCAATTTTCCATGACTTTTGCGCATAAATCAGGCTGAATTTGACTTATGGCATAGGTTATGTTGGCTTTGAGGGCCGCTGTGATTTGTGGTTTATTCACCTAGACTTGCGACTTAAGAAAACCCCACAAGAAAAAGTCTAGCGGGGTTAAGTCACAAGATCTCGGTGGCCAGTTCACATCAGCTCCACGTGAGATGACCATGCTCTCAAATCTCTCATGCAGAATATTCAATGTGGCATGAGCTGTGTGGCACCGTAGCGCCGTTTTGTTGAAACCACATGTCGTTGGTGTTCAGATGATCCAGTTCATGCCAAAAAAAGTTGGTAATCATCGACTTATAGCGCTCGCCGTTGACAGTGATGGCCTGGCCAATGTTGTTCTCAAAGAAATATGGCCCGATGACGCCGCCAGCCCAAAACCCACACCAAACTGTAACTTTTTCGGGATGCATTGGACGCTCTTGGATCTCATGTGGATTAGTATCGTCCCAAATTCCTGGGTGAGTTGAATTTTATACGGGTGCAGGCCCAAGTCACGACGCAAAATTCGCCAAGTTGTGGTCTGTGAAAGGCCGAGTTCTTGTGAGCGACGCGATATCGACTGCCTCGGATTCTCCTGCACACTCTCACGGACAGCGGCGATGTTTTCGGCAGACCTTGCGTTTCGTTGACGTACGGGTGTTGGTCGATCATTTACCGAACCAGTGGACTCAAATTTATCCACCACACGACGAATAGTCCTCTCGGTAGGACGATTATGGCGACCGTAAAATGGGCGAAGCGCGCGGTGCGTTGCCCGAACAGAACACTCATTTTGATAAAACAATTTTATCATTTGTGCGTGTTGTTGAATGCTATAGCTATCCATGATGATTTGGAAAAACAGAATGAATAAATTACAACCAATTTGACAGATGTAGCTTCAACAAATGGCTGCTACCAACTGTCAAAGTTTGGACGTGCCTATTGGAAGACCCTGTACATCTCGTCCCGTTTACTTAGCAAGTATAAATCTGGCTCCAATAAAAGGTTGAGCATCCGTGACCCTGTAATAAGATCACGTACTCAAATAATTGTGGAAACAACATTTTCACTAAGACAATGGTGATAGTTTCAGTGTAAAAAGATACTTGTCTTATTTTCTCGAGTTTGTTTTCTAGAATTTATTTATTCTAGTTGTCTATTCGTGTAATAAATAAATAATCCCAGACATTTCACACAGCATCATCTGGCCCCAAAGTAAGCAGAGCTTGTGTTGTTATGAGTACCACATGACTGATACACTGCTTATACACTTATTTTTGTAAATACATACATATTATACATAAAAACACCCAGACCCGAGACAAATACTTGCAGATCATACAAACATTTGTCCCGCGACGGGAATCAAACCAGCAACCTTCTGCGTCTCAGCCGGATCTTAGCCCACTGCGCCACAGAGGTTATCGAATAAAATGCAGCAGAACAATGAAACCCGGTTATTTCACGTGTGATTTTATGAAATCCTATAGTAGTTACTGAGGGGTAGTAAACTGACTTGGAATTTAAATGTTATGGAATATTTGGTAACAATCAAATATTCTCCAAATGGTTACGGATGGCCTCACGATATAATCCCTTCAGAGTCTTAATACATCTCATGGTTTTTATTATTTTAATACTAAAAAAAAGTAGCCTATTTTTTTTTGTATTCAAACCTTTTGTGGACGTCAAAAAGTTCCATACTTTTTAACGCGTAGTGTTTTCACCCCTTTTCATCCTCTTAGGGGTTGAATTAAAAAAAATCCCGCCTTAGTGGGTGGTTTTGCTATAAAAGGAAGCTACCTTCCAAATTTCAGCTTTCTAGCTTCAGCGGTTTCCGCTCGGCGATGATGAATCAGTCAGTCAGTCAGTCAGTCAGGTTAAGCTCTTTTATATGTATGGATTTGTCCACACATTGCAAAAGAACTTTTTTTAATTTAAGGCAGTTAGGCAGGCTAGGGAAGGCAGAGCTGCTACCAACTGAGCTGACAATTATTATGTTCTTGAATGGTAAATAATTCCCAGGAAATATCGGGCTCGCGAACTTTATGACCTATTCCGCTAGCTCCAGTCAGCAATCGGTGAGTTTAGTTTTAGTGCAATGAATTTTATGTTCTACAACTTCGCGAAATCAAACCCTATCGCAAAGCCATCTACACGGTACTAACGCATGAGCTACCAGGACAACATAAAACAATAGATGTTTTTTTACGAGCCGCCAGTTTACGAGCAATCCTTTCGGTGAGGTCTGTCATAAAAGCAGAAACATGTGTTTATAATTTTACGGTGAAATAACCACAGTAAGGCTACATTATACGAGGAGCTCGATGATGCGTATTTATTCTGAAGATAAGGGTAGGACGGGGGCGGGAAGGGAGCGGTTGTCCGGATTTACAAATCACTTAAGCCAAATTTGTTTTAAAGCTACAAAGTGTTTTGTAATTTACGAGTATATTACACGAAAAATGTTATAACGTGTATTTTATTGAAAGGTTAGTCTTAAAAACTTAAGTTCATTTAATAAGTGATTGCTCGCAAAAAATATCATAGCTACTTTTACAATTGATGTAAGGAAGATTAAGCGAAAAATCAAATGACTTTTATAGGATACTTCATACCTAGTTCAGAGCTATTTCATTGACAAATTACAAAATCCGGGCATTATTCGGTATGTAACTAAGCAGTGACCTTTAACAAGCAACGCCCAGTGGTTCTGGGTAAACGATTTGATGAAAAACGCTCAGCTTATCAATAAGATCTGTCCCCAGTCTGAGCGTTACATTTCCGCGGAGGATAAAGCTTTAAATATTTATTTTCGCCGATGAGTTAACGCTTCTCCTTTAACTAAAATATGAGACGCCATTACTGGGTAATTTGAGAGGAATTTAAACATTCACACGTCGTCACAAGTGTAAATTTGAGGGAAATTCTACTGCGTTCATTTTTCAATGAAACCCCTACTTACTGCTCATTTCCTCAGCGTCAGGTTTATACCAGTAACTGCCAGAGTAGATTTGCATTTGGTACCTAAAACGTGTACCTTAATGTTTTAACTCAATTGAATCATGGATAATAAATTGAAATAGATTAAAATTCGAAGGTGTTATGGGATAGGATTTCTTGAAACAAAAAACATGCAACCTGTCACCTACAAAATAACAAGACTAACAAGAATGACAGACTCACAGCGAAGTTAGTCACTGCGTATCTATAAGAATGTGTCTTATATATTCTCAAAAAGAATATTATAATTTTTGAGAATACCTTAAAAGCCTCTATGGCCTAGCACGCAATCCGCGCTATTTAAGCCGCGCAATTTTAAGTCTATTCGGAAGTATGTTATTTTCATCATGTTTTTTTCCGATAGAGCGTGCGCCTACTTCTGATTAATGTTCTACAATAGCGTGATAAAATTTGCCACGAATAAGGCCTTAGGCACTCTCAAAAAGGCCTAAATAATTAGATATTCTAGGGGATTGCAGTCGCAAGCATGTGTTTTTTTTTTTTTTGAAATATATGCCCTTTTTTAAGTACCTAACACATGATGCCATATCCACAGGTGAAGACTTTCTTCCTTCATAGAATGTCTTGCTCGCACTCAACACGATTACACTGCATTCAAACGGATGCCGATTTTTAGATATAAATCACTGTTCATTTGATTTAGAGTACCTATTGATTTTACGGAATGTTCTTGGAGTTGTTTTGTTAAATTGCACTGGGGGAGGGAAAGGGGAAAGTGGGTCAATGTTTCCAGCTCATTTTAATTTACACTTTGCGCTTACAGTTCCTTGAAAATCCGGGCCTTTTTTCGATTAACTGAATTGTTTGGTTATTTTTAAAGAAAACGGAATACCTTATTATTATTTTTCCTGGATACAAAAAGTAGCAAATGCCGTACAAGCTTATAGAGCTAGATAAGAGTAAACGAACTACTAATGGGCCGATTACAGTGACGATAATCTTTTAGAATTACATTTAGACATAAATTAAAATAAATTACACACGTTAGTAATTCTATCAATTCTTTTCAATATGCTTCGCAAAGGAGCCAATGAGGCAGCTGTGATTACAGCTTACCATGATTTTGTTAAACCTTTATATAGCATTATATTGGAATAATTCTACTTTAAAAGAGCAAATATTTTTGAGTCAGATGACATGGTGTCAGAGCCATATGCAAACATCAAAAACTGACACCGGACCTTCTTCTTCTTCTTCTTCTTTATTAATGGCACGTGACATAATAATATTAATTTTGCCAGTGTCTTAGTGGATGGACAACTGTCAATTCTAAACGTCATCGCGGAAAGGCCGTCTAGAATTTTCTTGGGATTCCTCGTCGTTAAAATCACATTGCACCATAATACACATATAATTCAATTGTCCATAATTGTCCTATGTAGTCAGAATTTATTCATCAAAATTCCGCTAAAATTACTAAATAAAACATGCAATAAAACAAGTAAAAAATATTACATTTAGCAGAGCTATGAAATGCTTCATGAAATGACAAACGAAGAATCGATAGCTGACCTTTACTGGCGTTATTTCACTCAACTGAAAATTTTAACATTAAATTATCTGTATTTGAAAAAAGTAATGAGAACCTAATTGTTAATTTAGAATCCAGACGGCATAATAAAAAACTCAGGCTACCAATAAAACTGCGTTCTTCAACAAAACCATGTTGAATAACGCAGTTTTAGTTATGGCGAACAGCCATGTCTACAAACGCGCTTTTTTGCATGATCCATCTTATAACTACTTTAACTACGAAAAACTATAGTAGAGAGTTTATACACTTCAAATGTGTTGGTTAACTGTCTGAGGGCAGAGCGACATGAGGCCATGCATTCTTATCAATAATAATTATACTCATTTATATTAAAATATGCTGTCATCAAAAGACTACCCTTTATGTATGCTTTACATATCTTAATAGGTAATTTAGTTGCATTTTGAATAAGCATATTATAGAAGCGCACCGTGCACCGTGCGCACCCATAAAGGACGTATTTACTTTTATTTGTGTAATCAACCCATAAGTGCAAGGTTGTCACATTTCATAAAACTAACGTGACAGGGGCAACCCTGATATAAAACTCTGAGGAAACAGATGCTAAACATTTGAGATTTATAACCCGGCAACTGGATGCATTCTGCAGTAAGTTTTCGCAAAAGACGATCCGAATAGGTCTGGCTTTCGGCACCCACGTCCTGTTTGCAGATGCTCGCGAGACACGACATGTGTTTGTGAATATAACTTCATATACTCGGAGTATGCTGTGAATATTTAGTTGGGAGTGAAAGACAACATTTGTTATCTAGTAGGTATCAGTTTTTTAAACTTACGCGATCAGAACACATTATTATAAATACTTACGGGTATTTATCGCGTTTATTTACCTATTTTTCCCGACGTTTCGACAGGTTTACACTCTGTCGTGGTCACGGGATGACCGCGGTCATCCCGTGACCACGACCACGTAAATAAACGCGATAAATACCCGTAAGTATTTATAATAAATAGTAGGTATCACTAGCTTATGCGGGAGAATCTCTGTTTCTAATATTATACAGTCGTGATTTATGAACTCCGTCATTTATGAACTGATTTGAAAAAATATGTTTTATCTGTATTATCCATAAGTTTTCTAAGTAAACGAAATTTTGTATTTAAATAAATGAAGTCGGTTTTCTTATTTGTTTTTAAAATGTAATTATTCTTTCTACACTAAAATGAAAGGGACCTCAAATAGTCGAATTTTGTTCGTTTTAGAATATGCAACAGCAGAGTCACGGCATTGCCTTTGAATAAAAATCTAATATTTGGCACATGTCGATTCGATTTGATTGGCGATTTGACTTCTAAATCATAAACATTTCTCCAAATTCTTAGGTACGGGTATATTGTGTTATATAATATTGTGTAAAAAAAGTGTTACTAATTTGTTAACACATGTGTGATACCATTTAGTTATGGTCTGATGATCACGGTTTAGTGTCGTCCACCTCAATAACTGTTACGTAGCGCTAATGAAGCCGTAGCTGTTAACTGTATTGTGTCCAAATTTCCCCAGTCAGTTGCCTAGGGTGAATTAAGGGAAGGGGCAAAACAACAGTTTCATTTATTTTTACACGAATTCAAAAAAGAGGAGGTTCTCAGTTCAGTTGTATTTTATAAATTGTTTTACCTCATTTTGAAAAAAAAATATTTTCATGTGAAAGGATACTTCCCAATTAGTCCCACAGAAATTACATTTAAATCGGTTAAGTAGATTGGTTTTTAAATCATAATTGCTTGAAAATATATGTCATTCAACTACACGAAAATTCGATATTTTGTTTTCCAGTGGTGGTCAGCGCATTTCGAAAATTCAATTCAATTCAATGTATTTATTTCAGACAACAAACAGTCCATAATTCACAAAATACAGTCTATACATAATTATCTACATTAAAATAAAATAAAAACATACAAATTAAATTTAAACAAAAATACACATTAAACTTAGGTACACCAATTATTTAGCGCAACGCATGGAGTTGCAGGGCAGCACATGCGTTTTGGTCCAGTGGCTAAGGATCGGACCATCCAACCGCTCAGCCACTGTGCCCAGGAGGCTGTTGGGGCTGGCGCGCACGCGCCGCATCAGGGAAGCGACTCGCTTACGCATAATGGCATGGAAGTCGTCTACGCGCGCCTCCGCGAACATACCTGACGCGCTGCAGTAGCGCGGCAGGCTCAACAGCTTCCGAAACGCATTGTTGTACTGCACCCAGAGAGCGTTGTACGCAGCTTGAGTTACGTTGATCCACAGGCTGCAGGTATTAAAAGCTTGGCAGTAAGCCCTAAACAAGGTGATCTTAACAGCATATGTGCACTTTGCAAACCTGCGAATCAACATATTACTCCTCACCGCCAGCGCCCTCCGCTCTCTCTCAACATCCATGTCATCTTTGAGGGTTTCAGTGACCCAGTGACCCAGATACTTTAAATGCGTGACTTGCTTGAGAGCTGTACCACCTAATGAGATGGTAGGTACATTTGGGTAGTACTTAGATCCCGCCTTGAAAACTAACAGCTCACTCTTGGTGGAATTGTACCTGAGACCATGGCTCACTGCATACCTCTCGCAAATGGCAACTAGCTTTCGGAGGGCGCTTATTGATGGGCTCAGTAACACCATGTCATCTGCATAACTAATATTGTTAACCATTTTTCCGTCAACGGCGCAGCCAACCATGGCATGACTGAGCTCACCAATGAGCCGATTAACGTAGAGGTTGAAAAGCCGGGGCGAGGTTAACCCCCCCTGCCTCACCCCACATTCCAGTCCATACGGTTCGGAAAGCGAGTCCGCCCACCTGACGAATTTACTCTGGTGGCCGTACCAGAACTTAAACAGCTCAATGAGTTAACCTGGCATCGTGGTATCTTCAGACAGCTTCTTCCACAGAACACTATAGGAGACCAAGTCGAAGGCTTTTGACAGGTCTAGAAAGCACGCGTACACTGGGGTCTTCCTATCTGTATAATACCGGACTGCATGCTTGAGACACAGCACCGCCGAATTGGGCGTCATGTAGCGTAATATGTTTTTCTAACTGTTTATCAAGCATGCAGTCCAGCACTTTGGCTATCGTCGTAGCCAACGAGATGGGCCTATAGTTACCTATATCCGAAGGGTCTCCTGTCCGGTTCTTTATTAATGGCACGACCACCGTCTTCATCATATCGTCAGGCAGGTAGGCATGTACCACACACAGCGAAAACAGCATGGCCAGCACTCTAGGTAGATGGACATCAGCATATCGCAAGTGTTTAATGCTAAGCGAGTCGTGGCCCGGGGACTTCCCCCTCTTCATGCCTTTCAGTACTACTGATATTTCTTTAGCAGTGAACATATGCAACCTACCAGCAGATCCACCAGCACCAGGATTAGCATCCCCTGACGTTACCAGAGGTGATTGAACCCTAAAATGGTCTTTAAAGAGGTCCGCTATCTTTGCTGCCCCATTCACACCCTCTACACTCACTGGCAGGCCCGACTCCCACTTGGCTTGAGGCTTGAGTCCCACTCAATTTGCCGGTTTGCTTCCAGAATTTCCCAAACTGTTTGTCAGCGTGATGGCATGCCAATATGTCCATCTTAATCTGGTCAGCATGTTCCTGACACCACTTAAGTTTTTGTTTAAAGACTTTCCTAGTTGATATCATACTCGTAGCATTATACAAGTCCCCAGTTTTAGGTTTACCAAATAGAACCCAGTTCTGAAACCCAAGTCGCGCCTCCGTATGTGCTTGCTTAACATGTCTGTTCCATCCAATTATTTGTTTTCTCCTGATAGGAGATATCCTACCATAACTTATTCTAGCTCCTGTACTTAAAACGTCAACTATGTCAGTATAAATCTTATTAATAATCGTCCTATGATCTAAATTGTTACAAATTCTGTCACTGCATTGCTGAAATTCGACTGGAAAATCTATGTCCCTCAGCTTCCCATTACAATAATCTGCAAACACAGCGATTTGTTCATTACTTCTATCACCCCATAAGACTGTTTTACATTCAGTGTTATTAAAAATAGATTTTGTTCTAAGAATGTCTAAGTTACACGTTATCTCTAAAGGAAAATGGTCGGACCAATAAACGTCATAGTGAATTTTAGCGTCCATTACTGATCTTCACGCTGCTCCGGAAACTATACAGTGATCTAGCCAACTCTGAGTACCATAAACATCACTCACGAATGTGTACGAGTCCGACGTCAAACCGAGTAGCTCAATGTCCGCACATCGCCACTGTTGTTCTATACAAAAATCACGGAGTTCATTCCCAAAGAGCGCACCAGGTTTCGCATTTAGGTCTCCTAAGATAAACACCGAATCTAGGTTACAGTCCTCCACAATCGCAGCCACTTCACTCAAACATTCCGTGAACTCGGTGAGATTCGCATGCTTGTTGGTAGGCATATACAGGGAAAACATTAATAATGAACGCTGTGATAATACTATTTTTATACCAACGATTCGTGCACTTTTGCATTGTATCACAGAAACATTCTTAAACATACTATTCCGCCACAATAAGGCTACACCTCCAAACGGCCTACCACGCAATAACCCGGCGCTGGTATCCATCGATGATTTACCATAATACTCGAACTCCGGATCAATCGTACCCAGAAACTGGATATTATGCGTATACAGCCACGTCTCTTGCAATGCAATAATATCGGCTGATCGGCATAGCCGTCGCACACAATCAGCTGACCGCGTCAAGCTCTTACAATTATAGCTAAGGAGTTTAGTGTAATTAACGAAAAAACAGTATTAAAAAGCCTTTAAAATCTGTTTTAACTAATGTAATAACAAACACAACGCGGTCCTAGGTGAAGCGTGATGTCGTGACCAAGGAAAATAGGGATTCATTTTTATAAATATATTTAGATAAATATTGTTATATTGTTGTTATACTTAAATATATATATATTGTTGTTTGGTATTGTCAGAAGAAAGTTCTTATGAAAAAAAAAAAAAGGATCAATGGAAAATTTTTAAATTAGACAAAACTTAACGACGGTATTAACTTTTCTAATGTAACGTAGCCGCCTCTCTGGGATACTAAAAACCAGTGCTGGATGGGAACTCAAGTGTTCATCCAGCAAAATGCTGAGTATATGCCATATTGACGACCTCTGTTGCACAGTGGGCTAAGGTCCGGCTGAGACGCAAAAGGTTGCGGGTTCGAATCCCGCCGCGGGACAAATGTTTGTATGATCTGCAAGTATTTGTCTCGGGTCTGGGTGTTTCTATGTATAATATGTATGTATTTACAAAAAAAAGTATATAAGTAGTTTATCAGTCATGTGGTACCCATAACACAAGCTCTGCTTACTTTGGGGCCAGATGATGCTGTGTGAAATGTCCAGGATTATTTATTTATATTCGCCCTAGATCCTGCTGCCCACAAACATTTTTCTTTCTTAAATTTTTTTGATTTGTATAGTTATTATGTATTTAGTAGTTTTTAGGACAAATAAAAATATTGTCTTTCTTTCATTCTTTCTAATGTAACTCTATGGCTTACAGATGGCTTAACCTTATAGATTTACTAGCTGTTGCTCGCGAGTTCGTCCGCATTTTTTTTGAAAGGAGTTGCAGCTAAATTTTATTGACACAAATCATACATCCCTAGGCTTCGACTAGAAAAAGTAAATAAGTCCTTTATGGGGAACACGGTACGCTTCTATAATAAGCTTCCTGAAAATGCTACTAAACTACTTTTTAAGAAATTTAAAGCATACATAAAAGATAGTCTTTTGAAGAAAGCGTATTATAATATAAATTACTATATTATTGATAAGAATGGCCTCATGTCACTCTGCCCTCAGACAGTTTGGAACCAACACATTTGAAATGTATAAACTCTCTTGTATTAGTTTTTCCTAGTTAAGGTAGTTATAAGATGGATCATGCAAAAAAGCGCTAGGACTAGGACGAGTTTCTTGCCGGTTCTTCTCGGGCTTGGGTTAGGAGGAATTGTCACCTAAATTTACCTAGTATGTAAGACGTTTCAAAGTGATCCTTGTGATTGTATTGAATAAAGTATCTTTTTTGATAAGTTTTAAACCAATTACCTGACCACCCATAAAAAAAAATCCATACAAACATTCACTCCAGATTTTACTCATTTATGAAGGTTATTTTGAAAAACCCTGAAACACATGTCTATTTATTTTGCATTTTGTTTATTCATATCAAATTTAAAGCAAATCGCACCACGCGGTAAAATTTTTCATACATTGGTTTTCACTCCTCTTAGGGGTTGAATTTCAAAAAAACCCGCCTTAGATGCCTTTGCTGTAAAAGGAAGCAACCTTCCAAATTTTAGCTTTCTAGCTTCGGCTCGGCGATGATGAATCAGTCAGTTAGTCAGTCAGTCAGGTTAAGCTCTTTTATAGGTATATTATAATTATCTATAAGACAGAATAGTCGATAGATATAAAAAAAGTAATTCCCAGTTCTCCCTTCCTTAGTCCGTCCCACGAGCAATATCCACAGAGTAGAATATTGTTTTCCCAGATAATTACTCGTTTTCCGGCAATGTGGCTGTGTCGTTAAAAGTCACGCATACACTTTGTTTCGCACGTTTTGGTATATAGAGATTTGGTATATAATAGATATTTGAGAAAATCCTAATTTATCAAATGTTATTACAAGATAATACATTTTAATTTTGGTAAAGCCTTTTTTATGTTCTATTCTAGGTTCTAATGGGAGGTAACAACTTTAAATTCTAAGCCATAGTAAAATTATCTTATCCAATGCAATCACAATTCACATTTGGGATAATGCAAAAGGTAGCGGGTTCGATTATCACCGCGAGACAAGTTTTTGTATATGCAAATATTTCGGATATGGGTGTTTTTAATGTGTATAAATTAACAAAGAAAAGTATATAAGTAGTTTATCACAAGGTTCCTACAAGCTACTTTGGGGCTAGATGATAATGTGTGAAATGTACAGATATATTTTTTATTATTTTTTGCCAAACAAACATATTATTTTTAATTGAATATTCTCTTATTTTCTTTCTTTTGTGATATTTATCGAATGGAGAATTTTGTATTAAATAAGAAATAACGAGTATGTACATACGGCTTTGTGACGTTAGTTTGTCAAAATATTTACTTGGCACTGCCAAAATTGTCTTTGAAGACAGATGTCATTGAAATGTAAAATATCACTTTGAATCGTCTTACTTGCTACATCATTTGTCCTGCGGTGGCAATCGAACTCGCTTCCTTTTGCATCCCCACGGGCTTTGCCCACTACGCCACAGAGGTTGTCAAGGTTGAGGTTAAGGTCGTATTTTAGAGTTCTCGATCCGAATTTAAAAGTTGTGCTTACTTCAGGGCTAGATGCTGTGTGTAATCTATATTGGCTCTGTAAGCTTTAGACCTCGCGATCTTTTATCGAAATGACTGAAATATAACTTTTTTGCGTGTTCGACACCCGACATTTTGAAAAATTTACAAAAACTGAATCTACAAAATAATTCTGTATGTTATAGAACCTGCTCACAAATTTTCACGAGAATCGGTTGAGAAATGCGACCTGTAGTGGAGAACATCCTGACAGACGCCGGTCGGACGCCGGCCGAACAGACATACGAAAGCATTTTTGCCTAAGCTGAAACGGAGACAATCGCTCGGGCAATTATAAATGAGATAAAATATGTAAATGTTTTGATGTTTGATTATTACTCAATAACGCAATATTTTCTGGGGCCATTAAAATTAATCTGGGTACAGATATATTTTATATAGATTAATTATTATATTATATAGACGACCTCTGTGGCGCAATGGACCAAGGCGACCTCTGTGGCAAAGTTGGCTGAGACGCAGATGGTTGCGGGGTCGATTCCCGCCGCGGGACAAGTGTTTGTATAATCTGCAAGTATTTGTCTCGAGTCTGGGTGTTTCTTTAATATAATAAGAATATATTTAAAATATATATATATAAGTAGTATATCAGTCATGTGGTACCAGTAACACAAGCTCTGCTTACTGTGGGGCCAGATGGTGCTGTGAGAAATGTCAGTCATTACTATTATTAGATTTGGACCTGGAATATCGTATCGTATATCATAATATAGCTATATCGCAAGAAAGCGTATTATAATATAAATTACTATATTATTGATAAGAATGCATGGCCTCATGTCACTCTGCCCTCAGACAGTTTGGAACCAACACATTTGAAATGTATAAACTCTCTTGTATTAGTTTTTCCTAGTTAAGGTAGTTATAAGATGGATCATGCAAAAAAGCGCTAGGACTAGGACGAGTTTCTTGCCGGTTCTTCTCGGGCTTGGGTTAGGAGGAATTGACACCTAAATTTACCTAGTATGTAAGACGTTTCAAAGTGATCCTTGTGATTGTATTGAATAAATCATCTTTTGACTTTGACTTTGACATCAGACAGCTTTGTTTACGGTTTTATAGTTGAAAAGTTTTGTACAGTATGTGTAATACTTTTCAAAAACTGTCCACTGATTTCGAACACATTACCTGTAAAAGTATATACAATCAGTAATGTATAGTAATCATCATCCAAAGCCTGACTTCACCAACGCTAAGACTTCTCTTTGTCCGAAACATCTACCTCGATCTCTCTTTAGTTTTCTTCTTATATAATGGCATCTGCCTTGTCGGCAATGTTTCCAGTGTCAAGTGATTGTCTGGTAATAAAGTCTTAGTCGGTGGTAATTTTTTGTCAATTCTAAACGTCATTCATTGCGGAATAGCCGTCTAAAACATTCTCGGGATTCCTCGTCACTCAAATCACATTGCACCATAATACACTTATAATTCAATTGTCCATACTTGTCCAATGTAGTCCCAATTTATTCATTAAAATTCGCTTAGATTAATGAATGAATGAAACATGCAATAAAACGAAAAAAATATATAAATTTAGAAGTGCTATATCTAATACATATAAACGAGAAATTATGTTTATATGCAAATATATATATAATCTGAATCTCAGAAACAGCTTCAACGATTTTCATGAAATTTAGTATTCAGGGGGTTTTGGGGGCGATAAATCGATCTAGCTAGGTTTCATTTTTAGAAAACGTCGTTGTCTCCGTGTTTCATACCTAGCAAAGCTTGGTCATCTAGGCACTTACTTCATAAAATGATAAACGAAGAATCCTCTCTTTAGTTCCAGCCCTCTACGACCCACGACTTTGACTGTTACTGAATAAAATATATGTTATAGTATTATATTCTTAAATTCTTTTTAATACGCTTTGAACAGACTGTCATTTGTAAAAGAAACTGCAAAAAAACATAGTTCTAATTACTCTGGACTAACGAGATAAAAGCGAGTCCAGCACTAATAGCCACTGTCGTTTGTGAAATGCGTGGCGGGAATAACTTGTTGGTGTAAGTAACAAGATTAAAGTTTTCAGTTATTTACAACCTTAAGGGTAAAAAATAAGGGATGATTCATTGTTTACAACATCTGTGACCCGTGAAGTGTATCTACAGAATCGGGTACATATTATGTAGATTCACTTCATTACGGAGACAAAAAGTTGACAAAGACGGAAGACAGTCGAGTGATCACTTAAACAGTTTACAACAGTTATCTCGTATTTGGGATTATTCACTGTTTTTAGTATTTATTTCGTTTAAAGTCTTTATACATCGGGACTCGGACATTGCGAGATCATTGTATAAATTGAGATTCCGATCATTGTATATTGGAGAAGGACGGCCTACATTTTAAGTAGATACCACACTGGTGAAGCTACGGACAATCACTACACTATATGAACCCTACTAAGTTTATGAAAAGACTACGCAAGCTGATCGCTTTCGCTACATTCTCATCATCGAGGCCCCACGGCTCTGTGGCAGTATAATTTGAAAGGAATATAGCCTGCGCAGTTATCATTCAGGCTTAGCTGCCATTTCTTCTCATCTCAGGTACGTTTGTGTTAATATAAATACCTCTAGCACGAGTCATTTGCGCTTAGTCGTCTTAATATAATATAAAATGCGTAAGTGCCGTGGAATACACGGAACGAAGTTCCTATCGTATCGTATCGTTTCAATTATATATTATTATTGATAAACGTATTAATATTGATTAACAAATAGAAATGAATGAATTACTAGCGTCTGAGAACAATTAAATGAAACGCAGAAATAACTAATGAATTGTAGGAATGGTAGGAAATTTCGTAATTAATATATTTTTTCGAGCTGTGAGTTATTCACTTTATCTAATTCATTCGTTTATTCGTTTATCTAATTATTTCATTTGTTGTCACCTATGGGTAACCATCTACACTAAAGAATTTGTCGTGACGGACATTCGTGAAAATTCTACACTTTTTATTGCCTTTTTATCAGCAGCGGATGGGGCCGCCAAGTCCGTACCGTGCAATAAGGAACTTCGTTCGAATAATAATAATAATTTATTTCAGGCAACAAATAATTGTACTTGCAGTTAACAAACATATTGGCCTATAGATAAATACCTTAAAGACTAAGATACATACTAAAAGTGCTAGCTTATGCTTATAATGCGGAATATGTTCCCCTTCCCCTTGGACCGCGGTAGCGTACAGACGTGTCCTATCACTTTCATTAAAAAATATTATTTAAATAGTGAGTAAATAAATTTAATTCCTCCAAATAACCAAGTCAAGTACCAGGCGTTCATGCATTGTAAGAAGCTCGACAACATCATTAGGCCCCGCCTACTACACTACGTCACCTCGCCCCTGCACGCATCACTTCACTGCGCGACAACACCGGTTTCAGAGCGCATCAAAACAGCGAATGTAACACACTGCGCACTCCGCCGCTCCAGGTAACTCAAAACCGCGAATGTGCTAGGATAACATTTTACTTCGCGCGTACACGACATTTTTTTGGCTGACTCACATACATACAAACACAAAATGTTACGCACTCCGGATAACAACTCGGACCCCAATTTGGTTTCTTCTGGGTTACTAGAAACTCCCCGAAATTACATGGTACGAGAACTAAAGCGTTTTCGCACTATGTCAGGAGAAGTCTCTCTGATGGATGAGTTTTCGGCTTTTCGAAATGAGATGAAACAGATGTTCATAAACCTACAAGCTGAGACCACAAAAGCAATTAAATCTCAGTTTGAAAGCTGGAAAAAGGATTCTAATGCGAGAATGGCCAAAATAGAGGTCTCTTTAGTCAACATTGAAAAATCGTATTCCGATATTGAAAAAACATTGGAATTCACCTCATCCCAATATGATGACTTAAAACAAAAAACTAGTTTGCTAGAGAGGGAGTGCAAAGACCAACGGGCTAATATTTTGTCCCTTGAGGATAAACTAGAGGAAATGCAAAGAATCTCCAAAATTAACTTCATTGAGATTAGAAATGTTCCCAAACAGGAAGGAGAAACCAAAGAACATATTGAAAACTTTGTGGGAAATATGTGCAAATCAATAAATGTCAAGATTCCAGCCTCGAGTGTCAAGGACGCCTTTCGTATGCCAGAAAAAAAGAGCACTAGCCCAACAATACTCGTGGAGCTAAGCAACAACTCAACCAAAAATAGTATATTGAAGGGAGTAAAGGTTTACAACCAGTCTAACCATATAAAGCTAAACGCGACTCAACTTGGTCTCACAGGGACCACAGCACCAGTATACGTGGCAGAACACATTACATCAAAATCTAGACGATTGCATTTTGTCGCCAGACACCTTGTCAAGTCCAAACAATTCCAGTTTTGCTGGATTGCTAATGGCAAGGTATTCATCAAGAAAACTGAGGGGTCCCCGGCCGTACACATCAAGACCGAAGGCCAGCTGGAGATGATGTCGAAAACTTTGTGACTCCTTTCGAGCACTGAATTTACTGGATTGTATTTCTGGTTTCAAATACTGTTAAATCTACGCGCAAAAATTCACATAATATTTAGTATAGTTCATCGAAAACACAATTCTTGCGAAAACACTACCACATTCACGCAGACAACATATACAAATAAAACACATCTACACAAAACACACACACACACACACTTTTATACCATATTTACAAAAAAAACACATACTTTCCAAACTTCACATTATTATATCATTACCCAAAATTATTTGCACATTTATTACATCTGTCAGCTATCTATTATTATATTGTATTTACCTTCTAGAACCCAACAAGCGCTTCCTATAACGTACTCTAAAAATGAGTTTGTAACTTTAAACATCAACTATGTAAAATCCTGGCCTTGTTTTTGGTACCATAAGTGATTTGCTAAACGACATTGACAACTTTTCTATCTCAGATACTATTCAATGCGATCCTGAACAATGTTCATCAACTATATCACAGCCTAACCGTTTTCTTAAAATTGTCACACAAAATATACGTAGTATTAATGCTAACATTGAACAGTTTCAACTACTACTCTCCCGTCTAAAGTTTTCATGTGATATTCTTATTCTCACGGAATGTTGGATGTCTTGTGTTCAACATGTCCCGGAACTTACAGGATACCGCAGTATATCGACGTCTACACATTATAACCAAAATGATGGTGTCATTGTATACATTAAAAATAATATAAAAGCAACGATTACTGAACCTGCAATACAGGATGCAAACTGCATTTTAATAAAGATAAGTAAGGACCTAGCCATTATATCAATATATCGACCTCCTTGCTTTCAAAGTATTGAGGCATTTTTAAATTCTTTAAATGTTATCATCTCAAAGCTAACATCATTTCAAACATTAATTTTAATTGGAGATATTAATATTAACATTGCTCCTAATAGTATAGACAAAAACCTACCAGAATATTTAGACTTCCTCTCACATAACGGACTACTCCCTGCTTATAACATTGCTACACGATCCAAAAGCTGTTTGGATCACGTCATTCTAAAAACAAAGCTGCATGTAAACTGTTTTATTTTTGAGACAGCCATAACCGACCATAGAGCTGTTTTGTGTTGCATAGAATTACTAAACCCTCAAAAATATGTAATAAAAAAAATCACATCTAAAATTGACTATAATGGAATCCTAAATACATGTCAAAAAAAGGACTTTTCTTTTATCTACAAATTAGACGATCCAAATCTTGCTACAGATATTTTTGTTTCTTGGCTCCAAAATGTAATTATATCCAATTCTAAACTTTTGACTATTGCTCCTAAATATAGATTACTAAAGCCATGGATGACACTGGGACTAGTAAGATGCATACGAAACAGAGATAGAATGCATAAAAAAGTTAAACTAACACCTAATAATGACATTCTTATATTAACTTATAAAAGATATCGCAACTTTTGTAATAATTTAATTAAAAAGTTAAAACGACAATACGATCGTCAACAACTGTTGCAAGCTGGCAGAGACAATAAAAAAATTTGGAAAGCAATAAACTCCATCACAAATAGAAACGCCAAAAAGGAATACTCATATGAGCTGTTATCAACTGCAACAACTCCAGAAATTGCAGTAAATAATGCAAACAATTTTTTTGCTACAGTTGGTGAAAAGCTGGCAAGTGAAATTAATCTTCCAGATATAGCCCTAATAAAACATGATATTTCACCTCCTCTGAATTCATTTGTACTTTTAACCACCGACGAGCGAGAAGTTGACAAACTTATTATAGGCCTAAAAAGTAATTGTTCCCCTGGCGATGATGGCATTTCGTCAGATGTACTTAAGGTTATTAGAGCCCATATCCTGACCCCACTTACCTATATCCTAAATCTCTCCTTGAGTAAGGGAGTTTTTCCAAGGTCTTTCAAGGGATCTATAGTGCGTCCTGTTTTTAAGGCTGGGGTTAGAGACCAGGTCACAAACTATCGTCCTATCTCAATATTAAACTCACTCTCTAAGGTTTTTGAAAAAATTATAAATTACAGACTTATTAGTTATTTGGAAAAAAACAACCTTCTTTCTAATGGGCAATTCGGTTTTCGCCATGGAAAATCAACTGAGACGGCTGTAAGTGAATTTATAAATTTCGTTGTTAGAAAAATTGACTGCAAAAACAAATGTCTTTCGATATTCTTAGATCTTGCAAAAGCGTTTGACACGGTTTCTATCCCTAACCTCATACAGAAATTAAATAACCTCGGCATCCGAGGCGTTCAACTGGATCTCTTTAGAGATTATTTGACTGGAAGAACTCAAAGACTTAAAATTGATAATGTAACTAGCCATAACGTGCCTATTACGCATGGCGTCCCACAAGGGAGTATCTTAGGCCCAACGCTATTTCTAGTTTACATTAATGATCTCGCATCATTAAAAATCGAGAACTGTAAAATAATATCGTACGCAGATGATACGACTTTGACATTCTTTGGGAAAACTTGGGTTGAAGTGTACAAACATGCTCAAACTGGTTTCAACATAGTAACCAATTGGCTTGCCTCTAACTACCTCTCACTAAACACTGCTAAAACTAAATATATACCTTTTTCTATTTATAATCCTCCCTATCCGATATCCCAAACATATAACATAATTGCACATACCTGTGACTATATTTCTTCTCAAAACTGCAATTGTTCTGTAATATCCACGGCTTCTACGATTAAATATCTAGGCATAATTATAGATAACAACTTAAACTTTATGAGTCATATTGAGTATATATCTAATAGAATCAGGAAACTTATATATATATGTAAACAATTACGTCATTCTGCAGGCAATCGTATTATGAAATTAATTTACACTTCACTATGCCAGTCAGTTCTAACCTACTGTCTAACCTGTTGGGGGGGCGCAGCTAAGACTAATCTTATATGTGTAGAAAGAGCCCAAAGAATCTTATTAAAAGTAATTTACTTTAAACCAAAGCTCTATCGTACAACTGATCTGTACAAAGAATGTGAAGTACTGACAGTCCGCCAACTCTTTATTTTAAATACCATCCTGAAGCAGCATTCTTCTGTGGTCCAAGATGCAGATACTACACGTCTAGCCACTAGGAGAAACCACCAGATCCTACCGCTGACTAGTTGCCGCACTCGATTTGCCCAAAGGTTTCCATTGTTTCTTGGAGCTTGGCTTTACAACAAAATTAACAAGGAGCTGCTAATTTTCCCATTGAACAAGCGAACATGCAAACGTACACTTACAACATGGCTGTTATCATTAAACTACGATACTACTGAAGATATTTTTGCAATTGTATCCTAATGCGAAGCTTTCACCACGCATTGGGATATAATTGTAAAGATTCATTCAAACAACCATACAAATGTCAAACATACAAACTTCTCTTACACACATACACACACACACACACACACACACACACACACACACACATACACACACACACACACACACACACACACATATACACTCGCAGACATACTTAACAGTTTTATTTTATTCTTTTTAATTTGTTTATATCATCATACTTACCTACATTTGAGTGCTTATTATTAATATGTACTTACCGCACAAGCTATTTGTTAACTTATCTAGAATTTCTCTAGCTTAATTGCACCTATATTGAGGGTGGGCGCTGATACCTATCATACAGGATTTTTATTATCTTAGTTTAGGTGTCAGTTGTATCACATTATGTACCTTGTAACTTCCTTAGGTTAAGAAATTATGTATATCTCTAACTTGTACTTATTGTTAGCTAAGGTGCTCAATAAATAAACAATAAAACAATAAACAATGTTGGTTTGGCCCGTACAGAGGTCGTCAAGATTGTGCTATGGGTACTGAGATTTAGGTTAGCACAACTTAGCTTTATTTGCATTTAAGGAATGGGTTTTGCTCAGCGTAAAAGTAATTTAATTTACTAGGGAAAGATTTCGTCTGCTCGTGGGTATGTTAGAGAAAATACTTTGTAATAATGTGAGTAGGCAAGTTTGTTATAACCTGGCGGCGACGTTCAAAGCCTTCGTTATAGCTTAGACTTTTAAAGGGACCAAGAGACACACCCACAGTACCCACCAGTAATAATCGTATACATGATCTCAATAACAAATGCCTTCTTAAAAAGACTCGTCCCAAGCCTTCTTACACCTATTCTTACAACTCTTTAGGTCAGTTATACTGTGCGCCATGTAACAGGACCTTCATGTCAAAATTTGGCTTTGCAGGCCATTTTCGCTCTCATGTCCAGAGCTAATAAGTTTTGCCGTTGACAGATACGTCAAGGAGGACATCATCATCATCACCCACCAATAAGCATACAGAGCCGTAGCAGTTGTTTGCTCCTAAGGTTATGGGTCCAATGCACTAATGGATTCTTCTGTTTAAAAAACCTATATGCGCTATTCCAGTACCTACTCTCAAACAGTAGAGGAAAACATTGGCATTGTGAAACCGGTATGTCCTAGAATTTAAGTTTGACGGACACATATGGCAAGTGCACCTTAATCTATTATTTTAGTATAGAATAGAAATCATTTCACCCTACTCATACACACGTTAAGAACAAGGCCACATGCCGTTTTTCATCCCACTGAACATCGCTTAACAATGTTTACCTACATTGTCAAAGGCATAACGCTAAGACTTGTTGCAAAAGCACTTTATCTATTTGTTCTACGATGCTTAACTATAAATGGTCCTGCAATTGTTTAGTCTGTTCTTTGAATTCTGGAATGAATTTCATGTCATTTAACCTAAATTAAGATCTTAACTTGCATAAATTGCGATGAAATGAGTAAAACGCTCATCAGGCTATACAAAAGTCTAGGAAGCTTGAGAGGCTCCGCTTGAGATGTCTCAAGAGCGTTGCGTTCCGGCTTCACAGGTTTCTCATTTTGAGCTTTGAATGCTATATGTCCCAACGCTACACTAAATAATTTTCTCCATATCTTTGTTCAATGAATTCATGTCTGATTCACATAAATGCACAGATTATACGATTACGACTAGTGCCTCTGTGAGCTGTAGACCTCGCGAACATTTTTCGAAGTGGCTGATATACGTATAACTTTTTTTACGTTTAAACCCCCATATGTCCGCTGTATTGAAAAAAATCCAAAAACTGAATCGACAAAATAAATTATATAGTTATAGAACCTGCTCACAAAATTTCACGAGAATTGGTTGAGAAATGCGACCTGTAGAGGAGAAGATCCGGTCGGACGCTGGACAACGAAAGCATTTTCGCCTAAGCTGAAACGGAGACACTCGCTTCGCTCGGTCAAAAACAGTTCAGATATGTAAACCGTTTCAAACGATTTATAGATAGCTCAACTGATCCAGATCGCTGCCAGAAAGCATGGCCTTCAAGATGCTGGTAGTATTGCCGTGTACAGTCGCAGACGCCCCGATATAATTATGAATCGATGTGCTCTGATGATGACCTCCGATGTATCCATTCGAGATAAAGTAACAGATAGAGGCAATTCAAGATAAAACGTGTCCCATGATAGGTATTTTAATCTACAGTACATTCAGTACTGAACACGGGTTTTAATTTCGTGTTTCTCAAAATATATTTTACAACTCAAGAAAGTTTTGAAAATTACATTGTTACTATAATGTAAAATTTTGAGTAGTTAGGTAAATGAATTATAAATTAATAATATTCATACAAACAACTATGTCTATTATTCTATACTATTAGTCATTTAAACTATGAACAAACATATGTGTCCATCACACAAACGTTTGTTTTGGAAGAGAATCGAACTCCCAACCTACAGTGTAGACGGCATAACTACTACCAACTGAGCTGTGAGGCCAGATTTTAAGTTCACAAGTACCTTCATCTTGTGCATTACCTATAATTAAAAGAGAGCACATGTTGATGATCTAATAAATACATTTATAATGGTTCTTATCTTAGGTCGACTTTTAAAGCTTGACAAATTAAACTCACCTGTGTGTTGCTTTGTAAATTATTACGTTTTAAAAACTAAAAAGAAACCGACTTCATTGAATGAAATTTGAGCCTAAAATACATTTTTAGTGGAAAGTAGATGTATTTTGTATATAAATATGGGTAGGCCAAATAAACGCACCGCTCCAATGAGACAGCGAGGTATCGAAGTACATGAAAACATCATCGATGTATAAAATTTTTCGATTTTCGTAGATTTTTCAGCTCGACCGATTTTGATAAAATTTTATGAGACCTGTGAAGTGTATACTTTTTTTTTATGTATGTTCACCGATTACTCGACCATGGCTGGACCGATTTGGAAAATTCTTTTTTGTTTGAAAGGGTATCCTTTCAAACAAAAAATAATTTTCCAAATCGGTCCAGCCATTGTCGAGTAATCGGTGAACATACATAAAAAAAAAGTTTCCGACGAATTGAGAACCTCCTTCTTTTTGATAAATTCGGTTAAAAAAGGTTTTATTTACATTTTAGATAGTAGGTACATCTCAGATAAATAATTGATTTATGCGTGACTGCGGAAATCCATTACAAAAAACATTCAGTTTTAATCCAGCGCTCCGCGAATGACTTCTACGCCGAGCTCTGGATTGAAACAAAAACTGCAGAGCAGTCTTGGTGTTTTTTTTTCGTTACAGTTCGGAGCAAGTCATTTGTTCCTAAGTATGCCTCGTGGAAACACGTTGAATTTCATTGTTGAGGATTAGAATGGCGGAATGGTAGGTACTAAATAGTTGTCTATTTAATGTAGTTCATCCAATCAAAACAAATAGATACACGAACATTTCACCAGCACTTCAAATAAAGTAACGATATTTTTGTTTATTTTGTCAATTCCTATAGTTTTATTAATTCTTCTATTACGTTTTCAAAATATCTTTCATCTAAAATTTTCACACTGTTCAGCTATTTTGATTGTGGCTCTGTTTTATCTTCTAAGCCGCTTTACGTTTAAATCTTTACCGACATAACAGAACGCGGCAAAGTTTAAAATGGAATGGAATGTACATTTCCTTTTACATACATTGAAACTCTGAACAACTTTATCTTTGATAATCATGCTACAATACCCTGGAGTGGATCGAACCCATGTTTTTCGCCAGCCAGGCACCACAACAACCAATGTTACAGTAATAGAATAGAATAGAATAGTCAATTGACAAAATAACATTATAATAGTCACATAACACAAAATATAGTGCGATTATAACATTAAGTAGTGACGTACCATGTACCGTGACGAAAAAAAGGTCACCACTCAGCATATGATACAGAAGTATGAAGGCTTCTGTATCGCCGGTATTCAGTGGTGCCATCATCATCATCAGCCCGTGTCTGTTACTGCTGGATATAGGCCTCTCCCATGGCACGCCACTTAGTTCGATCTTCAGCTCTCCTCCAATCCTTGCCTGCTGCCTTACGAATATCATCGCCCCACCTATCTACAGGGCGCCCTACACTACGTTTGCCAATACGCGGCCTCCACTCAAGTAATAGAGTAAAAATACACACAGTAATAGACAAACCTAACTAATTATTACTAATTATGTTTTAGATATCAGTTATTTAGTGTACAAACATATGATGATGCAATAAACGGTTAACTACCAACAGAGCAATTAGAGTTTAATGCAGTACAGACAAAACATTGTTCACTGGAGTACTTCTCTGTAACTGGGCGTGTTGAACTTATTCTGCTAACTACTAGACTATTGGAATTTCAATTTGTGCTTGAATTTTGTACATTATTTCAGTGCTTTTATAATTATTCAAATTTAGGGTATTAGCAAAATCTCACCTAGGCCTCTACTCTTGAAATTGACAAACGATATATCGGGTCAATAATCGTGCAAAACCCTACTCTTACCTACATCGTTTCGACTTGTTTTGAGCGATAGAACGAACGACATTACTTTCTCTATAAAAGACGATACGAAAATAAGATTTTGACAACGAAACAACTGTTAATTTGTCTGAATTGGATGTACATTTCAACGACTTTATCGTTTCGATATATCGAAATCGATTCGCAGAGTAGACGCCCTGAATACTGCAACGCCATTTAAGCAGTTATTTGACAGAAGGTAATGTATACCTTAGTAGGCGTAGTAAGTTGATTATTGTTAAGATGTTAGCATTCAACATGTCTGATGCTGTTATAGGAATTATAATACACTTAAATGCCGAACCTGTTGTTAGTTATAGTACGATAGAGGGAAAAATGTAAAAATACTTACTAAAATACCAGCACCTAAACTGACCAAGTTTACAATAGTAAAAACAGGCAAAATAGGCAAATTGCAGTTTACCAAAATATGCAGCCTGCCCAGCAAAGTATTAGAATATGAATTATTTATAAATCATTTCAGTGTATTATTATGTGTATCACTGAACACTGGATGGACTGATCAGACTGTACTGAATCTAATGTACCATTTGAACATGAAAATTATAATAATTTTCAGAAGGTATAAACGCAGGAACGCCATACGTGGTGGCTCGTACATTATTGTAAGAAATAACTTTAAATGCAAGGAGCGTCAGGATATTACAAATCACTCTATTGAGGTGACGTATGTCGAGCTGGAGCTACATGTGCGATTTCTCGTACATCTGTGAAAACAGTCCATGTAAGTGCCGCCACTTAAGCTACACTACACAGTACCTAGGCACCTCCTGTCAAAGGTTCTAGGCAAAGTAGTTTCACTCGACCGATGTCTGTCTCACTTATAGCTCCTAAAATATTAGCGCTGCACAAAACAAGACCGCAACTCTTTGTACTCCGTCGGGTTTAAGATTTAGTTACCAATGTTATTGTTTTTTCCGAAGTCTACAAGGAACACTTATAGTTTCGCTATGTCAGTCTGTCTGACTATCTATTCGCGCCTAATTAGAGCTCTTGCTAGCAAACTATCATTTATATCGTGATGAAATTTATAACGTACTAGCTGTCACGTTCGCTACTTCATCCGCGCGTTTTAAACAGAAAAAAAAATGAAAATCTTAACGATTTTCCAATCCATTTGAACACCAAAAAAATCATCAAAATCGGTCCAGCCCTTTTGGAAGAGTTTAATTACAAAAACAAGCACAGAAGATTTATACATATAAAGATTTAGACAAAAGACAAGGTTATGAAAAAAATATTTTATGGGGTCCCCGTATATGTGGTTGAATTTTTTAAATATTTTTCTACCTTGTGAAAAATATCGTTGGATAGATCTTTTACAGATACTATGTGATACATAGTATATCAGTGATGTGGTACCCATAATACTAGCTCTGCTTACTTTGGGGCCAGATGTTGCTGTGTGAAATGTCCGGAATTACTTTTTTTTTTTTTTATTAGATAATCGTTTGATAAATTAACATTATCCCTCCAATTAGAATTAGACAATAATATTCAGTTCAGATCACAGACAGGTAAAATGCCCAAAGGCTGGCAATATAACCTCGTTGGACATCCATAATTTAATCCTTTGCCCAAGTTAAGCACCAGCTTTGAACATTGGTTGCGTTCACAGTTGTCATTGTTGTTAAATTTCCAGTACATTCATATTTTCTACAAAATATATCCGCAGTGTTGTCAAGGTTTTTTGGACAATAAGCTCAGCAGTTGGTGGTTATTGCGTGTAATACGAACACGCGCCAGTAATATCTCGCGGGTGGTTTTATTGTAGTGTAATGTGGACGAATTGTAAGTTGTCTGCTTCGTGGTTCCATTTATTTATTCGAAAAATCTTGCAGTCTATCTTGCTAGATCCTCGAGCTATTCAATATTCTACTTCTTGTTTCAATAGTCACTTGCCTCCATAACTTTGGTAATATGGTCCACCTGATGAAAAAAAAAATATTACTTACTTACTCTATTGGCGCAGGGACCCAAAATGAGTCTTGGCCTCCGAAACGTGAACTCTCCACCTTCTTCGGTCCTTTGCAATCTCCTGCCAGTTATCAGCTTTAAGCTTACGCAGGTAAACTTCGAGTCTATCGCTCCAACGATATTTGGGACGACCAAACGGGCTAAGAAACTATTAATTAATTTAATTGTTCCATGTCTGGTGTATCATATATGTCTAAAATATATATAAGTATTTTATCAAACGTCTGGTCACCATAATTCAAGCTATGTTCAGTTTGGGACTAGATGATGTGTGAATTGTTTATCTATATTTATTATTTTTTTTTTTTTTTTGTGTAGAGTTTAATCTTCTAATAACTCAAAAACGAAGAGTACAGTAGTGGTATAAAGGTAATCACTTCTAATACTTCAAAGTCAAATATAACTTATAAAAACATACGGTTGATGTATAGCGATATAGGGTGTCAAACGTGAACAATGACCGAGAGAGATCCTATCAGCATTCGAGAATGGTGTTAGAGAAGGATATAAAATAATATTATACATATTATTACAATTATAAATATTAGCTGAACAAACGAGTAACAAATGGGGAATTTCTAAAAGGTTAAAGACAAAGGATTCTTCTGAAAACTAGATGACCTTGTGAACTGCGTAACACCTAAAAACCAACATAGCATTGATATCGATGCGAACTAAACAAAAAATATTCAAAGGATCGAGCCATTTTCGGGTTTTTGCGAGACTAACGATGATGCACGGCACGGCAATTGTTTTTGTATAAGACTAAATGGCACCACAGGAAAATATAGATCGCGCTATAGTTGGGTTTTAATATTGCTATATATCAATATTTAATCTGGATAAGATATTTATAATATTAGTGGAATAGAGGATTAAAAATAGAAAATGATTAGCCGCTTTATATGGGGGCTGCGCTGAAGAGAATCAGGTGGAACTACATCATTCATTGAGAAGAGTACAGCTCTTAACACTTGTAGCGTTGCCTGTAGACATCAGAAAGGCTAATACTATCTTAAATTTTCTTAAAATCATGACATTAAATATTGTTTGTCGTACTACTATTTCGTTTTTTGACGTGACAACGTCTAATAAACCGATGAACGCCAGCTGCACGCACGAAAAAGGATGACTAATTGTCCCGTTACACTCATTGTCCCATTACGCTCAATGTAACGTTACGCTCATTGTAACGAGCGAGAGCGTTGCACGAGCGAGCGAAAGGCGCGATCGGCTTGAGCGTTCGGCTTGTTGTCACGTTAAACTAACGTAAACCGACTTTAAAGAAAGACAATTTTTATAGCAGTACAACAAAAGTTTGAATTATAAACTTAGATATTGTCTGTATTGTTTATATATTTTTTTATACGTGTGTATATATATACATACACAACACAATCAATACATATAGTAATAATCATAATACAGTAAACATAATTTAATTATAATATATACACAACATGCTCTTCTCTGTTAAGGCCGCCCATTGTATTGCCTCTATGGTGTTCAGTCTTCTCCATATCGTGTCACTAGTTATTTTAATCAGAGTGGTGAAAGGATTAAAGTGCGCTTCAGGCTCCATTCGAGCACTTGGGCACATGTCTTTGAACTTTTTAGATTCTACAAGATGCCGGTTTCCTCACGGTAGTCAATATATCTATCTTAAATTAGAAGAAGAAGAAGGAGTATCAGTAGTAGTAGCAGTAATCAATGTAGAAATAAACATTGCGAAGCCAGTATGCTGAACGCTACAGCGGCGACCTAATATAACAGATTCAAAGTTACACCAGCTAAACCCACATTGTGTAGAAGATTCTAAAGTATTTGGAACCATGTTAAAGTTTTACCAGAATGCACTTTAGTTAAACATTCCTAGAAAGCGGTAAACGTAATATAACGGCTATAATATTGCAGAGATGCACAATAATTTGTTCATAAACTTATTTTTTACAATGCAGCCGTATACTCTAACCGGAAGAGCACGGGCTCATTGCATAATTAAGTACAATCTTTTAATAATCATAATCATAAAAATAATATTTGTATATGCTAAAATAATATTAGTTCGTGCACATACTCGTAGATACCATCAAACACCTAGATAGCTTAAATATCTAAAAAGCCTTTGGATTGGAGTCGTGAACATTTTTAGATTTTTTTATAATAATAAATAAATAATGCCGGACATTTCACACTAAATCATCTGGCCCCAACGTAAGCAGAGATTGTGTTGTGGGTAAAACATGACTTATATTCTATTTATACATATAAAAACGTCTTAAAACAAAAACTGTCTATTAAAGCATATTATATAATATCAGATTATTTAGATGACAAAAAAGCTTTGGATGAATCTGCTCCAACTCGACTCGGCATCCGTAACATAATTGGCAAGGATCATACAAAAATGGGTTAAGACCGGACGAGTTTCTTGCCTGATACTTCTTGAACTGGGGTTAGGAGGAACCGGCACCTAGATTCACTAGCATGTAAGAAGACGATTCAAAGTGGTTCTAGTGAGTTTATACTACATTTTATGATTTTACAATACACACAGGGTCTTGTGACAGCTATGGTCTCGGCAGAATAACAGCATCTTCTGCAAAAACAGTAGACATCATGCTGAGTTGGAGCTAATTTTCTGCTGTAGCTTGCACATACAGATTCTTCTCAGTCGGGCACTCTTGGCAGAATGGTCATGGTTATGAGTGGGTCCTGATGAATGGCGGCTCTTGCTATGGAGACGCCATTCGGCTCTATTGGAGGCGTTGTAGGAGCAGTCGGTCATCGTGGATTTGGTGAGAGATTTAATCAGATCTCTCCATCTGGTCGTAGAACGGCCACTGCATCTCCTTGGACTACAAGACGCTCCATCGAGTCTTCATTTCGGGTATGCACATACACATACAAAAGCATAATTGTACCAATTGTAAGATTAATTTTTATTTTCTTGTATTTTGTGTGTTGTGTGCTAAGAAGCAAATAAATGTCTGCCTATGTCTATGTCTACATATTATAACTAGAAACACTAATTAGTAAACTTTCTTTTAAGTTCAAGTACCATTGAACTTGAAAGTAAGGACTTGTATCATATCCTATTCAATAAATGCGAAGTATTGAGTAGTTATTTATGATTATTTGCTACATTTTATGTAGATACCACGTGTGGGAAGCCGCAAACAGACACTTTGTTATAATTTATGTTATCTAATATTCCTTTTAAAGTACTAAAATGGCTTTTAAGTATATCTGAAAATCTTTCAAACTGTTACGGTGAGTTCCCGCTATTCAGGAAACAAATCTTAATCCCAAAACCGACCAGTTTCTTAACTCTAGACAAGTGCTCTTACGGGCCGAGTTTAACCAAAAACATTTCCTTTTTTATCCATGAAAGTAATGGCCAGTCCACATGGTGTAGTTTCGCTAGCTATGCTTGCTAGTAGGTACATACCTACCCGCTAGCGCGCTGAAAATTGAACTGTCAGATCCAGAGTTGGCTTGCATCCAACCGGCCAATGGTGATTAGATTAGATACCCACCCATCGTATACATAATATTATTCAATATCTATTGAAATGCAGATAGAAGTTTGTTATAATTTATCAAATACATCTGACGAACGAAGAATTGAATTATGAAGAATAGGACTTTCTCGGGATTCCTCGTTGTTTAAATCACATTGCAACGTAATAAATCTCATAATTCAATTTTCCATACATTGTCCCATAAAGTCATAAATTATTGATTAACTTTTATCTAAGATTACTGAATAAAATATGCATTAGCACGAGAGAAAGTAATTAAATTACAAGTGCTATGTTACTTAGTGAAATAATAATTTTCATTTTGACGCCCATAATAATTAATATTAAATACAAGTTCTTCGTTTGTCATTTCATGAAGTAACTTCATTGGACAAGTATGGACAATTGAATAATGAGGTTTATTATAGGTGTGATTTCAACGCCATGGAATCCAGAGAAAGTTCTAGACGGCCATTGTTGAAACTTAGTACGAAGATAGATTGTATCTTGGAGATGAACATGGAAAACTTTTGTATGTTGGTACCATATATAGTAATCTAAAAGGCTTAGAATATATGGATTTATTATTCGAGACCGACTTACACCAAAGGTTAAGTGTAACTCTATTAAAGTCCTTATTAAACAATTTGACATTGTCACTCAACTAATTCGAGGATCAACTCGAAGCTGCAAGTGTTTAATCGAAGTTTTACCCAGTTTAGACCCAAAATTTTCCACGGTCAATTAGCTAAAAGGTAGTATAAATAATTACACAAGGGCAGCCCTAATTACCTTTTAATTATGATTTAGAACGAGCGCCTATTACGCGAACCTGTCTAAACTTCCGAATCATGGCATCACCAGAAAATAATTAAGTGCTGACGTTTTATAGAACTGTAATTTCTGATCTGGCCAGCTGAAATCGTGAGTGTCACGAAGTGAAGTGGACCTATGAAGTTGCCGTTCTTAGATACTAAAGAACCCGAAGTATATTATAATCTTTAATTTATGAACGGAAACTTCATAAATTAAAGATTATAAGTCAAGTCAAGTCAAAGGATACTTTATTCAATACAATCACAAGGAACACTTTGAAACGTCTTACATACTAGGTGAATTTAGGTGCCAATTCTTCCTAACCCAAGCCCGAGAAGAACTGACAAGAAACTCGTCCTGGTTCTAGCACTTTTTTGCATGATGAGTTATAAGATGGATAACTTTCTTAACTACGAAAAACAAATACAAGAGAGTTTATACTTTTCATATGTGTCGGTTAACTGTCTGAGGGCAGAGCGACATGAGGCCTACATTCTTATTAATAATAATGCAATTTATATTATAATACGCATTCATGAAAAGACTACCCTTTATGTATGCTTTCAATTTCTAACTAACTTTACTAACTACCTACCTAAATACCTACGGGCTTAGAAACAACTCTCAACTTCCGCCAAAAATTATACATTTACTAGCTGGTGCCTGCGATTTCGTCTATGCGGGATTATACTTCGAGTAATTCTTACGGTTATTGCAGCGCACGCCAGAATAGCTTGCATATGGTAGATTTTTTCCTACTTTCTTATTATTATTTTGGACAATTCACACAATATCTATATATGCTATATATGCACAATATCTATAGATGTATATGCTATATTATTGTAAAGTAATATTATTATAAAGTAAAGTTTCATTAAAATCCATTCAGTAGTTTTTGCGTGAAAGAGTAACAAACATACAGACAAACTTTCGCGTTTATAATATTAGTAAGGATTTACTTCTATATTGATTTGGAACATTTAACACACGTAACTCACAAAAAACGAGTGAAAACGTTAACGACTGAAAAAGATAAAAAAGTTAGATAGTTAATTTTTTTACCGACTTAACAAAAGTAGGAGGTTCTCAATTCAGTTGTTTTTTTATGTTATAACTCCGTCGTAGTTTGTATGTATGTGTGTTACTCTTTCACGCAAAAACTACTGAATGGATTTTAATAAAACTTTACAATAATATAGTTTATACACAAGAATAACAAATAGGCTATAAATTATAAAGATATTGTGTAAATTATCCAAAATATAACGATAAATGTCAAGTAAGTAGGAAAAAAATCTGCCATCTGCAAGCTATTCTGGCGTGCGCTGCAAAAACTGTTAAAATCACATGAAGTACTAATCCTGCGCAGACGAAGTCGCGGGCACCAGCTAATATAATATATTCTTAATCTATAAAAATCTCCCGTTATGATGTTTGTCCGGAATAATCTCTGGATCTATTTAACAAATTTTTATGAAACTTAAAGGATATGATAGTATTTATCTCGATTATGGACCTCAATATTGTTTTATTGCAATTTTGCAATTGCTATGATTTCCTTGAACATTAATTCATTAATGATAATAATTAATATATTTTGTATGCATAATTAAAACAAATATTAGCATTCTGCACTCCTCTATATAAACAATAAGTGTGCAAAATTACATACTCCGTCTGCGCAATTTTCGTAAAATGGGGTACAAAGTTTTTGCTTCACGTACATATAATACATCTATATACATATAACATGTACATATACATGTATATACAGATAACTTCCATCTAACAGATGGCAGTGTAAGTTAACTTCGTCTTTTGTTATCTATGTTGGGTAAGCGTGCATTGGTCCAATTTATTAGAACTAGTCCTTTTCCTGCGTTTCCTAGCTCCATTTCTAAACTCCTCTTTCCCGCTTCGCGCATAAATGATTTATTTGATTTATTTAAACTCGCAAATCCCTGTCCACTGAAGTGGAGTGGAGTTTTCAAGCAATTGCCAGTGGTCAAAATTAGCAAAGAACCGCTCTTCTCTCCGCTCCGCTCCAGAGGACAGGCAGCCGTACCATTTGTGCCGTAGTTTGTAAGTCGATTCTTACCCAGGATAATGATTTGTGTGATGAATATAGATGCTTGTTCTAGGGGTGTTTTAAAGTATCATAACAACCTATGTATTTATTTCAAGAATGTTTATATGGATTACCATAATTCATAATTAGTCATAATCTGATTTCCATATCACAAGCTTTGCTTAGTTTGTGGCTAGATGGTACAGTGTAACCGACGTTGAGACGTAAGACCGCTTAACTATACCAAAATGTTGTTGGTCAAAGCACCTGGCTAGGCAAGGTGCTTTACACATAAGAAAAAACTCTAAATGAATCTTGTCCAGTAACCGGCAGGGTTGTTACATAAAAGTGGCAGTAGCGACAGATGTCTGTGAAATCAGTCTGAAGTAAAGAGTATCGCTATAAAAATATTACAAAAGCTAATCACTGACAGTTATTCGTTTTTCGCCCAAGCAAAAATACGCTTCAAGCAGAGATATTAGTATTTATATCGCGTAATTCACACTTATTGCTACTTGTCGCGAGTTACATAATATGGGGACGAGTATAGAAAAGTTGGTCGTCCAGCAGCGAGACAGACAATATTGCAAACATGACGGCCAAACCTGAATCATAAATTCATGGCTGACATTCAACCGACAGGAATAATACATACTATGCCTTTATATAACTGTTATAACCAGGAGTGGTTGAAGTTAGACTGTGGATGATGATGATCGTATAGTGTGAACTCTCGATCAATATTCGTTTATTTTACTCACTAATTTTGATCTCTCAAAACTTCCCTACGTGCATACATTATATGAATTTAAATAATCGATAAAGAAACATTATTCGCTCCTATTTTACGATTGCGTGTAGATTGTGTCAGAGTTTCGCTTCTAATTAATATTTATGGCGCTACCTGGTAACAGATTAATCAAACACCCGTTAGAATCAACTGAGCGATGGTTAATTTGTTAATTACGAAGAAAATAATTCATCCAGTTCATTTCTTTTGTTTGATTTACGTAGCTGTTGATTTTTATATTTTTAATAATTTACTGTTTGGAGGTTCTGAGATTTCTAGGAAAGTACTGTACTGATTTATGTTTTATTGAGTTTTATGTTTTTATTTACATTGTTTGTAAATAAAAGCCTTTTTCGAGAAAACCAGGGTCTGTCAAAACCAATTCAAATGCAAATTCATAACTAAGCATAAATCTGATAGTTCTGAATGATATGCTCGCAGCAAATCAGCTTATTTTTTCATCATCAGCGATTTGTGTTGTTTTAACTTGGTAAAGGGCCTATATGATTGGAAGGTATGATAGGATGGTTTGTAACTGTACGAGGGAACCTACGGTTACGAAACCGTTTCTAGCATCACGTTACTGTCATAAATAACCAATGCTGGCCGGCGTCGGGCCATGTTTGTGTTGAAGGGTTACGCTCACGCAATCTATGATATCCATGGATAGGTATCATAGATTCAACTTTGGCTTGAAATACTGAAATTTGAGTCATAATTTGACGTCCTTAAAGAGGTCCTGTATGCTCAAACAATAGTTAGAAATATGTACTCGTATAATCATAAACAAAAGAGTTATTGCATCTTTCGTTCATATCTGCGTGTAGAGCTGTCAGCGGTTGTTTTGTTTTATAAACGAACTTCTGAATTATAGAATAGAATAGAAATTGTTTATTTGACACACAATACACAAAACACTAGACACAACAAAAATAACATTGTAGATAAAGTCAGAAACAACAGACAACAGAAACAGAACAAGAGAAAATAAAAAAATTAATAAAAATAATAATAATAAAAACAGTAGGTAATAAATTGCTATAGTTTTGTGCTAATTAGTCCCCTCTGTGTCGTTTGGGCCAAACAGGTCGTCTCAGCATAATTGCAGCTTCACACATTCGTGAGAAGCAGCGCTGGTTTTCAGACATGGCCTAATACGAATGACACCACATACGCAAAACAATCCCTATGTGATAAATAACCGAAAAAAAACAAATAACTATTAACAAATCAATTGAGTAGTTCAAATAAGGTCATGATTTAATTTTGTTGGAAAATGTAATAATGGAAGTAATGGAGACGGATGACTTATTTATTTATGTGCCCGTTTCACTTTATACAAAAAAGAAGGAAAGAACATATAGACGAACTAGCTGCTGCCCGCGGCTTCGCACTCGTGGTATCTAGATAAAAAGTAGCCTATGCCTATATCTTCTCTAAGGTCCCATCTATCTCTATACCAAAATTCATTAAAATCAGCTCAGCGGCTTAGGCGTGAAAGCGTAACGAACAGACCGACAGACAGAGTTACATTTGGATTTATAATATTAGTTAGACAAACTTCTTTTTATCGTGTGACTAGTTATTTGAAACTAGTATGGTAAGAGGATTCAAGTGCGCCTCAGGACTACTTTCGTACACTTGGCATGTCTTCGAAATATTTAGGTTCTACGACATACTGGTTTCCTCACAATGTTTTTGCATTTGCCATGTTTGCGGAAGCGAGGGTTGATGGTTTCCATGCCATCATCCGCAAGAAATATCTGCTCAGCAGATTGCGAGGCAGCACCAATATCATTTTGCAGGTCACATCGGACAGATATGATCTGCCTTTTATGAAATCTTTCATTCATGTTCTAGTCTAGTGGTAACACATGAGACTGTTGGACTGGAGCGCGAATGAAAGATCATAAACATTCTATATAGATAGATAGATAGATAGATAGATATTTATTTCTTTAAACTTGTAACAATCATTGGTTAATAGTGTTTTTAAGCCTATATTAGGTTTGTCTAAACACTAGGTTCTCGATAACAAATGTACTAAAGACAAAATAACAATACGCATCACACACTTACTTCCAGCATTATTAAACAAAGTAGGTAGGTAACAATAACAACAAGTCGAATGAGCGACCGCTCACAACGATATCAACTGTGGTTGCACACATTCAAAGGAGCGTCTTTACAAAAATCGACCCCGTCAGGTGAGTTATTGGATTGCACAGATAGTCGCTTCATTTGGTGTGTGCCCCCCGCTTACAACTTCTTCTAAAAACTACATAGGATGCTCCAGTTTATACACTTTAAAACATAAATTAATTTTGAGATACAAGTATACTATGAATTATGGAAATGTTTTTTAAGTATATTTTTATAGTTTTTTTGAGTGATTTTATTTTTTATTTCTAATGGTAGTTTATTTATAAGACGAGGAATTAAAAATTGTGACGTTCTTTTGCCATATTCATTTTGAAACTTAGGTATTTGTAATTTTCTATTTGTTTATCACTTATATTTTAATATGTAATACTAACCTAGATATGAGAATTACATACCTACTAACACCAAATGGACTTATAATATGTCTGACTTTATACATTTATTGTTATTATTATTTGTTTACACGTTTCATTTTTCATTTTTCGTCAGAAAAATCCATTGGTGCACCACTGGATTCAAATCCACGATTTAAGGATCGGAAGGCGGGGCCGCTACCACTAGACCACCAGTGCTTATAATAAAACTAAAATAAAACTTATCTGTACTAAAATAATTATCTTTCAAAGAATGAGCTCGTAGATACATCCTTACTAATATTATAAACGCGAACGATAAATGTCATGTAAGTAGGAAAATAATCTGTCATCTGCGAGCTATTCTCGCGTGCGCTGCAAAACCCGTTAGAATTACACGAAGTACTAATCATGCACAGACGAAGTCGCGGGCACCAGCTAGTCATTAATAAATAAATGCTTCAATTATAGAGTTATATCGCGAGTGTTGTTGCAACTGAAAAATACTGCATTAAAAACCGAATGTAAAACTAAATCCGACAATCCGTTTCACAAAAACTAGATTTACTGACAAAGCCGCCGCAATTCACTAAAGCTATTTTAACTAAAAACTAACCGTCAGAATCCATTCCAGTGACAATAGCTTTAAAACAAACTGCTTCTTCCGGAGACGTCAGCTGTTGGTGAAAAACCATGGAAATGTTCGGCAGTTCAATGTTTACTTAGACTTTTGTTTAGGCCAAAGTGAGCTATTACAATAACCAGGATACTGTAATTTTTACCCTAGTTATGTTGGCAATTTTAATAAGACCATGCCGAAAACAAGCCGGTATATTATTATAATTTTTTATTTGAGATATAATCCATAATTTACACAGAATTAAAAATACAATTAAAATAAATGAAGTCACTTTTACAAATTGAAAATAAAAATGCAATCATGAATTCATACCTCTGACGCAGAGGGCCAAGGCCCAGTTGAGACGCAGGAGGTTGCGGGTTCGATCCCCGCCGCGAGACAAATATTTGTATGATCTGCAAGTATTTGGATCGGGTCTGGGTGTTACTATATATAATATGTATGTATATGTATGTATGTATGTATGTGTTGAAACTTGTAATTAGCCCTCAATAACTTAACATGTATGTATAATGCATGTTATCTGAAGTAATTAACCATACTGTTATTAGCTGTAAGCTTCTTAAAATTCTTAAAATAAAAAGAAATAAATAAAATAGATAAAATTTAAAAAAAAATAAGTATATCAGTGATGTGGTACCCATAACAGAAGATCTTACTTAGGTGATTCTGTGTGAAATGTCCGGCATTATTTATTATTATTTATTTATGAATAATTCCTACTTCCTAATATTAATACCATCGTTTTAGTAAGTCACTGATTGAGAGTCTCATTGTCTCATGGTCCCGTCTTCCTATTCAAAGGTCGTGGGTTTGAATCCGGTCGTGCACCAATGGATTTTTCTGTACAAAAAAATGTATTGCGCTATACGAGTACTCTCAAATAGTGAGTAGAATACAAGTGCAAAGTGCATGAAAGGAGCCTCTGAGGCGCATTTAAATCCTTTCACCACACTGGTTAGAAATAACTATTGACACGATAGGAAGAAGAAGTATAAAGTCACTTGCGAATACCGACAACGAGAGGGTGCGAAAGTTTTAAAGCGCTTTCATGTAATATCCACTGATATTAAAGTTCACTCCTAAACCTGAACTAATTTACGAAACTGCCGGTGAGCAGGAAAAATTGATACAAAATAAAATGAGTTTACAAACTTTTTCGATCTAATAACGACACGACCAAAAGTTGCGCCTAAACGTAGCTAACAGATTTTACTTGAGTTTTGTATCTTTACAGGACATTTCAGCAGTAAAAGTTTTTAGAATATTTTATATCGGTGAAACAGAAAAATAAAAACAAAGGCCTAAAATTCAATTACTCAACATTGCATTGAATTTTGTGTAAGACCCATACATCGATCAAAATTATCCAGGTGATAAAACGTATAATATAGTAAAATTTCGTATGTGGGTACGATCACAGTTCCAAATATTCTACCTCCAAGCAGTAGTATACAAGGTGTACAAGCATTAGGTACTGTGTTTACATTGAGCGCATACAAAGGCATTAGAGCAAATATTTGAACGATAAGACAAAATAACTGTCTAAGGTCAGCAATCGTGTGATATCTGTGGTATTGTAAGCGCCCATCGGTTACAGTAACAAATAACAATCAAATGGGCCGGTGGACATTTTACCGACTTGGTTATAAAAAAAGCGGTCAACTGGGAAAGTTGCGTATGAGAAGGTACCTACCCTTATTCACCATCATGGTTATTGAACGAGCGAGCGTGAAGCGCGAGCGAGTGTCTTTGTTCCAGCTTAGGCAAAAATGCTTTCGTATGTCTGCCCTAACGGTGCGTGAACGAACGGCGTCGCATTTCTCAACCGATTCCCTTGAAATTTTCTGACCAGGTTTTGGGTAATATATATTAAATTTGTCGATTCTGTTTTTGAAAATTTTCAAAATAGCGGAGATATGGGTGTTGAAAACGTAAAAAAAGTTATATATCAGTTATTTCGAAAAATGGTTGCGAGGTCTACAGCTGATAGAGTCACTAGTTATACCATCGGTCCAAAACAGGACAACTACACCAAACTATTACAAACACCAAACATTGCTCTACCGAAAAGATAAGTTGGATTGAATGATAATTAACTATATGGTTTAAATAAAAACCATGCATCGATATATAATATGAGTTTACGGTCATGTAAGATTGTACTCACGAACAAACTGAACATGACTGTTATCAGATTGACTTTTTTACTATTACTGTAAAATAGTCAATATGTGTGATCGTATAAAGCTTCCTTTTTAACCCACTTCAAAAAAGGAGGAGGTTCTCAATTCGTAGGAATCTTTTTTTTATTTACATAAATATGTTCAGCGATTACTCAAAAACGCCTAAACCGATTTGGGGAAATAATTTTTTTTGGTTCACAGGGTATAATTATTTCCCAGGTACGAGTAGTCAGTCCCATTTAAGTTTTATCAAAATCAGTCGTGTGGTTTTAATAAATCAACAAAATCTATGAAAACATCTATGAATGTATACATCGATGATATTTTTATGTACAATGAAGTCGGTTTTGTTTGTTAGTTTTTAAAACGTAATTATTTCTTTTTGAGGTACGAAACCCTACGAATGATAACAAGAAACGATGCTAATACATAGTAATACTAGCTGCTGCCCGCGGCTTCACATGCGTTGTACCTACATAAAAAGTAGCCTATGTCCTTTTCCAAGGTCCCATCTATCTTTATATCAAAATTCATCAAAATCGGTTCAGTGGTTTAGGCGTGAAAAAGTAACAAACACACAGACAGAGTTTTATAATATTAGTTAGATTAATGCACGAATATTACAACAGCATCACACTGTATTGTGTGTATTAAAGTCGTATTTTAGTCTTGTATGTTGTGCTAACAAATACTTCGTTAGCGTGTATTCTGCTTTCAGACAAGTCTGTTTGTGTTTAAGATATCCTGTAGATTCTAAATTATGCTGAGAACTTGAAACATTATTCGTAGACCTAAACATTAACGCTATTTCTTATTTCCGACTTGGCACACAATATTACATAATAAGTATAGCAAAAAATGGTTGTCTGTACAGTTGGTTTACGGACGATAATTTTACGTGATAACGTCATAAGAAAACATTGATGAAAAATTGCATGCGCTCTCGCTTACACGTTTGGCTCAGGCGGAACATGACAATTTTTCGTGCGTGCAGCCGGCGTTCATCGATTTATAAGACGTCAATCACGTCAAAAAATACCTTTTAATAGGTTTTATTCTGTCATTATAACTAAATAATAATAAATCATATTGAATAGTAATATTGTGGCGTACAAGTTTAATTGGATTGTATTTATTTACAATAACCATAGATCAAAAGTTTTAAGGTAGGTTTTAAAATTATGTAGTTGCATGTAAATACAGATAATACTAATACTACTTATAATAATTATGTCACATTTAAATAAACTTAATTGAATAAGAACAATTAATTTACTGTCAGCCATTCCTTTAGTGAGATATTTAAAATATTTTTGTGTTTTTCTAATAAGAAACTACGTAATTTATATTAAATTTTGCATGCCATGTATAATAATAATAATGCCGGACATTTCACACATCATCATCTGACCCCAAAGTAAGCAGAGCTTGTGTTATGGGTACCACATGACTGATATACTACTTATATACCTAAGTACTTTTTTTTGTAAATACATACATATTATACATAGAAACACCCAGATCCGAGATAAATACTTGCAGATCTTACAAACATTTATCCCGTGGCGGGAATCAAACCCGCAAACTTCTGCGCCTCAGGCAGGCTTTCGCCCACTGCGCCACAGAGGTCGTCATTATTAGAGGGATTTTGTGTTGCAACTCTCCAATTTCTACTATCTTGGTGCTTAAACAAGTTATAGGTACTTAGTGATTTCTGACAAACATAACAGATTCCAAAATGTATAAGGAGTGTTAGTATTTTATATATTTGGTTTTTGTTTGAAGTTCCTTTATTACACCAACTTATCCACAGAAAAATAAATAAAAGAGTCTGTTGACTAAGAGTGCACAGCTGGTCTAACATGGCAGCCGCGACAAACGTATCTTCTTCTCTTTTTCCTATAATGGCATCTGACTTTGCCAGTATCAAGTGATTGTTTGGTTATAAAGTCTTAGTCGATTGTCATTTGTCTATTCTTCGCGGAATGGCCGTCTAGAACTTTCTCGATTTACTTCGTTGTTTCATGTTAAGCTGGTGTGATATTTATATCAAAGGCACAAGATACAAATTGCAATAAGTCACAACTCTCATATTAAACGGTAAACAACAGACTTCTACTACCAAAAACATTTAAACGACACGCCAAAGTTTCAACAATCCACCTGAGACTCAGCTCCTCTTTATTTGCCCACTGCATCCGCATCATAGATTTCATAAACAACACTTCGCTCCGTCGAGTATTAGAAAACTTGAGCGTGCTCAAAATGTGAAGGAAAGTTCTCGAAATTGGCAGGACCGAGTTCGGGCGAGCGTGGCATACGAATCGAGAGAAAATATGACGCTGGCTCGAAGTGGTCCGACTTGAACTTCTTAATTGCATTTGGACCTTTTTTCGGAGCAACAGAATTAAGATGAGCGGGTTACTTCGGACTTTTGGTAAGGAAAGGTTGAGAAACTCTTTTTAACTTGATTTTGAGCGGGCATGGACTTTTGACGGAGGAAATCTTTGATAGTAAGGAAAGTTTCTTTTATCGACTAGTTCTAAGGGGTTTTTGAAACATACTTTGAACAATATAGCCTATAGATGTTAAGTTTGCGAACTATTGAAAATCGTGCGATAAGAACGTCTACGATTCTGGAGCCCACAGCATCATCAACACCTACCATACAGTGTAGATAGATCTACGATAGATATATTATATATTTTCATCATTTGGTAGTAGCTCTGCCTTTTGCACTGTAGGTTGAGGATTTGATTCCCTCCCAGGATAAACATTTGTGCGAAGAACATAGGTGTTTGTTCTGTGTCTTGGTGTTATAAAGTATCATAAGTATTTATTTAAAAACATATAATTATTCTATCAGTTATCTAGTCCCATAATACAAGCTTTGCTTAGTTTGGGGCTAGATGGTTTTGTGTCCATTGTCCAGCAATATTCATTTTATTTATTTATGTTCAAGCTAAACACTAGTTTGTAGCAAGCACGTAAAAAAGTACAAATACCATGACCATACCCTTTGGCTCTAACACTTGTTATCAAAAACTGGAAATTTTCGCAAAAGTATATAGAAAAAGACACCAAGAATCTTTTGGTTCTGATTCAAAATCGTATTCAAACCTGGGACTACGTGAGTAATTCCAATATTTTAAATCACAACCTTGTACAAGTTTTATTTCTCTAGAAGTTCTTTAACAATTTTTATTTAATACTATAACAAGGACCAATTTGAATGGACCAAGTCCTTGTTACATTTGTGTTTAGATATGACCGCTTCTGTGCTTCGGAAAAACATTATGCTGTCGGTCTTTATGTAAAGCTATGACGATCGTATTGGGTGGTCTGTTTTACAACCAGAATGAAATGTATGCCCATTTTTACTTATTTGGATATTGGAGACTGATTAGGAGCCACCTAAATCAGACTTCAAGTTTTAAGAGTAGCCGAAAGCAAAGATTAATCTGAAGAATGGGACAAACACAACTAAACTAAACTGTGTGAAGTATTGTATCGGATGATGATGATTGTGAAGCAAAATAACGTTTTACCGTCTGTTATGAGGGCTTTACACAAGTGATTATATCTGCACATTTTCCGCAGCACGGCGGAAATCGACTGTCTAAATGGCAATTCGGCTCGGCCGCACAGGTTTGAAAGTTGAGTCGGTTTCGACTTTTGTCGTTCAAGTTTCAAGTCAAAGTCTCAAGTTTAAGTGTGATTATTACATTATTTTGTCACACGCCGTTGACACGCACCTGCAATTGGCTTGCGTATTGCCAGTCTGCGACTCACACCCAAATCTAAAACGTATACCTACTATACTCTGGTCATCTAAACCTTCCCAACTTGGGTTAAGGTAAGGAAGGGTCTTTAACATTACAGATTTATCCAAATATATATATATGTCGTGCGGCGACAGGTCACATGTGGCGGGTAACTATAATCGACCATGAAAATGCTCAGCCGCATCGATTGCACGACTGTTCTGACCGAAATTTTGATACAAAATGTACTAGAAAAGACAGAAAGAGAAGAGCAAAATATGTTTATTTGACCCAGTATGTAAGGCACTGATATCAATCGTTACGATACAAATAAAAACACATACATTACAAATCGTACAAAGTAAATAATGTAGTAATTCATGCATACATTATAAAGATGTTTCTGTACATCCCTACTATATATATAATATTCTAAATTTGAAAGTAACTCTGTCTGTCTGTCTGTTACGTTTTCACGCTTAAACCATTGAACCGATTTTGATGAATTTTGGTATAGAGATATTCGGGACATTGGAGAAGGACATAGGCTACTTTTTATGTAGGTACCACGCGTGCGAAGCCGCGGGCAGCAGCTAGTGATATATAAAGTTAAATTGTTCACTGTAGATATATAAATAATTATGGTCATGGAATGAAATGAATATTGTGTCAGTATATTACTACAATAAAATAAATGAGAAACTGACGCCTGAGAGTGAATTTGTTTTGTTTGTAAAAAGTAAAAAGAGTACACGCAAAAAAGTAAAACACAACAAAATAAAAAAAAATAAAAAATACAACAGTAATAAAAAAAAAATATTTACGTAAGGGCCAAATGAATCACCTGCGATTTTTATTGACCTGAATAAATGGGATGGCGATTTGGCTTGTAAGCCGGCATACGCCTTATATATACACGTGAAAATCGACGTAGTGTATTCCACATACAATCTCAATTTGCGATGTCGTGCGTAATGTTTGGCATGAACTGGCAGAAGTGTTAGATTGTAAATACCTACCTATACCTTAATTAATAATTTTAAAATGTCTATTATTTAACCATTTCTTTACATTAACATAACATTGGCATGTCAAAATGTACAATAATAATAACACACTTAGCATTCTTACTACTTGGAAATCAGAGAATGAACTACTCATGTACTCATTTGTATGTTAGAATGGGTGGCATTCATAAAATGGCTTTAATTTGAACTCCTTTAATGGGAGCCTTGATATTTCTAAGGGTAGTTTATTATACACGTCGAGCTTCAAGCAGAAACCTTATAATGTCTTGACAAGTCTGGTTCTTGATACATGTTTCTTTTTCTTATTACGAGTATTGGTATTGTACATATGCATTCTCATTGGTAAATCACCTTTTTGTAATGTACTTCTGTAAGAGAATTATTAAATTAAGAACATTATTTCCCAAAGATTTTCAATTGCGTAATCGAAGTACAAGTAAGTAGGAAGCATTTAATGTTTTCTTATAACTAATATAGCTATATATATGTAGGTACTCTATAAGTTTTTAAATACTATTTTTTTTTTAACTGCAAGGTCAAAACTTTGACTCCTTTAAGAACAGAGATATAACCTTTAAAAGACTGAGAAAGAGGGTTGACTGTTTTGTCTGCCAAGAACACCAACCAGCAAAGACTTGATCATGGCGCATGAAACTGTGTCAAAATATCGGGAAGCAAAAAAACTCCCATATTTATAGTACAATCTAGTTTTTAATGAAAAATAGATATATTTCGCATCAGGTTACTGAAAACGGGGATAAGAGATTCTTTACATTAAAATTGTAAAGCTATATGAATGGTCCGAGCCATGTTTTCTCTACCCATATATTATTTCAAACTGCTACTTATCTTCTTAAGGCACATTGTTCATTCTGATTTATAACTCACACCACTGCCCTTAAAAGGATTTCCCAAAGCTTTTATTATCAAGATTCTAAGTAACTTCACATGCAACTACTTTTATTATTTTACTCGTGACATTAATACGAGTAAGTCAATCAAATCAGTATTAAACATGTATGTTCTATAATGAGTTTATCTCAATCTTTATTTACAGAAATAATTACAGAAATGTACAGAATAATATTATTCTGTACATTTTTGTACAGATACGTACAGTGTTTCTGTTCTAATTATTTCAAACATTTAAACGTATTAGCATTGCCATTCAACATGGCAATGCTGCCAGTGTCTTGGGAACGCTGCCCTCTGGCAGTGATCTGGATATGTGGAGCTATCTATAGATAGTTTTAAACGGTACTTAGATAGCTCAACTGTTATTATATATACAATCATATAAAATAGATGTGAAACACAAATTTACTTATTTTTTTGTAAATACATACATATTATACATAGAAACACCCAGACCCGAGACAAATACTTGCAGATCATACAAACATTTATCCCACGGCGGGAATCATACCTGCAACCTACGTCACAGCTGGGCCTTGGCCTACTGCGCCACGGAGGTCGTCAATTAACGCAACTAAAATGCCAGGCCTATTGAAGTCCAATCACAAATTTATGTAGTGATATACATATAACGAAACACGGCAGACTGAATGTGAAAAGGTCTAAAGATTCGAATTGGAATTTTGTGTTGAGATAGTTTAAGTTTATCCCTGGTTAGGTAATTATGGAGAGTTTTACCACAAGTTGTAGTTGAAAGTATTAAAATGCTCCTTAGTAGTTTAATAAGGGTTTAATTTATTAAACTTGAAATAGTTTTCAATTTCAAGCTCGCGGCGTTTCATAACAATCTTATCATGTGTTTGTAACCTAATTACAAGTGAAAAAAACAATGAGATTAAGTTTAAAGCATCTAAAGCATCATAAAGTTGCACTTACACGGGCAATTAAAATAGGTTAATCCTGGACAATACTTGCCAACTATGACGTCATGAATCTCGCCAAATTATGCTCGATGTTCAAGTAATTTATTACAATAACAACATGTAGTATACCTCCGGATATGAAGCTATTTATAACAGTTGCTTCAGATTGATCCATAATACTTGCCGAACAATTATTCCAATTGCCCGTGTACATATACATATTAAAAATCATATATTTATTTCAAAGAGTTGTTTAACAAGCTATATATTTATTTCACAAAATTCAATACTCTCATTATTAAAGACCATAAAGATTTTATACATACAGTCAATAACGGATTTACATTTTAATATAAAAAATATTGAATAGTCAAGGGAACCTGTTTTTGTGTAAAACTGGTGCTTGTGATAGGTTTTAAAAAAATCTGTAATAAGTTACCAGTGTCTTACTCCACGGAAAGGTACGTACAAATTGCCAAGTAGAACAAGTTAACAAAAATAAAATCAAGTCCAAACGTCAGATCCGAACGTCGATCAACGACCGCTGCGCTTATCCGAACTCTCGGGATACAATGCTCGCGCACTTGTCTCTTGTACTTGTAGTGTATTATACTTACTCGTTTGTCACTTCCAAGTAGCCGCTAGTCGATAAACTATATATTGCCGCGCGAAATTTATTTAATTTATGTGTTTTATTGAAACACAAGTAGAATGCAATATCAATTATCTGCCCTTAAAGAAGTACGTGACCTACCCGCTCGTTAGCGGGTAGGCTTGCTTCGGCAGACGAAGATTGAACATTTTTTAAAGCGTTAATTGTACGTAGTACATAATTTATATGTACATGTTTTATTACAAGACTGAACTTTTTTTGTTTGATACCATTTGATTAGACGCTATACTATATAAAGTAAGATTAACTTTAGAAATTAAAGTACTTACTTTAACATGACCGCGGTTCAAAAAGCCTTGAAGCTATGACGAAGGACGAGTAACCTATTAATCCCATAACCAGAAATGGTATCTGACTATAAGAATACACCATGGTGTGGCATTTACATAAGTGCTTCAAAAAGACCTTCAGGTTGTCGATTCCGCCGCGCGCTAAGATGGTCCAGTCGCCACGGAATTTCGTGAGCCCGTCCCTCCACCTGGTTCGCGGTCTGCCGCAACGTTGTCGTACCGTATCAGGGCACCAGTCCGTGGTCAGTTTGGCCCGCTGGTCTCCCGACATGCGGCAGACTTGTCCAGCCCAGTCCTTATTTGAGCTTGGGGTGTTTTGTAGCTATATCGGCGATCTGTGTTCTTGAGCGCAGCTCGGTGTTGCGAATCCGATCTGTTCGCTTTACTCCGAAGAAGCTGCGCTACATCGCATGTTGGCAACCTTGAGCTTTTACTTTTAAATGTTGGTCAAAAACTCGGTCTGCGCGCCATATGTGAAAACAGGGAGGATGCATACGTCCATCAATTTAAACTCATACTGTTTTAGTAGTTAACTGGTAATTATTGCGTATTAACTTTTAATTTATTCAAATTCACATTATTCAGAGATTCAGATAATGAGTTTTGTTTGTAATTTTGTGATTATGGTTGTAGATTTTTCCTACCATTTTCCAACAAATTCACAAAACGTTAAAAAACAAATGTATTCAAATGTATTGACCGATTTGGCTATTTTTTATTTCAAAATGTTTGTTATGGTCTTAATTAGGATTAGGATAATTAGGATTGGAAAAAAAAAGATATTGGGAAATTCTACGTTTTTTTCGAATGTATGATTTTTTAATGATTTTTTAATATATACTTAAGACTCTTAAGTCTTAAGGTTATATAATTCAAATAATTAATTAACGATTGGCATTTTTATTTAACTATATTAGTTTTAACTATTTTTCGTTATTAGATGTAGATTTTCCTTACCTTTCCAACAACTTTTCACATTTATGAAAACAATCACAAACATTTAATATATGTTTTGACATTTCTGAGAACTTACAGCAATTTACAACTTATTGAATTTTGGAAAAAACAACGTCTAAGGTCAGCTAGGTTCAGGTCGGGTCAGGTCACGTCGGGCTTTTAATAAGTAAGTGACATTTCAAAATAATTACAGAAATGTACAGAATACAAAAATATAAAATAGATGCGGAACGAATGACGAATGAATATGACACAACTGATCCAGCCAGAAAGCAGCATCCCCAAGACACTGCCGGCATTGCCACGTTGAATGGCAATACTTTGTATCTTACTCACAAGCTATAACAAACATTAATTTAATTCAAGCGATTCAAGCATCAAGTAAAGCTAATTTTGTAAATCTAAATTTTATCTTCTTTGCGACATCTATACGAGTTTATCACTCGAGTCTGAAGCAGAATACTTTTGCACTCTTTCAAACTAACCGCAAAGATATAAGTAGCTTTTTTATTAGAATGATATACTTATTTTTTTAAAGTTCACCAGCAACAAGTCCTCGGTCAAAACGCAAATACTTAACAAGTTACGGCGCCTCGGGAGTTCAAGGGACGCTTTATTTCAAAGATACATTTTCTTAGCTTCATTGTTTTGTTGTGTGAAGTTATATGTCCAAGTCCATGCTCTGAGCAGTTGAAACAAATTCAGTGGTTGAACTTTATTGTAAGACTAAAAACTCCTTGGTATTGTTTGGAATTCGAAATTCGAATGTGATTTTCTTATAAAATTTTACGACGCATTCACCAATATCATATTAAAAACTGGTCATGATGTTTTAGGTGACATGACGTATGATACAAGCCTCAGTGATTATCGCATTATCAAGCACGTGTGAAACTTATGCTCGTTTTCACTAACTCTATCTAGGAGACGTTTTAATCTAATTCCTAAATAATAATAATTAGTATAAAGTGCCTAAATCAAAAAACCTTTTACCAATCGTTGTAACCTATCTATGGTTCGAAAACCAATTTGGTCAGTCGGTAATGCTAGGAAGCTCCTAAACTGATGGAAGTGTCGGTTTGTGAATAAGCGTTAGCAAAGTAGATTAGAGTAGAGAGTCCTTCTAACCTAAAAATTAAAGTCCCCTCCAATGTGTTTATTCTCGCATACAATATAGGTGTATTGACTTAGTACACAGAAATTCGTCGTCGTCATTCGTCAAATTCTGCATGCCCGAATAGCCGGATCTGTTGGTCAACCAGTCCATAATTACTCGAACGCACGATAACTCTGTCGTGCGTTCGACACACGACACGACACGTCCATTCGGATGTGTCGTTCCATACAAAGCGAACACAAGTCAAATGTAGCAATAAGTATCTTTTCTCACACATTGAAATAATTACGTTTAGTGGAGGGGCGTTCATTTTTTGATTAGACGATTTCTATCAGGTTAGCTATTTTTTTTAACAAAGTCATGGTTATAATCTCATAAAATGGTGTAAAACTTTTGAGAACTGAGCCTAGGACTTTTTTATCTTCTTTCTTTATTGTATAAAAAAATCTCGCGTCACCTGGTCGGAGATAAATTCCGGAACTACTAAACCATTATTTATGAACTTTGGCTTTTTTGGTGTGTAATTAAGTCAAACTTAAAAAATGGAATAGTTTTTATCTCGATTAATGAATTCAATATTTTTTATTGCAAATTAAATGTATACCTACAAAAAGTTCCATAAGTTTCTAACAGATGGCAGTGTAAGTTAACTTCAACATCTTTTGCTATCTAGCTTGGGTAAGCGTATATTGGTTCATATATTTAAGCCAGCAAACAAGCGTAATTTCTTGTAACATTTCTGAACTAATCGCTAATAAATAATCCAATGCCTAATTTTTGATCACAATTAGTGTTGTTCTAAAATATGAACCTTACTGGCGTCGTCACTCTGTGATCAAGTTTATTTAGTGTTACGACTTCCAGTGCACCCTGTGTAGTTTTATGTGGCTAGGCATTGCATACGATCTACATTTTTATTGCGCATGCACGCTTTCTCACTAAGAAACCAACGCAATGGAACTTATTATTGAAATCTGACTTCCGCCGGTTATTTTACTTACATAATACTCGGATATAAAAAAAAAAGTTATAAAAAATACGCAATTCAGACTTGTCTAGAAATTTGGCTGTGATTTGTAGTCGTCATAATTAATATATCTATATTTATTACTAGCTCGTGAAAAAAGAAGGAGCGAATGGAGCCCTCTGAGGCGCACTAAAATCTTTTCACCACACTGGTTTGAAATAATTGGTGTCACTATAAAAAGAAGAATAGCTCGCGGCTTCGCGTAAAATACCATATATCTTTTTACCTTACCAACTTACCAAATATCAATACGACCATACGCGATAAGACCGCCATTGTAAGGGCATATTACACCGTAGCCGTTAGTGTAAGCATTAATTTTGTATGTACCTAAAATGTTATGTTTACAATAAACATAATTTATTATCATCAATAACCGTTGAGACGTTTAGCCGTGAATAGGTAACAAACAAACAGACAAATATTATGGACACTATAGAAGTGTTCATGTATGGAATGGCTACTAAGGGATGATAAATGCAGACATAATGCAGCCGTCGAAACGAAAGGGAACGCTGTCAGCCCATAACAGCAACATGAGACATAAAATGTAGGAGGCCTATACCCAGTGGTACAGCCTGACAATGATGATGAACGATGATGATAATAAATAAATAAATAACAAATAATCCCGGACATTTCACACAGCATCATCTAACCTCCAAAGTAAGCATAGCTTGTGTTATGGGTACCACATAACTGATATACAAACATTTGTTCCGCGGCGAGAATCAAACGCGCAACCTTTTGCGCCCCAGCCGGGCCTTGGCCCACTGCGCCACAGAGGTCGTTAATAGGTCTTTGAAGACTTTGACATATGATGGTGGCGTTCTATAGTAAAAATAGCAACCTTGAATTACTTATTATATTTCACACTAGCTGACCCGGCCACGCGTTGCTGTAGTTCAGTAGTTTTAATACGTTGAACCCATATACGCTAACCTCTAAAATTATCAGTGTTTCTCTACTATATTATGTATTTATTATACATATAAACCTTCCTCTTGAATCACTTTATCTATTAAAAAAACCGCATCAAAATCCGTTGCGTAGTTTTGAAGATCTAAGCATACATAGGGACAGACAGACAGCGGGAAGCGACTTTGTTTTATACTATGTAATGATAAGTATAAAACTTTCTAGAGTTGTACTATACATTGGAGTGCGAACTGTGAACGCGAGCGGCAACTTACGGACCGCGGATCAAACTCACTCTGATGAAGATTCTCTAGATGAATCGAAACATGTCGGTGACTCCATCGATAAAATAATCACGTCAGTAAAGCCCGTGTTTATCAAAATTGACATATTATTTATTAGAAAGTTTTGTAGTTGTTTTTATTTTATTACCGCCATTGTTTATAGTTTTTTGTCGTGCTTCTTGTGTACAATTGGTAGTAAAGCCAAACAGTTGTTGTTTGGATTACTAGCCCCAAACTAAGCACAGCTACTATGGGAATTAGAAAACTGACAGAACATACAAATATTTTTTCAATAATAATATAAATTTATTCCTCTCTTTAAACAAACAGGTTACAACTAACTAACATTCTAAGAAACTTAAGTAGATAGGTACGTATTACTAACAATAGAAAATAAAAACTAAGACAAAAATAAATTATAAAAGGACGATTACAACATTTATTTACAGAAATAATTACAGATATGTACAAAATAATATACAATAATATAAAATACACCTGAAACAGTTGAGCTATCTAAGTACCGTTTAAAACGATCTATAGACAGCTCAACTGATCCAGATCACAGCCAGAGGGCAGCGTTCCCAAGATACTGGCGGCATTAGCACGTTGAATGGCAATTCTAATACGCTGAGCCAGATAGGAGCCAGCTCTTGGGTCATGCAACGTATCTACCAGACGCCGTGAAATAATTATAAATAGTAGAAATGGTACCAATAGTGTACACAATGTTAGCTGGTAGTGTAGCTAACCTGTTTTGGAAGAGACTGGTGCCTGAAATAGATGACATACCTGTACTACAGGATACTAGAATACAAAACATGGTTCTGATACTTTAGAACACTAAAACACAGAACATTATATCTATGTTCACACAATTTTTTATACTTGGAGGGAATCGAACCCTTATGCAGAGCCACCAACTGAATTTTAAGGCCGGTTAATAAAACTCAATAAGTATATGCCTATAATTGATTCAGGCGTGACTTTGCGGAAATCCATTTCAAAACATTAAATAGATGGACAAATATTTAATACTATTCCGCCAATCTATTCCCAAAGACTTGTTGCTTCGACAGTCTCAGCCTGACGTTGGTCGAAGCAACAAGTCTGCAGAGCAGAGAGTTTTTTCGTCGAGGTGCGGAGTGGGTCAGGTTGAAGGTTGCGGGTGGGCACGTGTCGAATTTATTTTGGAGGTTGCATGTGTGGATTGTGTGTGCTTGCCTTTTACTAACGCTTTGCATGGCTTTTCAATTGCGGGCGGGAGGGAGGTGCATGCGTCTGCATCGTGTCTCTTTGGGAATAGATTGGCAGAATAGTACTAAATATTTGTCCATCTAACTAATGTTAAGTATATTCCTTTCAAAGTCTGAGGTTCACTTAAAAACACCTAAAGTTCAACTCACAACTCCAAAGAGCAGGTGGTAGTTTAAAAATAAGAGGATACGAAAGAAGTCACGAGGAGTTCCACTAATCCGTGTCACAACTTTCGCTTCCGCGTTGAGGAAATCCACAGAGAGTTATACCACTGTTTCTGTAGCTGTTATTGTTTGATAAAGGAGTTCAAGAGCTTTCACACGTGCTATCAAACTTTTATTTATACTCAGCCCACTGCCGCTTTAGAAAGCTGGGAAGAAATAGACAAATAATTAAATAAATAATCCCGGACATTTCACTTCACGGTGACATCGGTCTATGACACCTGCAACACCTGCATCACATGAACGTTGCCGACCTTTGTGAAATATAATACCTGCCCTCTTCAAGTAATTATTTAGAAATAATAGATTATTTTAGACACCTCCACTACTACACAGCACTACTTTGTACAAGTAGCTACGAGTGAACCACTAGGCCACCTGTGGTGATGGAGATAATAGGCCGTCCACAACCCTCAATAATAAATAAATAATGCCAGACATTTCTGTGTTAAATGTCCGGCATTATTTATTATTTAAATACTTGCGGACGATACAAACATTTGTCTCGCGGCAAGAATAGAACTCGTAACCTTCTGCATTTCAGTCAGGAACTCTGTGGTCAAAATAATTATTGGATTTACAGCTTTTAGAAATACTAAATAAACTAGCAAATGTTGCTCCTCTAGTGGGAATTACAATAATTACACTCTCTAATAAAAAAATACACCCAGCGTAGGTGCAGGAAATATTGGAGTACTTTTGATTTTCCCGTGACAACCTCAAAGTACTTCTAAATCTAAAGCAATAACATTTTAAAGAGAAAATATTGGACTTTTAATATGTTGATAATTAATAAACCCAAAAACTATTAATATAATAACAATTTTTTTGAATGCTACACTATCAGCGAACATCTTTTATTAGCAGAAAAAATCTAGATCCCTATGAAAATTGAAACAATGTATCCCAAGGTATCAAAAATTTGCCCATAAAAGTTATTATTCATCGTGCCCTGCGAAAATGACCGATGATTAAAAAAATAATGTAGGTACTTCAAGTTTATAGGACTCATTATCACACACAAAAAAAGTCGGCGAGGGGACAACTTGGATGATTTGGCTTTGTACGTGTGTATGTTCGATGAGCATCAATTTCATCAGGTCAACAGAATACTACTGAGAAATGAACTGGTAACTCAGTAGTCAATCAAAACACGGGTGGATCGTAAGACGATTGCACCTGTGTGAAGCCGGGACATGTCACTTGCATCTAATCAGATCGTAAGATATTATTAAAATTCCATTAAAAAAATCAAAAATGTGTTATTTAACAAATATAGCCACAACTGTCGACCGAAGCATTCACACGTGGCTGTAAGCACGTGTGAACACATTGCGGATTTTATTTAGCTTATGAAATCACGGTTGTATTGTCGAATTGAGTTACGGAAAAGTTGTTATTTCTTCTTTCGCCTAACATGCAAGGTCCCAATCTGAAAATTAAAGAATATCGGTAATACAAAAAATAACTATATTTAGGATCGCCTACACGCATGTGATCCTTTTGTATTGCAAGCGTTCTATTGCTTCAGTAATCACTAACCAACAGGTGAAACGTACGCTTGTTCGTCAGCTTAATTATTCGAAAAACAAAAGCTAGGGCTATCCGGCGAGTATATAATGAAGATCAGTATATGTATTATTGTTTTCTTAATTGAATAAATATCTAACAGTTTCGATTATCAATAGGAAACTGTACATTAAAGTTACGTAGTTGTAGTGCACATAATGATAAAAAAGTATACTCTGATCAAAAGTAAAAAGTTTTATTCATTAACTAGCTGGAACCCCCGTGACTTCGCCCGCGCATTGTACGAGAAACCATCGAGTTTATATTAAGTATTATTTACATCAAGTTTCAAGCAAATCGCACCACACGTTAAAAAGTTGCATACGTTCGTTTTCACCCATTTTCACCCTCTTAAGAGTTGAATTTCAAAAAATCCCGCCTTAGTGGTTGGTTTTGTTGTAAAAGGAAGCTAACTTTCAAATTTCAGCTTTCTAGCTTCAGTGGTTTCGGCTTAGCGATGATGAATCAGTCAGTCAGTTAGTCAAGTTAAGCTCTTTGATAGGTATAGATTACAATATTGTGTAAAAAGAAAACGATTCGCGCTCATAGCGACTGTCATGAGCGGTCACTGTAGTTGCACTCATCGTAATATTTTATTGCGCTGATTTAGCAGAAAACTTATGTAGGTACGTAACCGTACAGATTGTAACAGTTGTGTCATATATTGTCATAGGTAACTGTTACAATCTGTACGGTTTGGTATGTCCGATTTCTATTCGTTTAACGGCATGTGTAACAATAATTTAACAATAATATAATGTTTTTGTAAGTTGACTAGTCATAATATAAGTTTCCAAGTTTAAGATAAAGATTGTTCCTAACTAGTTTTATGGTCTTTTATTTTTCTATTTCTTCATCTTTAATATTGTTTAATTAAACATAGGTAGATGTATTTTTCTGTAACTGTAACTCTGTAACTCCTATTTAAATAAATAAACTTGAAACTTGAAACAATCAATTCTTGAATAGAATTCTTATACGAACAAAACATTGATACTGACAGCCTTCAGTTTATATGAATTGATACAGGTTTTACGTAAGATTGACGTTGTTTGTGACTGTCATATGAAACCGACCGTATCCTATACTTAGAAAATTAATACAGTACTCAGAAACATTGTCAAAACTGGTTCCAGTTGCAATCAAAGTTATGATTGAAACACATTGATTGTATTTGTACGATCAGAATTCACATTGTTTTAGTAGTAAACGGGTATTTATCGCGAATTAATGTTTAATTATACTCGAAGTTTTGGCTGTGTTGCAACAACCGTGGTCGCGGACTGACTGAAAGCATAGGCAATTTTACCACCGCAATTTTTCGAACTACCCACACTTGATTTTCAGATTCTGATATGTATGCGTTTTCCTTACGACACATTACTAAACGTCGGTCATAGTTAAAAGGTTGGGTAAATTAAAACGCTTAAAAAAATGTTTTAGTGTTGACTGGTGTTAATAATTTTTAGTAAAAATCTCTTGTCGCGAATGGAAACTGATAGGAATTAATTGTATCAAGAAATCCATACCAGCAGGTCAGTCTTACCTCATCATTTTGACTTGTTCATTCGGCAATCGTTTTGAATTAGCACAGTTGAGTCTACACTCGTTCACATACGTCCTTCGATCGCTTCCACATAAGGGCGCGTACACACGCTCACATTCATCGCAGCCCATGTCCTTGAGAGACTTCCAATAATCAACGACATTGGTAGACACAGTCGTAAGATAGACAGTGTAGATTATTACTGGAATATTGTAAAAATTCTAAGTTGGTATGTTACGTCATGACATGACGCTTCACAACAACAGGGTTGAAACAACAGGGTTTTTTTTACTACGGTTACTGCATTATATTTCAAAGGAACTTCCATGTACGAGTAGTTTTATTTAGCGGTTGTATTACAACGGAGTTTTGAAAGCGTTCTGTCACAGGAAATGGTTGGGTGGCCAACGGTTTTGATGTAGACGTCACGCGCTAATGAAAATCTTACAAACATTAAGTACTACAGTAGTCCCGTAACCGTTTTCGTACATCGATAACGGGTTCTACGAGTGTCACGTCAGTAGTTGTCGTGAGTTTTTCGATGCAAAAAATCCTTCAAATGGGGTTTTATTAGAAATATTTAGTATTTCTAAAATATAGAAACATCGACACCAGGCAAACTAAGCCAGGACCAATTTCATGACGATAAATAACTTGGATCTGGCAGATCTTGAGTTCAAGGAGTGACTACCATAAGGCACAGATTTCACAAAATAGGTTAGCAAGATCAGCTGAAAATAACGAAAGCATGTTGCATTGCGGTTCATTCCGTAGATGCTGTCATATTGGATCGCATAGTAAGCGAAGGTGATGATATCACCCATCATCGTGTTAACAGGACAAGGTTTAGCAACCTTCAGCAAGATCAGTCCTTGGATTTGTAATAAATAATAATAATAATAATTCCAGACATTTCACACAACATCATCTGTCCCCAAAGTAAGCAGAGCTTGTGTTATATGTACCACATGACTGATGCTACTAATATACTTAATTGCAGTGCCAGTTTTGTTTGAGTGCTGCCGTGCTTCGAAAGACACGTTCAGCTGGCTTCTGGCTCCTGGCCTTTCAAAAGGCCTTTCAACCAGGACGGGAGTCTATCAAATTCGTCTATTAAATTCGCCGTTGACTCTTTCACGTGTTGCAGCTAGTAGTATTCGTATAAGCTGTGTGACATGCAATTATTTTAATGTTGTGGAGGTGGGGTAGGTTATTTTTCCTTCAGACAGGAGCTATTTTGTTATAGTAAGGCTAACAAATTTCAAGATAAATTTTGTCATTTGATAATTTATTGTAGTAATAGTTGATGGATCATCAATCGATTTTAAATTGTGGGATAGAGGGGCATAATCTAGGTATTAGATTTAGATTAATAACGCATCGCATTTTGTACCTCTGTTACTCTGTTATTTGTTTAACTCCTTACCTGTAACAATATGTCTGTTAGCCGCCATTTGGTGCAAAAATTGTGCTTGCAGTAGTGTAATTAACTGCATTAATTAATTGTTTGCAATTATCGTAAAAAGTCTCGTAAAATATTTCATTAATTGAATGATATTACATAGTTATAGGTACATCATTAATTGCCTCGTAATGTTAATGAGAAAAAGGTAATTGGTCAAAAACAATTGAGTTTTGTATTCAATAAAAATAAGCTGAACATACCCAAATGTCACCGTATACCAATGTATAGTCACGTTCACATTATCACATTGATTCTTCTTCTTCGTTAATGACATGTGTCATATGATGACAATTTTGCCAATGTCAAGTGTTAGATTGTTTATTGTAAGATGTCACAAATTCGTATGTTGTCGTTAGTCGTTTGTTATTTTCCTAAAATTGATGTATCATTATAAAATAACTATATGGATTATTTTTGCTCGAACACAATGAAACATAAAACTTTCATACCAATTATTCACACCTGAATCAATAAATCTAACTTTTTATGAATAAAATTACCAAAACTACACATAAAACCCGTAATATCTCGGAAAAAATAAATAATATGCACAATGGATACTCCGCAAAACGGCCGAAAAAAATCATTATCACATGGATAATATCTTTATTCTGTTGAAATTTAACATTCACTTAGATCTGTCAAAAAGCACAAACATGATAAAAAAAAGCGGCCAAGTGCGAGTCGGACTCTCGCCTTAATGGGCGAGAGTCGGACTCGCACTTGGCCCCTTTTTGGCCGCCGGGTTCCGTAGCAGCAAATAAGATTTTATATTTTATGAAAGGTAAATTGCGGTTTACGATTTATAACGTATTAAAAAAAACTACTTACTAGATGTCGTTTAAACCAATTTTCGGTGGAAGTTTGCATGGTAATGTACATCATATATTTTTTTTAGTTTTATCATTCGCTTATTTTAGAAATTACAGGGGGGGGGGACACGTTTTACCACTTTGGAAGTCTCTCGCGCAAACTATTCAGTTTAGAAAAAAATTATATTAGAAACCTCAATATCATTTTTAAAGACCTATCCATAAATACCCCACACGTAGGGGTTTGATGAAAAAACATTTTTGAGTTTCTATTCTAGGTATGGGGAATAGATATTTATTGCTTTTTTTTTTCTATTTTTGTGTAAAAATCTTAATGCGGTTCACAGAATACATCTACTTACCAAGTTTCAACAGTATAGTTCTTATAGTTTCGGAAAAAAGTGGCTGTGATATACGGACGGACAGACAGACAGACAGACAGACATGACGAATCCATAAGGGTTCCGTTTTTTGCCATTTGGCTAGGGAACCCTAAAAATACTGACATACCAACATGTTTTTATCAGTCAGGGCTTTGTCAAACCTAGTTCATTAAACATTTTTGAAAAAAAAAAAATAGAGGCAGCGATACTGTTTCGATTATCTAATAAATCTTCATCAGGTGAGTTTGATCCGCGGTCTGCTCGTTGCCATTTTTGCTAAAATCACCTTTATAATTTATAACATAAGGCTCGTTTTTTCTCTTGCAATTTATCTATCTATATACAATCAATTGCCGTGTCTTTGTTTTGCAGAAACTCGAAAATGGCTCGCCCGATTTCAATGTATTTTTTGTTTTGTTCTCATCTATATTGGTGTACCTTGAAATAAAAAAAAACAGTTCTACAGTTCTTAGTTCTAGTACAAAGTTCACCGGATCACTTTGTATTTTGATAAAAAAACGTTTTTTACATTTCACTCAGCTTCATCTAACCCCAAAGAAAGCAGAGCTTGTGTAATAGGTACAACATGGCTGATATCCTACTTATATACATTTTTATGCATACTTATTAACACATAGAAGCACCCAGACCCGAGACAAATACTTGCAGATCATACAAACATTTGTCTCGCGGCGAGAATCGAACCCGCAACCTCCTGCGTCTCAGCCGATCCATAGCCCACTGCGCCATAGAGGTCATCAAATTTGTTGTCATATTTGTTGTAATATATTCACGTCGTATCTATTATAGATCCCGTTTTGAATTAATTCGCTATAATATCGCTATCGCTATAATATGTCTTACATGATGCTGATTCCTCCTAATAATTCCATACAATAATATACTACTATTTTCAGTCGTATCTACTATTTCACTGACCCACTATTGTGAGGGTATAATATTATATATTATATTAAACTTAGGACTTATATACTGTCAATATATAATATGAGCCGAAGCAGAAATTGCTTCTATTTGCTTCTAAATAAAATTTTAACTTTGAGCTATTTTTGATATTTATATTATAAACGTTGCAGCTAAGAAAATGGTATTTTGGCAGTGAATGAAGAAGTCAGTATATAGGACAAAACAATTGTTTAATCGCGAGTACGATAGGCTCAAAAACTTTTAAGAAAGGAGCGTGCGGGTGACGTGAGGCTTGTATTGCGACTGACAGTATCAAACTGAGTGCGGGCCATACCCGCGGACCTACACACCGCTCGCTCCTTGCTTTTACAATCTAGGTAGGTAGTAGGTAGGTAAAAGTAGGTAGGCATATCGCGTCGCTAACACGCCCCACCCCAGTGCTGCTAGCAGCACTCATCAGTCAACGGGATCCGTGCGACGCGAGCAGCTGACCGGGTGAGTACACTAGTCATGGTTTTTACTCTCACCATTCTCACCCTTTTATCTTTACCAGGACACACTTCTTGTATCAGCCCTTTCGGCCACTTATTTCTGGGTCCGTTCGGGTCGACTACATACACCAGATCACCAACTTGCAGGGTTCTTTGTTCCTTATTCCGTTTCTTTCTAGGTATCAAATCAGGTAGTACTTCCTTCACCCATCTGTTCCAAAACATGTCTGCCAAACGCTGTGAGATTCACCATTGTTTTCTGAGGAACAGGTCAGAATCATCAAATTTACCTATCTGAGGTGAGTTCGATGACATCCCGAGTAAAAAATGATTTGGTGTCAGTGTTTCTTCGCTTCCAGGTTCCACAGACACGTGAGTCAGTGGTCGACTGTTGACTATATTTTCTACTTCGGCCAGTAACGTATTCAGTACCTCATCTTGCGGTGCTCTTTCCTTCAGTACAACCTTCAGCGACGTTTTGAAGCTGCGAATGAGGCGTTCCTAAGCCCCACCCCAGCTCGGGCTTTGAGGTGGTATGAAGGTCCAAGTAGTGCCATGGTTTATGGCCTCTGTCTCTAGATCTTCCTCATTTAATTCCAGTACAGACCTTTTCAGTTCAGCGTGAGCTCCTCTAAGGTTGGTACCGTTATCAGAGAAAAGGTTTTGAGGCCAACCCCGTCGTGCAGCCATGCGGCGCAAAGCCATGATGAAGGAGACGGTAGTCAGCGTGGAAACGACCTCTATGTGAACAGCCCTTACAGTGAGACATGTGAACAATACTCCGTACCGTTGTTCATGACGTCTTCCAACAGTGACGTCCATCGGACCGAACAAGTCTACTCCACAGAAGGTAAACGGTCGTTGATGATGAGCCATCCTGGCATAAGGTAAGTCACCCATTCTTGGTACTTCTGGTTTACATTTTTTTATTTTACAAATCATACATTTTGATACTACATTTTTAACAGTTGGTCGTAATTTTATTACCCAGTATTTTTGTTTTATTTCATTAACCACTGTTTCTTGATTTCCGTGTGCAGCATTAACAAGATAATGTTTTACAATCAGGCGAGTAATGTAATTTTTGCCATCTAAAATTGCAGGTCTCTTCACGTCGGGCAGCACGTCAGCGGCGGCGTCGATCCGGCCACCAGCCCGTAGGACTCCGTGATCATCCAGGTAAGGTGACAGTGTAAGTAACTTACTTGTAGTAGGTATTTCTCTGGACGTGCTCAGTAGCGTGACTTCTTCTCTGAATGACTGTACTTGAGAGTATTTCAGTAGTAAACGCTCAGATTTTTCCATAACGTTGTCATCCAGATTATAGGTAAGTATCCGCCGTCCAAACTTACGAGATACGGCCTCCAGCCCTTTATCAATAAAGATAAGTACTCGCGATGTAGATCTAAGTAAACGTAACCACGTAGAAAACTTGGTGGGTTCCGGTACAGGTAAGTAGTGATTTTCTATATTTACGACATTTATACATTCTATAGTTTCTTTCTTTGCAGGTTCAATCACATCAATCGGCCATTGATCGCAACTTTTTTGCAGAAAGGCTGGTCCGTGTAGCCACTCATTTTGTAAAACCGAGCAGTCATAGGTTTCTCTGGTTGCGACGTCGGCGACATTTAATTTGGTAGGTACATAACGCCATTCATGTGTTTGAGTAAGTTCGTCGATTTCGCCCAAGCGATTAGCCACATAAGTTTTATAATTGCGACAATCGTTTCTTATCCAATGTAACACTGTCGTTGAGTCACTCCAGAATATACGTCGCTCACAGTTTAACTTTTGTTCTTTAATAATCGTGTCGGCCAGTCTAGCCGCTAGCACAGCGGCCTGTAGTTCCAGGCGCGGGATCGTGATTGTTTTATTACCAGCTACGCGACACTTACTTGCAATAAATGCTATACGCGTGTTAAACTCGTTATCTATCCACCGCCAGTAGGCTACGGCGCAGAATGCCTTTATCGATGCATCACAAAATATATGCATCTGTAGGTGCCTATACCTTTCTGTACAAATAATCTCTTTATCCTCAGGTGCGTGCGGCGTAGCAGTCGCCGTAGCTCGCGTAGCGGTCCTATGTTGTGCTACGAGCGTAGCACTGTCTACGGAATGAATTGGTTGTGATGCGATGCTTCCACTCTCCATCTCGCTCACACTCGTTGCCGCTGCCGGATAGTACCTCGGTTTAAGTAAATATATCCATTTAAGCCACTTTGTATTTATTTCATTGCTAACGGGATCGTCCCAGCTGATGCCTAGTCGCCAAGTTTCTTGTAGAATGATTTTTCCATTGATCGTGAATGGCGATAAAAATCCATATACATCAAATATAGACATAACAACACGTAGCATCTCTCTTTTCGTAGGTATTTTCTGTCCATTAATTAAATTATCGGGAATCTTTTTAAATGAAACGTCGAATCTTAAAGTGTCGTCATCGGTATGCCATAGAAGTCCAAGCGTTCGTTCGCCTTCACATTGCTGGCCCATCTTGAACATGACAGCCGAAGCCCCGAGGGTCTCTCTTGGTACGCTGTTAATTACCGTTTTACTGTTACTAATCCAGTTACGCATTTCAAATCCTCCTTGTGAGTGTATGTAGGTAATATCTTTTATCATTTGAATCGCGGTTCGGTCATCAGGCAGGCTTTGTATATAATCGTCCATATAGTGTTGGGTATATATAGCTGCGGTCGCTGTAGGCATAGTAGATTCGAAGCGTTGTGCGTTCTTGTTTTTTATGAATTGGGCGATAAATGGCGAACAATTGGCACCAAATATTAACGACTTCATTACGTACGTTTTTATCAGCTCTTGTAATATTTCAGGTTTATATTCTTCATTAAGGTTGCCTCTGTAAATAAATCGTAGGGCGTTTCGATCTTGAGGACTTATTCTAACTCTCAAAAACATGTCTTTTAAATCGCCCATTACAGCGATTTTATTCTCTCTAAAGCGCAACATTATTCCAAATAGTGACATGAGTAGATCTGGCCCTTTAAGTAGGTAGTCATTTAGCGATAGGTTTGAGGTTTTCGCTGCGGCGTCGAAGACTAATCGAAGTTTCTTTTTATTGGGATTATCAACACTGAAATGAGGTAAGTACCAAGACTTTTCTGTAATTTTATCAATGACTACTTCTTCTGCATAACCATTTTGTAGTAAGTGTTGTACTCGTTCGTGGTACCTCTGTGCATACTCTGTATTTTTCTTCATTTTATGTTCTACTCCTCTCAATCGAGTCATAGCTGTAGGTAGTGAGTCGGGCATTACGCAGTTATTGTCTTTCCAGGGTAGGCCCACCTCCCACCTGCCTTCAATGAGTATGGCCGTTTGTTCCATGTGATGCCAGGCACGTAGTTCTTCTGTGTTCTGTCGTGGTTTACAAGCAGAAACTCCCATAGATTCAACTGAGAAGAATCGTCGGACATCGTCATGAAGCTCACGAAGGCTGTAGGTATCGTCATAATCCTGTGACGAAGCAGTATCGTTGATCAATAGCGTGGAGTAATCCGCGCGTGCTGAAGAGCGTGCGCGCGGCAGTATGCCATGCAAGCACCAGCCCATCGGTGTGCGAGTGGCGCACGGCTCGGACGGGCCGCCCACGATAATCTCTAAAGGTAAAAGTAATTTATAATTGTCCTGCCCTATAAGCACTTCCGGTTTCTGAAGACCCGGATACAGTTCATCTTTCACCTTACGTAAGTAGTTATAGTTTTCACTTTTCACCGAAGTAAAGTCTTGTTTGGGTAAATTAAGTTCGTTAACACTGCGTACATTAATGTTATATATATCACCCTGTTTATTTGATAAAGTTAAGTCCACTAGTTCCGTATCACACAGTAACTCAGTATTGTTCCAAGCACCGCGCACTCGCATCGATGCAGTGCGGCCGCGTAAACCCGCGCGCGCCGCTAGTTTCGCACTCATCAGCGACACGGTAGATCCATCGTCGAGTAAACCGCTCGTGCTGAATTTACCATTAGGTCCATAAATATCTATGGGAACTACTTTTAATAACACTGACTTGCTCATGTTTAAATTATTAATACTTTCCGTCGGGTAATTATCAGTCTCTGTGGCTGCCGTTTCCGTAGGGGAAGATTCCACTGGTGTAGGCGGTATAACGTTTCGACGCGAGCTCGGCAGGTAATGTAGGAGGCGGTGGTGAGGCTCCCCGCACCCCTCAACGTCACAAGCAGCGGCTGAACAGGTTTGTCTATCGTGTTGAGATAACAAGCACTTGAAACATATACCTACGCGCCTCTCATATGTCCAGCAGTCCTTGCGTAATGACTTTTTGAATTTTTTACAATCAATTAATTTATGTACGGAAACGCGACAAAACCGACACTTATTATCACTTTCTTTACACTTTACAGTCTGCAACAAAACAGTTTGATCTTGATCAGAGTTATTTGCACTATATTTACGTTTATTATCCCATCGAATGTTCATTAAATGAGCACTGCACGTAGATATCTTAACAGCTTCCTCGCTCAAAAAGTCCGATAGTATATCCAGTCTGGTTTTATCACCTTGTGTTATGAGCGGGTAACTATAGTCCGTCCACTTAGACAGTAGCACTGTAGGTAATTTAGATAGCACTATATTTACGACATCAATGCCGCGTAAATACTCCTCATGTTTAAGTTCACGTACAGCTGCTACAAAGTTTTTTATTTTCACAAAAAACGGCACTAAATCCTTATGATATTCCTGAGGTTATTAGTGGGTTCAACTTTTTGACTTCTAGTAGAATTCTTGATATAATTATTTCCGGGTTTCCAAACTGCAATTCAAGAGTGGATATCACGATGTCGGGTGACGTAGTGCTTATCAACAGAGCTGAGACCGCTTCCTTAGCGGACCCACGTAGACATTTTCGTAGTCTCCATAAATTTTCTTTAGCACTAAAATTGCACACACTCGTGGACTCTTCGTATGCATTTTTAAATGACAGCCAGTCCATGGGGTCTCCGTAGAACAATGGCAGTTCTTTTGGTGTGCTGATGCGGCTGAGTAGGTTGGCGTTGTGGCTGGTGGATGCAGTAGATACAACCAGGTCTCTTAGTGCGCTGGCCAACTGGTGAACTGGACCGTTAGTACCGTCGTCGTCCGGCGGCGGAAACAGTGAGCTTCGAAGTGATCCATGAGCGGTGGCCTTCTGATTCTCCAGTTCGTGTTGACTGCGCTCCAGCCATTTTTCGATGTCCTTGCCATCTCCTTGACTGTCCAGTTCCGATGCTTGTGGACTGTATTGTTCATCAACAGCTGCCAAGTCAGCTGCTAGTTTTTTGTCGATTAATTCCATTTGAATACGAGCCTTTTCTTGTGCTGCTTCCAGCTCAAGCCTTTTCTTTTGTGCCAGAATCGCTGACGATGATGAAGACTTTCTAGTTTTTAAAGATTTTGAAACCTGGGGCAACGGTGCGGTAGATACGATAGGTACGGTAGGTACGCTAAGTGGTTCTCGTTCCAACAATTCAACTTTTGCACTTCCAGCAGTAGTTGCAGGTCTTTTCTTATCGATAACTTTCAGTTTTCCATCATCAACTTCCATTTTGGTCAGTGATTGGGCTTTTTCCTTTATTTGACCTTCATTGCATGCGGTACTGCGGGTGTTAACCATTTTCTTGGTGTGCGGTGGCTTGTGGTACATCTATTTAGATCCGGCTCGAAGGACCAATATAAACGTTGCAGCTAAGAAAATGGTATTTTGGCAGTGAATGAAGAAGTCAGTATATAGGACAAAACAATTGTTTAATCGCGAGTACGATAGGCTCAAAAACTTTTAAGAAAGGAGCGTGCGGGTGACGTGAGGCTTGTATTGCGACTGACAGTATCAAACTGAGTGCGGGCCATACCCGCGGACCTACACACCGCTCGCTCCTTGCTTTTACAATCTAGGTAGGTAGTAGGTAGGTAAAAGTAGGTAGGCATATCGCGTCGCTAACATATATCATAAGTATGTATTTAAAAATATTAGTAGTCTGCGTAATCTGCATGGCGATCATGAAACTCTTAATACGATCAATGTCTATCAGTTTCTATTAGCAATTGCTATTATTTCATGGATTGGCATTACGTACGTTAGATTTCTATCTCACATTCAATTGATATAACAGCAAGTCTTACAACCAACATCAACCTTACGTAATACTAATAAATCAATAATAACTAAATAAATAATGCCGGACATTACACACAGCATCAACTGGCCCCAAAGTAAGCAGAGCTTGCGTTATTAGTAATACATGATAAATATACTACTTATATATATTTTTTTTGTAAATACATACATCTATACCTAAATAAATAATAGTTAAAAATAACTAAAAAACACGCTTTATATAGAAAACCAAAATAAAAAATAGAAAATAAAATTTAATATATGTAAGTACATAAGAAAAAATGTTTTATTTACAAAAAAGGCGTGGGGTGCATGGTGTCAATAGTTATAAATATTTCATTGACAGATATGAGAAGAAGGATTATCATTTCGATAATATCTTAAAAAGTACCCCACGCTTTTTTTTATATAAAACATTTTTTTCTTACTTACATTTATTAAATTTTATTTTCTATTTTATAATTTGGTTTTCTATATAAAGCGTGTTTTTTAGTTTTTAAACTATTATTTATTTTCTACTTTTTAGTTTTAGGATAATCGTTTTTTTTTTTATTTTGTAATTTTTTTTCGAATTATTGCATCGTCATCGGTCTTTGACAGGTGTGCAAAATTTGAATGAAATCTGGCCGTTTAAAGTGGGTCAAAATCGCGTCCTAAGGAGTCGGTTACAAACATACAAACATACAAACATACATACAAGTGAAGCTAATATAAAGCGTATAAAAGGAGCTTAACCTGACTGATTCATCTTCGCCGAGCCGAAACCACTGAAGCTAGAAAGCTTAAATTTGGAAGGTAGCTTCCTTTTACAGCAAAACCACCCACTAAGGCAGAATTTTTTGAAGTTCAACCCCTAAGAGGGTGAAAAGGGGTGAAAACTTTTTAACGCGGGGTGCGAAGTGCTTGAAACTTGATTTGAATTAATAAAATGCAAAATGAATGGACACGTGTTTCAGGATTTTTCAAATTAACCCTAATAAAAGGGTAAAATTTGTATGGGAACTTTTTAACGGGTTATTTGATTTCCTAGAAACTTGGTTTGGATGCTTAAAATGCAAAATAAAAGGATACGTGTTTCAGGATTTTTTAAAATAGCACTCATAAAGGAGTATAATGAGGTGTGAATGTTTGTATGGATTTTTTTAATGGTGTTTGAAACTTATCATTAAATTTGGCAAGGAGATAACTTTTTAACGGGTTATTTGATTTCCTAGAAACTTGGTTTGGATGCTTAAAATGCAAAATAAAAGGATACGTGTTTCAGGATTTTTTAAAATAGCACTCATAAAGGAGTATAATGAGGTGTGAATGTTTGTATGGATTTTTTTAATGGTGTTTGAAACTTACCATTAAATTTGGCAAGGAGATAAATTGCATCCTGGGGAAGGATTTAAGCTACAATTCCATTCAAAAAAAATGCGGATGAAGTCACGAGCAACAACTAGTATTATATAGTACACCCTGACCCGAGACAAATATTTGTAGATCATAAAAACATTTGCCCCGCAGCGGGAATCGGACCCGCAACCTTCTGCGTATCTGCCGGCCCTTGGCCCACTGCACCACAGAGGTAACTGTTAACAGAAAGTATTATGCTTTCAGTTAACAAAGTTAGTATAAATGTTTTGTTAGTATCAGAATTCAATATTTGCCGTCTAGGCTATGCTTAGTTTGAGAAAAGTTTGATGTATGAATTCTCCACCAATAATTATAACTGTTTAACTGTGTAATATGGATAGTAAATAGTAAATAGTTTAATATAATAAAATAAAAAATAGATTAATTGAATGTTTTTTAAATTGCTTTGGTGAAATGTGTGAACTTACTGTATGACTCAATATGTTGTTACCTACCATATTTCTTGCAAACAAATTATTTCTAGTTCTATTATAAATATGCACATTTTAACCTTTATCTGTTATAGAGCTAATAAACAAAAAAAAAAAAAAAATTATTTATAGAAAAAGAAAATTTATTTGTGACATTGATTGGCAAAATACATAGAAAATATTACAAACAATTCAAAAAAATCAGGCCCCCACAAAAAGGCTCCAACTCAGCATATGCTGGGTAGAATAAGCTACCAAGCGCTGGACTTCCGTTGAACCTGATCGGATGAGGCACGGATGTCAGCTTTGACTGCTAGGCACAACTGCATTAAATTTACCAATTTAACATTTAAGTTAATTATTTTTCAATTTATCATATATAAGTTTAATACTAAATTAATAAATAGTAGTAGGCACATAGTAATTACGAGTAGGTAATAGGTACGTAACAATACTACCAATTGATTTAGGCAAAATAATAAAAAAAAAGGTTTGAAAATAGATAATTATTGCTCAAGTAGCCATCTCGTGAAACTATTCAATTTAGAAGTGCTATGTTACATTTTGAAATGACAAACGATGAATTAAGGATAGACAAATGAATAAATATATAATCACGGACATTTCACACAGCATCATCTGGCCCCAAGGTAAGCAGAGCTTGTGTTATGAATACCACATGACTGATATACTACTTATATACTTTTTTTGTAAATACATTCATATTATACATAGAAACACCCAGACCCGAGATAAATACTTGCAGATCATACAAACATTTGTCATGGGAATCACACCCGCAACCTTCTGCGTCTCTGCCGGATCTTAACCTACTGCGCCACAGTACTGTCTTGTCGCCACATAATCACTTGACTCTGGCAAAATTCAAGACTGATGCCATTATAGAAAGCAAAGAAGAAGACTACATAAGCCGGTACTAAAAGCATTTACAACTTGAACTGTACAGTAATGCTCTGTAAGATGTTACTCGAAATTGAACAACTTCTTACGCAAGATAATGACGTCACTTTATGAGGAAGTACAACTGCGCTCAGGGAAACAAAAGTATTTAGAATGGATTATGAAAGTCGTGCTTATAACTTTTGAACAGCGCTTTGAACTCTTTGAAGTGTCCATAGACTTTTTTTTTGTAATAAAAAACTTTTGGCTTTGTTGACGTCATTTCTTTTTATAAATTTATGGGAAACTTTTTGAGTAATTTATATAAGGGCTCAAGCCCTGAACAAAAATTTTTTTTTTGATAGGTTGGTTGGTTTTGTTATCTATAGTGTGTCACTACATTACATTAGTTATTGTTTTACCGGGTTTTAAGAAAGAAGAGGTATTCAACTGGTTCCGTGTTTTAGTGAACAAAATAATAAAGAAAGAAAATACATTTATTTAATTATTTCAACTAGGTAATAATACTGATTAGTATCCCGTTTCCATTCCATACGATGTATTCAAATATAATGCACAAACTACAGTGTAATTCAAATATTTTTTGACAGCTAATGTCACTTAGGCAGGTCATTAACCATACAACCACATATAAACCAATAACCAACAAATAATAAATTTATACGAAAATTGCGCAGTGGGCGAAGTTCGATTTCCGCCGAGGGACTAATGTTTGTATGACTGCAAATATTTATCTCAGTTTAGAAAAACACCTGTTTTTTCTATTTTTGTTTTCAAAAAAATATATAAGTTTATATCAGTCATTACATAACACAAGTCATAATAACCCAAGTTTGCTTACTTTGGGGCTAGATGATATTGTGTGGATTTTCCACCAATTTATATAACAATAATAATAATTCATTTATAATATGAGACACAATATAAGTCCATTTTGTGTAGGTATGCAAATTTTATTCCTAGGTTAGTGTAACATATTAAAATAGAAGTGATCATGTAGAATGTTTATGATCTCTTCGTTCGCGCTCCAGTCCAACAGCCTCATGTGTTACCACTACACATGTATTTATGAAATAAGTGTTTATAAATGTTTTTTGTGTAAAAATGTGAATAATTTTGCATGCATATTGTTATCGATTTTTTATGAAAAGCAAGAAATAAGAGGCTTTTTTATTTCTATTTATTTTATTTTAAATGTTTTTTACGTTTTATAACAACGACACGAACTGATTTAGAACTCAACAAAAAACCATTCTATCTTTGTCATTACAGTGGTTAATACAGTAACTCTTTTTACTACCTGCGTTTATGGCAGAACAGATTTAGCTCAAGAATTTTGTTATTACAGGAAGATTCTGGAAGAATGTAACGTCTTGTAATGAGTTCAAATGAAGTGATTAAAGACTTCTGAGTGAGCATAAAATGTCTAAATTCACAGTATGACATCATCCAAAGTGTGACATAATTCACATTTGCGTTGAACTGATATAGTAAAAGATTCAACATTTTGTGAACATACAATTCTTGTAGGTAATTACGTCGCTTGTTATTTAATATTAAAAAGTTCAAAGACATGTTGATTTGCCTTAAACACATTGACTCGAGCGCGCGGTCAAAGTCACTCGATGCAAAAATGCATTTGTTCTTCGATATTGCAGAGCGCGATCCAGTTTGAATAAGACCACTATGTCGAGCATAGTGGCGCAGTGGGCTAAGGTCCGCCTGAGACGCGGAAGGTTGCGGATTTGATTTCGTTCGCGGGATAAATGTTGGTATGATCTAAAAAAAAAAGTTTCGGGTCTAAGTGTTTTTTTTTATGTACAAAAAAAACGTACATCAGTCATTAGGATCCCATAACACAATCTTTGCTTAATTTGGGGCTATATGATGTGTGAAATATATTTTTTTAAATAGCATATAATTTTTGGTTCATGGAACTTTTTTGACGACCAATCACGGCCTTACTTATAAACCTTCTCAACTTCTGTCAAAAGCTATACACCGCTTAGAATAGTGCCATTCCTTTCTTGTAACATATTGACAAACAGTGACAGGCCGATTCTAAAACTGTATTAAGGCGTGTTCAAGTTGAGAGCCGTTTTAAATAAGGCCAATTAGGTTTAAATATTGCAATGAAACAGGTTAAATGACTATTCTGACATTTCTTCAGTCAGAAGAAACTAATACAACTGAAATACGTAATATACTCGTACTTTAGCGAAAAATAATTTACTCAATTTTAAACTTTTTTTTTTTTTTATCTAAATATGTTTCTATGTATAATATGTATGTATTTACAAAAAAAAGTATATAAGTAGTATATCAGTCATGTGGTAACCCATAACACAAGCTCTGCTTACTTTGGGGCCAGATGATGCTGTGTGAATTGTCCGGAATTCTTTATTTATTTATATTTATTTATTTTATTTCTGAACATTCAGTTCAGTTCCAGTCAGTCATTTAAGAAATAGGTGTTAACTATAATAGGTAGGTATATAATATTTATGTCTGATAATCTGTCATCATCATCATCAAAATGAAAATTAGAAAAGAATGGGCACTTATTCGGTATGTGCTTAGAGTTTTCCAAAGTAACATTGTAAACCAGGGCATTTCGGAGGTGATGAGTTTGTGCGTGCCCGACGAGTACGTACATGGGCGTAGGCAGCCGCGCGTGTTCTCGGTGCCTCGAGAAACGACACATTTATTGGGTAAAGCACCTCTAACGCGCACCTTGCACACGCTGAATCTGGTAGCGGACAAGGTTGACGTATTCCAATGTCCTCTGAATGAATTCGCGAAAGCTACTATAAATGTGTTAATGTAAAATTGTATGATAAATTGTATCTAATATGAAATTAATGATGATTTGTAATAATTTGTAAAATGATGACTACACTATTGAATTGGGTGAATCCTGTGTAAAAATTGCTATAAGAAGACATAAATTAATAAATAAAATAAAAAATAAAATTTTGGCCTTAGTTCATCTGTTGAAGATGATTGGCCTTAGTTCATCTGTTGAAGATGATTCAGGTGGCATAATTCAAGTTACAGAACATTAATTTGTAATTGAAAACTTTCGTTCAAGGATTCACTCCAGCAAGCTGAGGTGGGTGAAGTTTCCTCTCCACTGACGCCACTCTGCCTGGGATTCTGTTTGGTAGCGCAGGCCTTCCCAGATTACCCACACTAACCTATTGACCATGCCGACAGGACCCGCAGGAAAGACTAGTCAGTATATGTCGCTTCGTTTGCAGGTGCATAAATAACGGTTGGCACCGAGCCGGGTTTTGTTTCAAGTTTCTTTATAAATAAATTAAATATATTCCCTTTATAACTCTGAGTGTTTCTATATACTCAAAAGCCTGTAAAAAATATGGATAGAGCTGTTTATGGAGACTTCTTTTACACCTCTATTTCTTCTAACTAGCAGACAAATGCCGAAACCAAAAAGTTTCGAAAACTCAATAAAACTATACCTAACGAAACTCCTTTGTTAAAACTTGGCAGACCGTCTCCGAAAACATTGTAGCAAAGTTGTACGAAAGATGTTACAAGATTGTTACAAATTACAAAATACTAACGTCAGTCAGACGAAAATGATTTATGAAATGTCACAAAATGAAAATGCAATCTGTGGGCGGAAATATTTCAGAGCCTGGCTTGTAGCTAGTGTAAAAGGATCTTTATTTTAATAATGTTTAGATCTTCTATGTACAATGAATTGATGAACTAATGAAATAACTACCGCAGAAATAACAGAATATTTGTTATTAATTAGATAAACAAGTATCTAGTACTATTCCGCCAATCTGAAATTCCCAATAAGAAAAAATACATTTCGAAAAAAGAAATTCGTCACGTGTTTCGCCTCCACGAGGCATCCTCAGGAACACTCGACTCACTCCGCACCCTGACGAAAAATTACTCTGCTCTACAGACTTGTTACTTCGACAAAGGTCAGGCTGAGACTGATTTCTCATCCGTCATTTCTTTTTGTGGTAACTCATTGGGAATAGATTAGCGGAATAGTACTAGATATTTGTCCTTCTATTTAATGTTTTGTAATGGATTTCCGCAAAGTCACGCCTGAATCAATTATCTAGAATATTGGTTATTTCTAAGTCTCATTTAATGGCTCTTAGACGCTAGTAATTCATTCATTTGTATTTGTTAATCAATAATATAATACGTTTATCAATAATAATATACTACGATAGGAACATCGTTCCAACCGAGTGTTCGACGACATAGTTTTTTTTATTTCTATTTTACATTGCCAATAAAGTACATAAACACCAAAACGACGAATACAAAGCATACTAAATTACCTACTACATAATTGCACCCAAAGAAGATGTCTTACATAAATAATACAAACAATCTAGCCCTAAACTAAGCAATGCTTGTACTAAGGTGCTAAGTGGGCTAAGTTCTGTCTGAGACGCAGAAGGCCGCAACCTTCTGCGTTCTGCGTTTCCCGCCATGAAACAAATGTTTGTATGATCTGCATTGGTCTCGGGTCTGTTTATGTATATAATATGTATGTACTCGTATTTACAAAAAAAAGTATATAAGTTGTGTATCAGTTATGTGTTACCCATAACACAAGCTCTGCTTACTTTTGGGGCCAGATGGTATGATATTTCACATGGTATGTGAAATGTCCGGAATTATTTATATACTATATTGATAATGTATAATGATGCATTATTTATGAGCTCATTCATTATGACATAACAAGACAATAATTACAAAGCGGAAAAAAATAAGAAAGCGCACCTCCTATCTCCCACCTCCCATCTCCCATCTCCCATCTCCCATCTCCCATCTCCCATCTCCCATCTCCCATCTCCCATCTCCCATCTCCCATCTCCCATCTCCCATCTCCCATCTCCCATCTCCCATCTCCCATCTCCCATCTCCCATCTCCCATCTCCCATCTCCCATCTCCCATCTCCCATCTCCCATCTCCCATCTCTCATCTCCCATCTCCCATCTCCCATCTCCCATCTCCCATCTCCCATCTCCCATCTCCCATCTCCCATCTCCCATCTCCCATTTCCCATCTCCCATCTCCCACCTCCCATCTCCCACCTCCCATCTCCCATCTCCCATCTCCCATCTCCCATCTCCCATCTCTCATCTCCCATCTCCCATCTCCCATCTCCCATCTCCCATCTCCCATCTCCCATCTCCCATCTCCTATCTCCCATCTCCCATCTCCCATCTCCCATCTCCCATCTCCCATCTCCCACCTCCCACCTCCCACCTCCCACCTCCCACCTCCCACTTCCCATCTCCCATCTCCCATCTCCCACCTCCCACCTCCCACCTCCCATCTCCCATCTCCCATCTCCCATCTCCCATCTCCCATCTCCCATCTCCCATCTCCCATCTCCCATCTCCCACCTCCCATCTCCCATCTCCCACCTCCCATCTCTCACCTCCCATCTCCCATCTCCCATCTCCCATCTCCCACCTCCTATCTCCCATCTCCCATCTCCCATCTCCCATCTCCCATCTCCCACCTCCCACCTCTCATCACCCACCTCCCATTTTCTTCTAGTTTTACAACGCAAAATGAAGGCATCGTTGCCTATGTACGGAACGGCTTATCTTACGAAGTACTAACTCCCGTTTTCGTAGATGCTAATTGCTTCTTACTTAAAATCGATAAAAAAAAATAGCTATTATTGCCCCTTACCGCTCACCATCACATAAAAGCACTGACGGATTTATAAGTAATCTCGATGATACTTTAACCCTTTTATCTAGTTTTCCCACAATTATCATTGTTGGCGACATAAATATTGATATCGCTTCAAACACCCGTGATGTTTATGCTGATGATTACTTAAACCTGGTTAAACTTAAAGCTACTCACGTTATGACTCCGGCGCATACTACTGTGTATATATGTGAGGCTGTGTGCGAGTAGATGCATTTGTGTGTTTTCTGGTTTCTTCTGATACTACCAGTCTCTTAGGAGTCTGGTATCTCAGAAGAAACCCATAATTTGTAGATATGTAAGTATGTATGTTATGTAATGTAATATCGGACAATGTTACTTTGGTTATTCTAGAACTCAATAGGCTTTCTGTTAAGCCATATGAGAGAGTAAGTAGCCATTTTAGACATTTTACTTTACATTGATAATTTGGGAGCGGGTATTATATATTAAACATTTTGTTAACTTGATTATAAAGCGTAGGGCTTAAATAGTAAAAGTTACGGCTAGTTAGATAGTTTAAGTTAAAAAATAAAAACATGCCCATCATTCTGTAAAACATAGCGATATTCATAGGTATCCCACAAGGAACAAAGACAATTTTATCTTGCCTTTAACACGCTTAGCTATGTTTACCAACCAGTATTTTTGTGTTAACAGTATTCGTTATTATAATATACTACCCGAATGTATAACTAGGTTAGATGACAAAGCCTTTAAAAACATGTTAAAGCAAATGCTGATACAAAAGGCCTATTACAGATCTGATAAGTTCATATCGGATAGGATGTACTGGCAGAGTGTATCTGTTACTGTTGATGAAGGTGTCTCACAATCACAACTGTCTTGCTTAGAATTTAAATGTAGCATAATATGTATATTGTACAAAATATTGATAATTAATTATAAACCTACCAACTTTGTGGTTGGTACTAAGTTAACATGTAATTTATTTTATATTGTAATACTTACTTTGATAAGTCAAATTTATATATTTCATTTATTTTGATTGTATTTACATAGTATTTTATTAGACATTTTATTTTATTTTTTAACTTAAACTATATAGTTTAAGTAAAAAAATATTAGATAGCTTAGATAGTAAAAGTCACGGCTAGTTAGATAACTAGCCGTAACTTTTACTATCTAAGCCCTACGCTTTATAATCAAGTTAATAAAATGTTTAATATATACCCCCTCCCAAATTATCAGTGTAAAGTAAATTGTCTAAAGTGGCTACTTACTCTCTCTCATATGCCTAAACAGAAAGCCTATTGAACTCTAGAATAACCAAAGTAACATTGTCCGATATTACAATACATAACATACATACGTACATATCTACAAATTATGGTTTTCTTCTGAGATACCAGACTCCTAAGAGACTGGTAGTATCAGAAGAAACCAGAAAACACACAAATGCATCTACTCGCACACAGCCTCACATATATACACACCCCTTACACACACACAAAAACACACTAACACACACACACTCACACACACACACTCTTGCAAACATCCCCCGAACGACGCGCAGTACTGTCCTTACAATAGTTATAATATTTGCTTTGTTTAAACTATTTTAAGCTTAGTTTAAGTTCAGAGTAAGGATATTGATGTTTATGTTTAAGTTTATTGTTTGATACTTAGTACCTAAGTTTTTCACTCAGAACTATGTAACGTCAAGGAGGTGGCGTTGAGACTGCTCCACAGTTTTTTAAACTTTAAAAGTTTTGTACTTTTACCATCCGCTGTACTCTACAACAATCAGCTGAGGATGATCAAAAATGGCTTACCCGCATCGGACTGTAAAATCAGATTATTTTTTTATTACATTAGTAGATATGTAATGTGACTTTTTATACGCTGCGTCTATTTCTTTTTTGTCTTTCCTTCTCCATTCAAGTAAGGAAGAGATCTCTTTAAAACTTTATTGGTATTTTTTTTTGTGTTCTTTGTGTACAATAAAGTGTTTATCTATCTATGTTACCAAAGATCAGAAAAGTATATCAAGCCTGACAAATAACAGTGCATGTTCATTTTCTTCTACTTATTATTATTACCGTATCACTAGTTATTTCCAACCAGTGTGGTGTAAAACATAAAGTGCGCCTTGGAAGCTCATTTCGTGCACTTGACACACGTTTTTGAACTTTTTAGGTTCTACGACATTCCTCTTAATGTAAACCTAAAAAATTCCTTTCTACAGTTTTTGGAAAAAAAACATTGGTGCACAACCGAATTCGAGTCCATGACCTTAGGATCGGAAGGTGGAGCCACTACCACTAGGCCACCAGTGCTCTGTTTGTTTTATGATACCTCTGTTTATACTCTAGAATTTATTATAAGATTATGTCAAAGACCAACTAAAGATGTCTTCAAAGCCTGGAAATTACAGTCGTGAACTAGCATTTGAACTAGCATGTTTTATATGCATCTGTCAAGGGAAAAGTTATGTCAAGTAAAGCATCTGTATAATAAAACTATTGTTTATTCAACGGCTATAATTACAGAGACCCAAGCAAAGTAGAGTCATCACATTTGCTATTCCAAACGCAAAACCTATTAAAATTCAAAGACTACAAGCAATTTGAATTAAAAAGCATACGCCGTGAATTAAGTCACATTTTATGCAACACCATTTTTGCATAAGAAAACTGGATTTTTAGCAATTCTTAAAACAGCGTAGCACTCTCGAACTACGGCGTAGCACTCTCGAACTACGGCGTAGCACTCTCGAACTACGGCGTAGCAATCGCTACGAGAGCTCTACGTCAAATGCTACGGCGTGCCTAAGCTGTTGTAATTGTTTACTGTTCTGAATAGATGAAAATATTTGACTCTATTTCATTCAATACCTACTAATTATGAACGTCATGATATAACTTTTAAAAAGCTGGTACCGACAGCTTGACGTGCCTCGCAGGGTGTTGCTTAACTATGTCACGAGCGTAATACCATGTGTCGTTTTAGACAACCAGTAACGTTGGTTTCTTCTCATCTTGGTTTCTTTTTCGTGTTTATGAATACGGCCCACGTGGTTCCGTAACCTATGACACTTGCAATACCAAGAGGTATGACAGTTATCGTCGGCACGTCGTCGGCTCTAAACATAAGTTTTGTTGTTTATTCGCCCAGTTCACTTGCTTTAATGCCCTTCAAACGTAAACAGTAATGCTTGCACAATACGTCTTGGTTATCAAACTCTCAATCTATCTCATTTTGAGAAAAAACTATAGTAACATACCAGTTACAATTTTACAAAAATCTATGGTTTCCATTCGCTGATAGAAAAATTATCAGTATTCTACCAAAATATCATACTTACCTGATGTAACATGGAAGTAATGAGGCTGTCGGTCTGTCGCATCGAATCTCTCTACTACGCTGGTTCTGACTCTATGCATAAATGTTTGTCCGACCGGCGTTCGATGAGAATTAACTATAGGCACATAAGAACAGCTACGTCACTTGTAACGACAAATAAACATTAAAATTAGTTTTTAGCTGTGGTGTGCTATAATAAGTATATACATTCGATCTACTTAGAAACGTCTCTCATTTAATCAAAAGTTAATCAGTGTTTGAAATAATGTTTTTGCACAAACTATATTATCTCTATATTGATATAGTTTAACCAGCTGCTTACAGGTCTTCACGATACAGGTTTGTCTAGTGTGAAGAACGCTGGATAGTTTATAAGCATCAACCTTAGCATTAAGCAAATGTTATTTAATGTTAAAAGCTAAACGTGTAAGTGTGCGCAGTTAATATGCATGCTATTTCATCTAGCATAGTGTGAGAAACAGGTAAAGAGAAAGAGAAAACGATAGATGGGCACGAATACTAATGATGAAGACTAGGGATATAGTTCAAATATGATTTTTAATCATATAATTAGATAAGACTTATTTTTGCATAAAACTAGTGCGTACAAAACATGAACAGACTTTTTGCTCAAGGATTCTCATGAAAAAACTACTGTATGTATCTGTTCAAAATAAGGTTATTTTTGATTTTGAATAAAAAACTTTGCTAGTATTGGAATCATTTTGATCATTTGCGTACTCCGTATGTTATTTATTTACGCCCAAAGTTGCACTTTAATCAGTTCAAACCTTTATATATTTTTAACGATTCTATTTTGATACAATCATATATTATGACGAGACAAATTGATATCACTCTTAGTTTTGGTTGTTAAACATCAGATCATCCCAATAAAGGCCAATGCCTTGGTTCATCTATTAAAGATGATTTAGGTGGCGTTAGTCATGTTACAGAGCAGTCATTTGTAATGGAAAACGTTCGTTCATGGATCCACTCCAGCAAGCTGAGGTCGGTGAAGTTTCCTCTCTACTGGCGTCACTCTGCCTGGGATTATTTTTAATAGCGCAGGCCTTCCCAGGTACCGTAATCTCTCGACCTTGCCGACAGGACCCGCAGGAAAGACGAGTCAGTACATGCGGTGTCGGTTTGGTTGCAGGTGCATAGGGTTTGTTTCAAATTTTCCTTCTCTGTTACTCTTCTGTTAAGCATCAGATGGTGGTGTGATCATTCTTCGACGTTTTTATGGAATGATAATAACAATAAGACCCTCTTTAGAAATTTACGTAATTACATATTGTGTAATTATTGTCAGCTTGTGGCCTTTCAAACATCTGATGCCATAGATGAGACAGGCAGAATAGGTTGCAGGTTCGATTCCCGCCGCGGAACAACTGTTTGTATAATCTGCAAATATTTGTCTCGGGTCTGGGTGTTTCTATGTATAATATGTATGTATTTATCAATATTACATCAGTCATATTGTGCCCATAACACAAGCTCTGCTTACTTTGGAGCCAGATGATGCTGTGTGAAATGACCGACATTATTATTATTATTTAAAAAAAAAACATCGATATTGTCGTCAAAAAAAGTTCAATTTTATATTACACCTAGATCCTTGCCCAAAACGAGCTTACGGTTAAAATGTAAAATAAAAAATAGAAATAAATAAACTGATTACTGTAGAATTTTTAACCTTTTGGTAAATACATAATTAATTATAAATATTGGTGGACATTATAATTCATACGACATCTAGCCCCAAACTAAGAAATGTTCATAGTATGGAAACCAAATGGCTCTAAATACGAGTGAATAAGGACTTGTATATATTATATACGTACAAGCTGACCCAGCCACGCGTTGCTGTGGCTCAGTAGTAATAATACGTTCAACCAATATACGCTAACCTCTAAAATTATCAGTGTAATTATCAGTGTTTCCCTACTATATTATGTATGTATTATATATATAAACCTTCCTCTTGAATCACTCTATCTATTTAAAAAAACCGCATTAAAATCCGTTGCGTATTTTGAAGATCTAAGCATACATAGGAACAGACAGACAGCGGGAAACGACTTTGTTTTTTACTATTTAATGATAATGATACTTTATTTTAACCCAGGCACAGAACAAGCCTCTATGTTCAACACGCAAATTTTGTTGTTAGATGGGAATAGTACACACAACCGACAGCGCAAAAGTTAACCATGCAAGCAACTTATTAATAAGGGTTATAACGTTATGAGGGTTGCTTGTGTACTTCGAAACCCGGCTCGGCGCAAATGGGCCACCGACCACAGCCACTAGTGGTCAGCGACAGCGACTTAACAAACTTTTTCATATATTTTGTATAGACGTGCCGCACACGTGTAGCCGGTGGCGTCCACTCACTACAGCAGTGTCCGCGAATCGCCACTAGTGGTCGCTACGGGCCACACAAGACTCCGACACCCGCCACTGTCACTGATTTCCCCCCACGTAGTTAACCATTACACATTCTACGTATGGATATACCCAATATAGGCGGCGATGGCGTTGTCTACGTCGAATGCGTATTAACAATAGCGCGAGCATGCGTATTAACTTTCCTTGTCCGAGTCCATCGTAAGAAGGGTTATAAAGTGTGGCAGTTTCTAAACACCGGTGGCTGTCGCTCGCTATTCACACTGTTACAAATGTGGCGGTAGCGCAACAGCCACCGAAGTCTATGGTCGGTGACCCATTTGCGCTGAACCTTAAAAATACATGACACTTCTAATAATTCATGATTTTCATTTAATAATTAATTCCATTATATGAATGAATGTGCCTCTGGCTGTACTTAGACACCCTCAAAGACCTAATAAATTAGAAGTCTGGGAAAAGTATACTAAGCCTGGGGATTACCAGAAGTGATTATATTTGTTTTCTGTTTCTGTTATGTAGCATTTTTATATTAAAACCAGTGTAAAGTACAATGGAGCCAGCTGTTTTCACAATACTGGTCTGTTATTCGATCGCTTTTTGGAATTGGATTGAGGCACGGCGCGTTGGTCGACACGTTTAATTCGCAAGAAAATTGAACAATTCCATGCGATTTGATATTTCTACGTGTAACCTTCGGGAGTTGCTGGCGAATCCGAATATCGAGGTTTTTGTGAGAGCTTTTGAAATGGGATCTTGTTTGTTTTAAACGGCTATGTTTTTATGGGTTCAAGAAACAATAATGTTTGTAAGCGTGAGATTGTGAGATATAACCTGCTTGGTATAAAGTTCAATATTGATTACGCAATGTTAGGAGTGTGTCACAGTCGTGTTTAGAATGAAAGACATATTAAGTACTGTCTTTTTGAATATACAGTCTCAATTTTATGAGACAGCCTTCTAAAAATCATTGAATGTATCCTTTGAATTTCTTAATCAATTAATAAATAAAATTGGATAATGTAGCTAATATAATGATTAAGTAACTGATATAATCCTTACTAATATTATAAATTTGAAAGTAACTCTGTCTGTCTGTCACATTTTCACGCCTAAACCGCTGAACCGTTTTTCATAAATTTTGGTATAGAAATAGATGGGACCTTGGAGAAGGACATAGGCTACTTTTATGTAGGTACCACGCGTGTGAACCTGCGGGCAGCAACTAGTACTTTTATATTTTAAAATAATAAAATAAAATACTTTATCACAAGATACAGAACAAATACTTAAGTTTATCACACAAATGTTTATCCTGGGAAGGAATCGAACCAGTGCAGAAGGCAGAGCTACTACCAACTATTGTCATACCATACACTTTTCGAATAGGAAAATCCATTGGTGCACGACCGGATTCAAACCCCCGATCTTAAAATCACTAACACTAGATCACCAGTGCCCTCACATTAAATTTAATTATATATATAAATTAAAAGTGTCTGTATGTTTCCTTGTTTGTTACCTTTTCGCGGCAAAACTACAAAACGATCTGTTTTGTTGATTAAATTTAGTAGGTACGAAGATTGATTTATAGTAAGGACATAGGTTTTTTTTATGTAGGTCCCCTAAGTGTGAAGCCGCGGTTAGAGCTAGTGGTTGAGCTCTCTAACGATCGTTTAAAATTATATATACCTATAATACAAAAATTATAATTATAAAATAATCCGGTCATTTCACACACACACATTATCTGGCCACAAAATAAGCAGAGCTTAACTGGTAACTGATGGGCAGACGAGTTGATAAAAATAGCTGCTACCTGCTGGCCGCAAATAGCTCAAGATAGAGACACATGGTATTCTTTAGAGGAGGCTTTCACCTTCACTTGAGGAGGGGTTCATGCAAGCAAACTTATATATTATTATCCAGATTTAAAACATTTTTGTGAAATACGAAGTAGTAAATAACATCATTTTTTATTCTTTCTTTTTAATCTAAACTATGTATGTATCTCACTTTTTTTGCATGGAATAAAAGGCTTATTATTATTTTTATTATTATTATAACTGATACATAAAAATACATAAATATTATAGGTACATAGAAACACCCAGACCCGAATCAAATTCTTACTGATCATGCAAACATTTGTCCAGCAGCGGGAATCGCATCCGCAACCTTCTGCGTCTCAACCGAACCTTAGTCCACTGCGCCACAGAGGTCGTCAGTAAGTTAATAGTTCTGCAAATATTTAATATAAAATCAATCAACGAAGAAATCAATCAAAGACACTTAAGCGCTCCTTATCTTATAATTAAAATATTCAATCACTTAATCTATTTCTATAAATTTGGTCCATTATTATTTATCTCGAAATTCTGAAGATAAAACTAAACAGACAGATAATATCTCCATTTCAATATCTAAATGAACTGTGATGAACAGCCGTCATATCTCGCAACGGTAAACATCTGTGAATTGTCTGCGATGTGTCTTCAGGGAATTGTTTATTTGTAACCATTTGTTTGATAAATTAACGTTTCAGGCTTAATTATTTCATTCAAAGTCACGCAAACATTTTGTAATTATATTTAGAGTGTTGACGTCTTTCGCACGATAAGTGGTTCCTTTCCAACTGTGCGACATTCCTTGCATGACATCGTATGAACAAGAATATATAATAATGGTCGCCCACTGGTTGCAATTCGACCATAATTAATTAATAGTTAATGTATTTTTATGCATACAAAATTGCATTCTGCACTCCTTCTCTATATAAACTATAATTATGTGAAATTTAATTCTCCTCCGTCTGCCTAATTTTCGTGTAAAAGAGTACAAAGTTATTGCAACATATTAATACATAGATATTTTTTTGAAACTGAAAACAGGCTTCTTAACCCTGAATGATATTAGTACTAGTTATATGATATTAGTTTATTAGTTTTCAGTGATAATGATATCACTGAAAGATCATCAGTGGCCTTAGTTCAACTGTTGGAGATGATTTAGGTGGCGTCGGTAAAGTTAATTGTAATTGAAAACTTTCGTTCATGGATCAACTCCAGCAAGCTGAGGTTTCTGTTTGATAGCGCAGACCGGTAACTTGTCAATGTGGGAACTCGTACTGCCAAAACGCACCAAATCGTTCGAAAACTTATTTCGAACGATTTGGTGAATTTGAAAACTTATATATAACCCGTATTTTAGTTCTTCGTTAGATCATTCGACTAGGGCGCTGCGTGTAAATGTATGGAAGCAAAGGATACTTAATGCAGTTTCCGTAAACTATTCAAACCCGTACTGTCCAGTACGGGTTTTGATAGTTTAGTTTAATTTAGTTCAAAATGTTCTTCTGTACAGACGTAACTTTTCTATGCACTTGATTGGAACAGAACCGCAGCTGAACGATATATTTTTATGTGTTTTCGTATTCTGCTAATGAACAACAACAATTGTAACAGCAGATTACGCTAAGTTTACGAATTCATCGACGTTCGACTGAATGTTTTCTTTTGTTTGGCCAAAGATAACAGATTAAGTCAAGTCGAAACAAGTTCTGCACTGTTTTGACACTGATAGCTAAATCGTGGATTTACATGGTAAGTACATGGTACTTGGTCTGCGCACAGAATTTAAAATTATGCCGCTTGTTGACCCTTTATACGTGACAGCTGGAAGTTTTTAGACGTATAGTATGTAGACAGATTACAACTGAAAGATAAACAGTTTGATAACTCCGGGTTCACTCACGTATTGTTTTGTCGATAGAAGCACCGACACTGCTCGAGTTCACGGTTTGCACGTGCAAATCGTGAACTCGAGCGGCAACGAGCGGACCGCAGATCAAACTCACCCTGATGAAGATTCTCAAGATGAATCAAATCAGTGTACCGTGTACACTGTTTTGATTCATCTTGAAAAATAATATCAATCCTCAATCCAGCCTCCATCGACTAAATAATTCGTGGGTAAAACCCGTGTTTATCAAAATAAGTACAACTCCCGTCACGTCACTCACTCACAAGTTTTAAAAGTGAATGATAAACGTTGTGGATAACGGAATAGGACCCCAGGTTATCTAATTTTGATTGCCAGGCCTCGATGTTGTTGATGTTGAGGAATCGGCACTAAGCCACACGTTCTACACACCTCCACGCGCTCCTGATAAATGAACACGCGGGCCGAGATTCGTTGCCATTTTTTTCCGCGCCCGCCTGTCGGAAATATAAACACAGATGCAAAGAATTCACTTTCTGCTGATAGAGACGACCTGACTGCAAATCGTTGACTTGTTAGATGGGTAAACAAGAGATGGCCCCATTTGAGCTGCCCTCAATTCGGCTCATCCTATTGTTTCAAAATAACAATGGTGTTGATTAGTTGTTTTACCGGACTGGCTAGAATTTCGTAAGATACGAACGATCATGAATTTTTTAAACACACCTTTTGCGGCTCAGCCGGGCCAAGGCCAACCGCTTTTACTGCTCCACGTTGCTCCTCAGAAAACCGCCGAGAATACTTTCGCGTCTCTATATCTAAACTTTCTATACTCCGTGGATTAAAATAAAATAAACCTCCATCTGTTTCCTCACTCTTTATTATTTATTGCGCAGCCATTTTATAGGATTTACTCGTATTTGTAAAAACTGGTTCCGTTTGAAATGTGTAACCTACTTACATAACTTATCGAAGTTTGTTTGTTTTACCCGAATTTCACAAAAATATATTATTCACTTGGACTAACTGCTAAGGACGACCCGCTATGAGAGAACATGTGCTGTCATGGCGACTGTAGGACATAGAGGTCTATGCTAGGTTTTATCGCGGTTTGATTTTATCATGGTCTTAACAAAATAACAGCTTCTATAACGAAAACAGTAGCCATTTGTTTAACGTGACCTAATTCATATATTTAAGCACTATGTACCCATACACCTAAGTTTTTTGCAATAAATTTATTCTTATTATTTGCTGCTGTAGTATCCACATACCTAAGCGTAATTGACCAAGTGAGCGCGAAGCGCGAGCGAATGTCTCCGTTTCAGCCTAGGCAAAAATGCTTTCGTCTGCTTATGTCTGTCCGAACGGTGTCGGAACGGCGTCCGGCCGGCGCGGCGTCTGCCCAGATGTTCTCCTCTATAGGTCGCATTTCTCAACTGATTCTCGTGAAATGTTGTTAGCAAGTTCTATAACCATATAGATTTTTTTGTCGATTCAGTTTTTGGAAAGTTTTTAAAATAGCGGAGATATGGGGCTTGAAAACGTAAAAAAAGTTATATTTCAGTGATTTCGCACAATGTTCGCCTGGTCTACAGCTCAGAGCCCTAGTATAATTGATATAACCATCTACCTTTCACAACAGGACAAGCAGACGTACCGCTCAGTACCATCTATACCTTTTCAGTCTACAAGCCTTACGAACAAAGCGCTTTGCTTCCCCATTTATAATGCGTACAATCAATGATTTGAATGCTTTGCCGTCGTCTGCCTTTCCTGAAAACTACATTCTGGGTCTTCTAGACGATCGATGGGGCACGCACCCATCGTTGGCCACATCATCGGTTAACATCAGGCGAGATCGTGGTCAAACGTAGGTCTATGATAAAAAAAACCTGTATTATATTTTGTGTGCTGAGAAAAGAAGCAAATAAAGGTATGTTCATGTCTATTTCAGAGCTGGGCAGCTTACTTAGTCAAGCAACATCGGTTTTCCTTGTACAATCTCTCATAGATATGCGTTATACCTACGCATACCTGCACTAAAGATATATCTAACAGATCTCTAATTTTACTTCTTTGCTAAACTTTTTATTTAATAAGTGGCTATTTGTAAAATTTTATCATGTGCCTGACCTATTTGCCTACTTTTTCCTTATGAATGGTTATTATGCCATACCCGTCAACTATTATGCCATATTATATTTAAGGGCGCCTTAGCGCCCATAATATATGTACCTAACATAATATATGTAAGAGCGAGAAAATCCAACACAAGTGTTTTTATTACTTAAACACCTTCAAAACATTCGTGAGATTGATCCGCAGTCCGCTCGTTGCCGCTTGCGTTCACGGCTCGCACTGGAAGTTCACTTTGATGAAGATTCTCTGGATGAATCTAAACAGTATCAGTGCCAACAACGACATAACAATATGAGATAAAAACCCGTGTTAATTATAACTTATAAAACTATTACAAAAATAAAACACTACTTTTTTTCTTCTTGTGAATGAATGTCGGTTACAATAAACTGACATTATCAGCTACATAAGTAGACTTTCAGCCTCTACGATATCAGACAAAATCACACAGATAGAGAGATATTAAACATCGCGATAACTTCCAAATTTAATCCATTAAAAGCTTTAACGACAAATTGAGACGAGGTTACAATGAGACGATAATCGAATCAAATCGATAATATCTGTGTCAATCGGATACATTAATCAATTATCCTTTGTACGGAATTTGGGTGCTACGCGTTGTGACACATTCGCTAAAAGCAGCTCGAACAATAACTAGGTACCTATTTCTTTCAGAGTAGGCACCCGTGACCTTTATTACGTAACTGGCTTCCGTAACAAGTGATTTGTCGGTCGATTGGGATCTACCAATATAACAATCTATCCTGTTAAATCTGAGCAGTGCGATTCGTGATCACACTTACAAAAAAAAAAACATGTGCGTCTCGGGACGCCCGACAGAAGCGAAAACTTGAACTAATCTATCAAGCGCTATGGGTAAGAGTGAGAAAGGAGGAGCCTGCCTACCGCTGCCGTATGTGTGAGAGAAAGGGAAACCACACAGAATAGCACCGTAACGCGTTACGTAACGAATCGGTTTACCCTCCCATAAGAAGTTATCACTTCAAAATTATATGTGTATCAGTCTTGTGGTAGCCATAACACAAGCTCTGCGTAATTTGGGGCTAGATGATGCTGCGTGAAATGTTCATCATTATTATTTATCATCATTAAATGGTATAAAACAAAGTCGCCTCCCGCTGTCTGTCTGTCCCGTTGTATGCTTAGATCTTTAAAACTATGGAACGGATTTTGATGCGGTTTTTTTGATAGAGAGAGTAATTGAAGAGGAAGGTTTATATGTATAAAACATTCATAATATAGTAGAGAAACACTGATAATTTTAGAGGTTTCTAATGTGGTGTCGTAAATAAACACATTTTTTTGCGCTTACATTGCAAATGCTGGCTGAACCCTACGAGATAGATCAAAATAATGTACTACAGTAATGTACACCTTAAAAAGGTCTACACCAAAGTCCGCAATGGTATATGTCTATCTCTTAGTCTATGTTATTCTCTTAGATAACGTTGTATATCAAGACATTCTGTAGTATACTTAGTATCAGCATTGCACCCGTGCAAAGCCGGGGCGGGTCGCTAGTTATTAATATAATTTAAATACAAAAGTTTGTGCGTGTGAGAGTTAGTTTGCACAAGCATCTGGACAGATATAGGTGTGAACCCCGATTGTCATAGACTAGTTTTTATCTACGTGATACGCGGGAAAATTCATGGCCAGCGCTAGTAATAAATTAATAAATAATAATTAATATGAGTAGATATTTCACATATCGCTATCTAGATACGATTGCGTGACCCAAGAGCTGGCTCTTACCTGGTTCAGCGTATTAGCATTGCCATTCAACGGGAACGCTGCTCTCTGGCAGTGATCTGGATCAGTTGAGCTATCTATAGATTGATTTAAACGGTCCTTAGATAGCTCAACTCATTCTCATCTATATTATATTATTATGTACATTTCTGTAAATAAATGTTATTTCTTCTAGATACTAGTTGACAATCAATTTCCGTACGCAATGGGCGTCAACGAAAGAGGAAAGCTGTTCTAAACCTTATACAAAGTACAAGTACATACAGAAACTGAATTGCTTTGAAAATGATTTTCACTGATTCCATGTTAAGTAAAGAAAATGTCTGTGTGTAACTAGTTTTACGATTTCAACCCAAACGCGAAATTATGTGGATTACGGAGATAAAGCTGAGGGCACACTAAAAACTTATTAACGACTTTTTAAAGCCTGTTTACGACTGCGAGATATAAAGCGCGATTTAGAAGCGATTACATTTACCCTTAAACGGAAAGCATTGCGGTCTTTAAAGATATTGATGTTACTTGAGTCTTTTATAGACTAACTTGGTAATTACAAGGAACAAACAACAAATACGAGAATAACAATATTACCCAACAGTTATAGATAACCAAAGTTATTACAATACCAGTCTACTCTTGAAATTGATAAAAAAAATGGGTTTACTCTTAGCTACATCATTTCGACTTATTTTAAACAATGAAAGGACCGACATAACTCTTGACAATCGATGTCACAATCCTCCAGAATGAACGATACGTTAATTTGTATTTGACAACGCAACAACTATCAATCATTTCAACGTTCGATATATCGCAATGTTTTATCGTATCGTAATGTTGTATCGCAATGTTTCGCAATGACGTAGATACCGCTAGACTCGTTTACTTCAGCTACTTTCATAGCATTATGTCTTATGGCATTTTGTTGTGGGGGAGTGCTGCTGATATTAACACCATATTTGTGTTGCAGAAGAGGGCTGTTCGTGCAATTTATAACATGGGCCCCAGAGAATCACTTAGAGATAAGTTTAAAGAAATTAATATTATGACAGTGCCTTGTCAGTATATATACGAAAATTTAATGTATGTGCACAAAAATGTTCATTTATTAAAAAAAAATTGCGATAATCATAGTATTAACACTAGAAATAAAGATAAACTCGCTGTTCCCACTGTTAGGCTCGCTAAAGTTAATAAGTCTTTTATAGGGCAATGTGTACGCTTCTATAACAAGGTCCCAAGCGACGTGTTAGATTTGTCGATTGGCAAATTTAAAAACGTAATTAAACATAAACTGTCTATTAAAGCATATTATAAAATATCTGATTATTTAGAAGACAAAAAAGCTTGGGATGAATCTGCTCCAACTCGACTCGGCATCCGTAACAAAATTGTCAAGGATCATACAAAAAAGTGTTAAGACCAGACAAGTTTCTTGCCGGATTCTTCTTGAACTGGGGTTAGGAGGAACCGGCACCTAGATTCACTAGCATGTAATAAGATGATTCAAAGTGGTCCTTGTGATTGTAATGAATAAAGTTATTTTGAATTTTGAATTTTTGAATTTTTTCCGAGTACTCATCTGTTTGAGAGTCGACAATAATCAGTAACAGCGTCAACAACAAATCCGTTCTGGTGGCCAAAACGGGAACTAAAATGTTTTCACAGCCAACCGTAGTAAAATGACATTGTCAAAATTTTACAATAAGCGATAGCCTGACCTTTAAACCTGAATAGATTAGTTGAAGGAATTCTTCGTTTGTCATTTCACGAAGTAGCACGGTCTGCTTATTTAATATTGTTTTATTCGTTTTATTGCATGTTTTATTCAGTAATAATGGCGGAATTTTAATGAATAAATTGTGACTACAGGACGGGTATGGAGAATTGAATTAAATGTGTGTTGTGATGCAATGTGATGTGAACGACGAGGAATCCCAAGAAAATTTTAGACGCCATTCCGCGTGACGTCTAAAATTGACAATTGACCATCGACTAAGACTTTATTAAACAAATTGACCATAAACAAACATAAACTGGCACTGGCAAAATTGGCATTATTATGTCACATGCCATAAACAAAGAAGAAGAAGAAGATTAGTTGAAAACACTGTAAAACCTGTTTCAATAAAGAAACTAGTTAAACAGCTGTTATTGTTAATCCTCACACTCGCACGCTAAAGCTAAGCATGCACTAACGACTTAATACGCGCTATTCTGAAGTCTTTTCCTAAGTATGTTCAACGCGGTTTTCTCCGTTAGTGCATGCACCTACGTCTAGTTCAATGTTTCACAGAAAAACCCGAAAAAAATCGCGAATTAATCTGCAATGCGCGATAGTCTAATAGCAATATTGTGCCGGTGAGAGAGACATGACAAAGACATCGCTCTACAAAACGTTAGCCTTTCTTTTTTTTATTTTCAATGGTTAATTAACTGGGTGGTTACTCACGCAAGTGCACTCATTGCATCGCCACCTCTATCTCATTATCACTGAGCTGTCAGCATGTCGTCACTTCCGCCAGGGTTAATCAGTGCGCTGAAGCGAGCAGACGAGGTGGTGCTCACGTATCGAGTACTCGATAGAGGTGCAATGAGTTCCGGTGTATACGAGATAGTAAAGTACCTATACCAGATAGTCGTATTATACTAAAGGCAGGTATCCAACCTAAGTGCAGCAGAGAATATTATGTGAAAATAAATTATTGTGTCATAATTGCGCGATGATGACGTCATGCTTGATTCTTTATGTTTTTTACACATCTCCGCTTCGCTCTACTTTGGTGGATACCCGCCTTAATAACGCATCTTTAGCTTAAGGATTAAACGTTTTTAAATGATTTTTATTTAATCGAGAAAAACAGAACCAGTATTACAACTTTATAACTGACCTCAAAAAAAGAGGAGTTTCTCTATACGGTTGTATTTTTGTTTTTTTTTTACCTCAACTCATTCGTCATTTATATACCGATTTAAAAAACAATGTTTTTATGTAAATGGATATACTTTCCGATTAGTCCTATAGAAATTTCATTAAAATCGGTTTAGTAGTTTAGTTTTTAAATCAAAATATCTAGAAAAAGTATGTCATCCAAGTAATCCATACTTGGATTACTTGGATGTGAAATAAAAAAGTTTTTAGCCGACTTCAAAAAAGGGTGGAGATTCTCAATTAGGTTGTATTCTTTATCTTATTCAATGAAGTCGGTTTTCTTTTTAGTTATTAAAACGTAATTATTTAGTTTGCAATGTTTCTCTTAAAATCTTTATTACAAATTATGAATGCTTGATACGTAACTAGGTGTGTCGACTTTCGTATTTCATACTTTTTCTCATCGTGTCACTTGTTTTTGGGACCAGTGTGGTGAAAGGATTAAAGTGCGCCTAAAAGACTCCGTATGTCCACGTTACACATCATCATCATCATTAGCCTTCGTTCAACTGTTGAAGATGAACAAAAGGTTTAGGTGGCGTCAGTCGTTACAGAGCAGTTATTTGTAATTGAAAACTTTGGTTCATGGATCCACTCCAGCAAGCTGCGGTGGGTGAAGTTACCTCTCCACTGACGTCACTCTGCCTGGGATTCTGTTTGATAGCGCAGGCCTTCCCAGGTACCCACACTAACCTCTCGACCTTGCCGACAGGACCCGCAGGAAAAACGAATGCGACATGCGCTGTCGGTTCGGTTGCAGGTGCATAACGGCTGGCACCGAGCCGGGTTTGTTTCAAGTTTTCTTTCTCTGACTTTACACATCTCTTCAAACATTAAAGGCACATGAATTATGTGCGCTATACCAGTTCTCTCTAATGATGAAGAAAAACATAGTCATAAAACCGGTATGTCGTATTTAATACTAAACCAAGTATTGTAGTACTAGTCTAACTTCAGTGATACAACTGCGACGCCATAGTAGAACTATAATTGAACAACTTCACAGTCAATGCGGCTAACAAACTACGCAAAGCATTCAGTAAACTATTATGATTTACTAAACGACTACTTGATTTACTAAACCATTTCCCTGTAGTGTCACAGATTATTTAACTGCCACGGAGAATCTAACTCTGGAAACCAATATAATCCGAACACATAAATGCATATACCATATGGCTAAAGGCTAGCAAACTTGTTAAACAACATTTTTATCTAATCTAGTCTTAAAAATTTGCGATAATGAGGAGAGTAAGAGCCAAGATTTTAATCTCAGCTTAATCACAACCATTGCTTAAGATATTTTTTACAGAGCTATCAAAGTCAAAAGATACTTTATTCAATACGATCACAAGGATCACTTTGAAATGTCCTACATACTAGATGAATTTAGGTGGCAATTCCTTCTACCCCAAGAGAAGAACCGGCAAGAAACTTGTCCTGGTTCTAGCGCTTTTTCACATGATCCATCTCATAACTACCTAAACTACGAAAAACTAATACAAGAGAGTTTCAAATACATTTCAAAAATAACTGACTGTATTGTTTGTTCTAATATATTCAAAACGGTGAAAGAATACCGGTATTACCAAGAACTGGTATATAAGGAGGCAGTATAAGTCTGCGAGGACTGCAGGTTCGACTGGGCACTAGGCACTGGCACTGACAGGTCATGTGACTCGAATGCATCCAGAACGTTGGGCGAAGCTCTTCACTCAGTGGGTCTCGATAGTGGGTTCTCGATAGTAGACGAGGCAGACCCAGGAAAAGATGGTAAGACAATCTGGATGCATTCGAGCCAAACTTGCAAGCTGTGGCCTTGGAGCGCAAAGAGTGGATGTTAAAGTTACTCAGCAGTAGGACATGCTAAGTTAGGGAACAAAAAAGAAATATGTATGACCTATATTTTTTTAATCACTGTATTGTTCTGTGTATTTTGTATCAAAGTTTTAATTTATACTAGCTGTACCCGGCAGGCGTTGCAATGCACCTTACACCTTCCCTGGACTACGACAAACATTTCAACACCATAATCGGCTAAATCAGTCCAGCCGTAGCAAGCAGCAATTAAATACCTGTCTATGTCTATGTCTAAAAATAAAAAGAAAATAAGAATAGAAAGTTATACGTTCCAATCTATATAATTTCCACAGATCCAATAAAATTACTCTCATTCTAAGTAGGTGAATGTAGGTGAGTTTACGTAACAGAATGCAATCCAATGGTTAGTAGATCTATCCCTATGCTGGTGCGACGGACTTCAAACGATGCTCATTTCCTGCAGGAAGCTGGATGCGAGTCTCGTTTTCTATCCAAGGTCGGTCTGGATGTTGGTATGGCACAGAACAAACACGATCACAGAAGGTTCAGAAAGCCAACGCACAAGTAGTAACTTTCATAAAGACTTTATATACCTTCAAATGATTATTTTTCTTGACTTCCGATATTTACCTACTGTTTCTGTTTACAAGGCACATTATGTGAATTCCGTTTTTGGTTTTGACAGAGACATCAAGGTTTCACGAGTTTCTTGGTAGCTAGGGATTTTAAATTATTGTTAAAAGTTAAAACTCATAATACCTTATTTAATTGTTTTTTAACCACACTCTATAATTTGCAAGTCAATATGCAAATGTGAACTTACTACATGACTCAATATTTTGCTACATGCCATTTCTTCATTTAATTCTTTCATCATCATTCATTTTTTGCAAATATACTATTACAATGTTTCACGAAATATTTTCTTTTTTGCTAAAGTTGATCGCATACAGTTAACCACATGTACTGTTATACATTTTTTAAGAAAATAATTATATCTATCTATCTATCTGATGCAAAAGGATGCGGGTTCGATTCCCGCCGCGGGACAAATTTTTGTATGATCTGCAAGTATTTGTCTCGGGTCTGGGTGTTTCTATGTATAATATGTATATATTTACAAAAAAAAAGTATATAAGTAGTACATCAGTCATGTGGTACCCATAACACAAGCTCTGCTTACTTTAGGGCCAGATGATGCTGTGTGAAATGTCCGGTATTATTATTATCTATCTATCTATCTCGTAGATGTAGTTACTTATAAATAGTAGATCAATGTATTGAGGCATTCAAAAAGCAAAAAAGCATGAAGAAATGGCATGTAGCATAATATGTAGCTTAATTACTTTTATCGGTCATAAATTCACCTTATGTATTAAAACATTTGTATGTCGGTATGGTTTTCAGCTTTCAAGTTCAAGTTCAAGTTTAACTTGATCTTGATCTAAACGCGTTAGAAATAAAATTCCATAGACTTTTCCGTCCCGCATTTTAGTAGGCCTGAAATGATGTCCTTTCTAAGTTATATTTGGAAAAGGAATGGGCAAGTTTCTCAGTAGGTGTGGTATAAATAATATTAATTCGTTTCGTTACGTTCTTCATTACTCTATTAGATACTTATGGATGTTATTTAAATGAAAAGAGCCGTACAATAAATAAATGTAGTCGTTGCACATAAATGTAGCCTTTCAGTCACTAACACAGACTTTATAGTCATCTCGTCTAGTACGAACCATAGTATAAAACTAAGTCGCCTCCCGCTGTTTGTCTGTTCCGTTGTATGCTTAGATCTTTAAAACTATGCAACGGATTTTGATGCGGTTTTTTTTATTGATAGATAGAGTAATTCAAGAGGAAGGTTTATATGTATAAAACATGCATAATATAGTAGAGAAACACTGATAATTTTAGAGGTTTCTAATGTGGTGTGTAACGCCCCCCACCTAGTACTACTTCTCGATGCACCTAACCTTTTTTTTTTCGCCTTCTCTACTAATTAAAAGTACCTAATATACCCCAAATAACTAAATGGTATTATATAATATAATTTAAATCCCTAAACATACTTTGATCTATTATTAATTTGGCCAATGATTCGTCTAGTGGTCGTGTTTAAAATCCTACGTTGTGTTTCGAATATAGTAACTCTGATTCTTTAAGAATTATGTTGAGATATGTATTTAAAATATTATAAACTTTATTATTAGAAGTAATCATCATCTATAATGAAGAATATCTTTGATTTGCCTAGGCTGTGGTTCGATATTTAATTTTATAATTATATTAATTATTGTCCTTTAGTGATATTATAAACTGCATAAAGTAAATAAGTATTATATCCAATCTAGTATTACTGTGAAACCTAGTTCTTGTCATGAATTGTTACTTTGTATAATATCAAGCTCCGTACGCGTGATATCTACATAAACAACAGCCTATATCATTCCCCAAAGTCGATCTATCTTTCTATCAAAATCCATCAAAATCAGTTCAGCCGCGAAACGTAACAGACAGACAGACATAGTCACTTTCTCGTTAATATAATATAGATAATAGTTTTGGTAGTTTCAATAGTTAATCAAGGTAACCATTCTTGTTCTATACTAATACTTCCTAATAGCAGCTTATGTCATTCTAGTCCTACATTGATATATTTTTATTGCGGCTTAGATCACCAACCCCTCCTCGCTAGCGATAGTAGGTTTCTTTCCATGTGACCTGGACAGCCTTCCTCCGCAATGGACAATTTCATGTCCCAAGAGAACTCTAATTTTAATTTAGACAACAAACAAAACAGTTACTTCAGTAATTAGTATGTTTGTCATCGTTCAGCAAAAGGGTATCAGAGGGCTTAATCTTTTATCAAAACGTCCAATGTAGTAGGTCGGTCCAACACATTCAAGGGCATTTACTTTACTTTTGTCTGCAAGCAACTCACATACCATCCATCCACTGGTTAACCTTCTAGTATCGCATCTTAGAATGCAACTGGATACATAGAAGAGCCCTGCCTAACTCCTATCCTACTTGGCGAAGTTCCCTAATCCTACAACACAAGAATCTTACCCTACTCGACCCTAATACAGATTATTATCTAATACGTCGTCGTCGTCGTCATATAAAATATGTCGTGATTTTATTTGTTAAGTCCGTAGAGGAAAGAAGATTGATAACGTGTGATAGATTTACCAATTATATGAACAGTTTATCCTTAATTTCATGAATAATATCAAATTTGGATAGCTTAATTCTGAGCCTTGAGAGATATTTCTCTATACTATTACTAGGTAAAAGTCTGAATTAGATAAAATTATATCAACAGTAATATTCATACTGACTCTTCGTCGATATCAGCTTTAGTCTTTCTATAGATTCAAGCAAGCTAGAAGGTCTTTCGCCTCAAGAGTTTGATAGAACTTATCTAATATGATTATTAATAAATCAATAGTAAGACTCATCCATAAGATCTCCATTAAATATGTACTACAATGTACAAATAATGAACATTTGAATTTAAGGTGTAGGTAATCATTATTCCATTACATAAGAATTTATAATTACCCTCAACTAGACATTTATTATCTAGTGCAATGTTTCAGCTAAATCTTTAGTCAATGATAGTTTCCCCACTGATTTGCGCACCGATTTAGTATACAGATAAACTACGTAATCCTACGAAAACCATAAGTAGATTTATACTACTGTATAGGTATGGATAATAGTAATTCGACAACCTGTTCAAACTTGTCGAAACGTGTTGTCAGATAAACTACGCAATCCTACGAAATCCATATGTAGATTTATACTACTGTATAGGTATGGATAATAGTAATTCGACAACCTGTTCAAACTTGTCGAAACGTGTTGTCAGGTAAACTACACAATCCTACGAAATCCATAAGTAGATTTATACTACTGTATAGGTATGGATAATAGTAATTCGACAACCTGTTCAAACTTGTCGAAACGTGTTGTGTACCTGATGTCCTACCTAACCTAATCTGGTGTGTGAATCCGCAATTCTGGAAGCAAGCTTCGTACATTTAATTGTGTATGTCACTCATCAGGGTGTAATGATGAGCTACCTAGCTGCTAATTGGGGGACAGCGAGTTGTAAACCTCGACTTTGTACCTAACCCCTAGTACGTCCCTACAATCTACTTCCAACAGACCGAAGTCCTGGGATGTCATCCTTAGATTAAAGGCAATATAATGTGCAAATATATAAATAAATAAAGATAGACTATATCGATTGCTTCTGTTAAGTCCGGTTCTACCTTCCTTACACAGAATGCAACCAATCATAGGGAACCATTAAGCCGATCCTCAGGAGAGGTAAAATCTGGCTCCAGGCTCGTTCCGAGAGGTCCTGGGGGAACTCCTAATAGGGTGGTAAAGCCAGACTTGAGTATAACACCGCTAGGTTTCCATCTGACCCACAGACCATGCCGTGTAAGAGCCTCATACAATCACTTTGGCGAATCTTGTCTTCTTTCTGACTTACCGACCGGATAAACTATTACGTAACTCACACAATAAAATTATCACAGAAACAACGCACGACAAGACACCATCTTATTGTAGGAAACCATCGAGAGAAAATCTACCGCAAGCGTTCCGCTCGGCCAGCCTCACACGTCCTCCTATCTAGCCTCCCAAAATCCGCCATCTTCCTTTTTATCTTTTTTTTTTTCTTTTCTTGCCGAAAATGGCAACACACATTCGAAATTTTGATTCTATTTCAATTTACGTACCAACCTCCGTGGTATAGTTAAATAACCTCTTTACTAAATCAAGCCCTAAATTAATTAAAATTTCAATTTATTCCCATCTTTATGTAGTTATTTCATGATTTATATATTATATCGTTAACATAAATAGATTTTAATTTATGTATTCTAGTTGTTAATATTCTTTTTATATAGCTATTTAATTGTTTACTCTTTCGAATTCAACCTCCTTAGAGATCTTCCCGTCCCAAATCATTCTATCAATAATATATTAATAGAAGGATAGATTATTCTATCTTATAGAATCAAATTATATTTAATCTTACTAATTCAAATCCAGTATTATTTATTATTATATGAGTCGTAAGATATTTCTAAACCATAGTCTATAAATTTTGTATTAATTACTTTTTGCTAGCTTTCACTCACGGATCTTGACAATGACATACATCTGCCATAATCCGTCTATGGTATAGTTTGTTATGACAGGTGCTTTGTTAAAGACCTGAGATAGAATTGCTGGTAAATCTGTTCTGATAAGAATGACCCATGTACGCCTACGTGATATTAATAAGGTTTGTACCCAAGCATACCATAATAATTGTGAATTATAACGGAATGACCTTCTGTCCCGTTACAGGTGTCGTAAATAAACACATTTTTTTGCGCTTACATTGCAAATGCTGGCTGAACCCTATGAGATAGATCAAAATAATGTACTACAGTATTGTACACCCTCAAAAGGTCTACAAAAAAGTCCGCGATGGTATATGGCTCTCTTCTCTCTATCTCTTAGGGATAACCATTCTGTAGTATAATTAGTATCAGCACCCGTGCAAAGCTGGGGCGGGTCACTAGTATCTGAATAAAAATAATCTAGTTTATATCTAACAAACATAGCTGTCTCAAATATATACAGTGAAAAAATGGTCAAGATCGTATCTATACTAATATTATAAAAGGAAAAATTTGATTGTATGTTTGTTTGTATTGAATAGGCTTCGAAACTACTGGACCGATTTGAAAAAATATTTTATCGTTGAAAAGCTACACTATCCCCGGGTGACATAGGCTACTTTTTATCCCGGGAATATTGGTTTGTCCCGGGAAAAATCTTCAACGCAGGCGAAGCTGCGCGCGGACAGCTAGTATTTAATAAAAAAAGGTTCACATTAATCCGTCATTTTGAGTTGAAACATGACGCATCGTATCTGGTGTTTAAAGATCTTAATAACATCAAATTGAATTCCCCAAAATATTATACCATGTCTTATATTATACCATATTAGATGCAATCAGACCATCCTACGCAATAAGTTTTCAATGATTTGATGAATTATATAATGGACTTTCTCTACTATCGTAGAATTCGAGTTTTGAAGTGACAACATCTTTAGGGAGGGTAAACCGCTTCGTTACGTAACGCGTTACGGTGCCAGTCTGTCCGGCTTCCATTTCTCTTACGCATGCGGCAGCGGTAGGCAGGCTCCTCCTCTCCCACTGTAACCAACAGCGCTAGTTAGATTAGTTTAAGTTATCACTTCTGGCGGGCGTCCCAAGTTGCACCTTTTTTTAAATAAATGCTATATTGCTATATACCGCCGGCGTTCTGTTTTTTATTTATCCTGTCCATACAAAGGTTGCCTGGAAGAGATCGCTTTTAGCGATAGGAATAAGGCCGCCCATTGTTCAATATTATTTCTATTATGTATTGTGTTCTTTTTGTGTACAATAAAGTGTTAATCTATCTATCTGTATTGAACTAGAGTCATGTCACAAAAAATTCAACATACTGCTGGCGTGCTGGCAAAAAGTACGGTCTGACTGTTGGCAATATATCCAATTTTTATCATGTTTAATCTAAGTTGTGCGGAACGAAACGTAGTTGAGCCAGAGCTGGCAACACCGAGCTAAGTGCTCGCTGTTTCTCTCACAACATTACTTTAACTAAATGTGAAACGTAATAAAATGTAAACTAGCAGAAAGTTTCAAGATGATAATAAGTTGCAGCGTAAATAAGAGCAGCCACCCACGGGAGATTCCCGTTATGATTTTCCCTGCAGTGGCAATTTTCTGATTTCCTCGCTGCAACGTTCAGGCAAATGAAAACTATGGGTTATGAGATTGTTGTTGAGAGCTACTTACAGTAGCTGGTTAGATATATGAATATTTTGCATATATGATTTGAAATATGCTAGAAACATGTTAAAATATATGAAATATTTATAAATATTCAGTTTTGTATACAGTGTCACGGCGGTCTTGTGCTATGATTTAATAAAAGTCATTTTTGACGTGATAACGTCTTGTAAATCGATGAAAGCCGGCTGCACGCACGAAAAAGCATGATTCATTGTCACGTTCCGCCTGAGCCGAGCGTGTAAGCGAGAGCGCGGTATCGCTATCGCTTGTACCGCGAACTGTACTTGTATCTGTATAGAGAGGCAAGATCGGAAGCGTTCGGCTTGTAACGCGGGTTTTCTAATGACATTATCAAGTAAAATATCGTCCGTAAACCGACATTACAGACATTCATTTTTTTATTTCACCTTGAGTTGCAGTATTATTTTTCTCCTAAAAGACAGATAAGACAGATTATTTACTTTGCACGAAAAACTTCTTACGTAAACAACCCATAATATTGGGTTAATAAAAATGACATTGGTTCTGAAACATTTTGTTGCTTAGTCAGATTTGTTAGCATTGATGTGGGTCCGACTTGTAGACATTTGGCAAAGAACACTGTCGGTACAAAATGTTGGGTCTCCTTCTCAATGTATTTTGCGCTGCTGTGAATTATAATAATAGTAATACAACCTTTATAACGATGAAGTATCGTTGTTCGTGTTTATTTATTTTATTTTAATAATATCCACATTTAAAATAATTACTACGAGTCGAATTTTCAAGTTGGCTAACGTTGAAGAACGTAACGCAACGAAGTAATGTTATTTTCTTTAATGTAATAATGTTATCATTAATCACTACAAAACCGATCACAAAGGACGTCTTTTTTGCTTAGAATCAAAACAGTGCAGTAATGTTATATGAAATCTCATTATTGCACTGTTTTTCATTATTGCTCTGTTTTTTTACATAGATATAAATTTACCACAGAAGTTTAATATCTCCCATTAAGTTTACTATAAAATGATTGCATTCGATCAAAAAGATACTGGCTGATAATAAAAAACGGCTGAATAAAACCGACTTGGTGGAAAAAGAAACAAAGAGCGCGCATTTTCTACCATTGTAAAACTTTGATTCTTCATATTTTTTATTTGAGTAGGTATATTTTATCACAGTAGGTAGATTGGTAGTTGAACGAAAAGTAAATTACGCACCTTGCTAAAGAAAGTAATTAATGCACTCGTGTTAATTCAGTGCCCTCGCTTGCGCTCGGGCACCAACATAACACTCGTGCATTAATAACTCACTGTGCGCTCGGTGCAACAATCTACTATTATATCACACCTACTGTGAAACTTGCCCATTCCTTTTCCAAATATAACTTAGAGAGTACATCATTTCAGGCCTACTAAAATGCGGGACGGAAAAGTGTATGGAATTTCATTTCTAACGCGTTTAGCGGGAGAGAAAAGTGTATGGAAATCCATTTCTAACGTGTTATTTTTTTTTTCTTTATAGATCAGCCGGTAGCTATGGTTATTTTCATTACAGTTCAAACAACAAAAAGTTTTTACTCCAAGTCCGACAAATGATTTATTCCTCTTCCGATTTCCGAACAATATAAAAAAAAAGATCCCAAGTTATAAAGGCATGCGTGGGAATTTCTTCGGAATTTGAATTGGGTAATTTGAATTATTCTACAGAATGTCGTCGAGTGATAGTGAAGATTTTATTTTATTTTTCTCGTAGGTGTACGAGGAAAATAAAATAAAATCTTCACTATCATATATAGCGCACTATGTAAAATATAAAGCACTATGTATCACTCGGGAGAAATTGCGATTCCTACCTCGTGTGTTTTAAAGCCCTCGGCTGCGCCTCGGGCCTCAAATGACACACTCGATAGGAATGGGGCACTTTCTCGCCTAGGTGTACAATGTACTATTTGGCATGTTCTCAACTGACACCTGTGTGGTACGAAATTTCCGTAGGTAGCTGCCAATATTTGTCTCGCGTATGGATTTTTCTATGTATAATATGTATGTATTTACAAAAAAAAGTATATATATGTAGTATATCGGTCATGTGATACTCATAACACAAGAGCTCTGGTTACTTTGGGACCAGATGATGCTTTGTGAAATATCCGAGACTATTTATTTATTTATATTCTTCAGTAAGTAAAGTAAGTTCAAGGTTTTCTGGCAGAGATCGCTACATAGCGATAAGACCGCCCATTGTACTACCGACTAGCAAAACATTGTTATTTTTTTCTACTTGTCCAATGTATTTCTGGTGTGCAATAAGTATTAATATCTTCAATCTATCTATCTAAATAATACAATTCATTTGGTTATTTTTTCTATACAGTGAGCATTTCTATAAGCAATTACGTAACTTATAAAAAGTTTCATGACACTTGCAAGCTCTGTCTTATAATCAGACACTTTAAATTTGTTGTTGCCATATTAATTCATTTCATTCATTTATTCATTCATTTATTCATTCATTCATCTATTCATTCATTCATTCATCCATTCATTTTTATCAACTTAAGAATGACAAGGGCAGAAAAATGCCGCTGTAACTAATTATTTAATTATATAGTAAAAGGAATATAGCTGCCGAGAAACCGATTACAAAATAAGACGTCTTATCCAGATAGATTTCCTTCCCCTTCCTTCCTCGATCGGTTTGTAATTCAGGGATGTCCAAACCGAGCTACCACAGCCCTCAAATTTACATTGAAATAATCCGTCGGTAGATAGACCACGGCTCGCTATATCAGTCCTTCATTTCGTCCCAAGTGGAAACTGCTAATTGATTAGCAAACCAATAAGATTAGCCGGATTCAATTGTGTCGGAGAATAGTGGGAAATTCTGGAAGTTCCGGGAATTATTTAGTGTTGGGATAATGTCGATCGTGAGAACTATAAGCTATTGTAATATCAAATTATTAATACATAAATACGGTCTTACTTATAAACGCCTCTCAAATTTAACACTGTTTAAGATTCGCCTTCTCAATATATTTCTTCTTCTTCTTCTTCTTCTTCGTTAATGGCATGAGTCATAATAATGATTTTGCCAATGTCAAATGACTATATAAAGCATGTCACAGTCGTATCTTGTCGTTCGTAGATTATTTTTGCGCGGATCATAAAGAAACACAAAGCTTTTGTTCCAATTATTCACATCCGAGTCAATTACTCTAGCTATAAAAATAAATCAACAAAATTACTAAAATCGGTAATAACTCGAGAAAGAGAAATAATATAAGTGCGCAATGTTTGCTTCGTAAGACAGTCTACAAGATATTTTAAACAATACATAAACACGGGCTTTACTTACGTTTTATTTAGTCGATGGAGGCACCGACACTGTTTCGATTCATCTAGAGAATCTTCATCAGGGTGAGTTTGATCCGCGGTCCGCTCATTGCCGCTTGAGTTCACGATTCGCACTGCGGGTGAGGTATCTCGCGGTGCGAGCCGTGTGTGCAGGTATAGGGGGATAAACGTTGTCATGGCAGGCGGTAACAAATTTGGTGCTGGTACTGGCCTTTCGTCTTCGCCACTCGTGGCCTCAAACCGTCAAACATACAGCACTGACACTATCACTAACCGGCTCCATATCGTTAACATAATACGTTCCGTGCAGGTTTCTAGGCTGAAGAAAGAAACCAACCTTTGGCTTGGTTGAAGTTTGGAAAGTTTGTTCCAAACTTCAACCGAGACGACTTGAGCCGCGAGATACCTCACCCGCAGTGTAAACCGTGAATTCGGAGCGGACCGCGGGTCAAACTCACCCTGATGAAGATTCTCTAGATTAATCGAAACAAGTTCGGTGCCTCCATTGACTAAATAATACGTGAGTAATGCCCGTGTTTATCAAAATGTATAGTACCTCACGAATGTTTTGAAAATATTTTAAACAATAATCCACTTTTGACAGATGTTGAGAGACATGTACAAGTAAAGCCATATTATTGGCTTAGGCACAGATAACATAATACTATACTAGTAAACTAGGTGTATGTATGGCGTTTCATCGTTTGTCATTTCATGGAGTAACATAGCACTTGTAAATTATTGTTTTTTTCTCATGCTTTTGCCATGCCATGTTTTATACAGTAATCTTGGCGGAATTTTAATCAATAAATTGTGACTTCATAGCATAAGAATGGCCAATTGAATTATAGGAGTATTATGTTGCAATGTGATTTGAACGACGAAGGCGGGGGAATTGCGACAAAGTTCTAGACGGACATTTCGTTATGACGTTTAGAATAGACAAATGACGATCGACTTTATAAGCAAACAAACACTTGACACCGGCAAATTATCAACAAGAAGGAAGCCTACCTTTTCCTTCTCGGCGTTACTACGGCGTCTTAATCCTATCCTACTAATACTATAATGCGAATATTTTAGATATTTGGTTATTCATATATTTGTTTAGCCCAATTACGTTGTACCGGTTTAACTTAGTATAGATGTAGTCAGTAATTTGGAACAGTGTATAGGTTTTATATTTACGTGCTATGTAGCCAAAGCCGCGGGCAGTAGCTAGTACTTACTCAATGAAAATGCTATAAAACTCATATCAAACAAAATCAAACAATCTCTTTTATTAAGACTGGTTCCTATAAACTGAAAAAGCCGTGATAAAATCATTCTAAAACTATTAAATATACATAAGCTTTTATGTACTGTCGTAAAATTTTATAGTTCAATCTCTAAACTCTTGGGTACTCAGGTTTTAAACAAAAATAAAGCACACACAGCTGTCGGTTCTAACTATGCAGTCATCAGGATATGTTGAAGGTTTTTGTGCCTATGAATCTATGGGCCTATAATATATGGTATATCTCCATCACCAGGATTGACCATACACATTTAAAACTACACCAATGGTTATTGAACTGGCCTGTCAGCTCAGTTGGTAGTAGCTTTGTCTTCTGTCTTGAGGGTTCGATTCCCTCCCAGGATAAACATTTGTGTGTTGAACTTAGGTGTTGGTTCTGTGTCTGGATAACTATTTGTTTGATGAACATATTTGTCCTAAGTCTGAGTGTTATAACAATATGATAAAAATAACTTTTTGGTCACTGCTCAACCTATTATACGTTCTTCTCTCACAGCAAAGTTAAATTTTCTATTAAATTCATTGTTAAATTGCCTCAAATTATGTTGGCGCTTTCCGACATGTTTATTCTTGTCCCAAAGGATGCCCTCGGGTCAGTCTATAACCTTAATATCCTAATAAACGACAATCGTCATAAAACTAACGTAATAATAAGGTTTTTTTTTAAAGATTTTTAACCAATTTTCTTCTTTGTTTATGGCATGTATCATAATAATGTAAATTTTGCCAGTGTCAAGTTTTTATAGTATGATGTCACAAAGTCAATCTTGCCGTTTGTCATTTGGTATTTTATACAAAATGGTGTGTTTCATATAAAATAATTATACGGATTATTTTTGCTTGAACCACAAAGAAACACAAAGCTTTTATTCCAATTATTCACACCCGAGTCAATAACTTTAGATTTACCTAAATAAAAACACCAAACCTACTAATTAAATCGGAAATAACTAAAGATAATATCGACGCTTGAAAGGCAATAATTACCAAGCGACATTTTGGCGATATTGAGTTTTATATATCATTGAAATCAGAAAAAAAATCTGCGTCGATTGGTCCCACTCTCATGCCGCTAGAACGAAGTTTGTTGTCGCTTGGTAACTCTAAAAAAAACGAATTTTAAGCAACGATAATTTTACCGATTTATGAATAACTTTTACTTAGTATATATTCGATTTTTACTTTTTTAACTTAGTAATTTTTGCCTAGACTTGAAATAATACTTTTAAACATAAAGTATTTTTTGCCATGCGGTACCAAGGGTAAATAAACATTGATTCAGAAATTTTACCTGAGTGAATTTTTTTTTCTCGTAATTTAAGACTTTTTAACACACCTTAATGATGTATTAATTTTCATTTAGTGCTTTTTACCTAAATACAATGGACGTAAAAACGTAAAGTAGTAATATTTAATTGCCTAAAATTGATATATTTTGTCGTTTGGTAATTTTTTATCTACCGTTTTTTTTATTTTGTTTCTGTTACTTAGATAACTATTTTTGAAATTAAATTTGTATAAAACTGAGCTTATCCCTGATGCACGTATTTTGTTTTGTCACTTATCAGCACTCTAAAGCAGGTTTTGAGTGGCTGTTGGTATCAAAATAATGATTTAGTCTTCATAGAACTGTCGCATAGGCAACCCGCACACTCACGCGCATCGGACATAGTGCTTCATCGCGTAGTTTGAAGTGTACTTGGTAAGTGCAATGTATTGATTTTATGTGTAAGATTATTATGATGCGCATTATGTATTGATTTAAATTTATTGTTTTAGATTCGTACTTAATCGAAATAATCGAGTAGATAACATCATTAAGCGAGCTATGTCAAACGCCGGTGTGGATAGCAGGGATTTGACCTTGGTAACTGCTTAGTTATATAATTAAATCATTTATTCTTTCAACCGTAATTAATAGAAACAACTAATAATAAAATCGTTATTTCTAGGGGCGACGATATCGAGGATATACTCGTACTTACAATAATAAAGATGAAAGTCTACAACAATTTGACAAAGTTTGCAAAAACTTGATTTTAAAGAACCGGTATGTTTTTACACTTTGTAAACAAATAGCTCAATGTGTAATAGGTATATATTATTATTTTTATTATTAAATTTATTATTTTTCAGGGTGATACACTTTCATAGGAAGGCCCTTCAATGACATCCCTTGCATGTACTTCTGAGACCTTTACTGCTGGCCTTAGCTCTGAGAAAACTGGCCCAATAAATTCAATCAATTATTCAATATTTCAATATTATTATATCAATAAGCAATTATTAGATGAAATTGGTGGTGGCTTATTATTGGCCCTGGCAATTGTACCTGCAGATCAAGGCATACCAGAAAATTAACCAGACACTGTAACTTACACTTACAGACAAAATAATGACATACGAAGCCGAAACGTGGCCACTCACCGTGCGACTTGTCCACCAGTCCTAGGTCACTCAGCGAGCTATGAAGATAGCTATGCTTGGAGTTTCTCTTAGGGATCGAATCCGAAACGAAAATATTCGTCAGAGAACTAAGGTCACCGACATAGTTCAGCGAATAAGCAAACTGAAGTGGCAGTGGGCAGGTCACATATGCCGCAGAGCCGATGGCCATTGGGCCAGACTGATTCTTGAGTGGAGTCCGCGAATCGGCAAACGTAGTGTAGGGCGCGCTGAAGCTAGGTGGGGTGATGATATTCCTAAGGCAGTGGGCAAGGATTGGACTAGGAGAACTGAAGACCGAGCTAAGTGGCGTGCCATGGGAGAGGCCTATGTCTAGCAGTGGACTGATACGGACTGATGATGAAAGAACTTACAAACATGGAGGTTGATTTGACTACACCGGAAACGTTTACTGCATGTGACGCCTAAAAACAAACAGGTAAAAACACTGAAGATGGAAAGACTACACCAGAAATATATACTGCAAGCAACTTCGAAGTAATTTCCAATTCTTCTATTTTTACCATTGTGATCCCACAAAATGGCTCTGAATCTGGCGGATCAAAAACTATAAATCCACAGAGAGGTCGTAAATATAAATGCACAACTAATGTACATTGATTACATATCAGATAGTAATAATAGTTACATATTAGATAACAACTTCTATCGATTGTGAAGAAGTTACAATTTCAGATGAATGGTTAGGATCTAAATCTTCTTATGATGAAGAAGTGGAAGTAGTTTAAAAAACAGCAACCACGAAGAAAAAAATAAATAAAAAGACAATATCTTAAAAGCAAAATACATGTTTGGATGATATTAATGAAGAACAACACTTTCTTCACAAAAGAAAAGGGCTTGAGAACAAAAAAAATTGATAAGAGAAGAGAACGGTAACAAAAAAGATTTGCTGGACAGGAATATGTGCGAAGTGGTGGTAAAATTATCAAAAGTAAATCTACTCGTATTCAACCTATGCATTGGAAAACAAAATTGAAATAACTGAAAATATTGAACCTGAAAATAGACAGAAGGTATTTGATCATTTTTGGGGACTCTCGGGAGATCGTCGTAAAGACTTGTTAGTAAGTAGGTACATATATCGCAGAAAGAAGAGATCAAGCGTAAAGAATTTCTGAAAAAACTATTATTAGTATTGTAGGTAGTTCTAATTTGCATTTCCAAGTAATAATACTGTAAGACTGCTGAAGAAGGCTGATCTGAAACTTAAACACTTGATGTGGTTGATTAAAATTTGGTTTAATTAGGTAATGAATAGGTAGGTCCCAGAAACCCATTCCAACTTTGAATTATTTGTAACTTTCAATTTTGTTCTTCATTAAAATTGTATCTTACCTACCTATATGTACTGATTTTGAAATGTCTAATAAATACTATGTATAAAAGCCTCTGTTATTTATAACGGCAGCTTATATGTTCTTTATAAAATCAGCTATCCACTTAGTGGGAGATTTGACTGCAATATTCGTATATTGAAGGCTCATATAGGTGTCATTAACATAGGGTTAGACACAGGCCTAAAACCTCCACCAACCTGCACTAAAGCAGCGTGGCGGAGTATGCTCTAATTCGTCCCTCTTCAGATGGAGGCCCATACTCAGTAGTACTGAGTTTGTGCACTGAAACCTAAATTCTGTGTTACTTGTTCAAAACAGGCCTACACTTACCTTATTTAATTTGTACTATGGTTAAAATTGCCTGGCAGAAAAGTTTTTTGGTTTTTAATTCGATCATTTTACCTATATGTCAAACATCTGTTACTTCTGGATGCATCATTTTGCTTCAAACACAATTATAAAATACTGGTGTTTAGTTAATTTTACGTGTTTTATAATAAAATTTTGTTGTCGGTAAGTAATTTTTACCTGTTTGTGATTTTAATTAAAATTTTACTAACCGACAGTATTTCTTAAAGTATTGAAAAAAATTCATAATCTTTAAATGCCAGTTTATAAAACTTTTAAACTGCATTCAAAATTCGTTAGAATCGAGTAAAAGTTGTCAAAATTGTCATGGTAAGAAGATGGCATTACAGAAAGCGAAGTAGAAAAAATGCCTGAGTGTCGTGGAACACTCGGTTGGAACAAAGTTCTTATCGCAGTATATTATTATTGATAAGTATTATAATTATTAATTAACAAATACAAATGAATTAATTACTAGCATCTGAGAGCAATTAAATGAAACGCAGAAATAACTAATGAATTGAAGGATTAGGAAATTTCGTAATTCATATATTTTTTCGAGTTGTGAATATAAACATTTTATTGTGCATCATTCAATTCAGCTAATTCATTTGTTCATTCGTTCATCTTATTTATAAGTCGATATGTGCTTGATCTTATAGTATTTAAAATATATTCTTTAGGTATAAAAAAATCAATGAATTAATAGAATGTGTATAATATATAATGTATTACTCTCAATTCTAAAAAACTTAAAATTCGAAGGATCGAAACCACCTAGTTTCGATCTGACAATATGATCGGCCGAATATAACTTTTCGAAGCTGTCGAACTCCGGAAAATTTATGAAAAGACTATTCATAAGACATCATTATTCAAATTGGAAGGTTCGTCTCAATTGTCTGTCTGTTGTACGTGACTTCACTCGGTTTACTAAGCATAGGATATATAGAACAGCTAGATCATTAGCTAGATCAAACAGAGTACTTCTAGTACTTATAACCAGACAGGAAATGTTCAACTGAATTTTGAATACAGGCATTTTGGCATAATATCTACATAACGAATTTTGTTTTAAATTAATATTCATATATAATTATTTTTTTAAATAGGATCAAATAGAAACTCTTAGTCACGAGTAAATTGTTTTACTTACAAAAACTAAATATTTAAAAATAATAATAAATATTGGTGGACAATTAATTTACACAACACCATCTAGCCCCAAATTAAGCATAGCTTGGAACCAGACAATTTATACCCATTTTCATTTATAATATTCAAACATCTAAGTTCACTGTCTCGATACGTTCATCACACAAATGTTTATCCTGGGAAGGAATCGAACCATCAACGTACCTCGCAGAATAATAATAAAGCCGGACATTTCAAACAGCATCATCTGTCCACAGTAAGCAGAACCTGTGATATGGGTACCACATAAGTGATACACTACTTAATTACTTCTGTATTAATTTTTTTATCGCACGGTACAGACTTGGCAGATCCCCATCTCACGACCCTTTCTTTAGTGTAGACGGTTACCAATAGGGTGACACGAATTAATTAATTTGGTGGACGAATTAACGAATGAATTAGATGAATTGAATGATGTCCAATAAAATGTTTATTTTCACAACTCGAAAAAATATATTTATTACAATTTTATTACAAGCGTTTTATTTTATAGCGCTAGTAATTCATTCATTTGTATTTGTTAATCAATAATATAATACGTTTATCAATTATATTATATACTACGATTTGAACTTCGTTCCAACCAAGTGTTCCACGACACTCACGCATTTTATTTAACACATACATTGAAATACCCAGACCCAAGACAAATACTTGCAGATCATTCAAACAATTGTTCCGCGACAGAAATCGAACCCGCAACCTTCTGTCCATCGTTAATGAAGGCACCAACTGGGGTATTGAACTACCAACTGGGGTATGGGGCCAGACAAATATAGTCATAATATAACGGCTATATTTGTCAAATAATTGGTGTTATATATAATAATAGGTGTTTCCTATTTGTCTTCTTAGTAAAGTGAACTATCTATCAAGTAACGACTGTGAAAAGGGTGTCTGACTGACAGTATTGAAATGATTGGTATTTTATTCAGTACTCGTCTTAAAGCTGAGGAAAGTTTTGCTTTACAAAGGCATGTAAAGTTCTAGAAGGCGGCGTTCTAACACTCATCATAAATGTATTTTAGCATTATTATTATAATTATTATGTAGGTACTAACTTGTAATTATTATGTATTATTATTTTGTATTATGTAAGTGCGCACCGTAAACTTGAGCAGCAACGAGCGCTCAAACTCAAACTCACCCTGATGAAGATTATCTAAATGAATCGAAACAGTGTCGGTGCCTCCATCGACAAAAAAAAATAAAAAAACTAATAATAATAATACGTGAGTAAAGCCCGTGTTTATTAAAATGTATAGTACAACTCACGAAAATTTTGAAAGTGAAGTACTAACATAGTTACAGAAATCTGAAGAGTAGTATAAAATACATGTGAAACAGTTGAACTATCTAAGGATCGTTTAAAACGATATATAGACAGCTCAACCGATCCAGATCACTGCCAGAGGGCAGCGTCCCTAAGACACTGGCGGCATTGCCATGTTGAATGGCAATGCTAATACACTGGGCCAGATATGATCCAGCTCTTGAGTCACGCGATGTTTTTACCAGACGTGAAATAATTTTGAAAACACTTTTTTTTTTATATATGTATATTTTTTTATCAAGTGTGTAGAATAGAAAAGCTATAAACCATACATCGGGACATAATCAGGAAAGAATCTACTCTTAGATATATTTTATTTGATCCGTTTCGAACGATGTAACTACCGACATTATTTTTGTCTATCAGTTTCGAAAGCCTCAATAACAGACGATATGAAAATTTGAATTCAATTTAAACAAAACAACTGCCAACTTGGCTGAATTCAACAAAAAAAGACGTTATCTTTCCTATAAATCGAAATCGGGTTGCGTAGCCATTTACTTTTAAACAGGAATCTGCATCTTCCTGTAAAAAATAAGTGGTTACATAATAGGTACCAGCCTTTTTAGAGTTATTCTGTTAAACATGGAATCAGACATAAGCGCACGTACTAGCTGAAATCGCGTTTATTAAGATTTAAATACATTTATACTCAAAAAGACACAAGACATGAGAAAAACATTAGTTTCCATACAAACATTGACACCCCATTTTACCTCTTTTTAAGGATTATTTTGAAAAATCATGTAACACGTGCACATTTATTTTCCATTATAATTATTTAAATGAAGTTGCTAGCAAATTGCAGTACGCGTTAAAAAGTTTCATAAATATTTTTTTACCCTTTTTCACCCTCTAAGTGGTTGTGTTTCAAGAAATCCTGCCTTAGTGGGTTGTTTTGCTATAAAAGAAAGCTACCTTCTAAATTTCAGCTTTATAGCTTCATCAGTTTCGGCTCGGCGATGATGAATCAGTCAGTCAGGTTAAGCTCTTTTATAGGTGTAGATAAAATAGGTAGGTAGGTACTTATTCAATGCATTCAGTGATTATCAAAAATATATTGCATTCATTTTTTTTAATAAATTGAATATGTTTACATTTTATACGTTAGAAAAATAAATTTACATTCTTCAGAACAGCACGGTTTATACCGCACGGACTATTTCGCTAACACGCTATGCTTATGCGGAGCCCTAAACAAAGAATCTTGCCGTGTAATCAAACCATGTCATTTACCAAAGTACCCCGAAATTACTCCTAAAAGCCCCTTTACATCCCCCATAGTATGTTGCACTAATCAGTAACCCTCTTTAATAAAAGCAGTGATTCGCCACGGTGTGCTGCCATCTGGCTCACCCTAGGCGCATTTAAATCACAAACTAGACATGGTGCACCGAAAAATAACGGTCACAGATAGAAACGAAATAAACTGGCGTCACAGCTCAATTAACCTTCTGCGCTGTATGTCGTGGGTTCGATTCCCATCCAGGCCAATCATTTGTGTGATAAACATAGATGTTCTGTGGCTGGATGTCATTAAGGATCATAAGTATGTAGGTATATGAGACTAGATGGTATTGTGTAATTTGTTTGTACCTACACCAATTTTTTTTTATTGATCAATAACATCTTTCCTCTCACTTTCCTGAAATCTATGGAAGTGGTTTTGTGAAAAGGGACGGAAGTTTGTGACATGAAGCTGAGGAAGCGCGCGCCATTTTATTTGACCAATAAGTGCGCTCGATGGTAGAGTTGGCCGTCAAACAAAAGTGTGTGCGAGTGTGTGACAAGAAAGAGAAAGGGAAAAGGAGAAGGGGAGCGCATCAGCTGTGCGCTTTACTTTCAGTGTTGTATATAAAGTGAGCTGTTATATAAACTTATTTAGGATATATTGTTAATGATGCTTATTATTGGAATACTAACACTAATTTGTATGAGTTAGTGACATAGTCATTAGGTCATAAAAAGCCAGGGTCCTAAAATTTTTTCAAAAATATTGCTACGAAGCACGGAAGCACTCAGGTGATTATGCCACTTCGGTCATCCATCGGGGAACTGACCTTGTAGAGCGTTGGTTAGCTTTGTTGATCTGTTAGGAACGATTGAATTGCGCGAGAAGCATAACAAGTCATTGTAATGAATTTAGATAAAATAAATAAATAAATAAACAACTTACAAAGTGATTTTGATTTTGATATTTTGTCGCTGAATGTATCATCACTTTCCGTGCCATATAAATAACTATATTAGGTCAGCGGCTTTGCACGCGTGGTACCTAGGTACATAAAAAAGCATATGATACATACTAGATACTAGAAACCCTTGATACAATATATCTCCATACTAAATTTCGTATAGTCGTTAAAACGTAACAAACAGACAGACAGAAAGATAGACGGAGACACTTTCAAATTTATATATTAGAATGGGTGAGTCTCGAGCTCCACTTCCGCCTCTATCATAGGCTCATACATCTATGCTCTATGTACAGTACCAAATGTTCTGTGTAATTGTGATTTGTATCAGAGGGAGATGTGTTACAATTAATTAGGTTTTCTATAGACCGTACCATTAACTTTGATTGTAAATTCCATGTATAAAAATACGGGGCAGGCGTAGGATTTTTCTTAATATAGATATTTTACATAGAAATATAAACGAAAACTAAAAATATTTTTTCAATTGTAACCAACGCTCACTTACCACTATTTTACAAAGAGTAGAAAATAATAATGAGTATGTAAACCTATTTGCTATTAAATTTTAACGACATTCTAAATTCAAACTGGAATTGGTGCTTTTTTATGAGTAGGTTAATCTGGCAAAAGAGTATGTATAGTTTAGATCAATCTGAATCTATAATAGTCCAATTTAAAAATATGCAAGTCCATTTCAATAACCACTAAAATATACACCTTACACAATAGCTGGCTTGTCAAAAACACAGATTGTTCTGGTGGTGCTGCTTCTGTTCTTTCGCCGTAGTTAAAATTTTGTAAATATCGAACGATCTTAATTTCCTCACACCAAAGTCCAAACTCGAGTAACATTTTAAGATGACAGTTTTAAAAGTTGTTTCAACAGTTTTTTATTGCATTGTGCTATGCACTAATTCACATAGCGACTAAAATAAGCTAAGACACGTCAAGCACACATTAGTTTAGAAAAATTAAGAAGTGTTATTCTAATTCAGTCTTTGGTACATACAAAATATGATCGCATTTTATGAAACTTTAATTAGTCTGACAAATCAACAAAATCTGGGCCAATATTTAGGCGATATTTGATAATTACCGAGTTAGCTTAATAAACATCAAATTATTGTACATTTGGGCATAGCGATTAATGCAGATTATTATGTAGTTAAATACCTACACGAGATAATCATTGGCTGTTACTGATGCTGATATATATTTGGCTTGCGGCTTCACACTCGTGGTTCCTCATAAAAAGTTGTTTGCTATTCCACTAGTACAGAATATAACTCACGAGCCAAACACTATATTTCATCTCAGCGCGGTGCCAATGCATCCTGCCCTATCTCTGGCAACTCCATATCTTCACACTCCGTGGCTTGCGAACTAAAACTACGGTTTTCTGTTATGCGGCTGACGTTATATTATGGCCTTAGTTTTGTCTTTAATTTATTATATACCTACTAGCTAAAATGGAAATTATGTAATAATTTGAGACTAAATCGATGATACAGTTTATAACTTGATCATTATTATTTTCTGGTGGAATTATTTTATAATTGTAGTAAGGGAAACCGTTTCTTCGTGAAAACGAGTACTACGATGTTTGATCGACATTGAACTGCTTCTTACTGGGCAAGATGGGAAAATTAATTATTTATTTTTATTTTTTTATTTTGGAAAAAACAAACAGAACAATGAAACTTAATACGTGCGTTAGCCAAAACCGCTAGTAAGTTAATTGTATTTTTACTGTACCCAATGTGACTTTCCAAGTGTATTGTGTGTGTATTGTTGAAACAAATAATGTTGAATTTGTAATTCTGAGGTAACAACTTTTAAAACTATCATGATTTTCATAACATAATTTTCACTATTAACGCGATATTCAGTTTCACGGACAGTGAAATTCATCATTCGTTATAATTCATTTATTTCCACTTTTCACATGTTGCATGTACTTAGCAACATGTCATAACAATTATTTGGGATCTTATGCAGAATGTGTTTTACAGAATATAAATTTATCAGCCAAAGCCTCGTCAATGTTATAGTAACTCTTATGTAATAAAAATCTTTTTTACAATATTAAATTAAGGGTCAGATTTAGATTAAACGTCAGTAGGAAATTTGTTATAAAATATATAAAGTACGCATATATAAATATACGCTTCTATAACAAATTTAAAAACGTAATAAAACAGAAACAGTGTATTAAAGCATATTACAAAATATCAAATTATTTAGATGACATAAATGCTTGGAATGAATCAGCTCCAACTCGACTCGGCATCCGTAACAAAATTGGCAAGGATTCATACACAAAAGTGTTAAGTTACTTAACCTAACACCAGAGTTTCTTGTCGGATATAACTTGAACTGGGTAAGGAAGAACCGACACCTACTTGTAGATTCACTAGCATGTAAGAAGACGATTCAAAGTTGTGATTTTATTGAATAAAGAATATTTTGACTATGACTTTATTAAATAATTTAATTCAATTCAATATATCTTTATTCAATAAAATCACAAGGACCACTTTGAATTGTCTTTTTACATGCTAGTGAATCTAGGTGCCGGTTTCTCCTAACCCCAGTTCAAGAAGAATCCGGCAAGAAACTTGTCTGGTCTTAACACTTTTTTGTATGATCCTTGACAATTTTGTTACGGATGCCGAGTCGAGTTGGAGTAGATTCATCCCAAGCTTTTTTGTGATCTAAATAATCAGATATTTTATAATATGCTTTAATAGACAGTTTCTGTTTAATTGCGTTTTTAAATTTCCCAATCGACAAATCTAACACGTCGCTTGGGACCTTGTTATAGAAGTGTACACATTGCCCTATAAAATACTTATTAACTTTAGCGAGCCTAACAGTGGGAACAGCGAGGTTTATTTTTATTTCTAGTGTTAATACTATGATTATCGCAATTTTTTTCAAATAAATGAACATTTTTGTGCACATACATAAAATTTTCGTATACTGACAACTGGCACTGGCATAATATTTTTTTTTTCATAATAAAATTTCTTTAAACTTATTTCTATGTGATTATCTGGGGCCCATGTTATAATATGCACGAACAGCCCTTTTCTGCAACACAAATATGGTGTTAATATCAGCAGCACTCCCCCACAACAGAATGCCATACGACATAATACTATGAAAGTAGCTGAAGTAAACGAGTCTAGCGGTATCTACGTCGGTAAAATGACGGATCTTTATAACAGAGTATGCCGCAAAGCTGAGTCTCTTGGACAATTTATCTATGCGCGTGCCCCATTGCAGCTTATTATCTAAAGTAATGCCTAAGAACACTGTGGTGTCGACGAGATCTATCTTTTCGTTTTTAATTTTTACATTAGCTTTTACCTGTTTAACGTTGGGCAGTATAAAACGAATGCATTTAGTTTTTTTCTCGTTAAGTAATAAGTTGTTTACATTAAACCATGTTACAACATTAGAGATTGCATTGATTACATCGTCAAGATTAGTAAGTCGTCGCTTTAATTTAAATAAAAGTGACGTGTCATCAGCAAACAGTACAATCTCGTGATCATCCTTTACAAGTTTAGGTAGATCATTTATATAAATTAAAAACATGGACATGTTTTACATGGACATAATGGACACACACATAAAACTTTTCAATGTTTTAGTCAGTCTAGTCTTAGGAGTCAGAACATTTCCTTTATTTCTTGATTTCCTTTATTGACATGATGATATTTTCCCTGATGCCGTTATCAGAAAATAAAAAAACCTAAAAAAAACTAAATCAATACTAGATTACAGACAGTAGTATATACATTTCAAATATGTCAGTTAATTGTCTGAGGGCAAAGCAACATGTGGCCTTGCATTGTTATCATTATAGTCATTTATATTATTATACGATTTCTTTAAAAGACTAGCCTTTACGGGAGCTTTAAATTTCTTAATAGGTTAAAACCTATGGATGTATAATTTGCTTCTGTTTCTAGTATTGATACAATTTTGCTGAAACCCATCTGTATTTTTATGTGTTAAAAAATCATTTTTAATAATTGTGAAGTTATGAATACCTCTTTTTGAAGAACAGATATTTCTTGAATATCAGCTGCTTTCCCCCAGAGAATGATGCCATATGAGATAAAACTATTATGGAAGTAGCTGAATACCTTTTAAGCAAAAGATGGCAGATTCCTGGAAAACATTTATATAAATAGCGACCTTACTATAAAGCAAAGTAGTGCAATTTTAGCTCGCACAAGTACTTAGTGCCTGACATTATGCCTGATATTTACCTAGATTGTTCTAGGTAATTAAAGTTTTCACTATAAAAAAATAGTAAATCTTAAGTCTTTAGTGAACATTTTCTGATATTTCGTCAACTACGTGACGGTCGCAGTTTCTCAAATACCTATAACTAAACTTCATTGCGGCCTGGCTCTATTTGCCGGGGACATAGTTTGAGCGTTATTGTTATCGTTTCTAGTTTTAGCTGGAATCGGTTAATTTAGGTAAGTTTATCTTGAGACTAGAGTCTGCCTGTGGTTTTACTTGAGGTTTTAGTGTAGGCAGACCAGGTGACCTCTACACTATAGGTACGAAGTTAGGCATACATTGGTGCACCCAGTCTGTTGGGCAATTTCGTAGAAAACAGCCGTTCCAGGTGCGGTAGAGGTATGTTATAGAATGAGACTCACTATCTAGGTAATATCAGACATAATGTCAGGCTCTTAGTGACTGACATTATGCCTTGTGCGAGCTAAAATTGCACTACTTTGCTCTGTAGAAAGGTCCCTATTTATATAAATATATTTTCCAGGAATCCGCCGTCTTCTACTTAAAAGGTAGCTACTTCCATAATAGTGTTAGCTGATATGGCATCATTCTCTGGGAGAAAGCAGCTGATATTCAAGAAATATCCGTTCTTCAAAAAGAGGTATTCATAATTTCACAATACAAAATATAAAAAATTGTTATATACTCATAAAAATACGGATTAGTTTCAGCAAAATTGTGTCAATACTAGAAACAGAAACTAACCATACATCCTTAGGTTTCGACCTATTTAGAAATTTAAAGCTTACATAAAGGGTAGTGTTTTAAAGAAATCGTATCACTACATAGTATAATACAAAGTCGCTTCCCGCTGTCTGTCTGTCCCTATATCTTCTGGCTGGTTTAGATCTTTAAAACTACGCAACGGATATTGATGCGGTTTTTTTAATAGATAGAATGATTCACGAGGAAGGTTTATATGTATAATACATGCATAATATGGTAGAGAAACACTGATAATTTTAGAGGTTTCTAATCACATTAGACATTCTGTATTATATTTAGTATCAGCATTGCCCCCGTGCGTAGCCGGGGCGGGTCGCTAGTTATAATATAAATGACTATAAGGATAAGATTACAAGGCCACATGTTTCTTTGCCCTCGATAATTAACTGATTTAAAATGTATATACTACTGTAATCTAGTATTAGGTTTTCGTAGTTAAGCTAGTTATAAGATGAATCATACAAAAAAGCGCTTAGACCGGACCGAGTTTCTTGCCAGTTCTCAGACTTGGGGGTTAGGAGGAATTGGCACCTAAATTCATGTATGTAAGACGTTTCCAAGTGATTTTTGTGATTGTATTGATTAAGATATGGTGGTATCTATGGTGTAGGTAAACTAGCAAAACATTGCAGTGTTTAAACATTAGCATTAACTATGTTCAAAGTACTCAATTCAAATTCTTATCGATTTTATTTAATACAATCATAAGGATACCATTGAATCGTACTTAGTAGTTACATTGTTATACCGAAACTTATTTATAGATTTCAATAGTAGGGGACTGACAAATAATTGACTATTTGTGCCTATGTTAAACTGATAGGTCAAAAAGATTATAATATCTGAACATCGGAAATAATTTTTGAAAATCTGTTTTTCAAACCTCATAAATGTAGTGTATTCATACCTTAGCAATAATTTATCAAAGGTGTTAAAAAATCAAATAAAATATTTATATCAAATTATGCATAATTCTATTTGCGTTTTATTCGTGTCCCACATCGGCCGAAATAAAAATATTTTTACCTTACATCATAATATTTTCGTCGTTCGGCCCTATCATCAATTTTTTACGACACGCGTTTACGAGCTAGTGATAAAAGATGGCACCTTGGGTTTGGGGTATGAATATAATAGAGTATAATTATTGTGAAGTTATCTAGCGGAAGTTTTATTAACTAACGTCTACCCGCGACTTTGCCCGCGTAGATAAAATTAACCCATAAAACTACTCGCTGAGTTTCCTTTGGAGAGTTTTCCCTCAAGGCATCTCCCTTGAGGGAAAACTCTTCGGAGCGACAAGTCCAATAAGCTCATATGTTTGTTCTAGGTAAAGTTTATATAAAATTCCAAGTTTCATACAAATGGGTTAGCCAAGCTGCTGTCCGCGGCTTTGCTCGCTTCTTTTTCGTGTTGATGATTTAGTCGCTATATGTTTTCAAAAAGAAGGTTGCCATCCCAATAGCACTAACTGTGGCCGATTTCAGGTCCCTTGTGAAAATGTTCGGACACAGAGAACACACGAGTAGATGCGATATAGATTGTGTTTTTCCGCGTTGTCGCCAAGAGACCTGTTGGCAAGCCGATGCTACGGTTTAAGGACAGTGCTAAACGTGAATTGATCACTTTTGAAATCGATCTGGCTAAGTGGGAAGAATCAAATTAAATCAAATCAAAATATTGTTTATTCAATAAAAGCCTAACCACTTTGAATTGTATTCTACATGCTAGTGAATCCATGTGCTGGTTCCTCCTAACCCTAATAATAGAAGAATCCGGCAAAAAATTCGTCCTAATACTTTTTTGTATGATTCTTGCAAATTTTGTTACGGATGCCAAGTCAATTTGGAGCAGATTCATCCCAAGGTTTTTGTCATCTAAATAATCTGTTATTTTATTATATGCTTTTTGAGACAGTTTATGTTTTATTACTTTTTTAAATTTGCCAATCATCAAACCTCGCACGTCACGTCCTATCGTATAACACGCCGCTTAGAACTAGAAGCACCGCTCGGTCGAGTGTAGGTATGAACCAAACGCCCGAAGCTGCGGTTCTTCTCGTTCTTCTTATCATGTTACTAGTTATATGAAACCAGTGTGGTGAAAGGATTCCAGTGTACGTTAGAGGGTCCGTATCGTATAGTGTACACATTCTTTGAGCAGAAAACACGCCACATGCACGGTCAGATTTGAATCCAACTTTATGTTCGGAAGACCACTCCCACTTGACTATTAGTGCAGTCATATTAGGTGTTTCATCTCAGAACGAGAAATAATAAGCTGAAAACTCGTATACACCTTTATTTTTTTGTTCTAAAAGTTGTCTCAAAAGTCTCCCAAATCTGCTGTCTGCGTCGTAAGTTATTCTAGGTCACAAAACTCATGATGATGATGATGATGATTACATTATGATGTAAACATGTATTATAAAAATTGTAGAGCATTAAATTTGGGACAAATTTGTTTAACATTTTTTTCATACGCCCAAGCGTTTTTAAGATAGAGGACAGAGAGCCCGCTCGCTCGCTAGAGGGCAGAGAGCGCCTGCAGTGCATTGTTGCATTGCATAGAGCTCTAGTACTGAGCAGAATTACTATTTCAACAGCCATCAACGTTTAAAATATACGCATCAACGCAAATTTAATGCTATCTAACTTTTTCTCGGAAGAAAAAGGGAGTAAGAACATCGAAGCCTTAAAGCTCTACTAACTCTATTTCGTAAGAGCTATAGTCTGATAACAGTGAACCCCTTATAGACTGATCAAATTACGTGATTGTTCTCCCTAAACCCTGAGGATACAACAATAATAATAAGCTTCGGAGCCGAACCAATTTATAACAATAACAATCTGACAAGTTTAATTAAGATTCACTATGAATTCCACCACCTTTATCGTTCGCTTGGAACTACTTCCAACCCGATTCTAACCTACAAATCTAGAATTCATAGGCTAAGTGGCATACGTTGTATTGTAAGCTATTTTGAGTCTTATTTCAACGTTGATACGGTTCTGATCACGAATTATGTACTAAGTTAATTAATTAAAGGCTACAGTTTTATACGCTATTTTGAGTCTTATTACAACCTAGATCAATATCTTGTTACGAATTATTTTCAAATCTGACTAAATATATGTTGATTTGATAATTTTTGCATTATCACGAACACTACGAAATTTATAATCAATAATTACGTTTTTTAAAACCAAAAAGAAAACCGACTTCTTTGAATGAAATTTGAGCCCATAAACTGACGTTATAACTGAGTTAAGAACCTCCTGCTTTTTTTGAAGTCGGTAGAGTTTTTATTTGTCGCTTTTTAGTATTTCATCTTGTTTTAAAGTTCGTAAACAACACTGGAAAGTCACAAGAAAGCAGTGTATCGAAATTTCGTTTACCTGGATAATATATTTTTTCCAGCTAATTTGATTACTACTAAGCCGATTTTAATAGAATTTCTATAGGACCAATCGAGGAGTACATTATATGCTTTCCTTTTGCACATGAAAAAATAACTTTTTAAATCTGTTCATAAATGAAGGAGTTGTAAGGTAAAAAAATTATATAGTGCACATACGTTTCAAATAGAAAACCACAAACTAGCTGACCACTAATAAAGAATTTCAATGCAGAACTTTATAATTAATTAATAAAGCTATTAGTAATTTCCTCTCATTTGGAACATCACTTTGAAACGTCTTACATATTAGGTGTTTTTAGGTGCCAATTCCTCCTAACCCCTAACCCAAGTCCGAGAAGAATTCACAAAATTTAAAATTTATATTATAACACGCAAGACTCTTCACAAGACTTTTTTTTTATAATCCCGAACATTTCACACAGCATCATCTGGCCCCAAAGTAAGCAGAGCTTGTGTTATGGGTACCACATGACTGATATACTACTTATATACTTTTTTTTGTAAATATATACATATTATACATATAAACACCCAGACCCGAGACAAATACTTGCAGATAATACAAACATTTGTCCCGCGGCGGGAATCGAACCTGCAACCTTCTGCGTCTCAGCTGGACCTTAGCCCACTGCGCTACAGAGGTCGTCAAAATAATATAACGAATATATCGATATATATATAACGATAATATAGACTACCCTATAAGTTATTGATATTCCTAATAGGTAGTTTAGTTGCATTTTCAGGATGCTAATTAAAAATTACAGTTAAAACAGATAGATAGATAAACGTTTTATTGTCCACAAAGAACACAAAAAAAAACAGGTTTATTTATTTGCAATACAGTTGTACACGTCTGCATTTGACTTGGCTATTGACAACACATTTTTCAAAAAATCAGACTAGCATCTTATTACATACAAAAGCGGTAACCATTCTACGCAGATAGATTATTTTCTTCTAAATAGAAACCATATTAACACAGTAAAAGACTGCAAAGTCATACCAGGTGAAAGTTTGGTCTCCCAACATCGATTACTGGTCTTAGAAGTAAAATAAAAAATTAAAAAAGCGACGAACAAGGCGAAGCCCCCTCCCAAAATCAAATGGCACCAATTGGAAAATAAGGAGTGTGCGGAAGAATTTCGGAAACGAGTTGTAGATAGAATGATAGAAATGACGGATTTAGAGGATATGTCAGTGAATGAGTGTTGGAATGAAATGGCGACGTGTATTCGGTATGTGGCAAGGAATGTGTTTGCGGAAACAAAAGGCGTGGTATACGTGGTGGTGGAATGATGAAGTACAGAAGGTTTTGAAAGATAAAAAGTGCGCATTTAAAGAATGGAAGAACGTTGACAGTGGTGATGATGTACTGAAATAGATGAAAAGAAGTGTATACATGGAGTGTTAAAGAAAGGCTAAGAAAGCAGTCGCTGTCGCAAGGGCTAAGGTGCAAGACAAGCTTTACCACTCATTAGAAAGCCTCAACGGACAGAAATACTTATATAGAATAGCCAAAGAAAGAGAAAAGAATGTAAGGGATATTGTGCATGTAAAATGTATTAAAGACGAAGCGGGAAAGATTTTGACGAATGATGAGGACATAAAAGAAAGATGGAGAAGGTATTTTGAAAAGTTGATGAATGAAGAGAATGCGTGGAGTGGAGTGTTAGAAAAAGTGCCAGTAAATACAGGTGTTGTGAAAGATATTTGTATCGATGAAGTCAAGAAAGCCGTGCAATATATGAAGAATGGTAAATCAGTTGGTCCTGATGGAATTCCAGTGGAAGTATTGAAGTTTTTGAAAGCGGATGGATGGAAGTGGCTGACCTTATTCTTTAATAAGTTGTTGCAAGAAGAGGCGATCCCGGACGAATGGTGTAACAGTTCTCTGGTGGCCATCTTTAAAAACAAGGGTGATGTACAGGACTGCAATAACTATCGAGGAATTAAGCTCATGTCACATAGTATGAAAGTTTGGGAAAAAGTGATAGCGAGAAGAATGAGAGAAGAGAGTGAGGTATCCCAGAACCAACTCGGATTTATGCCTGGAAGAGGAACAACAGGCACCATATTCGCCATCCGCCAACTGTGCGAGAAGTACCGGCACGTGCACAGGAACTTGCACATGGTGTTTATTGATCTCGAGAAGGCATACGACAGGGTTCCCCGAAAGGTTCTGTGGTGGGCAATGGAAGAGAAAGGAGTGCCTGTAAAGTATCTGCAGCTTGTAAGGGCCATGTACAGTCGACCTTGTACCCATGTTTGGTCCGAAGCTGGCGTCACTGGTGAGTTCAATGTGGCTGTAGGTTTGCACCAGGGGTCGGCTTTAAGCCCTTATTTGTTCCTCCTGAAAATGGATGCTGTGACATCGGACATACAGGAGGAGGCACCCTGGTGCATGCTTTTTGCTGACGATATTGTTCTCATCGGAGAAGACGCAACCGAGGTCCAGAACAATCTGGGAAAATGGCAGGGCAAATTGGAGAGTGTCGGGCTGAAGATAAGCAGGACAAAAACTAAGCACATGTTCTGCGACTTCGGTGGTCCATCCAGTTTTGCCCATGTTGCTTTAGATGGTGTACACCTACCAGTCTGTTCCGAGTTTCGGTACCTCGGTTCAGTAGTACAGAATGATGGTGAGATAGAGAAGGATGTAAGAAGTCGAATAAATGCGGGATGGATGAAATGGCGACAGGTCTCAGGAACAATTTGCGATCCACATATGCCCCTTAAGCTTAAGGGGAAAATATATAAAACGATCGTAAGACCTGTTGTATTGTATGGATCTGAGTGTTGGGCAACAAAAGGGACGGATGAACAAAAGGTGCACGTGGCTGAGATGCGAATGCTGAGATGGATGTGTGGAGTGACGCGAATGGACAGAGTAAGTAAAGTAATGAGTACATAAGAGGAAGTGTGAAAGTGGCGCCAGTGAATGAAAAGATGAGAAGCAACAGGCTATCATGGTATGGGCATGTAATGAGAAGGGAAGAATGGCATGTAACTAGGAGAGTGCTTGGTATGGATGTTGATGGATTTACGAGTACAGGTAGGCCAAAGAGAAGATGGATGGATTGTGTGAAGGATGACATGAGTAAGAAAGGAGTGAGTGTTGAAATGACGGCTGATAAAGGAGAATGGAAAAAGAACACATGTTGTGCCGACCCTACATAATGTGGGACAAGGGCAGGAAGATGATGATGACAGTTGTACAACAGGCGGCCTTATCGCTAAAAGTGATCTCTGCATGCATTATAACACAGAAATTACACAACGAAATATATATTGAGCCTTTTGGAGTATTAGCATTGCCATTCAACGTGACAATGCCGCCAGTGTCTTGGGAACGCTGCCCTCTGGCAGTGATCTGGATCAGTTGAGCTATCTATAGATCGTTTTACATGGTTCGTTATATTATTGTATATTATTTTGTACATTTCTGTAAATAAATGTAATGAAGAAAGATTATACCATTATTAGTACCCACCGCGAATATATCTGTAGATATATTCGCGATGTACCTTTATAGGTACATCGCGAATATATCTACAGATATTCATATAGTGTATTATGAACAATGAATTGATGACCTAAATCGAAATATTCATACCCAGCCGAGCACAAAATCTGTTCACGCCTGATTTATGCACTCCCGCGAGTTTTGTGGTCTATCTTGATAGATGGAGTGCAGGTGCGGACTTTAAAAAACATGCCAGACTTTTTGCATCTATTCCAGGTGATTTAGGTACCTATTGTGAGTATTTGAAACCATAGTGCGCTGTAATAAATAAATAAATAATGCCAGACATTAAACACAACATCGTCTAGCCCCAAAGTAAGCAGAGCTTGTGTTATGGGTACCACATGACTGATATCCTACTTACGTACTGTTTTTTTTGTAAATACATACTTAGTATACATAGAAACACCAAGACTCGAGACAAATACTTGCAGATTACACAAACATTTGACTCGCGGCGGGAATTGAACCCGCAACTTATTGCGTATCAGACGGGTGTTTGCATATTGCGCCACAGAGATCGTCAATAAGGTTTGCTTTTGTGTTGAGGCTGTTCATAAAGTATTTCATGTCCAGTATTAGTTAGAATTTCTTGATACAATCAATTAATATCAGAGTAAACTCATAACAGAAATTATTTTATTTATTATTATTATTAGGGGACCAGTGTTGACAAGATGTGTTTCCATCAACTGTTTGAATTTAGTATTATGTACTTTCGGTTTCTATTTATATACTAGCACTAGCCGTTACCCGCGAAATCGTTCGCGTATGCTTAGAACCTGTATTTAGAATAGTATAATTTAAAATTTCCTCGATGCCAACATAATTTATTTTTGTTACACTACACTATTATCCATATTATTGATTCCCGCCGCGGGACAAATGTTTGTATGATCTGCAAGTATTTGTCTCGGGTCTGGGTGTTTCTATGTAGCTATAATATGTATGTATTTACAAAAGAAAAAGTATAGAAGTAGTATATCAGTCATGTGGTCATAACACAAGCTCTGCTTACTTTGGGCCCAGATGACGCTGTGTGAAATCCGGCATTATTATTATTATAATTATATTGATGTGATAACGTCTTATAAATCGATGAACGCCGGATGCACGCACGAAAAAGCATGACTCATTGTCACGTTCCGCCTGAGCCGAGAGAGCAAGCGATAGAGAGGCACAATCGGCCTAAGGGTTCGGCTTGTGACGCCGAACGTTTTCTTATGACGTTATCACGTAAAATTATCGTTCGTAAACTGACTTTACAGACAACCACTTTTTTTTATTATATATATTTTAGTATTCTTCTTTTTATCGTGTCATTAGTTATTTCGAACTAGTGTGGTGAAAAGATTAAAGTGAGCTTCAGAGGTTTCTTACATGCACTTGGTACATGTCTCCAATTTTTTTAAGTTCTAGGACGTGCTGTTTCCATCCCCATTGTGAGAGTACTGGAACAGTGTACATACAGTTTCGATCGATAAAAAAATCTATTAGTCCATGGCCGGATTCAAAGCCCCGCCTTTTTTATTTATTTTTATTTATATATTAAATTCAAAAAAACAGATCCTAATAAACACAGAGCTTTAACTAAAATTAGTTCTAATCTATTTATTGATCTAGAATCGTTATCAAATATGTTATTATGACAAAAAAACATTGTTACATACATAAAAGTACACACATAAAAGTTATAATATCCTAAACTAAGAACCAACTATGGAAATTATTAACATCGTATAAGACTTTATTAGCGCGCCGCTTAAACCTACTGATACAGTTAATAAAGACATCTAGATTATGAGAAGTAGCTAACTCGTTATAAAGACGACACGACACACATATTTGAACCTATGGAATTTGTGTTTATGTTGACTGACGCGAGCAAACTAAGACAACCAACAGTTGAATCTAGATTGTGCTAACATAACATAACTAATAAGGTTAACATAATCTTTTCTTGTTGTCTCACTACCACTAGACAACCAGTGCTCTTTTCTTAGGTAAGTTATCACACTGAGTAAAACCTTATTTGACGTGGATATAATATAGACCCCAGATACTTCCAAACAATACATGCTAAATTCAGATATATATTTCTAAATTTTAGTGTACAAAGAAAAATATTGTATTGCAGATATTTTTTGTGAAAATTTGTAAATCTAGCTGAGAGCTATCAACCTTGGAGCCTACAATCTCTAGACATCATTCGGGCTATTCAAATAGTGAACCTCAATGAACCTGAGTGAGGTATTGAACCTCAATGTAATATATGAATCTTGAAGCTGAATTTGACAAAAAATTAATTGGTTTGCAAAACTACTTCATGCCATTATTTGCCCTGTATTTTGGTTTTCCAATCATAATGAAAGAGATATGAAAATGAAATGGAAAAAGAAAGAAATAAACGTCACGAATTTGCTAAATGAGCCAAAGTTTAAAGAAACTGTCGTGTCTTAAAATCATGAAAGAGGGTACGCTGAAGAGGAACAGGAAGAAGTAGCTGCATAATTATGAAATGAGATAAAATGATCTGAAAATTGATGAATATCTCACGCAGGTGATAACATCATCTCACCTAAAAACGGTACATTTCGAGTGACATGAGGATGTCATCTGTGTGAGATGTTCATCGGACTTTCAGAACATTGTAAGCTCTTTTCATGATTATGCAGGTCCTAAGTGAGAAAAATAAATCTGCATGTTGTAAAGCTACAAATAACGCCAGGCGTAATGAATAGAATAAAATAGACATTTATTTCGTACACACACAAAGAAAATAAGTACAGATATTAAAGAAAGACAGTAAAAATAAAACGAAATAATATAGGTATAGGTATAGGCATCCATAAAGTGATTGAGTACTCATGTGTGGGTACACATGAGTACTCAATCACTTTACCTACCTACTAACAAAAAGTCAAGTCAAGCCAAAAGATACTTTATTCAATACAATCACAAGGATCACTTTGAAACGTCCTACATTCTAGGTGAATTTAGGAGCCAATTCATCCTAACCCAAGCCCGAAAAGAATTGGCAAGAAACTCGTCTTGGTCCTAGCGCTTTTTTATATGATCCATCTTATAACTACCTTAACTAAGAAATACAAGAGAGTTTATACATTTCAAGTGTTAACTGTCGGACGGCAAAGCAACATGAGGCCATGCATTCTTATCAATAATATAGTCATCTATATTATAATAAGCTTTCTTCAAAATACTACCTTTTATGTATGCTTTAAATTTCTTAATATGTAGTTTAGTAGCATTTTCAGGAAGCTTATTATAGAAGCGCACCGTGTTCCCCATAAATGACTTATTAACTTTTTCTAGTCGAAACCTAGGGATGTATAATTTGTGTCTATTCCTAGTGTTGATTCTATGAAGGTCTCTATTTTTGAAAAAAGATCAATTGTTAACGTATACTAGGAATAAAAAAGGGCATAGCATCGAACCCTGAGGTACCCCTAAATCAATAATTGATCCCGAAGATCCTCTCACCACCCACGTCTACTTTCTGAACTCTATTGGATAGATAAGACTGTATGAGGTCATTCGCCCGGTTTTTAATGCCATAATATTTTAACTTTGTGATTAGGGTTGAATGACTCACACAGTCAAAGGCCTTAGATAGATCGCAGAATACCCCAACTGCATCCTGCGACTTCTCCCAGGCCTCAAATATATGCTTTAAGAGCGCTATACCTGCATCAGCTGGTGACCGACCTTTAGTAAATCCGTATTGATTACTATGTAGCAGGCCGTTAACGTTAAAGTGATATAATAACTGATTCAGAATTATTTTTTCAAAGATTTTACGTAACGCAGGTAATATCGATATCGGTCTATAATTAGCGAGATCACTTTCACTTCCAGACTTAAACATAGGAATGAGTTTACTGTGTTTCATGAGATCGGGAAAAACTCCCTCGTCGATACATCTATTAAAAATATAAGCTAAACATGGTACTATTCAGTTCCATTTTCACATCCAAAACTATTGTGGTCTCTGGCAGTTCAACATTTTGTGAGTGGGCAACAGCAGGTATTCATAAGAGTAGGCGTACCTTGTATGAATTGTACAGTGAAAAACGGTATAACTTTAGTGAAGAGTTTAAAGAAAAAGTAAAAAATTACTCAAGAATCTTTAAGAATGTTTGTCGCTTGGCTAAATCTCAGTATTTTAGCTCAAAAATTAGAAACAGTCAAGATAAAATAAAAGCAGCTTGGAAAATAATTAATAGTGAGACCGGAAAATCCAAAACTCATAATGTAATAGTGTATTATAATATAATGTCATAGTGTAATAAATTTAAATATTAACAATAATATAATTAAGCAAGATGTAGATGTAGCAAAGGCATTTGAAACTTTTTTTACTGATATTCCAGTCTCCACTACAAAGTCTTTAAACTCTTCTCATGTAATAGCAGTATCATTGTTAAAAGATAGTTTACCTGAATGTGTCACACAATTTTACTTTGAACATGTGGACAAAAACGATATTATCAAGGCATTCAAAATGATTAATGTAAAAAAGACCACTGATCTCTGGGGCATTTCTGTCAGTGTTACAAAACCACTAATTGACATTATTGCACCAGATCTAGCTTTCATATTTAATCAATGTATTGACAGTGGAGTATTTCCTGATTTGATGAAACATAGCAAGATCATACCTCTATTTAAATCAGGTATTCATTCCGATCCTAGTAACTTTAGGCCTATATCAGTACTTCCTACATTTAGTAAAATATTTGAAAAACTTATACTAAACCAATTACAACGGCATTTTAATACCAACAATTTACTAGACAGTAAACAATTCGGATTTACAAAGGGACGCTCAACGACTGATGCCGGTGTTGAGTTAATATCACATATTTTTGATATCTGGGAGGAATCACGCGATGCCTTAGGTATTTTTTGTGATCTGTCGAAAGCTTTTGATTGCGTTCACCATGAAACTCTAATCAGCAAACTACACCACTATGGTGTTAAGGGAGTTTCACTTAAGCTTCTCACATCCTACTTAACTGACCGAACACAACAAGTAGATGTAAATGGAAAGCGTTCTCCGGGGTCAATGGTAAAAATGGGTGTACCACAAGGATCAATACTCGGGCCATTCTTGTTTTTAATTTATATAAATGATCTACCTAAACTTGTAAAGGATGATCACGAGATTGTACTGTTTGCTGATGACACGTCACTTTTATTTAAATTAAAGCGACGACTTACTAATCTTGACGATGTAAACAATGCAATCTCTAAAGTTGTAACATGGTTTAATGTAAACAACTTATTACTTAACGAGAAAAAAACGAAATGCATTCGTTTTATACTGCCCAACGTTAAACAGGTGAAAGCTAATGTAAAAATTAATAACGAAAAGATAGATCTCGTCGACACCACAGTGTTCCTAGGCATTACTTTAGATAATAAGCTGCAATGGGGCCCGCACATAGATAAATTGTCGAAGAGACTCAGCTCTGCCGCATACGCTGTCAAAAAGATCCGTCATTTTACCGACGTAGATACCGCTAGACTCGTTTACTTCAGCTACTTTCATAGCATTATGTCTTATGGCATTTTGTTGTGGGGGAGTGCTGCTGATATTAACACCATATTTGTGTTGCAGAAGAGGGCTGTTCGTGCAATTTATAACATGGGGCCCCAGAGAATCACTTAGAGATAAGTTTAAAGAAGTTAATATTATGACAGTGCCTTGTCAGTATGTATACGAAAATTTAATGTATGTGCACAAAAATGTTCATTTATTCAAAAAAAAATGCGATAATCATAGTATTAACACTAGAAATAAAGATAAACTCGCTGTTCCCACTGTTAGGCTCGCTAAAGTTAATAAGTCTTTTATAGGGCAATGTGTACGCTTCTATAACAAGGTCCCAAGCGACGTGTTAGATTTGTCGATTGGCAAATTTAAAAACGTAATTAAACATAAACTGTCTATTAAAGCATATTATAAAATATCTGATTATTTAGAAGACAAAAAAGCTTAGGATGAATCTGCTCCAACTCGACTCGGCATCCGTAACAAAATTGTCAAGGATCATACAAAAAAGTGTTAAGACCAGACAAGTTTCTTGCCGGATTCTTCTTGAGCTGGGGTTAGGAGGAACCGGCACTTAGATTCACTAGCATGTAAGAAGACGATTCAAAGTGGTCCTTGTGATTGTAATGAATAAAGTTATTTTGAATTTTGAATTTTGAATTTTGCAATATCTAAGACAATGACACCTAGCACCTTTGTAGACATTCCCCAAAGATCTTCTGTATTTTTTATATTAATTAACTTGAATGCTTTTACAATACTAGCCTCGTTAATATAGCTAAAACTAAACTCATTCTTACATTTTGCAACTTTAGATTCTACAAAAAAGGAAGCTCTGGAGGCTGAAGAGTTTAACGATTTGGTCACTATTTTTGGTATATCTGAGAAAAAACTATTAAATGCATTCGCAACATCCTGTTCCTTTGTCAAAATTGTACCATTAATATTTAATTTGAACTGTATATTGCGAGCCCTTGATTTACCTGTTTCATTATTAATTAATTTCCAAGTTGCTTTTATTTTATTTGTAGAATTTTCTATTATTTTTCTGAAAAACAGTGATGTAGCCGCATGGACAAACTTTTTGAATACTTTTGAGTAGTTCTTAACATGTAAAATAAAACTGGATCGTCTAACATTGTCTCTCTGGAAGCAATGTATTCGTACAATGTATTCCTACTTCTATAGATACCTGGTGTAGCCCAGTCCGCAAATCTAGTACAATTTTTTGCTTTGCATGTTTTTACTCTAATTATTAAGTTCTTTAATTATTAAGTTAGACAATGTGGTAAAAAGATCATCTGGATCATCGATGCATGGTACGAGGGAAACTTTTGATGCGGCTCTCTGTGATAGGTCGGTAAGTAAAGTTCTGAGCTTAAACTTTACGATCACAAGAAAAGGTGGCGCAGTGACCGTAATGGTCAGAACTAAAATGTTTTAGTACACACTTATGAACTGGTGTGCAACTGCAATAAATGTTAACTAGACAAGTGGCTGTTGTTAGTGTCACTCTTGTCGGTTCATCAAAAAGAGGACTTATATTGAAACACATAAATAAGTTTAAAAGTCTTTCAGATCAATCGGAATATTTATATTAAAATCACCACAAACTATTATGATTTACTACGCCTACTAAGGTATATATTACCTTTTGTCAAATAAAAATTACTAATAAAATGATTAGTGTCTAAATTTAAATATAAATTTAAATGAGTGCTAAAGCACTCAACGATTTTGAGTAAGGGCAAGCACATAAAATTAGTTTCCCTAGCCCAAGATCTAGCTTTTCTAACAGGGTCTCAATTAGTTAATTAAGTCTAATCGCTTGACACCACTACTTTCAGCTAATTGAACAATCAAGGTAGTGTCTTTGTCTAAGAATTTATCATTTTTATTCTATCGGTAAAATAGTCCATGGATACATCTGTGTAACAGTTATTTTTGACTACCTGTTTTATTAGTCCACCAAGAAGTACACCCATGCCAGTACCTATATTGTCAAAGTAAAAGACAGTCTTCCGGGTCTGTAGACAGGGTTCGAGCTGTCTAATCGGAGGCTTAATCTTTGCAGCCTGTACCACAGTAGGCTAGTGTATTGCTGGTTTGGGCGGCAGTTGCAGTTGCAGGCAGTCACACATGGGTGGGTCAGTCTGTGTACTATTATTACGCACTTGCACATAGATGCTGTCATTGTTTAAAAATACAACATTATTCACATTTTCTTGATTATCAGATACCTTCATTTCTGCTTCTCTATATATGCATGTTAAATCACGAAGCGATTTCTCTAAACTTATTATATTATCTGCCATGTGCCATGTGATTGCACTAGCACTTTATCAATACAAATACTCCCCAGGATTATCCAAGGTCTCCATGTGATTTATATGTAGTTGACAGGAACAGTCTCTCCAATTAATCGTCTTCAAAACTTTGTGTGAATTCAAACAACACCGGCCGTTCACAATGTCAGGTTCAAAACTTTGTTACAGTTTTATTTTCGATTTAGCTTTGTTTTATGGTATAAAAACACTTATAAAGCTTATTTATGTTAAATAATGTTAAATAATAGATACACAGGTTAAATAATTAGTAATTCGCAGTAAAACTTAATTATTGTAAAAAATATAAGAGCAACTGATTATTACGTCAGTCCGCTAGTGTTGCCACACGGCGAAAAACACTAAACAAACAAACACCAACAACAACGATCAAAGGTCCCTCCCTGTGTGTGTCCAATTAGGTCCAGTCTCAGCTTTATGCTACTCCCATACAAAGAATGAAAGCAGCGCTGATTTTCAGACTGAACCTCGGACCTGGTGGCATCACGGTCACGGTACAAGACAATTTTGAAAGCAAGTATTGGGGTCCAGACATTGAATAGGCCTAGCTAGTAGGTTATTCAAAATGTCACAGAGCACACTGCTCCGATTTGTCACACCGAACGGCGGTTCTGTTTTGATAGCACCCGTAGGCACTGGAGCAGGTCTCCCCTACTAGCGGCGAAGAAGCAGAATGCAATTCAGTTAATTTCATAGTATGTGCAAAAGACTAGGACTCTTTATGGTGGAAGTCCTAGGCCTCTTAGTTATTGGTGGTTGGTATTGTGGAGAGAAAATGGGAAGTCCAAAGTTCACTGTCGTGTTAGTGTATTTTATCGAACTTTACACAGGTAGGTATAATAAACAGGTTATACACAGCATGGCTTAAAAAAAATGGTTGTCAGTAAAGTCGGTAATAATTTAATAATAATAATCAAAATAATTTAATAATGTAACAATCTTCGTTCTTCGTTGAATGATATTAGAGCCCATAAAAATTCAACTGAATTGAGAACCTCCTTTTTTTGAAGTCGGTTAGATAGATAGATTGATAGATAACTATTTATTGTTATACCACGTATATACACAAACGATTATTTTACAATAAAAGGCAATACAATGGGCGGCCTTATCGCTAATAGCGATCTCTGCCAGGCAACCTTTGGATGGATTATACTATAAATAAACAGAGAAGGGGCATATTGATGTGGCGTTGCGGTAAATATAATTCTACACTTACATATTCTTTGAATAAACTAAATATAATACTGATATAAATAAACACATATATACATACATATAGGTATAATAATAAACATATAAAATCATAAAATCATAGCCCAAAAGTAGGTATTATATAAAAATCAACAATACAGAAATGATTAGGTATAACAGTACGACAAATAGTGTTTCATGACCATATTCTTGAAGATGGGGAGAGACTTGGCCTTTCTAATATCTACAGGCAACGCGTTCCACAAACGGACAGCCTGCACTGTAAACGACTTTCCATAGAAGGTAGAGGAGTGAACAGGAATTTTAATTTCATTGGTTTCTGAGGAGCGTGAGGATCGAGAGTTAGAGAGATAGAGAGTCAAACCGTTCTTTGAGATAAAAGGGAGTTGAAGAAGAGAACTGAATATTATAGAGAAGATTGAGAATGTGAGCATTCCGGCAAAAACGGATTGGCAACCACTTGAGTTTATTGCGAAATCCAGAAATGTGGTCATATTTGCGCAAACCAAATATAAACCGTTTACGGTAATTTTGGAGATGCTCAAGCTTATAAAGTTGCTCTTTAGTGATGTCAATATAGCAGGCGTCAGCATAATCAAGGATTGGAAGAAGGAGGGATTGTGCAAGCGCAATTTTAGTAGCAGTAGGAAGAAAATTCCGAAGCCTTCTGAGAGAGGCACCAGAAGCAAACACCTTCCGACTGACTTCAGCCAGGTGCGGTCGCCACGAAAGTTGCTTGTCTATGTGTACGCCTAAGTTTTTGAACGAGTCACTCAGCTGAATGCATTTTCCGTCGAAGATCACAGGAGGGAGATGAAACCAGTCAATTTTCGATATCATTCTGGAGCTGCCTATTACAATGGTCTGCGTTTTATCAGGATTGACAGAGAAACCATACGACTTACTCCAGTTCGGAATGCAACGCAAATTATAGTTAGTGACATCAATCGCCTCATGTAGCTTTGCTATAGACGTGTGAGTATAGATTTGGAGATCGTCTGCATATAGGTGATAGGATGAAGAAAGATGTTGAGAGATACTATTTATGGTATTAAAAGTAGTGGAGATAAAACGCCGCCCTGAAGAACACCAAGAAAGTTGGTTTTCACCAACCAAGTCGGTTAACACCACAAGAAAGCATAATATCGAAATTTAGTTTACTTGGATGACATATTTTTTAGAGCTATTTTGATTTAAAAACCAAACTACGTACCTACTTAACCGATTTTGATGAAATTTCTATGGTACTAATCGGAAATCGGGAATCGACCGATCCTTTCACATGAATAAAGTGTTTGTCTATTTGGTTCATATATGACGGAGTTATTTAGGTAACAAACATAAAAAAAACAACAGAATTGAGAACCTCTACCCTATATTGAAGTCGGTTAAAAATACATACAAAATAAGATCTAATATTTTAAAACCTACTCTCTTTGAACGTAAATAATTTATGAAAACAATAATCGTTGCCAACACACACCCTCACACCAACGTTTCACCGACAGGGCACACAACCTCAATCCAATTCCAGAAATAAGCATGACAAGCGAAGTTATACAGCTACTTAACTTTGGCTCCTATATCCACGAATATATGATTTGAAATCGAGTAACAATAGTAGTGTTTAAAGCCAGCGGGACCTCTCGTTACGATGAATGCTTTTTCTATTTCTAACGTAGACTACAATCAGAGTGCGGAGCTGGGTTTGCTAAATGTTTACGGTTTGCCGTGGACGTGTTTGAGGATTCTGCCATTTGTATTGGCTTCGTTGTTTACTGGTTCTTTTATGGTTCTATAGGTCAAAGACCTGCAGCGTATACAGCAGGAAAGTGAACTTCAGCCCGATTTTTGACAATTGAACCCCAATCTGACTATTAATTGGTTTTAACTCCTATTGATACACACAAGTATTAGTAATCACTTTGAGTTACTAGGTATACTAGAAAAAGATGGCTGATCTTCATACAATTTCAAAAGTTAAGGTTCAAATAATAATCCATATACTAATATATAAATTTGAAAGAGTCTCTGTCTGTCTGTATGTTACCTATTCACGGTTAAACGGCTGAAATTTGGTGAGTAGATAAATTGTATCTTGGGGACGGAAATACGCAACTTTTTATGTAAATATCACGCGTAAACCACGGGCAGTAGTTAGCTGCCCGTGGCTTTACATTAATAGTCAATATTAATCAATATTAATAAAATGTTTATTCAAAAATTGAAAAATAATGTAACTAATCAAAATCTTAATTAGACAAAGGTAGATTCTTAAGATGAGCCTGAACTAGGTAATCCTGTGTTTTATGCTATGTTTAAGAGCTTGAGTATCTAGAATACTTATAAAATTGAGAACAACTAATTGCATAACATTCAATAAAATGATGATCCATATGAAAAACCTCGTGAATGATGGTTAAAGAAGTCAAAAGCCAGCATTGTTTAGACTACAATACCGGAAAACCGGAAATAACTCAAGAAAAATAAATAATATAAGAGCGTAATGTTTACTACGCAAGACGACCAAATATGATCGAGATACAGTGGCCTCAATTCTGTTGGCACCAACCTAACTAATTTTAGCTAAAATTAGGTTTTGAACTGTCAAATGAAACATTGGTATTCTGCTGCTACCAACTTATCCTAATTTAATTGAGCGTTCCTAATTAATTAGATGGTACCAACTGAATAGGTTTTACAAATGCTATGACTAACTAAATATATTTTAGACAATTCCTAATTTTAGAAATGAACCAACCGAATTGCCACCATTGTTGTTTTAGACAACATAATAACAACATTGTATGTTGTTATTGTGTTGTATACTAGCTTCTGCCTGCGGCTTCACCCGCATAGTACATACATAAAAAGTAGCCTATGTCTGTTCCTAAGATACAATCTATGTATATCCATACCAAATTTGATTAATTACTTACCAAAAATGAAAGTTCTGTTGATCCGAACGCTACGACAGGATTATTCGCTTATGATTTCCTAAAAATTCGATCTATAGACATCGAAATCGGTCCAGCCGTTTTGGAGTCTATAGGGAACAAACATACACACATCGCCTTTTATAGATATAGATAGATAAGGCTTACATATTTGAGTCTTTTTGAGTCGAGACCCTGGGCCCGTGGGGAACAGGAGCCCGCCGCTATATTATTGTAAAGATTCATTAAAATCTATTCAGTAGTTTTTGCATGCATGAATAACAAACATACATACATCCATACATACAAACATGCGTTTTTATAATATTAATATTATAGCAAGGATAAGCTACTTTTGTATATCGTGAGAAATAATGGCTAATGGAAAAACAAGTTTTGTTTGTAGAAACTTCATTTTTTAGAGCTGTTAATGTCAATTAAAACGTCTAATCAATTTCTGAACGAAGACGCCATAAAATAAGCAGAAGAATATGACATTATGTGACATTATTTACTGTTACATTTTATGAATTACATATAATATGATAAAATTGTATTGTTTAAACCAACAATTTTGATTTTGAATGAGTTCGTAAATTTGTTATTCTGTCTTCTAATTAAATGTATCCTTCCTTACATTGAGCTTTCATTCCTCATGCAAATAGTAGGTATTTAATTAGACTGAGACAAGTATGCTTCCATTTAGACAATTTTGAGTTCTTTCTAAGCTAGATATTAGGTATAATTTATTTTTGTAATAAATGAATATATAATGCCGGACAATTCACACAGCATCATTTGGCCCCAAAGTAAGCAGAGCTTGTGTTATGGGTACCACATGACTGATATACAACAAATATTTGTTTTTTTTCGGGCCCACTGCGTCACAGAATTTTTAAATGGTATCTACACACTAAATATCTGTTAGCTAAAAAATACAATGAGTTATAGATCGTTTATATAACTAAAGTCGATTTAGGGCTAAGATTCGGAGACCGATATTTACACTAAGTTTACGTTTGTGTGTCAAAATGTAATGCAAAAGCGAAAGCGTAACTTCACGCATAGTCGCATCTCTAGTTCTTATTCCAAATTATAAAAGCTGAAATCATTTTACACCTACGAGTTTTATTACCCACACGAAGTTGTTTATGAGAACCCAGCGATTTTAACATTTCAGAGGCGAGTTTTATAAATGAAAATTAAAACAATTCCGTCTAAAAACAAAAAATCTGTCGAATAAAGTTTTAGAATAGCTTTGAAAGTAAAAACAATTTAGATGCCTAACAATTTGTTGAAGAAACTCAGTGAAGTGAAGCATTTTAATAAGTTAACACGCCAACAGTTTACAACTTTGTGATATATTAATTTTAGCAAACGATTTGATTAACAGAATTAGAATGTGACGCAAAAAACAATAAACTGCGTGTATATGACCTCTGTAGCCAAGGCCCGGCTGATACCCAGAAGGTAGCGGGTTCGATTCCCGCCGCGGGACAAATGTGTCTATGATCTGACGACCTCTGTGGCGCTGTGGACTAAGGTTCAGCTGAGACGCAAAAGGTTACGGGTTTGATTCCCGTCGCGGGACAAATGTTTGTATGATCTGCAAGTATTTGCAGATCATACAAACATTTTGTCCGTGATTAATAAAAAAAAAACTGCAAGTATTTACAAAAAAATCTGTATTAGGTATATTGTCATGTGATACCCATAACACAAGCTCTGCTTACTTTGGTGCCAGGTGATGTGTGAAATGTCCTGCATTATTTATTAATTATTTTCTTCACATAATATTGCAGTGCGAACCGGGAGCGCGAGCTGAAGCGAGCGACCTGCGGATCAAACTCACCTTGAGATTCTCTAGATTCTCGAAGATAGCCTTTATTGACAAATAATAAGTAAAACCCTTGTTTTTTAAAATCAATGAGTCTGTTAAACCTAGAAGCTGAACCAAATTTTTTCAAAAACCAAGAGAATTTTCAAAAAGTTTGACCAAAGGTACTGGCCATTATTCGATGGCGCACCGCCAGGTCGAGAGTCAAACAAATAACTTTTATAGCCGCGTATATTTCCGCAAAAGGCTCGGCGTGGTGGGGTTTTTGTTTATTTATTCGTCAGTGTCCAGGATCGTTGAGCACTGGACCGTGAGTGACTGAAGCGTGCTCAGCTATGGCTCTTGCACGTAAAATAAATTATACAACTTTTGGCTTTCAAACTCAGATGATTCAATGGCATGGGCAACTTGCACCTTTCAGTTTATACTCGTCTCGATACGGGAAGCCTTAATATACACACTAAAATAAATATAATAAGCATTATAATGTAATTTACGGATTTCAATTGATGGCATACAACTTGCTCTTACTCCAAAGGCTCGGATTACTGCGACGTATAGACAATATGTTATTATGAAGATTTATAAGTGTCTACACAACATACCATGTTTGATTAAGGCAAGGCGCAAACGTGGACACTTTTGTATCTTGTGTCAGATACAAGCTACCGATGAATATTTAATTTCGATAGAACTAGTATGAAATCATCCACAAACTGCATACGTAAACATTTTTTTCGTCCAGTTGCTCCCACTTACTCACTGACGATCGAAAAGTGTTCGGTGTCGGTAACTGGAAACCAAAAGTAGTCAGTTGAAGACACAAGCAACATTAACAAATTACCTTACAATTGTACTAAGTTTCTTCATCGACGTCCATCGTGAGACTGACGGAAAACAAGCAACGAATTGTACCAGTGGCCAGTAGTAGCAACGGGCGACTGTGGCCAATCACCGCCACAGGACACAGCACCTACGGTTCCTTCTGATGGTGTGCCGTGTAGGCAACAAAAAGTGGCTACGTTTGCGCAATGCCTAAACGCACGACGCCGAGACGACGACACCGAGACGACGACACCGTTACTTTCAAACTATGTCTAACCTTTTAATATATAATTAAAGTCCTTGTTAAATTCCACATGACATAATAACAAGCTCCAGTTTTAGATCCTTCCAGGCCACAGACTAGCTTTGCTAATCAAACGCAGCGCAGATGCGGCTCACAAAACGTTTGAACAATGCGCGTATTTCGCCTTTTACCATTTGGTTTTGGAAAGGTAATAAATATGACTGGCCTGTCAGCTCAGTTGGTAGTAGCTCTGCCTTCTGCGCTGTAGGTTGAGGGTTCGATTCCCTTCCAGGATAAACATTTGTGTGAAGAACATAGGTGTTTGCTCTGTGTCTGGATGTTATAAAGTATCATAAGTATGTATTTAAAAATATATAAGTATTATATCAGTCATCTAGTCACCATAATACAAGCTATGATTATTTTGAGTGTTGTGTGCATTGTCCATCAATATCGCCTGGCGTATATAGTTACTAACATAATACAAGCTATGATTATTTTGAGTGTTGTGTGCATTGTCCATCAATATCGCCTGGCGTATATAGATACTAACATAATACAAGCTATGATTAGTTTGCGACTAGATAGTGTTGTGTGCATTGCCCATCAATATCGCCTGGCGTATATAGATACTAACGAGTACATACTATCGTGTGCCCTCTCTGTCCAAATACTTGCACAAAGGTAGATCTTAAGGCGGTCTTCTCAGTCATCTTAAGTGTGATTAAGATTGCCACCTACTATTCTAAAACCATTATAATGACTGAAGCATCGACACGAAAAGAAGTACATACTACGAGTATTTACAATTCCACCTACCTGAGGATAATTCTGTTAATTTCCGTAAGCTCAATTGGAATCGAACGCAGTCGAATGACAGCTTTTGACGTCTTTTCGTATTCAACGTTTCAGCTTACGTTACTTTCACGAAGTCGTCAACGACCGATCGAATGTTTTCTTTTGTTTGGTCTTAGAGATAACAAAATTGGTTGTTAGGTCATTATCGAACCGTAATTGAAGCCGAAATGTAGATAGATTGTAAATCAACAGAATTGAGACCCAGATATCTTTATACGAGTATATGATTGTGACTTACTGCCTGGCAGTCAAAGCACAAAGCATAGCCTATACTTTAGGAGGCTATGCTTACATCCTACACCATAAGTCATGGCCGGTTTCGGCTATTGCCACTGTAAAAAAAAACAGGCGCGATTAACTCTAAGATAAATATTTAGGACTTCGTTGATCTGCGCTTTCTTGCGACCTCTGATAACTTATTTAGCCAAGTACGCGTTTTGGGCCTGTTATTAAGTGTAATAGGACATAACATCGAAGACCTCTGTGGCGTAGTGGGCTAAGATCCGGCTGAGACGCAGAAGGTTTCGGGTTCGATCCCGCCGTGGGACAAATGTTTGTATGATCTGCAAGTATTTGTCTCAGGTCTGGGTATTTCTATGAATAATATGTTTGTATTTACAAAAAATAGTACGTTTATATATTGTATATCAGTCATGTGGTACCCATAACACAAGCACTGCTTACTTTGGGGCCAGATGATGCTGTGTAAAATGTCCGTGATTATTATTATTATAAAGATTGCAGGTGTGATTCTCGCCACGGGACAAATGTTTGTATCTATTTGGATCTGTACGTATTTGTCTCGGGCCTGGGTGTTTCTATGTATATGTATGTATATACAAAAAACTCTTTATTGCTATACCACCCAGACAAATACAAAAATATTTAAACATTTTACAATAGAAGGCAATGGGCGGCCTTAACGCTAACAGCGATCTCTGCCAGGCAACCTTTGGAACCTTTACCGATAACACAAGCTCTGCTTCCTTTGGGGCCAGATGATGCTATGTAAGATGTTCGGCATTATTATTTATTAGTATTGAAAAACTATTTTCCAAGTTGTTATCAAAATGATTCTCGAATTAACCTCTAAAAAGGTGCAGGATGTTGAATTTTGTAACTGCAAAAGTATCAGTTGTAAGAAACAAAATTGTGGCGAGTGCCACTAGTCTAAGTGAAGTACTTGCAGGCAGGTGGGACAGTGTCCTGCAAAGTTTTTGGGTGTCAGCCCTGATTAACCCTTTTGCTCGGCAAATTTATTATATTAATTAAGGTGGTATTTAGGTTAGTAGGAATAGTTTTTAACTAATACTTATATTACTTTGGTATTGATCAATGATTTTATTTTATTTTTTACTTTTATGGATGAAACGGATCTTAGTTATCTGAATAAAAAAAATATTATTATGATTATTATGATTATTAAAATGGTAGTACAAGTTCTAGTTGGTAGTGCAATCTAATAAAGAATAGAAGAATATATTGGAATGAGAAGCTGTGACCCAGATAGCCTTGGACACAGTGAACGCATTACAACGGAAACCACTCGCAGAAGCAGCTTTAGGAACTCGTAATCAGATCTTCTGGGGCGAGCTTTCGCTTTTTTTGACGACTTTGTTTGATTTTCAGTGAAATCGTAATACGGTTAGCGGTGAGCATACGTCAAATATGTCGACGTTGCTTTGACTACTCTCGTTTTCATATTTAAAGGAGTTACTTTGAAATCTGGGATCTACGTCTGCCGTGCCTGGGGACTCCTCGGGAATGTAATTTTTAACATAAGATATAGAAAAGCGAGACAAACTCAAGTATACTTCTGCTTTAAAGATGTTCTCAGCCCTTATTAAATAGTTCAACAGTTAGATATATATATATATATATACTAGCTGTCCCGGTCACAACTTCGTCCGCGCGTTTTTCAAAAAAAAAGTTATCAAATTGTAAATCTATACCATTCTCGAATCCATTTGAACACACACAAAAAAAAACATTCAAATCGGTCCAGCCGTAGGAGGAGTCCAGTGACATACACACGTACAGTAGAATTATATATACACGGTGTAACTGGAAGGGTGGATCATCGGTGGCAGAGCGATGGGTGAACAATGCCTATCGATTTAACCCCCCTGTATGTTCCGCGATTTTCAATCGTTCAAAAGTTATTCTGATTTTTATGAAATTTTAGTCAAAATCCGATTTTAGGCTTTATGTCCCAAGTGTAGCAAGTCCACGACCATAATTTTTTTAGGTTATAGCTCAATAGTAAATCTTTCGTCCCACAATATCGTTTTGAGTCATTATTTGATTAAATTCCAAATAAAAAATAATCTTTACAAAAAAAAACAGCAAACTTAATTTATCAACAAACTTTGAAGGTTCCCAGAGAAAAAAAATACCATTTTTTTTCTACAACCTACTTTTAAAACTACTATCATTCATGGAGAAGTAACCCTGAAATTTTCAGTTAGCTAGTATCATGGCATCATGTTAAAAAGTGAACTTGAAAATTGACAAGTGCTAAAATCGATATTTTTCTGTCCATCAAAAGTATGTGTCAATTAAAAAAATACATGAAGGTGATTTATTTATTTTTTATAGTAAATGATCAAATTGTTTCTCTGATCTTCATTTGGACCTGGTTTAGTTTTTACGGGATTTACGACCTACAAAAAAATTAAGGTCATAGAAATAACAGTTTCGCTACACTTGGGACATGAAGTCTAAAATCGGAATTTGACTAACATTTCATAAAAATCTGAATAACTTTTGAAAGACTGAATATCGCAGAACATACAGGGGGGTTAAATCGATAGGCATTGAGGTCACCCATCGCCCTGCCACCGATTATCCACCATTCCAGTTACACCGTGTATAATTTAAAAAAAAAATTGTTTATACAATTACAAAAACTTAACATTAAACAAAGGAAAGTAAATCAGCTTAAAATTATGACTAGAAGAATTCTAAATATGGAGTTTAAATATAAAAAGAAAAACTCAATGGGTACTTCTATAATACTATATTATAAATAAATACAATAATATGCATGTATTTACAAAAAGTATATAAGTAGTATATCATTTATGTGGTATATCAGTCATAACACAAGCTCTGCTTACTTTGGGGCCAGATGATGTTGTGTGAAATGTCCGGCATTATTATTATTATTATTATAGTGTTAAGGGACGTACTTTGACAGGAAAAACAAATTCTAAGTCAAATATGTTTTTATTTAATACAATCACAAGGATTACTTTGAAACGTCTTACATAATAGATTAATTTAGGGGCCAATTCTTCCTAACCCAAGTTCAAGAAGAATTGTTAAAAATCATATTCCTTGTCCTAGCGTTTTTGTATTATCTTTCTTATAACTTTACTCTAGATCTAGCTTTATATACATTTTGTTTATACATTGCAAATCTGTCAGTTAACTGTCTGAGAGCAGAGCAATATGAGGCCATGCTTTCTTATCACTACATAGTATAAAACACAGTCGCTTCCCGCTGTCTGTCTGCCCTATGTATCCTTAGATCTTTAAATCTACGCAACGGATTTTGATGCGGTTTTTTTTAATAGATAGAGTGATTCAAGAGGAAATTTTATATGTATAATACATGCATAATATGGTAGAGAAACACTGATAATTTTAGAGGTTAGCGTATATTGGTTCAACGTATTAGAACTATTCAGTTACAGCAACGAGTGGAATCCTAATTTTAGAAATGAACCAACCGAATTGCCACCATTGTAATTGTAACTTTAGGTATGTAATGGCTCGATTACACGTAAAAAGTATAGTGGCGAGACAGTAAAATGATATTAGACCGCGAGAATCAAGGCAAGGTGTTTATGCACGCGGCCGAGCACTCGTCACTATTCATACGACCAAGGAGCACTCGGCCGCGGCCGATAGCGCTGTCTCGTTACTCGTTACGTGTAATCGACCCATACACAAAAATAAACTCATGCCTCAAACATCCTTGTAGCATTATAGCAGAACACTAGCTATATAAATAGGTTTACCTACATTTCCTCGTACCTTACATATTTCGCCGTGTGGTTTTAAACATAAAATATGGCTCTTCTGAAAAACACATTAAAAACGATTTAGTAGCTTAATAGTGTCGCTGGTTGTAGCAATATTTTTAAAATTACTCCTTGCATAACGTAACATTGCATTTTACCTTCTACAAAGGTAGAAATATGGTTCAGAATTGGCAAGCGAGCGGGTTTAATACTTTGGTGTTTGCTGATGCCTTGACTGAAACTTGTGACATTCAAGATGAGTTATTCTATTTTACGAATACCAGTGAGTAATTGGATTTTGAACCTTATTTTAATGGCTTACAGGTCATCACACAAAACTTCGTGATAGTGCTATATTTTACTGTTCAGTACCTGCTTAAACGAAAGTAACTTAAATCACTACAGTAATTATAATTGAACGTAAAATAGGTAAATCTTTTATATTACTAGTCAGTAAAATCATTCAAATCGTTGGACCTAGAACGAAGCAAATTACTAACAACATAAAGGTTTACTTCCACTAATCTGTTAGCGATACCATCTTCTAGAAGCGTGTTTGAGAACCATGAGCGTTGACTGTCTCTTTACTTACAAAAGAAGTCAGAGAGCATAGAATTTTACGCTCAGACAGAGCTGGAACACGTAAAAATTTAAAAATAAATAATATACGATAATTTTGCGACTTTGATACAAATAATAAAATGTTACGTACTAATACTAATGTTTAACTGTCTCTGAATTTTAACGGCGATAAATGAGTAAATTTACAAGTGAAAAGTAACTCCGCTTGATTTTTTATGTGATTGCTTGCGCTAATTACACTCCTTTACTTCATTTTGGCATTTTATTGAAACTAAATTTTGTACGTCAAGATTGTGACTGATTGAATGATAGAAGCGAGTAGGTTTTTTGATCTCGTTAGGGGTACCTTTCGCTGTCGCGACCTACTGCTGATCTTTTTGTATAAATCTATGATCGTAGCAGGTGTCGCTATTTTTATAAATCCGCCATCTGTAATTGTACTACTTGTTGATTTCCACTGTACTATAATATTGGTAGTAAAGCCGCTGTAGACTAATCATGTTCTATGGACGGAATCTTGTCTAGGAAACCATCTAAAGAATTTCTATTAAGTTTAAATCAGTCTCGCCATGCGCCATTGCACCATCATTTAAAACTTTAGACTGCACAAAATGCAAAGTGGAAATTTGTAGATGAGGACAGATTAAAAGCCTTTTCACACTAGCCATTTACGAGCTATTTTTACCAACTTTAAATAAATATTTCTGTTGAAAAACTTAACACAGTTGAAACGTAGTGGTTGGAGAGATAAAATAAAATGACTGGCCTGTCAGCTCAGTTGCTAGTAGCTCTGCCTTCTGCGCTACAGCGTAAAAGGGAGTCGAACCTACAGGTTCGACTCCCTTTTAGGATAAACGTTTGTGTGATGAACATAGGTGTTTTTTCTATATTACCGTTCAAAATTTCATCATTGTTATTTAATCATACAAAATAAAATACATAAGAATAATAATAAAATACATTTGTATAGTCTGCGAGCAAGAGCTCTGATTAAGGGCGGACATAAAGACAGACAGACAGATAGACAGACGGACAATAGCGAAACTATAAGGGTTTCTTGAAAACTTCCGAACCCTAAAAACCGTGTGCGATCCGTAAATGTGAGCAGTAACTCACGGACCGCGGAACAAACTCACCCTGATGAAGGTCTCTCCGATTAATCGAAATAATAATAATAATACCGGACATTTCACACAGCATCATCTGGCCCCAAAGTAAGCAGAGCTTGTGTAATGGGTACCACATGACTGACTTATTGACTGACTTACTTACTTATATACTTATATTTTTTTAAATACAACTATATTATACATAGAAACATCCAGACCCGAGACAAATACTTGCAGATCATACAAACATTTGTCCCACGGCGTAATCGAACCCGCCTCGCCTCTTTTGCGTCTCAGCCGGACCTAAGCCCGCTGCACCAGAGAGGTCGTCGAAATAGTGTCGGTGTCTCCATCGACAAAATAGAATAGAAAAGAATATAGCTTTATTGTACACCTTATAAAATAAAAATACAAAATAACAATTTAAACATGGTAAGAATATTTAAGTCGTACAATGGGCGGCCATATCGCTTGAGAGCGATCTCTTCCTGGCAACCTTTGTATGGAAAGGAATGTATGAATTAGAATGGTTTGCACGGCGTACATTAAACAAATATTGTGATTTCTAAATATAAACCTACAAAAATATACATAAACATAAATAAAAAATACCTACTTAAACATTATGTATATATATATATATATTATGTTTATATTATATATAATATATATATTACATATATATCATGTGTATATATATATATATATATATACATATATATATACCCTTAAACTTAACATAAATACTTAAATAATACGGGAACCCGTTGATCCCGTTGAACCCGTGTTGATCAAAATGTATAATAAAAATATATTTATCATATTTTATTCATTTGGTACGTAGAATTCTTTAGATTGGAATAAAATGCAGTTGATTTATAACTAAGTTCATTCCGAGCAGCTCAGAGTGGCGAATACATAATGCATGATTGTGGTGGAAAAATTCCTTTACTCAAATATTGCGAAAATAATGTGAGCGAAAGATAAAAATGAACAAGGCCCGGTATCTGCTTTTTTTGTTCAATCACCGTTAAAAATCATGTGTAAGTTTGCAGATTTTATAAGAATCTAAATAATAATTTATTTATTGTTATTGTAAGTTTGTAGTCAAGCCTACCCATTTCAATTTGTTATGCGTCGCTTTTCCGCTATACCGGTAGATAACGACGCTTATCAAGAACTAATAGCTCCTCGCCATGACTCGATTTTGTGTGGTATCTATCTATTTCTATTTATATCTATATAAAAAAGTCGTGTTAGTTATACCACTTATAACTCAAGAACCGCTGGACCGATTTGGATGAAACTCAAAATGAATATAGTTAGTAACTTGGATTAGGATATAGGCTATTTTTAATCCCGGAAAAAGAACGGGAATGTTTAGTTTAGTTTAGTTTATTTATTAAAAAACAATTTTTACATCGTGTGTGAATATATCGTACATACTATAATAAAATTAAATTAATAGCATGCAATTACATATGGGTACTTAATCAAATTCTTCTTTGCTACTTACATCCTAATTACTTTCTTGTGATAAACTCGTCAATTGTGTAAAAACACCCCTTCAGCAAAAGTTTTCTTAAATTATTCTTGAAAATATTTGGATTGTCAATTGCTTTCATTTCAGTAGGAAGAACATTAAACAATTTTACTGCTTGATACCTACTGCCATGCTTTGCCACATTCAGCCTCGGATATACCTCGAGCTCTAGGTCTTTTCTTCGTGTCATGAATCTTTTTAATCTCTTCTCTGCTGTTTCGAATGGAAACGGTAACGTGGAGGGCGAAGCCGTGGGTGGCCGCTAGCGCCATCTATCAATATTTATCCGTAACTTTGTTAATCTTTGTAATTTGCGATAATAGTACTTTAATATTTTTTGTGAAATTGTAACCGCCCAACGAAGTGGGCACGGGTCAGCTAGTATCTATATAAAAGAAAGTCATGTTAGCTACACCACTTATAACTCAAGAACCGCTGGACCAATTTGGATCAAACTTAAAATGAATATAGTTAGTAACTTGGAATAGGATATAGGCTATCTTTTATCCCGAAAACACAACGGGAACGGTGTGGGTGAAGCCACGGGTGGCCGCTAGCGCCATCTATTATTATTTTTCCGTAACTTTGTTAATCTCTGTAATTATTACAATAATTTGAATAGCTATGTTTTTTTAATAGCGATTTGGCGGTTACAACTTCACAAAAAATATTAATGTACTAATTACTTTAAGTTTTTTTGTGAAGTTGTAACCGCCCAACGAAGTGGGCACGGGTCAGCAAGTTGCAAATATAAAAAAAACAATCTGTTGTTGTTTAAGAAACTATATTAAGGATAAGATTGTCAGCGGCACAAACTCCTCAGTGGGCGCAGCTTAAATGCAAGCAATTTCACATATCATAGTGTGAAAAAGGGATAGACCTGCACGAAGTATAGTGATGAGTGAGGAGATGGTATGATTATGATTTCTAATCCTATAATTAGATGACTGATTTCTACATAAAACGACCGCGAAAAAATCATGAACAGACTTTTGGCCCAAGGGTTCTCATTATAAAACTACTAAATGTATCTATTAACAGTAAAGTTATATGAGCTCTTGATTAAATAAACTATGCTTGTATTGGAATGATTTTGGAGTTTGCGTACTCCGTATGTTATTTATTTACGGCCAAAGTTGCTGCTTAAATATTTCAGTTGAACTCAGATTTTTTTTTGAGGTTTGTTTTTTTTAAAACATATTTTTTTACGATGCTGAGATACAAGTGTAGAATATGACGAGACAATTTGATATCATTCTTAGTTTTGGTTGTTCAACACCAGACTGAGTGATCATTCGATGTTTGTATGGAAAGATAATCGGCTAGATGATTCTTAAGAACAGTGAAATATACAAGTACAGGATTAGCCAAAGCAGCAGTTGGTATGTCCCAAATAAGACCTTTGTAAGTGGCTGTATTACCTTTATGGTAATGAGCATGCAGTGCCGTTAGCAGCTTATTGGATTCCAGCTGCGAAATGAAATTACTAAGGTTAATTTCAACAATAAAGGGGGAAATGGGTCTGAAAGGCCGGCCTTCCTTTGGTAACGCGCCGGCCGCGCGTAGGTGGTTTTTAGGATCCCGCCTCAAAAGGAAAAAAGAAAGCCGTGTAGGGTCACATCATTATCCATCTATATGTCTCATTTTACAGGACTGCGTGGAAATGTTAAGAAATTAATTAATTAATAACAAATACGTCACGTCTTACTTGTGGTTCCTTGGAGCTGTATAAAAACATGCTTCTAAGTCAACACAATCATAAATACGGCATAAATACGATCATTTTTGTAGCACATTTCGATATATGATAATAAATCGAAGCCTATAGGATACGTCTCTTTGACTTAGAAACATGAAAATTGGCAATGCTAAAGAAAAAATCCGCAAACCGTTAATTTGTACTTAGTACGACAAGGTATTGAAAATACTAGAATATAATTCCGCAAAGAATAGAATCGACAAATGACGATCGACTGCGCCATTGTGACGGACAATATTCTAACAATATATTTCTAGATCAAAACAATCAAGAAAGAAAGAAAAAAAGACGGATATAAAAAGTGTTTATTTGCAACGGTAAACTAAGAACCGAGCGAAACACAGACATATTAAAACAAGAAATAAACATAGAAATAAAAAGTAACAATATTAGGTAAATAGTTTTATGTTGTGTCTTTTAATCACACTTCACACCGGTAGACTTGTCATCCAGACAGATGCCATTTGATTAATGGTTTGTCATATCATAAGGTGACATAGAACTTCTAAATTCATTATTTTTCTCGTGCTATTGCATGTTTTATTCAGTAATCTTAGCGGAATTTTAATGAATAAATTGAGACTTCATAGGACAAGTATGCACAATTGAATTATAAGTGTATTATGGTGCAATGTGATTTAAGGGACGAGGAATCCCAAGAAAGTTCTAGACGAACATTCCGCGATGACGTTTAGAATAAACAAATGACGATCGACTGAGACTTCAATATCAAACAATCACTTGACACTGGCAAAATAGAAAGAAAAGAAAAGACAGATGCTATTTTAAGAACAGAAGACGAAGAAATAGCCACGTTTACTTACACGAACATATTTCGTCATTGTTTATCACCTACGTAGGTACATAAGTGAGAAAATAAAATTAACTCGCCTTGAAGATTGCAGTTTCCCTCGTATGACGTCACACATTGCAATTTAGCTTGTAATCTGCATCTCAGCGTAAGACTTAATTAACTAAGACGGGAGCTAGCAGGTGTATTGTAAAATTAACCTAGTCTCAAGGATGTAGGGGTTTTATTAGCATGAGGGAGATGCATCAGAATTTCTCGCGTCTTTAAGTTCATTAGTCGAGCTCATTTGAGGGTATTGAAAGCATGTAGGAGCAATCGCGCATGTTATTTCCTGTGATGTGGTAGACTGTACGATATGAACAGAAGACCGAAAATAAAAACAGAAGAGTCATGAAGCATTGCATTTTGTATCTTATGTAATGGACATAACCTTCATAGCATTCTTTTCTGAGGCTCTACAGATTGTAAGGTACAAGGCAGTTTATATTACTCATCAATCTTTAGTAGAAGAATTTTAGTAAAATAAACAATATTTAGTAGAAGTGTTTTGTGTAGTGAAGAGCACTCATTTGAGAATAAATAAATAAATAAATAATGCCGGACATTTCACACAATATCATCTTGATATTGTAAGTCCAAAGTAAGCAGAGCTTGTGTTATGGGTACCACATGACTTATATACTATTTATATTAGTACTTATTTTTGTAAATACATACAAATTACTTACTTACTTAAGTAAAAACAAAATAACATTTAAAACATAGTAAGATCTATGTTTAATTTCTATTTTGTATTTTATTTCATGTGTACAATAAAGAGATATTATATTCTATTATACATAGAAACACCCAGGCCCGAGATAAATACTTGCAGATCATTTAAACATTTGTCCCACGGTGGGAATCGAACCCGCAACCTTTCGCGTATCAGGGAAAAAGACAATTGAGGTTTTTTGAATCTCATTTGTCCCATCAATTATACTGGAAATGGGACAAACGGGGAGTTATGGATCGTGTCTAACCTCCGAAAAAAATCGTAGGGTGAATATAGATATATATACTGAACTGATAATTAAATCAACAGACTGCGTTATAGCTCCTAATGAACTAAAAAACTAAAATATATAAGGAATGAAAGTAAATATTAAGGAATATGTAACTGTTTCGTCACACAACAAGGAATTCCCAAATTTCGACCCTTAAGAAATTCAGCCAGGGTTAATTTATAACACTATACTATAGTCGTATTTTTTTATAACCTGTAAAAATCTCCCCCAAATTCATCCAATAATTCCTATTTTTTTTCAGATATCTCACTATCCTCTCTCGAAGGCGTACAAATCATCCCTCCAACATTTTCTTAAGCGACTGCGACGCAATATATTATCTTACAATACTCGTATACGCGTACTCGTACACTTTTACTATATTTGTATAATCACTTTAGTACCAGCATCTATTGGGCTACATTTCCGTGTATTCAATCAAACATGTTGAAACAGGCGCGTCGCGCAGAGTAATTAAACCATGCTGCAGCTTAGCCCGGTCGGTGTGACGGAGCTTTAAACCCACGAAGTCGTACAATCGTATTAATTCTGAAAATCCTTGCGTTTCAGAATGAAGGAACTCCTACAAACGCTAAATCCATGAAGTAACTTTCATAAATAATACTGACTCGGGCTCTAAGAAGCTTTTGAGTGTTTTAAAGAAGCATTCTGCTTTTGAACAATTTAAAAACTCACAAAACTGAGCGTCGAGTCAAGTTGGGAGATTTCATTTTAAGTTTTTCATAACACTGCCTAAATTATATTTAGAAGAGACCTCATTTAGGCACTTTACTCTGTAGTATTTTTTGAAGTGAAAACTTCTTTTAGCGCGGTACGCATACTTTTAGATGAGGTAAAGACACCGTTACCGTCTGCGGCGAGACGCAGCCGGCTGCCGCGCTCACTCCATTTGATTATAAACCTTAATTCACATGTTTACAGTCTACTTTTGTATGGAGAAGTTTACTGAGTTAGGTTCTTTGATATAGACGCAGCCGGCTGCCGCGCTCGCCCCATTTGATTATAAACCTTAATTCACATGTTTACAGTCTACTTTTGTATGGAGAAGTTTACTGAGATAGGTTCTTTGGTATATTATCTACATTCTGAACAAAAAAATGTTGCATCATCTGTGTTCGTTGAGTATTTGATTGGCAGTCGCCATAATTACTGATTTTGAAGTGATTTATTACTAAACTCTAACGCGCCAAAATAAGTTTTCACTTCTGTCGGCACTCCCGGAGTGCAACCTGTTTATTTTTTTTTAAACTGATCAAATTTATGTTGTGGTCAACGAGTATTTATGTATTTTATGTACCTATTAATTGATTCCCGAGGTCTCAGTTATGTTGCAATAACCGTGGTCGAAGTTGTCGCAAGACCTCGGAAACCAATTTAAAGGCGACAATTACTCTACTATTTGTCCTTGGAAATGATGAAAAGATAAAAATAATAAATCCTGAAATTACGGCTAGAGTGAAGAGTGAGAATGAGAACACATTTAGTCCATTGAAAAGTTACATTTGGGTATGCATTTGTCAGAGGACGCAATTTTATTTTTTTAATGTGTAGGGGGGGTCAGTAGAAGCTTAAGTTCAAGTTTGTGGGGTCGGCACCCTTGTCCCCCGGCCGCCATCTTGGAAAAGGGGGTGCAAAGGGTTTTCGCGCTGTATCTCGTAAACTAGTTACCTTACAGAAAATTTAATCAAACATAAAATGTAGCAAATTAAATTTCCTACAATTTTATTTCTATTACTTTTTATCGTCAAGTGACCAACAAAAAAGTTATAAACAAAAATAAATGAAAATTTTGTTTGTTTGTTCTAGGTTTTACAGCGCTCCAAACTTAAACGGATTCTCGAATGCTCATAGGGATGCAATAAAAACTAAAAATTAGGCTTACTTTTCTATCTATATTTTTTTTATTCATACAATTTATTATGATCTTAACATTCCTATGCTATTATTGAACTATGTTTGACCCTTTTACCCACCACCTATGAGGTATAACATGGGCAAAGTCAAATTTATAAAAATTTTGCAGAAGCATCCAGAGTTAGCAAGTGGAACTAAATTATTTATGAGTGAGAAAGTCGAGTCATCGTTACTCAGTGTTGTTGGCGAACGTTTTTTCGTCTTTTTATATGGCGGAAATAAAGACGATACTCTAGACACTCTGCGATACAAACGATTTGCTAAGACAGTGACAAAAAATGCATTAAAAAATGCATTAAATTTTTATAAATTTGACTTTGCCCATGTTATACCTCATAGGTGGTGGGTAAAAGGGTCAAACATAGTTCAATAATAGCATAGGAATGTTAAGATCATAATAAATTGTATAAATAAAAAAAATATAGATAGAAAAGTAAGCCTAATTTTTAGTTTTTATTGCATCCCTATGAGCATTCGAGAATCCGTTTAAGTTTGGAGCGCTGTAAAACCTAGAACAAACAAACAAAATTTTCATTTATTTTTGTTTATAACTTTTTTGTTGGTCACTTGACGATAAAAAGTAATAGAAATAAAATTGTAGGAAATTTAATTTGCTACATTTTATGTTTGATTAAATTTTCTGTAAGGTAACTAGTTTACGAGATACAGCGCGAAAACCCTTTGCACCCCCTTTTCCAAGATGGCGGCCGGGGGACAAGGGTGCCGACCCCACAAACTTGAACTTAAGCTTCTACTGACCCCCCCTACACATTAAAAAAATAAAATTGCGTCCTCTGACAAATGCACACTAAGGCCTAAAAAATGTAACATTTTAATGGACTAATTGTGCCGTCAATTTTATAAACTTTTCAGGTATTTCCAAACATCCGTTTAGTCACGTGACATTGAAAGGCTTAAAATACCTATCCGAAATGCCACATTTTTGTGTAGTAAAATAATAAAAAAAACAACCATACTTTACATGTAGGGGAGACACCAATTAAAATCATTTCAATTCCATCCAATCAAGTTTTTATTTCATAACTTTGTAAGGGTCACTGATATGTATTACCATACGAATAGAAGTCTGATCCGGGAGTGAGCAGACAGACAGACAGAATAACAGACAAACAGACATACAGACAGACAGACATAGAAAACTCTAAAAAGGAGAGACAAGATAAACCTTAAATATTCTTATAAGATCAAAAACAGATATTGCTAACGTAACTTACACAAAGTGGAGGTAGACAGGTCATAATATTAGAAGCAAAATGGACAAATAGACCGAGAATATCATAGAATACCGTAGTATTCATTACATATAACATAGTACCCAAAAGTTGGAAAAATACCAAAAGGTGGACCTATTCGAAGATGATAGGCCGACATAAGTGTAGACAGCAGGAGCATTATAATATAATAAGGAACTATGGAAGAGCCTTCGCTCTGCTCTCAGACAGTTAACTGACAGATTTGACAGATATAAACTACGTAATCTTGTAGTTTTTGGTAGTTCAGCTAGTTATAAGAAGGATCATTAAAAAAAACGCTTAAAACCAGGACGAGTTTCTTGCTCGGACTTGGGTTAAGAGGAATTGGTACCAAAATTCACCTAGTATGTAAGACGTTTCTGAGTGATCCTCGACTCTACAGATGCAATGAATGAATAAAACTATTTGAAGGAAGGCCAAAAAAAAGTAATTTTAAAAAATAATAAAATGAATAAAGTTCTAAGGTTGTCAATGAAGGATACTTAAATGAAATTTATATATTGCTAAAAACGTTATGAATCCCATTTATATTTGTTTCTATGTATAACTAGCTAACCCGTGCCCACTTCGTTGGGTGCTTATAACTTCACAAAAAATATTAAAGTACTAATATCTAATAAAAAAAGATAGCTATTTAAATTATTGTAATAATTACAGAGTTTTACAAAGTTACGGATAAATATTAATAGATGGCGGTAGCGGCCATCCGCGGCTTCACCTGCCCCGCCCCGTTCCCGTTCCCGTCGTATTTCCGGGATAAAAATCCATAAATTCGGGATAGCCCATATCCTAATCTATGTTACTAACTTTACTCATTTTAAGTTTCATCTAAATCGGCACAGCCGTCTCGAATTATAAATGGTGTAACTAACACGACTTTTTTTATATATATAGATATGTATGTTTTAAAAAAAAAAACAAGTATATCAGTCATGTGGTACTTATAACACAAGCTCTGCTTATTTTGGGGCCAGATGATGCTGTGTGAAATGTCCGGCATTATTATTATTATTATATGCCCGTAAGTACTTATTTGTAGTCATTTCTTACGACCTTAGAAACGCTCAATCATGTCTCAGAAAAATACAGCAAAATATTATGAAAATACACGACACATTCTGATAAAAGAAGGGCTTCTGTAAGAAAAACACAATTAAAGAAAGAAAATATTGTGACATATAACTTGCGGTTTCCCACCCCTAATGATATAATTACCTACAATAACATTATTTATCTTCGGTGGTAAATACGAAGCTTCAACTTATTTTCTACGTATTTAGATAAAACTTGCCTTAACGAGCATTAAATGAGATAAAGTCAAAGTCAAAGTCTAAAGATACTTTATTCAATACAATCACAATGATCACTTTGAAACGTCTTACATACTAGGTGAATTTAGGTGTCAATCCATCCTAACCCAAGCCCGAGAAGAACTGGCAAGAAACTCATCTTGGTCCTAGCGCTAGATGCGTCTGTTCGTCGAAATAACCTTCGCAGTAAGCACTGGACATAAATAAATAAATATTGGTGGACAATACACACAATACCATTTAGCCTCAAACTAAGCACAGCTTGCATTATAGAGACCAGATAACTGATTATACTAGTGGCTCTGGAGCTGTAGACCTCGCTAAAATTACCAAAACCTGAATCGCCAAAAAAAATTATATAGTTATTAAACCTGCTCACAAAATTTCACGAGAATCGGTTGAGAAATGCGACCTGTAGAGGAGAACATCCGGACACACGAAAGCATTTTCGCCTTAACTGAAAAGGAGACACTCAATCAAGTCAATTACTCATATATTTTTGTAAATAGGTACAGACATATTATACATAGAAAAACACTCAAACCTGAGACAAATATTTGCAGATCATACAAAGATTGGTCCCGTGGCCGGAATCAAACCCCCTGCGTCTTAGGCGGGCCTTTCACTGCGCCACATAAGTCGTCAACATTTAACTATCTTTATTAATATCGATACCATCAATCGCCGACCACCAATATCGTCACCAATATCGTTCTTCGTTCAAAACTTTCGTTTGCGCGGGATTGCGTCCTAGCGCTTTTTGGTAGTTTCCTGACTTGCAGTGACGCGTGCGCAGCGAGGGTGAGCGGACACGACGTATGCCATTCGTATGGTCAGTGTTAGTGTTATTAGACATATTCTATTTTGGATACAGTACAGTCAAAATAGACGTTTTTTTTTGGTCACCTTTGCCCTAAATTTTTTTTTTTTAAGGTTTAGGATCTCTTACTGATCATAAAATCACAAAATGCTGACAGATCCAGGTGACGCTTCAAGCGCCATCTTGAAAAAACGTTATCTCGCCGATATCTCGGAAACTATGCACTTTAGGGCAAAAATTATTGAAATTATTATTGTAGAGACTAAAATTTCGCATCTTTTATTTTTGTAAACTTTTTTGTAAAACTTACCGTTTATGATTTATGGCCCATTTAATGAACCGGTTTTTCTATCGTGGCCGATCTGAAGTTCATCCAACTAAATGTTTTATCCATTAAATGGGCCATAAATCGTAAACGGTAAGTTTTACAAAAAAGTTTAAACAAAAGATGCGAAATTAGAGCCCGTTATAGGTGTAAAATATGCAGTCAGCCCATCTGTTTGCACTGCTCAAAACCTGCGTAAATGCTAATAAAACATGCCTAAACATGTTATTTAGATATCATAAAAATTAACTTATTTTTGTAAGAAAACAAACAAAAAATAATACTATTGACGTAAGTTTTTTTTAAGTAGATTTTTGAAATTTGTTCGTTTTAATTTTGATACCTCTATGTTTGTTGATTAATAAATATATTTCCATGATACTTATTAGTATTTTAACACAAAATGCACTTGGCTGAGATGCGAATGCTGAGATGGATGTGTGGAGTGACGCGAATAGACAGAGAAAGGAATGAGTACATAAGAGGAAGTGTGAAAGTGGCGCCAGTGAATGAAGAGATGAGGAGCAACAGGCTAGCATGGTATGGACATGGAATGAGAAGGGAAGAATGGCAAGTAACTAGGAGAGTGCTTGGTATGAATGTTGATGGATTTACGAGTAGAAGTAGGTCAAAGAAAAGATGGATGGATTGTGTGATGGATGACATGAGTAAGAAAGGAGTAAGTGTTGAGATAACGGCTGATAGAAGAGAATGGAAGAAGAACACATGTTGTGCCGACCCCACATAATGTGGGAAAAGGGCAGGAAGATGATGACTTATTAATATTTTATTTACCTCCGTACCTTATTTTTAATGAGAAATGCTTCAACATGGTGAAGAGAAAAAACATATTAATAAGGGTTTATAACTGTCTCAGAGGTCTTTAAAATCACAGACAAATGCCATTTGCACGTCAGTGGTTGTTACACTACCACTGACGTGCAAATGGCATTTGTGCAATGGCAATGACACGTTTGTGGTTAAAGGGTGAACCTATATCACCCTCATTAGCCATACTTTTAAATTACCTACCTTAACTATGACCCCAACAATGTGTTCGCTGATGAATTTATAATTTTCTATGTATTATATTGCATGCCCAGTGATAATGATGGCAGGCATAAATGTTAATGTTTGTGTGGATTTTAGATGTTTAAATTGATAAGATTTTTAGATTTTAGACTTTTGGATTTGAAGATTTTTACATTTTTTGATATTTAGTTTTATAGATTTTTTAATTTTTAGATTGTTAGATTTTTTGATTTTTATATATTTAGATATTTAGATTTTTTGATTTAAAATTTTTTGATTTTTTGATTTTTAGATGTTTAGATATTTCGATATATCGCTTTTTTAAAGAGCAGTCTTTTGAAAAAAGCGTATTATAATATAATCTCTATATTGATATATAGGGTCTTCCAATAGGCACGTCCGAACTTTGAAGCGGCCATCTTGCTGAAGCTACATCTGTCAAATTGGTTTTAATTTATTCATTCTGTTTTGCCAAATCATCATGGATAGCTATAGCATTCAACAACACGTGCAAATGATAAAATTGTTTTATCAAAATGAGTGTTCTGTTCGGGCAACGCACCGCGCGCTTCGCCCATTTTACGCTCGCCATAATCGTCCTACCGAGAGGACTATTCGTCGTGTGGTGGATAAATTTGAGTCCACTGGTTCGGTAAATGATCGACCAACACCCGTACGTCAACGAAACGCAAGGTCTGCCGAAAACATCGCCGCTGTCCGTGAGAGTGTGCAGGAGAATCCGAGGCAGTCGATTTCGCGTCGCTCACAAGAACTCGGCCTTTCACAGACCACAACTTAGCGAATTTTGCGTCGTGACTTGGGCCTGCACCCGTATATAATTTAACTCACCCAGGAATTGAAGGTAGACGACCATAGACAACGACGTGTGTTCGCTGAATGGGCACTGGAGCAGTTAGCAACGGACAGTAATTTTCACAGTAAAATTATCTTCAGCGATGAGGCCCATTTCTGGATGAATGGGTACGTCAACAAACAAAATTGTCGAATTTGGGACGATACCAATCCACATGAGATCCAAGAGCGTCCAATGCATCCCGAAAAAGTTACAGTTTGGTGTGGGTTTTGGGCTGGCGGCGTCATTGGGCCATATTTCTTTGAGAACAACATTGGCCAGGCCATCACTGTCAACGGCGAGCGCTATAGGTCGATGATTACCAACTTTTTTTGGCATGAACTGGATCATCGGAACACCAACGACATGTGGTTTCAACAAGACGGCGCTACGTGCCACACAGCTCATGCCACATTGAATATTCTGCATGAGGGCATGGTTATCTCACGTGGAGCTGATGTGAACTGGCCACCGAGATCTTGTGACTTAAGCCTAGACTTTTTCTTGTGGGGTTTTCTTAAGTCGCAGGTCTATATGAATAAACCACAAATCACAGCGGCCCTCAAAGCCAACATAACCTATGCCATAAGTCAAATTCAGCCTGATTTATGCGCAAAAGTCATGGAAAATTGGATATCTCGCATGCGCTCCACCCAGAGAAGCCGTGGTGGACATTTGAATGATGTCATATTCCACACATAATGGCATCACTACATCTTTCAAATAAATAAATAATTTCGATAATATATCACACACACTTTGTTTTATTTAAATTTAAAGATAGGACACGCTTAATGAAAGACCCTTTAGTTTAACCTGCTGCTTACAGGTCTTCACGATATAGGCTTGCCTAGTGTGAAGACCGCTGGATAGTTTCTAAGCCTTAGCATTTAGCAAATGTTATTTATCGTTAAAGCTAAACCTTAATTTTTCATTTAATTTTCAATATAAATGACTTTATTATTGATAAGAATGCCTGGCCTCATGTTGCTCTCCCCTCACATCACACATTAGAAATATATAAACTCTCTTGTATTAGTTAGTAGTTAAGGTAGTTAAGATGGATCATGCAAAAAAGCGGAGGCATTGAGACCTAAATTCAGCACCTAGTATGTAAGTATGAATAAGTAAATTATAAAAATAGTACAAACACAACTAATCGTACAGCAAGGCTCTATTTGCGCGAACATGACTATAATATCGCAACCGAATTCGTGCAACCTTCTGGGATCAGATGGTCCCCTTTTAATTTGAAAGAGAAATCGAAATCTGTATGCCAATGACATAGTAAAGATTTTCCAGTGCTGCAATTCAATATTTTTAACCCTCGAATCAAACGTGTGTATCTTTGTACGTGTGTATCTGACATCATAGTTCCTACACGAATTAACCGATTTTAACTTCGTATTTTTTGTTTGCAATGTTACTTGATTTAATATGTTTCTTCGTTATGATTCAAGGAAAAAACATATGAAAAAATAAAAATCAGTCGCTCTTTTCTAGTTGATCTAATCATCAACTTCTTCTTCTATGTATAATAATGTATGTGTTAACAAAAAATATAAGTAATATATAACTATATAAGTAGCAGTACCTGGATGACCGAGCTTTGCTCGATATAAAACACGGATAAAACGACGTTTTCAAAAAATGTAACCTAGCTAGATCGATTTATCGTCCCCGAAACCACCTGCATACTAAACATCATGAAAATCGTTGGAGCCGTATCCGAGATTCAGATTATTAGAGGTATGAGATAGATACGGTACCTTTAACACAAGCTCTGCTTACTTAGGGGCAGGATGATGATGTGTAAAACGTCCGGAATTTTTTATTTACTTATTTATTCTTTTCGTGTTACTACTTATGTAGAACCAATGTGGTGAGAGGATTAAAGTGCGCCTCAGAGGCTCCTTTCGTGCACTTGGCACATGTCTTCGAACTTTTTAGGTTCTACGACATGCCGGTTTCTTCGCAATGTTTTCCGTCGCCGTTTGCGAGTACTAGAAAAAAACGAATGATCTGATCAATTCAAAATTTGGTATTCTGTTACTTCAATGATATTTCAAGAAAAGATATAGTTATCTTATTGATGCTGCATCATCATCTGGAGTCTACAGGATTCCCAATTTCACGTCAACATCAACCAAAAGTATCGTTTGGTTATAGACAGACTTTTTTTTTAATTGAGGTTTTTTTTTCAAATTATACTTGTGTAAAATGGTTCATTTTAGGTATTTTGTACGACATTGTTTATAGAAAAAGTTTGCGATAAATCTTAAGTAACTTCATGCGCCAACCTGTGGCTTGTGTCTTGGCTTACTTATTGATGTAGCTAGACAAGTCCAATAGACCAATATAAGCCAGCAAGCAATATTTATTAATTTTAATCATATTTTTTTTTACTCAATATGTGTGTCACTGTCACTGTTTCGATTCATTCGTACTCACGAATCGTGTTTCGCGAGCGTGACCAAGTGAACCGCGGATACGTTAGAATACGTATATACATACATACATAATTTACACATATTTATGTTACCATAGCCAGACACTAAAAAACACCGATTTTCAATACACAAATATTTACTCTGGGAGGGAATCGAACGCCCAACCTACAGCGCATTAGGCAGAGCTACTACCAACTGAGCTGATAAATCGTAGTAATATCTCTACATTTGATACGAATAAGTTTTGCGCTACTTAGTTTTACTATGTTCTTATGCCCCGGGCCTTTGCAACACGAACATAATAACTACGTTGCGCAGTCGTTATTTCCAAGCAATAGGGTTCAAATTACATTATATTCCCGAAATGTGAGCGTTTACATTTAGACGTGGGTTCGCACTTAATTTTATTATGATTTTGTATTATTTACTTTTGTTTTTCGATTTTTCTTTTAATGCTATCAAAGGGCGAGTGGGTGGAAAATTGTAATGGAAAAGTATGTGAATGTCATCACAATTTGTATCGCTTTGTTTATATTTTCTTTGATCTTAATAATAACTCATTCAATCTATTCAGTTGGTTTATCTTGTACAATGTTATTTCGTTTCTAAAGGTCGCTAAAATTTATATAAAATATGAAACAATTTACTAACTTAGACTGAGTATATCTACATCATTAATAAATACATTTTTGTGGACAATTTACACAACACTTCAAATTTAACGTAACATGTAATATGAGAATCAGATGACTGATATAATACTAATATATTTTTAAATACATACATATGATACTTTATAATATAACACCTAGACACAGAACAAAAGTAAATGTTCTCACACAAATGTTTGTCCTGGGAGGGAATCGATCGAGAGCTAACTATACCAATTAAGCTTTGGGGCCAATAAATATTATTAGAATCAAAGTACTTTAAATAGACGACGTTCAGCCTAAACCTATGGTCGAACAGACTTGAAATTAGGTGAAATTAGAAATAGAAATTAGAAATTGAAAGACCCAAAACTCCTAAAACTAAGAGATCCCAAAACTCCTGACTTGGAACTTTTATAGTCTCGAAGAACCGGGAATGGAATATAAGGCCAAGTTAAAAGAACTCATGACCTATATCATAGATGATTGTGTAAAAAAACCTGCGATAATTATTCTTTCAAGAGTGCATAGAACTGCCTTATATAAGAAAAGTTCTTTTGCATTGTGTGGACAACAAAAAATTGTGGCTTTTTCTTGAAACTAATGAATATAATTGATTAATGCTAAAATAGAATATACTATACAGTTTTATTATCGTTTTTGAAAACAATAAAATTTGCATGTCAATGTGAATTATGTGAACTTACTGTAGGTCACAGATATTGAGTATATCTGTGACCTACCATATTTCTTGCAAATAGATTATTTCTATTTCTATAACTTTACTTAGTAAGAAAGTTACGAGTATTTTATATATCAGTTTCGTTATACCTACAATTTATATAGCCTTTTGTATATTGGTAAGTTGAAAGCATTTTATTTCCGCTTCTGTGCAGACACTCATTTCAGATAGCGTCTCTCACACGTCCACTACGCTTACAGAGGAACTGTGGCCATGAAATAACCGTTCAGAGGACCTATTTCCTTATTTACAACTGTTAATGTTCTGTTCAAAGCCGTTTGCGTTTCGGCTTCGATTGTTTAGATAATTACTCAAATTCCTATTCAGTTATTGCCAAACAAAAGAAAACATTCGAACGTTGGCGACTTTGTAAACGACAGTCGTGGAGGAGACCGGCCTCAGTATTTATTTATTTATAGAACTAGAACGGTACATAAACCATTAACTCTAGTTAAATCTATAAAAAAAGGAATGAAGTCTAATATTACATTGGTCTAGATAACAATAAAAAAAGTCACATACATTACATTTTATTTTATTGTTATCTATTAAATAAAATGCGTGAGTGTCGTGGAACTCGCGTTTAAAATATATTATTATTAATATTAAATATTATTATTGATTAACTTAACTAATACAAATGAATGAATGAGATCATCATCACCATCATAACAGCCTGTATGAAGTCCACTGCTGAACATAGGCCTCCCCAATAGATTTCCAGGAAGAACGATTTTGATGAATGAGAATGAGAAATACAAATGAGTTTGAGAGTAATTAAATGAAACGCAGAAATAAGGAACGAATAAAATGATACAATAAAATACAATAAAATGATTATTTTCACAAATTGAAAAAATATATTAATTATAAAGATATTTAAGGAGATATTTTTTCCGGGATGAAGAATCGTGTCGATGACCGTCTACACTAAAGAAAGGGTCGTGACGGAAAAATCTTACACTTTTAATCGTCTAGCCCCCATCCGCCAAGTCCGTACCGTGCGATAAGGAATTTCGTTCCAAAAAAACACGTTAATAAATTAGTCACCTACCAAATTCATAAAATATCAAAATACAGCATTTAAGCAATTCAAAGTGGGCCTTGTGATTGTATTAAATGAAAATATATTTATCTATTGTTGTTCTAGTTCTCATAATCAAATGATTAGTTAATGTGACGTTAAAGTATAGTCTATCCAGCATACCAGTATACGGCCCAACTGATGGTAGATGGTTACTGTAATGGAAACTATGATATTAAATAAATAATAAATATTACTGGACAATGCACACAACACCATCTAGACTCAAACTAAGCATACTTTGTATTATGGTGACTGATGTCTAAAAAATGCTTATATATTTTAAATACATACTTATGATAATTTATAACTCCCAGACACAGAACGAACACCTATATTCTTCACACAAATGTTTATCCTGGGAAATGTTTATCAAACCCTCAACCTACAGCGCAGAAGCCAGAGCTACTACCAACTGAGCTATGACAGGCCAGTCAAATGATGCATGCAAAACCGGGATGTATCCGGGCCCACGTGGCCGGCCATATTTATACCATAGAGATAAGTTCTTTGATCAGTTTGCCCAGTAATTTCCCTTGCTCCAGTGCCTGTCAAATCTACTGCTAAACTGAGAATATCGGACACTGTGCATGTACCCACGGATTAAATCCGTCTTGCTGTATAGTTAATTATCATTACAACCAGGTAATTATGACGACCTCTGTGGGCCATGGCCCGGTTGAGACGCAGAAGGTTGCGGGTTCGATTCCCGCCGCGGGACAAATGTTTGATGATCTGCAAGTATTTGTCTCGGGTCTGGGTGTTTCTATGTATAATACAAATTTATTTACAAAAAAATAAGTACATAAGTAGTATATCAGTCATGAGGTACCCATAACACAAGCATTGCTTACTTTGGGGCCAGATGATGATAAATGTCCGGTATCATTATTATTATCATTATTATGGCAATGGGTTTTAAAGCCAAGTAAGTGACTTTGATGAAGCTTTCTATTATATAATATTACCAGCTGACCCGCCCATGCGTTGCTCTGGCTCAGTAATTTGTTTTTGAACTAATTATTACACTGAACTTTTTAATACGGTCATATTAAAATTCACTAATAATGATAAAAACGATACAGCATTAGACATTTATGGGATTTGTAACATTTAATTTACGATATAAAATAATCGAGTTAAAAACTGTATTTAAATTTCGACAAGATTACACACAGTAAGCTAAATTACATAAAAACTGGTAAAGTCGTTTTGGAGTTTATCCCAGACAAGTATGGTGATGCGAGACTATTATATCTAAAGATATATTAAAATCTTTATATTAATTAATTTATATTATTAAAAGCCTGCTTATTTTATGGCCTCTGGCTTAATAAAATGCATAATAGTACTAGACGTAGCCCATCTTAGGGGCCTCGAGATTGGTTGAGGGTTACCTTAATATTTACCTCATAACATTTTCTGGAGATCATTATAACCTCGAGTCATGTTTTAAAATGCTGTGTAATAAATATGGAATCTTATTTAATACAATGTTTTGGTCGATATATAACGTAGCGTAATATTGAACGTACTTTAATGGAATATTCGTGTAGATACAAGCATTTAATTTAAGGCTTCTAAACCATAGTCAGTCAAGTGATTCCTATAACACTAGCTCTGCTTACTTTGGGGTTAGATGATGTTGTGTGTAATGTCCAGGATTATCTATATATTAATACGTGAAGTGAAAAACTTTGTACCCCTTTTTACGAAATTTTCGTAAAAAGGGGTACAAAGTTTTTCACTTCACTTCACTGCGCGGACGGAGGAGAATGAAATTTCGCACACCTATAGTTTACATAGAGAAGGAGTGTAGAATGTTCATATTTTTTTTATATTATACATAAAAAATACATTAATTATTAATTAATTAGTTATGGTCGAACCCCTAATGAGGTCATCGGATCCGGGTACGCAAGCATCAAGCCTATAAAATAATTAGTGACACCATAAGAAGAAGGAGCCTATAAAAAATTTGAAATTGACACCCGGGCAATTTAGCTACTACCAAATAAAGGAATGTGTGGTGTTGCAAAACCGAACCAAACTCATAGGTTTGGAACCTTGTCTGCCGCAATCTGAACATGAATAGAATATTAAATTATTGCATTCTGCATTCTCAGTAAAAGTGCAGTAGAATACAGAACTCTGAAAATATTTTCATAAGTTTTTGTCAAGCGCTTCTAGCTTAATTGAAACATCTTATATTGCTGATTTCTAGGTTTACTACTAACCCTGGAAATGTACTAGACTAGATTTACCAGGTGGTGATTCTATTGTTTTGACGGACTACCTAAAATCTTATCTTGCAAGCAACAAAGTCTAAATCAGAGTAAGTAACTTCATCAAATTACAGTTTTAAAAATATATTCAAATTGATATAACTAGAATAATATAATATATAATATAATTATATAAGAAGAAATAAATAGAATAAGAGATTTTCCTTGGTTTTAGACAGCACCAATTCAACATGGCGACTTAAATGAGCTAAAACAATCAAACGTCAATTTAGTATAAAGAATTGATTTATTTTTAAATACATACTTATGATACTTTATTACACCCAGACACAGAAAAAACACCTATGTTCTTCACACAAATGTTTATCCTGGGAGGGAATCGAACCTACAGTGCAGAAAGCATAGCTACTACCAACTGAGCTGACAGACCAGTCATACTCGTCTATCATGGGTTAAGGACATGCATAACTAGTGACTGATTTATACGATAGAATCAGTAGAGATGAGATCTTTGCACTTGAAACAATACTGTTTCTACTCGGAATAAACAAATTAAAAAAACAAAATATTAGTGAACATTTCACTCAATCCTATTTACTCAGAGCTTTTACTAAGCAACGCTTGTATTTTGGGAAACAGATGACAAATATAATATTGAATATACATGTGAATACATAGTATAAGATGCTTTAAAAACCTGGGCACAGAACAAACATTAGCGTAGAATGCAAGTCCTTAGTTTTTCCTTCAAGTGGAGGTTTTCCGCGCATCATGTCCCTCGGGTCATCAATATTCGCTAACAAATGAGCTCGGTAGCTCATTAGAGAATATTTAGCGTCATTTTGAAATTGATCGTGTTGGTAGAGTGGCCCTGATTGTGTTGTTTGTCCGAAAAATACACACGATCTTATTTTATTTCAACAATTGAAAACAATTGAAATTGTTTTGTTTTGTTAAGAACAATTTATTTAATGAAGGTATTCTTTCAGTCATCTAAGTCACCATAATACAAGCTATGCTTAGTTTGGACTAGATGGTGTTGTGTGCATCGTCCAGCAATATTTATTGTTTATTTATATATACTAGTAATTTTGTTTATTGTCTCTGCCAGCTTCGCCCCTTACAGATCCACGGACGGACACTAACGCTTAATTTTTTTTTTAATAGACATTCTGCTTTATTGGGTTATCAGCGTGTAACTTACGTATTTATTGGCAAATTTGACAATGTTCGGGCTTAAACATTTTTAGAAAAATCCTTTTCATTAACATTGACAATATTTAGAAATCCACTAAGTAGGTACGCTATGAGAGCCTATTTTAGTAGCAATAGTAATTTATACTTTTGCCCTTGAAGCCTATTTCGACAACAATGAGTTTGCAGTCAATTCCAAAATCTCGGAAACTATGCTAGAGTGCATAATGGTCTCCATAACTTTTGCCCTAAGGTGCATAGTTTCCTAGATATCGGCCAAAAACGTTTTTTCAAGATGGCGCTTGAAGCGTCACCTGGATCTGACAGCATTTTGTGATTTTATGATCAGTAAGAGATCCTAAACCTTATAAAAAAAAAATTGGATTGGAAATTTAGGGCAAAGTTGACCAAAAAAACGTCTATTTTGACTGTACTATTTGGGCGGTTTACTATTGAAAAGGAGTTCAGGGATGTCAGCCAGGTTATATGCGATTACTGCTCAGTTAATGTAAGAACTTTATGCATAATTAGTTGAACTAAATGGCATTGCTAGGGGACCTGGATGTCTAACTAATCTGCTTGGTATTATTATAATTTTCGATTAGTTGTGGCTATAACAAGTTTCTTCCAAAACCGTCCAGCCGTTTGAACATTTGTTAGAAAGCACAATCAACTGTTTGTAAAGGCTAGTGAGGTGTATTGTAGAAGCACAAGAAACGAGGACACAATTGTATTGCCTAAAGTTCCAAGGTATTATGTATATGAAATGAAAATAGCTATGTAATATGCGGAAAAGTTTAAAACTTTTCATACCATACCAGAAAATAAAAAAAAATCCATTAAATAAATTTAATAAGGAACTCAAGTCCTGGTTACAAGCTGAATGTTAACATATCTGAACTAATAAAATGACATAAATTTCATGAATAAATAAAAATATTTCATGAAAAAATTACCAATGGGATTTATATTAAATCATTATTGTATTACTGTTGTATTAACTTGCTTTGTTATAAATGTCTCAGTTGGTTAGAAAATATTGTACACCATTTTCCAAATGGTAACATAACGAACTTATCAAATAAATAAAACCTGTAATTGACCTATGTCCCCCAATAAATGAATTATGAATTATGAACAAAGACGTCACAATCTAAGGCATACGTATAAACTATAGAATTTACAGATATTTAATAATAAAATATAATCACGGACATTTCACAAAGCATCATCTGTGGGGCGATTATGGAACTTTGATACTATCAAAACATTGATACTAATAGCTTTCAGTTACTATTGAATTGGTATTACGGATCGCTGCGATTTTATCGGCTTCTATTGCTAGTTACAATGTGAAGTTGGTATCAAACTATAACTCGACCAATTTACAAAGTTCGATTGTGTTAGGAACCGTGGTTAGTGTACTAAGCATTTAAATACATCGTATACGATTGATTGAAATAATGCCTATTGCTAATCGAAATCGATAGACATTGATGCCGATTGCTAATCGAAACTGATAGACATTGATTGTATCAAGAGTTCCATAATCGCCCTACTGGCCCCAAAGTAAGCAGAAATTGTGTAATGGGTACCTACCGCATGACTGATACACTATTTATATACTTTTTTTGTAAATACATACATATTATACAAACACACCCAGTTCAACCCAGTTCAGTAACAAATACTTGCAGGTCATACAAAATTTGTTCCACGTCGGGATCGAACCCGCTACCTTATGCGTCCCAGCTGGATCTTGGCCCACTGCACCACAGAGGTCGTCATGTGTGTCATGTATTAGTATGATTAGGACTACAATTCGTTTCAAATATTTATTTATTAATCTTAGGAACACTTTGGATCTCTTGGTTTGGATATATAAACACATTTTCCGAAGCAGGTCTTGTCCACTTTTGTGGTTCACCAAAACCTGACGTTTAATAGGCACAAAGCCCATGTGCCGTCCTTAGTTCGATTCTGTTTTAGGAAGGTAATTAAGGGTCAGCACAATCATTTTTTCTCTTGCTGACAGCTCTGCTGACTTCTGCCGACTAAGACTGCCAGTGATAATGATTCCGCTAATTCTTTTTTCACACACAGGCTGATCTTTTGTAACGTAACTTATTTAAAAACAGACAAACTCACACGGGCGCCAATACTATTCTAGCTAGCTAATTCACAGCGCGAAACCGGTTTTGACGACGCTTCATATGACGAGTCTCATTCGCATTGAGGTGGCGGGCCAGTGGTCTACCCGAGCTCAAACTGTCACCGCGCCACTTTTCCGCGCAATAACCGTTACGTTATAGATTAATTGTAATTTTCAAACCATATTCAGTGCCAACTGTGTTCCCAATACTGGGAAAGCTGCGTTTTAAGTTTTTATTTAACCTAGACCTTATTCTCACCTGACCTTATTTTTATTGCTGTGCTAGCTAATGTTGATCGCCGCCTTAATTTATTTTCGCCTTGGGAGTTAACTGAATTGTAGTGTGGAGTACTGTGTGATCCCTAGGCTTTCTTCTGAAACACCTTTCGTTGCGTGATCATAATGCCTTAGTATTGCGATTCCAGGAATACCCCTCAGCTTAGAGAGCTAACCTAGCTGTGACGAGAAATCTAAGACGAAACTGAACTGAAGACGGGAAGACCGGACGTAGGACTCCTGCTCCTACTCCTTCCTGCTAACGTGCGCTTGTTCCTGGATGCTGCCTGGAAGTCACGGCGGAAGGCCGTGGACGAGACTGCCAAAGGAGAGTCCGGTGTTTCCCAAACCGAACGGCGTAAGACATGACCTTGGTTTGACCTACCCGACCCTCTCTACGATTACACTATTTTAACTTTTAACTGTTTTTTTTTATTTTAGTTTAGGTAATATAATTAGGTGATTATATTATAGATTTTATGGCACCTTATTTATTTATTTAAATTTCTCTTCGCTTGTGTTAAGAGCGAACTAGTCGATTATCTTTCGAGAAAGAAGCACACATTCCAACCTAGTATAATTCGTAAAAATTACGTCTCACTTTTATTAACCATTCCAAGAACATTAATAATGATTTATTTTCTATGTTAGATACTTTTGACCTCTCTTTTCCAAATTTAAACACGCCATCAGCGGATAACTGCTATATTTAAATAAAACCTATATAATTTTCAGATTGTCCACTCTACGAATATCTTCGCATTTTTTAAGCTTTACTTAATAATATAAACTTTACTGGATTATGAAATATTTTAGTGATTGTGTTTTTAAATGTTTAATTGTTTTGTTTTTCCAAATAAATAAATAAATATTTTAAGTCCAAGCAAGTTTCAAGTCAATATAAAATAAGAGTAACAATACAGATATATCGAAAGCGTTAAATTTACATTTATTTAATTATATAAAAGATGAAGAAATGTGTAACTTAAAACTAGGTAGCTTGTTCCTAGCTCTATATTAAACTAGGTAACTAATACCATGACTTGTCAAACTACAAAAACATATATTATTATCTATTTGAATACATAAGTAGGTACCTATCAATAATTTATTTATTTCTTACCCCATCTTCGTCTGTGTGAAGTTATGCTTGTAGAACTTTATTTATAGTATTAGTACAATTCTGGTGACCTGTCAACTTGATGAAAGGACTCTTCAGCGTGGCCGTTTTAGTGGGTACAGTGCCAGATTTTCTATCTTCCAGCAGTGGTGTGCAAGCATCACTGTGTTTAAGTTCCAATGACACTGGAGATAGTAAAATTATTAGACGAATAGACAAGACAACTGTCTTAGGATAGGCAGCAGTTTCAAGTGGGCCGTATGCTTGTTGTATATAATAATTTCGTTTTAAAAACTATAAAAATATGAAATTCGATTTCTTAGATGACAAATTTTTTAGCTATTTCAATTAAAAAACAAAACCACTGAACCGATTTTTATGAAATTTCTATGGGACAAATTGGAATGTACATCCTGTCACATAAAAAAATATTTTAGATTCATAAATGACGGAGTTATGAGGTAGCAAACGAATCACGAAATATTTAAATGCCGAAAACATTTCTTCACATTATTTCAGATCCCTTAGTAACGACTTAAAAGCAACTGTGCTCAAAGAGGTAACAAACACCTAAAGCAATAGCTTTTAAGACTTTGAAATAATAAACTCTATTTAGATTAAAGTAATCTCTTTAATAAGAAGGTATTTCAGAATTTCTAAAGCCCTTTTAGGTCTAGCTTTGAGATCTAAAGTTTGTCTTTAACTTCCCGCCCGTTATCATCTACGTAGGCATCAAGATTCAATCCACCACAGAATGGAGTCAGCTTTAACATAAACGTCTGCAAGATGCAATGACCGTCATGATGACGTGCGTAAAACACATAACAAAAAGATGTATAGTATAGTGACATTGGTAACGTCAGTATCAGTAACACTTGGAAGTTTATTTTGACAGAAATGCTGTCACTTTTTTTGCTGTCACCTATTTTCATTTCTACATTACGAATTTTCACTTCTTCCGCGCGGAGGGACTCCACGCACTATTAAAGTGAAACTTCTTATGCGACTTCCAACAAGGTTGCGTTAAACGTTTAACGTTTAACGCTTTTAACGCTAAGAGGGAGAGAGAAAGATAGATACACAAAGGTAGAAAGTAGGAGAGAGAAAGAGAGTGAGTCGGTAGATCCCAAGCACATGCGCGTGGTATTCTTGCTATGCAGCGAAGTTCATTTCCACATTACGAAGTTTCACTTCTTCCGCGCTTAGGGACTCCACGCACTTTTTTTTTTAAATTAGAACATTTTTCTATGTTTAAAATAAAAAGAGGTTATATTGGAATCAATTCTGATGTGGCGTTTTTAAATTATAATTTGCTAAAATAATTGCTCTCCTTTTCTAATGGTGGTCCTTTTAACTGTAAAGAAAGAAACTGCAATTGTCTAATTTAGTGTTGATTACAAAACGATCTGGCAAATGTGAAGTTACCTGTTTTATGAATCCACAGACGTTTTAGTTCTAAAACAAATGTACCATATTAAAAAAAAAGTATCAACTACACAAAAAACTACATCTCTCTCAAACGATTGAGATGACTCCAATGAGCCCAAACACGATACCTCTACTGTAAGATGGTGAGGAGTCGGGTATCATGTAGAATCTAGGTGATGCTGTAGCATCTGCTCATGTTCTTGCAATCATCATTGGCCTTAGTTCATCTGTTGAAGATGATGTAGATGGCGTCAGTCAAGTTGCAGAGCAGTTATTTGTAATTGAAAACATTCGTTCAATGATCCACTCCAGCAAGTGAAGAGGAAACTTCACATACCTCAGATGTGAAGTTTCCTCTTCACTGACGCCACTCTGCCTGGGATTCTGTTTGATAGCGTAGGCCTTCCCAGGTACCCACACTAACCTCTCGAACTTGCCGACAGGACCCACAGGAATGACAAATAAGTACATGCGGTGTAAGTTCCAATATTATTGGGTTATAAGGATAAGGATAAGGATACCTACCAAATTTTGATTATGTTAAGTTTTTTTTAATAAGCTTAATCGTCTAATAATTGATTTATTGACATGTGGTTTATTAGTACTAGTTGCTCAATTTATTGCTATTTAGATTTAAAATAACTCCTTGATTGTGACAGCGTGGGTTGGACAGTCGTTCTTAAGAGAGAGACGAGGTAACAAGCTTTAGAGGGAGAACCTTTTCACAACAGGACAAGCAGACGTACCGCTCAATACTATCCAAACCTTGTCAACCTACCACCCTTTCGCACAAAACACTTTGCTTCCATATTTGACGACCTCTGTGACGCAGTGGGCCAAAGCGCGGCTGAGACTCAAAAGGTTGATGGTTCGATTCCCGCCTCGAGACAAATGTTTGTATAATCTGCAAGTATTTGTCTCGGGTCTGGGTGTTTCTATGTATGTATTTACAAAAAAAAAGTATATAAGTAGTATATCAGTCATGTGGTACCCATAACACAAGCTCTGCTTACTTTGGGTCCAGATGATGCTGTGTGGAATGTCCGGCATTATTATTATTATTATTTATAATGCGTACAGCCAAGGATTGGAATGCTTTGCCGTCGTCTGTCTTTCCTGAAAACTACAATCTAGGTCTCTTCAAGTCTCGAGTAAATAGGTGTCTTCAAAACCTGGGTGCCCCATCGTCGGCCACATCATCGCTTAACATCAGGCGAGATCGTGGTCAAACGTAGGTTTATCGATAATAAAAAAATAATAATAAATTGTACAAATTGATTGAACAGTGCAGTGTTTTTACCTTGCCTAAAACACTCGTTATACTATAACATAATTAACGAGACGCTAAAGTACCGTATGTCGTTGTCATTCTTATTTCAATGAGTAGAGATAGCAGCAGTTTTATGCAATTAGCTAATTATGTGGTTTTAGAATAGACCATTAGTATATATAATAATAGTAATATATAATAATAGCATCATCTCGCCCAAAGTAAGCGGAGCTTGTGTTATGAGGTGCTCTCGTGACTTATATACTACTTATATACGTTTTTTTAAATACATACATATCTACCTACATAGAAACACACAGACCTGAGACAAATACTTGCAGATCATACAAACAATTGTCCCGCGGCGGGAATCGAACCCGCAACCTTCTGCGTCTCAGCCGGAACTTAGCCCACTGCGCCATAGAGGTCGTCTATCCCAAGAGAGTATCTCCACGGTTATACGATTACTTTTAAAGATGTTGGGGAGTAACGATCGCTAAGACGGTGACCGCTTTAGCCAATGCCTTACTGTGGAATTAAGATATCTCTAGTCAGATTGCCTTGACGCAAGGATTAGATTTTAAACTGCGTCTTAATGAACTCGAGTGAGTTGTAAGAGATAGCGGTGTGAGAGAGAGAACTATACTTTTTATAAAAAGTTATTGCACAGATCAAGAATTATTATGCGATTTATGGTTTGACATTTCATAAAGTAACATACTCGTTACTCGATTTTAATTGTTTTTCTCGTGTTATTATAACATTCATTGAGTAGTCAATTGAAATAAAAGTATATTAACCCCAAAAGTACCGAAGTCGCGATATCAACAAAAACAATAGAAAAACCATTGTCTTATTTTAATAATTGAAACGCTGTGGGCGATGTTTGTATGTATGTTCCCTATAGACTCCAAAACGGCTGGACCAATTACGATTACATTTTTAGAAAATCTTTAGCGGGTGATCCTGTGAAGTTTGGTAGCGATCGGATCAACAGATCTTTTTTTTTTTTTGCACCAATCAAATTTGGTATGGATATAGATTGTATCTTAGGAACATGGGCTACTTTTTATGTATGTACTATGCGTGCAAGCCGAGGGCAGAATCTAATCTAGACATACAACCCGTGTTTATCAAAATGTATAGCATGAACTCAAACAACAAATACAAACACTTTTTTTTATTCATAATTTTAAATTTTTAAATATACTAGAATCAAAGATGGTGGCCACACTTCTTAATAAGTAGATAAAAAATCAACTAATTAACCTCTTATTTTAAAAACTAATAGCAGTTTTATTAAAAATAATAATAGCTCAGAAAATGCATAAGCTTTTTAATTATTGCACCAGTCATCAAACTCAGCGCTGGGTGTTATAAAAGCACCCTACTTTACCTCTCAACCTGTTTTATTGAACTATGGAACTAAAGAACTTTAAGTTTCCCCCCTCTTCTAAATTGGTTAAAAGATAATTTTGAAACTTGCTCCACAATAATTCATATAGCTTTGGTAGTGCATTATATCAGTGCGTGGATACTGTTAGTATGGTATATCGTAAGTGAAGGCGGATTTTGGGAACTGAATAAAAAGTGAGGGTAGGTTGTTACTGCCCTAACCACTCGGCGGCAACTTCCTAAGCATATCCAGTCAGTTTGAAACTACGGGTATTGCAACATAATCGAAAATTCGGAAATAAATTTGAAGGTAATACGCAATTATGCGTAAACTACTTAAACAACTTCGTTAAATAACTTTTCATATATTCGTCCCTATTATAATGTCCCTATAAATATATAATTTCGACTTTTAACAAACAATAAATAAAACATTATTTATTCAATAAAATTACAAGGATTCATTTGTCATTCAAGTAAAAGAAATATCGATATTTGCTTTCCTGTGATATTCCAGTAGTGTTTAAGAATTTCTATAAATTATAATGTTAAATTTTTTTTTTAACCGCCTTCAAAAAAGTAGGTTGTCAATTCGGTTGAATTTTATGGGCTCAAACTTCATTCAACAAAGTCGGTTTTCTTTTTAGTGTTAAAACTAAAATTATTTAATTCAAATTTATAACATTTCCACTTATGCCTTACGCCTGCAAAAACACACTACCTAATTCTCTCCCGCGATTAAAAACCAGCCAGCCATGAGTTCTGAATGTGCGGTGGCTACTAAATGCATCTAAATTCACATGTCACTAAGGCTCAAATTGCGAACATCGCACTTGCTTAAGTCTTCGTCAGGTAAGTATATTTAGGTTTATCTTATAACATTAGCTTCTTATTACTTATTTTTGAACTGAAAACTTCTTTAGCATCGTTGCAATTTGAAAGCCGATTATGAAACGAAAAAGCGACAGTAAAAAGAGACACACATAAATTCATAAGATTTAACGTGGGTGAAAATGAGATAGGAAGCACTATGCAGTGTTTCTTACATTCGTGGTTCTTTTTGTGCTCAAAATGTTTGAAGGCTTTACTTCTACTACGTGTGAATTGCACACATGTTATTCTTATTCTTCTTAATTTTTAAATTCACCAAGGATGTAAGACGTTTCAAAGTGATCCTTGTGATTATATTGAATAAAGTATCTTTTGACTTGACTTGACTTTGATTATCGTGTCACTTGTTATATATGTTTTTTGTTTTTTTTGTACAATAATGCCGGACATTTCACACAGTATCATGTGGCCCCAAAATAAGCTGAATTCAACCAGTGTGATAAAGAATTCACTAGTTTGACTACCTCTGGAGGGCAATGGACCAAGGCTCGGCTGAGACGCAGAAGGTTGCGGGTTTAATTCCCAAAGCAGGACAAAAGTTCGTATGATCGGCCAGTATTTGGCTCGGGTCTGGGTGTTTCTATGTATTATAATAAAAAGATTCAAAGATTTTAATATATTTATTTGCCAGAAAACATTTGTACAGAAGATGACAAAAATATAACAGTGTGAAACAACATGCTTGACCGGTATGCAAATTAGGTAGAGAGATGGCTTGCAAGATAAAAATTAAAAATTATAACTAAAAAAATCGTCAAGATTATAATAACTTTTTGCAATCAATTTTTTTTTAGTTTTAGTTTATACATTTGGACATTCAGGTATCTATACAGTGTAGGTAATTTGTATAAATTTTAGGAGCAACACCAACTACACTTTTATGCATTAGTGCTATTTTTAAAGGGTGTCATTTTAACCTAGTATTATCCCGTCTGCTTCGAATTACAAAATCAGATAGCCGGGGGAGCAGATGGGGATTGTTTTTTACAAAAGGAGCTACTTTTAATATGTAGAGGGACGGAAGTGTCAGAATTTTGTGCTTCGAAAATAAATGTCTACCAGCTATCGGTAACTTAATTTTTTTTGTAGCATATAAATGATGTCTTTATTAGTAGAGTTGCCCCAAAATATTACCCCATATCTTAGAACAGACTTTACCATACCGTGATATGCAATCAATAAGACATAAGTATTCGCCGTTGATGACAGTTTATGTAGGGCATATGCTAGACTATTAACACGTTTCCTCAGTCCTTCTAAATAAATAACAAACTAATCTAGTTATTCTATACTAAACTATTTAAAACCATGAACTCGATTTTCTACTAGCTGTTATGAGATAATTACTTAGAGATAGGAAACATAGTTCGGTTCACTGACCGGAGGTGTCTAAAAGGTTGGCAACGTTACCTCGTTGAATAGCAAATCCTTTGTCCGAGGTGAGCACCAGCCCATTGATCATTGGCATGTCTATCAATCTCTTGGATATTTCTATAATTCCTCAAGAAATTCTAATACATTACTCAAGAGGAACATTATTCATTAAGAAGATCTCACATTATCTGCGCTCACTTAAAACACAAGATTTCTCTTGAAACGTCAGGAGTGTATAAGATTGACTGCAGGTGTGGGAGTTCTTATATCGGCCAAATATAAGCTTGTTGAGTGAAGAAGCAAATCCGAGAGGTCAAAAAAGTGAACTCACAGAAGTAGGCCATAGCGAAACACTGGAATCTGGCTCAAACCACTGGATCGAGCTACACAATCCACAGGTAATTTAAACTGAACGACCAAGATTGGTACAAAAGCCAATAGAGATACACTAAAGACGGGAATTTCAATCGAGAAGTCGGTTTTCAATTATCTGGAGCCTGGAATCCTGTGGTGAGGAGGTGTGGAACCTCAGATTCCACAACTCACATATGGAAAAATCTCCCGTTTGGAGTGTAATTTAAATACATATTATACAAATACAAGGTAACAAAGATTTAAAAAGATACCATCGAATTGCAAACCATCTCCTTTTTTTAAGTCGATTAAAAATAAAGTCCACCCACCGCGTCTGTCTGAACTGATTTTCAAATGGTTTTCACAAATACGAAATACTTTAACTTTTAACAACTGAATCAAAATGTGGTTTTATTTACATGTGGTTAGAGTTGACTTTCTGATGGGTGATCAATGTGGAATTATCTATCATGACGAAGGCATTAATTGCGCGAATTTTCATCTCTACAGGCGACAGGCGAGGAGTGAGCAGCAGCTGGCTTCCGTAATAACATTTATTTTACGACTGGTTTCAAAGATATTGCGGTGACATTGCTATTGCTGTCGCTATTGCTACTTTTACATATTTACCCCGGGGGATACTTTTAGTAATGTCATCTCAACAGTTGGTCTAATATCTTAAGCGCTGCATAATGGTGGTCGCAATAGCTAAAATATCATAAATTACGAACGATTCAACAAAGTTCAAATTAGACAATTTATTGACATTTTCTTCCGTTAATATTAAGATTTTCTGCAGTTTTATTCAACACCAAATTACATGGCGTCTAGAATGAGCTGAAACATGTTAATTTAGAGAATTTAAATAACGTTACTCAAATTTAGACCTTGATGCAAACAAAATAAGAGCGTTCGTATTTTACGACATTTTAATTAGTCCTACTAAACTATAGAATCATGACCACTATACAAACAGACGTTTTTCCTTATAAATGCTGAAGCGCTCGCGTGTAGTTTGAATCAAAAACTATGCGCAGTGCGTGGATTATTCAAGGAACCTTTTTTAATTAGTCACCAATTCCTATCATGTAAATTCTATGACAAAATACTCCATACAATGCAATACATGTGAATAACCTATTTAGAATTTGTATGATGTTGAATTTTATTGACATACCTGCATGCAAGGCAAATTATTCCAGAAATCTGTTGTACTGAAAATAATGTAACGCTACGCCGTAGAGCGGCTACGCCGTAGGCGATCTACGTCGTTTTCCATTTTGCTGAAGTCTTTACTCGAAACTGTGTTTGTATTCCAGCACTCTTAGATATTTCTATGAAATAAATTCGTCCGATAGTAGCATCATTTAAGTTTTCCATGAAATACAAAACGAACCGTTTCCTTTCTCATGTATTGTTAGTATTAGGATGTTTGTGTATTTCAGAAACCTCGTCATTAGTATTATCCACATAATACACAATCTGATTTGGTGCGGTGATATAATTGTACATATCTTGCGGACGAAAATAGGTTACTTTTAATGTAAGTACCACGCGTGCGAAGCTGCGAGCAGCAGCTAGTTTCAAAGTAACTGCAAATTCCTTGTCTATTATTATTTTCAAAATAGGATTTATGTATCAAAAACTAGGCTGAAATTCATAACCATAGCCACTATAGATAAATAGATAGATTAACACTTTGTTGTACACAAAAACACAAAAAAAATAATAGTTAAAAAAACTAAAAAACACGCTTTATATAGAAAACCAAACTAAAAAAACAAAAATAAATTTTAATAAATGTAAGTCAGAAAAAATGTTTTATTAAAAAAAAAGCGTGGGGTGCATGGTGGAAGGATTATCAATTTAATAATATCTTAAAAAGTACCCCACGCTTGAATTTTTTAACTATTATTTATTTTCTAATTTTTAGTTTTAGGATAACCGGATATGTTAATTTTTTTTTTATGTTTTTTTTTTAAATATTTTTTCGAATTATTGCATTGTCATCGGTCATTGATAGGTGTTCAAAATTTGAATGAAATCTAGCTGTTTAAAGTGGGTCAAAATCGCGTTCTAAGGAGTCGGTTACATACAAACATACAAACATACTAACATACATACAAGTGAAGCGTATAATAAAATTGTACAACTATAGAACGACTATTTCCACTAGTCACATTTCCAGTTGTGAAAAAGGAGACTAACATAGTTTTATTTGTCTCATCGGCCGCCATCACTGGGACAAATAAAACTAAGCAATCTTATCTCTCCCATTACGAGTTTAAATGTATATAGCGGCATGTACTAGGTAATCAGAACTGTCAAGAAGTGACATTAAGCTTGGATCAGATACGCCTTATACGCCTTGGGTTGTCAGCGTACGCATAGCCTTAAATAGCATGCTCCAACACACTCAGCTTACGTGATTCGTATCGCTTGATGATCACGATACTAGCGCATAATTAGTTGCAGAGTTTCGTTCCCTGATTGAATCTTCATTCACTCGAGTTCTCTGACTCTGACGAATACTATAATTATACTAACTTATATAAATAAGTAATAATAAAAACTCTCTACCTTGGAGATTATTGGGTATAAATAAATGAATATTGGTTGTCCATTGGCCATTACACAACACCATCTAGCCCTAAACCAATCATAGCGTGTACTGTGAGAACCAGTTGACTGATTGAATAGGTGTGTACTAATAAATGAATAAATCATAAATCAATATTGGTATTTTAGTGACCAGATGATAGAATATACTTCATATAAACTTTGTAAATACAAATCTTTTTATCTTTTATTGTGCGTTGAACACACACAAAAAAATCATCAAAATCGGTCCAGCCGTTTAGGAGTTTAATTACAAACATACGCACAGAAGGTAGTAGTGGATTTGAGAATGGTTTAGATTTACAATAAAATATTTTTTTTTTCTTTTTACAACGCGTGAACGAAGTCTCGAACGGGACATCTAGTTATATATAAAAATTTTACATAAAAAAACACCCAAGACAAACACTTGCAAATCATACAAACATTTTCCCTGCTGCGGGAATCGAACCCGCAACCTTCTGCATCTCTGGCGCGCCTTGGCCCACTGCGCTACAAAGGTATTTTATTAAAGGTAGGGATCTAAATCACAAATTACAACGCAGTAGGCAGACCTACTAGCTAGAGCAACTTTGTTTTTACTGGTTTCACCTGAGCTGCGTAACCAGTAAAAACAAATAAAATGTGTTCAAGTAGCACTTTTTGCTAATACTTTTTTGGTGCGATAATATATGCAATAAATACTTAGACGTGATACGACTATTCGACATAAGTTTGTTGTGATGGCCACCATAGTAGTGTGTAGTTACAAAATAATGGACAAAATAACTATAATAATAATAATAAATCTTTATTAATTATCTTAGAGCTAAGTGTTACAATATGAAAAATAATATTTATTAATAAATAATAATAAATATTGCTGGACAATGCACACAACACCATCTAGTCCCAAACTAAGCATAGCTTGTATTATGGTGACTAGATGACTGATAGAATACTTACATATTCTTAAATACATACTTATGATGCTTAATAACACCCAGACACAGAGCAAACACCTATGTTCTTCACACAAATGTTTATCCTGGGAGGGAATCGAACCCTCAACCTACAGCGCAGAAGGCAGAGTTACTACCAAATGAGCTGATAGGTCAGTCAAAATTATTATACTATAATACTTATTATGTAACTATACTTAGGTAACTGCTTACAATGCCTGAACTAGAAGAACCTGTGTCTCAGGCTGAAAAGGACTAACAATATTAACTTTAGGTAAATAAACAAAAATTCAGTAAACTTAAATTATAAAATTAATTAAACAAAGTTACAATATAAACGTTTATGTGAAAGACAAACATAGCGAAAGCCTACTTTTAACATAAAAGAATAAAAGTTTTAAATATTACCTACTTTACTATAACTAATAACTCCTCAGTTTCTTCGTAAGATACAAGATAGGGCATTTTGTAGGGTTATTTTACAATTAGTAAAATTCATTGCATAGATGCCAAGTTTACGATTAAGTCTTTTATACACGAAAGGCCCTAGGAACACAAAAAAATCTAGAGGCGAAAGCATGTTTTAGTGGTATGCTGTTAGTACGGATATCATTACGTCTATTGTCAATATTTTCAGCACAATAAGGAAGGAATCTATGTTGTCTTAGCAAGGTTAAGTATAAATAGCTGTCGAACTGTTAGCACTTTACAGGAATTATATAATAGGTTAGTAGGAAAGAGAAAAGGGCGGAAGGTGGATCTTTAGGATTGCTCAAAGTGGTCCTTGTGATTGTATTGAATAAAATGATATTGAATTTTGAATTTTTTGAATTTTTACTCTTTGAGCTCTTTCTGCAGCTAATATAGAGGTTTTAAACGTACCGCCCCATGACGTAATACAGTAAGAAATTATTGTTTGACATAAGGCAAGGTATATATTAAAAACTAGCTTTGAATTTGCAATACATCGTAACGTTTTAAATACATATATTAGTTTTCGGATTCTATTGCTCAGTACTTCTATATGCAACTTGAACGATAGATTTTCGTATATTATAACGCCAAGGTACTTAATATTACTAATGATTGAGATGTCGGGGCAGCTACATAAATTATTGTCAATTACGTGATTATTACATTGATGAGCATATATTGTTCTACTTATTTGTGCTGATTGTGATTTCCGCATCGTGAAATTTAGGTATTTTGTTTTATCGGCATTAAGTGTTAGTAGGTGCCCTTGAAGCCATTTATTAACAATATTGAAGCCGTGTTGGGCATTTTCGTAAACTTCCGTGTCTGTACTAGCTGAAAAAAGTAGAGCAGTGTCGTCAGCATAAGATATAACTTTACCATGACCTAGGTGTAGGTTACATAAGTCATTAATGTAAATTAAGAACAGAGTACTTCCCAATATGCTTCCTTGTGGAAGGCCAAAAGAAGTATTTTCCAGATCAGAGCTGACGACATTGTTTTTACACATTGGCTTCGACTGCTCAAATAGCTGGTAAACAGATTGAGCTGGTTGCCTCGTATTCCCATCCTTTCTAATTTGTTGAGTAAGATAGGGATAGAGACAGTGTCGAATGCTTTTGCGAGGTCTAGACATATACCTATTGTCTTATTGCCTTTATCGTGTTCCCTCACGATGTAATCAGTGACCTGATGATCTGCGTCAGAAGTAGACAGACCTAAACCCAAATTGAGTATCAGACAAAAGCGCCTTACTTTCTAAAAAAATAACCAGTCTATTGTTTATTATTTTCTCTAATATCTTTGAAATGGAGGGTAGTAAGGACATTGGTCTGTAATTTGATATATCTGTCTTGCAACCTGATTTATAAACTGGAACGATAACGGTTTTTTAAGACATTTAGGAAATATTCCCTCGTGCAGGCATTTTTAAAACTATGTCAATGATCGGCAACGAGATCTGATACCTCTCGTATTGCCAACGCCCACAGAATACAATAACCACATCAACGGTAGGTGGGCCGAGTGCTTCGTTGACAGCTATGTTGTACATAAACAAATTTTGTACAAACTGAAACATAAATCCCTGTTTGAAATTCAGTCGTAAAATATTGGATACGAATCGAAAATCTCATTTAATAACCCATAAGTACTTAATAAAGATCAATTAAACGGCTTTTGAAACATAAGTTATAATATTATTATTTTGATATAATCTTGGGTTTTACAGATCTTGGAAATTACGTTTGAAGTCGTAAACTGAGAATAAACCTCAAATTCTAAATGTTAAAGTTACGCTGCTACAAGTGATGTACTTAAATTGAAGTACTTGTGCTATATAAAGTTATTAGCTGTTGCCAACGCCTTTGCTTGTCTAAAACGGCAACAGTTACATAATGTACTACATTATGTTATATTACATAAATTATACATTATACACACATTATATTATTATGTTATATTACATAACCTATTATTTTCAGATCAAATAAATGAATACTCTTACTTAACATAAGTATCTAAGAGGCTGGAAAAGATACTCATCAAATACAATTTCAAAATTTTAAATTATTTATTTCAGTAGCCAACAATTTGAATTTATACAATTTACAATTTTACGACCTCTGTGACGCAGCCGAACAAGATCCAGCTGAGACGCAGGAGAGTTCAATTCAAACCACGGGACAATAATTGGATGATCTGTAAGTATTTGTTTCTGGTCTGGGTGTTTCTATGTACAATATGTATGTAAATACAAAAGAAATGTATATAAACAGTGTATTAGTCATGCGGTACCCATAACGTGATCTACTTATGGATGTAGATACAAATTAATTAAATCAATTCATGATATTATATTATTATATTAATTTATCATTTCTTTAGAAGGATGTCTCGATTAGCCACTTCTTTAACCTTAATTTAAAAGATTGCAACGAGGGTGCCTCTACCACAGTCGTAGGAAGGCGATTATACACTGCCTAGTAGTAATTATGATAGTGCCATACGGTTGATGAAATGTTATTTCCTTTAGGCTATTTATAATTTGGGAGGCCGATTTAGGCGTTTTATTGTTAGTGAAAACTGGGAGAAATGTCAGACATTCATTCAGTCAGTATACGTTCCGAATTTATATATCCCGTTTGGTTATTACGGAAAAATAGCAGCAGTTTCAACAATAAGAACGCGACAGCAATATCTACGAAATCAGTTTTAAGTCGTAAAAAAAACTCTTATTACGGAAGCTACTCGCTTCTGATACTCGCCTGTTGTCTACCTACAGGTGAAAATACGCTCACAACAGAGATATTGGTCTTGATTTTTCTTATTTCTCCAGAAAATATCGTAAAATTTTTACAACCTTATTTTGTTTGCACCAAAGTCTGAATTAGCGAATTATTTGAATTATAGTATACCTATCGCAAAGTCGTATCTTGTCGTTCGTCATTTATTATTTTATATAGTGCCTTTCATATAAAATACAATCCATATTAGTCACTAACACTAATACGTGCCGTGGTATTAAGCACTATACGCACACACAAAATCACACACTGGCAAACACACGGACGGACACACACACACATACACACACACACACATGAACGCTCATACTCTAGTTTAACTTTTCCACACTTATTTAAACCAAATTTTCCCTAAATTCACAATTTTGCACCATACATACATTGTAATCTTTGAATGGCCCCCACAATACAGGCATAGCCTAGTGTGGGGATCATCGATACACATTTTAACTAAATGCAAAATACACCTGTGACTCAACTAAATATTAAGCTATGTACTAATTAATAAGTTTCTCGTTTTTGGTTAATAAAACATTTATCTCTTTTTTCTCTTAAATATAAAATAACTACGGATTATTTTTGACAAAGAAACACTATGCTTTTTTCAATTATTCACACCCGAGTTTAGCTGTATTTAAATAAGAACACCAATATTACTAATAATACCGGAAATAACTTGAGAAAAATAAATAATATAATATCGTACTGTTTGTTTAGCCAGACGGCCAAAAATCCGTAATCCGTATTAAATTTTTAACAAATCAATTAAATATAAGGATGAAATGACAATTTTAACTTATTTTAATAGTGTTACTCTAACTTCTATGGTATAAGCAAAATATGTACGTAACGTACGTAACGTACGTAATTTAGGAAATTTATATTTATATTTCTGCGAAACAACAGCACCTTTGGCGTACAATAATTACGTTTAAAAAACTAAAAAAAATTGGTTTTCTGTAAAGTCAGTTTACGGACGATAGTATTACGTGACAACATCATAACAAAACAGCGCTCTCGCTACGATCGTAACAATGAGTTACGTTACAACGAGCGTAACGGGACAATGAGTCACCTTTTTCGTGCATGCAGCCGGCGTTCATCGATTTATTAGACGTTGTCACGTCAAAAGAAAACTGACTTCATTGAATGAAACTTAAGCCAGTAAAAATAAAACAAACAACCGAATTGAGAAGCCCTCCTTTTAATGAAATCGGGTCTATAAAGTCCACTGGAAAGTCACAGGAAAACAAAATATCGAAATTTTATTTACTTGAATGACATATTTTTTCCAGCTATTTTGATTTAAAAACCAAACTACTGAAACGATTTTGATTAAATTTCTATAAACCGGGAAGTATTTCCTTTCACATGAAAACATATTAAGAACCCCTCCTTTTTGATGTGAAACATCTATAGGCTTGCTTAAACGTAATTGTTGGCCTGGCGACACAAGCGGTGGCGACGCCTCGCCGCGCTATGATGGAATATAAATAGCAACTCTTGCGGCGACGCAACAAAGTTTAATTCAGCTCGCATATCCTCTATAACATAGCCAAACGCTTCTTACATATAGCGCTGTCACTGTCTGGGCCGGAGCGACGCATTTCGTAAAATCTATCTGTATAGTATTATGTTATCTGTGCTGTGGTGTAATTTCAAGAGTAGGTACAAAGGTAAGTGGAAACCTAGCAATCATTATTAAAGTATGTTAGGTACTTGTATGTAGGTATTACGTACCTACTATTTGGGGTGTGTTCTAAGCAAACTAAACAGCTAGATATGAAGATTAAAGTAGGTAGGCTTCTCGTAGGTACCTACTTTACCTTCCGACACTTGTTTAAGTTTTATTTACATACCTACCTAAACCATCGTACAAATTCGTAATATTGTATTTTTTCATCATGCCACATTTAGTTCATGTCTTAATCTGTACTTTAATGCCTATTACTTGTACAAAATAATTTCGATGTTTCACATCTGCCAGCCGCCACGTGACGGCTCACTTTTTTTTTTGAAGTCGGTTAAAAAGTATGTTTGACATAAGTGCTTGTAATTCAAGCCTATTGCTAGTTGTCGCGGGTTATGTAATCAGGGAGGTATATGGTAGGAAACACACTAAATCAAATAAAGCCTGTAAAATAGCATGGAACATGAATTTGTGAGTACTTCCCTATCTATCATGCTCGCACACTCGAGTGTCAGCGTTTATAACACTAACAATTTATGACCAATCTCGATTTTACGAGAGAACCAAGGTCGGTCACGTATAGTTCCAGTTGGAGAGACACTTTGATTGTGAATATCATAGAGTTCATTGACGTAGTACTCGTATATCTCTAGATGAGACAAACAAATGAACTAATACGAATAACAAAAAATCTTGCTTACGACTGGTAGGCAGGCATCCCGAGCTATTTATTTACTTAGTTATTTCGAGGATGACTTAAAGAGATACTCAATGGTACTTCCACACATTTTATTTGCTATATGACGACTCTTTTGCAAAGTAGTGAGTATTCCGTACGTGACAGGTTCAAGCCCATCTTCGCTTAAAGGAATACTAAGCAATGACACACCATTTTTTTTATGTTCTAGGATGTACCGGTTTCTCACAATGTTTTCCATCACCGTTTTACGAATAACAAACAAATAGAATAACATTGGTTAAAAAGTTTTTTTTTACACAGTCATCTGGCCCCAAAGTAAGCAGAGCTTGTGTTATGGGTAACACATGACTGGTATACAACTTACATAACTTTTTTTGTAAAAACATACATATTATACATAGAAACACCCAGACCCGAGACATATACTTGCAGATTATACAAACATTTGTCCCAAAGCGAGAATCGATCCCGCAACCTTCTACGTCTCAACCGGCCCTTGGCCCACTACGCCACAGAGGTCGTCAAAAATACTTTAAGGTAGATCTAATCGTCTCGCAACGGGGAATGACCCCACATCTTAGCTTTGCTACATGTTCCCCTAATTAGCAGCAAAAGTTGTTACATATTAGACAAGTTTCGATTGAATTTTCTATACGATTTGATGTTACTAACTTTAGCGGTATCAGTAACTCGTAAATTGGGATTAGTTATAAACATTAGTTTCTATAGAACACTTTAGTTATTAGTTTAAATATTGATTAAGTTTTTAAGTGTTGGTATCATTGAGTATTGTAAGATATAGGTACCACGGGATACAGTTCAGTCATTTCATGAAGTAACATAGCACTTCTAAATTAATATTTTTTTCTTGTTTAATTGCATGTTTTATTCAGTAATAAAAGCGGAATTTTAATGAATAAATTGTGACTACATAAGACAAGTATAGATGATTGAATTATAAGCGTATTATGGTGCAATATGATTTGAACGAGCAGGTATCACGAGAAATTTCTAGACGGCCATTCCGCGATGACATTTAGAATTGTCAAATGACCATTGACTACGACTTCTTCTTCTTCTTTGTTAATGGCCTGTGACATACTAATGTCAATTTTGCTAGTGTTTATAGTTTATAGTCAGTTTTTTTGTTATTAAAGTCTTAGTCGATGGATTCTAGACGTCACGCGGAATGACGTCTAGAGTTTTTTTGGGATTCCTCGTCGTTCAAATCACATTACACCACAATACACATATAATTCAGTTATCCATACCCGTCCTGTAGTCACAATTTAATTATTAAAATTCCGCCAAGATTACTGGATAAAACATGCAATAAAACGGGTAAAAAATATTAAATTTGCAGAGCTATGTTACTCCATGAAATGAAAGACGAAGATTCTAACTAAGACTTTATTATCAAACAATCACTTGACACTGTCAAAATTATAGACAAGACAGATGCCATTATAGGAAGAAAGAAAGAAGAAGATACCACAAACAATGGATGACTGCAACCGTGATTTATTTATTTATTTATCTCATTTATTTTTGTAGAGTAAACATTGAGCTCCTATATTATTTATTTTTCCCCGAGTTATTTCGGGCTTTATTTGTAATATTGGTGATTTTATTCAAATAAAGCTAGAGTTATTGACTCGGGAGCGAATAATTGAAATGATTGATTTGGGTTTCTTTGTGATTCGAGCAAAAATATATAAATATGTGTTTATAAATATTTTATAAAGCGACACAAATTTTTATAAAATAACAAACGACGAACGTCAACATACGACTTTGTGACGTCTTACTATAAACAATCTAAACACTTGACATTGGCAAAATTGTCATCATAAGACACATGCCATTAACGAGGAAGAAGATTGCAACCGTGCATGCAAAGAGTATAATAATAATACGGGAGCGTGCATGTTAGTATGCACTACGCTCTCATTCTACGCTCTCCAAATTAAAGTGGTAGTGGGCGGGTCACGTCGCCAGAACCCAAGATCCTGCACTGGCAAACCCTTAAACGCGACATGCACTGGAGTCAAGCCTAGGAGAAGGTGGCGCTACGACATCGTATACCTGATGAGAAGACCAGGACTCCACAAGCACAGAATTAATAACAGTTAAACCATATGGTGGAGGCTTACGCCTAACATTGAGTGCCAAAGTAGTATAATTTATTTATACAACTAGGTATCCCCGCAAATTTAATTTCGCTTTAATATATTTTTCATTGTAATCTTTATATATTATTTTTCTGGCGTGTGTTTGTAATTCATATCCTAAACGGCTGGATCGATTTTGATGATATTTTTGTGTGTGTTCAAGTGGATTCGCAAATGGTTCAGATTTACAATTAGACTTTTTTTTCTTTTTAAAATGCGCGGATGAAATCGATGCAGTCAAGATGACTTCGTCAGCTTGACCGCTTGACCGATTTCTATTCGATTAAATGAGAAGAACTTCAAGTTCAAGCTCGGCTTCGCGAATCACTTTCAAGCGAATGGCACATCTGTGAACAAAATATAACATCATTGGTCTAAATAAAACCAAAATTATATTCGATACGAAATAAACAGAATTATCACAAATAAATTTACATTTGTATCGAAATTTCAGCAAGATGAATACTAAAATATCGATAGCTTTTGATTATTATGCCTACAAATTGCTAGTTACATATTTATTAGATTAAATCTAGCGCATTACGTATTTTGAATAATTTTTCGTTGTTTTTAAATAACTTAAAAACAGTTGACATGGCTGCCTATTTAAGGCAGTACCCTCAGCAAATAACCTTTTGTTTGGAAAAAATAGTATTATTGTCGCTATTTTTCGCACTGGCTTAGCTCTGTTGGTAGTAGCTCTGACCTCTACGCTGTAGGTTGTGGTTTCGATTCCTTCCTAGGACAAACATTTCTGTGATGAACATATGTTGAAAATACAACGCCTCATGTTGCTCTGCCCTCAGACAGTTGTATAAACTCTCTTATATTAGCTTTTCGTAGTTAAGGTAGTTATAAGATGGATCATGTAAAAAACGCTAGGACCAAGACGAGTTTCTAGCCAGTTCTTCTCGGGCTTGGGTTAGGAGGAATCGGCACCTAATTTCACCTAGTATGTAAGACGTTTCAAAGTGATCCTTGTGATTGTATTGAATAAAATATTTTTGACTTAGATGTTACTTCTGTGTCTAGGTGTTATAAAAATATACAATAGAGTTTTAAGTATTCTATTGGTCACCTGAGTCTTATGGTATAAGCTATGCATAGTCCATACTAAGCATAGCTTAAGCTATGCTATGTATATTGGTCACCTGAGTCTTATGGTATAAGCTATGCTTAGTCCATACTAAGCACAGCTTATACTATAGGATCCAGCTAGATAATGTTGTGTGGATTGTCCACCAATATTTATATATTATTTATTGAATTAGGGGTTATTTGAGGAAATAATAATAATAAAAATATATGGTATGTAATTTTAAAACTGTTATTGTTAATTCATTTTATTTAATTTATTCACTGCTTCATGTATAATGACAATACATTGTTTTATAGTTATAGGTGGAACATTATATTATGTTTAACTAGCGACCCGTCCCGGCTTCGCACGGGTGCAATGCTGATACTAAATATACTACAGAATGTCTTTATATACAATAACATAGACTAATAGATAGACATATACCATTGCGGACTTTTGTGTAGACCATTTTAAGGGGTACAATACTGTAGTACATTATTTTGATCTATCTCGTAGGGTTCAGCCAGCGTTTGCAATGTAAGCGCAAAAAAAATGCAAAAAATGAGTTTATTTAACACTGATAATTTTAGAGGTTTCTTATGTGGTGTCGCATAAGGAAGGTGTCGCATAAGGAACCTCTAAAATTATCAGTGTTCCTCTGCTATATTATGCATGTTTTATACATATAAACTTTCCTCTTGAATTACTCTATCTATTAAAAAAATCGCATCAAAATCCGTTGCATAGTTTTAAAGATCCAAGCATACATCGGGATAGACAGACAGCAGGAGGCGACTTTGTTTTATACTATGTAATGATGATACATTATGTTTACATACATGAACCCCGTTGGGGCGTGCAAAAGTAGTAGTAAAATAGTATCGTCTTCGTGTTAGTTATTAAGTATACATACCAAAAATATATACCATATACTATGTAATTTTACAAATTAATTATTGTTTAAACAAAATTAATCACATTATATAAAAGTTTTGAGTAGTTTTATGTAATAAGCCAGAAGTATCACTTTTGGTACCTAGTGTTTAGTGGGTCCAAAAATGTCATAGTCAAATGCACATATATACAATAAGGTGTATTGAAAGAACAAAAACATGGTGCCACTAAAGATATAAAAATACATATGTAAGTTCTGTAGTTTAATTATGAAAAAAAACTAAAATAACATATAATCATTATCTTCTAAAGTTGACGGTTGTAACTTTACACTAATAGGTTAAGAACAAACTAATTAAAACATTACTCGTAATTTTTTTTAAATTCCTTATTAATTTAAAAACACCGCTGTTTAAGCACCGCTACAACATATACATATTGCTATGGGTACCGGCTTAATAATGCCATACTGTTATCAAAATACCTACTTAGTCGACTAATTCCTTCCAACATATCCCATTTGTATAATGTTACACCTAATTTAATCACGCCTATGGTGTAACGCAAATTAATTGTTTCCTATCCTATTTATCTACATCAATTTATATTAATTACTATGTTCAATCAACAAATTACATAACACCCCAGAGTACAACAAGCCTTATAGGTGCCGAATTAAGGATGGTTTTAGTATGAGCCAGATTTATGGGAGAAAACGGGCCAGATTAGTCACTAGAAGCCAAAGATAGGCGTCATAAAATGTCACCATCTTTGTAAGTACAGAGTATCAGCCTACCACATGGTCGGGCCACGGAAACCTTCTAACATTTTGACGTATTTCTTCTTTCCTATAATGTGTAAGACTCTAATTAAATACTGGTACTGAATAAATTCCAACAACCTTTATTTTACTTTTTCCATCTACCCTTTATAACTCCATCCCTCGAACAAAACCAAATAACCAAATCTCCCCAAACCCAAAAATCCGGTTTAGGACACATCCGCCAGATTCCACATTTGCCATAAATGAAAAATATTTTAATTTTAGTTCAGTTTGGTCATTGATGACGAATAAGGAAAACGAATGAAGACACATTCGCCAGAGTTATGTATCTAGACAGACGAACTATATTCTTCTGGCGCTTCTGGAACTATATTCGCTGGCGGCCGCTGCCGCGGTACGCTCGCTCGCGTTGTGTTCCATACTCTAACATAACCTAACCAACTGGTTTCGATCTGATTAATTTCTTTTTGCCAAACGCGAAATCTTTCGAATGAGGAATCATGAATAATATCGTTTCTCCGATATCGTACGTACTAGAAGGTTATTAATAATGATATCGTAGATTTAATTCAACTAAAATAGATCGAACCTTACAAATGGCATCATTCTTGATGACAATTTTGCCAATGTCAAGTGATTGTTTTGTTATAATATTGTCACTAAGTCACTGTATTCTAAACATCATTGCGCAATTACCGTCTAGAATTTACATAGATTTCCAGTCGTACAAATCAGAAAACAAAATATTTTTTATACGATTTTGAAGAATAACTGGGTCTCAAAAGTAGACGGCTTACTTATAAGACCCAGGCAAAGAGAGTCTGCTCGTCAAAACTATTAACGATATTTCGGGACATTATTCGTGCAACACCCTACTCCTATCTACATCGTTTCAACTCGTTTCGAAAGATACAAAGATTGTCAATCGATGTCGTTATCCTTCACAACAGACGATACGATAGTTTGAATTTGACAAAGAAAAAAGTGTCAGTTCGACTGAATTCGACGAACATTTCAACGTTATCGTTGCGATATATCTTTAGAGTAGATCCCTGATTTTCTAATAAATGGATTTGTGATGAATACCTAAAAGAATTCATCATTAGCACGTACCTATCCCAACGATGATATGTCCCACAACTCGTTAAAAGACTCCCCTATTCTTTTCAATAGTATTGGTCTTGTCAAAATTGTGGAAGCCGTCCTAGCCTTCGCACCAGGGCTGTTCCGCTAGTGTGTTCAAAAAGTTGCAACATGTACGATCTGCACAGTATAATGTGATTTGGTGAACGGGCGAGCTCCAAAGCAGAAAGAAGATAGTTATCTGTAAAACAAACCAATAGAATCATGTGAAAATTACATGGCGTCATATTTGTGCATGACCTTATTGGATAAATTTACACATAAAATGAAAAATGTAAATGAGATTAAGTAATTTTATTATGACACACATACGTACAAGTAACAGTTACACTTTGACCTGTGTATAGGTTCACTTACATTATAAATACACTATATTATTTACTTTTTTACTACGTTTATGTGTAGTACCTACTTTGTCAACCCCTAATCAGACTGCGTTTGCCAAACGGCACAGTCTCAGCTTTATGCTACTCTACAACTGCGTCAAATACTCGTAGCGTTAGGACTATCAGATACTCAGACATTAGACGATAATGTCTAATACTATTTATTTAGGTCGTTTTTAGACAGAAATTTAAACAAAGTTACAATTAACAAATTTAGTAAATCCAAGCTTTGATGTCCTCTTAATGATTCTGCATGCCCAATACAATGGTCCTATACAGACATGAGCACATAAATATATTGAAAAAAGTAATGGCAGATAATGGGAGTACTGAGACATTCTAATCTCAGTTGTCCTATTAACAAAATGCATGGCCTCATGTTGCTCTGCCATCAGACAGTTAACCGACACATTTGAAATGTATAAACTCTCTTGTATTCGTTTTTCGTAGTTAGGGTAGTACCTAATAAGATGGATCATGCAAAAAAGCGCTAGGACCAGGACGAGTTTCTTGCCGGTTCTTCTCGGGCTTGGGTTAGGAGGAATTGGCACCTAAATTCACCTAGTATGTAAGACGTTTCAATCCGATCCGAATCCGAGCGATCCTTGTGATTGTATTGAATAAAATATCTTTTGACTTTAACTGAACTGATAACGTTACTTCTGGAAATGATCAGAAAATACAACTAATTTCGTAGCCCCTCACCGATACGTCCGTATCGCTAAGGGCAGCTATAAACCGAGAACCACAGTGTTTTCCCATAAAATTGAGCCTCGAATCAGGAGTAACATACTACATCAAACATATCCCTACCCATCTATCCTTATTCCGATCACCTTAAGGTTTAGATTGGCACTGTGCCCAGTCAAATGGAAACTGGCTAGTAAATCAATAGTTATTGGAAATAGTTACGCATTTTATGAACTTAGCAATTTTCTGTAATGCAATGGATTTTGCGAAGGTTGTGTTGACGGATAAGGAGGTTAAGTCGAAGTAAGTAGGCTAAGCAGGGATGAGTATGACATGTTATAGACACGTATGTACTTACATCAAGAGATTTTATTTTTCCTAACCAGTCAGTGAACGCTTTTCGTAGCCATAAAACTAGTGGCTCTGCGAACTCGCGAACATTTTTCGAAATGACTGATATATAACTTTTTTTACGTTTTCAACCACCACATCACCGCCATTTTGGAAAAATTCCAAAAACTGAATCGACAAAAAAATTATAGGTTTTAAAATAAAAAAAAAAATTACGAGAATCGGTTAAGAAATGCGACCTGTAGAGGAGACATCTGGACAGACGCCGGCCGGTCAGACAGACATACGAAAGCATTTTTGCCTAAGCTGAAACGGAGACACTCGTTCGCGCTTCGCGCTCGCTCTGTCAATAAGGTTGGATATAAGTTTATTGCCTTAGTCTATTTGTATAACATAGACTCAAAAAGACTTGTCAAAATCCAAGGCTTCACTATCCTTACTAATATTATAATTGCGAAAGTAACTCTGCCTGTCTGTCTCTCTGTCCCGTTTTACGCCAAAACCGCTGACCGATTTTAATAAATTTTGGTATAGCGATAGATGAGACCTTGGAGAAGGACATAGGCTACTTTTCTTGTAGGTACCACGCGTGCGAAGCCACGGGCATCAGCGAGTTCTATATATATATAGGTCTTACATCAAACGGATTTGCTGGAGATTATTTTTGGTCGTCTTGCGAAGCAAACATTGCACTCTTATATTATTTAATTTTCTCGAGTAATTTCTGGATTTATAAGTAATTTTGGTGTTTTTATTTAAAAAGAGCTAGAGTTATTGAATCGAGTGTGAATAATTGGAATAAAAGTTTTCTGTTTCTTTGTGACTCGAGCAAAAACAATCTGTAGTTAATTTATATGAAAGGAAACATTTTATATTAAATAGCAAATAACTAACGATAAGATACGACTTTATGACATAATATAAACAATATAAACACTTGACACTGGCAAAATTATGATAATTATGACACATGACACACCATTAACGAAGAAGAAGAAGAAGAACGATTTTGCTGACTCGTAAGAAGGTACATTCGAAATTAATGATTTAAGAATTTTTGTACTTTGTTATTTGACACGATATGCCTGCTTCTGTATTCTGAAAAAATTAAACTAGCATCAACATTTGAGTAAAAAGTGACTAACTTATGTAAAACTATGACAAACAAACAAACAAACAGACTCGCTAACGGTGAGTAGGTATTAGTAGGTAGTCGTTTTGACACTATTTGAACCATAAAAATAATGTTATTTTTATCAAATATTTTATGTTTAAATATATAAATATATATAAAAATCAATGCCACTTTTCGTTGCAATTTTATAACTCAACAACGGGTTCACATATCCAAACCAAATGTTTAGACTTTGTTCGGACTATTTAGTAGATGGTTTATGTAAAGTTTGCACAAAATCGGTCGAGCGGTTCTTCATTTATCAGATTTTTTGTAACAAATGAATTCAACAATGGCGGATCATTTTGTTAATGGGGATTTTGCTGTCAAATTGAAACTTTTTTCAGATGGGGATTGTGCTGTCAAATTGAAACTTTTTTCAGTGTTGACAGTACAAGGGGTATTTAGGGATTTGTAGGGGTTTGTAGGGGTTGTAGGGGTCTTTAGGGGTTGTAGGGGTTTTTAGGGATTGTAGGGGTTTTTAGGGATTGTAGGGGTTTTTAGGGATTTATAGGGGTTTGTAGGATTTTTAGGGGTTATAGGGTTTTTTAGGGGTTGTAGGGGTTTTTAGGGGCTGTAGGGATTTGTAGGGGTTGTAGGGGGTTGTAGGGGTTGTAAGGATTTGTAAGGGTTTTTAGGGGTTGTAGGGGTTTTTAGGGATTGTAGGGGTTTGTAGGGGTTTTTAGGGGTTGTAGGGGTTTTTAGGGATTGTAGAGGTTTTTAAGGGGTTGTAGGGGTTTGTAGGGGTTTTTAGGGGTTGTAGGGGTTTTTAGGGATTGTAGGGGTTTTTAAGGGGTTGTAGGGGTTTGTAGGGGTTTTTAGGGGTTGTAGGGGTTTTTAGGGATTGTAGGGGTTTGTGGGGGTTTTTAGGGGTTGTAGGGGTTTTTAGGGATTGTAGGGGTTTTTAAGGGGTTGTAGGGGTTTGTAGGGGTTGTAGGGGTCTTCAGGGGTTGTAGGGGTTTTTAGGGGTTGTAGGGGTTTTTAGGGATTGTAGGGGTTTTTAGGGATGTATAGGGGTTTGTAGGATTTTTTAGGGGTTATAGGGGTTTTTAGAGATTGTAGGGGTTTTAAGGGGTTGTAGGGGTTGTAGGGTAGGGATATTACCTTGCGTAACTTAACCAGCACAAAACATAACAATAATGTATCCGTAACTTTGTTAATCTCTCTATCATTAAAATTATTTTGAATAGCTATATTTTTTTAATAGTGATATTAGTACTTCAATATTTTTTGTGAAATTGTAACCGCCCAACGAAGTGGGCACGGGTCAGCTAGTATCTTAATAAAATCCAATTATAACATTCTTCAATCCCAAATGATTGAAGCCATCTGAAATAACTCATCAGCAATAAATGGCGTAGCTTAGTAAGCCGCACTGCTATCCTTTTCGAGAACTAACACATGAAACAAACTAATCTAGGAATTCTGGATACGTAGGATACTGTCGAGGACAAAATACTTTAGTATATTTTAGGTTTGTAATCGAAACTACAACTACAATTTCTTGGTGAGAGTGAGTGTGATAAACCAGTAGGCAAAGAATTATTATTATTATTATTATTTATTATTTAAAATACTAGCTTCTGCCCGCGGCTTATACCTACAGAAAAAGTAGCATATGTGCATCCCCAAAGTACAATCTCAAACCAATAAAATATAAAGACGGAGTGCCGCGAACAACCATAGGGAAGCGTCAAAATCGTGCTCCTTTGCTTAAATACACGCACGACGCACACACACAACCTAACCATACTCCTTCTCCTTAGTACGTGTAACGTTGTCGTCACGTAAACATCGTATAAAAAATACATTATGCGTGTCTGTTGAAAACTTGTAAAAATAGCAGCACAATTAAAACATATGTCACAGAATCACTTGTCAATTTAAAATAAAACCAAACATAATTTAAAGTACGAGAGTAAAAAGTAGAAAAGAGAGAGTAGTAAAGTATAAAGTTATTTTTGTTGTGTAATTTTTTCGAGGAAATATCATCATGGTTGACCCAAAAGAACCCGATGCACTCATGCATCATACAAGAGTACACAGTGAACATGATTGCACATTTTCAAAATGATTTTACTGCCTTTTGATAGCCCATGACCTTAGATCTCACGGCTTCAACAGCTTTTTTCATTTGTTCAGGATCCCAAGTTTTCTTTTCTTCGCAGGTGCAGAGAATACTCTTTGCCAGTGCATCTAAAATGATTAAAGACAATATTTTAGTTAAGAAACCAAATTTAATTTATTAAAAAAAAATTATATAAATAATTTAACAGTTATACTGTCTTAAAAATTGCCTGGTACGTTATCCCGGTCCTACGCTCAGAAATTAGACATCAAGGATCTGTACTACAACTTTTGAGCGTAGGACCGGGATAACGTACCACGCAATTTGTAGGACAATATGACTGTTAAATTATATAAATATTAACTAAATAAAAAAAACAGCTGCTTTATTCGCTCGGCAAGCGCATCTCATGTTTGCTCATATTTTCTATAAGTACCCGCTCTAATATCATTATTACAAAACACTTAACTCATCTATGCTATTACCTACGTCTATGACAATATTATTACGCAAAACATAAAAACACAAAACTCCTTTTCAATTTTCTGTTCTTGCCCGGTATCTAAAAATGTACCTACTGCAACCTGAAGTGCTTTGGTATAAAACGCATTCTATTTAATTGAATGTTACTAACGTTCAGCATGCTCACTGTATAGCTTATAAGTTAACTATTATGTTAGTTTTAAATAACTCATTAAGTGAAATGTAAATTTCTTTTGAGAATAAATATCTTTAAACAGAAAAAAAGCAGCTGGTTAGTAATCATTTATGATGACCTCAAACCATAGATTTTGTAGGACGCATATTTTTTCGAATAATTTAGATAATTATCTTGAGATTAACCAAAAAAAAATTTAGTTAGTAATTAATATTTGAGAATCATCAAATCGACATATTTTATCCTTGCTACATCTGTTACTTACCACAATCGAGAGTTGCATACAGGAAATTGTTGGGCGTCTCATCAAAATGAAGCTACTCACAGAAAATTAGCTTGATAGTAATCAAAAGCAAAAATGGACCATGGATCCTGGACTATACTACACTTCAAACTGATAGTACTTACAAATAAATAAATAATGAATGAATATTGGTAGAGAATACACACAACACCAATTAGCCCAAAGCTAAGCATAGCTTGTATGTGACCAGATAACCAGGAAGACCAGATGATTAGGTGGCCAGTGTTTAATACAGAGATCTTGTGACGTTTTCCTCGCCAATACCTTGTCGAAAGCGTAGAGAACTTAATTAAAACCGACTGCAAGATGCAGACATAATGAATGGAAGCTGTACTCATCAGTATTCTCCTGGTCCCTCAATGTATTCTCCACTAGTGGAACTCACCGCTTCGTTCGTGTTAATTTTATTAATCATACATGTCATACAATATCTACTACATATAATATTAGGTAGTTATTCCTTATATTCAAATGTTTTTGAGAACCTACATAATGTAAACATATAAATTGACAATATTATTCAATCCACAGACTTCAATCAATATTTTTTTAATTATTAAGTTTGTGTTTTTTTATAATTAATAAAACATTCTTTTATATTCTATTCTATTCTAAAAAGCGTATGAACCAGACGAGTTTTTTGCCATATTATTCTTGGAGTTAGAATAAACCGCCGAGTTATTACGTAAAAGTGGTAGTAGTGACAGCAATATTCGCGAAATAAAATTTTTGAAATCGCCCTGTAGCTTACATACAGACGAAAATACGTTTATTGCGTATAAAAAGTGTTTGACAGCAGTTTTCGCGTAATTCACACCTGTTTACAAGTTGTTGCTCGTTACGTAGTAATGGGAATAGTATCGGCACCTATTCAACTAGCATATAAGACCATTTAAATGGTCACTACGATTTAATTGAACAAATAAATAAATTAATTAATAATGCCGAACATTTCACAGCATCATCTAGCCCCAAAGTAAGCAGAGCTTGTGTTATGGGTACCACACGACAGATATACTACTTATATACTTTTTGTAGCTTTTGTATTTATTACATATTATGTAAATAAACACCTGGACCCGAGTCAAATACTTGCAGATCATACAAACATTTGACCCGCGGTGAGAATCGAACCCGCAACCTTTTGCGTCTTAGTCGGGCGTTGGCCCACTGCTCCACAGAGGTCGTCTTAAAATTATATGTTATTTTAGAATAAACTCTTTTTGATTTTTGATTGGAATTTCTTGGATTTGGGGAATTACTTTCGGCACTTCTAAAACTATTTAGGACTTCGTTATGTCATTTTACCTAAGGCTTTAAGTTAACAGTCAGTCAGTCAACCAACCTAACATTTTATAAAAGTGTCAGATATTTAGATTGAGTGCTAACAGATGGTAATTAGATTATTCCCTCTTTGAGTGCCTTTGGGGGATGGACTTGGACACGAAATGGCAATAAGACTCAATTTGTTAGCTATTTCAATTCGATTATTCAGTACTTTGTTTTACTAGAGTATTCGTGCAGCTACGTGGAACGTATACTAGGTACATTCCCATGAGGAGTAAAAATAAAAGCGAATTAATAATAATAATCATAAATAATCCCGAACATTTCACACAGGATTATCTGGCCTCAAAGTACCTAAGCAGAGCTTGTGTTATGGGTACCACATGACTGATATACTACTTATATACTTTTTTTGTAAATACATACATATAATACATAGAAACACCCAAAGCCGAGACAAATACTTGCAGATTGTACAAACATTTGTCCCGCGGGGGATCGAACCCGCAACCTTATGCGTCTCAGCCGGATCGTAGCCCGCGGGGTTAAAAGCGCACTATTCTGAAGGATGTAATTTTCGGCGCGGTTTTTTCCGCTAGTGCGTGTGCCTGTATCTGAATCTATATTACAGAAAAGCGCGAAAAATTCGTCACATGAGATATACTAGTACTATAATATCTATACTTTTAAATAAAAGAAAGTCGTGTTAGTTACACCACTTATAACTCGAGAACCGCTGGACCGATTTAGATGAAACATAAAATTTATATCGTTAGTAACTTTGATTAGGATATAGGCTATTTTTTATCCCGAAAAAACAACGGGAACGGGAACGGGGCGGGCGAAGCCGCGGGTGGGTGCTAGCGCCATCTATGAATATTCATCCGTAGTTTTGTTAAGCTCTGCAATTATTACAATAATTTGAAAGGTAACTTTTTTTAAATAGCGATATTAGTAGGTATTTTTTTTGTGAAGTTGTAACCGCTCAACGAAGTGGGCACGGGTCAGCTAGTTGTTTATAAAATGCTAGCACGCACGAGTGAATTAATCCGCAGGGTTTAAACCGCGCTATTCTGAAGGATATTATTTTCGACGCTGTTTTTTCCGCTAGTGCGTGCGCCTACATCTGAATTTATAATCCACAGAAAAGCGCGAAAAATTCGTGACGTGAGGTTATACTATTGTTTTTTCTACTTGGCCGCGTAAATTTCAATAATGTGGTATTTGTATAAAAATTACCGTTTTTTTACGTCTTTTTGCGCTTCTACTAATATTTCTTTGCGTAAGTAGACATTATTACGATATTACTCATGTTTTTCGTAAACCTTGCCAATGCTCAGTGCGGTGCTATTAATTACGATTTATACCGCCTACGTAGTTTAGGTATACTCGTTTTATTTTATACAGTTGATATTGTAACCTTTTTTGTGATCAAGCGACAAGCGGCCAAAGGACTAATCGTAGCGTAGGTATTTATACGAAACATTTTAAAAACTAGAAAGAAACCTGACTTCATTGAGTATAATAAAAGCATGTTTTAACAACCTTAAGGATGCCTATTTATTTTTCTAACGTAATTCTTTTTATGTATAAATCCTTATTACATATACATTACATATACATTACTCATCTAAAAGTCCAATACAAAATTTCTTACCCTATTTTTTCAGCCTTAGGGAGCAAACGAGAAATATACCCTAAATATATAATATACGAGAACTTTATATAAATATATAAAGTTTTTTTCTAAATCGTTGCATAAAGTACAAAGTTCTAAGGTTAAAACGAACATTAAAACAAAATATAACAGAATTAAGAATCTCCTCCTTTTATTAAAGCCGGTTAAAAATACGGTCAATTTAGGTCTAATTCAGGGTAACTACACTATTACAAATTATTGAAGATCGAACATTGCACTAAAGAAAAAGTTAATTGGATTGAAGGACAAATAGTTAACAACTTATTTGAATAAACGTTATTAGACATCTATAAACGTGACAATCATGTTTGTAATGGTACACAATTTGTTTTAAGTAATCACTACATAGTATAAAACAAAGTCGCTTCCCGCTGTCTGTCTGTCCCTATGTATGCTTAGATCTTTAAAACTACGCAACGGATTTTGATGCGGTTTATTTTAATAGATAGAGTGATTCAAGAGGCAAGTTTACATGTATAATACATGCACACTATAGTAGAGAAACACTGATAATTTAAGAGGTTTCTAACGTGATGTCGTAAATAAACATATTTTTTTGCGCTTACATTGCAAACGCTGGCTGAACATACGAGATAGATCAAAATAGTGTACTACAGTATTGTACACCTTTAAAAGTTCTACAAAAAAGTCCGCGATGGTATATATGTCTATGTCTTAGATAACGTTGTATATAAAACATTCTGTAGTGTAGACTGTAGACTGTAGACTGCAACCGTGCGAAGCCGGGGTACCCGCCCCGGCTTCGCACGGTTGCAGTCGCTAGTACAACTATAAATTAAAACTGTTTCGGATTAGTTCCTTTGCTTGTACTGAGAGACCTTGCTTCTTGCCAAATTTCATGACTCTAGGTCAACGGGAAGTAACCCATTGATTTTCATTTAATCGCGACCATCAACATTATGCGGCAAAAATTTCTTTATTTAGTCCGTATTTTTTGATTGCGTTGACTTAGAAGATTTTTTACAGCTGCAAGGGACCGAAGACTGTAGTATTTGATATTGGTTTTAACGCAATACCTTCACGCGTTAATGAGAAAAAGGGTATTAAGATACAGATAAAGAGACATACACGGACATCGAAGTGATCCTCTGAGGATTCAGTTTTTCCCTTTGAGGTGCGGAACCATAAAAATGTACCTAAGTAAATCACCCACATCGTCACACATCGCAGCCAGGCGAGATCGTGATCAAACGCTTGATCGAGATCAAAGCCTAGCGAAAATTTCTCGCGAAGACATTTTTTTATTATTTTTTTAGGCTATTTTTTTTAAATGTTTATTTGTTTTGACGAAAATTTTCGAACAGCTGATCCGATATGCATGAAATTATGCAAGTCGACAGATTGGAAACGAGAAATGTGTCATTTGATCCTATTTGGATAAGGGGTTGATAAGACATACAGCTCCATAAGGCAAGGTGGGAAAAAAGTTCAAGGTACCTACAAAATTATTAAATAAATAAATATACCTAGGTGGACAATGCACGCAACACCATCTAGCCCCAATCCAAGCATAACGTATGTGACCAAATGACTGATAGAATAATTATCTATATATTTGAAAATACATACATACGATACTTTATAACATCCAGACACAGAACAAACAACTACTAACTGAGCTGACAGGCTAGATCTTCAAGAAAACCAGCGCTACTTCCGTGCCTGGAAGTAGCACATGCTGAGATTAAACTATTTTAGCCACACTAAAATGTTGATTGGTTTGCGAGAAGGGCTAATTTCTTACGCATACTTAGTTGATATTTGTTTGTTTTTGTGAGTTGTATAAATGTATATGTGTTTGTATAAGATTCTCCTTGGGGCCTATTTTTAGTCTGTTTTCCGCTCATGTGTTCTCTTTTGTTTTGTATGAGCTAAATAAATGTTTTTCTTTCATTCTTTCTTTCATGCGGTGTCATATGAAATTGCTTTTTTTTGTAGATTCCAAAACTTAAAATAAAGAAATGTAATTGATGTATAGTTTTTAAGACACAGCGGTAAAACATAACCATTTTATCATGAGCCCGCATTCGCTAGAACTTTGATTTGAACGATGATTCTAAAGATCTGATTTAATTTGAAATATTCCAGTTCGAGACGTTTTTTAGTTTCTTGAATAAAACATATTAAGTAAGTAGTTGTTGTGACAACAAGATGATCTGATGATGAAGCCAGGGTGCTGTTCATCAGAACTCCTCGACAAATAGGCTGATTGAGCTGAAACTTGGTAAAATATTTGTGAAATTATGTGCAAACCCATGCTAGTTTCAAAAGTTATATAATTTTAATCAGTTCGGGCTTACCTAGTAAAAGCTTTTTGACGACCTTGTGACCTCTGTATGATCTGCAAGTATTTTTCTCGGGTCTAGGTATTCTTCTATGTTCAATATCATCCATTCCAATATCATAAAATAGCATCGAATAATGCAAAAGGTCTTTTCCGATACAAATTTAGCAGTTCAATATGTTAGGGCCGAATTTGAGCACACCTCTGACATAATTAGTGTTTTTAAGAACAGTTGGTTCACTACATGTAGTCTTACATATTTTTATGCCATTTTACTAATAAAGGTTCGCAAATGTGGGTGTTGGTAGCGCAAGCATTCAGTCAGGCCAACTGTCGGCAAGTTTGAGAGCTTACATTATGGAATGAAAAGTAAATTACGCAGCTTGCTAATGAGAATAATTAATACACTCGTCTTAATTCAGTGCATTCACATCACATCACATAACACTCGTGCATTATAACTCACTTTGCGCTCGGTGCAACAATCTACTATTACGCACTGTAATTTTTCGTTGGTTGTTTCAATCAATGTTGTTGGTAATTTCAATCAAATAAAATATACTGTGAAACTACTCTGAGATTTTTTTTTTAAATCCTCTCAAAGACTCGCGATTTCATTTTGTAAATGGTACGTATTGCCCTTTTTATGCTGAGATGCCAGTCAAGTAGCTTTTCATAGGTGCACTAAGTTCAACCTACCTACTCATAATATATTTTGATATCAATTTACTGTTCTTAGAAAACAGTAAACCTTGTTTAAATTAGTGAAGTTTAACCCCGGTCTGTTTGTTTGCCCTCGGCCTACTGCTAACTTAACTCGGTCCATATGGGACGCTAAACTCATACAACTCTGGATGGAATTTGTAAAGTGGCATAAAGCCTTCATGGGTAGGTACTCCTTACCTAAGTATTACTTGCAAGTATTTATATATGAGATGGTTTTGTACTGTATAAACCACTTGGTACCTAATAGGGTTTACGCTTAGTTTAAACAAATATCGACGCTTGAAAGGCAATAATTACCAAGCGACATTTTGGCGATATTGAGTTATTTATATCATTGAAATCAGAAAAAATATCTGCGTCGATTGGTCCCACTCTCATGCCGCTAGGACGAAGTTTGTTGTCGCTTGGTAACTCTAAAAAACACTCATTTTCTTAGTTTTCGGCGTCCAAGCGACTATAATTTCACCGATTTATGAATATCTTTTACTTAAAATACATACGTATTTGATTTTTACTTTTTACACTTAGTAATAATTTTTGCCTGTACTGCGAAATAATGCTGCGAAATACTGCGAAATAATGCTTTAAATGTTTTAGTGTTTAAATGTTTAAGGTATTTTTTGCCTTGCGGTACCGTGGGTATAAACATTGCTTAAGAAATTTTACCTGATTGAATGATTTTTTCTCGTTATTTAAGACTTTTTAACACACCTTAATGATGTATTCATTTTCATTTAGTACTTTTTACCTAAATACAATAATAATAGTAATAATAATAATAATATTTATTCAGCACAATTTAAACATAAGTTATTATAACTATTTAAAAACTGGTTTTAAATGTAATAACAATAACATAACTATTATCTAAATACAATGGACTCAAAAACGTAAAGTAGTAATATTTACCTACCTAAAAAGGATATATTTTGTCGTTTTATATTTTTTTACCTACCGTTTTTTTACTGTTTATGTTACTTAGATAACGATTTTGTTTTTTCGCTAGCAGATTTTGAGTGGCTGTTGGTAACAAAATAATTATTTAGTCTTCATCGAATTGTCGCCCGCACACTCACGCTCATCGGACATAGTGCTTCATCGCGTAGCTTGAAGTTTACTTGGTAAGTGCTATGTAAAGGTTTTATGTGTTAGATTATTTATTATGCGCATTATATATTTAGATTCATAATTCATCGAAAAGAGCTGGTAGATAACATCATTAAGCGATTTTTGTCAAACGCCCGCCGGTGTAGATAGCAGGGATTTGACCTTGGTAATGTAACTGTTTAATTAAATAATTAAAGCATTTATTCTTTCAATCGTAATTAATAAAAAAGACTTCTAATAAAATCGTAATTTTTAGGGGCCAAGATATCGAGGATATACTCATACTTACAATAATAAAGATGAAAATCTACAACAATTGGACAAAGTCCGCAATAACTTGATTTTAATGAACCGGTATGTTTTTACACTTAGTAAGCAAATATGTCAATGTGTAATAGGTATATATTATGATTTTTATTATAATTTTTCAGGGTGATACACTTTCATAGGAAGGCCATTTAATGACATCCTTGGCATGAACTTCTGAGACTCATGCTGCTGTCAATAACTCTGAGAAAACTGGCCCAACAAATGATGATCAACTAATAGATAAAATTGGTTGTGGCTCATTGGGTCCTACCCTGGAAATTGTACCTGCAGATCTATCTGGAGAACAGAATACAGTTCTCCAGAGAGATAATTATTCCAAATGCAGATGATTATTCTGTAGTCCAAATTGGCATACTAGAAAATAGACCAAATAAAGAACTTACAAACATGGAGGTTGATTTGACTATACCGGAAACTATTACTGCATGTAACGCCCAAAAAACAGCTAAAAACACTGAAGATGGATAGACTACACCAGAAATATATACTGCTAGCAACATCGAAGTAAGTGCCAATTCTTCAAGTTCTACCATTGTGGGATGCTCTGAATCTGGTGGATCAAAAAGTATAAATCCACAGAGATGTCGTAAACATATATGTACAACTAATGTACATTGATTACATATCAGATAAAAATAATTACTCAACTTTTAGCGATTGTGAAGAAGTTACAATATCAGATGAATGGTTAGAATCTAAATCTTCTTCTGATGAAGAAGTGGAAGTGGAAGTAGTTTAAAAAACAGCAAACACGAAGAAAAAACTGAATATAAAGACAAAATCTAAAAAGCAATATACAAGTATGGATGACATTAACGAAGTAACGGAGAAAAAGGCTTTAAAACAAAAAAAAAATAGAAGAGTAACGGTAACTAAAAAGAATTGCTGAACAGGAGTATGAGCGAAGTGGTGGTAAAATTATTAAACCTAAACCTATTCAACCAAACCTGTTCTATGCATTGGAAAAAAGACAGAAGGTATTTGATAATATTTGGGGACTCTAGGGAGATCGTCGTAAAGACTTGTTAGTATGTACATATAATTATCGCAGAAAGAAGAGATCAAGCGTAAAAAAAAACTGATAAAACTGTTATTAGTATTGTAGGTAAGTAGTTCTACTTTGAATTCCCAAGTAATAATAGAGTAAGACTGCTGAAGAAGCCTGATCTGAAACATAAACACTTGTTGTGGTTGATTTAAATTTGGCTTAATTAAGTAATGATGAATAGGTAGGTCCCAGAATCCCATTCCAACTTAATTTTTTTTGTAACAGTAGTTTTAGACAGAAAGTTTCCTCTTTGTTGTTATAGGTAGTGTTAGATTTGTCGATTGGCAAATTTAAAAACGTATTTAAACAGAAACTGTCTATTAAAGCATATTAAAATATATCGGATTATTTATAAAACAAAAAAGCTTGGGATGAATCTGCTCCAACTCGACTTGGCATCCGTAACAAAATTGTCAAGGATCATACAAAAAAGTGTTCAGACCAGACAAGTTTCTTGCCGGATTCTTCTTGAACTGAGGTTAGGAGGAACTAGCATGTAAGAAGACGATTCAAAGTGGTCCTTGTGATTGTATTGAATAAAGTTATATTAAATTTTGAATTTTTTAATTTTGTTGAAATTGTATTTTTACCTTCCTATTACATATTTATTCTGAAATTTCTAATAAATACTGTGTATAACAATAAAATGCCTTTGTTATTTATAACGACAGCTTATATTATGTTCATTATAAATTCAGCTATCCACTTTGCGAGAGATTCGACTGAGATGTTCGTATGTTAAAGGCTTATACAGGGTGTCCTGGAACTAGTATGTTATCCTGAGGGGGGACTTTTCTCGACACTTGGGAGAACAACAAATGTTCTACAAATTATATGAATTCAATAATTTTCATTAAAGAAATGTGCAGCAAAGTTTTCTTTAAAATTGGTAGAAGTATGTATCCATGCCTACCTATCTTAGTCAATAAATGTGTACTTGCACAAACTTATTTAGGCAGGTAACGTGCTTGGAAACACTGTAAACTAACGAGGGTTGTCAATATTAATAATTGAAATAAACCTAAAAGTTTATGTATGGAAATTTGAAAATAGGAATTTAAAAAAAATCACCCCCATATCTGTTTATTTACATGGTCAGAATCACCTCGTTCAGGCTTAAAATACTAGTTCCGGGACACCCTGTATATAGACGTCATTAACATAGGGTTAGACACAGGCCCAAAACCTCCACCAACCTGCACTAGGGCAGCGTGGCGGAGTATGCTCTAATTTGTCCCTCGTCAGATGGAGGCCCATACTCAGTAGTGAGTGATTGTAGATTACTACAAGGGTTGTTTTGATGTTGATGATGACGTTATCCATCGAAAACCTTTATCCAAAAGTCTTTAATATTGTGTACTGAAACCTAAATTCTTTCTTACTTGTTCAAAATAGGCCTACACTTACCTTATTTTATTTGTTCTATGGTTGAAATTGCCTGGCAGAAAAGTTCTTTGATTTTTAATTCGATCATTTTACCTGTGTGTCAAACATGTGTTACTTCTCTATGCATCATTTCGCTTCAAACACAATTATAAAAATCTGGTGTATAGTTAATTTTACATGTTTAATAATAAAGTTTTGTTGTCGGTAAGTAATTTTTACTTGGTTGTGATTTTGATTAAAATTTTACTAACCGACTCTATTTATTAAAGTATTGAGAAAATTCATAATCTTTAAATGCCAGTTTATAAAGCTTTTAAACGACATTCAAAATTAGTTTGAATCGAGTAGCTATGACTATTAGGTGATTTTTGACGATTTTTTTTCCAAAAAAAAAACTTTAATACGCTCTGGTGTAAAGTTGCCAATATGTCGCTTAGTAATTATTGCCTTTCAAGCGTCGATATATATTAATTGGACAATCCACACAACACAGTCTAGCGGCTAGATGGTGTTAATAAAAGATAAACGATCGGTACTAGATTCTAGCCCTAAACTAAGCATAAAATAAAATATTACTGGACATTTCACTCTACATAATCTAGCCTCAAAGTAAGCAAAGCTTGTGTTATGATGGGCACCACATGACTGATGTACTACTAGTATTTTTTTAACCAGTGTGGTGAGAGGATTAAAGTGCTCTTACGAGGCTCGTTTCGTGCACTTGTTTTAAGTGCGCTTTTAAGTTTACTAAGCACTTTTAAGTTCTACGACTTGCCGGTTTTCTCAAGATGCTTTCCTTCAGTGTTTGAGCCGTTTGGTATTACCGTTTGGTTTCACCATTAGTTAATTCACTGGTGTACGACTGGATTCGAACCCACGACCTTCGAATCGGAAGGTGGGTCCACTAGACCATTAAACTATGGGAAACATAGTTAAACATAGATGACTGATAGAATATTTATATTTTCGAACATGCCAAAAAAGGTTGTATTTTTTATGTATAAGATGTTTCTGTAAATCACTACATAGTATAAAACAAAGTCGCTTCTCGCTGTCTGTCTGTCCCTATGTATGCTTAGATCTTTAAAACTACGCAACGGATTTTAATGCGGTTTTTTTAATAGGGTGGTGCAAGAGGAAGGTTTATATGTAAAATACATGTATAATATAGTAGAGAAACACTGATCATTTTAGAGGATTCTAATGGAATGTCGTAAATAAACACATTTTTTTTGCGCTTAAATTGCAAACGTTCGTGCAAAACATTCCATAGTATATTTAGTATCGGCATTGCACCCGTGCGAAGCCAGGGCGGGTTGCTAGTAACATAAAAAAGCAAATTTAATAAGCCTAAATAAACGGGTTTATAACTAAATTGTTCACTAATTATCAAATTTACCTAACCAAATCTATTTAATATGAATAAATATCATTTCATTTTCATATGAATTCGATACATTATTTTTAATTAATAAAATCATAAAGATCATTTTAAAATCATTCGGTCCACCTGTTGATATGTTGTTAGCGTAGTGGCTACGCTTCGGCCTATGGACCTTTGCCAGACCTAGAGTACGTAGCTATCTATTACTAGCGTATTGCATTTTTAGTAGATACTTTTTAGGGTTCCGAAGTCCAAAAAGAAACCCTTACTGTTTCGCCATGTACTTCTCTGTTTCTCTGTCAGTCCGCCCCTAATTAAAGCTCTAGCTCGCATACAATTAGCGTAAATAAAGTTACATAATAATGGCCTCTACAATGTTACGAAATAAAAACATTTAATAAAGGCTTTACTAAATTATAAATAACAGCCTGATTTGTAAAGCTAAAGACAATTTTTCAAAGATTTTTTTTTTAATTTGTAAAGTCGTTTTACGGACAATAATTTTACGTGATAACGTCATTTTGAACATTCGGGTTAAATGGCGACTGAGAAAATTAAAAACAAACCAGACAACATCTACTGATAAAAAAACGATCAAAAGCGGGACTCAGACCAGGTCAACCATCACACAATCCGTACCGACCTATTCCTTTCATCATCACGGTTTTTTTACCATCTGTTACAAATTACAAAACAATCCAATTCAAGGTCATATCGTCAGTATGTACTAGTAGATGTATAAGAGTCAGATAACTAACTTCTGTAAGAGCGTTAACTCAGTCAGACAGCGACTGACCAGAAGTTACTTTAATAGTGACGTAGGTACTTAGGTTTACCTACATTAACTTTAAGAACATAGTTTATGTCTAATATTATACGTCATTTGTCTTGAGCTATTGTTTACTAATTAGCTTTCTGTTATTATTAGCGCAGTGGGCTAAAGTCCGGCTGAGACGCAGAAGCTTGCGGGTTCGATTCCTGCCGCTGGACTAATGTTTGTAAGATCTGCAAGTGTTTGTTTCGGGTCTGAGTGTTTTTATGTATAATATGTATGTATAAAAATGTACATAAGTTTTTATCAGTCATGTGGTACCCATAACACAAGCTCTGCTTACTTTGGGGCCAGATGATGCTGTGTGAAATGTCCGGAATTATTTATTTTATTTATTTATTAGTACTTTAATCAATTTAAGTTATAATAGCTGTTGATTTTCGAATGATAACTAAGAAAGAACCAGTGACATGAGAGGAAATTGAGAACAAAAATAATCTACTTAGGTTTGTATAATGTGACGGTTAGTTTTAGCCTGTTTTAGTTTTTTTGTTAGTTACGCTACCTATTCGTAAATGTCACGAAAAGGGTCTTGACAGGTAGACAGACAGACAACCGAGTGATCTTAAGTATATTATAATAAGGGTTCAGGTTTTTTTGTTAAGGTATGGAACCCTTAAAGTACAAACCCGTTGTAAAGAGCCGAAACATTTGCAGACCAGCAAGGTACTAGATGATTATAACTTTATAATCCGTAAATACATTGTAAATTTTTCCCTTTTAAAAACTTAGGGGGTTCACTGGCCGTTCACTAGGACCGAATTATTCGGTGTTATTTAAATTTTTAATAGGGACCGAAAGTTTAGCTGCCTCGTGAAGAAATCAGTGAAAGGGTTATTATTGTGATAATTAGGGAGGAATAAATTAAAACTTTTAGGGTACAATAATGATGTCCATTGTCCATTCAGGTGCGAAAGTTTTGGGGTGATTTTTTGAAATGGAGTTTTAAACAGTGTTATTTTTAAGCCGGATGATAGATATCTCAGAACAGACTACGCCGTAGATGCTATAAGAATCAAGACTGGTACTAAGTAACATAGTCACTAACCTACATCGTAGATCGGACTACGTCGTAGACCCTCTACGAATCAAGACTGGTACTACGCAACGTAGTCCCTCGCCTATATCGTAGATCCACTACGAATCAAGACTTATCTTAGAAGAAGCTACGTCGTAGACCCTGTCCTTAATCATAACAAAAATATTGGTATTTTTTAATTATTGTGGGTACTAAATTACGAACGGAGTTAGTTATTCACTATGTTTAAAAATGGATATAAATATTAAAGACTTTTTCTCATAATGATATTTTTACATTTTACAATATTTTTCACTGATTTACTTAATTTACTACCTGGTAGTTGAAGTGAATATTTTTAGTAGCTTCAACATAACAGACAAAATTTTACAGAATTTTATTAAAAGATTTAATTTTCTTGTCAAGAGAAGAAAGTTTTTTTCAGAAATATTTGGAAACTAACTCTGAAAAAAATTGTTTAATTCTGACAAGGTACGTACTCGTATTTCCTTGGACTTTCCTAATGCGAGCCCAATTACGGAGAGTAGGTAATTGCTTTTTTAGGTTTGTGATAAACCGGATTAAAAATACATTTGGAGAAATACGGGCTTTTATTCACGTATTAGGTATTTTGTATTTAGAGGAAAATTCTTTGTACCTCGTAAGATCCGGGAACCACGAAACCTACTGTAGTAACGATGTGGAGTTTGGTGGAGATACTGTTAGTTCAGTATGAATGTCGTTGAGGGTACGAGTGGTGAAGACTAGGAACCAGTACTAGCGTCGGATCAGTCACCGCCAGCCGCAACAAAACAAATCCATTGAGGTGCGACAGCGTTACATTTACCGCAGTGCGAACTGCCAGCGAGAGCGTGATGAAGCTGATGAAGATGAAGATTCTCTAAATGAATCGAAACAGTGTCGCATCGACAAAATAATAGTCAAGTCAAAAGATGATTTATTCAATACAATCACAAGGATCACCTTGAAACGTCTTACATACTAGGTGAATTTAGGTGCCAATTCATCCTAACCCAAGCTCGAGAAGAATTGGCAAGAAACTCGTCTTGGTCCTAGCGCTTTTTTATATGATCCATCTTATAACTACCTTAACTACGAAATACTAATACAAGAGAGTTTATACATTTCAAGTGTGTCGGTTAACTGTCTGACGGCAGAGCGACATGAGGCCATGCATTCTTATCAATAATATAGTAATTTATATTATAATAAGCTTTCTTCAAAAGACTATCTTTAATGTATGCTTTAAATTTCTTAATAGGTAGTTTAGTAGCATTTTCAGGAAGCTTATTATAGAAGCGCACCGTGTTCCCCATAAATGACTTATTAACTTTTTCTAGTCGAAACCTAGGGATGTATAATTTATGTTTATTCCTAGTGTTGATTTTATGAAGGTCACTATTTTGCTGAATCCCATCTCTATTTTTATGTGTGTAACAAATTTTCATATATATATTGTGAAGCTATTGTGAGAATATTAATTTCTTTGAATATTTCTCTCAAAGATTCTCGTGGTTTCATTTTATAAATGGCACGTATTGCCCTTTTTTGAATTACAAATATTTTACCAATATCAGCTGCTTTCCCCCAGAGAATGATGCCGTATGACATAATACTATGGAAGTAACTGAAATAAACTAGTCTAGCTGTAGCTTCATCAGTAAGCCACCGTATCGCACGAACTGCATATGCATCGGAACTAAGCCTACCAGCAAGTATTTCAATTTGTGGTCCCCAATGTAGTTTTGCATCAATATTAAGACCTAGGAAGATCGTGGAATTTACAAGATTCATTGCCTCTCCATTTATATAAATGTTGGACGGGCTATGAATAACATTTGGCAAAATGAATTTGATACATTTAGTTTTTTTTAATTAAGCAAAAGATTATTTACAGTGAACCAGTTACGAACTAACGATAAGGATTCATTTACGTTATCGCAAATACTGGTTTAACCTCTATCAACTTTAAAAATTAAAGACGTATCGTCTGCAAATAAAACTATATCACAAATATTTTTTACAAAAAAAGGTAAATCGTTAACGTATACTAGTAATACAAAAGGGCCTAGTATCGATCCCTGAGGTACCCCTATATCAATAATTGATCCCGAAGACCTCTCACCACCCACGTCTACTTTCTGGACTCTATTGGATAGATAAGACTGTATGAGGTCAATCGCCCGGTTTTTAATGCCATAATATTTTAACTTTGTGATTAGGGTTGCATGACTCACACAGTCAAAGGCCTTAGATAGATCGCAGAATACCCCAACTGCATCCTGTGACTTCTCTCAGGCCTCAAATACATGCTTTAAGAGCGCTATACCTGCATCAGCTGTTGATCGACCTTTAGTAAATCCGTATTGATTACTATGTAGCAGGCCGTTACGTTAAAGTGGTATAATAACTGATTAAGAATTATTTTTTCAAAGATTTTACTTAAAGCAGGTAACAATGATATCGCTCTATAATAAGCGAGATCACTTTCACTTCCAGACTTAAACATAGGAATGAGTTTACTGTGTTTTATGAGATCGAGAAAAACTCCATCGTGGTGCAATATCTAAGATAATGATACCCAGCACCTTTGTAGACATTCCCCAAAGATCTTCTGTATTTTTTAAATTAATTAACTTGAATGCTTTTACAATACTAGCATCGTTAATGTAGCTAAAACTAAACTCATTCTTAAATTTTGCAACACTAGATTCTAATAGAACGGAAGCTCTGGAGGCTGAAGAGTTTAAAGATTTGGTCACTATTTTTGGTATATCTGAGAAAAAACTATCAAATGCATTCGCAACATCCTGTTCTTTAGTCAAAATTGTACCATTTGAGTGAATAAGTGAATAAAAACCCGTTTCTCAAACAACTCACGAAGATTTTGACACTGATGAACTAAGTACCTATTAAGAAAGTAATGCATACGTAAAGGGTAGTATTTTCAAGAAAGCGTATTATAATATAAATTACTATATTATTGATAAGAAAGCATGGCCTCATGTCGCTCTGCCTTCAGACAGTTAACCGACACATTTGAAATGTATAAACTCTCTTGTATTAGTTTTTCGTAGTTAAGATAATTATAAGACGGATCATGCAAAAAAGCGCTAGGACCAGGACGAGTTTCTTGCCGATTATTCTCCGGCTTGGATTAGGAGGAATTGGCACCTAAATCCACCTAGTATGTTAGACGTTTCACAGTGATCCTTGTGATTGCATTATTATTGAATAAAGTATTTTTTGACTTTGACTTTGATATAAATCTTTGACAGCCCATAATATAAAGCTAAGTATCGACAAGTAGGTAACTGCAAACGGTGCTTTTGGAAATCTTAGGTTTGCAATAAACCTGATCAAAAATCTTTAACCAAATAAAAAACCTAAGTATCGACCAAACCATTAATTGTTACCTGCTGATGAAGGATATACAAGAACAGCCGATTAGGCTCAAGGGGCAGAATAAAATATCTTTGTTACAAACCACAACGTAAATTTGTCTTCCTTACGAGCTATTTATAACAGTAAAAGCTGTGAATGTCCATATATGCCTATATAAGGTAGGTACATATATTACCTTGACCGTAAAAAAGGGCAAACGTAGATCGTTTTAATTCGGGAGAACGTAAATTTTCGCGGTGGTATACCTAATATAGATGAATGCCAGGGTCTATCTCACCCGCGGGCACTTTCATTATCAACACTAGTCCCAAGAAGGGTGTAAATACCTAGGTACTTTATCCCAATGAATAACCTAAGTATGACCTGAAACAGGTTCAATAAAGAAACGAATCTTATATGGCAGATTTATTCATGTTCTCTTTATTGCACTATACCTACTACTTACAATTATTGTGCGAGTGAGGACAAATTTAAGTTTAATGTGTATTAAATAAAACGTGGTACCTAATAATTTAATAATAATAATTTTAATAATTTTGACTAATACTTGACTGGCCTCTCAGCTCAGTCGGTAGTAGCTCTGCCTTCTGCGCTGTAGGTTGAGGGTTCGATTCCCTCCCAGGGAAAACATTTGTGTGATGAACATAGGTGTTTGTTTTGTGTTTAGAGGTAGTAAAGTATCAAAAGTACGTATTTAAAAATATATAAGTATGCTATCAGTCATCCATAATACAAGCTATGCTTCGTTTTGAGTGACCATTGTCCACCAATGTTTATTTCTTTATTTAATTATCCAATCAATGCCAAATTACATAAAAAAATACTATTTTCCAAAGTTTCCGTTTTGTTTAAGCGAACAAAAGCTTTCAAACACGAAAATAGAAATGAAATCCATTAGCTATACCTAGGTAGCTTCTATTGTAATCTTAGTTTAGAATCACAATACCGTAATAGCTTGTTGAATAACCATTTATCATAACCATACAATTCCAATTCATCCGTTCCGAGCGCGTTACTCAGAGACGGCAATCCTATACTACATATAATATTAGGTTCTTACGTATGAAATTTACGTTACGTTTTGTCGAACTGGCTACTTTGATCGCATATATCTGACGTTTGGTTAGGAACTCCAAATTCACATTTATTTCTAACTAGCAGTCCCGACAGATGTCCTATCAACTGTCAAACTACCGACAGGTATGTCAAACGCCATAACGTTACATTAGAAAAGTTATATCGTCTTTAAGTTTTCTTAAATTTTCTATATTTCCACGCAACTTTCTATTTTTTTTTTCATAAGAATCTTCTGACAATAACAAACAACAAAAAAAATAGCGAAATTGGTCCACCCACCCATTCAAGCTTGATGCCGTGACCAAGTGAAATAGGGATTCATTTTTATATATATAGATTTTGGCTCGTGTATTTATGTTGCGAATTAAATGGTTCATTTGTTTTCGCGCCATTTGATTTTTATTTGATATCGTTGTTTAAAATGAATAACGTTTTTATGAATACGAGTTCCACCGTGGCACCAGCGCAGCATCGAAGGATTAATGATGTGTGTCGGGAAGCTACTGTAAAAGAAAACACGTCACGTTTATGGTTCTATCGTTTTTGCTCTGGAAATGTCGACCTACAAAACAAAATCTGAACCTACACGGCAGGAGACCGTAGTTGACAATGAAAAATTTAAAGTGTTCGTGGAGGCGAACCCTTCGCCAACAATGTCAGAGTTAGCGACAGGCGTCGGTATGAGTGATAAAACAATTTTAATTCACTTGAAACAAATTAGAAAAGTAAAAAAGGTTACCGCATGAATTTAATGAAGCTCACAAACAAACACGCGTCGAGTGCTGCTTTACATTACCCAACCGTCACTAAGCTGAGTGGGTTTAGGATTTTAGCGATTTCGGCGCAACAACTGTATAGACTCTCGTAATTTAAATGATAGTGAAGGGTGTTCAGTAAGTTGTTCGCACTTAATTGCGTTATCAACTCATAATCATAATCCACAGCCCGCCTTTAGATACCCACTGCTGTGAAGTCGGACAAAAGGTTTGCTGTTTCTGGTACTTCGTGGTCCTTGAAATATTCATCCCCGGCTCGCGACTACGACTACCTATGTCGTTGACCCATCATCTGAAAGATGAGAAATAAAAATACTAATCTTAATAATTACGAATTTACTCATGTCCTATATCACTCAATAGGACATGCCAATAAAATCTAATTTACGTTACCTAATATACATTTATTTATATATAACCTAATATATAATATAATAACCTAATATACGTTTATTTATTAAAACAAGTTAATGTAAAGTCGCTGGCTGCGGCTGCATAAGGCACAACATTCGTGGTGTATATTTTTATATCGGAAACGGTTTAATAAGAGATTTCTTTGAGGCACCTGCGGCCTGGATTCAGCAATTCAAAACATTCCAATCCAATTTAGATGAAAAACTCGGGATTTGCGCTGTAAAGAATAAAAATGGTTATGGACGCGTTGATCTCGAAATAGTAGTGATGGTTCCGTAGTTAAAATACCCTTTTTTAAACAAGAATACGATAGATGTTTTGCTGTTAATAATCTAACAGCAAAACGTCTATGAATAACCAATTCGTTGTGACATTCCAATGAGCCCATACACAATACCACTTTTAAGATCCTTTCAAAACTTTCGTGAGTTGTACCTACTACATTTTGATAAACGCGGGCTTTACTCACGTATTATTTTGTCGATGGAGGCACCGACAATGTTTCGATTCATCTAGATTCTAGAGAATCTTCATCAGGGTGAGTTTGATCCGCGGTCTGCTCTTCGAGTTCACGGTTCGCACTGGACCGCGGATCAAACTCACCCTAATGAAGATTCTCTAGATGAATCGAAACATTGTCGGTGCCTCCATCGACAAAATAATACGTGAGTAAAGCCCGTGTTTATCAAAATGTACACTTTTAAAATGTTGAGTATTTGGATATCCTGCAAATTCCAGATGATGCTGCAGCTTCAGATCAAGTTTTCAATGTACTTGCAATATGGAAGGTGTTTCATCAACTGGAAAAAAGCTGATTATCTTCAGAAGCCTGAACAGATTTTCTTGAATCATTAGGACACTCTCGTTTAAGCCAGCATTCAAACACAAAAACTATATCGAAACGGTTTCATTCTTTTAGGAGTTACAATGCCACAGACAGACACACACATAGACAGATACACACGTTCAACTTCCCTTATTAATTATTACTATTGCGTTTTGTAAGGTTGAGTAACTGGATCGAAGGTCTCGGCAGAATAACAGCGCTGACCTGTCATCTGACAGGGAAGCATAACGATGAGTCGAGATCTTTTTTTGCTGATCTACCGCTCAGCACTGTTAGGTAGGTAAGTAGGTACGCAGAATAATTTTAAACTTTTTAAATATCTTTTCTCTTTTTACTCATTAATATGTGTTACTTCCTTTATACTTACTATTGTTTAGTCTTATTTTGTATTATTGATGTGTATAGGTATGTGTGTTTATTCAGTAAATAAACCAATCTATGTCTAATATATCGGCATTTCCACACCCCGATTGCTTCATTGGTTAACAAAATATTCAATTAACCTGAACATCTTAACTTTACCCTCAGTTTATATACGAGTAAACGAAATTATCTTATTTGTAAAGAAGAATGCTGCTCCAAAAACAAAACTGCGTTGTTTTATAATAGTGTTTCAATAATTTACCCCAATATATTTTATACATAGAATACATAATTTTAAATTGAAACAAAGAAAACTACATCTGCAGAAAGCCTGACAGAATAATTGATTAATTGACAAGAAAATTCTTAAACCATGATTTCTTTAAATTTATTGTTATTATAAATTTACTACACCTGTATTTAACTTTTATGTGTTAATTTGGATATTTATTACCTTGCTTTATATAAAAATCTTTTTTTACTTTTCAAATGATTAATAATTATGATCATGGCCGAACTTATGCCTATACTTTTTTATCAACCACTGTAAATGTTTCGCAAATAAATAAAATCAGAATTTGTATTTGAGTCTAATAACTGGGTCGATCACTTAAAAATGGCAATGATATTTCCATAGCGCCGAAAATAATAATAAAATTGAGCAGCATAAGAGATTAATACAATCGTAAAGCATGCGGCCACTAATATTTTAGAAGAATTGGAATTGGACGGTAAAATTTTCATCAATCTACGCCATTGTCATTTTGAAACATTGGTTTCAGAATGAGGGGCCAGTTTAGATGAATGTTTCATTCTCTTTGGCTGTTTTGCGAAGTAGGCATTGGCGCTCTTATTTCCAGTTCTATTAGTAGTTTTGGTGATTTTATTTATATATACCAAGATTGACTCGGGTGTGAATAACTGGAATAAATGCTTTGTTTCTTTGTGATTCGAGCTAAAATAATCCGTGGTTATTTTATATGACCTTTCATATAAAATAACCACGGATTATTTTAGCATTTTACATAAAATAACAAATGATACGACTTTGTGACATACCTACTATAAACAATAAAAACATTTGGCACTGGCAAATAGTCAATATTATGACACACGCCATTAACGAAGAAGAAAATGATGAATGTTTGCTTATCGTACTTCCAACTACGTCCTTGACCTTAGGTAATAAATACTTAAGGAGGTAGGCTCCTACTTAATCATTAAATATCTGATAATATCCCTGGGGACTACAGTAGTGAGCTTAGAGTCTCTCTATTCCTGGAACATGACGGTATTTATATTGTGTTATTTTACTGCGGAACCCAAAAACGGTTTGAATACCCGTTACTCCAGATACTTAATTAGAATGCCGTGCTGCTTTAATTTAAGCAGGGATTTATTTGTCGACGACCTCTGTGGCGCAGTGGGCTTAGGTCGGTTGAGACGCAAAAGGTTCTGGGTTCGATTCCCGCCGCGGGACAAATGTTTGTGTGATCTGCAAGTATTTGTCTCGGGTCTGAGTGTTTCTATGTATAATATGTATATATTTACAAAAAAAAAAAGTAAGCTCACTAGTAATTGACCATGTACCAGTAGTTGACCACTAATGCACTTAAACCGATAAAATAAGAATTCGCGGCATATTTTTAAACTAATTCCATATTAAGTAGTCAGTGCTGCCATCTGATCAACGAAGCGCGCAAACTGCGCCTCTATCTTTTTCTAATATTCCAAATGGCCGCCAGTTGTTTGTTGAGTGACGCACCGTTAATCTATTAATCGATTTTTTGTAACAATTTTCATAAGTTTTCACTCAAAACGGGATATTTACCATGATATATGAGTTTTTCTGCTTCTCGATATTTCGGCACAGTTGCATGCGCCATGATCACGAGATAAACTGTAGCTGAGTTTATCTCGTGATAAACTGTAACTGAGTTTATCTCGTGATCATGGCGCATGCAACTGTGCCGAAATATCGAGAAGCAGAAAAACTCATATATCATGGTAAATATCCCGTTTTGAGTGAAAATTATGTGCAAAGCTATGATAGTTTTAAAAGTTATAATTTTCATAAGAATTGCAAAAGTTTGAAGTTAAATATTAGCAACTTTGTGACCTTGTTGATGGTAAATGTTTTGCTTTTCTTAGTTGTTTAGAATTAATTAAGGTAACAGGGTATTTAAAATACGAAAATGTATTTACAAGGTCGACATATGGAGTGGTCCACTACTGACTAAAATTTACCATGATTTTCTAGTAATTGACCGGGATGGTCAATTTCTGATGAAATTGTGTATCATGTAATTATACTGTACACAATAATATATGAAGGGCAGCATTAATTAGAATTGAACTATTTTATTTGTTTTTACACTAAGGTTAGTTTATTTAGTAGTTGACCACCTTTATTGTAAGGTTGATCAGTTATTGAAAGCAATTTTTCACCTTGTAGATGTCTGGGAAAAAGGGCGCATTCCTAAATTATACTGAAGCTGCAATGCTCTCAGCAGTGAAGGATGTTGGTCTTCATAATACACCCATAAGAACGGCTGCAAAAAAGTTCGGTGTACCAAGAATAACGCTTACAAATAAAGTAAAAGGGAAGTCACCAATGGAACGAAAGATGGGTCCAGCATCCATTCTTACACCAGAAGAGGAGCATAAAATATGCGACTGGATGCAAAATACAGCAAAAGCAGGGTTCCCGGTAAAGACTGAACAGTTAATCGTAAGTGTAGAAAAATACTTGAAGGATATAAAACGTCCATGTGCCCTATTTAAAAATGGAAGACCAGGTAGAACATGGCTAAAAGCATTTATTCGAAGGAATCCAACCATTTCTACGAGGATATCACAAAATTTGACGGCGTCGAGAGCCGGGGCAACAGGTGCTGAACTATCAGAGTAGTATAAACGTGTGTATAAGGAATTGGAAGATAGTGGCAATGTTGATATATTGAATGATGCATCGCGAATTTTTATTTGCGATGAGTCTGCCTTTTTTTTGGCACCAAAAGGACCTAAAGTGCTTGCAATGAAAGGTGAGAAAAATGTGTACCAGCAGGTAAATGCCGACGACAAGGAATGTTTAACTGTGTTGGTAATTGGAAATGCAAATGGTTGCCTAGCTCCTACCACGGTATTGTTCAGCTATAAGCGGATACCTCAAAAAATTGCAGATAACTTTCCTTCAGACTGGGGTATTGGAAAAACTGACTCAGGATGAATGACGTGTGAAGCATTCTTTGAATTTGTTGCTGATATATTTTATCCTTGGTTGATTGAAAATAAAATAGAATTACCGGTTATTCTCTTTGTTGATGGTCACGTATCTCATTTAACACTTCAAACTAGCCAGTTTTATGAAGAAAAGGGAATCGTGTTAGTGGCACTTTATCCGAATGCAACCCATTTAATTCAACCCATGGATGTGGCAGTATTTAAGCCACTAAAAGAAGCATGGAGGAGGCGTGTACAAATTTGGAGGATTGATAAAATAAAAAATGATGAGCCTCACGTACTTAAGAAAAAAGATTTTGCTAAGTTATTACACGAGGTAATGGACAATACCATAAATCAATCAATTTAGGCAAATGGATTCAGGAAATGTGGCTTATTTCCGTGGAACCCGCTGGAGGTATAAAAGTTACTCTCAAATGGGTTGAGAGTAACAGCAAAAACCAGGACATTAGTGAACGAATTCATTATCTGAAAAGGGGCTTACAATTTTTAAATGCGAATATCAATCCTGAAAAATTAGAGACTTGATGCAACATTTTGATAAATGGTCAGGTGATTTGGTTGATTAGTCATTGTTTAATCTGTGGAAAAACAAAAAAAAAACTGAAAAGGCTACAACAATTGAACCAAATTAATGATTCTACATTGAAAGAGGTTGGATCGTTAGGTGTTACCGTGGATGATTTCCAACTGTGTGATCCGCATTTTGAAGGATTTAGTTCATCAGCCATCACCACTGTAGACAATCTGCATCAGCTGGCATCAGAGCCGTCAGCCTCTATCAATGATGATGGTGTTTTGGAAACCACAATGGATACATCAGCAACTGCGATACCTATTACTATTGGTGACGAACTACTAGTGACGATACCAGGATCACCAGCAAGTAGCGTGGCTGGCGGTATATTTGAAACCACTCTAGATCAATTAGACATCATAGATCCTAACGATATTCTTAAAACGATGCCAGAACCAACTCCAACTCCAACTCCAACTCCAACTCCAACCAACGCTGTTGCTGATGGATTAAATTCAGGTATCTACAGTGTTGCTAGCACTTCTTCTGACGCTGTACCAGATAATGTACCCAGTCCCTTTAAAAAACATTTCTTTTACAAAACCAATATCAAAAAGGACACGCCTAAAACACGTCCCAAGGAAAGAATACCATCTATAGTTTCAGGAAAAAGTTATCAGGAATATCTACAGAATAAATTGAAGCAAAAAGAAGATCTTGAACGAATTAAAGTAGAAAGGGCTGCCGGGAAAGTACTTAAAGCAATGAAAGAAACAGCTACAATCTCATCGATGAAAGCAAATGGTCGATTGTGGAAATGGCCGGAACATATAGACGTGCTTGACTATCCCTGGGATGCAGTAGTTGCTCATATAGAGGAGCCCAAAAAGACCAGTTCTACGAGAAATGTATTTAATGTTCCAGAGTTACATTCCTTTATATAATTTTTAACGAGTTGTTAATTTTATTATTACAATATTTCAAATAAAACGCTAAGTTGTTGTAATTTGCTTCTTATTTAACAAATAACCCTATTAAAAGTTAAGCATCTGAATGGTCACCTACTGATGCATAATATGGTCATCTACTAGTTTTTAGATGGTCAACTACTAAATCTCTAATATGAGGTTTTTTTTCTTTTTTAACTTTTATTCAATCATTGTACAATCAAAAATACTGGTTCGTTTCGTTGAAAGACTTCCGCAGAGTTTACAAAAAAACACCTCATTGAATTCGGATTATAAAAATAAAGTTAAGCATTAAAAAAAGGAATTCTTTGTCCTTATGTGGTCATCTACTGACGCTATTACCTTAAGTAGAATATCAGTCATGTGGTACCCATAACACAAGCTCTGCTTACTTTGGGGCCAGATGATGCTGTTTGAAATCTCCGGTATTATTATTATTATTATTATTTGCAAGTATTTGTATAGGTAAGTACTTATACTTATATAAGTTAGTATATCAGTCATGTGGTACCCATAACACGAGCTCTGTTTACTTTGGGACCAGATGATATTGTGTGAAATGTCCGGCATTATTATTATTATTATTATTTAGAGCGGTGATAAGGATCGGGTTTGTCAGACGCTTTTGACTACAGCACCTTTAACTAGGGACAAATATCATTTCGAAAAAACAATTGAAGCAAACAAAGCATCATACTAAGTAAATTAAGTAAATCCAAGCTTTATCTGACCTCTTAGCGGTTCTGCGGTCCTGGTACTAATACTATGAATATGAAAGTGTCTGTCTGTTTATTTGTTAGCTTTTCATGGCTGAAATCTGGTAAGGAGATAGATTGTATCTTGGGAACGGACATAGGCTACTCTTATGGAAACTACGCGAGCGAAGAAGTGGGCAGCAGCTTCTGTTCCTATAAAAGCAAGAACACTTATTGTTTTAGTCTCTCTGCGGCCAATGGGATAAATGATTTTCTTTCGTCTCATTTGACCCATTCATTATTAATTAATCAAATAAGACAAATTAAATTTAAACAATTTTTTTTTGTACAAAAATTATCGGTGTTAAAAAGTACCTATGTATCTAGTTACAAATATGTAAGTATTCTATCAATCATCTGTTCCCCAAGATTAGCTTACTTTGGGGTTAGACGGTGATGTGTGAGTTATCCAACAATATTTATTTATTTATTAACAGACTTCAAAAAAGGAGGAGGTTCTCAATTCTCAAATAGCTGGAAAAAATATGTCATTAAAGTAAACGAAATTTCGATATATTGCTTTCCTGCGACTTTCCGGTGGTGTTTACGAATATCGAAAAATTCTAAAGTATGTAGGTACTAGATAGCAGGTAATTATTTATGATGACGTCATCATTTTACCCAAAAACGGGACAGTTCAGGTCAAATGATAACGTCATCATGTTTGGGATATTTATCCCACTTTCTAAACCTCAGCTCCCTAGCTTGTCAAGTAAAGACAGCAAAAGTTAAACTCAATTTTACTATTAACAAGTTTACACGTAGTTATCCCATTCGAATAGCCGGGAAACTAATGCCACAGAATAAACAACAAGTCCTGGACTTGCCTAAGATACAGAGTGGTCCATTATGCGAAACTTGGACCAAGTTAGCACCTAGCCTGCCTTATTCAATAATAGTGAGCGGACTTAGGGTTAATGGAAAGGGGGCAACAAGAAAAATTATGGAGGCTATTTGGGCCTTCTCCACCACCAAAGTAGGTAATTGACTAGAATTACCGTAAGAAAGCAGATATCTATCCCTACTAATATTATAAATGTGAAAGTAACTCCTGTCTGTATGTTTTCCTGTCCTCCTGTCTGTTTGTTACATTTTCACGCCTAAACCGCTGAACCCATTTCGATGAATTTTGGTATAGATATTTGTACATGGGACCTTGGAGACGGACATAGGCTACTTTTTATGTAGGCTAGTATTATATAAAAATGAATGCCTATTTCTCTTGGTCACGGCATCACGCGTTAGCGGCTAGACCGATTTCGCTAAAGTTTAGTTTGTTAGCTTAGTTGTGTTTCTTAAAAAATAATAAAGTTGCGTAGAGAATTAGAAAATTTAAGAAAACTTAACGACGATATTATTTTTTCTCATGTAAATATGGCGTTTGACATAACTGTCAGTCGTGAATTAATTAAACCAATTCGAATTCAATATTCATAGATTACAGGACAACGTCTGGCGGGTCAGCTAGTACTGAATAAATAGATTAAAAGTCTCCCGTTTGACTTGTGAAAGAGGTTTGCTCCTCTAGTTATTTATGTCGATGTGTTTGAAAGTTAACATGTTTGAGGGTGTTCTTAGCCATGATTCAAGCAAATCTGTTAATAAAATAGTTAAATTTGAAGAACTTCCACAGGTCTGATAGATTTAAAATTATTCAACAGATAAGGAATGCTTTATCGAACTATAGAAAAATCAAAATAGATATTTCCAATATATTATTAACTGTTGCCTGCGTGGTACCTACATAAAAAGTAGCCTATGTTCTTCTCCAAGGTCCCATCTATCTCTATATCAAAATAAGCGATTTTGATGAATTTTGCGGTTTAGCGTTTTAGGCGTGAAAACGTAACAGACAGAGTTACTTTCGGATTTATAATATTAGTTAGACTAGCTTGTTGCCCGCGCGGTACCCTCGTAGATTTCTGTATGCTATGAAAAAGTTTCCTGTATGCTATTCTAGTTCCACGTCTATATCTCTACCAAGTTTCGTCTAAATCCGTCAAGCCGTTTAAGCGTGAAGTAACAAACTAACACACACACGCACAAACTTTAGCATAATACAATATGAGTTTAGTATGGGCCTTCATACACGTCTACTGTTTTGATTTTTAAGTATAATTTTATTCCTTTGCATCGTAGAGAACTGCGAGAACAATATGCATTTGGTTAAAGGAAGCAGGCGTTGGTAACTGCGACAGTTTAACAATCAAGTACATTTATCATCAAGTTATCATCGTTTACCCACATTTTTATGTACTTTTTAATAATAATAATAATACCAGACATTTCACACAGCATAACCTGGCCCCAAATTAATAGCTTAATAACAGATCTTGTGTTATGGATACCACATGACTGATATACTACTTTTAACTTTTTTTTGTATATACATACATACATGGAAACCCAGACCCTAAATGTTTCCCAGTTGAACTAATTTTATTTGTGTGATTAGATTAATCTTGAGTAGGTCGTTTTTTGTTCACTCCTAGGTCATCTGGTCATGTGAGCCCAATTTTGCTTCTCTTAAATGCAATCCTTACTACACAACTGCCCGTGCCACTTGCACTTTGATTGGGCAAGTTAAAACAATTTGACAGCGCGGTACAAGTGGCCAGGACCGGAACACTGTAATTTGCACAAATAATTGTGGGGTAAGTTTGCGACTTGCGACCGATCAAAGTAATAGTTGGTGTTGGAGCTGTGAACTTGGGGCAGTCGAGTGTTTTGTTTATATTAGACTAGCTGCCTGTCTCGTGGTTTTACCTCCTTGACATAGGTATAGGGATAGGTATGACATAGCTATTGGGATTTCTCTAAATAAACGACGTATACCTACGCGTGGTAAGACTTTGCTGGATAATTTGTATGTAGAGTAAAGTCCCGCGTAACATACACTCAGTGTGTTTCTTCCCTTAGTTAAAGAATTATTGGGATAGGTATAGTTCCAAAGATACAACCAAATAAACATTAAAAATGCAAACATATGGTATCTCTTAAAAAATAGTGCATAGGTATAGATACCTATTTGTAAAACCTAGGTAGGTTCTACTGTTACTATCACTACATGGATGGCCTGATCAAAGCACGTTTTGTTTAGGAATATTCTAGAAATATGTAGGTATAGTAGAACCTGTGTAGAATAGAATAAGTGTTGTGCGATCGGTGGATATGATGTGCAAATATGAAGATTAGCTTATTGGCTGATGTTTCGGGCAAATAATTATGGTTCTTAAAAATCGATTGCTGAATAATGTCCACACTTTCAACCTTTTATAAATCTGCCTACTGTCGACCATAGAAACTCGCTTTGTCTTTTTGTGAGATTAATATGTAAATAATAATTATTTAAAAATATTTAACTCGTAGATAGGTTGGTTACAGTTAATTTGTAACAGGTCAGGGAGTTGACGCTCGGAAAGTGAGATGAACGTCGCATGCAGATGACGTCACCATGTCACACCAGTGAAACATTTCAGGTGAGATCAGACGTCATATGCATGAGATATTTATCTCACTTTCTGAGCTCAAAGATGTGTTACTGCTAAAATATACCAAAAAATAGCCAGGAATTTAATGGAAAGTGGTCCACTCACAGACTTGTTTTATTGAATTTTGTTCCAGGGGCGAGTGCCAATGATTATATTAGGGTCAGCGCAAATTGGCTGACTAGAGCGTACTACGATTTTAAAATTAATGTAGGTAGATATAAAAAGAAATAAAGTTACTAGTAGGTATTCAAAATAAAAAAGTATTAAAAAAATGGTATGTATCTAATGAATGTCCTTAAAAAAAAATAAGAAAGTATTATTGTGTTATCATTATTGTAACCCCTTACCAACAGGTGGGCCGCTTGCTGGTTTGCCTTGATGGTATAAAAACTGAATTTTAATCTTGTTTTACCGTCCACCAGTGTACGCTGACCTATTCAGTATAAATAATTATGCTAACGTAGAAGCGAAACTCTTGAATTTGACAGGTAGGCTACGCTAGGGTCCTACTACTAACCTACTGACGTCGATACATGATAAAAATATCACATCGCATGTATAAACGCATTGTAATTTAGCTTTAGTAGTTAAGTATTTATAGATGTATTACGTTTAAAACATACTATTGTACAGTTATTTGTATTGTGCAGATCTACTGTAGTATGTTATATTTACTACAAACAATTTGACAGTTTTGGATACGATTAAATGTTATAATTGGTACTTGGGTCTCCGCTTTGGCGAGTGTAGGTAAACAGAACTTATGGGTTTCCCACGAAGATACTAACCAAGGTAAAAGTCTATGGGTCTACTATATAATCAAACATTAGTTAATGTATTGTTTAAATGAGATTGTAAGATATTTTGCGTTATGCGGCGTTTGTAAAAATGGTACCTATTACCTATCCTATTTTTTTTAATTTTAGCACTATCCATTTTAAGGTTTGTTACGTAGTATAGACCTTTTGAATTTAGTCGTTTAAATTTTAATGAAAAATCCTGGGAAGTATTGGAAAATGTGATTTGTCTATATTACTAAAGTTTTAACAAAAATCTACGGTGCCTGTTTACAATGATGAAAACAAAATAATATTCGGACATTTTTTATATTTTATTATTCAAGCAGAGAAAGCAGAAACCTAATTTTAACTTTATCCCAACCTACATACGAGACAAAAGCGAGTTTCTATTCTATATTATTATTCTATTCTATTCTAAAACACGTCATGACTGCCATATGCCCAAAATTCACTACGCTACAACCGTATTTTTAGTTAATTTCTCAAAAGCAGGTGATTGAACTTTATAACAATGTTATAAAATTCAAATTGCGATGATCACAGCTTTTTCGTGAAATAACTAAACTTGTACCACACAGTTGCGTTTGAATGATGGGCTTCGCTATAAACACAGCATGTCATTCGAATTCAAACCTTATAGAGTTATAATAAAAACTAAACTGTATGTGAGGGAACACTCACTGTATCTACAACACACCGGATCTATAGACTTACCCTCTATCCTATAATCGCCACATTAACTAGTGTGGGATGATAAGATAGACCCAAGTCGTAAGAGCACATTATCAACAATACACAAATACGATAGTATCGTAAATTGTTTATATTCTATAGATTTTAAGAAACACGGATTTTCATTCATTCATTCATTCATTCATACATTCATTCATTCATTCATGCACAACTAACGTTTTGATAGTGAATGTAAAGTTTTGAATGTACATAACCCCTTTCAAATCGGCAGCTTGTGACTGACACTTCGTAAACTCGTGCGATGACCTTTATATCATTGTCATAAGACTCAAAACGCTTCAGGAAATCAAATATAAAAACGAATACACAATTCAAAAGGAACACTTACACTAGAGTGAAACAATTTAGTTTTTGCAACTTCTGTATGTTACTCATACATAAAAGTATAAACAAAAATACCACGTGATTTTAAAACTTTTTTTGGATCATTTCCATCTCACACATACATAATACGTATTACATATATACATAACAATATGGTTGCTGTACAGCATTATTTAATTCACACCAGTTATGACAATTACGTTTTAAAAACTAAAAAGACAACCGACTTCTTTGAATATAAACAGTTAAAACAATTATTTTCACTTTTAGTAAGTGAGTTGCCGCGAGCGTTCAGACTGAAGCGTTCAGTGCTCGCTAGAACGCTAAACGGATCAAACTGATGAAGATGTTTTATCAAAATGCTATACAGATCTTTTGAACTTTATAGATTATTGAATCAAGAAAGCACAATAGATAAGATTTAGTAAATGGTCATCGAAGCCTATGGACGCCTGCAATACTCAAAGGTCGGCAACGAGCATATGATGCTCCGGGTGTATCTCATTATTTCCATTAGGTATTTCTATTGATAGAAATACTGGGACTGATTCTCCTACTCTTGCTATTGTTGGCGGCGCCGGCAAAAAAAACACTGCATCACCTCTTATGAAGGCGTGCACATTTACGTGTTAATGTTGAATTCTCCAAAAAAAATTCAGCAGTCCGGTCACCGATGGAAACTAGTAACTATATTTTTCTGGCACTTTGCCTGCCGCTGCCGCGGCACGCTCGCTTTGCGCATTGTTTTCTATTACTCTAACATAACCTAGCCAACTTTTTTTTGCCGCTATATAAATAACTAGCGACCCGCCCCGGCTTCGCACAGGTGCAATGCTGATACTAAATATACTACGAATGTCTAATGTGATTAGAAACCTCTAAAATTATAAGTGTCCCTCTACTATATTATGCATGTATTATACATATAAACCTTCCTCTTGAATCACACTATCTATTAAAAAAACCGCATCAAAATCCGTACGCAACGGATTTTTTTAAAGATCTAAGCATACATAGGGACAGACAGACAGCGGGAAGCGACTTTGTTCTATACTATGTAATGATGGGATATAATTAGGAAAAACGCTAGTTCCTCTTTTTCTATTTTTAGTTTCCATGGAAATAGTGGGATACACCCGATGCTCCTGGCATCACTAGCGAGTTTAACTCTCCTCTTGATGTACCCTATACTGTATTCCCCCGGGAAAACCTCGGCAGGGAAATCAATTTAAGTCAAATCTGATGTTAGAATTATTGCTATACAGTAACGACATAGTTCTTAGTGAGCTGTCTTGTGGATTCAAACTATTGTTAACAAATATAGGGTCTATCTCATAATCAGATACTAGTTAATGTACCGTTCTTCTTCGTTATTGGCATGTGTCATAATAATGTAAATTTTACCAATGTCAAGTATTTAGATGGTTTATTAGTAGGACGATATGACGTCACAAAGCCATCTGGTTCCCATAATACAAGCTTTGCTTAATTTGGAGCTAGATGGTGTTGTGTGCAATGTCCATCAATATTTATAAATTTAGATTAAAATAAGAGTATATCTTGAGAATAGATATAGGCTACTTTCTGTGTAGGTAAAACGCGAGCTAAGCCGCGGGGGTAGCTAGTTAGATAATATATGATTTTGAGATAGGCGATTAGTATTTAAAGGAACATATATGTGACTGAAATTTTGTAAAGCTGGGACCCAATCCGTAAGAAGGTATCGGTAAAGCGCATTCTTCTATAACTAAGGCCGAAACATAATAGCCGCACTGTTCATAATGGTCTCTTAAGTCGCTAATAATATACGAGAATATATAATGAATACAATAAACAACAAATAAATAATGTCGGTCATGATTACGACAATGACATTTATACAAAAAAAACCCTGAATTAAATGTTTACGGCGAAAAAACATCTTTGAATATATTGAGCCACCTTCCCAATCCCAATTGTATGATGTGTGTGCGTTAATAAATAAATATTCTCCATAAAAAATCTCCTATTTGACAAAATATAACGATATTGTTTCAGTAGTTAACGGGTGTTTATCGCGTTACCGTTTAATTTATTCCCAACGTTTCGTTCCTGTTGCAATAACCGTTGTCGCGAGCCTAGGGAGTTGCCGCCGAGTAGCAAATCATGTAACTACCCTCACTTTGTTTTCAGATTCCGAAATCTTCGCGTCCATATTACGATACACGACACAGACTATACAGACTATAACTACTAAAGCAATATTATTTCTGATCAATTAAAAAAACTATAATTAGGACCGATTAAAGGGGCCATTAAGGTCTCAGCTTGCAGCTATAAGAATCAAAGACGAACACATAGCTTAGGTCCACATGTCAAATCGTACTATTTTTTGACAAAAGTAAATAGAAGTACACGCTTGGTTTTGTCTCTGAATCTTAATTTTAGAACAATGGTAATCTGAATCTTAATTTTAGAACAATGAACATACAGCGCAGATGGCAGAGCTACCTACGGAACTGAAGTGCCTGAGAAAGACAATGACAACATTTGACTGACCTGTCAGCTCAGCTGGTAGTAGCTCTGCCTTCTGCACTGTAGGTTGAGGGTTATTGAGGGTATCCTGGGAGGGAATCGTCCCAGGATAAACATTAGTGTGATGAACATAGGTGTTTGCTCTGTGTCTGGGTGTTATAAAGTATCATAAGTATGTATTTAAAAATATATAAGTATTCTATCAGTCATCTAGTCACCATAGTACAAGCTATGCTTAGTTTGGGAGAAGATGGTGTTGTGTGCATTGTCCATCAATATTTATTATTATTATTTATTTAGCAATGGTATAAAGATCACACCGTACCGTCCAATTTAGGAATTTATGAAAATTAGCTACTCATCTTTTTCTAGTCGTCTAACAATTATTGTTTAAAAAAAAATCCCCGTGCAAGCGTATATTTACGCCCCGATACCTGCTTACAAATGTAGTGCTAGCTTTACAAGAGTTTAATTAGTTAATAACAATATTAGTTCCAGCGTGTAAAAATAATTTATGATGCTTAAAGATCCGTTGTAATAAAATGGTTATTTCATCAATCCAATGTCATGTACTTAAATTATGTAATGCAGTATTTTGCCAAATCGTTAAAAAAATGCCTTGCATATTTGAAAATATAACAAAGTATAGGTCTACCTACATACTGCTGGAGTAATCGAGACATTTTATAAGCGGATGATCAGAATGGGATAGAACCTTATAAAAGTATGCAAAAAAACAGTTGTAACGAAATAGCGTTCGCAAATAAGTTCTGTACTATAATTATCTGACTCTAGAAAAACTACAAAATTTTAAATTTCCAATGCTTTAGAATACCGACTCTATTCTTGTTAAAATATAAACTGCCAGAATTATTTCAGAGTAATCTAATTACTAACATAATTGTAAATATAAATAAAATTAGAAATAAAATGTTTAGATTTTTGATTTATATATTATTTAAGGGGTAAAATTTAGAAAAAGTTATCATAAGACATTCTAACGCATTGAAAATGATGACAAGTCTAATGGTTTCACTTTCAAAACTTTCGTGAGTTGTACTATACATTTTGATAAACACGGGCTTTACTCACGTATTATTTTGTCGATGGAGGCACCGACATTGTTTCGATTCATCTAGAGAATCTTCATCAGGGTGAGTTTGATCCGCGGTCCGCTCGTTGCCGAGTTCACGGTTCGCACTGAACACAGTGTGCGAACGGTGAACTCGAGCGGCAACAAAATAATACGTGAGTAAAGCCCGTGTTTATCAAAATGTATATTCCAATGGTCTTTGCAGAGTCAGATAATTATTGTTTAGAACTTCTTTGCTAATGCTACTTTGCTCGAGAACTGTAATTTTCTATAAAAGTTTAATCAATATACTTTGACAAGATACCACGTCATTCTGATATTGCGCTCATAATATTCTCATCTTATATTTCTCTAAATTTTGTTTTCCTTATCTTATTTACAATTTCGAGAGTGCATCTTTTTATACATATAATAATTTTAGGTTTATCGAAGCATACATTTTTGTTTTAATAGTACGGCCTTTAATATTTCGTTTACTCTGAAGTTAGCAATAGGATAAAATTGTCTATTGCCACACGGATTGTAAAGATATCTTAGCTGTACCATTAGTCTGTATGAATTGTATTATCATTAAGACTAATAACAAAGTAAAGTCTTCGAAAAACCGAATAATTTCTCTCTATTTACAACCAACTAATGTCTATCCAACTGCTTTTACGACTCACTACTATTCACGATAATAAGTCTATTAGAGTAAGAGCCCTTAAGTCACAAACACATTGGTAATTATACTTGGCTCTTCGCTGCATCAAATTAGAGCAGTCTAAGTTAAAAACTAAACAGCGCTCACAGTTCACATCACCAGAATCTCTGCGGCCTAGGCCCAGTCCACCTATTCTTCGGTCTAGGCCCGTTTCTAGGCCAGAACTGGCCGAAATTGTTAGGCCCGGGCGGCCTGAAATTGTTTCTCGGACTCCAATTTCTCGGAAACCGTTGGTTCATCGGCCGTGGCCGGTTTTGGTATTCACCATACTCATCGAAATCGTCCGGATCGATATCTCTGTCGAAGCCTCTGCTTTGTAAGTCTTCTTCGTAGGCATCGTTTGACACTTCATCGTCGAGATCAATGACATCTTGAAACGAGCTCATTCGTCTGTTTGGAGGCATGACATCGAACGGATTGACCATTTGCGACAGAATCGGCGCTGATTGTATCTCTTTCTTGTCGCTGTTGATTTGTATAAGATTCGAGTGGTTTTTCTCGTGTTTTTTACCGTTGTCGCCTCCAACTAGAACCTTGTTATTGTTGAAGCTGTGATGGCGACCCTCCGACTGGTTGTACATACCTTCTGGAATAAAGAAATCATCTTATTACTTTTGTTAATGATCAACACCATTGCTGGCTGGTGCTGGCTCGTATTTGTGCGTAACGGTACACAGACGCAATTTATGAAATAATTAATAAACGTCTTTTAAAACTTGGAGTTTTAAAAAAGGAAAGGTGTTGTAAGTTTTTTGTGTGTATCTGTGTGTCTATCTGTGGAATCGTAACTCCTAAATGGATTAATAAATTGAGTTTAAGTTTTTTGAAAGGTTTGAAATGTGACTTGTACGAGAGCGTTCTTAGCTATGATTTAAGAAAATCAGTTCAGCCATTTTAAGGATACACAAGTCAGCGGCACAAACTCGTTAGTGGGCGCAGCTAAAATGCATGCTATTTCACCTAGCTTAGTGTGAGAAAAGGATAGACGTGCACCAAGGATAGAGATGAGGAGTAAGGAGATAGCGTGATTATAATTTCGAGTCATATGATCAGATTAATCTATGATTTCTAAATAAAACGATTGCGTAAAAATAATGAATAGACCTTTGGCTCAAGGGTTCTCATGAAAAAACTACTGAATGTAATTATAAAAAAAAAGTTATTTGAGCTCTTGAATAATAATCTATGCTTGTATAGGAACAATTTTTTAGTTTGCGTACTCCGTTTGCTATTTATTCACACCTAAAGTTGCGATAAAATCAATTATGAAAAACGTTTTTTTTTGTGTCTTGTATCTTTCAAACCCATATTATTTTCACGATTCTGTATTGATACAAGCATAGATTATGACAAGACAAATTTATATTACTTTTAGTTTTGGTTGTTCATCATCAGACGGTGGTGTGATCACCCTTCGACGTTCGTATGGAAAGATAATCGACTTGTTCATTCTTAAGATCTCTTTTCAAGTTGATGAAGAGATGGGAAGAAACTCCACAGGTCTGAGCGATTCAAAATTTCATGTCCTGTTACATCAATAAAATTGCAAGAACATGGTAATCTTGACCTGATTCTGCAACATCATTTGGATTCTACTCAACTCCTCACTATATTACATCATAAGTGTCGTGTTTGGGCTCATTGGAATCTTCTTAATGTATTTCTTTTGTGTCAGGGGTATTAATGAGTATAACTCTCTGCTAAAACCGTGGTACTGATTAGACCGTTGTTACTATAGAAAGTTATGTAGATCAATGTTGTGTTAGGTTAGTATCTGGATAGGTGACCGCTTCCGTGCTTCGGAGGACACGGTTAGCTGCGTAATAACAATTCATCAATAGTAACTGAAAGCAGCAGACACCAGCATGTCTACTGCATTATCAACCGGTTGGTAGTTTAATTCTGCCAGTGGTATTAATTAACACTTACGTTGTTCTTCGTCTTCGGAGAGATCCATATCGACGCTTTCCACGATATCGGAAGGCGTGATCATAGGCGGTATCATAGGCATGGGCGGGACTCTGTAATCCTGTCACAGAAAAGCAGTATTTTTTAATGAAGGGCTGACTTTATTATTTATAAATATCTCGTGACCAAGAGCTGGTTCTTATCTGGCCCAGCGTATTAGCATCAACATCGCAATGCCGCCATTTCTTTCTCATTAAAAGGTATGATTTTGTACATGCAAACTTCATTTACATAGATTCTCGCGGCGGAGAAATGACGGATGATGCCCCGGGTTTAAACGAGGCCTTAGTAATAACTAGCTGCTGCTCGCGGCTTCGCACACGTGGTACCTACATAAACAAATAACTACATAAACTAATAACACCCCTTGGTTTGCTTAGGGAATAATAAATATTAAAATTCAGCACAAAATAAACTTTGCCATTGGCATACATATTTCGATTTCTCTTTCAAATTAAGAGAGGGACCATCCGATCAGAGGTTGAGAGAATTCGGTCGCGATATTACGATAATAATAATAAATATTGGTGGACAATGCACTCACTATCTAGCCATAAACTAAGCAAAAATATTATAGTAATTTTTGTGCAAATAGAGTCTGCAAATAGAGACGTTAAGTTGTGTTTGTACCATTATAACCAACATCAAAAAAGAAGAAGATTCTCAATTTGGTTGTATATTTTATATTTGTTACCTTAGAGCTCTGTCACTTATGAATAGATTTGATAAAATATTTTTTTGTTTGGGAGGGAGTATTTCCTGTTAAGAAAAAATGCTACCCCTATGCGAGAAAGAATAAAAAGAAGATTTTGCTAAGCAATGTATTTATGAAGATATAAATAAACACGTTTGAAAAAATATATAACATTCCTGAAGTTGGTAAAACAGAATATGAATAATCTATCGGCTCTAACTTTATTAAACGAAGTCGCTTTTCTTTTTAGTTATTAAAACGTAATTTTTATAATTTACTTATTCTAAATTAGATGCTGTCCTGCGGCTTCGCACGCGAGGTACCTACATAAAAGTAGCTTATGTCCGCCCCAAGATACGATCTATTATCGTACAAGTGAAGTAAAGTGTCTCTTCGTTCAAGGTAACAAACACCAAGACATATGTCTTGGTGTTTGTTACCTTGAACGATTACCGTTGAACGGGTCTTTATGAAATTCGCTATACGAGGGCGGGTCAATAAGTCCGTGACTTTTGGAATAAAACACAGATTTTTTGATAAATAAATAATTTTATTTTTCAACGTAGTCTCCCTTGAGCTCTATACACTTTGTCCAACGCTTCTCCAATTTTTTTATCCCTTCCAAAAAATAGGATTTGTCGAGGTCCTCAAAATAGGCCTTTGTTTGCGAGATGACTTCATCATTGGAGTCAAATCTTTTTCCACCAAGCCATTTCTTCAGGTTTGGGAACAAGAAGTAGTCACTCGGAGCCAAATCTGGAGAATAGGGCGGATGAGGGAGCAATTCATAGCCCAATTCCTGGATTTTTGCCATGGCAACTGCACATGTGTGCACCCTTGCATTGTCTTGGTGGAAAAGAACTTTTTTCTTGGACAAATGAGGTCGGGTTTTTTTCAAATCGTCATTGAATCGGTCCAATAAGTTGGCATAATATTCCCCATTGATTGTTCTTCCCTTTTGAAGGTAGTCAATGTGGATTATCCCGCGTGCATCCCAAAAAACAGTCGCCATAACTTTATTGGCTGACAAACCCACCTTGGCCTTCTTTGGCGCCGATTCACCCTTAGAAACCCACTGTTTTGACTGTTGTTTGGTCTCTGGTGTGTTGTGATGGATCCATGTTTCGTCCACGGTTACAAAACGGCGCAAAAACTCCTCCATATTGCGATTAAACAACGCCAAACCTTCCAGTGAAGTTGTTACACGATTGCGTTTGTGGTCGACTGTGAGCAAACGCGGCACCCATCTTGCGGAAAGCTTTCTCATGCCCAAGTGATCATTCAAAATTGAAACCACTGAGCCATGCGAGATCCCTACGGCTTCCACAATCTCTTGCACTTTCAATCTTCGGTCGGCCAACACCATATCGTGAATTTTTTCGATTGTTTCGGGTGAAGAGACCTCAACTGGGCGTCCAGGACGTTCGGCATCTTCAGTGCTTGTACGGCCACAACGAAATTCAGTAAACCACTTTTTTACCATTGAAATCGATGGTGCAGAGTCCCCATAGTATTTATCAAGCTTAGCCTTGGTCTCGGTAATGGTTTTTTTTCGCAAAAAATAATGCTTAATAAGCACACGAAATTCACTTTTTTCCATTTTTTCCTCAAATTAGTGGGTAGTCTGATAAAGATAGCTGTCAAACACAAACTAACTGACACAGCAAGTTCAAATTTTGACAGGAGTCAACTGACAGATGCCTGTTGACAGGAGTAGTGTTGCTTTTTCAGTAAAGAGGTCAGAAATTCAAAAAGTCACGGACTTATTGACCCGCCCTCGTATTATATTGTATCTTGGAGACGGACATAGGTTACTTTTTATGTAGGTAACTCGCGAAGCCGAGGGCAATAGCTGTATAGATGATGTAATTTGTTGGTACCTGATCCAAGTTGATGATCGGTCTAGGTATAGGCGGTGGTGGATGGTTCAAAGGCACCGGCGGCTGATGCGTTAGAGGTATTAGATTCCTATGGTCCACATCTGGAAAGACATTACATAGTAAAAGGTTACTTTTGTAATTGTTATAAGATACAAAATGCAGTGTATAGTGAAATGAAATAAGTTGGTGTGGAACGAAACCTATACCGTTGTAAAATTACACAGAACCATCTATCCCCAAACTAAGCTATTAATTTATTTGAAAAACAAACAGAACACTGAAACATGCAAGTTTTAACCTACCTTGGTGTGCCCCTGGATGCCTGATCCCAGGGTTGATAGGGGGAGGAATTGGGGGTGGTACAGGGGGTAATGATCTGTGGTCCACATCCTCCATATCTGTAAATGAAATATAGTTAATCTAGGTGAGGTTAGAAATCATTTTGAAAAATGAACTTGTAATAAATCTTCCAAAGTATACAATTATGCATCAGCATGTTGTGATTGTAGTAAAGATTTTTTTTTTAATTATATGGGAAAAGAACTTATCAAGCAAATGAAACATATACGAGACTTAAGTTGGGCATTATTTAGAGTGAATATACACCAACATTTGACTAACAATGAATACTTTGAGTGCTTGGCCAGACTGCAAAAGCGGGCGAGGTGCGACATACTCAAACATAGGAACTTCATTTGAGCGTCCATGGTGGGCACGCGGGTGCGGGGCGGACGCGACAAGCGGCGCGGGCTATTCGGTGCGGGCAACTCACGCCATAGCTCGTTCATAGCGCGTGGCCGCAGTGAGAGCGCGAGCGTCAAGCGACAACCCGCGCGGGAGCGGGGATCTTAAACTAGTTCGAGCTAAGCGCACGCGTTCTTGGGATGGCGTCTTCACAAATTAATATAAAAGAATTAATTAGTGCTATTCAAGCACGACCTGCACTGTGGAGGTCGAAACATCGTCAATACAAAAACAAAAAAGTTAATTTAAGATTGTGGAATGAAATAATATCAAAATGAATATTATTAATTCCATTTTTTACTTTTCGCATTGGCCATATCCATAATATATTTATATTATATCCATTATATCCATCCATATTATATTTTGTCAAACACTGGACAAGACAACACTCGGAACGAAGCCATAGCGCTTGTCCCGCACCCGCGCCACTCCCCCGCCCCGCGCTGCCAGTTTGGCCAAGCACTTATAGACTGACACATGTAATCTCAATCATTTCTGAATATGAAAAAACAAAGGTTAAACCAACAGCGACCTCTTTTCTAGAGTAGAGCAGAGTGCTCCTTAGCCATAATAATAATTACGTTTTAAAAACTAAAAAGATACCGACTTCATTGAATGAAATTTGAGCCTATAATACATACTTAGTGGAAAGTAGATGTATTTTGTATATATAATATGGGTAGGCCAAATAAACGCACCGCTCCAATGAGACAGCGAGGTATCGAAGTACATGAAAACATCATCGATGTATATCATAAATATTTTGATTTTGGTTGATTTTTCAGCTCGACCGATTTTGATAAAATTTATATGGGACCACCTGTATAACCTTTCAAACAAAAAATCGCTTCAGCCGTTTTCGAGTAATCGGTGAACACACATAAAAAAATATACGACGAATTGAGAACCTCCTCCTTTTTGAAGTCGGTTAAAAATAGGCCTTCTTAATGAAGTTGCTGTTCTACAAAAATGTATTACAGTACAAAATGTATTTGAAGCGGTTGTTGCCTCCCATCCAGCTGATTTTTTCTAGAGTGGCATCGATAAGGCTCGATAAATAGGCACTGCGCCATCAAATATGCATCGATAGCATGGGTGAATACTTTGAGCAAATAATAAAGATATAAAAAGAAATTGACTCAAACTTTATTGTACAAAACAGCAATTTTATGGATGCTGTCGGTTTTACATACATAAAAAGTAGCCTATATGCTTCCCAAGATACTATCTATCTGCTTACCAAATTTCATCAAGATCCGTTCAGCCGTTTAGCCGTGAAATGGTAACATACAAAGAGACAGCCAGTGACACTTTCCATATAATATACGGAAGTATTAACGACCAAGAAACCATGAGAAGCTGTCTTTGGATGATGATAAGGTAAATGAAAATATAAATACAAATTAAAACAATGATTTACCGCGCCACCTACTGTTATTCTTCAGAATACCGTGATGAGTGCTATTGCCAAGCAGTGACATAAACTCGTCTTCGACATGCATTACTATAACAAAGCAAGCATGCATTATAAAATCAAAACAGGGATGAATATAATGATCTAGTCGGCTGCACTGGGATGCATACATTTCACAACTTTCAAAATGGTGTCACATGATAAACACGGGTTATGCAAACTTATTATCCTATTTTGGTTGATGAAGCCATAACACAGTTTCGATTTATCTAGACTTTAAACACATCCTGGTGAAGATTCTCTGATTCTCTAAATGTATTAAATAATAAATAAATAAATATTGCTGGACAATGCACACAACACCATCTAGTCCCAAAATAAGCATAGCTTGTATTATGGTGACTAGATGACTGATAGAATACTTGTATATTATTAAATACATACTTATGATACTTTATAACATCCAGACACAGAACAAACATCTATGTTCTTCACACAAATGTTTATCCTGGGAGGGAATAGAACCCTCAACCTACAGTAGAAGATAGAGCTACTACCAACTGAGCTGACAGGCTTATCATCGAAACAATGTCGAAGTAAAACCTGTGTTTATCAAAATGAATAGTACAACATCGAAACTTCAAGTGAAATAGTATCATTAAAATTAAGATGTATAGAAACAACCCGAAAATTACGTAGGAAACCTACATCGAATACTATCGCCTAAATTCATTTAAGTTGTATATTTACATTACATACATATGATATACATATGCATATCAAAATTTAAAAACATCCAACTGTGCACCCGACTGTACCTACACTACAGATTATGATTCTAGCTGCTAGCCGTAATACAGTCGCATCTATGCGACTATAATCACATATTAAAGAAACTCCCAGCAATTTATTGGAGTAATCTAATTCAACTTTTTAACCTCACTGCAACCTGTGGGGTTGAATTTCAATAATTACATTAGTGCTATATAAAAAATAGCTGGAATTTTTATAAGGGATTCTCTAATGGTTTAAAATGAAACTAAACCAACTACGTTATATATTAAACTCACAATCATCCTCAGTTGTATCTGTATATTGTAAAAAATATACTTTAAATCTATAGATCTTAGAATTTGCATAAACTATTATACAAGAAAGTCAAGTAATAATATAAAATACAGTCTATTTAAGAGTGAGGCTATAAAGAGTATGTCAGTGGCATCGTAGCTCTCAAACGGATAAATTGATTTTTATTTAGTTTTTTAAGTTTAAATGTTACTTGATCGAGAGTGTTCATAGCTATCCAGAAAATCTGTTCAGCCATTGAACTATCATTGATCAAATCAGCTCATTTGTTGTTGATGAAGGGATCTGAGCAACTTTCACAGGACTGATCGATTCGAAATTTGGTACCCTGTTACACTACGCACACTGGATCTTTATACCTCGGAAGTTGGCTGCAAGTAGTTGCGCAGAAGTCATTTTTGGGTCAAATTAGAGGCAAGCGAGGGGTGCGGAGGGGGGCGACAGCGTTGTATAACTGCCTCGCTCTTTCACTTATGTTTGTCGTATCGTCTTATCTCGCTTACTCTTACTCGCTTACTCTCACAGTACACTCGTTAACAACTCCTAAGTTACAATTTTAAGCCATTATAAGCGTTTTTGTTGAGTATTTGTTATCTGTTTTCTGTTATCCTTGAGTTTCACGTTTACTTAATAACATCATAAAATAAGCATTTATAAAATGAAAATATTATAAGTAATTGTTGAGTAGCTATATAAAAACTTAAAAAATAGGTAGGTATCATGGACATAGCCCAGGCTCTACACATTTGAGAAACGATCCTTTGTGATCTGTATCGGGCTTCAAACACCTGTAGCCAACATTTATCTGCCCAATAGTAAATGCGCATGATTGATAACTTCAGAGGGAGAAAGGTCCATTGTGAGTATTGTACTTCAGTGATATTGCAAGAACATGGAAACATTGAAAACAGCTTTGATAATAGCAACCATTACTTACAGCCGAGGTATCGTGGTTGAGCTCATTGAAATACTCTCAATAAATGTGTTGTCTTTTTTGTGTCGGGGGATTTTATGTTTTTAATTAATACTTGTGAAGCGATTGGTTAGCATCGAGTATCGATAAAATTCATTGTCAGTAGAGTATAATATTATACTCACGTCCCAGTAGTGGTAGAGATGGCGGCGGCGGCGGTGGTGGCAATATACCTCTGTGGTCAACGTCTATAGCTGGCATGTCCTGTTATAAAAAATACCTTGGTATAACATTGTTTTAAAACTATACTAGTTAACCCCTTGAGTGGCAAACCTAAATCTAGACTTCTAAATATAGAGTTAAGCGGCGGTGGCGGCAAAATGGCGGCATAAGATGTATTTTCAGAAATCAACTATTTTGAACAAACTATTTCTTCTATCAACAATCCAAAAACTGATGAAAAATCCTTTTGAATTTTTCTATTAGATTATTGTAGTTTCATCCATTATTTTATAATTATTATATATGTTCAGCTTCTAGATGTAAAAATGATAAGCAGCAAAATCTCGCTCGCTCCATACTATATGCTGTTTATTTTAAAAACACATAATTCTTTATGTAAATATTATAATGTTGTTATATTTGTCAATATATTATTTTAAAAGTGACATATTTGGTTTTACTTACTTCAATATAAAAATACCAAGTTATTTGTTCAATGGCGAAAAAAATGTCGCCGAATTTTTACAGATTATCTCAATCAAAATGTTCAACGATCAGTTGCGAGTCTACGGCGGCCGTAGTTAAATTGTACCTTGAAATAGCGGGGGGTTAAGAAAAACTAGTCGCTCCAGATTTTCAAAAAACTCCCAGTGTAATGTGACTTTTATGCACCTATGCCATGAACGCATGACATCGCTAACTTAATAATTCTAAACAGATCAATAAAGATAAATTAATGTCTTAGACCTTTTAAAAGTGTCAAGTGCAAGAAAGGAGCCTCTGCTCTTTAGAGGTTCTTTTCTTGCATTTTAATCCTTTCCCCAAACTGATTTTAAAGAATTAGTGACACGATAAGAACGAAGAACGAATATATATGCAACTTATTGCGAGAGTTGCGAGATCAGTACAAAGACGAGTGAACAGTCGTATTTTTGTGTTTTCATGTTTTCTGTAGAAGGAAAAGCATAATTGAATCCTCTCACCACACTGGTTATATCAGTATATACTCAGTATATATACGAAAATTTAATTTATGTGCACAAAAATGTTCATTTATTCAAAAAAAATTGCGATAATCATAGTATTAACACTAGAAATAAAGATAAACTCGCTGTTCCCACTGTTAGGCTCGCTAAAGTTAATAAGTCTTTTATAGGGCAATGTGTACGCTTCTATAACAAGGTTCCAAGCGACGTGTTAGATTTGTCGATTGGCAAATTTAAAAACGTAATTAAACATAAACTGTCTATTAAAGCATATTATAAAATATCCGATTATTTAGAAGACAAAAAAGCTTGGGATGAATCTGCTCCAACTCGACTTGGCATCCGTAACAAAATTGTCAAGGATCATACAAAAAAGTGTTAGGACCGCACGAGTTTCTTGCCGGATTCTTCTTGAACTGGGGTTAGGAGGAACCGGCACCTAGATTTACTAGCATGTAAGAAGACGATTCAAAGTGGTCCTTGTGATTGTAATGAATAAAGTTATTTTGAATTTTGGTTAGAAAAAACTAGCGATTCGATAATAAAAAGAGTATGTTGAGCTGTTATAACGTTGAACGATGAGCTGATATATATACAACTAGTTGCTGCCCGCGGCTTCGCACGCGTGGTACCTACATTAAAAGCCTAGCCTATGTCCTTCTCCAAGGTCCCATCTATCTCTATACCAAAATTCATCAAAATCGGTTCAGCGGTTTAGGCGTGAAAACGTGACAGACAGACAGTCAGACAGACAGAGTTACTTTCAAATTTATAATATTATTAAGGATTTCTACAAAATGTTGCCAACACAGTTCTGAATGACTTCTTAATTGAATGTCTTTAAAATTCAATACAGGTGTATATAATTTGGTATGTACACTGTCTAATAAGTACACTGTTGATTTAGTTATATTCTGCGTTGAAGGTTGTGGGTTCGATTTCCTACCAGGACAAACAATTGTGTGATGAACATAGATGTCTGTTCTGTCGGAGTGTTGTAAAGAATCATAAGTATTTACAAATATATTATGTATTCTAGCCCCAAACTAAGTTTTTAACATAAGCTTAGTTTGGGGCTAGAATACATATATATTTTTAAATCCTACTTATGATACCTCATAACATCCAGACACAGAACAAACACCTACGTTCACCACACAAAAGTTTATCCTGAAAGGGAATCGAACACTCAACCTGCAGCGCAGAAGGCAGAGCTACTACCAACTGAGCTGCCAGGCCAGTCAAATGAATCAAGTTAAATTGTATCTGTTGTAATACCTGTGGTGGAGGAAATAGCCTGGTCATAGGCGGTGGGCACGGCGCAGGGGGCGGGGACTCAGGCGTATCGCTCACGTGAACGCCTAAAGATAGCGGTAACGCCGGTGGAGCCTGAAACAATTACATTAATAAATAATCCTGGACATCATACACAGCATTATCTAACCCCAAAGCAAGCAGAAAAATAAATAAATAATGCCAGACATTTCACACAGCATCATCTAGCCCCAAAGTAAGCTGAGCTTGTGTTATGGGAACCACATTACTGATATACTACTTTAAATTTTTTTTTTGGAAATTCATACATATTTTACATAGAAACACCCAGACTCAGAGACAAATATTTGTCCTTGTACGTTAAATACGTGTCTTGAGGCGAGAATCGAACCCGCAACCTTCTACGCCTCAGCTGGGCCTTGGCCCACTGCGCGACAGAGGTCAACAAATATATAATTATAGAAATTAAGGTATACTACTCAGTCAAGAATGTACCGGGAAACGATAAATTCTACCGAATGAAAACGGGTTCACGAAGTGGAAATTTGTGTTTAGGAAAAAGTAAGATATCTGGTGAATAAGGTGCTCGATGGTATTTATTGAGTTTTTAGTCAAAAATTTGTTCACAATGATGGCCTTGTGTGTGCGAAGGCGCATTATCGTGGTGCAAAATCCAAGAATTTTCATTCCACAAATCTGACCTTTTTCGTCGAATTTGCTCTCTTAAACGCCGCATAATGTTCAAATAATATTCTTTATTTACTGTTTGACCTTCCGGCAATTCCGAGTCTATAACACCGCGATAGTCAAAGAAAACAGTCAACATGACTTTGACTTTTCGACTTTGATCGACTTTGGTGTGGTTTTTTTCGGTTTCGGTTCAGTTGGAAGGCGCCACTTCGACTAGTTTGCATGTCAAACTCGTAAACCTACGTCTCGTCACTAGTAACAATGCGGATTATGAATATTGGGTCGGAATTTACTCGTTCTAGCATGTCCTCAGGGACCCTTATAAGATTTAGTTTTTGGAGAAAATTGAGATCTTTTGGGACTAGCTGAGCGGCAACATGTTTCATACCCATGTGACTATTTAAAATAGTGCGGATCGACTTGTGAGATAAAGAAAGTTCAGCAGCTATCTCTCTCAAACCTGAATGAGGATTTTCAGTCACTATTTCCTTCACTTTTGCGATGTTAACTTCAGTTGAAAACGTTGATGGCCTACCAAAGCGAGGCAAATCTTCCATCACATCTCGACCGCTTTGTACCACTCATAAGCATGGGTTTTTGATAAAATCGATTCAACGTAAGCCTTTTGTAGCATTTTCAGGGAAATTCCATTGGCGATACAAAATTTAAATCAAACTCTTTATTAGATGTTTATGTCTATTATGAAATTCGCAACACACACTAGTATGATCTAACTAAAGCCAGCACTGTATTTAATCAAATAACAGATGCAACTAAAACTCTGAGCCAAAATGGAAAACAGTTGTGCCAATCTACTCGTAACAACAAAAAAAAACAAAGTTAAATTTGAAACCATAAACAAATCATCTATTCCTGATACTTTTTTGACAGAATGTATATTATAATACTCACCGGTATACTCCACGCGTTGTTGTTCCATTTATTCGCTCTCTCTGGATGGTATGGCTCTGGTTCATCTAAGAAATAATTAATTTGTTATGATTCTTAAATTCGGGAGACTAGTGGACGAGACCAATAACCAAAAAGCTGGTGCTCGAACCTTGGACAAAGGATTAGTCTACCTATCCAATAAGCTAGCATTGCCAGACTTTGATTCGCCGGCGACTATGGAATTCTGATACTATCAATATATTGATACTGGCTATTACGGAAGATTGATAATAATAATAATAAATATTGGTGGACAATGCACACAACACCATCTTGTCCCAAACTAAGCATATCTATGGAGACCAGATGACTGATAGAATACTTATATATTCTTAAATACATACATAAGATACATTATAACACCTAGAAACAGAACAAACACATATGTTTATCACACAAATGTTTATCCTGGGAGGGAATCGAATTCTCAACCTACAGCGCAGAAGGTAGAGCTACTACCAACTGAGCTGACATGCCAGTCAAGTAATTGAAGCTAGTTGAATAAATAATCTATACTTATAACAGAGCTTAACCTGACTAACTGATTGATTCATTATCGCCGAGCCGAAACCGCTAAAGCTAGAAAGCTGAAATTTGGAAGGTAGCTTCCTTATATAGCAGAACCACTCACTAAGGCGCGAATTTTTAAAATTCAACCCCGCAAAAGGTGAAAAGGGATGTATGAAACTTTTTAACGGGTGGTGCGATTTGCTTGAAACTTGGTATGAATAAATAACATTCAAAATAAATGGGCAAATGTTTAGGATGTTTTAAAATAATTCAAAATACCCAACAAAAGGGTAAAATATGGTGTAAAAATTTGTATGGGAACTTTTTAACAGGTGGTGTGATTTTTTTGAAACTTGGTTTGGATGCATAAAATGCAAAATAAAGGGACACGTGTTTCAGGACTTTTCAAAATAACTTTCATAAAGGAGTAAAATGGGGTGTGAATGTTTGTATAGAAATTTTTAAGTTGTGGTGGATGTGATTGGTTTGAAACTTATCAATAAAATTTGGCAAGGAGATAAATTGCATCCTGGGGAAGCATTTCAGCTACAATTACTTTTAAAAAAAATGCGGACGAAGTCGCGAGCAACAGCTAGTAAATAATATAAGTAATAATATAAGCTGGACAATGCACACAACATCATCTAGTCCCAAACTAAGCATAGCTTGTATTATGATGACTAGATGACTGATAAAATACTCATATATTTTTAAATACATACTTATAATACTTTATAACACCCAGATACAGAACCTATGGTTTTTACACAAATGTTTATTTTGGGAGGGAATTGAACCTTAATTCCAAGAATGTAACAATATTATGATCAGAAACAGAACGTTAGGTATTAAGACCAATTCTTATTGTCAAAGCAGGTTACAGTTACAATCAAATTAATATTTGAAATAATACTCTATTGCTAATCGAAACTGATATTGATGCTGGCTCTAATTCTGTTCACCGAATCAACTAAAATTTCGTAAAATCGGTCTTATTTAGTTAGTACTAAAGTCTGAATTAGAGAAACATTTTTAAATAACACTTCTTAAATTTACTAAATTGATATAACGTGTGGATTTAAACTGAAGTAAATTCTAGGAAAATCAATTCAATAAAGAAACAAAATGTAAATTACAACTTATTTTAAAACATACAGATTTAAAAGAAGTTGTAATTTACAAACATACATTTTGAAAAAGTTTCTCTAATTTGGACTTTAGTTTAAGCGAAATAAGGTTGTTTGTATTATAGGAATTTTTAGCTAAACTGGCGAAAAAATCAGAATCACTACAAGACTAGAAATTAAAGTTCATAGGCCTTATTAGAGAAGTTATTCAGTAATATTATGTATATAGAAGTGGTTTGTAAATTGTATAATTTTAATGAATAATTACATACTAATCCATTTCCAAGTCACTTATTAAAATAATGTTTAAAATTGAGCATACTTTGTAAAACATACCATTTGCAGGATTATTTGCATTTCCTTGATAGCGGTCAGGAGAATAAAAACGATTAGGTACATACTTAGTTTCAACTAACAAATAAGTTCAAAAAACGAACTACTTAATATTCAAATGTAATCTAACCTATTTCTTATAACTGGATAATTTATGAAAAATATGTCACAAATAATCCAGTCACCAGATGGATGCATGCAGCGCTACTTCCGTGCCTGGAAGTAGCACATGCTGAGATTGAACCTTTTTGGCCACATGTTGATTGGTTCGCTAAATTTTACGAATAATGAGGATCAGTAAAGTTAGTAAAGTTATAGCAAATTCAATAAAACTAGTATCCACGTTATTCTTTATGACATAAGAATGATATCTTTTTGAATTATCCAAATCGGATCATTACCTACGAAGATATTAAGTAATAAACATTATACCGTTCCTGCCGGTAACATCAATGTACTTGGGTGCGTGTGACGTCACTGAGCACTGGGACGGTGCCCTCTTACTTCACGATTCGATAACTGGCGGCGACCGTCCTTGTGACGTCACTGCTACCGCGGCAAACACTCACTGAACTTCGTTCATTTCGTCTTAACTTCGTAATTTTTAATCGTAGAGCAAAAATTCTTGCACTGTATTTTAAGGATTTCTTAGCTCTATAAATCTACATTCTCAGCTAAAAACGTCACGGATCCTCATTGTTTTCTTTGTGTATAAATCTCCTCTTGCGTCCTATTTTTAGTCTTTTTTCCGCTTATGTTTTCTCTTTTGTTTTCTGAGTGTGTGCTAAATAAATGTATTTTTTTCTTTCTTTTTTTCAATAGATATGAATTTGTACCTGGACGTATAGGCATCTTTATATCTACGTACCACGCGGGTATATACATAAAGATAACACGCAGTAAGTAACAGGTGTTGCTACTAGTATTTAAACCTTACCGTTCAGCAGGTCTATACTGCCGTAGAATGAAGGTGGCGCTAGATTCCCCGTACTTTCAGGAGTCAGGAGATCCAGGCCAGGTAACGCGTCCTGTGACTTCTGTGACAGTGTACCGCTAGCCACTGAAATACATTTAAACATATTTAAACCCATATAACTAGATATAATTAAATAGCGTGGTGCTTACGTAGTCTAATGTCAAAGCATTAACTAAAATAAATAAATAATGACAAAATAACATTTCACGCAGCATCATCTGGCCCCCAAAGTAAGCAGAGCTTGTATTATGGGTACCACATGACTGATATACTACATATATACTTTTTTTACATACATAGAAACACCCAGACCCAAGACAAATACTTGCAGATCATACAAACATTAGTCCTGCGGCGGGAATCGGACCCGCAACCTTCTGCGTATAAGCCGGGGCCCATTGCGTCAGGTCGTCGTGCTTGGTTTTAAGTTTGGATAATCAAACCCGCCGATATCGGTTGCCGGTTCGAAATAACTAGAGATAAGAACAAGTAATGTTTCACTAAGTATCACTATAGTGCGAAAATTTACATTCGTAACATCTCTAATACACAGGCCCAGTCTGAAAACCAGCGTTGCCCTACGCCTAATGGCGCAGAGTAACAATAAGCTGAGACTGGTCCTAGCATACCTACCACACAGACCTCCTTTGACCTACCTTGCTTCTTAGCTACTTTTTGTGATAGTTATAACTCTTGTACCTATTTTGTGTTTGTGTAATGTTGTGTCAAATAAAGTTTTTATCTATCTATCTATCTATCTCTAGTAGTCGGCTAGACTTTGTATCGTTGCCTAACTCTGTTCATCTATCAGGAATAACTAAGTAAGCTATGTCAGAGCATCATTAAAACTTTAAGTACTTTACTAAAATTGTAGTACTTTATTACTATGAAATATGTATGAAACATATTATGAAAAGTTCAAGTCGATCGAACTTTCATGTTATAAGCCAAATAATAAGAGAGAGCAGAGGTCTAGTGGTAGTGGCTTCTTATCCTAAGATCGTGGGTTCGAATGGCTTTGTTTGATTGTACAATCGTACATTCGTATACATTTCAAAGTAAGAAAACTTGTTGACGAAAGTATAAAACTTTTAAAACTTTCGAAATATCCAGTGATACGATAAGAAGAAGATGCATAGTATACCTGAATTATTATCTGGTGTGACGATATTAGATTCGTTCGGCACGAAAGTCTTCAAAAAGTCATTGATATTGAAGTCTTGCTTCTCATTCGGCCTCGAGTTCAGCACTTCTATTTTATTATTGACTGGAACAAGAACAATTATTATAATAAACCATAAAACATAGAGAAGAAAAATAGAGAAGGAAAACTTGAAACAAGCCCGGCTCGGTGCCAGCCGTTATGCACCTGCAACCGAACCGAGACCGCATGTAGTGATTCGTCTTTCCTGCTTGTCTTGTTGGCAAGGTCGAGAGGTTACATTAAGGCTTACCTAAGTGCACGAAAGGAGGCTCTGAGGCGCACTTTTATCCTTTCACCACACTGGTTAGAAATAACTAGTGACACGAAAAGAAGAACCATAAAACAATAAGTAAAGCTACTTAGAAACGTCTCTAAGCTTCTTTCAAGTCAAATCAAGTCAAGTCACAAGATATTTTATTCAATACAATTAAAAGGATCACCTTGAAACATCTTACATACTAGGTGAATTTAGGTGCTAATTCCTCCTAACCTAAACCCGAGAAGAACTGGCTAGAAACTCGTCCTGGTCCTAGCGCTTTTTTGCATGATCCATCTTATAATTACCTTAACTACAAAAAACGAATACAAGAGAGTTTATACATTTCAAATATGTCGATCTGTCTGAGGACAGAGCAACATGAGATCATGCATTCTTATCAGTATAGTAATTTATATTATAATACGCTTTAATCAAAAGACTACCCTATATGTATGCTTTAAATTACTTAATACGAGTGGGTAGTTTATTTCCATTTTCAAGAAGCTTATTATAGAAGCGCACCGTGTTACTCAAGATCAACACAAGTTAATCTCTAAACATTAAATAGATGGACAAATATTTAGTACTATTCCGCCAATCTATTCCCAATGAGTTAGACACGATGCAGACGCATGCACCTCCCTTACCACCTTAGTAAAAGGTTCGCTTTGGCGCGTTCGCACTCATTGGAACAGATTGGCGGATTAGTACTAAATATTTGTCGATCTATTTAATGTTTTGTAATGGATTTCCGCAAAATTACGTCTAAATCAACTATCTAAGTTAATCTCTGTTTAAAATATTGCATTTTTGTAGGATAGTGACACAAACAGTGACACTTAGGTAGTGCATTTTAGACAGTGTTCAAGTTGAAAGGCGTTCATAAGCAAGGGCGTAAATGTTTGTAGAAGACCACAACAGTCCTACATACAAGATAAGAGACACCCTTTATCAACATGACAATAGAAACGAAATAACTCGCGTCACTACAATTATTATTGTTTCTAGGGGTGACAAAAAAAAAACACGTGCGTGAAAGTGAGCCGATAAATTAGGGCGACTCAGGCAAATGATTATTACGCGTATTCACGGCGGTCAATCTAGATTTTTTAATCAGAAAACATTCGAATAAGAAATTCTGAATAAAGTTTAACGGGTACTGTTCTATATAAATTACTTTCTGCCTATTAAGCTGAAAGTTAAACCAACGTCAACTTTAGAAGGTGGAATACAGTATGGGGTAGTTGAAGAGGGGAGTTAATAGGTTTCTCGGCGGTCGGCAACGCGCATGTGATGCTCCTGGTGTTGCAGCGTCCATAGGCCGCTGACCGCTTACCATCAGGCGGGCCGTAAGCTTGTTTGTCACCATTGTGGTATACAAAAAAGGTGATGATTATTTTCAATATTTTAGAAATTATTTCATGATTCAATTATAAAACTATCTTTAAAAACAATTTGAAATTAGGAAGTGGGAGGCAAAATATTGAAAATAAATAATAAATAAATATTGCTGGACAATGCACACAGCACCATCTAGTCCCAAACTAAGCATAGCGTGTATTGTGGTGACTAGATGACCGATAGAATACTTATATATTTTTAAATACATACTTATGATACTTTATAACACCCAGACACAAAACAAACACCTATGTTCTTCACACAAATGTTTATCGTGGGAGGGTATGGAACCCTCAACCTACAGCGCAGAAGGCAGAGCTACTACCAACTGAGCTGACAGGCTAGTCAAAAAATACATACCATATATCTTTTATAACTATTATTCCTTCAATTATCGAGCTATCTGCTCGATAATACCAGATACCAAATACCAGAAAAAAATACGATTTCTTTTCCATACAAAAGTTAATTTGATAGGGCACCGTCTTAACTAGCACACGAATTGATTTAATATCCATCTGTCATCTGGTTCTCTTAATACAAGCATTACTTAGTTCAAAGCTAGATTACGTATTGTTAAATTTCCACCTATATTAATTTACTGGGATCTTACCACTACTACTGATGAGGTCCGTTTCATTGAACATCGCCAGCGGATTGTCAGAAGTGAGAAAGGACGACAGCCCGAGATTGTACAGCGAGCCGTCGGCCGCCAGAGACGTGTTGAATGTGCGATCGATGTTGTATGATACTGCAAACAAAACTAATGTCACTAGGAAGCTATCTTTCCATCATCGCAGTTAATACTAGACTAGATGAAAGCGGCTCGCTTCGCTCGGCATTAAAGTTAAGGTTACATTTCAAAGTGCTTGTTGGGCCGTTGATTCTGTAGATTCTGCTGGCTTTGCTTAATAAAGATACCAATAGTTTTATTTATTAAAACAAGGAGCTTGCTTTGCTCTACATTGATTAGCGGATCTGTGTTTAAGCTACAGAAAACAATGAGCCGTATTAATCAAAAAGAAAATGTTGTTGATTCTGTTATTTCGTCGGACTAACTAAAACATCCTAATGTTGCGTACATTAGGATGTTTTAGTTAGTCCGACGAAATAACAGAATCAACAACATTTTCTTTTTACCTTATTTTGATAATACCAAAGTTCAAATTACATTAACATTTTAAAATGATAGTTTCAAAATTATTGAATTGATTTTCTTATGCGTTACCGCAGTTTTAATCAACACCTCGATACATAATGACTTAAAAGAGCGAAAACATGTCAATTTAGTAACTTATTTAAAAATGTTTAGCTTATTTAGACTTTGGTGCGACATCGGTTGTTCTACAGCTCAAAAGTATAGTCAAAACAATGTAACTAGCAGGTTTTCACGGTAATTTTGCAACTTAGACCACCTGACGAGCTTTATACAAGACTAGTAGGAAAGTTGATTGTTTACTCTACTCACTCTCATCGTCATGCTCATTCTCGATCGGCGGAGGTAGATCAAGATCCTCATCAGGACCAGGAGATGGTACATCTTCATCTCTCGTGGGTGGCGATGGTGCAGCGTTCGGCAATGTCGGTATCAATTCATCGAGTTTCCTTTTTAACGCGCGGACACGGGAGCCGAAGTTTTTGTAAGCCTGTTGATAAATGATAGTTATAGCAATGTAGTAACCGTGGTATAGCTTTCTAACAAATTGAAGATGAGTAAGTTTGATTGCAACTTTGCAAAACGTTGAACGCAATAGAGACCGTCTAGTCTAAAAATTAACACCTCTACAATGTACAAATACATGCAAAGTTGGTGTTTAGACGCAATACACACAAATTCGTCGTCATTGTTTTTTCAGTCACCAACCACTACATGATAAACTCTGCATGCCCAAATACCCTCCAACCACCCATAGTGCTGCCAACCTTAAGGTTTTCGGATCTGTTAGTCACCAGTGCATTATGACTCAAACGCACGACAGAGCAGACATGTCTTTCCATACAAAGCGTGCGCTCCCCCCAATCCAATATCAATAACAGGACAGATCGCAAGATTAGTTGAGTTCACAGTGCGCGGGTTTTACAGTAAAATCGCCACACGCACACAAGTAAAATAATGTAATTAGTAGTTCTTCCCACACATTGAAACAATTACGTTTAGTGTACATAAATTTTTAGGCTAGACGATATCTGTTTAGATAGGTGACTGCAACATCAAGGAGAAAAGATTTATTTAATTGTTTATAGACAAAAAGCTTAATAATATATGCTGACGTGTTTATACAATAGCTAGACTAATGATTAAATTAGCGCTGATTTTAATACACTCCTGTTCTTTATTGTTAAAAGTAACACACTTTTTCACAACAAAGTATCGAGTTTATTTTTGAATAACTTTGTTGTGGAAGCAGTAATTGATTTGATACTTCGGACAAGATTCGAACCAATGGCCAAGAAACCAAGATTGATTAAAATTCTTTTTTTTCGTATCATAGCATTTTAATATAAAAATTTCACTTACATAAGCCACTACTTTAACTTCGCCTCGTTGAGTAGAATAGTACTGGTTTGCTGAGGTCAGCAGAGCCAGTAACGCTTCCCTGGCAACAATCTCCCGTTGCAATGCCTGCGTGTACCTTTCCACCCGTGATATACCATCGTTTATTTCTTTATCGGTGTCCTCTTTGTTACTTTTATCTGTAAATATAATATAATCAACTACAAATGCAATTTCTATTTTTATTATTAATTATTAATCTAGTTTTTTTTCCTGAAAAACTTATCTGATTTTAATCAACTTGATTTAAAATGACTCAGGGCAGGGTTGACCTAAACTAAATGAAACTCGATTATGACAACTACATAACTCATAAAATCCTTCTTTGAACGTATTTTCAATCTCTTACCTTTGAGATTTGTACTTAACAGATCAATATCATTCAATTGTAGAGCACATTCATGTATCTGCTTGAGTTTTTGGTCCGTGTCAATTTCCAAGTCTTGGCATTGCTTTATTTTATTCACTAGTTGTTGTGGCTGGAAAATAAAAACAAAGTGTGAGCAAATTGATAGAATAATAATACTGCCGGACTTTTCATACAGCATCATCTGGCACCAAAGTAAGCAGAGCTTGTGTTATGGGTTACACATGACTAATATAGATAGATAGATAGATAGATCCACACTTTATTGTAGATAATTGATTCAGGCGTGACTTTGCGGAAATCCATTACAAAACATTAAATAGATGGACAAATATTTAGTACTATTCTGCCAATCTTTATTTATTGTACACAAAAGAACAGAACACAAGAAATAATAGAAATAAAATTGTACAATGGACGGCCTTATCGCTAAAAGCGATATCTTCCAGACAACCTTTGTATGGACAGGATAAACAAAAACAGAACGACAGCAGTGTAATATACTACTTATATACTTTTTTTTTGTAAATACATACATATTATGCATAGAAACACCCAGACCCAAGATGAGAAGTGAAATACTTGCAGATCATACAAACATTTGTCCTGCAGGGGGAATCGAACCTATAACGAAATTATACAGCACAGGCAATTTTAAGTGGGAAGCTAGCCAAACAAAGATTATAAACATATAAATTGTTATGACAACCTCTGTGGTGCAGTTGGCCAAGGTTCGGCTGAGACACACAAGTTTTCATGTTCGATTCCCACTGCAGGCAAAAAAAAGTATGTAATGTATATCAGTCATGTGGCCCATAACAAAAGCTCTGCTTCCTTTGAGGTCAGATGATGCTGTGTGAAATGTCTGGCATTATTTATTGAAGTGAAAACTTCTTTTAGCGCTGTACGCATATTTTTAGGTGAGGTAAAATCTCTGGATTCGCGACACCGTTACCGTCTGGGGCGAGACGCAGCCGGCTGCCGCGCTCGCCCCTTTTGATTATAAACCTTAATTCACATGTTTACAGTCTACTTTTGTATGGAGAAGTTTACAGAGTTAGGTTCTTTGATATATTATCTACATTCTGAACAAAAAATATTGCATCATCTGTGTTCGTTCAGTATTTGCTTGGCAGTCACCATAATTACTGATTTTGAAGTGATTTATTACTAAACTCTAACGCGCCAAAATAAGTATTCACTTCTGTCGGCACTCCTGGAGTGCAACCCGTTTTTTTTATATAGTTATCTCAGTTCAGTTGCTCAGCTCTTCCTTCTACGCTGTAGTTGTTTGAGTTGGTTGAGGGTTTGATTCCTTCCCAAGACAAACATTTTGTGTGATGAACAAAGGTGTATGTTCTGTTTCTGGGTGTTATTAGGTGTCATGAGTATGTATTTAAAAATACATTAGAATCTGGATATAACAACCTTTTAGGGACTGGTAACATTTAACTAATCGGATGACGCACAAAACGCCGGTATAATTTTAAGTGATTTTAGAGTAAAACATGCCGAATTCCTTTGGAAAGGTTACATTTGATTTACAAGCTTCTAAACATTGTAATATTTTCTCTTTTTTCTGCAATTGAGAAACACTTTCACTTCACAGAACTCATTTTAATGCTTGTAACGAGTCCTTGACCTTAACAAAACAGATGAAAAATACTGACTGTAAATTTCACATGCTATATGAGAAGAAAGCAGGGATGTAGGCTGGCTGGGTGCACTGGTTTCGTTAAAAAACACTGTGTGTCATTCTAAACAGCCGATTTATTATCAAATAGGTTGTTCTAAGCAGTTGGTCTCTTAAGCCAGAGTCTTACTAAACAGATATGTTTTCATACGTCTAACTTGTGTTTGCATATCCGTCGCTAAAAATGGTTAGCCATTATAAACGAAGTCGTAATATGCAAATTCTATTGTATGTAAGCATTCTATCAGTCATCTGGGTCCCATAGTACAAGTTATGCTTAATGTGTGTGGATTGTTTACAAAAATATATATTTATTTTTATCTACTACGCTTGTGTGAGCATGTGAAGTGGTTCTCCCTGACTGGTTCATTTGATTAAAAGATGAAAAATTATAAGAATAAATAGAAAAAAAATATTTAGATAATTATGCATTTAACTAGTATGTAGGGGAAATAATGTTACAGAAGCAGATTTGGTGCATAGTGTACTGGTTTTTCAATATGAATTTGTCTTTAGTGTAACAAAGAAATTACTTGAAAATCCAGGGGATCATCATCAGTCTTTTTGACAGCTCCAGCGCTGAGCAATCCTGTCAAGTCTGAGAGGAACTCATCATCGTAAACCGATCTCTGCTCCCATATGTTGAATATACGCAGGATTTTAGGCCTGACTTTATCATCCCTGGAATAAATATGAAATATTTAGATACATTGTTTTGTTGTCTATTAAAAATTCTACATTGGCAGGCACATAATCACTGCAACAATGAAGCAACGACTAGCTCATTCATTGCAAATAACAATAGCTGACTTCATTGTATCATGTAGTTAATATTGGTGTTACTGACCTGACTAGAGGTGTAGCTTTTTGTAGATTGAGTCCCCAACTCTCAACAAACTCATAGTTCTTCCGTTTGCTATACTGAATCACATCATTGGCCAAATAGAAGAGCACTAGCCTCTGTTCAATTTTCACTCGCTTTAGCACATTTAACCAGCTTGCTACAATTTTTTTATGATGAGATCTCTGCTTCAAACACCATGAAGATAACCCTTGAATACATTCCTGTGTATCTTTCAGATTTACCAATCTCTTCTCAAAAGTTAGAGGGTTGAAGTCCTCCGTATCTCCCATGGTCACAATTCACTGATACTTTCACTACGAACACCGTTTCTGTCCATGGTGATACATTTTTAAATGTTTTGAGAATAGTAATCACGGAAAATAAGGTTACCTAAACATTTTGATTGTTCACGCGATGGTAAGCAAGCAAAATAAACGCGGCGCTGTGAACCGCTATTTAAACGAATGTCTTAATTTACATGGTATAGTGCAGCGAAGTGAATCAAATGTTTCCTTGATCTAGTAATATGGACGATTAGCCGTAATCCTGGTATAAATATCACCAATTCTAAGCACGGTGCAAATTAAATATTATGCAAAGGCTATCTACGTTCTCTCCTCGGGAAACAACAACCGACCGCCATTTTCTAAGAAATATATTATTATAATCTGTTTTCGTTTGTTTGCAAGCAAGCAAGAACGTTCATTGCTATTTGCTACAGGAAAAAATGTAATGGCTCTTTCAAAGTTAATTCAATCAATTTAGACAGTACACCAGGTTGATTGGTTGACTTTGTTCAACCAAACTGTTCCTAAGAGTCGTAACACAGAGATTCTTCGTTTGTCATTTCATAATGTAACATAGCTCAGCTAATATAATATTTTTTTTATCGTTTTATTGCATGTTTTATTCAGTAATATTAGCGGAATTTTAATTAATATATTGTGACCACATAGGACGGGTATGGACAACTGAATTATATGTGTATTAATTGTGGTGCAATGTGATTTGAACGACAATTTGGAATCCCAAGAAAATTCTAGACGGCCATTCCGCGATGACGTTTAGATTACAATTAACAATTGACCATCGACTAAGACTTTAAACAAACAAATTGACTATAAAAATATAAACACTTGAAACTGTCAAAATTGACATTATTATGACACATGTCATAAAAAAAGAAGCAGAAGTAGAGTCTTCACAAAATGATCTATCACTGTAGCTGAGCTTTTAACGCGCGCGCCGGTACCGGTAGTCAATACTGGAGCCCGGAGTTCGAAAGGTCTATAGTTAAGTTAGTATAAATGCACAAATGCCTTTAAACGTTGTGAATGCATGCATTAAGCACATGAATTACTTGAATTACGTTAAGCATTGCGGCGATATTCAAAATTCTTTATTTATCCTGTAGGGTGTACCTTCAAAATGGTCCCATATATGTTTGCTGAGGATCTGATAATGAAAACATGATAAAAATTCGAAACTCGTCAACGCATTAACGAAAAATTAATCGCAAATTTGTTATTACTATGGTCAATATGGTAAGGGAATATCTATTAGAATATGAAATACCTTTCAGTGGTCAACTAGCTTGACAGTGAACTTCGAAGATACATAAAAGAAAACTTTTTTAACGACAAACAGCTAATGTTTAGTATTATGTTGGTGATCTCAAGCAATAACTATAAGCATACCTACTTGTTAGTTGATCAAAAATTGGGGTTTGAAGATAGCCTGTGGAACTCTTCACCGAAAACCAGCTCATGCTTATGTAGGAATTGTATTGGTTATTTCATATTCAGGATTAAGAAGACGGCTTTAGTTTTATGTAAAAAAATATTATTAGGTACCTATGTTTTTGAACTTTAGTCTTTACCTAGAGATGGGTTGGTTGAGGGTTAAATTTAAATAAAACCCAGTATAGGCAAATCGAGACAAATTGGATATATGAGGCAAAAACTCATAATTCGCCCGATTATAAAACAAATCATATAATTTTATTTATTGTATATTACAAAATCTTTAAGTTCATTTTTCTGTTTGTATAGAATTGTTAAAACATAATAATAAATAGAAACGTATGGTTATTATTGAACGGATCCGTTAAAACAAGCTCAAAAACCTGTGCTTTGGATGTAAGTTGATGCTATTGGAATTTCAGGAACATTCTGACATTTTTTTCTTCTGAAGGTTCTTCAGGAACATACATCGGGGTACCGAGTCATATTTGGGAAGGACAAAAGTTAAAGCTAGGTATACAAATGTATTAAATGTATCGTAATATGAAAGTGCTTTGTTTCTAAATTCTAAAACAATATTTTTTCTATGATTACCTATATAGTTTTTAAGATACAACGAAAAACAAAATCATTTTAACTTTAACCATTCATTGCAGTTTCGTTCACTTCATAGGTTGAGATAAAATGAGATGTCATTTTTTTGAATTAATTCGGTATAATATCATTTTTGAAAAGTTTCTTTAGTATTTATATTATAACATTGTTCACAAAAGTAGATACACGTTATTATGATTAAACCAAGCTGATCTGATGATGCAGTCAGGATGCTGTTAAACAGAACTCCTCAAGAAATAGGCCAATTGATCTGAAACTTGACATACCCATTAAAAATGACCGAGCTATATTAAGGTGATAGAGCCAGCGAGAGCCAGGCGAGAGAGTCAAGAGCTGTTCTATGGAACTTCTTAATGAATAATATAGGTTAAATACCTGTGTTTGGGCTCATTGGAATCAGCTCGCACTTACCTGATAAAAGCTTTCATTTATTAATACTTATTGTCTTATACTTAGGTACGTAGGTTAGGCTAACTTTTCGAACGACGACGACACGATACTGATATCCCGAGATCTCAGTTAGGAGCGGGTTCAGAGATCTCAGTTTTAAACTCAGTGACCAGTCGAGCGCTGCCCTCAAATAGATAGGGTTATCGCAGTGCTGGATGAGAATGCATTGCGAAGTTTAAAACTTGTTTTGGTTATTCTTCTTTATGGTTGGTACTTCATTCTTGAATGAAATGAAATTGAATGAAAGTTTTGCCGGTATAGTCGGCCTGTCTCAAGTGACTCCAATTCGTTGCCATTTGCGCGGCACTATAGAATTACATGCGTTAGCATCCTATAGTTTGTGAGAATTACACTTCTCTGTTTCTGAGCCGGTCAGACCATCAATTCGAGTCAATTCAATTCAATAAAGCTTTATTCAATAAAATCACAAGGACCGATTTGAATCGACTTCTTACATGCAAGTGAATCTAGGTGCCGGTTCCTCCTAACCCCAGTTCAAGAAGAATCCGGCAAGAAAGGTCTTAACACGTAACAAGATCGTATCAGGTGTAGTTCAGCGCCTTGAAAACATAAAATTTGAGTGTGAAAGTGAAATCTTCACTTTCAATCTTCACTTAAAATCTTCAGACGGAATACTTAAACAAATCTTTCAGTGCTCTCCGAACTCGATTACTGATTTATTTAAAGATTCAACTAGTCAGTCGCCTTGAAGTACCCCTTTCTATTGAATTCTCAATCTATTGATCAATATCCTTCATTAAATGTAACTTTTATATATAAAACATGGAGTCTTAGTCTTAGTGTAGACAATAGTCTTTTTAAGTACCTACCTAACTAAATATCTTGCCATCATAGGTTTATTAAAATCAGAACATGATGATCAGCCTTCGACACCCCATTCTAAGCTGTAGCTTGCTGTAATTCACCCTAACGAGTAATGATACCTACGTCTTGGAAACTAGAAAATGTAGACTAAGCTTCTTAGGTTTGCAAGTTACTAGGGGCATGCACCTTGATAATATCTAATGTTTTGTTAAGTTCGAAACCTATTAAGTTGATAAAAACGAGGATCAATGCCCGTGAATCCTATCGTGCAGTGTTAATATTTTTGAGATACGGAATATTTAAGCACTCTCATAATAACAATATGTCCTCGTATGGCAAGCAAGTCTTTTGGTCAGTTTTTAATTTTTTATAATAACTATCTTGTCCCAAGGAGGAGAGTGTAACTTATAGATTACGCAAACGACACAAATGCCGAAAATTGCTGCAGAATTGAGGTCGTGGTGGTCGATTTATTTAGAAGCTACCTTGAAAATCGTTTACAATCTGTTACTGTTGACAATACCTACAGTAGTTATGAACCTATCGAGTATGGAGTCCCCCAGGGTAGTGTCCTAGTGACCTGCATTTAAGTTACAAGCTTACATATATGTCCTTTGAATCCTGTAAATTCTTCATGAGGCTGCACCGCAATCTCCCGTGCTCGTAATATCAAGTATTTAGGAGTTATTGTCGACGATGCCTTGATATGTTTTTAAAAGGCTCAGATCTGGTGCTGACCCTTTTACCTTAAAAACTGTGTACTATGCTTTAGCGCAGTCCATTATAAGCTACTGTATCACAGCTTGGGGAGCTGCTGGTAATACCCAAATGCTCCGTCTTGAAAGAGCTCAACGAGCTATTCTTAAAGTAATGACGTTCAAACCTATCCATTTTCCCACTGAAACGCTCTATAATACTTGGATGGTCATGTCTGTTCGTAAGCTGTATGTGTCTGCAGCGATTCTCCGTAAGCACTCGGATACACCATAAGGCGTAAGGATGTAATCTGTCAGCCTATTAGATTCAGACTATCTCTGGGCCCATCCTTGTATAATAGAGCAAATAAGGAGCTATCAATTTATCCCATTTCTTATAAGGAATGTAAAAATAAAGTATCCTGGCTTCTGGACATCTCCTATGATGACACTGAAAATCTATTCAAAATTCAAGTGTGAACCATACCTGTTACACACAGAAACACATTCTCACCATAATTACACACCCTACACACCCTACACACACACACACAACACACACACACACACACAAACACATACTTAACCTTACACATTATGTGAAGGGTTTCTTGTTTGATTGGCTATATTTATCTAAATATTATTTATAACATGTTAAATTGGAACATTGTACTCAAATCTCCGGAGATGGGCGTTAATAGCTGCATCACAGTCACTCTTGTAGACTACTGTAGTTATTATCAAACATTAATATTATTATACTACCCATGTTATTGTTTCTAAATAAATAATTTGAATTTGAATTATTTACATAGTTGAAATAGATTTTCACGTAATCTTATATGAGACGCAGAAGGTTGCGGGTTCGTTTCGCGCCACGGGACAAATATTTCTATGATCTGCAAGTATTTGTTTCGGGTATGTATAATATGTATGTAGGTATTTACAAAAAATGTATGTAGGTAAGTAGTATATCAGCCATGTGGACAATAATGTGTCACAAGAAAATTACGTATTTGCTATAAGGCTTGTGGCAAGCTTTTAATTGTTCTGTGTTTCTATTTCAGATGCCTCCATCTGTATCAATTATAAAATAATAAAATAAATTTATTTTATATTTATATATTTATTGTATAAAATTAATATAATATTATATATATTATATTAATTTCATATACCATACCATACCCATACCCATATGTACTTGCCAACTAGTCTGTGCTGTCACAGATACTTTGTCGAATTAAATTTGTTTGATTCGGTGATTGCTAAGCTGTCGGTCAACATTATTTAGCATTCACTCAATGTTTCCACCAATCGCATACACGCCGCTACAACTTTAGCCAACCAAAATACTTTAGCTCTAGCATAGTATTATTTTATCTGTGGCTCTAGCTAGATTCATTCAGTCAGCGGACCCTGCACCCGCGTTAGTTAGCTGCCCTTTGCCTGCTAAGCTAATCCCTACGTCCCTACTTAGGTAAGCTAGTCTGTACTACTTTGTTACTTTTTTTTACTTACTTACTAGTGGTGGCAATTCGGTTTATTCATTTCTAAAATTAGGAATTGTCTAAAATATATTTAGTTAGTAATAGCATTTGTAAAACCTATTCGGTTGGTACCATCTAACTAAATTAGGAACGCTTAATTAAATTAGAGAACATTCAATTAGGATAAGTTGGTAGCAGCAGAATACCAAAGGTTAATTTTTGACAGTTCAAAACCTAATTTTAGCTAAAATTAGTTAGGTTGGTGCCAACAGAATTGAGGCCACTGTCTACAATCTTTGTATGTATTTGTGTCGCTATTGGTGGCAAATCGGTTGGTTCATTTCTAAAATTAGGAATTGTCTAAAATATATTTAGTTAGTCATTGCATTTGTAAAACCTATTCGGTTGGTACCATCTAACTAAATTAGGAACGCTTAATTAAGTTAGATAAAATTAAATTAGGATAAGTTGGTAGCAGCAGAATACCATAGGTTAATTTGATAGTTCAAAACCTAATTTTAGCTAAAATTAGTTAGGTTAGTGCCAACAGAATTGAGGCCATTATCGGTGTTTATTTTCCATTCTTTGTTATAAATTTTAGTAGTGTTTTTATATATCAAGTAGGTAAGTACCTACATACCTACCTACCTAATTCATTCTTGTTGGTTGTTGAGGTTTGGTAAGTGTAACGCGCTTTTTTAAGACGGTGCCCTAAAATTTTTTTAATTGTTATTTACAGACTATTGCTCGTAAATTAATGGAATAATAGTAAAACGATATTTGATATTAATGTATTTTTAATATTTTGCCTACTATCTCTCCTCGTTTTAAATTGTTTTAAAAATGTCTAAAATATTTAATAATCATCATCTTCTCTTAAAGTTGAAGTTGTTTTAACTTGCAGCTTACAGTAATAGACAGAAAGCTACTTAATTAAAACATTGTCTAAACTATCCACCTACAGGGTGGATAGATAGTTAGATAGTTAGATAGTTATAGTTAGATAACCTAACCTACCCACACCATCGTAAATATTTGTACCTGTATATGTGTAAAACTCCACGCAATAAATAATACTCATCGGTTCGACAATTTGCCATCGACAAACAGCCGGTTAATTTATGTGATTGACAGAGAAATGACGTTGCATAATGAGAGAGTTCCATTCTATATTTCGACACTGATAGTGCAACCTGTGTGTGCAAACAAGTAAATTCTTATTCTCAGCTAAAATTATTAAATCATATCAAAAAATTACATACCTTACCACACCTTAAAAAATGATTAATAGCTGATTTAGCCAAATTTACTAACTTCTTAATCAATTAATTAATAATGGTTTTCTTTCTAGATTAAGAAAAATTGGAGATTCAAGATGTTAATACTTTCTGGCAATAGTTTAGGCGAAAGGCAGAAAGACTTAAATGAAAAAGTGAACAAAGCGGCAGAAGATAACGCTTTTAATGAGCATGTCACAAAACATGGAAATAATGACATCGACATTATATTCATGATTGATTTGGCGGCAAAACATAAAAATGTTGATTTTATACAAAAAATATTGAAATCTGGTGATATTGTACACATAACAAGAGCACTCAATAAGTGTACATGGCTCTATGAAGATGAATTCGTAAATATTATTAATGTTGATAACCTGCACATAAACATTTTTCCATTGATGTCCATTAAAATGAAAAAGAAACTTCTTTGTATGCTTTCTATAAATGTCAAAAATAAACCTCGTTCTATTACTTTTTACGAGTATTGTATGAAAGAGAGATTATTTAAAATAGCACTGAAGTTCCTAATGCATACACCGGAAACGTATAAGCAGGAAGTTATCTTGCAAAAGTCAAATGGTTTTATAATGGTGCTGTCTAACAAGGAAGAAGCACTGGCCAGTTTTATTGGAAATTCATTTAGCTTGGCTAAAGCATTTTTAGATAGTACGGCAACTGGGCAGATCAGAAACGATTTACTGGATTTATTGCGCTATATGTATTCAATATCTGGTAAACAGTACTTGGATTTGTTAGAAAAATACAGAGTTATTGAATTCAGACTATACGAGTCTACCCGATTCGGAAGCAAACTTTCAAAAGAAATTATAAAAAAACACAAAGATAAGGTTTTAAAAAACCCTCTGCTGTATGTAAACGTTCTTAAAAAAGATAAAATTGCCAAGAACAGCACGATAAGCGATGTAAAACAATACGCTGTAGCCCTATTACCTGATGAAGCGTCAACATTTTGGAATATAAACTTTTATGAAAAGTACAAGTTCATTTTAGACGTTATACCGTCAGGTGATAAATTTAGTTTCATCAAAAAAATATTCACCGAAAAGTATCCAAATGAGAAATTTGAAATGTGTGAAAAATTTTACTACCTTCATTTTTACAATTTAATGACTGCTGAAGAGAAAGAAAATTGGGCTTTGCGCCACATCACATCTGGAGAAGAAATGCTTGGAAGCGACAATGATTACATCTGGTATCAGTTCATAAGCTTCGATAAAGCTTTTGAGGAATTGAAAAAAAACTTACACATTACTTCAGATGGTGAAAAACGAACGAAAATATTGAATGTGTTGGTGGATTCAGCAAAAACCCAAAATGATCTAGAGACGCTGTTGAACCATTACTACAATAGACATGTAAATGAGTTAAGACAACATAAGATCCAGTTTTTAGGAAAGTTAGTTGAAAAGCATAGAGTGTTTGATTTCGATGAGAAGTGTTGGGCAGCATTGGAAAAAATATTTTACAGCTTAGATTTGTATGCAAATACTACAAATTACATGGAATCTGATTACAGGCTAATTGCTTTAATTTATTACATAATAAAAGGAAAAGCAGTACCTAAGGAACTAAAATATCTTATAGACACAGACATTATCACCGTTTTTGAGGTAAAAAGATACAGCCGTGATTTAGAGCCTGAAAAGGAAGAAATGGTATTCCAATACATGCGTACATTTTACTTGACGTCAATTGATTCTTTGGATAGTAAAGGCGATGATACAAAAATCGTTAGTTATATCCAGAATTACTTGGATTTATTGCTCAGATACTCTAAAACGAAAGATGACATCTCAGAACATATGAATAAGTTGATTAAACTTAAATGGAATCAGTTTAAAAACCATAGTCTCTTTGAGGAATCGGGAAACGTGGATTTCTCGGAAAGAAATATTAAGCTGTATATGAAAAAAGATGCAAAGCTTGTTGTTGATGAATTTCCGCTTATTAAAAAATTCATCCAATACAGATTTGGACGAATCAACTGGTTGGTACAGAAACTGAAAATATACTTCCAGCATGATATCGCCAAAAAATACTTGCAGTTATTGAATGATTGCCTTTCCAGTGACGATGTGCACTTCTTTGTAGCACAGGTCGCAGTGTATGGAATATTCAAATTAGCCGACGAGTCGTTTAAAATCGAGTTTATGCAAAAAAATGTTCCAAGAAATCCGAAAATAGACCATGTTAATATATCTAGAAACATGTTGAAAATCCAACTAGCAATATGCGGATACGCCTGCGTGTCCCGACCACCGTTGCCGATAATATGCGTAAACGAGTACCTCAAAGGCGACTACGTCCACAACTGTCTACCTATGCTAAACTACTATTTAATGAATTTAACCATACCTGCGTGCATTGAGCTTGTTAAATTGTTAATAGACAAACCGATTTCCATTCAAAAGCACGGGTTGCGACTTGCTTTTCAATGTTTCAGCACAGAAAACTTGAAGAATTTGATTACCGATGTATGGAATAAAACAAAAAATATCTCGCTCAGGAAAATTCTGTATAAATCGCTTTTAGATAAAGTATTAAAAGAAAGTGAAGTAACGCAGCTGGAATTATTTGAGGTGTTGAATACATTAACTCTGGACTTACATCAAGATGATGACAAAGAGCTATTCCTATTATTAGCCCACAACCAATTGCCAAAACATATAAAGGGCAAACTCCTTGTGAATGGTTGGAAAGCGGTCAAAAAGCTACCTGAACGGTCTGTTTACTTCGAACATATGACAAAAGTTATAAGATCTATCGAAAACAACTTAATTATAGTTCCTGAGGATAAGGTGATCACCATAACGGATGATCATGTATCAAAAATGCTTGATGAAAAAGAAATATTGAAAATATATAACTTGAAGAATGGTCTGGAAGAACTATTGAAAGCAAAGTGGGAACTTACTTTTAGGTACATTGCGAATGTTTACAACGAGAAGCAACTAAAAAAGAATCTCCAGGTTGTGAGACACATATTAAAAAGATGTATAGAAATGTGGAATGAGAAGCATAAAGAAAAATACGTAATAAAAGAGTTTTGTAGATATTTCATTCAAAATTTAGAGGAAAAAAGCTATGACTATCATACAATAGAGAGTTATTCAAACATGAAAATAATGTATGACACCATATTGAAGGATTTGCAGCAAGCTTTGCCTGAGTATGAAATATACGCATTGACTTTACAACTGCGCATAAGTGATATAACCAGAAATATAATGACTTCCTCTAAACAAATTTTCGCTCGAAGAACAGATAAACATGAAATCGCTGTAGTAATCAAGACAAGTATGTTTAAATTTGCGGATTTTTTTGCTATTTTGCTTAAAGAGTATATTGACAATGGAAAATACTTTTCTACATTCCATAGACAAATAGAAAGTGATGTTGCCAATCAAATAGTTAGAGTTAGCAGAGCACTTGATGCTAATTATACACTGAATCTAAATACAGATGATTTGCATGTCCTTTTGTGTGTTGGTTTATTGAATTTTGAGATTAGAGAGGTTTATTTATTTATTCTCAATGTTTTACCTGTAAAATACAGTGGCATTTTTGTCTCAGATTATGACAAAACGATCAGCACAGTAAAGGCCTTCAAAAATACTGAAGTTCAGTATTTTATGTTTGAAAAATTTGTCAATAGTGATTTCATGTTCAGGAGTCAATTTGAAATTGCATAATGTAAATCTGACATGGTATATTTTTTGCTACGGTGACTAACTATTTTACAAAAAAAAGTTGTACCAGCTGTATTAGGATAATAACAATATTAATAATTGCAGCATTTATCAGCTGAAGACTAATTGTATTAGGTAGACAGGTCTCTTTCTCTAAGTTAATAAAACATATTTTCTGCATAATAGTGTTTCATTGCGGGATAATCATTGATTATTTATAAGTCATACGATATGGAAAATTTAGTCGACGCTTATTTTATGTTGGGTCAAACTGTAGTAGTATACTTGTAGGTAAGTACGTAAATTAAATGAGGAGTTTTAGTAAAACCCAAAATAATTTTGCAAACTTAATTTATATTCTAACTATAAATGCAACATTAAGTAAGTAATACATTCATATAAAAATAATTGCAACATCGAAATAATTTGCTCCAAGAAGCTTTTAAAATTATCACATTCACAATTTATCATCCATATCTTGTCAAGATAAAATCGCAAAATATTAGAAGACTGGAAAGAAATTAGATATAATGTATGGTACCTACCTACATACCTAAGTACCTACTACAAGAGTCTGAGTACTACCTACTAGTGATACCATAACTTGAAACTAAGAAAAGTATTACCGTTCCGATCTATTAATCGAACGAGGACTTTTAGTTAAAGATTTCGTTTCATTGGTTTTTATATGAAATCTGTAAAAATGGCGACATTTGGATTGTCTAGAGTCTGGATACTCAATCTCTTCTAGCATAGTTACGTATTTTTTATCCTTCTCATTCTATCAATGAATACAGATGACAACAGATTTGAACTCATTGGCTAGTGTGTGATTATAATATAGATCCATATTCTTGTGATTGGATGAATAACAAGATGCTACGAATTTACTATAGATACTATTACATAATCAGCGGCAGGTCTAAAAACATCACCATATACAATGGATCCTTGACTTGATATTAATCACTCGCCCCTGTTTCAAACTAGCTAATAGTTCTTCATCTTCTAGGGTCAAGTATCACTTGTTCTTTCGACCCAGTGTGGAGAAAGTTAATAGGTATAGGGATAGAGAGCAAGTGAGCGTTTTAGACAAGGACATAAGCATGCCAGTGTATATAGTAGAGAATGACGGTTTATCTTCATAATAGGTACCACCTCGAGCAATAGCAACATTAAAATAGGCAGATATGGTTTTGTAAAGAACTCCAAGAAAAGACAAGTATACATTAGAATTGGACGTTTGTATTGAAGTTACGTTTTGTGGAATTATACATAGTTAACAATGTCTAATGACAATACTAAAAGTACCAATACAGAGTTATATTTTACTGTAACAGAAACGACAATGTGCAACATACATGCAGCACGCAATGGCTTGGAAGAACCTTGTTGCATGTTTATTATCACGATATCAGATCAGAGATTAAGGATCTCTCATATACTCATAATCTTTGGTTAATGTGTGTTAAAATATGTTGCTAAACTCTAGTACATCCAGAGCAAATAACTTTCATGCCATTGCGGTAGCTACAACATGGATATGTCCGTCTTAAATCTTAATAAATGATTATTAAAAACAGTAAGCTAAATAAATAAATATTAGTGGACAATCCACACAACACCATCTAGCTCCAAACTAAATATAACTTGTATTATAGGAACGAAATGACTGATAGAAAACGTATACATTAAATACACTCGAATAGCCGTACCTCAGTCCTTTATGGTTGCTTAAGTCGCTCCTTAATTAACATTTAAAGGAGCTTAACCTGACTGACTGATTCATCATCGCCGAGCCGAAACCGCTGCAGCTAGAAAGCTGAAATTTGGAAGGTAGCTTCCTTTTACAGTAAAATAAATATAACCCCTAAGAGGGTGAAAAGGTGTGGAAACGAATGTATGAAACTTTTTAACGCGTGGTGCGATTTGCTTGAAACTTGAAATGTATAAATAAAACGCAAAATAAATGGACACATGTTTCAGGATTTTTCAAAATAAACCTAACAAAGTGGTAAAATGGGTTGTCAAAGTTTGTAAGGGAACTTTTTAACGGGTGGTGTGATTTTTAGAAACTTGGTTTGGATACTTATAATACAAAATAAATGGACATGTGTTTCAAGATTTTTCTAAATAACCCTAATAAAGGAGTAAAATGGAGTGTAAATGTTTGTATGGAAACTTTTTAATGGATGGTGGGTGTGATTGGTTTGAAACTTATCAATAAATTTTGGCAAGGAGATAAATTGCATCCTGGGGAAGGACTTAAGCTACAATTCCTTTCAAGAAATGCGTACGAAGTCTTGAGCAACAGCTAGTATAAATATATTTAACAAAGAAAATGTTGATAAGGAGCTACTTAAGTAACCAAGTGGTGCGGCTTTAAAAGATAGATACAATATGTGAAGTTCTACTGATTGTTCTCTCGTTCGTTTCGTGATTATTAAATTTATTTAATGTATCTTGATAATTGACTTCAAACCCAGCATAGGTTTTATAATTCTTTATTGATTATCAGTGGTTTAGTAGATGGCTATTTACAAACAAGATAAAATAATTCAACACATATTTAGCTTACTATAAAGATTATATAAATCCTTTAACACATTGAAAAGTATGGTGAGGTATATTGATAAATGATAACATAGATACAATTTAAATTGCTATCGGTTTCTCAGAACTAAAGGACTTATATCGAAAATCGATACAAAGGCATTATAAATGGTCAATATTTAGAACTGAAAGAGAAAAAAAAAACTACCTTCTCTGTCTTTACCTATGAAGTTCTTAATATTATAAGTTCAAAAATCCAGACCAAAAAATCATGAACTCAATTCTCCACAGTCTAAGCATGTTCAGCTACTTATGATTGTTTATGTGCAGCTCGTTATGATTTTTCTTTTGTTTCGCAGATTAACTTTTCTAAATATAAAGCTGTATTATAAAATGATTTACTTCTATTCATATAAAGCATCAACTGAATGCTAATAAATAAATGGAAGACATAATTTAAAAAATAGTTTTACAAAAATCGCAAAGTACTATAAAAACTCCTATTTATAAATACCTAGACCTAAGAATAGACAATGAAGGATATACCTCGGATAAGGAGTAAAATGGACTTAATATCTACGATTCTAATTTTACGGAACGGAAGTTGTTTTTTGTGATTTTGTTTTATATTAGTATAATTAAAAAAAACACTTAATTATCAATGAAACATAAAATGAATTTCTTATAAATGTTTAAAACACAGATTAGTTTACAAAATTTAATTTAAAAATAATTTTAAAGTTCCTTATTGTCAGAAAAAATGATTTTTGTATTACTTTTCCTAAGCCATGACTAACATAGGCCTCATTTACAAACTACAAAAATCAACATCAACCTTGAAAATGTATCAAAATGCTTCGAAATTTGCTCAAAAAGCCAGTTAGACCTACATCTATAACAGGCCTCACATTATTTATTTAAACCAAGCCCTTACATACAAGATCGATCCATTTATATCACATACATTGTTGCGTGTTACATTTATTGACAATGAGATATGACTTTGAAGTATTCTTCTAGCGTTTACGGATTTTATTTCTATAAAAAAACATCGAAGTTATTTAGAATAGTTACGTATCTATAACCAATGTAAAAATTACTCTTTTGTTTGTCTATCTAATATTTGAATGTGCATTTGCTATTAGCAAATTGTACTTATAATTTTGATTTCGACACTGGGTTGTTAAGGAGTTTACGGTTAAGTCATAAGACTTTAAAATAGCAACACTAGAGTGAAGGTAAATTTAAAAATTAGAGTTGCTCAGCTATTTTCGATGGCGACTGCACTTTAGTACGAAACAACGTCTTATACGGCTATACTCCAAAACTTACATTTCTTACACTTATTGCCTATCATTTTTACTTTATAACATAACAATATAAAATCACTGAAAGTATATCTATGTATAAAAGAAGATGGTTGACAATTATCAGATCAATTAATTACAGTTTTCTGCACCAAATACTAATCATTATTTCAACAAACTAACGCTAAATAAAGAAGAGTTCCAACAACAAAAGATACAACAATTAATGCACAACATCGAAATCAAACAATTTAAATGAAAGTAAATTTATAGTTTCATAGATTTTGTGTGCATTTTTACAATTCTTGGTCTTAATATTTTGAGGTAAAAGTGTCTATGTAATGTGTCTACATGCGAGAAAAAAATACCTTGCCGATTTTTAAATAGACCCGTCATACCTAAGGCCGTATCACGTCATGTAGCGGGCTCGCCATTGGCTGCACAAATATCACGTCATTTGGCTGCGTTCCGGGTAAAAGAGTCTACGCGTTCAAAATTAATACGTCGCACTTTGTTATTAAAAAATCGAATACTGTGTTCTCCAGAGATACTCGTTATACTATTTTCGCTCCGATTCTATGTAATTGGAACTCTTCCAAAATGAACTATTATCTACATAATACTCACATTACGAATTAACTATACTATTTAGTCTATGTCTATGTCAACAGGCATTATCTATGGTTCAGTGTTGCTAGCTAATACCATTGTACATTACATTTTTATATTGAATGTGAGAAATATTTTGCAATATCCGTAAGAACTACAAGTGCGAAAGACATACTATTTCGCTCCCAAGTTTTATGACCGTTAAATCATTTTTACATCTTCGTAGAAAAAGCCTGTCTTTAAATTAACAGTTTAATTAATCTGTTATTAAAGACTAATAAAAGACAAAATAAAGTTAAACAACCTTCACAAGGCCAGTCCTCGTATGAACAAGCTATGTCGTGAGTTGCCCGCGCGCTCCCCGCGCCAAGTGGCCCGCGCCGCTTCCCTTGTCCGCCCCGCACCCGCGTGCCCACTATGGACGCTCAAATGAAGTTCCTATGTTTGAGTATGTCGCGTTGCGCCCACCCCGCGCCCGCGTTTGCAGTCTGGCCAAGCATTTGAGCGCTACTATGATCTCCTGAGAGCTTAATGAGCTGTATAAGACGGAGGTTAGTATACCTGTGTACTCATATTTCTCACAGTCAATGCCTCTTACTCACGAAATACAAAAGCTTACGCAGACGGTGTTTGCCTCGGTTTAACATCGTCGACTTGGATCAATTGCTCGATGGGTATCAGGGATAGCTCCCCACCTAGCATAGGTGCTGGTAAAAACTGAAAATTAAAAGGTTACTAAATTATCTATGTATAAATAATTACGTTTAAAAAACTAAAAATACCGACAGACTTTATGTATAAAACAGCAATATGTCAAAATTTTGTTTCATCCAAGTGGATGACATTTTATTTCAGTTTTTTTGATTTAAAAATCTAACTACTGAACCCATTTTGATTTATATGGGACCAATCGGGAGGTATATCCTTTTACAGGAAATCCGATTTTTTTGCAAATCGGTTCATAAATGACGGAGATATGAAAGTAAAAAGCATTAATAAAATCGGAACCTCCTCCTTTGTTGAAGTCGGCTAAAAAACTTATATAAAGGATAGTCTTGTGAAAGTGTATTAGAATATAAATTACTAATAATATATAAACTGCTCTACCCTCAGACGGATTTGCAACGTGTAACCTATTGTTACCTTATATTCGTTTTTCGTAGATAAGCTAGTTATAAGAAAGATTATACAAAAACCGTTACGACCAAGACGTGTTTCTTGTCTATTCTTCTCGGACTTTGGTTACGAGAAATTGACACCTAAATTCAACTGTGTGTAAGAAGTTGCAAAGTGTATTCAATACAATTGCAAGGATCAAATTGTAATTGTATTGAATAAAAATATGTTTGTATTTGTTAAAGGCACGACGATAATTCTTATTCCCCAGGCCAGACCTGAGTCTGAGTCAGAATCTGAGTCTACTCGGCAAAATGATAAACAATTTTTTTTTATATATCAGGACTATAATCTTGCAAAACCTACTCTTCTTCCTATAATTGCATCTGTCTTGTCGACAATTTTGCCAGTGTTAAGTGTTTATTTGTTAACAAAGTCATAGTCGATGTTCAATTGACAATTTTAAACGTCATCGCGGAATGGTGGTCTAGAACTTTCTCGGGATGCCTCGTCGTTCAAATCACATTACACCATAATATACTTTTAATTCATTGTTTATACTTGTCCTATGTAGTCACAATTTATTCATTAAAATTCCGCTAAGATTACAGAATAAAACATGCAATAAAACAAGAAAAGAATATTAATTTAGAAGTGCTATGTTCCTTCATGATATGACAAACGGCAAAACTTTATCCTTCTTCTTCTTTGTTAATGGCCTGTGACATACTAATGTCAATTCTGCCAATGTCAAGTGTTTATAGTTTATAGTCAGTTTGTTTGTTATTAGTCTTAGTTGATGGTCAATTGTCAATTCTAGACGTCACGCGGAATGGAGACTAGAATTTTCTTGGAACTCCTCTTCGTTCAAATCACATCATTATCATCGCACCACAATACACGTATAATTCAATTATTCATACCCGTCTTGTAGTTACAATTTATTCATTAAAATTCCGCCTAGATTACTGAATAAAAAATATTAATGCTAATTTAATATTTTTTACCCGTTTTATGTTGCTATGTTGCTCCATAAAATGACAGACGAATAATCAAACGACAAAACCTACTCTTAGTTACATAGTTTTGACTCTTCCTATAATGGCATCTGTCTTGATGACAATTTTGCCAATGTCAAATGATTGCTTTGTTGTAATGTCGTCACAAAGTTGCAGTCGATCGTCATTAGTTAAACGTCATCGCGGATGGCCGTTTAGAAAGACATGCTCCAAGTGCACGAAAGAAGCCTCTGAGTCGCACATTAATCCGTTTACGACAAGATATTTTGAAGTGTTAACCTTTTATGGGAGGGTAAACCACTTCGTTGCGTAACGTGTTACGGCGCCAGTCTGTCTGTTCCCTTTCTCTCACACATACGGCAGCGGTAGGCAGGCTCCTATCTCACTCTAACCCACAGCGCTAGTTAGATAAGTTTAAGTTGTCAATTTATATTCAATACAATCACAAGAATCACTTTTAAACGTCTTACATACTAGGTGAATTTAGGTGCCAATTCTTCTTCTTTGTGTTACAAGTCCGAGAAGAACTGGCAAGAAAATCGTCCTGGTCCATATTATAACTAGCTTAACTTCGAAAAACGAATACAAAATTACAGTTATACGATAGCCGAAGAAATGGATCTAGTTAAATGTCGTTACGAAGATCAGTTTATTGAAATAGGTTAGTTATACGTACGCTGTTATCCGGTGTGTGTGGTGTATGTGGTTTGTCGGCTTTAGCAGCGGCTTCTCGTGCTTTGCGAAGGCCGAGAGAGAACACGGCGACTGTTCTCACTCGCTTCACCAACGCAGCACGCGCCCTGGACCTACCTGAAATGTTCATTATTTGGTCAAGTGCATGTGACCAGGCTTAGTGAAGGCTTCCGAAGTGTAAGGATAAAAATATCTAGTGGTGAGCTCCCAAACCAATTCAACACTTTTAGTATTGAAATCAAGCTGTTTCTCAAAATCTAGTAAAGCCTTCACGAATAAATAGATAGATAGATAGGTAAAGTATTTATTTATAATAGCTACAAACACACATATACAAAAATAACAAAAGATGAGGAACAAAATTAAGGAGGTAAATACAAACAAAACAATACAATAAAAATGGAGAAATAAAAACTTAAAACAAAACATTTACATAGGTGTCCCATTAATCCATGCGTGTGTTGCAGCCAGACAAAAAGGTCATAGCTCAGCGCATAATTTTGCCAAGGAGCAAACACTGATTTTCAGCTAAAAGCCTTCGAGATGACAAGTTGAACGAGATGAAATACTTGCAGCTTAACAAGTAACATGTGTGCGTGTGTCTATATAAGTGACCAGTGATAACACTACCCCTGAGCAATCTAAAAGCTAAAAAACTGTCCAGAAAACTTCCTAATATCTTTAAAAGACTTAATTAACGATGTGCCACACGAAGGGGTAGGAAAATTTAAATAAAATCACCACTTCTTTTTCATAGTTCTATCAATAATTCTTCATAGTTTTTACTTCATAAATTTGTAAGAGCTGGCATACGTAAACGAACTATAGTCAAAATGTTCATTATTACGATTAGACTAATAGTCTGCGAGCTAGAGGTTTGATTAGGGGCTGACAAACAGACATAGCGAAACTATAAACTTAGTTTCAAAGTTCATTCAAATAACATTTGCTTATAAAACAATTTGAAAAACGATGGTATCTGCAGAAGTTAGGAAAACAGACACCAACGCCCATTAACAGAGAATTAGGTGTTCCAACTTCTAACTGTATGTGTGTTTGTTTGTATGTATTTGTGGGTGTGTGTCTATTTGAGTTCCATGTTCTCTAAAGAAACTATATAAAGAGTTCGGTTTTTGCTGCGGAAACCCGCATGGAGATAAGGTTTAGTATGTGTGGCGTGAAATTGTGAGTGTGGGTTAGTATAATTGTATTCTTATTTATTATTGTTTGTGCATTCATGGATGTAAGAAAAAAAATCGTGTTGCACTCCGGGAGTGCCGACAGAAGTGAATACTTATTTTGGGGCGTTAGAGTTTAGTAATAAATCACTTCAAAAGCAGTAACTATGGTGACTGCCAAGCAAATACTGAACGAACACAGATGATGAAATACTTTTTGTTCAGAATGTAGATAATATATCAAAGAACCTAACTCAGTAAACTTCTCCATACAAAAGTAGACTGTAAACATGTGAATTAAGGTTTATAATCAAATGGGGCGAGCGCGGCAGCCGGCTGCGTCTTGGTAACGGTGTCGCGAATTCAGAGGTATTACCTCATCTAAAAATATGCGTACCGCGCTAAAAGAAGTTTTCACTTCAATAATTATAATAGTTAAGCCACTGGAAAGTCACAGGAAAGCCAAATACGAAATTTCATTAACTAAAATAACGTATTTTTCCCAGCTATTTTAAAATAAATAAATTTCACATCATCTGGCACAAAATAAGCAGAGCTTGTGTTATGGGTACCACATGATTGATGATATACTTTTTTTTTGTAAATACATACATATTACATAGAGACACCCAAACACATTTGGTTTTACATTTATAATAAGGCAAGGGGTAAATGTTTATTTGCTTATTGGTTCTATTCTATAGAGGTTTAGTTATTAGTTCGAGTACCTATAGTACCAAAACACAGTAAGAACTTCTTATTGTTTCAATGGAATTGTTTACTGTTTTTTTCTAAGGTACAAGAGCTAGTATCAAGAGCTAATTGGATATTTGTATTATATAACAGTTATTCACATGTAGATCATCAATGCAATGTGTAGGCACGCATGTTCAGATAACTCCTTGACTACCCCCATAGACACCCTCAAAGACCTAAGTAACAAGAGATTTGAGGAGACAGCCAGACAATGAACGTCGTGAGCGTTGTGACCTTGTTTCTTTCTTTGAATAGATATCAACAAACCGAAAATCAGATTAAATGTCTTATAAGAAAAAACCTACTGCTTTTATCCTTAGGTTTGTCATCTTCACTGGAAGTCGCGCTGGCGTCGATAGATGGCGCTGAAGATGGAACCGCGTTCAAATCCGGCTCAGAACCGCCAGCGCTGACGCTGCCTGACAGCTCCTGAATAACGAAAACTATATTAGTAATTAATAAAGACAGGCCTCTCAGCTCATCATTAGCATCATCATCATCAACAGCCTGACTTCACCCACTGCTATAGGCCTCTTTAAGTTACTGGACAAAGGCCTCCACTCTTTTTTCCATTTATTTCGGTCTAACGTCATTGTCTGCCACAGACAGTCAAAATAACCACAACAGTAAAATTAAAGTCCTTAAACTTATAGTAATAATCACTGTAATAATAATTATAGTCTCATCACTGTCTCAGGGCTCATTTATTTCCTTAGCAGTACCTGTAAAGTAGGATTGACAAGAGGTCTATGTTGTGCTGGATGTGGTATACAATGCGCCGATCTGTGCAATGGTTCGTCTCTGAGTCCGCGGACACCCAATAGTGAAAGTGGCGCTCCTGGTGTAGCCTCCTGAAACAAAAAATTTAGTCACATAGTGTTAGTGATTATCGCCTTTTGACCAACAGATGATTTACTTTAAAAGTCTTATGAATGTGGTGTTTTAAAGTATCATAAGTATGTAATTACACATATATAATTTAAGTATTCGGTCATCATAATACTTGGGGCTAGATGGTGTTTTGTGCATTGTTCACAAATAATTAATTAAGTTATGTCATTGGTCTGAAACGGAAAACATCGTGAGGAAATAGACATAGACTCTCATTTATTTGTTAATCTGCTTGAGTACATACAATCAGTACAAACAGAAAAGTATATTGCCGAATAAATAAAAATGGTGAACACAGAGAGTATGACATGGTTCGTCATGTCCATGAATTAAAAGCCCATCAATCCACATTGAGTGTGCGCGATGGATCCAGGAGTTTATATTTTGGTTACTGTAACCCGTGGACGCTCGCAATACTTGACCAACAATGAACAGTGTTTTGTCTATTCGCCCAGTAATTCCATTTACTCAGTGCCTGATGCTTGCACACACTACAGCTTCCGGGCAGAATACCTGGCATTGTTGTCGTATCCAACAAGATGCTCTCGGTAAAGCGTCTACACAGAGACTATCGAAATTTGAAATGCTAAAACCTCGCATTATTTAAAAAGCAACTTAGATGGCATTTCCGCTAATTTCCTTAAACATTTTTGAAGGACAACGGGGTATTAAATAATTGAAATAGTCTCAAATGCTTGTAGTGTTTCAGAGAACATACCTTTCGCCTGATTGGTTTAGTAGGACTGACGTCTTGCAACATTTGCAAAGATCCCGTCACTGTGGTAGTGACTGTAGGCTCCGTTATAGACGTGGCTTTAGCTCTGAAAGTAGTACCAAAGTTAAGTTTATAATAGATTTTTCGGATGTTAAAAGCGATAGTTTAAAAACAAAGAGTGTACAACATAAATTACGAGTATATTTCTTTACAAGACACGGTAAGATTCAGAGACAAAACCAATATAAATTGGCCATGCGCGATGTGACCTCGCACAGAGCAGTCTTCAGAAGTCCATAAGGATTAGAATGACTAGTGGTCAGATCCAAAACTAATTCAACATTTTCACATTTCAAATTTAATGTAGTTAGCAATATAGAAAATAAACTATAGGGCTTTTTGAAACAAAGTTCCTTATCACACGGCACGGTAAGATTTTTCCGTCACGACCCTTTCTTTAGTGTAGACGATTATCCATCCATGCTCTCAGACGTTAGTAATTCATTCATTAGTATTTGTTAATCAATAATAGAATACGTTTATCAATAATAATATACTACAATAGGAGCTTCATTTCAATCGAGTGTTTCACGACACTCGCGCATTTTTTTTGAGGTTTATAAATCAATTACATAAAATCTAGTAAAACCTGACTAGCCGTAATATTTTTTATATATTAATACGTGAAGCAAAAACTTTGTACCCCTTTTTACGGAAATTGCGCGGACGGAGGATTATGAAATTTCACACACTTTTAGTTAATATAGAGGAGTGCAGAATGCTATTTTTTTTAAATAATGCATAAAAAATATACTTATTATTAATGAACTATGGTCGAACCTTAAAGCCTTACTAGCCGTGATATTTTTTATTGTAATTACATCATAATATTTGATTTATATAATTTACAACTATTAGAAAGCATTTCAGGTTTCTAAAAAAGTGGTTTAGCCAGTGTTGTTTGTTTACTATTTTATATCTTAAAACGCAATTTTTCATTACGACTAACCTAGTCTCTAATTAGGGGCGGACAGACAAACAAATATACTTAGCGAAACTATAAGGGTTCCTTGTGGACTATAGAAAAAGGGTGTGAAAAACTGACACATCTCTTGTCTACCATAATTTCGATGGTCTAAAACCAAAACTCACAGAATTTTGACAAACGAAAGTTTCGTCTCCGAATCTTACAAAGAGAAATGTATGTCATTGATACGATTTACGTGTTGCATTTTGTATCTTATATCAATGACATAAGGACAGTCTTCGTGAAATGCGCGAACTATACATTGTAGCTAATATCAAATGCGGAAAAATGACTGTATATTGTAGGAAGAATCAATGGTTAGTATTCTCTGAAACGTTTATAACAGAGTAGGTGCTAGTATTGAAACACGTGGTGAGAACATTAAAGTAAGGTTTTAGAAAAATCTAGTGATACCAAAACTATTTAACTACATAGCGTTGTCACACTTCTTACGTAAGAAAAAAAAACAAGGTGCGACACAACACTATGTCGGAGTAATTGTTATTTTCTGGGAGATAACTACTTCTTCTAGTTTAATATCATTAGAATTTACTATAAAATTAAATAAAACAATAATTACCTCAAACAATAGGCTCTGTGAGAGTTGAAAGGTTTTGATAAGTAAAATAACACTCATTATAAATATTAAATGTATTTAAAAATAAAATAAAATTAATACAATATCAAGCATTAATACTGACTACGGAAAAGAAAAGATAAAATGCACTTCAACTACACACCGATCCAGGCATACTTTTGTCAAATTAACTGAAAACAAACAATAAAAAATAAAATTATAATCTAATAAAATCACTACAATTCGTAAAACTAATTATTATATTTAATAAACTTTTCTTCTAGTAAACAATTTCACTGGCTGGCATTTTCGCCAGTGAATGCTAACATAAAAAGATCATGCCATTATACTGGTAAATGACAGTACCAGTAAAATTGAATGCCAGTGACTGCAAATACAAATAGATCATGTAATTTTACAGGCAAGTAGCTGTGCCAGTGACTGCTCATTCAAAAATGCCATGCCATTATACTGGCAAATTACAGTACCAGTAAAATTGAATGGCAGTGACTGCTAACACAAATAGAACCCGTCATTTAACTGGCAAACGGCTGTGCCAGTGACTGCTCATTCAAAAATGACATGTCATTATACTGGTAAATTACAGTACTAGTAAATTTAAATACCTGTGGCTGCTAATACAAATGTACTCTGTCATTTAACTGGCAAATGGCTGTGCCGGTGGCTGCTCACTCAAAAATGCCATGCCATTACATTGGCAAACGACAGTACTAGTAAAATTGAATGCCAGTGACTGCTAATACAAATATACTCTGTCATTTAACTGGCAAATGACTGTGCCAGTGGCTGATCACTCAAAAATGCCATGCCATTATTCGGGCAAATTACAGTTCCAGTAAAATTCCATGACAGCTTTAAATAATTAAAATGCCATTTCACTGGCAAACTGCATTGAAAGTGGCATATCTATGATACGTCTACGAGTGTAATTTTAACCGTGCTGTACCTACGTTACACATTATATCACGTAACAAAGTTCTTACCTAAAAGGAGGTATTTCAGGGATCTTCCCGATAGAAATTTTCTTTTTATCTTTGTCATTCAGCTTGTCATTCTGCTTGGGAGTAGTCGGTGTGACGGTGCGAGGGGTATTGATTCGAGTGGTGCGGACGTCATCTTGACTCGAGTGTTCTGACTGGATGGCAATTTTATTAATCAGAGATAAGCCAATCAGACTTAAAAAGATTGGTACGGAAGAGAAGACAAACATATTATAATGGTGCTGATGCTGTTGTTTTGCCGGAGTTACTAAAACTTCGTAAAATACGAACAATCTTATTTTGTAAGTCAAAATTAGAGAAACTGTTTTTTAAATAAGTTAAAATTAACATTTTGTTATTTTACTTAATTAATATTCAGTAAATTTTTTTCATCTAGAAATTTATTACAGGACGTCTAAAATGAGATAAAACACACATCAATAATACATCAATCTCGCGCAAATTTTCGGCACAACAACAGACTAAACAAAATGTATTATCAGTCTCGTTCTTGTATTGTTAACCAAAAGCTGTATTTTTATGGTCAATATTTTATTCAGCGTATCTAACTGAATAAACTCTAATCTAGATGCACTTGAATACTTTGCATCTAATATAGATGATAGATACAATGGCCTCAATTCAGTTTCGCTAGAGTAACTAACATTTCGTAAAACAAAAACGATATTTTGTTCGCATTAAAGTCTGAATTAGAATAAAATTTTTAGTGACACTTAAATTAACGTATAACTGGCGTGTTTTAGCTCAATTTAGTCATCATGTAAAGAGGTGTTGATTAAAACTACGGTTATTTACCGCAGTTTCTATCGACAACTCTTTACATTATTTTCAATAAAGGAATTAATTGGAATAAAAATTATAGCAATAAAACAAAAAATAATTTTAACATATTTTAGAATTGTGATTTAAAATGGGTACTCTAATTTGAACTTTATTGGTAGCAAAATAAGGTCGTCCATATTTTAGATAATTTTAGCTAGTCCGGCGAAACAACAGAATTGCCAGCAGTGTCAAACGAATTATTTGTTTACTAACAAAACACCTCGTACCACCAATAGCGCCTCGGAAACTTTTTAGATAAATATAAATAGCTATAACACATACCAATAGCGGCGCGTGTGCATTTTTGATAGCCTCCCGCCGTTGGAACTCTACTTTAGCCATTTCTGTGGCTAGCCACGCTGGTATCTCGGGTATTGCTAGCCGCAATGCTAGCACTACAACTAGGATAACGTGCTGAAACAATTATAAGTCAATCATTCGTATCTTTATCCTACCGACTACGCCAAGTTAACTACTTGGCGCAGTCGGAGGGATAACAAAAATAATCAAAAGCACACGTTTGGTAAGAAGTATTATATCTCACCTCTAGAGCAACAATTACTAGTATCGTCTGCGCCGGCGTTGCCTCAGGTAACAGTCTATGCACAGGTCCAGAAAGGCCTATTAGGGCACAGTTTACGAGAACTGCTACTGCTACCATTGTTTCCATTGCATGCTGCGGGCAAGAATATACATTTAATCAAATTGCCAAATTTCAATAGTTTCACATACTTTTCCCAAACAGTGCAACAATAAACTTACTTAACCATGTCATTTAGATTTTGAAATTTAATTTATTTGTTTTATTATAGTTAATAGGATCTGGGTATTGTGTTGTGCTGCCATTGTACTTGTATGTACGAATATGATATGAGTAGGGTATGAGAAAGTGAGGTTTTAGGACTACCTATCAGTACTATTGTAGTAACAAGCAGCTTTAGAGCTGATGCGTGTAGTGTATCACATTCTTGTCAGTGCTCTTCTTATGCTTGTCCAATCTGTTTTGAAAACAGTTCGCTGCATCAATGATCGTTTATTTATTATTCACTAGCTGTTGCGCGCAGCTTCACGCGCGTGATACCTTCACAAAGAACAGGCATAATGTCCTGTCTGTTTGCTTGTTACTTTCTCACGGCTAAACGGCAAGAACGGATCTTATTTGATTATATCTTGGTGACGGATATAGGCTACTTTTTATGTAGGTACCACGAATACGAAGTCGCAGGCAGCAGCTAGTATTTTTATAAAAGTGATATACCTGCCAACTACCGATGCTCTTGACCCTTTCCCCAAAAGGCCTCTGCGCCACATGACACAGTTTAAACGCATCAGCCCTCACTTCCAAAGCATTGTTCAGTAACGCACACACCGCAGCCAATGGGAATGCGGACGAGAAGAGCACCACGTGACCGAGCTGTGTCAGCATTTCAAGGTATTCCGCGAAGGTACCATCGTACTGGAACAAATACAATGTTATTGTTGAAAATTAAGGAGTTAACGAGCGATGTTTAGCAAATATATTTTAGCGTACACATAACACACACTAGATTTGGCAAATATAAAAAAAATTTATACGAAACGAACGTACTTTTTGATGGTTTATTTTACTAACAACAATTTTGTTTTTTAAAACATCTAAAACAAATTACTATATCATATTCAGACTAAAGCGCGTATACACAATACCTCTGCTAAGTTGGACTGGAGTTGGGTATTTTGAAGAATCCAGGTAATGCAATATAAGAGAAGCAACAGGATACCAAATTACTAATAGACTAGACCGTGGATGTTGCTCGCATAAACTAGAAAAGAGCTGATGATTTTTAAATGATTGCACAGATTTTCTTCAATTATAGCTAATAATATGCTGTATCAAGTGGGCCTTCAAAAAATCTGATCAAAATTCATCCGTTTGGGTGCTATGCTTATACCTATGCCGATACACACGTCAAACTTATAACACTTTGGCAGTAAATTGCTTCCTTTGCCTGAGGTAGCCTCAAACTCGAATGAAAATGAACAGAACAATAAATAGAAGTTATTTGTGTCACAAAAACCAAAGTAATAAATAAATAATAAATATTGGTGGAAAATGCACACACCATCTTGCCCCAAATCAGTGTTTTATAGTAACCAGAAGACCGATAGAATATTTCTATATATCTACTAATATATTTACTTATTTTTACATTCAATTTATTTTTATGTGCAGCTTCTACTGGAAGCTGTAAATGTACTAACCTTGAAAAGCTGCGATTCTAACTCCGCTTGATGTATAACCTTCTGCCCGACAACTGGCGAGTCTAAGTCCCGTCGGTCGTCTTTATCGGAACTGCCATGCACTAGACTGTTCTCAGGAGGATCGCCCGATGAGCTGGTTCGTTTGTCGAACAGCTCGTTCAGTTGAGCTGAAGTTGGTGCTGAAATAACATAAATATCAATATACGGATGCTGAATATACCCTTAAGTTCTTTAGACCAGGTTTGACTCAGTTGACCACTGTTAAAAACCACTGACCATTGTTGTCAAAGTTAGCACTGACGTTAACACTTACATAACGCTATAACTAACTAGCTGCCCACGGCTTCGTGCGCATGGTACCTATACCCATATAATAAGTAGTCCCAAAATATAATATCTCTCTGTACCAAATTTTATCAAGATCCGTTCAGACAAACCACACTGAGACACTTTCGAACTTTCGCGATCAATTCATATTGTTTTAGTAGCTCGCGTATTTAGTTTTTTTCCAGACATTTTTATTTTGCAACAACGTTCAATTAAATGGTAATACACGATCAATACGCGTAAAAAACAAATAGGATATTATTAGGACTAAGTTTGCCGAATTTGGGCGATTCACTGCACGTTCTATCGATGTAGTTATTGTCGCTAATTTAAAAAGTAACGATTACGATTAAAAAGTGTTTAGATAAAAATTTACATAAGTTACAAAATTACCTTAACTTAATGTTTCGTGTTCATTTTATACTAGCACGAATCATGGCTAGATTTGTCTGTATTGTAAGAATATACATACTCACTTTTATTAGGGCTTAACGCGCCAAAAACGTCAACGCATATCCTCGCTAATCTGAGATTTTCGATCAAGTATGGCACCGCCGATTCCTTCAAGTTCCCAATCACTTGCCTAGTAATAAGCAACACAGCTAGTTGCTGAAACAATACAAAATACTTTCATGTAGTGTCTTTAGTAGACATCTAGTGTATAAGACATCATAGATAATTGATTCAGATGTGACTTTGCGGAAATCCATTACAAAACATTAAATAGATGGACAAATATTTAGTACTATTCCGCCAATCTACTTCCAAAGAGTTAGACACGGTGCAGACGCATGCAGCTCCCTCCCGCCCACAATTGAAAAGCCATGCAAAGCGTTAGTAAAGGCAAGCTCGCACAATCCACACACGCAACCTCTAAAAGGGATTCGACACGTGTTTCGCCCCTCCACGAAGCATCCTCAGGAACACTTACTCACTCCGCACCCCGACGAAAAAACACTCTGCTCTGCAGACTTGTTGCTTCGACAAACGTCTCACCTGACGTTTGTCGAGGTTACATGTGTGGATTGTGTGTGCTTGCCTTTTACTAACGCTTTGCATGGCTTTTCAATTGCGGGCGGGAGGGAGGTGCATGCGTCTGCATCGTGTCAACTCTTTGGGAATAGATTGGCGGAATAGTACTAAATATTTATCCATCTATTTAATGTTTATGATAAGACTTCATGTAAGGAGGTGTTGATTAAAACTGCGGATAATCCTAGGACAATAATTCGCTAGGACCAGGACGATTTTCTTGTCAGTTCTTCTCGGACTTGGGTTAGGAGGATCAAGATCAAGTTACCAGAGATTTGAGATGTCTACTAAAATCTAAGCACCTTTATTTTGTATAAAATTGCATTTTACGGATAGAGATATTTTGTCTCTGTTGACTATACATAACCGGTATGTCTCGATCCTCGCGTTCCTCTGAAACACTCCTAAACGCGCCACCTTTACACACCTCATACTATGCTAATTTATTTTAGGTACAGGCTGTTCAACTATGGAACGCATTGACAGATGCTATATAATAATAATAATAATAATAATAATCCCGGACATTTCACACAGCATCATCTGGCCCCAAAGTAAGCAGAGCTTGTGTTATGGGTACCACATGATTGATACACTACTTATATACTTTTTTTTTTTTGTAAATACATACTTATTATACATAGAAACACCCTGACCCGAGACAAATAGTTGCAGATCATACAAACATTTGTCCCGCGGCGGGAATCGAACCCGCAACCTTCTGCGTCTCAGCCGGATCTCAGCCCACTGCGCCACAGAGGTCGTCAAATCATATAGACGCGCCAAATCACATGCAATTTTGAAATATATGGTCAGGGAACACTATTTCTGCCTTCCTAATTTAGACAACCGTAACTACTAAAAGTATAGTTTCGAGATAATCGCGCCTAAAGTTTTTTTTCTTAAAAACGCGTAGTAAGTAGTAATAATAAAATACGGTATTAATTTCAAGGAAAGCCATGAAAAAAATCGCAGTTACGGCGCTCATGACTAAATAACTTCATTGATGTAGGTTTAATCAAAAATACGTAATAACATTATACATCTGATCACGCTAATTCCGAGTCTATCGATAACTCATTTTTGATAAAAACCCTACTACTTAGGGTTTTCTAAATTAGGAGGGCAGATTTCTCCTGTCGTGAACTGTAGCTTTATACTTAATGTAATTTTATATTTAGTTATGATTATGAATGTATTTGTTAATTTATTAGATATTTTAGGGTTGTATTTAATATTTCTAAGTACTTATTTTTGTAATAGGTCCAACGTGTATCTCTTTTTCATACACCGTAAATATGTAGTAAATACTAATTTCATCATAAACCACTTATTATTATCACACTATTTTTATTTCTATCCATCCCAAGGACGTCTGGTAGAGATCGCTACATAGCGGTAAGACCCATTGTATTACCTATAGCGAAACATTCTTCCTTATTTTATTAGTTTAATGTATTTGGAGTGGAGTGAAATAAAGTATTTTGGTACCTATATCATTATACATAATGTATGTTAGATGAAACCGTTAACTTACCTCCTTCAACTTATCCATGTCCTGAAGATAGAACGCTATGAAGAACAAACTCATGAAGGAGTTGACAAACTGAAACTGAAATAAACAACAGATTAATGACAAGTTTTTACAATTTTACTATGACTGCTACATCTAAAGCGCTTCTAAAGCATTGGTCAAGAATATAGCATTGAGAAAATAATGATTCACACAATGAATTGATACGTATAAAGTTGAATTTACAACGACAACTTGAAGAAAAGTCATCAGTAAATTTCTAGAGGCAGCTTTTACTGCAAGGACGCCGCTTTTATTTCTATGTGCCTTTCGAAGCATGGAAGCGCTCAGTTGTCAGCCACTAGAGGTCACACGGATATATTAACCGCTGAAAGTTACTGACCAATCAACTGAATACTGGAAAAGTTGTTTTCTTTGGCCTTTGGCTTCTTTGGCCTAAAACGGTAACAGTCATGACTCGGGTGTCCTAGTGTTGAGATTGGAAATAATTTGTTCATATCACACATAATACTGTCGGGCAAAATATATTCGGCGAAGCTTCAAATATTAGTTTAGTTTACAAAATATTTAGCATTTTTCAATATACCTACTTACTACTATTTTAATAATTTGTTTATTTAAATGTTTAAAGTTAAAGGTAGGTACTGTGCGAATGGACATGTTAAAATCATGCTATAGTTAAGTTTTATAATTGCTAGCATGCAAGCGAAGTTTTGGCGTGCAAGTGGTGATTTTTTTCACTTTTCGTATTATTTAGTCATACAATGTAAGTATTTTATATAAGCAAAGATTCACGTATCTATTTTGTGATACTGAACTAGGTCACGTGTAAAGATCATGAATATATTGTGTTTCTTTGTTGTTACGTTCCCGACCTTTGTAAGTTTATTGTATGGTAAGCAAAGCGTGATATTATTACGAGCTTAGCTTTAGCGTTATTTCTTTTTAAATACAAACCAACGCAATTTTCACAATCAGGTGATTCTCATACTTTGTCTCCAATCTGTAGTTTTCTGTTGTTGAAAAGAATTTTGTATTTCAGTGTTATATTTTTATGTTTATTTTGTAGTCCAGTCCATTTGGTAAGCAGAAAAGAGACAAAAAATATGCTCTATAGTCTTGTAAAACTACAAGTGTTTCTAAATTATTCTATGAATGCCTATTTCATTACTACTAAAAATATACTGTCTAATTAAATTTTGAATAATAACTTTTGAACGAGGATATCTAAAAGGTATTTTTAAGGGATATCTAAAGTGTCATGCATATCTTAATTAACTAAATAGCCTTTTAATTAAGGCTAAACTGATCACTTTTTAATTTCAACGTTTAAGTGTTAATACTAGAAAAATACACACGCAAACATCACAGGTAGTGATCTAAGGAGTCGGGCCGATGATTCTCAATGTACATTATAAAAACTACAGCGAGGAACACACCATCATTTTACCAAATATTTACAATCATCAATCAGTATGCTCGTACTTTATTAATAAACTACCACAGTTCCGAATGGTCAGTCAAAAGACAGAGTAAAAACTGACCAATTGCTTGATCTACAAGGTGGAGCTACGAATACAATTGCGACATTAACCCCTCACGTGCCGAAGTAGCGATATCGTGTCAAGAACAATAGACAGAAAATACAACAATAGACAAACGATTGTCTAATTTTAGTGTTTTTCTATAATATGTATGTATTTACAAAAAAAAGTAAATAAGTAATATATCAGTCATGCATGTGGTACCCGTAACGTAAGCTCTACTTACTTTAGGACTTGATGATGTTGTGTGATATGTATTATTTATAATAAGTGGCTTGTACTTTCGTGTCTTCAAATTTAATATATTTTTATTTAACTTATAAATAATATTATCTAATGCAAGTTGACAAAGATATTGCAACTTGCATGCCAATGTGCCAAAATATCGGGAAGCAGTAAAAGTCAAATATCATGGTAAATATCATGTACCGAAAATTATGTTCAAAATCATGTTTCAAGTTTAAAAAGTTACACAGTTAAGTCGTAAAGAGCTCACGTAAAAGATGATTTAATATTTGTTGCAAAATGTATACGATAAAATAATGATAATATGTAACATTAATTAAAAAATCTAAATTTATATTATTAGATTGTTTTTTATAACTACCGATAAGTAGTTCTATCCGTGTGTTTATTTAATGTCGTTATTGTAGCTCCACGTTATTATGGCTATCATTTACTTGAATCGATTTAAAGTGGGTCAGGATCGTTCATGCTGCCATTATTGAGTAACCAAAGGTAATATACATTGTAGGGATCGCAGCGCAGCCTAACTCAGCAAAATATAAACAATGCTTTACGTCCTGCGAGCTCGATACCTCAGTCCACTCCCGGTAAGCATACGATTTGTACGTGTAACTACTGAGTACAGAATAGACAATGAGTGATTAACAAACTAACGTATTTCATTTATAGAAATAATATACCAATGTTAGATAACCTTCTAAATAGATAATACCTAGTAAATCTACAGTGATATATCATATGTAAAAAATACTTTTACATTGGTGACCCCGGCGTGATCGCGCTGCGATCCCTACATACATTATCTGTAGGATTTTGACACAATTTATTGAACTTTTATAATCTGCATATTGGGTCAAAGTAAAGTCGACAGATAACATGCGATATTTTTTATCCAGACCTAAAACGTTCCGAAAAACATTTGAAAACAGAATCATTGGCCCATATTAACTCAAAACAAACAAAAAAACTGTTATTAAAATGTGGGTTATTTATCATGATTTGGGAGTTTAAGATTACCCGATATTCAGGCAGAATTCCGTTCATAGCGCATGCAACAATGCTATACTTTACCAAATCATGGTATATAACCTCTTTTTAGTCAAAATTATGTTTATAAGAGACAGTTTCAAATAGTGAAACCTGTATTTAAATTCATACCTCTATCGTTTAGCCATCTAGCAATTCTCGCATATGCCTCCTCTTCTATGGCTATGATAATTGCCAGTAGCGCTCGGGGTATCCATGTGAAATATATTATGTTTGTTTCCCACCAATCCTGAAATCATTCTTGTCAGGTATTTAAAAATTCACACTGATTCAATATATTTTAGAATCCTACCGGCTGCGCCAACTTTTCTAAAACAGTTTTATTTTTATATAAATGACGACCTCTGTGGCGCAGTGGGCCATTGCCTAGCTGAGATGCAGAAGTACTCGTATCTAATGTATAAGAGCGAACGAGATGGATATATCTCTCTATTACAAGCAAACATTTTAGCTCGTTCCAGCTCGTTCTCGAACGTTCGAGTAGCGCCTAGATTTTACGCAACGTACTCGCTCGCATATAAGAGCGACGGTAATGTACGGATTCAGTCAATCTATTCTCGGCTTAACTAATGACACAAGTGCGATAGTTTTGAAGTGTTATCAGTTGTGTTGTTGTGTTGTGACATTTATTGTGTTCTATTTGGAAGTATATTAGTAGAATCCAGAAAGTAGACGTGGGTAGTGAGAGGTCTTTGGGATCAATTATTGATATAGGGGTACCTCAGGGATCGATACTACCCTTTTTTATTACTAGTATACGTTAATGATTTACCTTTTTTTGTAAAAAATATTTGTGATATAGTTTTATTTGCAGACGATACGTCTTTAACTTTTAAAGTTGATAAGGGTAAAACCAGTATATGCGATAACGTAAATGAATCCTTATCGTTAGTTCTTAACTGGTTCACTGTAAATAATCTTTTGCTTAATTCCAAAAAAACTAAGTGAATATGTTATGCATAGCCCGTCCAACATTGAAATAAATGGAGAGGCAATGAATTTTGTAAATTCCACGATATTCCTAGGTCTTAATATTGATGCAAAACTACAGTGGGGACCACAAATTGAAACGCTTGCTGGTAGGCTTAATTCCGCTGCATATGCAGTTCGTGCGATACGGTGGCTTACTGATGAAGCTACAGCTAGACTAGTTTATTCCAGTTACTTCCATAGTGTTATGTCATACGGCATCATTCTCTGGGGAAAGCAGCTGATATTGGTAAAATATTTGTAATTCAAAAAAGGGCAATACGTGCCATTTATAAAATGAAACCACGAGAATCTTTGAGAGAAATATTCAAAGAAATTAATATTCTCACAATAGCTTCACAATATATATATGAAAATGTGTTATACACACATAAAAATAGAGATGGGATTCAGCAAAATAGTGACCTCCATAAAATCAACACTAGGAATAAACATAAATTATACATGCCTAGGTTTCGACTAGAAAAAGTTATTAGGTCATTTATGGGGAACACGGTGCGTTTCTATAATAAGCTTCCTGAAAATGCTACTAAACTACCTATTAAGAAATTTTAAGCATACATTAAAGGTAGTCTTTTGAAGAAAGCTTATTATAATATAAATGACTATATTATTGATAAGAATGCATGGCCTCATGTCGCTCTGCCGTCAGACAGTTAACCGACACACTTGAAATGTATAAACTCTCTTGTATTAGTATTTCGTAGTTAAGGTAGTTATAAGATGGATCATATAAAAAGCGCTAGGATCAAGACGAGTTTCTTGCCAATTCTTCTCGAGCTTGGGTTAGGATGAATTGGCACCTAAATTCACCTAGTATGTAAGACGTTTCAAAGTGATCCTTGTGATTGTATTGAATAAATCATCTTTTGACTTGACTTGACTTGAATCAGTGGATTAAGTTCAGTGTGTTGTAACTTTGAAATTAAAGTAATAATTTGGTAAAATCGAGCGGTTTCATTATTTATCTATACCCGTCTCGTAACTATATGTATAATATGTATGTATTTACAAAAAAATATAAGTAGTTTATAAGACATGTGGTACCGATAACACAAGCTCAGATAACTTTGGGGCCAGATGATGCTGTGTGATATGTCCAGCATTATTTATCATTATAAATGAGTTTTATTTACAAGAATTAACATATCGTTCGACAGTGACATTGTTGAAGAGTCTTACCTGAGCACGTAAGAAAGCGAACGTAGCCACAGAAGCAACAGATAGGCAGAACAACGTGAGCGGGAAAGAGACACAATGGCGCCAAACGCGTCGACGCCACGCATTGTAATGGGGCTCGGGACGTCCAGTCACTTCACTTGTACCCATTTCACCCTAAATTAAAATTTTTAATAATTAGCGGCACTTACGGAATTTTCAACTTTATTTGTAACATAATATGGGTGAATATGCGCAAATGCAATCTCAGAAATTAAGTTCAAATTCCTAAAGCTGTATTAGGTGTATTCGTAGTCACTCTCTAGTATTACGTTTTCGTAGTTAGGATAGTTATAAAATGGATCATGTAAAAAATCGCTAGGACCACCAGGACGAGTTTCTGCCAATTCTTCTCAGTGGGTATGTAAGACGTTTCAAAGTGATCCTTGTGATTCTATTGAATAAGGTATCTTTTGACTTTGACTTTGATGCTATTTACATGAAAGATTTAAATTTTTCTTCGATTACCTGAAACAAAGGTCTTGGCTCCACCAGCAACTCATCTCTCTGATCTAGGGTTCCCCATTTATAAGCTAAAGCATTTGAGTATCTGTAATACAAACTTTTAATAAACACAAAAAACATTGAACTATCCTGTTTCTTACACTATATACTAATATTGAAATGATTAGATTTTTGTATGTTTATTTGTAATAGATAAATTAAAAAATACTTAACCGGTTTAAAAAAACCTATAGAACCTACAGAAAGCTTTATTATCAGCGAGTAACATGGACTGTAGGTATTTTTATTAAAAAAAAAAGCTCACTAAATTGCAATAATTTAACTCAAGGTATCAAAAACTTCTCTATTAAAGTTATTATTTGGCGTGCGCTGCGAAAAGTACTGATAATACAAAAAAATACATCAAATAAATACCCACAAAAGAGTTCGTGAGGCAATGTCTAATTATTATAGTTGTCATAATACCGCTTTTTATTCTAATTTATTAATCATAACACCGGTGGAATCGAAAGATGAAAACATTCGTATCTTATCCAACTAAACAGTTTCATAATTAAGGTTGATTATTACATGTACATTAAAACTCATTAAAAGTGACAGTTTACCTTTTCCAAGTCTCAAGATAAACACACGCCCACAAAACGTTGAACAGTGAGAAAAGCACATAAGCAATGTCCTTCCAGTTTTCGTTCGCCGTTCCAAGCCAAATCTGAATGAAACATAAATACATATTTAGTTTGGGGCTAGATGGTGTTGTTTTTTCAAAATTATTTGTCCATTCCTATTGTCTGTGTCATTGGGACCATAATTATTGTCCACCATTATTTGTTTAGTTATATATAATGTCAAACACAAACATAACATTCTTTTGAAAGAAATATCGCGTGAAATCGTTACACCCACTCGTAAATATCCCTTATGGTACAAACAGCCTCTCATAAAATTGCTCAGGGAAAAACAAACTTTCACAAAAAATTTAAAATATATGGCAACGCATATGATCGTGACTCATTTGTTATCTTACGAGACAGAGCCCGCGCTATGGAATCAGATATGTACAATACCTACATCGATAAAGTCGAAACATTTATAAAAAAAACCCTCGTGCATTCTGGGCTTATGTGAAGAGTAATAATCAACCTAATGCTTATCCGTCTGTAATGAAACTTGGTACGGTCTCGTCGGACCAAGGTGATGTGATATGTAACATGTTTGCAGAATATTTTCACTCAACCTTTCTTGATAGTTCACAAAACCAAACTCAATCTAACGCAGATGTTTCTCCTCATTACGTATCTTGCGGAGACATTTGCAATGTTGAGGTACTTGAGGAGGAAGTTTTTCGTTTGTTTAAATCCCTTAGCCTCAATAAATCGGCGGGTCCAGACAATGTTCCTGCGCTTTTTATTGTTAAGTGTGCTAAAAGTCTTGTTTGCCCACTCTCCATACTGTTTCGTCGATCTTTAACTGAAGGTGTGGTGCCTGTTATATGGAAATCGGCTTACGTTACCCCCGTATCCACAAAAAAAGGCACTAAGAACGTTGTGGAAAACTATAGACCAATTTCTAAACTATGTATATTTGCCAAGGTTTTAGAAAAAATTGTTTACTCTCAACTCTATCCCGCAATGAAACAGAACCTCATGCCACAGCAGCACGGTTTCCACAGAGGCCGATCTACCATATCGAATCTTCTGCTTTGTTCAGAGTACCTAACCAGCATCATGTCTGAACCATCACAAGTTGACATCATATACACCGACTATAGTAAGTGTTTTGATCGTATTGACCACCTCATCTTATTAAAAAAGCTCCAAGAAATGCGAATTCAAGGCAACCTCTTCAGATGGTTCACTTCTTATGTTGACAATAGGTGCCAAACGGTCGCATTGAATGCATACTCATCTTCGTCCATGTATATTCCCTCGGGAGTTCCTCAGGGCTCCTTATTAGGTCCCCTGCTTTTTACGTTGTTCGTAAATGATATCTCTTCCTGCTTTCATCACTCTAAAATACTTCTATATGCTGATGACATGAAAATTCTATCTCAGATAAAGTCTGTTAGTGAAGCACACCTTTTGCAGGCTGACCTCCTCAGATTTCAAACCTATTGTACACAAAATAAGTTGGACTTAAATGTCTCTAAGTGTTACATTTGCTCGTACACGCGTAAACAGACAATAATTAAATTTGATTATGCTCTGCATAGTACACTATTAACAAGACTCGATACCATCCCAGATCTAGGCATAGTCTTTGACAGTAAGCTCATCTTCAAAGACCATATTGACAATATTGTATCTAAGGCGTCCCGTGCACTTGGTTTCGTTTTCCGAATGTCCTCTGAATTCAATAGTATAAAAACATTTAAAATCCTGTACTGCGCATACGTTCGTAGTCACCTTTAATACGCTTCTCAGGTTTGGAACCCATGCTACGACATCTATATTACTAGGTTAGAGGGTATTCAAAAAAGATTTTTACGCTATTTACAGTTTCGAGCCAATACCTACCTTCCTGACTATAAGACAAGATGTCGCAAATTTCATTTCCTCCCCCTTTTTGAACGTAGATGAATCTCCGATTTGGGTCCATCTGACAAAACCTACTTAGCAAAATGACTAGCTAGCAATACATCAACACTTCATCTTCTCTTCATAGCATTTGAACTACATCGCTAAATTGACTTGGTAGCAAAAAGACTACTTTTTCAAAACAGGTACAGTCATTTACAAAAAGTTGAAATCCTAATCATGTCGTGTTTACTAAATACTGAAATTTTAAGACTTGTTAGAATGAGCAGTGGTTATGGTTTAAATATCATATATATTATAATGTTGCATCCTGATTCGGTTTCTGAAAAGTACTAGGGTTACAGAAGTTTCAAAAAGGTAATTATTAGCTTTCCTTTATGTACGCTAAACTAAATATAATTTCAAGTAAGTATATAGACATTAACTATTACCTCTTAGAAAATCATGTTGCTAACTAGTACTTTTTGAACAAAAAATACGAAATCGGCTACAACGGTGTTAATACTTCATGGTTTCAAACTTCGTAGTTTGAAAACAAGACTGGTCAATTATAAATTAAGAAGGAAGCTGTCATGTTGAAGTATGCTTGAAAGATAACATCGAATATTGTTTCATTGTTATTGATTCATTTGGTTGTAATAGAAGCGTAAGCAGTGAAAGCCAAGAAAATGCCGGATAACCTTAAATTTATTACAAATCAAAAAGGAAAACAAGCACTTCTTCATAACAGCCATAGATATAATTTTGCTAAAAACAATAAAAATGGAAGCTTGTGGAGGTGCGTAAATAAAGGTGAATGTTCCGCTTCAGTGACTTTAAATGACACTAAAGATAAGATAGTACGAAAAAGTTCTCACTGTTGTGCACCTCATCCAGACGACAATAAGAGAGCGTTGATGATGGATTTGTGCCGTCAAGAAGTTTGTAGTAAAATGGAACCGGTTAAGAAAATATTTGAAAGACATGTTCTCATACAGTCGTCTCAATAATGCCATCTTACTCGGAAGTGAAAGATAACCTATATAGAGCCCGGAAGAAAACTTTGAATGTGAAAAGAACGGAATTCAAGAAAATACAAGAAGTAGTCATACCCAAAATTATGGCGTCTGATTTTTTGGTAGCAGATGATGGCGGAGATGACAAAATATTGTTGTTTTGCTCCAAGATAGCCAAAAAAACTTTGAAAGTATTACGTAATCAATATTTCTTCGGCGACGGAACCTTTAAAAGGTGTCCGAAACCATTTTTTCAATTTTTTTCGATACATGTGGATTTGAATAGTTCTAGTGAGTACACTAATATATTGCCCGTTATATACGCCTTGCTCCCTAACAAGACGGAAGTCACGTACATAAGGCTTTTTACACTCATACGAGATGTACTCAATATTGATATTCGCAATTTCAAATGCGACTATGAAGCAGGTCTTATGAACGCCTTTAAAGCAGTGTTTCCAAGGGCAGTTGTTACGGGCTGTTTTTACCACTACAATCGAGCAGTTTGGAAAAAGGGCCGCGAACTTAAGGTTAAAAATGAAATTATTAGACATACAGCAAATTTGCCTTTATTGCCAATTAAATATATAGACGCTGGCTGGAGAGCAATAATGAATCGAGCTCCAAAAACCGCACGTAATGACAAGTTCATTAAATACTTCAAACGGCAATGGGAAAAATCATTTTCACTCATTTGTTGTGCTACTGAAAGGCATAGAACGAACAATGGCATGGAGAGCTGGCACAGACGCCTTAACGTCCGGATCCCACATAAGGCCACGTTGCTTTTATTTTTGTATATCCTGCGAAAAGAAGCACGCTTGAAAGATATTGCTATCAAGCAGCACTATTTTAACAAATCACGACGGTTGCGTCGCCACATACAATTTGATAAAATGCTCAAAAATGAAATTACATCACTGAAACATGGACACATCAATGAGATGCAGTTCTTAGAAAACATTTTTGAAATTAAAAAGCAAATTCTTCATCAGAACCATTAGAAACATATTTTTTTAAATTTTAGTAAGCCGATTAATTTTTTTTTTATTTAAGGGTAAAAACGACTCTTTCAATGAGGGGTTTAAAACTAATGTTTAAGTATAATTCTTAGTGTAATTTTTATGTTATAAAAACAAGAATAATCTTTTCTTTTTGTTGGTTATTAAACATATTTTTTCTAAATAAAATGTTTTTGTTACTAACAGTACTTTTGAAAAAGTAGTCTTTTTGCTACCAAGTCAGTTTAGCGATGTCGTTCAAATGCTATGAAGAGAAGATGAGGTGCTGACGTATTGCTAGCTAGTCATTTTGCTAAGTAGGTTTTGTCAGATGGACCCTCCGATTTGTCATACCTCATGGGCATAGCGAATGGTACAGTTGACTGTCCGGAGTTGCTAGAACTATTGGAACTGCGCACTGTGATTGGGTTAAGAAATCCTATAACTCTACACGTTCAGCATGCCAAAACGAATTATAGGCAAAATGCTTTCATAATTAGAGCATGCTCTTCGTTCAACTCTTTGGCAAAGGCAAACATTGACATTGACATTTTCAACACTCCAATAAGTAAGTTAAAGCGCATACTCAATGATAAATTCTTCTTGGTAAATCAATCGTAGTTTACTCATTGTCTAATTGTTTTGTTTTATTTATTTTTTGTTTTTCAAAATCTCATGCATTTAATGATTTTCTAGACTCCGTCGTCTGCTACTGCATTTCTACTTACTTATATTCTTTTTTTTAACTACAAGTGGAAACTTTTAATTGGCTCTCTGTAAAATATATGCCTTGCATATATTATGTATTTCATAATTAAGAATGTATCTACATAGCTGTAAGTTTTCCTAAAACGAATAAAATAAAAAATAAAATAAAATAAACAATAGCCGGCTCCTATTCGGCCCAGCCTAGCATTGCCATTCAACGTGACAATAGCGCCAGTGTCTTGGGGACACTGCTCTCTGGCAGTGATCTGGATCATTGAGCTATCCTTAGAACGTTTAATTGGTCCTTAAACCACTCTACTGTTTCATTTTGAAATTTGTATTATTCTGTTATTTCATTAAATATTTACTGTTATTAATTTTAAAAATTCTATAGCATAAAAACACAAAAGTAAAAATATATGACAAGAAGCACTTTTATCAGCTTACCCAAAATATAAACCCGACAGCAGCGGGTACAGTCAGTGATTGTGTATAGTGTCCAAGCCAAGCGAAGTACATTGCTATTTTAACGCCGAAATATTCACTTATTTCATCTGGAAAAAAACATTAAAATTATTCAATTCAATTACAATACGGACTCAAATTATGTGACATAATTCAACACTGACGATTTGATAAGTCATTTTGAGAGGTGGTGTGTAACCTTTTCGAAAAATATTAGTCAGTTTTTGTAGATAAGAAATAAACCATAGAATAAAAAAACAACTACGATAAACTTACCTAATGGCTGAGGTGAGAATACAGTTTTAACCCATCTCTTTCGCAGATTTTCTAACGCGCGTCTCTCGTGTAGCGGAAACATACTGGCTACCACACCTCTGCTTACGCACGCTGGCACTAAAGCAGATAATAATTGGAAGTGAAAATATGTGTATTTATTGTGATCCTACCGCCTGCGCAAAATAAAACCAAGCTGTACCAATTTGAAGTTTTGTTGTACAGATTTGTACAATATTTTGTATGATGCGTGAAAAATTGTTAGTAAGGAAACTACAGCTATAAAAGCTTTTTTGTCAATATTATACATAACAAATTCTTGCGCTAGTATTTTAGTACTAAAACAAGAACATCGATACATTCATTGAAACATATCTGTTAATTTTACCTGGCGCAGCCGTTTGGGTACTATAAAGCTATTTGAACTTAAAACGATGTTATAACAAACTTACCAATGCTTTGTCCAGGGCGAAGCGTGAGTGCTGGTTCTAAAGCATGCTCATCGCCACGCTCAGCCCTCGCAGATTCCAGAACATGTTTAACCAGAGCACCACGTTCTTGAGAGTTCAGCAGTTCTGATGCTGAAGAGCCCTGATAAAAAACAAATTAAATTATAGAGGTTGTACATAATCAGTCTTCTTAGTAAGTACCTACCATAGTTATTATCGGTTTGACTTTAGTTTCCGGTAGCACGAATTGGAGGGTGAAAAGGCTCAAATCTGGTAGGGTTTTGCTTCCTGATTACATATTTACTTTTATCTTAAGGAAATCCTTAGTTTTCGAGAAAATAATAAAACATTTCTAACCTCAAATCAGATAAAACGTGAAACAAAACGTAAAAAATGACAGATAATAACCAAATTTGTCGTATTTGTTGTCTGTGTTTTAACATGTTGTGCATTATTGATGCGAACGAAACGTAAAAAACCTGTCATGTGTCAGTGATTTTGTTATGGCTTCTTTCGACGACGTTGGCTTATCTTCACTTCACTTGGTTACTTATCACTTATCAGTGATTAGGTTATGTTATAGTATAGAAAACACAACACGCGCAAGGCGAGCGAGCGAAGCGAGCGTGCCATGGCAGCGGCCGCCGAAGCGCCAGAAGAATAATACAAGGTCACGGTACGGTAGAAGCATAAGGACATATTGGTCCTTTTTGAGGTTAGGTTTCATTTATTCAAATATCTCGAGAACGGAGCAATCCCTTTTATGGGAGTGGTACCAGTGAGGAGGGGGGGTCCCCCCGTCCCACACCCCATTTTTTTCCTTCATTTTCGTGCTACCGGAAACTAAAGTTTAACCATTATTATCATCTAAAACCTTACATAATCTACAGTTTTATTATTTCTCGTGAGTATCTTTCATTTTCTTCGTAATTTATTTGAATGTCTTGTAGATTATCTCAAAACGTGCTTCGATTTAATTTATTGCAGCTCATTTTCATCATAAGTAGGTATTTATGTTAATATCCTTTAGCAATAAGCGTAAGCCTACCCTCGTTCCCTAATCGATAACAGAATAATCGAGTACATAAGTATCGATACGAATAGGAAATACCGAAAAGATTACGGCCGATAACTTTCGGTTATTACGCAAATCTCCCTTTCGTGCGAAACACTTGTAAAGTATTCATGAATATAGACTTGAATCTGCCAATGTTTTGCAAATTGCAATACTTTATACATATTTGAATACGAAAGAAAACTCCGTAGGTTTTTAGATACACCGAATCGAAAATAAGCTGTATTTTTTCAATTCTTGACCAGAATTGATATTGTTTTAGTAGTTAACAGGTAATTATGGCGCACATTTTAATTTATTCCCGGTGTTTTGTTTATGTCATAATTATCGGTATTTTGTTGAGTCAGCCCGCGATCATGTTATGCAACATAACCGAAACATCGGGAAATCAAAAACGAATACATCAGGAAAATAAAAACGAATACGCGATAAATAGCCATTAACTACTAAATATGAACAACAATATGAACAACCTGCTGTGAAAGTAATGGAGTATATAAATTCTTACTAGAAACGCGTCTTATAAATAGGCTAAATATGTAATATATTTGGCCTATAACAAGCCGTATGTTTCTGGTTCAGGGTTTTCACATTGTGTAGTTCAGCAAGTCATTGCGTGCTTTTGTGCGTAAGTGGTAATAGAGCGTGGTAGTAGATTGGGGTGTTTCTACTTCACGTGACCTAATTTCGCCACAATAATCGTTCCATGGCACGGATACCTTTGTTTTATATATGGAAAGGTTGAACGCAATCTTATTCAAGAACGTAATTAATGAGAGCAACTAACCTTCAACTAACTTCAAGCCTGAATAGAATGAAAAAAATATTTTTAGAGTTCCGAAGTTCAACAAGGAACCCAAGCGAAAGGTATGGTATTAGAGGTGTAACCATCAATTGGTTGACTAGCTATCTTGCTGGTCGTAAGTAATAAGTTGAAATAAAGAACATCGAACATTTAGTTAGTACCACATACATCAAATCAGAGGTATAAGTCAAATTAGCAATCATACAATTATGGCGTACCCCAGGGCAGCATTTTAGAGCCACTCCTTTTTCTGCTATATGTTAATGATTTACCGTTAGCATATGGAACTGAGACTTGGTCGCTGACTATTGGCCTCATACACAAGCTCAGAGTCGCGCAACGTGCAATGGAGAGAGTTGTTGTTGGGGTTGTTGGCTATGTTGGGTGTTTCACTACGTGATAAAATCTGCAACGAGGAAATCCGTAGAAGAACCAAAGTCACCGACGCAGCGCTCAAAGTTTGCAAATTGAAATGGCAATGGGCAAGCCATATAGCTCGCAGAGCTGATAACCGTTGGGGAGTAAAAGTTCTCGAATGGCGACCAAGGACAGGAAAACGAAGCGTAGGACGACCCCCCACCCGATGGACTGACGACATTGTAAAGATCGCAGGAAGTCGGTGGATGGAAAGGGCCCAAAATCGTTCTTCCTGGAAATCTATTGGGAAGGCCTATGTTCAGCAATGGACTTCATAAAGGCTGATATGATGACCGTTAGCTACAAAACATCAAATTGTACTGATTGCAGATGACGTTTTCATTATTGTGTCCGATAATTATATGAATATAAAATATGAGGAAGTCTTAAAAACAGAAGTAGAATCAACTTTATCCTGGCTAGATGACAATAATCTTCAAGCAAACATTTCAAAGACAAAATTAGTATATTTTCACAATTATAATATTAAAAATAGTTTTATTATAAATTTAACATGTAATTAATGAATTGAAAAAGTTAAGGAGCCTCTGAGGCGCACTTTAATCCTTACACCACACTGGTTCGAAATAACGACATGATAAAAAGAAGATTGAAAATGTTCACAAAATCATATTTTTAGTTCTAGCATTAGATAAGCATTGTAACTGGAATACTGACTGTTTATGTAAAAAACAAAGCCGTTGTGTTTTTGCTTTGAAATGACGACGTTAGGACAAAACACAGCTTTGACTGCGTATCACGGATACCGGCTTCATATTTGGGGTAAATTCACGGATATTAATAGAGCTTTTAACATCCAAAATAATTGTATCAGAGATGTATGTGGCATTGAACCACAAGAATTCTACAAACCGCTTTTAAAAAAACAAAAACAACCACAGAACATAAAGAACAATAGAAATAGCATGATGACTTTTTATAAGGAGAACATGTAGAAACAAACACACTTAGAAATAAAAGTTATAATTGGCTGAAAAAGAACGTTAAAAAGGACCAAACCATAAAACAAATGTTATTGATATAAAACCTTAGTTCCATCAGAACAAGGTTCAAAACGCAATGAATTAAACAGTACTAAAATTTAAGTCTACTTACCAAGAGATGACGCTTTTGCGAAAGATTTTTGTTTTAGTCTCTAACAACAAGAAATATAATTGATAATGCAATGGCTGTTATTTGATTGCCCACTAAACATAGCTACTTCCTTAGTGATGTGCCAAAGGATACAAGACGAATGTATCGATATCGATTATTATACCTACCTACTGATGGATATCAAAATACGAATACGATGGGTACGTCAGATTATATTTGTGGTGGGCCAAATAAACAGCTATTCTATATTTTAACACAATCACACGCTTGTGTTTCTTTGGCGTTGAGGAAGGTTCTGCTGATAAATTTTGTGTCTGTAAATTTTAATACGTTTCATTAGATTTCGATATTACGTAATCATAATATAAATTAATTTAATTAATTATAATAAAACGTCTGAATATAAAGAATATAATAACCTGAATAAACAACATTTTTAGAGTCTGTATAGCTGTATCAACCACGTATTTGTTTCCACTTTTTTAATTACAAAATCTTGGTCCTTAAAGTGGTCTGAGCAAATTGTGCTTGTTTTTGTAGAAACCAATTTTGTTTCCGAGTTGCATCAATCAATTTTTTTTAATGTTTGGTGCCTATGGAAAAATGAAACCAGAAGTTTATTTCTACAAAATACTTCTGTTATTTTCATCTTAACTAACCACTGGACACCATATGGCTTAAATACAGTTAGAATAAAGTCATAATTAAAACAAAAAAAACAATGACCTAGAATATGTATTGAAACCTTTTAATAGGGGTAACTATTTACATGATGAAGTTTTCGATAACACATTCTTCAGTTTTTAATGTTACATCCCTAATTGAATAGCAAAAGATGAGGTTTAAGAGAAACGCGACTGTAAACGGTATGGTTCATAGTCTGTTTTTGTTTGACGCTTTTGCATTTTAAACAAAACTTAAATAAAACCGTTTAAAACAATAAAATAATACTTACCGGGGATATGATATGCCCCCTTTTGTTAAATTGTTGTTTGGCTATCATTTTTGCACTCCAGAACAGCACAATACAGCATTTTATATTTTTTTATAATATTTTTGAGTTACGTTTTCCCTGACAAACTTCAAACACGACGGAAGTGAGCGAAGCTTGTAGTGCGCGGTATTCCGCATACTAGATGTTACGCGGGCCCCGCCTACTTACTACTTCTATCGTTTTTTCTGTTCTGTGAAAACAACTAACGTTGACAGGCCTTTACATACACCAACCTGGATGTTTCTTTAAAGAAAACGAAATATTTTTTTACAAATATATCATCATAGGCATTAGTTCGTCTGTTGAACAAGCTTTAGGTGGCGTCAGTCAAGTTATAGAGCAGTTATTTGTAATTGAAAATTTTCGTTCATGGATCTATTCCAGCAAGCTGCGGTGGGTGAAGTTTCCTCTACACTGTCGCCACTCTGCCTGAGATTCTGTTTCATTGCGCAGGCCTTCCCTGGTACCCACACTAACCTCTGGACCTTGCCGACAAAAATATAGATAAAGTGAATTCTAAATTCAGTTCTAGGGATCCTACTAAACTCATATTCCGCAAGACTGCACTGGCGCATAAAAGCAGTTACATCAAGGCTTTTAAAATGTTTAGTCTAATACCAAAAACGAATAGACTCTAATCCTAAGAGATGCTGACAATTCAATTTAAGAAAAAAATGTAATTTATTAAGCGAGTAATGTTTTTACGATATATTACATGAAATGGTTTCATAATAACAAATATTTAATAATTTAATTTCTCATACCTGCTCACTTGTTGTCGACATTTATATTTTTGGTATACTTTTGATTAATTATGGTTGTTAGGTATAATGACTAGTAATAAGCAATAAATATTTTTTCTCATGGTTACCATGACACGAGGCAGTGCGTGAGACCATTAATATGTAAGAATCGAAAAAAATCATTTCATTTATATTTTTACAATGTCCATCTGTCTGTCTGTCCGCCCTTTATCAGAGCTCTAGCTCGAAGACTATTATTCTTATTGTGATAAAATTACATGCATGGCAAATAAGTAGGTATTTAGTAATGTAAAGCAATGTTTTTTTATTTAAGTGTGAATTCCCCACGTCGCACTAAGGAGTATTTTGACTGCAAAACCGGACAAAAGTGATAATTACAAATTTCTGTAAATGTCACCCAATTTGACGTTTTATTGTACCTGAATAATGGTACTATCATAAACGGGTCCTACCTCGGACCCTTCCTTTCCGCGCGCCCCGGTCAGATAGTCGGAAACTAGTCTTTGTTTATTACGCACGTCTACTTTCACGCTACGTCCTATTAATTACAAACTTGCATTTGGTGTTAAAAGTGATTTGAAGTGGATTGTGGAAAGTTTTAGCTATGGAATCAGAAGAACAAGGTATGTACTTAATTTTAATGTATATTATCTTTAATACGATTGACTATTAAGTATTTTTAGAACCCGCACCAATAGAGGGTAAAACATTGAAAATCGTGTATGTTTGTCTTTATTAATTAGTACTTTTGTAATAGTACCGTGTTAGATCGGGTGATAAATATACTTTTATGATAAAATATAGTGTTTTACCACATCAAAGCAGTAAAAATGTTTACCACATCATTCCACCACTCAAAAAAAAATGTACTTTTAAAGTGATAGAAGGAGTCATATTTTGTCGTTTTTTTTGCAGATTCGACATCAAATGTGATTGAGATCTCTCGAAGATCATTGTATATGCTTTTTAAAGAAAGCCCAGCTAGAAGATTAGATGACAAGGTAACATTTATGGTAAATAAGGTCCGAGAAATTATGAAATGTCCCAAAAACGGGTATCAAACCTTAAGTCACGATTTAAGACATTTCAAATTTGATTTAAAGAAGAGATGGGCATCGTGCAATTATATTGAAGAGAGATTTATGAAAAAAAACGAAGGATGGCTAAATGTTTCAATACCAGTACATATATGAAAGCCGAACATTAAGCCGGGACGCCCATGCAAAGACTTCAAAGAATTGACTGATCGCAGTAAAAGACGAAAGACAAAAGAACTCCGTGAGGATGTCCCAGTCGAAGTGCTTACCCATTAAAATTAAATGATTATGTATTTAATTTTAATTTTAGACATTATTATAAAAATATATGATTTTCTTTATTTTTATTCATTTCCAATCATATAAAAATGCTAATTAATTTTGTCCAGTTTTGAAGTCTAAATACTCCTTAGTGCGTCGCGTCGTTGGTTAAGTCTTTCAAGATAAGAAGAAGAGGTTTTTATGTTAGAAATTCGTCAAACTTATAATTTAAAAACTGTCGTGAGTTTGTACTATACATTTTAACAAAATGATCACGGCTTACTAACTTTACTAGATTATGAGTCAGCCTGATTCGTAAACCTTAAAATATTCATGAAAGCTCCATACTAAATCCTTTTATATTGCTATCTAGTGTCTGTTGAAACTATTATATAAGTGGTACTAGTGGCTCTGTGAGCTTTAGACCTCGCGAACATTTTTCGAAATGACTGAAATATAACTTTTTTTACGTTTCCACCCCCATATCTTTGATTTTGAAAAATTTCCAAAAACTGAATTGACAAAAAAAATCTATATAGTTAAAGAACCTGCTCACAAAATTTCACGAGAATCGGTTGAGAAATGCGACCTGTAGAGGAGAACATCCGGACAGACAGACATACGTAAGCATTTTTGCCTAAGATGAAACGTAGACATTCGCTTCGCTCGTTCAATTATATTGGTTTGGGACTTGGCCACAAGTAATTTATATCCCTACTGACTTCCGAAGCCTTCACTGTGCGTGGTCGGTCACATGCGTTTGGTCAATTTATTTTATGTTAGAAATTCGTTTAACCTATAATTTAGACATTTTTGTGACCTATACTATTTTGCGCACGAAAGGAGCCTCTGAGGCGCACTTTAATCCTTTCACCACACTGGTTCGAAATTGACACGATAAGAATACTTTTTGATAAACACGGGTTTTACTAATGAATTATTTTGTCGATAAAGGCACCGACACTGTTTCGACAAACTGAAGAACGGTTTCCTGATTTCTTGAACGGGATGTTATAGAACATAAAAAGTTCGAAAACATGTGCCAAGTGCGCGAAAGGAGCTTCTGAGGCGTACTGTAATCCTTTCAACACACTGGTTATAAACTGGTAATAACTACTAACACGATAAAAATAGGATTGTTTCGATTACGAGAATCTTCATCAGGGTGAGTTCGGCGGTCCGCTCATTCATACTCTCATTCGCGGTGTGGACTGAAGATTCTTTTGTTTAGTCGAAATGTCGGTGCCTTCATAATAATACGTAAGTAAAACTCGTGTTTATCAAAACGTAAACCTATAATTACTAGTGGCTCTGTGAGATGTGTAGACCTCGCGAACATTTTTCGAAATTACTGAAATATAACTTTTTTTTACGTTTTCAACCCCCATGAGTAATTTTGAAAAATTTCTAAAAACTGAATAGACCAAAAAAATCTATATAGTTATAGAAGCTGCTTACAAAATTTCAAGAGAATCGGTTGAGAAATGCGACCTGTAGAGGAGAACATACTCACAGACGTCGGCCGGACATACGAAAGCATTTTCGCCTAAGCTGAAACGGAGAAACTCGCTCGCGCTTAGAGCTCGCTCGGTCAAAAAACGGTTTTTAGAGATACGTCCCCTACATGTAGAGGAAGGTCATGTATCTTTAAATGGTCATGGATAGGTAATTTAAAGATGCTAGTAGTTTTCTTAAACAGTTTTTCGATACAGATATTCCTGTGATAGATATTAAGCTTTGAAGTGGCCATTTTTGATAGAGTAAGGCTTTACTTTTTTTGTTATGCTTTTAAATAGATTTGAATAGACCTGACCACTAGTTATTCTTATCCCTAAATACTTCCTTTACTATGCGTGGTCACATGCTTGGCTATGCAAACTTACCCTTTGAAAGCAGTGCATATCCCTCACGGTGAACTCTTTGTAGCCACCACCAAATTCAGGCTTCAGCTGTTTGGGTAGATGGACTTCTTCAGCGGTTTGTAACAGGCTGTATAATAACAAGTGAGTTAGTCTCTACTGGTAGAGTAGTAGGACGAAATTATACACGAAAGGAGCCTCTGAGGTGTAATTACTAGTGGCACGATACGAAGGTTTAGTACATAGATTTTTGAATTCCGATTATATTTATCAATGCGTGTTCTATACTAATATTATAAAGAGCTAAGATTTGATTGTTTTTTTGTTTGAATTAAATAAGCTCTAAAACAATTGGACCGATTTCAAATATTATTTTACCGTTGGAAAGCTACACTATCCTCGGATGACATAAGCTACTTTTTGGTAAAATTGGTTTATCCCAATTTTAGGGGAAAAATCTCCAAAGCAGGCGTAGCTGCGCGCGGACAGCTTGTATATTATATAGTGAAACTTATTGCGACTTTGTTCGCTGCACTGAGTCATTCAGCAAAGTATCTACAGATTTTAAAGTTTTTGAATAAACATAAACTAGCACAATAAGGAAAAAAAACAAGAAAACTAATAAATAAATAATAAATATAAATATTGGTTTGCAATGCAATGCAATGCACACAACACCATCTAACTAAAGTCTAGCTTGTATTATAGTGACCAGATAACTAATAGATTACTTATATATTTTTAAATCAATAATTTACCTCGGTCTGAGTGTTTACACGCAAATGTTTGTCCTGGAAAGGAATCGAACCCCCAACCTACATACAACCTAATAAGTAGTGCAGGTACATACATATTAATATTTTAAATTCCAGAGTGTTTCTTTCTATTTGTCTATTACACAACTACACGGGTGAATGGATCTTGACGAGATTTGGTACGGAGATTGTATCTTGGGGAAGGATATAGGCATTTATTTATGTAGGAACTACGCGTTGAGGCCGTGGGCAGAAGCTAGACTTATATAAGATCAAAAATACACAAACATTTATTTAAAAATAAATGCTTACACATCATCATCAGCTGTTATGTAGAATGCAGAACATTGCGATGATGCATGTTGCCTGACGCAAACACGCAAACGAGGCCGACTCCCTCGCAGCTTCTGTAGTAACCACAATAGCATGCTGTCCGGAAGACCTAGACAGATGGAAAAATACTTTTCAATACACTTGCTCGTAAAGTGGCTTTTATTGCACTTTACGATTTTAGGTATATAATGGTGCTTATTATACACTCGTGTTTTTACTTTAATTTTTTTTAATCACCACAAAGACCTTCTATGTCTAAAAAGAATCATTAATAATTCTGTGGAGAAATAAACTATTTTTATATAGGCTATTTAGCGGTTAGTGCCTTATCTATGCTTTATCTACACCAGCACGCGCATCGATAGCACAGCTTAAAAACAAAATAAGCGCGTAATTTTTCATATGGCGCTAATAATATCGCTTCGAGTGTAATGACCAACATATCACTTAACGTTCTTATATAAATCAATATGAGTATCATTTTTAACGTTCTTATTTTATATCAAATCGATATGGGTATTATTTTTAACGTTCTTATATCAAATCGATATGGGTATCATTTTTAAAGTGTGTAAAATGGTTTATAGATTCACTTACTTACAATACCTATAGGAGGTATTGTTTCAAAACAAGAGTTAAAGCTCTATTGTCAGTAAACCAAAAGTCAAAGTCAAGTCAAAAAATATTTTATTCAATACAATCACAGGCATCATTTCGAAACATCTTCTAACATCTTCAAACATCTACGAAAGTACTCAAACTCGCTAGGCAGGCTCTTGTTCCAATTTTAACTAACATATGCAGCTATATCATGTGGAACTTTTCCGGATGCATACAAAGTGGCCATGGTGCACCCTGTTTTTAAATCCGGAGACAGAGACTGTGTCAGTATAATTATCGCCCTATATCGGTTCTGACTTCTATGTCCAAAGTTTTAGAAAAACTACTTAATAAAAGGCTTGCCAATTACCTCGAAAGTAATAAAAATATCTCTGGTAATCAATTTGGTTTTAGGAAAGGTAAGTCGACTGAAGATGCAGTAGGGAGATTAATAAATTAAATAGCTCGTAACTTGGACAACAAAAATAAGTGTCTGTCAATCCTTTTAGATCTCTCAAAGGCATTTGACACAGTCTCCGTTCCGTTGCTCCTAGATAAAATATCACGCGTGGGGGTTAGAGGTGTTGCCTTGGATATATCCAAAAGTTATCTAACAAATCGCAAACAACTTGTTAAACTTGGGTACTATACTAGCGAACAGGCTTTTCTTGAATATGGTATCCCACAGGGAAGTATCCTGGGTCCAACTCTGTTCCAAATCTATCTCAATGAACTGTGCGATCTCCGTCTTCCCAACTGTAAAATATTCTGTTACGCTGATGACACCGCTCTACTGATACACGGTAGAAATTGGGAAGAGACAAAGCGTATCGCAGAAAGTACAATGATAACTGTTATAGACTGGCTAGACACTCTAGACAGTAACCTACTAACTCTCAATGTAGACAAAACTAAATACACGACCTTCTCATTCACAACCAACGGCCAACCATCGAAAACAACTTTCAATATCAAAAGTCACAAATGCATAAATCCATCAGACAATCGCACTTGCCCATACCTGACTAGAACAGATTGCATAAAATATTTTGGTGTGTATATTGATTCGTTGATAAACTGGAACAACCATATAGACTGCCTAACATCTCGCACACGAAAATTAATTTACATTTTTAGAATCTTAGATCTAATATGCGAATCCCTCTTTAGATACTGCATTCCCGTATGGGGTGGCTCGGTTAAAACTAGAATGCTGCAACTTGAGAGAGCACAGAGAGCTGTGCTCAAGGTGATGCTGAAAAAACCTTTTCGTTATTCTACTACACCTCTTTACAATGACGCTAAAGTACTCACGGTGAGACAACTATTTGTGCTCCAAACCATACTGCGCATGCACTCCTCTACCACATATAACTCGAGCCTGAAGGAGAAAAAAAAGAAGATGCGACCGAGTTTGCCCAATAGATCCTCACAGCACCTCGACTTACAGTCGTTTCTACCCTATTATAGCTCCTCAACTGTACAATCGTGTAAATAGATATATCCACATCTATAGTCTAACCAAACACGAATTGAAAACTAAGCTTATTACATGGCTTCTTAAACTAAATTATACAACCACCGAACAACTAACAATTTATGATTTAAAATAATAAAATTTACTAATTACTCTCCTTGCTATGTTGAGACATCACACACACACACGCACACACCTCTTCTTCACACACCGTATTCACTAGGTACACACACACACAGGCAGACATATACACACTCTCTCAGGTGAATTTAGGTGCCTCCTCATAGAAATTAGTAGTCCTCATAGTCCCATAGACATGTTATCAAAATCAGCGCATAACACACTTGTATAATAATGTACTATTACATCTGCCGGGTGATTATGGAAAGCGGATACTATCAAAACATTGATAGGTACTAACAGCTTTCAGTTACTACTTATTGGTGAATTTATACTGAAGGTTGTTGATTGTAAGCTGTCATATGAACAGAAACTGATATAGAAACCGAATGAACTTGGCATTATTTCATGGTTTGGTATTATGTACGTAATACCAATCCATGAATGAATTGGTAATTGTAACTGATAAACACCGATTAAAATTCAAACGTTTTTATACGCTTAATATTAGCTTCACTTGTATGTATGTTTGTAACCGACTCCTTAGGACGCGGTTTTGACCCACTTTAAACGGCCAGATTTCATTAAAATTTTGCACACGTGTCAAATACCGATGACAATGCAATAATTTGAATAAATAAAAAACGATTATCCTAAAACTAAAAAGTAGAAAATAAATAATAGTTTAAAAAAACGAAAAAACATGCTTTATATAGAAAACCAAACTAAAAAATCAAATCAAATCAAAGTCAAACAGGGTGATAAAAAAGACTTAATAAAATACTTTGTATCGAGTTCCATAAGTACTATCCATCAGTAATATCTAGGCCTCTATAGCTAGGTACATGTTTAGATGGAGTAGGCTTGTTTTGTATGCCTTCTGATCGAAGGTCGCTGGTGCATACAACTCGCGGCCTTCATGTTCTAAATGGTTATCTATTTTGGGACACGATAAAGCCTGTGTGGAGTGGGCTAGCTTTCCGTCCAATCTTAAGGGGTAAGTATTCTTGGAACCCACTTGTCCTGGTTTGAATCACTTTCTTCCTCAAAATCGATATATCCATTTATCAGATATACAACAAATAACAAATTAAACAAAAGCTGAGTCGCTCGTAGACATATCGTTAGGTAAATAGGTATCTATCTAGTTACCAATGGAGGCAACGTTATCTTACACCGGGTTCAAACTTAGCGAAAGGAAAATAGGCGCGCGAGCCGATTGTGTGTACTATCACGTACGTGATACGAGAGATTCACAAAGTCAAATGTATCAACCTTCCTTTGGTTCCTTATATTCGAATCGTCTAGACCCGGCTTTATATAAATCGGCGCTGAACTTACGGCATGGCTTGCCAAAAAATTTGCAAGAGCGGCGCTTCTGCCAAGTCACGGAAGTCTGAAGTATTTTGTGTCTTGTATAAGTACAAATGGATCGCTTTCTTGGCTGGATTCCCATTAAGGGCATTTGAATTTAAAGGTTTTTAGGTTTATTTACAGGCACACATATAAAAAAAAAAAACTTTAAATTCTTAATTATTGGTAATACTTAGGTACATGTAAACATACATGATGATGGAGACGACTGCGTTAGTTTTCAAATTATTGGGGGTTAGTCTGACTAGTTAGTCTGCTGACTAACAAGAGCTAGCAACAGAGAAAGAAAACTTGAAACAAACCCGGCTTGATGCCAGCCGTTATTCGGGGTACCTGGGAAGGCCTGCGCTATTTAACAGAATCCTAGTCAGAGTGGCGTCAGTGGAGAGGAAACTTCACCCAACTCAGCTAGCTGGAGTGAATCCATGAACGAAAGTTTTCAATTAGAAATAACTGTTCTGTAACTTGACTGACGCAACCTAAATCATCTTCAACAGATGAACTAAGAAGGCTAATGATGATGAAACATACATACTTACATGTACCTACAAATTGTTACTGTAATGACTTGAGCTACATTTTGACTAACCTCTGATGTCATATTTCTAGAAATATACCAATGTGATAATGTACCTAAGTAAAATGACAAGATCGTATTGAGTATCCTAAGATTTATTGTTACTATTGTATTTGGTTGAGTTTAGCTGAATCCAAGCTCAGATACTTACCCTTACCTACTGCATGGTACTACCGTGACTATTAAATTTTTATATTTTTTATCAGACTTGCTTACATTGTACCTACTTAACTATTTAGTATACTTACTTAGTTATATATTATTATATAGTGTTTCTCACCTACCTCAGAAAAGAGGGGACTCTTTTAACCCCGGTTACTGCAACCCTAATTTATACATCATTCTTATAATCTAAAAATAAAACCATTACATAAATTAAATACTTAAAAACTATTGCGGTCACCCATTCAATGCAGAAAGTTGCTTAACTTCGTGAAAATGTAAGGAATGACATAGCTATGCCACACACAGATCACACAGAGATCAATGAAATTCAGGCTTACATAAAACTATGCCACAAAAGTTGTAACCTCACAATTCTATAGCTATAAAACACCATGTTGAAGACATTGGCATGTTGCCAAGAGAAGTTATTGACCAAGCTACGAGCTACAGTTGTATGCTTAGGAAAATATATCTTGGTTCATTGAACTTTGCTATTTTGTAGATGGAAGATTCACGGAGAAAAATCTCTTTGTTTTCATTTGTTGGTGATTGAACTGAATAATATAACATAATGTTTGTATGAGGCAGTGGCCTACCATCATCATAGATTTAACAGCCGGCTCTAAGTTCTGTAGTATCCTTGAATGACATGCAAACTAGAACACAGAAGAGTTGAAATGAATGAACACATCCTTAGTGAGTGCTAGGAACATGTTGAAGAATTTGATAGGTTCTATCACCAATCAAAATTCTAAAATTATTGAAATGAATTAGTGTTTCTTAATTTAGTCAATATGATTTCAGATCAAAACATTGTGTGACCAATGAGCTGGTTTTGATCTGGCCAGGATATTAGAATCACATTTTAATGTCTTGGGATACCCTCTGGCAGTAGTTTGGATCAGTTAAGTACCTACCTATAGATAGTTTTAAACAGTTCTTGAATAGCCTGAACTGTTTCACTTGTGTATTACTATTGTATATTACTCTGTATAATTCTGTAAACATGTTACCACACTGGTCTTTTTACCATTTCACAAGATCTATTTTAGGTCTAGCTACATTAGTCAGAAACCAAGACTATATAGAACTTTGAATCATCTTTTTAATTAATTATTAAGTGAATAAAACAACAGTAACTCTCTGACCTTGTGGTCTTTGACCATGACAGAAACTTTTAAGTAGCCTAGAACTCATTGGTTGTTGACTCTACAAAGAAACATGGTAGGTACCTTACCTACACACAAAATGGTAAGAAGCTAGTTTTGACTAGACATACCTTTAGGGAATATCAGCACAACATCAGTATGTTGAGTAGGAGTGGAGTGCAGAAGCAAGCGACGAGGATGATGCATCAGATGGGCCCCTATCTGTCCTGCCATAGGAAGTCGTCTACGGAGCTCTCTGCCCGCTACAAGAGAAAATATTATTGTAGTTTGTGGCACATTTTTAATATCTATGGAATAAAGAGTAAGTTTGTCCAGTACCTAATTAAATGAAAATTGCGAGATATTTCACACAGCATCATCTGGTCCCAAAGTAAGCAGAGCTTGTGTTATGTGACTGATAAACTACAATTTTTTTTTTTTTATTAATAAACATACAAAGAAACACCAAGTAATTTTAATACTTGCATAATTTTTATATTATTTGTAGGTATTAACCAGCAAGATTGAGTTATTGATTCTTAAAGTTTAATCAAGCGGTAATAAGTCACCGATTCGTAATTTAATAGAGAATTTGCTAAATTTGTGTGTAAACTTACCACTATCCAATTTGTCTTTTGCAAATTCAGCAAATGATTTATGTTCTTGGGGTGTGGAGTGTGTGCTTCCACTATAGTCATCTTTTTCAGAATTCCCTGCATTTTCTTCGCTGTCCATCGCGTATAACAACACAGAACTGCAAAACAATAATAAAAGTGCGCGCACTCTCGGTTGAAAAGACCTTCAATTTCTTACATCATCGACCCGGCCATAAAATAATATTATAATCACTACACTACATACAGCAGCTGTATTTATTTAGCAAGCTCATAAAGTTCGAAGATAAATTTATGAATACTCCGGTTTATACGAGCAGCGCTAGTTTATTTTAATTACAGCTTAAATATTTATTTTACAGAGCAATCGTATCGTCTTTGACGAGTCCGTTCAAATGTTGTCAATTTGAAAATTGATTTTTGGCCGCCATATTACAAATATATTATTCCTATTCTATTCTCTATGAGATTTGTTGCCAGAAAGAATAAAAGATATATATATATTTCATAAATGGAATGTATGGATATAATGTATCCTAAAAAAAGGAATGGCGCTAATTGTAAGCTGATAATGTGATTAACTTTTGATAGACGTTGCGAGACGTTTTTAAGTAAGGGCCAATATTTAGTATAACTATTATGTACATCCATTGCAATTTATGATTTCATAAGATAAGATAAGTTAAGATAATATTTATTTACCAAATAAATTTTACATACAAGTTACTGGTGATCCCCGCACTAGGCCAGGCCTGTATCGCGGGAGATCGGTCAAGCAAAACGTAATTACCTATCACAAAAGTACACATTACAGGGCAGATAAACTCAAGATTTATAAGACTCAATACTAAAATGGTCTTAGTGGGTACCTTAAGATTTTTTGTAAAAATAATAATTTAAGTTTATTGAAAGTGGGTTAATATTTTAATAAGGTTTTGCAAATGCAAATGCAACCCTGGATCCGTACAATGCAAAGAGTATGCAATATCCGTACAAGTTTGGACAGGATATGGTGCCTTGGCGGGGCCCCGTATAAAAATTTGTTTGGGGGCCCTTATGAAGGGTAAAGATTTTAAACAATTCAAATTATATACACAAACAATTCAAATTAAATATACACTCTCTTTGCCATTTTTTCGGCAAACTAATTGATTTATTAAATCCAAAGAGTATGCAATATCCTCTGTATAAGTAGAGACGGGACACCATAGATTAATAAGCTAACCCTTACGTCAATGTCAAAAATTTGATAAACTTATATAGCCAACCAGGATTCTTCGTCGGTCATTTCATGGAGCAACATGGCTCTGCAAATTTAATATTTTTTACCCGTTTTATTGCATGTTTTATTCAGTAATCTTGGCGGAATTTTAATGGATAAATTGTGGCTGCGGGGCGGGTATGGATAATTGGATTGCATGTGTATTGTGGTGCAGTGTGATTTGAACGACGAGGAGTCCCAAGAAAATTCTAGACGCCATTCCGCGTGTCGTCTAGAATTGACAACTGACCATCGACTAAGACTTATATCAAACAAACTGACTATAAACTATAAACACTTGACATTGGCAGAATTGACATTAGTATGTCACAGGCCATTAACGAAGAAAAGAAGAAGAATATAGCCAATCAAAGATAAACGAAATAGGGCTGTTCAGCAATAACATTTAAAATTTATCGATATCGATGAATGACCTGACCTACCCATGGTTGCAATTCCTAAGTGGTATTGATTTAACTATCATTTTGTGGTGGTAAATGAAACTCCAGAAGTTTCATTTAACACCACAAAACAAGGTGCTAGGCTCTGTATAGATTTGGGTTCAATAATAAAACGTTAATAATATAATCAAACAAATTTATTAAAAATAAAAAATTATAAGTACGTCCTCTTCCTGATTATCATAATAATACATGTAATAAAAAACGATCATATAAGAAATTACATTTTTTCTTTTTTACAATTGACCCATTCGCTTGCGGCTTTTTAAACCTTTGATGCTCCTTTTCACCATGGCTAGGCTGTTTACCTGTGTTCTTTTTTTGGAAGGCTTTATCATCAAAATGATTTCTGCAAACAAATTTCAATTCATTAAGTTTTTCAATTGATAAATTCTCATTGCCTGCCATCCTCACCCATTTTTACACCTAAAAATTAAAGCATCGAAAAAATATCGATGTTTGTAAAATGTTTCGATGCACTCCTCTATTACTGAGATTACTGCACAAACTATAGGATGCTAACGCATCAGACGGGGCACTCCCATAGACGAAATCCTGTCCAATACCTGTTCACCTTATCCCATATGACAGATAACTTTTTTATTTTGAATGAACCTTTTAGCATCAGCAGGGTATTCATTCTACCGAGTATATTTTTTTGCTGGCTTGCATACAATTGCTTACTATTTTTAAAATATTTTATTGATCTACAAAGGAAAGACCCTGATAATCATAATAAACACATTGATTATACAATTAGACATTTATTTACAAAAATATACAGAATAATACACAATAATACAAAATACAAGTCAAACAGTTGAGCTATCTAAATTGCGTAAAATAATCTATCGATAGCCAAACTGGTCCAGAACATTTGATTATTTCACGGAAGCGGCCTTGAATTCAAGAAAGAAAGGCATATTTTATGATGAATGATGATGATGATGAATTTTATATGAATTTTGAATTTTTTTGAATTTCACCAGCTCTAAGAGAAATCCCAGACTGTAATGGGATGCGGCAAGGGTGTCTACACAAGTAGCATCTCATATCAATGGCCCATCCATCTCTTAAGGGACAAGAGTCATCAGGCTTCTTACCATCATCACTTATCAGACTGTACAGGACGAGAACAGCTGGTATGTTGATGTTGACATTTGGATTAGGTGTAATCTGCTTTGGATCACAGTGTGATCACAGTACTATCTGGAAAAAAAAATAGAAATTTAAGCACACATAACCAAATGCAAGAATGTTGAGTGTTCAACATTCTATGTTGTTTCTATTGGTGTTTCTATGTATAATATGCATGTATTTACAAATAAAGGTATAAATAAAAAATTATGCTGGACAATGCACACAACATCATCTATTTATGGTGCCAAGATAACTGATAGAATACTTAACACCCAGATACAGAACAAACACCTATGCTTTTCACACAATTGTTTATCTTGGGAGGGAATCACCCTCCAACAACCCTCGACTTAGAGCGCAGAAGGCTACTACCAACTGAGCTGACAGGCCAGTCGATTATGTAGTATATCAGTCACTTGGTTCCCATAACAAAAGCTCTGCTTACATTATCATTATTATTATTATAATTATTATTTAATGATTTTGGTAAGATAAGTAGGTACAATAAGTACTTACTGGTGATTATAGCAGAAGAACACCAATAGATAGACATTTCGGTAGCAGCAGATTACGTTGGATAGGCATGTGCTCTCGAGTTGAAGCGAGAAATCTTTTTTAGAAAAGCTTTTGACACACAATCATACTGCTTGCGAAGATCTTGAAAACTTCAGGTCTAGAAGTCTTTTAGTCCAATCGAAGTCCAATCCAAGAGTCCAATCTCTCTTTTCGGAAGCATAAAAAAACTGACGTCCTTTCGTTTACTAGCACAGCTCACAACACAGCACTTGTACATTACTGCGAGATTAAATTACAGGTTCAGGAATTGAGAGGATAAATATAAATAATTATTATAATAATTACTCACAGAATTTAAAAATCAACGTCATTTTTTGAAACTACAACAGCTGTTGCTTGTTTGTTAGTTTGGTTGGTTGGATTGATTTGATGTCGATAGCAAAATAGGAAACAAACATGACTTGATCGGGCAGGAAAGAAGTATGAAAGAAGGGGGAGAGGAACTGTTAACTATGTTAGTACTATCGTTCTATATAGACTATAAATCGGCCAGGATTTAATGTTCAATGATTGCCGGCCATGGATTACTGTTATTATTATAATATTTTGTTCCAACACATGTAGGTACTACTAGGTGCCTATAAATTGATATATTAGTTTAAGTTCTACTCACCGCCCCTCATCCAGGGGAAATCTGGCCTTAAAAAACCGATTCCTACCATATTTTCTTTGTGATACACCTCTAAATTTTGCTGAATGAATGAATTGAATGAGAATGAGAATGAATGAGTGAATTTATAAGAAACACACTCATGTTTATCATGCTAGTAGCCTTTTAAACCTTTTCTATCAGTATTTATTACAATTTAAAACGATTATTGAGTTTGTAAATACGCTGAATGACTGAATGAATGACGCTGAACTGACTGACTGACTGACCAATTTATGTCAGTGCTGGAAAGAGGGAGAAGCTAATATATCTTCCATTACATCAAGCGTAGACAGAGAAACTTGTTTTCTCTGTCTACGACATCAAGTTGAAGAAGATTACTCATGCATGTTGAAGAAGATTACTCAAGAAGAGGACGAATTTCACGTGATTGATGATTGATCGTTTCCCACGAATTTTTCGGATGCGATGAAAAGAACCGATCACGTAGAATGGCAAAGAGCGATGAACAGTGAAATGGAGTCATTAAAAGAGCTCAAGGTATGGACACCGTGTGCATTACCGAAAGGCAGGAAGGCGCTACCTTGCAAATGGGTCCTTCGTATTAAGAGAAATCCAGATGGCACCATCGACAAGTATAAAGCTCGACTTGTCGTTTAGGGCTATAAGCAAAAGAAGGGACAGGACTATGACCAGACGTTCAGTCCTGTGGCACGCCTTGCCACAATTAGAGCTCTTCTAAGTGTAAGTGCACAAGAGAACTTACATCTTGTCCAATTCGATGTTTGTACAGCGTTCCTCAATGGGAAACTTAAAGAGGAAATTTATGTCCAGCAACCAGATGGATATTCCGATGGGACATCAAACGTATGGAAGCTTTATCAGAGTCTATACGGTTTAAAGCAAGCTCCAAGATGTTGGAATTCTTGTTTTGAAGAAGTGCTATTAGACATGAATTTCAAGCAGTGTGAGGCGGACAGTTGTCTATACACTAAGGTCATCAATGGCAAGAAGATATTGATCACATTGTATGTAGATGATGGATTAGTAGCTGCTACAGATGAGGATTTAGCCAATTCTTTTCTGAAAAATTTAGGAAACAGACTACGGATTACCACGAAACCTGAGTCTCATTACCTGGGTCTACAAATAGTTAGAGATGAAGATGACTCAATTAAAATAAGTCAACAAGCTTATGCAAAAAAGATTTTAGAGCGTTTCGGGATGTCTGCATCGAATCCCGTAACCACATCGATTGAAAAGCAACCTCAATCAGGGAAAGTAGAACCTGATAAAGGAGAATGTTTTCCATATAGAGAAGCTGTTGGAGCGTTAGCACACCTCATGGTCGGAACACGTCCGGACATAGCCTATGCCGTGGGAGTTGTTTCATGAAAATTAGAATCTCCCACTAGAGATGACTGGCTTAGAGTGTATTAGAGGATTATGCGTTACATCAACGGTACCCGCTCCTACGCTATCAAATATAAAGCACAGCATTTACCTGGCGTGCTCGAGGGGTTGAGTGATGCAGATCATGGAGGTGATGGAGAAACTGGTCGCTCCACAACGGGAGTTGTCTGTCGATACTCAGGAGGAGTGATTTCGTGGCTGAGCCAGAGACAAGCTTCTTTTATATTATTCAATAATGTTTAATGTCTATTGTGAAAAATAGAGTGCCAGTGTGTCAATGAGAGTACAGTGTAAAAGAAAGAATACACAAGATTGTTTTGGAAAAACCCTTTATTAATATATCCTCAAACTTGCACAAGGAAAACAGTCCCGTGTAGTGCTGGCCACTGCAGCAGAAACTACATCATAGCATAGTTCGTTTTCTTTTTTTTAAGTCGCAGCAGACTAATTAAATCCGCTCCCGACCCGTGGTACAACTGTGATGTCCAACTGGTTGTACTACGTAGAAGTATAGTTACCCACGGTTCAACTGGTTGTTCTATGGGGAAATATCTTTACCAATGGTTCAACTCGAGTGAGTTGTTCTTTCCTTGGTCCAACTAGTTGTACTACTGGGAATTGAATGTATCTATGGAACAACTACTGGTAATAAACAGGAACAGTACTGCTTTACATCTGGCTTCGATCTCATCGACAGACGAACTATATTCTTCTGGCGATTCGGCGGCCGCTGCCGCGGCACGCTCGCTTCGCTCGCTCGCCTTGCGCATTGTTTTCTATACTCTAACATAACCTAACCAACTGGTTTTGATCTGAAATATTCTGTTGACGCACCATTTTTTACAATAACAATCGTTGTCAGATCACTTAACGATAGTCATTTGTTTTGTAGACGTTCATTTGTTTTACACGATTATCTTATCCCCGTGGTCCAACCAGTTGGACATAATTCCGCCGTTGTACCACGGGTCATAATCATAAATGTCAAAAAAAGAGAGTTGAACTATGGGTAACTTTACTTCTCCGTAGTACAACCAGTTGGACGTCACAGTTGTACCACGGGTCGGGAGCTATTAAATCATTTATAGCTGATAATGACTTTAGTTTTTCTAAAGTTTCTGCCTCTATGGACAATAGTGACAGGTCTGACAGGCGTTCATGTCCCATCGACGTTCTTAGGTAATTTTTTATCAGTTTTGATTTTGAAAAACTTTTAGCAGTTGCGGTTGTAACTGGAAAGGTCAAGAATAAAAAGCATGCTGTTATTACCTCCGGAAAACTGGATGCAAGACTATTGAATTTTATCAGCAATAATTCAATGAGTTCCATAATGGAATGAATTTTTTGAATTTCAGATTTTAAGCATGTTTTTAGAGCCTTTAATTGGTTATAAAGATTAACTGAGATGTATTTAGCCGACAGTTTTCTGAAAGCGTTTAATCTCTTCGTTTGACGAAGACAGGAGTTTCTCCGGTTGTAATATTTCCAACATACTACTCAGGTCGCAAAGGCGCTGAAATCTTTGTTTAGTTTGTGAAATTAATATATCTAAACAGCAATACGCGGGAAAAAAAGAAATTGCTTATTTGACTTTTGTCATTTTTGAAATAAAAAAAATTTGGAAGTTTTTATTAATTTTTGCTTACGAACGTTGGGGGCCCCCGTGGCCCAGGGGCCCCGTATAATTTATACGGCATATACGGCGGTAGCTACGTCCCTGGGATAGAACCAAGTTAGGACCGAACTCCATCCAAATGTCACGGCAAGGGACTTCTTCTAATGGAATAGAATAGTGCAGCAGGCAGACGGTATGTTTTGATAACACTCATATATACCGGGTGGTTTTTTTAACAGTACCTGGGGGTCTAGACAAACACCACTTTCTGTTGGCGTTCACGCCTGCGGAAAGATCAAATTGTATGAAAATGACATTAGCTTGTGATAAGTCACGTGACTGATGCTAAGTTGGTAGACAAAATCCCGTTGTCCGCATGCGGAAAAGTTTGCATTCGTCTGGTTTCGACACAACGTTATTTTTCATAGAAATGGTAGACAAGAGCTACGTTTGACAGAACGAAACGCCGTTTTGTCGTTTCCGCAACACGCTCCTTTAGCGTGAACTCGGACCTTCACGTTCGAAAAATAAACAGTGTAATCGTTTCTTTTGAGTATTGTTATGCTACGCATTATACGCAAAATGCACACTCTAAGAATGTTACGGGCTGCAAACAATGAAGAATCACTACAAAGACGGCAAATAAGAGCAAGTAATCGCCGAAAAATGGAACAAATTGATGCAATGCCGGAATCGGAGTTCATACATCGTTTTCGGTTAAACAAACAATGTTTTCGGTCTCTCTGTAGTGATCTTCAACGTTATACAAGCATTAAAGGCTCGCAAGAAATCAATCTTGAGATGAAGGTAAGTTTGACCTACCTACTAGTTTCATATAAAATGATTGCCTTATAAATATGTTACAGCAGTGGTTTATTATTTGAAATATTATCAAAATATCTTACAGGTTTTGTGTACTCTGAGCTTTTTAGCAACGGGTTCATACCAACGTATTGTGGGGCTTACACAATACTTGGTTCAGAGAACGGTCAGTAGGTGCATACACGAAGTAGTTGAGGCACTATGTCATCCGACCATTATAAATAAGTGGATTGTGTTTCCGAGGACTCAACAAGAACGAGCCCAAGTAAGACTTGAGTAAGTTTGTTATAATTTTTTAATAGACAATATTTTATTCAGCTATTAAGGCTTTTTCTTTAAATAGATAGGTACATAAAATAATTTTATTACAGGTTTCAGAGGAGATTTAGACTCCCAGGGGTGGTGGGGTGCATAGACTGCACTCATGTGGCAATAGTCAAGCCGTCACAAGAGGAACATTTGTACTTCAATAGAAAGAACTTTCATTCATTGAATGTGCAAATGGTAAGTTAATATTTGTTTTTGGATTATAAAAACATACAGTCTAATAAAAAGAAAAAAATATATAAGTATATGAAAAGCCTAGACTCAATCTGTCTGATGTTGGGGTCCCATGAGATGTTTTGTGTTGAGCTGGGGCAAGTTGCTTAACAACCTCAAGAACCTCCCTGTAAGTATTTATGATGAAAAACTCTTACAGGTATGTGACAGCAATTTGAGGATAACAAATGTGAATTCTAAATTTGGTGGAGCTACCCATGATTCATTCATATGGTCATCCAGCAGAATGGAAACATATATGCGAGAACTACATCAGAGTGGAGAACAAGTATGGTTATTGGGTAAGGTATATTTGTTGATGCATGTAGTTTCAATTATTAAACTACTTCTTTTAACATTATACAATATCAAACAACATTATATCTACCATAAAACGTGTCTATATTTTTAGGTGATTCTGGGTATCCTCAACGACCATGGCTGATGACACCAATATTAAATGCAGCTCCAGGCTCTCGTGAGGAGACGTATACTCATCGCCATGTTCTGGCTAGAAATTGTGTGGAGCGGTGTTATGGCTTACTGAAAGCACGTTGGCGCTGTTTGCTTAAGCACAGAACATTACATTACCATCCCATTGTAGCTGGGAAAATGGTGCTTGCTTGCTGTGTATTACATAACATGGCATTAGATGCCAATTTACCTGCTCCAACCTTGACCGAAGAAGGTGAAGAGGATGCACCTCATGATTTTCCTGCTGTTGATAATCAAAATGAGTTGCTTCAAGGCAGAGCTGTTCGACATAGTCTTTTGTCAAGACTTTAATTTTTAGTTTAAATAAGAATCTTTGTCCTGACTGATTGACCAATTCATATAAAGACAATGCACAGTCTAAATTGCTCAATTACTGCACATTTACATTACATTAAAGGTAGTCTTTTAAAGAAAGCTTATTATAATATAGATGACTATATTATTGATAAGAATGCATGGCCTCATGTCGCTCTGCCGTCAGACAGCTAACCGACACACTTGAAATGTATAAACTCTCTTGTATTAGTATTTCGTAGTTAAAGTAGTTATAAGATGGATTATTATAAAAAAGCGCTAGGACCAAGAAGAGTTTCTTGCCAATTCTTCTCCGAGCTTGGGTTAGGATGAATTGGCACCTAAATTCATCTAGTATGTAAGACGTTTTAAAGTGATCCTTGTGATTGTATTGAATAAATCATCTTTTGACTTTTTTTTGTTCTTGTATATTACTCAGTACATTTCTGTGAATAATGTAACTATTAAATATTTTTTGAGTACCTATTAAAACTATTTCATTTACCTACCTACATATTATGATACCAGAGTGATAATGACTTCTAGAAAAATTAATTGAAACAAGATTATGTTCATAAAAGGAAAGTTAATTTTATTTTTATACTTTAAATGCTGACGGGGTAGACTTATTATCATTCTTTCTACCTTTCTTAATTATTCTTTTCTCTCACTACATCTTCATTCACTTAACATCTTGACACCCATTCATTCTCATTATTACTGATTGTTGTTACGATTGGCGTCAAACAAAGGTGCCAATCGTAAGAACAATCTAGTTACATTGTTGTTTAATTCCATTATGGTTTCACGCAATAGCCTTTCATTCTCCATACGTCTTTCTTCCACCCGAATTCGCTCTGTTTCCACTTTTATACGCTCTCTCTCCAGTGCCAACCTCTCTTTTTCTAATCTTAGTCGACCTTGTTCAATAGCCACAAATTCACTTGTGGCCCTATCGAATGGCCCCTGTCGAGCTGATCTACGCAGTTGTCGAGTGGGGCGAGCTCGACGTGGAGATGACATGGTGGACACAGGTGATCCTTCTACAAACAAAGAAAATAAAGCAAAATAAGTAAGCAAATAACAGTAATAAATAAATAATAAACTACTACTTTTGTATGTGTCATTGACCAACTCTGGTTATTGTAATTTATTAGTAAGATTACCTTGATGTGCAGTTCTGTTTGAAGGTCCAATCAGCGGAGTAGTGAGAGCCAGTGGAGAATTAACTTGAGCTGAAAATAACAATATTTTACCTATAATATAGCAGAGCATCCTGCAAGCTATAAATTTCAATAAAGATATATCATTTTAATATGTAATCACCTTGTACTCCTGAAGGGCCTTCCACAGGAATGATTTCTGACAATGTAGGGTAATCTAGGGTTGGTGGTGAAGGTGCCAGCTCAATTTCAAGTACAGGTGATCCCTCTACCTGATTTACTCTCTCGGGCACCTGAAAAATATATGAGTCACATGCAAACTTATGCTATGTTGATAAAATTACATTGTAGGATAAGATATAACTTTACCCTTAGTTCAAAGCCAGCTTCTTCTATAGCTTCCTGTCCTGTAATTGAAGCTATGCCCATCACCCGCAAGACCCTCTCCTCTAAAGGAGTTAAGGGTTTACCTTTACTGGGACCTCCACCTGTACCATGTATGTCTCGATTGATAATTGCGCCTTTTTTTTTTGTTTTTGTTTTCCAATCAGACCATACCTATGACACATAAAGCATAATAAAGTCAATCAACACAAGCGCTCAGTACTCTAAATTATTCATTCTCAGGAGGTACAAAATTCAAATGTGTGAATATACAAAATAAGTATTTCAATTACCCTTTTCCATTTGTCCGATGTTTTGGTTATACCACTCCCACCCACAGAGTTTAACAAATTTGCCAGCTCCTGCCACAGCTGCTCCGACTTTTGTCTTCCCTGTAACCCTGAAACGGGCCTTGAGAGATCACCATGGCTAAAAATGAAATTTAGTAATTTTAATATACACCCATATGTACCAGCTAGTAAAACATAATTTGTTACTGCCTACCTATAAAGTTTGATAGAGATAAAAGAAAAAATAATAAGATAAAATTATACGTTTCCATAAATTCCAACAGCAAAGTAAACTGCTCGTGGCTAGCTCGTAGTCTGGTATCCATCTATAAATTTGATAAAATGGTATAATTCTCGTACGAAACGTTTAAATTTCACAACAATAATGTTGCATATTTACTTAAGGCGCTTCCAGTACCTAAAATAAAGACAGAAACGGCCGAGAAAGTTGACAAAATTACGCCGTAGGTGGCGTTGCCTGGCGAGCCGGTGCCGCTCGTCGCCGTCGCAGAGCGTCCTTATTCTGTGCGTGTACTTATTCTGAGATTTCATTTGTAAAAACATAACCCTAGAAATGTAACAGACACGGCCGGTGAAATAAAACAAAGTAGCTCGGTAAGTTGTGAGTTGATAACTATTTAGTTACTTACCTACTTACTATATATTTGACTCATTTTGATAAGTTATGTTTATAATAAGTATTTTTGCATTTTAAAATTAAATATACCTACTGATTATACGAGTGGATATTGTAGACATCAATCTAAAGTAATTCTGGACCTGAAATAAATGTTTACTAAACTAGGTACTTAGATTATTGATTATACCTTGAATCCTCTAAGGTTAGGTAACATGTAAATTTCTGTGTGTGTTAGAAGTAAAAGTACCTACCTACCTCACAAGTCAGGAAAATATATTACTTATGTATTTTTTTAAATTATTAGGTGGTTATGGTTGAGGGTACAAAAAAAAACTGTTTGTCACGTAATAAACTTTATTTAAACTTTTTTATAATCAAACAAAATTACAAACAAATGATGGCGAGGCAATTTATTCATAATTTCATACAAAATATATAATATAATATTAAGGATAGTTTACAAGTGGCAAACCTTTCCTGAATTTTGTATGAAAGAGTATTATAATTGTTTTTATAACTACGTTTACACCAGCAACCGTCCGCAATGACATCGATGATTGGAATGCCATTATTATTGACCCTGTCCTTAGAAATTGCAAATAGTCTTCGTTTTCTGCAGCCTCTTTCATTGCATCAACAGAAACATCCTCCCATTTCTGACTAACAATGTCATGGTTTTTTGCATATAATTCAGATTTAACAGGCAGGTTAAGAGCCGAAAAAAATTCTACCAATTGAGATTGACCCCCGCCAATTGCCATTGCACCGGCAACGGCGCATGTATTAATGGGCAAATAATTGTCACTAAAGTTATCACCTGCTATAACATTTTTTTTATTGCAGAGACGAAATTTAAATTTAAATTTCGATTGCAGACCACTTTGTGTTTCTGAAATCAAATTGAGTTCAGTGATGCTGCATCCGAGCGGCCCATGAGTAGGTATGCGTTTAAGCTCTGATAAAAAATAGCTGACGTCGATTATCCCTCTTCTACTCGTCACTGTCTTGTTTTTTGTTTCATTCTCGTATGATATTTATAACTGCAAAAAAAAATATAAAACTAAGTTATCTGAACCACATTGGAAACTCAAGCCATTATATAAGTTATTGTATATAAGCCTAATCTCGACCTCGAGTTTGCCTTATAAATTATAATACTCACCTCTTCATAATCGTCAAAAGGATTCGTTGTTACTTGTTTCGATGACTCGTGAAGGTGATCCTGAGCGCTCTTCAATCATCTTGAAAAAATATACATTTATCATGAATTGAATAGGCAAGATATTTTGAAGTGAAAACTTCTATAGCATCGTTGTGATTTGAAAGTCGAAGGAACGAAAAAGCGACAGTAAAAAGAGACAGACGCATAAATTCATAAGATTTAACGTGGGAGAAAATGAGATAGGAAGCATTATACGTGTTTATTATTACGTGTTTGTGCGCGCATGCGTATTACAAAGCTTGAGAAAAGGCATCACAACAACCGTGGTGTTATGTATACGTGTACGTATTATACGTTTGTTTTTTGAAGGTTTCATTTCTACTACGTGTGAATTGCACACATGTATTTTTTTTTAAGTATAATTTCTTTAGCATCGTTGTGATTGCGTAAGTAACAAACAAACAAACGTCTAAATATCATAGTTTATAAGAAGGATCATTTTATAAAAAATCAAATGTGCGTAGGTACATTATTTTTTTTATTAAAATGGCATCTAATCTAAGGAGGTACCCTTAGATTTTGAAATGGATGCCATTTTTTTTTATCTACATGAAAAATTTCATAATTGATACCAACATCGTTTTTTTTAAAAAACACCATGTATAATATAGCATAAAACGTGGTATTATTATATATATATATATATATAATCTACTTACTCATTATTGATTATTACGCTTTCCTATCCTGCAAAAAAAAACTTTTTATTATTTATTATTTAGGCAGGTAAATATTCTAATAGAGTCGACTTACAAAATAAAGCATGTACCTAATCATGTAAAATAGTTCTGCAATCAGAAAATATTACACGGCAACCTAAACCCTTGCGTTCGTGTAGTGTCGTGTCTGTATTTTTTATGCTCTACACTACATTGCAATTTTAGATACCAAAGCAGGCGTTTAGGTGTTTCCATTATGATCCACACCCAAGCGAGATACAGTTCATTTTTCTTCGCACACCGATGACGAAGTATCTACCTATTCGCAGCGATGATTCGATTATTGATCAAACAAAACATTGTAGATTTATTTTGATTAGTTGTTTGATTTACCTACCTAGGTACCTACTAGTTATCTAACACGTGATTTTTTTCTTTATAAATTTGCTAATTACCGACAGATTATCAAAATAACAAGTATTTAGGTACTTAGGTAGACAGGCAAGTAGGTAGGTACCTACCATCGAAATTGAAGTATCTACTTACCGTAAGTATTATGGTAGGTATAGTAAATAGATAGGTACCTATTTATTCTGAAGTAGGTACTTATTCGTTTTCATCCACATTCAATTGGGATGTTGTATTGTTATTTTGTCCGTTATTAGAGCATGTTCCAAATAATTCTTCTTTTCGCTTTCGTGTTCGTCTAAAACAAATAATTATAGGTTATTCAGCTACTTACCTGTGTTTATTGTGTACTTAGGTACTTCTGAGTAACTACTGTGGTATTTACCTACATTGTAAGTAAATGAGCAGGTGATTAGATAAACCAAGTAGCAAGTCTGTAGTAGGTAGGTCCTACCTAATCGTAACTTAGTAAACAAGCAGGTAAACAGACAAACAGAGACACATTTGAATTTATAATATTAGTAAGTACCTACCTATGGATATTATGTATGATATAGTTTGGCAGTATGGATGATGAAAATAGCAATAATTAGGTAGATAGGTATGTACTTACATAAATTTATTCAATCTTTCTGCTTTTTACGCCTTTGTCGTTTCACTTGTTTGAACTTCGGCATTTTTTAGGCACGTAGGTATATAAAACACATAAAAGTAGATCACTAGGTACCGACTCTAATCTAGGCAATCGAAGCGTCTTTTCGCAGTTGGTAATTCAGAGAAATGTTTCACAAATCACAATCAATACTAGTATAACCAAGTCTTCTACAAACTAAAGGTAATATAACTAAAGAGGTAGGGTAGGTATCTTGATAAACACAAAGCCTCTTTTCACAATAAACAAAAACAAAATAACACAACTAAGTACTTTTAGAAGAAACCACGAGATTGTGCATCGGCAGCCGGCCGGCCGGTGCGGATGCGAGCGACACGGGTTCCACGTCCGAGAGTTGGGGGCGCACTGACGTCCGCGCCCGCGTATTACCAGCCACACCAAAACTCGTTCAAATTTCTCGAAGTTGTATTGGGAAAAATTACAAGTAGGCAATTTGAAAAGTATTTAACGAGGAATTATTTACCTATTAAAATATCTATTTATTAGTGCAAACCGCAAATTTAAGTGATGCTAACTTTAGGAGAAGATGATAAATTATTTCCAATTTTCGTGTTGAATACAAAATTAAATTACAGAATTAACAACAACTTTAGAAACAATTTTAAACGAGGAACTTGAAGACAAAATATTCAGCATACAGAACATATTTTTAAAATTTCGTTTATTCTTACAATTAACGAGTTAATAGCCACTTAATAGTGACCGAAAGTGTTTAGTTTTGTATCTGTCTCCAGGAAGCGCCTTAAGTACTCACTATTTTAAATTGTTTATAGAATAATTACTTTTGGTCGTACAAACACTTTCTCGCAAATTTTTCTCAACTAAGTAATTGTAAAATATTCCACTCACTTTGATTTGACTGGCGTCAACTCCACTCCGATTAAAGTATAAAGATTGTATGCAGGAAATATTATGCTGTGCATCCTCCGGGCGCATAACCACTTGACATGACATTATTATTTATTACTCTCTCGTGGAGTCCCGGTAAAATCCCGACTTTTTTTGTTTGGCCGCCGCTCTGTTATTGTTTTGCCAAGTTGTAATGATAAAAAAGGTAACATTTCTGTCACAGTACTTGTTTGGTGACGGTGACGTTGACAGATACATATTAAAATGAAAGTTGCCACACATTATTCCATAGACAATAACGTGTTACAAAACGAGACTAGCGTGTGTCGCTGAGGAATTTGCGTTAGCATTCAATGTGTATCTTGTCTACCATTTTAGTCACGCTAACGCAAAGACGTGTCACGCTCACGCAAAGGCGTTAACGTCAACGGAAAACAAAGCGTGAGGTATTTGTCTAGGACCCGGTGGGAAAGTACTCAACACTAAAGTAAAATGTATTCTTATCTGAATGATATTTCCCAAATTTAATAAACAAAAGCTGGACATGCATGGCTATATAGAGAACAAACCGTTTTATTTGTGTCTGAATACAAGACTAAAATGTACCTGCTTGTAATTTTGTACACATCGGCCAAAATTATTTTTGATTGATTTCTGTGTAATATTTTCAAAATTAAAAAATAAACAAATTTAATTTATATCATGTAGAGACCACACGTACGAAGCCGCAGATATAACCTAGTAAGGTGGTATAGTAACTTATGTAAAGATTTTTACGACCTTTCATAACCAAAAATAATTTAGTAAAAAGCAAAAATATATTGGTTTGTACATAGTATCATCGGTAGTATTGTTTAAATTGATTAATTACAACGAAACGAAAGACATCAACGTTCTTTGCAAAAGTCGTACTTAGCCCTCATTCTCAGAGAAACGGGAAAATTTCAATTTTAATTCAATTTCACTCGTGCTAACTAGTGAAATATTTATGTACATTGTACATAATTATGTTGATTTAGATAGGTACAGTTGGTAATAGGTCGAACCGATTATGAATCCAACTTGGACTTGAAATATATTTTAACATGGTTTTTTCCTCTATGGTTGCCATTGTTTATTAGAGTAGTGGACTGTGGTTCCCCCTCTCCATCCAACTTTTTTGTCAAAAAATATTCGTCTATGGTATGGACTATGAAGTGAAATGCAATGGCTGTCGGACGTGAAATAAAAAAGATAAAATACTATCGCACGTAACTTTCTCTTCATTCGTTTACGAAGGGTTATAGTTTTCCACAACGAGCTTATGAATAGCGAAACTGATATTAGAAGTCCTCAAGCTAAGACTGCGATCGTAAGTACCTAAAATCTATTAAGTTATGACCTTTCTTTGTACCTTATTCGTCGCAATTTAAAATAATGTAAGGAGTATGTAGTGCGTCTTGCCCTCTGATTTACCGTTTTTACTGAACAAATCAATACTCCAATCGTTTTTGTATCTGTTGAAGTCAAGGTGAGAATTTCACATAGTATTTAGAACAGGTTTATAAATATTTATTATTTTCTGCTAGAGAGGCCCACTTTCGTTTAACAGCTGTGATGTCGTCACACCTTCAAACAGCTGTGTTGTATAAATAATAGATTTTTTATTTTCTCGTACCTACATACCCGTACTTTTTCTCGTAATTACAGGCAAATAATGCAGCTTTTTGATAAAGAATTCAAAACACTTACAACAATTTTTTTAATTAACAAATATTCTTAGACAAAAGTGTTCTAACACTCTTGATCAGATCTACTCCTATCTACTATTTTTTATTAACTTTTTTTTGATTTTAGCTGTTATTATTATTAGATTACCGTAATACCATACGGGCTTTTGCAAGATGAGTAGACCATTAGTCAAAGTACCAGGTTCCAGATAGACAATATTAGCACAGGACTACGGCAGATGGAACAAACTTAGGGAGGCTTATTTACCCAGCAGTGGGCACTTGGAAGAATTGATAGAACACTTTGCACAAGTATCAAGGCCCTGAACAACTTTACCTTGTCTACAGATGACGTCGAGCTTGGCTTGGGACAGCATCCCACTCCTAGCTTTAAACTGTGTACTAGATCATCTGGAGGTGAACGATGCTATGGCAGCCACTGCTACCTGTCACCACTGGCGTAGTGCATTGCTGATGTATGAAGGGCGAAGGTAAGAACATAATACCACTGATATATATAGGAATATAGCATGAATCCTGTAGACTAGGATCTCATGCCTAAAAAATTAGACAAAACTGTTATTTTGGTATTTAAACAGCCTATAAAAAAAGTTATTGGTATTGAAATCGCACATTTTATTGAGAAATAAGTTGTTTCTGTTTTTGGAAAATAGTTTTATTCTACAGATGTTGAGGATCAGGTCCATAATATCGGTAGTTAGTTTGTACAGAAAAACACTTACCATAATTTTGTCTATTATGTAATGGACTGGTGACCAATTACATGTGCCAGTGTTTTCATATTAACCAAAAAACTAATTAAAATAAATAGTTGGAAGTACCCCACAGTTGTATATAGGTTTTACATTTTGTTGGTTTAATCAAGTAGACTAATGAAATTCAATCAGTCTACTGGATAACCAGTTGAATACATAAATTATTGGTTGGTAGACAAAAATTGTATTTTTAATTTACATAGACAAAATAAACACTCATACTTAATAAAATAATACAAATATAATATAAACTGGTTTATTTGATGTTGGTCCAAAGTCCAAAAGTCAAAAGATACTTTATCCAATACAATCACAAGGATCACTTTGAAACATAGACATCTTTAAATAGTAAAAGTTATGCCTAGTTCGGAAATTGTCTACCATAATGTGTTATATTTATTACATTTAAACAAGTAAGTTGGAATATTGTATAGAATTCTTCTAGAAACTTACTAAAATATTAATACATCTTCACAGGGTTCTCCTAAAACTACCCGTAATGGATCTAGAAAAGAGTAACTTCCTAGTAGGAATATTTAAGAAGCACACCCAGAGGCTTCACATCTACATCGACATGAAAGTAAATGAGGAGCTCAACACATTCATGTGCTATATACTACCACAGTAAGTGCTTATCATTATTATTATCATCATTATATCATTATTATTATCATCATTATTATTATTATTATCATCATTATTATTATTATTATCATCATTATTATTATTATTAGCCTGCATCACCCTACAAAGATCTGTCTATCCCGCCACCAACAATCTCGGTCCTGTGTAACAGAACTCCAAACTTTCATAAAAGAGTAGTTGTCCCGTCATCTCCGTCTCGGTCTGCCGCGAAATCGTCTCCCCTCCCATAGGACATTCAATATGCAGCAGACATGCAACTTGGGAGACAGTGGGTTACCTTTATAAACGACTTCAAAATAATTACGTTTTAAAAACTATAAAGAAACTGACTTCCTTGAATGAAATTTGAGCCTATAATATATTTTTAGTGGAAAGTAGATATATATATGGGTAGGCCAAATAAACGCATGGCTCCAACGAGACAGCGAAGTATGAAAGTACATAAAAAAAAGAATTTTCCAAATCGGTACAGCCGTTTTCGAGTAATCGGTGAAAATAAATAAAAATAATGTGTGTTCGCGGATAACTTCTTCGTTTGTGGACCGATTTTGATGATTCTTTTTTTTGTTGGTAAGGAAGTATCCCAAGAGTGGTACCATGATAAGAAAACCAGGGTCTGATGATGGCATCCCAGAGAAATTGGGGGAATAATCGAAAATTGTAGTGGCGACTAGTTTCCTTTGTTAGTTTTTTTCATTAAGTATTTTAAAGCACTACTATTTAATGAAGGTCTGGAGTCGATCTGACGATAAAGCCGAAAGACAGTCGAGGGAACTCCTCAACGATTTACAGCAATTATCTAGTGTTTGGGCTTGATTAATTTGTATTGATCAAAACTTTACACCTATATGGATTGTGACTGTCATCAGGGGTCTGATGATAAAGACGAAGGACGGTCAAGGGAACTCCATAACGTTTTACAGTAGCTACCTTGTGTATATACATGAAGTCGGTTGTCTTTTTAGTTTTTAAAACGTAATTATATGTATACCTATCAGAAGGATCTAACTCAATTGTCAATTTGTAGAATATCAGATAGCATCATAAAAGTATGTCCTAGTCCTAGACGGAACATCCTTCTTTAATCGGATTTCCGCGGTATTCTTACATGGCCTTGACCGAACTGACCTAGAACTTAGACCTGACCTTCGTCAGTACTTATTCGACTGAAATACGGCTTTAAATAAAAGCGGAATCGGGTCCACTAGAGCGGCAAAACGAAGTGAATGATTCTAATAAAACGTAGCGAGGGATTCATCAAACATCCCAGTATCATTGCGAAAAGGAGCTATGGTGTAAAATAGACCAACGCTATTACGTTATAATATACTTTTATCCGGAAAACCGGCTTATTAATCCTGAATATCAAATGATTAACACAATACCTACTCTACCTGCGACAGATGATATATTTGTCAAAAAATGTTTTGTGGTGAGCCACCCTTAATACTTAGGGGTATAAAAATTAGTTATAAACCTATTCTCAGACCTACTGAATATACATATAAAATTTCATCAAAATCGGTCAACCCGTTTCGGAGGAGTATAAACACGAAAACTGTGACACAAAATTTTTATATTAGGTCTTTACCTATAAAATTGCCGTTTTGTATGGAATAAGTGAAAGTACTTATTTTTTTAAACTTTTTTATTTCTGTTATTCAAAGTAATCACCCATGCAATCGACGCATCTTTGCCAACGCATTGGCAGTTTATTGATGCCCTTCTTGTAAAAATCAGCTGGATGGGAGGCAACAAACTCTTCAAAGGCATTTTGTACTGCCTCTCGGGAATTGAATTTTTTACCCACTAAAAAGTTGTCTTAATTTTGGAAAAAGTAATAGTCGGTAGGTGCAAGGTCTGGTGAGTATGGCGGATGAGGGAGAGCTTCCAACCCCAGCTCTTGTAGCTTGGAGACTGTCTGTTGTGCAGTATGGGGTCGCGCGTTGTCGTGAAGGAGCAGTGGGGACGACTGATTGACCAAAGCTGGTTGCCGATGTGCAAGCTTCTCCATCATTTCCCGCACTAGACCACCAAACAGTGACCATTACCTTTTTTTTTTTTTTGGTTTAGGGCATTGCTTTGGTGCTGAACCAGGATCTAACCAACTTGCTGAGCGCTTTCGATTGTCGAACAGAATCCATTTTTCATCGCACGTAACAATTCGGTTCAAAATTACTTCATTTCTTTGCCTATTGAGCAGCGCGAGGCAGGTCTCGACGCGTACGTTGCGCTGGCGATCGTTAAGTTCGTGGGGCACCCATCTATCAAGTTTTTTTACTTTGCCTATTTGTCGCAAATGGATCAAAATTGTTTTGATGCTAACATCAAAAGCTGCTGCTAGCTCAGCTGTAGATTGAGTTTCGTCAGCTTCCACAATCGCCTTTAATTCATCATTGTTGACCAAAGTCTCAATGTCAAAGTCTCAGACCAAAGTCAAAGGACGACCACGAGCTTCATTTTTCAAGTTTAAATTTCCAGAACGGAACCGGGAAAACCAATAACGGGTTGTGCGTTCGTTTGTACAGTTCTCTCCGTAAACGTTTTTGATGTTAGGGCGCTCCCTCACCGGGAGCATTCGCGTGTAATGTAACGTTACAGAGTCGGGCCTTACATCTGTGAGAGAGGAGAACTAAGCATTACAGTCCACAAACCGTTATGATACAAAACGAGTTTACATCAGTGAAGGAGGAGAACCGAGCATTACAATACGCACCTTGTAATGATACAATGTGTTACAACATTATACGCAAATGCTCGTCAGTCAGGGAGGTAGTATTGTAATGTAATGCTCAAAGTCGAATCTATAATGTTACATTGCACGCGAATGCTCCCGGTGAGGGATCGCCTTTACGTGCCGTTTGTGTCGCGTTGTTGCCACGACGGAACTCATATTCCATAAATACACGAATTTTTAAAGTATCCATTATGACGAAAAATGTTCAAATGTAATGAAAATACAACGCTAATTAATAAATAAAAGACTGAGTTTGTAAAAAGAATGTCATGTTTTTAAAACAAAATTACTTTGAATTTAGAATACAAAGCCATTCCAAATTTTTTTCTATTTGAAATGACCAGTACTGAAGAACGGCAATTTCATAGGTAAAGACCTATTATATATATAGGGATTATAAAGAGGAAAGATTTGATTGTATTTAATAGGCTCCGAAACTACTGGACCGATTTGAAAAAATCTTTTACCGTTGGAAAGCTACACTATCCCCGGGTGACATAGGCTATTTTTTATCCCGGGAAAATTGGTTTGTCCCGGGAAAAATCTTCAACCCAGGCGAAGCTGCGCGCGGACAGCTAGTATATTTATAAGTGATAAACGCCTCTCAACTGGAATACTGCTTAAGATCACTTTTCTATCTGTATCTTTTTGTCAATATCTTACAAAAAGGGATGGCACTATTTCAAACAGTGTTTAAATTTTGACAAAAAATATGAGATATTTATATTCTCTTTACTTTGGTAGATGCCCGCCCTAAACCTATTCTACAAAACAGTGGCGCAAATGTATTGTAACGATCACGTTCAAGCAACAGCAGATCTAACAGTATCTAAGAAAGTTATAAGTTGAGAACGTACCGTGCATCGATTTAACGATATCGTAACTTTCTTTGGCGTTATATAAATAACTAGTGACCCACCCCGGTTTCGCACGGGCAATGCTGATACTAAATATTATACAGAATGTATTTAGAACGTTATCTAAGAGCATAAAATAACCTAAGAGATAACCATATACCATCGCGGCCTTATTTGTACACCTTTTTAAGGTGTACAATACTGTAGTACATTATTTTGATCTATCTCGTAGGGTTCAGCCAGCGTTTGCAATGTAAGCACAAAAAAATGAGTTTATTTACGACATCACATTAGAAACCTTTAAAATTATCAGTGTTTCTCTAATATATTATGCAGGTATTATGATTATAAACCTTCATCTTGAATCACTCTATCTATTAAAAAAACCGCATCAAAATCCGTTGCGTAGTTTTAAAGATCTAAGCATACATAGGGACAGACAGACAGCGGGAAGCGACTTTGTTTTATACTATGTAGCGATGATTTTGATATACAAAGTTTGATTTGAATCTTGGACCTGAACTGAAATCGATTTTACTCGACGTATAATATGCTACTTACATAATGGGATCTTACAACTACTAATCGCATGGCAATTCGAGGCTGTTATAGCCAACTTCAAAATGTATGAAGTTTGTCAACATGGGGCCTTGCTTATGTTACTCCAGTCGGAAACGAAACGCGCCCCCATGTTACGTAACAACTTCTAAAATAGGCGTGAATTGCGCGATCACTGCTGTATAACAAATTTTTGTACTCTTTGTTTTTTTTCTATTTTTGAGTAAAAATCTTAATGCGGTTCACAGAATACAATACCTGGAAATACAATACATTCTACTACGTCTACGGACGGACGGACGGACGGACGGACGGACAGACGGACGGACGGACGGACGGACGGGCGGACGGGCGGACGGACGGACGGGCAGACAGACAGACAGACAGACAGACAGACATGACGAATCTATAAGGGTTCAGTTTTTTTGCCATTTGGCTACGGAACCCTAAAAAGGTTCTAAGCATAACAGTTAGTCTATGATCAAAATCACTACATAGTATAAAACAAAGTCGCTTTCCGCTGTCTGTCCCTATGTATGCTTAGATCTTTAAAACTACGCAACGGATTTTGATGCGGTTTTTTTTAATAGATAGAGTGATTCAAGAGGAAGGTTTATATGTATAATACATGCATAATATAGTAGAGGGACACTGATAATTTTAGAAGTTAGCGTATATTAGTTCAACATATTAGAACTGAGCTACAGCAACGCGTGGCTGGGTCAGCTAGTAAAGTATAAACCGATTTAAGACTGATTTTGCAGATATCGCTGTCGCATTGCTATTGCTGTCGTTATTGGTACTTTTGGTACTTTTATGTAATAACCTTGCGGGGGAAGGGGAAGGGGAAGGTATAATTGACGAAGCTAAATCAAAAATAACTGTCTAACATACTCGATTTTGATTAAGTACGACTAACTAACTAGCTAAGCCACAAATACATCAGCTGTTTCTAACTTTGAACCAACGGAAACAAAGACAAAGTAATATTAATTTACTTTTGGAAGCCATAATCATAACTACTTTGTATGTAATAGCCTACTTTGAAATAACGCTGTTTTGTTTGTCCTTTTTTCTCGGAATCGATTCTTATTTCCTTCAAACAAACGAACGTCCGGTTTCGAACAGCACCGTCTCTGTCATGTCTCCATCAGATCATATTGCTCTCACCAATATTATATTCCGACCTACTTGTGTACCATGTTTTAATAAGAAAATACCAAAGAAACTTCTTTAACTGAAATGTTTAGGAATTTCAAATTAAATCAGGAAAAAACCTTGTTCATGCCTATGAAGTCAACGAAATAAGAAATGGGAGGTCAAGTTAAAATGGTTTTGAGAACAAAACATGTTTTGGAATGTACTACTTATGTACTAACTAATTATGTACTTTCTTATGACACTAGTGACCCCGCCCAGGCTTCGCACACTGTATTTAGAGTTGTAATTTTATTGCGAGTCCCGTCTATAGTCGATTAATTTAAAAATAATATTATGTACATCATCATCATATCAGCCTTTATGAATATGAAGTCCACTGCTGAACATAGGCCTCCCCCCTATAGATTTCCAGGTAGAACGATTTTGAGCCCTCTCCATCCACCGACTTCCTGCTATCTTTACAATGTCGTCGGTCCATCGGGTGGGGGGTCGTCCTACGCTTCGTTTTCCTGTCCTTGGTCGCCATTCGAGAACTTTTACTTCCCAACGGTTATCAGTTCTGCGAGCTATATAGCCTGCCCATTGCCACTTCAACTTGCAAATTTTGAGCGCTATGTCGGTGACTTTGGTTCTTCTACGATTTCCTCGTTGCCGGTTTTATCACGTAGTGAAACACCCAACATAGCTCTCTCCATTGCACGTTGCGCGACGAGCTTGTGTATGAGGCCAATAGTCAGCGACCAAGTCTCAGTTCCATATGTCATCACTGGCAATTATGTACATAATCAATCTTAATTATGAAACAATTTAGTTAGATAATGATTAGTATTATGATACGAATGTGATCATCTTTCGATTCTATCCGTGTTTTGATTGCCTAATTGTAACAAAGAGAGATTATTGTGACTTATCTACAATAGTTAAACATATATATAGCCTCGCAACCTTTTTGTGGGTAATTATGAGTTCTATAGACATGTAGATAATGTATGAAATAATGTAAAATAATGAAATAATTAAATAATGTACATTATTTCATGTGTCATCATTAGTTTTCGTAGCGCACCGTAAAATAATTTTTAAAATCAGTTTAGTTTTTAGGTTTATCTATTACAAACAAACATACAAACACAAAAACACAGATCTATTTTTTTTATACGCTTTATATTAGCTTCACTTGTATGTATGTTTGTATGTAACCGACTCCTTAGGACGCTATTTTGACCCACTTTAAACGGCCAGATTTCATTCAAATTTTGCACACCTGTCAAAGACCGATGACAATGCAATAATTCAATAAAAAATAAAAAAAAAACATAAAAAAAAATTTTAATATCCGGTTATCCTAAAACTAAAAAGTAGAAAATAAATAATAGTTAAAAAAAACTAAAAAACACGCTTTATATAGAAAACCAAACTAAAAAATAGAAAATAAATTTCAATAAATGTAAGTAAGAAAAAATGTTTTATTTAAATAAAGCGTGGGGTGCTTTTTAAGATATTATCGAATTGAAAATCCTTCCACCATGCACCCGACGCTTTTTTTTTTATAAAACATTTTTTTCTTACTTACATTTATGGAAATTTATTATAATAGTAGTTTATGAGTAATTTTTTTTCCTTTTGGAACCACTTTTCCAATTTGGTTCGATAGTTTACTAGCTCATTTCTGAATTCAAATCTGTCGACCTGCCAAATCTCATGCAGATCGGATCAACAAATCGAAGGTTATCGCCCAACAAACAAATATACAAAGCCAAATCGTCCAAGTTGTCGCTGTGATCTTCACTTGCTTTGTTCGCTCGATCAATAACAGTCACGAATACCTAATGCGTTGTGCAATTCTGAACCACACTGGTACATACGCTCTAATTGATTTCACTTGGAGAAACTCGTTTTAAATTCTTATAAAGTCATTATGTGTAATGAATATGAATAAGTTTATGTTTACAAACGAAGACTGTTATGAAATTAAATAAGACAAGTGCGAGTTTAACTCTCACGGCGGTTCCGTTCAGTTATTTCGTCTCAATATTTAATTTCTTCTTCCTTTTCCTATAATAGCATCTGTTCAGCTAATTTTGTTTGTTATAATATATAGTCACAAAGGCACAGTGGATCGTCAATTCTATATTGTAAGTCATCGCGGAAGAAAATACAAGACAGTCATTTTAAAATTACTTGGATTCCTTGTCGTACTAACACAAAACAACATGACAATTTCTTGATTAAAATTCTGCAAAGATTACCCAATAAAATATTAATTAATAACAATTTAATTTATAAGAGCTATGTTACTTAATTAATGTCAAAAGAAGAATTTTAGTTTATAGTTTACTTTTTGGCAGGTGATCCACTGATAATGGATGTCAAATTGATCGATTTCATTATATTTGAGTTTCGTTCGTTTTTGGTTATCAGGAATATTTAACACTTAGTCGTCCACCAACAATAAAACATCGATCATTTCTAGTACTGGGATTACTGGACAAATAAGACATTAGTATCAAAACATTAATAATTAGGTTTTAAAAACTAAAAAGAAACCGTCTTCATTGAATGAAATTTGAGCCTATAATATGTTTTTAGTGGAAAGTAGATGTATTTTGTATGAATATAATATGGGTAGGCCAAATAAACGACCCGCTCCAATGAGACAGCGAGGTATCGAAGTACCCGAAAACATCATCGTTGTATACAATTTTTAGATTTTCGTTGATTTTTCAGCTCGACCGATTTTGATAAAATTTATATGGGACCACCTGTGAAGTATACCCTTTCAAACAAAAAAAGAATTTTTCAAATCTGTTTAGCTTTTAACGAGTAATCGGTGAACATACAAAAAAAAAAGATTCCAACGAATTGAGAACCTCCTCCTTTTTGATAAAGTCGGTTAAAAATACGTGTGACACAGTTGAGGTATCTGAGGACCGTTTTAAACGATAGCTCAACTAATCCGGCCCTCTGCCAGACAGGGTAGTGTCTCCAAAACACTGCAGCGGCGGCATCACGTTGTATGGCAATGCTAATACACTGGGCCAAATAGGAGCCGGTACTAGGGCCACGCAATGTTTCTACCAAACGCTGTAATTCAATGACTTGAATGAGTCCGATATGTTGTTAATACCCTTTTATTTATTTCTTTACAGGTTTTTGGACTCTATCAATTTGCAAGAAATAGTGTTTGTGGGACCATCTTATGTTAACTTAAACATGATGAGGATGCCATTCGCTCATCTGAGAAGGTAAATAATTTAAGCTACCATTTTTATGAAAACTTAACAGTCCACGTGTACGGCCAATCTTTTGTGACAGAAACCGACAATTATCAACCGACTTCAAAATTAAAATCATTAAATTCAAATAATTTTGTAATTATTTATGTACCTATCCTCCTAAGTACTGTCATTTGAATTAGGTACTTGCTGTTGAGATCGGATGTACTATAGAAAGAACAAATGCGTTTGTACCACTCAGTCCTGAACCTTCGCGCGCTTGTTATAAGGATTATAATTTATTTAATGGATTTTTGCTAGAACAAAGATATTTTAGGACTTATTACTGAATAGATACGAGTTAAGTTTCATACATCTATCATTTGTTCTTTCTAAAGGACATCCGGTCTCACTTTGAATCATTTTGACGTAATTTAGGTGTTCAATGAATACAAAATCGGGTAATATGTTATGCATTGTAATATTGAAAAACGTACTTTTAGGCTATAATTATTGAAGTGAGAAGTCAAAATATGTAAGAAATAAAATTTAAAATCAAAATTAAACAACATTATTATAAAATGTTTCAAAAAATGTGCTTAGAACTAATAATTATCAAAACATATTAATTCGGATAACATTATTTCTTCGGAATCGGAATCCTCATAATTATTCTGAATTATTCGGGAGTTGTATTAAATTTAAAAAAAATATATAAAAAAAATAGCTTTTAAAAACATTGGTCGTGATAATAGTAGGATCAAGTCGTGAAATAAAAAAAATATAAAGATTATTACCAATCCCAAAAATTTCATTTAAAATTTCGTTGATGGATTTTTCGATTGACCGAAATCACTACAAATTATGGATTATCTGTAATTTCTGTAATGATAAATAAAGCCTGAGTTACTGTAAAAAGAACAAACAAATAATTCAATAACTGTAACAAAGGCCGATAATCCTCTATGTATAACAAATTATGGAAATGCATACAATTGAGACCGAAGTCACTGTGTGTAGAACTTAATATTCGAAAGCCAATTTCTGGCCTAAAATACAATCTTTATTCAACACTAACATTGCGATCGTAAACCAAACATTACAAATTAATGAATTTTATAAAGCTACAGTCTAAAGACTAGCAAATATCTCGGAAAATTACAGATTTACTAACCCCTTGTCCTGGGACGTGACATCTTGCTGGATGAACTTAACCATACGCTTTACGCTGACGCTATTTTTAATCTCAATATTTTGTCGCGATTGTATAAGTAAGATAGATAGTTATGCTACCTTTTTAAACATAGTTTGAAACAATCGGAACACTAGAATTGTACTGGCAAGTGTAAAAATAATAAAGACTATGTATAGACCTGAACTGTCACTATCGGGTGTCAGGACTGACAGCCATCACTGATTTTGTACTTAATGATGGCCGTACGGCCTTAGGAGGCTATACATACTGTAATTGAAATACGTAATGAAGGTTTTATTGGGTAATGTCATCCCTATAATATATCCCATTTCATCTATATCCGTTTTGGCGTTTAAACGTTTTTTGACTATAATATAACTACATGTGTGTAAAAGTTAGTTATTTTAGTTAGAATAAGGTGTTTATTGGGTGCAATGAGGCTGAATGATGAAGGCGATATTTCTTTTTATTTACTGATTTACATACTTTTTATGTAACATAGTTATGTGTTGTCCAAAAAATATTAATAATACAACAAGATATATTCGAAAGTGTCTGTCTGTCTGTTTATTTGGTTTATTTTCACGGTTTTGCATCTTATCGGATCTTGATGAAAATCAGAGGTATTACGTGTGCGAATCCGCCGGTAGGGCCTAGTGAATAAATAAATGATTATTGAAGGAAAATTTCACACCGCACCTTTCAGCCACAAATAAGCAACGCTTGTACTATGGGAAGTAGATAAATTAACTGTTAAAATACTAATACTTTTGTAATAAATACATACATTTAGGTATTTCATTGTAGTCATAGAGTTGAGTTTTAAGTGATAATTTTTTGTTTCTTCTTTACTATTGATATTAATTTCTTCTTGAAGTTGAAGTCTCTGGGGTTAGGAGGAACCGGTACCTAGATTTATTTACATGTAAGAAAACGATTCATAATTGTCCTTGTAATTTTTTGATTTAATTTGCTTTTAGGGTAATAACAGAAACACTGGCGTACAAACACGCTCACGTGTTGGAAACACTAGCGATGATCGGTTGCGATATGAGCGTTGTCGACGAAAATGACAGATTTGTGGTAAGTAAACTTAATACAAGTAGAATTTTACGCAAATCCGTTTGCCATAAATATTGCTTGATAATAATCATACCAAACAATTTAGCCCCAAACTAAGCAAATCTTGCTATATGGGTACCAGATGACTGATAGAATACTTAGCTTTACTTCGTTATCCATACTAATATGGATGCTGATATGCAATAATGTGTCAACCCACAAGAAAAGACAATCGATGTTAGTGGAGCAGAGCGTTTTCCTTAATGTTAAGAATCTTTTGTATAGCTAATTCAATCCAGTTATTTTATGGATTTTACGAAAACAGAAGAGTGTTACGTTTAACGAGTGTAGTGTCCCGCCCATTTCCACTTTAACCTGTCATTCTGCATACCCACGTCCACGACTTTGGTCCGACGTGGATCCAAAAGTGATGTTCCGAGCATGGCGGGCTCCATTTCCCGTTGTGCTACTCTGATCCTATGCATGTATTCCTTTGTGAGCGCCCCTGTCTCGGATCTATAAGTTAGTATAGGCAGGACGCATTGGCATCATATATGATTTAAGAAAATCTACTCATATGAAGATCATCAGCTCTTTCCTAGTTGATGAGGGTTGAGGCATATATGCAACATCTATAAGTCTATTCGGTTCGAAGCTTGTTATCCTGTTACTTCAATGATTTTACATGAATATGGTAACCCTGACCTAATGCTGCATCACCTGGTATCTGCGGGATACCCAATTCCTCACCTTATCGGAATGTTCTTAATGGTTATAGATACTTTTCCTTCTGAAGGCTGTTTTTAGAATTGTATACATTGATTTATTTACTTGTCTTACAGAATAGCCAAATAGAATTCTTCTCAAAGCCACTGACCTTCCAGTCAGCACAGCAGTCCTCGCCGATCTACCGCGAAAGTACGATTCTGTCGCGAAGCAACGTCGATATGATGATGTTTTCTAATGTCAAGGTTTGTACTACTAATACTCACCACGTACGAGACAATGGTCATTATTCTGTAGTTAAGTAGACTGAAATTGGGTAAAACACGAAGGATCTTATTTTGTTTGCATCAAAGTCTAAATTAGAGTAACATATAGAGTAACATTTATTATCACTTCATAAATTTACTAAATTTACGTGTGAAGGACTTGAAAGAGAAGAAAATCCTGGGAAAATGCTTCTTTTCTTCCTATGATGGCATCTGTCTTGTTGATAATTTTGCCAGTGTCAAGTGATTGTTTGGTTATAAAGTCTTAGTCAAATGGTCGTCTAGAACTTTCTCGGGATTCCTCGTCGTTGAAATCACATTGCAACATAATACACTTATAATTCAATTGTCCATACTTGTGCTATGAAGGCATAATTTATTGATTAAAATTCCGCTAAGATAACTGAATAAACCTCCACAAGGCATCCTCAGTAACCATCAACTCGCTCCGCACTGCATCGAAAAACACCAAGACTGCAGACTTGTTGCTTCGCCGAGCGCTGGAATGAATTTCATGAATTTTATTCCAGCGCTCTGCATTATTAATTAGGATAGGAATAGATTAGCGGCATTTTACTAAATATTTGTTGAAGTCACGCCTGAATCATTTATCTATTGTATTACACTATTTGTTTCTGCGAATATTATAATACTGATAGGTTAAAGAACATTGTTTGTATAGGTTTATATACCTACCTATACCTACCTATACAGATTATGTAAAAATGTGAAGAGTGTGGTTTAAAAATACGTCGATATAATGTTTTTAATTCTAGTATGTAAGACGTTAAAGTGATCCTTGTAATTGTATTAAATAAAAATATCTTTGACCTTGACTTATTCTATATTTTTTTTCTTATTAATTAGGTCTACCAACGATTATTACTATAATACAACCATACTTAGTATATTACAGTACTAACGACGCGACCCGGCTTCGCACGGGTGCATACTAAATATACAACAGAATGTCAAATGTGATTAGAAACCTCTAAAATTATCAGTGTTTCTCTACTATATTATACATATAAACCTTCCTCTTTAATCACTCTGTCTATTAACAAAAAATGCATCAAAATTCATTGCGTAGTTTTAAAGAATTAAGCATCCATAGGGACAGACAGTCAGCGTGAAGCGACTTTGTTTTATACTATGTAATGTATAAAACAAAGTCGAGTACAAGTGTACACAATGTACAGGTTCATGCTGATTGCACAATCAACTATAGATAAACATGCATAACATTTAACATAACAAAAAAGGAGTAACATTAGGCAGGCAGGTGCATAAACTATAACCATAACTATAAAACTATTAACTATAAAAAAAACAATAATTATTATGATCTAAGAATAGATCTATAATTATAAGAAACACTGTTCTAAGAACAGAACAGTGTTTCTTATAATAGTGTTTCTTTCTTATGGTGGTTTTCATAGCAGTTATACTAATTCATATTTTCTATAATTTCCAGCACATAGTATTCGAATACGATCTAATATCAACTGAAGCGCTCATCACGTTATCGAAGCTGGACAACCTGAGGGTGCTATCGCTGAACTTGACGTCGCGCTGCGGGCTTAAACTGCCGGTAGTCGACTGGGGTGCCGTCAACCCTTTATTCACCAAGGGGTTGGATGTGGCCTTGAATCTTGTAAGTACCATATTGTTTTACCCTTTATCATTTCCTACTGACTTACAAAAAAAAAGGTTCTCAATGCGGTTTTTTTATTTTAATGTTTGTTGCCTCATATTTCCATCAGAAAAAAAAGATTTTTTATGTGAGAGGATATACTTTTCCCATAGAACTTTCATCAAAATCGGTTCAGTAGTTTAGTTTTTAAATCAAAATTGGTGGAAAAAATATGTCATCCGAATAAATGAAATGGCGTATTTTTATATAAATGTAGTCTTGTTTCCTTTTTAGTTATTAAAACGTAATTATACTTACTAATGTTATACATTCGGTCTGATCGTATCGAAACTTGGTATCTTGTTACTTCATTGGTATTGCACTGGTGGATTAGTGGTAGTGGCCTCACCTTCCGAACCTGATGATTTTTTTTGATCGATAATGTATGTGCACTATGCCAGTAATCTCAAGCGGTGAAAGAAAACCGGCATGTTGTTGAGCCCTAAAAGTTTGAAGACATGTGCCAAGTGCACGAAAGGAGCCTCTGAGGCGCACTTTAATCCTTTCACCAGACGGGTTTGAAATAACTAGTGACACGATAAGAAGAATTGGTATTGCAAGAACATGGTATTTTTACCTGTATTACCTGTATTATCTTTATTTCTAGTATTAATACTATGATTATCGCATTTTTTTTTAATAAATGAACATTTTTGTGCACATATATTAAATTTTCGTATATATACTGACAAGGCACTGTCATAATATTAATTTCTTGTAAAGTGATTCTCTAGGGCCCATGTTATAAATTGCACGAACAGCCTTATTCTGCAACACAAATATGGTGTTAATATCGGCAGCACTCCCCCACAACAGAATGCCATACGACAATGCTATGAAAGTAGCTGAAGTAAACGAGTCTAGCGGTATCTACGTCGGTAAAATGACGGATCTTTTTAACAGCGTATGCCGCAGAGCTGAGTCTCTTCGACAATTTATCTATGTGCGGGCCCCATTGCAGCTTATTATCTAAAGTAATGCCTAAGAACACTGTGGTGTCGACGAGATCTATCTTTTCGTTTTTTATTTTTACATTAGCTTTCACCTGTTTAACGTTGGGCAGTATAAAACGAATGCATTTAGTTTTTTTCTCGTTAAGTAATAAGTTGTTTACATTAAACCATGTTACAACTTTAGAGATTGCATTGTATACATCGTCAAGATTAGTAAGTCGTCGCTTTAATTTAAATAAAAATGACGTGTCATCAGCAAACAGTACAATCTCGTGATCATCCTTTACAAGTTTAGATAGATCATTTATATAAATTAAAAACAAGAATGGCCCGAGTATTGATCCTTGTGGTACACCCATTTTTACCATTGAACCCGGAGAACGCTTTCCATTTACATCTACTCGTTGTGTTCGGTCACTTAATTAGGATGTAAGAAGCTTAAGTGAAACTCCCTTAACACCATAGTGATGTAGTTTGCTGATTAAAGTATCATGATGAACGCAATCAAAAGCTTTCGACAGATCACAAAAAATACCTATATATAAATACCATGGTAATCTTGACCTGATGCTGGAGCATCACCTGATGCATGGAGTTTTATAATATGTTTTTTCCAGATACAACTCTCGGATGACAGAATGCAATATGTGATTGGTCATGCTCTCCATCCAGATATGCCAGTAACATCAATGAAAGTTATGTTCTGTAGAAATGTAAGTACTTTTCTATCTTATAATCATATATTAGTTAATGACGATTTCTGTGGCCCAGTGAGCCAAGATACGCCTGAGACGCAGGAGGTCGCGAGTTCGTTTCCCACCGTGGAACAAATGTTTATATGATCTGCAAATATTTGTCTCGGGTCTGGGTGTTTGTATGTATAAAAGGTATGTATTTAAAAATATATATTCAAGTAATGTTGTCATTGTACTTATAACACAAGCTCTGTTTACTATGGGTGATGCTGTGTGGAATTTCTGGCATTATTTTATTATTTATTTAATTACAAGAAATTCAATCGTTGTCCACTGCAATTGCTTGCTATATGTTATACAAAACAAATGATGTGCCAAAATGCGGCCAGTCTGAAGAAAATCTAATGTTACGTAAATCTTCTTCAAGTTTATCCATATTTTATTTAATATTTGAATATGTGCCTAAAAAATAAATAATGCCGGATATTTCACACAGCATCATCTGTCCCCACAGTAACGAGAGCTTGTGTTATTTATGGGTACCACATGACTGATATGCTTCTTACACTCTTGGTTTTTTTTATTAAATACATACCCAGACCCGAAACAAATAATAACAATAAATAATGCCTTACATTTCACACAGCATCTGGCCCCAAAGTAAGCAGAGCTTGTGTTATGGCTACCACATGACTGATATACTACTTACATACTATTTTATTTTTTATACACAAATACTTACAGATCATACAAACATTTGTCTCTCAGCGGGATTCGAACCCGCAACCTTCTGCGTCTCAACCGGGCCTTGGCCCTCTGCGCCACAGAGTTGCATTATTGATAAGTCGCTCTGCCGTCAGACAGTTAACCGACACACTTGAAATTTATAAACTCTCTTGTATTAGTATTTCGTAGTTAAGGTAGTTATATTTATATATTTTTCTATTTATTTATTTTAGTTATAAGATGGATCATGTAAAAAAGCGCTAGGACAAAGACGAGTTTCTTGCCAGTTCTTCTCGGGCTTGGGTTAGGATGAATTGGCACCTAAATTCACCTAGTATGTAAGACGTTTCAAAGTGATCCTTGTGATTGTTCTTCTTCTTCTTCTTCGTTAATGGCATCTGTCATAATGATGACAATTTAGCCAGTGTCAAGTGTTTATGGTTTATATTCAGTTTGTTTGTTATGAGTCTTAGTCGATGGTCAGTTGTCAATTCTAGACGACACGCGGAATGGCGTCTAGAATTTTCTTGGGACTCCTCGTCGTTCAAATCACACTGCACCACAATACACATGTAATCCAATTATCCATACCCGTCCCGCAGCCACAATTTATTCATTAAAATTCCGCCAAGATTACTGAATAAAACATGCAATAAAACGGGTAAAAAATATTAAATTAGCAGAGCCATGTTGCTCCATGAAATGACCGACGAAGAATCCTCCTTGTGATTGTATTGAATAAAGTATACTTTGACTTTGACTTTGACAGAAGTCGTCAAATAACTCCGTCACTAGAGTTGAACACGAAAGTAGAGTTGGATAATATTGGATGTTTATTAATATACAATTTGTATTTCAGTTCTTCATGAAACTTATTCTGCAAGTGACGCAAATGTACGGGTCCATTCTGACAGAGTTTGTATACGCTGATCCTCCGACTATTGTTGGTACAGGCAATAGACTTATCAGGACAGTGTATGGTGAGGTAAGATGATCCCATGGTCCCACTGAATTGGCATGCTTGTGTCGATAGCTTTAGTTCTTTGTCCCCAAACCACTCTGAGACGAACTCTGGTTTTGACTATTTGCTAATAAGAATTAGGTTTATTGAAACGAAGTTCCTTACCGCATGATACGGACTTGGCGGATAGGGGCCAGACAAAACAAGTGTAAGATTTTTCCGTCACGAATTTCCGTCACGACCCTTTCTTTAGTGTACGGTTTCTTTACGGACGGTTATCTATAGGGTGACACGAATTAATGAATGTACAATAAAATGTTGATTTTCTCAACTCGAAAAATATATTAATTACGATATTTCCTACCTACAATTCATAAGTAATTTCTGCGTTTCATTTAATTGCTCTCAGACGCTAGTAATTAATTCATTTGTATTTGTTAATCAATAATAATATACTGCGATAGGATCTTCGTTCCAACCGAGTGTTCTACGACGCTCACGCATTTTTTATTTTAGAAAAGAAAACTTACAGTATTCACCAAAACGCTGGCTGACCTAATTAAAACATAAAAATACTTTTAGATTATAAATAATACAAAGACTGTCATCACACAAGTCTATGTTGCAACTCGTGTACGAATCATTATCATCATCATCATCAGCCCGTGTCAGTCCACTGCTGAACATAGGCCTCTCCCATGGCACGGCACTTAGCTCGATCTTTAGCTCTCCTCCTCTAATTCTTGCCCGCTGCCTTACGGAATGCGTTTGACGCATTCTTTGCGTGAAATTGATAATAGTTAATTATATAATGGTATCTATACCATCTATACTAATATTATAAAGAACAAAGATTTGATTGTATGTTTGTTTGTATTGAATAGGCTCCGAAACTACTGGACCGATTTGAAAAATTATTTTACCGCTGGAAAGCTGCACTATCCCCAGGTGACATAGGCAACTTTTTATCTCGGAAAAATTGGTTTGTTCCGGGAAAAATCTTCAACGCAGGCGAAGCTGCGCGCGGACAGCTAGTATCTTTAGTGTAGCGTTTGTTTTGTGTAGTACACACACAAAACAAACGCTACACCATTCAAATATGAGATTATTCGATTGAGAGTATGTCTTTGATGTAACAATAGGTATCTTTACATTGTTATATTCTCACTTTTTAAGGTTTAAACTACACTAACTGCTGTCCGTGACTTCGTCTGCGCTTAATTCTGACGGTTTTAGCAGCGCACGCCAGAATAGCACGCAGATGGCAGATTTTTCCTACTTACATGACACTTATCGTTATATTTCGGACAATTCACTCAATATCTTTATAAATTATAGCCTGTGTGTTATTATGGTGTATAAGCTATATTATTGTAAAGTTTCATTAAAATCTATTCAGGAGTTTTTGCGTGAAAGAGTAACATACACACATACAAACTTTTACGTTTATAATATTAGTAAGGATTATCAAGCCCCAAATTAAACATAGCGTGTACTATGGGAACCAGACGACTGATAGAATACTTATTTATGAAATACATTATGACACTTAAGGCGCCGCGCAAACGTGGACACTTTTTGTTGCTGACACACCATCGCCGGGAACCGTAGTTGCTGTGTCCTGTGGCAGTGATCGGACACAGTCTCCCGTTGCTACTACTGACCACTGGTACAATTCGTTGCTTGTTTTCCGTCAGTCTCACGATGGATAAAGAAACTCAGTACAATTTTAAGTTAATGTTGTTAATGTTGGTAATGTCTTCAACTGACGACTTTTAGTTACCGACACCGAACATTTTTTGATCGTCAATGAGTAAGTGTTAAGTGGGAGCAACTGGACACAAAAAATTGTTTACGTATGCGCAGGGAGTGGATGATTTCATACTGGTTCTATAGAAATCAAATATTCATGGTAGCTTGTATCTGACCCAAGACACAAAAGTGTCCACGTTTGCGCCCTGCCTAACACCTAGACGCAGAACAAACATCTATGTTCATCATATCTATGGCCTTCTGCGCTGTAGGTTATGGGTTCGATTCTCTCCCAGGATAAATATTTGCGTGATGAACACAGGTGTTTGTTCTGTGTCTGAGTGTTATAAATAAATATTGCTGGACAATGCACACATCACCGTTATAAAGTATCATTATGTATGTATATCACTACATAGTATAAAACAAAGTCCTTTTCCGCTGTCTGTCTGTCCCTATGTATGCTTAGATCTTTAAATTTACGCAACGGATTTTGATGTGGTTTTTTTAAATAGATGGAGTGATTCAAGAGGAAAGTTTATATGTATAGATTCAAAGATTCAAAGATATTTATTTGCCAGAAAACATGTGTACAGAAGATGACAAAAATATAACAATGTGAAACAACATGCTTGACCGGTTTACGGTATGCAAATTAGGTAATACATGCATATATATAATACATGCATAGTATAGTGACACTGATCATTTTAGAGGTAGCGTATATTGGTTCAACGTATTAGAACTACTGAGCTACAGCAACGTGGCCGGGTCAGCTGGTAAAAATATATACCTAAGAATTCTATCAGTCATCAGGTCACCATAATTCAAGCTGTACTTAGTTTGGAGCTAGATGGTTTTTGTGCATTGTCCACTAATATTTATAAATAATTAGCTGATATTATCATTGTGTATTAATGTTGTCAATATGTTTGACTGATAGAATACAAAATCACTCTTAACACCCATATATACTTTATAACACCCAGACGCAGATCAAACAAAATCAGTAGGCCTACCCTTGAAATCTATAAATGATAATATCGGAGCAATAATAATGGTAACCCCAACTTTAACGACATCGTTTCGACTCGATTTAAACGATGGAACAACCGACGTTACTTTTGACAATCGATTTCGTATTCTTCCACGAAATACAATTTTACAAAGAAATAACAGTCAACTCGACTGAATGCGACGAACATTTTAACGACTTTATCGTTCGCAGAAGCCTTCTTACTTCGAGGCTTCAACTATCAACAACATAAAGTTTTTTAAACTTACGCGATTAGAACACATTATTGTTCTGATGACTACAGGTTCGACAGGTTTACACTCTGTCGTGGTCACGGGATGACCACGACAGAGTGTAAACCTGTCGAAACGTCGGGAAAAATAGGTAAATAAACGCGATAAATACCCGTATATATTTATAATAATATCAACAACATATTCAACAGTGTTTTTGTTGTGTTTTAATGTTTTTAAATGTCTAATATTAACTTCAGTACTGAATCACTCATACGAACTTAATTAAAACAAACTTTATTTTTTCAGACTATAAATGCGCCGTACAATCGTGTGAATCCGTTCATATACCTCTCGTGGCAATGCCACAATCTTCAGAAACTAGTCATTCACGGTAAGACTTTATCCACGATCTGGATATCCCAGATGCCCATATCAGGTTATGTTATTGGTGCCCGATTTAGGCTACTGTATATTATTGGTGCCCATTTCAGGCTACTGTATTTAGTTGGGGTCTGATTCGGGCTATCGTAAATTGTTCGTGCCTATATTTTAGGCTATTGTGTATTGTTGGATAGAAATCATTTTAAGTGATTGTATATTACTGGTACCTATTTTAGGCTTCTGTATATTATTGGTGTCTATTACAGGGTACTGTATATTATTGGTGCCCATTTCAGGGTATTGGATATGCGAGTACGATCTTCTCGGCGTGACGCGTCTCCGCCCGGGGTTGGATCTAGTCGCGTCTTCGATCTTCGACTCCACGAGCTATCTGTTCGAGCTTCCACCCGGTGTCACCGGAGGAAACGTGTTACGGGTTCTGGATACCGACGACCCGCCAAGAGTTCATCCTGTCAATAAAAGCGTGAGCAAAACAAATTATTTTATAGACATAGATTTTATAGACAAAGAAGACAAGGCCCTGATTCTGTTCTTTTGCCGTGCTAACAAAATTTTCATAATACGAACGAACTTATTTGGTTTACACCAAAGTCTGAATTATAGTAATATTTTGAAATGACAATGCTAAAATATAGTAAATTGACGTTTGGTTGATGTATTTTAGTATTTTTTAAACTTCCGCGATTATAATTTATATTGTTTTAATAACAAACTCTGCTTACTTTGGGGCTAGCTTAAATGTGAAATAATAAAAAAAAATATAGCTATTCAAATTTTTGTAATAATTACAGAGATTAACAAAGTTACGGATAATTATTGATAGATGGCGCTAGCGGCCACCCGCGGCTTCGCCCGCCCCGTTCCCGTTGTTTTTCCGGGATAAGAAATAGCCTGTATCAAAGTTACAAACTATATTCATTTTAACTTTAATCTATATCGGTCCAGCGGTTCTAGAGTTATAAGTGGTGTAACTAGCACGACTTTCTTGAACGACTGAACGTATAGATTTATTCCCGACATGGAAAATAATCGAAAGATCGAGAATAAATTAAAAAGTATTACCCGATAAATACCCGTTAACTACTACGACGTGTTTTGCATCAATTTAGTCGCCATATAAATTGTCGAATAAAACTGGAAAAAAACCTAGAAAAATCAATAAGTTGGACTTTGGTGAGATCGTTCGTATAGAAGTTAGTCCGCCGAAACAGCGGAATCATCTCCATGATCGAGAGTCTGTTATTAAATTTTCTTGGACTAACAGTACTATCACGTTCCATTTCTGGATAGCATCGAATTAATTTAGGTCAGACAATTTGAATTCGAATGTAACGTTTATCAAAGCCGAACCGTTCATATTGCGTTTTGATGTCTAAAGAAAGAAAAAAATGGTTAAAAAAAAAAAAGTTCAATCAACTTTTTTAAACCGATCCCACCATTTTTTTTATACCTCTGTGCAGCAGTCGGCAAAGGCCCGCCTGAGACGCAGAAGGTTGCGGGTTCGATTCCCTCCACGGGACAAATGTTTTAACTTAGCTCAATTATGTAGCGACAAATTTATTAGCAAGGTTATTTTTAGACATTTTCATAAGTCGTTTAATAACACCGTGAAATTTTTAGTGGGTTGCTTCCCGAAAGGTATGTTAAATAAAATCATAGTAATAATTTAAAAAGTTGCCTTATACTAGAGAATCATTATGTTACAAGGTCTCTTTTGGCTTTTGTGGGGTGTTTTGAGGGTGTCAATTACTACCTAAGGTGTCTTGGAAATATCGGCTCTTCAAATATTTAGTCGGGAGACTTTTGTAAACAGGAATGCTGATAAAATTTAATTAATGACTTCAATATAAACGTATTTTGTAATAGAGAATGACTGTTGCGCTATAAAGAGTATATCAGTGTATGAGATTTAAGTTAAAGCAACTAACACTGGTGGCAATTCAGTTGGTTCATTTCTAAAATTAGAATTGTCTAAAATATATTTTAGTTCGTCATAGCATTTGTAAAACCTATTCGATTGGTACCATCTAACTAAATTAGGAATGCTTAATTAAATTAGATCAAATTAAATAAGGATATGTTGGTAACAGCACATCATTCATCATCGGTTCATTTGACAGTTCTAAACCTAATTTTAGCTAAAATTAGTTAGGTTGGTGCCAACAGAATTGAGGCCATTAACTGATTTCTACGTTTAACTTTATATCGAATGATGTTTGAAAGACTTAAAACTACCACTTTCAAAACTTTCGTGAGTTGTACTATACATTTAAATAAACACGGGCTTTACTCGCTTATTATTTGTCGCGAATTCACCGACACTGTTTCGATTCTTCTAGAGATCTTCATTAGGGTGAGTTTTAATTGACTGGATTGGGCAACATATTTTGTACACGCAGATATAATCTAAATGGGTTTTCAATTATCGCTCCGCCGCTAACGTGTAGTTAGTTGGTTTCTAAACAATGCCGCGAAAACTTTGTTACCTAAATATTATGGTGATCCGCGGTCCGCTCGTTCCCCGTGCGAGTTCACGGTTCGCACTGCGTATCTCGCGGCGCGGGAAACAGTGTCGGTGCTTCCATCGCCGTAATAATACGTGAGCCCGTGTTTATCAAAAAGACTTAAAACTAATTTTAACTAATTGTTTTGAACATAATTTTCACTCGAAACGGAATATATACTATTGATAGGTGAGTTTTTCTGCTTCCCGATATTTCGGAACAGTTGCGTGCGCCATGATCAGGGGATAAGAGAAGCAGAAAAAACTCGCATATCATGGTAAATATCATGTCGACCTCTGTGGCGCAGTAGGCCGTCTGATACGCAGAAGATTACGGGTTCAATTCCCGCTCTGGGACAAATCTTTGTTTGATCTGCAAGTATATGTCTCGCTTCTGGGTGTTTCTATGTATAATATGTATGTGATTACACAAAAAGCCAGTCATGTGGTACCCATAACACAAGCTCTGCTTACTTTGGGGTTAGATGATGCTGTGTAAAATGTCCGGCATTATTTATTTATTAAATATCCCGGTTTGAGTGTAAATTATCTTATAAAAAGTGTTTGAAGAAGTACAAAAGCATGAGAGTGAGTGTCATTGCAAATTTTAAAGATCTTTTTAACAATAATGGTTACATATACACCCAGGCCTATACCCAAGAGTGAGATGAGCCATAAAACTAATAAAAAAGCCAAAAGAGACCAAACAATTCAATTTTTACGAACAACCTGCAGAAATTTCACGGTGATCTATTCCAGATGTACATGAGCCGTCTAAACGAGATACAAGCACGTCAGCTAACACCGAAAGACTGGACCCATCTGCCCGCAGGACTTAAACTAAATGCCACTCAAAAGCAGGTATCCGAATATTTCGTTAGCGAAATACTCGAGCCTTTGGGTATCACATAAGATCATAAAGAAACCATCTCGCAACACGCTTGGAGATATATATATTTATAGCGCAAATATTTATTAACCCCGTATTTTATATCCGCAAGCACGAAAAACTATCGTATGGCTATGCTATTGTGTCGCCTAAAATTCAAGCTAATCTTTATAGATGCAAGTGTTGAAATCGCTTGATAAGGCTGCGTGACTTTTAAAAGATATCTGCGGCATATCACATAAATAAAAGCATTGAGATATATTTAAAGCTCGCTTTTTGAACATGGTCTCTTACAAATGTTCCAATTTGTGTGAGATCTCATATCGCATATTCTTATTCTAATGCATATTGCAATAGTTTTTCGTGCTTTGTCTTCATTATGGTTTAAATCTTGGAAAAACACGCAGCACGTCACTATCGAATATTCATATTGATATCAAAACGGATTTTCACGATATTTTCACGCGCTGTATTATAAAGATCTGAGTTCAGTTAAACAAATCTTGATTATTGTACTAGTTAAACTAAACGCCAATTCGTACGCATACTTTCAAACGAAATGTTATCCAAAGCATCCCATGCTCGCCTTTTACAATGAGCAGAAAATAGCGGAGCGGAACCGAGTAACATGGCCCTACAAAAGGCCTATTAAGAGTAATCTAGCCGATTAACGTTTCATAAAATCGTCTAAGGATGAATCGTCGTCTTCACCGTCTGATGTCGAACAACTAAAATCAAGAGTCATCAACTTGTCTTGTCTTAATCTATCTTTGTATCGCAACAGAAGGTCAAAATACAATCTAAAATATCGTATTCAACAATGATTTTAGCGAACCTTTGGGCGTAAATAAATAATATACGGCGTACGCAAACTTTAAAAAGATTTCAATACGAGCATACTTTATTTATTCAAAAGTTCAAATAACTTTATTTTGTATAGATACATTCAATAGTTTTTTCATAAGAACCCTTGACCTAAAAGTCTGTGCATGATTTTTACGCGGTCGTTTTAATTAGAAATCATAAACATATCTCCTTACTGCTCATCCTTGGTTCACGACTAACCTTTTCTCACTCTATGCTAGATGAAATAGCAAGAGCTGTGCCCAAAGACTAGCGTATCCTTAAGAAAAAAAAAACGTGTGCGTTTTGGGACGCCCGACAGAAGTGATAACTTAAACTAATATAACTAGTGCTATAGGTTAGAGTGAGAGAGGAGGAGCCTGCCTACCGCTGTCGTATGCGTGAGAGAAAGGGAAGCCAGACAGACTGGCGCCGTAACGCGTTACGAAACGAAGCGGTTTACCCTACCATAAAAAGTTATCACTTCAAAGGTCACGCAAAACTGGTGTTTGCCTTCCATCTTGTAACACTTTGTACTCGTTTAGTCCGTTCCGCTCCGTTCATTCGTTTGTACTGGGAGGTATTATTAGAAGTTTACCGTTGTTAATTAAATTAAGGTCTGTATGGAGCTCCATTGTGAAAAGCGGGCATAAGGGTTCAAAAAATATTTCTAGGACTTTTTGTTAATATTATCTCAATTGAAATAAGTCCAATGATGTACAATCCTATCACGTAGATATAATCTAAACAATGACTGTGACTTTACTAAATCATATAAAATGCAAATAGATTATTCATATTCAAGGATATTTAGATAATCGTATATATTTTATAATCTTACGCCTCAAAATACTGTTATATTTATTATTGTTATTTATAATACGTGTTGCGAGATTAAGCAGATAGTGATACGAGAATAGTGAATATAGACGACTCTTTCTTTCTCGACTAGTTAGAGCGAGACCAGACTAATTGACAAAATAGTAGCTCAATGAATATGATGTTTTTTATCAAGATCGGGTTCGTTTACACGATGCCAGTAACTGAATGTCTTGAACGTTATATTTTTTGTTAAAAAAATAGATATGTTAACATTTTTGATAAATATTACAAGCTTGTTGGTCTTATTGTTTGAGGATTTAAATAAATATATAAAATGTTGAATCTATAAAACATCTCCTCTAGATAATTAGGAAGCAATTTTGCGTCCTATATTTTTTGCTTACCATGTCTTTTTAGTAGGTTAGTTTAGAGTTTACATTATTAATATTCGCGTATAGGCTTAAAATGGTGACATAAAATTACAAAATTTCCATTACTATTTGCAAATTCTTTATATATTATTTTTGAAAGTTATAAAATGTCACATTCCATTCGTTTAAATATTGGCTTCTTAAACATTTGAATGTAATTGTTATAGTTACATACGTTACTATAATTGGTTTGGGTTTAACTAAATTTTATTGTTAGTATATAAGAAAATATAGTTACTTAAACACAGAGCTACTTTATATATATGTATGGCCTAAGAAATTCTGAAATATTATAAAATGTAATGATGTGTTTAAAACAAAATACTTTGCCGATGGATTCACCTAAAAATATTGAACCTTAAACAGGACTTTTAAGCTGTAAGTACATAAGTTCTATAATGTAATTAGTTGTTATAAAATATGTAGACCTAATCAAAATGTTTAAATTTGAATATCTATAGCGTTTAAAGCACATTGTAAAACTATTATTAATGTTATTAGATTTATCACCTGCTGTAAATAGCTGGATTTTCTTCTATAAGTATTTAAAATGATTTAAATCGATGCATGAATGTCGTAAAAGTTTGAATCGAAACCAAAATTTTAATTATTTGCATATTGTTAAAATTGCGACTTCACTACCTACCTTGCCTGTTTAAATAAAAGCGTGAAGGTAGATTTACCGAAATCGTGTACTTTCACTGACCCAAGTTACTGGCCCAGTACTAAACACGATACTCTAAAACAATTATACTAGTGCTTCTAGTCGTCTATAATAATTCAATTAAAGAGGAATCTCACTATGTTATATAAAAGAGTGTCTTTCGTACTGCTTACAATCTTACTGGACCCAGTAACTAGCTCAACGTAAATACACCTTCAATGCTTACATTTCTTTAGTAATAATAATGTTTATAGGGAACTGAGAAGGGCCGAATGATATGTTTACTGGCAACATCTTCTTAAAAATCGCGAATTGTCATCATGTAGTTGTAATAATTTAATGCTTGGGCCATCCAAAAGACGAAGGTGTTACTAAAATGAATATCGAGAAGCAAACGAATGTGTTTTTACAAATTTTAGCCCGTGTAATTCTTGTTGCACTATCTTAGTGTGAACGCGGCTTAAGCCATTTAAATAATCCAAAATATGTTTACAAACTCTAGAAAATAAATGTTTTTTTATGAAGAAATCTAAAATAGTCATGTGAAAGTTTCGTTCATAATCAAATTTTTTAGCTCAAGAGTTAGTACCACCTTTGATAACTCACACCAAAAGTTAAAAAACAAATGCTCACAAAATATTTATTTACACGTAGTAACTTTGTATCATGGACCGTTGTATTCTTGAAATATATATGCGCAATTCTGGACATAATACAAATGTGATAATAATAAAACATGAAACGCCGTGAAGTCGATCGAAAAAATACCATAGGTTTTGGAATCGATTGAGATTTTACGGTTTAAGTTTTACATCGATGTGTACCTGTAAAGTCATTATTGCGCATACTATAACAGTGCTGTTTCTTTCGAGATACTCAAGGAAAACCCCTTAAAGCCATACTACTAGGCCCTGGGTACGCTAACTCAGCAGAAGTCAAAAAATAGTGGAATTTGAATATCTATAGGTATCTGGAAACAATAAAACTATTAGTGAACCAATAAAAACTGTTTGCAAAACCATTTATTCTATTGCAGAGTTACCGTTGCCTAGCCTCTCTAGTCTTTCTAAATACTCGAAAGAAGTAGTAACCGTTACTAGCCTCAGTCATTCCATCGAGTTTCAACAGGTCAGTCTTTTGGTGTGACAATTTGTGTAAAAACATGAATATCCATCTAGTCAAGACCCGTGTCTGTAAATAAACACATAAAAACGGGAACACCACTTAACATTGCACAAATGTAAACGAAGTATTACAAATACATGCTGTGTAAAGGAATTAAAGTCAAAACAATAGAACTGTATGATCTGATAACGGAATTCTTATGCCACCAATGAGGTCATGGCTTAACGACCTACGAGCTCGCCGAATCTAGCAAATATATATGGCTTTATGGGTTACCCTTTAATTAGAAATCCTTGTTTCTTTTTCGGGCTGCCAAACTCAAATCAGTCATTCTATCTAAAAGTTTTATAGGACAGGTACTTACAAATGTAACTAAGGTTATCTGGCTATAATTGCTTTACACAGTAAAATATATCAAACTATAGCTTTAAGAGAATCGCGATGCTGTATCAAATACAGCGAGTATAACACGTGCCACTCTAACGATCGATGGTATTACGATGAGGTGTGAAATGCAGCCATTTTATAGCTTTAACACTCCCGGCTGCATTCAAAGTATTCATATTTAGTGTCAAAATATTATTGTAATACGATCCGTTGACGCAAATGCATCATAATAAACAAACCAAGTTGTAACTTGCATGGCATCTCTCAACTCGCCTCAATTACTGGCTTGGTGTAAACGATGCATAGTGAAGCGATTTCTCAAAAACGGATCCTATTAAAATAATGTTTATTATCGAATAACCCAACAGTATGTTTAATACATTCAAAATGTATCAATAACGTTATGTCGAAACGAAAAACGCGAAAGCCAAATTACTTGTAGACAAATAGACAGTCCGTCCCCTACATTCAATTGCATTTCTAACAGACTGAGCTCACCTTTGCAATGCGACAACTATAAAGGAAGGATTCCGCTAGACCGGACCGTACATTAGACCACAGTAGCCTTTAAAAGTAAACTTTGTAAGTAAAACATTGAAAAGCTTTCTTCTTCTATCTTATAATCACATAGTGGCTTTTAAGTATCATCTGTCCCTGTCATTCAATCAATGTCAATGTTAATAAATAAAGATGGCAAGGATTCGTTTAACTATTTATGACGTAACATAACTTTTCTAAATTAACCCTTCCGTTACATCTAGAACAATTATAATAATTATAAAATAATGGATAAAACTATAATAATCTAATAGAAAAATTAAATAGGATTCTTCAGCTGTTTTTGGATTGTTGATAGAAGCAGTAGTTTGTTCAAAATAGTAGATTTTCTCTGAAAATACATCTTATGCCGCCGTCTGATATTTTAGAAGTTTAGATTTAGGTTCGCCACTCAAGAGGTTAATGAGTATTTCTCTTTTTATTTCACTCTTTTTACTTTTTATTGGTAAGCTTTGCGTTTTGTTTATTATGTTGTTTAGAATTGACAGATGACGATCGACTAAGCCTATGTGAATATTATAACAAACAAAACACCTGACATTGGCAAAATTTAAATCAAGACATGCCTAATATGCCATTATAGGAAGAAGAAGAAAATTGCAACAGATTTAAACAAGTCTTCAAGTAATGTGTGGTAATAAGGTAGACCCTTAGCCGTAAATTTTTATAATACATTATTTTTGCCATAAAACATGCTAAAATGATAAGAAATAATACTATCGATCTTTATAAATTAGTCAAAGTAGAAATTAAATTACCAAACTCGTCGCGGTCTAGTGTGAATCATGCTTGAAGAGTAGGTACTTAGTTGAATTTAAATAATTATAAAGCGCTTTTTATATGGAAATAAATAAAAATCAAAAAATATCTTCCCACCCGGTTTCTAAAAAAATAATCATAGTTTAAAAAAAACGTTAAAAAAAATTAAAAACAAAATTAATTAAACAAATTTTTATTCACTCAGTTTAATATGTAAAAACGAATTATAACTCAAAAAGAGTTTTAAAATTTTTTCGATTTCCCGATATTTCGGCATTGTTTCGGCACAATGAAACCGGTGGTAGTATCATGCGTAGTAAAAGAGTGTGAAAGAGGGTAGAACGATTTGTCTGCAAAGACTTCAGTTTCTCGCGTGATCATAGCGCATACAAATGTGCCGAAATATCGGGAAATAGTCTAAATGATATATAATATCCCGTTTATAGATAATTGATTCAGGCGTGACATCGCAGAAATCCTTTACATTACAAATATTTTGTACAATTTCGCTTATCTATTCCTAATGAGTTGCAGATGCAGACACGATGCAGACGCATTCACCTCTCTCCCGCCCCCAATTAAAAAAATATGTAAATAACAATAATAATTTTTGTAAAAGTGATATCAAAAAAAAGTTTAAAAGTGTAATTAATATCATGAACCGGGTGTAGCTAGTTTCCAATCCCAAAGTAGCACTTACACAGAAATAAATATTTTTATAAAATCAAGACTAACAATAATGATGTGTATAAAACCTTCAAAGTATAGTCACGCACAAAAATCATGTGATCATTAAATGTGAAATACAAAACATGCCTTTACAAACATTATTGATACAATAAAATAATAATAATCCAATTATATATTTTAAACATATTTAATCTATAAAGTTACTGTTGCTTGTTTAATATTATAAGTAAGTGTTAGTAGATACTCAGAAGGTAAATTATCAGACATTTGTAATAATTTCCTTGATATTTTTATGAGAGTTTTATGATGTTGGAAGTGAGTAATATTTTCTAAGGCAACGAAGAGACTTACCAACGCGCATTCCCGAGACTGATCATGTAAGAGGCTATAAACAGCATTATAAATTGTAAATCTACTAGACATCAACGTAGTGATTGTGATAAAGACATCTATTTTAAGAATTAACATCATGTACCTGCCTCTAAGTCAATAATATCAAAGCTCTGTCCTACTATAACCTATATCAAAAAGAACTGAAAAGAGACTATGTATACCAATTTTTGCTCAGACTTGCATTTTATGTACGATCAGCCGCATTCCATGCCAAACACTGTGATAGTTTTCAATCTTTATTACAACGCATTAAAGATGACAAACAACTTTGCAGCTGACTGTACCTTGTACTTGGTTAAGGCGGTAGCCTCAGCAAATATATTTTAAAAGGCTTTTTATCAATGTTTAATTGACTCTATTTTGCTTTTATTGTATAATTCATATTATGTAAATTTTAATTAATGATTTTATCTGAAATTAATAAACTAATACGTGAACTTGACTCATTATAACAGCGTTATAATGGTTTAAAAAAAAAAATTAAAAAGAAATTGACTTGGTAATGTTAAAGTAGATTCTCCTGGTTCTAATCGTGAAAGCTGCAAGATAAAACGACTTCAAAATTAGATGATGATGATTATTAAAATGTTTAAGACATTTTGATATACACGGGCTTTACTCGCGTATTATTTTATCACTGTTTCGATTCATCTAGAAGTTTTAATAATGAAATAGTAAAATAGAAAAAGACATTGCAAAATTAAATTACAGAATTAACAATAATTTGAAACGAGGAAGTTGGAGGCAAAATATTTTTAATAATTATACATATGTTTATTATTCCTTCAATTAACGAGTAGATAGACACTAAATAGCGGCATAAAAGATCTTTCCATACAAAAAATTTGCTGAGGGTAACGCCTTAACATTCTAGTAGGGCAGAGGCGAGGATGAACAAGTTTATATCGAGCAAGACTCAAAAAGGCTGTGAGAGAAAACAATATTCGGTTTGGTAATTATAAATCAAACCTAGTATATCAAAATCAAATAATAAGGTACTTACCTAAAATCTAAAAAAACAAAAAGACCTCATTTAGTATTAATTCACTTGAAATATGAATGTTTTTAAAGAATACGTACGTTTATGTATCATCGATTTTGATATACTAGGTTTTAAACGTGGCTTTGTTCGCTTTGTATCTAAGTATGTTGTTCTAGGATCAAACTCGTATCAAAATCGTTTTAACAGTTGATAGTAAATAAGCATTATGCCAAGATCTACCTCAAATGCATGAAATGTAATAATATATTTTTATGAAAAAAATTGTGTGCCGAATATTTATAGTTTTTGATGATCTATCCCGGCTCGATATAAAACATCTTTATACTATACAATTTTCAAATTATAGCTTGTGTTTGGAGCTGGACCGATTTTGATGCGGTTTTGAACAATGGTAATTGTAAGGTGCTTATAATTGGGTATGATAGAATTCGACAAAGCCACGAAAAAAAATTCGTACTACGTGTAATGTAACAAGGCTGTTATCCATCAAAGCAGAACAAATTTTACCACCAAAACAACCTAGTCAATATTAAAACATTACGATAAAAATTATTACACATTATTTTGTATGCTTTCGCGATCAGGATTTGTATTGTGTTAGTAGTTAATAAGTATTTATCTCGTATTAACTTTAAATTATGCTCGTTTCGTGTTACAACGTGGTCGATGGCTGACTTGAAATACCCATTTACTACCAATATTATTAAAACATTTTGACACTATTTTTGTCCCGCTTTGATAGATCTTTCAGTAGAATTACCAAACCGAATTGGCTAGTATTAGATCGAACGTACTTATCCATCTCATAGTCATTGATAAACAAGGGAATGACGGAATGACGATAAATATGAGTGATATCTGTGTGAAAGGTCCACATTAATTTTATTTAAATAACTTTATTTTTAAGTGGACTAAATTGATAATATTTTTGAGAATTTATTTATGTATTTGTTTAATGTTTAATTGTTTTTAAATGTTAATGTGTCATAAAATTAATGTTTGAAATTTTTAATAGTTAAATGTTTCAAATAATACGATCGATTTTATCGTTGTAATTGCATAGGATTTTGCAATTTCCTTAAAGGTCGCTGTTGACTAAATTATCTCTGAAATCAATGCTGTTATAAAAGCAAACAGCGGTCGTGTGTAACCGCGATGGTTTAGTGGACAGTAGCCTTTATCATGTTATTACTTAAACATTTATTGGTGTATAATCTCATTGTGTTTTGAAGTCATCATCCCACCTTCAAACGGCATAGGATGCAAAATCCAACGCCATTTACTGATTTTATGATTAAAGTATAGAGTAGATACATATTTACAGAATTGAATACAATACAAAATAGTAAAATGGTTTAAATAAGTGTATTGATGCATATTTGATATTTTTACACGTTCCTAAAGCGTTGGCAAATGCTGATTTTGATAGAAATTAACTTTAAGATAATTAAATACTTCAATAATTATGTAAGTATAATAATGATTATTTTAACCTAATGACGTTTAACTGTGACTTCAATCTTTTTTTCAAATTTTCATTCCAATCTCCGATTACCTACCGACCTACTTATTTACGTATCCTCTATCGTACTGTCAAATAATTAGCTAGAGTGTCGTTATAAGATGGATAATGATTGTTTGTATTTCATAAAAAAGTCAGTAATTAACACGAATATACTTACTATATCGGTTTTTTTCTAAATTATTTATCAGTGACAATTAGTTACAATAAAGCATTTGTGTCAGTAGTACCATTGATGGTACAAGTGACACAACTTTGTATCCTAAGTACCATTAAAATGGATACTAGCTTATACCGTGTATTTACTTTTTTTTACCAAAAAAATTAACGACGCAATTTTTCTAAAAACAAACCTAACCGTACCTCAATGGCTTCGTAGTATCTGGACATGCTAGCAACTGGAGTTATGTATCTAGACAGACGAACAATATTCTTCTGGCGCTTCGGCGGCCGCTGTCGCGGCACGCTCGCTATGCTCGCTCGCCTTGCGCGTTGTTTTCTATACTCTAACATAACATAACCAACTGGTTTCGAATAAACTAGTATGTATTTTAATGGTACTAAGGACACATAGTAGTATCACTAGTACCATTGATGGTACAAATAAATGGTTCTGTAGACACTGTCAAGACAGTGTCAAATATGTATCAAAATGTTTATTGGCAGCAATGAATATTGTTTACTACTTAGTTTCCTACAGGTTACTTCATAGTTTTCACAATAGGTAGTTTACGGTTCTTATTATGTAAGCGTATTTCACGATTAAATAATTTATGTGTAGTAAATTGTTGTTTTTTTTTATCTTTGAGGCGAACATTTAAAAACAATAACATACCTACGATAAGAACAGTGTCAAAATGAACTGTCAATGTCAAAATTTAGGCATACAGATGAGTAAGTTTACGGGATTCTTCGTGTCATATCATGGAGCAACATGGCTCTGCTAATTTAATATTTTTACCCGTTTTATTACATGTTTTATTCAGTAATCTTGGCGGAATTTTAATGAATAAATTGTGGCTGCGGGACGGGTATGGATAATTGGATTGTATGTGTATTTCGGTGCTTTGTGATTTGAACGACGAGGAATCCCAAGAAAATTCTAGACGCCATTCCGCGTGTCGTCTAGAATCGACTAAGACTTATACAAACAAAATGACTATAAACACTTGACATTGGCAGAATTGACATTAATATGTCACAGGCCAGTAACGAAGAAAAGAAGGAGAGTAAGTTTACGAGTAGGATTATTTTTGGCCGTTTTGCGGAGTAAACATAGTGCTCTTAAATTATGTATTTTTCCCACGAGTTATTTCGGGATTTGCAAGTTTGGTGATTTTATTCAAATAAAGCTTGAGTTATGTATAGACTCGGGTGTGAATAATTGGAATGAAAGTTTAGTGATTCGAGCCAGAATAATCGGCTTATTCCGGTTATCCACCCTAAGGTGCATAGGTACTCGGAAACGCGTGTCCATCTATCCACCAGGTGGATAGTCTTATTTCATATAATATCTTTCTTCCGATTTTCTCCCCTGCCTGTGTACAGTCATTTACAGAAACATACACAAACAATCACATTCAGTAAAGTTTTTGGAAAAAAACGCACAGTTTTTCTCTAATACGTCTACTGCAGCAAAAAAAATAGAAAACGGTTGCAAATATACATTAATATATGATATATAATAAGGGACGAATTTATCCAGGATACACAACTACGTCTAATCAATAATGAAAGAAGTGTTGGTCATATTCTAGTGATACTGCAAAATTTATAAAATACCATCAGCCCCGCCTCGGCTTCGCATGGGCGTACTCATTTATTTATTTTTAATTAGTATAGAAGTAATAATTATTTTTGCTTAGTGAAAAAGTTATTTTTAGAAACACAGAATGCAAGTTTTTATTTAATAAATGATATTATTCAAACTGTACTTGGGGTAAAAAGTCTGCAGAACAATCCGATGTGAATTCCGGTAATCCACCCCGGTCAGGGTGGATAGATGGACACGCGTTTCCGGGTATCCACCTTCGGGTGGATAAACGGAATAAGCCGAATAATCCGAAAAATATTTTATAAAGAAACCAAAAAACAATGAAATTTCGTAATGAAGTACGAAAAACAAATAAAAATCACACATTTTCTAATTTGAATTTGGAATTATGTTCTTTAAAATTTAAACTTTTAATGATACCATAACCAGCCAGATACAAATAGTATAGCCAAAGAGATTTTATTACAAGTTCATACATACTATAATGCGAAAAGACTTTTTCCCCAACCTACTATGTAGCATTTACCCCATTTGGTGACTGGTGGTTGCCAGCAACGTTATCTAAACTTGTGTGTACCCACCACAAGTTAATATGTTTTAATTGAATATTTTTCAATAATACAGGGTGGTCTGGAACTAGTATGTTATGCCGAAGTGGGCCGATTCTCGATACTTTCGAGAACAACATTATGTGTTACCACCACTTTTATAAGTTCAATGTTTTTCATTGAAGAAATGAGCAGCAAAGTTTGCTTCAAAACTGCACTTACATCCAATGGTAACATCCTTAAAATCAGCTGTTTATTGAACTCTGAGCGTGACCTCAAAATGAAGTATGATTTCACGCAACAACACAAACATTAAAGTTGCCTACATTGTGATGCCTCTGAGAGGAAAGTCAATTTTTGTTTTTTAATTGAGTTCAGCTACTATGTTTATTACATACATAGTCGTAATATATAAACCTATATGTACTTGGCAAGAAAAAAAAATCTTGATATATTTTAATTTTTTGTATGGAGTGTGTTCCTAGGTGTATATAGTACAGGTTTCACTAAATAAAAAAAATCCCTTTGTTATAATTATGTTTTTATTACTAGTATCCATAGGGATACACTGCCAAGTTGGCCATAAAATTAATAAAAAAATATTAGTATCTACGTGGATACACTGCCAAGTCCGCAGATTTTTTTAAAAACATTATTTAACTAATTGAAATCACATTTATATGAAAAATCACAAAATATTAAAGATAGAATCTTCTCTTTTGGAGATTTACGAGGTTCTTATTGTCTTACCAATTGTTTAGTGGGGTAAGGTAGAAAGCAGTTGCGTTCTAGTACTAAACAAAGCCTCACTTTACATCTTGTGCAAAATAGCCTGCTCTGCCCTTTGGTACAATACCTGCATCTTCCTTTTGTATATGTTGGAATATGACCAACTTGATCGTAATGGACGGCATCAGGAGGCCTTTACCCATTTCGAACAGGCGCAATCTTCGAAATTTGAGCAGGATTTCGTGTATTTCCATCTGGAACTGTTCCAGGGCGATTGATTTTGAGCCCTTCAGGTCGCGCCTGTCGCGCCAGGCAAAGCGCCGTTTTAATACAGATGTCGATCATTTGTAAAAAGAGAGGTAAGTATCAGCTTTGTCCTTGGAAAGGTGTTTTGTATAAAGCGATTAAATTGTCGGCAAAGTACAAGCCTTCCATATTTGAATTATATTGCCTGATAATGTTAGGGCAAGTCACAGGCACTTTTCGTCTCTCTTCTTTCTAGTACCTAACCATAACTACCTGAATATCTCGCAGCCTGTAATATCTTATTGTCCCCACTGAAAATATGCCATACTTCGTTCGCAAATGCAGCAGCAGCTCAATAGATGTTAAGCAGTTGTCAATGCATATCGTTTTACAAGCGGGTTTTTGAATGGAGTGCGCCAAGGCTGTAACAACTTTTGCTCCCAATCCCATGCTGTTTTCTTGGTTTGAAAAGGTGTGAAACCAGAACATATCTCTTCACCTCCGTGTACAAAAACGTTATACACGATACCGAAGACTCCCACGCCCACAAAGATTTTTTTGTTTGTTTTTGATGTAGGTATTGTTTCTGACTTTTTGCTCTTGTGCCTTTATGAGGGACCATCATCTCATCAAACACATGTCTTCTTCTACTTTTAAGCAGTTTGCTCGTGCTATTTGGGGAAGTGGTCTAACGTTATAATATCTATCTCCGTTATCTCTCAAATTGTCGTTGAAGTGCAAATACTTTCTTATTAGTTGAAATGTTTTCAGCGGCATAATTGCGAGTGGCTTTTTACACCGAGTAACAGTTGCAGGTGACGGTATGCTTAGCGAAGAAGACACTAGATCATAAGTCGTCAATGCATTGAGTCACGGTGTTGGCACAGATACGTTTCGCGGTAATCGTAGCTGTTCATAGTTGCCAAAAGGATGGGCCGTGGTAATGGCACAGGTGATGACAAAGCTAATGGCAAAATTATTAACGGAGATTGTAAGGTTTGCAATGAAGTGGAAGCCAGAACCAAATTCAACTCTTCATCATCCTCATAATCCAAATCAAAAATTATCATCTACGACAGTAATTATGGAGGTGACGATCTGCTGTCCGATGCGTAAATTAATTCCTGGAAGGACATATTCCTGTGTAAAATGTAAGAGAACATTCATTCGAAATTACAGTTTGAAAAGTCATATGTGCATTCACATGGGAGAAAAGCCATATTCTTGCAAATATTGTGATAAAACGTTCACATAAAAAAAAATTGACAAGTCATATGCGTATTCATACGGGTGAAAAGCCATATTCTTGCAAAAATTGTGATAAAACATTCACTCATAAAAGTAATTTGACAAGGCATATGCGCATTCACACAGGTAAAAAGCCGAATTCTCGCAAAATTTGTGCTAAAACATTCTCTCGAAAAAAATATTTGACATGTCATATGCATGCGCATATGACATGTCAAATATTTTTTTACACGGGTGAAGAGCCATGTTCTTGCAAAAATTGTGATAAAACATTCACTTGAAAAAAATATTTGACAATGCATATGCGCATTCACTCGGGTGAAAAGCCATATTCTTGCAATAATTGTGACAAAACATTCACTCAAAAAAATAGTTTAACAATGCATATGCGCATTCACACGGGAGAAAAACCATATTCATAAAAGGTATCACAAAACATTCACTCAAAATGCTTCTTTGACTAATCATATGCGCATTCACACGGAAGAAAAGCCTGCAAACTTGTAATTAATATTAATATGCAATATATTTTAAAGTTGCAAAAGTGAAAAGCTTATTTCACAAGCCACATGCACATTCACACTAAACAATTTCCTTCACAAGGCAGAATGATAATGTGACTTGTAATGTAGGCTTGTAAAGTGAGTTTGACATGTCATAAAAAAGCGATACAAATTTAGTTGTAAGTTTCTTAAATATATAGTTGTAAGAATTTGCAGTAATTATTAGATAAGTGCTGAAGTGATCAACAATCGACTTCCCAAATCTCAAATCTCCGTAGCTTGTAATTTTAAAGGAAAACAATATATGTATCTGAGATCTGTTATTTTAGGATAACAATATAATGTGTCGCACCCAGTGGGCATGTATTATCGTTATGTTTCGACATGATAGGCAGTCTCGAGCAAATAATTGTATAGGGTTGTATACATTCGTTGCGCTGGGTTTGGAGAGCTTGAAACACCACTTAGAATTTTCTTCACTTTTGTTTATTCTTTGTTCTTACTGCTGGACCGAATGCCAGTCGCTCTAAATGGCTCAATATTTATGCAAAACTAGCGAGGAACCCAGTATTATTCCTATCAAGTTTCAAGCAAATCGCACGCAATCTTTTCACCCTCTTAGGGGTTGAATTTCTAGAAATCCCGCCTTAGTGAGTGGTTTTGCTATAACAGGAAGCTACCTTCCAAATTTCAGCTATTTAGCTTCAGCGGTTTCGGATCGGCGATGATGAATCAGTCAGTCAGTCAGGTTAAGCTCTTTTATAGGTATAGATGTCACCAAGATAAAGCTGCTCTCTGATTGGTGAACCAATAGGAAGCAAGAAATTTTAGCCAATCAGAGAGCTTTATTTTTGCTATACATTTTACTATTCTGGGTCGCGGCGTGACCGGTGTACAGGCCATACCCTGTGTACATATTTCAACATTATGTATCTCTATAAATAAAGCGACCAAGTGCGAGTCGGACTCCCACATGAAGGGTTCCGTAGAAGCAAGTAACATTTTATATTTGAGTTGATTGAATGAAAGGTAAATTGCGGTTAACGATTAATGACGTATTAAAAAAAACTACTAACTAGAGATCTCGTTCAAATGAAGTTTCGGTGGAAGTTTGCATGGTAATGTTCATCATATATTATTTTAGTTTTATCATTCTCTTATTTTAGAAGTTACAGGGGGGGGGACACATTTTACCACTTTGGAAGTGTCTCTCGCGCAAACTATTCAGTTTAGAAAAAAATGATATTAGAAACCCCAATATCATCTTTAAAGACCTATCCATAAATAAACAAGTATAGGTTTGATGAAAAAAAAAATGTTGAGTTTCAGTTTTAAGTATGGGGAACCCCTAATTTATTGTTTTTTTCCTATTTTTGTGTTGAAATCTTAATGTGGTTCACAGAGTACATCTATTGACCAAGTCTCAACAGTATAGTTCTTATAGTTTCGGAAAAATGTTGCTGTGACATACGAACGGACAGACAGACAGACAGACAGACAGACATGACGAATCCATAAGGGTTCCGTTTTTTGCCATTTGGCTACGGAACCCTAAAAACGATTTGGGTCTGTTTAATACTATTTTTGACGACCTCTGTGGCGCAGTGGGCTTAGGTCCGGCTGAAACTCAAAAGGTTGCAGGTTCGATTCCCGCCGTGGGACAAATGTTTGTATGATTTTATTTGGTAATAAACATTATCTTATCTTATTAAAAAAATCGAAAACCCGGTTGTTTTGCAAAATTTAAACCGGTGAAAAACCGACTTGAAATCAGTCGGTTAATCGGTTAATCGGTTAATCGATTAATCGGTTTACATGCCCTAGACTTGGTACACAATCAAAAGTAATTCAATAAATCGAACAAACGCACCCTCTAGATGGGAGTTCGGGAAAAATGCCTGCCCGCTCCAACAGCCGCCCTATCATAGCATGACTCGCCGTGACATCATGCTTGCGTTCGGTAGTTTCTTACGGCTCGAATTAGAAAGCTTGTAAATGTTATGAGGAATCTGCAGTATGTTACATGCATTGATACGATAACATCTGTATACTACGTTCTGTGACAATCCCTTATAATTTATTGCATTATGTACTTGTTGGGGCAGTGCAGCTAAATCATTGATTGTTCAGGCTGAGCGAGCGCAGGGCTCTGTCCTTAAAGTAATGCTTCGTATTCCTTATTGACATCCTTCCACAAGTATATATGAAGAAGCTGGAGTCCTTTCTATCCGCAAACTTTATATTAAAATCTTCACTTTCAGTGCATACAACGGTTATCCCTTCTCCTGAGTACCTACAGTACCTACAGTACCTACTATAAATTCAAAATTAATAATAAATTCATTATTATTATATAGGAAAAACTTCGCAAGCACTTTGTACCGGGTAACTTACCGAGGTAAAGTCTCAACGGAAATTTGACCTGCGCTACTACCGGAACTGGCGTCAACTCGGCTAACCGATTTCGATATTTTGGAACGCAGTAAAATTTACAGTTGTTTCTTTGGTATTGATCGTATCATCGAACTAGTACATCCCTGTGTAGTACAAGTTTGTTGTGGGGGATCGCGACATCGATTGTCATAAGTAATGTCGGTTGTTACATCATTCAAAATTAGTCGAAACAATGTAACTAAGAATAGGTTTTGCACGATTATTGGTCCGATATATCGTTCATGGTCTTCCAGAGTAGACCCTCTGCACAACGACGTTTCTGTAACCTTTTTTTTATAGCAGAAGTAAGCTATGACAACACTTGTACGTAACCATATTATCGGGTCACAAATGCGTGAATAAAGTTATGCAATTTTTACATGATTCTATTGTTTTAATTTTGCACCTTTCTGCTTTGGTGGACGCTTGCCCGTGTAAAAATACGCATTGGTAAATCGTATACATCCGCTGTTTCACAATAGGCCTTTTCGAGTGACCTTTTTGCTTTTTTCTATACTCTAATTTAGCTAAACACCCAAATCGCATTCAATGCGCTTACATTGTGTTAACTACAGAGTGATGTAGGTAAGTATAAGCTGAATCGAGTAGGTAGTTAGCTACCTAGTGTGTTGCAACGTTTAGCTTTGGTACTAATTATGTAGGTGACCGTCATTGGTATAATTAGCACTAGGTTAGGAGATTGTATGTGTTGTACCTAGGTACTAGGGTTGTACTTCTATACCCACCCACTTACATGTGTGTAGATAGGTATAGATGCAAGATCCTACCTGAGGGCTTATTTTGAGCGAGCACCTCGATTATTCGAAATACCTACCTGCTTCGTCTCGATAGCGATTGAGAGTATTGAGACACTGTCAATAAGCTCGTAATCAGCCTGTTATTTTGAGCTAGCAGCACCTTGATTGAGAAACTATCAAAAACTCTTAATCATCCCCTGTACCTACTACCTACAGATTTACACCCTGTTACTGATTTAAGTACACCTTTGCAGCTTCGGCTTGGTCTGAAGGTCACAGAGGCAAGAAAAATGATAGGTTTCTAAATCTATGGATGGGCGTTCGATCGGTTAAACAAGTCAATTATTGGTTAGGCTTCATCAGAAAATGTCAAATTATTAAGTCATTGGTACATTACACGGACTAGGTACCTATTTGACTACGGGTCAACAAAACGTAGCCTATTCTCCTCAAGGCTTCACACTATCACCTCCATACACCATCTCTTTTTAACCAAAGCGAGAATGTAAGATAAAGGTCTATTGTTCTGCTTCGTGGGAAAAGGAATTACTCATCAATAGGTTTGTTGTGGAGAACCTACCTACCTACTGTAGGTTGGAAGGAAATGCGTTTACCTTCAAACCGTATTTGGTGGCGCCTTGGAAGTAAATTAATGTTTAGGCCGTACCTAATCATCTCGTGGGATTCATTGTTAGGTACAATAACGTGTATAGGTTCCTACCTACTTCTCTCTTGCAAGTTCGTAGATACTTTATAACAAGTGTAGCGTAGTGTAGTTAAGATACCTAAATTAAATTAATTTTCAACAGCCCACAAGGTTCTACCTATTACGTAAAAGTAGTAGTAGCGACAGACAGAACAGCAGCGACAACAACAGAGAGAGTGGTGGCCAATCAGAGACCGGGAAGAATAGTAAAAAAGGCTTAGGAGGAGACTGCCACTGACTGACAGGACTGACAGGTTAATAAAAAAACAAAAAATAGGAAGACGATTCTAAAGAACGCTCCCGGAGCAGGTCGAAAGCAAGTGGTATGTTTATTTAGGTAGGTACCGATATTTGGACATACGTCTGCCTGCTGCTGTATTTTATTCCATAAAAGAATGTCCCTTGTGATATTTGAAAGGCGTTCGGTAACCGGTAACCTGTAACCTTCTGTAGAGCTAATGTGAAATTGGTATGACATAGATATTTTCATTATGCGACGGACTGTCTATCATATTGATAAATTGAACGGTAGTGAGTACTTGCTAGTACATTGCAAAATAAAAGTGTTGGACACTCGATTTAGATCAAAAGAAATTCAGTCCAGTCGATTGCGACAGGTCATAAATTATTTTAAGTTACACCATCATCGTTTTTACGTGAGAACCCGTTTAGCAAAACGTCACTTTGACTTGACATATGCATTCCCGCGCTTTAACCGCCAATCGTGAGGCAGTATCGCGCCGATAGTCCGCGCAGGAGCGCGCGTACCGCGAATTTAAACTTCGAAACAGCTGATAAAGTGTTTATTATTGTGACAAATAGTTTTGTGCATCATTTTAAAAACAAAGGTGGATTGGAACCTTTTTGGGGTTGCAAGTTTCAACTCAAGGTTTGTTATCGCTTGAATATAATCTTATCCTAATGTAAATTATTTCTGATGAGGTAATGAGTAAATAAATCGATCCGAATGTCTTGCAAAATATTTTCCTGTACCTAGGTACCTTATTAAATAGTTATACTGCCTTTGAATAGGTACTTGTTATGAACCAGGGGAACTCCACGCACATTTGTTCGCATAGGTATAAATATTATTCTTAGATAATGTATTTTGGTGCATCCTCTACTGCACCTTAGAGGTGGAATTTCGAGAAATGCTTTCATACTGCACCTTAACAATCCGAAAAGATTCCCACTAAGTACCCTCTAAGTTTTCGGGGTACGCTAAAATGATCTCGGTATACCTTCAAAGCTTTCGTGCGTTTTACGATATGTACGTATTAAGAAACATGGGTTTTATGCTGACTTAGTCAATGTATTATTTTGTCAATGAAGACACCGTCATATTTTGATTTTCTAGAGAATCTTCTAAAGAAACCCGTGTTTCTCAAAATGTATAGGATCTAAGAAGTTGAATTAATGAAGTTTAGGCTAATAGTTAAAAGTCTTGTGACCTTACGTACTTATTATACCTACCTATACTCACCTACATAATCGGCTTACGTAGATAAGGCAAGTGTTCTCTTATGTAAATGAATGCTGTATGTAATTTTAGAATAATGTGTGATGTTTTTATTGAGAACTTGCATTAGGTAGGTACCTACTTAAGTACATTTGCATTGTATTGTACTCTCTGTATTGTAAAATCTAAGGCAAAAAGGTTTTAATCTTTTAGGTAAGTAAAAATTTAGTGTTCAAACAGTAATTTAAATCTCACAATACAGAAAGAAAGAACATTAGCTATAATGTTTATTTATTAAGCTCTTATATTAGGTACTGAACATTACAATTATGTAGAACACAAATTAGGTAGGTACCAATAATAATTTAGAACTGTTTGTACATCATCCACAAACGAAGTTTATATTAATCGATGGTTATGAAATTGTACTTAAATTAACTTAAAAACTCAGTACTTAGATAAGTACTTAGATGGTTGTGTTCAATACGGTACATATCTATAGGTATATAGTAGGTGTAATGGTGTGGGTACCTAGGTATTTTTATATCACAGTCACAACAGTTATTTTAGATAGGTAGTATAAGTTTGATTATAATTAATGACACGACAAGAAGAAGAAGTAGTATTCGTTCATATCGTAACACTCAATACCTGGATGACCGAGCTTTGCTCGTTATAAAACACGGATAAAACGACGTTTTCTAAAAATAGCACCTAGATCGATCGACGACCTCTGAGGCGCAGTGGGTTAAGATCCGGCTGAGACGCAGAAGGTTGTGGGTTCGATTCCCGACGCGGGACAAATGTTTGTATGATCTGCAAGTATTTGTCTCGGGTCTGGGTGTTTCTATGTATAATATGTATGTATTTACAAAAAAAATGCAATAACACAAGCTCTGCTTACTTTGGTCCCAGATGATGCTGTGTGAAATGACCGGGATTATTTATTTATTATTTATCACCCCCGAAATCCCATGCATACTAAATTTCATGAAAATCGTTGGAGCAGATTCCAAGATTAAGATTAAGTATATAGGTATATGCATATATATACAAGAATTGCTCGTTTAAAAGTATTAAATAGATTTAACAATTTGCAAAGTAGTTGCAATTTGCCAAGCCAATGTACCTACCGTAAGGTAGGTACATTGGCTTATCAAATTCGTACATTGTCAAATTCGTACATTCGTACATTCGTACTAATCGTACATTGTCGCGTAGCTAAACGTAGCGCAATCGTAGCAAGTAATTTCATGGAAAAGATATAAACGCGCTCTTCTAGCGTGTTCCTTTTTAGTCAAACGTACCTACACTACCTGTATTTTTTGGCTAAGGCTTAGCTACGTTCAGTGCCGTCATCATTTAGTTGGGTGACCGCTTGTGAAATTTGCTGATTAATGGTGGAATAAATTACCAATAACAAGCATTAGCTACAATAATTGATACTCCAGTAATTCACGGGACAAAAATTACAAATCTGTCGAGTAATAATTTAAACACTAAAACACTTAAAAACTAAAAAGAAACCCGATTTCATTCAATGAAATAAGAGCCTATAAAAATACAACCGAATGGAGAACCTCCTCCTTTTTTTTTTTACGCGTTTTAGTACTATCATATTTTGAAATTCGTTAACACCATTGGAAAGTTACAGGAAAACAAAATATCGAAATTTTGTTTACTTGTATTACATATTTTTATATTTTTTTTGATTTAAAACTGAACTACTGAACCGATTTTGATGAATATAATGCGGCCGCAAATAAATGAATAGGAATAATGGGAACAAGCCCTAACAAGTGGTCTAGTGTAAAGGAATTCTTATATCGGCGCGTGCGCAAACCGGGCACTTAGATAAATGTAAGCAATGCCTTCCTCTAATGATATAAGTATAAAGTGTTACGGGCTCGGAAGCAGGTGGTCGATCATCGGGCACGCTACCGCCTCATTTACATAGAAAGCAGGCTCCGTTTTCCTGAATATTGGTTACCTGCGCGAACCTCAGGGTTATTACGTAAAAGTTACAACGTGACATGCACCACAGTACAGCAACATCTGCGAGATCAGTCTCAAGTGCTACCTTCTGCATATTACTCGCCTGTCGCTCATCCTCAGGTGAAAATAAGCATATAGCAGATATATTTGAGTACAAAATGTGAGTTTGACACAGTGATCCCGCAATTCACTCCTATTTCTAGTTATCAGGAGTTATGTAATCTGAGGTCCGAGTTATTTTTAACATAAGATCAAAGAAGCAACATTCAGAGCGGTCAATACTTGGATAGGTTATAGTGGGTCAGGTACTTTTACTGCTAATGATATTTCGTGCTTCGGTTGGAATATGATAGAGGCTTTTCGGCAACTTTTAATCCGTCATCAGAGTTGGCCACTTACTCACGCTGCTTGGTAAAACCGGCGCTGGTAATCCGCTTTCTATCTAACCCAGAGTTATCTTACGCAACGGTATGTACCGCAAGATGTTTTTATAGAAACGTACAATTTTCCAACAAATTAAATTATTAGTTTCGATGCTTCCGTTATGAACTTATGATAGATTCATAATTATTACATTAAAGTGGTTGGAGGCAGGTTAACACGGAATAAAACTATACCCCGAGTTACCTAATAAAATAACCTAATAAGGCTAGCGAAAATATACACATAGGTGTTTCTATGTATAATATGTATGTACTTAGGTACCTACTTTTTTATTTTTTTTATTTTGGTGGGCTATGTACACAACACCATCTAGCTCCAAACTAGGTATAGCTTGAATTAGCTTGGTGACCAGATGACTGATAGAATACTTATATATGTACATACCTACTTATGATACTTTATAACACCCAGACACAGAACAAACACCCAAGTTCATCACACAAATATTTATCCTGGAAGGGAATCGAATCTTCAACCTACAGCGCAGAAGGCAGAGCTACTACCAACTGAGCTGACAGGCCAGTCAAATTATAATTTATAGGTATATCAGTCGTGTGATACCCATAACACACAAGCTCTGCTTACTTTGGGGCCAGATGATCCTGTGTGAGAATAACATTAGTCGTGTGATTCCCATAACACACAAGCTCTGCTTACTTTAGGGCCAGATGATGCTGTGTGAGAATGTCTGGCATTATTTTTATTATTATTTGCACTATTTTCTGACGAAATCCTTAAACTTTGATTTTGTATTAGGGTGTTATGAAAGTCTCACTTAAGTAAGTACCTAATGTATTTACTTAAGACTGAGATGTATGTATGTATGTATTTAAGTAGGTATGTATTTTATATAATTATTGACGACCTCTGTGGCACAGTTGGCCAAGCTCGTCTAAGACGCAAAAGGTAGTGGGTTCGTTTCCCGCGGGATACATCTTTGTATGATCTACAAGTATTTGTTTCGAGTCTGGATGTTTTTCTATGTATAATACAAAAGAAAAAAGTACATAAGTAGTATTATCAGTCATGTAGTACCTATAACACAAGCTCTGATTACTTTAGGGCTAAATGATGCTGTGCGAAATGTCCGGCATTATTTATGTATTTATGTTTTTACATAGAAGTAAGTATTCAATCAGACATCTGGTTCCCATAATAGATGTACAAACTTAGTTTAGTAGTAAGTGCGAGCTTTAGAATAATAATAATAATAATGCCGGACATTTCACACAGCATCATCTGGCCCCAAAGTAAGCAGGTCTTGTGTTATTAAAAATAACGTCACCGCGACCAGAACCGCGACAAATACTTGCAGATCATACAAACATTTGCCCCGCGGCGGGGGGATCGAACCCGCAACCTTATGCATCACAGCCGGACCTTAGCCCGCTGCGCCACAGAGATCGTCAGAATGTCCTGGAGGTCCTGCGATCCTAGTACATATTCCTTTAACCCGTTGACTCTTTACTGGTACAATTTACTCGGTAGTGAAAACTCCGTTGACTCGCAACTGGAAAGTTCCAGCGCGGGAATTCTTACACATAAACCTTTTCCGCGTTTTATTTTGTTCCGGCGTTGGCGGTTGACCTGAAGGATAGAATCCTTATAGTTCATTTGAACAATACTGTTAATACATACAATTCATAATCATACAATACTGTTGTTGAACATTTTGATTGAGTTAATCTGTAAAAATTCGGCGACAATTTTTTCCCCATTGCACTTGGCTCAAGTTTCAAGTACAAATAACTTTGTATTTTTATATTGAAGTAAGTAAAATTAAATAAGTCACTTATCAAACAATACATTGACAAATATAAAAACATAATATTTACATAAAGAATTATGTGTTTTTAAAATAAACAGTATATAGTATGGAGCGAACGAGATTTTGCGCTTACCATTTTTACATCTAGAATCTGAACAATTATAATAATTATAAAATCATGGATGAAACAACAATAATCTAATAGGAAAATCCAATAGGATTCTTCAGCTGTTTTTGAATTGTTGATAGAAGCAGTAGTTTGTTCAATATAGTTGATTTTCTGAAAATACATCTTATGCCGCCATTTTGCCGCCACAGTCGCTTGATGCCGTATTTAAAAGTCTAGATTTAGGTTCGCCACTCAAAGGGTTAAAAGCTGAGAAAAAGCTGTTGGTGGTAGTCTGCCTTTTGCGCTGTAGGTTGAGGGTTCGATTCCCTCCCAGAACACACTTTTATGTAACGAAAATAGATGTTTGTTGTGTCTGGGTGTTATAAAGTATCTTATGTATGTATTTAAAAATATATTAGTAATCTATCAGCCACATCTAGTCACCATATTACAAGCTATGCTTAGTTTTAGGGTAGATGGTGTTGTGTCCATTGTCCATCCATTTTTATTTATTTAAGCTTTAGATACCTCTTGGCGGTTCTGCGTACCTAGTACATGTTCCATACAAGCAAGATCAATTAATGGAACAAATGCGATTAGTTTCTGTATCTAGTCCAAGTAATGGTGTTAAATGTCGAGAACAATATTTTTTATTTATACTATTTTCAAATGAAGTTGCGATAATAACCATATTATTAAGTGAACGCAATACCTTAATTTTTTGCTTACCTAATACCGTAGTTATGCCTCGAAATCGAAATACAAGAATACCTACAGCCGTACAGCCGTTATCATTCAATAACAGTATAAGCATAAAAGTCTGATTTCCAACCATTCACAAATCTTACGCGAACGTATAAGATTTGCAAATAATATGATGACTCAACAGCAAAACATTTTTGTGGGTGTGACAAATGAAACGGTAAAACCACTCGTATGGCTACGGATTACAGTTCAAGGTTTAGGTAGTCTGTACCTGCGTATTTAATTGATATTTGCTGAGGTGGCTATGTTCAAAAATAAATAAACAGGTTTGGAAGGTGCTTGAAGGTACATATTTGAATAAAGCCCTCTGTCTGTATATTTTGGAATTACACATTCTATGGAATACGACGACAGCCTGTAAAATAATTTCTGCTTGAAAAATTAAACCAGAGTCAGTTTTGAGTTTTCTTATGATTTTACAGCGCTGGAAATCTAAAAGGCTATTTCTAGGATATGCTATACATTTCTTAGGGCTATTACGAGTTGTTGCGACAATTTCGTTTAGACAGTTTAAGAGTGTTTATTGATTATTCATACAAATAACCAAAGCACAGCTAGTTTTAAGCGTCACTTCTTTCGATCGAACTGACTCGCCTCGATTCAGAAACTGTCTAAAACTCGCAATAGCCCTGCTGTAGGTAGGTAGTACGAGTAATGCATTAAATGCGAGCAAACCTTAAAATGAGGGTTTGATGCCCCAGTTGTGGGTATAAACTTTTATTGCTTTTGAAAGCATGTGTAAAGCCAGCTACTGTGTCAAGTCCTACATAATGCCGAAGTGTATACTACAGCGAGTTGAAGTAAAATGTAGTTCATTGCGAATAGCATTCCTTTGTGTTTCGTTTAGGTACCTGCCTAGTCTTTAGGTGCACTAGATTCAAGAAATACCTTAGTAAACTCAAGACTCTTTGGGTCTTATCTTATAAACAAACTATCTAATGAATTGACCTAATGACGACCTCTGTGACGCAGTGGGCTAAAGCCCGGCTGAGACGCAAAAGGTTGCGGGTTCGATTCCCGCCGCGAGACAAATGTTTGTATGATTTGCAAGTATTTGCCTCGGGTCTGGGTGTTTCTATGTATGATATGTACCTATGTATTTACAAAAAAAAAAGTGTATAAGTAGTATATCAGTCATGTGGTACCCATAACACTAACTCTGCTTACTTTGGGGCCAGATGATGTTGTGTGAAATGTCCGGAATTATTATTATTATTTATTATTATTAATTGTTTACATCTGTTGCCATCTCTATTCTTTGACATTAGAATGACAAGGACCGAACATACTTAAAAGCCACACTAGCTAATTATGTAATTATAGAATAGAGGGTTTGTCTATGTGTGTCCAATCAAACACCGGAAAAGCAGCCGGTGAATAGTTGTTATGTGTTGTATTTTCTGCTAATCGTAAGGTACAAACAATAGGTACCTACTAGGTACTTACGTAGTTCAAGTCGATCACTCCCTCTAGTCCCATTTCCAGTACCATTGATGGAACAACAGTTTCATTTGTTCCATTGGCCGCCATTATTGAAACAAATGGGACTAATTAAGTCTCATTTGCCCATTAAAAACTTAAGTGCTCTTACTTGTATAGTTGGATAGCAACATCAATTAGTACTAGGTATGCAGAACAACCAAGAAGTCATTTAAAGTTTGGATTTATAAATGACTTTGTTAATGCTTGATTCGCTTGATTTGATTGAATTAAATGTTGATTCACTTTTAGCGGAATATGTACTGGGAACGCAGAACCGCCATGAGGTCACCTTAAGCTTGGATTTACTAAATATACGTCGTTACGGGATATCTATTTATTTATGTAAAATCAAATGAGTTACCTACAGTTCAATCTAAATAGCGAAATCTCTTGGCAAGTCTTTTGTCTGTCAAAATTAAACAGAGACCAACTAAAAACTGGCCTTGATTGTAAATAGTGAACCAGTTCCTTGCTAAAGGGATCCTGTGCACCTGGCTTCATTCCTCCTTTCAAACGATCACAAAACATATTCGTCACGTTAGCAATTAAATTATGCCGCATTCACATCACGAACAGACACAGAACCGATGAACTCTTCAAGGCAGATCACGTCCTCATCGTCATATACCCCAGCGGAAGTAGTCCTAACTGTCCACTGTTCTTTTACGACAAAATGAACCCTAAATGGGGGTATGTGGGTTGGTTATTGAGGTCGCCAGCGACGATGCATAAAGGTCGTGGCTCACAGGTACAAATAACTGCAGTTTTGGAGTAACAAAACTTGGAGTAACAAACTTTGAAATGAAAACAAAGAAATCCATTAATAGGTTGGGGTTTTTCGCAGAATTCTCTGTACTCTATACTAGTCAGTACCTAGTTGCCTCAAAAACTTATTTTACTTCTTCTTTCGTTTCAATGGTTGGACCTCAAATTTTTTTAGCACAATATTCGGCAACTCTTACTCCCGCCTCCGTCGCCTTGTTCAAATCGTATAGTTGTCGAGCAGTGAGGGCATGAGAGCAGTAGGGCGATTATGGAACTCTTATTACAATCAATGTCTATCAGTTTTCGGCGTAATTTCAATCATTACTGATAGACATTGATTGTAATTAGAGTTCCATAATCGCCCTACAGGTGTTCTATGCTTTGAGAGGGCGTTCCGCGGTAGCTGCGCGGGATCGGTCGAGGTAGCCCTTAACTAGATTTTGGCGGCAGCGGCCAACTTGAGCTCGATGTCGGTTCAGAGACTTCCAAGTTAACTACTGCAACCCGTGGCCATGAGTCAGGAACCTACTTATTAACCGACTTTAAAAAAGTCTGTATTTTTTTTACTACATAACTCCGTCATGTATGCGCCGATTTAAAAAATTATTTTTTTATGTGAAAGTAATCGGAAAGTATATAAGTACTTTCTGATTGGTCCTATAAAATTTCAATCAATATCGGTTCAGTAGTTCGGATTTTAAATCAAAATACTTAGGGGAAAAAAATATGTTTTCCAAAGTAAAAGTTTTTTTAAAATAATTTTATACCTATAAGTAACTAATTGAAGTCGGTTTCATTTTTAGTTTTTAAAACGTAATTATTTTATTAAGTATACTTAATAAAATAATTACGTTAATTAATAATTAACCCGTTTTGAGTTAAACGCATATTTTTCTTCCTCCTGACAGTTAAATTGTCAGTCAGACCATTATGGAGGTCTTCGAACGGCGTATTAACTTCGTCACCAAAGTCGGTTACTCATACGAAAGTGAGTGAGTGAATGGTCGTTAGTCAGACTGGGATGTCTTTGAAATACTCATAGGTAATGTACCTACTTAGTCTTTTGCTTTTATCACCAAGTTGGCTTTGCAAGAGGTCACATAAAACATTGCAACGATTCCCATGTTCATTCAACCCAGCAAACAATAGCAAACTTCACGCTCACGCGGTGGTGCAACTGACATTCGCCTTCCGCGTTTGTAAGTATTTTTTTACTAAACGTGGTACTTCATTAGTTAAGGTACCAATGGTGATGACAGTAGGTATTTAGGTGACGCTAGAAGCTAGAAAGATATGAAACGTGGTTATAGCAAAAGTGAGATGGGAGGGGACGAAATTGAGGCCAGCGAAGGTTCATTATTAATGGATGGCATAAACAATGATGGAGACCAGCACTTGGTAGGTTTGTTAAGGTGAAGATTGAATTATAACGAGAACTTATAGGAATCTAAAAACAAACAAACAGAAGAGATTACCTATCCCAACTTCTTAGGAAAGGCCATTCATGGCCCAACTAGTACCGCTCTGCATGTGCAGCCAAACAGGTCCTGAACTCAGCATAATGCTGCCTTACATGGCATAGGATACCATGCAAAGCAGGGCTGGTTTTCAGTCAGCATATGAAAGATATGAGATCTGGATACGAGAAGTATGAAACGTGGGTCTAACATAAGCGAGATGGGAGATGAAGTTGAGGTAAGCCAGGATTCGTCGTATAGATGGAGTAAACTCTGATGGAGACCAGCGGTTGGTAAAAGTATAAGAAGGCTCATAAACTAAAATTGGCATATCATACAACATAACAGAACCAGTCGCATTTAGGTCTGTTTTCACTTCGCTCGGGTTCATTGTTCGATAAGGACTTTCAACTGAATAAACAAGTACCTACCTTAGATATTCTACCTACTACTTTTACTGAGGAAAGCGAAACAAATCGATCTGTGCGCTAGTTAAAATGTACGTGCTTCGGTTATAGAGTACTTAATCACATAATAGGAGGCTGTTTTAGGTAGCATCCTCTTGGTGAATAAAGAATTACATGGAGTGTCAAATAATGTGTCAAAAAATCTAGAAAATAAACAAACAAACGACTGTAATCCCCTCCCCGGGTTTGATAGATCAGATATACTTTCTCAGATCAGAAGTAACTATACTCAGCTCTTTTGAGGATATCCAACGAGGGTAGTTAAATGCATGTCATTATATTTGGCACATGCTCATGCTTTGCACATTTCCGTACGTGATAGGTTGGAAATCAAGAAAGCTTTTCAAAATATTACAAAAAAAAAACAAATTTCTAAAGACTGTGTTTCATAGGTTTTCATTCTAGGTGCTAGGAGTAATAGTCGTGATGCGAGCCTTTACCTTACGAGCTCACAGTCATAAAATAAATAAATAAATAATCCCAGACATTTCACACAACATCTGGCCCCAAAGTAAGCAGAGCTTGTGTTATGACTGATATACTACTCATATAAGTACCTTTTTTTTGTAAATACATACATATTATACATAGAAACACCCAGACCCGAGACAAATACTTGCAGATCATACAAACATTTGTCCCGCGGCGGGAATCGAACCCGCAATCTTCTGCGCCACAGCCGGACCTAAGCCCACTGCGCTACAAAGGTCGTCATAAGGATATTATTTGTGTACCATGAGTACTCCCTTAATGGAGTCTTTGCGATCAGGTCCGGTCTAGGTATAACCTTCTTTTTGCTATCGTGTCATTAGTTGTTTCGAACCAAAATATATTGAATGGATTCAAGTGCGCCTCAGAGGCTCTATTCATACACTAAATAGATACATAATGTGACGAAATGACTGTACGGAAAATAATAATTCTATAAATTTTATCGTCTTCTTAAATATTAGGTGAATCTAGGTTGCAGTTCAAGAAGAATCCTGCAAGAAACTCCTCTGGTCTTTACGCTTTTTCGTATGATCCGGATACATCCATACCGGATGGCGAATTGCAGACTTAGGGGAGGCCTAAAAGCATATTAGAGTTAGAAAAACGTACCTAGGTCATTATAAATATATATTTTAAATTACCATCATTTTAACTCTCAAACTAACTTCCCTGAAATATCTATTCCAGGTACTAGATTGGATGTTTCTTTGCACATTGAAATGTGGACCTGCATAAATTTATAGTCTACATTTTATTTACGCAACACGCGGGCAAAGTCACGGGTAGAAGCTAGTCATAACTAACTTATTTATTATCTTCTGAACTTCATATACTTTGGCCGACTTATTGCGCATTGTCTCAATAGTCAATGGTGACTCCAAGATTTTTAATTTCTCTCAGTAAACGGTAACTATCCATGGCCAAGTATTCTCAGAAGCTTCAGAAAGTCTCCAGTAGCTTAGACGGACAACTATGACGAATCAGTCGGCACATAACTCCCTGTCCTTGCATTGTCTTGGCTCGATTGTGGTGATTCAGATGGCCAACAGGTTGACCACCTTATACGATACAATGCATGTGAGTAAGTATACATTAATCGAAATCTAAATCAACACTAATATTACAAAGAGAAAAGATATGATTTTTTGTGTTTGTTTGTAATGGATAAACTCAAAAACTACTTAACCGATTTTAAAAATTATTTCGGTGATAGAAAGCTACATTATTATCGAGTAACAAAGGCTGTATTTTATTAAAAAAAATTAAGGTCCCTACCCGATACGATAAATACCAATAATGTAACCCAAGGTTGATAAACTACTGATGATACATAAAATAATCAACAACATGTTTAGGTATAGTAAATTTTATTACCCACAAACAATCTGCGAGGATTTATGTTTAACTATTATAGTTGTCAAACAAAACACGGGTAGAAGTGCACCTATGCGAAACCGAGGCGGGTCGTTAGCATAAAATACCTACATGTGAAACAGATGAACTATCTAAGGGCCGTTTAAAACGATCTATAGATAGCTCAACCGAGATCACTGCCTTTGGCAGTGTCCGCACGGCTTGGTGACATTTCGGACACAATATTTTCGGACACTTAGGCCGAAATGACACTTTCAATTTTAATTTATTTTTTAGGCACTGGCAGCATCGACACGTTGAATAGCCCAGCATTACCTGGAAGAAACATCTAGACGCATCTAGATATCTGAACGTCTAGTCTAAGCTATATTTTATTAGCCAGTCATTTTGACTGGCCTGCCAGTTCAGTTCGTAGTTGCTTTGCCTTCTGCGCTGTAGGTTGAGGGTTCGATTCCCTCCCAAGATAAACATTTGTGTGAAAAGCATAGGTGTTTGTTCTGTGTCTGGGTGTTATAAATTATCATAAGTATGTTTTTAAAAATATATAAGTATTCTATCAGTCATCTAGTCACCATAATACAAAGCTATGCTTAGTTTGGGAATAGATGATGTTGTGTGCATTGTCCAGCAATATTTATTTATTTAAGCTTCTATATTAAGCGTAAATATTCTTTGAAAGGTACTTCCTAAATGACACAAGTTGAACTGGTATGTTTGCGCAGGTGTGAATCTTTTGGCTTACTTTTACCACGCTGAGCAAGCTGGTAACACTAAAACAATAGGATATGTTGAAGAGAAGCCTACGACTAGTCGACAGTAGGCCAAGGTTGCAATACGAGACTCAAAGCAAGGAGAAACAATGATTTATTCACTGTCTACCTACAGGCTCTACAGGCAGTCATTATTAACTACCTACTCCTACAAGATGACTATGATTTTCTTCATAATACTCAGGTAGTAGCATTGAAGGTAGTACCATGGACAAAGAAAACCTACTCACCTACTGTAATCGATACCTCGTAATATTACAAATTCGAAAGTGTCTCAGTCCGTGTGTTTGTCATGTTTTCACGGCTAAACGACTGCACGGATCTTGATGAAATTCAGTAAGGAGATTGTGTCTTAGGGAAGAATATAGGCTATTTATATACAGGTACCTTGCGAAGCCGTGGGCAGCAGCTAGTCTATCTATCTACCTATCTATATATATCAATAAATTACCATACGTTAGTCTCTCAAAAACTCGAACTTAGCTCGACCGATTCTTTTTTATTCGCCTTAAATTGATTTAATTGTAAACAACCTGAGTGTTGTTACCAACGAAGTTCACTGCTACATTTTCACGGCTAAACGACTATGCTATGGGTATTTATGAAATTAGGTAACATTGTATCTTGGAGAAAGATTATGCTAGTTTTTATGAAAGTACCACGCATGCTAAACGTGAGCAGACGCTAGTATACAGACTGATAAGCTGTAGGCAGGTACATTTTTCAGCTATAAAACCAACTGCGTAGTAGAGGAACGGTTGAATGGTCCCCAACTTTCAGAGTTACTAAAATGCAGCGTCTGAGAGCACCGCGTCTCTTGTCTGAACAGAACGTTTCTGTTTCACATCGCATTTTTTGGAGTTAGTACTCTCGTATAACCAGCCGGTAAACTTAGCGTGACACAGTGAAACATTAGGATATATTTTTGCAATCAGATCTTCAATAGTTACAACGATGGAATATGGATATTTTACCAGGGCACCGTTTGATTCATGATGGTACAGTCAAAAGCGTAGGTCAGCCATATTTTTGGACGAAATGCCCGAAACCTATCACTGAAGATCATAATACCTATTATGCACTGACATTCTATTGGCATTGACCTGCATACATACAGCACTACTACAGGTACCTCTACATACCTAATAACTTTATTCTAGTAGAAGGTACAAAACAACTCAAGTTAAAAGTGGCATCGGCACTTCCGAACGAATGATCAATCCTTCTTCTTATTCGTTAATGGCATGTACATACCATAATAATGTCAATTTTGCAAGTGTCAAGTGTTTATATTATTTATGGTATGTCACAAAGTCGTATGTTGTCGTTCGTCATTTGTTATATTTTATAATACTAGCTGTCCCGTTCGCGACTTCGTCTGCGTTTTTTGAAAAGGAAACAATATAAATAAAATATCTAGTTGTAAATCTAAGCCATTCTCGAATCCACTTCCACACACCTTTTAGGAAGAGTTTAATCACAAACACACGCACAGAAGATTTATATTTATAAAGACTGTGCCTTTCATTCAAAATAACTACGGATTATTTTTGCTTGAATCACAAAGAAACACAAAGCTTTTATTCCAATCATTCACACACGAGTCAATAACTCTAGCTCTAATTAAATAAAAACAACAAAATTACTAATAAAACCGGAAATAAATCGAGAAAAATAAGAACGCAATGTTTTCTTCTCAAGACAACCATAAATAATCGTTTATGATCAATCCTAATTTAGCTTTTATGCAATTGAAAATTATATTATATTATATTATAATATAATTTTCTAATATTATATTATAGCGTCATTGTGTCACAATGTCAATACTAACTGAGGTAAACGAATTACGAGTTTTTTGTCAGTTGCTTAATCGAGGTGAACACTTCGATAGATCGAGGTGCAACGGGCACTTATCCTGTTAATTGTACCAGTATTACTAAGCGCTTCTTCGTTGAATAAACATTAGTTTGATGTTGTCGATTGAAATCCTAGATCAAAGGGTTCAAGGGTTGATTGAGAATTGAGAAACTCAAAAAAAACTTAAAATCAGCCCTCATATATTATTCAAGATTGATAATGAATTATAATTACATCGCCAGTAGTCGGTTTTGTGAATACAGCCGATGCTACCTTTAACTTCGAGGTCATCTGTAAGTGGGTAGCTAAGCTACGTAGTAGGAGGTCATTGCTCGATATTGGATATTTACATAAGTAGTTGCAAAACTATTCAAGATAGTTAGCACCTTTATGTACTTTTGTTCTCAGTATTGTCTGTATTGTGTTGGAAAGGTCGTGGTTCTCATGAGATCAATGTTGTCTATGGAAGTACCATTGGAGGGACGTAGGTAATACCATAGACAAATGTTATTTTTCTTTGTCCATGGTACTACCAACATTCCGATGAAGCACTAAGTAAACTGTATTATATTGTTTTAATAGTTAACGGGTTTTTATCGTATTAACCTTTTAATTTAGGTACTAACTTGAAAGTACTTATTAAAGTATTTTTTGTGGCTTTTAAAGTTTATTTTTATATGTACCTACAATAGGTTTACATTTACAAAAGAAAAGCATGTAATTACGTAGTATATCAGTCATGTGGTTCCGATAACACAAGCTCTGCTTACTTTTGGGCTAAATGATGCTGTGTGAAATGTCCAGCATAAATAAATATTGGTAGAGAATGCATACAAAACCATCTAGCCCCAGACTAAGCATAGGTTGTATTATGGTGAACAGATGACTGATAGAATACTTATTAATTTTTAAATACATACATATGATACTTTATAACACCCAGACACAGATCAAACACCTATGTTCATCACACAGATGTTTATCCTGGGATAGAATCGAACCCTCGATCTACAGCGCAGAAGGCACAGGTACTACCAACTGAGCTCACAGGCCAGTCAGCATTATTTATTTAATAAATTTATAAAGTTTCGGTTAAATCGGTTATATTGCAATACGTGCTTGCGGACTGACTGGATGCTTAGGGAGTTGCCGCCGAGTAGCAAGGGCAGTTTTTTGAAACTACCCTCACTTGGACTTCAAATTCCGAAATGTTTAAATAAAGGTAATACGCGATCTATACTCGTTACTAACTACTAAATCAATATTAATTGTAATTTTGAAAGTTTAAAAAATACTATGCTACGCTTGCCTAGCGAGTAAACTAAGTTAAGCATCGTTCAGCGTGAGGCAGATCCATTTGGCCGAGCTTTGGGCATCATCATCCCGGAGTTAACCACTTGTCACAAACTCAATAAAACCTATGTTCATTGGAACCTTTTTGGTAGCAGTTTTTTTTTAAAAACCGGTACTTCGAGCCCAGAATGAACTCTCCTTGTATAAACCTTGAATTTACTAATTTAATTATGACACTAATGAATACCTAAACGTCCCATTTTGACTAACTGCCATAGGAATAAACTTCTCGTATTTGTAATTTATTGCCCAAGTACATAATTCAAACAAGAAACTGTCTTGGTAACAAAGAAATATGAACCTAATTAGGTTCCTTCTATAGTTCCATTTAATTGAACAGCCAGCCTATGCTAAGATTTTCCATTCTGTTATGCAAAGTTTAGTACTTACCTAAGAGGTTTTCTATTAGTATGTAAACAACTTTTTATCACGGATAGGAAATGCTTGTAAAGTTATTCTGAATTGAATTCCGCCATAACTTTGTACATGTACAATGAGCGTCATTAAATATTGCTACTCCCTTCCGACGTAGGAATGCAAATGATTTGCAAGACGATGTCAATAATTGTTCGTTAATGTTTAGTAAGTTTCGCTTCTTTAATTCAAGAGCAATTAAATTCAAGAGCACTTCAATTTAATTAGATCACCAGGACCACTATGAATTGTCTTCCTACATGCTAGTAAATCTAGGTGCCGGTTCCTCCTAAATTAGTTCGAGAAGAATCCGGCAAGAAACTCGTCCGGTCTTAACACTTTTTTGCCGAGTTAGTTGAAACAGATTCATTCCAATCTTTTTTGTCATGTAAATAATCTGTTATTTTATAATATATGTACTTTATGAGACAGTTTCTGTTTTCTTACGTTTATAAATTTGACAATCGACAAATCTAGCACGTCGCTTGGGACTTTTTTATAAAATTGTACCTACACATGTTCCTTTATAGCGCAACCTCCTTGATCATCTTATACCTACGACATGCTACGCTACCTTCATGTAGCTGATTCGTGGCCTTGTTTAGTAAGTACCTATAGGTAGGTAAATTACATGTAGGTAGGTATTTATGTAGGTAAGTAAAAGTAGGTACCAATACTTACGGAATCATTCTGACATTTCAGGATCATGGACCAGAAGAAACAAGGATCATCATATCAGTGAATTTGAGACGATGCGTACGAACTCTTTCAACCTAAGAATAATCAATTCAGCACAAACTTTAAAAACACCTAAACAAAATCCAATTAATTTAAAGCAATATTAAGCATAGTGGGCATCTATTGGCGAACATAAACAACTGAAAAATAAATAATGAGTGTACGTTTTAAACTATTTAATAACCACCCCGTGAACTCCAGTGATGTACGGATTGTAAGAATATAAAAAACGAATCAATTATGAATGAAGGCAAAATGTCGACTGGCAATGAGCTCAGTGATATGGAAACACTGAAGATGCGCATGCGGCCAGCTGTCAACAGGATATTCTGCTGCAGCGTCACTGCTGCTTCGGGGTTCATCGCTGCATATGCTCTGGTGAGTTCCTTCTTTACTTTACTTCTTCATTCTACTGGCTTCTCTATAAACTCCGTGGTTTTGATCCACCATCCATTTTATTACTCCCTAATTATGGCGGGCGAGTGCAGTGCGAAATTATTCGTTGCGGATTCGATTGGAACAAATGTAGATTGTCATCTCCTTATTGCCCTTATCTCCGTCGCGAGACAAATGTTTGAATAATCAAAAAGTATTTGTCCAGATTTGCGTGTTTCTAATATGTAGGTATGTATTAAATTTTTTTTTTATATCAATTACAAGAATCACTTTAAAACTTCTTACATACTAGGTGAAATTAAGTGTCAATTCCTCGTAACCTAACTCCGAGAAGAACTATCAAGAAACTCGTCCTGGTCCTTGTACCTTGTATGATCCATCTTATACCAAGCGTATCTACGAAAAACTAATAAAAGATTACAGTAGTTTATACATTTCAAATATGTCGGTGTCGGTCGATAATATACTTTCTTCAAAATACTCTTTTTGTAAGCCTTAACACAAGCTTTGCTTACTTTGAGGCCAGATGATGCTGTGCGAAACGTCCAGCATTATTATTTTTCTTATAAGTGAGGCACAACTTGTTTATATCTTCCATCTCGCTCTGTCAGCTCTATAAGCACGTGAGTACCTACTGATATAATCCATCTTGTCTTTGTCCTAACTCTATCATAGTAGGTATATCCATGATGATAATTTATTCTCTTATTTATTGGATCATCAATAAAATATACACTAGCATTCATACAATTAGGTATAAGAACAGGTACAAGAAATGTGTTCTTTCAACTACAAGTGACCACAGTATGATGTCATGATCTGCTTAATTATTACTTACTAGCTGCTGCCCGCGGCTTTTCACTCGTCATAGGTTTTCACCTACTTAAAATGTAGCCTATGTCCGACCGTAATATACTATCTGCTTACCCAAAATTCATCAAGATCCATTCAGCCGATAAGCCGTGAAAGGGTTAACGAACATACGGATAGACAGAGACACTTTATAATTTATATGTATGGATATGGATTACGATTTGTGCCAGTGATAGGGTTTGTTGTAAATAGTTACTACCTAATATTTTACCTACGACTTTTTGTGTAAAGTTTTTAAATTATATTAGGTACTATTGTTAAAAAACAACTTTTGATGTGTACGTCTTGTAAGGATCATTACCATACTGCGTGTGTCTTATCACAAAAGGTAGTACCATATGACACTGACTTCAGATATTCTTGGCTTTGCCCATTGTGTAAACAGCGAGAGCCTCGAGATAATAAAGATGACACTCCTGTACGTGCTACTTCTAAGTCACGAATAGTTGGTGAAACTTCAGGCGTCACCTCAAGGCTTCCTAATAAACTTATAGAACAGGAGTCTACGCGGGGCTGCGACCGAGATATGCAGGTCGTTCCGTTGGATCAAGTAAGAAGTATTATTCGTGAAGAAATTAAGATCGCTGTTTCTCGTTTTGAAACATCGCTGAATGAATTGAAGAGTGAATTTACTTCTCTTAGGGAGTCTGTTACATTTATTAATGATAAGTATGAGGGCGTAGAAAAAAGAATCAATGCAATCTCTGATCAGCTTAAGTCAACCCCTGATATAAATAGCTTCATGACCGAAGTCAATGGCAAACTACAAGCATTTCAAAATGATCTGAATGAGAAAGACCAGTGGGTGCGCCGGTCTAATGTGGAGATCATCGGTTTTCCTGAAACGAAGGGGGAAAACTTAATCGAGATCATTTCTAAGATTGCTGCCGTTGGTGAATTTCAAATAAATTGTCAAACAGATATTGACTTTGTGACACCAATGGATAAAACTATCAAAAAGCCGAAACCTATTATAGTACGTTTTACATCTAGATACAGAAAGGAAGATTTTTTGGCGAGAATGCGTGTTGTCAAGGATTTTAAAGATTCGGATGTTAGTTTTACTAAAGATTACTCCAAGCTCTACTTTGATGAGCACTTGACAAAATTCAATAAATTGCTCCTTCAAAGTACTAAAAAGGTTGCTAGAGATAAATTGTACAAATATGTCTGGGGTGAGAAATTGCTCGATTCTCGTGCGCAAAAATGATACTAGCCCAGTCATCAACATTGGTAATGAAGGTGATTAAAAAAAAACAATTAAGAACCTATTAATGTTCTTTTAGTTTGACTTTTTTCTTTTATATCAAAGATTGTAAAATTACATTACTTGTTACATTTACACTGGTTATAGAGAGAAGGTTAGATCTGTTAAATCTATATATGCTTAATTTTAACTCAATATTTTTAATGTTTTGGATGTTGTATATAATCATATTAGCTCTATCATGGATCGATCGCAGCTTGCTGGTTATTTTTTATTATTCTTGTTGTATTGTTAACTGGAATTATTTAAGGACAATAATGTTCGGATGTGTTTGGTTCAATCGTATTTGTGCGTATAACTTTATGTTATTTTGTAACTCAATTCTAGTATGGGAGACAACCTAACCGTTTATTACCAAAACGTTCGTGGTCTACGAACTAAAACAGCCAATTTTTTTTAGAGTTTATTGCAGTCCGACCATGATATTATTTGTATTACAGAGACTTGGCTATTGCCTGGAATTTATGATTCGGAATTATTCGATGATCGATTTGTAGTCTACCGCTGTGATAGAGACTACAGTTCTAGAGACGACAACAACTAGCGCTACCACTTTTCAAAATGTTTTATTTATCATTACGTTCTGGTCTAAAATATGGAAGCGATCTTTTGTAGTGCCGATATTCAAAAAAGGCGACAAGCACGACATAACTAACTATCGGCCAATATCAAAGTTAAGCATTATTCCGAAATTGTTTGAACGTATTATTCATGACAGATTGTTTGCGGTACTTAGACCTCACTTTGTTGAACAGCAATATGGTTTTCTTAGTAAAAAGTCTACAGAATCAAACCTATGTGAGCTACTTGATTTTGTTTCTGATGCAATGGACAGTGGCTTTCAGATCGATGTTGTTTACACTGATTATTCAAAGTGCTTCGACAAAATCTGCCATGATATCTTAGTTCAAAAGCTTCTGGGTATGGGTATACATGGTGATCTCTTGCGTTGGCTTGATTCATATTTAAGAGACCGTAGCCAAGCGGTAACAGTCAAAGGTTTTTGCTCATCCTTTACTCCTGTTCCTTCGGGAGTACCACAGGGTTCTCACCTCGGCCCTCTTCTTTTTAATGTTTTCATTAATGATGTTGCTTTTATCTTTCAACGCCCTAAGTTTTTGCTCTACGCTGATGACAAAAAAATATTTAAACTAATAAAAAATTCGGATGACTGCACTGAGCTTCAAAGTGATTTAAACGCATTAGGTGCTTATTGCAATTCAAATATGTTAACTCTTAGCGTAAATAAATGCAATGTAATTTCCTTTTCACGAAAGATTAAAACAATTGAGTTCGCTTATTCTCTAAATGGTCAGCGAATTGATAGAGTTTTCGAGGGTAGAGATTTGGGCGTTTACCTAGACTCTTAAGCTATCATTTAATGTTCATGTACAAACTATTGCTAAAAAAAGCTTATCGAATGTTAGGTTTTGTGTTAAGAGTTAGTAAGGATTTTAGGCAAATAACTACGTTAATAACTTTCTATATAATAGCTTTGTTAGATCTACTCTAGAATATGCCTCCGTAGTATGGAATCCTAAATATAATATCTATATAGATCTTTTAGAGAATATACAAGATAAATTTTACAAACATTTAAAATATAGATCCGCATTAAAAGGATTATCTCCACCTGTTTTATTGTCTTTGTTTGAGAGGAGGACCGAACGCGATCAAATATTTTTATATATTAGGTCGGGGAAAAAGTATTTTGGCATTATAGTACTTATGTATAAACTTGTAATAAAATCTCTTTGGCTATACTATTTGTATCGGGCTGGTTTTGGTATCATTAAAAGTTTAAATTTTAAAGAACATAATTCCAAATTCATATTAGTGTGTGATTTTTCTTTTCGTTCTGTCAAGATGAGTGAATCTAATGAAGAAATTCGAGACATTTTAAAATTTTACTACAAAAATGGTAAAAATGCAACGCAAGCCTCGAAAAAAATTTGCGATGTTTATGGACCTAGTGCAGTGTCTGTGAGAGTAGCACAAATTTGGTTTAAGCGTTTTCAATCCGGAAATTTTGATGTCAAAGATGCACGTCGCTCTGGTCGCCCTATTACGGATAAAATAGATGCCATTTTTGAAAAAGTGGAGCAGGATCGGCATATCAGTAGTTACGACGTAGCTGAAGAACTGGGAATTGACCACAAAGCAGTTTTGGCACATTTGAAAAAAACTGGGTACACAAAAAAGCTCGATATTTGGGTACCTCACGAGCTCACTGAAAGAAATCTAATGAACCATGTACTCATTTGTGATTCTTTATTACGACGTAATGAAACCGTACCATTTTTGAAGAAGCTGATAACTGGTGATGAAAAGTGAATCACGTACGACAAGAACTTGCGAAAAAGGTCGTGGTCAAAGGCCGGTCAGGCTTCACAGACTGTGGCGAAACCCGGGTTAACTCGCAACAAGGTGATGCTGTGTGTGTGGTGTGATTGGAAGGACATTATTCATTGAGCTTTTACCACCAGGCAGGAGCATCGACTCTGAACTCTACTGCGAACAACTGATGAGATTAAAGCAAGAAGTTTAGAGAAAGCGGCCGGAATTAATCAACAGATGGGGTGTGGTTTTTCATCAGATTTCACACATCTATAACCAATCAGCAAAAATTAAGAGAGTTTGGCTGGGAGGTGTTAATGTATCCGCCGTATAGTCCGGACCTTGCACCTTCAGATTTCCACCTGTTGCAGTCTCTTCAGAATTCTTTAGACAGTGTCAGGTTAACATCACTTGAGGACTGCCAAAACCACTTGTCGCGGTATTTTGATCAGAAGTCCCAAAATTTCTATAGCAATAGGATCATGTCCCTACCTACAAGATGGCAAAAAGTTATCGAACAAAATGGTACCTACATACTTTAGTTAAATGTAAATAAACTATGTTAAAAAATGTTTTGAATTTTCTTAAAAATGCGAAGAAACTTTTTCCCCAACCTTCTAAAATTATTAAAGGCCATGTTGACTCTCCATACCTGCTAAATATATTTAGATTTAGATGCCCTCGTATTAGTTCTAGATTAAGTCACCTTTTCCAGCCTCACACAACCCGAACCAATTATGCGTCAAATGCTTTTAACAGTCGATCTATGACATCTAATAACAACTCTTTTTCAAACATAGATATTGTCGTCCTCTCTTTTTTTAAATTTAAGCTCGCAGTAAGGAACCAACTGCAAGCTTCACATTCTTTTTAAGTTTAGTGTTAAATTTCTTTTTATTTTTGTGTTTCATTATTTTTTTAGTATTGTTTTCCTTTTCCTTTTTTTGTTAAAAAATTCCACTAAATGCATCATTTTAAGTTTTATAAATTAGTGGAGACTTCATTGGATTGGGCATTATTATTTAGTGGCATTAGTTGGGCATTAGTGGGCATTAGTTTTTAGTAATATTATAATATAGTTCGGTTTGTTTTCCCAAATAAAAAAAATAAAAAAAAAAATTTAAGAGATCTTTGAACGTGTTTTCATGAAAACTACGCTTTCTTCTTCGTGCCGAGCTAGATTTTAATGTGCTACCTAGGCATAAGCATGCAATTAGATAACGTTTTATCTATTGCATGTCTAACTTTTATAGCATTACCTACTTACCTATTTGTATTGTTTAGTTTTCTACATGATATTAAACTGTTGAACGTTGTTCAGCATCATACACCACGAATGTCAATGTCATCCTTCCCTTCCCGGTACTAATAATAATAATAATTTATAATAAACTAGCTGCTGCCCGCGGCTTCGCACGCGTGGTACCTACATAAAAAGTAGCCTATGTCCTTTTCTCCAAAGTCCCATATATCTCTATACCAAAATTAATCAAAATCAGTTCAGCAGTTTAGGCGTGATAACCAAACAAACAGACAGACGGACAGACAGAGTTACTTTCGCATTTATAATATTAGTTAGTTAGATATTGGTGGAAAATGCACACAACACCATTAAGCTCCAAACTAAGCATACCTTGAACTATGGTGACCTGGTAGAATGATAGAATACTGAATATTTTTAAATACATACATAAGATAATTTATAACACCCAGACACAGAACTAACACCTATGTTCATCACACGAATGTTTATCCTGGGAGGGAATCGAACCCTCAACCTACAGCGCAGAAGGCAGAGCTACTACCAACTAAGCTGACAGGCTAGTCACTTGGTTCTTTTCTTCCGCTCTCACTTACGTTCGTCATTTCTTTCTTTAAATTAGTCATAAGTTGCTGTTTAATTCTACGATGTTCAATCCAATAGTATTTTATAATTTACTAGCTGACCCGGCCACGCGTTGCTGTAGCTCAGTAGTTCTTATTCGTTGAACCAATAAACGCCAATCTCTAAAATTATCAATGTTTCTCTACTATATTATATTATGCGTGTATTATATATATAAACCATCCTCTTGAATTACTCTATCTATTAAAAAAAAACCGCACCAAAAACCGTTGCGTTGTTTTAAAGATCTAAGCATACATAGGGACAGACAGACAGCGGGAAGCTACTTTGTTTTATACTATGTAGTGACAAGTCTTTGTTTTAAAACGTATAAAGCTTGTCTTCAATCAGCCATAATGTCACACTACCTACTTTACATATTCACTTAACGTCGGAAATAGTTTTTCCAATGTAACTTGAGCCCTTGCTAATTCAACATTGGTTCAAAGTTGTATTGCGGGTTCAATCTCAGAGGCCTGTTTGACTGGTTATCTCGAGGCCTTGTAGTTATCTCATGGGATGTCGAAACTAGGTAGAAGTGAGAGTGTATGGTGTAACATGGTCTCAAAAGGGCTTTGTTAGGCTTCACGCTCTTTATTGACCGTAGCATTTATACTTAGGTAAAGTTTAATACCAAGGCAGGTATCTCAAGCTAAGTCAAGTCAAAAGATACTTTATTCAATACAATTACAAGGGTCACGTTGAAACGTCTTACATGCTAGGTGAATTTTGAAGAAGAACCGGCAAGAAACTCGTTCTGGTCCTAACGCTTCCACTACTACTACTATCTACTACTAGGTACAACTTTCGTATGAGTCAGTGGCTAATTCTGATGACGGAGTTAAAAGGCCGTTTTTGAAAAGCCGGGACCGATAGCTTAACCGATGACTAACAATTGCATATTTCGAATTATCACAAATAACTTTAATTTATTCTCAATTGGCAGCACAGTACATTTGTCGAGCTCACATAAGGCATAAGGGTAGAGAGATGATGATGGTATGTCTTGTCGTGTGTGGGACTTTTTTAATGTGTATAACCCTTATGGTCTACACCGGCGATTTCATATTCTTTTTTTTTCGTGTCGATGCTTCAGTCGTTATATGGTTTTAGAGTAGTAGGTGGCGATATCAATCGCACTTACTGTGGCCGCGATAAGGACTACCCTTGTGCAAGTATTTGGACAGAAAGGGCACACGAGTAGATGCGCCATAGATTGTGTTGGAGCACCACAGTCGCAGTGCGCCAAGCTAGGGTCCCTAAATCCCCATTCGCACATAATATAAGATTTCATATTTATAAATGTATTGTTATATATATCGTGTTTTACGTGTTTTTAATAATTAACTCGGATCATTTTAAAAAATATTTATTAATGTCCTGTAAATGATATAACTGAAGGAACAGAAAACCGTCGTTCGTTTAAATCCCGTGGGACCTGTAGTATTATTTATGGTGGCGGGTAGTTTTATGACTGTTATTAGATAGTACCAACAGATAAAATAAAGCAGTGTTCAATCAGCTAGCTGTGTTTCACTACATGGTGACAGCGGTGTTCTGGATTTTAAAATAAATTAACGAGTTTTCGAAAAGTTGGTCATTAAATTATAATAATAGGTGTGGTGTATGCGTGAAAAATTATGGAACACGCAAGACCTCCACCGGAATTGCAAATAGAAGGCAGTCCGGCAGCGCGTGCGGACTCGTGGCAAAAATGGTGGAAACAGTTTCAAGTTTTTTTAAAGGCATCCGGTGTTAATAAAGAACCTAAGGATGTGCAGGCGAGCTTGCTGGTGAACCTCATTGGAGCAGAAGGCTACGAGATATTTTCAACATTTACTTATACGAAGGAGCAATCAGCCGATGATCTCGAGTGCTTAAAAAGCAAATTTGACGAACATTTCGGAACTAAATGTAACATAGCTATGTTCCGATTCAAGTTTTTCACTCGTAATCAGAATGCCGGGGAATCAATAAGTCAATTTGTTACTGCGTTGAAGGTGCTAAGCCAAAATTGCAAGTTCGAACATCTCGTGGACGGTCTGATACGGGATCGACTGGTATGTGGAGTGACTAACCATGTCGTTCGAGATCGGTTATTGCGAACGGACGAATTGACTTTGACGAAAGCAGTGCAGATTTGTGAAGCAGAGGAACTGTCTAAAACAGAAGGGCGGCACATAGAGGAGGCAAACAAATCGAGTAGCCAAGTGGATGCATTGTCTGGACAGCACGCGCGGGGCGCGTGGCGGCCGCAACAGCGCGGCAGCGGGGCGCGGGGGGCGCGCGGGCTGTGTAGCCGTGTGGGCGCGGCCGGCACCGGCAGCAGCGGCAGCCGGCCGGCTGCCCGCCAGGTGGAAAGCGTCCAGTGTATGCGTTGTGGAAGTGTACGATGCGAGGGCCGCGGTTGGTGTCCGGCTAATGAGGCTACGTGTTTTGTGTGTAAAATTCGTGGTCATTTTGCGAGAATGTGTCTTAATAAAAGAGTAGGTAAAAAAGTGCACGAGATAAATATGTGTCAGTTTTCGGAGGAGTCTGAAGACGATGAAGTGCTATATGTGAACGTGTTAAAAACAGAGACTGGACATTTGGACACTCAGTGGATAGAAACTTTATGCATAAATGGTAAGCGAGCTCAGTTTAAGTTAGATTGTGGCGCGGATTTAAACATTATAACCAAATTAGATTTTTATCGTCTGGGTATGAAGGATAAAGATTTAAAACCATTTAAATCTAAGGTATTTTCATATACGAAAAATAAACTCCCAATTATTGGGGAAGGATTTTTGTCTGTATCAAAGGAAAAAATTGGTTATAATCTTAAGTTCGCGGTCGTAGATATGAATGTACAGAATATTTTAGGCAGGGAAGACTGTGTAAAATTAGGTTTCATAAAAAGAGTCGAAGCAATTAGCTACGAATTGCATGAATATTCGGAATTATTCAAGGGGGTCGGTACGTTACCGGGATTACACAGAATAGTTATAAATAAGTCCGTTCAGCCTACAATATGTTCGGCACGAAAGGTGCCGTTAGGATTGCGAGATAAATTGCGCTTAGAGTTAAACAGAATGGTAGAATTAGGTATCGTGCGTAAGGTGATCCACCCAACTGAATGGGTCAATCCTATAGTTATAGCTGCTAAGAAAAATGGAGATATCCGAGTATGTTTAGATGCGCGAGTATTGAATCAGGCTGTAAAGAGGGCGCATTTCTCGTTACCTACCGTGAGTGAGATAGCTTCTAAGCTACGGGGGGCGCGGGTATTTAGCGTGCTGGACGCACGTTGTGGTTTCTGGATGATGAAGTTAGATGAAGCCAGCGCTGATCTATGTACTTTTAGCACGCCATTTGGTAGATATCAGTTCTTACGTTTGCCGTATGGAATTAATTGCGCTCCGGAAATATTCCATGCGAAGGTAAGACAGCTTCTAGATAATTTGGAGGGCACGGATTCATTTATTGATGATATTGTCTGCTGGGGTACTTCTAAGGAAGAGCACGATACGCGACTACATTTACTTTTGAGGCGAGCCAAAGAAGTAGGTATTAGGTTTAATAAGGAGAAATGTAAATTTGGAGTTAATGTAATAACGTACCTGGGGCATGTGTTTGACGAGAATGGTATGAGGCCAGATAATGAAAAGGTAAAAGCTATAGTCGACATGCCAGATCCAGAAGATAAAAAATCACTGGAGCGGTTTTTAGGTATGGTAAATTACTTGTCAAAATTCATACCAAGTTATTCTGAATCAGTGGCTGTCTTAAGGGGACTTTTAAAAAAGAGTTCGGAATGGGTTTGGGACAGAGAACATGCCGACGCGGTTAAATCACTTAAAAATAAACTTTCTTCCGCTCCAGTTCTAACATTATATTCCCATGATCATCCTATAATACTTTCGGTAGATGCAAGTGCAAGTGCACTAGGAGCAGTGCTTTTGCAGGAGGGGCGGCCGGTTGAGTTCGCCTCGCTAACTCTTACAGACACACAATGTAGATACGCTCAGATAGAAAAAGAGTTGTTGGCCATTGTTTTTTCATGTGAGCGGTTTCACCAGTACATATTTGGTAGAACCGATGTCACGGTACAGTCAGATCATAAGCCGTTAGAATCGATTTTTAGAAAATCTCTATCGTCTGTTCCGGCCCGGTTGCAAAGGATGATGTTGCGTATCCAAAGTTATGATATAAAGGTTGTTTACACGCCCGGTAAGTACATGTATATCGCAGACACCTTATCGCGGGCAGCCCTACCTGATTTGATGCACGAGCGATTGAACGCCGAGGTAGAAGCCCAGGCTTGTTTTATGATACAACAGTTACCGTTCAGCGACGAAAAGTTAGATTTAGTTAGGGAGCATACGGATAACGACAAGGAATCGCAATCGTTGGTGGGGTTAATAATAAATGGCTGGCCCAGGTGTAAATATGCAGTAGAAGAAGATATTCGTGGGTATTGGTCATATCGCGAGTGCTTGCAGTATATTGATGGGATAATATTCAAGGAAAATTCGGTAATAATACCTAAGTCGTTAAGAAACGAAATGTTAATTCGAATTCACGAGGGTCACTTAGGAATAGATAAATGTAAGCGGCGCGCACGAGGCATATTGTTCTGGCCGGGTATATCACGTGATGTGGAGCGGGTGGTGCAGAGTTGCAGCACTTGTGCGCTACATGCGTCTGCGCCACCCAGAGAACCCATGTTGCCACATCACATTCCAGACATTCCATGGGCCAAGATAGGATCTGATATATTTGAATATAGGAAAAAGTATTATTTGATTCTAGTGGACTATTTTTCAAATTTTGTTGAAGTCAATGAATTAAATACTATAACTAGCAAATCTGTTATTAAAGCTATGAAGGAACAATACGGTCGGCATGGTATACCTAGCGAATTAATTACAGACAACGGACCAGCTTATGTGTCAAAAGAATTTAAAGCTTTTACTAGTAATTGGAATATAAGACACATTACGTCATCGCCGCTATACGCTCAGTCGAACGGAAAAAGCGAACGTGCAGTTAGGACAGTTAAAACGCTGCTCAAAAAATGTGTAGATTCCGGACATGACTACTACGTTAGTTTGTTAAATTTTAGATCTACGCCTAGAGATAATTTAGACTCGCCCGCGGAGATATTAATGGGTAGAAGGCTAAATACGCGTTTGCCTATTTGTAGGCGGTTACTAGAACAAAAAGTAGATAGGAAAAAGAATCATGAGGCTATTTTAGTAAACCAAAATAAACAAAAAATGATGTACGATCGGTCATCTAGAAACCTCCCTGTATTGCACGAAAATGATACAGTGTTAGTAGCGGATGGTAGTCGGCGGAAGAGTATGAAGGTAGTGCAGAAAGCTCCCGAGCCAAGGTCATACATACTGCAAGATGAGGTAGGTCGTAGGTACCGCCGTAATCGCAGGCATATTGTTACAAGGTTAGACATAAACCAGACAGCTGGTGCGAGCACCGATAGCAACATACCTATAGCTAAGGTAGGTATTCAGGGATCAACCAGCACGGGGAACTTAGTTTATTATAGCTCTGACGGGTTGCCGATGTCATCAGGCATTGGGGAGGGAGCTTCAAAAAATACGGAGCTATCTAAACATACTTCGGATCGTGTTCTATTTGAACATACGGGTCCAGTGACTAGAAGTAAGGCTAAAGTGTATAAAAAACAAAACGAAAAAATGAGAGAATTAGATTTCGATTAATAACTGAGTAGGTTCATTATAATTGATTTAGTTACCTACTATTTATTTGCATTGTATAACTAATTACTCATGTTTTAAACGTGGTAAGAATAAACTTTTTATATAATAGGTAGATTATATAAACATATTATATGTAGATATAGCTACTTGTACCTATGTACCTACTACCTATATGGGGGTATGTTTATATTGTATAGATTGGTGTAAAAATAGATTGACCTATTTATCGGTAAGCACTGTGATTGTTGTTTAACGGTATGTAGGTATAGTTTTGAATAAAGATACCTTTACGAATGGTATACTACTTACTTTTATATACTTCTTTAGTTTTATAGCAACAGATTGTATAGAGATATTTTATTGTTATCTTCTTAAACTTAATTTACATTATAAGGGGAAAGATGTAGTATTATTTATGGTGGCGGGTAGTTTTATGACTGTTATTAGATAGTACCAACAGATAAAATAAAGCAGTGTTCAATCAGCTAGCTGTGTTTCACTACAGGACCAAACAGAGTTTCTCTAACAACGCAATTGTTTTTTCCAGGTGGCATACGCGATAGCGCTTATCTACGAGATAGTATGGGTAGTGGAGTCACAAAGTGGGCTGCCGGTAGCTTCCGCAATGCTGATGGCATGCTACACTATTGTCATAGCAGCTACCGTCATACTTGTCCATGGGTTGATCTCTGTAAGTACCTGATTTTCCTGGCTTACCCTCCGATTTGTCAAACCTAGCCTTCTTAGAATTGTTGTATTTAAAGTTTTGTTTTTTAAGTAAAAATAAGTAGTGTATCTGTTTGATTTATGAAAATGATTAGTAAGTAGGTAGGTAGGTATTTTACTTTTGTAATTCGGAGGGTTAACTAGACTTAATCTAGGTTTTGAGTTTTGAGCCTAACCATAGATAGTTTTGGATCAGTTCTTAAGAACGAAATAAATATTTCAACTTGAACTGAACTTGAATATTCTACCGCAAATCACATTTGTTCGAACAAACACAGCAACTACGTGGTAAACTTAATAGTAATTTGAAACCATAAACAATTCAAACTTTTGCTTCTAAGGCTAGTCAGAGTCACCATTATCCTTCCGGCTGCGCCAAATTTAATCTTTCTCTTGTTTCAGAAAAATAACAGATATCTGATGGCGTGGCTGATAACAGTCATACTGGTGCTCATTCCAGAATGTGGTCTAGTCTTCTACATGTCTATTTGTCATTGGGTATGTCAAGCGATTCCATCAGGACTACCAAATTATGGTATTCCAACTTGAGTACGGAGTCAAGGAGAATAAATGAAAACACGGAATTCGATTCAGTCTCTGGGGCAATAGCAAAATCTCAAGCAAATAATTTGTTCTGACTTTCAGGGTCTGCAAGGCGTATACGGAGGAGCGGAGTTAGCATGCTATGTCGCTAGACTGCCAGCCATCGTTTTAGGAGTAGTCTTGGTGCAGTCAGCGTATGCTCTTCGGGACGCCAGGTGAGTTCATCCATTCATAGCATACCAATTCCCTAAAGATAATTCTTTTCACCATTCTGACCTCGTTCTAACAGGCCATTGAATTGTTCAAGTAAAAAAATCAAGATAACCTAATGGCACATTATCGAGATTTAAATCTACCCTTAGGTCAGAAGGCAGGGGTCACTGTAAATGATTTTTAGACTTGCCCCTAGTTATGCCACTAAGCATTCTCAAGAAGCTGATAATATTAATAAGTCTCTCCCTGCTCAAACAATATTTTTGCTCTTTACTCTCAGGAATGCTGGATATGACAATGGCCCTGCAGTCAGTGGTAGTGAATTTGATGCCAGTCATTACGTGCCTGATGCGCCTAGTGCTTTTATCAATGATGGATTCTTGGGAGACAATGGTAGGTGATCGTCAGACCCTGTGATAGATTAGTTAGCTGAATCATGGATACAATGAATAGACACCCAGACAGAACCCTGTTAACTAGGTTCCTAGTAATAAGTAGTAGTAGTAGTAGTAACCTTCTGTAGTTTAGGGGTTTGATTCCCTCCCAGGACAAACATTTGCCTGATGTTATGAAATGAGAAATTTAAATTTAAAGGATCACATTGAATCGTCTTCTTACATGCTATTAAACCTAGGTGCCGGTTCCTACTAACCCCAGTTCAAAAAGAATCCGGCAAGAAACTCGTGCGGTCTTAACACTTTTTTGTATGATCCTTGCGAATTTTATTACAGATGCCGAGTCGAGATGGAGCAGATTCATCTCAAACTTTTTTGTCATTTAAATAATCTGTTATTTTTGACCGAGCGAGCGCGAAGCGCGAGCGAGTGTCTCCGTTTTAGCTTATGCAAAAAAGCTTTAGTATGTCTGTCCGAACAGTGTCCGAACGACGTCTGTCCGGATGTTCTCCGCTACAGGTCGCATTTCTCAACCGAATTTTGGCATCGTCAAAATGGCGGAGATGTGGGGGTTGAAAACACAGAACAGAAAGAACAATAGAAATAGCATGCTGACTTTTTATAAGGAGAACCAGTGTAGCTAAACTCACACATGTAGAAACAAACACACTTAGAAATAAAAATTATAATTGGCTGAAAAAGAACGTTAAAAAGGACCAAACCATAAAACAAATATTATTGATATAAAACCTTAGTACCATCAGAACATGGTTCAAAACGCAATAAATTAAACAATACTAAAATGTAAGTCTACTTACCAAGAGATGACGCTTTTGCGAAAGATTTTTGTTTTAGTCTCTAACAACAAGACATATAATTGATAATGCAATGGCTGTTATTTGATTGCCCACTAAACATAGCTACTTCCTTAGTGATGTGCCAAAGAATACAAGACGAATGTATCGATATCGATTATTATACCTACCTACTGTAAGGTTTACATTATTTTTGATTAAAAAATAAAAGGAAAACTTGGTTTCTTGCACGGGCCAAACTGGTGGCGATAAAAAAAAGAAAAAATTATGGAGGGTACGAAGGGGGATAGTTAAAAGATGGACTAGGAGAGAATGGATCGAGGGATTATGTTGTATTGGAGAGTAAAATTATAAGTTCCAAATTAAACTCGTGTTTGTTCTTTCTGAGATACCCTATACTACTGATGGATATCAAAATACGAATACGATGGGTTACGTCAGGTTATATTTGTGGTGGGCCAAATAAACAGCTTTTCTTTATTTTAACACAATCACACGTTGTGTTTCTTTAGCGTTGAGGAAGGTTCTGATGATAAATTTTGTCTGTAATTTTTAATACGTTTCATTAGATTTCGATTTTACGTAATCATAATAAAAATGAAGGTAATTAATTATAATAAAACGTCATGAATATAAACACTATAATAACCTGAAAAAAACAGCATTTTTAGAGTATGTATAGCTGTGTCAACCATGTATTTGTTTCCACTTTTTTAATAACAAAATCTTGGTCCTTAAAGTGGTCTGAGCAAATTGTGCTTGTTTTTGTAGAAACCAATTTTGTTTCCGAGTTGCATCAATCCATTTTTTTTTTAATGTTTGGTGCCTTGGGAAAAATGAAACCAGAAGTTTATTTCTTCAAAATACTTCTGTTATTTTCATCTTAACTAACCACTGGACACCATATGGCTTAAATTCATGTAGAATAAAGTCATAATTAAAACAAAAAAAACAATGACCTAGAATATATAAACCTTTTAATAGGGGTAACTATTTACATGATGAAGTTTTCGATAACTCATTCTCTCAGTTTTTTAGGGTTAGGTACATCCCTAATTGAATAGCAAAAGATGAGGTTTAAGAGAAACGCGACCTTAAATGGTATGACTCATAGTCTGTTTTTGTATGACGGTATTACATTTTAAACAAAACATAAAACACCGTTAAAACAATAAAATAATACTCATCGGGGATATGATTTAACAAAAGGGGGCATCCCCTTTTGTTAAATTTTTGGTTTGGCTATCATTTTTGCACTCCAGAACAGCACAATACAGCATTTTATATTTTTTTATGATTTTTGAGTTACGTTTACCCTGTCAAACACGACGGAAGTGAGCGAAGCTTGTAGTGCGCGGTATTCCGCATACTAGGTGTTACGCGGGCCCCGCCTACTTACTACTTCTATCGTTTTTACTGTTATGTGGTTGAAAACGAAAAAAAAAAAATATTTCAGTAAATTCGTAAAATGTTCTCGAGGTCTACAGCTCACAGAGCAAACTTTATGTATATTTATGATTTAGGTCGATTATTTAGAGGACATTAATTTGGTTCCAAATTGTTGAATAGAGTTGTCTGTCCATGTCCACACTTTGCTAACTTTCTAAATGATTTCTTGCGGAATTTCGCGGTTTCAAATGACTCTTGATTCGATGATTGTTTCTATTGTTTATTTCTTGGTAAATTCTCAATTATTTGTACGTGAATCAGCTTCGACAGTCATCAAAATAATGATGATAATCATTTTATTCTGAGTTTTAACATAATGATTCTTTTTTTTATCGTGTCACATGTTCTTTCGACACAGTGTGATGTGACAACGTTCTAGAATTGCGACCAAGGACAGGAAAACGAAGCGTAGGACGACCCACCACCCGATGAACTGACTACATTGTAAAGATCGCAGGAAGTCGGTGGATGGAGAGGGCTCAAAATCGTTCTTCCTGGAAATCAATTGGGGAGTCCTATGTTCAGCAGTAGACTTCTTAAAGGCTGATATGATGGTAGAATAACATATGTCCCGCGGCGCGAATCTAATCCGCAACTTTCTCCTTCTGCGTATCAGGCAGGCCTTCGCCCCCTGCGCCACAGAGGTCATCATACTAATTTAGTTTTTACATTTTCAGGAAAAGCTGGTTCCATGCCAGACCTCCGTCGTCACCTAGCTTCGCGTCAATCTATGAACCACTACCCTCAAATGTTGCAACCCCCGCCAGCTTACTGGCAACATCTAGCCGACCGGCAACACATGGACCGCCAATACGCAGCCAGTCTTCGCGGTGTCCCCAAATCATACCAACAGCCACAAATGTACGGGACATGGGTGGGACCTAGATCGGGACCATACGACAATCCGTACAAACGACGTCATTCTATAGTCGGCGCGTTTGACGAATACCCAGCCAAAGGCTACGATTTCGAAGATCGTATGGATTGTAAAAGTGAAATGGCTTATCCGTATTATCGCCCGTACAATTACGATCCGCGAGGATACGGAGAATACGATCCTAGATTTTATCCAGAGTTTAAGAGAGAAGACGCGGCGTATGGAGTCAATTTACTGAGACATGAACCTTACCATTTTGGGTCCAGAGAAAGAGTTTTTTACAGTTTGAGAAACAGCCATAACTCAGTGGGCAACGAATCTGATGACCTTACTAAGTATAAAGATGTGGCATTATAAATACTAGGTATGCAAAGGAACTGAGTTTATTAAACTTTGTTGTGAATTCTGGTGCTATTACCACACTGGTGCTGACATCCTTGATCCTAAAGCTTTCGAAGGATGTAAAGACGAAATAATTATTATAAATTGATCTATGAAAATTTCAGTGATTCCGTAGGTACAGCACGTAGTCAATGACCAGGTGACCAGCGATCCTGGCGTCAAAATAAACGGTCACTTCGAAATTTAAAATTTCTTTTAATTCTTCTTAAATATCTAGGAAGCAAATGGAAAGCAGTTTTCAAAGACACCAAAGAGAAAGACACCATTTCAGCATTAAATTATATACGACAAGTAACTCGTAATTCTGACTCCACAATTTTATTACGCTGATCGCTGGTGGACTGGTGGTGACTATGATAAGATCACTATCACTCGTAGGGCTGTTCAACGATAGTAAACGAATGAAAAAAGTGCTTCAATAATAAGGAGCCACAGCAAAGCAAAGCTAAGTCAAGGCTAAATAGTGGAATTTGTAGATAGCGCCACTAGTGCCAAAATAATTTTTATTCTGAATATGTAAACATAATAATGTCGAGAAATTAGCAATTACTTATAATGAATTCTTGACTGTTGTAAATTATTTTTTAAAATGTTTAAAATATACCTACTTAATAATGTAGTGCCGCCACCTGGCGGAATAAATGTAGTAAACGAGAGTTTAAAATGTATGCAGCGCACCGTAGGTACCTACCTTGTTAATTAATTATTATATTTTATATCTACTCGTAGATATTTTTGTGTTAAAAAAACATAGCTAAAGATAGCAAACATTGGGCATGATTTGAAGAATTATATAAAGTAAGTAGGCAGCTAGTAGTAAGTAGGTACCTACCTACATCTTTATTTTTTGCCTATTGGGACACTAGTTAGGTAGGTAGGTAGGTAATTGATAAAAAAATGCTTGCTTTAAAGTACTACCTACCTACTTGAATTAACTACCTTCTTAATTAACCTTACCTATGTCCACTGTGGATATAATATGGGTACTAGCAATTACGTTTGAACACTTAGAACCAAAGGGTTAGGTAGCCTAGTTACCTACTTTACCAAAATGGTGTACCTAAGTACCTACGTAGGTACTACTTTGAAATGTAAATACCTTCTTTTCGTTGAAAAAATTGTTACGAAAAGTCACTAAGTATCTATGTAATTATAATAAATTCCAAATAAACTATACTTAGCAACTACCTATTTATTTTAATTGAATTTTGTTACCATAGCTACGTAGCTACCACCACCTCAACCCTACCTACGTAGGTAGGGCTGAGGTGGTGGCAGTGACATGTGCACAGCGACCACCTACCTAAATGTGACGTTTCGTTTATGATTTGTACAATTTACACTAAATTATTCACTCGTTGACGTTTCATGGTTCTTTGGGTCCATTTTGACCTATGAGGTGCTTAGGTAGGTAATCTACTTGGGTAAAATCCCGTTTTTTTAACTTATTTTCATACCATGTTACACGGTATGACTCATCCCGTCATCCCGAGACCACGACAGACAGAGTGTAAACCTGTCGAAACTTCGGGAAAAATAGGTAAATAAACGCGATAAATACGCGTAAATATTTATAATAATATATTAATTAAATTTATATGAATAAATGAACCCACAATTTTTAAGCTAACGTAACAATATTTGCTCAATACCTATTTGGATGGTTCATTGTCGTCACTCCTAGTCCTTATCCCTTACTCCTTACCCCTTACAATATATTGAAAATATTGAGTTTTTGAGTTTCTCAATAAAAGTCATAACTTATGCGCCCTTATCGATCACTGATAGTGATATTCAATAAATGTCATTTTTAAAACACATTTATATTCGTTATATCACTGAGACAATAAACTAGAATATTAAATAACAACACGATTATAGCCCCAAACAAAGCATAGCTTGTATTATGGTGACTAGATGACTGATATCTTTATATATATGATTCTACTGTACGTGTGTATATCACTGAACTCCTCCGGCTGGACCGATTTGAATGTTTTTTTTGTGTGTGTTCTAATGGATTCATGAATGGTTTAGATTTACAATTAGATACATATCTTTAAAAAAAAAACGCGCGGACGAAGTCGCGACATCGGACAGCATCGGACAGCTAGTAATACTTATATATTTTTATATACATACTTATGTATGATACTCTTATATACATACTTATATATGATACATTATAACACCTCGACACAGAACAAACACATAAATATGTTCTTCACACAAATGTTTATCTTGGGAGGGAATCGAACCTTCAACCTACAGCGCAGAAGGCAGAACTACTACCAACTTAGTTGACAGGCCAGTTCCTTATTATTATCTGTAACGATAATTCTATGTAATAGTCAGAATTGAATTGAATTGATTATGACATGATACAGATGAACTAATTAATTGAACAGAAGTGGGTAGAATCTAGCTAGGGTAATGCTCGGGGCCTGTATTTTTTCTCATTTTAAAGTGACCTATGCCTTGTAATATTGTCACTGTCAGAAGTCCAAGTCCAAGTCCAAGCAAGGAAGTTTAGTACATTCTGCTTATAAATTATTTAATAAGCGGCAAGCAAGGAAACTAGTTCTCTTATTTTATCTTTAAACCTTTTATTGTCAGCTGGCCGCGCCATTGAAAGCAGTCCTAGGACTTATTTCATTCATTCAGTAAAATCTTAAAATTTCTATCCAACATGCGTAGCATCTAGTAGTCTGTGGTAAAAACTCGTCATCACTCAACTCAAACTCAACACAGTTCACTCACACCGTCCGTTCACGCACAACTTTTGTGAAGTTTTGGAAATTACTTAAACTTTTTGAAACTAATAAACATATTGTAGATACGTTTTTTACGGCAAATATTAGATTACATACGGTATCGTGTGACTGTTTCAACAAATTTTAGTACGTTTTAAGTGTCGTACTAGAACTGTGTAACTGTATTTAGTGAATGCTGAGTTTCGTGTAGGTGGCTTTGCTTGCTGTGCAGGCAGTGTCCCAATCCGAGACGATGTGAAAGTGTTAATGCACTAAATTCAAACCCATTGTTCTTTTTCCTGGTATCCTGGGAAAAACAGCGCTTTCGTAAGATACCGCTGGCGTTCTAAAACTGTTTTTGATAATGTGTGTGTGAACTAATTTACTGTGTTAATTGCTACAAGTAAGTTTTGTTACTTTTATAGTTATTTGTAAATGTAAAACTTCGCAAAATTTTATATTAAAATGATGTTACTTTGTCAAAAAGTTCTATCATTGGCTATTTGAAACAAATAAAATGTAGTTCAATTTATCAAATTAATTTAAAAACTTTCTTTATGTACATAATTTATAAATAAAAGTTTGTTTATATTTTGCACTACTACATAGCTCTCATTAAACATTATTAAAATCTGTGGTCAATAAAACAAACGAGTCTAAATTTGTATAATATGATGAATAATGGTTAATAGGTAAGTCTACATTAATGAAATAAATAATAAATAAAATAGTATTTAATGAATTCTGTCTAGGTATACAGTCTAGCCTAAAAATGAATGCCTTCTTAGAATACGTAACTCTTTGAAACTCACTCTTTGAAACTCCACACTTTTTTTTTTAAATAAAACATTTTTTTCTTACTTAGGTACATTTATTAAAATTTAATTTTTATTTTTTAGTTTGGTTTTCTATATAAAGCGTGTTTTTTTAAACTATTATTTATTTTCTACTTTTTAGTTTTAGGATAATCGGATATACTTACCTATTACTTATTTTAAATTTTTAAATTTTTAATTATTATCCAAATTATTGCATTGTCATCGGTCTTTGACAGGTGTGCAAAATTTGAATGAAATCTGGCCGCTTAAAGTAGGTCAAAATCGCGTCCTAAGGAGTTGGTTACAAACATACAAACATACATACAAGTAAAGCTAATATAAAGTGTATAAAAAAGTATATACCAAAGTAGTGTATCAGTCATCAGTCAGGTACCCAATACCCATTACACAAGCTCTGCTTACTTTAGTCCTTCATTCTCTTATGCCTTTGCTTCTGTCAGCAGTTGAAATTGAATTAAGTATTTTTTAGGTTGGTGTTGAAGCAGCTATGATGAATGTGCCATCACAAGAGAATGCTGCACTTCTGTCTTCAGGTAAGGAAAATTTTAAACAATGGTTTGAACTTTGTACATCACTTAGATTTTCTTTTCGAAAAATGAATGTGCTCTGTGCTAGTGCTCTCAAACAATCTTGGGATCAAGAGAGAGAGTCGACTGTACCATTGTGACAATAAAATTGTTAGGTACTACCAGAAAGAACCATATTCAATATTTGATCGCTAAGGGACATTGTGAATGACTCTGTTAAGTAAGATACGAGGATCTGCATCAGACCTTAACATAGATTTCTTCAACCATAGACATCGTCATCACGTGAACGTTGAGACAATCCAGTTCGACAACACGGATATAGTGAGAAGACTTAAACTATAGAGCCGTTTGAGTTAGTGTAGTGTAATAGTGAAAAAGTTTATAACTACATTATATAAAGAACCCATAAATAAAGTGTCCTCCCCTTAACTAACAACAGTAAAGTGCTATGGGACACATTCTTAGACATAGTTTACTTTATAGAATTTGTCTTTTGGCTAGATTTTAATATTATTATAATTTAATTTTATGAATTATACAATAGTACAAAAATAAATATATACCTATATTTAATAACATAGTTAAGAGTACTAAGTTTTGCAGTAGCTTTGAACACGTGGTATATATAAAATTGCCTTTGTCCAAACCCAAAACAGTAAGAAAAATGGCCATGTCTTGTAATTGAGTTTTCTAACAGGACACTCATCTTCATACTTCTACATACTCATCATAGCCTAAAATTTTTGAATAGTCGAGATTGTTGACTTGACTTAAACCTGCACTGTACTGAAGCTAGCTGTCTGATTGTTACAATTTCGTAGGTTCGTGATCTTGCTTTTACTACTACTAAGAATCTACTTTAGTCATCTTCTTCTTCGTTAAGGGCAATGGCATATCAATATATATGATAATAATAATATATATAACTAGCTGTCCAGCTTTGCCTGCGTTAAAAAGTCCCGGGATAAAAAGTAGCCTATGTCACCCGGGGATAGTGTAGCTTTACACCGGTAAAAGAATTTTTCATATTGGTCCAATCGTTTTTAAGTTTATTTTCTACATACACAAATACAAATCTTTCCTCTTGATAATATTAGTGTAGATGTAGATAATTATATAATAATGATAGGAATGATGTAAATTTTGTCACTAGTGGCAATTTGGTTGGTTCATTTCTAAAATTAGGAAATGTCTTGAAGAATTAAATTTCTTAAAATTAAGAAATGTCAATATTTATTTATTCAATAAAATCACAAGGACCACTTTGAATCGTCTTCTTACATGCTAGTGAATCTAGGTGCCGGTTCCTCCTAACCCCAGTTCAAGAAGAATCCGGCAAGAAACTTGTCTGGTCTTAACACTTTTTTGTATGATCCTTGACAATTTTGTTACGGATGCCGAGTCGAGTTGGAGCTGATTCATCCCAAGCTTTTTTGTCATCTAAATAATCAGATATTTTATAATATGCTTTAATAGACAGTTTCTGTTTAATTACGTTTTTAAATTTGCCAATCGACAAATCTAACACGTCGCTTGGGAAGCGTACACATTGCCCTATAAAAGACTTATTAACTTTAGCGAGCCTAACAGTGGGAACAGCGAGTTTATCTTTATTTCTAGTGTTAATACTATGATTATCGCAATTTTTTTTAAATAAATGAATATTTTTGTGCACATACATTAAATTTTCGTATATATACTGACAAGGCACTGTCATAATATTAATTTCTTTAAACTTATTTCTAAGTGATTCTCTAGGGCCCATGTTATAAATTGCACGAATAGCATTTGTAAAAGCTATTCGGTTGTTACCATCTAACTAAATTAGGAACGCTTAATTAAAATATATAAAATTAAATTAGGATATGTTAGTAACAACAGAATACCAAGTTAATAGATTCGTTATATAATCCTAGGATTGTTTATAGTAAGACGTCACAAGTCCAATGTTGTCATTCCTCATTTGATATTTAATATTTTACAGTGACTATAAAATAATTATATGGATTATATTTGCTCTCAACACAAAGAAAGAATACTCTAATTATAATTATTCAGACCTGAGTCTATAACTCACCAAATCACATAAAAACACCTAAATCCAATTAATATTAAAAATGCGAAAGTAACTCTGTCTGTCTGTTTGTTACGTTTTCATGCCTAAACCGCTGAACCGATTTTGATGAATTTTGGTATAGAGATAAATGGGACTTTGGAGAAGAACATAGGCTACTTTTTATGTAGGTGCCGCGCGTGCGAAGCCGCGTACAGCAGCTAGTTACTAATAAAAAACGAAATAACTCTAGATTTCGTGTTTCGAAAAGAGCAACATTAGTTATGCGATAAACAGCACGCAATCGGAATGAGATGAAACTTTGTCATAGTAAATCGAAAATGACAGTTCTCGGTTGATGATTGATTGATTTTTTTTTTCGCTCATTTGAGCAGGCTAAAGTCTAAAGACCATACTGCCTTGTCTTGCGTAAAATAATTTCATCCGTTTCAAGGGTAAATTTTATGTCTTTTGTAAGTTTCATAAACAATGTTTATCTGACAGTTCTCGGGTGAAGTAAAAAAAAGTTCTGAACAATAATTATCTGACTCTGGCAAAGCGAAAAAGGCATTCATCATTTTCAATGCGTTAGAATACTGACTTCGTTTTTGTTTGACCAGATAATATATTCATTGACTTTGAAAAAAACCTTTTCGTTTGTGATTTGTTACTAAAAATGTTATCTTAGATACCTATGATTATTTTAGTGATTAGATTTATTGATGAGTGGAAAGATAGTTACAGTAGAATAACTTGTATTAACAATTTCTATTCTATTCTATTTTATTTAGTATAGGTACCTAGGTTTAGTATAGTACATAGCCATTATAATCAGAATGGATTGGCACCTAAAATGACAGTTCTAGCGTAGTATCATTCTTCGCTTACTTTAGCATACTTCGCTTAAATTTACTTTGACAAGGTTATATTTCAAGTTCTTGTTCTCTTCGTATAATAGCATTTATTTTCTTACGGTAAATAAATATTGCTGGAAAATGCAAACAACACCATCTAGCTAGCCCCAAACTAAGCATAGCTTGTATTATGGTGACCAGATAACTGATAAAATACTTATATAGTTTTAAATACTCTATGATACTTTATAACACCCAGACGCAGAACCAACACTTGTGTTTATAACATAAATGTTTATCCTGGGAGGGAATCGAACCCTCAACTTACAGCGCAGAAGGCAGAGCTACTACCTAATGAGCTGACAGGCCAGTCAAAGAATGTAAACTATGTCAAGTGATTTATATATATGTCAAGGTTGCGGGTTCGATTCCCGCCGCTGGACAAATGTTTGTATAATCTGCAAGTATTTGTCTCGGGTCTGGGTGTATGTATGTATTTAAAAAAAAGGAAAGTATTTAAATATGTATTTAAACGTAAATAAATTTAAAATATTTAAATAATAAATATAATTCATTAATAAAATAAAATCAGTAACTATAATTGACAACCACACGGAATATTAAAATAACTCAACTATTTCATACAATACAATGGGCGGACTTATCGCTAATAGCCATCTCTACCAGGCAACCGTTGGATAGACTGGACTATAAATAAACAGAGAAGAGAGCAAAATTATTTGTGAAATAAAACAAAACATTTTATTTGAACACAACTTTTATTCCAAATATAAACCCACCCGAGTTATAATCGTCGTGAATAATACAATATCATTTCTAAATATTTGACCTCTCTATCCTTTATTTATTATTGCCCTACCGTTCATTTAAAGACAGGTACCTACCTACCTACCTAATCGGAGCGTAGAGAAGAAATGTTAAATCAACCAATATAAGTTAGTTGTGTCTTTGATGTTGATAATGATGCTTGATTCTGTTTTTCGATCATAAAAATCTTCGCGACACGTTCCACTAAGGTAGAATAATGCCAAACATCCAGAGCTGAGATAAACACTTGCAGATCAAACATACATATGCTCCACGGCAGAATCGAGCCGGCAACCTTCCAGCCGGCCTTGACCCACTTCGCCACAGAGGTCGTCTCGCCTTTATTCATGAAGACTAGGGACTAGATCAAGATTTACTTCTATATAGTTCACTAGCAGCCCGCGCGATGTCTACGCAGATAAAAAGAATCCTATATAGTTATCCTAAGTCCAAATATAACCAAGTTTTATCCAAATCCGTCGAGCCATTTGAGCGTGAAGATCATAATTTCGTTTTAAAAACTTAAAAGAAAACAGACTTCTTCGAATGAAATTGGGGCCCATATAAATACAATAGAATTGAGAACGTATTTTTAAGGCGGTTAAAAAGTTTTTATTTAATGCTTTTTTTTAAATTCGTTAACACCAATAGAAAAACACACGAAAGCAAAATACGAAATTTCGTATACCTGAATGACGAATTTTTCCTAGCTGTTTTGATTTAAAAATCATATTACTGACTGATTTTAATGAAATTTCTATGGGGCCAGCCGATTTTTAAATCGGTTCATAAATGACGGCGGTATGAGGTAACAAACTCTTTTTTCTTATGAAATTGTTTAAATAACACATAAATAACCACAAATTTTACAAATTTAGTGAATAAAAGTATAGATTAGATAGGTCTTACGATGGTAAAAGAACCTCTCACTCTTGATGGTGTGAGTAAATCAAACGTAAAATTAAATTAAACACAATCTTAGGTGTTTGTTTGAATAATACATAAACAAAAATTGTTCAGGGCAAATAATCTATTTTGTACAAGTCTTAAAAAGGCTAAGGTAACTTGATTCACAAATTGATATGCTATCGAAAAAAGGTCTTTTATTAGATTTATCTTTTGGTCCAAAGTGATTTCATATTTCTTATAAAGCTAAATGAAAGTGAGACAAAACCCGATGTAAAATGCGTTCGAGTTTTCATAGTAACTTACCCATAAATGGCTTCACTGGGATCGATTTCGCGCGTGCGCCACATCCCCTAGCCCGTACAAAAACCAGCCAGCTCCCATCGCGGCTCGGTCTGTCAAAATAAAACACCGTTTCGCGATATTTCTCATCTAAATATAATTTTAAATCACTCAACGTTCTTATTTCGATTCAATTGTCCAAAATGTTACAACTTCGCACTTATTATCAGCAATTTCGTGAATAACATTCGATCGATCGTATGAATTTTCGTTTTCTTCTTCATTCCATGCCTCTATCATGTGTGTTTTTGTGATTTGCAATAAAAATAAAATATTGTCCTGTGAAAATGTAGCAGCTTCTGGAATTTAGGTATGTCTTGAGATACTTGTAGCTTTCTTATACTTGTTGCGCCTAGATTTTAAGCTACGATTACGTAATAGCTCATAAATTTTAATGGATTCTCTATTATTCAGCTCGACACTTAGAGGTCATTCGTTTTTTATTCAAACGCAGTAAACAATGCCCCACGGTGGGTGCCAGCCAAGTTAATAGTCAAATAATCTTCATTTATTCACATTCGATTGAAATATGTTTTGTAAACAATATTCTCTTTTTCTACGAAGGTCACCATTCAATTTCGTAAGCGGAAACTATTATGTTAAAGACTGCCCCATGTTGGGCGCCTAGTACTAAAATGTCTGTCGTAGAGTATAAGAGGTAAGTATTTTGAATAATAATATATTTTGTACTTGAAAACCGACTACTATTTATTGCTATAATAACAAAGAGTTGTGTATCAGTGTCTATTGCCTAAACTCATGGACAGACCACATAGCGTAAATCTGCTCATGACCAATTTAGTCACGACGATAACTATTAAAAACCACTAACGTTTTCATTGGTATCGTAAAAAGTTGACCTTTGCTATAATACAATCTATAAATCTTTTTATTGAGTCTTAAAAGTTACATTGCAGAGAAGCTTACTTTGTCACACTTTACTATTCAATTGTATTTAAGACATTCTGGACAAACTGTTTTAAGGTTTCTTATTATAAAATATGTTGGGCTTGCGCAGACAATTTAAAGTCATTCATAGCATCTTCAATACGTACAAAATATCTTTGAATTCGAAACGGTCGGTTTTGTACTTCATGGCTAATATTTCGATATGTTACGGTCGCTTTTGCTCCGTAATTTTCTATTGTAATTTGTATTATTATATTTACTAGCAAAGTACTGCTCGTGTAACTAACATGACATTATATTGAACTGAAACATTTTCAGTTAATCATCCATTAATATTATACGAATAATTAGGTTTTAAAAACTAAAAAGACAACCGACTTCATGTATAAAAAAGCAAAATATCAAAATTTCTTTTCATACGTAGATGACATATTTTTTCAGCCCCTTTTTTCGGCTAGATGACATTTTGGACAAAATATTTTCGGACACTTTGACCGAAATGGCACTTTCAATTCTAATTTATTTTTTATCGACATTTCGGACACCATCAAAATATTGAAGCTGTTTTGTACAATCAGTTACAAAAGTTTTAACTTATATTAGATGAAATAGGTACTAAGAAAAAGAGCGTTATCAAAACTGAATATTTTATTTTTCGGAATCATAACTGTATGTAGGTACATGTTGAATAAAAAAACAGAAATAACTAAAAACGTGTAATAATCAACATCTTATAAATACTGCTTTTAAATCTAATATAGGTAATCGTATATTATACTATAAGTAGTAAAAATATAACTTGACACCCATCATTATGATGATATAACAATATCGATGTAGTAAAAATAACATTTTCGTTTTCTCTCTTAAAATACAGATTAAAAGGTATATAAAGAATGTATTAGGCACAATAAAAATCACAGATAATAATCACTTCTAACAGACTAAATACTAGGTATATATCTACTTCTTACCTATTTATTAGATTTACGAAACAAGAAATACAATATTTTACAAAAAAATCTACAATAATCACAGTAGTTTAACAGCATTTGGCAAAAAAATCTACTAGGTAATAAACCAATCGAATCAAACAATTTAAAAAATAAGGCTTACTATGCACAATTCAACACATATTTCTCCTTGCCTAAAATCAGTCAGTAGTAAGATGTTCATCGAACTAGGTCAAACGCCTTTGACAAGTCCAAAAAACATACATAGACAGGCGTGTTTTTGCTAGTATTGGACGGTTTGCTTTAGACACAATATAGCTGATTCTGTCGACAGCCCAGGTTGGAAACCGAACTGCGTGTCATTCAAATGCAAGTGTGTTCTAAGGTGTTTATCAAGCAATCCGTCCAGTACCTTAGCAATAAAATATTTTACAAAAAAATCTACAATAATCACAGTAGTTTAACAGCATTTGGCAAAAAAATCTACTAGGTAATAAACCAATCGAATCAAACAATTTAAAAAATAAGGCTTACTATGCACAATTCAACACATATTTCTCCTTGCCTAAAATCAGTCAGTAGTAAGATGTTCATCGAACTAGGTCAAACGCCTTTGACAAGTCCAAAAAACATACATAGACAGGCGTGTTTTTGCTAGTATTGGACGGTTTGCTTTAGACACAATATAGCTGATTCTGTCGACAGCCCAGGTTGGAAACCGAACTGCGTGTCATTCAAATGCAAGTGTGTTCTAAGGTGTTTATCAAGCAATCCGTCCAGTACCTTAGCAATAATAGTCGCCAGAGAAATCGGAATCGGTCCGAAGCGTCCCCCGTCCTGTTCTTAATAACCGGCACGACTACAGTCTGCATAAGATCTACAGTCAGATATGAATGTCCAAAGCTCAGATTAAAAAGCAAGGCAAGTATCCTATGTATATGAGGACCCGCAAACTGAAGGTGCTCTCTACTGAGACCATCGTGCCCAGGTGATTTAACTCGTTTCATACTCTTAATTACAATTTCAACATCTCCATCAGTAACATGAGTACATGTTTATCAGAACAACGATTCCCAGTAGTGGTCACCTGCGGGGATGGTCTTTCTATCAATGGACTGACTTGAAAGTGCTCCTTGAAAATATTGGCTATGCCTACCGGATCACAAACTCCATTCATGCCCACGGGTATGCCCTCTCTCGGGTTTAATTTATTTGTGTGCTTCCAGAAACTTCCAAAGTCTTTACTCAAATGGTGTGCTGCTAAAATGTCCACTTGTATTTGTTGCTGATTGTTTTGACACAACTTCAGCTTGGACTTATTTTCTTATTATTGGTGTCCGAAATGTCGCTAAGAAATAAATTAAAATTGAAAGTGTCATTTCGGTTTAAGTGTCCGAAAATATTGTGTCCAATATGTCACCAAGCCTTTTTTTCAGTTTTTTTTGATTTTAAAACCTAACTACTGAACCGATTTATGAAATTTATATGGGACCAATCGGCAAGTATATCCTTTGACATGAAATCAGATTTTTTCAAATCGGTTCATAAATGACGGAGTTATGATGAGGTCACAAACATAAAAAAACGCTCGAATTGAGAACATCCTTTTTGTAATCGGTTGAAAAGATAGGTCATGTTTTATTTTATTTGTAGATAGTTCGCAATGATCATAACAAAGGTACTTACTTGTATTGTAACACGTTTTTGTAAAAATATAACAGATGGCTCTCATTGAATATTATCATATCGTTCATATACAACTGTATATAGCAAGGATACGACCTTTGTGGTTAGATTGCGTTACATACCACACTTGTTTTTATGATTGTTCTTCTTTTATTTTAATGGCATGTGACGTAATAATGTCAATTTTGCCAGTGTCAGGTGTTTATATTTGTTTATAGTAAATTTGTGTTAATAAAGTCTTAGTCGATGGTCAATTGTCAATTCTAAACGTCATCGCGGAATGGACGTCCTGAATTTTCTTGGGATTCCTCGTCGTTCAGATCACATTGCACCATAATACACATATAATTCAATTGTCCTATATATATAATTTTGTCCTATGTAGTCACAATTTATTCAATAGAATTCCGCTAATCTCAATGAGTTGTTTCAGTCACAAGTAACATTATTATTATAACTGTCAGTTGTGACAGTTTCATGTGTTAGTCCCACATAATCATAATAGATTCTTCGTTTGTTATTTCGTGAAGTAACAGCTCTGCTAATTTAATATTTTTTACTCGTTTTAATGCATGTTTTGTTTAGTAATCACTAAACAAAAGTTTAGTGTTTAGTTTAGACAGTTATAATAATAATGTTACATTTACATTGTGACTGAAATAACTCATTGAGATAGTCATGCTTCTCTGTTCTATTTCATCTCTGGATGTAAAATAATCCGTTCGATACATTCGCTTGAAATCAGCCAACAATCCGCTACGTTTTAATCTGTAAATTCTACACAGCCATCTGACGTAAGTATTGCACACCCTATTTGATATAAGTACCTACTTAGTAATTCATCATGTAACGGTTGGTATTATCCGCTGTCTGCAAAAAGTTAGACGTTACGTATACTCGTTCACTCAAGCCTTTAGTGAGTAAATGTGTAGGATATGGTGCCGATGTAGTTTGTATGAAAACATATAACAAAATTATCTATAGTCACTTTTGAAATTCAATTAACCGTTTTAAAGGAATGAGTATTTTTCTATAACTTTCAAACAATTGTTATAGAACTGCTTCTGAATATTTTCGGTCTTGGTCTTTTTAACCCCTTGACTCAGACAACATTTCTTATCGCCCGTTCAACTCAACATTAAGATTTGTAAATATGGCGGATGCATTGTTCAATCATGGTTTCGTGTAGCGAAAATTATGGCGAGCTCATTAATTACGCTGTTTCCAAAACAAACACTAAATTATGTAATGGAATGACGTGATCATCTTGTATTCAAGGCCATAATGTGAAACGGGCTTTATTTTCTTCATACTTGCACGTACGATATGCTTTAATCTGCTTAACGACCGTAGTAATTACTACAACCATAAATATTCCGAGATGGGATGGATGGTACGGTTTGAAGGCAGGAAAGGGCCGTGAATATGGCTTGCATGTTTTTGGAAAGACAATGGAATTATTTTACTACATCAGTTAACACGACATGATAAATTTGAAACATCGAATGTATGAATGCAGTTGGCCAAGGCCCGGCCGAGAAGCAGAAGGTTGCGGGTTCGTCCGCGGGACAAATCTTTGTATGTTCTGCAAGTATTTGTCTCGGGTCTGGCTGTTTCTATGTATAATATGTATGTATTTACAAAAAAAAAGTATATAAGAAGTATATCAGTCATTTGGTACCCATAAAACAAGCTCTGCTTACTTCGGGGCCAGATAATGCTGTGAAATGTCCGGGATTATTTATTTATTTGAAATCACAGAAAAAGCAAAACCTTGCAAAGAAGATGAATATGAAATCAGTTTAGCAGAAGAAATCAATTTAAGATTGTACATAATCAGATTTATTTCTGTAATCTGGAATGTGGATGTTCCTATTTCTTGTGGGAAAGTAAACAGGATATCAGATAACTCTCGATATTACATTTCACGTTGGCAATCAGCAATGCGCGATTATACGCTGATAAACTATCAATTTTCATAGGGAAAAAACTGCGTGCTGACAGAGACGATAACCAGCCAATACTGACAATAATGAATTGGACAGGGTTTGAAAGAGAGTCAAACGCACAGGGTTATAATTGCAACATGAAAATAAGAATTTTACCTATAAACTTCTATACATTTTGATAAACACGGGCTTTACTCACGTATTATTTTATCAATAGAAGCACCGACACTGTTTCGATTATCTAGAGAATCTTCATCAGAGTGAGTTTGATCCGCGGTCCGCACGTTGCCGCTCGAGTTCACGGTTCGCACTCATATAAACTTAAGCTTTTCATCTAGAGAATCTTCATCAGGGTGAGTTTGATCCGCGGTCCGCTCGTTGCCGCTCGAGTTCACGGTTTGCACTAATATAAACTTAGGCTTCTGTCATTGGCTTTGCTTGTTTGATAGGGTATCGAGTAGTCTATATTCCTTGATATTTGCCACATTTCGTATTTCGTTTATGCCATTATTTATTAAAACCGAAACGATTCCGGTGCGGCGACGGAGCGTGAGATTACAAATTCGTTTATTGGTCAGTTCTTGTAGGTACGTATTATTCAAATATTCATTTTAGTGATATCTTATCTGAAGATAGGGATTGCCCGATTGTTCTGGATTAGATGTTATGCAAGCAAGAGATTGAACCGATTTATTTTTGAATTTAATCTGTTTTAACATTGTCTGTGTCGTGACTAGATCAGCTTTATTCAATATTATTGTAAGGATTATATTGAACCGTCTAACATGCTACGTAACTTTAGGTACATTTTACTTTTAAGTCAAGTCCGAGAAGAATCATTCAGTGTTTAAACCGTGTCTTTGTTATAATAGCTTTCGTCTGGCAGGTTTTCCAATTAGGGGTCTCGGTTCTATTTAACTCTGTTTTAGTTTATTGTCCAATTACAAGTGTAGTTTAAGGGCTTTACGCGTATAGCAGCTTTACGCCTATAGTTAGGCAAATGTTCTACGGCCTTGCTCCTTTATATGACTTCTAGACGTTACCAATACGGGCAAATGCTTGTAAGTATGACAATAAATATTGGTAGAGTCTAGCGTTAGCGAGCAAAACATTAAATCGATAATACCGAAAGAAGAACGAACTAAAGTAGAAGAACTAAAATAAATAATGAGTAAAAATAAATGAGAAATTTCCAAAGTAACGAAGGTTTTCGTTTTATCAGCTTTGTTTATATTGCCCCAAAGGCATTTAAAATTAGTTGTTATGTTAATGAAACACGCAAAACAAAATTAAATTGATAATAATGCGGTGTTTTATAATTCTGAATGAAGGTTACATACGACATTGACAAGTAAAAGTAGGTTAAAGGAACGATGAGGAACCTTCTTTCTGCTCTAATGTGAATGAACGATAACGTGTGAATATACAAGTCAAAGAATATACTATTTGCATAGAGTTATTTATAAAAACATGATGACTTCGCTATTGTTTCGAAGCCATTGTGCACCAAAACAAACACCCAACACGCAGAGACAGCCCGTCAGTCGTCCAACATCGCGAGATCTGTTTCATGTGGGCCCATTTCCTGTCAACCCGCTGCTTTTGTTCGGGTGTCTGCGACGAAGAGAGCTCTTTTCAGAATGGTTTTCGCGCGCGCCTTAGGGTTGTACATAATAAGCCTTGACCCAGGAAAGTAGGTCACTCCCGTTCGGCCTGAGCGAAATGATTATGCATTTTGTATGCTGCTAATCGGGAAAATGTGTAAATGGAGTTTTATAGTGCTTGTTTCGTTTTGTTTGTTGATTGTTTTGGCGAATGAGTTTTTAACTGCCTTTGATATGGGTTTGGCAGTCATTTGGTTGAAACACTTGTAACAAAGAGGCTGCGAATTGTGTTGTTATGATGTGTCGCACATTGTCTTTTGTTTATGGCTTTCGCTCTTTGATCTAACCGTTTAATTATATAAGTATTAACATCAATTATGAATGAAGTATAAATGCAAGTATATTCCTAAACTAAAATTAAACTCGCATTCTTATAAAATGGGTTTAGAAATCGTATTTTAGTGATCTCCAACTGCTAAAATAACTTCCAGCTCCGATTTTCAAAGTTGTTCTCATTAAACGAATGACTCATATCCTCCACGCAATCATGACGCAAGCGCGAGCATATTTGAAAAGTTTCAACCCCTTCATTACGCATTAGAATTCCAGGCTACCTGATATAATCCTCAAATATTTGCTTTTGGAATCGATCGTTCTCACCTCGATGCAGCCTTTTCAACTAGTCTGCCAGGCGGGATGGATGAAATCCAATATCCCTTTCTGTGTACCTAGATGACATCTAGTGGTTGATTGTTTTTTGCTTGTAAAGGAAACTTTTGTTTTTATTATTTCTTGATCTTCGGAGATGGTCTATGACAAGGTCCCAAGCGACGACGTCGAAGATTTGTCGATTGGCAAATTCAAAAAAGTTATTAAACAGAAACTGTCTATTAAAGCATATTATAAAATATCTGATTATATATATAATAAAAAAGCTTGGGATGAATCTGCTCCAACCCAACTCGACATCCGTTACAAAATTGGCAAGGATCATACAAAAAAGTGTTAAGACCAGACGAGTTTCTTGCCGGAGTCTTCTTGAATTGGGGTTAGGAGGAACCGGCACCTAGATTCACTAGCATGTAAGAAGACCATTCAAAGTGGTCCTTGTAATTTTATTGAATAAATAATGTTTTGATTTGATTTGGTCGGAACGCCCTCGGACTTAATCAGACAGAAGTTTTTAAACAGCCCATACACCCCTTCACCTTTGTATGAGACTCATTCAAACATAGTTTTATGAGTATTTTTGTTACTGTTCTTATTCTTTTTTAACAGAAGCCTCATACAAACTTAGTTTTACGAGTATTCAACCACAAGATCTACAGATAGCGCAACGATTGTTCGTAAGGCTAGAAATGTCGCCTTTACTTACCCTAGCTCACTCTAGAAATAGAAACGTCTTTCAACTGAGGATATGCGACTGAAAACCAATATCCCTTTCCGTTACCCGTTCTAGTTATCTAACTTGGTATGGATTTATCGTTCACGGTGATTTATTGCTGTTATTTGCATAGACTATTGAGTTCTAAACGACGGTTATATCCGCTGTTGTGTCCAACTAGAGAGTTGGGTCTATACCTACTATACTATTACGTTGAGTAAGAATACGTATTCATTAATAATTAATTATTAATATTAAGAATACATATTAATATTAAACATTTAACTAAAAATTAATTAGTAATGGAGTTTTTGTACAAAGGCGCCTTCCGACAAGATGAAATTTTGAATCCATAATTTGAACAGGAATTTTAGGCAATAGACACGAGTCGTCGAAGCGAAACGGTCTTAATCGTGTCCTCTCACTCGCACTATACTAATAACCATATTGGATGAGTGAGAGGACATGACTAAAGCCGCTATTTTAGATTTGTTTCTTTATTGAAACAGTTTATACAGCTTATGCCATTGTATCTTCGTGTCTATTGATAGGTTGTATCTTGAGGACCGACATATGTTACTTTTCATGTAGATACCACGCGTGTGAAACTGGGCAGCAACTAGTTTTTATCAATACACTTAAACTTAAACGGGACCCAGACCGAATAATAGAATTACAAGCTAAATGATGACTACTGTCTATTGTTCGTTTGTTACAAAGTTATCTCGGGAACCGCAGGAACAAAGTTGACGGGTTGAGTTGTATAGAGGCTTTGTTGAAATATTACAGGAGTTGTATTGAATTGTTATTGTAACATTTGAACAATTTGATCTGCTAACTTGCTGCAGTTTTAGAGTGAATTCTCCTTTGAGAATTATCAGGTAACACAAAGTTACGATACGGTTTTCCTTATAATAGAATGTAATAGGATTCTTTCGAAATAGTTAATGTCCTAATTGGATTAACGAACAGGTTTGGTACTTGTTTAGTTGGATTGAAGTTAGTGAAAGATTTATTGTCACTTAGTGGGATAATCCCGGCTTAATTTTCAAGGATACCAATGTATCGGAAACTAGTATTTTCTAGAAACAAAGTTTAAGGGTTCATATATGACTAGATGACCCCGTATACTTCGTACCAACTTATTTGAATTCGTAAAACACACCAGTATTGAGACAAAGCAATAAAAAATATCGAAATCGGTTAAACCATTTTTGGGGTTTTGCGAGACTAACCCACGGCAATTGATTTACTCTTATATATAGAGGACTGTAAGGTTTTTGGTAGTCTTAAGCACATTTGTTTGATCAAAATATGTCAGTTTTACCCTTCTCAGTATAAAAACGCTCTCGTTCAGGCTAGGGGAGTAATAAATAAATAATGCCGAACATTTCACACAGCATATTCTGAACCCAATGTAAGCAGAGCTTGTGTTATGAACACATGCCTGATATACTACCTATATACTACTTTTTCGTAAATACATAAATGTTATACATAGAAAAACCCAGACCCGAGACAAACTTGGTACTAGTAAAGAATGATCCGTTTCTTCACTTGCTTCAGACTCTTCAAACTAACTAAAGGTGTGCGCAGGTACAGAAGACACAGGTCTTGCAGATACGTCTTCTGAGTGCTCTTTCCCTTATTTACAACGGGAATCGATCTATTCCAATCAATCCAATATTTCGGCTCTGATTATGGTTCGATAATTACCCAAAAACCGATTCTGTTATCTCAACTGCCAATGTCTGCACGGCTTGAATTATCTGCGTACGCCCAGCCCAGAATTTACACTACTGCTGGTGCTGAGAATCTGACACTACGGCGGTATTCAAGACATCAAAGATTCGTACCACCTAATCCCGTATTTGTAAATTCCAGACGAGGGCGGTGGCAGTTCAGACCCTCACACCGACAGTAGTGAAGACGAGGTCACCGAGCACGTGACTCGCTCCACGCCTGCAAACATGGCCGCCGCGAGGGCTCAGGTGCCGACTATCAGTGTGACCCCGCACAGTCCAGGGGTGCTTGACGACAGCTTGCAACAGTTGAGGAGGCTACATGCGGCTGTTCAGCGAATGCGTGCGGCGCCGCTGCCTTTGATAGTAAGTTATATTACTGTGTTTATTATATATACCATAAGTCCTTTAGACTTCACTTGGTATCTGAAGATCCTAGAGTATTAAGTGCTATTCTCGGTGACAGACTAAGGGAATATCTTATAATAGCACACTTGCCAATGTGTTGCTAAAATTTGTTCTTCCTCTTCTTCGTGAATGGCATGTGTCATAATAATGTAAATTTTGCCAGTGTCAAGTGTTTATATTGTTTATAGTATGTCACAATGTCTTATCTTGTCGTTCGTCATTTGTCATTTTATATTAAATGGTGCCTTTCATATAAAATAACTACGGATTATTTTTGCTCAAATCACAATGAGTCGCAAAGCTTTTATTCCAATTATTCACACCCGAGTCTACAACACTAGCTATATTTAAATAAAAACACCAATATATTACTAATAAAACCGGAAATAACTAAAAAAAATAATAATAATATAAAAGCACAATGTTTTGCTTCGCAAGACGACTAAAAATAATCTTGCTTAAATTTGTTTTATCTTTATTTATTAACATTAGAATAATAAGTACATTTAATTTAATTTATTTTAATTTCATGTATTCAGTAACAATTATTTTACAAATGTACACACTGAATGTACATTATGAATTATTTCAATTAACAAACATAAAATATGAATTTAAAAATGTCTATAAAGGTGTATAAATTAACAAAATTACACAATTAAATCATACTTTATAGAAAGATATGTGTCTATAAAGACACGCTAGAGAATTAAGTGGTTGTAGGGTAAGTCTATTTCAAACATCTAAATCCAAGGTCCTTCAAGGCTTCTTTTGCATTGTACCTAGAGAACCTTGAGTAATAAATGCTATCCCGACGACAGTCTTAATCTATTTCAAACATAATTATCCAATATGTTGTTAACTGTAAAACATTATTCAAAGCAGAGGTCGAGAAATCATCTAAGCGAAAATGAGGGCACGAAGATGTGTAAAATAAACTAATATTCGTGACAAAATTGCGCGAAGATTACGTCATGATGCTTGATTCTATTAGTCGATTTTACACAGCTTAGATAGATACCCTTCCGTTAGCTCCGAAACGTTCGACATGATAATGTTACAGACGAAAACAAAGTTGAGTGAGAGTTGAGGCAAAACGTCGCCCCTGATGTGACGTCATCCCACCCAACTTCGACGACCTCTGTGGCGCAGTGGGCTTAGGTCGGGCTGAGACGCAAAAGGTTGTGGGTTCGATTCCCGCCACGAGACAAATATTTGTATGAACTGCAAGTATTTGTCTCGGGTCTGGGTGTTTCTATGTATAATATGTATGTATTTACAAAAAAAAAAACAGTATATAAGTAGTATATCAGTCATGTGGTACCCATAACACAAGCTCTGCTTACTTTGGGGCCAAATGATGCTGTGTGAAATATCCGGTATTATTTATTTATTTATTTATTAACTCCCAACTATATTGAGCGAACGATTCTGAAAATAAGGTCCCTAATGAAGATGATTTTCCTCAGGCAACGGGCAGCAGTAGACTCAGTACGTCATGTCCATCGCTCTGCAAAGATGGCGTTATAGAACCGGATTGCTCGTCGCCAACACATCTCGACTTCTACCCTCAAAGTCGGAAGGGCAGCGGTGAGTTTAAAGTAGATAGCACATGCAAAATAGTGTTTTGAAATCTCTTTAATACTAGGATGGAGATTTGCATAATCTGTTTTGTTCTGTTTTCGAGTTTTTTTTTAATCATGTTCGTCAGTTTTTGATTCATGGAATCTTTAGTATGTGCGCTGACCACAAGTAGTCTAAATGATTGGTGATCGCTACTATCCGCTAGTGGCATCAATCCTGATCGCTTCAGGTTTAAGCTGTCGATCCCGGCTTCAGCAATAAAGCAGGTCCTAGGGACTAAGAACCAAAAGTTAATCACAGACTCATAAAATAATTATACAGTATGGATCTACAATGGCGACATTAAATGAACATACGTATCCTATTCGTGTTTTTAAATTATTAATATTTTTATTTTATGTAAACGTAAAGTTTTCATACAATTTTCTTTATTATCATCTCGGAGCAACCTGTATGTAAAAAACTGAAGGTCTCCCTCACGCGTCCCATTTCGTTGTCGTCGCGTAACTACTCCGCTGAGATAGCACTCGCTTAAAGGATGATTGAAATTTAGTTTCTTAACCCATCATTTAGATTGATAATTTCGTAAAACAATCATGGGGTTTCTAATTATTAGAACATTGTTTTATGATTATTGAGAAGAAGCTGTGCCTGTGTGTTTATTTAATGTCATCATTCTAGCTCCACGTTGTGTAATATTTACTAAACCATAAATTTATAATGACACGCATTTCTCACAATACCGTTTAGCCCTAAACTAAGCAAAGCAAGTACTATGGGATCCAGTTGACTGATAAAACAGTTGACTGATAAGCAAGTACTATGGGATCCAGTTGACTGTTATTGTGAAATAAGCTCTATAATCTATGGTTATACAGGTGAATCTCGATCATGGGGATTATGGGAGCGGCGAGACGAAGGTCGACGAAGCTCCTGGGCGGCGCTCGAGCCTGGCGCCAGACCAGAATCTCACCGGCAAAGAAAGTAAGTATTTGTTGTCGAACCTTATAATACACTTTGAGAAACACGGGTTTTACTCACGTTTTATATCAACGAAGGCACCGACACAGTTTCGATTCATCTAGAAAATCTTCAGCAGGGCTCAGAATAGAATAGAATAGAATAGAAAATACTTTATTGCACACCATAAATACATTGGACAAGTAGAAAAAAATAACAATGATTTGCTAGTCAGTAGTACAAAGGGCGGTTTTATCGCTATGTAGCGATCTCTGTCTGACAACCTTGGGATGAATTGAACTAAATGTAGCTGAAAAAGGGTGATGATAATAATAATAAGTGATTAATAATTAAAATAATGTGTACATACAAATTTACGGGATAAGAAAAATATACATTGATTAGTCGATACTAATACAAAAATATATACAATACATACATTACAATAATATTAAATACAACCAATAAACAGAATACTTATTAGTACAAGTGAAAAGCCTGTCGGCTCAGTTGATAGTAGCTCTGCCTTCTGCGCTGTAGGTTGAGGGTTCGATTCCCTCTTAGAACACACATTTGTGTGACGAACATATATGTTTGTTCTGTGTCTGTGTGTTATAAAGTATCTTTTGTATGGTATCACTACATAGTACAAAATAACAGTACTATAAAAGTAGCTTCCCGCTGTCTGTCTGTCCCTATGTATGCTTAGATCTTTAAAACAACGCAACGGATTTTGATGCGGTTTTTTAATAGATAGAGTGATTCAAGAGAAAGGTTTATATGTATAATACATGTATAAAATAGTAGATAAACACTGATACTTTTAGAGGTTTCTAATCACATTAGACATTCTGACATTCCGTGCGAAGCCGGGGCTGGTCGCTAGTTTAAAATATATAAGTATTCTATCAACCATCTAGTCACGATATTACAAGCTATGCTTCGTTTCGGGCTAGATGGTGTTGTGTTCATTGTCCACCAATATTTATTTATTTAAGTACAAAAGGCGGACTCCATAAAAACATTTATATAAATAGCGACTTTCTTTACGACGTAACAAAGTACAATTTAGCTCGCACAAGCGCTTAGTTACATTAAATTTACCAACATAGTGCCTCCATCTCGTCTGGCGCAGCACTTCTCTACAGTTAGTTTTGACATCCTATATCACAGGTGCTATATTAGCCCGGCAGGTTTATAATAAAACCTCCATTATAAATTGACTTGTTTCTAAACGTTTTCAGCACTCTCAATGGACACAGTGCGTCGCTGTCATCTATGGAGTCGGAAGGTGAAGTTCCGAGACCCGTCAGACATTCTACGCATTCGTTGAACGACAATGATCTAGCTGTAAGTCATAATAACAATAAAAAAATAGTGCGTGGAGTCCCTCCGCGCGGAAGAAGTGAAACTTCGTAATGTGTAGGAAGGGGTAGAAATTGATTTTTAGTGAAATCATATTGTTTCTTTAAGACAAACTTTATTAACATTGCTTACAATTCACAATTGATCGCATCTAATATAACGCTCACACTGTTTACTTCGCTGCATAGCAAGAACACCACGCGCATGTGCTTGGGATCTACCGACTCACTCTCTTACTCTCTCCAACTTTCTACCTTTGTGTATCTTTCTTTCGCTCTCACTCTTGCTTTGGAATATTGGACGCTACTCGTTGCTAACGCTCGCGCTGGCCTGTAACAGGTATACCACGCGCATGCGTTCGAGTGCCACGCATTCACTCTCGCTCTGTCTCTTTCTATTCCCCCTCCCCAGGAGCGTTAAACGTTTAACGCAACCTTGTTGAAAGTCGCATAAGAAGTTTCACTTCAATAATAAATGTTTATAGACATAAATTTTTACAGACATCCTTTGAAGTCTCTGACTCCTGAGCTAGGTACAAAAGACCCTGTACTCTAATAAATTCTAATCATTTTTAGTTGTAAGCTATCATTTAGATATCAATAGATATTAATAATATTAAATAAATCAACAATGCCGGACATTTCACATATTAAAGTAAGCAGAGCTTGTGTTATTTTTTATCATCATTAAACCTACGTTTCACCACGATCTCGCCTGATGTTAAGCGACGATGTGGTTATGGGTACCACATGACTAATATACTACTTATATACTTTTTTTTTGTAAATACATACTGTAGTGAACGACGCGTGTCGTTCTTGAGTAAAACTTTTCAACTGTCGAACGGAACGGTCGCAGACATGACGCGCTCCGCCCGACTAGGAATGTGCCACCTCGCTAGTGATGTGACACTCTTACAGATAATAAACTAATAAACTAACTAACTACCTAGTACCTACTCATAATGTACCTACACCCTAAAATACATAATTTATACTTAGAAACACTCGGATTCGAGACAAATACTTGCAGATCATACAAACATTGCGCCTCGAAATCGTATAAATAAATAAATAATACCGGACATTGCACACATCATCTGGCCTCAATGTAAACAGATCTTGTATTATGGGTACCATGATTATGCTTATATACTATTTTTTGTATATTCATACATATAATACATAGAAACACCCAGACCAGAGACAATTAATTGAAGATAACACAAATTCTGTGTGTATCTATAACATATATTATATAGCATTTATGTACAAGCCATGTGTTTTTAAGGTAAAATAAATAAAGAAACAAATCAATAAATATTGGTGGACAATGCACACAACACCATCTAGCCCCAAACTAAGCATAGCTTGTATTATGGTTACCATTTAACTGATAGAATACTTATATATTTTTAAATACATACTTATGATACTTTAACTTACCCAGACACAGAATAAACACCTATGTTTATCCTGGGAGGGAATCAAAACCGCGTCCTACAGCGCAGAAGGTAGAGTTCCTACCAACTGGGCTGATAGGCCAGTCAAGATGGTTGTGTGCATTGTCCTCGAATATTTATTATTAATCTTACTCTTCCAGAAAGACTTTGAGAAAGTAACAGCGGCGTTAAGAGCGGGCGCAGTCACCGGCGCAGCTTGTATTACAGAAGGTTCCAGACTCATACCTAGACTACCACTTCAGAAGTCTGTATCGACCCCTAGTATAGTAGCAGCTGTTCAACCACCTCAACCACCACAGCCGATCAACATGTGAGTTTACATCTTATTGTATTGGCAATAGAGTTGGATTTATCACTAAAACATTGACTGTCTTAACCTGTTCCAGTTGAAACGAATCTTAAATGGGGGAATTAGTCTATATTTTTAACCGAATTCAAAAAAGGAGGAGGTTCTCAATTCGTCGGAATCTTTTTTTTATGTATGTTCACCGATTACTCAAAGACGCCTGAACCGATTTAGAAAAATCATATTTTGTTTCAAAGGGTATACTTACCAGGGTATTCTTACAATTTAAATGGGACCACCATTTAAATTTTATCGAAATTGGTCGAGCGGTTTTTAAAATATCTACAAAAAACTAAAAATTGTATACATCGATGATATTTTCGTTGCGTGCATTGCAGAGCAGTGCGTTTAATTGGTATACCCATATTATATACTAGCAGGTGTCCGCGACTTCGTCTTAGCGTAATTCTAACAGTTTTTGCAGCGCACGCCGCAGTAGTGTTTCAGTAGTGTTTGCGTGAAAGAGTAACAAACATACATACAAACTTTCGCGTTTATAATATTAGTAAGGATAAACAAAACAAAAAATCTACTTTTCACAAAAAAATTCAAAATAAAAAAAAAATATGGTCTCGAATTGTATCCAATGAAGTCGGTTTTCTTTTTAGTTTTTAAAGCATAATTATTTGTTTTAGTGTTTGCGAGTGCGAATGAAAGAACATGAGTAAAACCGCCATTAAAGATTCGTTTCCATAATCTAATAGGTCAGATTTTCTAGGATATAAGTTTCGATCTTATTTTCTGAGTTATAAGATTGGTTTTACTAGAGCAACTAGTGATGTTTAATGGAATTGTGCATGTTTTTGAATCAATGTTTTAATGTGTGCTCACTGTTTGCTTTGCTCAATGATTTTTAATTTTGAAGCACTAGGTTCAGTTTTACTGGGAACTGATGATTTTTATTTGCAATTTTGCACTGATTTGTACAATTATTGTGATTGTAGAGTCTCTTTTAATCACACATTAGCTAATGGTGGTGGTCTAATCTAATCACCGGACTAGTTAAGTTATCGTAAAATACAAATGATCTTATCTCGCTTACAACAAAGTCGAAATTAGAATAACATTTACTAAATACGTTGAAATACAATTTATTCCATATTGATTTGCTTAAACATAAAATATACAATTACTTATAGATAAAAAACACAATTCAGTTCACTGACCGCAGGTAGAGTGCCCAAAAGGCTGGTAATGTTACCTTGTTGAATAGACTAATGCTTTGTCCGAGGTAAGCACCAGCCCTTTGATCATAATCTTGTCCACCAGTCTCTTTGATAACTCTCTGAATAAGAGCCACGCTAGTTAAAATTGACATTTTAAACCTTCATGAGATGATTTTACTTGGATTTTTTGCATGAATTTACATGGCGACTAAATTGAGCTAAAACCTCTCAATTTAGTAATTTGTGGGAACTAAATAGACCTTTCAGTTTAGTAATTTTATGAAGTGGAATTTAAAAAAGGTTTTAATTAAATTTAAATGATAAAATATTAATCAGACTTTAAGTGCAAAAAAAATAAGATTGTTCATATATTACGAAATATTATTCCAAGGAACAACAGAAATACAGATCATTGTGTTGTTTAAATGTTGTCATCTTTATCCATTGACGTTAGAATGACAAGGACAGATCATACTTAAACGTCACGTTAGCTATTTATGTGATTATAAAGGTTAATTCATAGCTGCACAAATGCATTTTTCCTTATTTAATTTACTATAATCTATCAATTAAATAATTCATACACTATTTTTGAAAAATGTTAACTCAATCACGATAGTTTTACACGACAAACTTACATGATTACATGATTACGACAAACTTACGATACCTTGAAACTCCGCAAACTATGTTGTACTCCCTCGCACGCATAAGTTTGTCGGTATCAGTATCTCGCTCGGTGTTAGCCGGACCGGGGGTGCGAGTGAGACAGAAAGCGACGAGGATGCGTCTGCCGCGACCGTTGGCGCGACCAATCAGCTGCCCGGACGACGGAACAACGCGCATCAAGAACATTTGGGGTTGCACCGACTTGCTTTTCTTGAACAGTGAGTGGATTCTAAAGTAATGAGAATAGGGGGTACTATCGAATGGCAAAGATGTCGGCTTCGCAACTTTTGATATGGAAGAATGGACCGTGATGGTATTGAAATAAGGATTCATGTTCAATTTATACAAGCACTAAACAATTATGACACTTGCATGCTATGAGCATAATGCTTTGCTTCATGTTTTTGTTTTTTTGTCAAAATAAGTTTGCTTCACACGATTTGCATGTATTAAATTCTGAAATTTAGACCATTTAGACAGCTAATGGACTTTAAATAGGTATTCGATACTTGATAGTTATGCAACTATCGAGTACTGGCATTATTATTATTATTAACTAGAGTTATGCAGTCATAGTGTGATCGGCTACAAATGTGGTCACAAACTCTATATACATTTATTGACTGCCTTTGTCTTTGACTGATTTAGGACCTTCCGATCCTAAATCAGTCGTGACCACGTTCCGACCTTCCTAAGGTCGTGGGTTCGAATCCAGTCGTGCACCAATTAGATTTTTCTGTTCGAAAAAATTACGTGCGCTATTCTAGTATTCTCAAACAGTGAAGGAAAACATGAGGAAATCGTGTCTTTAAACCTTAGTTCTGAACTATGTGACAAGTGCACAAAAGGAGCCTCTGAGGCTGACTTTAATCCATTCACCACACTGGTTAAAAAATTTCGTATGTTACTATAAGATGTATTAATTAAATTTGGTTTATGATACAGAGCGGCGTTCGACCATCATGCAGAAAAGAGGCGGAAGCGGGGAAGTCTCTTCTTTAGAAAGAAAAAGGCAAGTTTTATCAGTACCTAATATAGAAAAGTATATAATTTTATATAATCGTATACGTTTGCAATACCAGGAGGTATCACCCAGATACCCGGATATATATATCTCTTAATATATACCCAGATATATATTAAGAGACTGGTAGTATCAGAAGAAACCAGAAAACACACAAATGCATCTACTTGTACTCACAAACACACATATACACACGCATACACAAATTTACAAAAATCTCCCAAACGACGGATGGCAGTATTTTAAACAGTGAATGACAGTGACAGAAGTTGGCGTTTCTAAGTACAGCCTACGGCGCGTACGGCTATTTTTGCCTTGGGATTCTTCGTCTGTCATTTCATGGAGTAACATAGCTCTGCTAATTTAATATTTTTTACCCGTTTTATTGCATGTTTTATTCAGTAATCTTGGCGGAATTTTAATTAATAAGTTGTGACTACAGGACGGGTATGGATAATTGAATTATATGTGTATTGTGGTGCAATGTAATTTGAACGACGAGGAATCCTAAGAAAAATTGACGCCATTCCGCGTGACGTCTAGAATTGACAATTGACCATCGACTAAGACTTTAATAACAAACAAACTGACTATAAACTATAAACACTTGACACTGGCAATATTGACATTAGTATGTCACAGGCCATTAACAAAGAAGAAGAAGAAGTATTTTTGCCCGAGTTAAAAAAAAGAGGAGGTACTCTATTCGGTTGTATTTTTTTCGTTTGTTACCTCATCTCCGTCATTTATGAACTGTTTTGAAAAGTTCAAATGTGTTTTTGTGAATGGATATTTCAACTGATTAGTGCCTTTGAACGTAAACACAGCAATGCTTGCATACTTCTGTTTAGATATAGAATATCTGGTACTATGCTGGTACTCACCAAGACTGACTCTTGCGAGACCAGGTCCTGTAAGATCAGGTTAATCAAATTATTGTTATTGTTTCCGAGTTTTGGTCTCTTTTTTCCATTGTTGGCTTTATCTAGCTCTCACAAAAATACCTGATAGTATCCTAGTTTGAGGTATAGGATTAGTATAATATTAATAAATAATGCTGGAAATTTCCTACAGCATCATCTAGCCACAAAGTAAGCAGAGCTTGTGTTATTGTACCACATGACTGATATATTAGCGGCCTGCACATATAAAGTTCGGACCGCGGGAAACAGCACGCGCCGTTCCATCCTTTGCTCCAAAACGTACATGTAAAATGCGGGTTGACAGTTCGATCTGGCATGTCGACGCGAGCGCATGTCTCACAGTTTGGAGCGCGCATTACGTGTGAAAGCAAAAAAACATGTCGGTTTGGAGCGTGGAAGCTATTACGGAGATCATTCGTTTGTTCCGTGAACATCCATGTCTGTGGAAGATAAAAAGTAAGGACTACAGCAACAGGAATATGAGAAACAAAGCATATGATGAACTTGTTGATTTTTGCAAGACATTAGGTTTTGCTTCAGCTAATCGCGAGTTCGTCACCAAAAAGTTACAAAATTTAAGAGGTGCATTTCGCAAGGAATTAAAAAAAGTAACGGAGACACAAAACAAAAGTGGGAGCTCCCAAGATGATGTATATAAACCGAGTCTTTGGTACTACGATCATCTTTTGTTCACCAAAGACCAAGCCGAGCCCAAGCATTTCTAATATGATGGCGGAGGATGATTCAATCGAAGCTGAAACCGAATCTGAAACTATAATTAATTCTGCCCACTGCACACCACTGTCACAGCAATGTACAAACGACACACCAACGTCTCAGCAGCCTACAAGCATCACATCACCGCCAAACCCCAACTACATAGGTGTAGAGGTAAGTGGTAATTAAAAACAACATTATCGCCTTACTTTATTTTATTAGTATGCAAATAAAACGTTTACACCAGATAGTTAGATAAAGTTATGCTCAGCCATCATTAATCATATTTTCTTGCCAAGGCACACGACCTATTGAATTAAAATATATTCATGTCTGCTCTGCTTAGCCAAATAATAATAATAATATTTCCAGATTCAAAATTTTCTCTGTCTACCGTCGTCGCCGAGATATACATATTACTTCTCTTTCTTAGAAAGTTGTGAATGCTACATATTGCTAGTACTATGTAACATATGTTTTCGGGTTTCATATTAATAGGCGTGCGTAATATCTGGAACCTGGAAGCTATTATGCCGAACGCATTTTCAACAACGTTACGAGCACGCGAGAGTCTATAAGTATAAATTCGTTTGTCATGATCAAGTTCTCTTTGTGCATAAGGCGTTAGAAGATTTTTGTTAAGAGCAAACCCTTGATCACCAATGAAAACATAATTGAAACTGTCAACGTTCTCACTTCTTTCGGGTAATTTTAATTGATCTCTTATTAGTTTTTTGTAAAATTCTGTGTATTCGATTACACCTCCATCAGACATTCTGCCGTTTTTACCAATATCGACGAAAATGAACTCGTAGTTTGAATTGACCAAAGCTAATAAAACCATGCTGTAATTTTTTTTGTAGTTATAATACTTTGCACCAGAATTGGCAGGTGGAAAAATTCGAATATACTTTCCGTCGAGAGCCCTACCACAATTATCAAAATTCCAACTATCTTAGAAGCCTTTAGCAATTTCCAACCATTCTTTGCTCGTAGGAAACGAAAAAAAAAACTTTCATTAAAATTATGTTTTGTCTAGTCTTATCAATTTTATTGTTTCAGTAACCTGCAAGAGGCAGCAAGAGGAAAAGGAAGAAACCAAATGTAATCGATACTCAAATTAAGTTCATGAATTAAGCACAAAAGCATTAAAAAAAAAAGAGATGTCAGAGTATGAAGCTTTTTTTAAAACAATTGCCAAAAAAATGGAGAAAATGAACAGTATTCAAGGCATATACGCTGAAACAATAATACATTAAATTTTACACAGAGGCATATTAAATCAATTATCAGATTCGACTGATATTTGTGATAAACAGTGCAATAAAACTATCATTTTATCTGCATCAAATACGCCAAGGCCGTCATCATCAACATCATCGGTACACACTGAAGCTATCTACAATCTGCCTCTACAACCTACACAAAACAATGATGACAATGATGAGTCTCAGGGCATGATAAGAGATTACTACAATAACTATACCGATTTTGAATAGAGAGGTGCATCTTCAAACTAATAGTAATAAATTTTTAAGTTAAAAGAACTTGTTTAGATGAGTTCATTCCTTTTCCCTACTTGTAATTATAATAATTAAGTTATGTCAACAGATTTTTTTTTATTTTACTTACCCTCATGTAATCCTTTAGAAGCGTTTCATAAATTGCCTTACACGTTTCCGGTATTAATTTACTTAAGGATGATGGAGACATTCCCGTATTATATTTGAGATCTTCATAAGAACGTCCGGTCGCTAGAAACCTTAACGTGGCAACCAACGGTTCTTCTGCTGTTATACATTTTCTCATAACTGTATCTTGCTTTGTTATTTTGGGACGCACGAGTGCTAATAAACAATCGAAATCATCACTATCCATTCTTAGGTAATTTTTAAAATCTTCTGGGTGAAACTCTCGTAACTCTCTTAACATTGGTAAATGTCCAAACCTTCGTCTGTATTGTTTTACCCACATTCGCCGTTTTTTTCGGTGGTTTAAACTAACTACATATCCAGCTAACGCGATGACCAAGCGAGTATCCACTTTTCTTACTACTGAACTGGGCAAAAAACTTTTGAAACGTAAATCGTTCCATGCGCCAGACTCTTGAAAATGAATTTACACGCACAGTTGGGATCGTTTGCCTTAATTATGTAAAGTTCAAACTGCACAGATCCATCCGCTGTTTGGAACGCAGTCCCAGATGCGCGGTCCGAACTTTACGTGTGGAGGCCGCTATTGATTATATACTTTTTTTTGTCTATTTACATAGTATACATAGACAAAGAGCTAGATTAGATCATACAAAGATTATCCCGCGGTGGGAATCGAACCCGCAACCTTCAGGGGAGACCTTCGCCCACTGCGCCACTAGAGGTCGTCGATTTATGTTAGGTGTTATGATAAATAATTTTTTCAGGATAAATCTCGGAAGGCATCACACGCTTGGCAAGCGGCAGGTAGCGGAGGCGATTGCGACTGGTGTGGACGCCCCCTTACGGACAAACCTTCTCTCTATTGCGACAGTGAGTATTAAACAATGTTTATTGAATATCAAAGAGTTCTTTTTATCTTGTCACTAGTTATTTCGAACCAGTGTGAATGGTTTAAGGTGTACTTCAGAGGCCCCTTTCGTGCACTTGGCACATGTCTCCAAATTTTTTTAGGTTCTACGCTAACATAAAAAATTTTGAACACAAAAGCCATAAGTGCACGACCAGACTCGAACCCACGAGCTTAGGATCGGATGGGGGGTATTCTACCACTAAACTACAGGTGCTCTCATTGCATGATTCAACCATTTGAAAACCAAACCACGACCTCAGCGCAGTGGCGCAGTGGGCTAAGGTCCGACTGAGACGCAGAAGGTTGCGGGTTCGATTACAAATGTTTGCATGATCTGCAAGTATTTGTCTCGGGTCTGGGTGTTTCTATGTATAATTTGTATGAATTTACAAAAAAAAGTATTTAAGTAGTATATCAGTCATGCGGTACCCATAACACAAGCTCTGCTTACTTTGGGGCCAGATGATGCTGTGTGAAATGTCCGGCATTATTATTTATTTATATACTTGTCCTTATTGAAATAATTGTTAGGATGTTAAATACTTGTCTTGTTTTCAGATTGTACAATGACAGTGCATCAAAACGTTTGCAAAGACCACATAGTGGAGTGTAACAAGCCAAAAACTTCTAAGGTATGTTTGTTAGAATTCTACATAACACTAAAATGAACTTTATAGTAATGGTTATACAGGATACAATTAAATATTTCAGACATCAGTCGGCAAATCACTGAGTGCCGTCAGCGGCAAAAGCAGTAAGCGGAGTTCAGTCTCTGGCCAATCACAAAACTCGAATAGGTAAGTACCTACTTTGACAGTTAAAAAGAAAATTTTAAAATTTAAATAAAGAACAGAATGGTCATAAAGTAGAAAAACATTTTTGGCATTAAATTGTTTGCTGCTTTATTATTTGATTGCAAATAGGCAAAGGATGGAAGATCATAATGACCGGATTAAGAAGTATATAAGCTGACGCATTTTGTCTTTGGTTTGCGAGCAATAATGTGTAAGAGGTTTTTAAATGTTAAAATATACTAGGAATAAAAATAATATCAGAGGATACACAAGTATGTATTTATGTAAATTGTTTTTAATTGTTATCGGTATTTCTATCTTTGCTTTGTATATATGGTAGTTTTTTTGGTTTATCTTGTTATGTGTTGGACGAGATTTTAAGCTGTTTTTGTTCCGGTAAGCTATTTACTTTTCAGTTATTTTTTCGATTTATTTAATGTGACGGTATTGAGGTGGTGTTTTAGAAAATTCTTGTATAATTTGGAATACTAGGTTTAGTAGGTTAATTTGTACATATTACAAATAATTCCAGTCAAGTGTCGAGACGAGAAAAACCTTCGAGATGTACTGTGATCTTTTATCACAGAAGAAGAAATAACTAGTGACAGTGAAAAAAAATCGTGCAAGCGGCCATTACACACAGTGTAGGCTTCCGAAGTTAGTAAGAATACGAAGGACTAGTGGTCAGCTCCCAATTCAACACAATACCAAAAAAAGGGTTTCCAACTATCTTGAAACATTTTGGGTTTCTCCAAACAGCAGTTTAGCCGGTAAAGGCGCGGCCTGACTCCCTATCCTCACTGACCTCTATTAAAAATTATCATTTCGAAGCTTAATGTTCAAATCAATATCTCTATCGAAAACCTATTAAAAAATCTCCTAGTATCGTTAAAAGACCTATCCGATATCAATGATAAGGTCACTCAATATAGATGTAAAATATTTATCAACATTAATAATCAACCCCTCTTTACATGTACATGTACATAGGAGGTAATAAACGTTTTTTTTTGAGGTTTTATAACTTTGTACCTATATATTACTAATACCGTGCAAATTTAATCACAATAAAACTAGTAGTCTAGGAGCAAGATTAAGGGTGGACAGACAGACACATAGTCTTATAGAGCAAGAACAATATTAGGGGTGTACATACAAACAGATAGACGGAACTATCGAAATATAAGGGTTCCTTGTAGACTTCGGAACCTTTAAAAACTTAGCATAAAACGTGCCGTATGATTGTTTGCAGAACCAGTTGTAAATAAAATAAAATATTCTGTACATTTTTGTAAATAAATAATTGAATATATCGCCACCTCGATACCCACACACGCGTTCGTATTCCCCCAACACACACAAATACACGTGTGTTGTACACACAGCAAGAAGGCGTATACCGGGTGCTACTCGCCGTGGCGCCGCGTCGCAACCAAACTCGGCGTTCAGTAAGTGCGGAGCGATGCCTGTCTCTCTTTCACTCACACATCCACCATCGTTCTGTCTCTTTTTACCCGAATGAACAGGCTCACGTTTTTTGTTTTGATGCCTCTGTTGGAGTACTTTTGGGGAGTGTAAAGGTTGTAATAGACTGTCAGGTGATATGGGTTCGTACTTCAAAACTAAATTCAAGCTTAGAGGAACTAAGCATAGATTTAAAAGTTCTGACTAGTGATGCAACAGATCAGTTCAGACTGGTTTTTAGATATCCGGTGTAGGCTTCTGGCGGAGTGCCGAATATCCGTCAACCGGATTGCCGGCGCAGGAATCGTGTGATTCCACGTGACTCAATTCAAGTTGTAGAAGGGTGGGACGTACGCTCTGTGATCGCAAAATGATGTAATGTCATATAAAGGATGCAAAAGTGTATTTTGTATTTTATTTCATTGTTACGTAATTACCTGTATTCTAATTAGAGTATTATGTGCGTATAAATGTATTGAACAAAAGTAAAATGAAAAAAGATCCTATAATTGGAAATAGATGAATATTACAACGAGTTTGCTGTTTGTATTGAATCTAGGGTTTTACGTTGACAGTTAGCTAATATGCCAGATACCGAATAATGACCGGATATCCGTTGCATCTCTAGTTTTGGCATTGACAGTTCTGAATGCTGATAAAAATTGTCTATTACTTGATCTGAGCTTGAGTTTTGTTCTGAAATGAAATATGGCTTTTGAAGTGTGCTACACTTATAAGGATTTGCTCTAGCTCTTATTGAGTGTATTTGAGCTACCGAACAAAGTAAAACACTAGGTAACTATTATGTTAGTAAAGTGATTTCTTTCATTAATATGGATGTTTATGTTAATAATGTTAATGGAGCCATTTATTTCGCACATCAACAAAAGTTATTCACTTCACTTGACACTTATTTGTTTGCTGTTAAGTGCGTTTTTCCCGCGGCCGCCGCGTTACCATTATTTCTTCTAGATTTGTTCTCGAATCATCCACGACGCCTTACTTGTGTATCTTTCTATCTATTTGAAGGTAGTTTGAAACTCTTGAGAACGCCGTTGATGTAGATTGTACTTTACTACGTTGAGATTTAGGTTGATTTTGGTTCGTCTGTGCTGTTTATTATATTTTACAGGTTGTCTTTTCAAGGTTCTACTTTGGTCTACAGGGTTTATGATTTTCAGGTTAATATAACATGTTATACAAAAGATTTAAAATATAATACTACATTATAATACAAAAGAATAATCTTAGAAATTCTGCTTAGTAATAAATAGAGTAAAACAGAAAATTATTATTGTCTACATTTATCGCAATTTGTATATACATAGCATATATTTATTTACCTTGAATAGACAAATTATTTTCAAAATTATATTTTTTTAAGCATGTAACTATTAATGTTTTAAATCAGCTTTTCTACATAATGCTTCTTCTTATTATTTAGGCTTTGCAGAACTAAACCAAATGTATAAAACTTCTAACTAGATCTATTAAATATCTATGTTTCAAAGTGATCCTTGTGATTGTATTGAATAAATCATCTTTTGACTTTTGACTTTGATCAAAATTTTCGTATGTAACCTAATGTTCGTACAATCATTTGTTGTGTCGAATGCGTATTGACCCCGTCTACTATTTGGCATTTACACTTTTTTATAACGGCAACACAGAATAACAACCTTTTTGCTGTTAATTAAAAACTCTATGAAGAAATAAAAAATAAATTACAAAAATAATTAGTTTTCTAACCCCCTGATATATACGTGCTTTAACATACAAACAAAAAAAGTAAAAGTTGTCTTTGATTGATTAAATTAATACTACAATTTATTACCACTTTAAAAAGTTGTTGTTCTATGGTATTGCCATATAATTATTTGCCTTAGAATTTGTAATGTATCTCTTGTTATTTCAGCACCGGTCACCTATATAACGATGACAAAGATTCTGATCATAAGCATGATCAAAGCAAGTAAGTGTTTAATCTTTAAATCTTCTATTGTTAGGTGACTGACAGATTGACTGACAAGCAACGCACAGCCTATATCATAATAGGCTTTTACTTACGAAGTTGCCATTCTATAGTACTGGGCATTTGAATTATATTTTTCCTATGCTTGGCTAAGAATTCTACTTTCTAATAAATGATATTATAAAAACATTAAATTTTTGTATTTTTAAAGAGTAAGACATTTTTATATTGATTTGTGTTTTGATATCATGTTATTTAAGTATTTTTCGTCAGCATGTTAAAAACACTTTATTTTAATTACTTTAATTACGGAATAAGAGTTCCGTCTTAGTAGCTGTGCAGCGCAAACGGCACGCAACATCAACGACGTATACGGGGCGAGCACTACAAACGAACGCATAGCTATTAGTTTGAATGCTTTTGTTCTGGCAATTATCTGAATACTTCAATTAATAGAAACAAAAGATTATAAAAAAAACTTAAACTTTTTTGTACAAAATGGCAATTTCATGGATAATATAATGTTCTAGTGGGGAATAATGATGTTAATTTATTTTAGTGCATCAGATGACGGTGTGACGGAATGGCCGGAAATCTCCCTAACACCAGATCAACTAGGAGATGAAGCTATTTTACTTGGACTTGGTGCATTGGAAGCTGATACATGGGCCGCCGGAGCTCCTAAGGGACTTGCCAAGTGAGTTTAAACTTTATTAAATAGCATATAAAAGTTACGTTCCTACCTCTCTCTTGTACGGTTTTCGGAAATCCTAAAAGTATTGCCAAGTGAGTTGAACTTTATATACATGCGTATACTCGTTATTTTTGCAAATCACTTGTGAATAATACAAAGCGCATCTAAATGTTTTGATCAAATAAGTGTTACCTTTAATTTCTTACTCATAAAAGTTATTTTCGTTAGCTCGACAGAACTTCTAATGTTTTCGTGCATCAAATGTGAATATTATGTCGCTTAAAATACAGTTGATATTTGCAGGCAATTAGGCGATAGAGAAACAAAGAGGCAAGAACACATCTACGAGCTGATACTCACTGAAAAACATCACTGTCTTACAATAAGGCTTATGCAAAAGGTACGTTTATTCTACTTGTACAAGTATTATTCTACTTGTACTAGTACTTGTTTACTTGTATACGTAACGTCTGAATCTTGAGTCTGAGTCTGAATAAGTCTGGTGACGGAGGTAATAGGCGGAGAAAACCAGCACAAACTAGTACGAAAATGAAAGTTGTGTATCATCGGTTGGTATTCGTATGGAGAGGAAAGTTTAGACACGTTTTCCTCTACTTAGAAACGTCTCTCAAATTCTGTCAAAAGTTAATCACTGCTTAAAATAGTGCCATCCCTTTTTGTAAGATAGCAAAACTTAAGCAGTGTTAAAGCAGTGTTCAAACTGAGATGCGTTTATAATGCCTATTATTAGGCCTAGTATATTTGAACGTACTTCTGTCAGTTTACTACCCTTAGACAGATCTAAGTCACTAGAAATCTTGAGATTTTTAGGATGTCTACCAGTCGTGAGCACACTTAAACTGTTTGTTGTAGAGAGCTCACTAGTGGATCTGTGAGCTGTTGACTTCGCGAACATTTTTCGAAATTACTGAAATATAACATTTTTTACGTTTCCAACCCCCATATATCCGCCTGTTTGAAAAATTTCCAAAAAATGAATCGACAAAAAAAAACTATATAGTTGCTCACAAAATTTCACGAGAATCGATTGAGAAATGCGACCTGTAGAAGAAAACATCCGGACAGACGCCGGCCGGACAGACATACGAAAGCATTTTCGTCTAAACTGAAACGGAGACACTCACGCTCGCTCGGTCAATAAGGGCGATATGCAGATGACGATGAATTGACGTAAGCAATTGAACATACGAATCATAAGTCGTCTTGTGATTGCGAATGAATCCTAAGGGAATTTTATGAAATACAGGTTTGGAGTTTATGAAACAGGTTATCCACATCCATACTCAAACTCTAATATTTCTATTCAAATCAAATTTGAATAAAAATATTAAGTAAGAAGTTTTTATTTATATCATAGATAGACCTACGTTTGACCACGATATCGCCTGATGCTAAGCGACGATGGGGTCGCAGGTCTAGTAGACACCTATTTACTCTTGACTTGAAGAGACCCAGACTGTATTTTTCAGGAAAGCATTCCAATCCTTGGCTGTATACATTATAAATGTGGAAGCAAATCGCTTTATTCGTAAGGGTGGTAGACTAACAAGGTACGGATCGTACTGAGCGTTACGTCTGCTTGTCCTGTTGTGAAAAGAAGATGGTAGAATTCGATCATGAAATTCTTGGGCACATTCTCGGATCTATAAAAGATCGAAAGGCAAGCATTTTTACGGCGGTGCTTGAGATTCTGGAGCTTAGTCTCCGCATTTAGATTGATTGATTGATAGACCATATCTTAGGGAAGCAATTAGGCTAATTCTTGTTAGAGTAACACGCGTACGAAGCCTCTGCCAGAAGCTAGTATTGCAACATTTTCAAATGCAATGTGGAAGCCTTAACACGGCATTCACAAAGTTTCTGATATTTATTTGTGTAATAATCATAATTGAATTGAATTGCAAATAAGTATATCTTTACAGATGTTCGCAGAAGGCATGAGTCGCTTCCCAGGCGTAACCGCCGCTCAAATAGCTCGTATGTTCCCGCGGATAGAGGAACTATGGGCCCTTCACGCGGCGTTATTAGCTAGGTTAAGAGCTAGGCAGCGACTGGCTCCGTCTATAACCACCATAGCTGATATATTGGCGGAAACATTCGCTCCCACCAAGCATCATAAACTTAAAGCTGCTTACGGTAAGTGATATTATTCTGTCATTTCTATCAGACTACCTCTGTGGCGCAGTGGCCCAAGGTCCGGCTGAGACGTTGAAAGTTGCGGGTTCGATTCTTATTCTTCTCTTCTTCGGGATAAATGTTTGTATAATCTGCAAGTATTTCTCTTGGGTCCGGGTTTTTCTATGTATAATATTATGTATTTACTAAAAAAAATGTATATAAGTACCTAGTATAAATATCATGTGGTACCCATAACACAAGCTCTGCTTACTTTGGGGCCAGATGATGCTGTGTGAAATGTCTGGCATTATTTATTTCATATTTAATTTATAACTAGATTAACTTAAAAAAATACAACGAATACAAGGCCACAATAGTGTATACATTGCAAATCAGCCAGTTAACAGTTTGAGGGCAGAGCAACATTAGGTCATGCATAATTATAAAGTCATTTATATTTTTATACGCTTTCTTCGCAAGACTACCCTTAATGTGAGCTTTAAATTTCTTAATAGGTAGTTTAGTTGCATTTTCAAGAAGTTTATTTGCCCCATAAAAGATCTGTTAACTTTTTCTAGCGGGATATACAATTTGTTTCTGATCCTAGTATTGATTCTATAAATATCACTATTCTTAATTCCCGACGCAAAACCGACAAGGTGTTATAAGTTTGACGTGTCTGTGTGTGTCTGTCTGTGGCATCGTAGCTCCCGAACGAATGAACCGATTTAGATTTAGTTTTTTTTTGTTTGAAAGTTAAATTAGTCGGAAGTGTTCTCAGCTAGTTTGATGAGGATCGGCCGAGATCGGCCAAGATGGCCGCCGCCACAAAATGGCGGATTACATATTTTTTCACAACTCCCCCAAATATGGGTATGAAATGAAAGGGCTTGACTAGTAAAATGCACACTATGATAATTTTAGGCCGGGTTTTTTTGTATTTTTAAATTAATACTTGTGTCACTATTTTTAAACCCATCTCCATTTTAATATTTTTTAATATTGAGTGTATTTTCATAATATATATTGAAAATGGAAAGTGATTCATGAATAAATTTAATATTAAGTATGTAACTTGCAGGTGAGTTCTGTTCCCGACATCGCGACGCAGTGGACGTGTTCAAAGAGTGTTGTACGCGAGAGCCGCGACTCGCTCGATTCATACGCAAGTGCCAAACCAACCCTCTGCTAAGGAAGAAGGTAATCTAACTTACTTATAACTAGCTTCAGAACGCGGCTTTGCACGCGTGGTACCTACATAAATTCTTCCCCAAGATACATCTGCCAAATTTAATTAAGAGCAAAATGCCATCGCGCTGATATTTCACCCGCACTAGGAAGTGCGTGTGTGAAAATTAAGCGTAAGCCTTGGGAGGTCCTCCTCCCATAATATAATACTTATATATTTTTTAATAAATACATAAGATACTTTATAACACCCAGACACAGAGCAAACACCTATATTCATTACACAAATGTTTATCCTTATAAGGAATCGAACCCTCAACCTACAGCGCAGAAGGCAGAGCTACTACCAACTGAGCTGACATGCCAATCAAATAGATATGAAGACAATGCACTACGCCATCGAGCCCCAAATTAAGCATAGTGTTAAGTACAGATATTATGGTGACCAGATGATTGATAAATAATCATATATTTTTTAATACATACTTATGATTCTTTATAACATCTAGACACAGAACAAATACCTATGTTCATCACAAAAATGATTGTTCTGGGAGGGAATCGATGATTGTTCTGGTAGGGAAACCAACCCCCAACCCCCAACCCCCTTCTACAGAAGGCAGAGCTTCTACCAACTGAGCTGACGCACAGTCATGTGAAATAATAAATAAAAATACTTTAGCGTGTTGTATATGTTCGGGAATATCTTGATTTAGAGGAAATTCTATCAAGAAAATTAAATTTAGAATCGGTCGATTTGTCATTTAGATGCGAATACCAACCAGTAAGCAGGATTATTGGGCTGCAATATTGAGACTGTTTGATACGTCTGCCTCTTAAGATCCATTCAGCCGTTAAGTTGTTCAACCGTAACAAACAGACAGAGAGTCAAGTCAAAAGATATTTTATTCAATACAATCACAAGGATCAAGGATCACACGTTTTAACGTTTACACTTTCACTAACTGACACTTTCAAATATTGAATTTTTACATTTCCATTAGGTACATTGATTATTTTTTCCGTCATCATCATTGGCCTTTGTTCGTCTGTTGAAGATGATTAAGGTAACGTCAGTCCAGTTACAGAGCAGGTAATTGTAAGTAATTGAAAACTTTCGTTCATGGATCCACTCCAGCAAGCTGAGGTGGGTGAAGTTTCTTCTCCACTGACGTCACTCTGCTTGGGATTTTGTTTGATAGCGCAGGCCTACCCAGGTACCCACACTAACCTCTCGTCCTGCCCGACAGGACCCGCAGGAAAGACGAATCAGTACATGCGGTGTCGGTTCGGTTGCAGGTGCATAACGGCTGGCACCGAGCCGGGCTTGTTTCAAGTTTTCCTTCTCTATTGCTAGCTCTTCTGTTAGTCAGCAGTCGTCTCCATCATCAGTATCCATTTCCGTCAAGAATTATAATTAACTAGTATTTATATTTTCAGGGTGTCCCAGAATGCGTGTTATTTGTAGCGCAAAGGCTGACCAAGTATCCTCTACTGCTAGAGCCGTTACTGAAGACAGCCGGCGACGATATGCACGAACGGGAGCTACTGCAAAAAGCACTCTGTGGAGTTAAGGTAGGGTTCATTATCTTGTAGAGACCGAGGTCGACTGCTCACACTCAACAGTCAAAATGGGGCTTAACTTTTCTCAAAAAAAAATGTGTAATTTTTGTTTTGTATTGAAGGAAATCTTTGTCTGCAAGTTTCGGGGTACACAATTTTGTCATTAAATAAGAATATGAAAAAACTGATACTTCAATATTAATCTATTTATAAATAATCATAAATAATTGAATATAATTTCATTCTCATTCATCAGTCTCGCAAAACCTCAGGCATACCAATATCTTCTTAATAATATCCAAAGAAATCTGAGCATCGCCTTTTGCACTTTCTCCAGTAACAGAAATATGTAAATTTTAAGGCACGCTTCGACAAGACACGGTCAGTAGAAATTGCTTAATCCTGGGCTAGGCTATTGCCCAATATGTTATTTTGTTGCCATTATTATTGAGAAGTATTCTGCTCAATAATAGAAAAATTGTACCCATTGTATCACCTCGTGGTTTGGAGCTATTTAGGAAATTATTACTTTAAGAATTTGAAAACCATTTTTTTATCAGGAAATCCTTGTTGACGTTGACAACCAAGTGGCAGCTAAAGAAAGAGAAGATAGGAAACTGGAAATCTACCATCGGATAGACCCGAAGTCATTTACTAACTTCAGATCAGACAAGTTCAAGAAGAGTAACATACTTCAGGGGAACAGGAGTTTGATGTAAGTACTAATAATCAAATCAAATCAAATCATATCAAAATAAAATATTTATACAATAAAATCACATAGACCACTTTGAGTCGTCTTCTTATATGCTAGTGAATTTAAGCGTCGGTTCCTCTTAACAAGAAAGAAGAAGAAAAGTAGCCTATGTCCTTCTACAAGGTCCCATCTATCTATATACCAAAATTCATCAAAATCGGTTCAGCGGTTAAAACGTGACAGACAGACAGTGTTACTTCCAAATTTATAATATTAGTAAGGATAAGGCACTGTCATGATATTTATTACCATGTGATTATCTAGGGCCCAAGTAAATGTAAATTGCACGAACAGCTCTCTTCTGTACATTTCTGTACACAAATATGGTGTTAATATCTGCAGCACTCCCCCACAACAGAATGCCGTAAGACATAATGCTATAAAAATAATATTGGTGGACAATGCACACAACGCCATCTAGCACTAAACTAAGCATAGCTTGTATTATGGTGATCAGATGACTGATAGAATAGGTACTTATATATTTTTAAAAACATACTTATGATACTTTATAACACCCATACACAAAACAATGGAACTCCAAGGTCATTATCATACAAAATTTCAGAAATTTCTCTTAGACTCTCTTAGAATTTCTTTCTTCTTTCTCTCTTTCTTATTTTTTCAGAATTTTTCTCTCTTTGTTATGAGATGTTTGTTTTGTATCTGGGTGTTATAAAGTAACATAAATATGTATCTAAAAATATAGAAGTAAGTATTCTATCAGTCGTCTGGTTCCCATATTACAAGCTATGCTTAGTTTGGGGTTTTGTTTGGATTATCCACCGATATTTATTTGAATTGTAAAAGCCATTATCAATGATCATTATAAATAGTACAGACAGCTCCTGTACAATTGATTAAACTACTGAGACTTTTTGTTCTCAGTAGTTAGCCGCTATCACTTGAACTATTATTTTTTTGTTTTAATAGTTCAATCATTTGTATTGGTATAGTCTGGCCACGCTCACTCTGCAATGGAACAAATGTGCAACCCGTAAAATATTTATATATGATACACCAATGGTTATGATGTTGCCATGTGAAGTTTTTAAAATTCAATTATTTTAGACTTTTGCAGAGTTAATCCCTAGAATCTACGACTTAGGCTGTGCATTTGTCAGTTAATCAGTCAATCAGTCCATCAGTTAATAAATCAGTCAATTTGTCAGTCAGTCACTTAATATTTCTCTACAGATTCGAAGGCGTTGCAACATTGATGCAAGGGCGAAGCAAAATGCAGACTCTACTGGTTATTGTATTGACGGACGTACTATTCTTTCTGCACGACAACAACAACAAATATACGTTCTTCACGCCTGACAATAAGGTACGAAATCCTTTGGAAGCGAGATAAGTTGCCTCATCTTTCACTTCTGTTTTGACTACCTAACTTTCAGTCTGTTATGTAAAGTCTCTACATGGTTACGACATATTGGTTGTTTGCTAGTAACCCAATATGTTTTAACCAGATATTATGTTTATTAACGTTGAAAAAAAAACGTTTTGGTGGGACATGTAAATTATTTCTTGATTATCGACTCCCTAATACACGAAAACTGAATAAAACCATGTCGAAATTAATGGACACGACTAAGTACGTGCAAAACAAAGACAAAAAATTAAATAAGGTATTGCAAATACCTTATTTAATTACCGAAATATTGTAAAATCACGATAAAAATGGCAATCTTCCGAACAATCTGTTCACACAATCTTCCGGTAACATATACAAAAAGTAAGAATAAAATGCTTTTATTTTGTTTATACAACAAAACAATTCCAGTATACAAAAATGAAGCTCGATTAAATGATTAATCGATCATGTTATCGATTCATAGCTCGATACGAACTTACTTATCATGTTTTTCAGACGGGGGTCGTATCTCTAGTGAAACTTCTAGTCCGGGAAAAAGCTGGAGCCGAAGGAAAAGGTCTATACCTCATTTGTAGTGGACCGAGCGAGCCTGAGATGTTTGAGCTACGGGTTCACAGGCCCAAGGATATACATGTCTGGATACAGAACATTAGGTAAGACTAACTTTCAATTACTTCTCACTTAGTCGTTCGTAACAGTAGGACAAACATTTCTGTGAATGCAGGTGTTTGATGTGTCTTGTTGTTTATTTATTAAATCCACAAAACAGATCACAATTAACACAGCGCTTTAACTTAAATAAGTTCTTATTTTCTAATTGATCTAGTTTCGTAATCAAACATTTGAATTTGACAAGGCGTTGATGTCTGCGACACAGTTTTACACTTCTGCAGATGTCATCGACTCTCAATGTACCTGTTGTTATCTGTTCCAAATAAAGTTTTATTATTTATTAATTTTTAAGTGTTAAAAAAGTTATGATACTGTTACGCCCGCTACATAGCTCCATTTGTTGGCGGGCGGACGCAATAAAATAATCAGTACAGCGCCATCTAGTATCGAGTAGATTCACTACATAGTACGCGTATCTAATGTATAAGATCAAACGAGATGGATATCTCTTTTACCAGCGAATATCTGGAATCGCTATTCCAGATATTCGCTGGTATATAGCGTTCCGGTTCGTTCTCGAAAGAGTAGCGCGTAGGTTTTATGCGATGGACTTGCCGCTCATATAAAAGCGGCGGTAATGTGTGGATACCGGTCAGTCTATTCTCGGTTTAACTCGACATTTTGTGTGTCCTAATCTGTCTTTATCGTACACTTAATGGTTTGTTGGTCTGTAGCTTAAACAAACGTATTATTTCAGGGCGGCAGTACAAAACTGTCCCGAAGAAGAAGAAGAAGCTGAGACAGGTGCCCAAGCTACTTCCGCTGAGGAAAGACAGCGCCAACTTGAAGCGAGGCACGAGAATATAAGACTGATCACTGGTAAGCTAATCTATGCTCTATGCCACTGTTATTACATTCAAAATGCATTGCCAAGGGGACTCATTACTGGTGCTCGAAACTGCACGTAGCTGTTTTTACGAACATAATTGATGCACTGATTACTTGTTAGAGAATCTGTGCTCTATGCCATTGCTATTACAAACAAAATGCATTGGCAATCGGGTCAGTCAATCTATAATGGGTGTGTATTCGTAGAAGGACTCAAAAGTGATTTTTGTTAGACAATTGTAGAAAGCATGATAATATATTGCTTTTATTAAATGTTTCTTCTTAGTTAGTTACACAGATTTATTTATTTGTAAGTATATGTTTTTTTGAATAATTTGTTATTTTGTATTTTTGTTTTCTGCGATTTTGATCGCGTACAAACTTTGACGTATCATTTCATTCACGTATAAGTTTTACGCAATAGTCATACAAAATGTTTTAATAGTTAACAGGTATTTATCGCTTATTACCGTTTATTTACTTAGGACACACATTAGGGACGAACATAGATGTTTGTTCTGTGTCTGGGTGTTATAAAGTATCTTATGTATGTATTTAAAAATAAGTATTCTAACAGCCATCTGTAGGGCGATTATGGAACTCTAATTACAATCAATGTCTATCAGTTTTCGGCGTAATTTCAATCATTACTGATCATGGGCGTACCCAGGATTATCATCAGGGTGGGGCAGATGTAATAAATAAACTCGATAAGTAGTAGTCATTTGTAAATTATTTTTATTTACTGACTTCAAAAAAAGGTGGTAACTCAATTTAAATCGACTATTTTTTTTATTATGTGTGTTCGCGGATAACTTCGTCGTTTATGAACCGATTTTGATGATACTTTTTTTTTTTTGGAAAGGAGTTATCCCAAGGGTGGTACCTTGATAAGAAAACCAGGATCTGATGATGGCATCCCAGAGAAAACGAGGGGAACTTTCGAAAATCGTATTGGTGACTAGTGCGTTTGTTTATTTTTTATGAAAGTATTTTAAAGCACTACTATTTAATGAAGGTCTGAAATCGATCTGATGATGAAGACGAAGGACAGTCAAGGGAACTCCTCAACGTTTTACAGTAGCTACCTTGTGTATATACCTACATGAAGTCGGTTGTCTTTTTAGTTCTTAAAACGTAATTATTTACTGACTTTTTTCAACAATAACCAATAATACTTGCTAAGACTACCTTTCGTTTTCAAATTTATTTTGTGCTTCTGAGCCCTCTTCCTATGCACACTTATCATCATCATACAGAAGCCGACAAGCCGGTTTTCTGTCATGATTCATTGTATTTTAATTTCATTGTGCTCTTGTTCTTAAGGCGACTCCTTGATCATATATGATTTTGACGCGTATTCACGGCACTCAAATCGCGTCAACTACTCTCACAGCTCGTTTTTAAACCGATTCAAAATGCCCAAGCTGGTATCCTGGCGCTCCCGCCCAAAGATGACAGCAGTTCTCCATATGGGGCCGTACTTGCGATTTATATAATAGCAGTCTTTGCTCCGGAGTGAAGTACCGCTTCGCTCTATTCAGCACACCTAGCTTTTTGGATGCCAACTGGACCTTATTTATCATCAAAGTAGCTTCGGAATTGCACGTCACTGGAGATATCGACACCGAGTCTCCCAATACTCTTAGAGATTGTGAGGGTTGTGTTTTGAAACTATGAGGACACAGTAAGGGGTTTTCTTAGCGGTGAACGCACATACTTGTGTCTTTAGAGGGGCTGAATCGGACTAAGTTATTTACGACTTCGCGTAAGTAGTTTGATTCAGCCCTTCTCGACTTTCGCGAGTTTTCGTGACTTTCTTCCACAATGGAACGAGAGATGTTTGTACGGGCCGTGTAAAGTGCATCACCTGTGCTGTCGTCTGCATAGCAATAAATGCCGTCAAAAGACAGCATATCATTGATATGCAGCAGAAACAGCGTCGGAGATAGCACGGAGCCTTGCGGGACTCCAGCGTCTATCGCTTTATTTTCAGAGCAACTGCCATCAACAACTGCTCTTATGCTATGGCCTGATAGGAAGCTAGCAATCCACTTGCATAAACCCCCGGGCAGTCCGTAAGCTGGCAACTTCGATAGAAGGCCCTGGTGCCAGACCGGTCGAACGCCTTTGGGTCGCCGTCTAGGTTTACTGCCAATACCTCACCTTGACTCACTATGGCTGAAGCCCATCGGTGTGTGAGATACACTAGAAAATCACCGAAAGACCGTGGCGAAAGCCGTATTGGCAGTCGCTGATCAAATCGTGTTCCTCTAGGTATCTAAGGAGCTTTGTGTTGATCACACGCTCCATTAACTTAGAGAGAAGGGAGGTTATAGCGATAGGCCTGTAATTCGACTGATCTGATTGATTGCCCTTTTTTGGGCACTGGGTGCACATGGGCAGTAAGCTATATAGCTAATGTCAAACCATACCGCTAATTCCTTGGTATTTTGGTATGGATCTGTCTCCACTGTCACTTTAAATTAATTGTTATTTACCCTTGTAATTGGCCTTCCTCGTGTTTTAATCTCCAAGTCGAAGTTTCCACGAAATTAGTATTTCGTTACAAAAGCGATTGTATCAAAAACGCATAATGCGTTCATTAGCCGTGTTCTCTCCAAACACACTCATTGCTATGTAACATTAATATGTTGCGAGCTGAATCTGCAGCTTTAGTTCCACAACTTCCACATGGGAACAAAGATTTAATAATTACTATAATTTTCGTTGTACATGCATATCTATCTTTACCATTGAGCTGGATGTAAAAACAATTGAAAGCCAAACAATGAAATCTCTTATATTATTTAATTATTTTTTTTGATATACTTTTATCTGCAATCAGTCTTCACTTCAGACTAGGAGCATTTTTAATTTAGTTTTTTTTAGTTATCATGTAAAAATAGTTTTACTCTGAAAATCCACTCCATGCAGGCTTAATCTTAATTCTAGGTGTCAGTAGAACGGCAATTTCAAATTTATGCCCCAATTATAAAGGTGTAAATAAACGGAAGCAGAATGTGAATTCATCCAAATGAAAAATAATTTTGTTATTCAATGAATTTTTTTTTACTTCCGAGTCAGGACAGGAGCCAGGGTGGGGCAGCTGCCCCACCTTGCCCCACCGTGGGTACGCCCATGTTACTGATAGACATTGATTGTAATTAGAGTTCCATAATCGCCCTACAGGTCACCATAATACAAGCTATGCTTAGTTTAGGGCTAGTTAGTGTTGTGTGCAATGTCCATTTATTTTGACGACCTCTGTGGGCAGTGGGCCAAGTCTAAGACGCAGAAGGTTGCGGGATCGATTCCCGCCGCGACAAATGTTTGTATGATCTGCAAGTATTTGTCTCTGGTCTGGGTGTTTCTATGTTTTATAATATGTATTTACAAAACAAATATCAAATTAGTATATCAGTCATGTGGTACCCATAACAGAAGCTCTGCTTACTTTGGGGCCAGATGATGCTGTGTGAAATGTCCGACATTATATATTTATTATTTTCACTCTTTACCTTATAACTATCAAACCATCCAATTAGCCAGCTCTCACGACTATTGCAACAAAACCGAAACGTCGGTAACAAATTAAAAGGTTATACACAATAAATACCAGTTAACTATTAAAACGTCAAGAATTCAGATCGCGAAAGCTTAATAAAATCTCACATTATTCATCTTAGACTAAATTTCATTGAAATCGGTTTATCTGTGTAATTTTGTTATGTAACAAATATACAGACTTACGGACGTAGGGTAATTGATAGACATTCGTCAAATCACATAGTAACTATGTCAAAACAAATGAAGTTATAGCAATGATAGTATAAAGTTTAAGCTTACCAATGCTGTTTTGCATAAGAAAAAAAACCATAGAGTCAAACAAAACCAGTAATATAACCACCCTTTTCTTATTGAACAGATGAAACGCCGTGGTGTCACATTGAAGGTGAATTCCAAAGATATTTCATTCAATGTAGCATGGATGTGTAGAATTTGTTAAATTTACGTTTATTCTCTTTTTACCTTATTTGCAGTAGGCATTTGTATATTGTAGTGCGGATTTGGGCAAGCTGAAATATATTTATTTCTAAAAAGTTTATATTTTTTATTTTAAGAAAAATTACAGCTTATATGAACATATAACTTTTAGAACTGTCATGGTTTTGAAAATAATGTTCACTCAAAATGAGATATTTACCATGACATGTGAGTTTTTCTGCTTCCCGATATTTCGTTGCGTGTCATTTACCCGTTTCGGGAAGCAGAAACTCCCATATCATGGCAAATATCCCGTTTTGAGTGAAAATTATATGAACATAATTTAACACTGATGTACTTTAACAAACGAAGAGACAGACACTTTTGGATTTATAATAAGGCTAATTACAAGCGTCTAAGAAAAACATCGCGTGACCCAAGAGCTGGCTCCTATCTGGCCCAGGGTATTAGCATTGCCATTCAACGTGGCAATGCCGCCAGTATCTTGGGGACTCTGCTCTCTGGCATATATATATATATATATATATATCTATAGATCATTTTAATCAATCCATAGATAGCTTAACTGTTTCATATATGTTTTATATTATTTTTTAGTATTAGAAAATAAAGGGGGAGACCCAGCAGTAGGGCACGATAGGTTAAGAAAAAAAAACGTGTGAATAGTGAACAGAAGTGATAACTTAAACTAATCTAACTAGCGCTGTGGGTTAGAGTGAGAGAAGAGGAGCCTGCCTACCGCTGCCGTATGCGTGAGAGAAAGGGAAGCCAGACAGACTGGCACCGTAACGCGTTACGTAACGAAGCGGTCAAGTCAAAGTCATAAGATACTTTATTCAATACAATCACAAGGAACACTTTGAAACGTCTATACATACTAGATGAATTTAGGTGCCAATTCATCCTAAGCCAAGCCCGAGAAGAATTGGCAAGAAACTCGTCTTGGTCGTAGCGCTTTTTTATATGATCCATCTTATAACTACCTTAACTACGGAATACTAATACAAGAGAGTTTATACATTTCAAGTGTGTCGGTTAACTGTCTGACGGCAGAGCGACATGAGGCCATGCATTCTTATCAATAATATAGTAATTTCTATTATAATAAGCTTTCTTCAAAAGACTACCTTTTATGTATTTTTAAATTTCTTAATAGGTAGTTTAGTAGCATTTTCAGGAAGCTTATTATAGAAGCGCACCGTGTTCCCCATAAAGGACTTATTTACTTTTTCTAGTCGAAACCTAGGGATGTATAATTTATTCCTAGTGTTGATTCTATGGTGAACTTCATAGAATCAACACTAGGAATAGACATAAATTATACATCCCTAGGTTTCGACTAGAAAAAGTATTCAGCAAAATAAGGATTTTGCTGAATCCCATCTCTATTTTTATGTGTGTATAACAAATTTTCATATATATATATATTGTGAAGCTATTGTGAGAATATTAATTTTATCCAATATTTCTCTCAAAGACTCTCGTGGTTTCATTTTATAAATGGCACGTATTGCCCTTTTTGAATTACAAATATTTTACCAATATCAGCTGCTTTCCCCCAGAGAATGATGCTGTATCAAATAACACTATGGAAGTAACTGAAATAAACTAGTCTAGCTGTAGTTTCATCAGTAAGCCACCGTATCGCACGAACTGCATATGCAACGGAACTAAGCCTACCAGCAAGTGTTTCAATTTGTGGTCCCCACTGTAGTTTTGCATCAATATTAAGACCTAGGAAGATCGTGGAATCTACAAGATTCATTGCCTCTCCATTCATTTCAATGTTGGTCGGGCTATGAATAACATTTGGCAAAGTGAATTTGATACATTTAGTTATTTTTTAATTAAGCAAAAGATTATTTACAGTGACCCAGTTAAGAACTAACGTAACTAACGAAAGGATTCATTTACGTTATCGCAAATACTGGTTTTACCTCTATCAACTTTAAAAATTAAAGATGTATCGTCTGCAAATAAAACTATATCACAAATATTTTTTACAAAAAAAGGTAAATCGTTAACGTATACTAGGAATAAAAAAGGGCCTAGTATCGAACCCTGAGGTACCCCTATATCAATAATTGATCCTGAAGACCATAAGGTTTACCCTCCCATAAGAAGTTATCACTTCAAAAATGTATTTTTCTGTTAAAAAAAACATGTTTCCACATAGTAAGTGCTTAATTGCATAATTGAATTAGCAACAAAACAGTTTTATAGTTTTTTCTATCATTTTAGCCTTTTCACAGAAATGTACAGAATAATTTACAACACTCAAAAAATATATGTGAATTAGTTGAGCTATCGATTGTTTTAAAATGATCTACTCCTTCTGTGGTTTTGTTACGAAACCAAAATCTACAAAATTTAAATATATTTTGAATAAAACATAAAGGGTTTTGCTCAAATATAATATAAATATCGGGAATAATATCCTGCATGTTTGTAAATACACAATATTTCACGGAACGATTACCATTAGTCAAAAATAGTTTTAGGAGTTAAGTTAAGGTTACAAAAAGTATGTAATCAAAGAGTCTTACTTATCAATTAAACAGACGCGTTGCGAGTCAAAGACAGAGAATACGCGACGTTGCTGGAAGAGAAAATGGCGCTGCATATGAAAATGGCCGGACACACAGGCACTTCTATGTTGGACATACCTAATACAGGTAAGTTTTATTTAAAACTTTACATAATTTGTGTCTGCTATTGCATTTTTAAACGAAAACCACATAATACGTATAAGTATAGAAAGCGGGCGAAAACATTTATATAAATAGCGACTCTTGCAACAACGCAACTAAGTGCAACTCAGCTCGTACATGCCCTTAGTGCCTAACATTATATTTGCCTACACAGTCAAAGTCAAAGTCAAAAGATACCTTATTCAATACAATCACAAGGATCACTTTGAAAATTCTTACCTACTAGGTGAATTTAGGTGCCAATTTCTCCTAACCCAAGCCCGAGAAGAACTGCTAAGTAACTCGTCCTGGTCCTAGCACTTTTTGCATGATCCTTCTTATAACTACCTTAACTACGAAAAACTAATGCAAGTGAATTTATACATTTCAAATGTGTCTGTTAACTGTTTGAGGGCAGAGTAACATGAGGCCATGCATTCTTATCAATAATATAGTCATTTATTTTATAATACGCTTTCTTCAAAAGACTACCCTTTATGTAAGCTTTAAATTTCTTAATAATCGTTTAGTTACATTTTCAGGAAGCGTATTATAGAAGCGCACCGTGATCCCCATAAAGGACTGTGCCTTGCTTTCTGTCGCGTAAATCTATTTCGTCTGGCGCGGCACTTCTCTAAGAGTTTTCCCAACAGGTTGGGTACACCTATGTACCTGTGACTTCGTAAATAGATTAACCCGAGACGCAAACACCCATTCCGTTGTTCATTTCAAGATCATCATCTCTTTTCTAGAAGAAAGGATGTGAGCAACTTTCACAGGTCTAATCGATTCGAAATTTCATATTCTGTTTCTTTAATGATATTGCAATGACATAACCTTGACCTGTAAGATACCCAACTCCTCACCAACATACAGCAGAGGTATCGTGTATGAGCTAGAATGGTTAGGATATAGAGAAGTACAATACTCACACTGGATCTTTTTCCCTCTGAAATTAGGTACAATAAAAAAATGCGCATGTACCTACTATTGTGCAGATAAATGGTAGCTACAGATGTTTAAAGCCCGGTACAGATTACAAATGATAGTTTTACAAATGTATAGAGTCCTAGGTCATGGGCTAAGTCCTACATACCTACTTTTTATATTAACTACTTTACACAAAAATAATTTATCATATTCTAATTTTATTAAGTCAATAAATGCGATATTCAACAATAACAGTAAACAGATAAGAACAATAATAACAAAAACGCTTAAAATTAATAACAATTAGGTACAACAAAAACTTTAACAGGGCTCGAAATTACAATTTGCGTGTTGTTATCGAGTGTACTGGTAAGGCGTAAGCGAGATAAGACGATGCGACAAACATAAGCGAGTGAGCGAAGAAGTTATACAAGCTGTCTTCATCTTTAATGTTGGGAATTTGACCGAAAATGGGTTCTGCGCAGCTACTTGCAGCCATCTTCCGAGATACAAAGATCGAGTGTGCGTAATATATGTAGGTATGTATTTGGCCATGCTAAAGTTAATTATTATATTGTTTATTTGATTTGTTCGTTGACAGGAATAACGACAGTGTTTCCGGGTGGGCTAGTGTTTCCAGACTATATGAGGCTGGCGGCGCCGAGCCAAGATACGCATGCTCTCTGGCAAGAAGTCTGCAAAGTTGTCAAGGTTAGTTCTATATGCATTACTATTCATACTTAAAAAGCAATTGAAATCTGTGTTAAGTAATACTTTAAACCAGCTTCTATCTGTGGCGATGTATATAAAATGCCGGACATTTCACACAGCATCGTCTGACTCGAAAGTAAGCAGAGTTTGTGTTATGACCACTTAACTGATATACTACTTATATACTTTTGTTTTGTAAATGCATACATATGATATACATAGAATCACCCAGACCCGAGACAAATACTGACGACCTCTGTGGTGCAGTGGGCTTAGGTCCGGCTGAGACGCAAAAGGTTGCGGGTTCGATTCCCGCCGCGGGACAAATGTTTGTATGATCTGCAAGTATTTGTCTCGGGTCTGGGTGTTTCTATGTATAATATGTATGTATTTACAGAAAAAAAAGTATTTAAGTAGTATATCAGTCATGTGGTACCCATAACACAAGCTCTGCTTACTTTGGGGCCAGATGATGCTGTGTGAAATGTCCGGTATTATTTTTATTATTATTATTATACTGGGCAGATCATATAAAAATTTGAGGTGGCGGGATTTGAACCCGTGACCACAGAGATTGTCAATAAATAAATAATTGTTACTAAAAAACAAACTACGACATTGATGATATGATTTAAAGGGCAAGTGAATTTGTCGGTAAATTTCTTAGTCTATGGGCGGCATATGGCCTATTAATATCGTTACTTAAGTAAGCTACTTTCTGATGACGTTACGAACGCTTTTCAGTAGTATTATCCTACAACCTAATGTATCGTAATCTTTATTTTGTTAATAGGAGGCGTTAGAAGTGACAAGTAGCACATGGTCCCCCAGCGGAGCCCTAGGGCGAAGCACTAGCTCGGCGGGGGAGAGACATTCCTCTACTTACGAGAGCCCTGCTTTGCCACGACGAGCTGATACCTTCGCGGGCTTCGATGCATCGAGACACAGAGGTAATTAGATTTTTTAGAATTAAAATAAAAATTTATTGTTGATAAATTTATTTCAGAACAACAGATAACTTACAGTATTCACCAAAACGCTAGCTGTCTTAATTAAAACGTAAAAATGCTCTTAAATTATTACATATAATATAAAGGCTGTCATCAAACAAGTCTATATGTTGGAACTCGTGTACGAATGCGTTTAACAAATTAAGCGCTGTTGAAGTTGGCGCATTCTTGGCGTGATATGTGTGTGTGTTACGTGATAGTGTCGGGCAAACAACGGGGGTCGACGCCGTTGGCCACAGCGCACATAATTATTGGGTACGTACAGTGGTATGCTGCACAATATAGCCGGATTGTTGCCTTTGCTACGCACAATGAAACAATAGTACAAGGCTAGACACAGTAATCTTCTAGAAGAGACTCGAGACTACTTACATCTTCGAGAAAAAGGGACGTCGTAACATTAAGACTATGCCAATTGATTTTACTAATGATATTACTATTGACTGGCCCATCAGCTCTGTATGATCCGTACAGCCTGGAACGTTGTTTGACTATTTGTTGTTTGATATTGATATTAAACTTATGATAAATGGTAAAAGATAATGAGACGCGCAGTTTGGTTGATTACCGATCGCTAACTGATTCGCTGATATAAGTGAACGGCGTAAAGTGCTAAATTGGCTCAAATTAAGTAGGTCGCTGTACGTGCTCGTATATACAAGCTCAGAAGGTAGTAGCTCTGACTTCTGCGCAGTAGATTGTCAGTTTGATTCGCTTCAAACGTTTGTGTGATAGATATTTTGTTGTTGGTTTCACGATGTTTTTCTTCAACATTTTAAAGCAGTAGCACTGCACTGCCCACATATTTTCCCCAACGAAAGTCCAATCGATCTGTGATACATCTGACATCTCACCTTGGTAATAAGCAACATTAACATTATAACCTGAATTAGTTTATATAACAGCACCAGCAAACCTGGAGGAAAATGGTACCATCTGACGGCCAACTCTACCACCGCGTGCACACATTGCTTAAATCAAATAGCGCGCGTTTCCCCGGCTTCCTGTTACATATTTCCCTCCCTTTTTACAAAATCACTCGCACAGATTGCAGGAATGCGTGAGAAAAAATGTTACACATCAATATTTTTTTTTTATTATCAGGCAACAAGTTAATTGTGCTTATTAGGTAATAAAACAATATTGGCCAACTGAATACCATAAAGACTAAAATACTTACAAAATAAAAAACTTAATACTACATGACTTATGACGTTCACAAAGTTTTCTGTGTCAGAGATCCATTGAGCTTCCTGAACACGACACCTCTCGGCCAAAACCCGCTGTCCATAAATATCAAAAGACGAGCCGTTAGCATTCTCACCATAATTGAAAACCACATGAAATTCAAACTAATGGCGTAGTGAGAGATAAAGTTGGTATATTGGTACAAAACTTTGTTTCAGGTGTGATACCTCGTCTGTCTACCGACATGCCTATAGAGCTTACAGAAGGCGACGCAGAACAAATCATCATAGGAGCAGTGGAGCCTTTAACTGAAGACGCGGCGTTGAAACTCCAACACGCTGTCTATACACTTACTTGCATTGTGTGGCAACAACTCACCACTATACACAGGTAAAGTCTACATATACTGCCACAGAGCTATTCAGACTGGCCTGTCAGCTCAGTTGGTAGTAGCTCTGCCTTCTGCGCTGTAGGTTGAGGGTTCGATTCCCTCCCAGGATAAACATTTGTGTGAAGAACATAGGTGTTTGTTCTGTGTCCGGGTGTTATAAAGTATCACAAGTATGTATTTAAAAATATATAAGTAGTATATCAGTCATCTGGTACCCATAACACAAGCTCTGCTTACTTGGAGCCAGATGATGCTGTGTGAAATGTCCGGTATTATTATTATTGGTCAATATTACAATAGAAATACAAACACGATAATAATTAATTACTCACTTAATTCATAAAATGTTAAAGAGAACTTTAATATAGTAATTACTGATTTATTTCGCAGGACAGGTTCTAAGGACCTTTGTCCATCCGTCCGTGAACAAATCTGTGAAAAGTCAGCGGTGGTTGTCAAGAAGGTACGTCGCTCGTCTCTTAACAATCAAGAGCCGAGCGACGTACAGACAATATGTATAGTATATCGTTTTGCGGAGTAGTACAGTAGTTTCTTTATTTTCCAGTCTTGAAGCCCAAGTTTGTGCATGGCGATCAAGTGGAGGTGCATTGTCCAGAAGTCATGACGCTCAGTTAGAGGAACTAAGGCATGCGCAAGCTAGACTTACCGCTGAGAGAGCTAATTGGGAAGCTCAGAAGAATGCTGACTACTCTGCTATTACCGCTGGTATGTTTACCATCATTCTCATCAGACTTATTAGCATCAGCAGGCATAAGTAAACATTTTATTTATAAAATTTCATTTTCCGGTAACGGAGTGGCCAAGAGATGCTTAACGACCAAGAGGCAGACCACCCGCCCGATGGTCGAACGATATAGTCAGCCTTGTCGGGAACCACTGGATGAAACGTCTCATAAGGACCGGAAAAGTGGCATAACGGGTTGAATAATGATGATGATGATTTGAATTTTACATTGAAAAATCTATTTAATAACCTGCTTTCAAAATTATATCACGGCGTCTGGTAGAAGCTGGCTCCCTTCAGCGTATTAGCATTGCCATTCTACCTGACAATGCCGCTAATGTCCTCTGGCAGTGATCTGCCAAAACTCATTTCCTCTTTCTATCTCTTATTCTATCATGTTTACAGAAAAGAGGCAGCTACAAGTGGCTCGTCAAGAGTTGATTGAGCAGCAAAAAGATGTGGAGCAACAAAGAGAGAGGCTTTACAGGCGGTTGGAAAGATTGCAGCAACACGGTAATACTCATTACCTTCACACTACTTACTCAAATCTCAAAATTCCCGTTCACTCCTCTACCTTCTATGGAAAGTCGTTTATTCTGATACTGTTAAAACATTGAAAGCTCACAGCCTAGTTCCTAGTAACTCTGCCTTCTGAGCTGTAGGTTGTGGGTACTGTTTAGGCCCAGTATATACATTTGTGTAATGAACATAGGGTGGTTTAAAAAGAACTGCACTGGTTCAAAAAAAACCAGAGATACGATAAGAAGAAAAAAGTCACTCAACAATTCATACTTTTTTGAAATACATATATTCTTCTTCTTATCGTGTCACTAGTTATTTCTAACCAGTGTGGTGAAAGGTTTAAAGTGCGCCTCAGAGGCATACTTATATGTATATATTATACAAAGAAACACCCAGACCAACTTTAGGAGTCAACTTTATGAGAAGATTATGATTAGTGAATACTTGACTTACAACCTCTATCTCAGGCAGGCCTTCATCCACTGCGAAGTGGATGAAGGCCTGCCTGAGACGCAGAAGGTTGCGGGTTCGATTCCCGCTGCAGGACAAATGTTTGTATGATCTGCAAGTATTTGTCTCGAATTAGGGCATTTTTATTTGTATAATATGTATGTATATAAAAAAACGAGAATGTAGTTTGTCAGTTATGTGGCACCCATAATACAATCTCTGTTTACTTTGAAGATAGATGACGGTGTGTTAAATGTCCGGCATTATTTATTTATTTCTGATAAAAACGCGTCTAAATATTTGATCAGGAAGTCGCTTTAAGTAACTTTGTGATTTGTATTAACTGCAGGTGGATCTCAAGAAGAAATAGCTAGCGTGGGAACATTATCACCTGACTCTAGTGTGAGCGATACGACAAGACGGAAAGAACCGAAATGGCGGAGTAAGTATATTAGAGTAATATTGATATATATTTATAAGTTACTCAAGCACATACATGAGTATGAACAGAAGAGTACTGAAGAAGTTTTAAAGTGATCATTGTGATTTTATTGAATAAAATATCTTTTGACTTTTGACCTTGACCTTAGAATTTACCTACAGATTGAATAGGTTATTTTTTTATCAGATAACCGCGGTTCTACCGGCTCCGAATCATCGGCCAGCGCATGCAGTGTGAGAGGAGCTCCGCTACCTCCTCAATTACTGTCGGCGCAGAACGAAAACCGCGCTTCTCACGCTCCTATTGCCGTGAGTGTACCGGCCTTGTCTCCTCTGCTGAACTACTATAAACTAGAATTATTGACTATAACTACAAGCTAGTTAATGCTTAAACAACAAGCTATGTCCCGCGACTTCGTACGCGTTAGATTACTATTATAAGTAATTATGACCTCTGTGACGCAGTGGGCCAAAGCGCGGCCGAGATTCAGAAAGTTGCGGGTTCGTTTCCCGTCTTGGGACAATCGGTATAATCTGCAAGTATTTGTCTCGGATCTGGGTTTTTCTATGTATAATATAATATAAATAAAAAATATTGAAGTCAATAATATCAATAATATAAACTAAGTATACACAGTAAGCCTATTTCATAAACATTGGTTTAGTAGTTCCAGAGTTTATCCCGGACAAACATCGACACACGAGATTTATCTACACTCGTGAGCAACCGAATCGAATCACCCCTACAAAATTTACAAAGTGTAACTTTTTTCCAAAATGACCTGAGTAATGCATATAGAATATATTTTTTTTTGAAAGCTTGATCTTTAAGCTTCAAAATTACACAATTATTTTGAAAATCTACACAGTATTTTTTTAATTAATCAGTTTTGAATGGAAACACAACAAAAGTGAAGTTAATTTAAGTTAACATAGGGCTAATCAAAATTAAAATAAAACAGAAAATTTATGTTTAATACTCTTCATTTATTTAATCAATATTTGGTGTTGCCTCCTCTAGCTCTAATAACACTTTGAAGGCGGTTTTTCATTGATTTAATAAGTTTTTTAATCAGTTCTTGAGGTAGCCTTTCCCACTCCTCTTCCAGCGCTATCTTTAGCTCTGCGATGCTTGTAGGCGCCGGATTTCTGGCTCGTACCCTCCGTTTGAGTTGGTCCCATACATGCTCAATCGGATTGAGATCAGGACTTAATGCTGGCCAGTCCATGGTCCGAATGCCAACTTCATCCATGAACTGACGAGTGATTCGTGCTGTATGACACCGGGCATTGTCATGCATTAACAGAAAGCCGTCCTCGATGAAGCCTTCATAAGGCAAGACATGATCCAGAAGAATGTCTTCCACATATCGCGCAGCAGTCAGACCGCCTCCTCGGCCTCCACCAGGGATGAAAACGAGCTCCGTTTTTCCTTCCAGCGAAATGCCCGCCCACATCATACACGAACCACCCCCGTAGGACACGGTTTCGGCAAAACAGCACTGCGCAAACCGCTCGCCTGGGCGCCTGTAGACCCGAGCTCTCCTATCACTGCCATGTAGACACACTCTGGTTTCGTCAGTGAACAGGACTGACCGCCATTGCTCAGCACTCCAATTAATGTGTTCGCGAGCAAATTCAAGGCGCGCTTGTCGGTGAGCTGTGGTCAATTTTGGGCCTCTGGCAGGCCGTCTTGGAACGAGGTTAGCTTCTTTTAATCTTCTTCTGATTGTCCATTGACTGACAGACACTCCTCGAACTTCTCTCAGCTGCTGCTGGACAGAAACACCGGTAAGATGGCGGTTTCTGAGACTCGTCGAAACGATAAAACGGTCGTCTCTCTCAGATGTTACCCGGCGCCGACTGGTATCTGGCGTCCTGGAGTAAGAACCAGTCTCTTGGAATCTTCTGTACACCCTAAACACAGCAGATTGACTCAGGTTTAGTCGACGAGCGACTTCTCGCTGGCTGAGATCCTGTTGCAGCAAAGCAACAACTTGAGCGGCTATTTCTGGTGTTGTATCCATAGTGGTTGTGAATCGGCGATCGTAACTTGCGTAGGTGTGTTCAGGTCAACGTCTGATGAGCGACTGATAAGTGTGCACTGCTTGCACGGGGGTTTTATAGGGGGTTGGAACGCGCCCGCACAGCTACTGCACAAAGCGCATTTTTGATGCTTGCACTGATACAGCGCTATTTTAAAAAGAACTGAACAAATTTAAATGATAGTAGTGTTATTTTGAAGCTTAAAGATCAAGCTTTCAGAAAAAAATATATTCTATATGCATTACTCAGGTCATTTTGGAAAAAAGTTACACTTTGTAAATTTTGTAGGGGTGATTCGATTCGGATGCTCACGAGTGTATATATATAGGTATCTCTCATAACGCGCTTCCTATTTTTTATGTATATACCTACTTATTATACATAGAAAAACACCCAGACTCGAAACAAATACTTTCACATCATACAAAAATTTGTCCCGTGGCGGGAATTTAACCCATAAGTTCTTGCGTGTCCTGGAAACACAGATCGAAGCCCCAACCTGTAGCGCAGAAGGTAGAGCTACTACCAACTGGGCTGACATAATATTAGTTAGATTAATAAAAGTTATTCCACAGATGATCAAACAACAGTTACCACTTAAACTGGCTAGTGGTAAGAGTCAACAGCCACCGCCTGGCTACCACAGATTGCACGAATCACCCAGTGATGTAAGTTTAACTTAATGCTAAAGTAATAGGACCTATATTAGCTTGGCTGATGTTAAAGAATTATTTGAACATGTTACCCTGTTACGTAAGGTTCATATACCGTTTGTTTTAATATACGAAAAGTGAATCCACTGCATACTTTATAAATTTGATATTTAAATCCCCGACACAAAGACACACCACTATCTATCTATACCTTATGTATTTATTGAGACGATTCCAATGAGCCCAAACACGATACCTCTGCTATAAGTGGTTGAGGAGTTGGATATCCTACACATTCCAGATGATGATGCAGCATCAGGTCAAGGTCACCACATTCGTGCAATATCATTGCAAGAATGTGGTGCAAGTAACTAATAACAAGATAAAAAATATCGAATCGATCTGACCTGTGGAACTGCTCATATCCCTTCAACTAGAAACAGAACTATAATCATCAAATGACGGAGCAAATTTTAATGAATCATAGAACACGCTTGATCAAATCTTTCATACTAAAAACACCAAATCCAAATGGATTCAGCAGTTAAGAAGCTGCAATGCAACAGACACACAAATACATCGATACACACGTTAAACTTATAACACCTACTCTATTTAATTCGGTGATAAACAGATTTTTCTTCTTACGCACAATACTTATAGCAATATTGTGCGAGTTAGAGGACATGATTAAAACCGCCATTAAGGATTCGTTACTCTATTTAGAAGTCAAAGTCAAAATATTCCTTAATCATTAAAATCACAAGGACCACTTTAAATCAACTTCTTACTCGTACATGATAATGAATATAGGTGCCGGTTCCTCTTAACCCTAGTTCAAGAAGAATCCAGCAAGAAACTCGTCTGGTCTTAACACTTTTTTGCATGATCCTTGACAATTTTGTTACGGATGCCGAGTCGAGTTGGAGATTGATCCCAAGCTTTTTAGTCATCTAAATAATCGGTTATTTTATAGTATGCTTTAAAGGCAGTTTCTGTTTCATTACGTTTTAAAATTTGCCAATCGACGAATCTAACACGTCGCTTGGGACCTTGTTATAGAATATGCTCTATTGATCATTGCTCTATAAAATGTTTATTAACTTTAGCGAGCCTAACTGTGGGAACAGCTAGTTTTGTCTAATATCCGAACATAGCATCAGCTCGATCAGCTAATTGTAATTGAATTTTAGTATCTAATAACATCGTTTTAAGTTTAGTTCTGCAACAGATCGAATGGTTGGTTCGTTTCAGGACATCGAGTATCCGAACGTATTTTAAACTACAAAACTGTCTTAGTAAGTAACATTGGTTGAAGTAGATTGTGTCCTAAATCGCTATTGTGACCTTGAAATCTTGTGGTGTTGTATATTTTTATACGTGGTTAGAATTCATACCGTTTCTATTAACCTTTAACCTATCTCAATAATTAGACACAGGCAAATAGGACGGCAGTGGTACACAATAACCAAGAACACTAGTCCTAGTTTAGGCAGCGGCAGGACAGACGTAATTCTTAATTTAAGTACGAAGTTACAAGAACATTGGCGCACCCAATCTGTTGGACAAATTTGTAGAGAAGTGCCGCGTCAGACGAGAGTTACGAGATAGAAAGAGAGACACTATGTAGGTAAATATAATGAGCTGAATTGCACTTTATGCGAGTCGCTATTTATGTAAATGTTTTCGTTAATACAACTTTGAGGCAGATTTCTATATACTCATTAGTATTCTGTGGTTCCAATGTTTATCCAATTACCCAGCTTGGATTTTCCGCAGTTAATAAACACTTCTTTACACTATGACTGAAATAATAATCACACGACAATTTAATAAAATGTAAAGTGTATATAAAAATGTTATTCTAATTCAGACATTGATGCAATTTTAGCTCCAGCGAAACTGCAGAATCAGGGCCTTTATTAGTTTAGACTGCTTTTCGCAGTCAAAATGACTGGTTATGAGTTTTGACTGAATCATAGTAAATACCTAACAAAATTCATATCAATCGCTTCAGTTACGACATGATAAAGTATCAAAAATCAAAACATTCCAATTTTTTAACATCACTAATATGTGACCTGAAGGTACAGTTACCTCAAGCTTATTTGATGTTAAAACTACCTGTAGCCATTTTGGTTAACCTATAGGTCATACATCTTTTAAATAGCATTTTTGAGAGTAATATAAAAGTCACTTTTAAGTAGCAGTTAATATAGAAAAACTATGAATTTAATGAAGCGTGATAAAAAGTTATAACATCATACCTATCGCACTGCAATTGGCTTAGTTAGAAACTGTACAGGTACACATTGGCTTATCTAACTCTCTCTTGTAGATATCGGTGTACAACCATTTTGTCTGTTCAGCTTTCGTTGTTAGAGCATGATAAACTCTTCACTTCCAGACTATTTTAAGAGTATTATGACTAAAACTGTTCGTTATTAGGGGAATTAAAAAAAGCTAGTCGTAGAAAATTGTTCACGGTGGATGCAAGAACACACTTTTGCCAGGAAATACTAAAAATATCAAAATAGACTTTTTTTATTCCCCTCCCCTAGTGACGAACTACTTTCAAAGGGTGAATAACCACAAAAGCAGATATAACATACTTAAATAGGTCAAAGCTACATGACGTTATTGAATCGACTCTTTTGAATGATTGTACACAAAGCCCCTTATATCTGCTTAAGTGGATACTTGCCTTAAACAGGGTATCTTCTAAATAAATCAATAATTAATGTGTAATATCCCAAGTATTATTGTATTTTTTTGTTAAGTCCTTTGTAATATCGCTTTACCATAATGTTTTCTGTAGTTGCAGCAACAACAGCACCAAGGTTTGGTAATCCATCACACTAGAACGGGCAGTTCGCCCGCGCCATTGCCATCGCAGGCGCCGCCTACTAACAAAGCCACTAGGTGAGTCAAAACAAGCTCACTAGGTATGTAAAAACAAACTCACTAGGTAAATAAAAACAAACACACCAGGCGAGTTTAAACAAACCCACTAGGTTAAATACAAACAAAGTCACTAGGTTAGTTAAAACAAAGCCACGATGTAAAAAACAAACAAACCCATTAAATTAAATACAATCAAAGTAATTGGGCTAGTAAACACAAAGTCACTAGGAGAATAGAAACTAAACTTTTTTGATTATAAAATAACCCTCTAGTTTAAATATAAAAATGTTGTTAGGTGAGAAAAAACAAATTAACGATAACTAAAGACAAAATTAGATTACATGTTGGACAATTGAAATGGAAGTCGAAAACAGTAAAAACAAACTGACTTGAAAATTATCAGCAACAACGAATGCTTTTTAAGGTTATCCATAATGAAAGGTCTACATTAAAACGACTTGATGTTGTCAGAACAAACACGTACCCAAAGCTAACGGAGAAGTTCCGCGTGCGCTCTTACTAATAGCATTTAAACAAGCAGACCTTAATTATCTAAAACAATGAAATTAAATAAAAGGCTAGATAGATAGATAGAAAACTCTTTATTGACTACCACAAGGAATATTACAATAACAAAAAACTAAACTTATTTAAGGGAATACAATGGGCGGCCTTATCGCTTATAGCGATCTCTACCAGGCAACCGTTGGACGGACTGGACTATAAATAAACAGAGAAAGGGCATGTGTGGTGTATTTATATAATTACATACTTACATATATTCATAAACTAAACAAATACTGATATAAATATATACATACATATGTACTCACTAGAGATATAACCAACAGTATAAAAAATCAACAATACAGAAATGACTACGTAACAGCACGACAAATAATGTTTCATGACCATGTTTTTGAAGATGGGAAGAGTCTTGGCCTTTCTGATATCTACAGGCAACGCGTTCCACAAGCGGACAGCCAGCACTGTAAACGACCTTCCGTAGAAGGTAGAGGAGTGAACGGGAATTTTGAGTTGATTGGTATCTGAGGAGCGTAAGGGTCGAGCCTTACGCTCCTCGTTAGAGAGAGGTTAGAGAGATAGAGAAATTCAAACCGTTGCTTGACATAAAAGGGAGTTGAAGAAGAGCTCTGCTTATTTTGGGACCAGATGATGCTGTGTGAAATGGTCGGCGTTATTTATATATTTATTATTTTCAGGACAAATACGTACCCAAAGTTACCGGACAAGTTCCGTGTTCGTTCGCCCGAGCCTATCCCGACCCCACCTCCGGCTAACCCAGAAGAAGAGGTGATATTCTTCTGACGTTCGCGTCAACCGGACGCGCAAACGCGATCCTGAGACTGCGCCGTCTCTTAGACCTTCCCCGAACTCATGAGCTCCTGGTAGCTTGAAGTTGCAGAGAGTGGTTTTCCTATGTTTTTTGGCAGGGATTCAAGACATTACCTTTATGTTTTGCATACCTAGTACTTGTGTATACAACTGTGACGGTATTCGCTAGCATTTATGCTCCTTTGCTATTAGTCCGTTACATATTTGATTTTTCAGAGCAATTACATTACCTTGATGTTATGCAAACCTAGTACTTTTATGACTTATCAAATTTTATTGTGTTAGTATTTTCATTTTCGTTTTGACAGTATTAGCAGTGAATCACAGACAACTCAACCTAGGTTGAGTTGTCTGTGCAGTGAATACAGGCATTACTGATGTTATGCAAGCCTAGTACTTTTGTGATATAACTAACGTTATTTCATGCATTTTCACGTTCGTTGCAGATATTAGCAGAGAATATAGACATTACTTTGATGTTATGCAAGCCTAGTATTTATAACTATGGGGCGTTATTCTGTTGGCATTTTCATTTAGACTTTTAGTTCTTTAGCAGTGAATATTGATATAACTTGGAAATTACATTCATGTTTTATTTACTAGTTCAAAATCTGCAGCTTTTTACATACTTTCCAATGATGCTTAATATCAAAGCAGTTTAAACCTACACGTGTTGATTTTTAATTACGTTCATTTATTATTTAATTGCATTTATAAGATAATCCCAAATAGGTTTATTTTTGGGAATTCTTAGGAATTTAAATTATTTATTTTAATTGTTAATTCAAATCAACTTGGCAATCTTATTTTATAGTTCTTGAATTCATTTACATGAGGCATCTATTTATTAACATTCCAATTCATAATTTTTCATAATAAGTACCAATTATGAGCTTACACTCCATGTAAAAATGATCTCTATCTCCATATACATAAAGTATAGTTTAATAAAGTATTTTGGCAGCTTGAAGCTTACCCTATCGTTCTTTATCTTTTAAAACCATGGGAAGGTCTAAAGAGACTTAAGTAGTATAATAAAACATTTATTTAAGTAGTTAATAGAACGTTTTCGACCTTACGCAGTCGATATAAAGACAGTTATAATATAGGGCGATAATTACTTAATAATATTAATATTCACATATAACGTGGTTCTAATAGATAAAACATATATCCGGCAACTCATAAATATTACGATAATCTTGTAAAGCTCCATCCACACTGTACCTCATTTCATTACGACCACTCTATCAAGAAACGATTAAGAAGTAAAAAAAATAGTTATACTCGTGCTGTCACCAAATCCTTTAGTCTAGTTAAGATTAAATTCGAGATAAACGAATAGCTTCTAATACCTTAACTTTAACTAGCCGCAAAGCTCAGTTGGTAGTAGCTCTTCCTTATGCGCTGTAGGTGGACGATGAATAGAGATTTTCTGTATCTGGATGTAATAAACACATGTATTTAAAAATATATAAGTGTGGGATCTTTTGTCTTGCTCCCAAGCTTAGTTTTGGGCTGGATAGTGTTGTGTGGATCGTCCACAAGATGAAGATGAAAGAGGCACAGTATGGACTTAGCTTTTAGTTAAAAAACAAAAAATGTTGCATATGTAGAAAATTAGCGGTCTATAAAAGTATAATGTTATACTAGATGTTTTTGAGAATCAAATCTTGTTGTTGAATTATTAAATATTTGACTAAGGGGCTAACCATAAATTACTTCACGGGGAACTGGAGGGGGACTCGAAAAAAACCAAAATTTATTTAAATATTTCCTAAATTTGAAATTGCAAAATATGTGACGAGAACGGAGTCTCCAAAAATCATGAAACTCGTGGGACGTATTTTATGGATGGCCCCTAACTGTTGGGAGCACTTATTGCTATCTCGTTTTGAATTGTTGTGCTCAATAAAGCATGTTTCATGCTACACCGGGCTGAAGCGAGACTTTGAACTCTATTTATAAGATAATTGAGCTGAATATAGGAGTATCGAGCGCTGTCCGTGTTTTCGTGAAATTTGAGTTTTATAATCATTAAAATAAAGCTCAAAGTCCCAGCGTCAATGTGCTCGGCTTGGACTCGCCACGGACTAGCATGAACCATCCTTATCTTGTTGAAACTTTGTTATCATTCAAGGGTTTTTAATACTAAAAATATGCTCACAAATGTAGCGTTTTTAAAATGTTTAAATTCAAAACTGTTGTTGAAACATTTTTATAAATATCTCTACTAACTTGTTATTCGATGTTGTATATATTCGCGAAATTAAAAAAAAATAGAATATTATTATATTATATACCTTCAAACAAGGTTTATGAGGTCTGATGGTTATTACATTTTCCACTACACTTTATACACACTATTTTATGAAAATAATCAAGCTTATATTTTTCTCGAACACTAAAATAAGAATATATTTTACTAATTAGTCGATTCAATCCGTTATATATAAGAAAAATGTTATAATAATATTAATATGTAAATATGTTGAAATATTTATTAGATTTAATAATCTGTAGTCTATAAAGTTTGTCTTAATCGTTGCGAACCTAATTAACTTTATACTGTTACCGAAAAAAAATGTATTTACTGAATGCGTTACAAAATACTGTGACCTTATCAAGGTATAAAAGTTTTAATCTGGTTTAACGTACAAAAATATCAATGAATTAAAAAAAATACAATAAATAATAATAAATATTTCCAACTTATTCGAGAAAGTGTGGCAAATGCAAGGTTTAGCATGGATTGTGATATAAAAGTGAGAAAAAGAAATTTAAAGGAAAGTGTGTATTTTACAGTATATTTATTTTACAAAACTTCTCTTAGGCTATTCGAAAAAAAACTTCTAGTGCTGTTTATACTAAAATCTAGACCAATCACAAAACAAGTGAGTATATAAATTTTGCTAATAAATTAGCAGCCGTTATAAAATGATCACCATATAGCATTTACTCATTACTAAAGAGTACTTTAAAAAAACACTTGTCGGCTCTTCCGTGAAAAAAATGGTTATTAACGGTGCTCATGTTAAGAGGGTACATCGCATTTACTCAAGTTGGTCAAATAAATAGTAAATATTTTGACTAAATGATGAATATTTTAATTAAATAGTAAATATTTTGACTAAATAATGAATATTTTAACTAAATAGTAAATATTTTGACTAAATAGTGAATATTTTGACTAAATGTTGAATATTTCGTAGGTCTGTTACGCAATAGGTTTTTGTAGTTCGGATATGTATTTAACATACATTTTGGTGCAGTGTGATTGAATTAGACGGTCATCATCTTAGACACAATAAAAAGGACCGAGGTCTGCGGTGAGCGTGCTAAGTGAACTGGGGTATTATGTTCTGATGTTACTATGTCAAAGAAGAGAAGTAGAAGCATGATTTGAATGAATGAAATACCCACATCTACACATTTAATGGTTTTAGCTCTATTGAATACTTTCTTAGCGAAAAAAAACGTAAGACTATGTACCTATAACTATTTTTCGTGCATTTACTGTAATAATTTTTACTGTTTAGTCTTTAGGTGAGGTGATATGAAATATAAACTATTTTCTTGTTTAGGATCTTTTCAAGATGTGTATATAGTTAATATCGATGTTGATGTTTGAATAATAATTGTAAAATATCTCTAAACACTGAATTAATTATCTGGAATTCAGTTTAAGTCTCCAAAATATTGCAATACACTCTGGCATGAATATAATTCTGTAATAAGTAATAACAAAACTTTCATGGCAATTTTATGACTTAGCTGTTAAATGAATTTGATGTTGAAACTAGACTATGAACCTATTTTATTTGTAGATCGATTCAAAAACGATCGCACTGACAACTCATCATGACAATAAATAAATATTCTATTTTTCTGAATGCATTATAAAACGTGTTAAGTAATATAAATCTTATTGTATTTCCATTGTCATTCGATAAAACTACACATTCCACAATGGTCGAAATGATGCATTTATTTAATTGTTCCTTGAATTTTTAAGTATTTTATTCTTAAGCTTAATTCAATCATGTTTAACTAAATGTACTGTAGAAATATATTTTCAATTTTGTTTTTTATCACCAATATTTAGATAAATCATTTACACGAAGAAAAAATATATATTTAATGTTCCAGTAGATTGCAAAGCTTATCAAATAGCCAGTTTAGAACTAGCACGTTCGTGCCTTCTGAACCTTACACATTTTCTTAAGACAGCTTAAATCATATATATCTTAGGTCTATTTTCGTTTAGCATTTTGCAGCATTTTGTCTTTACGGGTTATTTTTAAGTAAACTCGTGCGTCCGTTATTGTGGACAGATATATCATGTATTTTTTTCTAGTGACTGTTTTCATCATGACTTCGTCTCATTCATTACCTTAATACGACTGTAGTGTCTTCTTTAGAGGATCTGTTAGGAGGCGATTTAACAATATTAACAAGATATCAGTAGTTTAAAAAACCTCTGACACTAAACATGATCTGTATAACCTTTTTCACTTTCAAAACTTTCGTGAGTTGTACTATACATTTTGAAAAAAACGTCAGTGTGAACCGTGAACGCTCGCGTTTTTGATCTGCGGTACTCACGTACCGCGGATCAAACTCACCCTGATGAAGAATCTCTAGATGAATCGAAACAGTGTCGGTGCCTCCATCGACTAAACTATACGTGAAAAAAAATCCCGTGTTTCTCATAATGTATGTATAACCTATTCATTGAAACCATTCCAAGTATCCCACCTGAATTCTGGAAGGTAACTTTGCTATGTTTGAAAGGACCTGTGTATCCTGCAGATTCCAAGTTATGCTGCAGAATCAGGCCAAAGTTTTTGCTATGTAATTAAAGCAACATGACACCAAATTTCGATCCGACCTGTAGAAGTTTCTCAGATCCCTTGATCAACTAAAAGAGCTGTAGATCTTCAATTGGCTGAACAGATTTTCTTGAATCATAGTTAAAAACACTCTTGATTAAATCACCTTTTAAACAAAAAACACACATACACATACATACACTCATAAACATACACTGATACACACAATCACACGTACACACACACAAACACATGTATATACAAACTTATAACATTCCTCTGTTTTACTTCGGGGCCATCTATAATCGCTAAAAGTACCGCTGTCTCAGGTTGTCAGTAAAAAATCCAAACGTTTGACATTAACCAGTAACATTTATTAACAGTTCTTTTAAATTATTTAGTTTTTTATTTATTTATTTTTTATTATTTAGTTTCATGTTATTTGATGTTTAGTAATTTTAACGGAATTTTAATCAATTTGGTTTTTGATTTTGAAGTGTAAGCAATTAAATTATAAGTGTATTTATGATTTTTATGTTCCTTTGCGATTTGTAAACGGATTTGTAAATTCTAAACGGCCATACCGCGATGACGTTTAGAACGGACAAATGACGCTCGACATGTCTTTGTGATGATATCATAAATAAAAACACTCGACGTTGGCAAAATTGTCCTCAAGATAGATGCCATTTTAGGAAGAATAAGATTCTTTATTAAGTAACATAACATTTCTAAATTAATTATTTTTCTCGTGCTATTGCGTGTTTTATTCATAAATATTAACCTCATAGCACAAGTATGGACAATTGATTTATAAGTGTATAATATTGCAATGTGATTTGAATGACGAAAAATCCCGAGAAAGTTTTAGACAGCCATTCCACGATGACGCTTAGAATAGACAATTGACGATCGACTAAGACTATAACCAAACAATCACTTGACACTGGCAAAATTTACTACAAGACAGATGCTATTGTAGAAAGAAAAGAAAGAAAAGTTACAAAAAAATAATAATTAACACATTTTTTATACACTTGTGCTGGTAAACGTACATACGGGCCCTCTTGATGGCAAGTGGTTGCCGTAGCTTACAGACAATAAGACATGATACATGCTTTCAGACGCACGGAATTACATGATACATGCTTTCAGACGCACGGAATTACATGATACATGATTTCAGACGCACGGAATTACATGATACATGATTTCAGACGCACGGGATTACATTTTAACTGTATTTAACCTCTTCCAATATAAACCTTCCTATTATAATGTTAGTGAGAATTTCTGTACTGTATAGTAAGTTGTAGCAATACTTATGTTTAAGCTTTAATTGATGTATTTAATTTTTCCCTCCAATTTATATATAATGGGTCTATTTTATGATCACATATTAACTAATGTGGCATTAGCATGACAAGGACAGACCATACATTAACGCTGCGTTAGATAATAATGTGGTTATGAGATACGAGGGTTTGTCGACGACAATACAACAAGTATTGCTCAAAACTATGCTCATTTATTCCTTATATTTGATAGCTTCAATGTTTATAAATTGATTTCACTATTCTAATGATTGTATGATTGTTTAACTTGATCTGTGAGCGGGTACTACCTGCCTTGTATTTAGAATAGAATGATGAATAAAATTTACTTAGTATCAATATATATTTTTTTATTATAACCCTTATTTTGCAAGTTGAAGTAGCAATGGGCAGGCCATACAGCTCGAAGAATTACTATTTTGACAGGGCGACTAATAAGCCACCTCAAAACCTCTGTTTAATTAATAATAATATTAATAGTAATAATGATAATGCCGGACATTTCACACATCTGGCCCTAAAGTAAGCAGAGCTTGTGTTATGGGTACCACATGACTGATATACTACTAACATACTTTTTTTTGTAAATACATACATATTATGCGCTCGCCCCATTTGTTTATAAACTTTAATTCACATGTTTACAGTCTACTTTTGTATGGAGAAGTTTACTGAGTTAGTTTCTTTGATATATTATCTACATTCTGAACAAAAAATATTGCATCATCTGTGTTCGTTCAATATTTGATTGGCAGTTGCCATAATTACTGATTTTGAAGTGATTTATTACTAAACTCTAACGCGCCAAAATAAGTTTTCACTTCTCTCGGCACTCCCGGAGTGCAACCCGATTTTTTTTTAGATTATTATTAGTAAATTGTGTTTAATTTATTTACTCTTTATCTGATCATTATTATTATTATTACTGTTTTAATTGACTGCTTTTACAATTTGCTATTGCTATAAAATGTGTTTTTTTTCTTGAATATTATTATGTTGAATTAATGTACTTGGTACTGAGCCGTTTTAATTAAAGTAAATAAATAAAACGTATAAAACTGTAAGGGTTACTTGTGAATTACTGAACCTTAAAAACGTGTCTCCACTTGATAATAAAACTTGAACGGTCGATAACACAAGGCGCACGTAAATCTACAGTTACTCTGTAGGTGGAAAATGGCATCGATTGCGCACGCAGTCACCCGGAAGCATAGATAGCTGAGTGCACTTAGAGCTGTAATACTTCATACCGGACACAATGCCAGATAACAGCTGCTATCATTACGTCCTATACCTACCTATCAATGCTTGTTGGCGATTATTAGATTACCTAACCCTGAGGTTTAATTTACAGCGCAAATTTCCCTAGACTGAGGGTGGGTGTCATTATAGAATCACTAGCTTCTATACGCGGCTTCGCACGCGTGGTAACTAGATAAAAAGTCTGTCCTTCCCCAAGATACAATCTAGTCTGATCCAGGTTCAGCCGATTAGCCGTGAAAACGTACCTAACAAACATAGAGACATTTGAATTTATAATAATATAAAGGTAGGTACGAGTTTTTGCATGGTAAGTTGTGACAAGTTTTTATAGCAGAATGCGTGAAGTTATTGCTGGCAGGCTTGATGAAATCACCAAAAAAAAGTTGGCACATGACGTTTGATAAAAAAAAATACTAACTGTTCGTAACCTTGTATTAAAAAAAAACTTTTTCTTGTTTTGCTCAATGAGAAATTAGTTACAATTGTGTAAGCATTTCGATTTATTAAAAAGTAATGTCCGCCATCTTGAATTATTAGAATAATGCTATTTACTTGTTTGTCTCAATAAAAACGTTAAAATTGATACCCATATCGATTCATTGGAGAAAATAAATGTTCGCTATTTTAGATTTTAAAATGAATACCATTTTCTTATTTTAAAACCACGAAAATCTTTTAAATTGCTCCTTATATCGTTCCATTAAAAAAACTCAGTGTCCGCTATCTTGGATTTTAATACACACTCATGGACTTATTTAGAGGAACGCTTCATCAATCAAAGAAAAATACTAAAATATGTACTAAAATTTCTTAGTACAAACTGGCCACATATACATCAGTATTTAATTTGAAAAAAGAATTACCTTAATAGTATTTTGCTTCTGACTTTCATTTGTTTTTTCGTTTATTTGTTATTTTCACTAGTCTATTGGAATTTTTTGCTGACGTAGGTATGCGTATTAATTTCATAAAATCTGTCTTTTTTCAAGTTTTTTTTACAAACACGTATCGCAATAGTGGTCCTTACACATCAATTAATACCTGAAGCCACAATGCCGGATCATAGCGTAGCTCAGGTTTCCAAAGCTGTTACTTCAATTGAAAATGGTCGCAGTTATTAAGAAGTGGCTCAAACATTGCGAGTTTCCAAATCCGTCATCTTTCGAATTGTTAAACGTTACCGGCAGACTGGAGAGTGCACGAGACTTGCAGGGCAAGGTCGCAACAAAGTCACATCAGCGAGAGACGATTGATATATGGCGAGCAGTATTCTGAGAAATCGCACTTTGACTTCTTCTGAAGTCAGATCTACGCTCCAGGACGTTACAGGTGACAATTAGCACTAAAACCATAAGAAGACTTAAACAAGCTGGAATATAGCCTGACTGCGGCTCGATACGTAAATAATATCTTAGAACCGATTGTCACGCCTGTTGCCCCATACATCGGAGAAAATATTCAATTAATGCAGGACAATGCGTGGCCCCACACAGCAGCGATAGTTTCGGCGTATCTTCGAGAGAACGAAATTTACGCTTTACCGTGGCCAGCACGCCCGCCAGACTTAAATCCCATCGAACATGTTTGGGATAAGCTCGGCAAACAAGTAAAACAGCGGGATCCAACACCAACAAACATAGGGAGATCTGAAAAGTGTACTGAAAAAAGAGTGAATTTTTTTATTATCGGATACAAGATTTCATTTTAATTTATCGGATACAAGATTTCATTAATAACTTAATCAAAAGCATGCCAAGACGATTGCAGGCAGTTTTAACAGCTAGAGGGGGTAACACCAAGTACTGAATGTACTCAAACACTCGAAAAATGTTTTCGTAATGTCATAACAAAATCACATTTTCAATGTGATGAATGATTGAAGGAATTCATCAAAATATCATTTTCAACATTTCTGTCTTGTGTTTTTTACTGAAGTAAGTTTTATTTTAATTAAAAATGATCAATAAAGTGCTTAATATAATTTATATAATACATACAAAAAAAACCGATCTGTCTTTATTTTGCTCCGTTCCTCTAATTATGTCCATGAGTGTAGTTGCCGTCTTCCTATTTAAAATCACGATAAACATTAAGATTGATACCCAACACATGGTTTTTCATGGGTGGAGCTTTGTTGGTGCTGGTGCTCGTTGTTGGTTTGCAGTTAGCTGTGCCGACGCTGTTGGTGGTAGGTTGGTCTTCAGGGTCCTCTGCAAATGCCGGTACACTAGTTGCGACGCTGAGTACGCTAAGTAACACTACTGTCTGCCGTCTTGCTCTTATTATTGATGGTGTTTGTGGACGTATGAACATAGTCGCTTGTGATGGCTTATTGTGTTTTTGACAAGGCAAAATTTGGACATTTTCAGATAAAAAAAATTCAGATAGTTTTGCTCCAAAAAGAGTGTCATCTCTTTCTTCGTCTCTTAAGATGTTTAATAATGACTTACCCATGCACGGTGTTATTAACTCAGTGCGTGTCTGGGTATCTTCGTAGTGAAGGTTTATCAAAATTTTACAGCCATTTACATTTACATTTTACAGGAGTTTTATAACTTCCACGTTACGTTTATTGCCCAGCAACAAGGACATAGCTTTTGATATGGCAGTGATTCCAAGGCCCAATTGATCTTGTTTAGCCTTTATTCTTTTATCTCTAGACAGAACTTCCTCGCAAACAGCTGCAACAATTTCGGGGTTAATGTTTGGGGCGCTTAAAAGCCTACAGTTGTCTGGTGCCTTATATTCTTTTAAGATTTGTTCTTTAACATCTTCCGTTAATCCTTTACGCAGTACGGGAAGCCAGCGCTTAACAATTTCGATGTGAATATTTTGGCCATAGACTGGAGTGCCTTCAGCTGGGTCTCCCAATGCAAGACGCATTTCAAAGTCTAATTCTGATACCATATCAGCCACTTCAGGACTTGCTTCGAAGGACGACAGATTGTTTGTGGGTAATGGGTCAGGCAAGGTTCGACTAACCAACGGCTTATTTTGTGTAATCGCTTGATCATGATCAACCAGGATAGGCTTTGTGTCTATCAATTCGTTATTTCTAAGGATTTGGGTTTCTGAAAAACACAACATTCGTTGCACAACAAAGAAAAGTATTACCTACTAAGTAATTGGCGACGTCGTATTTGATAAAATTGGTCTTATATGTATACCTTCATTTTCTGGATCTGATTCAGAAGAAATACTAATATGACGACGCCCAAGACGCTGACTTTTTAAATTTTTAGGATGCAGGTCGGCCAATCGGTGTTCGTTTTTCCTTTTCGGCATTTTTCACTGAAGGCATCAAAACATCGAAACTTGGGTGAATTTATAACTACTTGTTTCTACTAAATACTTTCGTATGAGTCAGCTGCCAACTCTTTGTTATTTGATTTAATACCAATCCAAAGGCTTCCGTCGTGGACAACTTTTGAAATGCCGTTCCGGCTATTCAAAAGTTGTCCTTAGCGTGCCCTCCGAAGCAAGAAGCGCTCAGATAAAAAATCCACCGCAGTTATGAGTAATTTAAATTCAAGGATTGACTCGCAGAAAACTAGCTGTAGGTATGATTTTCACGCAATTTTAACAATTGACTTTATCGTAAACGAACGAACAGATTTTCATATGGGTTTCACCAATGGAGTAATCGTGAGGAAGGTTTGGGTTTAAGTAGGTATTCACACGTGCGAATCCGGGGCGGGTTGTTAGTAATATTATAATAGTACTACCTACTTAGGTAACGAGATGGTACTCATGGACTTTGTTTTTTTAATATGCAGTGTACATACCTTAGGGTTCCTACCTGTTTTGGTAGTAAAATTTTAATAATTTGATAAATTTATTTACATGACACGTGCACTTATTACCAATGAATAATAACACTCATATGCAATATCTAATCTACCTACTCCTTAGGTACCTCGTACCTACACGTAATACCGATTATTAATAGCGAGCTGGATTACGAGTTTTTGACAGTTCGTCAATCGCGGTGAGACACAACGATCGATTATTCGTTTTTAATAGTTCCTCAATCTAGGTGAGACCCCACGATCGATTGAGGTGTCTGAGGTGAAACCCCCATAAGCGCCTCTAGCAACTAGGTACCTACATAAGACAAAAGGTATTATTAAAATGAAATATTTTATTAAGTTAGCGCGCGCTGCTTCAAATGAGCCCAAACTATTAAACCAACTATTATCCACTACGAATTTCCACGAATCCTAACTCCATCGTCGAGTCAGCTCGTTGTTACCCTAATATAACAATATTATTCATGATAGGAATTCCTACCGAGCTTCATCTTAATCGGTCTGTAGCTTGAGGAGTTTCGTTGCATAGCACATTGACTCCATCATCAGACGAGATCGCTGTCACATACTGACATACCAACCTACACACATCAAAAAAGTCTAAGCAACACATTTCGTTTTAAACTTTCATGGAATATCAAAGCTTCTTTGAATTTTCCGTTTTATTTCTTTTTCAACGAAAAAAATACAAATTAGTTACAAGTTAGAGTTTAATATACAATTACAAAATAGAAATATTATTTAATATAAAAACAAGAAAAAATAATTTAAAACATATATATAAAATTAAAAATATTCAAAATTTATACCTATACTTAGACTTTTTTGATGTGTGTACTTTGTACAATGTTTTATTATAGAAAATACTTTAGATCAAACGTATGAAGTCAACGAAACTCAGTGAATGGGAGCTCAAGTTAAAATGGGTTTGTTCTTACGTTGTCTTAATATTTTAAAATCCTAGAATAAATATTAAAATCGTTTTGGAAACAAACAAAGCACTCTCTTAATGACACCGCACTTCAAACATTTGTATAACTTTTGTCCAATTAGTTGAATGTGTTACCTGCACATTCCAGTCTGGCGACTTGTCGAATTTTAAAAAGCAAAAAATTTATAAATTTCAAGAAACATACATAACAAACTATCATGCATATTTTTCGAGTACCTACTATATAGTTAGGAGTAACTGAACATTTATAAATTTATGTAAAAAGTGTAATTCAGTTAGTTTTTTTGTTGTTATTGGAACATTTGTTATTGTATTAGTTTTTTTTATTTTAACTATATTAATTAAGTAACTACTTACCTTATTTTAGTTTAATATAAGTGCCTTTCTGTAACTTTATATAATGGATATAGAAGAGCGGGGTTTTCTAACACAAGTATTTTATACTTAAAAGAAAACCTCAACCTTATTTTTATTGTAATATTTTGACTACAGAAAATAAACATTTTTCATATTTTTTTTTTTTTTTTTTTTTTTTATATATAGATCGAATCAACGGTTCGAAAGTTATCGTTGAGTAAATTTATAAATATATAAATAATATACAAAGCCAAATCGCCTAAGTTGCCATTAAGGTCTCCGCTCTCTTCGCTCGCTCGATCAATAAGTAGGACGATCCTTGATCAAGTTTGTATAGGTTATAGGTTGAGGATATAATCGACCTTGAGTCAGCCGGACAGCGTAAAAATTTGTTGTCATTAAAAACTTATGGGAAGAAGTACCTAACCTATGTACTTAGTCTTTTCATTTCTTTTATTTATTTCTAACAAGTGTGGCCTTTTGTGCACTTGGACTTTTTAGGTTCTACGACATGCTTGAATGCATACATTCCTTACTATGGTTTCCTGCACCGTTTGAGAGATACTCGTACAGAGCACATGCATTTTTCGATCAGCATTATCCATTGGTGTACGACTGGATTAAAATCCACTATATTAGGATCAGAGGCTACCACTACCGCTAGACCACCGGTGCTCATGGTAATATGAACGAGAGCAGATGTAGTAACATGTAACATAATAAGATGGTATCAATAAAAGTAAATACTATGGTAGGTATTCTCAGATGTTCTGTCCATGCCACATTGAAGAAATGTTTTCCTAAATTTCAGCACAAATATTTTTATTTTGAGAAAAGGCTTGTTGACTTTGACAGAGGATTTCATTAAAAACTTTTGTAGCGAAAAGGGTGACGAGTAATTTCTCGTTGAGATTTTTCCTTTATAACTGTTAGGACCCCAAAAATATATTTCTACTGAGACCAATTCCTGACAATGAGGGAAGATGTGTCCTGTTTTACTTGTGGACTTGTTTGGATAGGTCCATCGACCACAACGGAAATCTTTTGGCGTCAGTCAGTTTCGGTTCACTGACTATCCTACCCTTACTGACGGCTCCAAAACAGGGACCAGAAATGGACCTTTGTTTCCGACATCAGAGCCGAGTGACGGCATGAAGTTTCAGTACCAGGCTTTATGCCATAAAGTATCAAACATCACCGGCTATCTTATTGAATGTCATAGATTATAATCTATGTCATTAATACTTAGCCGGCAGTCAAAGCACTTGGATAGCGTCCTATCTAAGGGCATTCATAAGCTCTCTCCAATTGTATTGATACTGAATTGGTACTACCAGCATTTTTAAGCTGAAATACACTGGGTCTTACTTTCATGTAAGACCCAGTGCATGTTGGCTTTACTGCATGTTGGCTTTCTTCCGTTACTGAAATTTTCACTATAAACTGAATATTTACCATGATTTATAAGTTTTATTCCCAATATTACGGCACGGTAGCGTGCATCAGTTTAACTCTGACCATGGGATTTATAAACTGATATTATAACTAGTGAAAATTATGTGAAGAACCATGTTAGTTTTAAAAGTTGTCATAAGTCACGTGATTTGATGAGCCTGAGAAAACTAAGAATGAGGTATTTGTCTAAAACCTAAGGTTGTTTGCATTTAATCTCGTAAAATATATAAAATCCTGTAACCTACCTGCTATCAAGAAGCATGCTCTATCTCCCCTCTCTTTTATAATCTAACGCCTGTAATTTTATTCTCTCACGGAAAGCATTTTCATTCATGAATATGAATTGCTTTGTTTAAAAGGATCTATTTTTTTATTAAGACGCGACCCCTTTGCGACCTGGATTGTGTGCAATATTCTTTATTATAATCGGTAGTAGGTATTTCTATTGTCTTACTTGTTTTGACAAAACTCCATTGAAGCGCGCTCTCGTTATGTAGCTGACATGCCGTTCCTACCTGTTCTTGACGATGGAGGCCTTTGAGGGTTCATTTTCAGTATCCTCATCATCAAAAACTACTGTATCAAAACTTACTAAGGTAGGCGATCGCCAAGGATCGCCAATATAATGAAATATGTAGATACATCTAATGTCAGTACCTACTAACTATACAACGTTGCGCAAATGTAGACACTTTTTGTTGCCGACACGGCACACGCACACAGGGAACCGTAGTTGCTGTGTCCTGTGGTGGTGATCGGACACAGTCGCCCGTTGCTACTACTGGCTACTGGTACAATTCGTTGCTTGTTTTCCATCAGTCTCACGATGGACGTCGATGAAGAAACTCAGTACAATTGTAAGGAAATTTGTTAATGTTGCTTGTGTCTTCAACTGACGACTTTTATTTTCCAGTTACCGACACCGAACACTTTTCGATTGTCAATGAGTAAGTATTAAGTGGAAGCAACTGGACACAAAAAATGTTGACGTATTCGCAGGGAGTGGATGGTTCTATAGAAATCAAATATTCATCGGTAACTTGTATCTGACACAAGACAAAAAAGTGTCCACGTTTGCGCCCTGCCTACATTTGCTTTGGTTTCTGTATTCGCTATCTAATGTGGCATGCACAATAGAATGTCAACTTTGCTACGGGTTTGAAGTATTTCTACTCTGTGGTAAAGAAGAGAACTTTTTACTATGTAATTCTGTTACTTCTGTGATATTAGTAGAGCACTCCTAAAACAACATGCTCCGAAAAATCACATAAAAAAACAACACTTTACAATGTTTAATAACCGAAACGCATCACGTATATACAATTCGTCTTTCTGTTCAGTTTCCCTAAAAAGCTCGGGGCAATAAAACAAACATTTGTGAGTTCGGAAGTTTGTACGTGCCGAACCATGAATCAGTGCAATTTTGTGCCGGAAACCTTGATGCTCTACATTTTAGTGTAAAACCAGCCACTTTTCGACTTCACAGTGAGCAATATGAGTGTGTCAATTAAAAAGATTACTAATGAACAAGAACATTAATTTATTATGGATACAGATTTTGTTAGTAGATAATTTCTAAAATTTACCTAAATGCTATTAGATTCACATTGGATATTACGACCGTTGCGATCATTCCCACAAGTCTCATATCCAGATCCATTGATGAAACAAATAAGACTTAAAAGTCTCATTTGTTCCATTGGCCGCCATTACTGGAACAAATGAGGCTAAAAGTCTCATTTGTGTCATTACCAAATTAAGTGCACTTGCTTGTATAGGAACCTGTACTAGGTACGCAGAACCGTTAAGAGCTTGGATTTACCTAATTTACTTATTAGATGTTTGTTTTTATCATCATCATTGTTTTTATTAGTTCAATATAAAGGCAGTGAATGGTACAAATGAAACTTTAGCAGTCTCATTTGTTCCATTAATGATAGCGGACCATTTTCAGTACCATTGATGGAACAAATGAGTTCGGAATATGGGTTGGGCTTGTGGGAATGATCAAATACTTGCAAGGTTAGATAATTTATAGATAACCTTAGCTTGCAGAGAGTGCAACGTTAAGAAATGTCAAAACGTTAGCAAACCATCCCAATAAACAGGCAAATTTTTTGAAAGTTATATCTACTTAGGTGAAAGCTCGTACTATAGAACTTTAAGACTTTTAATAATACGGTAATACGCGATAATTACCCATTTACTACTATTACAATATGATTGCCGATCGCCAAAGTGTAAAATAATATAAAACGATTAAGTGCATAAGTCGCGCTTGAAAGGGTTATCTACTATTAAAGCACCGAAAATTACTCTAAAATAGTCAAATTGTATAAAAGGATAATAATTTACTTTTTATAAGATTAAAATATTCCATACATCGATATACGCCACACGGTCATGTAAGTTTATAATCGCTCACATTTTTTTATGTAATGTAACTATTAGACTGACTGTTTTAAAATGTTTTGAAAATAAAAACAAAACACTTGCTTCTTTTCAAATTTCATGATTCTAAGTTAACGAGATACTTCCCGAATAGGTTTTGATTTACTGGCGATCGTCAACATATGCTGCGTTGACTAGATTTATTCACAGCTCTAAGAGATCCTATTATTTGATATAAGTTTGCGTTTTTGAGAAAAAAAGACGGACAACCAAAGGATTCCTTGTTTTCTTTTGAGCTACGGAACCCTAAAAACTACTGTACAGTAGGTATACTATAAATTGCAATTAGCCAAATAAGCCCAGTTGCACACTAGGTTTGTTTGGTCCCAGTGCAATGGCACAGGGCACATGAATTTGACTGGCACAAAGGTACCCGTACCACTATGGACGCACTTGTAGAAAGAGGTACATTCTACAGGGTTCGCCACCATACCCTCTTCTGTACAGATGGAGTTAGGTGGTGTGGGTCCTGAAATAAAACATACGCATAAATGAAATAAGTTCTTTATTATAAACATTATAATATAAATAAAACACATTAAAAAAATACAATGAATGATGTACATACATTTCTCGAGACAAACTTGAGGTGAGTATTTTTATAAAAATACATAAAAAGTATGTTTTAGTAAACAAAGAAACAGTTTAACTAAATAAGTAAACCTACATAATTATGAGTATACATAAAATATTGTTTCTACGTTCGAGACATCTTGAGAAACATTTAGTAATTTCACAAATGGTTTTGTATAGCTACATTTGTTAAATGAATGATAAACACTAAAACACAAAACATACGAGTAGGCACTGACAACGTTGATGCAAAAGAAGGCAACTCACTTGTAGTAGTGGCTTCACTTGTCGAAGACACTGTTGTTGACTCAGTTGTTGATACAGAAGTAGGAGCACCAGTGGTTGTTGTTGTAGAACTAGTTGTTGAAGATGTCGACTGTGTTGTAGAAACTGTTGATGTTGAAACAGTAGTGGAAGTACTCGGAACATTAGGAGCCCCACCAACTAGAGAATTATTGATAGCTCTAAGCAAAGGAAAGTCAACTCCACACAGGCCACGGAAATCGTCAGTTTCAATACTCCACATCATGATGTTGTTGACGCCCAAGCTCAGAGCGTACTCGACCTTCGATGCGATGGAGTCTTCGTTGTCGAAGGATACCCAGTTGCGGCCGTTGTGAGCGTAGGGGACCTTTGCAAGGTCATCGTATTCCACAGTCCACGTTTCAGTTTGTCGCAGGTGGCAAAACTGAGAATTGAGGAGCAAATTGAGCACTTTATAAGTTTGATGTTTGCAAGTTCAATTTTTTTTTATATGGCATCAGTGGGCACTAGCACTAACGTGCTTTCTGGTTACTGTTAGAGGCCACAGGCTTTTGAATCTATTCTAGATTGAGCATCAGGAGAAGCATTTTAACTCAGAACTCTTTAGTGACTGGTACAGTAGTTAGATAGTTACTCTCAACCTATGGTACATCACTTTAAATACCCTTTAGAAAACCATAGGTAAACCATAGGTTTTACCTATTACGCTTCTGACAATAACTTCACAGGAAATTATATTTAAGTTACGAAGTAATATTACGACGACGTTGAGTTACTTACAATTCCCCGCGAAGCTCCGACAAAAGCTGTGATAAAATATACACAAATGTTGACAAAATGTAAGAAACCATGCCATCAGATTCGTTTCAGAATTTAATTTATGACATCTGCGGAGCTCTCAACTCTAGACGAAGTTTCCGAGAAGTTTGGTGTCAGTTGCTCTTGTGAAGTATAAGTTAAACTTAAATGTACCTAGCTGTGTGCCATTTGAACTTTTGTCTTTGCTCAATAACAGTGGATTTTCGTGTAGAATTGAGTTACACGGAACAAGGAATTCTGTGTGTGGGGGTTTTTAATAAGGCATTTCTGACTTTGCATAACAATATGGCATAACAACATTATTATCATCATCGTCTTTGATGTTAGCGGAGTTTTGGATTTAATTTACTTTTAGATACAAAGAGGTTCTTTCAACATCGTAGATCACAGCAGAGTAAAAGGGAAATTTTAACATGCAAAGAAAATCAGTGTACCTAATATCACACCCGCTTTTGAAATTCCACTCGAATGGCTACAATCTAAAGAGTTTCATGACTGTCAGTCATAATTATCATTCTATATTGACAACCTTTATTTTGTGTTTGTTTTGTGTCGTGAAACAAATAATTTTTCAATATCGCGAGGCGAGCTAAAATCTTACCTCATTATACCCAACGAATCCATTAGTTAACGTGTAAATTCCAGCTAACCCAGGACCCGAAGCTGGAGCTCTGACTGAAGTGGAGCTAGGGTTCGAAAGCGTAAACGTTCTACCATACAACGGAACTCCTAGTGCCAATTTTTCTACTGGTGCTCCTAGGACAAGACATGTTTGCTATTAGGTTTAAGTTTTCAAAAGAGATAGAGGGATAGAGTAAGTCACTAGTATTAGTTATAGCAGCTGGAGAATTTCTTATTCTAGTTTATTTATTGCTGTTTTTTGTTGCAGTTTGTCGACCGATTTCACCATCAGCTTTTTACTTCGGCCTGCTGGCTGAAGTCTGCTGGCTGGAATGTCGAAGGTTGCCCCCTAAATCATGCAACAAAGTGCCACTTAGCCATATTCCAATGACGATTGTTTCGTATCCAAACCTAGAAAAAACCTAAAGTAGACCGTACCTTGGTTGATCCAGTACTGGAGTGCGACATCGACAGTAAACAAGTCGGCTGCGTTACCAACGTCGCCGATCCCCATATGTAGCGGTGCATTGTGACCTGTCACGGGATCCCAGGAGCCGTACATGTCGTATGTCATTATGTTTATCATATCCAGGTGTCTGTAAGATTCAAAGTTTGATTAAAGAAGACTGTGCGTCGCAAAAGTATGAGTACAGGTGATTGGCGAAGAATGCATTCGCAGTGAGTGCTTCCATGGAGTTGATGGAACGTTTTACTCACATACATTACGATTTGTATTCCTATTGGGGTACAGAATTAAGTACTAGGAAAACATTACCCGGTCATATTATATGTGATTTTCTAGGTAATTATAATGTTGAGTTGTCTGACAGTCAAAGCAGTAAACTGGGAATAAAGATTGTCTTATTTTCAGGTGAGAAGAAAAGAAATGAAGATCCAGGCAAGCGAAAAAGAGACAGCTACTAACAGTGTCAGTGGCCAGCTCTGGTAATGCCAAAAACCTCCGCTGACGGTTGATATAGTGTAATAATAAAAAAAAAGGCTTCTTACTTTGAAATCTCTGGTATATCATATGACAATGAAGCCATTTGCCCCACAGATGAAACTGCTGAACTCAAGAACCATCCGTGTCTATCAAACTCTTCCCTTAACTCCTTCACCAATAGTGAGAAGTTTTCGACATCAGCGATTCCGTGGACCGTATCTCTACGGTTAGGGTACTCCCAGTCCAGGTCAAGGCCGTCGAATCCGTGGGTCCTGAGCATGGTTACCGCACTTTGAATGAAGACTCTTCGGGTTTCAGCGGTGGATGCCATCTGAATAGTTAAAAAATATCACATCAAATAGACTTGGTTTAACGGTTTAATGGTCAGAATTCCTAGGAGTAATCCGCGTTTCGGTGGAAATGGCTCATTCAGCCGTCGTCGCACCCGTGGGTTCTAATGATGACTAGTTATTATTGGTGATGTTGTAATCGACTGCTGGATTTATTTGGTGTATAGATGTGCTTTTTGTTGGGCTACTAAACTATTTCCCCTACGTCCAATATGGTCCACTAAAAAACTATTTGAAAAGAGTTTTAAGAAAAAAAAACTTACGACAGAATATTTGGCCGAACCCTCGTTATATCCACCAACTGCTAAAATAGTTTTCAAGTTTGGATTTCTTTGTTTTAGTGCTGTAAAGGCTCCATAGTTATCTGAAACAAAAAGAGTATGCATTTTTTTTGCCACAAACCTATAGGCGCCTTAAGTACATAGTGCCTACCAGGTACTTATAGCATTTTACAAAATTTTCTAAAACCTCCTGTTAAGTTTTTGGTTTAAGAGGCCTATAACAAGCATGGTTTTTAATTAAATGACCATCTTTGATGTTTGACGTTTTTGTTTCTTGGCGTTCTTCTACTATTATTCGATAATTTTGACTTATTTTTTGGTAGAGAATAGTACATTGTTATCTGTATAGTACATAGCGGCCTTGTTTTTCGCAATTTCTTATCTATTTATGTCTTAGAACAACTCACTTCTCCCCCATTCATCAGGCAGATCCAGATATGGATCTAGGGCCACGATGGCTCCTCTTTCCAAGCCAGCAAAGGCGTAGATCAGATGCGTGCACAGATCCGTGTTAATATCGGACACGTCAAACTTTCCATTAGAGGACCTATACGTCGCCCAGGAACTGTAGTAACATATTACATTTTCTGAAAAGAGTAAATAATGTAATAAACAAATGTTATGGGGTCTGTTTTAGTAACGACCAGCAATCGTTATCCCCTCGCACGGATCGGATGCATTCACTCGGGATGCATTAATGCAAACTTCGTAATAGAGATCTTCTCTATTTTTTTATGCAAGAATCATTCCATATTACTCTCTGATAATGTAGTTATTTCTATAAATGAAAGAATTTTGAAAATAATTTTATTAGTTTTTATTGTTATCCATTACAAATCTTTCTCTTCATAATATTACTTAAGAAAATGTTTTAAACGAATTGTAATACAGGTAAGGAACTTCAATCATAATAGTCTATTTAACAATCCGTTCTTCCTATCGTGTAACAAATTATTTCGAACCTGTGACGTGACATTATTAAAGTGCGCCCCACCTCAGAGGTTCCTTATCCTTGTGTACGTTCCTAATATATTATTTATTCTTCTTACAAAATTTCATCAAGATCCAGTCAGACGTTTAGTTTTGCAAGGTAACATACAGACCGACGACTAAACAGACATACAGAGACTTACAAATTAATAATATAAGGCTTAAAACTTACTTTCAACAGCCACACACCCAGTGATCACAGTCACTAAACACACCCAAAACTTGAGTTCAAACATGTTCGGCCAAACTCACTTTTCCATCAAGCCTCATTTGTTTTTCTCTAGATATTTATAAAGCACTCACCTTTATCTTTTAAACCGATTAGATTGTTCGATAATAAATTAGTTGAACTTGATATTGCTTTCAAAAAGCAAATGAATTGAATCACCAGCGTCATACTCTTCATTGCGTCGTTTGTGGCATTAGAAGTTTCTTGATCACTTAGAAGTGTGTTGATAACGGCGACATGTGACATTTGTGATCGACAATAAAATACCCTGAATAACGTGCCTTCTTTTAAAACAGCTTACTTCTTTTACCTTTCAGCTAACCCTTATATGTGACAGGATGGTGACGTGTTAAATAAATAAGATCATTGTAACCATTACGGGAAGAAAATCTGATAGATAAGTCATTATTTTAATTCTATCTCTGAATCTTATCAAAACCAATTGAACATCAAATAAGAATTCCGTAATCTTATAATTAATTCGAGTGCCTTGATAAAATCAAAATACATGATTCCAATAACTGATAATGCTTTATAACAATACGATACAATCTGATATTTTTTATTAAACTAGCTGTATCCCGCGACTTCGTACGCGTATGCTTAGAACCTTTATTCTTATTTTTGTAAGGAATACATTCTGTGCATCTAAAGAACGAAAAGAAATGATCATCTAATGAATGAATGCATCTAAAGAATATCTCATATGTTTAATCTCCTATTTTAAATCCCTTTGGGGATGATTTTGCAAAAACGTTGAAACACGTATTTCTTTATTTCTTACCAAAAGCCTAAATATACATTTTCAGATTAAACTTAAGAAAATATGAGTTGCCCAAACAAACTTTCATGCCCTATTTTACCCCTTCAAGATTGTTTTTTACATCTTCTTACCAAATTTCATCAAGATCCGTTCAGCCGTTTAGCCGTGAAAACGTAACAAACAGACAGGCAGAGACACATTCGCATTTATAATATTAGTATGGATACATGTAGCTTCGATCACTTTAAAATACATTTTATTAAGTAAATATAAACGGTATTCTCTTGCACCTTGAAGAGATGAATTTCAGGAAAATCATTTTCAGTGCGCTTAAAGTAAGCTTTATGCGTGTTAAGATATCGGGTAAATATCAATAGGTCTAGTACGCCATAGCGAATTCATCGTTACTGTTTAAACCGCGCTATTTTGAAGTAGATTCTGTAGTATGCAATTATCAACGTGATTCTTACGCTAGTGCGTGCAACTACGTCTGATTCCATGTTCCACAGAATAGCGCAAAACAATTCGCCGCAAAATTAGAGGTCCGCGCTAGTTCTCATGGTAGTTAGATGACATTGAAGTCAAAGAGTCAGTCACCTAGCGATTGTATACATTTACCTAGATTTTGATAAAGATAACAACCACAATTGCGACACTGTTTACTTTGTTTGTTATACCCGGAAATTTAATTGGCACACGTTTTTTGCTAATCAATTAATAAAGGGTCGTTTACACAGAGGGAGTTTTTCAACTTGAAAATGCAACCCTGATATGTTATAGGTGTGAAATAGAGTTTTTTTCGAAGACACTTTGAAAATTGTAATCATTGTAAACGAACATACGATAAAGTATCACAAATGCAATACCGAACAAACGAGGCAGAACACACAGTGAAAAGACAAAATTCCGTTATATCCTGAAAGTCTAAACACAAAAAGTACAAATGGACGCACCTTCTGGGTTCTAAACTTCTGAAGCCGAGCGATATATTTCGAAGCACACTTCGCCAAATAAAAATTCCCAACTACATTTTTAAATTCTCATTATTCGCGAACTTGAAGCCCATTAAGCTTTCAGCGGGCACCGACTCCGAAGTTTATTGTTTACAAGCATTTTGAGCCCGGAATTGATTACGAAAATCCAAACGAGCAGAATCCTTGCGAATGGCGGACGAAAATTGAATTTTTAAACCCATATGCGGGCTTTTATGTTGGGCTATGGTCTAGTTTTATTTGTAAAAACATTGCGGTAATAATTTAGCGGATCCGACGGGCGGACGTTCAAATAAAAGTCGAAAAAATGTCTCACACCACATGCGCTTTTCGGGCCTACCCAGTATGGTACGAGTACGCTGCCCGCCGTATTGCAATGTCGCGCATCGTATATATACCTACGAAAAGCGACGTAGAGATAGGTAGTGCGACGTTCAAATACGTAGTGTGTACGTAGTCTCGTAGTTTTTTCATCGAGGAACGTCCGTGGCTGCTGGGTAAATGGATTTCGTGTGGATTTCAAAAGTTCTTTGTCCGCGTATTGACTTTACAGAATTGGTCGTTTTTCGAAGCGAAGAGCCATCGCTTGTCGGCACTAATTGCTGCACCTGTTCTGTTTGTAATCAAAAGATTGGGATGAATTTTAATTGGTGGTATTATCAGAATTAATGAAGCCTCTCTGTGGCGCAGATATCTAGTTCTTTTCAGCACACTTACCCAGCTCATAAGAACAGTTTCTTCAGAGTTTTTTGGAGTATGTTTTTGTGTATATTGTTTATTATGTTTGTTTCAGTCCTAAGACGTCCAGATTAAGAATAACAATAACTGTTTCTTATTCTTATTTTAGACGACTTCGGTTGCGCAGTGGGTGAGTGTTACTAGCTAAGACGTGCTACACGTACTTTAGGCGTGTGAGTTCGATTATTTGCAGCCTTAAAACTAATCGAAGTTGGTTCACCCATTAAGTTCGTAGAGACTTTAGAAATTTAAACCCTAATTAATACTTCGTAAACAAAGATCCGTCGAGCTACACTTGTTGGTGATATTAAGTTACAATTGTGGCATAGTGCTGTTACATCATCAAAGCAGAAGTAGAAATAAAACATGAACGCTTCCGAGGCTGAAAAATCGTTTGATATTTCAAGCTTGCTGCACCTCAATGTATGCTAACAAACTACGGGCGTACCGTTTGTTTTCGATTACAATATTCGATTTATCACATGACATGGGAATCGCGTTCGAGTTCATTTCAATGACGCAATTATAGTTATGAATGTCGCGTTATTTAGGGTGTAATTACTGTTCCATTAGAATGTGATTAAAAGGAATATAATTTGTTAGTTTGTTGTGAGTTTTCGACCGCATCCTATTAAAGGTCTATCTTTCACATAATATCTAATGTGTTTTAATATCAAATGACATGGACAGAGCATAATTTAACGACACGCTAGCTACTTATGTGTTTATTATTTTTATAATCACGTATTATGTATTGTGTTGTTTAAATTCCTAGAGGAATGGCGTCAACGCTATGACACGTTCAAACGTGTCATGATTGTGATCAATGGTATACATTGGAGGAGGCCGAAAGACAAAGGTCAAAGAACAACCAGATTAATAAACTACAATAACAGGAATGGATATTACCTTCCGGTGTCACAATTTATAACACACTCGTAATTTTTAGTTTTAATAATGTAATATAAAATTGTGCACGTGGTCCCCCTGCTAACTAACAGAAGAGCTAGCAACAGAGAATAAAAACTTGAAATAAACCCGGCTCGGTGACAGTCGTTATGCAACCGAACCGACACCGCATGTACTGACTAGTCTTTCCTGTGGGTCTTGTCGGCAAGGTCGAGAGGTTAGTGTGGGTACCTGGAAGGCCTGCACTATCAAACATAATCCCAGGCACTCTGCCTGGGATTATGTCAGGCGTAGATGTAGATAGAGTCAGGCGTCAGTTCAGTTCAGTCAGTTGATCCATGAACGAAAGTTTTCAATTACAAATAACTGCTATGTAACTTTACTGACACCACCCAAATCATCTTCAACAGATGCACTATGGCCAATGATGTTTAAATCTGCTGGTATCATTATTCTTTGTCAAAGAAAGTCTAGGCCTAGGGCTGACTCTACTTTAACGCCATGGTAGATAGTTATGTGATTATGATATAAAGAGCAGATTCATAATATGATCAGATTATATTACCCAGGGTTTGAATAAACTACCCTTATAACCCTACCACAAAATTTGCCTAAATATGTATAACCGTAACATAAAAATTTGCCTTAATATGCATAACCATAACATAAAAATTTGCCTAAATATGTATAACCATAACAAGTCATAAAAAACACATTGTTTAACACCTCAATCCTTTCTGTGGTTACGTAGTAGGAAGGAAATAATACGATATAATGGAAGTGTGATATTTGAAAGTAGGATAAGTAGGTACAACTGTTGGAATGTATTACCTATCTTTGAAGTAGCGTATTAACAACAGTTTATGTGTTGTTTACAGTTTTACAAGGGAGCCAAAATACTACACACTTATATAAGTACTTATGTAACATTTTTTGTATAGGAGAAATAAATACTTTTTACTATCATCGAGAACTCATAGTAAGGATGCGGCGAACGCTAAAATTGTTTAGGGTCCGCCGATAGCTAACGAGTAGGTATTGGAATTTGTTTGAATTGTGTCCATTTTTTGACGACCCGTAGAATTGGAGGCTCTGCTGAACGGTTAACCAGCAACGAGAATTTTGATTGAGTTTACAAAAAGTGTGAGTAGTATTGCGTTGGCAGCGTTGTTATAAAAAATATTGCAATAAAATAATACAAAAAAAAAATTAAGTGTTGTCGGATCGTGTTTTGGTCAAAAATATTGCATATACACTTTAAAAATAAAAACGAATGCTTGTAACAGACTGTGTGCAGTAAATAACATAATCACTGCACCTGGTTACACTTACGTCTAGAACTTGTATTTTGTTATAAAACATGTAATTCTATTCTACTTCAAACAGGAAGCTAAAAAGTAAAAAAATCCTTTGACTGTCCTTCATCTTCATCATCAGACCCCTAATGACAGTCACAACCCATCTAGGTGTAAAGTTCTTATGAATCAAGCCCAAACACCAGGTAATTGCGGTAAATCGTTGAGGAGTTCCCTCGACTGTCTTTTGGCTCCATCATCAGATCGACTCCAGACCTTCATTAAATAGTAGTGCTTTAAAATACTTAATGAAAAAAATTTACAAACGCACTAGTCGTCACTACGATTTTCGAAGGATCCCCTCGATTTCTCTGGGATGCCATCATCAGATCTTGGTTTCCTTATCATGGTACTACTCTTGGGATATTTCCTTTTCATAAAAATCGGTTCATAAACGACGAAGTTATCCGCAAACACACATAAAAGAAATATATATATATATTATACACGGTCGAATTGAGAAACCTCCTTTTTTTGAAGTCGGTTAAAAATACTGTTAATTGACTCAATAATATTAATCTAACAGATATCATTTATTTTCAAGCCGAATGCGCATGCGAAGATTCGAAAGGTGAGATGGATGTGCGGATTGACAAAAATTGATAAAAGAAGAATGAGTATAACAGAGATAATTCGAAAATAGCAACGGAAAAGTTAAAGAGTGATAGGTTAGCATGTCATGTGGAGGGAAAAAAGTCATGTCACAAGAAGGGTGATGGATTTGAACGCAAAGTAAGAAGGGTTTGAAGGGTAGAGTTAAGCGTAAGAAAATATGGATAGATCTGTGAAAGCTGATATGTGTAAGAAAGGAGTGACTACTGATATGACGAGTAATAGAAATGAAATGAAATGAAATATTATTTATTTGCTTGAACATATGTGATACAAATTAGGTCTTATAATAGTTAGTCTATTGTATGTCCTACCATATTCTTTGGCATGCAAATTTAATCTAGTGTAGTTAACCTAGCTTACTTAATTTTCTTGGGAGATATATTATTAGAATGAATTCATAAATTAGGTAATTATAAACAATGTCATTTCTTATAAATATTTAATAGTTAAAAGGTCAATAAAATGTTTATAAGTTAATAATAATGATACAGTTTAGATGTCCCTATAATTAAAATATTCACTTATTGTATAAAAACGCATGTCTATAAGCCACTTTTTCAATTGAACATAAAATGCCATTTAGGTCTTTAATATTGTCAGGTAGCCTATTATAAATTTTAATACACATATAGTAGGCTTGGCATTGTGTTAATGTAAGTTTATATTTAGGAATGTGCAGTTTGCTGTTGGATATAACCCGTAGTTGCCGATTGCGAAAGTCCTGATTCGTTTTGAATAGTTCAGGATGTTGCTTGACAAACTCTGCTGCTTGTTTAATATACAGACACGAAAGGGGAAAAATTTTGTTTTTTTTAAATAACTATGAAGTGAGTTCCACATACGGATTGAATGCACCTTTTCTGGGCTCTGAAAGCTCTAAAAGCTTGAAGCTTTTGAAGCACTGTTTCCCCATAACAAGAGGCCATATTTTAGAGCTGAACCGACATAACCATGATATGCACTAAGGGATACTTTTATGGATGCTATCTCACGAAGCCTCTTGAACACGTACGCGTAGCTGATGAGCTTAGTACACACCTTATCTATTTGTATTCTCCAATTTATATTTTTATCCAAATATATGCCCAAGAACTTCATAGAGCCTGCTTCTTCAATTTTATTATTATTATATTTAATGTCAAGTTTTATTGGATTACGTCTGAATGAATAAAATTGAATTAATTTTGTCTTATCAATATTCACCTTTAAGTTATTATTACCAAGCCAAGTTATTATGTCAAAAACAGTTTTACAGATGTCATGTTCAAATTGAGATATGTCAGCGCACTTAACTATGATAGTTGTGTCATCGGCAAAGAGAATGGTTTCATGGTGAGTTGCTTCGGCCAAATCATTAATATATTAATATATAGCAAGAAAAGCATTGGTCCGAGAATACTACCTTGGTACACCATAACTGTTTAATTTAAAATCCGATCTATACCTTATATTTCTTGTTTTATTATTTATTCTAGATATTTCTTAGAAGAGAGTGGAAAAGAAGAACCAGCTGTGCTACTCAACGTAGGATAAGAGCAGGAAGATGAAGATGATGAGATATAATTTATTTAGGTGTCAAACATGACACGACACCTGTCATCCGTTCAGATGATTCTTAAAAAAAATACATTTTACTTTATATGTTTTTTACTTAAACCATCCGCTGTATTCCATAACGATCAGCTGAGGATCATCAAAAATGGCTCAGCACCCGCATCTGACTGTAAAATCAGGTGTGGGTACCTGGGAAGGCACAGGCCTTTCACACAGAATCCTAGGCAGAGCGGCGTTAGTGGAGAGGAAACTTCACACACCTCAACTTGCTGGAGTGGATCCATGAACAAAAGTTTTCAATTACAAATAACTGCTCTGTAACTTGACTGACACGACCAAAATCATCTTCAACAGATGAGCTAAGGCTAATAATGTAGTGTCAAAACATTTGTGAGTTGTACTATACAGTTGCTGAACAGTAGTTGTACTGCGAATGGGAACAAGCGAACTACCTACTGATCAAGATCACCCGATGAAGAACAGTGTCAGTGCCTTTGACAAAATAATACGTAAATAAAATCCAGTGTTTCTCGAAATTAACAGATATAATTTACTATAATACATCTTATCCACTGATATCAATAGTAAGAATTTATGTACTGATTTCTGACTTTTTATGATTAGAGTGCTGGGGTGAAATTCTGTGAAAAAAGATGCAAAATGCAATGATTTAAGCTACTCATATTTAACGAACTCTTTCAAGATCATATTAATAGTGCGAAGCCATCATTGAGGCAAACGTAATGGTGTACACCACAAACATTAGTTTATCCAGCACTTCAGCCAGCTCCATCGTGTCTCCATATGTTTTCTCTTTGTCACTCTCCATTTCTTCAATGTCTCTGGACGTAGAGGCTTCTTCGTCGTCGTCTTCTTGACGTAGATAATCTCCATTGATCGAGATCTGAAATAAGCATCAGTCTGATATTTACTGGGAACTCATGCATACTCGATTGGTCATCAAGTTTGTATTTTAACTACAGGCCAATCAATAATAAACAATATCTTTTTGTGACTTTTTGAAAAATAGTCGATTATATTTCTAAGTTTGAAGAACTATGACAAAAGTTTGAGTTTTGTCTTTTTCTCAAATGATATAAATTCACTTGGCTGAGCCAATAATGTCATTTACAAGCATAAGTATCAGTCATCTAGTTGGAATGAGACGGTATTATGTGAATGATTCAAAAATATAGTATTTATATTATATAGTCTACTGGTGAGCGTAGCAAGCCGCTCTAATAGCGAGAAAGTGTAGGATTAGAAAAGAGGGGTAATTTCACATTAAAAACTTCCGGAAGTTTTGATTCATTTTGATAAACGGTTTTACCCACATATTATTTTGTCGACGGAGGCACCGACACTATATCGATTCATCTAGAGAACCTTCATGAGTGCGAACGGTAAACTTGAGCGGCAACGAGCGAACCGCGGATCAAACTCACCCTGATGAAGATTCTCTAGATTAATCGAAGCAGTGTCGGGTGTCTCAATAATACAAAATGTTGTTCAGTAAGCAATCCCTTAACAATGAAAGAAACAATGATGGCAAATATGTAAAAAAAACGGGCACTTTAGATACGTACCTTAACAGGTGGTAAGAAGAAGACCACTCTAAACAGCCAGAAGTTGAAGACTGCTTGCATCACCTTCGTTTTGCAGAAAGGCTCAGCAAGCCTCGATGTTAGGAATACGTGGATCAATAGCGCTGTTAGAACTCCGTATAAAACAGTAATGTAAAGGATCACTGAAAATAATAAACATGAGCATTTAGTATCTAACCCACAACCTTTATGGAAAGGCAGTGAAGCTAACTCAATGCTCTCTTTCTCTTTAAAAAAAATGTCATGTCTGGAAGTCATGAAGATAAATCTCTGAGGGTGTCTCCTCCTTTATTCGTTTCCTCACTGCTAAGCGTCCGTCGTGATGTCCCCGACCGCTTTTACACACAGTCACCATTTGACTTAGTTGACGTCGGTATTTCTGGAGTCCAGTTGTTTTGACATTTGAAGATCTCTCTATCTTATGAAAGAAACCTTGTCACAAGTTAGTTAGTTTGTTAAGGCCTATGAGATCTATATGAATATGGTTTCAACAACGTCCGAGGTCATTAACCACTTACGTTCGTGACCAATACGTGAGCGACAGGTACGAGCGCATTTTAAACAAGAGAACCACTCACAGAAACGACAAGATTGTGTTGTTCTTGTGAGTGGAAAAGGGAGAGCAGCTCGTTGATGTCTCAAAGTGCGCTTCTGATACAGCAATTTAAGACATGCTCGGTCATGTGCAACAGCTCCGTCGAAGAGGGTTTTCTTCCAACTATCTCGGTCCCCTGCCTTCTTCTCCAACTTAGCCGGATCGATTTAAAAACTGATCATGTCACAAGTAGGTACTTACAAATTGAAGGTACAGTATGGGTGGGCACTAAGTTGTCAATACCGCTGATGAATAAACATATCACGATGGTGCATCCCGCGTAGAACCATTCCTTGGAGGTATCCAATGGCTCGCTCCAGAACGATAACAAGATGAACGTTACTAGCACTGAAAAATACATAAATACTGTAGTAATTTGGTGTTACCAGTTTTGTGATGGCGTGTGAACTGTATCAAATTGTAATTCCATATAAAATGACTATTTCGCATTGGAGCGAATAACTCATTATTCGAGAAATCCTAACAAAGGTGAACCCGCTGTGACTTTCCAATAATCTCTACTGGTTGCGCTGGGAACCAGTAGAAGCGCTGGGAACCAGTAGAACCGCTGAGAACTAGCTGGGAACCGCTGCTCAGGTATAAGATTTTTTTTACCAAAAATCTCCACTGTAGAAGTGTTATAGCAGAGCACTGATGATCTAGTGGTCGTAGCTCCGCCTTGCTAAGGCAGTTCTTCATAATCCTAAGGTCGTGGGTTTAAATCCAGTCGTAAACTTGACTAATAGACGGAATAGATAAATAGATGTTTTCCCTCGCCGTTTTAAAGTACTTTTAAAACGGTGAGGGAAAACATCGCGAGGAAACCGGCATGTCGTCGAACCTAAAAAGTTCGAAGACATGTGCCAAGTGCACAAAAGGAGCCTCTGAGACGCACTTTAATCCTTTCACTACACTGGTTCTAAATAACTAGTGACACGATAAGAAGAAGAAGAAGAAGCAAATCATACAACAATGATCCATCTATTAAAAACTCATTGTAGTAAGAGATCTGTATGGTTACGTTGAGTTACGATTCAACGCTCGGGTTCGTCTCGAATCTCATAACTTGTTAATGATATGTAAGCTTGCTTTGCAGATTATAGACTCATTTGAATTTACAACTGGCAACATGCCAAGAAAATCTTACCTAAAAGCGGCGTATAGAATGCGATATTGGCAGTAGTGGCGTTTCTCCTCAGATCTAAGGTGATAAGATATCGGTGACTCTGGTGCGTCTCATTGTCGTCACTGCCGTACACCTTGTTCCAGAGGTCTGGCTTGATGATCACCCGACGATAGGAGATCTCCCATTCTGTTAGAATCTGCTGGTCCATTTCTGCGAACTGAAGGAGGATCGTTGTGACAATAGTGGCATGGCAGAAGATCTTTCATACAATAAGCACCATACACGCAGCTTCTTAAGGGTAACTAGGCTGAGTGAGAGGATGGCAGGTATAGTTGCTGAGGACTAGTGCCTTTTCCTACCATCTTTTTTATTACTTACAAATTGCATTTTGTTATCTTTCTCATCCATGTCTTCGATATCAATCTTTTCATGGACTTCCCACGGCTCTATGACTATAGAACACGAGTACTCATCGTGTGGCCATCTGAAATTAATAGTATTTTCAACATACATAATTTATTTAAAAAATTCATGAATCTCCATTTTTCGGAAGAAAATAACATTTCTTCGCATGATAGAAGTAGTATATTGGTGTATTTAAAAATATATTATCCAAAGAATTAATTACCTAGGTACCTACTTGTTCATTCCAGAGAAAGAGCCAATACACCAAGTGGAGACTTCTGTTTGGAAGTGGAATGTGGACTCACCACTATACGTCATTGAAACCATGTCTGGGTTTTTAGTATCTAATACATCTGTGTTGTCGGAGCTGGAATAATAAAAATCGGTAGGTACTGATTGATCACGTATTAGCTCCCTTAGCGATAAGACTGCCCATTGTACATATATTTTTAGGTATTCTTAGTTGTCAAATTGTTTATGTGCTAGTTTTAAGGTGTACAACATAATTTTTTCATTCATTCATTCATTCATTCATTTATTCATTCATTCACGTATGTCTTTTCCGTAACAAAAATACAATTTCCTTGTGAGGCTGGGTGAGGTTGTATGATTGCAAAAACGTACTTGAACACAAAGAACAAAGGTCTCCATATCTGGCCCTGGCGAAATTTCAAGGTGGTAGTGTCGTTGAATTTGCTGGGATTCCATGCCATGCTGTCGTCTGTCCAACTCTACAGGAAGAAGAAAACTTCTTTGTAATAATATTTTGTTTATATGTTATTAAAATAACCCGTCTTATGGAGAACCCACACAAAGTGGAGTTAACCGCGTTGAAATATTTTTTTCGGGTGAATTCTATCGCCAGAAATCGCCAGCTGAGTTTCAGCAGCCGTTTTCATCGAGCAAATACTTTCGGTGCGGTCGGCTGCTCCATGTGTGCGTTCAGCCTTACCGTCACTATAGCCATATTGGTGGTCAGCATCGTGGTGAGGGCGTTATACTTCACGTGTGTGATCCTGATGCCGAGTCTGACGTTCACTACAGAATCTGGAGCAATGGACGGTAGGCGAGACATTAGCAATGACCTCTTCAGCTCCTCCGAGTTGGAGAGCTTGGGTTCTACCGCTTGGGATTTTGAGGTGATTCCTGAAACAGGTTAAATTCGTTTTTTGAAACCATCTTCCATAAGGCCGGTTTAGTTGTAGCAGTTGAGCAATCCCCTTCATCAAGTCATCAAGTCACCAAGTCATTTTGTACATTCTTCGGCTATTGATGATTTTATTTCCTGCGACCATTTTCAATACACGGTCTTCACTCAAAAACACATTCTTCCACCAATTATTGGTTCATAGGGATTTCATAACTGAATGATGATATTCAGCTAAATAGCTATGCAAACACAGTTCTTAATTAACGGAACATTACGTTTCGATCCAGACTTGTTCTTTCATGGACATACGGCCTAAAATAGAGGTACCTGTTAAACTTACCATCAGCATCATCAGGAGATGGACAATCAAACAGGAACTTAGCTTCCACGCCACTCCAAGATGCAAAGCTGAAGTACTTGATGGGTAACGTGTGGGCATCATAGTAGCTCAGTAAGGGCACAGATTCACCTTCCTTACCGAACTCGACCAGGCCATCTGAAAATGGTGGTTCATCATGATCAGCCTAATGCTCGAAAGAACTTGGTATAGATTTATGTTTACGAAAACCTAAGCGATTGTCATTGGGGGTTCACGGATGGTGTCCAAAATTGACTGGTCCAGCCTTCCACAAATTATTTTGATGGAGTTCACATACAGCAAAGAGAGACGGTAAAAAATTTAGGTGTTCTCATGGACAGAAATCTGTCATGGGAACAACAGCTAACTGAAGTCAGCCGAAAAACTTTTGCCTCAGTCTGCGTAGACTGCGTAACTTCCTTCCGATTGCCACTAAAATTTCGCTTGCACAGTCACTCCTTCTTCCAATATTAGACTATGCTGATGCCTGCTACTTAGATTTGACTGAACTGCAACTTAACAAACTTGAGCGCCTTCAAAATCTCTCCATTAGATTTATATTTGGGCTGCGCAAATATGACCATGTCTCCGAATTCCGAAAAAAGCTCAAGTGGTTACCAATCGCTTTCGTCGGAATTTGCATTCTCTGAACTATTTATATAATATTCTTTTTAATCCTACAACACCTTCCTATCTCAAAGAACGTTTCCAATTTCTCCACCTCACCCACTCTCGATCCTTGCGCTCCTCTGATACTCTCCTACTCGCGACACCTGTCCACACCTCCTCATACTATGCCAATTCTTTCTCAGTACAGGCTGTTCAATTATGGAACGCACTGCCTTATGCTATTAGACGCGCCAAATCACATAGTATCTTTAAATCTATGGTCAAGGAACACTCTTTGTCATGTTGTTAACTATGTATTGTTTGTTTCTTTACGTTATATTGGTATATTTATTTATGTATGTATTAGTTTATTTAGTTTATCTTATTGTATTATTATTATTTAATTTATTTTTGTAGGTAATATTAGGTATTGCTGTATTTCACTTTTTGTTATCCTGTAAATATGTATGTACATATAATTTTTATCATAAATCACGCATAGTATTTTCATCACCCCCGATTCAGCTATGTTGATTTCTATCCATCCAAAGGTTGTCTGGCAGAGATCGCTATCTAGCGATAAGACCGCCCATTGTACTACCGTGTAGCTAAACATTGTTTCTTATTACAGTCTAATGTATTTGTGGCGTGCAATCAAATATTTTCTATTCTATTCTATGATAGTACGGCACATCTTTCGAGTTTTCAGTTTTTGGTCATGGCGGTTTTCTTACGATGTTTAATAAAATAAAATAAATACGACTGGACAATGCACACAACACTATCTGATAGAGTATTTATATATTATATCTATTATATTAAAAAAAAAAAAAAACTCCAAAATTACAATCTATTACAAATTTTACAGTGAGTTTCGCACTAAGTCGAGCCTGTATGGAAATCTTAACTATATTTATTCAAAACAAGACGTTACACAGTGAGAAACTTAATGCGAGGCAGATGTACAAAACAAGCATCCATATAAAATAAAAAAATTAAGAGATAACAATAATAATAACATTTTAGACTACAGTTTGAGTGAAGCTAATATATTTAAGATTATTTTAAAAAGTAACCATAAATAGGTGTTTCTGTATCTGTCGGGCGATTATGGAACTCTTGGTACAATCAATGTCTATAAGTACCGATTAGCAATCGGCATAAATCTCTATCAATTTCGATTAGCAATAGGCATTATTTCAATCAATCATATACGATGTATTTAAATGCTTAGTACGCTAAACACGGTTCCTACCATAATCGTACTTTGTAAATTGGTCGACTTATAGTTTGACACCAACTTCACATTGTAACTAGCGATAGAAGCCGATAGAAATCGCAGCGATCCGAAATACCAATTCATCAATAGTAACTGAAAGCTATTAGTATCAATGTTTTGATAGTATCAAAGTTCCATAAACGCCCCACTGGTACATCTAGATCCAGACACAGAACGAACACCTATTTTAAGACCCTACAGCATAGAAGGCAACTGAGCTGACAAGTCGTTCTTGTAGCCGTTTCAATCATAAAAAATCCATGACAATATTCAATTATTCTTGGCTAAGTATAAAAACTTTATATTGAGTAATTTTAAATCGACTTCTGATTTAAAAGGCGCATTTAACGTAGGAGATAGCAATCCATTCCTAGTACCTACTTATTTGAATGGGAGTGATTGTGTTATCTCGAATATAACATGAACATACCTTCAGAAACTTTGATGAAGAATGCAGTAAACTCTATCGGTGACAGAATTTTCGGGGTCTTTGCTGAGCTTCTGGCATTCTTCTTTAGATTCAAACGCAGTTCTGTGAACTTGTTTCCACCTCCACCAACAACTGTAGAACATAATAGAACGTACCGTTAGGAACCTGCACAATTGTACAGAGTTGCCTGATACTTTTATTTATAAAATAAATTAGTCATGCGCATGTGACCATGTATAGTAAAAGCTTCCGAAGTCAGTAAGGTTAATAATGACTAGTCGGGCTTTTTGTTTTTTTAAGGTTTAGAATGCTGTTACTCATAATTACGTTTTAAAAACTAAAAAGAAATTGACTTCGTTGAATGAAATTTGAGCCTATAATACATTTTTAATGGAAAGTAGATGTATTTTGTACGTATATAATATGGGTAGGCCAAATAAACGCACCGCTCCAATGAGACAGCGAGGTATGAAAACACATGAAAACATCATCGATGTATACAATTTTTAGATTTTCGTTGATTTTTCAGCTCGACCGATTTTGATAAAATGTATATGGGACCATCTGTGATCCCTTTTAAAAAAAAAAAAGAATTTTTCAAATCGGTTCAGCCGTTTTCGAGTAATCGGTGAACAAACAAAAAAAAAAGCTTCTGGCCACGTGGTTCGACCGTATGGTTCGATCAATCGGACTGCGTGAACTTTTTTTTCCAGCTGATTCGATTTTAGAATCTTCCCATGTTCTCATAGTCCGACTACCGACCTCAATGCAATGGGTTATCAAATCTCCTTAGAAAGTCATAATTCAATGTCAAAAATTGATGAATTTATAAAAAAGTGGTATATTATATGGGCGGGAAACGATCTCGCAACCATCTGTGTCACAGGCGGGCCTTCGCTCACCTGCGTCACAGGGGTCCTCAAAGTTCTCAACAACTATCAAGTAAGTGGATATGTACCTATTTCATACACCATGTCAGTTGCACCGGGGTACGCGATAGGTGACAGCAGAATGTGTCCATTGCTCGCCGCTTGTATAGCAATGTGCATTTCGAAGTACGCTGATCCTGTGTCCTTCTTAACTTTGGTGTACCGCAGGGTGGACTCGTCTATCCGGTAGAATGTTTCGTAGCTGTAGCCGTGCTGGCTTATATACTCGCTACATTGCATTGCCACTAAAGTATAATATAGGTAAAATTATAATAATAATAATGCCGGACATTTCACACAACATCTTCTGGCCCCAAAGTAAACAGAACTTATCTTAGGGGTACCACATGACTGATTTACCTTTTTTTTTGTAAATACATACATATTATACATAGAAACACCCAGACCCGAGACAAATACTTGCAGATCATACAAACATTTGTCTCGCGGCGGGAATCGAACCCGCAACCTTTCTCGCCGGGCGTCTCAGCCGGGCTTTGGCCCACTGCGTCACAGAGGTCATCATTGTAGTGTAGTTTGAAAAAGGTGCTTAGCGCTACGTAAATAACTGAATGGCTGACGCACAACGGAATACCAAAACGTGAACTTCAAGGCTTCTTGGATGAAGTTTTCGTCGGCTTCCTCAATTTGGTATGATAACAGGGTCTCAAATACTTATTAATATAAGTGTGACCGATAGGCCCTGTCTGAAAACCACGCTGCTTCAACGAATGTGTAAAGCTGCAATTATACTGAGGCTGGACCTGTTTGGGCCACACGACACAGAGGGGATTAATTAGCACAAAACTATACTAATTAATTACCTGTTATTCTGTTTTTTACTATTTTGTTTTGTTTCTGTTTGACTTTATCTTTAATGTTATTTTTGTTGTGTTTAGTGTTTTTTGTGTATTGTGTGTCAAATAAACAATTTATATTCCATTCAATGTGTCAAATGCTTAATTGGCGTTTTAGTAAGACATGAGGCTGATATTCTTATACCTATTCAGAAAGTCTCATCTCTCTGTTATAAACCTCATTCATCGGCATTATTAATGTTTGAGTTTGTGGAGCCGCACAGATGTTAACGGATCATGTCAGAATAGAAAATAAATCAATTGAAGATAAGGTCTATTTTAGATTATAATATTTATCTACAAGTAATTGTATATTATTTTGTACATTTCGGTTATTCAGTTTGTAATATTTGTTATTTATCTCCAAAGATAAGAAACAGTTTAATAAAATGTACAGAATAATATATAATAATATAAAATAGATGTAAAACAGTTGAGCTATCTAAGAACCGTTTAAACGATATATAGATAGCTCAACTGATCCAGATTACTGCCAGAGGGCAGCGTTCCCAAGACACTTGCGGCATAGCCACGTTGAATGGCTATCTATTAAATATCACCAATGATTTAGATTGTTAGGATTCATGATAAAATAAATGAGGTATAATAAATGAAGATCATCTCAGCTAACATTACTAATACAAATAAGTTCTGTACTAAGGTGTAGGTGTTTTACATTAATAAAGTACCTGGTTGACCGAACCCTCCTCGGTATTTTTTAATAGTTTTTTTAGTGTTAGTTTTTCTCAAAAAAAGTGAGAACTTGAAAAGAAAGGGAAAAAAATAATAATATGGACTCGAACCGGGATCTTCTGGTTTCGTGACCGCCCGATTACCTGAGCTATTATAACCTTGTAGATGATGACGAAATTTACCTTCGTATTCTAATGATACTTGTTCGTTTATATAAAGATATATATATTATTGTCACCCATCATTCAACAAGTAGTTTTATCTTATTAACCATAATAATATCACAGAAAACTTTCCAGTACAAGTAATGTTGAGCTGAGGCGAGACAGTCAACCCCCCATAAAAAAGTCTCTAAGATCAAAACAATTTTGCGGCGATATTATAACAGAACAATCTTTTCATTGGCAAAATCATTATAAAGGCACATGCCATTATAGGAGAAAATTTGAAGAGGTAGAACTCTGATAGCTTACTTTGGTTCTTCAACGAAAAACTAAATATATTTATTTTTATTTTAAATACTTACTGGCATAAGTAAATGTATAATTATCATTTTTCGCCAACACCACACTTAAAGAGCACACTAACCACATCACCAAACACTTCATTGTTGCAATTATTTTATTTTTAATTTTCTGAAAATAAATTGAAGCGTCGATAGCAATTATTGAAAAAAACTGTTTTATTTGTATCTACTATACTAACTATACTAATATTAGCTTTCGTCTGCGGTTCCGCTCAAATGAACCGTTGGAACTATTACATAACTCAATGTGCTTTACCAATAACGTGTCAGTAAATTGTAATTTTCAGTAATAAATCTAGCTATTATGAAACCGAAAATGGTTTCTACTATCTTTATATAAATGTCTAATTACTATAAATTTTTCGTGCGAATCGTAAACACAAGCGGCAACGAGCGGACCGCAGATCAAACTCACCCTGATGAAGACTCTCTAGGTTAATTGAAACAGGGTAGATGCCGCGAAAATAATATGTGAGTAAAACCCGTGTTTATCTAAATTTTAAAATAGTCTTGTCTTAAAAATACAGGTCCTAGTTTTATTTATTTTAGGACACCTAGTTAACAAGTTAACAAGATAAGCCTATTCCCTAACGAATGTTAGCGAGGATCCAACACAGATTGATAGATGACATGTCTTATATGTCTTAATGTCTTATTGTCTTTCACGCGTTGTTTTTTTTCAACCATTTTTATGTGTAATATCTATTCTCTAGCTTTCCTGTTATGAGCACATGAAAAGAAACGGAAGTGTATAACAGGAAGCTGAGTAAGCGCGCGGTATTTGATTTGAACATTGAGCGCGCGCGGTGGTAGAGTTGGCCGTCAGATGGTACCAACCCATTTTCCTGAGATGTCAGATGATACACATTATATGAGACTGTATGGATTGCTCGTTTTTTATTCTTGTGGTATTTTTTACAGACATACATAATACGACTGTTTTATATTACAGATTGTCGTGCTAAAAAAATACTCAAAAGGATGCAACATTATCAGCGGACGTGATAAGTTCAATGCAATGTTTATAATAATACCATAAACTGGAATAACTCATTTATTTAACACTATCTTCTGCCTACAGCTTTGTTTGCCTAATAAATAGATAAATAAGTAATCTATTATTTGTCGAATACCACTCACTCATTTATCACGTTATCTCAGACACCACCGAACGGATTGGAATGAAATGTATGCAGCTTCCTCTATGGCCGTAGGTGGTCGGTAAGAAAGGTTTCCAACAAAATCACTCGGGATCATGGTCAAACCGCGATTATGCTTTGTCATTTTGCCAAAACATTCGTTCGTTCAATTATTATCTTGCTACTTTTTAACAGACTTGATCAAAAAGGAGAAGGTTCTTAATTGGTCAGAATGTTTTTTTTATGTATGTTCACCGTTTACTCCAAGACGCCTGAACCTATTTGGAAAATTATTTTTTTGTTTTAAAGAGTATACTTCCCAAGTGGTCCAATTAACATTTTATCGAAATCGGTCTAGCGGTTTTTATACTATCATCAAAAATCTAAAAATTGTATACATCGATCATATTTTTGTTACGTGCAGTTCAGAGCAGCGCGTTTAGTTGGACTACCCATATTATATATAAATATAACTACATTTTAAAAACTAAAAAGAAAACCGATTACTCGAAAACGCCTGAACCGATTTGGAAAATTATTTTTTTGTTTGAAAGGTGGTCTTCACAGGTGGTCCCATATAAATTTTATCAAAATCGGTCGAGCTGAAAAATCAACGATAATCTAAAAAATGTATACATCGATGATGTTTTCATTCATGTACTTCGATACCTCACTCACCTCATTAGAGCGGTGCGTTTATTTGGCCTAACCATATTATATATATATACTAGGTATACTTCCTAGATGGGCCCATTTTAATTTTATTGAAATCGGTCGAGCAGTATTTAAAAAAATCTACAAATATAAAAAATTGTATAATATTTTTTTTAAAACTAAAACGTAATTATTGCTAAATATTCTTGTACTTGTGTACAGTTTAATATCGTGATCGTGATCAATGAAATAGTGCTCATAGGTCAATGGTTTTTAACCGATTTCAAAAAAGGAGGAGGTTCTCCGATTAGGTACTCAAAGACGCCTGAACCGATTTGGAAAATTATTTTTTTGGTTTTTAAAAAATCAACAAATATTTAAAAAATCTGTACCTTCTTACATCGATGATATATAAACACAATACATCTACTTTCATTAACTATGAAAAAATATATTCAATGAAGTCGGTTTTGTTTTTAGTTTTTAAAACGTAATAATATTATACCAGCTGTTACTCGCGACTTCGTCTGCATTTTTTTTAAAAGGAATTGTAGCTTAAATACTTCCCCAGGATGCTTTTTATCTCCTTGCCAAATTTTATTGATAAGTTTCAAACCAATCACACCCACCACCCATTAAAAAGTTTCCATACAAACATTCACACATCATTTTACTCCTTTATGAGGGTTATTTTGCAAAATCGTGAAACAAATTTATTTTGCATTTAAAGTATAAAAACCAAGTTTCTAAGAAATCACAGCACCCGTTAAAAAGTTCCCATAAAAACTTGACACCCCATTTTACCCCTTTGTTAGAGTTATTTTGAAAAATCCTGAAACACGTGTCCATTTATTTAGATATTAATAAATAAATATTTATTCATATCAAGTTTCAAGCAAATCGCACCACGCGTTATTATGTTTCATACATTCGTTTTCACCCCGTTTTCACCCACTTAGGGGTTGAATTTAAAAAAAAACCGCCTTAGTGGGTGATTTTGCTGTAAAAGGAAGCTACCTTCCAAATTTCAGCTTTCTAGCTTCAGCGTTTTAGGCTCGGCGATGATGAATCAGTCAGTCAGGTTAAGCTCGTTTATAGGTAAAGATAAATTGTAAATTGAATACAAGTATATCTGTAATTAACACATAGTTGATTAGTTTACAATATCAATGCCATTCATTTCAATTTCACAGGAGATGTCATGTCAATCCAACCCTCTAATTGAGGGTACAACCAAAGGGCTACGATATTAAACGATTCTACATAATATTAGGGTACCTATCTACCCGCAATGGTAGGTACAACTAAATAGGGTAGTCTGTCATAATTCGCTGAGCATTCGTTTAAAAATCCGTTTGAAGAGCTTATTTTGATTAAAGCTTTTGAAGCGCCAAATCAATATTTATCTCAAAGTCAAAGTCAGGTTCGCATTTTAGTATACCTATGTTAGTGCCTTGACATTATTAAGGTAATGGCACCTTTTCACTTCTGTGGCGCAGTGGGCGAAGGCCCGGCTGATACGCAGAAGGTTGCGGGTTCGATACCCACCGACAAATGTCTGTATGATCTGCAAATATATGTCTTAGTTCTCGGTATTTTTATAAAATCCCTACCAATATTATAAATGCGAAAGTAACTCTGTCTGTCTGAAATATTGGTTTTAATTATAATCATAAAATAACAATCAACGAAATTAACCAACAACCTAAAAAACTTAGATTTAGCACTACGGTCACGTCCATCACACGTCCGTCGAACCCGAGCGCCAACACAAAAGTGGCCGTCTGCCAGGTGCGCGCCGATTACGCGGCGCTATCCCCACCCGTTGTGTCACGCGATGCCCCGCCCTCTCGTCTCGCCTGATAATTACTCTAAGACGGCCGTTCCTGACAGCTGAACGAACTCGTCAGCTTGACTTATTGGCACTGACTGCTCAGTCACATGATCAGTGGTTGTTTGGTCTTGCATAGGTAGATTGACATGAGCAAGGATCTCACAACTTGGGTCATCATCTGTAGCGTTATCATCTGAAATATCTCCAATTTCGTGACCGACAAAAAATGTTAACTACCCATTGTATAGAAATCACATATGTATTGTTAAGTAATTACATCAAAAAAGGCTGCAGATTGCAAGTTGTTTCACTAATGAAAGAGTTCCGTACCTCAATCACTACCGTAGCAATGGCAAACCCGCCTGGTATTATCTAAATAAAATGGTACCAAAAATGTCGGAGCTAAAAATGTAAGCAAGCTGCCACAATGTTAGGGCAAAACATAAACAAAATACCGTGGGTAAAAACAACGGGGTGCTACAATGTCGGGGCAAGAGACAACCAAAATGTCGAAGTTACTAATAACAGGCTGCCACAATGTCGGGGCAAACGATAGCCAAAATGTTGGGGTTTGTGTATATGTTGCCACAATGTCGGGGTTAACGATAGCCACAATGTCGGGGCTTGTGAATATATTGTCACAATGTCGGGGCGATAGCCACAATGTCAGGGCTTGTGAATATGTTGCTACAATGTCGGGGCAAACGATAGCCACAATGTCGGGGCTGCTCTTATCAACCTTCACTAAAAACGCTTCACAGCCTCCGGAGTCGACTCGCTACGCCACTGAATCATGACTTCTGCGGCGGTCTGAGTCTTCTTTCCATACAAGCCAGCCAACAGCTCGCGCTCGTATCGGTGATGTGATAACGCTTACACGACCATATAAGGATCGCGCATCGCGGAGTCCAATTTCCCTGTGCTTTGGGAACAAAGATAAAAGTTAGATAAAAAGTTGTTTGTATTTTCTATAAGGCGTCGCGTCGGACCACTGAGTCCCCTTATTGTTAACTTCGATTCATAGCATATCAAGAACCTTCCGTCAATAACATTCAATCAGGCTGTTTTCACGGTGCAATACAAGTGTGATGAAATGCATGTCAGCCTAGCTCCGTAACCCACTCCTGAAATGATGCGCTCACAAAAATTGTACCATTGTCACAAACAATTGTCGATGGAGTACCAAAGTGTGAGATAGTATTGGATTGGCAAGTACGCGCTTCGATTCGACAGCATCGTGTCTGTATAGAGCGTATAACAAGTATTACTTAGATAATAATTCTACCACGATGAGTATGTACCGGAAACCGTTTGCCTAGAAGGGTAGGAGCCCGAGGCACTTTCACTTGCACTTTCTTATTTCTTAGCAAACAATACAGTGATCGTTATATTTTCTTTCTAATGAAAGGTCCGGGTAACCAAAAATTAAGTAATTCGAACTGTGGTTTCATCTATTCCTATGTTGTTGTGGTTATAATCCTATAACCCACCACCGCGCCACGTGAGTTAACAGGTCCCTTAAACGCTCGGTTAACTTTAACGAATAGCAATTTTTTACCATTTTAAACTTTAAACCTATAAATAGTGCCAAAAATGTTGTAATGCGCAAATGATTGGATATGTCTTATGTTCGTAACTATGATAACGCAACTCGGCACTCTGTGTGGACTTACTAAAATAGTCGACAACCCATTTCCGTCTACCCTTATGTTCTTGCATATAAATTGTACTGGCGTCTGTATGAAGCTCAGTTGGCAAATCGGGATCAAAAATTGTTAATTTGGCGATGCAAGCTGTTGCCGAGGCATACTCCTCAATGTATCTATGAAAAAAGCCCCTCTTTCCCAAGAATAGACGACAAATAGATGGTTTCGAAAACATACCTAAAGCTTTAGTCTTACTTTGGCTCGGCCGTACTTGACCAGAACAACGTTTCCACACGTAAGTACGACAAGCTAAACAATCGTACTGCATACAATCAGAACTATACAACGCAACGCTGATCTACCGTCGGAACCAGGAGAGTTAGCGCTTTTCTTATCAAAACCAGTTCTGATTAATAACGTAACTTGGGTTTTTCTTTACATTTTTGAATGGTGTTGATATTGATGTGACCTATATTACGTTAATTTCCATGAGATGCTAAGCTATTTCTGACTGACTACATTACAAAGGTGGAATTACATAATTTTAGGGTACGAGCGGTAGAATTACCATCAAATGCTAATCATGACAGTTCTAAAGGATTCGATCTGCTCAGATTCCGAATCATCTTGGCAATGCAAATTATACAGTGCTAACGTACTTTGCTTGTTACTTGCGTGGAAGTCTGTTATAGTATACGATATTTATGTCAATTCAAGAGACCTCTGGTGGTCTAGTTTAAGGATAACCAAAAAATGTTCGAAGAAATTTTTAGACTAAATTTGTATTGTATTTGTCGGAAAGAAGATAACTATTTCAAAAACTTTTAGTTTTTACAGAATAAATTCAACGATAACCTAAAAATGTTCAAAGACATTTTTAGACTAAATTTATATTTTATTTGACGGAAAGAGGATAACTATTCCGAAACTTTTAGTTTTCCAAATTAAATTCAAGGATTTGAATAGTACTACTAGTAGGTAAGTAGGTACAACCTACACTGATAATATCAATTCTAAAGTGTCTTTGTCTTTATCTGAATGTTTGTGGGATTTTTGTTTGTTACCTTTTCACGTGTGAAACGGTTGATCCGATCTTGAAATTTCGTAGCTGAACAACACTACAGAACTACACATATCTAAGGTATACATTATCATTGTTAAACTCTAATGGATGACGTAATATCGTAAACGTGTAGGTGTAGGTATGTGTAAAAGCGCTTCCAGACTGCAATTTGGAATTCAATCAGCTTTTTCTCAACGGTGTCTTCTCCTTGAAAACTGTAAATTTACGTTATCTTCTTAGTATTCTGTTTTATTATTTTGCTTCAAGCAAAGGTATCTTTTTAATATTCGTTTTGCTGATCTTTAAAGGCCCTGGGTCAGATTTGATTGGGCAACCTTAAAAAACCTACGTTCTTTTCACGTAAATGATTGTTTTGTTACGATTTATTAGTTTTGGAAACCCTAAAAATTAATTAAAGACACTTTGTTATAAATTTCGCTACAACAATTTAATTTTGTTCAAACGAGCATTTTCTTTTTGTACCATTTTTATTTGATGTTTTTAACGAAGTATAGTAAGTTACCTTTCACAATTATTCACTTTATGGAAATTTGTGTTTATTCTTTACCCTTTATATTAATACCCATTAACAACATGCCATTTTAAATCGCTTCAATATGTATAATATGTCTTTGTCATTTAAATGTCATTAAATAAAAACAGCAACATTATTTAAATCCATTTTAACCTTTATAAAGACTAAAACAAAATAAATAATGGGGTAATTTAGTAAAACTGATAATTACGTTTTAAAGACTAAAAAGAAAACCTACTTCATTGAATGAAATTTGAGCCTATAATACATTTTTACTTGAAAATAAATGTAAATAGATGTAAAATATATTTTGTATATATATATATATATGGTTAGGCCAAATAAACGCACCGCTCCAATGAGACAGCGAGATATCGACGTACACGAAAACATAATCGATGTATACATTTTTTATATTTTCGTTGATTTTTCAGCTCGACCGATTTTGATAAAATTTAAATGGGACCACCTGTGAAGTATACTCTTTCAAACAAAAAAAAAATTCCAAATCGGTTCAGTCATTTTCGAGTAATCGGTGAACATACATAAAAAAAAGAGATTCCGACGAATTGAGATCCTCCTCCTTTTTGATGAAGTCGGTTAATAAAAGAAGGTTACAAAAGGGGGAATTTATAAACTGAAAGGCATCTATTATACATAATAATTACGTTTTAAAAACTAAAAAGAAACCGACTTCATTGAATGAAATTTGAGCCTATAATAAATTTTTAGTGGAAAGTAGATGTATTTTGTATATATATAATATGGGTAGGCCAAATAAACGCAACGCTCCAATGAGACAGAGAGGTATGAAAGTACATGAAAACATCATCGATGTATACAATTTTTAGATTTTCGTTTATATTTCAGCTCGACCGATTTTGATAAAATTTATATCCTTTCAAACAAAAAAGAATGTTCCAAGGTTCAGCCGTTTTGGAGTAATCGGTGAACATACATAAAAAAAAAAAGATTCCGACGAATTGAGAACCTCCTCCTTTTTGATAAAGTCGGTTAAAAATCTAAGACAACATGGCACCTTTATAATACAAACTAGCTGTTGCTCGCGACTTTGTCCCCAATTTTTTTGGAAAGGAATCGCAGCTTAAATCCTTTCCCAGAATGCAATTTATCTCCTTGCCAAATTTTATTGATAAGTTTCAAACCAATCACACCCACAACACATTAAAAAGTTTCTATACGAACATTTACACCCCATTTTACTCCTTTATCAGGGTTATTTTGAAAAATCCTGAAATACGTGTCCATTTATTTTGCATTTTAAGTATCCAAACCAAGTTTTTAAGAAATCACACCACCCGGTAAAAAGTTCCCATACAAACTTTGACACCCCATTTCACCCCTTTGTTAGGGTTATTTTGAAAAATTCAGAAACACATGACCATTTATTTTGCATTTTATTTATTCATATTAAGTTTCAAGCAAATCGCATCACGTGTTAAAACGTTTCATACATTCGTTTTGTCACCCCTCTTCACTCTATTAGGGGTTGAGTTTCAAAAAATCCCGCCTTAGTAGGTGGTTTTGCTAGCTTCAGCGGTTTCGGCTCGGCGATGATGAATTATTCAGTCAGTCAGTCAGGTTAAGCTCTTTTATAGGTATAGATTGAAGTAATGATGCAATTGGGACATCCTACTTTTAAGTACTTATTTTAGGTACCTAACATAACATAATTTGTTTATTAGGGGGTCTTATGGTAAAGTATTAATGGGTTCGGCCTCGTATTATTAGTTGTCCCGTCTAAGTTATATTTTGTATTTTTATGTATTAGATTATTAAAGTATTGGTTACTTTTTGTACACCGCAGACTTTTTGTTTCCTGCCCATCCAAAGGTTGCCTGAAAGAGATCGCTTTTAGCGATAAGTCTGCCCATTGTACAACTGTATTGCTAGTCATTGTTTTTTTTTCATCAGTGTTCTCTTTGTTTACAATAATGTGCTTATCTATCTATCTAATCTGGTCGTACACCAATGAATTTTTCTTTTTTATATAAATATCTCTTTTATCTCTTAAATTATAAATGAAAACATAATGAAGAAACCTACATGTCGTAGAAACAAAAGTTCAAATACATCTACCAAGTGCACGAAACGAGCTTCCGAAGCATTTTAATTAATTCACAACAAGGTTTGAAGAAAATACACTTCATTACGAAACCTAGCGGCTGCCCGTGGCTTCGCACACGATGTATTAGGTGCGCATAAATAGTAGACGTTCAGTCTTGAAAATCAGACGAACAGACAGAAAGACACACTTTAATATTTAAGTAATAGTATGGATGTTAAAATATTGGTTTCAATGCCTACGCAATTACATTAACACTATTCGAAATTGTACAATCCCCGTCGTACAACACACTGCAATCAATCATGAAAGCTTACAAATATCTCGCCTAAACACGCTAGCGAGTGTCGCGAGTGTAGAGGCATTCGACAAATCCTCGCCAGTGCTAAGCGCTGCAATTAACGTCAAACTTAGGAGTCTCTGAGCTCTTGATTACTGGCGTGTAGTGCTGCTGCTCCGGGCTTATCGCTCGGGGTGGTACGTTGTACTTAACGCTGGTTTACTAAGAAGAGTTGGCTGTTTATACGACGGCCGTGATATAGCGGGGTCGCTTCTTCTTCCTATCGTGTCACTAGTTATTTCTAACCAGTGTGGTGCAAGGATTAAAGTGCGCCTCAGAGGCTCCTTTCGTGGACTTAGGTGAGCCTTAATGTAAGCCTTCGACCTTGCCGACAGGACCCGCAGGGAAGACGTATCAGTACTTGGAGTGTCGGTTCTGATGCAGGTGCGGTGCCAGCCGTTATGGCTTGCACCGAGCCGGGCTTGTTTCAAGTTTTCCTTCTTTATTGCTAGCTCTTCTGATAGTCAGCAGAGGGACTAATCCCCAATAATTTAGGACTGCAGTCGTCTCCATTATCAATCTCCAAGCAGCAATCATATGGGATCGATTTCACGTAGAAATCCTCACTCGAGTGTTATATAATTCAGCGAAAATTACCAACCCGATTTTACAGTCAGATGCAGGTGCTGCTGAGCGGATGGTAAAAGAAATAAACTACGGGGGTCGCTGCTGATGAAGGACAAACTGGAGTTATATTTTGTACTAGTTCAAGAGTACTTCTCACTTTAGGTATAAAGTTTCAAGTTTCAAGTTTATTTATTTAAATAAGAGTAACATTACAGAAAAATCCAAAGCGTTACATCATGCTCAATTAAATAATATAGAAGATGAAGAAATAGAAAAAGAAAAGACCTTAATACTAAAAAGGAACAATCTATATCTTAAACTAGGTAACTGTTATTATGACTAGTCAATAATATAATAATAATAATATAAGTTACAAGTCCATTGGCGCATCTATCCTGTTGGGCAAGTTACGAACTGAAGACACACTGTAGAGACTATACCTATAATAAGTTTCAAACAATTTGGTTTTGTAATTATTGCGTGATGGAGTATCATTTAAATATGTGGATAGATGCATTTGTTTTTTTGTTCAGCGTTATGGGTATACTTTAATTTTATTTTGTAAATACTTAAATGGATATTACACATAAAAAAGACCCAGACCCGGGACAGATACTTGCAGACCATACAAATATTTGTAACGCGCCGGGAATCGAACCCGCAATCTTCTGCGCCTTGGCCCACTGCGCTACAGAGGTCACCATGTGCTTGACTGTCCATTTGTGTGTCTGCTATTGTCCTTTAATAGCTTTGATTACGTTATATAATGTATCAATACATATTTTATTTGAGCTATGACGTGACGGCGTCTGTTTTTGAAGAAACGGGCCTCCTAAACCTCTTTAAAGAGCAATAGATTTCTAGTTAGTCTAGCTGTAAGTAATACTATCGTTTCATATATTAATTTATCATATTTATCATATAGTATGACTATCAACACAACCTTGCAATAGGTAAACTAAATTGTGGACGGTATGTTTTTTTGAGGCCTGTAGGCGCATAAAGAAGATATTCCTAACTCAATCCATATAGTGCAGCTTGTATGAAAATATAGGTGAAAATTTCTTCAGTATTTCAGTTTTATCTAATTGTAATATTTAATTAATGTTTGTTTTGAGTTCTAGGGTAATTTCACTATTATACTTGCAACACTGTTCATGTCATATTCACTTGTAGGATTATGAATCAAGTTTAGATTTTTTATCTTTAATAAGTTTTCAAGCTATGTTGATTGTAATCTGTTTTGTGAATTTAATAAATAACATAGCCATTTGTAACCATTTAATTTTAAACTATTAAATAAATACAACATCATTTAAACATAATATTTCACATCTTCATATCAGCCTTTAAGAAGTCCACTACTGAACATAGGCCTCCCCAATTGATTTCCAGGAATAACGATTTTGAGCCCTCTCAGTCTACCGACTTCCTGCGATCTTTAGAATGTCGTCAGTCCATCGGAGGGGGGGTCGTCCTATATTTCACATACGTTTTCATTAATTCATATTAGTGCGTTTATTTGTATGAATATGAGGCTGTCCATTTTTGGGAAAAGGCCTCCTCCAACACTTTTTAGTCGCTTCTCTGCTAGACTAGTTGTAGGAGGACCGTCTACACCCATAATATTTTCGCAAGATCGATATTTTGGTCCTCCTTTGGCGTATTGCATTCCTTCAGAATTCTTTCACTCCATCTTACATCCATTGTACACGTTACAAGTCCAGCCCGTTTCCATTTTAGTATACATGCCAATAAACTCTTGGTATACGAAGATTTGCTAAGCACCACTGGCTGGCAAGCTACTATATAAAGCGAACGTTCGAAACATAGCTGCTTTAAGTTAGGACAGTGTTGTTTTAGAGGTGGTTAATAAATTATCGTAAAGTATTGTAAACGAAGTCGCGGGGTAATGTATTATTAGGTAGATTGGATATACAAACATACCTACGCAACGCATCACGACCACAGCGACATCGCACGAAACATTGTTTACCAGCTATTAAATATCAATTCGGGCACATTAATCATCTAATGAAATTGTTGTTAATGTAAGGTACTCAGCTGTAAGGGGTATTCATTAGTGTTGGTAGTTAGACAAAGACAATATCATGTTACTGATGCCAACTATGTTGAAACAACTTCGACAAGAAAGTAATGAGAGGGATACAACTGGGTTGGGCAGCATTTGGAAACTTCGTTGAGTCTTATCATTGCCATACTCCAAAGGCTAAAAACTAATGTTTTTAATCAGTGCGTCCTATCAGTAATGACATACGGAGCCGAAACGTGGCCACTCACCGTGCGACTTGTCCACCAGTTCAAGGCCGCTCAACGAGCTATGGAGAGATCTTTGCTCGGAGTTTCTCTAAGGAATCGAATCCGGAACGAAGTTATTGGTCAGAGAGCTAAGGTCACCGACATAGTTCAGCGGATTTACAAGCTGAATTGACAGTGGGCAAGTCACATATGCCGCAGAACCGATGGCCGTTGGGGTAAATTGGTTCTTGAGTGCAGGCCACGTGTCGATGAACGTAGTGTAAGGCGCCCTGTAGCTAGGTGTGGCGATGTTATTCGTAAAGCAGCGGGCAGGGAAGGAGGAGAGCTGAAGACCAAGCTCAGTGGTGTGCCATGGGAGAAGCCTATGTCCAGCAGTGGACTGACACGAGCTGATGATGGTGATGAAATTATGTATTGATGACTAACTGGAACGCCCGTGACTTCGTCCGCGCGTTTGTACTTAGGTCTGTAGGTAACTATAGTAGTTAGACATAATGTAGCCTCGTTGAATTTTAGGTAGAAAATGATTTATATTAATAGTTATCGCGGCGCACGCCAAACAATGACTTTTATCATAGACGTAGCATATTGAATTTAAGCTACTTAGTAATTTCGTATGTGACAGTGGCCTTTTGTAGGACATTCAAAGGCCTTCGTCGTGGCCTCCACTGAATCCTTAATGCTTAATGTGTCTTCCGAAGCACGAAAGCGCTAAAATGTAAACTTAATGAAAAATATACTAACATGCTAAGTAATAGGATCCTATTAACTATGTAAGTATACTATGTGAGTTGGATGCTTGCAAATGTTTGTTTGGCCAATATAACAAAGAAACAGAAGCCTTCCAACCTCGCAATACATCAATAGCTTCGCAATAAGCTGACGATAAATAAAAAACACAAAAAGTGTATTTGTCGGAGCAGGTCGAATAAATTAAAGAACAAAGGTCGTACCTACTCAAAGTTAAATTTATTTCATCCGGCCGCAGAAAGTGAAAAAAGCCCAAATTGGTTCGCTACGGAATTCGTACAATTCGATGGTATTGTACTGATCGGTGGTGCAGGCTATAAGGAAGGCAGCTTCTTCATCCAATTATGAAAAAATACCTTTGCTTCAAATGAGAACGATTTTAAGGTCCCGAAGTCTCGACAAAATCGATTCAGTAGTTTAGCCTTGAAAGCGTTACAGATAGACAGACAGGCAGAATTACTTCTGCGCGCGTGAACACGAACTTACCGATTTTGTGCGGAGTTATTTTAAAATGATGATATCTCCTAAGATGTTGATTCAAATCAAGTGATGTCAAGGACAATTTTGTTTACAATTAAATACATGTGATTAATAACATATTTATTTGGATAAGGATTAGTAATGATAAAACTTCGCAAATAATGCATTAATAATGCATTAATAACAAATTTGATTACCATAAAAAAGGTTATAGTGAGTCAATCTTAAAAGATAGACATACATATGTATGCTGTCGCGGACTGTTTTTTTCGATCTTTTAAAGAGGAACAATTCTATCATACATATTTTTTTGCTTAACCTAAACCGTTTACGCAGCGCTCGCAATGGAAGCTCTCAAAAAGGAATATTTTTTCCCAACATTTTTTGCAACATTTTCCATTAATGCTTCGCTCCTATTGGTCGCAGCGTGGTTTATAAAGCCAACTTTCCTCGATTTTTATTGAATTTTTTCAATTCAAACCAGTAGTTCCTGAGATTAGCGCGTTCAACCAAACAAACAAACAAACTTTTCAGCTTTATAATATTAGTATAGATTATAAGGAAATTTACCACGGCTAGTTTTTAGTAGATTACAGTCTGATTTGTAAAAAAAAACATTTAATTTGTCACCTACCCGTAGATGGTGTTGAATTGATTTGGGACCTGACCTGGTTTGGTTTTTGGTTAGATATTTTTATTCTTATTGACGGAAGCCTTTATTGTGCGTGTTTACATGCACTTGGCCAATTTAATATATTGTAACTTATTGTAAAGTAGGTACTTATCTACTTTGTATATGGTTTTTTATTAATTTATTAAATTTACAAAACCGATCACAATCAACACAGTGTTTTATTTATTATATATTTATTATATATATTTATATTTATTTAGAATCGTAATCAAATATGTGAATGTGACAAAATTACAAGAGTTACATGCATAAAAGTTATAATACCCTAAACTATGAACCAACTATGGAAATTATACATTATTAGCATCGTGTAAGACTTTAAAAGCGCACCGCTGAAACCTACTGATACAGTTATTAAAGACATCTAGATTATGAGAAGTAAGTACTGTATATGGATCTGTACTGTTTATTAAATACCTACTGAACGATGTAGTACCTCTAACATGTTTTATATGGATAAAGCAATTATGTAATATTTTTCACTCCATCAGGTTTGGTATTGGTGGTATTCTCCAAAGTGATTATGATCGTATATGACATGATTTTATTCCATAAATTTATATGTAGTAGGCTAGTGGCCTTGAGTCTGTAGTTTCGTTGAACTCACTAAAAAAAGATAACACGAACGTGATATATTTTGTTTGCATCAATGTTTTAATGATACGAAATTGAGATGTTATTGCATTATTTTTGGTAGTCTTGCAAAGCTAACATTGCGCTCTTATTTATTTATTTTTCTCTAGTTATTTTCAGTTTTATTTGTTATCTTGGTGTTTTTATTCAAATCGAGTTATTGACTCAGATGTGAATAATTGGAATAAAAGCATTGTGTTTCGAGCATAATATTATGCTCGAAACACAATGCTTACAAAACTTACAGCTATGTACAATGTACAAGGTACAATGTAAAACATGATTTGCATGTGTCATATATGCAAAGCATAGGTATATTTTATACAGAAGGCCAAATAAGCGTTTTTTATATGTGGTTTAAAAAATGAGTAAGTAGATCTATACCATAGCAGACGACAGATTCTAGAAAAAATAATAAAACTCAATCAAAAAGTAAGAATTATAAACAATAAATGTTTGAAATTATGACACGAAGCAGTTTACGAAAAAAAAGTTTAAAAAAAATGAATCTCGTCGGCTTCTGTGATGCAGTGGGCCAATGCGCGACTGATACGCAGAAGTATTTGTCTCAGGTCTGAATGTGTCTATATCTAATATGTATGTATTTACAAAAAAAAGTGTATAAGTAGTATATCAGTCATGTGATACCCATAACACAAGCTCTGCTTACTTTGGGGCCATGCTGTGTGAAATGTCCGGCATTATTTATATTATCATTACTTTTGATACTTGATTATTTAATAAACTAGTATTCTGAAATTAGGCACTAGACAATATCGTTTTGTGCTTGACTATCATTAGCAGATTGGTAGTGACACAGCTGTTCTATAAAACCAATGGTGATGTTTAATTAAAAACGTGGACTGTTCAAAAACAGACGTAAACAGGAATCCGTGTAATCAGGATTCAGCAGATCGACAGATGGAATGGGTTCAAACGATGCTTCTAGCAAATATAGGTTGCGACAGACAGAAATAGCTTATTTAGAAGCTGCTATCTTAATCTCCGACCCTACCTACTTTATTGTCTGTAACTGAAGACTGATTACGTGTTTAGAATGTTTCTCAATCGGGAACATTTCAATCGACGGAAGTGCTCGCTCAAAATCAGTTAACATTATGGGAGCGTCTCGATCCATATCATGTTATCCCTATTCGTAATGATAAGCGATCGCTAAATCTTGAATTTCATGTTTCGGATAAAGGTGTTCACCTCGATTTCAAAAAAAATTATTATTCAAAAAAGTTTCAAGAAAGTTAAAAGATACATTATTCAATACAATCACTAGGATCACTTTGAAACGTCTTATATACTAGGTAAATTTAGGTGCCGATTCCTCCTAACTCAAGCCCGAGAAGAACTGGCATGAAACTCGTCCTGGTCCTAGCGCTTTTTTACATGATCCATTATGTATGGATCCATCTTATAACTACCTTACCTACGAAAAACAAGAGAGTTTATATATACATTTCAAATGTGTCCATTAACTGTCTGAGGGCAGAGCAACATGAGGCTTTGCATTCTTATCATTAATATAGTAATTTATATTATAATACGCTTTAACTCGAGCACCTAAGCTTTAAATTTGTTTTTAGGTAGATTAGATACATAAGGGGCTTATTTACTTTTTATAATCGAAACTTATTTCAAGCTTTAAGCTCATATCGTGAGAAACATTTAAAATTAATACAATAAATTACACAAAAATAAAAACATAAAATACACCGAAATATATCAAAAACAGTAAAAGAGTTTATTTCATCATTCAATTTTACAATTTTAGATTGCTGGCACTGGGTTAAGAAATTGTCTAAAAACTCATAATTAATCGCTTACTGAACTTTTAAACAGACTATATCGCGCCTGTGACGACAAATTTTATAATGCTTTCTCGTCTCTGACGCGTGTAGCTATTCCGTCTTAACTATAACTTTATATTTAATAAAACATATTTTTATTTGCTCCATTTATACACCTGAAGTGTTTGCGAGTGTTTTCACCGACTATCCGAAGCTTGAGATGGGTCGAGCATTTTCGAGCAACGTTAAAGAAGGAACACCTATTTAGGTAGGTACTTCGCTCTATATCCGCTTAAAAATGTATTATATCGAATGTTTAGAGTGTAATGTGCTGTTGTATGCTCCATTTTGCAATTGTATTTTGTATGATCTGCAAGTATTTGTCTCGGGTCTGGGTGTTTCTATGTATAATATATACGTATTTTCAAAAAAGTATATAAGTAGTATATCAGTCATGAGTAACCCATAACACAAGCTCTGCTTACTTTGGGGCCAAATGAGTTTGTGTGAAATGTCCGGGATTATTTATTATTTTATTTATTATTTATTTGTATTTAGTTCTCATAATCCCATATTTTGTAGCTTTGGGGCCACCACTAATTATTTATTAATTCATATTTTGTTTGTCATTTTCACCTAAAAATATCCTAAGTAGGTATATATCCGTATTTTTTTGCGAATAGAAAACCACTTCGAGTGACGACGTACAAAGTTTTTTCAACAATTCTAAAATTAAAAAACTATACGTGTCATTTCGAAAAGCCTTAAAGACACTTTTACTGATATAATTACTTTTTTTATAACCAAAGCGTAGTATACACGTGTGCTTGTGCTCTAATTAACTGTGCTTTTCCTAGCGACAGTACTAAACTTTAAGTAGGACAGTCGTGAGATAAATTCCAAATTTCAGGATAAGCTCTCGGCCTTATCCAAGCGGATTAGAACTAATCTCTTCTGTAGACAGCTTGTTATCGAGTTTTTAGCCTTTGCTACAAGTTTTTAATGGTTTTTAGGGTACCGTAGGAATGCAAGGAACCCAATTATTTGTATTACATCTTCGTAGCTAAGACGTAGAGGCATACGGTCTACCGGCGTAGACATTCATAGGAGCGGTAAAAACTATTATAATTGAACGAGCGAGCGAGCGAAGCGAGCGGGGCGAGCTTCATTTTTAACATCATCCTCCCAGTAAAGAGCACTGTTCTCCAACTATCCATGGTGCATTAAAGATTCTCACTTGCAAATCTTAACATTGCCGATTTCGGATAGTTTGATCACTCACTTGTGTGCTAGTAGCTTCACATAAGTGATTTTGAAAGGCTCGCGCAGTTACAATGCGCTGGCGAAGTGCAGTAAGTCGAATCTATCAACCTTCTTGAGAGGTGGTTGCCCGCTTTCTGCCTATGCCACGTCTTCTGGCAAGTTTTTCTGACTCTTGAAAGCATTCCCGCACATTTTGAGTAGCAGGTCGAGACACACCTAATCTTAAATTGAGCTCTGTAAACATCCTCCTAGAAGCAAAACAATCGATCTTATAGCGGTTTCTGTGTCCCTATGACGTAGAGACCTTAGCTTTGTTGTCGTAAATGAAGTTGTAATTGCATATCAAATAATAAATAAAGTTACAGTAACAACCAGTGTCTGCAAAAGGGTTCAGAGGGTGATTATGAAAGTTTATAATGTGCTATTTTAACAAAATTTCTGTTTTTATACTGTCCATTAGAATTTTTTTTTCAAACATGGAGTAGTAAACCGTCTAACAATCTGTAAACATAATCACTTGAAGGTTTGATAAACAATAAACAAAAAAGCACGTAAGATAAATTTTATGGTCAAATATTCAAATTTTTTAAAATATCTTCATATATTGTTGGCCCATATTTTATTTTGAGTCAGGCAGTCAGGGCAAAGATTTTGATAAATAAAAGTTTTCATGAGGTTAGCGCGAGGTGATTCAAATGAGCCCAAGCACGGATATTTTACCTACTTATTCACTAAGAAGTTCCATGGGTCCGCTCTTGACTCCATCATCATAATCAGCTCAGTCACCTACCAATCCTAAATCCTCATGCAGATCGGATCATCGGTTCGATAGTTACCGTAGTACAAACAAACATATAAAGCCAAGTCGCCCAAGGTGCCACTGAGGTCTTCCCTCGCTTCGCTCGCTCGATCAATTATGTTAAACAATATAAAAACAAAAAGGTAAAGGTAAATAAGAAAAGGGTTACTTTAGTTTGTTAGGAACAACGGCTAATCTTGTAACATTAAGTATTTTTTCTAGAAAGATCTATAAATAAAATCATTACTCATAGCAATGTAAGAACTTACTTAACTTTACTATGAAAAGATACGGAAACCTTTGTGGAGTTTAAAAGAAAAGACAAAAAACGGATTTTTTTAAAAGGACTTGTTTGAGCACTTTGTTCTTCTAACCTTATTTTTATATAAACTAATAAACGGGTTTTTTCTATTTGCTACAATTTCAGTGAATTTAGAAAAATACATTTGTTAGAGGTTTATAGCGATACTATGTTAAAAGTGATTTGTCCCAGCGTGTTTCAGACCACGCCCAGTGAAGACCAAGGTCGACTAGGATAAGAATGACCAGTCGATACCAGTCGAATCTCAGACGAATCCAAAAGTTTTTCTTTTGTTTTTAATTTACCTAATCATACTTACTATGCATAAGTTAAAGCGAGTTGAATACAAAATGTGGATTCAAATTGGTTTAAGTTTTGCATATCTACTCTATATTACATCAAACTAAATTAATAACTGTGAATCCTAGATAACGATAAATAAATAAACACAATTTAGTTAGCAAAACATTAAAAGTTAATAAATAAATAATCCCGGACATTTCACACAGCATCATCTGGCCCCAAAGTAAGCAGAGCTTGTGGTATTAGTTATGACTGATAATGCTTCTTATATATACTTTTTTTTTTGTAAATACATACATATTATACATAGAAACAGCCAGACCCGAGACAAATACTTGCAGATCATAGAAACATTAGTCCCGCGGCGGGAATCGAATTAGTTCTATGTAACTTTTTAATAATAGGTCTTTACCTATGAAATTGCCGTTCTTCAGTACTGGTCATTTTAAATAGAAAAAAAGTTTGGAATGGCTTTGTATTATAAATTCAAATTAATTTTGTTTTAAAAACATGACATTCTTTTTACAAACTCAGTCTTTTGTTTATTGATTAGCGTTGTATTTTAATTACATTTGAACATTTTTCGTCATAATGGATACTTTTAAAATTCGTGTAATTATGGAATATGAGTTCCTTCGTGGCACCAACGCGACACAAACGGCACGTAACATCAAAAACGTTTACGGAGAGAACTGTACAAACGAACGCACAACCCGTTATTGGTTTTCCCGGTTCCGTTCTGGAAATTTTGACTTGAAAAATTAAGCTCGTGGTCGTCCGGAGACTTTGGTCAACAATGATGAATTAAAGGCGATTGTGGAAGCTGACGAACCTCAATCTACAGCTGAGCTAGGAGCAGCTTTTGATGTTAGCATCAAAATAATTTTGATCCATTTGCGACAAATAGGCAAGGTAAAAAAACTTGATAGATGGGTGCCCCACGAACTTAACGATCGCCAGCGCAACGTACACGTCGAGACCTGCCTCGCACTGCTCAATAGGCAAAGAAATGAAGGAATTTTGAACCGAATTGTTACGTGCGATGAAAAATGGATTCTGTTCGACAATTGAAAGCGCTCAGCAAGTTGGTTAGATCCTGGTTCAGCACCAAAGCAATGCCCTAAACCAAAAACGACCCCTAAAAAGGTGATGGTCACTGTTTGGTGGTCTAGTGCGGGTGTGATTCACCACAGCTTTATACAAAACGGCATGAGCATTACTGCAGATGTGTACTATGAAGAACTGGAGACAATGATGGAGAAGCTTGCACATCGGCAACCAGCTTTGGTCAATCGGTCGTCCCCACTGCTCCTTCACGACAACGCGCGATCCCATACTGCACAACAGACAGTCTCCAAGCTGCAAGAGCTGGGGTTGGAAGCTCTCCCTCATCCGCCATACTCACCAGACCTTGCACCTACCGACTATTACTTTTTTCCTTAATTTAGACAACTTTTTAGTGGGTAAAAAATTCAATTCCCGAGAGGCAGTACAAAATGCCTTTGAAGAGTTTGTTGCCTCCCGTCCAGCTGATTTTTACAAGAAGGGCATCAGTAAACTGCCAATGCGTTGGCAAAGATGCGTCGATTGCATGGGTGATTACTTTGAATAACAGAAATAAAAGAGTTTAATAAAATAAGTACTTTCACTTATTCCATACAAAACGGCAATTTCATAGGTAAAGACCTAATATATGGGTTTGTTTACAAAGCAGCAGTTTGTTTATTCTTCAAACGATCAAAGCTTAATATTTATCAAACAAACATCTGTTGATAAACAACGAAAAACTGTTTAAGAATGATCGTAATATCTTTGAAAGACCTATTCAACGAATTGAAATATGAAGTAAAAATTTAAATAAAATTACATTTGGAGGAGGTACCCTATCAATCAAAACTGCATCACGGTAACACAAGTAGTCTGCGAGTAAGAGTTCTCCAAACAGACAAACAACGCAAAACAATAATTATGGGTTCCTTGTGGACTTTAAAAATTACGCGTTTATTCCGTCTTTCTATAACTTCAACGGATATATACATTTTGAACCAACTTAATCAACTTTATCCTCACTAAGCTCGATATATGCCCCGAGAAGCATGAAATGTTTGCATTGGCGATTGATTTGATTTGCGCGACGCGTCTCTCTAAATCAACGCGTCTGTGTGCTTGGCACTATGGTTCGTTTGGTAGTTTGTTCTGTAGAATAACAATTACAGGATTTTTCGCTTTTTGCTATAAAATTCTATTCTGTCAAAGATCAAGGTCCAAGAACAAAATAATAGAACTTTACTTCACATCAGCCAATTGCTGGTGATTCTGTTGTTTAGCTAAAATTTTGTAAAATACGAACAATCTCTATTTCAACAACACTAAAATTCAAATTAGAGTAAAATTTTGTTTTCGTTTCGTTTGTTCCTTTATGGAGTTTATATCCTGCAATTTTAATCAATACTTCTTTCTTCAAAATTCTAAATTCAATATAACTTTATCCAATACAATCACAAGGACCACTTTGAATCGTTTTCTTACATGCTAGTGAATCTAGGTGCCGGTTCCTCCTAACACCAGTTCAAGAAGAATCCGGCAAGAAACTTGTCTGGTCTTAACACTTTTTTGTATGATCCTTGACAATTTTGTTACGGATGCCGAGTCGAGTTGGAGCAGATTCATCCCAAGCTTTTTTATCGTCTAAATAATCAGATATTTTATAATATGCTTTACTAGACAGTTTCTGTTTAATTACGTTTTTAAATTTGCCAATCGACAAATCTAACACGTCGCTTGGGACCTTGTTATAGAAGCGTACACATTGCCTTATAAAAGACTTATTAACTTAAGCGAGCCTAACAGTGGGAACAGCGAGTTTATCATGTGTGTCATAATAAAGGCAATTTTGCCAGTGTCAAGTGTTTATATTGTTTATAGTGTCACAAAGTCGTTTCTTGTCGTTCGTCAATTGTTATCTAACTAATATTATAAATGCAAAAGTAACTCTGTCTGCCTGTCTGCTGTTTGATTCGTTTTCACGCCTAAACCGCTGAAGCGATTTAGATGAATTTTGGTATAGAGATATATGGAACTTTGGAGAAGGACAAAGGCCACTTTTTATGTAGGTACCACGCGTGCGAAGCCGCGGGCAGCTGCTAGTTTTATATAAGATGGTGCCTTTCATTACTCATATAACCGGGAATAATTCGAGAAAAATAAATAATATAAGAACGCAATGTTCGCTTCACAAAAATAATCCCAATACCTCTTTACGTGGTGACTAAAATGAGCTAAAAATGTCAATCGCAGCTATGTCATTTAAAAATGTTAATCTAATACAGACTTTAAAGCAGACCTTGTAAGATTGTTATTGTTTTACGAAATTTTAGTTAGTCCGACGACACTACAAAATCAAGGTCAGTATTTAACTTACCTGCTCAGTCGTAGCCTAACTACTTTTTATAGACAGGAAAGAACAGAATCGCATACAGTAAATGCGGTCATCCAATATAACAACTCCGTCGCACGTTGCTTAACTTTAATTATCTAATAATAATAAATCCCTTTAGATGTTTTTTTAACAACTGATCCCAGATGAGTGCTGCTTGGAGACTGATAATGGAGACGACTGTGATAGTCATCAAAATTATTGGGGGTTAGTCCCCCTGCTGACAAACAGAAGAGCTAGCAACAGAGAAGGCAAACTTGAAACAAGCCCGGCTCGGTGCGCTAACAAACATAATCCCAGGCAGAGTGACGTCAGTGGTGAGGAAACTTCACCTACCTCAGCTTGCTGGAGTGGATCTATGAACGAAAGTTTTCAATTACAGATAATTGTTCTGTAACTTGACTGACGTCACCTAAATAATCTTCAACAGATGAACTGAGGTCAATAATGATGAATAATAAATAATGCGGACATTTCACACAGCATCAACTGGCCCCTAAGTAAGCAGAGCTTGTGTTATGGGTTCCACATGACTGATACATTACTTATATACTTTTTTGTAAATACATACATATCATACATAAATACACCCAGACCTGAGAAAAATACTTGCAGATCAAACAACATTTGTCCCGCGCCAGGAATCAAACCCGCAACCTTCTGCGTCTCAGCCGGGCCTTGGCTCACTGCGCCACAGAGGTCTTCAGCGGTAATAGTTGAAATTAGAGACTGTAGTATAGAAGGCAGCATTACAACTTTTACTTCTTCTAATGCTCTTATGTAATACAATCCCTTTGTTTATATCGCGGCACATAAGGTATCCATTACACGTTCAATCGTTTAAGTTACTTAAACCATCATAATGGTTTAAACCTACGAAGCAAACAATAAAAAAACCAACATGCCCAAGTCTATATTCTTTTGACAACCCGGATCTCGAGTTGCTTGGTTCTTTGAGGATGTCTAAGTTAGTCAGAGGCACGTTCAAATATGATGTTTGGCACATGCCTGTACTTTGCATACCAGTTAATATTCCGTACGTGACAGGATGAAAACCCATCACTGCTTATAGGAATTTTAACCAATGACACACACCCTTGATTTTTTAAAGTTCTAGGCGGTCCTGGTTTCTTGACGATGTTTTCCTTCATCGTTTGAGGGCACTGGCGTTGCATATATACATTTTACGAATAGAATCAATATACACCAAAATAAAATTGGTGTTGGTTCAGATTCGCAATCACGGCCTTTTAGGAAGGCAAGGGTGCTACAACTAAACCACCAGTGCGCTAAAAGTGCTCAAACTATTTTATTGTGCAATATGGTATAGAAGAGCAGCACTACATAAGACACAATATACAAGAAACAAAGAGCCACAATTCTAATCATATTAAACAGAATTTATGGGGCCTAGAATTTAATTCAGAACTGTCAAAATTAAGTTTAATATATGTGCTTCAACCATCAGTCAAATCATATTAGTTTAAATTGTGAAAGTGTTATAATCAATCCAACAGTTATTTTTAATGTTTATGACTTGTCTGATGAAATACTGACGCTTGCATGAGAGTTTAATGGACGCTTAACACTCGCGTCAAGCAAGACAAGCGTCCAAGTAAACAGGTCACATGGAAACTGCGAGGGAGACACTAACACACGCCACTGGCGCCACTTCAGTTAATGTATTGCTGTTCTTTAGGTGTTGTGAGCTTTTGTAACATACTATTAGCAAAGAACAAGTAGAACGACACCTTCCAGCAAAGTAGAATCATACTTTGAGAAGAAAATAAACGTTTTCTTTAAAATTCCTCCAAGATTTCTGGAGTAGTTTTCAATCAAACCAGAAACCAACAAAGCTCTTTATTTACTTTTTTAAGGGTTTGATCTTCTGCTTATCTTGTCACTAGTTATTTCTAACCAGTGTGGTGAAAGGATTAAAGTGCTACTCGGAGGCTCCTTTCGTGCACTTAGGTAAGCCTTAATGTAACGGCTGGCACCGAGCCGGGCTTGTTTCAAGTTTGAGGGTATGTCCACAAGAAACCCTTATAGTTTCACTATGTACGTCTGTTTGTCTGCCCTTAATCATGCTCTTGCTCGCAGTCTATTAGTAGACCGAGCGAAGCGAGTGTCTCCGTTTTAACTTAGGCGAAAATGCTTTCGTATGTCTGTCTGTTCGGATGTTCCGGATGTCCTGATGTCCTCTACAGGTCGCATTTCTCAACTGATTGTTGTGAAATTTTGTGAGCAGGTTCTATAACAATATAGATATTTATCGTTTTTAGAAATTTTTCAAAATGGCTGAGCTATGGGGGTTTTAAACGTAAAAAAAGTTATATATCAGTAATTTTGAAAAATGTCTGTCTGTCTACAGCTCACAGAGCCACTAGTTTTTATTATTTATAACTTCGGACGCCAAGAAAAGATTTCGGAAGATCACAAGCTCTTGGCCAATTTATTTTTACACAATTAACTTGTGTTAGGATCGCAAGATCCTGGATAAAAGAGTTGCTATTGATCTCATATCGTGAATAGAACCTGCACTTCTCACTCCTCAGCACCACTGAATTGTTAAAATAAGGTCAATATTTCACAGTAATATTTTTATTCATAAAGAGAGTTCTCAAGTCTAAAAGCGAATTGCAGGTTCCTTCATTTAAATTCATACCAGATTCTATTGAAATAATTTCACGTGTACTAGAAATAGCGTGTAATAAATTCGACTTTTCACCTCCAAGAAATTGGATGTTATGTGAAAAATAGTGTTGCAGGGCCGGTCGTAGGGCGATTAGTTGTCTATATTTACATACTGCAGGCAAAGGCTTCTTCTTCTTCTTCGTTAATGTGACAATTCTGCAAATATCAAGTGTTTAGATTGTTTATTGTTTATAGTAAGACACAAAGTCATACGTTGCCGTCCGTCGTTTGTTATTATATAAAAATTGGTGTCTCTTAAAAAATAATTCTTAGAAAATAGTTATACGGATTATTTTTGCTCGAATCACAAAGAATCAATAACTCTAGCTTTATTCGAATAAAATAACCAAAATTACAAATAAAACCCGAAATAACTCGGGAAAAATAAATAATAAAAGAGCATAATGTTAACTCCGCAAAACGGCCAAATATAATCCCACAGGCAAAGCTATTCGCAGATGAAGCGAAGATCTGTCAGTGTAATTTTTTATAACTGTGCCCCCTGTTACATTAACAATGGCCTCAATTCTGTTGGCACCAACCTAACAAATTTTACCTAATATCAGGTTTTCAACTGTCAAATTAACCTTTGGTATTCTGCTGCTACGAACTTATCCTAATTTGATTTAATCCAACCTAATTAAGCATTCCTAATTTAGTTAGATGGTACCAACCGAATAGGTTTTACAAATGCTATGACTAACTAAATATATTTTAGACAATTCCTAATTTTATAAATGAACCAACCTAATTGCCACCAATGTCAAATCTGAAGCGTATACAAGATTATTATTGCAAATATAGTTTTTACCCGCCCCGGTTTCGCACGGGTGCGATGCTGATACTAATTATACTACAGAATGGTTATCCCGAGATAGCCATATACCATCACGGACTTTTTTGTAGACCTTTTGATAGTGTACAATACTGTAGTACATTATTTTGATCTATCTCGTAGGGTTTAGCCAGCGTTTGCAATGTAAGCGCAAAAATATGTGTTTATTTACGACACTACATTGGAAACCTCTAAAATTATCAGTGTTTCTCTACTATATTATGCATGTATTATACGTATAAACCTTCCTTTTGAATTATTCTATCTATTAAAAAAAACCGCATCAAAATATGTTGCATAGTTTTAAAGATTTAAGCATACATCAGGACAGACAGACAGCGGGGGGCGACTTTGTTTTATACTATGTAATGATTATTGTATTTATATATTATTGACTAGCGTGTGAATAATTGTAATAAAAGAGTTTCTTTGTCATTCAAATATTTAATATGATAGTTCCCCATTTTCTATAAAATAACAAATCACTAATGATCTTAACGAGTTAATTACCTCTTACTAATAAACAATTTCAAGTAATCATTTGAGATTATCAAAATAGTTTTTTATTTTTTTATTTTATTAATATTATAGATGTTTGTCCACGAATGTGGCCGACAATAAGGCACGCAGGTCTAGAAGACACCTATTTTCTCTTGACTTGAAGAGACCCAGATTGTAGTTTTCAGGAAAGACAGACGACGGCAAAGCATTCCAATCCTTGGCTGTACTTTCACATTATAAATGTCAAAGCAAAACCGCTTTGTTCGTATGGGTGGTAAACTGACAAGGTATGGATATTACAGAGCTGTCTACTTGCCCTGTTGTGAAAAGGAGGTGTTGGAACTAGATCTCGCAATTCCTGGGCAATTTCTTCGAAATATATTCTATAAAAGATATCAATTATCATGCCATTAACGGAATAGTATTAAAGTACAAAAGCTTGTTGTTTAGCAAACCGCAATGTGGTTCAAAACAATGTGTTTTTATTTTTTTATTAACCATTTAAACGAAAGATACATTCATAAATAATATCTAAAACCACTAAGGTTTGTCCTGACACTGTCTGAGTTTACCAACAATAATAATTGTAATAAACAAGGTAGGTACAAGCTTGATTAGGTGGATAAATAGGATTTCAAACAGACATTTTCACTTTGTGGACATTTGACGTTGATATCCACGACACTCTGAAATTGAATATGGAGCCAGGACAATATAATAATATAATATAATATTGTAGACTGTTTTTTAATAAAAAAAACTTTTATTTTAGATGAACAGAGTAGTAAACAGCAATATAAAATACATGTAAAACAGTTAAACTATATATTAATTTTATCATGTCAAACCTCATAGCGGAGCAGGACTGATCCTTAGGACGACCCTGTCTCCTTGTGCGGAATAGGAAGAAATTGAAATGTCTGCAGTATTGGCAAATACATCTTAGGTTTGGCGTAAGTATTTGTACCGATCCACTCAGGCGCGGGCTCTCCAGGTTTGCTCTAGGTACTTCATCATTCAGCCTAGGTACCAGTGACATTAGCATGAGTTTGTTTCTTTCATAATATAGATCACTAGCAGAGACCCACGCGATGGTCGATAGCAATTTATTTATTAATATTTTAGTACATACTAGATACATTATCTCCTAAGCTTTAGCTAACTAACTTTAGCTGCTTTTTGGGGAGTTTAAAGCTTACATAAAGGGTAGTCTTTAGAAGAAAGCGTATTGTAATATTAATGACTATATTATTGATAAAAATGCATGGCCTCATGTTGCTCTACTCTTAGATAGTTAACCGACACATTTGAAATGTATAAGCTGTCTTCTATTAGTTTTTTGTAGTTAAGGTATAAGATAGATCATGCAAAAAAGCGTTAGGACCGACGAGTTTCTTGCCACTTCTTCTCGGACTTGAGTTAGAAGATTTATTCCGTTCTAATACCAACAACTAATACCACTGGTATTTGTTTGAACTCATATTTATTTTCTATTCCGAACGGATACCACTCTTTAAATCATTAAATTTTATGTGCGAACGAATACCAACAACTTGAATTTGGTACTGTCAGCTCAGTAAAACCTAATCAAATTAAATTTGATCTTTAATATCTCTGTGATTATAAATCGTAAAGAATTAAGTAAAGTTATGAGCTTTAAACTTTCTAAATTTACTTCAGTTCAATATTTTTATAAAGAGTTATAGGTAAGGAATAGGTAGTTTAAGTGAATCATTGCTAATTTTTTTACCTGCGAGAAAGGGTGAGTTTGCTCTATTGTTCCAAAATTCGAAACAACCAATCAGATATGGTCAACCAATATGGTCAACCAATATGGTCTTGGTGGCAAATACATACGTAAGTCAATAGAATAAGGTTCGCTTCTTGATGATTTTATAATTATTATTTCATTTCGCTAACAAAATCTCCGTTGGTCACTGCTTAGAAAAAATAAGGATTTAGGTACTTACTAACTATCGATGTATTAAAAAATAGTTACATATCATTTAGCTGATTTTACTAAAAGTTGATTTTTAGTGTTTATGTTTAAAAGTGAATTATTAATATTTGATGTTTTAGCAAAACAAATAAATTGCTGATTTATTGATATTGTAGGTGATGAATGACTGATTTTATTATACAAAAATTTGGATTTAACTGTTTTTTTTCATACAACGCATTTTTCTGACTGTACCTTAGGTATATCTTTTAACTTGTTTTGGTATTCGTTTAAACAATGGTATCCGTTCGGAATAGAAAATAAATATGAGTTCAAACAAATACCAGTGGTATTAGTTGTTGGTATTAGAACGGAATAAATCAGTTAGAAGGAATTGGCACCTAAATTCACCTAGTATGTAAGACGTTTCAAAGTGATCCTTGTGATTGTATTGAATAAAGTATCTTTTGATAAATAAAGTAACTTCGATCATTTATCTTTTAACCGACTTCCAAAAAGGAGGAGGTTCTCAATTAACACACTATAATATAATAAAAAAAACAAGCCCACTTACATGTAGGGAAGGTATCCCTTTGTAATAGGGGCCAGTAATATGTATTACCATGTAAAGTTTAATTACAATAAGTCTGCAAGCAAAAACGCAACGAACGAAGAAGAAGCAAGAAGATTAAGGTGGACGGACAGACGGACAGACGATAAAAAAACAAAACTACAAGGGTTCCTTGTGGACTTTGGAACCCCAAAAAATGTATCGTTAAAAATAAACTATAAAAGTGACATAAAACCACCTCTGGCATTTCCTTTTATTTTGTACAACAATTCATAAAAATACGAAGCTCTCGGTAAAATTCCACCATCCCTCACCTAACTACAGTTTCATAAGCGCTCGATTTAATACGCTTTCGTAGCTTATTCCGTTCACCAACTCGAAAATAAATAACTTATTCTATCTAGAAACCGTCTCCAGAGATTGTAGGGGAAGGACGGCATTGCCTTCCTTTTTAGCATGTAATTATTTGACACTAAGCGATCCATTGTTTTATTGTTGATCATTGATTGGCCTGTCAGCTCAGTTGGTAGTAGCTCTCCCTCCTGCGTTGTAGGTTGAGGGTTGAATTCCCTCCCAGGATAAACATTTGTGTGAAGAACATAGGTGTTTCTTGTGTCTGAGTGTTATAAGGTATCATAAGTAAATTAAATAATATATATAAATAAAAAGTATATAAGTATTCTATCAGTCATCTAAGTCACCATAATACAAGCTATGCTTAGTTTGGGACTAGATGGTGTTGTGTGCATTGTCCAGCAATATTTAAATATTTATTTATTTTACTCGAAGTAATATCTGACCACGAGCGTCCCGCAATTTAGGTATGAGAGTTACAAGGGTACATTAGCGTGTCCAGTTTGGTGGGCAAATTCGTAGAGAAATGCTCTGCTAGACGAAATAGAGTTACACGATAGAAAGAGAGGCAGTATGTAGGTAAACACAACATAAGCACTATGCGCTTCTGCGAGCTGAACCCTTTATTGGGTCTGCTCCTCCGTCGTCGTGCTGTTTCAGCGGTCCACTAGTATCTGAATTAAGTAGATAAAACGGATGGTTAAAGGGACTAATCGAGTTTATTTAACAGAATGAACGATAAAGACTTCAGACTTTTGACACTAGAAGCCCATTCTGTCAAAATTTCTATGAATTGGTCAACTGGGTCAGTCACCTGATCGGAACACCATTAATGGATTTATAATTATGTAATTAACAAAGAGGCATCTTTTTTTCTACGTTTGGTATAATATACCTGGCCCTGTCTATCTTATAACCTAATATTCAATAAATAATATTGGTAGATAATGAAAACGACACCATCTAGCACTAAACTAAACATAGCTTGTATTATAATGACGAGATAATTAACCAAATCAAAATACTTATAAATGTGTAATAATTTTTTTTTTTACTCCTTTCTTACCCAGACAGAACGAATACCTATGTTCATCACACAATTTTTTGGCCTGGAAGCGGATCGAACCCCAATCTAAAGATCAAAAGGCAAATCTACTACCAAATGAGCTGACAGCCTAGTCATATCCCACAGGAGTTTCATTCTTCTATTGAAAATCCTAAAAAGCTTTATAAGTTTCTAACTCAATGATACAAATCAAGAATAAGATGGCGCTATTCAAGCCCTTTAACCCAAAGCTATCCCGTGTCTTCTCGCCAACAAGTTATTTCTATTGCTTAGCAAATAAAGTGTACGTGGACATTCAGGTTTGCTTCTCAATGGGCTAAGGGTCCGAATCGGGGCCCTCAAGGGTCGAGATTGTCCTTCAATGGCTCACCGAATAATGAGTCCTGAACGAACAGGGAAAATGATGAAATAAGATGCTCGGAGGCGAACAACGAGATTGGTTCAGTTTCTAAAGAAAAATTTATAAAGATATAAAAATTATGTATTTTTTTTTATAGACGTAGATAGATAGATAGAAAATACTTTATTGCATACATTAGACAAGTAGAAAAAAAATAACAATGTTTTGCTAGTCGGTAGTACAATGGGGGTCTTTTTGCTATGTAGCGATCTCTACCAGACAACCTTGGGATGGATTGAACTGAATGTAGCTGAAAAACGGATGATCATAGTTATACTAAGAGATTATAATGAAAATATTGTGTACATACAAATTTACAGGATTAGAAAAAGATAGATACGTCAATACTTATACAAAATTATATACGTAGAGCTCAGATTGTCTAGTGGTTGTGGCCCCGTCTTTCGATGCTAAGGTCGTGGGTTCGGTCGTGCAAAATTGGATTTTTCTTTTAAATGTACCTATGTGCGCTATTCCCAGTACTCTTAAACGGTGTAGGAAAACATCGTGAAGCAACCGGCATGTTGTAGAACCTAAAAATTGAATGTGTCAAGTGCACGTAAGGACGCACTTTAACCCTTTCAACACACTGGTTCGAAATAACAAGGGACACGATAAGAAGAAAAGTAGTCTTTTTCTTTTGTAGTTGAAATGTTTTGATATCTGCCTGTCTCTTGGTTTTAATCGCTTTACGTAGCGGCCAGCCTGCGGGTTAACACGCGTGGTACCTATATATAAATTGTAGCCTATGTCCATCCCGATGGTTGAATCTATCTGCTTACTAAATTTCATCTATATATGTACGTTCAGCCGTTTAGCCGTGAAAGCGTAACATACAATCAGAATGAGACACTTTTGAATTTATAATAAACTAGCTGCTGCCCGCGGATTCAGGCATGGTATCTACTTAAAAAGTAGCATATGTACGTCTCCAAGGTCCCATGTATCTCTATACCAAAATTCATCGAAATTGGTAACTACATAAGAAGTTGCCTATGTCCTTCTCAATGGTCTTATCTATCTCAACACCAAAATTCATTAAAAACAGTTCGTGAAAACATAACAAACTGACAGACAGACACTTTCGCATTAATAATAGTGTTGGATGGATTAACCAGCAAGTAAGAAGGTTAGGAGATTAAGTCAAACTTGGGTCTAACCCAATTTTTACTAAAGGTGGATTCACACAAACAACGCGATCACTCGAATAATATTACTGCTCCAATTAGAACGGCGCCCTCTGATTGGTCAACGGAGATTTGACTCGGGCATGTGAGCCAAGTGGAAATGGCGATGAGGTTAGCGTGGATATTCCTATTGAACTGAATGTGTTATTCTGTTGAATTTATTCAGATCAATCTGAATACATTAAGGTTTATGTTTCTGGTTCCGCTTTGATGTATGGTTCGTTTTATTTTGAAATGTTGTTCAATTAATTTCTCTTATAAATTTTTGGGTCAATGAAAAGCAGCAAGGGGCCCAACAGAGGATCTTAAATAGTTACTTTATCATAGTTAGGACAAGTACTTTATTAAAATTCTTTCTATTCAATTACTGTATTTTATTAATATTCTAAATATGCTATCAACTTACTAGCAGCACTGAAAAATAGCTACATGTTCATATACTGCCTACATACCTTGAGTCGTGTGCAATCTTTACAGAGAAAAATTAAAAAAAACTATGTGGAACTTATTAAAATTATTTCCATTCAATGACTGAATTTTATTAATATTCTAAATATGCTATCAACTTACTAGCAACACAAAAAAATTGCTACATGTTCATAAACTACCTACCTACCTTGAGTTGGGTGCACTCTTTACAAGATCAAAACTAACAAAAACAGCGTGGAATGTGTTATATCCTCCCCGCTGCACCCCTTAAGGTTTGTTTGAATTTTGAAAATTTATGTGTTGACTAGTGTTGACACTAATAAACAAATACATCTTCCAAATACATATCTGAGCGAATCTGTGCGAATCTATCTATCAGTGAGTCAGTCACGACTTTAACTCTGATAACGTTTATTTTTTAGTATTAATTGTATTTATAGGTCTTGACGGAGGCTTTCAGGTGGCTTCATCATATTTACTTCATCGCCAGACAATTCGTCTAGAAAGTAGTAGCGTTAAATTGGTAAATAAAAACATCCATCAAAATATTATAAATTCCAATGTGTCTCTATCTGTTTTTTGTTACGTTTCCACGCTTAAATGTCAAGACGCATATTCAAGAAATTTGATAAGGAGATAGATTGTATCTTGGAGAAGATTATAGACTGCTTCTTAACTAAGTACCTCGTATGTGAAACGGGCAGAAGCTAGTTACAAATAAATATAATAAAGTTAATTATCCACACTATCCTAGCGCATCTTGAGTCCATTACACACATGCGAATCCTCGAGTGACAACCAATGCATTGTAATGCGCCATTACACAATCGGACGGTTTTATCTGTCCAGCAGTGAGAACTGCTCCTAAGAGATTCTCGGATGAGCAGAAATACCTTCTATTTACACAGAACATGTCATAGTATTTATTATATGGAAGCTTCACTGTAGAAAAATATATATGAAATATCTCTGAGGCGCACCTTAAATCCTTTCACCACACTGATTCGAAAGCACCAGTGAAAGAAGCAGAACTGTAGAGGCCTCGTCAGAAATACTATTTTATCAGTGCGTATCCAAAGAATGTTTTGTTTAGTTAGAAGAGTAAAACATTAGCAGTAGTCATCATTTTAAATGTGATTGGTGGAAATGACGTAAAATAACCATTTTTTTTGCTGAGATTTGACGCAATTTTGACGTCGTCTTTCTCAATGACAATTAATCACTTTTTAGAGAGCTAAGTAATACGTTCCGGTCAAACCAATCGCGCCGAATTAATTTTGAGTATTGAATATTTTGGCCAGGGCACGAGAAGAGACACGTGAAAACTGATACTTAATGTTATCCAGAGCCCGCCAAGATTTGTTGAATTATGACATCATGTCATAATTCAAAAAAATAACAAATCTTGACAGTGACTTTTATTGAATTTTCGGTGCATAGTCCCTTTCTCTGGTCCCTTCGATCGGATTAATAGTCTAAGATCCGGCTGCAGAATTAGTGCAATCATCGACTGTTTGCTAAACACAAAATTTTTACGCATATTTATGATTAGGAGAATATACACCTACCTACCAGGGTGCCTATTAAAAATGTGGCCGCTAGTATTTTTAATTAAATTATTGTAAATTGATTTTTCGGAAAAAATATTCACTTGTTTTTTTAAATAAAATATCGTCTACTTCACGGCTTTACAATATATATAAAGTCTTTGAAAAATCGCGGTTGCCGTTGTGCACTCGGCTGCTCCTGTTTGCAGCCAGGTAGAAACAGGTATGATTTTGATACATTTATACGTTCATAACCTACATTTATTATTTATATATGAAATTAAAGCAATTTTTTTTCTGTTTATTATGATCTACGGTTGCCTAATTGAATCTGGTCACAAATAATGGTTGCTGGCTGTTAAAGATGGTATATTTAAGGTAGAGTGAAAGAGAGTTAGCGCGTAACATCATTAGTCAGACGAGGATAGCGATTGCCAGCTGTACAACGCTTTAAAATTCAAAATTCAAAATTCAAAATAACTTTATTCATCACAATCACAAGGACCACTTTGAATCGTCTTCTTACATGCTAGTGAATCTAGGGGCCGGTTCCTCCTAACACCAGTTCAAGGAGAATCCGGCAAGAAACTTGTCTGGTCTTAACACTTTTTTGTATGATCCTTGACAATTTTGTTACGGATGCCGAGTCGAGTTGGAGCAGATTCATCCCAAGCTTTTTTGTCTTCTAAATAATCAGATATTTTATAATATACTTTAATAGACAGTTTATGTTTAATTACGTTTTTAAATTTGCCAATCGACAAATCTAACACGTCGCTTGGGACCTTGTTATAGAAGCGTACACATTGCCTTATAAAAGACTTATTAACTTTAGCGAGCCTAACAGTGGGAACAGCGAGTTTATCTTTATTTCTAGTGTTAATACTATGATTATCGCAATTTTTTTTTAATTAATGAATATTTTTGTGCACATACATTAAATTTTCGTATATATACTGACAAGGCACTGTCATAATATAAATTTCTTTAAACTTATTTTTAAGTGATTCTCTGGGGCCCATGTTATAAATTGCACGAACAGCCCTCTTCTGCAACACAAATATGGTGTTAATATCAACAGCACTCCCGCACAACAGAATGCCATAAGACATAATGCTATGAAAGTAGCTGAAGTACGAGTCTAGCGGTATCTACGTCGGTAAAATGACGGATCTTTTTAACAGCGTATGCCGCAGAGCTGAGTCTCTTCGACAATTTATCTATGTGCGGGCCCCATTGCAGCTTATTATCTAAAGTGGTGCCTAAGAACACTGTGGTGTCGACGAGATCTATCTTTTCGTTTTTAATTTTTACATTAGCATTCACCTGTTTAACGTTGGGCAGTATAAAACGAATGCATTTCGTTTTTTTCTCGTTAAGTAATAAGTTGTTTACATTAAACCATGTTACAACTTTAGAGATTGCATTGTTTACATCGTCAAGATTAGTAAGTCGTTGCTTTAATTTAAATAAAAGTGACGTGTCATCAGCAAACAGTACAATCTCGTGATCATCCTTTACAAGTTTAGGTAGATCATTTATATAAATTAAAAACAAGAATGGCCCGAGTATTGATCCTTGTGGTACACCCATTTTTACCATTGACCCTGGAGAACGCTTTCCATTTACATCTACTCGTTGTGTTCGGTCAGTTAAGTAGGATGTGAGAAGTAAAGCCATTGCGCATGCGACAAATGCTAGTGTTCTCAACTGAACAGCTGCGATATTTTTATTCTAACATTAAAACCACGCTGTTTTAGCAATACAGTTGTACAATGGGCGGCCTTATCGCTAAAAGCGATCTCTTCCAGGCAACCTTTGGTTGGTCAGGATAGATAAAAAGGCAGTGGTGTACAAAAAGTTAATTAATAATTTAATACATAAAAACACAAAATATTATAATGCCTATAATTAAACCTAACTAACAAAAATTACACAGAAAAAGATAACATACATACCAAAAACAACTTTCTACAGTTGTAAAAGCTACGAACCAGTAAATATGAGTAGTTTTTAAATGCTTTCGGCGCAGTCGGTTCGGATAGTACCTAGTAGTATTTGATCCGATCACTAAGAAGTTTATATTGGCTCTTAGTAGTTATTTAAAGGTCAAAGCTTATTTTTTACCGACTTTATCAAAAAGGAGGAGGTTCTTGAATCTTTTTTTTTTTTTTTTAATTTATGTTCACCGATTACTCAAAAACGGCTGAACCGATTTGGGAAATTCTTTTTTTGTTTGAAAGGGTATACTTCACAGGTGGTCCCATATAAATTTTATCAAAATCGGTCGAGCTGAAAAACAAACGAAAATCTAAAACTTGTATACTTGATGATGTTTTCATGTATTTTCATACCTCGCTGTCTCATTGGAGCGTTGCGTTTATTTGGCCTACCCATATTATAATATACAAAATACATCTACTTTCCACTAAAAATGTATTATAGGCTCAAATTTCATTCAATGAAGTCGGTTTCTTTTTAGTTTTTAAAACGTAATTATCTAACAATTCATATAATTATATAATTGGATTCCTTCGGAGCAGTCGGTTTGGGAGTAGAAGTATCAGATGCGCATTCGACGAGCACCAAGAAGTTTATATTGCTTCTATGTAGTTAGGTAAAGGTCAAGGCTTATTTTATAACAATTAATACATAAAATTATATAATTCGATTCGTTCGGCACAGTCGGTTCGGAGAACAGAGGTATCAGATGCGCATTCGACGAGCACCAAGAAGTTCATATTGCCTCGTCGTTGTTATTGAAAGGTCGAAGCCTATTTTCGCGAATCCCTTATTTGTTGGTAAATAAAGGAGATTGATGACGGGCGCACAATGCTTGTATTGGGGAAATAAATTTTGGGGAACATGTTCGGGATGTAAGTAATTGCATTATGGTATAGGTTAAATTATAGAACGCTGTGGACTCAGAAATCTTTAGAACTTTATTTGCTACTAGCTGTCCGTGCGCAAACCATTTTTCCCGGGATAAAAAGTAGCCTATGTCACCCGGGGATAGTATAGCTTTCCAACGGTAAAATAATTTTTCAAATAGGTCCAGTAGTTTTGGAGCCTTTTCAATACAAACAAGCAAACAATCAAATCTTTCCTCTTTATAATATTGGTATAGATAGTAAAATTAACTGGTATTGAGTAACAATCGCTTTTGGCTTAGTCGTTCAAAACTGATTAACTTTTAAACCCATTTTAAAAAAAAATCCTGGCTTCTGTTTTAAACTATTTTGTTAATATTAAGTGGTTTTGTTTTTATGAAATATCGTGAATTAAAGCTTTAATAATTAAATAAATAAATAATGCCGGACATTTCACACAACATCACCTGGCCCCAAAGTAAGTCGAGCTTGTGTTAGGGATACGATATACTTATATACTACTTATAATTTGATTATGAACGAAATATACAAATATGGACCAATTAATAGTTTTCGCTTAATTGTTTATAGTTATTTTGTATTCACTTGTGCTAATTAATGTATTAGAGTATAATTTAACTTAATTTCATTCATTTGTTTATTGATTAAAAATCCGCTATCAGTAAATAACACGAGAAAAACTAATTAAAAGTTAAGTGGTTACTTCATAAAATGACAATGAAAATATCTCATAAACCCATTTACAGTAATTTGATGCCTAGCGAAGGATAGTTTATTTTGAAATTGTAATTTCTGTCAGTTTAAGAGTTGCCATTTTACGCACTGCCAAATTGGTCCCCGAACTTCAGATATGATTATTTTTGGCCGTCTTGCAAAGCATACATTTATTTATTTTCTCAAGTTATTTTCTCGGTTTTATTAGTTATTTTAGTGTTTAAATAGAGCTAGAGTTATATATCATATAGTCAAAATTGTACTAACATCCTACACCTTAATATTGGACTACTTCTCGATGGTTTACTGTAAAAAAACACTTACAGAAATCCTATCAACGCGACAGCAAAATCACCGAGTCAGCCGTAGCGACAATAGAAATCCTATATACAGAGTCACACAAAAGAAAACCCTTTGTAGCACCAATATAAGAGTGCTCCTAACAGGCACAAGAACCGTCCAATAACCTCTCACAGGTAATTGGGCGGCCTGCGAGTGAGCTTATTACTGATCTGCTAGTATCCACAGTAGTATTCTTTTGTTATTGATTATAAGTAGATAATCTACTTCTTCTTCTTCTTTGTTAATGGTATGTGACATAATGGTGTTAATTTTGCCAGTGTTTATATTTGTTTATAGACAATTTGTTTGATAATAAAGTCTTAGTCGATTGTCAATTGTCAGTTCTAAACGTCATCGCTTGATGGCCGTCTGAATTTTCTTGGGATTCCTCGTCGTTCAAATCACACTGCACCATAATACACATGTAATTTAATTGTCCATACTTGTCACAATTTATTCATAAATTGCGTTAAGATTACTCAATAAAACATGAAAACAAAACGAGTACAAAATATTAAATTAGCAGAGCTATGTTACTTCGTGAAATGACAAACGAAGAATCAAGTAGTTACTACAACTAAGTACTTCGTATGTGTCAGTGACCAGCTCTGACGTCAACTAGCGTCATAGCATTTATGAAGCCGGGACCAAGCTAAGGCCAAGCACACATTGCGAATTTAATGACTTCATGAGAGTCGTGAAGTAAGAATCTCACCGAAACGTAAATTTCAATTCATTTATGGTGAGAATGCCGACGAATCATCTCTCGTCATTCATGGACAACGGATTCACTTAGCTTTTGACTCACGTTTTGACTCAGCTGGTCAAAACGTGTCGTGTTCAGGAAATTCAACAGATCCAATACACAAGACACCGTGCGAATGTCATCAGTGATGTAGTAATAAGTTTTACAAGGTTTATCTATGGCCCACTATGTTTGTTACCTATAAGTAGAATTATTTGTTGGCTTGCAAATAAATTATTATTAATATAAGCGGATATTTTTGCGTTGTTCTGTGGAACATGGAATCAGACGTAAGCGCATGAACTGCGGAAAAACTGCGATGAAAATTATGTAATTTTCTGATCTTTGTAAATCAGAATAACGCAGTTAAACCACGCAGGTTAATTCGCTATTATATGCTAGGCCGAAGCTTTCGAAGCACGAAAGCGCTCAGATGAAATTTCACTGTTGTTATTTCATATATTTCATTATGACCTTTTATTTATATAGATACATACATATATATATATATATCTATATATATATAGATATATATATCTATATATATACATTCATTCTACATCAAGGATCGAGAGTGGTAGAGAGGACACCTCTCCCACTCTCGATCCTTACGCTCCTCTGATACTCTGCTACTCGCGACACTTGTCCACACCTCCTCATACTATGCCAATTCCTTCACAGTACAGGCTGCACTACTATGGAACGCACTGCCAGATGCTATTAGACGTGCCAAATCACATACTACTTTTTAAGGTATGGTCAAGGAACACTATTCGTCCTGTTGTTAACTATTGTTTTGCTATATATAACTATAACTATTGCTTGTTTCTTTACATTATTTCGGTATACAGGTATATAAGTATGTATTAGTTTATCAGATTGTATTAATATTATTTATTTATTTTTGTAATATTAGGTATTGATGAATAAATTTTTTGGTTATCCTGTAAATATGTATGTAAATATTATTTTTATCATAAATCACTCATATTATTTTCATCGCCATATATTAAGCTATATTTATTTTATCCATCCCAAGATTGTCTGGTAGAGATCGCTATCTAACAAAAAGACCGCCCATTGTACCACCGTGTAGCTAGCTAAACATTGTTTCTTTCAGTCAAATGTATTTGTTGTGTGCAATAAAGTATTTTCTTTTCTTCTATTCCATTCTATATTAATGTACAATGCCCATAACATCATCAAGTCTCAAACTAAGCATTGCTTGTATTATGATGACCAAATGAGTGATAGAATATATTTTGGAATACATACTTATACTGCAATATAAAACAAAGACACAAAACAAACACCTACGTTCATCACAGATATTTGTCCTGGAAGACAATCGACCCCCTAACTTACAGTGCGGAAGGCAAATCTACTAGCAACAGATCTGACAGACCAATCTTGGAGCAGCATATTATCTCCGTATGTAGTAAGAGAGTCAACATCAGATCAACATTTTGCTGGATAAGGCCTGACATCTGAGTAAAACTAAATAACTCCCCAGATTCTGAATTCCATATTCACATCCAGAACAGCACAACAAAACGTCTAGCTGTCAAGCCGGTGGAACTAAACGCAGGTAAATTACGTCGTGGTCAAAGCTTGACGTCAAATGTCATTGTGAACAATTTATGGCGTAAAGCCGGAACATTTAGCAACTTTTGGGCCTAAGGAGACATTTAGATAGAAAACAGAGCAACTGCTTTGTCAAGGTTAAGTATCTGGTTTATTTTGTTAAAATATGTAGTTAATGTAATTAGGTAGGTACAGTAATGATCTGTACTTACTGATTGGTTTTTGTCTAGTATTTATTTATTTTAATGTTTCTAATTTTGGTATTTTAAGAAAAAATTATTTACCTCTAAATTATTAGGTACTTATTGTTTTTGTTTTCAATGTGTTTAATAAAGTAGGTAAATGATATAAATGGTAACCGCGTTGTGTACTACAGTTGCTGCCGTTACGCACTCAGTCGTCACGGAAGATCAGCGTCGCAGAGGCGTATACGCCTCTGTGAAATTATGCTGAGTGATTTGTATTTTTATTTATTATTTATTTTTTAGAGAGATTTAAATTTATTTATTTATTATTATAACGCAATTGTCAAATGGGATCTAGTAAAGTTGTGTTTCTGTGTCACACTCATAACATCCGTCAATCTCGGACGAAAACAATTGACAATAAGTTTAAGATGCAACGGGTTAGTCTCGGTTAGTCGAAAACGCACATTATTCCTTATTACATAATTACATTTTTATTATCCATTTCGTAGTTTTTGTATTAGTTAATTTATTTTCCCTTGTATTGAAAATCAGTGTAGATTGTGAAATGATCTGCCTTCAGAGGTTTTTCTGCTGAAAGTAAACATGAACCTCTACAAGCTACATGTAAAATAAGTCCTTGAGGGAACGCATCAGTAATGATTTTAGTGCGGTAGATATCTGCTTACAATTAAGCAGCTTACATCACACATTGTAAGTGCTGGCACTGCTTTCTCTGCAAATGAGGCAGCATCGACCTTCTGGGATCGAAGGCCTGAAAGTTGAAAAGTCCATCACAGTTTGCGTGGAAGTCGAATTGACGGTTGTGAAGTGTCAAGAAGGTTACTGGAGTTTTATGGTTCTTTCAGTTCTGGGTAGCTTTCGTTTACATTAGCGTTATATAGAGCATGTTTTTTTATTTAAACCTGGAACCAGAAACCTGGTATACTACTAGATGGTTACTACTACTGCTGGTAGCAGTTTTACTTCAAATACAAATACTATAAATTGGCTATTCACATTTTTAAAATGTCAAAGGCTGTTAAAACCAGTAAGGATAAGAATTGCCAGTGTCTATACATTTCGATAAACTCGGGTTTTACTCACGTATTATTTTGTCGATAGAGGCACCGACACTGTTTCGAATCTTCATCAGTATGAGTTTGTGCCGCGGTCTGCTCGTTCTCTAGATGGGTCGAAATAGTGTCGATGCCTTCATCGACAAAATAATACGTGAGTAAAACCCGTGTTTAATACGGGTCATTCATATCATCTAGTAAGTTAATAAAATATAGTACAAAGTAGCACACGATACACGATGGAGTAGTAAAAAAAAAGATCACTTTTTTGTTGAAAGGTACCTCTGAAATAACCCTACATACCTGTTATAACTACATACATAACTCATTTGTGCCGCGCATAATTTAATTACTATAAATACTAGCAAAAGCTCTATTAGGGGCGTAAATACAGACATTCATGGCGAAACAATAAAGTTATTATAAATACTTACGGGTATTTATCGCGTTTATTTACCTATTTTTCCCGACGTTTCGACAGGTTTACACTCTGTCGTGGTCACGGGATGACTAAATAAACGCGATAAATACCCGTAAGTATTTATAATAATGTGTTCTGATCGCGTAAGTTTAAAAAACTTGAAACAATAAAGGTTCCTTGATGGACTATGGAACCCTAAAAAGGTTGATTACTTAAAAATATTACTCGTAAGAATTATACATTTCTGGGCGCAATTTAGTAATTGGAGTAATCTCAGCACTATATCAGCGTAAACATGGCTGATTTAAGTCTACTCCATATATCGAACTCAGGTGACAGTCAATAAACATATAACTATGTGTAATTAGATGAGTATTAGATATAAAAGTAGTAGGTACAAAAGCTGTGTTACATCTGTGCAGTGTAAAATCTGTAATAGTAGGTACAAAAGCTGTGTTACATCTGTGCAGTGTAAAATCTGTAATGACGAAATGTTATTGCACGACGTAGAAAGAAACGCGTATGCGCCTTGAATAAGAGTATCTCGGTGCTTACGATGTTTTGCTCCCGAGTGAATTATTCACTAGTACGTAGTACATACTATCTCGATGCTTTCATTCTGTTACGGTTTTTATAACGCGTTACATTTTTTCTCGGCTAAGTCCCCTCGCTAACCCGCGATAAGGAACTTCGATCAAAAAAAAAGGTTCAGACGAATTGAGAACCTCCTCCTTTTTTGAAGTCGGTTAAAAATAGATAAATACAAAGTATTTTTGTACTATTGCATAATTAATAAAATTATATCAAAAATATCTATTAGTCAAGTAGTTTCAATAAGTAATTTAACTCAGACTTATTTTGTTCTTTATAATAATGTATGGTTATATTTTTTTTCACTATTACACTACAATAGCTCTTGGCTTGGTTCGTTTAAGTCTTCCTTAATTAAATTAATCTAATAAAGCAATTAAGTTAAGTTAAACTAAAAACCTACTGTTTTGTAACTGGTTTTTCAGGTCAGTTGATAGTAGCTCTGTCTTCTACTTTGTAAGTTTAGGGTTCGATTCCCTTCCAGGACAAACGTTTAAGTTGATGAACATCGATGCTAGTTCTGTGATCGATGCTAGTCTAGGTGATATGTATCATAATATGTATTTGAAAGTTTATAAGTGTTCGATCAGTGTTATGGTTACCATGGTACAAGCTATGCTTAGGGCTAGATGCATTGTCCACCTATATTAATTACTTTGTTGAGTCTGAGTGAGCGTGTAATGTGTTCAGGCATTGGTATAATAGAAAAGTATTTATTTTGTATCTAAGAACTAAAATACATTGTTCTTATAAATAAATCTACGTGTTGGTGTGTGTTTCTGTGAGAAAGAATTTTCATACATCTTGTTACCTCAAAATGAAATACAGCTGAAAGCTGAAGGACACTTCATTTTATTTAGCAGCTGAATTTCTTAAACTTTTTATTGCAACTTGGGGAGCATTGATATCACAAATACAGGGATTAATATCCTAGTTGAGAGTTGGGGTTCAGCCATTTACATACATCGAATACCTAACCACTTATCGCACCAAGCTTACACTGTAGGGTTACCTACCTACCTTATACAATAAGTACGATAATTATTTACTAAGTTTGTGAGAGACAAATTTCAAGGGTGTACTATTAAGTGTCTAGTTTACAATTAAGTATAACCTATGTATTTTATACCTACGTGATGTACATGGAATGTATATTTGTAACATGTAAAGGTTTAATAAAATATTATAATATTATTATATAGGAACGAAATGAAGGCATTAATGTGAACCTAATATCCTAGAAACCCTGAACTACGACTGCGAAATCGCTTGACATATTGATACGACCTAGACCAATCATTTATTTTAATAATAATATCTCATGTGGCCCGTTCCCGCTCAGCGCAATTTATGTAGTACTTAAGCTTATGTTCCGGTTTCCTGTATAGCGTTAACCGGTATATAGTTGCCGTTAAACTACAGTGGCCGTCATTGCCGAAATTAATGAAAAATTTGACGCTTCTTTCCGCTCAGTTGGTAGTAGTTCTGTAAGTTTTGTCAGTCCTGGGACGGAATTGAACCTAACCTAACACACATTTGTGTTATGAATATAATATGTATGTTCTCTATATGGGTGTATTTAGCTGAAATTCCCGGGCCAGGGTGGTATCCATAAAGGATTTTCCAGGTATAAAAAAAATGTTAGGTTAGGTTCGTGGGGTACTAACACTAATAGAAAGTCATAAAAAAAAATTATACATAAAAAATTAAATAAGACACGAGTTACAACTAACACACAAAGTAGCTAAGAAATAAGGTAGATGCAAGGAGGTCTGTACGGTATTCCAAAAAATACCAGTCTCAGCTTATTGTTACTCGGCGCCATGAGGCGTAGAGCAACGCTGGTTTTCAGTAAGTAGCTTTATATAAGGCCGGGATATGACGGTCGAGTTTTACAGTAAACTAAGGATTGCCGAAGCTTGGTAGCTGGAATTTTAGTACGCAACTATGCTTGAGTTATGGCTAACTTACGCTCGAATGGGGTTTGGTTTTTCGGAAATGCTGCGCGGTTTTTAGTGAAGCTGTTGAGGAAGTTTTTACTTAAATTAGCGATTGTAAATTGAACTAAAGGTATATTTTGATAAAACTCAAAACTGGTTAAAACTATAGTTAACTAGCTTTAACCTGCGGCTTCGCACGAGCCTTACAATTGTTGCATAGAATGTGTAACATCTGACATCGTACCTTGGTAATAAGCAACATTAACATTTTATGAATTAGTTTGATAAGAGCACATTTTATACACAACACTGTAGGTTAAGCGCACAGCTGATGCGTTCTTTTTCTCTATTTAACTTTCTCATTCTTGTAACATACACGCACACACTGTTGACTGACAGTACCAACCTATCGAAAAATGGTTTAGGAATCTGACGGTCAACTCTACAATTGCGCGCGCTCATTGGTCAAGTCAAATAGCGCGCGCTCTTCCGGCTTTCTGTTACACACTTCTGTCCCTTTTCACGAAATCACACAGATTGCAGGAAAGCGAGAGAAATGATGTTAAACATCAAAAGATGTTACACACTGTATCCAGGTAAGTTATAAACTGCATCATGACTAAATAATACTTAGATGAAACTCACCATGAGTTTCATCTAAGTATTATTTAGTCAACTAGCTTTTGCCAGTGGCTTGGTGTGCATGGTAAAGTCAGCGTCAAATTGATATGAGCGTCTAGAGTAGTCAAAATGATCAGAAAAACATAAAGCAATTTGATATACGCAGTTCAAATCATCATAAAACGTTGCTTATACACCCAGATTACATCTCTTCCAAGTTTCATACAAAGCTGTTATGAAACTTGGCGTAACGGCGTTATTGAGCCACAATCAAATATAAAAACCTACAAACATCCAATAAATCTACACAAACTTTCCATTTCGGATCAGGCGGTTTTGGAAGCTAAATGTTCTTGGTTGCACATAGACTGTAATATAAAATGCTCTGACAGCAAAACGTCCACAATTTAAAATGACTGCTAGTTTTCAGAGCACAAAGTCTTTATTATTGAATATTCGCAATGTTAAACGTCATGAGAGTTAATTGTCCTTATTTACTGAACATATGTATTTTAAAACGTCATGAGTAACTCTCAAATGTCCGCAATTTGAAATGTACCTATGCCAGACATTTTTAAATCCGGTCTGCCTAAATCCTCTTTTGAGAATATGTGATACTAAAGGTAACAATAAATACTTTCTACCAGTAAATACGGGTAATACGGAAAATATAGATATATTTTTAAACCTCTTTATTCGCCTAGCTAATTTTGGTACTTGTCATTAAAATTTAAACTTATAGATAACTTACAGATAATATTACACTTGCAGTACAGCATGTTAAACATTGAGGATCTTTTTTACATTTGAAATTATTTATATAAACTCGTAAGGCGTGATACACTCTTCTTCTAGTTTTTTCTTTTCTTCGGCGTATCGAATATTGAAACTTATATCAACCTTTCGTCTCTTGGTACCATGAAACAAGCAATATCTATATCTTATTTCTTGCCATTTTGCTTCCTTCCTTAGTGCGTCAATAAACAGTATTAATGTTGGTTTTCTATTCACCTTTGAATTAAAACGTCTATTCCAGCCTTCCAGGGGATTATTGGTTCGAAAAATGTCATTGTAGCAACTTATATCCATGCTTGGTTTAAGGCATTGTTTTTCGAAGTAATTCAAAAATGTTTTCATTATTTCCAGCATGCTCTTTGATGTACACCCAACATTCAGTTTAGCGATCTGCAGGTAAAAAAGGGAATTTTGCGCAGATTCTTATCATGTCTCTCGATTCTTTGCTATAATCGGCTTTTAAAGTGTCTGCCTTTCTCCATACAGCTTTATTAAAATGGAAGTAGCATTAATTGCGGACACATTAATATGCGGAAAAGCATTTTTTATTGCGTTGATAAGCCCGGCCTCATAGTCACACTTAATGTTTGTTATATTTATTTCTAAATGTTGTTTCAAAAGTTCAAACAAACGTTCGTATGTATGCTGAAGTTTATTAGGCAGTAAAGCATAAATTACCCCCACCACATGTACAGATTCACTACTACTGCTTAGGTTAACATGTATAGACATTATTTGGTAAAATGGTTTAGGAGTCCTTTTAAAAGTGCCATCGATAAAAAATAAATTATTTTGAATCGTCTTTAAAGCGGATCTCGTCATCATAGGACAAAATATTAATATTTTATTATCGTCTGTGACATCTTCACATAGCAGAGAATCTTTTGCTAATATTTCTGGAACTTTAACATCATTTATATTAGTAACTTCTGTTCTTTGCAGGTTTAGGAAATTTCTTCTAGCTCGACGTAGTGTGTCTTTTTTTGACTGAAAATTTGGTACGAATTCATCCCCTAGTTCTGTATTTTTTTTTTCAAATATAATTTGTACTGGAGTATATTTCTTACAGACAGCTTTTTTGCATTTATCCATCACGGCGTCGATTTTATTTTTAATCAAATTTGGTTTACAAGTGTGTTCAGCTGGGCGTAGAATTCGATTTTGGTCTTTATTTATTGTAACAGTCGCACTACAATTTTCACGATACGCACATCTCCATCGTGAAGAGCCACCTTTTTTTATAATGATTCTGTTGTATCTGTACCCATCGACCAACAAAACTGGCTTATTCTTCTGACTATCAATGAATACCAGCTTCGATTCCGTACTACAACTTGGATTATTTTCCATTTTAAAAGTTTTAACGACATGCAATTCTTCTTCTTCTTTGTTTATGGCATGTGACATAATAATGCCAATTTTGCCAGTGTCAAGTGTTTATGTTTGTTTATGGTCAATTTGTTTAATAAAGTCTTAGTCGATGGTCAATTGTCAATTTTAGACGTCACGCGGAATGGCGTCTAAAATTTTCTTGGGATTCCTCGTCGTTCATATCACATTGCATCACAACACACATTTAATTCAATTCTCCATACCCGTCCTGTAGTCACAATTTATTCATTAAAATTCCTCCATTATTACTGAATAAAACATGCAATAAAACGAATAAAACAATATTAAATTAGCAGAGCCATGCTACTTCATGAAATGACAAACGAAGAATCCAACATGCAATTTGCAGAACAAAATATGTTGTCAGCATCGTTGCTGACATATCTATGACAATAATAATCATACTTAATCGTAATACTCAAGATAATATTCTAAAGAGGTTTTATATGAAGCGTTCAAATGCGTTAAATTTATTTTGATTTGAAGGCCAGCTGTACTAAATACTTTCTGAAATTAGGACGACCTGCTCCTTGGTTGTTTTTCCGTATTGGTCAAATTGATTCAAATACATTATGACTAGATAACTAACTATTGGAAATACCATTTAGCTTCCAAACCATTTTAAATTGTGGACGTTTTGCTATCAGAGCATTTTATATTACAGTCGATGTGCAACCAAGAACGTTTAGCTTCCAAAACCTCCTGATCCGAAATGAAACTTTCGCATTCCTTCCTTCCATATCGTGTCACTTGTTCTCTGTGCCTAAAAGACTTATTTCGTGCACTTGGCAGTTGTCTTCGAACTTTTTAGGTTCTACGACATGCCGGTTTCATTACGATGTTTTCCTTCAACGTTTGAGAGTACTGATACAGCGCACATAATAGTACATTTTTTGAACACAAACTTCTGCATTTATAATATTAGTAGGATTGTAAGAAACCTTACTACCATATAGTTCGGCTCTACGACATGCTACGCCGTAGCCGTTTCCGTCGTAGAGCTTCTCAAACCCTAGTCTGCGTAGCATGTAATCTATAAACAACGAATGCTTAAAATGTATACATTTTAACTTATTTGTTTAAATGTATAATCACGTGCTTCTAGTGTTCATTGTTTCATTACTTGGAAGAAGGTTTGATAATACCTTGAAAACCTATACTTGTTTTGCTACGGGCAAAAATGTTTTGCAAAAATGGCTCAATCTACCTTCTTCTTCTTCTTATCGTGTCACTAGCTATTTCGAACTAGTGTGGTGAAAGAATAAAAGTGCGTCTCAGAGGCACCTTTCATGGACTATCTACCTACACCTTCTTTTTCTAGTAGTCAGCTCGATCTGTTATCTCTTTATTCAGTAAATTATTTTGGTTCAACATAATATGCTATGAATTTTCGAGTATATACCAATAACAAGACAAATCGAAACAAAACAAAGTAAAAAGCTCAGTGACAAATAGAACTGAATTCCGTTTATAAATTAATATCACATTACAGTAAATTTCTGTGCAATTTATTTTTATTATTGCAAGTTCTTTGTATGGCTTCTATTCTATCAAACAAAGCATTTATTTATTCTACGCATCCGCCCAATAAAGAAGAGTTGTAACCTTGTTATGTTCGGTAACAGTGTAACACAATTCACAACCGCAGTGGGCTATTTAGGCCTACTTTTACATACCCGTAAGGCACACGAGGCTCTAATGAAACAGAGAGACAGCTCTAGAAAGTTACGTTTGCGTACATACAATAAGCCATTAAAGTGGATTAAAGTGGAGCAAATGCCTTTATTAAAATCTTTTGTTTAGAGGTATTTATCACGTTTTTAGAGTTCCTTATCTCAAAAGGAGAGAAGAAACCTTTATAGGCTTTTTATAACCTTTATCACATAGTTCTCTAAAACTCTTTTTCTCAAGAACGCGTGTATCGAGATGAAATTAATATCAAATACTAAGACTACAGTCCTTTGAACCTGTGGAAAAATCAAGCTTCTAAATTAACACAATCCAAATCCAAAATCCAAATCCAAAATACAATCATTTATTCCGCGTACTTCGACATAACTAGTAAATCGAAACTTATGAAGTAATTCCTGTTGACCAATAATTTCCGCTACAGTTGGGTCTATTGAGTGGGATAATTTATACGAATCTATTGATGACTTACGTGCTTGTGTGATTGCACATACATAGAGCAGTATGCGTAGTAACAGTTTAAATTGCTAATAGGTATGTATGTGCTCTATTGCGTACTTATAGTCTAACGTAAGTAGCTTGTACTCTGTTTTCAGTTACTCGTTACAAGGGCACAATAAAAACGGCGACACAACATTTTTTATTTCTCTGTAAATACACCCCTGGCGCTTAATATTCGTCTCATAAGAGACAAGAGAATGAAACGTGGTATGTGTGTTATGCTCCTTATTGTCAGGATATAGAGTTAATGGATATATTACTTAATAACCTTGTATTATCAATTTTTAATTTATTTACAATAATAATTACAGAAATGTACAACATAATATAAAATACATGTAAAATAGTTGAGCTATCTAAGTACAGTTTTAAACGTACTAAAAATAGCTCAACTGGTCCGGATCACTACCAGAGGGCAGCGTTTCCAAGACACTGGCGGCATTGTCACGTTGTGACAAAGACAATGGCAATCCCACGCAGTGCGCTAAGATCCGGCCGAGACACAGAAAGTTGCGGGTTAGATTCCCGCCGCGGGACAAATGTATGTATGATCTACAAGTATTTGTTTCGGGTCTGGGTGTTTCTATGTATAATATGTGTGTTTACAAAAAAGTATATAAATAGTATATCAGTCATGTGGGCTAACACAACACAAGCTTAGCATTACACAAGCTCTGCTTACTTTGGGGCCAGATGATGCTGTGTAAAATGTCCGGGATTATTTATTATTATTAATGGCAATGCTAATACGCTGAGCCAGCTTAATTATTAACTTAATTGCAATTAATTGTATTGGTAGAATTAAAAACTACCGCAGTATAAAATGTCTAAAACACTAAAGTGTTTTATAAACGGCTGCTTCAATTTACACCTTCACATAATTATATTCAATCTTGATAGTTACCATGTCTTAATACAGACGACAATCTATTCTAAATCGAATGCATTTTATTACAAAGAACCATCTTATGCTTTAAGCTATCTTACTGTTCAATAATATCATTATTTTATAGTTAAGCTTTGTTAAACAGTTCGCCTTCTTATAGTCTCATTTATTTTTAACTAGTGTGGTAAAAGGATTAAAGTGCGCTTCTGAGGCTCTTTTTTTGCAATCGGCACAAATCTTGGAACTTTTAAGCTTCACAGACATGCCGGTTTCCTCACGATGGTTTTTATTTTGCCGTTAGAGATAACTGATATAGCACACATACATTTTTCGAAAAGAAAGACTATTGATGCTCGACCGGATTCGAACCCACGACCGTAGAATCGAAAGGCGAACCATTGAACTACCGAAGCTTTCTAACGAATTTTTTATGCGGGTTTTTTGATATATTTATAAAACCTCCTACGTATTCCTTGTGAATCACTCAACGTTGGTTGACATGAGTTTTTGCAATGATTTTTTCAAGGAATTGACTTAATTTTCTAATGACAGTTTTGAAGTGATACCTTCTTATGTGAGGGTAAACCACTTCGTTACGTAACGCGTTACTTTAGTCTGTCTGGCTTCCCTTTCTCTCACGTATACGGCAGCGGTAGGCAGGCTCCTACTCTCTCTCTAACCCACAGCGCTAGTTAGATTAGTTTAAGTTATCACATCTGTCGGGCTTCCCGAGACGCACACGTTTTTTTTAGATATTTGAGTCTTTCATAGCCGGTTCCATTTAATAATTTTCTTTGTAAGTTACTGTTATAGGTCGAGTGTGGTGAGAATGTGGCTAATCAAAACAGTAATGCCGTGTTCAAGCTCTTATTAATGTTTACTTCGAATATAATGGTCTCGTATAATATTAAAGATGATATTATTGATGGAAGAGCTAATATCTAGCAACATTTTCACAAGCCCATTTATTGCTATACTTCGATGTAGTATTCATTCTAGAATAGATAGGTAGATATACCTACCTACCTACCTACTTCTGTTACCCAGACTGTTAAACGACAGCTGCTTTCAGAGGAAACCACACCACACCACCACATGATCATAAATGAAAAGCAGCGTTGAGTGTAAGCATTACTTGCTTCCATCCAACACATGCTGAGCTGGTGGTGAGAATCTAGTGGCCTAGCTGGCCTTTTTAGCACTCACACTAATGCTCAATAGGTAGATGATTTACTTATCCTATTATTAACTTGTTTGTATACCTATTTTTAAGTAGTTTTTACATTGTTTTAGTTTAGATGTTAAAATATTCACTGACCCACAAACACACTTATTTGCACGCATCTTCTAATCACGCACTTCGAACTGTAGGTCGGTACACTGAATGTTGTATTGCGCTCGTTACCAGTGTTTGCTTTTTGAGCAATATTATCGCTGAGCTACGAGTATGATCTTTTTGAAATTCTGCAACACACACTTTTCGTTTTAAGTATCTAGTGCCCAACCTTAACTGTTATGTTCGTACCATAGTGTACCATTGAATGTACATGATGCTAGTTTATCAAATAAATGTATATCTATCTATCCTACTTTTCTTAAACACTCTATAGCCTCTAGAATAACCCAAAAAGGCTATTTTACTCACATGATGGGATTCAAACCACAGCTGAATGACCGATTTTGATGTGTTTTTGAGCGTAAACGAAGCGTCAGGTGGGCCGTATACTTATTTGCTAACTTAGTTGTATAATAAACATAAAAAGCTACAAGGGGCAGCTAGTGGCAGCGTTAACGACGTAGCGGGTGCTGATGTTTGCTTTATCTGAGAACCGCGAGTTCTTTCTTTCGAGACTTTTGCGTTTCTAGAACGTATCTTAAATTAAATTAAATTCAAAAATTGGACTGCTAGACCCACTTAAAAGATTATCTAGCTATCAGACACCATGACTATGGTACAACAAAATTCAAACAACTTACATATGCAGGTCATGGATTTTTTTATACAATAGAACAATCATTCTGGTTGCCTGGAAGAAATCGCTTTTAGCGATAAGGCCGCCGTACAACTTTATTGCTAATTGTTTTTTTGTATGTTCTCTCTGTTTAATCGATAGATTAATTTAAGAGTTAATCTATCTATCTATCTATCATTCAGATCCATGGTTACCGTAAACTATGACGCCTGTAATACCGGAAGCACTCTGCCAACCCAAGACATTACGTTCTTTTGTCTATTTAACCGACTTCATCAAAAAGGAGGAGGTTCTCAATTCGTCAGTTTTTTTTTTATGTATGTTCACCGATTACTCGAAAACGCCTAAACCGATTAGAAAAATTCTTTTTTGTTTGAAAGGAAATACTTCCCAGGATACCATTTGGGAATGGGAACACCATTTCAATTTTATCGAAATCGGTCGAGCCGAAAAGTCTATAAAAATCTAAAAATTCTATACAACGATTATATTTTCGTTTACTCCGATACCTCGCTGTCTCATTGGAGCAGTGCGTTTATTTGGCCTACCCATATTACAAAATACATCTACTTTCCACTAAAAATGTAATATAGGCTCAAATTTCATTCAATGAAGTCAGTTTTCTGACTTCATTTTTTCAGTTTTTCTCTTTTTAGTTTTTAGAACTTAATTATTGCCTAGAAGTTTCCTTTGCTCCAGGGCCCTTCAAACCTAAACGCTTGTACACAACTACTGAGGCAGAATAAATGCCACTGGTACTGTGGTGGTACCCTTTATTGCAATCTTAAATCTTATTGATGTAATCAATTTTCCGCAGTGAGAACCAAACTCGTTTCCTAGCCGAGCACTCACTCGCTGCGCGTCTGGTCTCGAACATTTCCATTGGGAAAATATTGGTTTTGAATTAACTAGATACAACGCGTATAGAGGTACATCATTATACCCGCTGGATTCAATATTGGTTTTCGTAAACGGTTGTTACGTCTGTTTCATGTACAGTCAGTGAGAAGTTCTAATACACAAGCTCAGCCAAGTGAAGACCGTCTGTCCAAATTCATCTAATAAATAAATGTTGGACTTTTCCATGCGGCAACATCTAGTCCCAAGCTATCACAAGCTTTTACTATAGGAGTCAGTTGTCTGATAGAATACTATGAGTATTATTGACCGAGCTAAGCGAGTGTCTCCGTTTCAGCTTAGGCGAAAGTGCTTTCGTATCCGCGCCTCTGTCCGGATGTTCTCCTCTACAGGTCGCATTTCTCAACAGATTCTCGTGAAATTTTGTGAGCAGGTGCTATAACTATATAGAATTATTTTGTCGATTCCGTTTTTGGAAATTTTTCAAAAAATGGCGAAGATATGGGGGATGAAAATGTAACAAAAGATATATTTTAGTCATTTCGAAAAATGTTCACGAGTACTACAGCTCACAGAGCCAGTAGTATAGCTTATTAAGAGCCCTTAACGTCCCACTGCAGGGCAAAGGCCTCCATTTCTTTTCTCCAATCCAATCCAATCAACCGAAATAAGTCTATATCCACCGTGGGCTAATCCTTAAGAAGGGCATCTAACTCGGCCCTCCATCTTCGCCGCAAACTGCCACTGGGTTTGCGTTTGTCTGGGTCTGAGACCTATGTCTCCCAACGCAAAACGCATTTCAGTACCTAATTTTGGAATCATATCAGCCAGAGCTTCAGGGTTTGGCTTCTACCTATGTCCATCAACACCTCATTTTTGTGGATTCGATTTCTATAAATAGAAAAAGAATAAAAATAAATAATAATATGAGGGTAGTTATGAAACATTTTTGCGAGCAAAAGTTTCATTTTTGTGTTGATTTATATTCGTGTATGACCTTCAGTCAACCCCCAGGTTTTTAACGCATCATGTCTAGCCTTCGTGAATAACCCGCAGTTAACCGCCCGGCAGACTTAGAGATGGTTTTAACGAGTCAAATTGACTAACTGCATGTCTACATGCTTCATGCATAAAAATGACCTTCAGTCTACCCCCAGGTTTTTAACGCATCATAAATAGCCTTCGTGAATAACCCGCAGTTAACCGCCCGGCAGACTTAGAGATGGTTTTAACGAGTCAAATTGACTAACTGCATGTCTACATGCTTCATGCATAAAAATGACCTTCAGTCTACCCCCAGGTTTTTAACGCATCATGTCTAGCCTTCGCAAATAACCCGCAGTTAACCACCCGGCAGACTTAGAGATGGTTTTAACGAGTCAAATTGACTAATTGCATGTCTACATGCTTCATGCATAAAAATGACCTTCAGTCTACCCCCAGGTTTTTAACGCATCATCTAGCCTTCGTAAATAACCCGCAGTTAACCGCCCGGCAGACTTAGAGATGGTTTTAACGAGTCAAATTGACTAATTGCATGTCTACATGCTTCATGCATAAAAATGACCTTCAGTCTACCCCCAGGTTATTAACGCATCATCTAGCCTTCGTAAATAACCCGCAGTTAACCGCCCGGCAGACTTAGAGATGGTTTAAAGGAGTCGAATTGATTTACTGCATACATGTTCAGGCTTACCTTTAATGTCTGAATCTGATTCAGAATCCAAGAACACAATAATTCGACGATGTCAACCACCCTGTTGTTTTCAAGCTTTTTAATATTCGCTTGGTATCGCTGCAATAGTTACTCTTTCTAGTCTGCATTTTTCCTTTTCGACATTTTAATCTACAATTTGGAGTACGGAACTTGGATGAGCTAGTAGTTAGACGCGTGCGTTTACTACCTTGCACGAAAAAAGAATGAGAGAATCATAGACGAGCTGTGGTGATGTGACACTGTTTTATATCGATTAAGTAAATCGAGTTAGTGTTGTATATCGATATATCGATCTAAAAGACGTGCGAAGCTACCTTGTGGGACAAAGCACTACCTTGTAAAATACTATAATTCTATATATGAAGAATGGAGCTATGTAATATATTACTACACATTTAAGAACAAACCGGATCTTTGTTCTGAGTTTACTATACCATCTATAATTACGTTTTAAAACTAAAAAGAAACCGACTTCATTGAATTAAATTTGAGCCTATAATACATTTTTAGTGGAAAGTAGATGTATTTTGTATATAAATAATATGGGTAGGCCAAATAAACGCACCGCTCCAATGAGACATCGAGGTATCGAAGTACATGAAAACATCATCGATGTATACAATTTTTAGATTTTCGTTGATTTTTCAGCTCGATCGATTATGATAAAATTTATATGGGACCACCTGTGAAGTATACCCTTTCACTCAAAAAAAGAATTTTCCAAATCGGTTCAGCCGTTTTCGAGTAATCGGTGATCATACATAAAAAAAAAAGATTCCGACGAATTGAGAACCTCCTCCGTTTTGATAAAGTCGGTTAAAAATGTCTAGCAACGATGTTTTCTATAGAGGCAAAGCATTCGCAGCTCCCGTAGCTAAGCGGTTATCATTCGATTCGACCAGGACGAGTACTTGCCAGATCTTCTCGGGCTTGGGTTAGGACAAATTGGCACCTTTTTTTATTTATTTTTATTTATTTAATTGTATTATGTTGCGTCGTAGCCAGAGACGCAATTTATATGTGTTATCTACTTTCGTAGAGCCTTCTGTTCTTGTATTATTAAGTACCTATTCTGTGCCTTTTTACGATGTTTTTATTGTATAACTTTGTATCGTTTAAGTTGATGTACCAGATTCACTTTTAAGAAAATAAAAAAGTAATTTTTATATTATTATTTACTAGTTAAGTTAAAAATGTATTATCCTATTTTATCTATTTTTTTTCCTTTTTTGTTTAACATACCAAATTTTTTGTTGTTTATCTTTTTAATTATCTCACCTCCTCTTGTCCATAGGTCGGGAACTGATCAGATCAGATACGAAAATACTTGAACAAAATACTCGGATAAGTTCAAAATAAAAACGAATTACTATTGTTATTAATGTTACAATTAAAAGTGGCCATATTCTATTATTGTTAGGTAGAAATCAGGGTTCATGCTACACATGCTGGAACTACTACTTCACAACGCGGTTCGTCTGAAGGCTTCATAACTTTGAGATCATGGACGAAATGATGTTTAGGACCAGAAAAAGGGGTTCGGGCCTCCATGAAACGGCATTGGGTCAGTAATGGACCATAAAAGTGGTCATTATGACAAGTAGCCCCAAATGTTCGATGCTGAAGAGAGCGTTTTTGATATAACTACATTGTTGAGGCATCTTTGAATGTTGAAAATAATCGCAACTCGTATCCTTGTGTTTAGACCTGTCGAGATCGTTTAATTCAGAGCTCAAAATGCTCATTTTCCGCACTTTCAGCATTTTGATTTAGCTTTTGACTTATACAGACAAGAGTTAGTCAAACGTCAATCTTACATCTATCCACACAGAGCTCAAATTATAAAGTGCATTACACGCTCGAATACCGAAACGAGATGTACATTTGAAAAGCTACTTAGATGATGTTTCTGCCTTTTTTCTCATTTGAAGGAAATAAAATGTCGTTTCGGACGTATTCGGACATGAGACCTGTGTTCTAGAACAATTCCTGTATTTCAAATAATACTTAAGAAAAACTATCAAATCTTGTTCTTATTATAGTTATTTCTAACCTATCTGAGAAGCTCGTTTCTTGCCCTTGACGCATGTTTTAGAATTTTTAGGTTCATTAGGATGCCGGTTTTTTCACGATGATTTCATCATTTGGTGGTACTGGTATACAGCACATAGATTTTTAAGATCAGAAAAATCCGTTGATGCACGACGGGATTCTATCAATTAATGTATGCTTGGATCTTGACTGGCCTGTCAGCTCGATTGGTAGTAGCTCTGCCTTCTGCGCTGTAGGTTCAAATTTCGATTCCCTACTAGGATAATCATTTATGTGGTGATCATAGGTATTTTTTCCGTGTCTCGGTGTTATAAAGTTATCATAAGTATTTAAAAATATTATAAGTATTCTATCATTCATCTGATTCCCATAAAACAAGCTATGCTTAGTTTGGAGCTCGATGGAGTTGTGTGCAATGTCCACCAATATTTATTATAATAATAATAATTATCCCAGACATTTCACACAGCATCTGGCCCCAAAGTAAGCAGAGCTTGTGTTATGGGTACCACATGACTGATATACTACTTATATACTTTTATACCTAGAAACACCCAGATTCGAGACAAATATTTGCAGATCATACAAATACTTGTCCCGCTGCGGGAATCGAACCTGCAACCTTCTGCGTCTTCGCCGAACCTTAGCCTACTGCGCCACAGAGGTCGCCAAAAATTATTTATTTATATTATTTAGATTTGAGTTTTTAGTTGGTAAACCCAGTGTACAACCAATGTTCAAACCCATGACTTTAGAATCAGAAGGCAAGTCCAACCACTACACCAGTTTTCTACAGTTACTCTTTGAAAGTATTCAGTAAATAATGTCTACATTATACAAGTTGTTAATGAGCTGTATCATCATTACACGTGAGACCCTACTTTCCAAAGACGTTATGTTTAAAACCTTTATGGTTACAACCCTGTTCAGCTCTGTAACGGCTGTTTTTAGTAAAAGATGGCGCCAGCGTCTTTGACTATAAGCCAAATTAGTTTCACGTGTACTAAAGGTGCGTTTACACGGACAATGGAAGTTGCTGAATCCGTCTACTGGGCAAACCAATGCATATTTATATTCATTTATTGTTTGTGAATTCAGGTGTTACAAAAGATAGGTGTTTCTTAATGTTTGTCATCTCTGAATTCTGCACACAGCAGACAAAAGTGTCTTACATGACACATTCTGCATTTTACCTTCTAGTCCAACTGCAAAACATTCAAACCTAGGAACACCGAGGACACCCAGGGACGCCTGCGTCGACGTGAACAAGCTACTCGCATTCCTGGAGGATATCGGGTGGCTGGAGTAGCAGCCTCCACCCGTCACGCAAAGAGAGCCCACCTGCTGCGGCCTAGTTGCGGAAACCTGTCCATTCACCAAGTACCAAGTACCATTCAAACAGGTCTGGGTATGTTTAAACAAAAACAGCAACTTCGCTTATGTATAATGAAGCTAAGATTAGGTTTTTTAAATCTGTTAAGTGCCAATGAAAATGCCGATAGGATACGATCAAAACGATAAGTCGTTCAAATACTCGTCGAGTTCAGTCAAATTGTGTAGTCCTCTGTGACGCAGTGGGCCAAGGCCCGGCTGAGACGCAGAAGATCGCGGGTTCGATTCCCTCCGCGGTTCAAATGTTTATTTGTAGTATTTGTCCCAGATCTGGATGTTTCTGTGTATAATATGTATGCATTGAAAACATGTATATTAGTAGTACCTACATCAGTCATATGGTACCTATAACAGAAGTTCTGCTTACTTTGGGGCCAGATGATGCTGTGTACAGACGTGTTTCCGCAATTAGGTTATCCAGGCTTGGGGACTGGCTCTAAGAGCGATTTTTGTTAAGAGTAACCGCTAAAACTCATACGTTTTTTGAAAACGCTACTCCCCATAACCCCCCCTAACCGAGGTGAGCTTACGTATTTTTCTATGTATAATATGTATGTTTTAACAAATGTATCTAAGCAGTCATGTAGTTCCCAAAACACAAGCTCTGCTTACTTCGGGGCTAGATGATGCTGTGTAATCCTTACTAATCATACTTAATATTATAAATGTGAATGTAAGTTTGTTTGTTACGCTTTCACGCGAAAACTACTTAACCGATCATCATGAAACTTTGTACACATATTCTTGGAGGTATTAGAAGTAACATAGGATACTTTTTAAGGAAAAAATAATTTATGTAGGTACTACGCGTGCGAAGCCGCGGGCAGCAGCTAGTAAATATTATAAACGCGAAAGTTTGTATGTATGTTTGTTACTCTTTCACGCAAAAACTACTGATTGGATTTTAATGAAACTTTACAATAATATAGCTTATACATCAGAATAACACATAGGTTATAATTTATAAAGATACTGTGTGAATTGTCCAAAATATAACGATAAGTGTCAAGTAAGTAGGAAAAAAATCTGCCATCCGCAAGCTGTTCTTGCGTTCGCTTTAAAAACCGTTAGAATTACACAAAGTACTAATTCTTGCGCAGACGAAGTCGCGGGCACCAGCTAGTATTATATAATTAAATGTGAATTATTTCGTTTGTTCTAAAATTATGAATTAATAAAATAATGTTGGAATTAATGAAATAATGTTTGTGGAATTCAAGAGTACGCCCGCTGGGCAATACATGCCGTTTACGGCAACACGCCAAAATCAAGCATTTTTTTAGCAATGATAACTGTAGCAATAGTAGCAATTGTGTAGCGATTACCGCAAAAATAGTTGCTCCAGATCGATGCATAATAGTTGCCGGGCAATTATAGCTCAATTGCCCTGGTTAACGTACCTTAAGGGTACCGTAGAATTTATTGGAAAAATGTATCCTTTATTGCCGCTATTAAGTGGCTACCTGCTCGTTAATTGAAGTTAATAAAAAAAAATATGGAATGTATTTTTAATATTTCCATCAAATACCTTGTTTCAAATGTTATATACATTTATTGACGACCTTTGTTGCGCAGTGGGATTCCCGCCGCGGGACAAATGTTTGGGAATTTTTTTTTGTAAATACATACATATGATACATAGAAACACCCAGACCCGAGACAAATACTTGCAGATCATACAAACATTTGTCGAACCCGCAACCTTTTGGGTATCAGCCGGACCTAAGCCCACTGCGCCACATAGGTCGTCAAAACGTACATTGAGGCCAGATGATGCTGTGTGATTGTATTAAATTATTTATTTATTTATACTTTTATACACACAGTAAAATACTAATGTCAATATATAAATAAAAAAATTCAAACCTGAAAAAAAAATTAGGAACGTTTATATTACTAAAATTATTTTAAAAAATACACGCAGTTTTAAAATTATGAGTGTTTTGTGAATGCGAATTTACATCATACGGCGATTATTTCCAACTTTATCAATAACGAAACGTCACTAAACTTAAACTCTCTGGTGTACACTCTCCCTTACCGCAGACACTGAACGAAGAAGGTTTTAACATCGTAAAAAGTAATCGCCACGTGTAATAAGCAGGTCTTCAGAGACACCAAGTTTCATTACGTTAATATTTAGTTCCAAGTTCCACATGCGGCTACTAAATTAATTTGAATTTACTTTGGTGCGCTGTATTCTTACATTATTAAGGACGGTATCCACCTGAGCGGGGCGAGTAGATGTGAAAAATTAACTAAGTAATGTCTGGTAGAGATGCTACTTAAAGGCGCGTGTTCACTAGGCGACATGTCGCAGAGACTTATCGCTCGACATTCACGTAGTTGTCTCTGCAAAAGTTGCGGGACAATGTCCCGCGACATATGACTTGTACACACTAGCCAGTGGTGATCAGTATGTCGCCCGAGGAGGTAGTGTTGTTCAGTGCAGCTTACATAATTATTCGGAAGACAATAGCAAAACGTAAAAAAAACTTCCACTTCCACTTCCAGTAGATTTTGAGCTCGCAATCTTTTTCTCTCTCTGAGAAACTGAGACCTTGTTGTGTATTTTCCCCTCCACGTCTTTTCTAGGTATATTTAATGTTGTCGTGATAGATTCCCATGCATCATTTTATTTTAATTTTGTTTTTATAATAACGATGTGAAATGTCCCAAAATAATTGCATATTTTGGTACAACTCGATGAGGGTCAATGTATTCTCGTTGGACCGCACTACTGCCATTATCAGAACACAAAGCGACACACGTTCTCACTAGTCAAAGCCTGTCTGGCGACTGTCGAGCGACCCGTAAATGTCCCGCGCAACGTCGCGCGACATCGCGCGGGACACGTGAATTTCGTGTCGAGCGACAGAGTCGCGGGACAAATGTCCCCTAGTGAAAACGCGGCTTAACGCCCATCGTTAGGTAATTTCTAGACTGGCCTGTCAGCTCAGTTGGTAGTAGCTTTGCCTTCTGCGCTGTAGGTTGAGGATTCGGTTCAACATTACATAACATTATCGTTATAAACATTTGTGTGATGGTCACAGGTGTTTGTTCTGTGTCTGGTGTTTAAGGTATAATATGTAAGTATTTAAAAAGTATATAAGTGTTCAATCAGTCATCTGGTCACCATAATAAAAGCTATGCTTACCTCTGTGAAGCAGGCCATGACCATGGCCAGGGCCATGACCATGGCCAGGGCCATGGTCCGACTGAGACGCAGAAGGTGGGTTCGATTCCCGCCGCGGGACAAATGTTTGTATGATCTGCAAGTATTTGTCTCGGGTCTGGGTGTTTCTAAGTATAATATTTATGTATTTATAAAATAAATAGTATTTAAGTAGTATATCAGTCATGTGGTACTCATAACACAAGCTTTGCTTACTTTGGGGCCAGATGATGCTGTGTGAAATGTCCGGCAATATTATTATATTATGCTTAGTGTCGGGCTAGATGGTGTTGTGTGCATTGTCCATCAATATGTATTTATTATTATACTAAAGACAAAACATCGAAATCAAAATAAAAGTTCAATAATGCCGATTTCTCCAAACCCTAGTTCAAGAAGGATCCGGATAAATTCGGATTTTTGTTTTTTTTGTTTATTTACATACCTATATGTTAATATTGTTAGTCCTATCCAGCCCGAGACACAGGTTTTCCTAGTTCGGGCATATTGTAATCAGTTACCTAAGTATAGTTACATAATAAGTATTATACTGTAATAATAAATATTATTTTACGTGTTGTAACCCTTAGCTCTTATATGAATGAAGATTTATTATTATTATTATTATTATAGAAACTGGTCTGGACCTAAAACTTTTTTGTACGATTCTTGCTAATTTTGTTACAGGTGCCAAATCATTGTTTGTCCAACAGTCCAATATATTTATGGTGTGCGATAAAGTGTATAATCTTTCAACAGCCATATACTTATTCCATAGAATAAATTAGAGTGGCATTATTTACAAATATTACATCGATTGGGAGTTCGATTCACTTCCAGGATGAACATTAGTGTGATGAACATAGATGTTTGCTCTGTGTCTGGGTGTTATAAAGCATCATAAGTATGTATTTAAAAATATACAAGTATTCTATCAGTCATCTGGTCACCATAATACAAGCTATGCTTAGTGTGGGGTTAGATGGTTTTGTGTGCATTGTCCAACACTATTTATTTATTCACGTTAATAGACTGGCTATCACTCATTAGCCAGACATGACGTCATATTAGTTTAATCTGGTATGTCATATCCGTTCAAGTTTGACATGACTTTTGATCGATTTTACACATCCGCTTCACTATTGGCTAGGATAAAGGATAGTCTCGGATAGGTACCTTTCTTTGTTTCTCATTTCATGAAGTAACATAGCACTTCTAAATAATTATTTTTTCTCGTGTTATTGCATGTTTTATTCAGTAATCTTAGCGGAATTTTAATCAATAAATTGTGACTACATAGCACAGGTATGGACGATCGAACTCTAAGAGTATTATGTTGCAATGTAATTTGAAGGACGAGGAATCCCGAGAAAGTTCTAGACGGTCTCTCCGCGATGATGTTTAGAAGTGACAAATAACCATCGACTAAGACTTTATTATCAAACAATTACTTGACACTGGCAAAATTTACAACAACACAGATGACGTTACAGGATGAAAATAAAATGGTACCTTCACTGTTGAACCTTGCTTTTACCAGAAACCTTCATAGTTTTGCTATGTCTGTCAGTCTGTCTGTCTGTCCGTCCCTAATCAGACCTCCAATTTGCAGTTTTTCAATGTTTAGAAAAAATGTTTTATGAGAAGTGATAGCCCTAAGGGAGACCTAAAATGTAAAGTAGGTTTTTTCTATTTTATTTTAATATTCTCACCTGCTGTGGTATATAATAATCGTTAGTGAGGTGTTCAAAATATATTGGATGTGTTATCAGATATATATGTCGATACTTATATTCGCTTGTTAATTATTAAGGACGAGTTTCTTGCCAGTTTTTCTCGGGCTTGGATTAGAACGAATTGGCATCTAAGTTCACCCAGTATGTAAGACGTTTCAAAGTGATCCTTGTGATTGTATTGAATAAAATATCTTTTGACTTTGACTTTGACTTAAGCTATGAAGTTAGATTTTTTTATGGAATACAGTGTCCATATCCTATCGGCTAAATCGCTATTTAAGGGAAGATACCTGAAAATGATTTAAAATAGTTAATATTATAAAAAAAATTGCTAGTAAGAATTTACTAGATAGAGCCTGATTTGTAAACCTTAAAAAGTTCATGAAAGCTCTACACTAAATTATTGTATACTGGTAACTAGTTGGTTTTGAATTGGTCTGAGACCTGACCACTCAATCTTTATCCTCCACCGTGCGTGATCAAATTCGCTTGACCAATTCATTTAACCTCGCTGTCTTTTTTGAAATACTCCCAAGGTTCTCGGAAATTATTTGACATCAGAAATACGAACTCTACAAACAAGGGTACTTGTTGTGGTCAGGGTGCTACTACGAAAGTCAACTTTAGACAATTAATTTTCAATTAATTATTCAACTGAGCTCTTTGACTCAAGGCCCTGGGTCTGTATTATCTAACTAAAACTTTGTACAATACGAACGATCTTATTTTATTTGCACCAAAGTCTGAATTAGAGTAAAATTTTGAAATGACACTCTTCAATTTTCTAAATGGACCTGAGCGTTAGTTTCATTTTACTCGTCATGTAAAGAGGTGTTGATTAAAACAGCGGAAAATCCTAGGAGAACAATTCAAAAACTAAATTAAATTACCTATGGGTGCAGTGGGCCAAGGTCTGGCTGAGACGCAGAAGGCTGCGGGCTCGACTCCCGTCGCGAAACAAATGTTTGTATGATCTGCAAGTATTTGTCTCGGGTCTGAGTGTTTCTATGTATAATATGTATGTATTTACAAAATATTGAATAAGTATATAAACATATTTAAGTAGTATATCATTCGTGTGGTACTCATAACACAAGCTCTGCTTACTTTGAGGCCAGATGTGTGATATTTAGGAAGTGTCATCTAAAAATGTTACTCTAATTTGAACTTTAGTGTGAGCTAAATAAGGTCGTACGTACTTTAGGAAATTTTATCTAGTCTGGTGAAACTACAGAATCCGGGTCAATGACTGGATTAGTTTTGCCGATTCCTTGCCGAACTGGCAGAAACCATGACCTATTGTATTTTACTACCTTGGAAATGTTCTTGTTACTGTCAATTTGAATCGCGTAGATTCGGCTGATTCGGCTACATGCCGAATCAAAATCACAATCGAGCAATTGTACGGTACTGCATCCGATATATCTATGTACAACTTCAAAAAAAATATTAAAGGACTAATATCGCTAATAAAAAATGATAGCTATTCAAATTATTGTAATAATTACAGAGATTAACAAAGTTACGGATAAACAATAATAGATGGCGCTATCGGCCAAGGGCCCCGTTCCCGTTCCCGTTGTTTTCCCGAGATAAGCTTATAAAAAAAGATAGCTATTCAAATTATTGTAATAATTACAGAGATTAACAAAGTTATGGATAAATAATAATAGATGGCGCTATCGGCCACCCACCCCGTTCCCGTTCCCGTTGTTTCCCCGGGATAAAAAATAGCCTATATCCTAATCCAAGTTACTAACTATATTCATTTTAAGTTTCATCCAAATCGGTTCAGCGGTTCTCGTGGTGTAACTAACACGACTGTCTTTTATATATATAGATGTAGTAAGAGCTTGTTCAATGAGTACTGTTTTTTTGTATAAGGTAAAAAACGACACTACTCATTGAACATTGACTCAATAACTTATGACTCAATATCCTTGACTTATTTTAGGGCATCCAACAGCAGTTAAAGCAAACATAGATGCATGGCCTCATGTTGCTCTGCCCTCAGATATTTAACCGACACATTTGAAATGTATAAACTCTCTTGTATTAGTTTTTCGTAGTTAAGGTAGTTATAAGATGGATCAAGCAAAAAAGCGCTCGGACCAGAACGAGTTTCTTGCCGGTTCTTCTGGGGCTTAGGTTAGGATTGGCACCTAAATTCACCTAGTATGTAAGACGTTTCAAAGTGATCCTTGTGATTGTATTGAATATAGTATCTTTTGACTTTGACTTGACTTTGACTTTGAGTTGGGTAATTGCAAATGTAGTTACGTAAATTTCTAAAAAGGGTTTTAATGTGCAAAGACATTAAAACACTTTTTAGAAATTTACGTAACTACATTTACACTAGTAATTAAAGGACACCAATGTGCGAAAATAATTAAAAACCTCAACTCAGCATTAATGTTATCGAATAAACTCAATTGGAGGCACCCGAAAGCTTCAATTCCAAAAGTTGCATTTACTATTCCAGGTTTTATTCGTACTCTAAATGAGTTCAATGTGTTATATCAATGTGCTATGTTTGTTAAAGAACAACCGAATTTCTTTAAAAGAGCTCACGACATTATATCATAGATGTGTAAAAAACTCTGAGAGAATTGTTCTTTCAAGAGTGCTTTACTGGAACTGCTTTATATAAAAAAAAATACGTGAGTGTCGTGGAAAACTCGGTTGGAACGAAGTTCCTATCGTAGTATAGTATTATTAATAGACGTATTATATTATTGATTAACAAATACAAATTAATACTAGCGTCTGATAGCATGGCATAGAATGGTAGGAAATTTTGTAGTTAATTTATTTTTCGAGTACATTATTCAATTCATGTAATTCATTCGTAATTAATTAATTCGTGTTACCCTATGGATAACCGTCTACACTAAAGAAAGGGTCGTGACGGAAATTCGTGACAGAAAAAGCTTACTTACACGTGCGATGAAGAATTTCTTTCAAAAAGTTATTTTGCAATGTTTAAATGATATTTAATAACATTCCTGCTGAAAAAAAATATTACCTACCTATAACTTTTAATCATGTTTACCTCGTGATCATGGCGCATGCAACTGTGCCGAAATATCGAGAAGCAGAAAAACTCATATATCATGGTAAATATCCCGTTTTGAGTGAAAATTATATTACCTACCTACTTTTAACACTGTTAACGAATTTTTTGGAAACTGATGAATATAATTGATTAATGCTAAAATAGAATACTATATAGTTATACAGCTAGAGTTATAGTTAATTGAATGCTTTTTAAAACATTAAAATTTGCATGCTAATGTTCTTTGGTGAAATATTTGAACTTACTGCATGACTCAATATCTGTTATAGTCCAGGATCCATGGTCCAGTTTAGACTTGATTACTATCAAGCTAATTTTCCGTGAGTAGCTTTATTTTGATGAGACGCCCAAGAATTTCCTGTACGAAACTCTCGTTTGTGGTAGCTAACAGAGGTAGCAAGGATAAAATATGTAAATTTGATAATTCTCAAATATTTATTACTAACTGAATTTTATTTTGTTAAATCTCAAGATAATTAACTAAATTATTCGAAAAAATATTTGTCCTACAAAATCTATGGTTTGATCAAAGAGTCCCCTCCTTCCAACATGTATCGATAACGAGGTCATCTTAAATGATTACTAACCAGCTGATTGTTTATTTGTTTACTAAGTTAATATTTAGATAATTTAAAAGTAATATTGTCCTACAAATTACGTGGTACGTTATCCCGGTCCTACTCTCAGAAATTGTTAATACTACAAGACCATTTTTCAAATTACTAACTGTAGGATAAAAATATTAAATAATAGATTAGTGTGTTCTCTACCCAAATAAAACAATGTCCTACAAGAAAACAGGTATGTATCACTAGTCCGACAAGAATTGTAATTTTTTCGTTTTCCCATTTGTAACAAAAATCTTTTTTAAAATCTAAATAACTTTATTTTTTAGTAAACTAGGTACAAATATTTGTGTATTTATGTATAAAAAAAACATCATCAGATTCATCAGATAAATCTTCTATTAATCTAGTATTAATAGGGTACCTTGTATGTCAGAAGACAATTCTTCAAAAGATGGACTTTGGGGACCATCAAACCAATATGATTCATATTTGCCATCAATTATTGTCCATCCAAAATTTTCTGGCATTTTTTCCGTGGGGCACCGCATGTGTGCATTACTACACCATACATTGCAGATGAATACAGTTCTTTTAATTTGTTGCAACAATTCTTGTGTTGTTGGTGGCAAACTGGAAGGATCATATCGACGAGAACGAGTTTGTAATGTTAATAATTCCAGAGTCTTAGAAGCAGCATCAGCATTGATTGTTTGTTCAAATGTTAAATCAACTGGGATTCTTGAAAACGGTTTCATTGTTCTTCGAATGCCCAAGAAACTCTTTTAACAATCATCAAGCAATCCGGGATGTGTAGTTTAATATTTATCAACTTATCCCAATAAATAGACCTTGCCTTGCATAATTATGGTGATTTATTGAAAAAAAAACATTTGTTATTTTCGGTAAGGTGTGTATAAAAAAATTGAAGTTACCTATACGAATACCATATTCTAATTGAAAATTTAAAAAATCTGCTGGTTTGTAATCATTTATGATGACCTCGTTATCAATACATGTTGCAAGGAGGGGACTCTTTGATCAAACCATAGATTTTGTAGGACAAATATTTTTTCGAATAATGTAGATAATTATCTTGAGATTTAACAAAATAAAATTCAGTTAGTAATAAATATTTAAGAATCATCAAATCGACATACTTTATCCTTGCTACCTCTGTTAGCTACCACAATCGAGAGTTTCGTATAGGATATTGTTGGGCGTCTCATGAAAATGAAGCTACTCACGGAAAATTAGCTTGATAGTAATCAAGTGCTAAAATGGACCATGGATCCTGGACTATTACTTTTATTTCAAATAAATTATTTCTATATCCTATTTCTATTCGTGATGTGTTTAACAGTAGGACCCCTGCATTGAAATATTCCCTAGAGACTGTAAAGTTTCGGGTTTGAGTCTCGAGTCGAGACGTTTGTTTGTGCGGATGTCGCGGTTTCGCTTCTAGACTGCTCTATGCTGCATCCGCAAAATAACTGCTTTGTGTTTTCGTTTGAGTATGTACCTCGTATAACGAACTGCTAGCATAAGGTGGCTTGCATACGGCACATGGTGCTGTTTAGCAAGCAGGATTTCATTTAGTAATTAATTATTCGTTAATTATGATAAGTAATTTATTCTAGCAAACTGACCTCCACCTTATTACTAGGTAGGTACTACTTACGAGTCTGTGTGTTTATCAATACAATCACAAGGATCGCTTTGAATTGTCTTACGTATATACTACGTGAATTTAGGTGCCAATTCCTAGCCCAAATCCGAAAAGAATTGTCTAGAAACCCGTCCTGGTCTTAGCGCTTTTTTGTATGATCTTTCTAATGTATCTTTCCTTTTCTATGAAAAATAAAACTGTTGAATTGATACAGGATACCTAATTGTATGTATGTATAACAAATATGTCAGTTGGGTGTCAGAGGGCAGAAAACAAGAGGCCATGAATTCCTATCAATTATACACATAGATTAAGAAAGGTCTCAAATATGATAATGATGATTATCATGTGAAGATACATAAAGGTTTCTAGACACCAAACCTGCCAAATTACCGACACGAGCTGTGTTGGCGTGTTGATGTCGGCGGAGTCGGCGGGATTACGCACTGTTGCGTCGACTTTCTCTCGACGCAATAGTGCGCACGCGTTCTTTCTACACGATAGCGGTATTTTCTGCCGTCCGCGTTTTTAACTGCCACTCACGGGTTTACTGACACGCACCGCGGTTTTTTCCGCTAAACATTTTTTTTCAATTCAATGCGGTTTAGAAATTTGGTTGCCAGTGGGGCATGGGAGCCGCAGAAACTTTTACTAGAGCGTCCGCGTACGTATGATTTCATGTTCCACAGAATGCGCGTAAAAACTCGTGCTCATAGCTAGATTTTTACGAGAAATTACGTGGATTTATCTTGATTGCGCGTACGGCTTAAGATATTCAACACGTTGAGGATCAAGTTATATATTGAAGGCTTCTTCAACGATGCAAGTCATAGATTGAAATTTACTAGTACTGATACACAACGTAAAAAATTTAGCGATGAAGCAGTACCAAAATGCTATTCCGCTTGTTAATGAAATTGTACCAGTTAATCACGTTATTCCATTTCCTGCGAAAGGATAAGGCTTGGTCCGATAAAAGCGGTCACAGTAACACGACGGTCGCTAACAGGCGCAAGTAGTGCTGACGCATACAGTACTGAGGACCGTATGAATTGTTTTAAATTCAAAATAAATATTATAAGGTACTTTCGGCCGAAAAAAACGTTGGAGGGACGATATTGACATCTTTGAGAGAGGATGGTGGGCTAGCTAGATGTCGAAAGATTAAACTAGTTGGAAGAATTTGGGGGAGACCTATGCCCAGCAGTAGGACGATACATGTAAAAAAAAAAATGTATTTTACTCCTATGATGATGAATCCATAGATAACAGAGTCTAGAAAATTATATCAAATTAAATAATTAAAAATAAACTTTTCTTTACAAACACATGTCTATAATTATGTCAGTAGGAGTTCTTTAATGAATTAGGTATCATAATAAATTTATTTCGCATAAGGGTTAATTAATGCTGACAGCCTTTGCAGTGGATAGTTGAGTAAGTCAGCCAGTGCCGTATGTATCTTGTTGATAATGTAACTTTCCTCTTTCCTCTCACTTTCCTGCAATCTGTGGGAGTGACGGAAGCGTGTTATAAGAAGCCGGGGAAGCGTGCTCTTTTTGATTTGACCACTAATACCGGACATTTTGTGAAATGTCATATGAAAATAAGCATATATGGTAAGAGTACCACATGGCAATGAGCGTGGTATTTGATTTGACCAATGAGCGCGCGCGGTGGTAGAGTTGGCCGTCAGATAGTACCAACACATTTTCCGAGAGGTTGGTACTGTCAGCTAACAACGTGTGCGTGTGCGTGTGTATGATGAGAAGGAAAAAGGGAAATAGAGTTTGAGAACGCATCACATTTTTATTTCACATTTTCATTTTTGTGTAAATGTATACTGTTATATGAACTAATTCAGTATATAATATTAATGTTGATTATATTACACATCATATGCGAATACTGTAAGGCTCTGTAAGGTAATTTATTTTTGTATAATATAGTGTGATTGTTAAATGCTACGTGAATTTAGCTGCGCGTTTTGGTTATTAACCCGAATCGAAAACGGACTTGACGGTGCTTTTATCTCAATGAATTAGTTGACATTGACTACTGGTTCGCTTTCATACGTATGCTATATTGCGGCCACTGCTGCTGTTAAAAACAGGGTCTTAACAAGCAACCTAAGAAACACGAGCTAATAACTACTTAGATCATAATAACTAGGAACGCGCAACTCACGTACAGACAGACCAACGCTATTACCTCAGAAATGTATTTCTCACAAAGAGGTACCCGTTCAGTAATAATTCAGGGAAGACAGCGCAGAATCTAGGATGGGAAAAGTGGTTTCAATTTCACAGACTTGTCACTAGATGTTACCTACACTTGTTGGATTGTTGTCGGCATTAAGTACAACAAACAAAACGCTCGTGATCGTCATGACGAAACATTCTGTTTTACAGGAAGATTGAAATAGAACCGATCCAGGCCAAAATGAAAGAAAGAATGTATTTTTTTTATTAACTAAATCATATGGACCATGAATCATCTTCTTATATACTATAGGTACTAGGTGAATCTAGGATTCCGGTACCTTCTATCCCAAGTTCAAGAAAAATCCGGCAAGAAACTCGTTTGGTCTTAGTGCTTTTTGTATGATCCTCGCTAATTTTGTGTCGAGTTGGAGCAGGTTAGACCCAAGCTTTTTTGTCATCTAAATAATCTGGTATTTTATAATATGCATACCTAAGTTGTTACTAAGAGATCGAAGAAGTTAAGTATTATTTTCCGAGGTCCGTCCTTGGTTGAACGCAGTGCTATTTGAGCGCTTCTGTGCTTAGGAGGGCACGTTAAGATGTCGGCTTTTCTAAAGTTGTACGGCCATGATCCATAGAAGCTTTGCGGAGGTCTATGATATCAGACTATGATATAGTCTGTTTTTTTAACAAACGCAGACTAGGTTTGGATCAGGGTGGGTACATGTACATACGAGTACGTACTCAAAATGGCAAAATAAAAAAATATTAGTTTGTTTTAATAAACAACCTAATATATATTTTTTGTACTACGGATGAAAAATGAAATGAAATAAATTTATTTTGACACACACACTCAGATACAAGAAACATAATTACATAGCAGATACTCAGTTAAGAGAGCAACTTAGCTAATGTTAAGTTAGTGTATCTGAGTGTGTGTGTGTCAAAATAAATGTATTTCATTTCATTTTTCATTTCATCCGTAGTACATTAAAAGGTGAATTAGATTAGAATAGAATAGAATATATATACATATATATTGTAAACCTTATATAATAAAACACAATATTACAATTTAATTAAAGTTAAAGTATTTAAGTGGTACAATGGGCGGCCATATTGCTTGAGAGCGATCTCTTCCTGACAACCTTTGGATGGATAGGATCGTATTAAGTTGAGTGGACGGCGCGGTAAATTGTAAGGACTGACGGGTAAAATGTGTTTAAGTTTGATCTGTTTAAGTTTTGTTATGAAAAATCGAGCCTAAGCTTACTCAGGTGGCCTTCTGCATTTAAGCCTTGATCCGTCCCTGTGGAACTACATATCTTAGTAGCATGGAGATAGAATATTTAAGTAGGTAGCTCATATTTCTTGTATTGGCGCGGCCGAACGTATCATGAGGTGGACTTTATTAACCTGTATAACACCTAACATTTCTTTTGGTTCATGTACAAAAATGCCGGGAAAAAAAATATAACTATTGGTGGACCATTCACTCAACATTATCTAACACTAGCCCCACACTAAACGTAGCTTGTAATATGGTGACTAGATGACTGATAGAAAACTTATATATTTTTAAATGCATACTTATGATACTTTATAACACCCAGACACAGAACAAACACCTTGTTCTCACACACATGTTTATCCTGGGAATCGAACCCTCAACCGCGCTAAAAGCAGAGCTACCAAGCTACCAACTGAGCTGACACGCCAGTCATTATCTAGCCCCACACTAAGCATAGCTTGTATTATGGTGACCACTGATAGAATACTTATATATTTTTAATTACATAAAATTACAAATAATACAAAATAATACAAAATATTTATTTCTTAAAACTTAATATATGATACTTTACAACGCTCTTGGCGCACAGAACGTACTCCTATGCTCATCAGAAAGTGTTTGTCCTGGGTGGAAATCAAATCCTCAACCTACAGCGCAGAAGGCAGTGCTACTATGTTTATGTTTTCAATTTGACCTCTGTGGCGCAGTGGGTTTAAAAAAAAGTATTTATTAGTTTATCTGTCATGTGGTACCCATAACACAAGCTCTACTTACTTTGGGGCCAGATGATGCTGTGTGAAATGTCCGGCATTATTATTATTATTATATTATTAATGTATATATCGCACCTTTAGAATTATAGTGACTCAATGTAAAAAACTAAGTTTTTGGGAATCGACGAATAAAGTTCCCATGGTCTGCTAGTTTAATAAGAAAAATAGTTAAAACGATTAATATTAAGTTAAAGTTTCTTAAATTTTAATTTTATATTATAGTTCAGTTTTTTTTTATTTTGCTCCTCTGTAATTCTGAATAAATTTGTCATTATGTTGTAACATTCCTGAACAGGTCACTGTAATAATAAACATAGTAGGTATATATTGGACACAATATTGGATATTGGAATAAAAAAATAATCGAGAACACTGTTACTTCAAAACATTTAAGTAAAAATCTAAATATTGGTACACAGACTAACTATAAAAAGTACGATACGTATTAATCATTTACGCTCAGCGAGGATAGATATACTATCAAATACTTGGTTAAATTGTACTAATAACGTATTATTGTAATAGGAACAAAAAATATGTATTTTCTTAAGAGTACGAAACAGGTTGTGATTAATAAACTCCGAGCACACAATAATAACCATTTGAATATTTTTTTCTAACGAGTACATAGTATCACAATCAGGTAAGTACTTAGGCATCTAAGATATTGTAAAAATACAATACTAAAAATAAAGTTGAACATTATTCATCTTGACATTACTTATATTTAGGGTGTGTTTTAATAAACTCTTTCTATTAACAATACGAAGTAACCACTTACAACGAAAGAACAACTTTAACATAAAGTAGCTAGTCTACTCTCAAAAACAATTACAGACATCTTTGTATTTGTATTAAAATATTTTGCAAACTAATAAAACAATCAAAGTATAGGTACTGTTAAAAAAGTCTGCATAGTAATTTGGAATAAATTTTTCGGCAACGAGACCTCGTAAGCCTTTGTTCTTATGTTCACTTAACTCCAGTCTTTTTCTAAATACTTCGGTCATTGTTACTTCTTCTGCAGTCATCATTTTCTTTCGTTTGTTTCTCATGTTTACCATAGTGAACTCACGTTGAGTGTACGATGTCTCATAGTTAAAAGAGAAACCTTCATCGTTACAAAATTTTAGAACCTTAATGTTGTTCAATGACACAGTATCTTTATGTTCATTTTCATTTAAATTATATGCCCATTTTTCTAGTAAATTCTTTAAATCAATGAAAACATCATAACGGCCTGCAAATCGTAGGCTTGTCTCTAATAATAGAGGTAAGCACACTTTTCTTACTGCTTTTTTTTTTTACTTTTGTTACCGAAAACCTTTTATGTAGATACCATGCGTGCGTAGTCGCGGGCAGCAGCTAGTTTGTTTCATTTCTAATATCTGGTTTTTTCTTGTTTTCAGATCAAAATGCAAATCGCATTTGCTTTAATCATATTTTTTGCATTCTACCACGAACTCACAATATCTACCAACATCGAAAATGCTGTTAATAAAGCTGACAGAGAAATATTTGCTTACACAACAGAAAGTGCTGCTAGCAGAAATGCTAACAGTATACAAATTTTAAATACTAACAAAGTTGTTACTCAAAATCACGTCATTGAAAGTACTGATAATTTAATGTTTCTACTAGACATTATTTTGACAGCATTCGAACAAAAGTTTTCTAATCTACAAGGCAATGGTGGTGTTGCAACTAGAGAACCGCTCTGTACTAAAAAAGGCTGGATTCTTGTCAATGGACACTGTAGAAAAATAATAGATGATGATTTTGATTGACTGCCAATTTTTGAAAAATAATAAACGTTCGGTTTTACTATTATATAATAAGGGTATATATATGATACAAGAACACCGTTTAATAATTTAAAAAACAAAATAGTTATTAAAAAAAAAACTTGTAAGTGCCCAGGTAATCAGGTTTCTATTATATACTTTTAGTTGCACAAATTATTAACTTAAGTTTGAGACTAACTAAAAATTCGTTGATCACGAACGTTTTTTATTTTGCCCTTGTATGTTCCTACAATAAGTTGATAATTCTAGAAATTTCTGCAGTTATAATCAACACCTCTTCACATGTCTGAAATGATGACTGACTGAAATAAACTAAATGACGTCAGTCCCACTTTTGTTTAGTTAATTTTGGCAGTATCATTTGATAATTACGTTTTAAAAACTAAAAAGACAACCAATATCATGTATAAAAAAGCAAAATGTCAAAATTTTATTTCATCCATGTCATCCTACACATCTTTTTCAGTTTTTTTTATTTAAAAACCTAATGAAAATTATATCGGACCAATTGGGTAGTACATCGTTTCACATGAAATCAGATTTTGTCAAATCGGTTCATAAATGATAGAGTTATGAGGTAACATATCTTGCTGTAAATTTAATACTTAGTTTATTGTATACATCTTAAAAGCTTGTTAGGTTTGGCAAAGATACAAAAAAAATAACATTCCTCAATCAAATTAAAGTTAATAAAGCTAAGTTAAATTAATAATGGTAATGTGGGTAGAGGACTCAGAAATTATCTTTGAGCTGTACCTTCTGTAACAAAGATACTGTCCCTTGTTTTGCCGCCTACTTTTTAACCGACTTCAAAAAAGGTAGAGGTTCTCAATTCGTAATTTTTTTTAAAATATCGATTATAGTTCATCGATTACTCAAAGAAAATTCTTTTTTGTTTCAAAGCGTTTGTGGTGAGCCCAGGTTGGCCATTTAAATCTTATCGAAATCGGTCGAGCGGTTTTTGAAAAATCAACAAAAATAATTATTGTATACATCGATGATATTTTCGTTTACTCTGAAACCTCGCTGTCTCATTGGAGCGTGCGTTTAGTTGCCCTACCCATATTATATAATATATAAACAAAATACATCTACTTTCCACTAAAAATGTATTATAGGCTCAAATTTAATTCAATGAAGTCTGATGTCTTTTTAGTTTATAAAACGTAATTATACATGGAATGATCTGTACCTTTTGTATAACTTTTGAAGCTATCGTAGGTTTGAACATAATTTTCACTCAAAACGGGATATTTACCATGATTATATTACATATAATGTGAGTTTTTTCTACTTTCGATATTTCGCCACATTTGCATGCGCCATGGTCACGAGATAAACTCACATATCATGGTAAATATCCCGTTTTGAGTGAAAATTCTGTTTAAGATACTTAGTTATTGCACCATTTAAGTATTATCTAAATGGTGTATGGGCATCGAATTCCATTATGTTTGTATGACCTGCAAATATTGGTCCCGGGCCTGGGTGTTGTGGGTCAGTCATGTAATTCACATAACACATGCTCTGCTAACCAGATATTGTGTGAAATGTCCAGCGTTATTCATTATAAAAATAATGTCCCGCAAAAATGTTGTTGTAATTCTTTAATTAACATTCTAACAAAAAATCTAACTGCATCTAATTACTTGCATGTTTTTTAATGGCATGCTATTTGCTGTATCCTAATCAGTTTTCATGCAAATGTAACAACCGCAAATAACTTTCTCAATGCTTCTAGCAAATATTGATCCAACTTAGCTCAAAATGGATTGAGGAATAATTATCACGTTAAAGCATCGCGCTTCGCCGCTTATGAACGACGCAGAATGCTGAGCGATGCAGCCAGAGACTTCTTCGAGCAGAGTGTTGGGTTGACTTTTATGTCAATGATATAAGGTACGAAATGCATTGATTCACAACTCTACTCGTATTGAATATACTCTTGTTATGATTGCTGAGAGTGTAATGCTCGTAGGAAAACTTTAGAGCCATTACACTAGCGGATTCACAACTATGACGTACGACCTGCGACTTTATCAGCGTAAAAACTTTGTCATGGCAATCAAGTGAACGGTCAACTCCAAGGCCGCTTAACAGCATCCGAAAAGCCTCAACGACTATTAAATACAGAAGGGAACAACAGTTAAACATGCCCTGAGATTTACTCAGATAAACCTCAGGCCAGTCACCGTGACTAGAACCGAATACGCAGAAACGTTGCTATTAATGTTTATTTTACATATTGTTTTTTGAAGTGATAAATTATTATAGGAGGGTAAACCGCTTCGGTGCGTAACGCGTTACGGCGCCAGTTGGTCTGGCTTCCCTTTCTCTCACGCATACGGGAGCGGTAGGCAGGTTCCTCCTCTCTAACCCACAGCGCTAGTTAGATTAGTTTAAGTTAATTCTTCTGTCGGGCGTCTCGAGACGCACACGTTTTTTTTTCGGGAAATATCTAGCCCCAAATTATGCATAGCTTGTAGTATGGTACCCAAATGACTGATAGAATACTTATATGTATTTTTAAATACATATTTATGCTATTAATATAACACCCAGGCACAGAAAAAACACCTAAATAGACCCCTATTCTACACCACAATTTAGAATACAGTTTCATAGCTCCAATTTTATAAATTACAATGTCTACAGGGTGTACCATCGCTTGCTTTGTACGAGTAATGGCTTGTTACACTCTGAACGAACGGTGGCGCCTCGAGAATCGGATGTCGCAGAGTTCCGTCTAAAACCAGCATTCGTAAACCAGCGAGCGTCATTATGACGACCGTAAGGGCTCTAGATTGTTCGAAAGTGTCATATAAGCTGGTCGTCTACTCTGCGAACCGATTTCGATATATGGAAACGATTAAGTCGTATAATGTACGTCAAATTTAGTCAAATTTACAGTTGTTCGTTGTCAAATTATTGTATCGTCTATTGTGGTGGATTACGACGTCAATTGCCAAAAGTAATGTAGGTCGTTTTATCGCTCAAAACGAGTCGAAACGATATATCTCAAAGTAGGATTTTGTGTGATTATTGACCGTTATTATTATCGTTTATCGGTTTTGAGAGTAGGTGGTTTTAACGTAATCATCGTAGTACTAATAGAGTCTACACACTAAACATGTATGTGGCATTATTTTTTAATAGTAAATACTCCATAATAATGCCGACGAAACCAACACGCCGGGCTGTATCAGCAGGTGATCCTCGAAGTAATTGTTTAGACGTTCCGGTCATCATGAAAGGTCAATGGTCATGAATGGTCGTTTGCAGAATTTGCTTAGAACAATCTCGTCTAAAAAAGAGGTTATTAAAAAAAAAATAAGCTGTAAAGTCGTCGTTGGTTATTCATAACGTAAGCTTTGATGTTACAGTAAGTCGATTAAAGGTAGATTTTACCATCCTCCTCCTTCGTGTTCCTCATTTGCTAGGGCCGTGACCTTCGCGAATAATTAATTCGACGATCGCTTTCCACTTGCCTAGTTCTTCGGCAGTGTGTAGACTTTCGTGGATGTTCTTGTTGGTGGTGTCCCGGATCTGGTCTGTCCACCGAATCAGACTCCTTCTCCTTGGTCGCCTTCCCTGTATCTTTCATTGATCTTGATTTTACCATCATGCATTAGTTAATGTGTTGTTTAAGTTTGTTGCTATCTTTGACCGTTGACATTGGAATGACAAGGACACAGCATATATGATGCTAGTTAATTATGAGATTAAATGGTAAATATATTATAACTATATAACCTGGAAATTAACCGCTAACGTCGATTTTTGTATTTGACTCGCTTCGCTCACTCGACCAAATGGAACCACCAATTTTTTTTTATTTGATTCATACCTTATTTATGACATTATAGATACTTTCTATAGGAATGTACTGATACTACTATACAGGTGAATGTCATATTATATAACACCATATTATGACGGTCGTAGCTTTTCAACAAATCAAGAATTAGTAAAGACCAGACTCAGCTTCGTCTTCAGTCTTTGCTATGTTATTGTAGAGAACTTGTAATGCTAGTGTTTGGGTTAATTTTATCCTAATTAGATTTGATCACAGTTGGATGTTTCTGTCAGATGTTTGACAAATACTGTTTATTCATGACGCGTCTTGAAATTACTTAACTGTTAAAATAAATAATTAAGCATCTAAATAATAATAAATATCTATGGACAAAAATACTTTTGACAAAATACAATAAAATACGGAACAAAAATCTATGTTCATCGCACAAATGTTTGTCAAGGGCGGGAATCACACCCAAAACCTACAGCGCAGAAAGCAAAAATATAAGTTGAGCAGAGATAACAGTCAATACTTTTGAAAAGATTTTAAATAAGTAATTATAAAATACTAGCTGTCCCGTTCGCAAATTCATCCGCGCGTTTTAAAAAGAAAAAAATATATCTAACTGTACCAACTGCAGCGCCATTTGCCGGGCTGATTTGTGAATCTAAACCATCCAGGGCGCCACTCAAACGCATACAAAAAAAATTCATTCAAATCGGTCCAGCCGTTAAGGAGGAGTTCAGTGACATACACACGTACAGTAAAATTATATAAATACAATAATAAGTCACATGAAAACGATTCTAAAAATGTTAGACGACAAAAATATTTTATTTTAAATTTTAAAACCGAAATATCTTAGATACCTCAGTAGGTACCTAAATATTTCCTGGGGCGTATTGCACGGAAACATTCCGATATAAATTCCGCTACTAGTTACCGCCCAACAACACATCTCTAAAATTTTAAGAAAAACAGCCACTTAAACGTATTTAAAAATATAAAGGTATTCTATCAGACTTCTGGTTCCCATTATACAAGCTATGCTTAATTTAGGGCTAGATGGTGTTATGTGCATTGTCAATATACTTATCTGATGACCGCGCCAAACATTACTTATTGACCTGATAAGCAAGTTGCAAGCACTGGTAAAATTATACATTTATTGACAAAAATAATTACAGAAATGTACAAAATAATATGAAATACATGTGAAACATTTAAGCTATCTATGAATCGTTTAAAACGATCTTTAGATAGATCAACTGATCCAGTCCTTTTTTTTTCTTTCGTAAATTATACATTTACTTACAAAAATAATTAAAGAAATGTACAAAATAATATAAAATACAACTAATACTGGTACCTAACCACAAAGGATATCCTACCTACGAGGATTAAAAATACCAGCAAAGAACTTTATCCTAAATCCCTCTAAATTCACTTCAGTTCCACAAAAATTGTAGAGACTTTTTACTGTCCAAGCGTTTATTTAGACCAGCAAATGTGGTCAGACACTGCCCAAGCACGGTCCGTGAGATATTTTCACAATTTTATAAGAAACTAAAATTTTTAGTAACATTTTGTTTGGCCATTATTTTAGTGTCCGTCTAAAATATCTTACATAAATCCAATAATATAATTTTAGCGAAACATTGTTTTGCTACACAATTTTTGTTCTGTTCATTATGTACAAACCGATACGCTTTTAGATTCGTTGTTCTATTTACAGAAAAAGTACAGAATCATATACAAAAATTTAAAAATTTAAGTTTAAATACATGTGAAACAGTGGCGCTATCTAAGGACAGCTTAAAACAATCTATAGATCAGATCCCGAAGGCAGCGGCCCTAAGACACTGATAACTTTGTCACGTTGAATGGCAGATAAGAGCCTGTTCTTGGATGATGTGAAGCTCTGGCTCCTGTCTAGGGTCTCGACTCCAAAAGGATCAAATATGTGGGCTCTTTCAAGACCCATCTTTCTTCAATATACCATTTGTCTTGTTTCAAGTGCATGTTATATTGATTGTCTTAAGACCTAAGCAGTATAGTCTGCACCTGTGCTCGATCTAGTATTTGTTAAAGAGGCATGAGGTAGAGGTTTTGAACTAGTCTTAAGGCTTGCGCTATGGCGGTTGACGCATGTGTCACAGAAAGCCACACGAACAACATGAAGCGCACTGTCGTAGCAAATTTCCACTCAAACCAAATTCACCCGAGAAAAAAGGCAGGGGTCGTTAAGGGCAAAATATCGAATTTGTATTACATAACATTTTAAACCGTGAATAATTTTGTGTCCATTTTGAATTCACAGAATCTTATTTATATTTATTGTAACTTCGAGCCTGTGTGGTGAAAGGATTAAAAAGCGTATCTTAAGTGTTCGAACTTTGAAGGTTCTACGACATGCCGATTTCCACACGATGTATTCCTTCACCGATTGAGTGTACTGGTAATAGCACACATATATTTTGCAAATAATCCATTGGTGCACGAATGGATTCCAACCCACTAGGATTAGAAGGTGAGGTCACTACCACCGGACCGCCAGTGCTATCTTCATTATTGAATAGAGTTGGCTTCGTTATTTCGTTCCATTTAATGCTGACTAAACTTCAAAATACGTAGAGCATCTCTACTTCTCTAGTTGTGTAAATATACTAGTTTCTATTTCAAAGGTTCACCTGATTTAAAAGAAGGACGCGGTCTATGAAAAGAAAACATATTTGACCAGCAAGCAGCAGCAGAAACTCGGACATATGTACAGGTACGAGACACAGGTACACTGCAGGACAAACTGGTAAATTTGTCCATTTAATGCAATGCAACTTTTTTGAATCGCAATGTTGTTCTATGTATTAAAAACCCTTTGTTCTCATAAAGAGAGAGATTCTCAAGAAGACAGATTCTCACAAGGTCGGGAGTGAAAAAAGGAAAACATATTTTTTTACATTTTAATCATACACGTCTCAATTTTAGAAAGGCGTTGCAGGCACTCTAACATCGATATTTCAGATCTTAATCATTGCGATATAATGTGATTAATTTTAGTATCAACTAAAATGTCACTCTTGCTTCTATTTTTCCCGGCACAATAATAAGAACCGCGGACTATTATGTCCGACAGTTTTGCTTCTTTTTTTATAAGGACAATGAAATTGACGATGACGGTCGTCCATGTCTCGTCAACTATCTCTATTCAAAAATTCATCAAAATCGGATCAGCGGCTTAGGCGAGAAAACGTAACAGACATACGGACAGACAGAGTTACTTTCAAATTTAAATTCAAATTAAAATCTTTTTATTTCGGATAACTTAGATCCATAGTTAGTAGCACATATACATAGGACAAAAGGGAGTTAGTAATACAATGATATAAAACATACAAAGTAATAAAAGAAGCTGAAGCTAGTTCACAGAGCGATCACCAGAGTAACGAGCAGTTTTCTGGGATCACCTTGCATACTAACCTTGCCCACATCGGCGACGAGTACCTATCCGGTATACTTTCGCATTTATAATATTAGTAGAGATTGCTTACCAAAGCCTAAATATGAATTTTCAGATCCCTAACATAAGAAAATATGAGTTGCCCAAACAAACTTTCATCCCCTATTTTTCCCCCTTCAAGGTTTTTGAGATAAAAAGTAGCTTATGTTCTTCCTCGAATGCAATACATCGTCTTAACAAATTTCATCAGGATCTGTTTAGCCGTTTAGCCGTGAAAACGTAACAAACTGACAGACAGAGATACTTTCGCATTTATAATATTAGTATAGATTATATCATTCATCTGGTTACAAGCATCTAATATAACGCGTTTGTTCATTCAATGTCGCTATTGTAACCCTACCTTGTATTTTAGTCATCCTTGAGACATGGACCGCTATATAAAAAGTAAAATCTAGAGATCCGTACAAACTGTGAAAGTTTGTATTGGTTTTACTAATGTCAATAAAATTAGGTGTGCCGTTTATTTTGTCCGCAATCACACCTATTCGCGGTACAACTTAGAGAAAACAGCAGTTCCGTGTTCCACAGTGTTTTTACCTAACTGTGTGGGTTTGTGAAAAACCTCTATTAATTTAAACTGTTAGTGCTCCGCAATAAAGTTTATTTTTCAACAAATCTTGTACAGAAGTACCGACAAGATTTTGGTATTGGTTAAAACCATTTATACTGTATATCATTGCTTGAGCAGATCTACGTTTAATGTGTAGATCACTTGTGCTTAGATATTATCTGTTTATTGTTATTCCTATTGTGTATGTATGTATTTATATTTATCAGTAAGAATTAATATTTAAAAAAAAAGTATGTATATATTTCACGTTGGGCAAAGCTCGTCACTCAGTGGGTGCCCGATAGTCGAAGACGACGCGGCAGACGCAGGAAAAGATGGCGAGACGATCTAGATGCATTCGAGCCAAATTGGCAAACTGTGGCCTTGGAGCGCAAAGAGTGGAAGGTAAAGGGGAGACCTTTGCCCAGCAGTGGGACACTATATGTTAAAGAAACAAATATTTCATGTATGTATCATTACATAGTATAAAACAAAGTCGCTTCCCGCTGTCTGTCTGTCCCTTTGTATCTCTAAAACTACGCAACGGATTTTGATGCAGTTTTTTTTATAGATGAGTGATTCAAGAGGAAGGTTTATATGTATAATACATACATAATATAGTAGAGAAACACTGATAATTTTAGAGGTTTCTATTGTGATGTCGTAAATAAACACATTTTTTGCGCTTCCATTGCAAACGCTGGCTGAACCCTACGAGATAGATCAAAATAATGTACTACAGTATTGTACACCCTCAAAAGGTCTACACAAAAGTCCGCGATAGTATATGGCTATCTCTTAGGGATAACCATTCTGTAGTATAATTAGTATCAGCATTGCACCCGTGCGAAGCCGGGGCGGGTCGCTAGTGTATTATAAGTCTGTATTTCAAAATAGTTTTTTTTTACTTATGACACATTGTAACGCTGCGAGACTAATGTTTTTATGTTGTCCAAGTATATGTCTCGGGTCTGGGCGTTTCTATTGATAATAATAATAATAATATAATAATGCCGGACATTTCACTCAGCATCATCTGGCCCCAAGTAAGCAGAGCTTGTGTTATGGTCACCAGATGACTGATATACAATTTACATACTTTGTTTTTAAATACATACATATTAATAAGTATGTATCTGCAAAAAAAAAGTATATAAGTGATGTAGTCCTAGCCGATTTAGGCTACGGCGACTAAATAATGGACAGGCATATTTAACTCTATATGCGGTGAGGGCTTTGTTGTTCTGCCCTATAAAATAAAATAAATAAATAAAAATAAAATGCATTTTATTTCATGCAAATTTTACAGTTTTCGATAAGTACTAGAGTAAATAGTATGTGGAGTAAATAGTATATATGTCTACCTATTTTTATTTATTATTATTTTGTAAAATGATCGATTGTGTAATTGTTTTTTCTTTTTGTATAACAGTGATTTATTTTAAATTTTGTGGGTAAGTAGCTACTAATAATCTCTTTTCCGTTATTGCACGAACCCCTGTGCAGGTGAAGGCCTCCTCCAAAGATAGCCAATGGTCTCGGTTTTGAGCTATATGAAACCAGTTTATGCCTGCTGTCTTCTTAATATCATCTTCCCAGCGTGCGTAGGGTCTTCCTCGGCAACGCTTGCCTTGCGGTCCCTGCCATGACGTCACCCTTTTGGTCCATCTTTGGTCTTGGAGTCTTGCAATATGTGGCTCGTGTACCAAATTTTATTTAAAAAATACGAGCACATAGTACCCCGTTAATGTAGTTGTAAGAGATAACCGCTGGTAGTCTGGTCTTTAAGTTATCTTGTTTTTTATCGAGATCGAGTCGACGTTATTCTGCAAACTCGTTCATCTGTAGGTTGATTCGCCGTTTCCACTCCGTATGCTGGGTTGCGTTCTCCTTCCACTTTTCGGCCAGATGATGCTGTGTGAAATGTCTAGCATTATTCTTATTATTATATTATTGACTTATATATCTTGCTTTAAATGCAATACATAGTTTATGTTATACTAGCTGTCCCGTTCGCGATTTCATCCACGCGTTATTTTTTTTAAAGTTATCTAATTATAAATCTAAATCATACTCGAATCCATTTGAACACACACAAAAAAAATCATTCAAGTCGGTCCAGCCGTTTAAGAGGAGTTCAGTGACATACACACGTATAGTAGAATTATATAATAAACATATGTTAATAGGGAATTAAAGAATGACATGTAGAAATAGATTTACATTGTTTGTGTGTACACATATGAGTTTAATGTGTAGGCGCTCCTGAGTCCTAAGCACCGGTCTGCCACGAGCATGTGTAATTCAGGAAAACCCAGGTGTGTTTGTTTGTGTATAAGTGAGTGCTTCTTTGTGATTTTTTACCCGGCATTTCGTTTGTCGCGTTATAACTTAAAAGGAATCTGTTTTATGTGTAAAAAGATTCTAATAGAACATTTAAATTTGTTTGTGTGTACACATATAAGTTTAATGTGTAGGCACTCCTGAGCAGCGGTCTGCCACGAGCATGTGTAATTCAGGAAAGCCCAGGTGTGTTTGTTTGTGTGTAAGTTAGTGCTTCTGTGTTTTTACCCGACATTTCGTTTGTCGCGTAATAACTTAAAAGGAATCTTTTTTATGTGTAAAAAGTTTCTAACAGAAAATTTAAATTTGTTTGTGTGTACACATATAAATTTAATGTGTAGGCACTCCTGAGCAGCGGTCTGCCACGAGCATGTGTAATTCAGGAAAGCCCATGTGTTTTTGTTTGTGTGTAAGTTAGTGCTTCTGTGTGCTTCTGTGTTTTTACCCGGCATTTCGTTTGTCGCGTAATAACTTAAAAGGAATCTTTTTTATGTGTTTCTATTAGAAAATTTAATTCAGATTCTTTTGCAGAGATGCCGTAACCAGGGATACAATAAATATGATATTAAAATTGAACTTTTAGTCACGAACGGCTATTTTGTTGTCAAGCAATGGTGCGGATATCGAGCATTAAAGTTCTAATATACGCAACACGGGTTATCTCTTTTATGTTTATGTACATTATGTATATGTGACATGTTTCTTTTACGAATTTTAATAAATAACTTAAACAAACATAAAAAATCTCGATAACCAAATCATGGGAATAAATTACGACTAATTGGCACTGGCAGCTCCTTGCGTCGTCAATGCGTAGGGCTGCCACAAACTTCATTATCATACATTGACAGGTACGATTGTAGCTGCCCGTACTTTCACGAAATGGGCAGAATTCACGGAATTCCGATCGAAACTAACGGAGCAGCACCTAACTCAAACTAAGAATAGTTTATTTAACAGTTTTGTAGGCAGAACTGTCAAAATATTTTTGCAGGCATTTGACTTTTAACTTCTGGATTTTTCGTTTAACATTTTATAACCTCGTAGCTGATCTAAATTAATAATTTGTTCTCTGTTTTTTTTTTTGTTTTATTGAGTTACCTTAGCTAAATTTAAATAAATAAATTGCGTCTTCATATAAATTCTAGTAAGCAATTGAATTCCTTTTCGATTTCTGCCAAGAAAATTCTAGACAGCCATACTGCGATGACATTACACGAATAGCCAAATGGCGACTGACTGTAACTCAGTAACATTATAACCAAACAAAATCACTATATCACTACATAGTATAAAACAAAGTCGCTTCCTGCTGTCTGTCTGTCCCTATGTATGCTTAGATCTTTAAAACTACGGAACGGATTTTGCTGCGGTTTTTTTTAATAGATAGAGTGATTCAAGAGTAAATTTTATGCGTATAATATATGCACAATATAGTAGAGAAACACTGATAATTTTAGAGGATAGCATATATTGGTTCAACGTATTAGAACTACTGAGCTACAGCAACGCGTGGCCGGGTCAGCTATTTAGGTTAGGTTATTTAAAAAAGTTCTAGTGCCAACCCTAACTTACACGTCTTGCATATTGAGAGACGGTTGAGTTTACCACCAATTAACTAAAGAATAATTGTTTTTATGGTTCTGTACCTAAAATATAAAATAGAATCTCGTTTAAAAAAAAATTGGATCGCTTTAATGTCTGTTATTAATATTAGCTTGACTAACTCAACGTGTTATAAGCACAAAAACATATAGACAGTCGGACAAATAAGTATTAAAGTATTTTTTTTTTCTTTTTAACCGACTTCAAAAATAAGTGATTTTTAACCGACATTAAAGTATTGTTAAGAACTAGGTGTAAACTAGATGGGTTGTGACTGTCATGAGGGGTCTGATGATGAAGACGAAGGACAGTCATGGGAACTCCTCAACGTTTTACAGTAGATACCTTGTATAAATATATGAAGTCGGTTGTCTTTTTCGTTTTTAAAACGTAATTATTGAGTTTTGTAATCTTAAAAATAACTCAACCTCACTTTATATGTAGATAACTTTGTGGGGGCAACTAATACGTAAACATTGCAAAATTTCATCAAAATAAGACGTATAGTCTGCAAACTAGGGCTCTTATTAAACTCGGACAGACAGACAGACGGATACTGCGAAACTAGGGTTTCTTGTTGGACTTCAGAACACTAAAAATGGTTCTTTTATGATTAGAAATTGATATGTATTTCTAAAATAATGATGTTATTATCAAAACAATGTTTGTGCGGAATCAGAAATTAATCGCTTTAATAATGAGCTCGGAGGGTCTATTGTATAAAATCGTATTAGAGTGGGACACAGTTGAATTAAAATCACAGTATGTAAAATAATTCCGTGAAAATAACATAAATGTAGAATGTAAAAATAAAAGCAGTATTTTAAATGTGATAAGGTGAATAATACAAATTATTGGTATAATAATAAATTAATTAATAATGCCGAATATTAAACACAGCGTCATCTAGTCACAAAGTAAGCAAAGCTTGTGTTATGGGTACCGCATGACTAATATACTATTTATATGCTTTTTTTGAACATATTATACCTAGAAAAACACCCAGACTCGAGACAAATACTTACAAACATATCATACAAACATTTGTCCCACAACGGAAATCGAACCCGCATCCTTCTGCATCTCCGGCAGGCGTTCGCCCACTAGGCCTCTGTGAGGTTATCATAAATAAAGCATAAAGCAAGACTCTAGTAGTGTACTGGTAGCATCCTTGATTTTCGATCGTAGGGCTAAATCAGCGATAGGCTTGCAACCTGTCATGTAAATAGTAACTGCAATAGTAACTGTAACATAGTAACTGCAAACACTGGACTCTATTAAAAATTACGATTTCACAGGACAACATACACGTAATATAGTAAAAGAAAAAAATATATATACATTTTACACCTCATAAAAAAACACTTGTACGCATCGACTTGCAAAATTGTATAACAATAAAACTAAAAGTCTGCAAGAAAAAAAAGACAGACAGACAGACATGGCGAAACTATATGGGTTAATAAGGGTAATAAATTTTGAAACCCTAAAAACGGAGGTATGGTGACAAATGTAATGTTCAGACGTGCTTCTGACTACTTCCCTAAGATATTAAAGATCTGCGTTTATCTTTAAGTCTGAGGATCACAGTGGCGAGGATTTTGGATTTTGCAATATTTCTGAAAATGCGAAAAAAAACAAAGTATGAAAAAAGTGAAGTACTGAATACGAAAAATAAAACCAACGTTGCGCTACTGTATTTAAGTAACTGTGTTCTCCGTAGGGTAGGCACGGTAGAGTGAATCATGTGTCATTAAAATAAATTACATCAATTCGCCACATAGCTCTATGGGTACATTATTATAACGGTATTAATTACAGCGGCGTAGAGCCTTTAATTGAGTGGTAGAGATGGTGAATACCTCACCAAATTATATCATCTTTGAAGCTCAATGTTTTATTCTTTCATATGACGTAGTACATTTGGAACTGAGGTCTATTCCATATTGGTAATGGTAATAAACTTTAGTGTAGTTCTTAACACTTGAAGCCCGATTTGACAAAATAAGAATTTTTCATTTCATCAAATTGAGTGAGATGCCTAAGACTGTTATTTTAACAGAGATGTGCGAAGCTAAGCGGTGAGCGAGGTCAAAGCTAAGCTATAAACTATGTGACTGTTTCCACCGGGTAAGATGTGATATGAAAATGTTCGAAGCAAGATAACAGTCCGAGAAAGATGTGTGACCGAGTTAAGCGATGTATCGCTAGCGAGGATAGAACACGGATAGTAGTTCTATCCTCCCTAGCAATACATCATCAGGAAAGACAGGTGCGGCGCTCGGCGAGCGCAAAGGATGGCGTTCGCACTCTTAACTCCCATTCTCAATCTTCATTCTTCAGGTCATAATGTTAACTTGCATCCCTCCATATAAATAACTCGGATAATCGCATGTGACCATGCACAGTGAAGTCTTCTTCTTCAGTTATGATAGGAATGAGTAGTCAAGTCCCTAACCAATTCAGCACTATCTAGTTAGAATAAAGAATTTAGTATCGACACTGGAGCTGATAAAAAATATTGCTAATAATTTACAAGCAGAGCTTTATAAGGTTCCAAATTTTTGAAAGACCTATTTTAGGATAAAACACATAATCGGGTACCCATAACAAACTTTTTTTCAAAGCTTTTCTTTATAGCTTTGTAAGAGCCGCTGGTACATATTACTACCTATGTTTTTTTATACGGCAATACTAATAGTCCGTAAGCTCCGTAAGTTCTGATTAAGAGCGGACAGACAGACGTAGACACATACAAACGAACATAGCGAATTTATAAAAGTTGCTTGATGTTCTTCGGAAAACTGAAAACATAGTTTCGTTGAACTTGGTGCGTTTGACAGCTTAGCAACGTAGATAGCACATCTTTGCTGTAAAGGCAGCCATCTGCTCGGAAAATACACCTATACTAGCTGTCCAGTTCGCGACATCATCCGCGCGTTTTAAAAAAAAAGTTATCTAATTGTAAATCTCAACTAAATGGGTTCGAGAATGTCGAACCCATTTGAACACACAAAAAAAAAACATTCAAATCGGTCCAGCCGTTTAGGAGGAGTTCAGTGACTGATAATTCAATGTCAAAGTGTAGTTTCGAGGTAAATGGTGTAAAATACGGTGGTTTTTCGATTGTTGCTGACCAAAAATACAAAACTGTTCTACAAATAATCTTGTAAGTGGAAAATGTTTTTATCTCATATAAAATAACTATCCTAGCGCTGTTTTGTATTGTTTTATGTGTTAGTTATAGATCAATACCCTCAAAATGTTCAATTTACAAAGTGGGAAAATGATTCCCTTAGCCCGATTGGGACATTGAAATTAGTTCATAATATATACATATAAAAATTTCAGATTGCGATTGGCTCGGGAGGTGATTTCAAATTACTCAATCAAGACAAATCGCCAAGTTGTTTTCATAAACAAAAAGGGCTCAAACTTCGGCGTACCAGATGAGATTCGCCTGCTCAATGTAGGGATCCATCTTCTTGAGGAAGACAACTCATACAAGAGGTGTCGTTTTTGCAGCACGAAAAAAGTAGTAAATAAACAAAAATTCTGTGCTCCACCTGTCAAGTAGCACTATGTGCAAAGAAATGTTTCAAAAGGCATCTCCTCAGGAATAGTTTTATCCTGCTTTATTTATTTACTAATATAATTAGGAAGTTCCTAAATTATATCGTGATGAATAATAGCATGACTTATCTACATTAGGTAGGTATTTTAGAATAAAAAAATAAATAAAATAAAATGTCATAATCAACTACAGCTTTTATATTAAAAAATAATATAGGTCACATTGAAAGCCAAGGGCAGTGTAACACCCCCCCCCTCCTACTACCTAGTACTACTCCTCGATGTACCTAACCTTTTTTTTCGCCTTCTCTACTAATTAAAAGTACATAATTAACCCCAAATAACTAAATGGTATTATATAATATAATTTAAATCCCTAAACATACTTTGATCTATTATTAATTTGGCCAATGATTCGTCGTGTTGTGATTAAAATCCTACGTTGTGTTTCGAATATAGTAACTCTGATTCTTTAAGATAATTATGTTGAGATATGTATTTATAATATTATAAACTTTATTATTAGAAGTAATCATCATCTATAATGAAGAATATCTTTGATTTGCCTACGCTGTGGTTCGATATTTAATTTTATAATTATATTAATTATTGTCCTTTAGTGATATTATTAACTGCATAAAGTAAATAAGTATTATATCCAATCTAGTATTACTGTGAAACCTTATTATAAGATAAGTTTAAGTTATTTCAATATTTTAATACGATATTAGTTCTTGTCATGAATTGTTACTTTGTATAATATCAAGCTCAGCACGCGTGATATCCACACAAACAGCAGCCTAAATCATTCCCCAAAGTCGATCTATCTTTTTATCAAAATCAGTTCAGCCGCGAAACGTAACAGACAGACACAGTCACTTTCTCGTTAATATAATATAGATAATAGTTTTGGTAGTTTCAATAGTAAAGCAAGGTAACCATTCTTGTTCTATATCAATACTTCCTAATAGCAGCCTATGTCATTCTAGTCCCACATTGATATATTTTTATTGTGGCTTAGATCACTAACCCCTTCTTTGCTAGCGATAGTATGTTTCTTTCCATGTGACCTGGACATCCTTCCTCCGCAATGGACAATTTCATGTCCGAAGGGAACTCTAATTTAATTTTGACAACAAACAAAACATTTACTTCAGTAATTAGTATGTCTGTCATGGTTCAGCAAAGGGGTATCAGAGGGCTTAATCTTTTATCAAAACGTCCATGTAGTAGGTCGGTCCAACACATTCAAGGGCATTTACTTTACTTTTGTCTGCAAGCAACTCACATACCATCCATCCACTGGTTAACCTTCTAGTATCGCATCTTAGAATTCAACTGGATACATAGAAGAGCCCTGCCTAACTCCTATCCTACTTGGCGAAGTTCCCTAATCCTACAACACAAGAATTTTACCCTACTCGACCCTAATACAGATTATTATCTAATACAAAATGTTGTTATTTTATTTGTTAGGTTCGTAGAGTAAAGAAGATTAATAATGTGTGATAGATATACCAATTATATGAATAGTTTAACTTTAATTTCATGAATAATATCAAATTTGGATAGCTTAATTCTGAACCTTGAGAGATATTTCTCTATACTATTACTAGGTAAAAGTCTGAATTAGATAAAATTATGTCAACAGTAATATTCATACTGACTCTTCGTCGATAGCAGCTTTAGTCTTTCCATAGATTCAAGCAAGCTAGAAGGTCTTTCGCCTCAAGAGTTTGATAGAATTTATCTAATATGATTATTAATAAATCATTAGTAGGACTCATCCATAAGGTCTCCATTAAATATGTACTACAATGTACAAATAATGAACATTTGAATTTAAGGTGTAGGTAATCATTATTCCATTTCATAAGAATTTATAATTACCCTCAACTAGACATTTATTATCTAGTGCAATGTTTCAGCTAAATCTTTAGTCAATGATAGTTTCCCCACTGATTTGCGCACCGATTTAGTATACAGATAAACTACGTAATCCTACGAAAACCATAAGTAGATTTATACTACTGTATAGGTATGGATAATAGTAATTCGACAACCTAAGCAAACTTGTCAAAACGTGTTCTCAGATAAACTACGTAATTCTACGAAATCCATAAGTAGATTTATACTACTGTATAGGTATGGATAATAGTAATTCGACATCCTGTTCAAACTTGTCGAAACGTGTTGACAGGTAAACTACGCAATCCTACGAAATCCATAAGTAGATTTATACTACTGATAGGTATGGATAATAGTAATTCGACAACCTGTTCAAACTTGTCGAAACGTGTTGTGTACCTGATGTCCTACCTAACCTAATCTGGTGTGTGAATCCGCAATTCTGGAAGCAAGCTTCGTACATTTAATTGTGTATGTCACTCATCAGGGTGCAATGATGAGCTACCTAGCTGCTAATTGGGGGACAGCGAGTTGTAAACCTCGACTTTGTACCTAACCCCTAGTACGTCCCTACAATCTACTTCCGACAGACCGAAGTCCTGGGATGTCATCCGTAGATTAAAGGCAATATAATGTGAATATAAATAAATAAAGATAGACTATATCGATTGCTTTTGTTAAGTCCGGTTCTACCTTCCTTACACAGAATGCAACCAATCATAGGGAACCATTAAGCCGATCCTCAGGAGAGGTAAAATCTGGCTCCAGGCTCGTTCCGAGAGGTCCTGGGGGAACTCCTAACAGGGTGGGAAAACCAGACTTGAGTATAACACCGCTAGGTTTCCATCTGACCCACAGACCATGCCGGGTAAGATTCTCATACAATTACTTTGGTGAATCTTGTCTTCTTTTCGACTTACCGACCTGATAAACTATTACGTAACTCACACAATGAAACTATCACAGAAACAACGTACGACAAGACACCACATAATTGTAAGAAACGATGAGAGAAAATCTACCGAAAACGTTCAGCCCGAACAGCCTCACGTGTCCCTCCTATGTCGAATGACCAAAATCCACCATCTTCTTTTTCATCTTTTTTTTCTTTTTCTTGCCATTTTCAAACACATTCGAAATTTCGATTCTATTTCAATTTACGTACCAACCTCCGTGGTATAGTTAAATAACCTCTTTACTAATTCAAGCCCTAAATTAATTAAAATTTCAATTTATTCCCATCTTTATGTAGTTATTTCATGATTTATATATTATATCGTTAACATAAATAGATTTTAATTTATGTATTCTAGTTTTAATATTGTTTTTATATAGCTATTTAATTTTTTACTCTTCCGAATTCAACCTCCTTAGAGATCTTCCCGTCCCAAATCATTCTATCAATAATATATTAATAGAAGGATAGATTATTCTATCTTATAGAATCAAATTCTATTTAATCTTACTAATTCAAATCCAGTATTATTTATTATTATACTCTATGAGTCGTAAGATATTTTTAAACCATAGTCTATAAACTTAGTATTAATTACTTTTTGCTAGCTTTCACTCACGGATCTTGACAATGACATACATCTGCCATAATCCGTCTATGGTATAGTTTGTTATGACATATGCTTTGTTTATTTACATTGTAATGAGTTACGCACTATTATATTCAATAATTAAAGATCTGAGATAGAATTGCTGGTAAATCTGTTCTGATAAGAATGACCCATGTATGCCTACGTGATATTAATAAGGTTTGTACCCAAGCATACCATAATAATTGTGAATTATAACGGAATGACCTTCTGTCCCGTTACAGCAGGCACTAGTATCTGATAAGGAACAAAAGTACGGAAAAAAATCGTAGCCTAAACAGGCAAGGGGAATTATTTTCCCACTTCGAAACATAGTGCACATAAATTATCGTGCAAGGGGAATTTATTGCCCAACGAAAAAAAAGCAGGTTCCCCCCTTTTCAACCTTTTTAAATATTTATTTTTAATTCTGCATTATCCAATTACCCTAAATCCACTTCAACTTACTTTCTAGCTTTCGCTAAGGCTGGCGCCTTATTAAGGGTTAACAAACTAGCTGTCCCGTTCGCGACTTCGTCCGCTAGTTTTTTAAAATAAAAGGTTATCTAATTGTAAATCTAAACCATTCTCGAATCCATTTGAACACACACAAAAAAAATCATTCAAATCCAGCCGTTTAGGAGAAGTTCAGTGATAAACACTTGAAACTGGCAAAATTTTCAATAAATTAGATGCCATTATAGGAAGAAAAGATGAATCCTTTATTGGAATTAATGTGATATATTTTTCTTTTTAAAACGCGCGGACGAAGTTGCAAACGGGACAGCTAGTTCTAGATAAATCGAAACAGTGTTGGTGCCTGCATCGACTAAATAATACGTGGGTATAACCCTTATTTCTCGAAATATGTAGTACAACCTCATGAATGTATTGAAAGTGAAATATTCCAAGTCTTCAAAAGATTATTAAGTTCCATATCCAAAGAGATCCACAGACACGTCCATTCAGAAATCCTTCTCTACGTTCCGTTTCAACCGACAACCGTTCACCAAATAGAATAAAACATCGCTATTTCCTTGGGACCATGCGTGGTTCCTCTTTCCCATTTCCTACCTTGACATACTCCTTTTACCTATAAACTGGCTATTTAAGTTATTATAGACTCTATCCCGTTGGGATAAGAGTGATGAGGCTTCAATTAATGGTAAGAGTGTGTTGGTTTGTGTTCACATCCGTGCTTCTAAATAAATAAGAACAATATTGCTACTAGTTACAGGCATCTAATGGTGTTGCTTTTGACAGGTGCACTTTTATGAATGAGGCTATCGATTTATAAGTGTATAGCTAAATGAGATAGAAGATCAAGTATTTTGAAAGAGAATGTGGCTGGTATTTATTACGAGTAAGGTTCGATATAAATGTGAATGCATCTGGAAGTAGGCAATAGGAATATGGATAGATTGTGTGACAGACGATGTGAGTAGAATGACGTGAATACTGATCTGATAAATTCTATAATTTATAGGAGTTTTATGAAGGAAACACTCCATTTTATGAGGGATATGATCAAGAAAAAGAAGATGAATGCCTCTAATACTTAAGACGGTACGTTCAACAAATTACCTTATGTATGGAAAAATGTGTCCTATTTGCCTAAAATATTTTAAATGAATACGATATTGCTGATTATAAAAAAATATGATAATAACTTTCAATATTTTGCCTCCATCTTCCTCGTTTCAAACTGTTTTTTAAATTATTGTTAATTCTATAATTTAACAATAAGGTCGAAAATCTGCAATAATTTGTGTTGCAAAGCCGGACCGTGATCGCAAAGCTTTCAACTAGGGTCAATTCCCGTTAAAAGGAGGAATTGCCGAATGTTATTCCGATAAAATGATTCGATTGTAATATGAAATAAGAACCAACGATACAGATCCACGTACCTTGTTTCGAATGTATAATATTCTGGAACTGCAGTACCCGGGTACGGGATCTTCCTTATTGCAGAATAGACACTTATTTTCACTTGTTTACACAGATGTTTTGTTCTCCTTTTCTAAATTATAATTTGCACAGGTTTTCCAAAGCGATGCGCGTGTTGTTCAGTCAGTTGAGTGAGTGAGTTCTTCTCGAAAACGATGGAATGAAATGTCGATTGTTCATTCACTCACATTCTATTATTAGGTTTTGTGAATCCAAAATGGCTTTCAAAGCCCAGTTGGACGAAATTTCCTAATCACAACAGAATATTTATCGGAATAACACACCATCAAGCCTCGATACGAAACACCGGCCACCAAAATACAATTGATTGGATTTTATAAAAAAAAAAAAATATATATTGATATGAAATGAAATGAATGACAGATAGATGAGAGGAACAAACGAATCAAGTGGAAAGGATTTTGGTTTGATTGATTGATAGAACGATGGAACGAACTAAATATTACATAGTAACAAATAGGGTTGGGACGTATCAGTAACGGTAGCATAACGTTTTGATCATTAAAGGAATAACGAATAACGGTAGTTCGGGCACAAACTAAAACGATATGATGAAGTTGTAACGCGATAATATTAATTTATATAAACAACATACAATTGATTTAAAAATAAGGTCTAACATAACGTACAGAAACGTTTGAAATAAGATTGATCGTTATGTTAGTTGAATAAAAATTAGCGTATTTAGTTACTAGTCACATTGGTCAGGCAACGGACACAATTTAACTAGCGGTCTAACGAGTGTAGTTTGAGCTGTACGTAGTGTAGCACAACGTACTACGCCATCTGCGCCGGGGTGAAGCTTTAGCACCCGCGCCAGAGGCCACGACAAAGGATTAAAGTTTTCATTTCGAATGATTACAACGGAACCTTCATGTAACGGTTTACAATGTCGTGTCCATTTTGCGCGTTGCGTAAGTGTATGCAGGTATTCCGATTTCCAACGTTTCCAGAAGTCTTGCTGAAAACGTTGAATTAGTTGCCATCGATTTAGTCGGTTGATATTAATAGCGGTGGTTTGGGTCGGAACTCATTGGACAAAGAGGACGGGAATTAAGCATGGCCTCAATCTGGACCAATAGAGTTGTTAGTTCTTCGAACGTAAGGCATTGATTACCTACGATGCGATACAAATGCGATTTGACCACTTTTATTTGTACTATGTCCCATACGCCTCCCCAATGTGGACGGGAAGGAGGATTGAAATTGAATTCAATTTGTTCCTTTTGAGTAGCATCGGCCATATAGGTATCAAAAATTGATTTGGCACCGACAAAGTTAGTACCTCGATCAGAATGTATACTGGTGACACGTCCGCGGCGTCCGACAAAACGACGAAGTGCTGCGATGAATGCATCGGCAGACAAATCAGAAGCAAGTTCAAGATGAAGGGCTTTTGTGGTAAAACACACGAATAGACATAAATAGGCCTTTGTAGTTTTAGCACCTCTATGACGTCCCGACTTAATTTGAAAAGGTCCTCCGTAATCTAAGCCAACGATGGAAAATGGTTTAGCCTGATTAACTCGCACTTTTGGTAAATCACTCATGAAAGGTTCAAGTGGTACAGGTTTTGTTCGATAACATGAAACACATTTTGATAAACTTTGTCTTATCGCTCGTTTCGCCGAAAGAACCCAAAACTGTTGCGCCAATAAACACTGCATGGTATTGACACCCGCATGACAATTTTCTCGGTGAAACGCTTCAATAATTAATTGAGTCACTTTTGAATGGCGTGGGAGAAGCGCTGGATGTTTATGTTCGAATTCGAGGCCAGAATGTACTAAGCGTCCACCCACCCTTAGGACATCATAGTCATCCAAAAACGGATTAAGTTTACGAAGTTGTCTTGTGAGAGGTAGGTTTTCCCTCAACCGATCTATCTGAAGTTGAAAATATTGCATTTGAACATGCTTTATGATACACTTTAGAGCCGAACTCATCTCAGACCGACTAATAAATTGTCCTCTCTTCCGAGATTCAACATCTTTATTACGAGAATTGTCCATAAATCGGCGACAATACGCCAGAACTCTTTGGGTTTTTCGGATAGAAGAAAACTTCTCCAACAGGTCGTCTACCAAATGGCTATCTTCGTGGATAAGAAAAGATTGAGTGCGTTCTTCGCATTGATCACCAACTGATAGCTCACTGATTGGAATAGAAGGCCATGCATCCGACGACAGTCCGAGCCATGATGGCCCCGACCACCATAAAGAGCTGTCGACTAACTCAGCAGTGTTCATACCCCGTGAGGGAATATCCGCAGGATTATCCGCCGATCCCACGTGGCTCCAACGCGCATCCGGAATAATCGTTTGTATATGACTCACCCGATTGGACACAAAGGTCTTCCAACGAGAAGAATGAGATCGAAGCCAGGCCAAAACTACCATGGAGTCTGACCACGCAAAGAGATCACCCAAAAAAGGCGAGGATCGATATGTTTGAGTTATGAAATGCATCAGGTCAGCCAGTAGAACTGCAGCGCATAACTCAAGCCGCGGCAGTGAAATGCGTTTGACCGGAGCAACGCGGGACTTGGCACACAACAGAGATATGTGCACGCAACCATGATCATCTTCCACTCGAAGATAGACCACAGCTCCATAACCGGCCTCAGAAGCATCTGCGAATCCATGGAACTGAGAATTTTTTATATATGCGATTGACACGCAGCGAGGTATTTTTAATTGTGAAAGACTAGGCATCTGACCTAAGTAGTGCTCCCATCGAGATACGATTTCAGATGGAGGAGAAACATCCCAGTCAACACCCAGAAGCCAAAGCTTCTGAACGAGTAGTTTAGCAACGAACGTTAGAGGAGCAAGAAAGCCCAAAGGGTCAAACACACGCGCCAATTCACTTAATATAATACGTTTCGTACAATTCGTTTGCAATGGCTTAACTTCGAATGTAAAGACATCCTGAATTGGATCCCATTTCAGTCCTAATATTTTAACCTCCATGGTTTCTCCAATATCCATAGAAAGAGGGTTGGTCATGCAATGATCCAATGGTAAATCTGCAAGCAGCTCCAGTCTGTTGCTAGCCCATTTGCGTAACTCCAAATGACCACGACCAAGCAACGAAATGGTTTCTTCCTTCATCATCTGAACCTCAGCAAGAGTGCAACCTCCAGTCACGATGTCATCGATATACAAATCAGAGGACAAAACTTGACTTGCTAGAGGAAATTTAGCCCCTTCATCACTTACCAACTGTTTGATAGTTCGACAAGCTAAAAATGGAGCCGATGATACGCCATATGTAACGGTGTTGAGACGGAACTCCTGCATTGGTGAGGTTATATTGGACCGCCAGAATATCCGCTGGAAATCACGATCCTGTTCGCGTATTAAAATTTGGCGATACATTTGACGCATATCGGCAGTAAAAACCACGAAATGTACTCTGAATCGAAGAAGCAGTTCAAAGATGTTCGTTTGAAGCTTATGCCCAGTTAAAAGGTTTTCGTTCAACGAAGAATTTGTGATATCTTGTGCAGACGCATCAAAGACCACCCGAAGTTTGGTAGTAACACTTTCAGGGCGAAGAACGCAATGGTGGGGAATATAATATCTTCCCCCGTAAAGTTCGGTTGAAGGCACTCGACTCATGTGACCGCTCTGCAAGTAGTCCTCCATGAAAGCAACGTATTGTTTGCGTAAATGTGGACTCCTGCTGAGCTTGCGTTCTAGAGAGTGAAATCGATGAATAGCTACTACTCTTGACCCAGGGAAAACACATTCCCCTCCATCCTTAAAAGGCAAAGCAACTATGTATCTTCCACTAGCATCACGAGACACGGTTTCAATATAGATGTTTTCACAACGGGTTTCTTCTGGGGACACATGGGTTGATGCTGGAATGCTTTCAAGTTCCCAAAATTTTTGAACTTCGTGTTGGAGTGGATCCCCATTAATAGACACGAAGGAGTTCATAATGCTGTCACCCGCATAACCTACGTTATCCAACAGCAACCATCCAAAGATCGAATTCATTGCCGAAGGTTCGTTGGTATTACCAGAAATGTTTCCCGGAAGCAAAAGTGACGAAAACACTTCAGCGCCTAATAAGATATCCACAGGGCCTGGCTTATAGCAGTCGGGATCGGCGAGAGTTAAATGCTGTAAATGACGCCAAGAAATGGGATTTAATTGCGCACAAGGCATATTTCCACAAATATCAGGTAAAGACAGAGCATCAATGTGAAACAACATTTTTCCGTTAACACCGATTGATAGCTTCACAGATCCTGAAATTGAGGCCTTGGCTTGACCGAGTCCTCGAATTTTACGATCAGTCTGTACTCGATGAAGTCCCAAGCTCTTGACGGCGCGGTCTGTAATAAAATGGGCCTGGCTTCCTGAATCAATGAGCGCCCGGAACGATTGGAATTGACCCGCTGAATCGCGGATGTCAATCCGAGCGGTTGAAAGAAGGACAGTGCCACTCTCCCCAAGATTCGCTAAAACACTGTCTGCTATGTCCGGTTTGTCTACAGGTGATGTTTTGGATGTGGTAGCACTCTCCTCAACTGGTGATGGTCGATGAAGGAGGGTATGATGGCGTTGACTACATTCCCGACATCTAAATATTGATTTACAATCTCTCAGATTATGAGAGGGCCGTAGACAGTTAAAGCACCAGCGATGAGAAGTTGCATAATCAATTTTTTCATCAGTCGATTTTTGAAGGAAACCTTCGCATTGAGATATTGTGTGTGGTTGATCACAAAATGGACACTTGATGCTTCCAACTGTAAGATTCACTGGAGCAGAAGGCTTTTGCGTTGAAGGGCCGGAGGAGAATACAACGTGACGGTTTTCGGTAGTTTTATCGGTTTTTGTAGCAACAAAGGCCGAAGCCTTTTTTGGAGCGTTTGATACATGCGAATTCGATGCACCGCGTGGAGCAGAAGCACGTTCTTGTGCAGAAAAATGAATATCTCGCACGAGAGCCTCACACTTGGAATGTAGGAATTCTTTCAGTTCCAAATACCGAGGCAACTCACCTGATGAATGGGATTGTTCATACTCATATCTCGTTTTGGAATCTAATTTTGAAAGAAGAAGATAACAAAGAATAAAATCCCAATGTTCAGTAGGTCCGACGTCCGACACTTTTCAGAATGGTGAGGTTCTCATGAAACATGTCCACGACCCGTCGAAAGTCAAAGGGTGAAGTCGATTTTAAATTGACATTCAACATTTCCTTCCAGCACGTGAACGCAAGTTCTCTCTTATCACGATAGCGACCGACCAGCGTTTTGAAAGCTTCTTGGTAATGCAAGCCTTGAACAGGAAAAGTTTTAATTAAACCTAAAGCGTCACCAGACAGACTCGATATCAAATAATGCATGCGTTCAGTGTCGGTTAAGTCAGCATTTTCATGAATAAGCGAGTTAAATATATCATAAAATTCAGGCCAAGCCTTTACATTCCCCGAGAATAACGGAATATTAATCTTTGGAAGTTTTATCCTTAGCGATGAGATATTAGTAGTGGATTGAAAAGACTCATTATGCACAGTATCTTTAAGAGTAAGTTCCCGGTGAATGGCAATAATATTAAAGAAAACCTCGTCAAAAGCGGCACGAACTTCATCTTCACTGTCCTCGAATGCCACATCGGTAATGGATAGAATATCTTCGTGAGCCTCGTCGAACTGACTGTGAAGTTATAGGAACTCGCCTTGACCTTCTTAGTAGAGCTCCGCCTCCGACCGGTTTTTAGAGACATAACGAATTAAGGTATGAGACAAAACAGAACCAGCTATGCAAACCGTTATTTTAATTTTAAAACAGTTACAGTTTTTAAACAACACGATATATCACGTTACTACTGCTATCGAAACCGTTATTAGGTCCCACCCCAACTGTCGCGCAAAGAACGAATGAGTAACAAGACGGAAAGGCGTGGCGTACGTTATGCCAGGTTAGCAACACGAACACAAAAGGGATATAAAATATCTACCCTCAAATAAAATAATGGAAACAAATTATTGTATGAAATTAGTTTCACAGGTTACGTTTTAATTCTATAGAACTGAATGTAATAGATAAGTATGGAAAAGCCAGGCAATTATGTAGGTATTTATATAATCTAGGTGATTACAAGTAATTGGTTATAATGTATTAGGCAAATAAAAGGCCTTAAATATTGGATCTATCGATTGTTTGTACGGTTAAATAGACGAATGACACGTCTTCGAGACGGATCTCGTCGGGGCCTCCAAAATGTTGCAAAGCCGGACCGTGATCGCAAAGCTTTCAACTAGGGTCAATTCCCGTTAAAAGGAGGAATTGCCGAATGTTATTCCGATAAAATGATTCGATTGTAATATGAAATAAGAACCAACGATACAGATCCACGTACCTTGTTTCGAATGTATAATATTCTGGAACTGCAGTACCCGGGTACGGGATCTTCCTTATTGCACAATAGACACTTATTTTCACTTGTTTACACAGATGTTTTGTTCTCCTTTTCTAAATTATAATTTGCACAGGTTTTCCAAAGCGATGCGCGTGTTGTTCAGTCAGTTGAGTGAGTGAGTTCTTCTCGAAAACGATGGAATGAAATGTCGATTGTTCATTCACTCACATTCTATTATTAGGTTTTGTGAATCCAAAATGGCTTTCAAAGCCCAGTTGGACGAAATTTCCTAATCACAACAGAATATTTATCGGAATAACACACCATCAAGCCTCGATACGAAACAATTTGTATCTAGTATTAGTTAAAACTAATAGATAGAGAATAAACTAATAAAACATAACCAGGCATTATAAATTTTTTGAAATTCCTTTTTAGATTTTTTTCTGATAATCACGATTTGAGCGCAGTTAAAACGTATCAAAGTCATTTAATAAGGAAACCATCTTATATAGTATAGACAAGGAGGTTTTATAAATAAATCAATAATGCTGGACATTTCATACATCATTTGGCCCCAAGGTAAGCAGAGCTTGTGACTGCACATGATATGACTGATATACAACTTTTTTCTTTTTTTTAATATAAATATTTACCATGAAACACCCAGACCCAACACAAAAACTTGCAGATCATACAAACATTTGTTCCGCGGCGGGAATCAAACCCGCAACCTTCTGCGTTTCAGTCGGTCGTATAAAACTGGACTGCTGACAAAATGTACTTTTTGAAATGCAGTCACCAAAGTCTTTCTGTCTCGAGTGTTTTTCTATTTCATTACCTTGTTCGAGCGAGGTAAGTTTGTTTCATATTCCAGGACCTGCGATTCATTGTTCCCTGATAAGTTGTTTACGGGAACTTTTGTGGATCTGATTGAACTTTCCATTGGTTCAGTGAAATATTGCAGCTAAGGAGTTGAAACTTTCGATGTCATATGAAGCTTTTGTTTTGTGACGTTAAATCTTTATACATATAAATCTTGTGTCCGATTTTGATGATTTTTGTGTGTTCAAGTGGATTCGAGAATAGTTTAGATTAATTTTTTTTTTCTTTTTAAAACGTGCGGATGAAGTCGCGAACGGGACAGCTAGTAAATATATAAACATGCGGCCTTAGTTAACGTCTTTCAACTACTGTTAAAAATTAATCACTGTTCAAAATAGTGCCATCCTTATTTGTAAGAAAGTGACAAAAAAAGACAAGACGAATGTAACGTTGAGAGGCGTTTTTTTAGAAGAAAAATGTTTTTAGTTTATAGTAACGATAATCTTCACTAATTCTCCTATAAAATTCCTGTAATGTATTAATGCGTTAATTGGTCAGTGGAACTTGCGGCTTGCTGACAAGTGGTTAGCTCCCAAATCAATTCAACACCTAATTAGCACAGCAAAATAAAATTGTATGGACCTTTTAATTATTTAAATCTAATAAAGGCCTACTAACCATGATAATCATTATATATCTAACTAGCAACGGCTTAGCACGGGTGTTGACGTACGGGTGTTGTTCAATCATTTACCGAACCAGTGGACTCAAATTTATCCACCACACGACGAAAAGTCCTCTCTGTAGGACGATTATGGTGACGCGCGCGGTGCGTTGCCCGAACAGAACACTCATTTTGATAAAACAATTTTATCATTTGCACGTGTTGTTGAATGCTATAGCTATCCATGATGATTTGGCAAAACAGAATGAATAAATTACAACCAATTTGACAGATGTAGCTTCAACAAGATGGCCGCTACCAACTGTCAAAGCACGGATGTGCCTATTGGAAGACCCTTTACATACATTATTAATTATTCAGTACCCCAATACAGTGCCTGAATAGAGGACCATCTAGAGGACTTGTTCGCTATTGCCCTCAGGATAGTTTTGGTACTCCCGCGAACTCTGCGCAGCAGAGAGGCTGCCTTTTTCCGCATGCAGGCGGCGAACCCATCCGTGCGCGCCTCTAAGAACATGCCGGATGCGCTGCAGAACCTCGGTAGCCCCAACAACATCCTGAAAGCATTATTGTATTGAACGCGAAGGGTGTTGACCGACTTTTGAGTGTATGTGGACCACAGGCTGCTTGTGTAAAATGTTTGGCAAAACGACTTGAATAGACTTATTTTTAACTCTTTTGAGCAGCGAGCGAATCTGCGGACCAACATATTAGCTCTCACCATCAACGCCCTTCGATCCCTCTCAAAATCCGGCTCATCTCTCAGGTTTTCCGTAACTAAATGTCCTAAATATCTAAAAGTTGTTACTCTATGCAGTACATCTCCATTTAAAATAATAGGCGGTACTAAGTCCGGACTCTTACCACCTTTTGATCATTGGTCTCGTCCAACGTCACTTGGATAACTCTTTGAATAAAGCCATGCCTCAGGTTCCTACGAGACTAAGGTGTCTTTACCAATAAGCAGATATATAATGTAATTGCCAATGGATACATATTTCCTTCTCTTGAAATCATTAGTTGCTGCTGCACCCACGGTCTGTGACGTAGACGATACTTGAGATGCCGCCAGTGTGTCCACATAAGCCTACCAAGACTCCAGTAAATCAATAACATACCGTTATAGATACGTTGATTGCGCTATTATAGAAATCAATATTATAGAAAGTAATAGCCTGGGCATGAAAGGCGCTACGTGATTTTGACCACTAGTGACATCAATTCCTACAAAATCTAGAAACTGTTATAAATATGTAGTTACTTACTTTATGCATCATATAAAGTTTTAGCAGCGAACGTCAAATAATGACTTTTAAAGGCAAGTTTTTGATACTTTGGGCATTGCATTTATTGCATTTTCTGAATCAGATTTTTTTTCAATAAAATACAGCCATATCACTTGTTAATACATTTTCAACGAACAACAAAGGTTCCAATAGGTTTGACGACCTCTGTGGCGCTGTGGGCTTAAGTCCGGCTGAGACGCAAAAGGTTGCGGGTTTAATTCCCGCCTCGGGACAAATGTTTGTATGATCTGCAAGTATTTGTCTCGGGTCTGGGTGTTTCTATGTATAAAATGGTATACCACAGGCGTGAATGGTGTTTCTGTGTATTTACAAAAAAAAGTATATAAGTAGTATATCAGTCATGTGGTACCCATAACACAAGCTCTGCTTACTTTGGGGCCAGATGATACTGTGCGAAATGTCCGGTATTATTATTATTATTAATAGGTTATATTATTTTTAAAATCAGTTCAGTAGTTTTTAAGTTTTTCTTTTTCAAATAGCAATACAAAAAATCGAATCTTCATCTTATTATATTAAGTTTAAATTAGTCAAGAAATCTAAAGAACCACATCATAAATCGAAACACCAAGTTGCACTGTCCCATCCAGAAGATACATCGCTCACATAAACCGGCACCGTTCCACAATGCAATTAGATTTGCATTCGCCAGTATTTTTGTAACATTAAAACGCTGCCAAGTGGCTTGGTTTCGGTTAATTGTCGCAAGAAATGCGCTTTATCCAGATAAAATATTCACTGTTTTGACTAAAATATACTAAGACACAACTTCCATCAAAGAACTGGCCTGGCCTGTCATCTCAGTTGGCAGTAGCTCTGCCTTCTGCGCTGTAGGTTGAGGAATCAATTCCCTCCCAGGATAAACAAGTGTGATGAACACAGGCGTTGGTTTTGTGTCTGGGTGGTATTAAGTTAATTAGTATCTATTTAAAAAATATTTAGGTATTCTATCAGTCATCTGTGGAGCGATTATAGAACTTTGAATCGTCTTCTATTCTATTCTATCTTCTATTTAAATACATCGTATATGATTGATTGAAATAATGCCTATTGTTTGTCGAAATTGATAGACATTGATGCCGATTGCTAATCGAAACCGATAGACATTGATTGTATCAAGAATTCTATAATCGCCCGACTGGTCACCATAATTCAAGCTATGCTTAGTTTAGATGGAGCTAAATGGTGTTGTGTGCATTGTCTACTAATATTTATTATTTATTATTATTACTACATACTGCTTTGTGAGTGTCAGTGGTTAACTATGATGGGGTTAAACAGGTTACCTGAAGGGCTACGTCATTTCTTATTTTAGAAAACCGAGATTTAAATATAGATAGTTTAAATGCCTTCCGAATCATGAAAGCACCACTGTAGTCACCTATCCAGGTACTCATTTAACTTAACTTCGTTGATTTAAAGATAATTCCTACTAATTCCTAATAATTAATTATAATCTAATGTTACCATGTAAACGTTTTTTACCCGACTTCAAAAAAAGAAGGTAAATGTTTGTTACCTCATAACTCCGTCATTTATGAACCGATTTAAGAACATGTTTTATGAAAGGATATACTTTCTGATTGGTCCCATAGAAATTTCATCAAAATCGGTTTAGTAGTTTGGTTTTTAAATCAAAATAGCTGGAAAAAATTGTTATCCAAGTAAACGAAAATTATTTTTAAGTATTTTTATATAAATGAAGTTGGTTCTTTATAGTTTTTAAACCGGTAATTATTAAGCTAGTTATAAGAAGGATCATTCAACAGAAAAGAATGTTGAATGATCCATTCAATCAAAGTTCCATAATTGCCCCACTGACCAGTGGGAACTTTGATACTATCAAAACATTGATACTAATAGCTTTCAGTTACTATTGATGAATTGCTATTACGGATCGCTGCGATTTCTATCGGCTTCTATCGCTAGTTACAATGTGAAGTTGGTGTCAAACTATACCTCGACCAATTTGCAAAGTACGACACGGTAGGAACCGTGTTTAGCGTATTAAGCTTTTAAATACATAGTATATGATTGATAGACATTGATGCCGATTGCTAATCGAAACTGATAGACATTGATTGTATCAAGAGTTCCATAATCGTCCTACAGGAAGAGTTTCTTGTTAATTCTTTTCGGACTCGGGTTAGAAGGAATTGGCATCCAAAATCACATAATATATATGTAAAGGTATTCCTTACACCTCAGTTGATATTGATAGGTATATAATATGTATATGTAATATGTATAATATGTAATATATGTAATAAATGAGAACATCGAGTCGGTAGTTGAAAGTGAACTGAATTATTTTGTTGAATGAGATATACCTACATGATGCGAGCGTGTAGGAAACCACCGCATTAACAAAATGAACATTGACTGTAATTAGTCGTTGCTTAGTGATCCTTGTGATTGTATTAAATCATTTTTTTTTACTTTGACTCAGTCCCTAATCTTAATAAAGTCGCTATTTAGTATAGTTTTTTGGTTAATTCTATACCAAGGAGCGCTTAAGTAACCACTCTGATTGCGGCTACTAGTGATTCATTAACAAGCAGCAGAGTTTGGTCAAGCAACATCCTGAACTATTTAAAACGAATCAGAGGGTCTAGACAAAGTGACATTCTATTAGCGATGTCGCTAGTAGAAAAGAACAATAATGTATGGGATTGACAGCTATCGAAATATCACGTGATCTATTGTTATCGAATAGAAAATTGGTAGACAAGTAACCATCTTAACCTAACCTTGGTAGTCGAACATGGCGCGTAATGGCGGGTAAGTTCATTATATTTTGGGTGTTCTAAAAAAATCAATTGTAGTCTCAATTTGAATGGCACTTCATTTTATTTTTTCGGAATATGAAGCATCAGAATTCTGCCTTTCTAGCCATATGCATATTTTTGATCTAGACATTGATCTAGACATTCAAAATTATAATCAAAATAGATTTGTACTTCCGCCATTTTCCACGGTTTCCTACCTATCACCTACCTACCTATTTTCAGTGGTTTTCTTTGTTTTTCTTTAATTACTTTTTGTACTATGTCGATATTTTTATGTTATTGGTATGCTAAGTTTATATACTATTGAAACAATAAAGATAATAGTATGCTATCACATTCATTTTCAAACTATAAACTTTTTTCCAAAACAACATCTCATGTTTCGGGTAGGACAAGTTTGCCCTGTCATTACGTAATATTTTATTACTACACTCGTCAAAACGTTGTTTGACTAACTCATTTCTTAGTTATTTAACTACACTTGACATAAATTTCGTCCCTTAATCTTTCAAGATAAGCACTTGAGACGATTTTTTACAATGGGGCGCAAACATCTGGCATTTCGCGGGGAACCCTCTGGGGGGGCGGGGCATTCATAAGCAATTTTGGCAATTTTTTGGGCATTCATGGGCGCTCTAGTCGATAACAGTCGTCAACTGGTGGTTGGGATACTGTTAGGCGCCCTGGTACTGCCAATGGTTATTCCTGAAAAACAAAAACAAACATTTTCCCTCTTATAATTTAAGGTAAAGTTAAGATATGTTTTTTGTCAAGTAGTACTGACGAAACTAAAGAGTACTTAGACTGCCATAGTACATACCATCTTCTACACCAATGTCTAAATTTAGGTGGTCATATGGTGGATTTTGTCTGGTAGATTTTGGGATGGTGCAGTAGATGGCCTCTGAAAAAATTAAAAATTATATCTTAATTAACAAATCATAAATATTGAGGCAGAAAGTGTTATATGGTTTAGTACAAAATTTATTTTTTACAATGCAATAGTACATAACTACAAACGGAATGGATAGGTATTTATCACAGAAAGCAAGAATTTTTGAGTAAGGATCACTTAAAGTATAAATAGTTTGTTAGATAATAAGCAACTAACAGCATGATAACATTTTTGTCCTTGACTTCTAATCTGCCCACACCTTAGAATGTAGTTAATATATTATGCGAAGTGTTGGTAGAAATAATTACATAATGAGGATTTATTGTTATATTGTAACGCATACAGTTATTGCTTCATTTAATATTGGTGGTGCATGATAAATTCACCTACTTACAAACCTTTTGCATTTATCAGAAGTCTTGGGAACACCACCAGCAATGGAGTTCAAGGTGTTGGTAATGTTAACGTCTTGCCACAAAAGATCAGCCTTTAAACGACCCTGCTTGAGCACCAGGCCGAGGGCTTGCAAGGTCACAGTACTACAGGCACATGAGTTAACAAAAGGCCTTCTTGAGTATTTCGATGCGAGATCACGTGTAAATAGATGTTTGTTTAGTGAGCAGTGACCTGCGACAATACCGACTATAAGTCGCAGTTTGTCACGTTTAAGACTGAGGAGTTTTTGGCAGTATCCGGGATTTAGATCAGGGAAAACCTCCTTCGACTGCCTGCAGCCTTCCGTACTAGCCCAGTAGTTTTTATGCAGCTTGGTTGTTTGTTGGCGGATCCAGGAACGTGCCTGGCTATAAGTTAGGGGGATTTTTGGCTCCGGTGCTGCAGGTGCAGGTGTGTCTATGTATAATATTTATGTATTTACTAAAAAAAGGTATATCAGTCATGTGCTAACCATACTACAAGCTCTGCTTACTTTGGAGCCAGATGATGCTGTATAAAATGTCCGGTATTATTATGATTCTAAAATTAACTAGAATAAGAAAATATTTGAAAAACAATTACATGCCAAAGAATATTGTGGGGCATACAATGGACAAACCACTTTAAGACCAAATTGTATAACATATCTTCAACCAAACAAATAATATTTCAATTCATATGATCATTCAATAACTTACTGCAGTAACATTAAGTATGTTACTGCCGTTAGTTACAGTGTGTCCTGTACAGTATTATTTCTCATAATATTATTTGCAAATATCTACAAAATTATGAATTTGCGGACCGTATTATTACAGGGAAATCCAGTCATAAAACTATGTTACTACGCAAAGATAAAGCTCTAGCCAAACTGACGCTACATAACGGTCACGCGAGAGTATCAAGTGAAGCAATTCAGTTGGCTAGTGGCTCCCCCTCTGGAAACGATTTTATTTGAAATTTCGCAGTTCCTACCGCAATATCTCGGACTAATATAATAATAATAAATAATAATAATATAATATAATAATAATAATAATATAATATAATAATAATAATAATAATAATAATAATAATAATAATAATAATAATAATAATAATAATAATGCCGGACATTTCACACAACATCATCTGGCCCCAAAGTAGGCAGAGCTTGTGTTATGGGTACCACATGACTGATATACTACTTATATGCTTTTTTTTTTGTAAATACATACATATTATACATAGAAACATCCAGACCGGAGACAAATACTTGCAGATCATACAAACATTTGTCTCGCGGCGGGAATCGAACCCGCAACCTTTTGCATCTCAGTCGGTCTTTAGCCCACTGCGTCACAGAGGTCGTCAAAGAGACACAGAGGACTAAAGCCGAGGCGCGTTCAAGGCCAAGACAACATAAAATCCGTCTGGCACAAGAGTAATCAAAAGTCGTGGCGACACATGGCGGTTCCGCTAAACACTTTCAACATGTCATCTTCTAAATAGGAGACGTGCGTGGACAAGTGCGATAAATAGGCGTCATAGGGCTATAGACGGCACTAATCGGGATTATTATTGAGTTATCTTAGATATTAATCACCACTTTTCCCTGTTTGGTATAGTTAATAGTTTATCTTCACAGAATGGCATGTACTCGTAAGTACACTACACTTCAACGTTTATTAATTAACTAGCGACCCGCCCCGGCTTCGCACGGGTGCAAAGCTGATACTAAATATACTACAGAATGTCTTTATATACAACGTTATCTAATAGAATAAAATAGACTTAGAGATAGACATATAGGTACCATTGCGGACTTTTGTGTAGACCTTTTTGTACAATACTGTAGTAGGTACATTATTTTGATCTATCTCGTAGGGTTCAGCCAGCGTTTGCAATGTAAGCGCAAAAAAATGAGTTTATTTACGGCACCACATTAGAAACCTCTAAAATTATCAATGTTTCTCTACTATATTATGCATGTTTTATACATATAAACCTTCCTCTTGAATTATTCTGTCTATTATAAAAATCCGCCTTAAAATCCGTTGCATAGTTTTAAAGATCTAAGCATACAACGGGACAGACAGACAGCGCGAGGCGACTTTGTTTTATACTATGTAATGATGATGTGCCCGTGTGACGTTTGTAAATATAGTAGTTCTATGCTGTCATGCGATACTATTACCGTAATTAAGCCGCTTGTATGCTTCGGTTTGGCTTCAGCTTAAATATGATATCCCTTACAAATATGATATAATTCAAGGATCATAAAACAGCCTATCCAAATTCATCTCCACGAAAAATCGCATACTCATAAAATGTACTTACTTACTATCAAGGATTCCCCATCGTAAGGGTGGTGGTACATCCGGATACTATTGATTCTATAGCTACTACTAACGCTTGTTAGCGACAGCTTTGACAACTAGGTCGATAGAAAAAGGTACTGTTAACTGGTTAAAACATTGTGAGAAAATCCATGGTTTAGTCAGGTCCTCATGTACCACATGTGTTTAACGATCTCTCTGTCGCATTGGGCGAATGCCCGCGCGCCTAAGACGCTGAATGTCGCGATTTCAATTCCCGCCGTGGAGTAAATGTTTGTATAAACTGCAAATATCTGTCTGTAGTCTGGGTGTTTTCTATGTTATATATGAATTAACAAAAAATATATAAGTAGTAGGTATATCAGTCATGTTGTTACCATGACATAGTTTATTATGTATTTATATAGAACCCGCACCAGGTACAAAAGTATTGTGAGTGAGAATAAATTCCACTTGATGATGATGATGCTGTATAATTATTTAATTGCATATTTTATTTAGAAATAGGTGATATAATGTACTTCCATAGACTTGTTTGTCAGCTCAGTTTGTAGTAACTCTACCTTCTGCACTGTAGGCTGGGTGTTCGATTCCCTCCCAGGACAAAGATTTGTATGATGAACATAGGTTCTAGGTATTATAAAGTTAACTATGTATTTAAAAATATATAAGTATTCTATCAGTTATCTGGGTACCATATTACATGCTATATTTGGTACGGGGCTAGATTGTGTTGTGTGTATTGTCCATTTATATATTATCATTATGATAGACGAGATTGACTGCGGAAAACTCAAATAGGTAGGGTACTACTGCTTTCATATAAGTCATGGACAACTCTCAACTCTGTTAATGGAGTTATGCAGTCCAAAGACCAGCATATGCCCCATAATAAAGAATAAATACAAATAAACTAATATTAAAATAATAAATAAAGTAGGTAATAAAGTAAATTGGGAAATAAATAAATAACTCTTATTATTATTATTATGCTACTTAAATAGGTACTTAATAGATTTATGATCTTAATGTGACGTCACCTTTAGTAATTTCACTCCATGATGTTAAGTGACCCATGCTTTATGGAGCATAAAACTTTATTTTGAATATGTTGTATATTGGTAATGCCGTGCAATTTATGTGCATATATTTGTATGTGTTTATTCAGATGTCTCTCGTATGTACCTATAAAATATATTATTTTATTTGCGAGTAGAGCAGAGTTGACAGTAAATAATATTCATGTGTTTTCCTTTCTCTTATTTATTTTGATTTTTAATTACTTGGTTTTGTCCAAATAATATACGGCAATAACTAGTACTGTTATGGTGACATTTATTTCAATGAAAATAGGGTACAAAATGCAATGATTTGTATTGAACAGTATTACGTAATATTTCATGGAGTTGTTTTGTAATGGTTATTTTACCCTTTATTCTTAATCACTTATCATTTTATATTTTTTTTTGTTTGGTCTGTCATTGCCATGCAAATTAAAATCAAATTCAGGTTTACAACCTCTTTATTCATAGACACCATTTTAAATAATGGGGTTATTCTATACTAACTACTGTGCTCAATGTGGGCATGTGTCAAATGTAATGTCTGGACGTGCCTCTGACTACCCACTATCTTTAGACATCCTCAAAGACTATCTCTAATAGCACTATTAAACCAATAATACACTGAAATTTCGTACCATGACCTGCAATAAGTACCTAAGCTTGCTTTAATATTATATGGGTGTGCACGTTTGAAACAAGTGCTTTCTTATTATGAGCGACTTGTTTCTATCTACGTTCTATAGGCAGTAAATTGTAAGTTTTAGCTGTTTTTAGTACATTTTTAAAAGACAGGTGGTATGTTGTAATCAACATAGAATACTAATGCCTTCTATCTTTTGGAGCTGTAAAAAATCCAGTCTATGTTAACACAATCAAAAAAATACGACCTTTCCTGCTGCATATTAAGTCTCTTGCACAGAAAATCAAAATCTTTGGAGTACTGCCCGTTGACCTAGAACCATTAAATTTATAGAAAAAATCCGAGGACAGAAAAATATTTTTTTAGAAAATATTTTTTTTACGAGTTACGAGTATATCGATGAAACATTTTTTCAACTAAGTTAAGTCTGTCCTTTAATGCGCCATATCTTTTCGTTGAAGTAATGTTTAGTGCTTCCATATTTTAAGTAAAATGTCATGAGGGTATTTTTCTGTGTATAATAAATAAATAAATAATCCCGGACATTTCACACACCATCATTTGGCCCCAAAGTAAGCAAAGCTTGTGATATATACTTTTTTTTGTAAATACATACATATTATACATATAAACACCCGGACCCGATACAAATACTTTCAAATCATACAAACATTTGTCCCGCGGCGGGAATCGAACCAGCAACCTTCTGCGTCTCAGCCAGACCTAAGCCCACGGCGCCACAGAGGTATAATATGTATGCTTTACAAAGAAAACGTATAAAAGTAGTATATCAGTCATGTGATACCCATAACACTGCTTACTTTGGGGCTAAATGACGCTTTATAAATGTCTGGCATTATTTTTTTATTTATTAATTTATGAGTTCTACTAGTAATTGTGACCGATGGTAACAAAAACACAATATAACGACCAACTTACGATAATGCTACGGACTGTGTAGTTAGATAGCACATTAACGTTTGCATTGTGTGTGTTAAAATAGATGATCTATTCATATTGTGAAGATGGTATGTCCCTGTCCCGTTTATTATTCTGTACCTACATAATGTTGGTACTATTGTACTCATATGTCTGCTACAATTATTGTAATTATATTTTTTATAATTATAATTTTTATATTTTTTATAATTATAATTATAATTATTACATTTTTTATAATTATAATTATTATATTTTTTTAAATTACAATTATAATTATTATATTTTTTTTCAATTACAATTATAATTATTATATTTTTTATAATTATAATTATATTAATAATTATAGATATAATTATTATATTATTATTATTATTAAATTTCTGTAATTATTTCTGTAAATAAATGTTTTATCTAATAAAATAAAGTCTTATTATGTTTATTTAAGATTTACGACGAATGTAAATGTGAATACATCTGGTTTAAAGGTATAATACCTACCGAAATATTTGTATAGTTTTAGTGCTTTAAATAAATCAATAAAATATGGAAAAAACTAGGTACATTGGTACAATAAGTCTCTCATAAGGTATAAGGTGCAATTTCCATTCGACCTTTGTTTCTTTGTTTAGGTAAAGCCTTAAGTATGTTTTGGATCAACATATTTGCAAAATACATCCTATATAAAGATAATCTGATCACAATAACTGTTTATATACATTTAACAAGCAAGTAAACCCATTGGCGGATGTGGAAATACCCAAATAACTATGTAAAGGGCATTCAGGAGCGAAAAACAACCGCATCCAGGTTTACAAATCAAATAGATAAAATAACCCGCAGCATACATTCACAATATCCGATGTGAAATTAAATCACTATTTCAGAACTGCGGGTTAGCACGAGTTCTGGTCGAACGGCTGATGTCAGTTCATCAGGATCTGATACAGAGAGGACGTCATTTTGTTTAATTTATCCAAGGATAGCCAATTGATACCGCAGGGCTTCAGCTTGTACTCTCTAGATATCGGCAGATCGGTTAGATATCGGCATCTGTAACAAAAATGGCAAGGATCATACAAAAAGACCATTCGAGTTTCTTGCCGGATTTTTCTTGAACTGGGGTTATGAAGAACCGGCACTTAGATTCACTAGCATGAAAGAAGGCGATTCAGTGGTCCTTGTGATTTTAATGATTAAATAATGTTTTGTTTGTTTGTTTAATACTCGTACACTTTACAGTGACAATATAGAATAGCAAACAGCGCACCTTAACTCAGACTGCTGGATCTTAGCCACTGGATGGTTCACGTCTTACTTACCATCGTGCTTTTTAAGTGTTTTTTTTGTATACAAATGTTTATTGCATAGTCTTAACTTGACATTAAAGTTTTACGTTTTAGTATTTAGTAATTACGTTTTAAAAACTAAAACGAAAACTGACTCCATTGAATGAAATATGAGCCCATAAAAATATAACCGAATTGAGTAGGTACCTTCTACTTTTTTGATGTTGGTTTAAAAAAAATTAAGGTTTTTTTTAGTATTTCGTCGACATCACCGGAAAGTCTAAATAAGCAATATATCGAAATTTCGTTTATTGGATGATATTTTTTCTAGCTATTTTGACTTAAAAACCAAACTTCTGAACCAATTTCTATTGGACTAATCAGGTAGTAGGTGGATATCCTTTCACATGAGAAAAAAAATAATTAAATCGGTTTATAAATGACGGAGTTATAAGATAACAAACATTTAAAAAAACGATATGAGTACCTCCTCCTTTTTTAAGTCGGTTAAAAAGTAAGTGGTAAGTGTTTGTATTTTGTGTACAATCTAACACTTTGCAATTTTATGTGTATTGTAAAAGACATTAGACACTGTGACACTGCGACTTTTTTCTACTTATAAAAGTAGAAGCGAGGGCTCTTGCTCTGACTAGCTTATAACATCATAATAATCTCGGGCATTTTAATACTAAAAAAATGCTAGTGGGTGCTCAGGTATGTGTGTCTGTTTGGATGTAAGGCCTGCTGCTGCTATAATATAGAATAGGTATTATCTTTAGTCAAGCTTTTGTGCAAAGGTTGTCCTGCAGCGAAAAGTTAGTAAAACTTTTTCTTCGCGCCTACCCGAAATTATAACACTCAGTCTGGGATGTTATCTTAAGACCGTTTGCTGAACAAAGATTTGTCTGCAAGAGAGCATTACTGATTCTTTTAATGGCTTAATGTTGTCGTGACATACACTTTTGTTCATTAGCAATTTTAATAGCCCGTGTAAGCATACCTTAATAAATTCGTTATGCACCATCAGACACGGTGTGCTTTGTTATCGTGCAGTGTATGCTATTGTACTCTCAAGCAATTCAAAAGCGATCCAACTCATGCTCAACCCCCTGCAGATGCTTTATCCGATGCTCAATTGTATTGACCTGCTTTGAGGATAGAAAACTAAAAGTTGGGATATAAATTTATCCCGCGTCCAAGTTGGTGCTATCCGATATTTTAGTACTGTAGCTTTTAAGTTAGAATTGTTTCAGTTCTGGAGCCAAGAGCATTGATTAAGCTTAAGTTGGGTTTTTGCGTCGTGGCGATCGTTATGTGGCGGTGACCTGGCCAACGTTGTTTCCTTAAGAATAAGTAATTGCCAAAGTGAAGGCTGATATTGAATTGCAGCTTCTTGGCTGCAATTCAATCTCAGCCAGCACTAATTTACAATGTACTTTGGTGTAACCAGTATCTTGAACCAGTATCAGTTGTCAGATTCTCTTGAGATAGTGAGAGGACATAAACTTAAATCGAGTTATACGATTATAGACTTTAATGACTCCCCTAAAAGTGCTGACGCAGCGATTGTCAGTTGTTTTTTCGGTGTAACTAAGGCTGATGATTGCGGTAGACTAGTTTAGTGGGTGAAGGCATAATTATACGACCTGCCTAATACTTTCATTACTTAGTTTGTGTTTAGTTTAGCTTGTTGGATTGAAGACCGCTTAAAACGTTCATAACTGAGAAAATTTACTATTTATCTGTGTAGAAAATTTACTGCTTTTATCTTTCGACAAACTGATGTCTGTTTATTTACCGCCTAAAGACCATTATCTTAAGAATATTATAACCTTGATTTTGAATGCTGTTTGAAATCTCCCTTATGGAATGTTTTATTAAGCTCTCTACTAGGGTAATAATTGTTCAGCAACTAGCATAGATAAATCTGGAGCAAAATTTTTTTCTAAATTACTCCATATCGCGAGATATGGCGTGGCGATATCTCTTTGCTATAAATTGCTATAATCATTGCTATGACCTTAAATTGCTTGATGTTGTCGTGACATCATAATTGGAGACTCTTGCCCAGGATTGAGCATTTTAAGTTGCCCGTGTAAACATACCTTTAAACAAGCTAACGTGAATCGTTTCAAGCAGATATAAAGGCACTATGCACTCGTTTATACTACTGTATAAACTATTGCCGGAGAATCCATTTGTCCAAGTGGAAGTTTAGAAACGCTTGCCTTTGTAGGCAAGTTGTCTTTTGCAGTTCTGAATATACCTACCTAACTTTATATGTTTCTAAACTTTCAAAGTTTTACTTAGACATTTTGATAAACACGGGTTTTACTTAGTATTTTGTCCATATAGACAACATCTAGAGAATCTTTATTATGGTGACTTTGATACACGGTCCGTTCGTTGACGTAGGTATCTCTCGGCGTGGGTCACGCCTTTCGGTGGGAGGCGGTGATGAATTTGGCGCAGGATCTTCCTCTTCACCACTCGTACCTTCAATATCCCGGGTTTGAAGGTACACAACATCACCCTCCGACATACAACACTGACAATATCTCTACCAGAATCCACATCGTTACTACAATAGATTCCATATAGACAGGGTCTCCAGACTAGAGAAAAAACCAAGCCTTATCTCGGTTGAAGTTTGGAACACGGCTTGTTTGAACTGCTTCGCCTATTCAAAGTAGAATCACCTTGATTGAGATTCTTTAGATAAATGGAAAAAGATCTCCATCGACAAAATGATACTTGAAAAAAATCCGCATTTACCAAAATGTGTAGCAATCTAACCTAAGCTTATGTTCTTGCAAATGTTTTGCGACATTTCGAGAACAAGGGATTTGTACTGGCTTTTTAAGGCCTCGCAATTCAGTTATTAGTTAATAACTCTGCTCTCTGCGCTGTAGGTTGTGGGTTCAAATAAATAATAAATAAATGAATAATCTCGGAAATTTCACACAGCATCATCTGACCCTAAAGTAAGCAGAGCTTGTGTTATGGGTACCACTTGACTAATATATAAATTACTAGCTGCTGCCCGTGGCTTTGCATGCGTGGTACCTACATAAAAAGTAGCCTATGTCCATCTCAAAGGTCCCATGTATCTCTATACAAAAATTCATCAAAATCGGCTCAGCGATTCAGGCGTGAAAACGTGATAGACAGACAGACAGGCAGAGTTACTTTCGCATTTATAATATTAGTAGGGATTAAATACATTATTATTTTTTAAATACATACGTATTATACATAGAAACAGTATTTGTAAGTTTGCAAATACTTGCTTACAAACATTTGTCTCGTGGTAGTAATAGAACTTGCAACCTTCTACGTCTCAGCTGGACCTTTGCCCACTGCGCCACAGTGCTCGTCAAATCAATTCATATTAAAATGATTTTATTCAATAAATCATTTTAAATAATCTTATATACTAGATGAAACCCAGGGGTTTCATCTAGTATAGTAAAAATCCGACTAAAAACTCTTTTTAGGGTTCCAAAGTCAAAAATAAACCCTTATAGCTTTGCTATGTCCGTCTTTATGTCTGTGTATCTGTCTTTCTGTCTCCACACCCTTAATAATGCTCTTGCTCGCAGACTATTACATATAAAATGAAATTTTAAGGAAAATTATCACGGGTATTAGGATTTTGCAAAATTTAGAGAAACAGCTTAATTTTTAAACTTCTAAATAAAACAAAAATGCCCATACAATATTTGGTTCGCTATACTGTTGCATTGGTTAAAGACCTGCCCACTTATTCATATCTTTACTAACTTCGGAAGCCTTTACTGTGCGTGCTCACGTACACTTGTCCAATTTAACTACTTATATGATTCTCGCAAATTTGTTACGGATGCCGTGTCGAGTTGCAGTATTTGTCTCAAGCTTTTTTGCCATTAAAGTAATTTAATATTTCATAAATAATTTATTGGACAGTTTTTAAATAAATATGTTTTTAAATTTGGCAATCGACAAATCTGGCACGTCGCTTAGGACCTTGTTATAGAAAGTCCTTGTTATAATAAGACTTGAAAGAAAACATCGATAGGATACCGGCATGTCGTAGAACACTTAAGTCTCGAAGATATGTGCCGAGTGCATGAAAGGAGCCGCATATGTGCACTTTAAGCCTTTCAACACACTGGTTTGAAATAACGATAAGAAGATGACTAATTAATAATTAGATATACTTGTCTAATTTTAGTTATATTTCTTGTAACCCGCAGGCGATAACTACTTATCTACTTCTAAAAAGGTCTCCAAAATACTGGAGTAGATGTCCCGTTCGTCCTTTATTTCCCCTTAATAAAATTATGGGGGTCGTATATTGAGGCTGTGGGGCGGAGACACCGAATAGGTAGGATTGCTAAGCAGTATTAACAAATAAACATGTTTAATGTTAGATTCAAGATTAACTTATTAATTTTTACTCGATTTAGAAAAACTTACAACTAACTATGTTGGTACAATGTTACGAATTATGTAATTTATGGAAGGCATATATTTTACAGAGGTACATTTAAAAGTTTCCACTTGTAGTTAAAAATAACGACCTTAAAAAGAAGGAGGTTCGTAATTCAGTTGTTTTTTTTTTTGTGGTATTATGAAAGTACATACTTTCCGATAGGTCCCATAGAAATTTAATCAAAATAGGTTCAGTAGTTTAGTTTTTAAATCAAAATATGTAGTTGCAAAAATTTAGAAATAGAGTATTTTTATATATATAGTTTTAAGCCTAATTATAATCTTTTTTGATAACTGAGATTGATGGGCGATATATAATAAGTGTCAACTAGTTTATTTACTGTTTCCAAGTTACTATTCCGTGTAGGATGTCTGTGATTTTGTTCCTTGACGCTGTAAGAATATCAATGTTTCCTTATTGGAGTTTTCTATTGACATGTTTTAGCTGAATTATGTTGTTTTTATACGCAAATGAAGACGTGACTAGAAATTTTGAACTAAGGTGCCCAACGGACGAGAACCTGCAACTAGACAGAACAGGTGCAGGAAACGGAAATGTTATAGTCTACTGACGTTTACACAATCAGACGTTTCAGTGTCGTATGTTGTTTGTTATCTCTTGAGTAAAGATTCAATTAGAGATAATTTTTGGTCGTCTTGCGAAGCAAACATTGTACTCTTATATAATTATATTTTCTGAATTATTTCCTGTTTCATTAGTAATTTTGGTGTTTTTATTTAATTAAAGCAAGTGTTATTGACTTGGTTGTGAAGAATTGGAATAAAAGCTTTGTGTTTCTTTGTGATTTGATCAAAAATAATTCGTAGTTATTATATATTAAAGACACCGTTTTATAAAAAATAAAAAATGACGAACGACAAGATACGATTAAGTGACATACGATAAACAATATAAACACTTGACACTGGCCTCAATTCAGTTGTTTCGCTAGAGTAACTAAAATTTTCTAAAACAAAAACGATCTTATTTTGTTTGCATTAAAGTCTGAATTACATAAAAATTTTTAGTGACACTTACTAAATTAACGTATAATTGACGTGTTTTAGCTTAATTTAATCATCATGTAAGGAGGTGTTGATTAAAACTACCGCTATTTTCCGCAGTTTTTATCAACACCTCTATACATTATTTTCAATAAAGGAATTAATTGAAATAAAAATTATAGCAATAAAACAATAAATAATTTTAACTTATTTTAGAACTGTGATTTAAAATGGGTACTCTTATTTGAACTTTATTGGTAACAAGATAAGGTTGTCCATATTTTAGAAAATTTTAGCTAGTCCGGCGAAACAACAGAATTGCCAGCAACTGGCGAAATTGAAATTATTATGACACATGCCTTTAACAAAAAAGAAAAAGATGAAAGAAATCAAATGGATATTACACTAGTGTTATGTCAAGTGACTGCAGCGAGACTACTTTGAATACTGAATTTGATCTTTCCACAGATACGTTAGAGTATAGAATTCTTCGTTTGTCATTTTATGAAGTAACATAGTACTTCTAATTTAATTATTTTTTCTCGATCTATTCCACGTTTTGTTCAGTAATGTTAGCGGAATTTTAATCAATAAATTGTAACTTCATAGCACACAAATAGACAATTCATTAATTAAGAGTATTTTGGTGCAAAGTGATTTGAACGACGAGGAAAGTTCTAGACAGTCATTCCGCGATGACGTTTAAAATAGACATAATTATGACGATCGACATTCTACTAAGACTTCATTATCAACCAATCACTTGACACTGGCAAAACTGTCGTCATTATGACACATGCCATTTACGCAGAAGAAGAAGAAGTAAGCGTGTAGGAAACCTACGCACGAGGTATTTGTCTAGATACCCTGATAGAAGTATTGAATGCATAGGATATTAATTAATATAGGTGACAATACACATAATATCATACAAACTAAGCATAGCATGTAATATGGTGACTAGATGGCTGACAGAATACTTATACATTTTTAAATATATACATAAAATCTATACAATCTATACAAACATCTATGTTCGTCACACAAATGTGTGTCCTGTGGGAAGATCGAACCCTCAGCCTACAGCGCAGAAGGCAGAGCTACTACCAACTGAGCTGACAGGCCAATCAAATAATTTATTTAAAAAAAAATAGATATGCTGCAATTTTTGACTCTTGGTGATTTTAAACCTAGATTAGGCTTATCCAAACACTAGGTTCTTGATTATAAGTAAAACATTGCTGGTATCTATTAACTCTATCGTTACCTACCTACTACTACAAATTAAGTGAGCGAAACAGCTGATCTTATGACCTGAGCGTCACACACACATTTAAACATAACTTACAACACAATACACCACAGAAACAATACTCTGCACACAGGAGCATCAGTTGATTACGCTATTGGTCCAATTCAAGTGCGCACACGCACCGTCCAAATTCACCATTGCTCCATTGGATGCTCCATTTACGTGCTATAAATATTACCTAAAAATTGTTTTATTGAGCATACTTATATTTATTATACACAGATGGCATAAACGAAGAGACCTATGCACAGCAGTGGAATGAGCACGCATTACATGATGATGATGATCACAGGTATTCCTAAGACACCAACCAGTCCTTATTATTTCAAATTATTTCGATACTAGATTGCTGCTGTCAAACTGTGCCTTACACGTTACACGTATGGAACCCCTAAAGTGTGCTGGTAAAGAAACTAGTACAAGAACTACTGTAAGGTACGTTAATAGGCCAGTCATATATCTCTGTCATGGCTTAATTTTTTTTGAAAACCAGGATCGACAGCTTAACATGGTCAGATGAAAATACTACTGCTGGTAGAGGTTAAATGAGCCCATATCCCCACATATGCCACACTAGTTCGTACTTGGCCTTCTTCATCTTCTTATAGTGTCACTAGTTATTTCGAACCAGTGTGGTGAAAGTATACGCCTCAGAGGCTTCTTTCGTGCACTTGGCACATATCTTCAAACTTTTTAGGTTCTATGACATGGTTTCCTCACGATGTGTTTCTTGAACGTTTGAGTACTGGTATAACTGGTATAGGCATGTCTCTAGTCTTAGGGCAAAGGGTGGCTTTGAGCCAAATGTTATTTTTAAGGGTGAATCGTATTCGGGTGTTGCAGCGGCTGAATCCTTTGCCAACTTTTTTGGAAACATGTTTCTGCCTGATATTCCAACGCTTAATGTTGACAATACTAATCGCTGTGATAAAACTAGTAGTAATAAGTAAGTATATAATGTTTCTTTGGGTAAGTGATATCTTTATTTCAAGTGGAATTTTATTGATGAGATGATCATGTATTGTGATATTATTTTTCCGTATTCATTACACAATTTTGTAATCGGGTTGTGCGCGCAAGTTAACTCTGCGTGCGGCCGAAACCGGAACTAATCGTATGCCGCCATCTTGTTGATGATGTCAAGCGTCAAGAGATTGTTATATTCCGTGTTTTAATGCGTTTTCGATGTAAATAAACGCCATGGTTATGCCGAAAGTGATTAAAAGTGTTAGCAGATATATTATCTTGAAGGTCTGTAGAAGAACGAGACAGTAACAGGCCTAAAGTACCTACTGTTTTTCAAAGTTTGAGCCTGCGTTGTATAACTGCAAAGCCAAACCTGAGTGTATGTTATTATAGTGGCGCAATATGGGTTAGTCGCAGATGCAGATGATATCAAAACTTTTAAATTCTACCAAAGTTTTTGTTTAATTGGGCCATCATAAAGTCACACGTTTTATCAAAGTTATTTTGTCTATTCTCTTTGTATTTTCACATCACTTTCCTTCGAACCTAAACACACGAATGCTTGGATACTAATGGTGGCAGAAAAGAACAAACAAACAAAACATTATTTATTCAATAAAATCACAAGGACCACTATGAATCGTTTTCTTACATGCTAGTGAATGCTAGTGCCGGTTGCTCCTTACCCCAGTTCAAGAAGAATCCGGCAAGAAACTCGTCTGGTCCTATCACTTATTTGTATGATCCTTGCCAGTTTTGTTACGGATACCGAGTTGGAGTCGAGTTGGATAATATCTGGCACTGTCATGGTACTCGCCTAGACGTACTCTTACTGTACACTTCTACCACCATGTAAATCATTTTTACATTTAGCGCAATATGCTGCTTAAGGCGTCACTCTGAGCAAATTACCTTGACGCGTTATAAAGGTGCACAGATGGCTAAGATAAAGTTTGTTTTAATGTTTTAATTTATTTATTTGCTACCTATTTTTCTAAGCTGCATGTTATAACATCGTTAACTTTAGGAAAAGGTGTTGATTATTGAATAATTTGGATCTCATCTCATAATTAATTTACAGAACTAACAAAAACATTCAAAATAATTGGAAACAAGATACTATTACTAATACTAGTGGCTCTGTGAGCTGTAGACTTCGCAAAAAACCCCCAATTTCCTAAAAACTGAATCGACAAAAAAATTCTATATGGTTTTTCTAAAATCGATTGAGAAATGCGACCTGTAGAGGAGAACATCCGGACAGACGCCGGAAATACGAAAGCATTTACGCCTAAGCTGAAACGGAGACACTCGCTTCGTTCGCTCAATAATAAAAATACGATTGAAAAAAAAATCATTTGGAAGTTCTTTTTATTTAGTTAAAATAGTATAAAGGTTTTAAATAGGCAAATCTTATACATTTCACGAGAGTATTGGTAATTTTACGAAGGTACTGCCTTAACAAAGTATAATAGAGCCCTAATATCAATAGATGTAGGTACCTTTCTTAGAAATGTCGCGTTCACTCAAAAGGTGTTATTTAAATTTTCTGGAACAGTCATTGTTTCCAAATAGCAAAGAGTAAGTCTTAATTGAGAAGCTTTTGCGAAACCTTGGATCTGGGTCGCCATGATTTTGCTAATGAAAAACGTTTCTAAAGGCTGTTTGAGAACGAAATTGTATGCCTATAGGCGTTTAAAAGGAACTAATAGTAAAATATATATTATTAAAGAAATGTACAGAGTAATTTAAATTAATAAAAATTACATGTAAGACAGTTAGCGATCTATGGATCATTTAAGACGATCTATACGATAGCACTGGTGGTTGTAGTAATAACTCACTTTTGGAAAACCAGTGGAGTTTTCTATTTACAAAATGTATTTGCGCTGTACCAGTAAGTTGTATGTATACCAAAAAACCGGCAAGTCGTATATAAATAAATAAATAATGCTGGACATTTCCCACGGCATCATCTAGCCTCAAGGCAAGCAGAGCTTGTGTTACTGTACTGGCAACTCCATGACTTATCCTAATATATATATATATATATATATATATATATATATATTTATATATATAATATTATAAATGTGAATGAAAGTTTGTTTGTTACGCTTTCACGCGAAAACTACTTAACTGATCATCATGAAACTTTGTACACATATTCTTGGAGGTATTAGAAGTAACATAGGATAAATTAAAAAAAAAATAAGATATATAATTTTATATGTACATATTAGGTATACATAGAAAAACACTCAGACCCGAGACAAATATTTGTAGATCATACAATTATTAGTTCTGCGGCAGGAAAGGCACACTTTAATTCTTTCCACCACACTTGCAATTATCTAGTGACACGATAAGAAGAGGAAGAATTGATCCAGATCACTTCTAGAGGGCAGTGTTCCAAAGACACGGCCGCGCATATGCTTTTACGCTGAGCCAGGTAGAAGCCAACTATTTGGTCTCGCGGTGATTCTGTTTAGGCAAGAATTATTTATTTACCAAATCTAACCACATTGATATCCTCTATGGCGCAGTGAGCTAAGGTCTGGCTGAAACTTCCGATTCCCACCGCGGGACTAATGTTTGTAAGATCTGCAAGTATTTGTCTCGGGTCTGGGTGTTTCTATGTATCATAGATAAATATTTACAAAAAAAAAGTATATAAGTAGTGTATCAGTCATGTGGTCATATCAGTCATCAGTCATAACACAATCTTTGCTTTCTTTGAGGCCAGATGATGGTGTAAGAAATGTCCGAGATTATTTATTTATTATAACATGTTTCGTGAGTATAGGTACTACATTTCTATCGCATAGCTTACTTAGTTGTTTCTAACAGATTAGCGAAGTTAAGCAACCTTCTGTGAGGATAAGTCAGTACTTTGATGTGGACCGTCCGAGCTTGAAAGGTCCGAGTTTATTGTTGTTAAATGATGACGGAAGCATTCGGGCGCCGGTAGCTCTGCCACCAGATTTGACCACTTCTTATGTCCCTAGTTATTTTTAACTAGTGTGATAAAAAGAAGCTTCTTTCGTGCACTTGGGATATGTCAAACTTTTTAGGTTCTACAACATGCTGGTTTCCTCATGATGTTTTCCTTCACCGCTTGAGAGAACTGGTATAGTACACCTACATTATTCGAACAGAAAAATCCATTGGTGCATGACCGGATTCGAGCCCACGACTTTAGGATCGGAAAGATACTCATTTGACCTTCTTTGTTGGCCACTAACTCATACGAAGAAGGAAGAATGGCGGTTGATCTAGCCACCAATTTGAAAATGACATTGAAATATCGGAGCATGATTTAAGATTGAATGGCCAAACCATTCAATCAAAGTCGTAATAATAATCAGTATCCTCTCTACTTCTGCAGACAAAGTCGCGGGAAACTGCTTGTTATCACCTAATTTATATATTATTAACCGACTTCATGAAAAAGTTCTCAATTCGTCGGAATCTTTTTTTTTTTTATTTATGTTCACCGATTACATGAAAACGCCTGAACCGATTTGAAATTTTTTTTTTGTTTGTAAGGGTGGTTCCCGGATTGTTCCATTTAAATTTTATCGAAATCGGTCGAGCTGAAAAATCAACAAAAATCTAAAAATTTTATACATCGATGATATTTTCGTGTACTTCGATACCTAGCTGTCTCATTGGAGCGGTGCGTTTATTTGGCCTACCCATACTATATATATACAAAATACATCTCTACTTTACATACTTAAAAAAAAACCGACGAATTGAGAACCTCCTCATTTTTGATGAAGTCGGTTTCCTTTTAGTTTTTAAAACGAAATTATTATGTGTAATAATTATCTATTTACAAAATCAAAAGGAATAAGTATAAGTAGTATATCAGTCATGTGGTACCCATAACACAAGCTCTGCTTACTTTGGGGTCAGTCCGGGATTATTTATTTATTTATTTTATTTATAGATATAACTTAACAGCTTACACTAAAGCGTTATATCTAGGACGGATACTTCGCTTCCGCTGTCTTAGATCTTAGAGTTTGGACCTTTTAAACTACTCAACGGATTTTAATACAGTTTTTAGCAATAGATAAAGTGATTCAAGAGGAAGATCTCACAGCTTTCTAATCAGATACCTCTAGGCAAGAACCTTTTTCAAAACATTAGACACATAGACTAATATTTAATACTATTACGCCAATCGATTCCTTAAAAAGAAATACGAGACATGTTTCACCTCCTGGAGTCATTCTCAGAAACAATTGACTCGCTCCGGACTGTAACGAAAAAAACAAGATTCTGCTCTACAGACTTGTTGCTTCGTCCAGGCGAAACACGTGTCGAATTTATTTTTAACAGACTTAAAAAAAATAGGCAGTTCTCAATTCGTCGTAATCTTTTTTTTTATGTTGGTATGTTCGCCGATAACTCAAAGACACCTGAACAGATTTGGATAATTCTTTTGTTTTTATACTTCCCAAGTGGTCCCATTTAAATTTGATCTAAATTGGTAAAGTGGTTTTTAAAAAACCATCTAAAATCTGATGATATTTTTTATATCCATGAAGTTTTTCGTTTTAGTTTTTAAAACGTAATTATTGAGTAATAGGTTAGCTGAATAGTACTAAATATTTGTCTATCTGTTTAATGTTTTGTAATGGATTTCCGCCCTAACGACATAATATACTTTAAAGAAATATATACTCATGGAAAAACTACTTCCAGGAAAGCTCAAGGTAAGCTCATAATTTATTTTACTTGCGTAGATCTATCGGTGCCATTGATTGTCCTGGCATGTGCCATAAATGTCCTTTTTTATCTTTTTTGACGTGAAAACGTCATAAATCGATGAAAGCCGGCTGCACGCACGAAAAATTGTCACGTTCCGCCTGGGCCGAGCGTGCAAGCTAGAACGCGGAACAAGCGATAGAGAGACACGATCGGTTTAATCGTTCGGCTTGTGACGCATCTTAATAGGTTAAAAGTATGCAATGTTTGACTTATCACGTAAAATTATCGCCCGTAAACCGACTTTACGGAAAACCATTTTTTTTGTATAAAGTGTAACGCGGTCACATAAATAAGTCATCTGTCTCTTTTAGTTTGTTTCTCAATCGGACTATCTATTTGACTAGACAATATATATTACATTTTAGAAATATTACCCTTTACATGAGTATCATAATGTACCTAATTATTTTATTTTATTATTACACCTTCCAAAAGAACAAAACCATGACCTTATTTGAATTAATCAATTGATTTGTTAATTATTATTTGTTTTCTTTCGTGTATTTATCACATAGGTATTGTTTTGCGTTTGTAGGGTCATTCTTTTTAGGCCATGTCTGAAAACCAGCGCTGCTTCCCACGAATGTGTAAAGCTGCAATAATGCTGAGACTGGACCTGTTTGGGCTACACGACACAGAAGGGACTAATTAGCACAAAACTATGCAATTTATTACCTACTGTTTTCGTTCTTTTTCTGTTTGACTTTATCTTTAGTATTCTCTGTGTATTGTGTGTCAGATAAACATCTATTCTATTCTATTTTTTTTCCACTGATTCCGACTTTCAGAGAAGCCTTTTGGGCTATGAAAGCTGTGCTCTTGTTAAACAAGTACACGCAAACAAAGCTGTAGGCTGAAACTAGTTTAACGATAAGACTTTTACATTCAAATGATTTCATTACTCCATAAACTTTGAACAGAGGCATAAAATCGACACCTTTCAGTGTAGGGTGTCGAACTTTAACAATGTAGAAACCACGGAGTTATAACATTTGGAAGTGCACATATCCACAACTTTCATATGAATCAGTGAGGACGTTACCATAGGCCTCAGTCATGGCCTATCAACTTTGTTTAAATTGACTTGCTTGTCAGTATGGATAGGAATCAAAAATGGTTTTTAGGGATATCTGTGTATGTGTCTGTGATGTTAGTGTATCTTGGGGGGAATCTAACCCTCAACCAACAGCGCAGAAGGCACAGCTACTACCAACTGAGCTGACAGACCAGTCCTGATTCTATTATTACCGATGAATCCCGATTCTATTATTTTCAAACATGGTTTCCCAACCGATCCAATATAATGATTATTTCATAATGAACCCCAAAGACGTCTTCTTCTTATTATCGTATCGTATAAGATGGTTCGAAAGAACTTGTGTGGTGAAAGGATTAAAGATGTAGTCAACGTTAAGTGATAGATAAAAATAATCTTGCTTACCTACTTCCGTGGTAGCAAGGATATGCTTAATTTGTAAGCACTGTACCTCGAAAAGCATTGCTTACTGACGGCAGGTAAAGTACCCAAAAGGCTGGTAATGATACCTCGATGAACAGTCTTACTAATTCTTTGTCCGAGTTAAGCACCAGTTCATAGATCATTTTGAACATCAGAATACCTAAGTAGGTAGGTTATCGGCTCCTATCTACCTACTCATTAGCTTATCACTTACGAATGGAAAAGATAACAGTTTTTTTTTTAACAAAGATTGACCTACGATTGACCACGATATTGCCTTATGGTAAGCGACAATGCGGCCGACGATGGAGCACGCAGGTCTAGAAGACATTTACTCTTGACTTGAAGAGATCCAGTACTTTTAGGAAAGGCAGACGACGGCAAAGTATTCCAATACTTGACTGTACGCATTATAATAAATTTAATTAAACCAAAATTAAATGAAATAAGTTTATTTTGACACACATACCTACTTACAGATAAAAATAACATTATACACATAACATAAAATTGCAGATATACAATGAAAAGGACACTAACATAAATATAAACAAATATATAAAACTAAGAGTATGTTACGTCTACGTACCAACCCTGCAACAACCCAGTCTGTATTTGTCAAAAAGGCCCAGTCTCAGCTCTATTCTACTTCATAAATTGCAAAATAGCGCTGGTTTTCAGATTGCACCGAACAAGGAGGGTGACATCATACCGTGACAAGACAAACAAAATACATACAAGTGTAATCTATTTATTAATATGTGAAGCAAAAACTTTGTACCCTCTTTTACGAAAATTCCGTGGACGGAGGAGTATGAAATTTCGAACACTTTTAGGTTATATAGAGAAGGAGTGCAGAATGCTATTTTTTTAAAATTATGCATAAAAATACATTAAATATTCATTAGTTATGGTCGAATTTCGACCAGTGGGCAACCACTAGTTAATATTAAAAGACACAACTACATTAGTTCTTAGACGATCAAAATAAATCTACAAGTAACAATTATTGATGGGATGTTCCCATTTCAATTAGGTACTACTAAAAATAACAACAATAAATACAAAGTACACTTATGAATACTGCGAAGAAAATATTTTTTACTAACTGCTCGACAGAGGTACCTATACGCCTGGCATAAATGTGGAAGCAAAGCGCTTTGGTCGTAAAGGTGGTAAATTGACAAAGTGGTCTGCTGTCTGCTTGTCCTGTGTGAAAAAGATGGAAGGAAATCAAACGTCTGGTTGCTATAATATTTATGGTGTCTTGATTACTTCGGACAAAGGCTTAAGAGGGCTGTTCAATAAGATAACTTTGTCAGATATTTGCGCACTTTACCTGGGGTCCGTGTGAACTCTGTTTTCTATGTATAAGTAATTATTTAATTACGAGAATAGAGTTTTCAATAAATAATGTAATTAATTATTGAAACCTTCTTAGTTTTCAATAATTAATTACACCATTATGTTAGTTTGTAATTATTTATACCATATATTATTCAGCACACAAAAGTTGTTTTGTTATTGTAAAATGCAGAAGAGAGACAACCAGCTATAACAGAAAAGGAAGTTTATTAATTTACGAGGTCTAGCCGTTACATGTGTTCGTTCTGTGTGCACAGAAGAAAAGAGGAGGCAGCAGCCACGTCTCAATTTCTTCCCTTTTTTTTCTTTTTTTCCCTTATTTTAATTTTTTCCCTTATTTACTTCGGAGAAGAAAGAAAGAAACGCCTCTAGTGGCGTTTGTGCGAACCACATAAGGGAATTAGGTAAGTAAATACCTGTCGGAATGGTATCGATTTATCAATTGGGTGCCTATGTAGTGCAGCCGTAGTGAGACACAGATGGCGCTGTGTTCAACATACTGCGGCCCCAGGGAATGATTTGAATAATAGGTATTATCGATCTAACGGGCTGTTCCTTTAAATTGGTTATAGGTAACTACCTATGTTTATATTGATAGCTATTTACAAACCCATGTAGGTAGGTACTTATGGTTCATGGGTGAAATTATATAAGTATAGATAAGTGAATAGATATCTAGGTTTGCTTTACAAAGCCATGAACTTATGGTTCATGGATGATAAATTATTTATCAAGGCACCTATTGCTACCTACTTACATGTGCTAGGTAAGTATAATCATTACAGTGATGATTTTTCCCACCTACCTACCTATTGTTACTAGTGGAATGAAACCAACAAAAAGTATTTGTTTAATTAACAACATAAAACTAGAATACATTGGTAAGTATAACGTAGGTGCTAACTTATGAATTTAGGTACGAATTTATGATCGAACTAATTTATAGGTAATGGACATATTTAAAGATCTTCTTTTAGGAGTAGAATTGTTTTATGATAGTTATACTCTGTAACAGTCAGTACAGACCAGGAAGAGGACTACCTATCCAACAAAAAACTCAACTCGGATGTGTAGTTAGTTTCCGGCTCTATTGCCTCCAACATACCTGGGTACACAAAAAACAGATTGTAATTTTGGTCAGTCAAATGAGCTGCGACAGTTCTGGGGCGAAGATACGAAGCTTCCACATGATGATTGTAATGAGTGTGAAAGAATATTTCAAACACACACTCGGAACTCTGTCGGCAACTTCGTTGTAAACCTTCCCCATTAGAACTAGGTCAGTCTAGACATGTAGTATACAAGATTTAATCCACGTGGATAAGTGCTTTGAGATGGTTCGCCACAAGCTTCTTCGGGTTGTTGTAGCGTTCACAAAGAAGTTTCCATGCCATCGCATGTCTAGACTGTCTAGACTGACAGAAGATGGAGAAGCCTTGCTAAGCTAAATGTCTGTTTATTCATGAGAATGCATGGCTTCACGTCGCTCTGCCCTAAGACAGTTAAGCGACACATTTGAAATGTGTACTCTCTTGTATTAGTTTTTCGTAGTTAAGGTAGTTATAAGATGGATCATGCAAAAAAGCGCAAGAACCAGGACGAGTTTTTTTGCCAGTTTTTCTCGAACTTGGGTAAGGAGGAATTGGCACCTAAATTCACCTAGTATGTCAGACATTTCAAAGTGATCTTTGTGATTGTATTGAATAAAATATCTGTTGAATTGACTTGACTATGTATGTATGTATTTAAGTAGTATGTCATGTGGTACCCATAACACAAATATCCTGCATTTTTAGTATTATTTTGTTTATTTTTAAAACGTTTGATATAGTGATGAAAGTTCAAGAAGTGAATATTTCTTTACGAGATATTTACAAAGCTTGGTTTTAGAGAAGCATGACACTTCCAGAGGTTACCGTGCTTCGTTCGAGAAACTCGAAGTTTCAAACTTCGCGAACAAACATAACTTTACCTCGCAGGTAGATTAATATTTCCCCAAAGTTCCTTTCTTTGATATACGCGGAATGTGCCTCTGTATTTATTCGGGACCAGTACCTTTATTCAGAAAGAATTAAAAAAAACGCGCAGATATTTTGGAGTCGCCTAAAAACGCGACTCGATGAGTCATGTAGCAGTGCGACTGGTTGATCGTTTTTGTCCATATCTATTCAATAGACGTGTTTAATTGATTTCATGGATAATAGTTTAATTTATTATTATATTTTATTATTTATTTCAAAGGCGGTAACGGAGTGCTGGCTAAGGGATGCTCAACGGCCAAGAGGCAGACCACCCGCCCGATGGTCGAACGATATACTTGGTCAGCGTTGTCGGGAACCACTGGATAAGACTTGCTAGGAACCGGAAAGAGTGGCATAATAAAGAGGAGGCCTATCCAACAGTAGGTGCAATCAGGCTGAATGATGATGATGATGACGATGTGATTTATTTACACTAATTCAATACGAAAATGTACAGAATAATATCAAAACAAAAAACCACAGTCTGAACAGTTAGCTATCTAAAAAGCGCTTGGAACAATCTATAAATAGCTCAACAGATCCCTATTACTTCCAAAAAAGCAGCTTCATTAGAAACAGAGTCATAAGATATTAAAGGCATTGTCACATTGAATGGCAATGCTAGGATAGTCCAGGTAGCAGCCAGCTCCTATAATAAATATTGCTGGACAATGCACACAACCATCTAGTTATATGTTGACCAGATATCAGAGGACTGATATAATACTTATATATTTTGAAACACATACCTCTAATACTTTATAGCACACAGACACAGAATAAACACCTATGTTCATCACACAAATGTTTATTCTGGGAGGGAAACGAACCCTCAACCTACTGCGCAGAAGGCAGAGCTACTACCAACTGAGCTGACAGGCCAGTCAAAATAATACAAGAATCAAAGCCTGACTTATTAACATAAACAAACCACAACTCGAACCAGGTGGTCATACCTATATACCTACCTAGCTACTTGAAATGAAGGTGTGTTATTTGCAGTAAGTACACCGCACATGCACATACCAACAAATCCTATAACTAGTTGTAGGTAAAATCTCGAAGAAGTGACACTGAATGACGATGATACGCACTAATAATAACTCCAGTCATTCATTTTTTATATTGTCCTCTGGAATAAGGGTCAAAGTATGAAATAACGCGAACGAAGTCGGGGGCGTCGAACTTGTTTAGAATAAACGGCGTTATACTGCGTAATATAAACTAATAAGAAAAAACAAAAACAATAAAATATTTGCTCTCTATTTTTTTCAATACTTTGGAATTGCCACTAACACATTTATTATCGTGCTATTTTTTAACTCGATAGGTCTAATAATAATAGTTTGTTCTATTTAGGACTGGACAGACAGACAGACGGACAGGTAGCAGTTATTGTTTAACTTTAGCATCCTAAAACAAGTTATAACACGTACAATGCTCGTGTTCCATCCACGTCAATGGTTTAGTACGGAGAAAAGTTTCACTTTATCAGAACTAGATATCGCTGCTTAAAACGACCAAAAGCTAGAACGCGCTATCGTTGCGTTTTGGCTCGCGCACGACTTCGCGTAGACATTTCGCTTTTCAATTCGTTAAATTATCAGAAATAGAATAATATAGTTTTCGAAAGTCTGTATTTGGAGCCCTAAGAATTGATACATAAACTAAAGATAAATTTTATTGCCTGTATAAATAAATAATATAATTTATTACATCATAATATTCATATTCGTACAATACAAATTCATAAATCATGTAATCTAATCCCTACATAGTATAAAATAAAGTCACTTCCCGCTGTCTGTAAGTAATCCCTATGTAAGTATGCTTAGATCTATAAAACTACGCAACAGTTTTTTTTTAATAGACAGTTTGATTCAAGAGGATGTAGGTATAATACATCTATAATATAGTAGAGTAACACTAATAATAAGAGGTTTCTAATCACATTAGACATTCTATGGTATATTTAGTATCAGCATTGCACCCGTGCGAAGCCGGGGCGGGTCGCATGTAAATAATAAAATAAAATATATATTTACAATTTATATATAGGTATGACCATCTATATATTTTTAATGTGTGAAACTCAAAATTCTCAGAGCCATCATCATCTAGCCCCAAACAGTATGGTATGGGAACCAAGCTCATAAAATATTTTATAACTGTATAGAACAATATAAAATAAGTAATATAAAATACATGTAAAACAGTTAAGCTATCTAAGGACCGTTTAAAACGATCTATAGATAGCTCAACTGATCCAGATCACTGCCATAGGGCAGCGACTATAACTTCTAATAAATAAAATTTTTTTTTTATCCATCTTTTCTATAAGTATATTAATACGTGAAGCAAAACTTTTTACCCCTTTTTACAAAGAGAACTAGGACCTAGCATACAAAACTTGGGTTTTTTTTATTTTTTTTCTGGTTTTGTTTATGTTACAATTTAAGGACCACATAATTAAGGGGACTCTTCTACAGGTGTAAACTTAAAAGAAGAGATCCGAACCCTACCATTTATGTATAGGTATGCAACTAAAATAAAAATATTTTTGTTTTTTTTTTATATTTTTTGATACATAAAAACTACGTTAGCTAAATAATGGATTATATAGAGATTTAGTCCTTAGCTTTACCTACAAAGTTGCCATTTTATAGTACTAATTCTATAGTAAAAACGGCAATTACATATGTAAATACCTAAATAAATGTTTGTTTGATTGTGTGAGTTGATTAGATGTTGATGTTAATATGACCTCTGTAGTGTAGTGGGCTAAGGTCCGGCTAAGACGCAAAAGGTTGCGGGTTTGATTCCCGCAGGATTTTTTTTTGTGATCTGCAAGTATTTATCTCGGGTTTAGGTGATTTTATGTATACTATGTATGTATTTACAAAAAAAGTATATTCGTAGTAAGTATATCAGTCATGTGGTCCCATAACACAAGCTCTGCTTACTTTGGGGCCAGATGCTGCTGTGTTAAATGTTCGGCATAAAAAAGAAACCAGCTAACCTGCTCGCAACTTGGTTTATTATGATAGATTATATTAGATATTTTTCTTAAATAAAAGTAAGTTAAGTTACTCCTTATTACATCAGCTATCTGCAAGTGAAAGTCCCGTCAAAATCGGTTTGGTCATTTTGGAGACTAGCTGAAACAAAGAAACAAACAGACAGACAAATTTGTTTTCTGTTATAAGTATTGTATCGAGAAGGATCTAGTCACTGTTTTTTTAAATTTATTTGATGTTTATTTACAAAAATAATTACAGTTATATGTATAGAATAAAAATACAATTAATATAAAATACATGTGAAACAATTGAGCTATCTAAAGACCGTTTAAAACGATCTATAGATAGCTCAACTGATCCAGATAACTGCCAGAGAAATTTCCAAATTATTTCACGGCGTCTGGTAGATACATTGCGGGACCCAACAGCTCCTATCTGGCTCAGAGTTTTAGCATTGCCATTTAACTTGGAATTTAACATGGCAATGCCGCCAGTGTCTTGGGAATGCTGCCCTCTGGCAGTGATCTGGATCAGTTGAGCTATTCATGCTATACTATTTCACGTGTATTTTATATTATTGTATATTATTCTATACATTTCTGTTATCATTTCTGTAAATAAATATATTATTATTGTATTACTTAAATCATGGTCAATTATTCCAGTCACTCACTCCACATGACTTACCCTTAACACACCTTTGGTGTAATGCAAAAACCAGTAACTGTAAATACTTGGCGAATCGCCAGAAAGTTTCTACAAACCAACCTCTCAACCGACATGTAGACACCAAATAATGATGCCCAAAACTCATCAAATCATCTGTCATCACTGATGCGTACTTGGCTAAGGGAAAATTAAAATTCCGGGAGAAGGGAAAATTCCGGCTTACCGGCATACAGCCGAGCTAATTAAAATGAAAACATAATAATAAAAATAATAATAATGCCGAACATATCACACAGCATCATCTAGCCCCAAAGTAAGCAGAGCTTGTGTTATGGGTACCACATGACTGATATTACTTATATACTTTTTTTTTAATATATCTATCTATCTAATACATTTAAACGAGCAATTCTTGTATATATGTATGTATGTATAATATATAATCTGAATCTTGGAAACGGCTCCAACGATTTTCATGAAATTTAGTATACTTAGCATAGCTTGTATTATGGTGCTCAGATGACTGATAAATACTTATATCTTTTCAACCGATTTCATAAAAAACAGGAGGCTCTTATGACAGGTCGGAGGTCGTTATGACATAAAAAAAATGAGAGCCTTGAGCCTTGAGCTTTGAAAAAATATTTTTTACATGCGGAAGGGTCAAATGGGTCAAATCTATAAGTATATATAGATTTGACCCATAGAATATACATCAAAATCGGTTCAGTAAATTGGTTTTTAAATCAAAATAGCTGGAAAAAATATGTCATTCAAGTAAATTAAATTTAAATATTTTGGTTTCCTGTGTTTTTCCAGTGGTGTTTACGAATTTCGAAAAATGATAAGGTACTAAAATCCGACCTTTTTAACCGACTTCAAAAAAGGAGGTGGTTCTCAATTCGGTTGTATTTTAGGGGCTTAAATTTCATTCAATGAAGCTGGTTTATTTGTAGTTTTTGAAATTAATTTATTAATAACATACATATGATAGGTACTATAAAACACTAAGATATAGAACAAACACCTATCTTCACAAAAATGTTTGTGCTAAAACTAGAAGGGAATCGAACTTTTAACCTATAGCTCAGAAGGAAGAGCTACTACCAACTGAACAGAGAGGCTAGTCAGGATAAAGGATAGGACAAAAAGTGGGACTGAAAACTTTCTTAAACGAAAGTTCACTTTAGAAACTTCATCTGATGTACGCACGCACGGAAATAACTGTGGTTTCTTCGTGAATAAGGGGAAAGGAACACTGACTTAACAAAATAAATAAAGTAAAATGCTACCTCTGGAGACACTTATCAGTCGAGAGCACTTGTTTGCTTTATTTTGGGCGCTTTGCGGAGTTCTTGCAATTTGTGTGATGGCGCGTTGTCCATTTTTGTGGCAGCTATTGTGACAAATTGAGAAAAAATACCATTTTAACCTGCATTTTAGGGTTTCCTCTGATGTTTTCACGAAAACAAAGAGTAGGTGTAACCTAATAGGTAGTAAGCAAAGCTTTAGGCCTAAACCTAGGTGGGGCATTCAGGTTTTCTTCTCGTGTACTATGGTTTGGGTGTCCCTTATCTTTTTGAACCCTGGAGAACTAGGTGAGCTTATGAAGAGAACATCTGGTATAGCAGAGAGCGCAGTTGATGAAGCTGGGACATGCTTGGTGTACATTTCCCAGTTGCTTGTTGAACAAGAATACTAGCCACTCGGTATCCACACATTGGTCGGGGAGACCCGTGGGACGGAGTGGTTTTCCTGGTCTTTGGCAAGTGGACTGGCGAGATGAGGTCGATTCACAATTGCCTCTGGGAAGGGGCGGCGACACTTTGCAAGGATGTGTCATCACATGCGCCTAGCTGGCTAAGGGGGGTATTGTTTCCTCCTTGCTAGCAAGAAGCCGTCCGGCCGTTAGGTAATCGCAGGCCGTTAGGCTTTTGTGAAACCGAGTGGTGGAAGGGAAAGAAGCTTTTTCAGCACATCTATTCAATGAGTATACTGTGGTTGAAGCAGGGACGGGTTTGCTGTGTAAGTAACTTGTTTGGAGTTGGCAGATAAGCCTGGCAGCTTCTGACCGGGCGGCGGCACTCTGCGAGTAGGTACCGTCAATGCACCCAGTAGGTTTACGAGATGGGATATTCTTTGCCAATGTCCCGCCGGCGCCGCATGGTATTCGCAGTTTCGGAGTTTTTCAGTGGTCGGAGTGAGGGTACCCGGCTATCCATTCGTGGGCTCGGGGATGGCGGCAGTTTACATGTATGACGTGCTCTATCGTAAGCACTAGTATGGTGTGCGGGAGTGGCTTGTCCCTCTTGGGGTAGGCCACCGTGGAGTTTTAGTAAGTGCTCTGTCGTTTTTTATACAACTTAATTCACATATTTAATTTGCACCACTCAGTGCTTTGGAAATCTGGAAGCAAATTTCTCCTCATTTTACTGAGACGAATGTGAGTGCTTAGACAAACCGTCTCAGGTTTCAAGGTACAATACCTACCGAAACCATTTTAGAGCTTTAATTTCATATCATTAAATTTTGAATAAATAATTTGAGATGCATTTTTATATTGCTACGACAAAACAGTATAAAACAGATAACAATCTATAAATAAATAGGAGATTATGCCTTGTTCTAAATACTGTATAATGTAGGTAGTTGTACTCTCTACCTGTATATGGTATCAATTAGAGAGCTCTGGCGGTCTAGTGGTAGTGGATTCCGCGTTCCGACCCTAATCTTGGGTTCGAATCAAGTCGTTCAGCGATGGATTTTCACGACCTGATTCGAACACACAGCTTTAGAATCGAAATGCGGTGTCAATACCACTAGACTTCAAGTGCTCTAAATAGGTAGTAAGTATGCTTACTGCCCTCCAAATGGTAAGTGGTTATTTTAATCTATATCAGTAATACTAATCAGTAGCCCTACAAAGGTTTGTGAATATGTGTGTTACATGTAAATAAGGGTTTTGTTTTTTTTATTATGAAAATGAAAATGAAAAAAAAAAAAAAAAAAATTTCAGCATTCATATGATAGAAGAAAGAAAGAAGAAGAAAGAAAGAAATTTAAATAGGTAGACCTTTCAGCGGTCTACACACTAGGCCAGCCTGTATCGTGAAGACCAGAGATAAATTGACAGTAGCCTCGGTCAGCAGTAAAAGTTAAAAAATGTTTGCAATTTACACAAATTATCTATGATACAATTACAATATCATAGACACAATAGACAAATATGAATGCAAAAGGCAATAATTAAATATGCATATATAATATATATATACACACACACATAGATATATAAATATATATATGAATGATCATGAATAGTTATAGGTATAGGTACATTATAGGTATAATAATAAAAGTGCATCATTTTAGTATACGTAGCAGATGTTCTGTAGCGTCGTAAGAGAGCATTAGAAGCCATTTACTAATATTCCCTTTGCCTCCAAAACAGATTTATCATTAATATCACAGTGTTTAACAACACTATTATACACATGCGATTTTATAAATTTACCAAAACGTTGAGCAAAAGATGTTTTACGTGGCGGAGTCGGCAATCTGTAATTTCTTCTTTTTATTGTGATTTGGCATCACTGCCCCAAATGGTGGCACGGTACAACAAAAGAGACTGACACAGCGCAAAGTAGACTGATCTCAAAATCTCCACATCGGCAACCTCTCTTAAATTTCGCATTATGTTAACGACCTTCCGTGTTCTTGCTGATAAGGCCTCCAGGTGATGTTTAAACAAAAGATTTTCATCGATTAAAATACCTAAATATCTCGTGACTCTTGTTCTAGTTAAGGTCTCACAATTACATGGCTCTGAAACATAACAGGAACATGCGCTGTGAATCTTTATTTTCATTTCTGTGGAAGGTGCTGAGGCAGATGTCTTGTGGAAACAGTAATACATAGTCTTCCTGGTATTTAGCGTTAGAAGATTTTGCTTGAGCCATATGTTTACTTGGGACATTCCCATTTCTGCTGCATTCGAAACATTTTGCCAGGAGGACCCATGAAATACCAATGCAGTGTCGTCTGCATAACATACGATCTCGGATTATCAATGGGAAGTTCATGAACATCATTAATATACAAGTTAAATAGGGTTGTACCCAAAATACTTCCCTGTGGTACGCCAAAGTGTATAGTTTGTGGTTCACTAAATATGTCAGAGACTCGCACACACTGACTCCGTTCCATCAAGTAACTCGTAAACCAATCAAGAGGAATTCCTCTGATACCCAAAGATTCAAGCTTTTTTAAAAGAATGGGAACGGAGGCCTTAGCTAAATCCAGGAAGATTCCCACACAGCACTGGCCCACATCAAGATGCGCAGAAACTCTAGATGTTAGCAACGACACTGCATCTTCAGTACATCGTCTCCTTCGAAAACCAAACTGTCTGTCAGAATAAGACTGCGAGACTCGAGAAAACTAGTAAGACGTAGATTGATAATCTTTTCCAGTAATTTTGAGAATGCACTCAAAAGTGAAATCGGCCTGTAGTTGTCAATGAAGTCCTTTGGACCTCCTTATGAACCGGACAGACCGATGCGACCTTCCATCGAAACGGAAAAGTACCCTCTGACAGACTCATATTTTTTAAACATGTCAATAGTTCAACAATAGCATCCTGAATGTGTTTTATCAACAGGTTGCCTAAGCCATCGATACTAGGAGCTTTGGAGTTTTCCAAGCATTAGGATTATAGCATATTATACTAGTCGCTTCCATGCATAATGAAGCATAATATTTATATGCTGAAATTATAATGCAGCGATTTCGCCGCAATCAGCGCAAAACGTAAATATGCGACGCGGTGCAATCCGATTCCGGACTTCACTTATCAGCAGTTATGAAGACGCGACGCTTGACACCGATACGTAGGTAGATGACCGACCGGCTCCGCTGACCTCGGCCCCCGGAACGTCAGCCCCGCAGCCTGCGACTTCGCCCCCGGATGCCGATGCCGGATCAGGGAGCCGCCCGCAGTACCTTTGCATGGCTTGAAGCGGTTAGAATCAAATAGAGAGACCAACTTTAAGTCCGCTCGCTCCGGGTAGCTGCCAAGTAGGAGGACGTATTTCTCGCACCCGATTTCTGGTCAGCAGGAGTTGTCTACCGACGGTATTATGGCAGCACCGCTTACGAAGAAAGTGCCCTGACTTTTTGTGTAGTTTATAAGTAAATATGTGTATGTGTATATATATATGTTAATCTATAAGGTATTTATTTTCTATGGACCCTTGTTTTTGTACACATAATTGCCTGAAATAAAAATTATATTATATTATATAATTATATATTATAATATACAAATTATATGGATATCTCTTTGTTGTTAAATTAAATTCTTGTTAGAACTGTACTCTGCTTATTGAGCTACGAAAAACAATGTTAAAATGAAGAATGCAGTAGAATACGTGTGTACGTTGAATTGAACAGAAAAACTGTTATCTACAAATCTTTACTCTCCACATAGAACGAGCAATTACCGGCTGTGCAAACACCGGATAAAACCGGTTAAATCCGAGTTCAGTAAACGAGCTTTAATTAGGCACAGTTTGTCTAATACTTACAAGCACGTTGGATGTTTTTATACGCATCTAGCTAACTGAAAACTTTAAATATAGAAATCTATGCGTTATTTTTAACACATTACTAGTTATTTTTTTACAAGATAACGTCTTATAAATCGATGAACGCCGGCTGCATGCACGAAAAAGCATGACTCATTGTCCCGTTCCGCCTGAGCCGAGTGTGCAAGCGAGAGCTCGGAACAAGCGATAGAGAGGCACGATCGGTCTAAGCGTTCAGCTTGTGACGCATCTATCTCTCTTCCACTCCATCTACAATGTATTGCTATTTATTCTACAATTTATTAAAATTTATATAACAGTTTCTTATGACGTTATCACGTAAAATTATTGACCGTAAACCGACATTACAGACAACCATTTTTTTTTATATCATTTAAACACTTTAACTAATATATTATTAATAATTCAGTCAGCTCAGTTGGTAGTAGCTCTGCTTCTATGCAGTAGGTTGAGGGTTCGATTCCCTCCCAGGATAATCATTTGTGTGATGAACGTAGAAGTTTGTTCTGTGTCTGGATGTTATAAGGTATATTTATGTATTTAAAAATATACTGTATTCTATCAGTCATCTGGTCACCATAATACAAACTATGTTTAGTTCGGAGCTAGATGGTGTTGTGTGCATTGTCCACCAATTTTATTTATATACTAATTGATTTTCACTGGATAATGGACAGAGTAAGGAATGAGTACATATGAGGAAGTGTGAAAGTGGCGCCAGTGAATGAAAAGATGAGGAGCAACAGGCTAGCATGGTATGGGCATGTAATAAGAAGGGAAGAATGGCATGTAACTAGGAGAGTGCTTGGTATGAATGTTGATGGATTTACGAGTAGAGGTAGGCCAAAGAAAAGATGGATGGATTGTGTGAAGAATGACATGAGTAAGAAAGGAGTGAGTGTTGAGATGACGGCTGATAGAGGAGAGTGGAAGTGGTCGGCACATGTTATGCGACCCCACATAATGTGGGAAAAGGGTAGGAAGATGATGGTTAATACATTACATAAAATGTATCTTCTTGGAAAGCCCATTTCCTTCCTCGTACTTCCTTGAGCTCATTTCTGAAAATCTAACCCCGCTTGCCTGAAAACTATGAATAATAAATCTGTTGCCATATTTTTATATTAATTTTCTTATATAAATCTTTAATTAACTTCACTTATATGTATGGCCTGGAATTTTGCAATTAATATGTCACCCACTTCCACTGAAGCTATCGAGCTGAAATTTGGTCGTTTGGTTAGTATCGACCGGTTGCGTTCTCGTAACAATGGGTGATAACTTAAATGCCGCCATTTTAAAAGCTTTTGATAAACCTACGTTTGACTACGATCTCGCCTGATATTAATCGACGATGTGGCCGACGGTTGGGCACGCAGGTCTAGAACACCTATTTACTCGAGACATGAAGAGACCTAGATTGTAGTTTTCAGGAAAGCCAGACGATGGCAAAGCATTCCAATCCTTGGCTGTACGCATTATACACGTGGAAGCAAAGCGCTTTGTTCGTATGGGTGGTAGACTGACAAGGTATGGATTGTACGTCTGCTTGTCCTGTTGTGAAAAGGAGATTGTGGAATTAGATCATGTAATTCCTGGGCACATTCTCTGAAATGTATCCTATAAAAGTACGAGGCAAGCAACTTTTTTATAAAAAGCAAGCAGTTTTTATATACTTTGACAATATAATAACTAATATAATAACAAGAACAGACACTACGCTAGCATATCATATTATTAGAAAGTAAGTGGTTCCTCTAAGCCCCATAATCAGTTACTTTGAAAATAAAGTATCTGTCCTTATCATTTTAATGTCGATGAATAAGGATAGCAACAATAATAATTTGGCTTAGTGTGTTATCTTCGGTAACCAAATTTTTTGAACCTCATTCATTGAGGTACACTCTGTCGTAGAGCGAAGAACATGGTATAGAAGGTATAAATCATAAGGTCTCCAATGAATATTAAATAAAACTAATTTTCTGTAAGAAAATTTGTAGATAAGTTCGAGCGAAATAAATTGAATCGTGAATTCACTAAATTGATTTTTTTATACATTTTGATAAACACGGGCATAACTCACTTTTTATTTTGTCGATGGAGGCACCGACATTGTTCGATTCATCTAGAGAATCTTCATCAGGGTGAGTTTTATCCGCGGTCCGCTCGTTGCCGCTCGAGTTCACGGTTCACACTCAAACCGTGCTCGTGCAAAGATTCTCTAGATGAATCTGTAACGGAACAGAAGGTCATTCCGTTATACTTCACAATTATTATGGTATGCTTGGGTAAAAACCTTATTAATATCACGTAGGCATACATGGGTCATTCTTATCAGAACAGAATTACCAGCAATTCTATCTCAGATCTTTAATTATTGAATAAAATAGTGCGTAATTCATTACAATGTAAATAAACAAAGCATCTGTCATAACAAACTATACCATAGACGGAATATGGCAGATGTATGTAATTGTCAAGGTCCGTGAAAGAAAGCTAGCAAAAAGTAATTAATACTAAGTTTATAGACTATGGTTTAGAAATATCTTACGACTCATAGAGTATAATAATAAATAATACTGGATTTGAATTAGTAAGATTAAATAGAATTTGATTCTATAAGATAGAATAATCTATCCTTCTATTAATATATTATTGATAGAATGATTTGGGACGGGAAAATCTCTAAGGAGGTTGAATTCGGAAGGGTAAACAATTTAATAGCTATATAAAAACAATATTAAAACTAGAATAGATAAATTAAAATCTATTTATGTTAACGATATAATATATAAATCATGAAATAACTACATAAAGATGGGAATAAATTGAATTTTAATTAATTTAGGGCTTGATTTAGTAAAGAGGTTATTTAGCTATACCACGGAGGTTGGGACGTAAATTGAAATAGAATCGAAATTTCGAATGTGTTTGAAAATGGAAAGAAAAGAAAAAAAAAAGATGAAAAAGAAGATTGCGGATTTTGGGATTCTGAATAGGAGGGCGCGTAAGGCTGGTCGAGCTGAACGTTTTCGGTAGAATTTTCTCTCATGGTTTCCTTCAATTACATGGTGCCTTGTCGTGCGTTGTTTCTGTGATAATTTTATTGTGTGAGTTACGTAATAGTTTATCCGGTCGGTAAGTCGGAAAGAAGACAAGATTCACCAAAGTAATTGTATGAGGCTCTTACACGGCATGGTCTGTGGGTCACCTAGCGGTGTTATACCCAAGTCTGGCTTTCCCACCCTGTTAGGAGGTCCCCCAGGACCTCTCGAAACGAGCCTGGAGCCAGATTTTACCTCTCCTGAGGATCGGCTTAATGGTTCCCTATGATTGGTTGCATTCTGTGTAAGGAAGGCAGAACCAGACTTAACAGAAACAATCGACATAGTCTATCTTTATTTATTTATATATTTGCACATTATATTGCCTTTAATCTACGGATGACATCCCAGGACTTCGGTCTGTCGGAAGTAGATTGTAGGGACGTACTAGGGATAGGTACAAAGTCGAGGTTTACAAATCTCTGTCCCCCAATTAGCAGCTAGGTAGCTCATCATTGCACCCTGATGAGTGACATACACATTTAAATGTACGAAGCTTGCTTCCAGTATTGCTGATTCACACACCAGATTAGGTTAGGTAGGACATCAGGTACACAACACGTTTCGACAAGTTTGCCTAGGTTGTCGAATTACTATTATCCATACCTATACAGTAGTATAAATCTACTTATGGGTTTCGTAGGATTACGTAGCTTATCTGACAACACGTTTCGACAAGGTTGCCTAGGTTGTCGAATTACTATTATCCATACCTATACAGTAGTATAAATCTACTTATGGGTTTCGTAGGATTACGTAGTTTATCTGTATACTAAATCGGTGCGCAAATCAGTGGGGAAACTATCATTGACTAAAAGTTATTAAACTTATAAACTCAATTATCCAATGAGATAGTAATACCAATATTGACTAAAGATTTAGCTGAAACATTGCACTAGATAATAAATGTCTAGTTGAAAGCAATTATAAATTCTTATGAAATGGAATAATGATTTCCTACACCTTAAATTCAAATGTTCATTATTTGTACATTGTGGTATATATTTAATGGAGACCTTATGGATGAGTCCTACTATCGATTTTATAATAATCATATTAGATAAGCGCTATCAAACTCTTGAGGCGAAAGTCCTTCTAACTTGCTTGAATCTATGGAAAGACTAAAGCTGCTATCGACGAAGAGTCAGTATGAATATTACTGTTGATATAATTTTATCTAATTCAGACTTTTACCTAGTATAGTAAATAGTATAGTAAAATATCTCTCAAGGCTCAGAATTAAGCTATCCAAATTTGATATTATTCATGAAATTAAGGTTAAACTATTCATATAATTGGTATATCTATCACACGTTATCAATCTTCTTTACTCTACGGACCTAACAAATAAAATCACAACATATTTTATTAGATAATAATCTGTATTAGGGTCGAGTAGGGTAAAATTCTTGTGTTGTAGGATTAGGGAACTTCGCCAAGTAGGATAGGAGTTAGGCAGGGCTCTTCTATGTATCCAGTTGCATTCTAAGGTGCGATACTAGAAGGTTAACCAGTGGATGGATGGTATGTGAGTTGCTTGCAGACAAAAGTAAAGTAAATGCCCATGAATGTGTTGGACCGACCTACTTCATGGACGTTTTGATAAAAGATTAAGCCCTCTGATACCCCTTTGCTGAACCATGACAGACATACTAATTACTGAAGTAAATGTTTTGTTTGTTGTCAAAATTAAATTAGAGTTCCCTTCGGACATGAAATTGTCCATTGAGGAGGAAGGCTGTCCAGGTCACATGGAAAGAAACCTACTATCGCTAGCAAAGAAGGGGTTAGTGATCTAAGCCGCAATAAAAATATATCAATGTGGGACTAGAATGACATAGGCTGCTATTAGGAAGTATTGATATAGAACAAGAATGGTTACCTTGCTTAACTATTGAAACTACCAAAACTATTATCTATATTATATTAACGAGAAAGTGACTGTGTCTGTCTGTCTGTTACGTTTCTCGGCTGAACTGATTTTGATGGATTTTGATAAAAAGATACTTTGACTTTGGGGAATGATTTAGGCTGCTGTTTGTGTGGATATCACGCGTGCGGAGCTTGATATTATACAAAGTAACAATTCATGACAAGAACTAATATAAAAAAAAATGAGAAATTTCCATGTGTCGTAAAGTGAATTTTTCATGTTGTCAAAACACATCAAGATGGGTTCTTTGGCTCCCATTTCGTCTTTAGGCGCCTCCCTGATCAGATGATTTTGACACGTACACGGCGCTCAAATAGCGATTTTTTTTATCAGAATACATTCAAATAAGGAATTATGAAATAAGTTTAGCGGGTAGTGTTTTAATTAGCTTACTTTCCGCCTATTCGTGTAAAATGACGTCAGCTTCAGAATAAGATTATGATCATTGAATATCTAGGTCATAATTTCAAAATTAAATTATAAAAAAAATATTCTTTAAAAAATACATATCATATTAGCTTGTATAACTATTACCTTCAGTATTTCAGAATGTCACTAATTAGAAAACTATAATAGTTTTTCCGTAAAGTCAGTTTACGGACGATAAATTAACGTGACAACGTCATAACAAAACAGATAGATGCGCTCTTGCTCCGATCGTAACGTTACAATGAGCGTAACGAGACAATGAGCCATCCTTTATCGTGCGTGCGGCGTTCATCGATTTATTAGACGTTGTCACCTCAAAAAAAATGGTTGTCTGTAAAGTCGGTTTACGGACGATAGTTTAACGTGACAACGTCATAACAAACTACAAAAACAGATAGATGCGGCGAACGTTACAATGAGCGTAACGGGACAATGAGTCATCCTTTTTCGTGCGTGCAGCCGGCGTTCATCGATTTATTAGACGTTGTCGCGTCTAAACTATACAAAAGTTAATTTGCTGTAAGCACACCGTCTTAAGTATATGTCGATAACAAAAATGTTATCGACATAATACCTAATATTAATGCATAATACTACATTTTTTTTAATTACGATTTTATACAAATATTTTGTTTCCAAGTGTTACACCATGTTATACCTACATTATTATACATTACACAGACAGAAATAAAAATATGCAATTGAATATTTAGACAGTACAACTTTATTATAGCCACATCGTACACGCTTTAAATAAAACTTACCTAATTGTTAATAAAAACTATTATCAATTTAGATTCTTAAAGTAAAAAACCGTGGCGTACTTAAGACGTGTGTTCTTAAGTTTCGCACCAACAGTTGACATTAGCAAAGCTTCCACAATGACCTCCTTTGTGTCCACGTCTTTTGCACTCATCGTTACAGTTTGAGGTGTAGTCAACAGCGCCCCAGACGCAGCTACCGATGTGTATATCGGCTTCAGCTCCATTTTTTGGAGACGAAACGATCACCAAAAACGACACGCAGACCAACAACAACATTGAGCGACAACTTTTCACCATTTTCTTGATTGAGAGTTTTTGCCGTTAAAAGTATTACTGATGTTTCAGTTATGAGACACAGACATCAACTGTTATCGATATCGTCGTTCTCCGTATTTATATTCTTGGACACAGTTTAATCGATTAGCGAAGAGTCCGTTTATTGAACAGAATGTTAATGAGTTAACAAATCATTAGAAAATAAGGAAAATCCCGGTTCCCAAATTACTGAGTAGTTTAAGCGATTAAACTTGATTTGATTATAGGTTATCTGGAGCAGTTTTTCCTTATTTTGAACCTATAATATACCTATGACAAGAAACATTTTAAGACCTATTGTTAATATTAGTAATAATACTAGTCTTCTTCTTATCAAATCTTCGTATTGTTATTTTGGACCAGTGTGGTGAAAGGATTAAATAAATAAATATTAAAATATGAATGGACAATGTACACAACAACATCTAGCCCCATACTAAGCTTAGCTCATATATATTTATTTATATATTTTATATATTACATATGTATATATTTTTAAATACATACTTATGATACTTTATTACACCCAAACACAGAAAAAACACCGGTTTATTCATCACACAATGCTTACCCTGGGAGAGAATTGAACTATCAACCTACAGCGCAGAAGGCAAAGCTACTACCAACTGAGATGAACAGAACAAACCAGTCAGTAAAGCACGCCTTAGAAGCTCAGAAGGTATAATTATAAAACCACAGATAAAGGGCTGAAAAAAATCATAATAATAATATCTTAATATCGTCATTTCAGCCCCAAACAGACAGTACAAGCCTGTAATTATAAAACCTATATTTAAATATCATTTAAATATCTACATCCTGTACACCTAGATAACAGATACAAAACAAACATCTAATATTCATCACACAAAATATGTTTGCCCTGGTTGGGAATAAAACCCATATCCTACATCACTGAAGGTAGAGTTACAACCAACCGAGCAGTCAAGGAAGATAATGAATTTACATTAAAATTTGCGCTATTACGCATAATACATGATGACGATTCGTAAAGTTTTAGTTGATAATGCAAATTAGTAGAACTAAGAAATCCTTCACTTACAATACAAACATTTTTGTTCAACGACAAAAAATTACGAAGTTATGATGAATTGAGTAGCGAAGTTCACAGAGTGTTTGTCGCGGTAGCTGTTACGTCACTATATATTCGCTGAACTATATAAAACTTTGAGTGAGGATTTCTACGTGGAACTGATCCCAGATGAATGCTGCTTGGAGACTGATGATGGCGACAGCTCCGATAGTCTTCAAATTATTGGGGGTTAGTCCCCCTGCTGACTAACAGAAGAGCTAGCTATAGAGCAGGAAAACTTGAAACAAGCCCAGCTCGGTGCCAGCCGTTATGCACCTGCAACCAAACCGACACAGCATGTACTGGTTCGTCTTTTCTGCGGGTCCTATCGGCAAGGTTGAGAGGTTAGTGTGGGTGCCTGGGAAGGCCTGCGCTATAAAAAGGAGGAAACCTCACCCACCTCAGCTTGCTGCAGTAGATCCATGAACAAATGTTTTCAATTCCAATTAACTGTTCTGTAACTTTAATGACGCCACCTAAATCATCTTCAACAGATGAACGAAGGCCAGTGATGATGTTACGTCATAGGGACGGTTGCCACCAGTTATCGAATCGTGAAGTAAGAGGGCCGGCTGCGCTCGGACCGTCCCAGTGACGTTACACGCACCCACGTTCATTCATTTTACCGGCAGGAACGGCATTATGTCTATTACTTAATATCTTTGTAAGTGATGGTCTGATTTCGATAATTCAATAATATATATCATTCTTATGTCATAAAGAATAACGTGGATACTATTTCTATGGAATTTGCTATAACTTTACTAATCCTCATTATCTTAAAACCGACATCGGAATAATGATTATCTGCGGCGCGGGTATTTCCCATAACTCGTTTTGCGAGATTTTTCTTGCTCCATATGACTTGCATATTAAAGAAAAATGTTCGTAGTTTTCAAGAAGGTTTTTCCGCAGTACTACAACATGAGCTGCTAGACTTCTGTAAGTGTTCTGTACTATATTTTATCTTTTTTCTTTTTGGGGTTCCGAAGTCCACAAGGAATCTTTATAGTTTCGCTATGTCCGTCTGTCTGTCTGTCTTTCCGGCCTAAATCAAACAACAACTTGCTCGCAGACGTTATCGTCTGCACGCAAGTTAAATCGTTAAATGAATAATCTTGATCAAATTTTGAACAGTAAAACGTATTAGTGACCCTTAACAAAGTTATGATATTTTTGATATCATAGTTCACAGTTATGATATTTTTGATATCAAAACTGAAAAATGTGTATAATTATTTGTATTTCATTCATTTATCATTATAGCCGATAGACGATAACTTAAATGCCGCTATTTTAAAAGCTTTTATTTAAAAAATGATAAATATAATACACTGACAATAATATAATAACAGACGTCACGCTAGCAATATTATTAGAGTACCATAATCTAGCCCTATAATCAATAAGTATTAAATTAAAGAATCGTCTGTCCTTATCATTTTAGTGTCAATGAATAAAGATAGCAACAAGAATAGTTTGGCTTAGTGTGTTATATTCGGTAATCACATTTTTTAAACCTCTTTTAAACAGTTTGTCGTAGTGCGGAGAACACGGTAGAGAAAGTATAAATCAAATGCTTCTAATAAATATAGAATGAAACCATTTTTCTGTAAAATGTAAATGTAAATATGTTGATTAATTTATATGGAGCCAAATTAATTAAATCGTGTTCTGGCCCCATAATTCACTAACCGGTACTTGATTTTATTATTTAAAAAACCGTAAAATTGTAAAGTGTAATATATACTAAATTTATTTAAAATCACAAATAATAAAAATATTTTGTTGCCAAGTGAAGCAGCATATTATACCTACATAATTTTGAAATACATATACAAGAATAAACATAATAGAAACAAGCAATTTAATATTTAGACAGTACAATTTTTATTATAGCCATATCGTACACGCTTGAAAAAAACATCCCTAATTGTTAATTAAAACTATAACCAATTTAGATTCTAAAACGAAGAAACGCAGTTAGGAGTCACTTATATATCATGACGTCTTAAGTTTCGCACCAACAGTTGACATTAGCAAAGCTTCTACAATGTCCTCCTTTGTGTCCAAGTCGTTTGCACTCATTGTTACAGTTCGAGGTGTAGTCAACAGCGCCCCAGACGCAGCTACAGATGTGTATATCGGCTCCAGGCTCCAGCTTCATTTTTTGGAGACGAAACGATAACCAAAAACGACACGCAGACTAACAAAAACATTGAGCGGCAATTTTTCACCATTGTTCTTGATTGAGAGTTGTTACCGTTAAAAGTATTACTGATGTTTCCGTTTTGTGACACAGACCTCAAATGTTTTCGATATCGTCGTTCTCCGTATTTATATTTTTGAACACAGTTTAATTGATCAACAAAGAGCCTGTTTTATGAACAGAATGTGAGTTACCTAGGCAGGAAAATCCCGGTTCTTCAATTACTGGGTAGTTTGAGCGGTTAAACTTGATTTGATTACAGGTTAACTAGAGCAGTTTTTCCTTATTTTGAACCTATGATATACCTATGACAAGGAAAGTGTAAGACCTATTGTTAATAGTAGTAATAAAAGTAGTCTTAATAATAATAGAATTACTGAGTAGTTTGAGCGATTAAACTTGATTTGATTATAGGTTATCTGGAGCAGTTTTTCCTTAATTTGAACCTATAATATATAATATAATATAATATAATAATATAATATAATATATAGGTCATTTTAAGCACATTCCATATGACAAGGAAAATTGTAAGAACCATTGTTAATAATAGTAATAATAGAGCTAGCAACGTAGAATGAAAACTTGAAACAAACCCGGCTCGGTGCTAGCCGTTATGCACCTGCAACCGAACCGACACCGCATGTACTGACTCTTCTTTCCTGCAGGTCCAGATGACTTATAGACTACATATATATTTTTAAATACTTACTTATGATACTTTGATAATATCCAGACACAGAACAAACACCGGTGTTCATCACATAATGTTTATCCTGGGAGAGAATTGAACCCTCAACCTACAGCGCAGAAGGCAAAGCTACTACCAACTGAAGTGATAAGCCAGTCATTAATGCACGTCTCTAAAGGTCACTAATTATAGTTATAATAAAAGAACCATAGATAATGAGCTGGAATAAAATAATAATAATAATATTTTAATATTGGTCGTCAATTCAGCCATAAACAGACCCTGGTTTGTTTGCCCTGGGTGGGAATAAAACCCATATCCTACATCGTTGAGGGTAGAGTTACTACCAACCGCAGTCAAGGAAGATTTTGAACTCACATTAGAATTAGCGCTATTACGCATAATACATAATGACGATCTGTAACGTTTTATGTTGAGAATGCAGATTTATACAGCTAAGTAGGTAATCTTTAACATAGTGCATTCATTTTTGTTCTACGACAAAAATTTACGAAGTTATGACGAAATGAGTAGCGAAGTGTTTGTCGCGGTAGCTGTGACGTCACAGGGATGGTAGCCGCCAGTTATCAAATCGTGAAGTAAGAGGGCCGGCTGCGCTCGGACCGTCCCAGTGACGTCACACGCACCCGCGTACATTCATTTTACCGGCAGGAACGACATTATGTCTATTACTTATTATCTTCGTAAGTAATGGTCCAATTTGGATAATTCAAAAAGATTATATCATTCTTGTGTCTTAAAGAATAATGTATATCCGTAAAGAATAGTTCTATGGAATTTGCTTTAACTTTACTGATCCTCATCAGCGAAAAAACGACATTGGAATAATGATTATCTGCGGCGCGGGTATTTCCCGTAACTCGTTTTGCGAGATCTTTCTTTCTACATACGACTTGCATATTGAGGAAAAACCTGCAGGTTTTCAAAAAGATTTTTCCGAAGTACTATAACATCCGAGCTGCTATACTTCTGTAGGTGTTCTGTACTATGTTTTATCTTCTGTTTCTCTTATGGGTTTCGAAGGCCACGAGGAACCCTGTCCGTCTGTCTGTATGAATTTCTGGCTTAATCAGAGATTTTTCTCTTATATAATTGCAGCGTATTAGCATTGTCATTCAACGTAGCGATGCCACTAGTGATTTAAGGACGCTGGTTTTTGGCAGTGATTTGCGTTAGTTGAGCGATCTATAGATCGTTTTGAATCCTTAGATAGATCAGCTCGTTCTCATGTTTTCTTAAAAATATTTTTACTTCTTCTTCTTCTTATCGTATCACTAGTTCTTTCGAACCAGCAGTGTTGCGAAAGGACTAAAGTGTGCCTCAGGTAATCCTTTCGAGCACTTAACACAGTCTTAATTTATAATTTTGGATTTTAAATATCTATATTCATTGATTCGTATGAAATTGATTGTAATGACAGATTTACATTGATTAATTGATTCGTATGACAAAGACAGTCCATTATTTAACGACACATTAGCTAATTATGTAGATAATTATAAAAGTAACGATTTTTAATTACCTAGATAATTACATAAGTCAATTATGTAATTATCTAGGTACACTGCCATATTGAATAGAAATGCAATTTAATTATTGTTATGACTTATTTAGTTTATATTTCGAGATTAAAATCTTTTCTGATAAAGGCGCCACAAACCGCATACCAAATAAACAATGCCGGACATTTCACACAGCATAAGCAAGCCCTAAAGTAAGCAGAGCTTGTGATATGGGTACCACATGACCAATTATACTGATACTCCTTACATCCTTTTTTTCGGTTTTTCGATTATTGGTTACTCTTAAAACTCGATGTCAGCCACCAGGATCCCCTAACCTGATCCCCCAGCGGATCCCAGTGAACACATCGGTTCACCAGAATCCCCTTGAAATAAAATTTATAAAGATGTTATCGCACGAGATATTCACACTGAATCGACAGACGAACTATATTATTCTGGCGTATCGGCGGCCTCTGCCGCGGCACGCTCGCTTTGCTCGCTCGCCTTGCGCGTTGTATTCTTACATTACCTAACCAACTGGTTTCAATCTGATTAATTTCTTTATAAACCAACGCAATTAGAAATATTAAACAATGACATAAGCATAGGTCATTTAGTAGAAATTGTTAAATAAAATATTTTTATAAAACAGTGTGATATCAACCTTAAACTTAATATTATTTCAAGGGGACTCTGTTGAACCTATGAGTTCTCGGGGATCCCCTGGGGGATCGGGTTTGAGGATCCTGGTAGCCGACTCTTAAAATTCTGACTAGCCTGTCAGCTCCATTGGTAGTTGCTTTACTTTGTGCACTGCTGTTTGAGGGTCCTCCCAGGAGACTCATTTGTGTGGTGTCCTAGGAGGGCCAGAACACACATTTGTGTTACAAACATGGATGTTTGTCCGTGTCTGGATGTTATAAAGTATATTATGTATATCTATATTTAAATATAAATAAGTACTAGCTGCTGCCCGCGGCTTCGCACTCATGGTACCTACATAAAAAGAAGCCTATGTCCTTCTCCAAGATCCCATCTATCTCTATACCAAAATTCATCAAAATCGGTTCAGCGGTGAAAAAGTAACAGATAGACAGACAGACTGAGTTACTTTCACATTTATAATATTAGTAGGGATCAACAGCCTAAAATTGTATGCTTCTAGTTCTGAAAATGACAATACATTCATACAACCTTTCATCCCTATTCAACCCTTTACAACACTTTTTTCTAATTAAAAAGTAGCCTGTGTCCTTTCTCAGGCTTTAGACTATCTGTGTACCAAATTTCAGACAGACAGAGCTACTTTCGCATTTATAATATTAGTAAGTATTCTATTAGCCATATAATACAAGCTATGCTTAGTTTAGGGCTAGATGGTGTGTGCATTGTCAATAAATAAAAATAAATTAAAAATCTACACTGGTAGGTGGACATGTAACTATGATACAGGTAACTCAACTCAATAAATCTAAGAATACTTTTCGACCACAAAATTATTTTTTGTCGCAAAAATAGTTCATATAAATTTTATCGAAATCGGTCGAGCGGTTTTAAAAAATTCGAAAAAAATCCAAAAATTGTATTAATCGATGATATTTTCGTTAACTCCGAAACCTCGCTGTCTCATTGGAGCAGTGCGTTTAGTTGTCCTACCCATATTATAATATAAACAAAATACAACTACTTTCCAGTATTTTTTTTATATTCCAAGTGGTGTTATACAGTTTAATATACATTTAATTATTATCAAAACATTTTTTAACCATTATTTTTGAATATGGTTATGCTGCAAATGGTTATGCACTAACTGCTGCCTGCCATTTTTTCCGCAAGTTCGTATACCAAGTTTCAACTAAACGGGGTTACTCAATGAAATAGAAATTAAAAAGAAAACTGACTTCATTAAATGAAACCAGAGCCCATAATAATACAACAAAATTGAGAATCTCCTCCTTTTTTTGAAGAATGTTAAAAATATGTTTACTCTACGCTTTTATGTACTCTATCATTTTTTGAACTTTTGAAAAACCAAGTCCCTTTAGCAGTGGACAAAGCAAATGTAAAATCAGTCACAATTCGTAAAAAACCCTCATTACGAAATACTTTTATACACGTAGTAGTTATATTAGCGTAAACACATGTGTGTTTGACAGCGGCTATCATGGGTTTCATGAGTATTGCGTATTGCTAGAGTTGTGAACTCGTTTTATGTACAACCACGGGGAGATTCAGCAATCATTGCGTGCTCAAGTAACAAATAAATAAATAAATATTGTTGGACAATACACACAAAACTTTTATTTAGTCCTAAAGTATAGTAACTCCTGTCTGTTTCTTACGTTTTCACGCCTAAACCACTAAACCGATATTGATGAATTTTGGTAAAGAGATATATGGAACTTTGGAGAAGGACATAGGCTACTTTTTATGTAGGTACCACGCGTGCGAAGCTGTGGGCAACAGCTAATACTTTATAAGACCCAGACACAGAACCAACACCTATGTTCATTACAAATGTTTGTCTTGCGAGGAAATCTAACACCGAACCCACAGTGTAAAAGGCAGAGATACCAACAACTGAATTGACAGACCTGTCCACATAATAACAAGACAAACATTCACATCTATAAATATATTTCTTTTAACCAAGAGTTTAAGATGATGAAGATGTTTTAATTTAATATTATAAAAAATTATAATTATATAAATTTAATTTAATTATAAAATAAGGATACTCCAGACCGGCCAAACCGCATTTTTAGAACCTTATGCTAAACGGGGCAATATTATTGAGGGTTAGTCCCCCTGCTGACTAACAGAAGAGCTAACAATAGAGAAGGAAAACTTGAAACAAGCCCGGCTCGGTGCCAGCCGTTATGCACCTGCAACCGAACCGATACCGCATGTACTGATTCGTCTTTCCTGCGGCTCCTGTCGGCAAGGTCGAGAGGTTAGTGTGGGTACCTGGGAAGGCCTGCGCTATCAAACAGAATCCCAGGCAAAGTGACCTCAGTGGAGAGGAAACTTCACCCAGCTCAGCTTGCTGGAGTGGATCCATGAACGAAAGTTTTCAAATACAATTAACTGCTCTGTATCTTTACTGACGCCACCTAAATCATCTTAAACAGATGAACTAGGGTCAATGATGATGATGGTGCTAAACGAGCCAGTTATCCTCTGACGTCTGTGACGTATTCCCACTTTTTAAATGAGACTGTCAGCTGTCTATTCTGCGTTGTTTTTAACGTTTGACGTCCGGCGCAAATGTCACGGGTCATTGCGGAAGTTAAAGTTGGCAACTCCGGCACTTTGTAAATTTAGCAAGTTCATTGAAATGTTTAATTAGTTTATTGGGTATCGGAAGTTGTTTTGGACCTTAGATTTAGAAAAGCGTGGGTTTTTATTCACTTATTTTGAATTTAGTTTACGAATTTGATAGAACCCTCAATACTTGTTCTCTTAATTTTATATTTAGCGTATTCGTATCTTATAAGTTCATTCCCATATTCCATAGTTATAACAAAACAAAACCCGAATAATCCATAATTAATTTTGGAATGTTTTAGAAATCAAGATAACCTTCGTCTAATGGGATTAAAGTGTCAAAACTTACGCTGACGTTCATTGACACTTAAGATTAATTTCATAGCCCTGGCATGCACTAGCAATTAAAATTACACCATTCTAAAGTATGTTTTTTCAACCCGGTATTTTCCGCTGCATCCGCTTACACGGTTTTGACCACTGGATCATTCTAAGGCTACAAAATACGACTCTACGGAAACACTTATATAAATAACAAATCTTGCTGCGACGCAACGAATTGTACAAGCAATTAGGGCCAATCATTGTAAATACCTACCTCAGACCGAGGTAAATTTATAGATGCCTCACCGCTATCAACCATTGTAAAGCCTTAAAATCGTGTTACTTTATGTAAATACACGATAGCACGCACGCACACTCATACACCCAAACCGTACGCCTTGCTCTTAGACACGTCACAACGCCGTAATAAACAAAGTAAACATCGTAGCAAATAAATAAAAACTGCTTAAGCAATAAGAATCCTGATTGTGAACATTACAAACACCACCACAATATTTTACTCACATACAAATTTACCTACACAAATATAGGGAACTATTCAACAAATGGCAATCCTTCAAAATGCGCACATACATAAAATGGTGGCTTCACTTTGGTTGATAGCGGCCTGGCGTCTATGTATTTACCTTGGTCTGAGATACCTACATAGTGCCTCTGTTTTTTTAATCTCGTCTGGCGCGGCACTTCTCTACGAATTTGCCCAACAGGTTGGGTACAGCAATGTACTTGTAACATCGAAACTAAAGTGCGGTGTACGCCTGGTTTGCTAGGGCTTAGATGTATGTCTAAATATGATGGTTTGGTGTTCATTTTGTGATACGACACGAAATCGTGGCAAAAAAAGGTTCCCAATCAATTTTGTTCTTAATTAAATTTATCGACAGCCAAAATGATCTAAAACTGTCCATCTCCTGACGCCTTTATTGAAACCCACAGAATTACATTACAGCCAAGTTATCGCTTAAGCCTCTGATTTCTTGAAAAGTTATGAACGTGACGTCCTTAATATAACGCATTTTTTTGGTAAAGTGTAAAGTGTTCAGCAATGTCCACTATACGTACTTGTATGTAATTCATTTTTTATTAATATTTTTAGTCAGAGGTGCTATGTGCTATGGTCGCGCTTGTGTCAGAGAATGAGACTTGTATGAGAGTTGGCCGTCAGATGGTACCAACCCATTTTCCGAGAAGTTGGTAGGTACTGTCAGTCAACAGTGTGTGCGTGAGAAAGTGATTGAGAAATAGAGAAGGATAAATCATCATCTGTGTATATTTAAATAAATATCCATTTTAATTTAATTTAAATGTAAATTTACGTGCTTAACCTGCAGTGTTTTGTATTGTGTATAAAGTGTGCTGTTATATAAACTGTGTTATGCTGTTATGTGCTGTTATGTAGAGATTGCTAGGTTTTTTATTATAGGGAAGTATTAAATACGAGTATAATGCCTTTGCATGTGTCCGTTATTATCACATATATTATTATGTTTGTGTGTCTCGGACCACCGACCGTCTTGTAACTTTTATGAGTCTCTGTTATGAAACGCTTGTCAGATGACGGTCGTAGTTACTTAGAAAACCTAAAGCCTAAGCCCGCAATCAATCACTCTGAATATTTTTTAAATTTTTTATTCTTTCACTTCATCGACACCCTGTAACATTGAATTATAATAAATGATCTACAAAATGATGTATGTGCAAATTATGTAACATCAATTTTGCGATGTTATGGAAAAGCTATATTGATTCATCTTGACACTTTGTTAATCTTGTTTTAGTAAATAATAATTATAATAATAATTCACATATTCAATCAGACACTATCGGATCAGATCAGATCTGGCGCCTATCTGGCTCAGCGTATTAGCATTGCCATTCAACGTGGAAATGCCGCCAGTGTCTTGGGAACGCTGCCCTCTGGCAGTAATCTGGAACAGTTCAGCTATCTTTAGATGGTTTTAAACTGTCCTTAGATAGCAACTGTTTCACATATATTTTATATTACTGTATATTATTCTGTACATATCTGTAATTTTTTCTGCAAATACGAGATTTTGTACACATCAAAAAATACTGACACATAAATTTCAGTACGTATGGTCTTGTTTCTAGATAAGAAATAAAGTATTTCAAATTACTTGGACAAGTAAATTTGAGTCCAACATTCTCAAATGTTACCCCTAGATTAGAACTGCCAGAAGTGCCAGAAAGATTACAGATTCATCTTGGGAACGCTGCCCTCTGGCAGTGATCTGGATCAGTTGAGCTATCTATTGATCGTTTTAAACGGTTAGTTAGATAGCTCAACTGTTTCACGTGTATTTTATATTATTGTATATTATCTTGTAAATTTCTGTAATTATTTCTGTAAATCTTAAATTTGTGGTCGTAATGGCCTACCAGTACTGGACGTCGCTGTACCATTTACCATTATTTGTCACAGCTCATCATAGGACACAAGGTCAAAATCTTTGGAAAGGTCAAGGAAGTCAGCATGCATGATCCGATAGATCCATGATAGATATTATCTAAATCAGAATTGAGTATCATGTCGAAGTCGGGAGCACACTGTCCAGCACCTTAGCCTCCACTATAACAAGTAATATGGGCCAATAGTTGCTTATATCTGCTAAATGGCCAGCTTTACTTGTTACAATATGCACAACAATAGTTCTCCTTAGATTTTGAAGCAGGTGCCAGGTGACTAAGACGAAGATTAAAAAAAGAAACACGTTCAAGTACCCTGTGAACTCTTAACCCCTCTCCATATCTACGTAGGTACTTACTACTTACTTCTTTTACTGTCATGGGTTTTTTGTTATCAGTCCAACTCCCCTCTATCGGCCTCTACTTCCCTATTAAGGGTACCATTTTCTTATTGATTTCGAATATTTGCTTAGCTGAGACATGGATCAATACACCGGACTAGTTTGGCCATTATCAATCATAGAAAAAGATTGGGCCAACACTTACCTCCCAAAATAAGTTTGCTACTATTTTAGATACAGATTATGCTATATACCGAGTGAAACCATGTGGATTTAAGAAGCCAAGATTTAAGAAGTAAGCAGGAACATTGCATAGAATAGATGCAGGAAGATTATTTACAGACAAAATCAGAGACGGAATTGGGCCTTAAAGGGACCATTCCCTGGAGACTATAAATCAGAAAGAATCTTCCAGTATGAGTTCTTACACATGACTGAAAAATGTCAGTCAATGACATAATAACATATTTTATTCCAATAATGAAACCAGCACTCCTTTATTATCGAACAAATTCTAGGAGCCATTTTCCAGAGCAAAACTCAAACTCAGATGAAGAACTAATTAATTGCTTATTATTTTAAAAGGCCTAGGAAAGGCACAAATATTGGCTTTACTAGATGACACGACAGAGATTTGTGCATGGTAATAACTTTGGCTTTTTCAATTGAGAAATCTTGCGCAGGCCCTTAGCATGATTTTCGCAGCTTAAGATCTTTAATTAATCAATCAAAACATGATTTATCCTTAACAATTTTGTTACGGATGCCGAATCGAAGTGGAGCAGATTCATTCCAAGCCTAATTTTTATCAGCTAAATAATCTGTTATATTATATGCTTTATGAGACAGTTTCTGTTTTATTACGGTTTTGAATTCGCCAATCGACAAATCTAACTTTTCCGGCTCGCTATTACGTAACTCGCGATAACTAGCAATTGGCGTAAAATACGCATTCTCAGTTGTCAAACAAATATTCTGTACATATCTCTGATATATTATGCGTATTTTTGATTAAACGTGGAAGAAGTAAAGTTTTTATGATGTCTTGCTACTCATTAGCACATATTACTGTAGCTACTATTACTTTTAAGTAATAATACTGCTTAGCTACTTAAGCCATTGTAACAAGCAAATATTTTATGTATGTACGTCATGACCGTGACACGTCACCTCGTGTGAAAGCACTCCAAGTTCCAATATATCAAAGGAAGGTAAAACAATCCTCCGGCACATTGCAGACGAAAGGGCCGTAACTCAGGCTTATCGGCTTTTGGCGATCTAGTATGGCCCTTACTTTTCAATATTTTTGAGATAACACTTTTTGTCCGGTTCGTGAAAAGATGTAGATTGTGAAACTTGAACGTTGGTTTTCGGACTAGTTTTTCTACGACTAGCTTTTATACGAGTTAGTCAAGTCGTTTGTCTAAACTTTAACATAACGTAGAAGTTTTATTTCCTTATAATTCTGTACATTTCTGCAGTAATAAACTGAACGTTTACAATGTTTTTAAATAAATAAATATTGCCAGACATTTCACACAGCATCCAGCCCCAAAGTAAGCAGAGCAATACAAGCTTATTGTAAATAACATGTCAATTTATTTGTAAATAAACGGAGATGAGTATGTGTGAGTCTGTCAATATTACTGTATATAAATGATGTAAGTTATATCTAAATAAAATAAGCTACAAGTATATATGTATTTATATATATATCTAAGAAACGTTAACTTATCATAAACCAGGGAAATTACAAACATCCAGAAAATTTAAAGCTCATGAATTAATTTACAATATTAATAAGATAATATATTTATTGGACTCAGCTAATAAGGTTTACAATGATAAAAACAGTATAATTAAAACAAGGAAATCCTGTGCTATAAATGACAGTTGCGACAATATTAACCTATGTTACTTGTCGATTACAAGTTCACAACGTGTGATTTGAATTAGAATCCATGAACAAAAATTAAACAAGTTAAAAACAGAAACAAAATATTGAAGAAACTATTTATAAATATGTTTCTAAATATTAAAAAAAAATATTATGTACGAGAGTAGCTATAATTTGATAATTAAAATAATTGGTAGACACATTTCTAGCCATGAATAAATACATACTTATTACACCTTATAACACGCAAACAGAACGAGCAATTCACACGGCATCCTCTGGCCCCAAAGGAAGCAGAGCTTGTGTTATGGATACTACAAGACTGATACATTAGTTGTATTCAATTCAATTCAATTCAATTTTTATTTAATTCAGCCTTCATAAGTATATGTACAAATATGAGCCATATTTATCATAATAATAATTTAAAACATACAGAACATAAATATAAAACAAAGAAATTAAAAAAATATAGACTGCATGCACCACATCAATACATCTCCGGTGCGAATCGTGCACCTCTGTGCAGTGCTTCATGAAGATGCAGTCAGTATCCAGCCTTCCTGCTATAAGTTGCAGGTATCTGTTGCTGCTGTATATACTTTTATTTTTGTAAATACATACATTATTAAACATAGAAACACCCAGACCCGAGACAAATACTTGCAGATTATACAATCATTTGCCCCGCGGCGTGAATCGATCCCACAACCTTCTGCGGCATTAATTAATGGCGGAGCGAGGATAGAAACCTAGAAAACTTTACTACATTTATATATTCCTAAGTACAAAGTTAATTCACTGAAACGTTACCAATTTATCCAAAATCCCCTTACCCCAAATAACTCTCCATATTAAACGACCCTATATTTCCATCTGCGTAATAAAATTAGCATACAAAATGCAGTGTGCAAGCCAAAGGCTTTCGATGTCACGTTCACTAAGGCATTGTCCACATAACACTGTGTTTATAAATGTATAGAACACAGAAAAATCTTGGTTCAGAGAGGTAAACTTTTTTCACTTAAGTATTTCTCTGAAGTTCGTAGTGCATCGGGGCCACCTTGGTGGGCACATTCAAAGTCAAAGTCAAAAGATACTTTATTCAATCACAAGGATCACTTTGAAACGTCTTGCATACTAGGTGAATTTAGGTGCCGATTCCTCCTAACCCAAGTACGAGAAGATCTGGCAAGAAACTCGTCTTGGTCCTAGCGCTTTTTTACATGATCCATCCTATAACTACTTTAACTACGAAATACTAACACAAGAGAGTTCATACATTTCAAGTGTGTCGGTTAACTGTCTGACGGCAGAGCGACATGAGGTCATGCATTCATATCAATAATTATAGTCCTTTATAATTATAATAAGCTTTTATCAAAGAACTACCTTGTATGCTTTAAATTTCTTAATAGATAGTTTAGTGGCATTTACAGGAAGCTTATTATTGAAGCGCACCATGTTCCCCATAAATGACTTATTAACTTTTTCTAGTCGAAACCTAGGGATGTAAATTTTGTGTCTATTCCTGGTATTGATTCTATGAAGATCATTGTTTTGCTGAAATTCGTAGAGAAGTGCCGCGCCAGACGAGATATAGTTACGCTTTGGAAAAAGAACCATGTAGGTATACAAATATACTTATTTCAACTTGTTTAGGATTTGTTTGTAAATTATTGTGTTTTGTTGACGTATTTCGTAACTTATACCTAATTAGGAACATCCAGAAAAATGAACTGATCTCGATGTACCAACTTATCAACTTTTCAATTATACCTATTTTGCAACGCCCTCACAGGGGGGTACAATGTAACTATACCTACACCATGTCTTGTTAGACTTAAGCTGAATGTACATTGAGGCATAAATAAATGAAATCAAATGAAAAATGAAATAAAATAAATGTGACATGAACGCGAAAGTTTGTATGTATGTTTTTACTTTTTCACGCAAAACTTACCGAATGGATTTTAACAAAACTACACAATAATATAGCTTATACATCAGAATATCACATAACACATAGGCTATTATTTAAAAAGATATTGCGTAAATTGACCAAAATATAAGGCTAAGTGTCAAGTTAAGTAGTAAAAAATTCTGCCATCGGCAACCTATTTTGGCGTGCGCTGCAAAAACCGTGAGAATTACACGAAGTACTAATCTTGCGCAGTCGAAGTCGCGGGCTAGTGTTTTATGAATGTTAAATGCATTAAGTGTTTGTGCGAGCTAAATTGCACTATTTTGAGTCATAGTAGGAGTCGCTTTGTCGTGCTGAAAAGTTTTTGTCGAGTCCGTCTTTTGTACTTGTACTAATAATTATTATCTCTACGTTGACACTAATAGAATCAATAGATACAATCTTGGTTTAGAAGAGTACACATTACTTGCATATCCCAAGGCTCGTCAAGTCGTAATTCACCAACCTGGGTTTAAACCGAGTCTCAAGCTTTGATTGTTATTAAACTTTAATTAGTCATAACTATCAAAAGTGACAGCAATCGGGCAATCTAGCGAATATATTTTTTATCAAAATAGTTGTATGTATAACATCCTTGAAATTTTTTTACCGACTTCAAAAAAAGAGGAGGTTCTCAATTCGATTGTATTTTTTTGGTTGTTACCATTTATAAACCGATTTGAAAAAATCTGATTTCATATGAATTGACTTCCCGATAAGTCCCATATAAATTTCATAAAAATCGGTTCCGTAGGTTTTAAATAAAAAATTTAGTTTTTAAAAACGTAATCGAATTAATCGAATAAAGATTTTACTTCTAACGATTTCATAAAAGCTTTTGTTTTTTTATAAAATCATCACGAAGTCGTAGGCGATCGTCATTACTCTGTTCAAATGTCGTCGCGAAATGAGTGCCTGGAATTTTCTTAGATTCCACATCGTACATATCACAAAAATCATACTAATTTATATGTTTAAACTTATGTAAAGAAGTTATAACTTATTGGATTACCCAATAAAACATAACACGATAAAAACTGATGAATTTAGAAAAGCTATGTTATTTCGTAAATGTCAAACAAAGAATCGATGAGATGGTTAAATTAGTGACTTCAAAGTAATTCTTGTGATTGTATTAAATAAAGTATCTTTTGACTTGACTTTGACTTTGAACATCGCTCGAATAGAAGCCCTATTCGAGCGATGTTCAAAGTCATTTAAAGATAAATCATACTTCCAAACATTCAATCGACAATCAATAAGCTCAATATGAATGTTATCTGACTGATAATGCTAACTGTAGGTTACGAACAACTTAGTGTGGCCCTATTCTTAAAATAAATAAATATTAAATAAATAAATATTGCCGAACTTTTAACACAGCGTCATCTAGCCCCATAGTAAGCAGAGCTTGTGTTATGGGTACCACATGACTGCTTTACAACTTATATACTTTTTTGTAAATACATACATAGGTACATAGAAAAATACCCGAGACAAATATTGACAGATCATAATACAGACTTTTGTTTCGGGAATGGGAATCGATCCTCCTAACTTCTGCGTCTCAGACAGGCCTTCGCCTACTGTGCCACAGATGTCGTCTACTTTGTGTCAAATAAAACGTGTCTTTCATTCTTTCTTATTATCAACGCTAGGTACGTTTTATGAGTCTGTAGCTACCCAAACGTCAAAGGGCAGACTCTTTTTTTAATTAGTGACTGCTTATAAAATTCTCGGGAGTATAAGGACCATGGTGACTCGTCGGAGACCCTCGTAATTAATATTTAATTTAGAAGGAATTACATTTAGAGGGAACGTTGCGTCTTCAAACTAATTACGGTTTTTTGTTAAACTATCTGGACGCACGCTGACACAAATAGCGCAGAAATTACGAAAATCTTGACACATTCAATGACTTTCGGTTTATATTAGCAATAGGCATTATTTTAGATCATTCGTGATTTTTGAACCAGTTTTGACAAGATGAATTGCTATTACAAACGTGCGGTTTCAATTTATATGACAACATAATATATGTTACAATCAACATAAAAGTCGTGTACCAATGCTTTTTTTAACCGACTTCAAAAAAGGAGGAGGTTCTCAATTCGATATTATTATATTTATATTTAACTCCGTCATTTATGAACCGATTTGAAAACATCTGATTTCATGTAAAACGATATACATAATCTACTCCCCGATTGGTCCCTTATAAATGTCATAAACATCGGATCAGTAGTAAGGTTTTCAAATCAACAACATCAAAACAGTTATTCTAACTGAAAAAAATATGTCATCCACTTGGATGAAACGAAAATTTGATATTTTGTTTTCCTGTAACTTTCCAATGGTGTTTTCGACTTTCGAAAAATGATAAGTTACTAAAGTGCGTAAAAAAAGGTTCGGAGGTTCGGTTGTATTTTAATGGGCTCAAATTTCAAAGAAGTCGGTTATCTTTTTGCTTTTTAAAATATGATTATCTGTTTAAGCAAATTACGTGCGCTTTACCCTCAAAAAGTGCAGGAAAACATTGTGAAGAAAGAAAGAAAGAAAATTTAAGAACTTAAGAAATAATTATTGTTCTATAAATTTTTAATTATTTAAATAATTATATTATGTACGTACTATATAAATAATATAATTAATATAAAAAAAAATTAACCGGCATGTTGTTGAACCTATAAAGTTCGGTGTTATGTGCCAAGTGCACGAAAAGAGCCTCTGAGGCGCACTTTAATCCTTTCACCACACAGGTTCGAAACTTGTAACCCGGTAAGAAGAACAAAAACCTTCTGTAATACCAAATTTTATCAAAAGTTATTGAAAGCTGTTAGTGTAAATGTTTTGATGGTATCAGAATTTAATAACCGCTCTGCAGTTACCTACCTATTATCGTATTTACAAAGGTTATCGTATTCTTTTTAATCTACGTTCCGGCTACGATTGCGTTTCGATAATTACGCAAACACCTTTTATGTTATCTCTATGCCCAAAATAATAAAATAATTGAAGCGATCGTTGGTGAATTCATTTATCTGTTGTAAGCTGAGCCGTTGTTTGCAGAATACTCAAACATGTCAAAGGTATCGTTTAGCTGCAGTTCGATTTGAATCGAGTGACTAGATACACGGAGAATGGTTTTTCAGTGCTCTTTCCACGCGTGTATATTTATTGAAGTGATAACTTCTTATGGGAGGGTAAACCGCTTCGTTACGTAACGCGTTTACGGCGCCAGTCTGTCTGGCTTCCCTTTCACTCACGCATACGGCAGCGGTATGCAGGCTCCTCCTCTCTCACTCTAACCACAGCTTTAGTTAGATTAGTTTAAGTTATCACTTCTCTTGGGCGTCCCGAGGCGCACACGTTTTTAGGGTTCCGTAGCCAAATGGCAAAAAACGGAACCCATATGGATTCGTCATGTCTGTCTGTCTGTCTGTCCGTCCGTATGTCATAGCTACTTTTTTCCGAAACTATAAGACCTATACTGTTGAAACTTGGTAAGTAGATGTATTCTGTGAACCGCATTAAGGTTTTTACATGAAAATATAACAAAAACAATAAATTTGGAGGGTTCCCCATACATAGAACTGAAACTCAAAACAATTTTTTTCATCAAACCCATACGTGTAAACACATCATTTTTGAAGACCCATCTATGGATAGGTCTTCAAAAATGATATTGAGGTTTTTAATATAATTTTTTTCTAAACTGAATAGTTTGCGCGAGAGACACTTCCAAAGTGGTAAAATGTGTGTGTGTCAGGGGGGGCCCTGTAACTTTTAAAATAAGAGAATGATAAAACTAAAAAAAAAAAAAAAAAAAATATGATGTACATTACCATGCATACTTCGACCGAAAATTGATTTGAATGAGATGTAGTTAGTAGTTTTTTTTTAATACGTCATAAACCGTAATTATCAATAACTTTATTAAAAATATACTCTATTAATAAATTATCGATCAAAGTTACAACGAACTACAAGAACTTTTATATTATGTTACTTGCTGCTACGGAACCCTTCATGGGCGTGTCCGCACTTGGCCCCTTTTATTTATTTATTTAGAGATGATAAACAGCTACAATATACTATTATGTTAGATAAATTGCAATATCTACATATTCGGTATACGACATTGAATTTTTTGTGTTAGTACCCCGATAGAGGCTTTTGTTAAAAAGAAGTTCGAATACTAATTTTAAGCAATTATGTATCGTGAATCTTTGTACAACAATAGAATTAGGTTAGTAAACATAATAAGAAAAAAAAAGTATATAAGAAAATATTATTGAACATTACAGTACGTAGAATATTAAGTAGAATATTATATATTATTATATTTTAGTAGGTAAGTAGAATATTGAAAATAAGATTTTTAAACATCCATTTAGAACATGCAAAAATATAGATGTCGGTGAAAGTAGAAATATAAGACTCAAAATGGTTGTGTTGGTGATGTATCCGTCATAGTCAGCGGCTTTTTCTATATATATAGTAACTAGCTGCTGCCCGCGGCTTCACACGCATGGTACCTACATATAAAGTAGCCTATGTCCTTCTCCAAGGTACCATCTATCTCTATACCAAAATTCATCAAAATCGGTTTAGACGTGAAAACGTAACAGACAGCCAGACAAAGTTACTTTCACATTTATAATATTAGTAGGCATCAACAGCCTAACATTTTATGCTTCTAGTTCTGAAAATGACAATACTTTCATCCCCCCTTTTCAACCCTTTACAATACGATTTTCCAATCAAAAAGTATGTTATATGCTTATGTCCTTTCTCAGGCTTCAAACTATCTGTGTACCAAATTTCATTTAAATCGGTTCAGTAGTTTTGGCGTGAAAGCGAGACAAACAGACAGACAGACAGAGTTACTTTCGTATTTATAATATTATATAGTAAGGATTATGAATCTTCTCAGCTCAATTGGTATTAACTCTCCCTTCTGCCCTGTAGTTTGTGGCTTCATTTCCCACCCAGGACCAAAATTTGTGAGGTGAACATATTAGTTTGATCTGTGTTTGGGTGTTATAAAGTATCATAAGTATACATTTAAAGTATGCTATCAGTCATTCGATTCCCAGGCTAGTACAAGCTATGTTTAATTTTAAACTAGATGGTGCTATGTATAATTAACACCATACCTATAGTATGCATATATTTAAATGTGAATTGTATGTGCCATAATCTATGCCTTCTGCACAAATGGTTTGTGGGTTTATTTCCAACCTAGGATCAAAATTTATGTGATGATTATAGGTGTTTGTTCTGTGTCTGGGTGTTATAAGGTATATATGGAGGTATTTCAAAATATCCTCCTGACTATCCCCCGGTATCGCCTACGGTACTTTAACAAAATATTTTTTTAGAGCCATTTTGCGACGTTTATTAGTACATTTTTCACTACTAGTTAGCTAGTTGAGTGTGTCTACCGTTCTGCTGCGTCCTTTTGCCGCACGACTTCTAATCATGTTTTTGTGCAATCTTCGGCATGTTGACTTCGCGTTCAGGTAATTATTGTTTTTTATGAGTTATTAAGTAGTTTTTTGATTGTTTTGGTTCGAATACAATGTAAACTTTAGTTTTTAGTAAAAAAATCATAAAAATTAAATTAATTTGTAAGACATTTTGGCCACACTTTCTTAATACCTTGGGCACCCATGACCAGTAATTTGCATTTTTTGAAGAGTTAAGAGATCGTGGAATTGGAGAGTTATAACTGAATTCTGAAGAGCCTGAATACGAATAAGAAAGTAAAGACAATTTGGAAAACCTAGAATTACAGCCAGAAGGTGTTGTCGAAGAGTTGGTTCATCGTGAAGCGGATGAAGAGGATTGGGATTCGCCTGATGATGAACCTCTTACAACCGTTTCTCGTTCTACCAGTCACAGGTCTACAAATCTCCCACTGAGATGGGATCGTTCAGAAGATTTGAATAATTCTGCCATGGATGAACATACAAAGCTCGAAGTCGCTTTACAGTAAGGGACTGAAAAGCGACTGCGAGCTTTGAGATTCCCTGCAGTACTTTCACAGGTACATCAATCCCAGTTTTTGAAGTGATATCTGATTGCTCCAATATTGATTAATGATTAAAATTTTCACAAACATAGGGTCCTCTAACCATGAGCATTCTAGTCCTTCCTCGGTTCAGGATGTTCTAGGCTGCAGAAACTAGAGGAAACTGAATTGCTCAAAATATTACCCGCAATAGATATTACAAGCTAAGATCGAATATAAAAGTTGTCAAAGATCACACAGTTAATGATGCTGAGAAGGAAACAGATAGATTCTGGAAGATCCGGCCTTTTGTGTCTGGAATAGAACGACGGTGTAGAGAAAATAAAAGGGAGAGATGTGCGGCGATTGACGAACAAATAATGATTTTAACCGGTAAATGTAAATTGAAACAAGTAGTGAAAGGAAAACCAAACCCTGAAGGTATCAACATTTTTTTGATGGCTAATCCGAACGGTCTTCCTCTAGATTTATACCTCTAGCAAGGTATAAAAGTTCTTCGATTGAATCAGCCGTGTACCCGAAGCCATGTATTGCCGATGGTTCTACAATGTTCTAGCCCTAGCACTGATCGTCTTTCACGTAACAGCCCTCGCCAAAGTCCAAGAACTACACTGCCTGAAATACAAGACGTTCCTCCTTCGACATCCTCCACTAGAAAGCACAGGCTTGTGACCCCCATTCATACACTGCCAAAAGGCTAAAAGGAGCTCAGCACTTGCCAATTTGTGCTAAGACCGACCAAAACAATCAGTACAAATACCGGTTGAGTGGATGCAAGGGCTCACATTCATAAAATGTTCGGAGTGTGGAATATTTTTGTGTTTGAGAACGTGAATCGAAATTTTTTTTACGATTTTCATAACAATAAAAATTCAAATATTACATGATTTGGTTTCATTAAGACCCGAAGTATCACCCTCTATTTTAGGTAGGTTTTTTTTTTAGGTTGTTTTGGTTTAAATGCATTCATTCAAGTACAAATTCAATTACCCAAACCAAAAATTTTACCGATCTGACAAAATTTACACCCTGGGTCTCAGGAGGATATATTGTATTATATCTGCACCATAATATAAGATATGCTTAGTTTGGGACTAGATGATGCGGTGTGAATGGTCCACCGTACTTATATTTATATATAAATGCGATAGTGTGTGTGCATGGTTGTATGTTTGCATTTGACTGGCCTGACAGCTCCGTTGGTAGTATCTCGGCCTTTTGCCGAGTTTGTGGGTTCCCACCCAGAACAAAAAATTGTGTGTTGAAAGTAGAGATATGTGTGTCTGTCTTTGTGTTATAAAGTATCGTGTATGTATATGGTATATATATGTATTATATCAGTCATCTGGTTATCATAATACATTCATAGTTTGACGCTAGATGGTGGTATGTGAAATATCCACCTTATTTGTTTATTGTTCGTTTGTTTCTATGATTGCTCGTGTCTCAGTCACACTACAACGCTTTGGCAGATTTGTGGCCTAAAATAAAGGCCTACATGTAGGTACCACGAGTGTGAGGCCAAACAAAACTGTTTGGTACATTCGTACATAATAGACAAAGTAACTAGCTACTGAGGTACTGCTACGTAAAATTGTGCGACGCAGCGTCAACATTCAACTTAACAAACCTCAAATACATAAAACCAGGGCAATAAACCCGTCGTAACACATAAAAAACTCGCCTTTTCATATCCCCACAGCAGGTGTTTGAAGTTAAACAAATCAGCCATTCAAAGGGTACTTTTCACATAAAATTCGGAATTAAATGCGAATTTGTCATGGACACGCGCGCACTCGCGCTATTCATCATATAAGGGAAGCAAGGGGTCTTACGGACGGAATATTATACGTATTTGTAATGCTTCCGTATGATCCTTTTTATGAGAAGTCTTGAAGCGAATTTATAAGCTGCTGTGAAAGTATCAAATGGAAATAGTTTTACGAATAAATGATTAGTCTTAATTAGCTACTTAAAAACGCCACTCAACTTAGAAACTGCCTAAACCTTTCTCATGATTCACCCTGTCACTATTTCTTCTTCTTCGTCTTTATTATTTGCATGTGTCATAATAATGACAGCTTTGCTAGTGTCAATAGTTTATATTGTTTAATCAAGTTTCAAGCAAATCGCACCATGCGTTAAAAAGTTCAAAAGTTAGTTTTCACTCCTTTTCACCCTCTAAGGGGTTGTATATAAAAAAATCCCGCCATAGTGGGTGGTTTGCTATAAAAGGAAGCTTCATTATCACCTTCCAAATTTCAGCTTTCTAGCTTCAGTGGTTTCGGCTAGGCGATGATGAATCAGTCAGTAAGTCAGGTTAAGCTCTTTTATATTGTTTATAGTATAATGTCACAAAGTTGTATCTTGACGTACGTAATTAGGTAATAATTGGTGTATTTCATCTAAAATAATTATATGGATTATAATTATATGGCTGTTGCTTGCGACATCGTTCGCATTTTATTTTTTTTGAAAGGAATTGTAGCTTAAATCCATCCCTAGGATGCAATTTATCTCCTTGATCTCCAAATTGTATTGATATGTTTCAATCACACCCACCACCCATTAGAAAGTTTCCATACAACCATTCACACCCCATTTTACTCCTTTTTTAGAGTTATTTTGAAAATTCCTGAAATACGTGTCCATTTATTTTGCATTTTAAGTATCCAAACCAAGTTAAAAAGTGCCGTGCCGTTAAAAAGTGCTCATATAAACTTTGACCCCCATTTGACCCCTTAGTAAGGGTTATTTTGAAAAATCCTGAAACACGTGTGCATATTTTTGGCATATTAAGTATTCGTATCATGATTCAAGCAAATCGCACTACGCGTTAAAAATTTCATACATTCGTTTTCACCCCTTTTCACCCTCTTAGGGGTTGAATTTCAAAAAATCCTGCTTTAGTGGGTAGTTTTTCTGTTAAAGAAAGCTACCTTCTAAATTTCAGCTCTCTAGCTTCAGCGGTTTCGGCCCGTCGATGATGAATCTGTCAGTCAGGTTAAGCTCTTTTATATTGTTTATGGTATGATGTCACGAAGTCGTATCTTGACGTAAGTCATTTGTAATTTTATATAATAATTGGCGTATTTTATCTAAAATAATTATACGGATTATTATAAAAAACACAAAGCTTTTATTCCAATTATTCACACCGAGTCAACAACTTAAGCTCTATTTAAATAGAGCTACTCAAGAAAATTAAGTAATATAACAGATGTTTGCTTCGCAAGACGGGTATAAATAATATTGTCACTATAATACTGTCACTTTTGTCACTATCAGTAATTAGCTTTTGACAGAAGCTAAGACACGGTTTGTAAGTAGAGAACGTGACTATTTTTAGTGCTTGCAGCCAGCTGCACGCACTAAAAATAGTCACGTTCCGCCTTCCGCTGAGCGTTCAAGCGAGAGCGTGGAACAAGCGATAGAGAGGCCGGCCTAAGCGTTCGGCTTGTGACGCATCTTAAAAGTATGCAATTTTTTATCAATGTTTTCTTATGACGATATCACGTTAAATCGTCCGTAAACCGACTTAACAAACAACCTTTTTTTATTCTTTAAAAAGAAAAACTGTTCTGTCATTTGAAGCTTAATTCTAGTTGATGAAGGGGTGTAATAAGCAACTTTCACAGATCTGATTGTTTACAAATTTGGTATCCTGTCACTTCAGTGATATTGCAAGAACATTGTAAACTTGACTTGATGCGGCAGCATCACCTAGAATCTGCAAGATACACAACTTCTCACTAACTAACCACAGAGGTATATAAAGACTCATTAAAATCGTCTTAATAAATAGGATATATAGATGTATATTTTAAGGGTCGGGTTGATTTAAATTTTAAATTGATCTTGAACCTAACTAATTATAAACACCACACCAACATGCTCCTTCTCTGTTTATTTATCGTCCAAATTATCCAAAGGTAGCCGGGCAGAGATCGTTGTTAGCGATAAGGGCGCCGATTGTATTGCAATTTATTGTAAAATATTTGTTATTGTGTTTTTCTATCTGGTATAGTAATAAAGAGTTATCTATCTATCTAATTGTATGTAAGAGGGGGTAAACTCGGAGACCTTATACGAAAACGATCTGACATCGTGGAACACTTGTCTTTATTGGTAGCTGTTAGTACTTCGAGTTACAATCTTAAAGTGAGCGTTCTCAGCACATGCAAGCCTATTTACACGGTATCTACGAAAGAGCGCCATGACAGTCTGGTGACGTCACCATAGCTTCCTACTATAAGTGGCGTTCTTTTTACATTTTAATTATTTTTAATTTAGTTTAAAAAATACAGTAATAGACTAAATATTCGATAGTGAATTAAATATAATTTTAGTAATTCTATAATGTAAATAAACTTATCGTAATCAATAAATCTAGTTGTAATCATCATACTTCCGGTTCGTTTTTACTAATTAATTTAATTCTATACCATGATTAAAATAAATTAAAAATCAATTATTAAGAATAATTATTAGAACTTTTTGATAATATCGTAAATTAATCAATGAATCACAAAATGTTTGTGTTTATGTTGTTTTCTGTACGGTTTTGGTTTCGTTTAATTTCATAGGCGCTATCATGTATGTAAAAGTTATGACTCCAAATACTAGCAACAGAAAGTACTTATATATTATTATATTGTAGAAGCCCGTGTTATAAAAATATTGTTTATAATTTGACCGGCCACGACTTTAAATATAAATTTTCACCTGCGTTTTAATCAAACTATCATTATGCAAAAAAATCCCTTTTACCCTTTTATAGAGGCAACAGTGAAAAATAGTATAAAACCTTTTAGAAATGTCAATCATTAACGCAAAAATGCTTTGTGCTTATCAAAAATAGGCTTTTTAAAATGCCTATAAAAATCTGTCCCGGTAAATCCGTAAAGCCTCAATGATTTTGTTATTGAGAATTTATAGTGTCGAGGTTGGATAAAATTAAAACGAAATAACTTGGTAGGTTTATACATACTTATACCGATATTATAAATATGCGATCGCGCTATTTGTTAACGTAATTGCCTTCGAACGGATTGGTTTTAGCAATGGTTTGGATATGACTAATGTTAAAATGGTACCGCGCTTCTTTCTGAACGATTTTATTGTTGATTTTACCAATCGAACAAATTTATATATATAACTATAAGAATACAAATAAGAATATGAATAATTTGAAACAAAACTTAAAAAACAGTAGGTATAACTATATAACAAAGAAATACAAAAAAATGCATAAAAATTGGTAAAACTAGATAAGTATACAGTAATGACCCATACCTTCCGTGCTAGTTAAAAACTGTGTTACGGCAAGGTAGCGATTCTCGTTCAATATACATACGGGTCATATTAGAGTGCCACAAGTCTGGTGGAACCGAAGAAATATAAGTACCTAATACAAACGAACAAGCGAGACGGTTACAAAATGTAACAAACTCTATGCACAGATTATTAGGATGTACTAAATCAAAAATATTCGTTTAAAAGCACTGTCACTATCAATTTTATCGAGCCATACGAGGTTGATAAAATCATAAAAACATAAATTTACAAAATCTAAAATTAACTAAAAATTAAATAAAATAAACAGTACCTAACTAAAAAAATGTTTAAATATCACAAAAAATTTTCAAAGTCACATCTTCAAAATTAAAAAATGTTTGAATTACATATTTAAGATATATAATTGACAACCTCTGTGGTGCAGTGAGCTAAGGTCTAGCTGAGACGCAAAAGGTTGCGGGTTCGATTCCCGCCGCGGGACAAATGTTTGTATGATCTGCAAGTATTTGTCTCAGGTCTGGGTGTTTCTATGTATACTATGTATGTATTTAAAAATATATATATATGATTAGTATATCAGTAATGAGGTACGCATAACAAGCTCTGCTTACTTTCGGCTAAATGATGTTGTATGAAATGTCCGGGATTATCTATTTATTATTTATTTATGAATTTATAATATATTTTAAAACTGTCATATAAAATTGTTACTGTAATTTGGAATATGGTGAAAAAAAAATAAGACATTTCGTATTTAGCGAAATTTTAGTTATTATGGCAAAAAAATTATCATGGAAATGAACGTTAAAAAAAAACTCAAACCTCATAATACATAACATGAAAATTCCCAGCAACAAAAACAAAAAATATATTCAAAGCGAGTCAAAGCTCCCTCATAATAACTCAAGTTACTTGAAGATTAGCATAATTAAGTGGTACGTTTTATAATCTTCGCAGGCTAATAAGACATGAAGTAATTTATGGAACTCCAAGAATGATTTAACTTTAACCATTATAGTGGGTTTCTCTGGTTTTTCTAATGATGCATCATAATTATCGTTATATTCGCGAACAAAATAGTAAAATCCTTTTATAAAAAATGTTTCAATATTTTCAACTGTTATACCATGGCTATCAGAATTTACAACAAATTGCCAAGTCATGTAAATTCGCTGAATTACCCTTATTCAATAGAAAGCTATTTAATTTATTAATTGATCATTGTTTCTATTCTGTTGACAACTATCTTCATTTTATGTTTTGACCTATTATTAATTGTGTTTTATATCAGAATGATCAGAATCAGTTGACAATTTTAAATTTATTCTACTATTAATAACTCCACTTAATGTATATTATAACCATGTCGTATGTGAAAAAACGTACTGAATATTGAATACATCATTCTCAAGATCTGTTAGCGTTCATAACTATCTAATGGCTTGTTTACACTATTTTAGTAAACTGCATTGATGTTCGATCTTCAAAATATGAAAATATAAAAGCAATGAATTAAAAAAATATATGTAATAAAAATAAATAATATCTATCGCAACTGGATTATTTTTGGCCGTCTTGCAATTCAAATATTGCGTTTATTTTATTTATTATTCTCGAATTATATCGGGTTTTATTAATTATTGTGTTTTTTTTTTTAATATAGCCAGATTTTTTGACTCGGACATGAATAATTAGAATAAAAGCTTTGTTTATGGTTCGAGCAAAAATAATCTAAATAATTATTTTATATAATAAGACCACTTTATACCATTTTTTATATAATATAATTCAAAAAATGTTATATTATATAACACAACAAATGACAACCGACAACAAACGAGCTGTGATGTCTTACTACATATAAACAATATAAATATAAATAAATAATCCCGGACATTTCACAGCATCATCTGGCCCCAAAGTAAGCAGAGCTTGTGTTATGGGTACCACATGACTGATATATTACTTATATATTTTTTTTGTAAGTACATACATATTATATATAGAAACACGAACGAAGAAGAAGAAGATAAATCTATCACAACCACGACAGAGAAGTGTTCTAAAGCTGTTCTCTAACAAGTCATAGTACCTTAGTACCTAACATTATATTTGACTAAATGGTGCCTCTCTTTCTTGACGTAATAACAATTTTATTCAGGTTCTTAAAATTATTTTGGTACTATTCCCTATCATCTTAAAGTACAAAAAATAACAGGTAATCTCATTTTTCTTTTGCCTTATTTCTGACCTAAGTACCCGTACCGTAACTAAGTCCTCTACACTAGGTCTCTAATGAGCCTGTATTGTAGGGTCACAGTGCCCTGTCTCGGACACTCGTCATAAAAAAATAAAAAAACATAAGTTGGTGCAATACATTTGTCGGTACGGACATATTGCTATAAGAAGCTGATTGATGTAGAACGTGATAGAACTACGAGTATTAGTAGATATAAATTATACTCGTATCGTGATAGTATAAATTATAACTAATTAAGTACTTATCCAAAAATGAAAAAGTTCACTAAAACATAACATAACTAAAACAAGTGGGTAACTAAGTGTATAAAGGAAAGAAATAAAAAAATCTTAAGTAAAATTAAAATTAAAATTAAAAACGAATAAAAAAAAGAATAATAATAAATAAATAATCCCGGACATTTCACACAGCGTCATCTAGCCCCAAAATAACCAGAGCTTGTGTTATGGGTACCACATGACTGATACACTACTTATATACTGTTTTTTTGTAAATAAATACATATTATACATATAAACACTCAGACCCGAGAAAAATATTTGCAGATCATACAAACATTTGTCCCGCAGCGGGAATCGAACCCGCAACCTTCTGCGTCTCAGCCTGATCTTAGCCCACTGCGCCACTAATAATTAGTAAAATTAAAAGTAAGGTTCTGCGTGTGTCCATGTGACTTATAATTTTGTGTGTGTGTGTGTGTGTGTAATAGTACGTAATAGCGAAGAACAGTGCGTTTTTTTGCATGCATTCCAAAAACATAATTAAATGTGGATGTTTGTATATGTTTCTGTAAATAACTGTACATAGGCAAGGGAGAAAATCAGAAGAAGGATATTATATGAATTACGAATATCCACCCTGTTCAGGGTGGATAGATGGACACGCGTTTCTGAGTGGAAACGACACGACTGTCATAGCAAGCGACACAAATAAAACAAACGTATGTAAGAAACTAGACAAAATAATCTCAAGCATTAATAAATGGTTAAAGGCCAATAATCTTCTTTTGAATGTCGAAAAATCTAATTCATTCATTCATACATTCATTACGTTTATTTCAGACAACATTAAATTATAAATTAGTTACAAAAAATAATTAAAGTGTCCTTGTTTGATTATAATTAACATTAAATTAACCCTAACTATCGCACACTGGTCAAGAGAGCACAATATACACTCTTGTCCAGTGTTCCATAAAGAAACAGCCCAGCCAGTGTCCAGCCTCTGGGCAATGAGCTGCAGGTAGCTGTTGGAGCTGTCGCGCACCCGGCGCATCAGGGACGCAGATCTTATGCACACGTGTTTTGATACTGACCTCTTCTGTTGCGACCTCTCTGTGGCGCAGTGGGCCAAGAGGCGCAGAAGTTGCAGGTTCTATATCCGCTGCGAAAAACATGTTGGTATGATCTGCAAGCATTTGTCCCAGGTCTGGGTATTTCCATGTTTTATATAGTATGTGTTTACAAATAAAAGGTCTTGGTATTTCCATATAGTATGTGTTTACAAATAAAATGTATCCAAGTATATATCAGTCATTTGGTACCCATAACATAAGCTCTACTTACTTTAGGGCCAGATGATGCTGTGTGAATGGTCCAGTATTATTTATTTATTGTTATATTAATACTAAAATAACAGTATTTCTCACACTTTGTAACGATAAATACATTAATGAATACACTCTTACTCGTATTTTTTATATTAATACACTCGAAATCAAGGTCAGACTGGTTTTACTATCACGCTGTCTCGACGCTCTCAGTTTTTTAATAAAACAATCCCTACTAATACTATAAATGCGAAAGTAACTCTGTATGTCTGTCTCTCTGTCCCGTTTTCACGCCAAAACAGCAGAACCGATTTTGATGAATTTTGGTATAGAGGTAGATGAGACCTTGGAGAAGGACATAGGCTACTTTTTTTGTAGGTGCCACGCGTAAGAAGCTACGGGCAGCAGCTAGTCTTATAAAAGAAAGTCGTGTTAGTTACATCATTTATAACTCGAGAACCACTAGACCGATTTGGATGAAACTTAAAATGACTATAGTTAGTAACTTGGGTTAGGATATAGGCTATTTTTTATCTCGGAAAAACAACGGGAATAGGAACGGGAACGGGGCGGCCGAAGCCGCGGGTGGCCGCTGGCGCCATCTATCAATATGTATCAGTGACTTTGTTAATCTCTGTAATTATTACAATTATTTGAATAGCTATCTTTTTGAAATAGCGATATTAGTACTTTAATATTTTTTGTGAAGTTGTAACCGCCCAGTGACGTGGGCACGGGTCAGCTAGTTAATAATAAAAATAAATAAATAAAATAGCTTGAAGCTACATAAAAAGTCCATTAAACAGGAAAGACATCAGTAATGCTTTTGATGTTGCAGATCTTTATAGGCAATGTTAACTGCTTACCATAAGCTGGGTTGTAAGCCTGTATGATTTCTAGTTGTAAGTATCAAAAAGTGTTTTGGCTTGGCTTACTTTGGCTACTACTTACTTACTACAGAATAGAACTATCTAGAACCGTCTTAAAATAATAAATAGCACAAGCACGGCTTTCCTATCGATTCCATTAGCAGTTTAATGAGATTGGGCGTGTCTGTCGCACCGTATCTAAAGGCAACCGACAGGGTAAGGCCGTGACTTAAGTAATAAAGGAAAATAGAAACGAAACTCCGATGCCTAGAATAATCCTAGTTGTGCTGAAGGTTCTGGAAGGAGCAGAAGAAAGCCTAGACGCCCGAGCAAAGGTAATCGAACCGAGGTTAAGCGTGTAACTTCAAAAAAATTAAACGTGCTAAAATGGATTATTAGTAGTAAAGTATTTCATCAAATGGATTTTTACTCCTTTCACTTAGGTTGCTAAGCTATTGTGAACGCTAAAGGATGTCGTGCCTTTACAAGTACCTGATGTGAATAAACTAGACTGCTGTGGTATGTTCATACATTGGGGAAAAAAAGCGTATAATAGCTGAACGTGTTAAGGACCACGTAGCAAAATAAGCCAGGATAACAAATTAGCGATAGCAAAGCACATGGTGGATTCGAAAACTAATCACTTGATTGAATTTTACGATCCAAAGGCTCTTTCCAATGAACGATATATATATATGATATACTAGCTGTCCGTGCGCAGCTTCGCCTGCGTTGAAGTATTTTCCTGGGACAAACCAATTTTCCCGGGATAAAAATTAGCCTATGTCACCCGGGGATAGTGTAGCTTTCCAACGGTAAAATATTTTTTCAAATCGGTCTAGTAGCTTCGGAGCCTATTCAATACAAACAAACATACAATCAAAACTTTTCTCTTTATTATATTATATATATTATAAGTGTTATAAGTATATTCTATTATATTCTATTTTTCTGTTCTGTTAAATTCTATTATCTTAACGTTATTGATTGATATTTGCGTTATTCTAAATTTTTAGTGAAAACATGTAATGGGCTCTGTTTTCTGTTTTTCTAGATTATGTTTTATTTTTAGCTGTTGTTTTTCCAAATATAAATAAATTCAATCGCCTCACGGACTATTATCGTTCATTAGAAAGAGCTTTTGGATCGTAAAATTCAATCAAGTGATTATTAGGTCCCGAATCCGCCATGTCCTGTGCTATCGCTGATTTGTTATCCCGGCTATTATATAACATAATCAAATAACTTCTAAAACAATCAGCGTTTTGAATATAATTTTTCAGTTTATCTCATGATCATTGCGCATGCAACTGTGCCAAAATATCGGTAAGCAGAAAAACTCATATATCATGGTATATATCCCGATTTGAGTGAAAAACAGTAACAAAGATAATATAGTATAGAGAGGGACATACACAAAGGCTGGAATAGAAATACAATATGTTACCTCCATCATTATGCACAGCGTAAATCTGCTTTTATAGGTCTCAGAGTATAAACAAAGCAAGTAGTAAATTTGTGAAAGTTTGCAACGGCTTGTATAATAAGTTGAAAACTCAGCGGCTGGACACTATCAGAAGATTGTAGATATTTTCTTCTTTATTTAACGGCTTTAGCATAATCAAAAAATATACATAAATAAATAAGTAATGCTGGACATTTCACACAGCATCATCTGGCCCCAAAGTAAGCAGAGCTTGTGTTATGGGTACCACATGACTCATATACTACTTAAATATGTTTTTTTTTGTAAATACATACATATTAAACATAGAAACTCCCAGACCCGAGACAAATACTTGCAGATCATACAAACATTTGTCCCGCGGCGGGAATCGAACCCGCAACCTTCTGCGCTTCAGGCAGGCTTTCGCCCACTGCGCCACAGAGGTCGTCATACATGATGTCACGTTGCGTGCTGTTTTCGGCAAAACCGAAAACTAATTGTTTCCAACGGATTAATGACACAACCAACCGAACATTTCCGTGTTTTTTCTTAATTTTAGTTGATTTTTTGTTTGACATTTCAAAGTTAAAGTCAAAAGATATGCTATTCAATACAATCACATGGATCACTTTGAAACTTCTTACATACAAGGTGAATTTAGGGGCCATTCCTCCAAACCCAAGCCCGAGAATAACTGGCAAAAAACTCGTCCTAGTCCATTTTATCCATCCATCTTATAACTACCTTAACTACAAAAAACTGATACAAGAGAGTTTTTACGATTAAAATGTGTCTGTTAACGGTTAACTGAGCAACATGAGGCCATGCATTCTTAATTTTATGACATAGCTCTTATAAATTTATTAGATTTTCTTATGGTACTCTATGTTTTCTTGGGTATTCTGAGCGGTATTTCCACAGCATAATTTGGCCCCAAAGTAAGCAGACCTTGTGTTACGGATACCACACAACTAATATACTTTTTTTTTGTAAATACATACATATTATACATAAAAACACCCAGACCCGAGACTAACATTTGTTCTTAGGCGAGAATTGAACCCGCGACCTTCTGCGTCTCAGTCGGGCTTTGGCTCACTGTGTTACAGAGGTCATCATAAATAAATTGTGACTTCTTAGCACTAGTGTAGGCAATTAAATCATTAGTGTATTATGTTGCATTGTAACCTGTATGATGAGGACGAAGAAAGGTCATTCCGCATGAATGTTTAGAAAAGACAAAATGACAATCGACTCCGAATTAGTGATGATCATATGACAAAAATCACACTTGACATTGGCATAATTCTTATCAAGACAGGTGCCATTATAGAAAGAGAAGGTTAGTTTCAGTTCTATATAATTTGTTATAGGGTAAAAGATACGGAAAATAGTGACAACTTGGATGCCTTCCAGATCGAATAGAGCTAGATTGAAATATGGAATAGGATCATTTGCCTTGCTAATTTATTTATATGTGGATAACAATACAGGCTAAATGTTTTGAGAAGATTGGTTTTAATCGTTTGAAATGGTACCCACGCTACAATATTACTACTAACGTAAAGCTTAATAAAAAAATGATGCCGCAGAGCTTGTGTTATGGGTACCACACATGACTAATATACTACTGATATACTTTTTTTTTAAATATATTTTATACATGCAAACACTCAAACCCAAGACAAATATTTGCAGATCATATAAACATTTGACCCACGCGGGACCCCGCGACCTTCTGCGTCACAGCCGGGCCTTGGCGTCATAGAGTCATTGACGACCTCTGTGGAGCAGTGGGCGAAAGCCTGCCTGAGGCGCAGAAGGTTGCGGGTTCGATTCCCGCCGCGGGACAAATGTTTGTATGATCTGCAAGTATTTGTCTCGGGTCTGGGTGTTTCTATGTATAATATGTATGTATTTACAAAACAAAAATAAACGTATATAAGTAGTATATTAGTCATGTGGTACCCATAACACAAGCTCTGCCTACTTTGGGGCCAGATGATGCTGTGTGAAATGTCCAGCATTATTTATTTATTATTTATACTTATCATCATACATATTCAGTTGACATTGTGTACAAAAATGTATAAAGAACAATATTTTCGTGTAGAAAATAGTACATTATGGTACTAGTGTGTAATGTTGGTGATTACCGCTGAGGCGCCATTGAGACCCGAGCCGTTAGGTGAGGGTCTTAAGAGAGCCGAGGACGGTAATCATCAATACATATGTGTATCATACGACGTTTTTCAACACACTTGTGAATAAAATAACAATAAAAACTCTTCAACAGTGAAAACGAGTTGTGAAAAATAATTCGCTATGGCGGGAAAAATTAATCAGTTTTCCTATGCGCGCGCATTGCGATCAGCAACAGACTAAAGGGATGAGGTTTTTTTTTTATTTTCCGCGCATAGGGTTTGCGCCTGTTCTGCCACGTATAAAATGGGGAATTTAAAGTTTTCTTTTATTACAGAGAAAACAAAATTTATATTTGAGTGTAAGTTTTATTTATTAAAAACGTACGAAAAAAAAAAAAAACTATTGTGTTATTAAAATTATCTATGTAAATAAGAAGTTGCATGAAATGAGCAAGCAATAGGAACATTAATTTATTTGTTCTATTAAACACGATCTTTTTTTGAATAAAAACTTTTTTAAGAACAAAACACCTCAACCAATAAAAATTTTAAATAAAACTATAACTCACTAGTGAGTTATAGCAATGAAAAAGTCACAGTTTGATTATGGGTGTCATTCTGTGCCTAAGTGGGGTGACCATAGTGCCACTTTATGAGCAAGTGTGTTGAAAAAAATATTACTGGACAATATACACAATACCATTTAATCCCTGCAACTAAGAAAAGCTTGTATGGATACCAGATGACCTATAGAACATTAGTACATAAATAGAAAGAAAGAAAGAAAAGTTTATTTTGTATCTTATGAAATAACATAAGAACTTATAAACTAATTAAATTGACAACAAAATTGGTCGTCACTCAGCATGTGTTATAAACAACGTTTAGAACGCTTTTAAAACGCTGGTCTTCCGTGACGCCGCGTTGGTATGCGCATCGGCACTGTGGTGGCGCACTGTCGTCGTGTACCATCATAATTGCAATTAATGTAATAAGTGCAGTAAAAACTAATATAAATATAAATATGTAATATTAACTTAAAATTGAAATTAAACGTATATTAACAACAGAAAATAAAACAAAAATATTTAAGTATAACAAAAGAAAATACTTATACATACCCACAAAAGTCTAACGACAGAGTACTTATATCAAATTGAAGTCCAGAACAACTACCTATATGCAATTTTTTTGAGATATTAACAGGTGTTTTTTAACGATCTTTTAAAAGACCAAAGACAATGATTTTCTGATAGGCGGGGGCAGATTGTTCCAGCATTTCGTGGCAGCATATTTAAAGTTGCCATGAAAGGCAGCTGTTCTGTGACGGGGGCAGTTTAGTCTTATAGCAAACCGCATGAGGCGATCTGAAAATTCGAGCTTTTAGTATAGATATACTGGCTGCTGGCTTATCACAATCCCAAACAGTAAAGTAGCAAAGTGGAGTGTTCTACGAGATGACATATTGAGCAGTCCATTATTATTTATATATGGCGAGATGTGAGCCCAACTTGTAAATACTTATAAATTTATAATCATGTATATACTTGAACACAAAACAAACACCGATATTCATCACATCTTTGGATAAAGATCAAACCCACAAAGTCAAAGTCAAAAGATACTTTATTCAATACAACCACAAGGATCACTTCGAAACGTCTTACATACTAAGTGAATTTAGGTGCCAATTCATGCTAACCCAAGCCCGAGTAGAACTGGCTAGAAACTCGTCTTGGTTCTAGCGCTTTTTTACATGATCCATCCTATAACTACTTTAACTACGAAATACTAATACAAGAGAGTTTATACATTTCAAGTGTGTCGGTTAACTGTCTGACACATCCTACAGTATAGGGAAGGCAGAGTTACTACCAACTAAGCTGAGACGACAGTGTGGCTAAATATTAGCTGCAGAGGCGGCCTAATATTCAGCAGCAAACATAAACAACCCCCATACAAATAACGGCCGCATTATAAGCATAACACCACAAAGTTCAGACGTACATTCCCGGGATGTATCGCGTCACTCATTTCCGCCGCTAACCGGAACTTCCGGCGGGCCAATAGAGCGTGGGTACTGTCGGGGGAGTTATCGTCGGAATAAGAAAGATGGCAGCCGTTTTAAAGGGCTCTGTCGCTTAACGGGCTACATTAGAAGTTTTTTCGCCATCTTTGAATTACATAAACATAAACTAATATAACAATGATAAATGTTTAGATTTGTTTTTAGTAGATAATATCAAAAACTACTAAACCGATTTTAAACCTAAAATTAATTTACCTATACAAAACTACATTACCAGAGACTAACAAAGGTTATATTTTAATTAAAAAACGACTTGCGATTGTTGCGACAATATAACCCAAACCCTAATTTTAACTCATTAAAAAATTGCCTAAAAAGTCATTGTTTGTGGCTAATAACCGCTGATAACCGCATTTTTTTTAAATTATATTATTCGGCGTGCGCTGCGAAAACTATTGACGATACATAAAATAATGTACTACATGTTTATAATACTCTTCATTACCGACAAAAAAATCCACAGGCTATAAGCATATGTATATTATAGTTAAGTCTCAATAACTGCTTTTCAATAAAATAACTCGATCAAAAGAAAATCCAATCAAAAGATAATGACATTCGTATCATTATAATAATCATTATCGAACGAAATAATTTCAAAATCAAGCTTTATTATCTAAATGTAAATTACAACTCTAAATTGCACCCGTTCGAAGCCGGGGCGGGTCGTTGATTATTTGATAAAAAATATCGTAAATTTGAGATGTCTAGTGTATTTTAATTCTTAACGCTAAATTAATTCCAATATCCAAACATACATATGAGCTTTTAGAATATTGAAAACAAATATTTTCTATAATATTTGTTGAAGCAACTCAACTTAAAAAGATCTACTTAAGAAAACAACTTAACACTACCTACTAATTGAATTACCCATAGATAGTATGTTTCTTATTTTCCGGGTGTGATATCACGGAAGGCAATAAATAGATGCAACTGATTTGTATACGAAAACGTATGCTTGGACATCATGAGATGACGAGTCTGTGAACGCTCTTGTGCTTCCTGAGGTTTCCGTCCAAGCTTTATTCTCACTAAATCATGTTTATATTTTGATGATTGCCAAAACTCCGTAAAAACTTCGTTACTCCGTTTTCACTTCGTAATAAACCAGAAAAATATTTCTTAAAAATTTAATGGGTTTTTTTTCCTCCACTGTACAGGGTGTCTTCATTGCAGTCTTCGGCGTTCCTTTGTAACATTTCCTTACACCGAAAGCCTATTTACGTGAGATGCTTGCTTAACCTTGATGCAAGGACGTACCAAACACTGGACTTCAATGCGAAGATATCACGTTTGTCCTCCTGACTTAAAAGAGATCTCCTCAGGGTTCTAGGGTAGTCTGATGCACATACATAATATTCGGTGTATGTTCAGACTTTTCTTTTCAGTTAGTATTGTCGTCGTTAGTATTATTCATCTTAATTTACAGAAAATATTGTGTTCATAGATTCTTATATAATACTAGCTGTCCCGGCAAACGTTGTTTTGCCATGTATGTTATTTTTAGGAAACATTTTTATAGGTAAATATGATGTTTAAAAAATAAGGGTTGATCGTAGAGGGGTGAAAATTTAGGGTTGCATGTATTTTTGTATGATGTATCATAAAAAAATAAAAACAAAAAATTTTGTCTGAAAAATAAAAAAATAAAAATTAAGGGGTGGACCACCCTTAACATTTAGGGGGATGAAAAATAGATGTTGTTCGATTCTCCCCCCTGACTAATATCCTCGCTAAGGATCACGAAAATCGGTCGAGCCGTTTCGGAGGAGTTCGATTACGCACCCCGTGACAGAAGAATTTTATATATTAGAATATGGGATTTCTGTATCGGGAATTTCTGATATGTCGTCTGCTAATCTTGTATATCATTTTACATATAGTACATTATTAACAATTTTTCCCGTTATTTTCTTTGTAGCCGAGTCAATAAAAACGTTAATATGAGTAATAACATGAGCACCCTTATCTTAACTATTTTTTTTTGTTTCCTACCTTAATATATGCTTGATATTTGTAAAGCTGATACATTGTTTCTTATATTGAGTCTAGTTTGCCTTTATAATTTTATTGTAAAATAACAAAAAACATCTGGAAGAAACTACCTATGTTAAAACATATTTTTACACGTCTAATGAAATGCTTGTGGCCTAGATGAGATATGCCGTGATCTTGAGTGTGACTTAGCTTAGAAGTAATATACTGGCCCGCAGATTTGCACAATGCAGTAGGCAAGTAAAAATTACACTCTTCAAAGCCTACTGCCAATCGTTTTACACAAGCAGCCTGTGGTTCAGCTATTTTAAAAACTCGATAAGTGCCCAACGTGTTCAGTATAATAATAGTTTCACAGTGTTGATGGGACTGCCTCGCTTCTGCAGTACATCTTCGAAGCGGAAGCGAGGGTTGATGGTTTCCATGCCATCATCCGCAAGAAAACAGCCTCACTGCTCAGCAGATTGTGGAGCAGCACCAATAGCATTCTGCAGCTCATACCGTACAGATATGATCTGCCTGTTATGAAATCTTTCATTCGTGTTCTAGTCTAGTGGTTACACATGAGGCTGTTGGACTGGAGCGTGAACGATAGATCATAAACATTCTACATGTTTTTCACTTCTATTTTAACATGTAACACTAACCTAGAAATAAGACTTACATACCTACTAACACCAAATGGACTTATAATGTGTCTGATTTAATAACTGAATTATTATTATTATTATTATAAGCTGGGTTTTGGAAACCGTAGTGATATAAGAAAAATCACCATCATCACTACTAAATCATTACAATATTAAAGGTTAATATTTTATATGGCTCCCAAACAACTAATGGTCACTGATCATCGGGATCCATATAGCCAGGAAGCCAGGAAGTGAGGTTTAATAATTGAATTTGGTGATTTTACCCATTGACTACTCAACTTCCTCAGAAAATTATTTTTTTGCCATACTGACAATATTTTATCACGTTTTCATGAATCCTTTGATTGATATGACTATGGGTCCAATCCAATCCAACTCCTGAGATAATATTATTATTTTCTCTCGAGTCCAGAGGTTCATGCTTCCGTCGCGACTGTCACAGCGGACATAAACCTACTTATTATAGACCTACACGTCAACCTTTGTTCAAGGGCTGAAGGAAAAATGTTAATTCCCTTTGTAGGTATACAATATTTTGTAAGATGATTTTACCATGATATTTCGAAGACCTTTGAGATGTGATCCTCATTATTTATAGATTGTAAAATACTTGTACATTTCGTACGTTGTTTATGTATTATTTTGTGATTCGAAAAATACAAAACATTTGTTTGATATATCATTTATTTGATAATAAAGCATCGCTTTACGTAAACGTGCTAAGACACTTGAACATAGGTCATTCTGCACCATACTTTTTTAGGTGAAATCTTGAGCCGTTTTTAATTCCTTCCTTATAATAATAAAATCTTTGTCAAATAATATAATAATAACGTTAATTAATTAATTACGTGTTTATCATCTTATTATTTTACACTATTCTATTCTTAACATTTTAGGTTGTGGTAAGTTTATAATTTTCGTAACATATAGCGGTTAGGTAAAGTCAAGTGACTAATCTCCGTACTAGTTTGCACTGTTGCACGTTAGATAAGTTGATGCTCTTCCATGGCAGCGTAGGGCTATCACTGATTGAGAAACTAAAGTACATTTTAGCATAACATAGACTAAACTAAACTAAATAATACATTATTAACAAAAAACTATACTAACGCTTAACTATTTTAGACATTAAGATTAATTATTGTAAATGGATGGTACATAAAATTGTAGTTATGAAGGTTAGGATATATATACGTAATGAAAATAAATATATATTATATGATATTTGATTATCATTCGGTATGAAAAAACTGAATAAATGAATGAACGAACTTATTGAGAAATTAATGTAAATTTTAACAAAATACAGACTAAACTAAATAATGTATTATGAGCAAATATCTAACTTAAACCACATATTTAAGACAATAAGATTATTTATTGTAAATAGATGTTAAATAAAATATTGCTCTTTTTGATCTCAAACGGCAAAAGCGGACCACGGATCATACCCTGATGAGATTATAGATCCATCAAACCAGGGTCGGTGCCTTCATCGACAAAACAATACGTGATAAAAATCCGTGTTTATTAACATGTATTATATAATTATCATCATCATCATCAGTGGCCTTAGTTTATCTGTTGAAGGTGATTTAAGTGGCTTCAGTCAAGTTACAGAGCAGTTATTTGTAATTAAAAACATTCGTTCATGGATCCACTCCATCAAGCTAAGGTGGGTGAAGTTTCCTCTCCACTGACGCCACTCTACCTGGGATTCTGTTTGATAGTGCAGGCCTTCCTTTCCTTGGGTTTGGATGAATTGGCACCTAAATTCACCTAGTATGTAAGACGTTTCAAAGTGATCCTTGTGATTGTATTGAATAAATCATCTTTTGACTTGACTTGACTTCCCAGGTACCCACACTAACCTCTCGACCTTGCCGACATGACCCGCAGGAAAAACTTTTTTGCCCAAGAATTACATGATCTGATTCCACCATCTCCTTTTCACAACAGGACAACAGACGTACCGCTCAATACCATCCATACCTTGTAACCTACCACCCTTACGAACAAAGCGCTTTGCTTCCACATTTATAATGCGTACAGACAAGGATTGGAATGCTTTGCCTTTCTTCCTGCTTTGTCTTTCCTGAAAACTACAATCTAGGTCTCTTCAAGTCTTGAGTAAATAGGTGTCTTCTACCTGCGTGCGCCATCGTCGGCCACATCGTCGCTTAACATCAGGCAAGATAGTGGGCAAAGGTAGGTTTATCGATGATAAAAAAAATACGAGTCAGTAAATGCGGTGTTGGTTCGGTTGCAGGTGCATAACGGCTGGCACCGAGCCGGGTTTGTTTCAAGTTTTCCTTCTCTGTTGCTATATATTCTGTACAGCGGATGGTAAAAGTAAAAAACATACAAAGTAATATGTATTTTTGAAATTTAGTTAGAAAAATGTCTTCAATGTCCGTCAAGTGCCTCATTGTACAGAATGGTAACTGTGCCGGCGCAGAAAAAAATCATAAGGATCTATTTCCAGCATTAAATAATTTGAATAATTCAAATAATCTTGGCATTTAATTGGTCTCCCTCTTCAGATTCAAATCCGTCTCACTACTTCACATTTAACCTCAATGTTGGAAGCATTTCTAAGATAAACTTCTAGTATTCCTTATCCTGAAGTAGCTTAAGAAATCCTTATCAAAAGCCTTTCAGTTTCTTGAAAGTTCCAATAACGCCCACAGTGAAGCGGGTAATCTGACACGGCGCGGTGTACAAACTTTGAAACTCGACTAGGCGACTTGACAATCGCTCACTAATTACAGGCAAATCGACTTGTTTGCGTATGAAAGCAATAGAACAAGAAGGTTTTGTTAGTTACTTGAAAGTGAGGCAATTACCTAGATTTATATTTATGTCACCGGAAGATTGTGAGAACAGTTAGTTTATAATAAATTTGGGTATAATAAAACTACCGAAATACTGTAAACTCGCGAAATAATTTGCAATATAACGTATAGTTTGTAATCTTCCGAATGTCTGACCGTCAAATTACAAACGAACATGCAATTAAATAAAAAAATAAATAATCCTGGACATTTCACACAGCATCATCTGGCCCCAAAGTAAGCAGAGACTGTGTTATGGGTACCACATGACTTATACACTACTTATATACTTTTTTTTTGTAAATACATACATATTATACATAGAACCACCCAGACCCCAGACAAATACTTGCAGATCATACAAACATTTGTCGGCGGGAATCGAACCCGCAACCTTCTGCGTCTCAGCCGGAACTCATCCCACAGCGCCACAGAGGTCGTGTTTGGACAATTTGCATCAATCAGTAAACCGTTTTTCTCACACCAGATAAATTATAAATCGATGAGTCTGCAAAAGTTCTAAGACTTTTGAAGCCTCTACAACAACATTATTAAAATGTGTGAACCTGTGAGAGCTGATGTCAATGTAACGTAATGACAAGTATTCTTTACCTATATTCGTAACTCGTACCTTTTAATAGGTGCGTGTTACATAGTTTTTCTATTTATCTTGTATTTAACCTAGCTGTAAATTTTCCAAAAAATTCAAAAAAAACTTTTATAAAAAATAAAATATATATACGTTTTTTAAACTAAAAAGAAAACTGAGTTTATTTATATAACATTTTTCGATTTCGATTTAAAAATAAACTACTGAACCGATTTTAATAACATTTGTATTTAACAAATCGGAAGAAATATCCATTCACATAATAAAAATACAATCGAATTGAGAACCACCGTTTTTGAAGTCGGTTAAAAAGGAGGTTTTAAATATTCTCATTATTTACTTGCTGCTGCTTGTGGTTTCTCACGTGTGATACCTACATACCAAGTAGCCTATGTACGTCTCCAAGATACTATCTATCTCTGCATCTCTAATCAAGATTCACTCAACAGTTAAGCCATCGATTGACAAGCAGACTGAAACACTTTCGAATTTATAACATTAGTATGGATGTATCCTTTGAAGATTGAGAGGTTAGTGTGGGTACCTGGAAGGGCTTGCGCTATCAAACAGAATCCCAGGCAGAGTAACGTCAGTGCAGAGGAAACTTCACTCACCTCAGCTTGCTGGAGTGAATCCATGAACGAAAGTTTTCAATTACAATTAACTGCTCAGTAACTTTACTGACGCCACCTAAATCATGTTCAAAAGATTAACGAATGCCAATGATGATCTTATGAAATAAATAAAAACATTTGTATTTTAAAAATACAAATGTTTTTATAAAGTTAAATCACTGTTTTAAAAGGAAATAACCTTGGAGTTTGCGCCACGACTGCTTACCAACTTTGAGCTTAAAATCTCCATAAACTAAAGATAACAGTCCAAAGGCCGAGATTTGTATTTAATGCAATAATGTAGCCATTCAGATGCAAATAGGGAGTGCAGTTGGACCTTTTGTCTGCGGCTCGAGTGAGTTATGACCTCCAGCGGCCACTACCATAGTTGAACAGGAGATTCAGTACCACAACTTTAATAAGTACAACTACACAGTACATTCAAATTAAAATACGTTTATTCAATACAATCACAAGAGTCACTTTAAAACGTCTTACATACTAGATGAATTTAGGTGTCAATTCTTCCTAATCTAAGTCTGAGAAGAACTGGCAAAAAACCTGCCAGGCGATTATGTAACTCTGATATTATCAAAACATTGATACCAACTGTGTTTAGTTACTTTTCATGAATTGGTATTACGGAAGATTGATGTTGATTGTAACACATGCTGTCGTACGAGTATGAATGGACAACTAACGTACGTAATAGTCAAACTTTTAATTAAAATAATGCATATTGCCAATCGAAACTGATACACATTGGTTGTATTAAGAGTTCCATAATAGCCATTCCTGGCGCTTATTTATATATATTTAAACATTAGAATGCTTATTTTATACTAGCTTCTGCCAGCAGTTATGCACGCGTGGTACTTACAGAAAACGTAGCCCGTATTGTAGTTCAGGTCAGGAATTCATCTGTACTAAGTTCCATCCAAATCCGTTTTGGTGAGATTGATCCACAAACAAACATAAAAATACGAACATCCAAACATCCACACACAACTTTCGCATCTATAATATTAGTACGATATATAATTAACGATTTATTAATAAAAAGTAACAACACAAATAATCAAACAGCAGAATGTCACCCAGCCAGTGATCATCTTGTCTCATTAACAAAAATGTTTAATATTTGTAAAAGGTGAAACGTAAAAAATCGATTAGTTTTAATTTTGTATGTGGTCTCAAATACAATTTTTTTGTATTTTTAACAGACTTAAAAATGAGGAAGTTTAAATTGGTTTTTTTTTTATGGCGGTTACCTCATTCTGTCTTCATTTATGAACCCATTTGAAAAAATATTTTTATTTGTGAAAGTATATATATATGAATGTATACACATTCCGATTGGTCCAATAGTAATAAATTCAAAATCAAAATAGCTGAAAAAATATGTCATCCAAGTTAACGAATTTTTTTTTTTAATATAAATGAAGTAGGATTTTGTTTTTATAGTAAAACATAGGTACTAAAATTTTAATCTTATTTTATTAAAAATACGTGAAGAAAAACTTTGTTCCCCTTTTTACATAAATTGCGCGGAGGAGTATGAAATTTCGGACACTTATAGTTTATATAGAGAAGGAGTGCAGAATGCTAATACTTTTTTAAGTTATGCATAAAAAATACATTAATTATTAATTCATTACGGTTGAATTTCGATCGATTAGTGGGCGGCCACTAGTTTTAATTTAATAAAACATCTCATATGCGGCATTGGTTATTTTGTTATTAATTAACATTTTCAATTATTACGTTTCGAGACAGTGTGAACAACTTATTAATATGTACTATGCGCTCTGCTTAATGTAAATAACTAAGGCGACATTTTGGCTGAATTGCGCTACATTTTACTTAAGCTAGATAATTTTTAATTAGATAATAAACCGTTTATTAGCGCTATCGTGTATAATAATAGTAACAACTAATTTATTGGCAAAAACATGGCTTGGTTAGACTATTTGAAAATATTCGAGAATGGAATTCATACCATTATAGGTGGAACCCAACAAGGGATGAAAGGCCAGGCTAGACTTCATTTTGATGCAGTAATATACCTAACAACAATAAGATGCCCAGTTTCAAATAAAAAAACTGTAAGTTGCGATTGTCATTTGGTTTCGCTATAAACATCAAAACCGACCGTTCCATTTCTAGTAAAAAAATGTCTGATGTTTGCTTCTTACTACTGACGATTGTTTGTATACGAAAATGCAAATCAAAATTCACCTCTTAAGTTTAATCAAATTTATTTAATCTTTCTTTATCCATCCATATTTTATTTGGCTTTCTTATAAATTTTATTTATTTATATAAAACATAAATTTTATGCATATTTTCTCATAATTCTGTACATTTTTAATCACGAAGTGGACGAAGGCTCGCTTGAGACGCAGAAAGTTGCGGGTTCAATTCCCGCTACGGGACAAACGTTTGTATAACCTGCAAATATTTGTCTCGGGCCTGTGTGGTTTTCTATGTATAATATGTATATATTTACAAAAATAGTATATAGGTAGTATATCAGTCTTGTGGTTCCCATAACACAAGCTCTATTTTGGGGTTAGATGATGCTGTGTGAAATGACTACCATTATTTATTAATAACCAAAATGACTACGCAAACGAATTTGCAAAAAATATGAGGAAAATACTCTCTTAGTTTTATGTTATTTTATTTAATTATACATGCTTTTAAGAACCCCTAATCCAGCTCATTATGACCCGAATTTGAGGGTATCTCCAGCTGAGAGCTTCATTACGAGTGCAGCAAACTTTTTGTAACAAAACTGATTTAGTATGTGCAATATATTTTGCATATTTTTGTGGAGGCGACGGCTCGGCATACATTTAGCTTGGAATATAGAGATGGGATGGTATTTACCGTACCCCAAAACTCAAACTCCGAATGATTGAAACGTTTAACTTTTTTTACGTTTTCAACCCCCATATCTCCACCATTTTGAAAATTTCACAAAATTTAATCGGCAAAAAAAAACGATATATTAATAGAACCTGCTCACAAAATTTCACGAAAACCGATTGAGAAATGAGAAAGAGGAGAACACAAACCACACGCCCGACAGACTCCGGACATACGAATACATACGAAGACATACGAAAGCATTTTTCCCTGAGCTAAAACGGAGAGACTCGCTCGCACTTCGCGCTCGCTCGTTCAATTATAAACGACTGTTTTTAAAATTAATATCAGGTTCAAGTCCGATAAGAAACTGGATAAATAATTCGGTCCCAGTCGTCACCTGGTGGGTGCGTGCCCAAAACACTGGCGGCGTTGCCACGTTTTAAGGGGGGTTGCCACCCAAGATGAAAAAAAAAGTGTTGTCAAAGAAAGCATTTTTTAAAGCAAAGCAAATTTTCTGATTTTTACTCCGATAGAACGAAAAGGCGAGCTCTCATAGGCTCTTAATGACATGCAGTCAAATAATTTATGCTGAGTTTTCGATAAGTTAAAAGTTTTAATTATTTAGCTACTGATATAAAGTCAATTGACAGCCCAAATGTTTTTAAAAGTAAATTGAGTAGGGGTGTTTTTATTCCATGGATAAGTATTTTAACGTTATATAATAGATGAATACGTACTAGGTACTATTTATATTATTTATTACGAGTGCCTATGTCCGGTATCTATAATTTTTTTATTAGTTAATTTTACTGCGCAAATATGCTGGTTTAGATAAGGATAAATATTTGAGCCTCTTGGAGTCGAGACCCTGGACCCGTGGGGAACAGGAGCCCACCGCGTTTTTTAAATTATTTCACGGCGTCTGGTATATACGTTGCATGACCCAAGAGCTGACTCCTATCTGGCTCAGCGTATTAGCATTGTCATTCAAGGTGGTAATGCCGCCAGTATCTTGGGAACGCTGCCCTCTGGCAGTGATTTGGATCAGTTGAGCTATCCATAGATCGTTTTAAACGGTCGTTAGATAGCTCAACTGTTTCACGTGTATTTTATATTATTGTATATTATTTTGTACATTTCTGTAATTAGTTCTGTAAATAAGTTAGTAATAAATAATTTTACTACATATTTATATTATATTATTATTATAATATGTTTTTTATGTGATAATTTATATACAATTGTAAAATTGTTCATGAATAAAAACAAAGTTATTATATATTGAGATTTTTTCTGGAACAAATAAATTACTAACATAATTTTTTTCTTTACTAGCATAACGGTTCGTATACTAACCTAAACTAACCCCTTAATCACAATTGATATGCTTATGATCAAGTTTGTCTATCCTTGTCTTTCAAAAGTCAATGAATAAAGACGGCAACAGATTTTAGCGGCAGTTTAGCTACGAAGATTATACCTATTATTATTTTAGTTTGCGTAGGTATACGATGAGAGAAATGAATTCTAAAAACACTCTTTAAAAATGTCGAGTCAGAAAGCATACTCAACTCAACTCAACTGACGTTACGACTTCAAAATTATTTTCGGTCGTCTTACGAAGTAAACATTGCACTCTTATATCATTTATTTTACAAGAGTTATTTCCGGTTTTATTAATATATTTGGTGTTTTTATTTAAATAGAGCTAGTTATTGACTCGGTTTTGAATAATTGGAATAAAAGCTTTGTATTTGTTTTGTGATTCGAGCAAAAATAATCTGTAATTATTTTATATGAAAGGCACCATTTTATCCCAATTCAAATAGAGCTGAGAGAGAAAGAGAAACAAAAAAATATTATATTAATATATTATATTATACCTAGAACTCTGTCTGTCTGTCTGTCTGTCTGTCTCTCTGTTCGTTTCGTTTTCACGCCTAAACCGCTGAACCGGTTATAATGAATTTTGGTATAGAGATTGATGGGACTTTGGAGAAGGACATAGGTTACTATTTATGTAGTCACCATGCGTGTGAAGCCGCGAGCAGCAGCAGCTATTTTCATATAAAATAACAAATGACCAACGACAGGATACGACTTTGTGACATAATATATATAACACCTGACACTGGCAAAATTGACATTATTAAGACATATGCCATTAATGAAGAAGAAGAAGAGCTTAAAATTAAAGCCGTTGTTCACATCCCTACTGTTGATATAACTTTATTTTTGGGTTAACGTTCGTTTTAATAGGTTTTTTAACGAAAAGCCGCTCATATTAACTGGAAATGTAGTTTGTTTATTGAGTTAAATATGTGCATAAAGTTTTTATCCGTTTTTTTTGATGACAACAATAGTAGCACTATGTAGAACGGTTTAGAATAGGTATCTATTATTGGTATTAAAGATAAGTAAATATATTAATTTGTTTGGAGAGTATATATTTTTATTATTTTTCTAATGGTTATGTACTCTTCGCTTGAGCAACTCGTATGTGCGTTCACACTGTTCCAGCCGCTGGATCTAGTGCATAGATCTAGATGGTTGTGAACTTGAATGCTTTTTACCGAGTAAACTCAACGCGAAGTAGCAATATATAGTTATTGTTGTATGTTTAAATATAATTTCACGATATTATCCCAGTGTTAACGAAGATATTAAAAATTGTCTTCATTGAAGCGGACGGAGGAGTATGAAATTTCGCACACTTATAGTTTATATGGAGAAGGAGTGCAGAATGCTTATATATTTTTTAAATTAGGCATAAAAAATACATTACATTTTTTATAAATTATGGTAAAATTAAGACCAGTGGGCGACCACTAGTTCCGGCAGTTCCACATATCCCTATTGATCTATCCCTATTGGTAGGGAAGAATGGATTTTTTTTCCACCTATTACCACTAGGAGGGATACTTTTCCACTTATATCAACCGTAATAATCAATCCAGATATAAGTATAATCTTATCGAAAATGTATAAGTGCTTCATTAAGTGTTTTGTTGAAAGTTGTTGTTCAGTATGAAAACTGAAGAAACTCTTTCATCATGAAATCTAGGAAATTGACATGAATAGTCATGTCATCAAATATCGAATTATCAAATTATTGTAATAATGAAAATAAAAATTGAATTTATTTAATGTAATTAAAAATGTGCGAAGAACTTATTTTATTAGCAAGAGGCCGAGAGAACAGGAGAAGAATACTAGTTACACTTACCGCGACGTTGCCTCTGCTATCGTTGGATAAAATACAACAAGGATGGTCATTCATTGAAAGTCAGTCAGTCAGTCAGTGAAATGGAAGCATTTAAAAATATTTTAAAAGAACTTGGATGAAAAAAATGACAAGTTCCAGAAACTGTGGTGCGTGTTTGGAAAAAAGCAGAGAACAAATAATTTTGCGGAATCATGGCATTTGAAAATCAGTGATAAAAAAAAACCAAGTTTATACAAATTATTAAAAATATTACACAGCCAGTCCGTGGTTCAAAAGAATCGCATTAAGTCCATCAGGAACGTGCTGAAACTGAATCCACCAAAAAAGAGAGAGGAAAAGTATGTGACCCGTGATTATGTGATACAAAATGCACAAATGCAACTGATCACAGGAGAGATCACTGTTGGATATTTTTTAGATATGTGAAAATAAAATGTAATATTACCTACATTGCTACTAATTTCTTATTAGACTAGTTAGACTAATTTTTAAATTCAAAACCTATACAATAAACTTATGTAGAACTGCCAACTAGTTCTCATAATTTCACATACTTTAAATAGGAGGGGGCACTGACTTCTGTAACACAGGTCTTTTGTACCAAGCTCAGGAGTCAGAGACTTTATAGGAAGTCTGTAAATACTTTAAATTGATGTCAATAAACATTTATTACTATTATTAATAATAAAACGCGCAACAAAGTCGCGAGCGGGACATCTAGTTAATAATAAATGAGATTAATAATTATTAATATGCAATAAAGGGACTGTAGTAATGATAATTACAATTTCTGAGTAATTACAAGAAATATCAATTCTAAATCCAAAAATAATTGATTGGCTTATAAATTATTCCCAACAGTGTAATCAACTCTGAAAACCAACTTTAGCCGACAGTACCTCAAATTAAATATTCAAGCAAATCGGTCAATATTACTAATTCATTTGTAAGTTCACTCTGAGCTTTCTAATAATGAATAATCGGCAATAACGAGATGTTGATGAATGCTAATTTCAACTTTATATGAAGAATGGTAAGGGGAAATGGAAGAAAATATCGCATAGTGTCAATTATACCATCATACATATTTAACAAATTGTTGACAGTTGTTTTAGTAGGATTGCACGCGTGTCGCATCTTACTTACTAATATTATAAACGCGAAAGTTTGTATGTATGTTTGTTACTCTTTCACGCAAAAACTACTGAATAGATTTTAATAAAACTTTACAATAATATAGCTTATACATCAGAATAACACGTAGGCTATAATTTATAAAGGTATTGTGTGAATTGTCCAAAATATAACGAGTGTCAAGTAAGTGGAAAAAAAATCTACCATCAGCAAGCTGTTCTGGCGTGCGCTGCAAAAACCGTTGGAATTACACAAAGTACTAACCCTGAGCAGACGAAGTCGCGGGCACCAGCTGGTCAGTTATAAAGCTGTATTTAAACTGTATAAATTAGTATAGAGGCTAAGGGTCTATCATATAATGCCACACTAGCTAAAGAGTTGTTTAAATATGTTGCCATCTCTATTCATTGACACCAGAATGACTAGGACGGAGTATACTTAAGCATTACGCTAGCTAATTTTACTTTATTTGAAATTTTTAGAAAACTTACTACTTAAACCTAAATAGTTATAGACAAAAATAGATGTTCCTACAAAGTAGAGACAAACACTGAAGGCTAATTAAAAGTTTTCACTAATAGTTAGATATATAATAATAATAATAATAATAAAAATGCCGGAAATTTTACACAAATCTGGCCCCAAAGTAAGCAGAGCTTGGGTACCACATGACTTAAAATAATATAAGTAGAATATATGGAATATAAAAGAATATAAGTAGTAAATCAGTCATGTGGTACCCATAACACAAGCTCTGATTACTTTGGGGCCAAATGATGGTGTGCGAAGTGTTCGGGATTATTTATTTATTTATTAAGGAACTTTTATAGTTTTGCCATGTCTGTCTATCTGTCTATTCGTTCCTAATCAGAACTCTAGCTTGCAGGATATTAGTTTTATCTTAAAGAAAATTGGCACGGTAAAATGTGTATTATAGTTTCTACAAATTTAGCTAATCTGTCTGTCTGTCTGTCCGCTCTTAATGAAATGAAATTTATTGAGAGAATAACAAACATAAGTAATCAGTGTACAATCATAACTTAACCTAATTAATATATTTCTATAATAATTGGTTTTTTATTACTGATTGGACGAACATTGGTACCCAAATACTAGTACTAGGATCGGTGTCCTGTCATATGGTGTACCAATGCCTACCGCCGGACGATTTGGTTAAGGCTAGTAATATCTATTACTAATACATTTCTTATAAATTAGATACGTAAATAGATTCAATGAATACAATATTTTAAGATATATTATTTTTTTATGATGATTAATTAAAAAAGATAGGAATCATTAAATTACAATTAAAAATTAAAATTATATATAAATTAAAATTAAAGCAAGAATTCTAATTAAACTAAGAGGTATTGATTTCTTATAATAATAATAATTTCAGAATAATAACATTGTAATCGAATTATGTGTTATTAATAGAAATGGTGAATATTATTATTTTATATTAAGGCAATTAATAGTTTTTCATTCGAGTCATAGTCTAGTTCAAGAAGCCAGTCTTTAACAGCTTGTTTGCATTCGTAGTGAGAAAGGGAATATAGTTTTAGGGTTTTGTTCAATTTTGAAAAAAGGTAGGATTTCGTAAATTACCCGCTCTGTCTTACTAACGAGGTGTTTGGTGTAGTTGCACTTGAAAAGTCTTTGTAGAGTGTCCTGGATAGGGTCATAATTGAGCGTCCGGTGGCAAAGAAGTGTGGATTGAAGGATAAATAGTTTTCGGATGGTTAGGAGTTTGCACTCATGGTAGTGGGAAGTGGTTCTGTAGCGAAAGGGTTTTTTAAAACTCAAGACTTTTACACTGAACGCTGTGCCCTTTCGGCTTTTATAAGATGGGTCTTGTATGCTCTACCTACCCCATACAGACACACAATAGCATAGGATTGACTGGCCAAGAGCGTAATACACAGTTTTTAATAATTGGAAATTCGCAACATGACGAAGGTTTTTGAAGATCCAGATAAGTTAAGTTTACGGGTCCGTGAGGTAAGAGAATCAATCTGAGGTATCCAACTTAACTGATTATCCAAAGTGACTCCTAGTTACCTACATGTAGACACTTGCTTAAGAGATGGTGTGTTTTTTTTTGTATAGAAATGTATAGAAATTAATCTTGCTCTTGATCGCAAACTATTAGTTTTATCGTGAAATTTCGCAATTTCGCAAAAAAAAAAACATATTGTATGAATTAAAACCTAAAAACAGTTCTTAGGGATACCTCTCATACCTACATGTAAAATGGGGTTGAATTTTTAATACTTTACTAACCCATCGTGTGGCATATAGTTTATAGGTATTAAAGATATTATAAGTTTTTTTGAACAGTTTTTCGATACATTATATTCGTTTAATAAATATTAAGCTTTAACAAAATAGTTTGATAATAATGAAATTGCAGGTATAATTAACACGGATAGTAACATAGTAGTAAATACTATATATTTACTGAGTACAGAGCATCGTAGGTTTTCGTAGAATCGAATATTAAAATCGAATATCGAATATTAAACATGACATTAATTAACATATTTCACCACACTACAAAATAAATGTACGTATATAAAATTGAAGACATTGTCTATACCACAGAGACTGGTGTCCTCATGAGGACCAACACATATATACTCACAAACTCACACTCACACACACATAAATACACACACACACACATACACACACACAAATACAAATACACAGTCTCGACTGAAGAGATATTTAGGTGTTAAAATGGATAGTTTGTTATTATTTAGTGTATGTCTGGTTTTGTTTGTTTAATTTAAAGTAATCTATTTAGATGTAGATATATTTTAGTACAATCGTTTTTTTTTATAGAGCCACTTAATTGGATATGTAAGAGCGGAACCATCTGGCTCAGGTACCTACTTCATACTTAAAAGAAGGTTCCCACCATGGTTATTAATCATAATTGACGGCTGAAATAAACAATTTTGAATTTGAATTTGATAATGTAGTAAGGCTTTGCTTGATTTTATGATACAACTTGATTTGTAAACCCTAAAAAACATCAGAAAGGTATAAACAGTTTTATTTATGGTATGCTAATTAGAAGGTGATGAATTGGTTTGGGACCTGACTACGACATTCTTATTCATACCATCTTCGGAAGCCTTTATTATGTATGGTCACTCACATGCGTTTGCTTAAGGATACACTAGTCAGCGGCACAAGCTCGTCAGAGGGCACAGATGTAATGCATGCACATTGTGAGACAAAGATAGACGTGCGCGAAGGATAGTGATGAGGGAAAAGTAAGGAGATAGTATGAAGATGATTTTTAATGATATCATCGGTTTACACTATGATATCTGCATAAAACGACAGCGTAAAAATCACGAACAGACTTTTGGCTCAAGGGTGCTCATGAAAAAACTACTGAATCTATTTATTCGAAATAATGTATTTAGGCTCTTGAATACAAAAACTATGCTTGAATTGGATTAATTTTAGAGTTTGCGTACTCTATTTGTTATTTATTTACCGACAAAAGTTGCGCCAAAATCAGTGATGCAGTACGATTTTTTTATGGCTTGTATTTTTAAATGCATATTTTTTTTACGATTTTGTTGAGATACAAGCATAGATAGAAGACAAATTGATATCATTTTTGGTTGTGGTTGTTCAACATCGGACGGTGAATTGATCATCCTTCGACGTTTGTATGGAAAGATAATCGAATAGTTCACTCTTAATGCTCATGTTTTACTTAAAGCTGCTTCTAATTATTTGGAAGTCAGATTCAGGAGTCTCGTACTGTTACTGATAACAGACATAACATGATGTTGGTGTTAGTATGGTATAGTTAACATTAACATACGCTGTTAACATACGCAAGATCTTGTGTAAATAATAGTTATGCGTGCCTCTATCGGTTCACCTCAAATTCCAAATTAATTGGATTTAGTAGTAATCAGATACTTGAAAATGTATTTTCTAAGGTTTCATGTAGTTAGTGACCGACAAGCACATTGAACTATATCGTTATTAAGGGTAACATCTCAAACTAAAAAAAAACTGGTGAAGCACATATGACCACGTATACTGTAGGCTTCCGAAGTTAGTATACATAAGAATGAATGAAAGACTAGAGGTCAAGTCCTAAACTAATACAACAGCGTAGCAAAAAAAAAAATCTAATTGTTAATCTAACTAACTCTAATCTAATCTAACTCTTGAAAGATTTATATATTATATAATTAAAATGTGTACAATTTTCTTTCTTTTTTACAACACACGCACACAAATGACGACCTCTGTGACGCAGTGGGGCATGGTCCGGCTGAGACGCAGATGGTTGCGGATTCGATTCCCGTCGCGAGACATATTTGTATGATCTTTAAGTATTTGTCTCGGTTCTGGGTCTATAATATGTATGTATTTATAAATATATATATAAGTAGTAAAATCAACACAAAAGACATAGCAAAACTGTAAGGGTTCCTTATAGACTACAGAACACTAAAAAAATTTAAAAAGGAGACCGTGGATTTTCAAACGTAGGTCTGCCTAAACGAAGAACATGGCTTCGTTTTAAGAGCGTGATGATTTAACTCTTCTTAATCCTTCCGCCTGTGTTCTTACGAATTCCATAAAATATGTACTAATTGTGTTTGCTAACGCAATTAGTATATAGTGTTTATAGTTATTATTGGCCATAATTGTACATTAATTCGAACACTTATGTTCATTTAAAAAACAACATTTCTTGCTATAACAATTCTTTATGTAATATAGCATAAGAATTTCTTGTTATATTGTTCGAGTCATCTAGTTATTTTTGACACCCTCTGTGGAGCATTGGACTAAGGTCCGACTGAGACGCAAAAGGTTGCGAGCTCGATTCTCGCGTCAGGACAAATTTCTGTACTTATGATCTGCAAGTATTTGTCTCGGGTGTGGGTGCTTCTATGCAAAAAAATGTATGTAAGTATATAAGTATATCTCTCATGTGGTACCCATAACACAAGCTCTGGTTATTTTGGGGCCAAATGTGTCAGTCTGAAATGTCTGGATTAATTTGTTATTGATTTATTATAAGGTATATTAATGAAGTTTTACATAGAAAAATTTTGCTCTAAATATGTAATTTCGATATACTTCTAGAGTTACTACTTCTGGCTGACAGAGCACTAGAATATTTTGCGAGGAGCGTAGTACGAAAAATATATCATTATGGCAAATTCGATTACGACTTACCTACTATTCAAATACTTACTTACTATTCGATTACTACTCTAGTAGATAACTAGAGTATTAGTAAATAAAAGTTTATGGATATCGCTACCGTTTCTTTTAAATGTTGATTCAAAAAGCAGTTTTCCTGAAATACTTTGTTGAATAACTTTGTTTGAATAAATAAAACAAAAGAGCCGATGCAAAATGAATAATCGAGTATTTAAAGCTACATCGGAAAACTAGCAGCCAAGCTGAATTTGTATCAGCTAGGTCACTAACAGTATAGTACGTTTTTAATGAGATGCTTCGGCAACGTTCGTGTTTCCGAACTGTACGATTATGCAATAAATGTCCGGCCGTCCGGCCGCCGCTGGCAGGCCATATAGCTCGCAGAACTGATAATCGTTGGGGAGTAAATGTTCTCAAATGGCAACCAAGGACAGAAAAACGAAGCGTAGGACGACCCCCCACCCAAAGGACTGACGACATTGAAAAGATCGCAGGAAGTCGCTGGATGGAGAGGGCTCAAAATCGTTCTTCCTGGAAATCTATTGGGGAGGCCTATGTTCAGCTGTGGACTTCATAAAAGCTGATATGGATGATGTCTGCCCGTCCGGCCCCCTGACGGTTCGGTGGTGTACTGGCTACGAGTATACGAGTACTACTAGTCATTCTGTACTAGTCTAGGCTAGTCATCTATTTTCATAGTAATTCTTAGTTTGGTGCTAAATGGAGTTGAGCGAGTTGTCCAATAAGTACTTCTTTTTCATAATGGCATCAGTCTTCATGATAATTTTACCAATGTGTTTTTTTTTGTGATTGTTTTTTGTATTAAAGTCACAAAGCCACAGTTGATCGTTATTTGTCTATTATAGACGCCATCGAAGAATGACAGTCTACTACTTTCTTGAAAGCCTCATCCTATATAATATTGACTAAAAATCCTAAGATTTTTAAGATTACCCAAACATGAAATAACTCGAGAGGTACGAAGTCATAAGGGGTATGTTACTTCATAAAATATCCAAAAATATTCCTGTTAATACTTATTTATTTATTTTAATCCAGTCGTTTGTTGTCTGTTGATATTCACAATATTATATGCGCTGTATGCGTAAATTTTAGTCCATGGATGTCGTCAACGAAGGAGGCTAAATATTCCGAAGCTAAACAAAATCTCAAAACATTTATAAAAAATCAAGTTTATGTTTGCTCCTGAAATACGAACCTGAGTGTATATTCTTTATATTAAACGTACTGAGAAGAAAATCTTGAAATTCAGCGGTTAAGGTACAACCTGACAAAACTAATACTACTTGCACGAAGTCGCGCAAAGTTCTACCAGACTATAATGCTCCTGAACTTAACATCGGAAGTTCGTACTACTTCATAGAGAACTGATTCGTATAAGTCATTATAACCTAGCTGCTTCCTTTTATCTGTCCCAGTTTTCAATACTTCCGCGAACAGCAATGTATCTTGTTTAGCGAGTTTTAAAGTTTTTCATGGCACGAAGCGACCGCGGTCTGAATTTATTGACTTATTGACTTTTGCAACTGTACCCTGCGGGTGGAGTCGAGGGAGGATTTTGTTTTGGCTTTGTGTTGTGACAAATTAGGGTCGTGGTGTTGCTTGCTTTGTTTAGATCAACTACAATTCATTCTTAACGTGTCACTTGTTATTTCGAAGCAGAGTGTAGTACAAAGAATAAATAAAAGTACAAAGTATACAGCAATAGTAAAGTACAAGCGCACATAGGTTACGGTATCCACGGTTTGGTTTAAAAATCTAACTTCTACAGAATCAGACGGTTTTGTATAAAGCCTGTTTTGTATTAAATAACTAATTGGCCGACACAGGTAAGTTGGTAATAGCTCTGCCTTCTGCGTTGTAGGTTGAGGGTTCGATTCCACCCCAGGACAAATATTTGTGTGATAAAGACAGGTGTTAGTTCTGTATCTAGGTGTTATAAAGTATCGTAAGTATTTATTTAAAAACGTATAAGTATTCTATCAGACATTCTTTTAATCAAGGCTAAGCAGTGTTTACTGTGGAAATAAATGATGGGTGATCGAGGTGAATTTTTTTTGACGTGATAACCTCTATAAGTTGGGCGAAGTTCGTCACTCAGTGGGTGCCCGATAGTCAAAGTCGACGCGGCAGACCCAGGAAAAGATGGCGAGACGATCTAGATGCATTCGAGCGAAATTGGCAAACTGTGACCTTGGAGTGCAAAGAGTGGAAGATAAAGGGGAAGACCTTTGCCCAGCAGTAGGACACTGTAGGTTAACGAAAAAAAACAACTTTTAAGTCGATGAACGCCGGCTGCACGCACGAAAAATTTTCATGTTTCGCCTGAGCCTAGCGTGCAAGCAAGAGCGCGCAACAAGCGATATAGAGGCACGATCGGCCTAAGCGTTCGGCTTGTGACGCATCTTAATAGTTTAAAACTAATCAATTTTTCGTGAATGTTTTTTTATGACGATAACACGTAAAATTATCGTCCATAAACCGAATTTACAGACACCATTTTTTTTATAGAACTGAGCCAGCATATTGTAATTTATGGAATATGTAATAGAGGAAGGCTCAACAGAAAGCCTTCTGGAAATTCAAACCTGAAATTACTTTTTCATAGTCTCTTGTTATCAATCCATTCCCTCTTCTCTCTTCCCCCTCCTTCCTTATATTACTTACTTTGACACTCACTCACTTATGTTATGCCCCTCTAACGTTCATAGTATGCATTCTCTCCACACTGCACTTCCTTATAATGTTATCGTAGTCTTGGTTTTTGCACGTAGTAATGTTTACTTAGTTTAATTTTATTTTAAATAAAAAATAAATTTAATAGTTTTCTTTAGTTTACTTTACCATTGTTTTATTGTTTATCTGCCCTGTAATGTGTTCTTTTGTGTTAGGTAAAAACTTATTTCTTGACCGATCTCCCGCGATACAGACCTGGCCTAGTGCGGGGATCACTAGTAATTGTAATATGTATATGTAATATTATTATGTAACAAGCACATTGCAGTTACTAGAAATAAGTACTATTGTCTTTGCCTAATAATTTCACTTGCTCTATTGCCCTTTAAATATTAATACAGTAATGCTTACATACTACTGCTTAGAAGCAAAATATCTGGCACTGTAGTTGTACCCACGAAAACTGACATTTGCTGAATAGCTATTCCACCATTTGGGCACGTTAGTGCTTAGGAGAGCTAGTGGCTCAGGTTATGGTCTAACTTAAAAAAAAAACAAAAAAAAACTTTGATACTAATATATATTTACGAAGATAGCTGTAAAAAGTACCTCCACTAGAAAAACAAGTAGGTGCAAATGGTCGTACGGGTACGGGTCTGAAAATATTAGAGGATTGCATTAACCTATTCATAAATCTGATTATAAAAAGGTAGGAAGAAATATTTTTTCCATCTCCCGGGTACGACTCACATCTATGGGCAATTTTTCTTTCTTGCTTTTTTATAATCACAGGTCTCTACCTGCACCTGAAGGTGCATTAATGGACGAGGAACGCTCACGATCGCAATGTTTGAAATAATATCTCCAGACTATGCTGAAAAGCAAAACTATTGAAATACCGATGACATACTTACCTAGACTATTAGTTACTTTTTCGATATACTTTGTAATCATTTTAAAACCAGCATTATCAAATAGTAAATAAAGGCTATTGTAATCTTATCTATTATTTTAGAATAGAGAGGGTAATCTAAAATTCAGAATTACATCAAGTCATTTGATTTTAAATTGTAATAAATTTTCAAAAGTTTATAGCGCCAAAAGTCGTACTAAGTTTAGTTTATAGTAGATCTTAATACCCCAGCAGTAAATTGCATGTCCGAGCATATTTACAGACGCGGGACACGTCCTACGTAATGCAGTTAGCTACTCCACAGCGTAAAGAGAACAGTTCGCTTAGTTAATTTTTTAGTATCTGAATTCACTTTCAAAACTTTCGTGACTACTATTCATTTTGATAAACACGTGCTTTACTCACGTATTATTTTGTCGACGGAAGCACCGATACTGTTCCGTACTGTACCGTTCGATTCATTTAGAGAATCTTCATCAGGGTGAGTTTGACCCGCAGTCCGCTCGTTGCCGGTTGAGTTCACGGTTCGCACACGGTTCGATTGCATAAAAATCTAAAGATTTCTGATATTTCAAGAATAAAACCATAGTATGAGTTTGCATGCACTTCAAATTCATCTTCATCAATCCGTTTCAAATGGAAATGCAAAAATAAATATATCTAAACACTTTTGTGTTTCGTAAGGTACTTGTATGTTCAATTACAGTTCCTCTAACGTAAAGCTGATAATTGCCTAAAGAACTGTCTTAATGATCTTTTACTGGCTTATTACTTTGTATTGACAGAAGTAAACAATCTGTTTTGTGTGTGCTGTGTTAGCTTCAGTTTAGTTTCCAAGGGGTTGGGAGACTTGGAGTTGGCTGCGTCTCCTAATGAGGATTTAGGAGTTGGGTTACGCTTCTCGGGACATTTTTGTTGGACGCTGTATCATCTTGAACACTGAAGTCTTGAGGTTCTGGAAAATTGAGAAATATAGACCAGTTTACAATTTATTTCATTGTATTACTACAACAAGTAATACTAGGCTTAATAAATTAACATTGGTTAGTATTATAACTATGAAATATGAAATGTTTTTAAAATAATATTACATTATTTCTAATGATTAATTTTCTAATTATTATTATTAATATTAGCGGTCACTCACTGATCTAAATTGGACTATAATTAATTAATAATTAATGTGTATGCATAATAATGCATAATTAAAAAATATATTAGCATTCTGCACTTCTTCTCTATATAAATTATACTTAAAAAAGAAAATTACCTAGAAATTTCATACTCCTCCGTCCGCGCAATTTTCGTAAAAAGGGGTACATTGTTTTTTCTTCACGTATTAATATATAGATTATCATTATTATATTAATGATAAAACAGCTTGGAACGAATCTGCTCCAACTCGACTCAGTATCTGTAACAAAATCATACAAAAAGCGTTAAGGCCAGACGAATGTCTTGCCGGAATATTAATGGGTTTTAACGGAGAAAGACTGTGTTACTATTAAAGTAGTGTAAAATAGTTTTATAATCTATGCAAACATAAAGCTCTTTCTATCTTCTTTATCTCTCTTGTTTTTCCTTAACTAAAATATTTCACAGCCGTAACATGGTTTCTTAGTCAGGTTTTACTTTAAACTATGAGTAGAATTTCCGGAAACGGAAGTACCTACGTATTCCTTCAAAAGATTCATTCCTCGGGTGGAAAGGCAAATATTTAAATATGCACAAGTAATTAACTTCAAAGTTTTCTTTGTAGAGTGCTGCGGTTCGCTTTGCTCTCGCTGAAACTTTATGACCTGGGGCGCTATTTATAGTGGCAATGAATAGTGGTAATTATTTTCAAGGTTTCTGACACTTTCTGACCAAAAATTTATAAGTAACATAGCTGTTCGAAATTAGTACGTTTTTCATGTTTCATTAGAAAATCTTAGCGGAGTTTAATCAACAAATTATGACTTAGCACATGTGTAATCAACAGAATAAGAAGTGTTAAATTCCTTTGCGATCTGAACGACATAATTCAAGAAGATTGTAGATTGTAGCGGCCATTCCGCAATGATGTTAAGAAAAAAGAAATCTCGATCGACTTTAAGATGATGATGGCGTCGACACCCGTTGTTTGCCTATCGCATAACACACACACAACACGCTAATAATGCGCCACATTAAGAAGGCGTAATTTGCGAAATGCATTCGTACACGAGTTCCAACATAATTATTCGATGACCACCTTTTTATAATTTGTAAAAATCTAGGAGTATTTTTATGTTTTAATCAAGACAGTTTGACAGTTTGACAGACGTTTTGGTAAATACAATGAGTTTTTTGTGTTTTAAAATAAATATATAAATAATTCTAATTGTAAATAATATTATAACAAAGCAAAATTACTTGACATTGGCAAATTTGTATTCAAGCCTTTATAGGAAAAATAAAAGTCACGGAACACCGTCAATCGGTTTCGAGTCGTAGAATAGGGTTGCGGTTTCAATGTGTGAGTCATCGGAATAAAGCATTATAATACTAGTAACATCAGATAGAAACAACATTGTATGGCTAGTATTCAAATATATTATGTACACTTATTTAACTATACGAGTTTACCTATTAATTTAATCAAGATTTTTTGTCAGTTTTTCATTTAGAACAGTTTAAAAACAATAAATAATTAATGCCAATTATTTCAAACAGCATCATCTAGCCCCAAACTAAGCACAACTTGTGTTATGGGTACCACATGACTGATACTTCCAACTATTTGTCCCACGATTGGAATCAAATACGATCAGTCACATAGAGTTTGAATTTTGTTACATACACAAATCTTCTCAATTCGGACTAAACAATTTCTCACAATCGCAATCGATATGCAACAAAGGTTTGGATCACAAGATATCGGATATTTTTGACTAGTTTCGATGCGAGAATAGTATTCGAGCTTGCTTGTAAGACACGCCCATGCATTGCTAAAAGAAGATTATAATTTTGATATGTTTTAATGTCTATTTTTTTGAGAAAATCAATTAAATAATTGTCTATATATTTTGATAGTCACAAAATAAAAACTTTTGTTTATTATTTTATGTTTCATAAATGCAAAATCAAAGTGACTCAATAGCCTATTTGGCTAGATTGTATTATTTTGAGTATGACAACCTCTGTGGCGTAGTAGGCCAAGGCCCGGATGAGATGCAGAAAGTTACGGGTTCGACTAGAGCCGCGGGACAAATGTTTGTCTGCAAATATTTAATTCGGGGTTGGGTGTTTCTATGTATAACATGTATTTAAAAAAGAAAATAGGAATAAGATAGGAAAAGAAGAATAAAGGTAAGTAGTATATCAGTCATGTGGCAACCATAACACAAGCTCAGCTTACTTTGAAGCCAGATAATACAGTATGAAATATCTAGCATTATTTATTTAATTACTTATTATTTATTTAGGATAATGTAGATTATATTAAATAAAACTAATATACAATCGCTTTTCAATGCACTTTTCAAACCGTTTAAGTCATTAGACATTTTGTTTATTTTTAGTATTTGATTTCAGTTTTATTTTCCGAAAACTATTTTGAATCCTGCTCCATGTAGTCCACAGGAGGCATAGGCCCACGTCATTAGTTAGCCGACCGAGCGCATAAATTATGCGGCCAATTAGTTACATTGATGCCTGACAGTGATTACTGATATCTACATCAAGGGTGTAGGAAAACACGTGCAGATATACGGGAAAAAACGTTACGAATATATTTTTATATGAGGAAAGTTACGGATTTTGAAGTGATAACTTCTTATGGGAGGGTAAACCGCTTCGTTACGTAACGCGTTACGGTACCAGTCTGTCTGGCTTCCTTTTCTCTTACGTATACGGCAGCGGTAGGCATGCTCCTCCTCTCCCACTCTTACCCACAGTGTTACTTAGATAAGTTTAAGTTATCACTTCTGTCGGACGTCCCGAGACGCATACGTTTTTTTTTTATACGGGGAAATTTTATCGGACTTTAAAGTCAACACGGGTAACCAGTTCCTCGCACGTTGCTGTTTTACCTGTTGTTATTGCAAATTTGACCAGCGCCTTTATCCAATCCTACTTTGACATATTGATTCGTACTGTTCGGAAAAACCTAGCGCGACCCTGTTAACTTTTCCATGTAGTTTTAGTATCAAAAACTACATAAAATATACCTAAATCTAATTATGTTCGAAAAAATTATGATATAATTTTACGTATTGTTCAATTCTCAAAAATAAATACTTATTAAAAAATGCCGGATATTGGGACTATATGACGGACGCTGTGTGAAGCGTCATAAAGTCCCAAAGTAAGCATAGCTTTATGGGTACAATTTTTTTTTGTAATTTAATACATATATTATACATAATAATAATAATAATACCGGACATATCACACAGCAACATCTGGCCCCAAAATAAGCAGAGCTTATGTTATGGGTACCACATGACTGATATACTACATTTATGCTTTTTTTTTTGTTAATACATTAAAATTATACATAGAAACACCCAGACTCGAGACAAATACTTGCAGATTATACAAACAACCTTTTGCGTCTCAGCCGGACCTAAGCGTCACAGAGGTCATCTAAAACGAATTAATTTATAAGAGAAATGTAACTTCATACAAAGAATCAAAATACCTCAATTCTTGGTTAGTGGACCACAGTTTCACCAATGTCATAATGTAAATGTAAATGAAGAATCAAAAGTTACGTCAAATCTAGCAAACAAGTAGATTGGCTGACTGATTGACTATCGGATTCGACGTCATCGATGTTACCATTGACATTTGAGCCACTTGTTTGCGTAAAAGGTTCCAGACGTAAAATGAAAAAAATGTGTAAAGTGAAGAATACGAATACCACGCCGTGTGTTTTCAACATGCGTTAAATCTTATCTAACGACGTCATCATCAATACTCAAGTAGACAAGCATCTATTACTAATAGTGGCTCTACAATTTTGCTGAATGGCCTAACCATTCGTCCTTGACTGAACTATTGGAGAATAAGCAAAGGTATTATTAACTTGCTTCTGCTCGCGGTTTCGCGCGCACGGTACCTGTTAAAAAAGAGCTTGTATGCTATTTTAGGTCAGAAATTAAAGGTATATACCAATTTTAATCCAAATACGTTAATAAACTTACACACATCCAAAAATCGATACAAGCTTCCGTGTATATATAAAAGACTAGCTGGAATGCCCATGACAGATAGACAAATACTTAGTACTATTCCGCTAATCCGTAAATCTATTTAATGTTATGTAATAGTTTTCCGCAAAGTCACGCCTAAATCAATTATCTAGGACAGAATGCATCCAGCGCTTTAAAAACCAGCACTACTTCCGTGCCTGGAAAGAGCACATGCTGAGATTGAACCTTTTTGGTCACACTAAAATGTTGATTGGTTATCGCGAAAAGGGCAATTTTTTATGTGTTTGTATAAATTTCCCCTTGGGCATACTTTTAGTCTGTTTTCCGCTCATGTTTTCTCTTCTGTTTCGTGTGTGTGCTAAATAAATATTTTTCCTCTGTTCTTTCCTTGTTTTATCTTTTTTTTAAATGCAACCCTTTTAACTCGCTGATTACATTATCAGACTTCGCATAGAAGAAATGGTTTGTTAAATCGGTTATGTAAATTTTGAGTTATAATCCCACATACAAACGCAAAAAAATATATTTTTTCTTTATAATATTAATTTAGATTAGTTGGATATTAGATACCTTCTGTAATGGTACCTACGAGTACCAACAATTTATAAATTAATTGGAATAACACAAAATTTGCAATTAGGTAAATTGATTTATACAGCGTATGTGTCTTTTTTCATGCACTTACAGGACGATTTAGATATAGTAAGCTTGTCCATCACCTATACCATTCATTCAGCTTGTCTTCAGCTTTGGACGTATTAATCATTTATCTACTTTCATACGGCCGACTAAACTGAAGTACGTATTACGTCTACTTAGATGATACTCGCAATGTAAATTGTTAACTATATCTTATATTAAAAACATATTCTTTTCTTCTTTTATATAATGGCATCTGTCTTGATGATAATTTTGCCAAGTCAAGTGATTCTTTGGTAATATAATTGAATAAAGTCGTAGTCGACCGTCATTTTTCTATTCTAAACGTCATCGCAGAATGGTCGTCTAGAATTTTCTCGGGATTCCTCGTCGTTCAAATCCCATTGCAATATAACACACTTTTAATTAAATTGTCCATACTTCTGCTATGAAGTCACAATTTATTGAATAAAATCAACTAAGATTACTGAATAAAATATGCGATAGCACGAAAAAATATAATTAATTTATATAGAAGTGCTATGTTACTTCACAAAATGAAGAATATTTCTTCTTCTTCTTCTTATGGCCTCACCTATAATGGCATCGGTCTTGATAAATATTTTGCTCATGTCAAGGGATTGTTATGTTAGGGTTGTTGTACATTTGCCACAAAGTAAATTCGTCACGAAAAAAAGTATGTGTAAATTTGCCACAGTTCTATTTTTATGTAGTAAATTCGTCACATTTTAATTTTATTATTGTAAATTCGTCACATTGTTTTATTATAAATTTCGTCACCATGTTGCAGTCCATCGTCATTTGTCTATTCTTAACATCATAATACACGTATTATTTAATTGTCGACACATGTGATAAGAAATTACAATTTATTTCAATTTATTTATTTACCACCGTCGTTCTGTTTTTGTTTATCCTGTCCATACAAAGATTGTCCGGAAGAGTACGCTTTTAGCGATAAGGCCGGCTGTTGTAAAATTTTATTTATATTATTTCTTCTGTGTTGTTTTTGTGTACAATAAAGTGTTAATCTATCTTTATTTATTAAAATCCCTAATATTACTCAATAAAACATAACACGCGACAACTAATTTATAAGAGCTATGTTACGTCATATAATGTCAAACGAAGCTTTACTCAAAAGTAAAGATCAAAACATGACCAATGAAATACATTAAAAAAATCTAGACTCATGTTTCGATCAGAATTTTAATTCACGTTGTGAAATACGGGTCTCATACATATTAAGACAATATAAGAGTCACCTTTAACAAAAACATGTATAAAATGAACAATAATAATAAAGTTTTGACAAATAGCGCTCACGATGATGAAGTAACAATTCAAATCGTTGTTCTAAAGTTTTGCAAGTCCCTATTGTTATTCTAGACTTGAGGGTACTTCTAAATTATAGCTCGCTAAGAGAAAATTAAAGACATAATAGAGAATTGAACTTTTTAAAGAAAGTTATGGTCTTATCTGATGAATAAAGTGCTCGGGTGTTTCTGCCTTTATAAATTTTTGCCCCATTTAAGTTACAAATTTCATTGTACTGACGGGGTTTGAATATAAATTTGGGCTCTTTCTGCTTCTTATGAAGCTACATCTTAGTCGTAATAAAATAATTAAACGTTACTTTACAGTTTTTCTTTAATTTTATAAGAAAAGTTCGTGTACTTAATTGTTAAGACATAGATTATGTTTTCATGACGATATAGTTACGTTTTAAAAACTAAAAAGACACCACTTCATGTATTAAAAAGCAAAAAATCAAAATTTATTTTCATGATGACATATTTTTTCAGTTATTTTGATTTAAAAACCTAACTACTGAACATATCTTTATGATTTTTTATGGGACCAATCGGAAAGTATATCTTTTCACATGAAATCAGATTTTTTCAAATCGGTTTATAAATTACGGAGTTATGAGGTAACAAATATAAAAAAAACATTCGAATTGAGAACTTCCTCCTTTTTTTGGAGTCGGTTAAAAATGTACAGTAATGTTAGAAATATAGTCCAGAAATATCTATACAGCTTTTATTTACACAATACAATTGCTACAATTGGTTGTACACAATACATGAGCTTAGTATAAAATACGACAATTTTCCAAAACAACCCCAAAACATACGATTTAAACCCCATTGTCGGAGTAAAACTAAGACTCCTGTAAATCATCTAAATGGGCAAGTAACAGTATTATTAAAGAAAATTTATTGTACAAATGTGCGAAGACACTGCACGATATTTACGAGATACTTATCTGCAATGAAAAATATGCTCCTTAAATCGCGCGTTGGAAAAATCGGAGGTAATTTTTGATTTGGAATGTTTCTGTAGACGCAATCTGTTCTAAATGGTTCCATTGTGGATATCCCAATAAAACTTGAACATATCTCGGTAATAGTAATGGTAAAACCTAGAACACCTACATATCTCGGTAATAGTAGCTTCTGTTGTTGTTTTTTCTAAAAATATTTTCAACTATTGCAGTTTTTTCATTTATGTGTAATAAGAAAAGGACAGTTAATAATTTAATCAGATCGTTCAGGGTATGAGTACAATTTGTTACTAATATGTATAGAATGATTGATAAATTGAATGATATTATACAACATATTTTTTTTTTTATATAATATAATATAAAAATATCACTTTCATGCCAAAACTACTGAAGCGATTTAAATGAAATTTGGTACACAGATAGTCTAAAACCTGAAAAAGGACATAGGCTACTTTTTATTTGGAAAAAAGTGTTGTAAAGGGTTGAAAAGGGGGATGAAAAATTGTATGAAAGTATTGGCATTTTCAGAACTAGAAGCATAAAATGTTAGGCTGTTGATCCTCACTAATATCCTTACTAATACTTATCCCTACTATATATAATATTATAAATGCGAAAGTAACTCTGACTGTCTGTCTCGCTTTCACGCCAAAACTACTGAAGCGATTTAAATGAAATTTGGTACACAGATGGTCTATAGCCTGAGAAAGGACATAGGTTACTTTTTATTTGGAAAAAAGTGTTGTAAAGGGTTGAAAAGGGGGATGAAAAGTTGTATGAAAGTATTGCCATTTTCAGAACTAGAAGCATAAAATGTTAGGCTGTTGATCCTCACTAATATCCTTACTATATATAATATTATAAATGCGAAAGTAACTCTGTCTGTCTGTCTCGCTTTCACGCCAAAACTACTGAACCGATTTAAATGAAATACAGATAGTCTAAAGCCTGAGAAAGGACATGGGCTACTTTTTATTTGGAAAAAAGTGTTGTAAAGGGTTGAAAAGGTGATGAAAGGTTGTATGAAAGTATTGTCATTTTCAGAACTAGAACCATAAAATGTTAGGCTGTTGATCCTTACTTATATCCTTACTAATCCTTACTAATAATATAAATGCGAAAGTAACTCTGTCTGTCTGTCTCGCTTTCACGCCAAAACTACTGAACCGATTTAAATGAAATACAGATAGTCTAAAGCCTGAAAAAGGACATAGGCTACTTTTTATTTGGAAAAAAGTGTTGTAAAGGGTTGAAAAGGGGGATGAAAAATTGTATGAAAGTATTGGCATTTTCAGAACTAGAAGCATAAAATGTTAGGCTGTTGATCCTCACTAATATCCTTACTAATACTTATCCCTACTATATATTATATTATAAATGCGATAGTAACTCTGACTGTCTGTCTCGCTTTCACGCCAAAACTGCTGAAGCGAATTAAATGAAATTTGGTACACAGATGGTCTATAGCCTGAGAAAGGACAAAGGCTACTTTTTATTTGGAAAAAAGTGTTGTAAAGGGTTGAAAAGGTGATGAAAGGTTGTATGAAAGTATTGTCATTTTCAGAACTAGAACCATAAAATGTTAGGCTGTTGATCCTTACTAATATCCTTACTAATAATATAAATGCGAAAGTAACTCTGTCTGTCTGTCTCGCTTTCACGCCAAAACTAATGAACCGATTTAAATGAAATACAGATAGTCTAAAGCCTGAGAAAGGACATGGGCTACTTTTTATTTGGAACAAAGTGTTGTAAAGGGTTGCAAAAGGTGATGAAAGGTTGTATGAAAGTATTGTCATTTTCAGAACTAGAACCATAAAATGTTAGGCTGTTGATCCTTACTAATATCCTTACTAATCCTTACTAATAATATAAATGCGAAATTAACTCTGTTTGTCTGTCTCGCTTTCACGCCAAAACTACTGAACCGATATAAATGAAATACAGATAGTCTAAAGCCTGAAAAAGGACATGGACTACTTTTTAATTGGAAAAAAGTGTTGTAAAGGGTTGAAATGGGGGATAAAAGGTTGTATGAAAGTATTGTCATTTTCAGAACTTAAAAGCATAAAATTTTAGGTTGTTGATTTGATATAAATAAATATGGTAATCAAAGTTTGTAAAATTGTTACCCTTAACACCCTAAAATAAACATAAAAAATAAACATATTAAAATGCTACCCGAACTCACTATTCCACGCGGACGAAGTCGCGGGTACAGCTATAATATATACATAGAAACACCCAGACCCTAGACAAATACTTGCAGATCATACAATCATTTATCCTGTGGCGGGAATTGACCTGCAACCTAGGCCCACTCAAAACTAAAGTGCATTTGTATCATTGGTTATTATATTGGTCATTTTGTCTAAAAGTATGGTTAAACTAAACAATTTTTTAATTAGATGTTTACAAATTCAACTAACCCCAACAAGACTCCTGATATCTCTCAAGATCGCTTCAATTTGCCCAAGGGATAAAGTTGAGCACCAAAACCGTTGATATTTTATATTGAAGATGTAGCACTTCAATGATTGTCGGCAAAGTTTTAGATATAATCCTGCTTCGCATATTTAAGAAATTTTTAAAGGCGCTCTGTGGTGAAAAAAAACGTTAGAGGTATATTATTTATTATTATTTATTGATATTATTTATAAAACTATTGCATTCGTAGATTAAAACCTACCGAAGCCACGCTCTTATATTGATATCATAATCGGCAACGAACTTCAAAGCCAGGATAATTTATACAATGAATACAAACTGTGGAAGCAATTTATTTTATTTTATGATGTATTAATACGTAAACAGTTAAATAAACCTAACTACAAATAAAATACAAATATAATATACAAATTAAATAAAAAAATGTTTAAAAGTATTTTTTAGAAATAACCGCCAACCCAAATTTATATGGACGGTGTCTATCTTTACTTTATACATCTATGGTCGAATACTTATTCCAAGGCATCCCCGCTCATTTACATAAACTCCTGAGACTAAATACAAGTTAACGCATAATAGAATTTCCCCTTTTTAAAGTTTCTTAAAAATAACGCTATAAAAAGGAAGTAATAACAGATGTTTTATTGTAACAAATAAATTAAATTAAAAATTACGTTTTTACGTGTTTACAAACTTATGCCCGAATACTGAAACTACAAAAAACTGAAAAATGCGATCTTATATTCCTTCATGATTGTATGTGGAAAATGACGGAAACGTCAACTATGTAGCCTTCAAACATGGAATTTCATATACGTGGAATTTCGTGGACATCGCAATAGTATGATAAGCATACCGATGGCCGAGCTTACGAAAATCCAAAAATTAACTGCATTTTTTGTCGATACCTTTCGATCGCCCGTCAACTCTTAGTTGGTCATGAATGGTTTTGACTTATTATTTTTCTTATTATGCTACTAGTTATTTTAAACTAGAGTGGTGAAAGGATTAAAGTGCCTTAGAGGCACATTTTAATACTTTCTTTCATTCACTTGGCACATGTTTTCGAACTTTTTAGGTTTTACGACAAGGTGGTTTTCTCACGGTGTTCGTTCACCGTTTGAGACACCGGTATAGCTCACATCAATTTGTCGATCAGAAAAATCTATAGTTGCACGACTGATTTCGATTACACGACCATGGTATAGGAAGGCAGTGCTATCACTAGAATACCAGTGCTTTCTCTTGACTCATTCTTCTTCTTCTTATCGTATCACTAGTTATTTCTAACCAGTGTGGTGAAAGGATTAAAGTGCGCCTCAGAGGCTCCTTTCGTACATTCAGGTAATCCTTAATATAAGCTCTCGACCTTGCCGACAGGAGCCGCCGGAATAATGAATCAGTACATGCGGTGTCGGTTCGGTTGCAGGTCCATAACGGCTGGCACCAAGCCGGGCTTGTTTCAAGTTTTCCTTCTCTATTGCTAGCTCTTCTGTTAGTCAGCAGGGGGACTAATCCCCAATAATTTGAAGACTATCGCAGTCGTCTCTATCATCAGTCTCCAAATAGCACTAATCTGGGATCAGTTCCACTCATTGATCAACATTGACGTTTGACGTTGGCTGTTCCTTCCTATTCTCCTGTATATTCTCGTTCTCATCGCAAGTAGCTGCAGCTACTATAACTGAGGCAGAAACTGCTAACTTGTGATTATTTCTGTAAGAACCATTATTCAAATTCACTAACAGTCTGCGAAAGTATTAAATTCTTTTCAGAACAAAACGATACGGCAAAGAAGTTTTGTGCTGTTTACTGGCAGGGAAATACTGTTTTACAAAGGAAAAGTTCTTGAATTATTGTAGTAATGATGTATTGTGCATATTTGTAAAATTTATCTATTGACTATCTAAAGGCGATCATTAGTTGTTGAACATTCTTTGAACTACCTACTACTTTCGTATTTGTATGTGGCTGATTCTGGTGATGGATTTATTTAGCCGCCCAAAGGTCTTTATTTTATTTCAAGGCTTTCATAAAAAAACATCACGTGACTCAAAAGCTGGCTCCTAACTGGCCCAACGTATTAGCATTGCCATTCAACGTGGCAATGCCGCCATTGTCTTGGGAGCGCTGACGGAGGGTCAGTGCTGGATCTGTATCAGTTGATCTGGATCAGTAGAGTTCGATAGATCGTTTTAAACGGTCTTTAGATAGCTCAACTATTTAACATGTATTTTATATTATCGTATAATATTACGTACATTTCTGTGGTTAATTTGTGATTGGGATTTTATTATGCCCCTTACGTTACCTATTACGTTGTTTTAATCATATTTATTTAATTTATTCGTTGTACAAAATCCACAGCTCTTAAATATAGTATACACAAGTCTTAAATTTATAACCGACAGCCAATTTTATTTCAAAGTATTTACATTATAATTAACGAAGCAAACCGACAGTAATCGAGGTGTTTGGGTGTGTGTGTGTGTGTTTGTTCACATGTGTGTGGTTGTGTACACTATGTAAGACACATTACTAATTTATATGTATACTAGCTGACCCGCCCACGCGTTGCTGTGGCTCAGTAGTTCTAGAAACTTAAAGAACTTATTGTTGAATGAGAACCCTGAATGTGATGTGTTTGAGGACAGATGGAAGGTGATTCTATCTGAATGTCTGAGGTTTGTGAGAAGTGTGTTTGAGTGTGTAGATGCTTACACACTCAAACACACTTCTCACAACCAGAAAATAAAAATAATATCTGCTTACTAACAGATATTATTTTTATTTTGTATTATCATTTAAGGTTTTGATTATTGATCTTTATTTTAACTAGTCTTATTAACATGTTCGTACTAGGTAATAAAAAAAAATTGTTTTATAAATTTTAGGAAAACATTTAATTTGTAATAAAACAATATTGAAGTCTATAATCAAGATAAAATCATCTCATTTTTCTATATGACACTAGTTAAACTTTTTCGAAACATTACCTAGCTCACGTCTAAATGTATTCTTATTACTGTTTAAAATATCGACAGAGTTGAAGCTTTTATTATAGGTTCTATGCATTCTACTAGCAAGTAAATTTGTCTTCATCAAATTTGTCTTCTATGGTACCGATCACATTTCTTTCCGAAAATTAAATAAATAAATAGTAACAGGGGACATTTCAAACATCATCATCTAGCCCACAGTAAGCAGAACTTGTGTTAAGGGAACTACATCACTTATATACTGAACAGTTCCAGTTTAAGCCTAGCACGCACTGCAAATTATTTCTCAGCGAATTTTTTCGCGTTATCTTTTCTTATGTATGTCAGTTTAAACGTGTTTTTTTCTGCTAATGTGCCGTCTGATTCTATGTTACACAGAATAGTGCGAAAAAAACCACAGTGCGCGCTAGGCCTTATGTGAGAAACCACATATTAGCATCGTCATTCTCATCAGCAATGTTGTCAGTGTCTTCGATACGCAGCCCTCTGGTAGAGATCTAGATCAGTTGAGCTTTCTATATTCAGTTTTAAATGGTCCTTAGATATCAGATATCTCAACAGTTTCACATGTATTTTTAACAGACTTCAAAAAAGGAGGAGGTTCTCAATTCGTCGGAATCTTTTTTATTTTTTATGTATGTTCACCGATTACTCAAAGATGCCTGAAACAGAGACGGATTGGAAAATAGCAATATCCATTGTAAATAAGAGGATTTTTCGGAGCACAGAGCATTTCATTTGTTATCTTCCTTATTCTGCTCATTTCATCACAGTCCACTTCTCAGTCCGCAGCAGCTCACACGGGTGCAGATTACACGGTTCAGTGCGCGCGCTATCCGGATGCACTCACCGACTTTGAAAGTCCGTGTTTACGGGACAAAGTTTTCGTTCGCCCGCTTGTTTCGCATGAGGCGGATTTTGTATTATGATAATTTTATAATCATGACTTACAATAACCCGATATTATATACAGCTGGGTATTAAATAAATTGAGAGATGATATATATACTTCTACTTTTCCCATAATGGCATCTGTTTTTAAGTAAATTTTTATAAATAATAATTTACTTATATTTTGGTAAGATGTGCTCAAGACACAAATTATTGATTACAATTTTGCTAAGATTATACAAAGAGTTAAACGAATAAAACACGAGGTAAACGAATTAAATAGTTATATTTAGCATAGCTATTAAGAGCTATATGTTAAACTCATGGAATGTCAAACGAAAAATTCGACGTCAATCAGACACTCAAAAATGGTTAACACCAGATTTGACCTAAATTTAACTTCATTATTTCCGATTATATTTTCTCACTATTCTGAGCGTTATCTTGGTATTTTATGTTAGCTTTTGTCAAAATTTGTTTGATTTTTGTACATTATTTTATGTTCTACCAGTAGATGTCAGATAGTTCCTCACAAATGACATCACAGATGTTGGAAAGATTAGCTGTGTGTAACTTAATATGTTAGCAGATTTTTGTGTTGTGTGAAAAGAGCCTTACTCCACGGCTCATTTATTTACCGTTTCAAATCAGAAAACCCGTAACTCGGGATAACGCTTCCTGTAGCGTTATGCATACGACTTAAACTAGTTTCCAAACTGTCTAGTTTTGTTTTAAGGTTCGGTTACACATAGTTGTTTCTGTTGTGTTGCTAAGTTTGACAATGCGATAGCAGACTCAGCTGAGGCTTTCGAGCGTCATAAACTCCGTCATCGGAGTTCATTCGTACATAGTCAAAGTCAGTTTTATTTAATACTAGCTGACCCGACAGACGTTGTCCTGTCTTAACTATGAATATTGAATTCTAATTTTAATATTAGGCGTGATTGCTCTGAACTCACCAATAATTCCGATAAACGATATTTGCAGCGATTGCGCCAACTGTCCTACAACCGTAGACAGAGATTCTCTGTCTACGCCTACGATTGACAGTTATGTCAAACGCTATATGATTTTTATGGCGTTTGACATTAGAAAAGTTTATATTATCAAAAGCGCTAAGGTAACATTAGAAAAGTATATATCGTTGTTAAGTTTTCTTAAATTTTCTAAATTTCCACATAATTTTCTTAATTTTTTCATTCATTTAGAATCATTCATTTCATTTTAGAATCTTCTCCTGACAATAACAAACTCAACAAAAAAAGAGTTAGCGAAATCGGTCTAGCCGTTCAAGCGTGATGCCGTGACCAAGGGAAGCAGGCATTCATTTATATATATATAATAGAAGACTAGCAATACAAAAATTAACAATTAACTAGCAAACACAAATATGCTACCCCTGCACCCGGCAGGGGTGGCATTGTTGCAATTTTTGTTCGGAACTCTATTTCTATTTTTTTTATTTAAAAAATAGTCCATGAGAAAAATATTTTTTTAAATTCTTTCTTAGTCTATGAGTCAATATATTATAAACACAACAAACTAAATTTATGTCACTAATCACTAGAACCAATTAGAAACATATTAGATGTGTTGAAATTAGGTGCTGGATTCTCCTGGATGGATTCTTTGGAGCAAAGTTTGAGGATAATCAGGCAAGAAACGCGTCTTTGTCGTAACGACTTTTTGTATGATCCTTCTTATCTATATTATCTACGAAAATAAGATTGATACAATTCCAAAGTGGTGCTAATTGGACAAAGTAAGGCACATACTTCTTGAGTGCAAAATATACATTATTAAAAGGGGAAATGGAGCAACTTTAAATGCCTCATGGCGTGAATGATTGTTAGCGTTATGTCCTTAACTATAATAAAAACTAATAACATTTACTGACCTACTGATCAGTTGTAGTAGCTCTGCCTTCTGCGCTGTAGGTTGTAAATTCGTTTTGTTCGAACAGTTTTGTTATATACATAATTATGTAGGTGTTTGAAAGTATCTTATGAATGGATTTGAAAATATAAAAGTATTTTATCAGTCATCAAGTACCCATAGTACAAGCTATGCTTAGTTTGGGGCTAGAAGGTGTTGTGTGCATTCTCCACTATGTTTATTTATTCCACCAAGTCCAGTCGAGTCCACCATGTTTATTTATTAATTTAATAATGAGATGTTGTTTGCGGTCGGAGATCAATTACACATATACAGAAATGTAATTATGTAATTCTGTTGGATTACTCGAATAAGTATTCATGTAATTGAGATTATTGGGCAGACCTTTTTAAAACGGACTGAAAATATATGTATTTTTACTTTAAAAAAACAGTTATGAATCAAAAGGTCTTTCTTTTTTATTTTATTACTGATCTTACACGTGTTTTTCCCCGCGATGCAAGCCGGACTTGATTTATGCTGGAACCAAGCGAAAACTTCAAAGTTTTACGAATACGACATACGAATAAAAATACGTAACTTGTTTTGCCAAAAATGTCCATGCATGAAATTCGCACCAATGGCGTTTTCAAAGTTTTCTTGATATTATAAGTTATAGCGTAACGCAATAACATTAAAGCGATGCAGTATTATGCACCTGGTACTGAATTTTTAATTTAATGAGTTAAAAAAAACTAGGTATATTCTATGAGTATTAATATGGTCACATGACACTGGCTTAGTGCATCAAATTTACGAACAACACTTTCACCTACATTTCTACTAATATTATAAATGCGAAAGAAACTCTGTCTGTCTGTCTGTTAAGTTTTCACGCCTAAACCGCTAAACCGATTTTGATGAATTTTGGGTTTTTTTTTTAATTCAATTTATTCATACAATTTATAACATAGTTAATCAACCAAAACGTTATAAATATATTAGTCAAGATTATTTACAGAATTTCATAAATTGTATAGGTAATGTCAAAAAGTATTTATAAGTCAATAATTTTTACATATATTGAGATAGATGGGACCTTAGAGAAGGACTTACGGCTACTTTTTATGTAGGTACCACGCGTGCGTATTCTATATAATAAAGTAAAAAACTATGCGAGAGGATAGGCAGCGCTTGTTTCGCGTTGTGGCGCCTGTCAGCAACTCTGGAAGTTGGCATGACGAGGAGTTGCTATTTTACTTCAGTGAACTCGCTACTCCAGTACGGCGTCGAACTCTGGGGCAGAGCCGCCGACTGGGAGCGAGCGTTCAGAATGCAAAAAAGGGCAATACGTGCCATAGTTAGAGTAGCTTATGATACTCCAGCTCGTCCAATCTTTCGCTCTGTAAAGATAATGACAGTGCCATCTTTTGTCATTTTCCAAGCAGCTACGTATGCGCGCAAATATCTGAACGAATATCTGAACTCCTCACTAAAACGTCGAAGTTGGTTCATGTGTTGGGGCCGTCAGTATACAACCGCTTACCAGTGGCTATTACGAGTTCACAGACAACGCAATCTTTCAAGCATAAACTTAGAGAGATACTCGTTCAGAAGTCATATTATAATATAGATGTTTCTTTTTAAATGTTTAATTATATTATATTATTATATTATGAATTTTTGAGTTCATTTGATTGTGTTGTATTATTTATTATATATTATTGCTACTGTGTGTGTATATTATGTAATATTTATAAGAATTGAACTGACCTGTCCATCCATCCATCTTGTTATTAATAAATAAACGCAAACTCAAAATCAAACTCACTGATCACTAACACGGCATTGCCACGTTGAATAGCAAAGTTAATATCCTGAATCAGATAGGAGCCAGCTCTTGGGTTACGCGATGTTTAGTTAGATTACTGAAGTATCATAATACAAGATGTGGCAAAATTAATCTCATTAGGATATAAATTTGTCAAAATTTTTGTGTATTTTGTTTGCTTTAAATGGATAAATTCAAGAATTACTATAAAGTTTTAAAGAAAAAAAAGATAATTAGAGACCGAAAACCGAAATAATGTAAACCTGGCAGTGAAGCCAGGGCCGATCGCTTGTAAAAAATGTATTATATTGTTTATATAAAAAATATCATTAATATTTTCAATACTTTGCCTCCAACTTTCACGTTTAAAATTGTTTATAAAGAAGAAAATGAAATAAAAGAAAATATATTTTTATTTCAGCATTCATAAATAACATAAACAATGTTTAAATGCACTTTGATGCTGCTCGAATTTTGAATAGGTTTCAGCGGTCTTCACAGTAGGTAATAATAAATTGACAGTAATCTCGGTCAGCAGTAAAAGTTAAAAAAAGTTAGCAATTTACACAAATTATCTATGATACAATTAATTATACAATGATAAAAGCTATTGCTAATTTGTAATATAATTATGAAATAAGGTCTAAAATATTCAATAGTCATCATCTTCTAAAGGCGACATTTTAACTAGCTAACTCGAATATAAGAGCTAAAATTAATACAAGCAACCTTTCATCTTTTTATAAATTAATTTTTGAGTTTATTTGATAAAAATCTAAATTTGATCTACCGCAACGAGTCAAGGTCAGAATACTCCCTCAAAGCATATAAAGGGCGTCTCTTGTCATTCCATGCGCAATTTTCTTTTTGCCACCCCAGCTGACTGATAATGGTCGATTACTTTAATAATATATACCTAATTGGTATGCATGTAGCTTTCAAGGTAGATCGACCAACCAGAATCACTTACAGAACAAGATCAGTGATTTGACCCCATTCGACCCCCCCAAATTCCCGAAAAGCAATGTGCCTAAAGTTTTTCAATAACAGACCAAAGGTAGGTAAATAGGACCAACCCTCAATCGTACATTAAATAAAAGCATACAGAAGTGAATCTCCCACATTTTAATAATACGTAATTTGGAGCGTTAACTACAAATAAACAATGCAATATTTTACAGACATTTTAAGAAGCCTCTGACTCGTGTGCTAGGTGAGCACATAAGAACGTGTTACAGTTCCTTCTCCTATTTAAAGTTATCGGTGAATTTTCTAAAATCTAAACAAAGCGTGACACGCTACGCAAGCGCATGCAAATGCGCAGGATAGAAAAGGTTTAAAACTAATACTAACTACAACTTTAACTTTAATTAAAAACTTTTAACTTAAACTTTTAACTTTCTTCATTTAAAATTGATAAAAATTAATAGTTGTTTTATTTTGTAAACTAATATAATAATTTATATGCCGCACCAAGGTAGATTCACTTCTACGTGCTGATATTATTATGTTCCGCGCCAACCCCCAACGAAAGGGGAAGCATGTAATTATTTCCGTAAATGTGCAAACTTGAAAAGTTAGTTCCTTGACGATTAGCAGGAGCGAGTTTCTCAGATAATTGCCAATTCTCCCGTCTACGTTTACGTACAGTTGTTTTGTTTAGAATTTATCGGGTTCACTTAGAATTTGATGGGTTCTTGTTGGACTACGATTTCTAACTGAGTATCTATCTAGTGGAGTAGCTTAATTAAACTGTACTAAACAAATTTATATAATCACGGAAGTAATAATGTGATTATAACATATTAATTTGTCTATAGGGACACCATCACCCTGAGACACTGACGAAAATACTAGTATTTGTAAAGTATTTTCATCAGGGTCTTTAAAATGGATCGCAATATCAATATTTATAGCTTAGTTAGGGAATGGTTACTTTTATTACCTGCCTACATCTTTTTCTTCCTATAATGGCATCTGTCTTAGTCTATGGTAATTGTCAATTCTAAACGTTATCGCGGAATGACCGTCTAGATCTATCTCGGGATTCCTCGTCGTTCAAATCACATTGCACCATAATACATTAATATGAGATCTGATTTTGGTATTATGCAAGATTAACATTATATCCTGAATTAGTTTATTCTCGTATAACAGATACTCTGCTATCGCACGCGCTCATTGGTCAAATTACTTGGCGCGTCCTTAACCGTTTTCATGATACCCACCTCCGTCCATTTTCTCGTAATCACTCTCACGCATTGCGGGAAAGCGAGAGAAAATATGTTAAACATCAAAATACACATGGTGGTCTAGTGATGGTGGCCTCGCCTTGATCTTAAGATCGTGGGTTTCAATTCGAATATGTACCAATGGTGCGTAGTGCGTACATGTACATGTATTATACATAAATTGCTTTAAGTTCCATACATTTAGAAGGATGCGATTCAATCTGAAGATTTCCTAAAAATTTCATCGAAATCGTTACAGCCGTTCGAAGTCTATAGGAAACATACATACACACATCACCTTTTATATATATAGATAGATGTATATGGAGATATAGATAGATATTATATAAATTATATAATATTATATATAATAAGGTATATATAATTTATTTTATTTATGTTTAAATATTTTAAAAAAGATAATGTAATCACTTTATTGTTCTTACAATCCTTTCCATTCAATGGTTACAAGGAGTAGATCACTCTCAAGCGATATGGCCGCCCATTGTACCACTTCAGTTTGAAATATCTAAATCATTGTTATGTTATATTTGTGTTTCTTTCATAAGGTGTACAATAAGGTTATTTTCTATTATTATACTTTGGGCAGACTAAATTGCAAACATCACGTATCGAACCTGGATAACGCTGGTACAGGACTTGAAAGAATGGCACACACAAATCAAATCAAATCAAAACATTAATTATTCATTAAAATCACAATGACCATTTTGAATCGCCTTCTTACAGTGAATCTAGGTGCCGGTTGCTCCTAACTGGGGTTAAAAAAGAATCCGACAAGAAACTTGTCTGGTCTTAACACTTTTTTGTATGATCCTTGCTAATTTTGTTAAGGACGCCGAATCGAGTTGGAGCAGATACATTCCAAGCTTTGTTGTCATCAAAATATTGTTTTTATTTTTTTTGTCGGACATTTCATACAGCATCATCTTGCCCCAAAGTAAGCAAAGCTTGTGTTATGAGTACCACAATACTGATGTACTACTTAAATACTTTTTTAATACATACATATTACACAAAGAAACACCCAGACCCGAATTAAATACTTGCAGATCATACAAACATTTGTCCCGCGGCGGGGATTGAACCCGCAACCTTATGCGCCTCAGCCGGACCTTAGCGTCACAGAAGTCGTCGATAGTGGATGTAAATAATCTAATATTTTATAATATGCTTTCAGACAGTTTCTGTTTTATTACATTTTTAAATTTGCCAATCGACCAATCTAACACGTCGCTTGGGACAAAGTGAAGCCTATATTCAGTAGTGGGTCAGGCTGTAGATGAGTGAGTATATTACTCCATACATTTTTGTAGATAAATCTGAAAATATCAGACGAAATCATGCTTCAACATTAATAATTATTTGAGAGTTACGAGTATTATTAGTTATATAACGGAATCGTTACGGTTATTCGATAACCGAAACATTAATTAGCCGCTGAAGTTCATTTCGTGTGGTTATTAATCTTTTGAGTTTGATTCGTTTTCACCAAACAGCAATGCTAACTTAATTATCATAATTAAATCTGTATTTATGAGCATTGACGAACATTTATAAGTTTTGCTAACTACCTAAATATCATGTTATCAATTTTCCTAAACTAAATTTAATAACTGTGTATAGAACATCGACTTTTGAAATATTTTTGTCATTCGCTAATATCATTTGCCATAATGGCTGTAGGAAGCACTATTGCAGAAGCAGCAAAAAAAGGTTTAAGTGGCTGTTAACCAAATCCATGACTGGACTAAAAAAATGGAGAATAAAGCTTAATGAATCAAAATCCATTCATATAAACTTTACAAACAAAAAGCAGCAGTACCACCGAGTATATATCAACAATAAGCGCATACCATGTGAAAATACGGCCAATTATCTGGGAATGACGCTTGACGCAAAGCTACGCTGGAAGGCTCACGTTAAGAAGATAAAAGATGAATTAGAGCTCCGCTATAAACAGATGTACTGGTTGCTTGGAAAACAAGCAGCCTTGTCGGTACATAACAAAATAACAATCTACAAACAAATCTTGAAGCCAGTATGGACTTATGGTATTCAGCTGTGGGGCTGCACCAACAAAAGTAACATCCAAATAATACAACGGTTTTAAAACAAAGTACTAAGGAACATCGTGAATGCACCCTGGTAGTAAAATACGAAGATCTCCACCGGGACCTTGGCATAGACTTCGTCGACACAGTTATTACAAAGTACGCAGAAGCTCATGAGGCAAGACTTCATCATCATGTGAACGTCGAGGCAATCCAGCTGCTCGACAACACGGACATAGTGAGAAGACTCAAACGAACCAAGCCGTTTGAGTTAGTGTAGTATAACAGTGATAGAAAGTGAAAATGACAATACAATATATTCATAAAGAACATATTAACAAAGTGTCTCCCCTTAACTAGAGACAATAAGAAAAGTGCTAATGGACACATTCTTAGGCATAGTTTACGTTATAAAAATAAGTCATAGTTAAATTACTAATTGGCCTACTTGGCTAGATTGTAGTAATATTAGAGTATAATTTTTAAGAATTATATACTAATTTAAAAAAAAAACAAAACAAAATTCGCTAGTTGCTGTCTGCGTAAATCATTTATTTATATATCCTTAACCTATCATGTCCCCTTGCTAGGCAAAAGATCCCCCTTTGCGCTCGAAGGTGACAGTTTGATTTGGATGTATTCGAGTCATACGCTCGAATACATCCAGATCAACTCGCCATCTGTTCCTGGGTCTGTCGCGTCGTCTCCGACTATTTTCAGACACCCAGTGACGAGCTTCGCCCAACGTTTTGAATACATTCAAGTCAAATGACCTGCCCAGTCCTATTTCAAACTTTAAGTCCTCATACCTAGGTATCTTCCCATAATAGGGCACATTGCAATTTAGATAATTTTACAAGCAAAAAAACCAAATACATGTAAATTTAAATTTAAACAATCTAAATTTGCTAGGTACTTTATTTACTTGAATTATTTATAATAATAATAATGACATTTCACACTGCATCATCTAACCTCAAGTTTGTGTCAAGTTTGAGTTTCTGTTATGGGTACCACATGACTAGTATATTACTTACTAGCTGCTGCCCGCGGCATGGCACGCATGGTACTTACATAAAAAGTAGCCTATGTCCTTTTCCAAAGTTACATTTATCTCTATACCAAAATTCATCAAAATCGGTTCAGCGGTTTGCGTAACAGACAGACAGACAGACAGACAGACAGACAGACAGAGTTACATTCACATTTATAATATTAGTAGGGGTCTACAAATTTGTATGCTTCTAGTTTTGGCGTGAAAGCGAGACAGACAGATAGACAGACAGACAGAGTTACTTTCGCATTTATAATAATATATAATATATATCATAATAATATTATATTATTAGGTAAGGATATTCTTTTTTTTCATTTTGTAAATATATACATATTATACATAGAAACATCCAGATCCGTGAAAGAAACTTGCAGATCATACAAACATTATACCTACGAGGGTAGTCTGATAAGTCAATGACTTTTCTTATAGGTTATTTTTTTTTATTGAAATTTGATTCTGTTGTCACTTTTCAGTGTCAAACAGTCCTTAGATGTTCAACTGTTTCAAATGTCTTAAACTATTGTATATTATTCTGTACATATTGTAAATGTAATTATTTTTAAATGCAGATTTACATACATAAAACGATACAATAGCCCAAAAGTTGATAAGGTAGGTAACTAACAAAATTACTGTGTTTTGTTTTAATCAAACCACTCAAGTACTTACTACTTAATCACAAACGCCGTTTGATCAGAAAATAAAAGTAATTACTTAGAAAAACACCAAAGTGAAATTCCACTTAATAACAAAGAGCCATAACTTTAATAACTCATAATTTTATTAGGCTAATACCGGCTCGTAAAATCTAGCCTGCATTAAAGTTTATCTACCTATATATATAAACACAATCGTAATGTTTGTTTGTACCAAAAATTGCCAAAAACACCCTTCATATGTATCTACTAAATTGTAGTGACTAGACTAGTGACTAGACTAATAAAAAATTGTTTTCTCAATTTTGGTAACGATCCGCGTGGTTTAAATCCCGCTAAAAAATAGCCTATTCTGGTCTGGTCTTCACGATACAGGCTTGCCTAGTGTAAAGACCGCTGAAAGATCTTCCTATTTACAATTTGAGTAGCATCAAAATGCATTTTAACATTGTATTATGTTATCATTATGAATGCTAGAATTGTTGTATATTTCATTCTGACGTATGTCAATTTCAACGCGGTTGAAATGCTCTGACATTTGATTTGATCTATAAAAAAGTATATAAGTAGTATATCAGTCATTTGGTACGCATAACACAAGCTCTGCTTACTTTAGGGCCTGATGATGATATGTTTACCTTAAAACTAGCTTATAAATAATTTGACAAGAAAATTATGTTCAGTAGACAGCCTTATCCTTTGTTCCTTTGTTTAATAAGAGCCTACCTTGAATGAAAGATTGTTCGGGGTGCCCAAAATTATAAACTATAACTTAATTTATTCTTAAATAGAAATGCAAATACACAATTGTTCTCACAACTTTTAACGGTAGAAGAACTGAGTTGCACGAGACTTGGTGTTTTTTTACAAGTTATGTTTTTATGGCATATGTTTTTGTAATAGAAATGTTTTTGTTTTTGTTCAGGATAATTACTAACTACTGTGCAAAGCGTGGGCATTTGCTATATGTATATAATGTTTGGACGTGCCTAAGACTACTAGCCTCAAATAAATAAGTAGGTAGCTAGAGATCTGAGATCTGATTACATTTGTGAGCATGCACTCTTAAGCGTCTGATTAGTGGTAAATAAATTAAAGTTATTTAGTTTTTTTTATATCTTTTTGCATCACAATCTGATTACATTTTTGGAAACCTAACTATTTGTGAAAAAATTTAATAAAGTGTATCAGTTCAATCACCTTCAGTGTATGTCTCTACTTTGCAGGAACGTGTATTGTTTTTTCTGTAACTTTTCTGTGTTAGCTGAAAGTATTCCAAAAATTATAAAATAAAATAACTTAAAAAATCTTTTTTTTAAGCTTTGTATGATAATGAAATTTTTTGTTCTGTTTCAATGAAACGCACCCCTATTAACAGTAATGTGTCTCCAGATATCTTCAGCATGTATGTTGAACACAGCTTTTATCTTCATAATAATAGGCCATTGCCTCTGACCATTCGAATAAAACCGGGTCAAGTCACTAGTGTACCATATAACACGATTCAGTGTAATGTCCTCTTTCCGTGCTCGGGAGCTGTTTTCTATGAAACCGCACTGATTATCGCAAATGGACATTATTAATTTACGTGAGTAGGGAAAATGGTTTGCGGTCCGGGCGCTATTGAAGTGATAATAATCCTGAAGAAATAAGGTCAAGCACGCACTAGCGACATAATTCGCACGGATTTAAATTAATTTTACTGGTAACGTAGTTTTCGCTGTCTATCTCAAATTTAATTATGTTTCAGAATAGTGCGGAATTGAAATCTCAAGTGAGAATTTCTACGTCTAATCCCAGATGAATGCTGCTTGGAAACTTGTAACAAACCCGGTTTGGTGCCAGTCGATATGTACCTGCAACCGAACCGAAATCGCATGTGCTGACTTGTCTCTCCGTACCAAATGGTGTTTCAATTGCTAAAATATTATTTTCGTCAACTCGTACTACTTTTTTTTCCTTTGAATTTGTCCATTATTCATCACCAACTTGCTTATATAGATTTTTGATAGTTTGTCCAGAAATACGTACTAGGAATTCAGGTACCATAAAGGTAGGATTTACGAGTAGCTTAATTATTTCAGAAGGTTGCCTGTTTGATTCCCTTCACGGGACAAATGTTTGTATGATTTGTAAATATTTATCGTTGATCTATGAATTTTTCTATGTATAAAAAATAAAAATAAAAATATAGTTTATCAGTCACAATATGTGATTCCCATAACACATGCTCTGCTTACTTTTGGGCTAAGATGATGCTGTATGAAATGTCAAGCAATATTATTTATTTCTTTATTGAATACTCTGTTGAATATTTAAGTGAGTTTTTTTTTGTATTTTGTTATCACTATTATCACTGTTAGTACCTCTTATTACTGTTTTAATATAAAAAAATTACGTTTATCAATATACTATACCGTTCTATAATTTACTAAATATTTGTTTCTTTGATATAAAACTTCTAAACTACCTATATTTAAAACTAAACTTACAAATATGTATTATAAGATATTTTATTGTATCCACATACCTAAATAACTGTTAGTTATGAACCTAGTTTTAAGCTTATTATAAGTGAACCCTGTTTTTTTATGAGTCTATAAATTTCTATAACCTAACTGTACTAAATAATATTGGTTCCAGTGGATCAACGGAAAAATATTACTTTTTAAATTCGTCAACTCACACCATGTGGTACGATATTTTTAGTGTGAGTTGACAAACGACTCTGGCAGCCGAGAATTTGATTTTTTTCAAATGCTTATATTATTAAAATTTCTGCACGTATCTAAAAAAAAGAAATGCACCTCATGATGAATATGTTATATTCAGATACTACAGATACCATATTTTCTTATTCAGATCATCTCCTGATCCTTCTACGCTGATCCTTATTCCATCAGCATAGAAGGAAACATGTCCTTCTAATATTTTCCTTTATCAGTCGTCATCTCAAACCCACCCCTCACACAATCTATACAAAAATATGATAGTAATAATAAATATAGACAATTCACACAACATCTTCTAGTCCCAAACTAAGCATAGCTTGTATTATGGTGATTAAAATATTACTTAAATTTTTTCAAATACATACCTAAGATAGGTACTTTATAACACCCAGACACAAAGTGTTTGAGTGTTCAATAATGTTAATTGTAATTACAGTTGTATACTATTATAATATTTCTATTGTATAAAATAATAAAGATTATTAATGTTATGTTGAATTAAGGTCTAGTTATAAGTATTACAATTATGTTTTGCTTGTATTTTCTCATAATTTAAATTAATATATAGCGTAAATTGTGTACCAATAATCAGTTTCAAGCTGTAATATGTAAATCGATAGTTTCCTAAAATGTTTTCAATTTATTATATTAGAATTTAAGTTATGTATTAGTGTACTACGATTAAATATCTAGGCATAATTATAGATAACAACTTAAACTTTATGAGTCATATTGAGTATATATCTAATAGAATCAGGAAACTTATATATATATGTAAACAATTACGTCATTCTGCAGGCAATCGTATTATGAAATTAATTTACACTTCACTATGCCAGTCAGTTCTAACCTACTGTCTAACCTGTTGGAGGGGTGCAGCTAAGACTAATCTTATATGTGTAGAAAGAGCCCAAAGAATCTTATTAAAAGTAATTTACTTTAAACCAAAGCTCTATCGTACAACTGATCTGTACAAAGAATGTGAAGTACTGACAGTCCGCCAACTCTTTATTTTAAATACCATCCTGAAGCAGCATTCTTCTGTGGTCCAAGATGCAGATACTACACGTCTAGCCACTAGGAGAAACCACCAGATCCTACCGCTGACTAGTTGCCGCACTCGATTTGCCCAAAGGTTTCCATTGTTTCTTGGAGCTTGGCTTTACAACAAAATTAACAAGGAGCTGCTAATTTTCCCATTGAACAAGCGAACATGCAAACGTACACTTACAACATGGCTGTTATCATTAAACTACGATACTACTGAAGATATTTTTGCAATTGTATCCTAATGCGAAGCTTTCACCACGCATTGGGATATAATTGTAAAGATTCATTCATACAAACATACAAATGTCAAACATACAAACTTCTCTTACACACATACATACACACACACACACACACACACACGAACACACACACACACACACACACACACACACACACACACACACACACATATACACACTCGCAGACATACTTAACAGTTTTATTTTATTCTTTTTAATATGTTTATATCATCATACTTACCTACATTTGAGTGCTTATTATTAATATGTACTTACCGCACAAGCTATTTGTTAACTTATCTAGAATTTCTCTAGCTTAATTGCACCTATATTGAGGGTGGGCGCTGATACCTATCATACAGGATTTTTTATTATCTTAGTTTAGGTGTCAGTTGTATCACATTATGTACCTTGTAACTTCCTTAGGTTAAGAAATTATGTATATATATCTCTAACTTGTACTTATTGTTAGCTAAGGTGCTCAATAAACAAATAAACAAACAAGTGTATCGTAATATATAATTATTAACTTACTTTAAAGAATTCAATTATGAAATTATGTATAATTTCATTTAAGATATAAAATGTTTTATTATAATAAAGAATATTTATAATTAAAACTACTGTGAAATATAAATAAAGATATGGGGTTTTTTGGGGTTAAACTTCCTAGCATATAATTATTTGTGTTTTAAAATAAAGAGTAAACCGCCGCATAATAAATAGCGGCGAGATCATCTATGACGTATCGAGACGTCGAGTAGGAAAAAAAAACCCAGTCACAGAACAAACACCTACGTTCATCGCACAAATGTTGTGATGAACATAGGAAGGAATCGAACCCTCTACCTAGAGCGCAGAAGGTAGAGCTACTGAGCTGTCAGGTCTGTCAATATAATACTATAGTTTCGTGGGTAGGAAAATCACATACTATCTTTAAATCTATGGTCAAGAAACACTTTTTGTCATGTTGTTAACTATGTAATGTTTGTTTATTTACGTTATATTGGTATATTTATTTATGTATGTATTAGTTTATTTAGTTTAATTTATTGTATTATAATTATTTAATTAATTTTTGTAGGTAATATTAGGTGTTGATGTATTTCACTTTTTGTTATTCTGTATATATTCATGTACATATTGTTTTTATCATAAATCATTCATAGTATTTTCATCACCCCATATTCAGCTATGTTGATTTCTATCCATCCAAAGGTTGTCCGGCAGAGATCTCTATCTAGCGATAAGACCGCCCATTGTACTACCGTGTAGCTAAACATTGTTTTTTATAACAGTCTAATGCATTTGTGGAGTGCGATAAAGTATTTTCTATTCTATTCTACTTCGTTAACAAAAAATGACGCTTATTTTTTCTACATATGTATTTATAATATACTAGTAGCCCGCGGCTTCGCACGCATAGTAAATACATAAAAAGTTGCCTATGTCCTAAGATACAATCTATACCAATACCAAATTTTATTGATGCAAAAAAAAAGTACGTACAAGTACACGCTAGGCCAATCTGAAGATTTACTAAAAACTTCATCGAAATCGGTCAAGCCGTTTCGAAGTCTATAATTTCGAAGCGGCTGGACCGATTTCGAAACATTTCGGGAACATACAAACATACACACACCGCCTTTTATATATATGTAGCTGTTCGTAATCTAGAATGATTATTATTATCCTTTTCCCTCTGTTAAGTGTGATCCTTTTGTGATTTTAACATAATCTCAGTTTAAGCTTAACTAAAAACCTATCCTATTACCATAGTCATTAGAACTATAATGAATCAGAAACTTTATAAGTAAGACGGCGGTGATAAAGTAGGGTGTAATATGAAATTTTTGGTGTAATTACCATCAAATGCGTTCTCGTGAGACGTCCAATTACCTATCCCTATCCCTTATGCCCCTCATTTGGTACCCTATGTGGCTTATAACTTTTAATTAGGGGTGTATCATTTTATACTAATAATACGAATAATAATTATTATCTTAGGGTCTGGGTAGACAAAGGCGTGGAAACCTTCGTGGTAGGTAGGTTAACCGATTATGAGAAAAAAAATGGTTGTCTGTAAAGTCGGTTTACGGACAATAATTTTACGTGATTACGTCGTAAGAAAACATTGATGAAAAATTGCACACTTTTAACCTATTAATAATATAATTTGGTGGACAATGCACACAACACCATCTAGCCCCAAACTAAGCATAGCTTGTATTATGGTGACCAGATGGCTGATAGAATACTTATATATTTTTAAATACATACATAAGATACTTTATAACACCCAGACACAGAACAAACATCTATGTTCGTCACACAAATCTGTGTCCTGGGAGGGAATCGAACCCTTAACCTACAGCGCAGAAGGCAGAGCTACTACCAACTGAGCTGACAGGCCAGTCACAGCTGACTATTCATTAAAATACCTATTACTAATCGAAATTGATAGACATTGATTCTATCAAGAGATCCATAATCGCCATACAAGTTGCAAATAGCTTGTCATAAACTTGCAACACAAATAGCAAACTATACGCTCCGGATCTTGCACTTGATGTCAACGTATAATTCTTACAACTAGACCATCCCAAGAGGCTTACTTTTTCTTCGCAGAAATTAAAGTCAACGTGAGTCGTTCCTCAGTAATTTGAGTTATTTTACAGTCTCGTGGCTGGACTCTTGAGGATTCGCTCTCATTAAGGTTTATTGAGGTGTACGTCCTGGGGAATTGAAAATGTCTTATTATCGATTGCTGAAGTTAAAACTCAGGTGTACATTTTCTTTCTTTCCTTACATTACTCCTTACATTTTTGCCTATGTCTTCGCTAGGTACTTATTATTAATGATACTATGTACGTAAGCAACTATAATATAAACTTTACTAATATTGTGAATTTGAAAGTAACTCTATCTGTCTGTCTGTCACGTTTTCACGCCTAAACCGCTGAACCGATTTTTATGAATTTTGGTATAGAGATAGATGAGACCTTGGAGAAGGACATAGGCTACTTTTTATGTAGGTATCACGCGTGCGAAGCCGCGGGCAGCAACTAGTATTATATAATATAATACTGGTGAACAATTCAAAAAGCACCATCTAGCCCCATAACTAAGCAACAACGACTATATACTATGGGAACCAGATGACCGATGACCTGATTTTTTTTATTAAGACGCGTCACAAGCCGAACGCTTAGGCCGATCGTGCCTATCTATCGCTTGTTCCGCGCCCTCGCTTGCACGCTCGGATCAGACGGAACATGACAATTTTTCATGCGTGCAGCCGGCGTTCATCGATTTATAAGACGTTAACACGTCAAAACAAAAAATAAAGACAAATCACAAACAACTAACAAAGACTTGAGTGAGGTGCCTTTACGAAATCCCCTCGTAAGATATTTAGTTAGATCGATATTAGAATCTGCGGATATGAATATATTTGACTCTAGTTATATAGGTACCTACTCTTGTTTGGTGAAATTTACAGATGCTGCTACACAGTATGATAGAAAGAAAACATTTATAAAGTCCACCATTTAAAATAAAGAAATAATGCGACCACCTCTGTGGGGCTAAGGTCCGACTGAGACGCAGAAGGTTGCGGGTTCGATTCTCGCCGCGGGACAAATATTTGTATGATCTGCAAGTATTTTTCTCGGGTCTGGGTGTTTCTGTGTATAATGTATATGTATTTACAAAAAAAAGTATATAAGTAAATCAGTCATGTGGTACCCATAACATAAGCTTTGCTTACTTTGGGGCCAGATGATGGTGTGTGAAATGTTCGGGATTATTTATTATTTATCATTATTAATACAAAGAAACGTTAACACAGAAAACTTAATTAATTTCTTAGTATTTAGGTACATGTGGTAGGGAAATGGAACTCAGCTCAGCATAATAATCTTGCATGTTACAATGGGACAGCGCTAGTCTTTCGGTGAGGCTGGTGTTGATTTCACGGACATCTTGACTTGAATCAGTAGGGCGATTATGGAACTCTATTTACAATCAATTTCTATCAGTTTTCATAGATTTCTGATAGACATTGATTGTAATTAGAGTTCCATAATCGCCCTACAGGTGTTAGCTCAGCAATCACATGACTCACTTAAATTAAAATAATTTATCAAGGTAACTTATGATATACAGCAAACTACACAAAATATATTTGCTACATATCGTACCTTGTCGTGCTGGTGTCTCTTACTGTAAAGAATTGTAATCTATATGTATAAAACAAAGTTGTGTTAGTTTTTTTTTTGAACTTACTAAAATAGTGTAAGACAAATACTAACATACCTACTATAGACCTAAAATTATTTTTTTATGTTGTCTGAAATGAATTCATTTTATTTTTATTAACTCAAGAACGGCTTGACCGATTTTTATGATTTGTCTCCGCCCCGAATAGCGGAATAACTAATAAATATTTTTTTTTATTTTGAAAATTTTAAAACGCACGAACGAAGTAACGAACGTGACAGCTAGTTTATAACTAAATTCAATCCAAGGATAACATTGCATCGTCTAACATGCTATGTGAATTCAAACGCAAAATATCCTTATGATTGTGCAAATAATTTCAAATATACCGTGTTTTTTGGAATTTACTTAGTGTATATTCTTGATTTCTGTTGATGGACAAAAGCACTATTGAAAGCAAAACACGCCTAATTCGCCGGTGAAGTTTAATTAATATCAAAGCGAATAATTTCCGCCCGACAACCAAAGGGATTATTGCTGCTTACATTTCCGACAGTGTGGTCACAGTCTAAATAATGATACAGTACAGTAGGATTTAATTAGGCTTTCAAGCTATTGAAACCTACTTTATGTCAAAATCATTTGCTCAGTCAGTTAAAGACCTTGAAGCGTTTTGCAGGCACTCAATCAAAATTCAAAAAAAAATCGTTAAAATTACATTGTATTAGGTTATCCTCTTATTATTTGTGCAAAGCGGAAGTTAAAAATGACGTTAATATTAGGAGAGATAGATGATTGTTCAATATTACAAACTTTACAAATAATGAGTGAGCTAGCTAGACCCAAGAGCTAGCTCCTATATGACTCAGCGTATTTGCATTGCCATTCAACGTGGCGTTGCCACCTGTGTCTTGGTGTCGCTGCTCTATGGCAGTGATCTGGATCAATTGAGTTATCTATAGATCGTATTAAACGGTCCTTAGATTACTCAACTGTTTCTCGTGTATTTTATATAATTCAGTACATTTATGTAGTTATTTTAAAATAAATAAATTACTGAACTACAATAACAATTGTTGTAAAACAATTTAAACATGGAATTAGTATTGAAAATTCTAACCGTACTTGTTTATAATATAAATGTTATTCCTTAAATAAACGAGTTTAATAACGGCCAAATATAGCATATTTTTTTCGTACAAGAGGTAATTTGCTGAGCAGTACTCTCAGCAAATTACTCACCATGTTCTTGGAAAATTCCTTGGATGGAAAATAGTAAATACTGCTATACTTACCCACAGAAATGTAATTTGTTATAAGAAAAAAATAATTGAGTGATCTACCTACCCACTATTGTAAAAATACTCATTTCGAAACCACAGGTAACATTATGCAACATTATTGTAAACATACTCATTTCTAAACTATGTGTTCGTCCAGAACTGAGATATCGTGATATGTATTATACGAGTATAGTAGGTACCTTGCTGTTACCCGCAACGTCTGCGTACGTAATAAGAGTATTACTGGGTACTGAATATTGTCCGATGTCTTCCCAAAATTCAACCACTCAATCTCAAATCGAACACTTAAATTCTTATAAATTATAGAAGAAGCGAATCCTTAGAAGGAAATGAAGGGGTCCTACCCCTTCATTTCCTTCTAAGGATGTCGTAAAAGGCGACTAAGGGAATAAAATACACCAGGGGATGGGCAGCAGCATCCGCATGAGTACGTAACACCAATACTGCGATCACTAATCCGCCTGCCAAGAATGCTGATTATGGCAAAACCCTCCAGTCTTGGAGGAGGCTCATGTCCAACAGTGGACGGTTATGGGCTGTTATGATATGATGATACTCGTAGAAGAAGCAAAGAGATAAACACAGTACAGCGCCTATCTAACAATTGCGGCAAGCTCTTACTATTCACAAAATGATACCTTGAGTTTGCAACAATTATCCTAAAGCGACTGACAAGCGAAGGAAGCCGCAATTTTTTTGAATAAGCAATCTTTAACATGCATACAAAGCAAGCGAATCGTGCTCTATAATTAGTTATTATAGACGTCCTCTGTGGCGCAGTGGGCTTAGGTCCGGCCGATTTCTGCCGCGGGACAAATTTTTGTATGATCTGCAAGTATTTGTCTCGGCTCTGGGTGTTTCATATAATGTATAATAATATATAATGAATAATGTATAATATGTATGCATTTACAAAAAAAAAGTATATAAGTAGTATATCAGTCATGTGTTACCCACAACACAAGCTCTGCTTACTTTGGGGCTAGATGATGCTGTGTGAAATGTCCGGTATTATTATTATTATTATAAAATAACGCAAACTAGATAGAGCTTATAAAAGTTAAAAGCAACTGAAGCGGGCCCCAATTTTTATCGTAGCGAGCGAAGCAAACTTATTCATCATACGTCATAAATACTATCACGACACTATCACAAAAATGTTAATTTATGGATTTTGTTACTAAAACATATTGTTACAGTGGAGCCAATTAAAAAAAAAATGCTTTTTGGTTTGCGTTTTTACGTTTAAACAACATTGTTTTGCCTGCCTGTTATTTTTATTGCTAGTTCTGTGCTGCTATATAACTTGACACAATATTATATTAAAAGTAATTCAAAACTTGTGTCACATACCAATACCTATCTATCGATCGAAGCTATCTCTTACTACTCAACATTCTTACATCTACTTTAATGTACATAACTGACGGGCGCAAGCCGCATTTTTTTAAACTAGCGAGCCTCACCATACCTGCAGAATCACACGTCATATTTTGACACTATCCTACCTTACACTAATTTATCTTAAAGTAACTTAAGTAATGAACGGAGTAAGTCGCAACTATCTTTGTAGCGCGCGAAGGGAGCTCTTTCATCACACATCATAATATTTTGTCACCATCTCACTACCTTAAAGTTCAAGCAAAGCGAGCCGCAATTTTATTTATATAATACCTATAATATATACCTAGAAAGCGAAGATCATTTTTATTTGGATTCGTTGTTAAATCTTAAAATACATGCTCAATTTTCTGAACTTTTAATATTCAGACCGAGGAATTGGCAAATGGAAATGCGTTATAAAGTCGCCATAAAAATTGGAACACCTTATTGCAACCCCATTATTGCATCAAAAATGTGCGTAGAATCCTGTGTAGACGGATTCCACGCTATCATACGGAAACGAGTTGCCTCCTTGATGCGCCGCGTGCGAGGTAGCACCAATAGCCTCCTCGTCAACATACTCTACAGTCCTATAGTTTGCGCTCTACAGGATTAACTGTCCCGTCGTATGCATTACATATGGCTTCCAGAACCGCTATGTTTAATGTATGATAGGGTAAAGAATTTGTTTTTAAGTTCTATTTAAAATTGCAAATCTGTATGGACTTGTCTGAAATAAACAAATTATTATTATTATTATATTGGTGTATTTGACCAATTTATTTGTAATACAGTTTATTAATGGATATATCCAAAACTAGCTGATGTTGAAGACAGCAATCAACTTAAATTTCAAACAACTGTAGGTACGTAGTATTGTTAAGTCATTCTACACAATACTTCTTCAACCTACTGTTTGATAATTACCTACTGTGCTGGCAGTACTGTAGACTGGCAACAGTCCAAGATTTGTGCTTTGCAACCGACAGTGTATGCCGGGCTTAAGTGAAAACAATGTGAGAACGAGGAATAGTGCATTGACATTACATTACGAACATTACGAATTTGGAAATGTAATACCCGTTTTCTCCAAGAAACGATACGATCTGGCAATACGATAATGATAAATACGGCAATGTTGGTATCCAAAATCGTGTTGCCAAACATTAAAAATATGCCTTAAGCAAAATAAAACTATCAAGTGCAAAAGTAGCACCTGAAAGAGCTACCCTACCTAGGTAGCTACCAGCTTTCTTCACCATCAAGTATATTTTAATATCATTGACTAGAATTAAATGTTCTAGATTACTAGAAAAATCAGGGCCACTATAGTGTATAGTCATCTTACATCTAACAGTAACTTTGTCTGTCTGTATGTTTGTTACGTTATCACGCTTAAAACGCTAAACCGATTTTGACTATTTTGGTATAGAGACAGATAGGACCTTGGAGTAGGACATTTACTACTTTTTATGTAGGCACCATGCGAGCGAAGCCGCGGGCAGCAGCTAGTAAACTGTAAAAACAAAACACTTAACATTGTTTTAACGTAAAGATAAGTTGGACTGAAAGACATACATTTATGCATGACCAGCAATTATTTGTCTCGGGTCGGGTCAGGTCCGGGTGTTTTTCTACGTATAAGAAGTATGTTTACAAAAACAAAGTACCTATATAAGTAGTATCAGTAATTTGATTTCCATAACACAAGCTTTGCTTCTTTGAGGCTGGATCTTCTTCTTATCGTGTTATTAGTTATTTCTAAACAGTGTGGTGAATGGATTAAGGTGCGCCTCAGAGGTTCCTTTCGTGCACTGGATGAGGCTGGATGATGCTGGATGATGCTGGATGAGGCTGGATGATGCTGGATGAGGCTGGATGATGCTGTGTGAAATATCCACCATTATTTATTTATTTATAGTTGAAAAAATGTGTCCTATAATTATGTTTGCATGTTTGTATGTTGGTATGTTTGTTATCACAATTTTTTTAATGTGATATTTATATAAGTGCAACTTAACGGTCTTCCGATTTTTTCCGTTACTTGTGTGACCTGTTTTTTTTTATCACATTTCATGTTTCTAGGTCATTGAGAAGAGATATCAGATTTAAGTGTTTGATATTATTTTAAACTTGATAACCATTCCTATGAATTTGCTACTATTTCTTAGGAATATTTATACTCGTATAGACAGCTACACCGGAACATTAAAAATAAGAAGAAAATAGATTTGTTTACAGAAATAATTATAGAGATGTACAGAATAGCAAACGCAGAATTACAGAATAGCAGAAAAGCAAACCAGCAATAGCAAGACTCATCGTCTTATGGAAGCCCAACCAAAACAAAAAAAGACAAATAACTCAGAAAACACATTAATACATGAAAACGAGAACAAAAAAATAAAAATAGGCGAAACTGAAGAGGAAAAGCGACTGAGAGTCTCTACTCCAGCCAAAAATCCCGACATAAATAGGAATGTAAAACCAATGGTACAGGTTCGCAGTAGCACCTGCAAAAAAACTGATAGCAAGACCAATATCCCATCTAGCCGACGTGTTTTGATTCTCGCGGATGAAAATGGCAGGCGTATTGGCGAAAAGATGCAGAAACTTCTAGGGGACCGTTATCTAGTATTCTCTTTCATAAAATCCTATGCAAGTACCAAACATGTGATAGAGTTATGTAAAAGCAACTATTGTAAGGACTACACAAAGGAGGATTTTGTTATTTTATTGACCGGTACTAACGACTCCAATCTTTTGGAAATGCCATCCTCTCTATACTGTTGCATTAGTGAACTCGCACACACAAACGTCCTGCTTGGCACAGTGCATAAAAATATGTTTTTAAATGAATCTAATGTAAACAAAGCATTTCGCCTGATATGCTCTAATTTTAAAAATGCGACAGTACTAGAATTGAATACTTTTTTTGGCGGAGAATACAGAATAAATAATATGTACAAATATGACAAAGGGACTGTGTGTAGGTACATTCTTAAGGACATTTTACAAATATGTTACAAGTACGAAAAAAGTCATAATCTTAGAAAAATAACGCAAACACTATTTCAGGAGCGTTTTTACAACCTAAAGACTCATGTAGAAACAACCACTCTTCAAGTTGATAAACCAGAGGAAATTGAAATGTTTTTTCGAGCCTAACACGGAATTATGTAATGATAATTATTGTGAAACTAGATGTGTATCAAATTTAAATATCTTTTACCAAAATTTATGTGGAATATCAAACAAAAAGATGACTTAGAAATTTATTTACATGGCATGAATTTTAATATAAATTACATATGCGTGACAGAAGATTTTCTTAACAAACATAATATTAATGTATTTAATTTGGACAATTTTATAATATGGCATCCTTTAACTGAACACTATTTTTATCTCACACTAATTTTATCACACATTAAAAATAACACCGAAGAGTTAAACATATGTAAGAAGTTGTATAAGCAAGATAGCTTTGAAATAAGTGGGGCTAGAGATACTAAGCTACACCTAAATATCTGTTGTCTGTACAGAGTGCCCGATCAAAAAAATGTCAGCGATTTTATAACTAGACTAGAATCTTTATTAGAACACTTCTTCGACAAAAGATGTATTATTCTCGGAGATTTTAACATAGACCTACGAAAGGTATATATAAAAATGAAACCTTGAAACCTAACTCAATTGCTTCAATTTCAGCTTTTTAGTAAATTAACCAACTTTTTTTCGGAATAAACATGAATCATGCATTGACAACATTCTTACAAATCTGGCGAAAGAAAAAGTCACGAGCTTGAATGTTGACCAAAATGGTCTTGGGGATGGACATGCAGGTCTACACTGCGGTCTCAATGTGGAAGGTATAGACGCTAGTGACAATCAGAGTTCTTTTAAGATACAACAAAGGTCTTTCTCGGAGTCCCAGAAAAAAGTATTTAGGCAGAGTTTACAGGAGGACCTATCGAGCAGTATGAACTTTTTGACAAACTTTCAAAACCTTTTTGATAGGTATTTTACAAAAAAGGAAGTAAAGGTAAACAAAAACAAACAAATTAAATCAGGATGGATATCTAAAGGTATAAGAACAGCGAGCAAAATGAAGAGGCTTCAAAACACAATGAATAAGAGAGACAGCCACGAATCTTTGCTAACATATCGAAATAATTATAAAACTATATAAGAAGGTCATCAAAGAATCTAAAAAGAATGCAGTTAGAAAAGAGATAAATTTAGCAAAAAATAACACAAAGCAAATATGGAACATAATCAATAAGCATAGAAATAAATGTAAGACTAAAACGTATGGGAACTATGTACTTAAATTATAGACGACTCAATTGATATAGCACAAGTCTTTGCAGAACAATATGACTACAGCTGTGAAGACTCTGACATAAATGACAAAAATATACAAGCTATAAAGTTAATGACCGACTCCTGCGAACGAATTAAAGATGACATGGTTTTGAAAGACACAAATGGTAGTGAAATTAAAATTATTGTAAAGAGAATGGAGGTTAAACACTCATATGGCTATGATGAAATACCCATCATACTAATTAAATAAAATATTGACATCCTTGCAGAACCAATGGCCCACTATTTCAATGAATGTATTTGTCTAGGATACTTTCCTGATCAACTTAAAATTGCAATATTTTGCCTATCTATAAAAAAAGGAAAAAAACAGATCCAAAAAATTTTAGGCCTATTTGGCTACTGCCTATTTTTTCAAAAATCTTTGAAAAATTAATTAAACACAGGCTAGTGACCTATTTGAGAGTCAATAAAATCCTACATGAACGGCAATTTGGCTACCAGACTGGGGTGGGAACAGTTGACGCGGTTGATTTACTAATTAATGAAGTACTAGTCAATCTAGATAGTAAAATAAAAGTAGCTGGCTTATTCCTGGACCTGTCATCCGCTTTTGACACGGTAGACCATGAAATTTTAACTACGAAGCTTGAATTCTGTGGTATAAGAGGAAAAGCACTAAATCTAATGAAGTCTTATCATATTAATAGAAAACAGTTTGTTGAAATTAGAAATATTGTTAATGGCCAAGAAATTGTGACTAAATCTAAGGTAATGGACGTAAAACGCGGAGTTCCACAAAGATCTATTCTAGGTCCAATATTCTTTATTATTTTTCTTAATGACCTTATTAACTTTATGAATAAAGCAGTTCCTGAAATAAGTGTAGTAGTTTATGCAGATGATACAAACGCTATAATATCAGCGAAAAATTTAGTAGAACTGACATATAAAATAAATATTGCTATGAATGCTTTTAAAAAATGGTTTCTAGTTAACAATTTACAACTTAATATGACTAAAACGAATGGTATTCTATTTAGAACAACTGCAAATAAGAATGAAGCTATTGACATGACCTTGACGAACTACGGAGATAAGATTTACTTTGTGAGCTATGTCAAATTCCTCGGAGTGCACATTGACCAATTCCTAAATTGGAAAACCGAACTAGAAGCCATCGAAAACACAATTAGCTCTGCGTGTTATGCGCTGCGAAGTCTGAGGAATGAAATAAGCCTACAGCAATTAAAAACGGTTTACTATGCTTTAGTAGAGTCCAAACTGAGATACAGTATACCTTTTTGGGGTAATAGCTACTTGTATAACATAAATAGGGCTTTCGCCATACAAAAACGAGCCATTCGTACTATTGTGCGCATCCCTCCGTGGGAATCATGTAAAGAATATTTTAGAAAGCAAGAAATTCTCACCCTGCCCAGCTTATACATATTAGTTGTCCTGGTGGACATTGTACGAAACCCACTTAAATACGAAACAGCAGAGAAGAGAACAAAAAGACTCATGACTCGAAGAAAAGACCTAGAGCTCGAGGTATATCCGAGGCTGAATGTGGCAAAGCATGGCAGTAGGTATCAAGCAGTAAAATTGTTTAATGTTCTTCCTACTGAAATGAAAGCAATTGACAATCCAAATATTTTCAAGAATAATTTAAGAAAACTTTTGCTGAAGGGGTGTTTTTACACAATTGACGAGTTTATCACAAGAAAGTAATTATGATGTAAGTAGCAAAGAAGAATTTGATTAAGTGCCCATATGTAATTGCATGCTATTAATTTAATTTTATTATATTATGTACGATAATAATAATAATAATAATAATAATACCGGACATTTCCAACAGCATCATCTGGTAAGCAGAGCTTGTGTTATGGGTACCACATGACTGATATACTACTTATATACTTTTTTTTTTTTAAATACATACATATTATACATAGAAACACCCAGACCAGAGACAAATACTTGCAGATCATACAAACATTGGTCCCGCGGCGGGAATCGAACCCGCAACCTTTTGCGTCTCAGCCGGACCTAAGCCCACGATATATTCACACACGATGTAAAAATTGTTTTTGAATAAATAAACTAAACTAAACTAGACTATTAATAATATATAATAATATAAAATACATGTAAAACAGTTGAGCTATCTAAGGACCGTTTAAAACAATAAAACTAGCTTAAATAATTTATGAACTTAGCACCTACCTATTCAATTTATTTTTCTTGTCGTAAATATATTTCATAATTATAAATATTAAATTATGTAACTGCATTATTTAAAAAAAAAGCCTTCAATAATCTTGAACGAAAATGGTCTCAATAATACTTTATTCTACTGATCTCAATTTAAATATTCCAAATTGCCTTTGATTTAGATATGTCATTTAATCATTTCGTTAACAGAAACATATCAAATAAATATACAAATACTTATAGGTAAGACACACAGTTCAGTTCACTGACCGCAGGTAGAGTGCCCAAAAGGCTGGCAACGTTAGCTCGTTGAATAGCCACACAAATCCTTTATCTGAGTTAAGCACCAGCCCTTTGATCATTGGTCTTGTCCACCAGTCTCTAACTCTCTTAATTGTATTAATACAGAGCAATATTTCCAATACTTTTAAACAAAATGTAGAAAATGAAGACCCTATCTACGTGGACCAGGGACATGAAATCTACCTAGAAAAAAAAATATAATAAAAATTTGCAGTGCAATTAATTAGGAGTAGACCAAGTTCATTAAACGAATTAAAGTGTGCCTCAGTGGTTTTCTTTTCGTACATTTGTTACATGTCTTGAACTGACCTAACTGCTGTGTTCTTTACGCTGTGGCGTAGTAATATGCATTATTAGTACATTTACACATTTTCGAACATCCATTGGTGCACGATCGGATTCGAACCCACAATCCTAGTGCCAAAAGGCCACTACCACTACCAGTCGTCTATAATATTTAACTGTAAAATAGTAGATACTTATTGCTTTCATCTCACCAAATCAACTTATGCAAAATGCGACCACAAACTTCTTGTAAGCAATTTTCACAGAAATGTATCTTAAATTTATTTTTTAAATTATTTTCAGACCGCAATCAAGTAAAGTGTAGTAGATACTACATTCAAGAGGAAACGCACCAGAACCTGTTTAAAGGGGGGTTTACATGGTCGACTTCTGCCGCACTTATAATAGTTGAAACTCCCTAATCTGTCTCAATTATGTGTATCAAATCACCGCACAAGGTCAAGTTATCGCTTTGTTTAATGCAGACGGTGGATTTATTCGTGCGTCGGAAAATTGTATCGTGCCGTGTAAATCCTGCATTATACCTATTTCAATTTGTTGAAGTGAGTTTTAGATAGCTCTATATCCGGTTGTACACTGATTTTCCTTTCGTAAATTGTACTTAACTATGTTCTTAAATTACAAATAGACAAATATAGTATGTCTCTTGGGACCTTGTTATAGCATACACATTGCCCTTCTTTTTTTCTTATCGTGTCACTAGTTATTTCTAACAAGTGTGTAGAATGGATTAAAGTGCGCCTCAGAGGCTTCTTTCGTGCACTTAGGTAAGCCCTAATGTAAACTCTGAACCTTGCCGACAGGACCCGCAGGAAAGACGAATTTAGTACATGCGGTGTCGGTTCGGTTGCAGGTGCATAACAGTTGACACCGAGCAAGGCTTGTAGGCTCTCTATTGCTAGCTCTTATATTAGTCTGTAAGGGGGAATAATCCCCAATAATTTGAAGACTATAAAAGACTATAAAACACATTTCCCTTTAAAAGGTTTACTAACATTGGTAATAATAGTGAAAACAAGTTTGTCTTTATTCACTTAACGAGAAAAAAGTTGTCTTAACGCTGTAGAAATCATCTATCCGCAATGACCTTTATTTTAAAGTACCTGAGTATTACAAATTTTCGAATAAATACCCAAACTATTCGAATAAGTACCCACTTAAAATCTTTTGCAACGGTGTGAAATCTTTTTTTTTAAAAACACCAGGTATTTACTGAACCATAAAACGAAATGTGACCCTCTTTTGTACCAAGCACAGGTTTTGTAAAAATAAAGGTCAAGCTATATCTGACGTGAGCTACAGCACCGTGTCATCCAACCCACATTATGGTAGAACTTTACGATGCGATGGAATGTACGATGTGATCAAGACTTATGACGATCTATACCAAACTCGGTACGATGCGATGGAATGTACGATGTGATCAAGACTTATGACGATCTATACCAAACTCAGTTTAGCATGAGCGCGATGCTGAAGAGTATATTGATAAATTGTTATGTAGCTTGACCCAGAACTTTTCTTAGCCAGAGTTATGATAACCCAACTATAGGGTCAAAGTCAAGGTTTAATCAACTAATTAGTGAGTGTACTTGCTCTTTGTACCGACAAACGAGCGCACATTTATTTTCTGACAGTTCTGACTAAATATCTGCTAAAAAATCTATGCTAAGTTTTTGAAATGAGTTGAGTTTTGTTCTAAACGGACACATGAAATTTGAAAAAAAAATACGGCAAAGCAGAGGGTTATAATTTGGAACGGTATGTATTGGGTTTAGTGTTTAGGTTTTTATCTGTTTCATCATAACTTCCAAACTACTTACCATAATTTGACAAATGGAATATTGTTGAAAGCGTCTTGATCGTCTGGCTATGTGACGTCACTTTAAATTTAAAAAAATATATTTGTTCAGTATCAAATGAAAGAGCTTAATTAGCACATTTCAAAAATGTAATATAACCAAAATAAAATTAATATTAAAAGTAAGTTATAGTACCCGACTAATGAAAAACACCGCCCTAAAATTTTTTATCAAGAAATGTTCTTATTTGAAATTGTTATATAAGTATTCAATATTTATCGCCTATTAAATAAACAACTTATACGTAATATATAATGTAAGTATTAAATTATACTCATAGTTGTATTAAGAGGAAATCCGTTGTCATAAGCCACTTTGCACTATAGCTTAAAATCGAATACTAAATAGTAACTATTTCATTAGTCGGGTTTTAGTTGTTGAATTTAACTTTTATATTCAACTAGCTTCTGCCCGCGGCTTCACACACATAATATATACATAAAAAGTAGCTTATGTCCGTTCCTAAGATACAATTTATATCCATAACACAGGACACCGATCCTAGTTTGGGTACCAATGTTCGTCCAAACAGTAACAAAAAACCAATAACTATTGAAATATATTAATTAGATTAAGTTATGATTGTATATTGATTACTAACGTTTGTTATTCTCAATAAATTTCATTTCATTTCATTTCATTTCATAACAAATTTAATTGATGAAAAAGTAAATCGAAATGTTCGAAAAAAGATTTGTTGATCTGTACGCTACCAAACTTCACAGAATCACTCGTTAGGCCAATCTGAAGATTTCCTTAAAATTTCATCAAAATCGGTCTACCCGTTTAGGAGTCTATAGGGAACATAGATACACACATCGCCTTTTATAGATATAGATAAAAGATTCAATACAGTGACAAAAACCACTTTGTCTTATATGCGATGAATATAGATGCTAATTCCTTCTAAGCAAAGTCTGAGAAGCGGTATTTCTTTTTAAATCCACTGACAGCAGCAGCTTATGGAGCCTACAGACCGAGCCGCCACAACCCGGTAGGTTTGTATCGGCCGCATTATTTTTAAGGAAATATTCTAATACTAATAATATAAATACTATAAATATACTAATAAATAAAGTAATCCCACCGATACTAACCCGCCGGGCTTTGTCTGTAGGTCGGTTACGGTCTCTCAGCTCTGTTAGTAGTAACTCTGGACAAACATTTGTGTGCTGAATACAAATGTTTGTTTTGTGTATGAGTGTTATAAAACATCATAAGCATGTATTCACAATTCATTTTGATAAACACGGGCTTTACTCACGTATTATTTTGTCGATGGAGGCACCGACATTGTTTCGATTCATCTAGAGAATCTTCATCAGGGTGAGTTTGATCCGCGGTCCGCTCGTTGCCGCTCGAGTTCACGGTTCAATCAAACTCACCCTGATGAAGATTCTCTAGATGAATCGAAACAATGTCGGTGACTCCATCGACAAAATAATACGTGAATAAAGCCCGTGTTTATTAAAATGAATAGTACAACTCACGAAAGTTTTGAAAGTGAAATGTATTCACAAGTTAATAATTACTGGTGTCGCCCACTGGTCAAAATTCGACCATAATTAATTAATAATTAATCTATTTTTTATGCATAAAAAAATAATCATAATATTCTGCACTCCTTTACATAAACTATAAGTGTGCGCAATTGCATACTTATCCGTCCGCGCAATTTTAGTAGAAAGGGGTACAAAGTTTTTGCTTCACGTATTAATATATAAATTCTATCAATTATTCATACAACACCATCTAGCCCCAAAGTAAGCATAGCTTGTCCTCTGGGGTTAGATGGTGTTGCGTAAATTGTTCCTAATTATATTTATTATTAACGCTGGATAACGCCGAGTCGGTAACGGTTTAGGTGTGTAGGATAGGATTTGCATTATCTCGCTAAGTTATGTTCATGTCGTATAGCTTGGTGTTACTACTCGCTAGTTTTTCTCGACATCCGTACTATAATGCCGCGGCTTCGTTGGTGCAGTGCCATCTTCTGGTAATGGCTTTGTGGTTCAACCCTAGTTGGAGAAACGTTTTTACTGGTACTGAGGAATCCTATCTTACGTAAGCACCTAGTTGAATACTTTGATTAGGAAAAAAGAATGTGACACTATAAACAGTTTTATGTATATTAATACTAGCTGCTGCTAATGTTTTACTTGTGGTATTTTCAAAAATAGTTGCATACGAGTATGTTCTTCTCCAAGATATAGTCTATCTCCTTACTAAATTTCATCAAGATTTATGCATTTAGACATTCAAAAACACTTTCAATATTATGACGACCTCTGGGGCGAAGTTGGCCAAGGCCCGGCTTAGACGCAGAAGGTTGCGGGTTACGGGCTGTGGGACAAATGTTTGTATGATCTGCAAGTACATATTTGTTTTTGGTACATATAAACACTAAAGTTTATATGTATAATATGTATGTATTTACAAAAAATAAGAAAAATATGTATAAGTATCAGTAATGTCGTACCTACCCATAACACAAGCACTGCTTACTTTAACGCCAGATGATGCTGTGTGAAATGTCCGGCGTTATTATTTAGTGTGTAGTAAATGTAGTACATTTATTTACAGATATTAATGACAGATATCTATAGAATGAATATACAATAATATAAAATACATGTAAAACAGTTAAGCTATCTAATTTAAACAATAATATTTCTATAGTAAGTTAACTATAAAAATATTTCTTTCTTAAGAATTAACTTTCTATATCACTGCCAGAAGGCAGGGCAGAGGGCATCACTGCCAGACACTTGCAGCATTGCCTTGTTGAATGGCAACGTGTTAGCGTTAGGCCACATAGGAGCCAGCTCTTGGGCGACGTTTATACCAGACACCGTGAAGTAATTTTGAAAATGCTACAGGCTCTGTTTTTCACGGGTTCGAGGTTCGACTCCAAAAGGCTCTATCGAGACCGGCATATTTGCGTCTTTTGAGCTCCATGGCACAAACAGCGATTGAACCAGCTCTAACTGACTGATGGGACATAAGTAGCATCCCATACCAATGGCGTACTCGTCTCCCAAAAGATAAGAATCTTACCATGAGGTCTTGTACTATGATCACGTATCATACCTTTCGGTTCGAGAACAGCCTGTACGTTGACGCTGGCAAATGACGACGAATGACATCGTTAAGACTCACGTGACGGGCAATTGTACCAGTGTCTCTAGAATACTATAACCCGTGTTTATACTACTAGGCAATTGTGATTGGATTCATTAGTGACAAGCCAAAATAAAGAAGTCATCAATGTGAGCGCCATTACATAGATAGTCATGACTAAACGTACCCAACATACATCCAGCAAATGGGTTGTAAATCCAGGATGCCAATACAACCACTTTTAAAGAACTGACGTCCGTAATATAACAATCGTAACATCAAAGTAGTTTATTAATATAAAATATAGAGTCAAGGGTATAAAAGCAACTAACTTACCTATTTAAATAATATGCATTTTAATGCAAAATATTGATCTAATAAATATTTCACTTTCAAAACTTTCATGAGTTGTATTATAAATTTTGATAATCACAGGTTATACTCACGTATTATTTTGTTGATGGAGGCACCGACACTGTTTCAATTCATCTACAGAATCATCATCAGGGTGAGTTTGATCCGCGGTCCGTGAGTTGCCGCTCGAGTTCACGGTTCGCATTATCGACACAAGCAAAACCCGTGTTTATCAAAATTTATAGTACACTAGCTGCTGCCCGCGGCTTCGCACGCTTGCTACCCCCATAAAAAGTAGCCTATGATAGATAGATAGATAGATAAACACTTTATTGTACACAAGAGAACATACAAAAGAATAATGATTAGCACTACAGTTGTACAATGGGCGGCCTTATCGCTAAAAGCGATCTCTTCCAGGCAACCTTTGGATGGACAGGATAGACAAAAAACCATAAAGTCGGCGGTGTACAAAAAAAAGTTACCTATACTTAATCTAATACATAAAAATACAAAATATAACAATAACTATAAAAATGCCTATAATTCATAACTATAAAAATTACAAAAATTACACAAAGAAAGATGACATACATACCTACCATCAAACAACTTTCTATAGTGATAGAAGCTAACAACCAGTTAGCAGTTTCCAGATAAAGACAGATAAAGGTTATGGACTTTGATTTTAAATATATGAATAGATTTAGATAAGCGAATAGATAAAGGTAAAGAGTTCCATAAGTGTACAGCTTGAACAGTGAAGGATTCACCATACATAGCTGAACTATGAACAGGAGTAAGGAGTTGGAGAGTGTCAGACGAACGCAGATCACGATCGTTTGACTGGTGCAGAAAAATAAAACGTTCCTTTAAATAGTGGGGAGATGAAGACAGATAAAGGATGTTGTATAACAGCGTCAGGATATGAGCATTCCGGCGAAAACGAATAGGGAGCCACTTGAGCTTCATGCGAAATTCTGAAACATGGTCATATTTGCGCAAGCCAAATATAAACCGAATGCAGAGGTTTTGAAGACGCTCAAGTTTGTTAAGATGGACTTCGGATAGATCAAGATAGCTGGCGTCTGCATAATCTAATATTGGATGGAGCAGGGATTGTGCAAGCATAACTTTGGTAGCGGTTGGCAGAAAATTACGAAGTCTTCGTAAAGACGCAGATGATGCGAACATTTTTCGACTAATTTCATTAATCCACGGCTGCCATGTCAACTTAGTGTCCATTATAATACCTAAATTTTTAACTGACTGACTGATCGGAATATGTGTACCATTAAATAATATAGGTGAGAGAAGATTATGGTTAAGTTTAGCGATTTGCCTAGAACTACCAATTATGATGGCCTGAGTTTTGCTTGGATTGACAGTAAGTCCGTAAGACTTACTCCATTCACAAACTCTGCCTAGATCAGAGTTCATCAGACTAATGGCTCCATTGACATTTTCTACAGTAGTATGACAGTATATTTGAAGATCATCTGCATACAGGTGGTAGGAAGATGAAAGATTTAACGTTATGGAATTAATAAAAATAGTAAAGAGAAGAGGAGAGAGGACGCCGCCTTGGGGGACGCCAGCAGTGAGGTTACACCATGTAGAGAATGTGTCCTCAACACGAATGCGTTGCTGCCGATTGAATAAGTAGCTACGGAACCAGTCAACTGCCGGCGGAGATATATTAAGAGAGCTAAGCACACCCAAAAGAAGGTCAAAATCAACATTACAAAAAGCACTGCTGAAGTCGAGGAGTGTAAATATAGTGACCTTTCCACTGTCCATTCCGAAACGAATGTCATCGGTAATTTTTACTAAAGCCGTAACGGTACTGTGGCCTGGACGGAACCCAGATTGGTAAGAGTTCAGAAAGGAGTTCTTAGAAACAAAAATACTTAGTTGTTGGTGGATAAGACGTTCAAGAACTTTTGAAAGGAAAGAGAGGATAGATATAGGTCGATATTCAGAGAAAGATGAAGGATTCGATTTTTTAGGTAAGGGAATAATCTGAGCTTCTTTCCAGGCCAATGGAAAGGTGCTTGATGTTATGGAGGCATTAAAAATAAACGTAATGACGTGTATAATGTCGTCAAGGATGGGAACAATCATGTTACGGCTAATGCTGTCACTACCTACAGCGCTTGATGTGATAGCTGCTATGCTCTTCCTAACATCACCATCGACAAATTGACAGAAATGAAAAGAGGGAATGTCTGGAATTGGCAGGGAAGAAAGATAGTTTAGAGTGTTATGTTTAGAAAAAACATCAATAGGAGAGGAATTTGAAAAATACTGATTTAGACGATTTAAATCTAAACTAGGAGAGATTTCTTGTTTAGAACTGCCAATTCCTAAAGTTCTTAGAAATTTCCATATTTTGGATGGATCACTATCGCCTACAGAGTCATGAATGTGTCGGCGTTGCGCGTCTCTACACAACCTGTTGCAGATATTTCGACGATCGTGGTATTTAGCTATATTTTCATCAGTGGGCTTGCACCTCATGCGTACCTTAGCAAGATCTCTCTTATGCATAGCCGAGCGGATTTCATCAGTGAGCCATGGAGCTGGCAAATGTTTGATCTTAATGGCGCGCATGGGGGCATGCGCGTCATAAAGTTTTGTGAGTTGATAGTTAAAATACTTCACCATGTCATCAACACTACCACTATCGAATAGCTCAGCCCAGTCGATCTGTTGAGCATCCTTGCGAAGGCTCTCGAGGTTCATTCTACCAAAGTTACGCTGCAGGATAATTTTGGGCTTGGCTTTTGGAGGGCGAACTTTGTAGGATAGGAAGACCAAATCGTGATAGGAAAAAGAGGGAGCTGCAGTTTGACCGTGCTTAGCGACATTATTTGGAGAGGATACGAGGATGAGGTCTAGAAGAGATGGGATACAATGTGGAAAAAAGTGAGTAGCTGTTAGAGGAAGTAAGGTCAGATTGCTGGCTTTAGTGACATTTTCAAATTGAATGGAGCGGTAGTCCTGCTTGAGAAGGCAGGTATTAAAGTCACCCATAATAATGGTGTGACTATAAGCGGGTGTAATGTCTTCCAAGAGTCTTTCGAAGGATGAAAAAAAGTTATTGTTAGAGTTGTTGCTATAATATACTCCAAGTAAAACCTTCGTGCGGCACATCATAATTTCAATAAAGATGTGTTCGCCCATTCCAGATGATGGAGGTTGAGGAGACATGCTAACTAAAGAGAAAGGAATATGAGCTCGTAAATAGATCGCAACTCCTCCAGCGCGTCCATCATTGCGGTCGTTCCTAATGAGTACGAAACCGGGAAGTGAGTAGGAAGTAGTGGGTAGACATGGTTTTAACCATGACTCGGAGACTAAAACAGCGTGGATATTATTATGAACAAGAGACGCCAGCATATCAGGATAATGAGCCGGAATACTCTGCGCATTAATGTGTATGACATTAAAATTCTTTGCAACTTCGGAAAACTGGGTCTCAAGAGTTTGGGACAGGGAAGGAATACTGCAGAAACTCTGGTCACCGCTACTGTCGTCGTAACTGGTTGAAAAAGATAGAAAGTGTTCGCTATCATCACCACTTGATGACATGTAGGAACCTCTAAGTAACTAAATCTATAAGCAAATAGTAGATAATATACCTATGGACCTACTCACTAAAATAAATACTAACTATAAATAAGTAACCTATAATGCAATATCTTAATTTGATATTGTTTTATATCAGCGCACCTGCCAACCGTGTTGGAAGAGAATCAATGAATGAATGAGAATCAATGAATACTATGTAACTATAAGTATAAATTACACAGTTAAACAAAAAGAAAACAAAAGTAATACCTACATAAAATAAAAAAAACAAATCAAAAGAAAAAGAAAACAATTGCATAATTAAAATAGGCAAATAAGTCAAAGCTAAAGATAGACAAAACCTGAACGCGGAACATAACAGTCATATCTGTCAGAACAATTTCTGACACTGACAGCCAAGTAGCACGACATATAAATAACAAAACAAAATATTTTTCAATACGAAATAAAAAAGACAAAAGTGAGTTTACGACGGTAGAAAAATTTAGTAATAAAGAGATAAAATCTGTAAGAGGAAAGTGGGTGTTTTGAAAATGTGTGTGGGACATAGAACAGATCACTTCCTGGACGTCACAGCACGCTTGGACTTGGTTGCCGCAGTTGGCTTTGCGGTTATTGTAGCTGACGTCGACGCAGTCACTGCCGCCGGCGCCGCCGGTGCCACCGCCTGCGAGCTTGATAAATTATCAAGGTCGGCGATACATCTAACGCGATGCCTGGCGTCATCTAGTCCAACCACGTAAACGTTGCCCTCCCGAGTCCAGCATTTGGAAATTCCAAAACGATGTCTAGCCTGCATGAACACTTCATGGCGAGCCCTAGTCAGAAACTCCGAAATAGTTAGACCGGAATTCTTTAGTTGTGTCTTGGCAAACCATATCTTGTCACGAACAGACACATCTCGCAGCCTCACAAGAACCGGTCTAGAACGGTCAGATGTCATGCGGCCCATCCTATGGCATCGATTTATGTCAGCAGCCTCAAAACCAGCCAACTTCAGCCGACCTACTACAAGTTTAACGACAGTGGCAGTTGTGTCTTCATTCTGCTCTTCGGGTAGTCCATGCAGAAGCAGATGCTTGCGACGGCTCAGCATCTCAAGTTGATCAACGGCTTGGGCAGTAGCCTGTATTTGGTCCTGCAATGCTCTAAGAGCCGTCAAGACAAAAGTCTTGAAGCCTGAGAACTCGCTGGCCAGAGCGGCCACAGAATCTGAAGCCGGAGACTGCTTTTTCAGCTTACCTTCATAAGCAGCCATCTGTTCCGAGAAAAGGGCCTGCATTTGAGCCATAGTGCCTTGAATTTCTTTTATATCCTCCATTTGAGTGACAGGAACAATGTGTTTTATTTAGAGGTTGTCTTGTGATAAAGTTAAGTGCTGAAGGAGATAACACTTTATGGCAGGTACTGTACTTTAAGCCTTAGACTTGTACATAAATAACTATTTTAAATAAAAATTAAAGGAGATCAAAAATTAATAGGTTTTTCTTTTTCACACCTATGTCCTTCTCCAAGGTCCCATCTATCTCTATACGAAAATTCATCCGGTTCAGCGGTTTACACGTGAAAATGTAGCAGTCAGAAAGACAGAATTACTTTCACATTTATAATATTAGTAGGTATCAACAGCCATACATTTTATGCTTCTAGTTCTGAAAATTACAATATTTTCGTACAACCTTTCATCCCTCTTTTTAACCCTTTACAACACTTTTTTCCAATTAAAAAGTAGTCTATGTCCTTTCTCCCAAATTTCGTTTAAATCGCTTCAGTAGTTTTGGCGTGAAAGCAAGATAGACAGACAGACAGACAGAGTTACTTTCGCATTTATAATATTAGTAAGGATTAGTAAGGAAGAAAGAATTAGTAAGGATATTAGTAAGGATCAACAGCCTAACATTTTATGCATCTAGTTCTGAAAATGACAATACCTTCATACAACCTTTCATCCCCCTTTTCAACCCTTTACAACACTTTTTCTAATTAAAAAGTAGCGTATGTCCTTTCTCAGGTTTCAGACTATCTGTGTACAAAATTTCATTTAAATCGCTTCAGTAGTATTGGCGTGAAAGCGAGACAGACAGACAGACAGACAGACAGATAGACAGACAAACAGACAGACAGAGTTACTTTCGCATTTATAATATTAGTAAGAATTGATTTAAATAATGGTCATCATTGTTATAGGGTTAGTTTTGTTACCCATACCAGGTTTATCCTTCTATCAATTCATTCAAACATATATTATAAATTCTTTAGGGTATGGTCTATTGGTCTGTTTTTTTATATGTAAGATTTTACAGTAATCGGACTGGACGGATCACGCTGAAATTTGGTAAAGAGATCTTAAATTTGTTAAAGAGATCATGTTTAAGGACTAAGATTACTGTTTATGTTTATATCACGCATGGCTTCACAGCGAGCAGGAGCTGGTAGAATATAAAACGAACCAATAACACTATTCTCTACTACGCAATAATTGCTATATCAGTAGGCTTTTTGAACACAATAAAACGATCAATGTGTGTAGCAAAGTAATAAGTTCAATTGATTGAACTACTGAGACTGAAAAGTCTCCACTATTTGAACTGTTACATAAATTTCAGTAATTCGATTATCAGCTGAAGTAATTTGCGCTACTAATAATAAAAGACGAGATAGTTATCGTAAGCAAGCAACATAGTTTCATTAACACTATTTACTAGACGGAAAATTTGAAGAAAACTTAATGAAGAGAAGGGGCATGAATCAGATACATGAGCCAAATTAATGAAAAAGTGGCTGTCGTGTAGTGCTGAAGATGAACAGAAGAACAGGAGAAGGAAGAAAAGCTTTTAAATTAAAAAAAGGAAAATCATTGTAGGTCCCTAAAAAATACTTTCTGATCACGACTGCTTTTTCGGGAGCGTAGCGGCTGACAAATATATTATAGTACTAGCTGTACCCGGCTTGCGTTGCAATGCCACAAACTTTCTCACCGTTAAAACCTTCTCTGGACTACGACAAACATTTCAACACCAAAATCAGTTAAATTGACCCAGCCGTTTTCGAGTTTTAGCGAGACTAACAAACAGCAATTATTGATTTTTATATATTCGATAATATTATTAGTATATCCCCAATGACAGATAATGACGGCCACGGCTTTTCAAAAACCCGCACCTATAAGATGGCGGCTGTAGACGTCGTCGTATAGATAGAGCGTTGAATAATTAACAAGGGACGTGTAGAAAATTCGTATCGCATCCCTTTCCTGTTCCCATTTGGTGCCCTAAAAATATGTAGGGCCCGTATCATAGATTAATGTGTCAAATAAAATGTTGTCGAAATATTTCATAAAAGTTATATACATAATTGATTTACACGTGAATTTATGGAAATTAATTACAAATTATTTTGGTAACCCCAAACTAAGCATAGCTTGTATTATGGTAACCAAATGACTAATAGAATACTTATTGAATACCTCTGTGGTGCAGTGGGCTAAGATCCTACTGAGACGCAGAAGGTAGCGGGTTCTATTCCCGCCGCGAGACAATTGTCGTTTGGTCGTTTCTATGTATATTATATAAGTATTTATAAGATAAGTAGTATATCAGTCATGTAATAGCTATAACACAAGCTCTGCTTACTATGGAGGCAAATGATTTTGTGTGAAATGTCCGGAATTATTTATTTATTTTATATTGCTGGACAATTCTTACCAACTATTTCCAAATTGATCGAAGCTTGAATTGTGAAAACAAGATTATTGATAGTATATACTTTTATTAACTTCTCTTTATATTATTTAACACTCGGACGCAGAACAAACTTCTATTTATATTCATCACTCAAATGTTAATCATTGGGTTGATCGATCCCACAACCTACAGTCCAGAACCTACAGCCGTATGTATAACAACAAACTGGGTTGTAAGCTAATATTATAAATGTGTTTTTTTAATGTTAATAATTTTGTTGTTCGATCCATTTACGGTTACGGTTAAAGATTAATTATTTCTCATAAGATTTACGGAGGAACCACTTGCACCGAGAAAGTGTGTATTAAATAGGTAAAAACCTTGATGTCTGCATAGTATACTTAGTATGCAGGTACTTTTTACTTTGGCGCTGTGGTACCACGCTTGCGAAACCACAGCCACAGTTCCTAAGTCGGAGAAAAAAAAAGTTTTTAGTGTCGCGTTTTTTTTGGCATTTTGTGTGAAACTTTATAATTAACTAGCTTCTTTCTAAAGAAGCCTATGTATAAGTTCTAGTTATAATATATCTCTTTACCAAACATTATAAAGACCTGATTATCGGTTTAGCCGTGAAAACATAACAAACAGATAAGAATCGAACATAATTAAAAAAAAAGTTATTTTTCGTTCATTCATTCATTCATTCAAGGACAACTTTTAATCGTTTTCTTATATACTAGGTGAATCCACATGCCGGTTCTCAGTTTCAGGGAGAATGCGGCAAGAAACTCGTCTGGTCATAACGATTTTTTGTATGAACCTTGCTAATTTTGTTACAGATGCCGAGTCAAGTTGGAGCCTCCAACTCGACTCGGCTCGATCCAAATTGGAGCAGGTTCGTCAAAAGCTTTTGAAGTGATAACTTCTTATGGGAGGGTAAACCACTTCGTTACGTAACGCGTTACGGCGCCAGTCTGTCTGGCTTCCCTTTCTTTAAATTAATTTAAATTCCATTTTAAGAATTCTTCTAGTCATAGTTTTAATTGTTTTAAGCTGATTTACTTTTCTTTGTTTTATTTTAAGTTTTTGCTGTCAATAAACAAATTTTAATTTTTTTTTAATTTTAATTTTTCTCTCTCGCATATAGCAGCGGTAGACAGGCTCCTCCTCTCTCACCCTAACCCACAGCACTAGTTAATTTAGTTTAAGTTATCACTTCTGTCAAGCTGAATAACGCATATAATACGTAATTACTTGAAGACCTACCCTAATAACGTTAAACACATGATAATTTTATTAAAACACTTAATTCAAGTATATATTTGTTTAATAAGTCCTTGAAGCAAGTTATTAAACTTTCGAGAATAATAGAACTTGTAATAAAAATAGAATATCTACTAAAACCCTCGAGTTTGGGCTACGAACAAAAAGCGGGGACAAGTTAGAGTAGGATTTGTCTATTAAGGGTTCCATGCGAAATACGTGTATCGAGGACTCTCGTCAGGTAAACACACTTATTTTTATACAAATAAGCCGGAAAATAAGCAAGTAATAACCTTGAAATTGATCCATATTGATGACGTGGTACAGAAGTTAAACCATGTGCATGCGCACAGCACTTCTGACTGCCTGTCATTGTCATGTCAAGTTAATGACGTACATGACATTGACAGAGACGTACATGGTTTTCTAGCTTATGACGGTCTCACGAATTAATTTTTTGTCGTAGTAGTAGTGGTCTTTCTCAAAGGTGTTTTTTGTCGAACTATGATTTTTCGATGTTAGCGTCGTGTCGAAATTCAGTAGGACAGTCATATTTTCTAGCTTTATTAGGGTTCCGATGTCACAAGAAACTCTTTTCTATCTGTTTGTCTGTCTTCCCGTCTGTTTGTCCGCCCCTAATCAGAAATCTTACTGGCAGACTTTTAGCGCTATTATGAAAAAAAATAAAAGCTTTTAATTAACGTTTTCTTTCAGGGTGGCGTATTTTTTTTGTTTCTTTTTAGGATGACGTATTTTTTTTTCTACGTCATCATGTAACACATCATTGGATATCTATTTTAAATATTGGTTTGTTAAACAAATTTCCGCTGCAGATATAAGTTTGATAAATAGTAACCTTTGAAGTGGTAATTTTCGTTAGAGTCTAAACCGGCTAAACCGTTGTTTGGAGGTAATCTGAAATGTTTTCAGACTTGTATATTTAAAATCCGTACTTGTATACTTAAAGTCCGGCTAGGTAATGAGTACCAGCTCGATTCGCCAACCCAAAAAAAAAACACATACTCCATACATTTTCTTTTATTTTGCTAAATATATGGTGTTGAATAGGTATAGCACCAGACCACTAGTCATTGTCGTCCTTTTTGAGTTTAGAAGCGTTTACTGTGCGTGGTATCATGTGATTGGCCAGTTAATTTATTTATCGTTTTTTTTTTTAAACAACGGAACCCTAAAAGCATCGCGAAAGTGCGGTGCGACCAGCTCATTACAAGAGTGCGCCGACCGTAAAATGAAGTAATAAAACCAAATCGTATATCCAAGATTGTGTTTTCTTTAAACCACAATTTGTTTAGATTTTAAGCTTGATTGTAGGCTTAGATGGGGCGGTTTGGGCTCATGCATTTTACTTTATTGGATAACGAGCTTTTGTCTATGGTTTTGTCTTTTATTTATGCTCGTAGCTCCCGTATTCATTGCACATCTACTTACTACAGTCACGTAGCGTTTGTACTCGTACTGCCTGTAAAGGATCGCCATCAATAGATAGATCGTCGTAGATAAAACACATGTTCGCTGTGATATCCAGAGTTTATTATTGCCATGGTGCCGCGTTAGGTTGTCCGCCAATGTTGACTTCAATGACATTCTAAACATAGTTTGCTCAACATTACATGAGTTATAGTATAAATAATATTCATTTACTTATAAACATGTACATCTATCTATCCTTACGGCTACACCCAATATCGGGTAATAGAGTACCTTATATTCTAGTCTAGCCAAGTCTTAATATTAATACAATAATTAGAAAATGAATAAAATATTTAGAGAAACAAAAAGCAAGATATTTTATTTAAGTAAAATATATTTATAAAATATTCTAATAATTTAATTATAAAATAATATACAAAAATCAGCCCGCTAAAAAAAATTCCAAGTTAAAAACATTTTTTGTCGTAAATGATACAGATATGTATTATGTCAAAGTAATTTGATTATGGACTACAATAAATCAGGGATGTTTGCTGAATACCAAACTGATGGCATTGAAGCACTAATTCGCAAGATATCTGCATCCCTGATCCGTAGAGTTCGAGACAGTCGCAACAGCATCCTGAAGACTATACCGGATAGGTACTCGTCGCCGATGTGGGCAAAATTGATATGCAGGGTGATCCCAGAAAACTGCTCGTTACTCTGGTGAACGCTCTGTGAACCAGCGTCAGCTTCTTTTTTTTTACTTTGTATCTTTATATCATTATATTACTAACTCTCTTTTGTCATATTATTATGTGCTATTGATCTAAGTTGTCCGCAATAAAAATATTTGAATTTGAAAATAATCCTAAATTTGTAAACATTAATTAAATTTGCATAATAAAATCGGATTCAAAATCATAGCCATTTGAATACACAATATAATAATACTCATTTAATTTATCTATAGATAAACAGAGAAGGACCATGTTGGTGTGTTGTTTATATATACTTACATACGATGGCTTGGACCTAACTGTCTGTTTGTCTGTATGCTTTGCTTACACAATGTGTTTGTGTTTCTGTGAGCGTCCTTTGTAATTTGTATGTATGTTTTATTATATGCTATCGACATTTTATATTTTTTTACTCTTGATGATTAACTGTAAATGGTGTTTAATAACATAACACTTCGAGTGACGATTTCTACGTGGAACTGATCCCAGATGAGTGCTGCTTGAAGACTGATGATGGAGACGACTGCGATAGTCTTCAAATCATTGGGCGTTAGTCCCCCTGCTGACTAACAAAAGAGCTAGCAACAGAGAAGGAAAACTTGAAACAAACCCGGTTCGGGCAACGACACCGCATGTACTGATTCGTCTTTCCTGCGGGTCCTGTCGGCAAGGTCGAGAGGTTAGTGTGGGTACCTGGGAAGGCCTGCGCTATCAAACAGAATCTCAGGCAAAGTGACGTCAATGGAGAGGAAACTTCACCCACTTCAGCTTGCTGGAGATCCATGAACGAAAGTTTTCAATTACAAATAACTGCTCTGTAACTTGCCTGACGCCACCATGATGATAATGTGTTTAATTAATTGTCTATCTGATTATTTTTATAATAACTGTTTTTATTGATCTACTTTACTACTTGCTATTTTATTTGTTTTCTAATACTATTCTCGTTAATAAATGTAAATGGTACTCTGCCATTTTTTTTGTCATTAGCACAGAATACGAGAATACGAATTCCACTACCAACGATAAGATAGGTATGTGGCATTGATCATTACCTTCACACATTACAATTATGGTAATGGGAGTACTAAATCCGCTCCTGCTCAATAAACAGAGCCATTCCAGCTGTATTGATTCACGTCACAAACAATTTTGACTTCGATATCGAAAAAACGTTGTCGCTTCGGATAAAAATGATAAGGAAATTTGATAATGGTGGTGATTCTGATGTAGCGGGCTAATTACATTTTTGTAAAATAACATAATTTTATATTGCTAACCGAGGTTAGGTTTTCGAAGAACGTTTTTAAAATAAGTTAAAATTGTGTTTTTCATTTTGTTTAATATAATATTCTTAGAATCGTTTATGGGCTCCCACATAACCGCGATGCGATGCGATACAACGCCAGGAACTTGTTAGTAAACTTGCGATACGATGCGAATTCGCAGTTATGTGTGGGGGAGCCCTTAGTCAGCATAAATTTACATGGTGCCTAGCTGAGTTAAAATACGTCGATCACACGTCAATTAAGTAAATTGAGTTATTGTATATAGCTAATTATTAATATATTGCTTCAAACTATATTCAGATTATAATTTTGGCTTTATTAATGTTTAAGTATTGTTCAAGTATATATATATATATGTGTATATATATATATATATATATATATATAATATTTAAGTAGGTATTTTTTATTTATGTTTATGTATATTTTTGTAGGTTTATATTTAGAAAACATAATATTGGTTTAATGTACGCCGTGCCGTCTATTCTAATTAATACATTCCTTTCCATACAAAGGTTGCCAAGAAGAGATCGCTCTCAAGCGATATGGCAGCCCATTGTACCACTTAAATATTATTGCCATGTTTAAATTGTTATTTTGTATTTTTATTTTTAAGGTGTACAATAAAATTATATTCTATTCTATTCTATTCTATTCTATGAAGATTTTAATGTAATTGTTTTTTTTATTATTTGATTGAATTTTCTTATTTGTATGTGCTTATTATGGTGATTGGATTATTTTATTTTATTTTTTGCCCTATGACATGTGTTAACCCCTTGAGTGGCGAGTCAAAATTTAGACTTTTAAATACAATTCCCGCACTAGAACTTTCGGGCCAGTTGCGAGTCAACGAAGTTTTCATTACCGGGTATATTGTACCGGTAACGAGTCAACGGGTTAATTTTATTCTATTGTGACTACTCTGTTGTATTAGGTCTAACCTGTAATTGTAGATGTAATGTTTTAAGTAAACAAATAAAAAAAAACAATTCAAGAAGTGTCATTTTTGACCGAGCGAAGCGAGTGTCTCCGTTTCAGCTTAGGTGAAAATGCTTTCGTATGTCCGGCGTCTGTCCGGATGTTCTCCTCTACAGGTCGCATTTCTCAAGCGATTCTCGTATAATTTTGTGAGCAAGTTCTATAACTATATAGAATTTTTATTGTCGATTCAGTGTTAAGAATTTTATTTAAATGGCGGAGATATGGTGGTTGAAAACGTAAAAATAGTTATATTTCAGTCATTTGGAAAACTGTTCGCGAGGTTTACAGCTCACATAGCCACTAGAAATACATTAGCCAAGTGCATGTGACCACGCACACACAGTGAGAAGCTTCCGAAGTCAGTGAGGATAAGAATGACTAGGGCCTGACCCCTACCAATTTAAAACCATCTAGCATGGCATAGAAAGTGTACCAATCTAAAGAAACGAGTATGCCACACGATAGGATTGAATAATAATAAAAAGACAACCCAACTTGTAGGAAAGGTATTCATAAAAATCTTTATTGTCCCTTGTTTCAGACTTTGATGCAAACAAAATAAGATCGTTTGAATTTAACTAAATTTAATTAATCTGGCGAAACAATGGAATCACAATCATTGACAAATACCGATGAATCTTACAGTTGAGCTATTTATAGATCATTTTACGCGGTCCTTAGATAGCTCAGCTGTTTCACATGTATTTTATATTATTGTACATAACATTATTCTGTCCATTTCTGTATATATTTTAAAATAAACCCTTAAAATAGCTGGAAGTAGTTCGACCCTTTTTATTATCAAAATCCTCTTACATAAACTGAATTTCTTTTTCGCTGACCTAAATAGACAGCTTACCTGAATCGTCATTTGTATAGAAATTACTCAGCAGATTATTTTATATGAAAAGATAGATTCATTACTCTATAGAATGTACAAGAAGTTCTAAATAATAGACCCTTTGTCTGTCTCATGATCACATATTAGCTGATTTAGTGTTCCGTACCTTAAAAGAAAAAAGGAATCCTTTTAGGATGCATGGCCTCATATCGCTCTACCGTCATACAGTTCACTGACACATTTGAAATGTATAAACACTATTGTATTCGTTTTTCGTAGTTAAGGTAGTTATAAGATGGATCATGCAAAAAAGCGATAGGACCAGGACGAGTTTCTTGGCAGTTCTTCTCGGGCTTGGGTTAGGAGGAATTGGCACCTCAATTCAACAAGTATGTAAGACGTTTCAAAGTGATCCTTGTGATTGTCTTAAATAAAGTAACTTTTGACTTTTGACTAGACTTTTGATCACTTAATTGTCCGTCTGTTTGTGTATTTTTCTGTGTGTCAAGACTCATTTTCTCCGGATTGCGTTAAGGCATCAAGCTGAAATTAATATCAAATAATTAAGATTGTTGTCCGTTGAAGCTAGAAAAAAAATATTAATCTTAATCCTAAAATTACTGTCCTCTATGCTGCATATTTCGAACTCACCGGCAAATCTACTTTACTAACTTTCTATTTTCCGTTACCTAGAATATTATAGTTTGGAAATAAGCAAGGTCTCGCGCCATAAGTGATAGAAAACCCGTTAATTGTAGAATTTTTTACATCTCTGATTTTTTTGTGTTTAAAATCTTGTATATCCGTTGATTTTATGTCGATTTAGAAATAAAAAGTAATTATTTAACGTGACAAATCAGTGAGAATCAAGTCAAGTCAAGTCAAAAGATACTTTATTCAATACAATCACAAGGATCACTTTGATATATAACACATAGTACAGTTTATACACCGAGACAGTTTATACACGGGAAAAAGACTATCACTCAGCAGGAGTGTGAGGGCTGCTGTATCGCTATGGATTTACGAGTACCTACTTGCAAATACGTAAATTTATAAATTAAATTTGCTACAAAATAAGCGTTTCCTTCTATCTTTCATATGTATTCAGGATACAGCATCGCATGTGCTAAGTGATAAAAGTGTTTATTAAAAACATGTCAAGCGCAGCATGATGAAACACCCCAAAATCTCTTCTCAGCAAAAGATAAAATCCATAAATTTCAGAAGAGTTTTATGGCACAAATACGTTTCAGAATTCGGGTAATAAAGTTAACGTACATCGGGCTTAGTATCTGGAACCCGTTATTATCTTTTCAAAATATGGATTTGGTGCTCGTAAAAATCGCGGGTAACGACTTGGAGTGTAGAGATTATAATGGTGTTGCGATCGGCCTATCGATCGGCCAGCTATTGAATTCAGCAAATTCAATAGCTCTCAGATGACAATGACATTGATTTTAATTTTTTTATTGAGTTATTACGGTTTTATTTACAGAAATAATGACAGAAATGTACAGAATAATATACAATTATATAAAATACTCGAAAAACAGTTGAGCTATCTAAAGACCGTTTAAAACGATCTACAGATAGTAATCAGCACCCAACAGACTGGTTCACTGGTCACGGCTCCAGGGTCTCAACTGCAAATGGCTCAAATATGTAGGCTTTATCAAAAGCAGCATATTTTCTCCTTTTGAGGTCCTCGGCACATTCAGCCGCCGCACCAGCTCTAACGGAAGTCTCCGACGGATGGGATGCGGCCTGGATGTCTACGTAAGTAGCATCTCACTCTAATGGCCTACCCATCTCCCAAGGGCCTAGCCATACCATCAGGGCTCTTACCATCATTACGTATCAGTAGAACCTGGAGCTGTCGTGTCACTAGAAAATAAAATACGGGCGGCGCCCTTAATATCACCATCGTTGCGTTTACTTTCTACATGTTTGTAGATAGCAGATTCAGAGACTGGTTTGGGAGATTGTGAATTATAGTTATAACTCAGTTGCCCTATAACTACTCCTTCTAACTTCTTTTTATCGTGTCCCTAGTTATTTGGTAAAAGTTTCAAAATCAAAGGCTCAGAGGCTCTTTTCGTGCACTTGTCTTCAAACTTTGGTATAATGGTTGGTTGTATTATGGTTCTACGAGATGCCGCACGATAATTTCCTTCACCGATTGAAATTACTGCTATAACGTACCTACATATTTAGAACAAAAAATATTTTGGTGCACGACCAGATTCGAACTTACGAATCCTAAGGCGGGAAAACTAACTACCACTAACAGACCACCGGTGCTTTCATGGAACTCCTTGGTCACGATTATTTGACCTTAATTACCAACTTGAATACTCTTGCATGTAAATCAATATGTACTAGGCACGCATAATTGCCAAGAGGTCACCTTCGCTTGGTAGTATGGTATTTATTAAAGATATTATCATGTATCTACACCGACATTTTATACCATTGTGTTTCACAACAAAGTGCCGTGTCATCCCTCAATCCATAAGTCAGCTAAATCCTATTACATTGTACCGGGATTTCGTCATAAAATATAGAGTTTCAACAGTAAACGACAGAAGTGATCACCGGGTATAAATGATCCCCCATTATGTGACAGACGCGTTTGAGAAATAACCCTTTAGATGCAGCTGGAAGCGAGAAATGTAACACTTGGACACATGGACCTGTAAATGGGAGAGTTTATTTGCATTCAAGTCCAATCCTGGTTTTACTATATAAAGTTTCTGTGTAGGCTTGGATGTTTGTTTGTGTGATCATGGTTTAATGGAACTTGTTATTATTGATTTAAATCAAATCCTATGTACTCGATTAGAATCAAACCGTAGCTGAAGGCTGATAGTTCAAGCTGTTAAACAACGACTCAGCTTACGTTAACGAAGTCGTCAACGATCGATCGAATGTTTCCTTTTGTTTGTTCATAGAGATAACAGAATAGGATTTTGGGTAATTATTAAAACAAAATCTGATTCGAAATGTGGATGGGCCGGTATAGAATCGTTGTACATAAATTAAGAATATTCGTGAACACAACACAATACTAGACCCAAACTAGGTATTGCTTGTATTATGCTGACCAGATGACTGATAGAATACTTACATATTTTAAAACTTATGATACTTTATAACACTCAGACTGTAACGGAACAGAAGGTCATTCCGTTATAATTATTGAATAAAATAGTGCGTAATTCATTACAATGTAAATAAACAAAGCATCTGTCATAACAAACTATACCTTAGACGGATTATGGCAGATGTATGTCATTGTCAAGGTCCGTGAGAGAAAGCTAGCAAAACGTAATTAATACTATGTTTATAGACTATAGTTTAGAAATATCTTACGACTCATAAAGTATAATAATAAATAATACTAGAATTGAATTAGTAAGATTAAATAGAATTTGATTCTATAAGATAGAATAATCTATCCTTCTATTCATATATTATTGATAGAATGATTTGGGACGGGAAGATCTCTAAGGAGGTTGCATTCGAAAGATTAAACAATTAAATAGCTATATAAAAACAATATTAAAACTAGAATACATAAATTAAAATCTATTTATGTTAATGATATAATATATAAATCATGAAATAACTACATAAAGATGGGAATAAATTGAAATTTTAATTAATTTAGGGCTTGATTTAGTAAAGAGGTTATTTAACTATAATAACCACGGAGGTTGGTACGTAAATTGAAATAGAATCGAAATTTCGAATGTGTTTGAAAATGGCAAGAAAAAGAAAAAAAGGTGAAAAAGAAGATGGCGTATTTTGCGTATTTTTTGGCAACACATTCGAAATTTCGATTCTATTTCAATTTATATATAGTTAGTTAATTTACATATAGTTAGGTATAGTTAAATAACCTCTTTACTAAATCAAGCCCTAAATTAATTAAAATTTCAATTTATTCCCATCTTTATGTAGTTATTTCATGATTTATATATTATATCGTTAACATAAATAGATTTTAATTGATGTATTCTAGTTTTAATATTGTTTTGACTCGTGAGGCTGTTCGAGCTGAACGTTTCGGTAGATTTTCTCTCATGGTTTCTTACAATTACATGGTGTCTTGTCGTGCGTTGTTTCTGTGATCATTTTATTGTGTGAGTTACGTAATAGTTTATCCGGTCGGTAAGTCGGAAAGAAGACAAGATTCGCCAAAGATATTGTTTGAAGCTCTTACATGGCATGGTCTGTGGGTCAGATGGAAACCTAGCGGTGTTATACTCAAGTCTGGCTTTCCCACCCTGTTAGGAGTTCCCCCAGGACGAGCTCTCCAGGCTCTCGGAACGAGCCTGAAGCCAGATTTTACCTCTCCTGAGGATCGGCTTAATGGTTCCCTATGATTGGTTGCATTCTGTGTAAGGAAGGTAGAACCGGACTTAACAGAAGCAATCGATATTGTCTATTTTTATTTATTTATATATTTGCACATTATATTGCCTTTAATCTACGGATGACATCCCAGGACTTCGGTCTGTCGGAAGTAGATTGTAGGGACGTACTAGGGGTTAGGTACAAAGTCGAGGTTTACAACTCGCTGTCCCCCAATTAGCAGCTAGGTAGCTCATCATTGCACCCTGATGAGTGACATACACAATTAAATGTACGAAGCTTGCTTCCAGAATTGCGGATTCACACACCAGATTAGGTTAGGTAGGACATCAGGTACACAACACGTTTCAACAAGTTTGAACAGGTTGTCGAATTACTATTATCCATACCTATAAAGTAGTATAAATCTACTTATGGATTTCATAGAATTACGTAGTTTATCTGACAACACGTTTCGACAAGTTTCCTTAAGTTGTCGAATTACTATTATCCATACCTATACAGTATAAATCTACTTATGGTTTTCGTAGGATTACGTAGTTTATCTGTATACTAAATCGGTGCGCAAATCAGTGGGGAAACTATCATTGACTAAATATTTAGCTGAAACATTGCACTAGATAATAAATGTCTAGTTGAGGGTAATTATAAATTCTTATGAAATGGAATAATGATTACCTACACCTTAAATTCAAATGTTCATTATTTGTACATTGTAGTACATATTTAATGGAGATCTTATGGATGAGTCCTACTATTGATTTATTAATAATCATATTAGATAAGTTCTATCAAACTCTTGAGGCGAAAGACCTTCTAGCTTGCTTGAATCTATGGAAAGACTAAAGCTGCTATCGACGAAGAGTCAGTGTGAATATTACTGTTGATATAATTTTATCTAATTCAGACTTTTACCTAGTATAGAGAAATATCTCTCAAGGCTCAAAATTAAGCTATCCAAATTTGATATTATTCATGAAATTAAAGTTAAACTATTCATATAATTGGTATATCTATCACACATTATTAATCTTCTTTACTCTACGAACCTAACAAATAAAATCACAACATTTTTTATTAGATAATAATCTGTAATAGGGTCGAGTAGGGTAAGATTCTTGTGTTGTAGGATTAGGGAACTTCGCCAAGTAGGATAGGAGTTAGGCAGGGCTCTTCTATGTATCCAGTTGAATTCTAAGATGCGATACTAGAAGGTTAACCAGTGGATGGATGGTATGTGAGTTGCTTGCAGACAAAAGTAAAGTAAATGCCCTTGAATGTGTTGGACCGAACTAGTACATGGACGTTTTGATAAAAGATTAAGCCCTCTGATACCCCTTTGCTGAACCATGACAGACATACTAATTACTGAAGTAAATGTTTTGTTTTCAAAATTAAATTAGAGTTCCCTTCGGACATGAAATTGTCCATTGCGGAGGAAGGCTGTCCAGGTCACATGGAAAGAAACCTACTATCGCTAGCGAGGAGGGGCTATTGATCTAAGCCGCAATAAAAATATATCAATGTAGGACTAGAATGACATAAGCTGCTATTAGGAAGTATTAATATAGAACAAGAATGGTTACCTTGCTTAACTATTGAAACTACCAAAAATATTATCTGTATTATATTTACAAGAAAGTGACTATGTCTGTCTGTCTGTTACATTTCTCGGCTGAACTGATTTTGATAAAAAGATAGATCGACTTTGGGGAATGATGTGGGCTGCTATTTGTGTGGATATCACGCGTGCGGAGCTTGATATTATACAAAGTAACAATTCATGACAAGAACTAATATCGTATTAAAATATTGAAATAACTTAAACTTAACTTATAATAAGGTTTCACAGTAATAGTAGATTGGATATAATACTTATTTACTTTATGCAGTTTATAATATCACCAAAGGACAATAATTAATATAATTACAAAATTAAATATCTAACCACAGCGTAGGCAAATCAAAGATATTCTTCATTATGATTACTTCTAATAATAAAGTTTATAATATTATAAATACATATCTCAACATAATTCTCTTAAAGAATCAGAGTTACTATATTCGAAACACAACGTAGGATTTTAATCACGACCACTAGATGAATCATTGGCCAAATTAATAATAGATGAAAGTATGTTTAGGGATTTAAATTATATTATATAATACCATTTAGTTATTTAGGGTTAATTAGGTACTTTTAATTAGTAGAGAAGGCGAAAAAAAAAGGTTAGGTGCATCGAGAAGTAGTACCAGGTAGGAGTAGGGAGGGGGTATGATCAGTTCGTCCCTGACAGTTTGGTTAAACAGTTCTTTAGCTTTGCTACTCCCAAATATGGAAGCAGCGCTGGTTTTCAGACTGGACCTAAGCTGGGTGACATCACTGTCCAGATACATAAATGATAATGGTGGCATTTCGGTTGGTTCATTTCTAAAATTAGGAATTGTCTAAAATATATTTAGTTAGTCATAGCATTTGTAAAACCTATTCGGTTGGTACCATCTAACTAAATTAGGAACGCTTAATTAAGTTGGTAGCAGCAGAATACCAAAGTTTCATTAGCTAAAATTAGGTTTAGAACAGTCATTCTAAACCTAATTTTAGCTAAAACTAGTTAGGTTGGTGCCAACAGAATTGAGGCCAGTGGCCTTATGTGGTGGTTAGTGGCCTCATGTAGCCAAATGAAACTTTGGTGTTTGTATACATTTTTAGAGACGTGATAGAGTACTAAACATTAAAAAATCAAAACCATTTTTTTGCATAAATAATATTATTTAGCTATGTTATTGAGAGCTACCATTATGAGGAAGAGCTGTTACAATTACCTCAAAAAATAAAGCTTACATAAAGGGTAGTCTTTTGAAGAAAGCGTATTATAATATAAATGACTATATTATTGATAAGAATGCATGGCCTCATATTGCTTTGCCCTCAGACGGTTAACTGACAGATTTGCAATGTATAAACTACTGTAATCTAGTATTCGTTTTTCGTCGTTAAGCTAGTTAACTACGAATGTGTGTACGAATAAGGTGGATCATACAAAAAAGAACTAGGAGTGTCTTGCCAGTTCTTCTCAGACTTGGATTACGAGGAATTGGCACCTAAATCTAGTATGTAAGATGTTTCAAAGTGATCCTTGTGATTGTATTGAATAAAAATATTTGAATTGTATTCCAATACAATATTATGACGTATCAAAATTATATCAATGTATGGTATCACAATGTATCGGTAGCTTGAGTTTTTAATAACGTTTCATTAAGATCTATTACAGAAAAATCTTCATATGTATTTAAAAGATACACCATTATGTTGAAATAAGAGGGCTTGTTTGTGTCTATCTTTACTGACGGCTCAACAAAGAACAAAGTTTTGTTCATGATAAAATGCACATCATAGAACTCCATTCCACTGTAGTTTCCCAGCGATGCATAGTAATAGCCAATTATCGCCGGCAAAGCCAGCCCGTTCGTAACTGTTATCAACAATGCCTTAATTGGGATAATCCAGGTAAATTCAGTTTCATTTTGGACGTGATAAAATAAATTTTGAATGGTCGAGGGTAGTTCCGCATTACGGAAATTGAGAGATTAAGTTGCTGTAAGTTTAAATTAGGTACGGCTTGGGAATTATTCAAATAAACTTTCATTTGATTCTGGGCTTTAAGTGGTTAAGCTCTTACGCGTATGTTTTCTACAACCATGGTTTACTATGAATTGGAGATCATAATAATAGACATGTTATTGATGATACTTTTAAGGATCCAAAGTCCACAAGTCTGCTTAAATTTTGAACGACAATTTTTATATTAGTCAATTGCAGTGACCCCAGGGGTAACTACTAGCAGGCAGTACATTCGTGTTTAATTTCGCTTTATAAATGTTAAGTTTTGAAGTGGCCAATGATGTCCTCCGGCTAAACTGCTGTTCGGAAAAACCTAAAACGAAAACAAAATAGTTGAATATAAAATGAAATTATAAACATAATTATCACGGATACTGGAGGCTTTACTGGACTTTGAGTTACATCCTTAAAAAAAGATTAGTAGAAAAAAAAACAATGAAAATTTGATTAGTAATTTTTTTGCTACAGACATATTATTCATCAAATAATTATTAAAAATATAATTAGTAAAAAAATAAAATAACATTATCTGAATTTTTTTTTCTATCGGCATTGAACAAACCTAGTGATTTATCAATTACAATAGTACCTAAGTATGTCGGTAGATCATACTTTGGTACTATTGTTTATATAACTTATTACAGAAATGTACAGAGTGATATAAAAAAAATGTGAACAGTTGAGCTATATATAAACCGTTTAATACGATCTAAAGATATATCAACTGATTCAGATCACTACAGAGCAGCGTCCCCAATTAGTCTTTTGTTAATTTCTTATATTTCTTTGTATATTCAAATTCTTAATGTATACCATGAAAAATTTGAAAACTTTTCAAACGACATATCGATTAATGTATAAAACAATATTTCTTCCTAATGATAAAAAAACGCCATGATTCTGTTGTTTCGCAGGACTAACTAAAATTTCGTTAAATAAGAACGATCTTTAATTGTTTGCATCATAGTCTATATTTCCCGTAGTGTTACATTTTTTAATGAGAATTTCTAGTTCAACCAAACAACAGACTCCTAAAATTGACGTTTGTAAATTATTCTAAAAACCGTGTTTTCGATCTTTCTGAGCCGTGTGTCACGTTAAGCTATTACAACACGCAGACTGGTGTTTAGAATTGCTACTAATGTAAAAATGCATTTTGCTGTGCTCTCGGAAGTAGAATAATGTTTGTTCAAACTTGTTCAAGTTTGAATAGCTGAAGAAAACCTTTACCTAGTGCTTTTCGTAACCAACTATGAGGGGTTTTTTCTATAACCAGTTCCGCAATATTAATTAATTTTTATATAAAAACTAGCTGTCCCGGCAAACGTTGTTTTGCCATTTTAGCCATTTTTAGGAAACATTTTTATAGGTAAATATGATGTTTAAAAAATAAGGGTTGATCGTAGAGGGGTGAAAATTTAGGGTTGCATGTATTTTTGTATGATGTATCATAAAAAAATAAAAACAAAAAATTTTGTCTGAAAAATAAAAAATAAAATTAAGGGGTGGACCACCCTTAACATTTAGGGGGATGAAAAATAGATGTTGTTCAATTCTCCCCCCTGACTAATATCCTCGCTAAGGATCACGAAAATCGGTCGAGCCGTTTCGGAGGAGTTCGATTACGCACCCCGTGACAGAAGAATTTTATATATTAGATACTTCTTTCTTTCTAACATAACGCTTTGGTTGATGTACTGTCATGTATAAATTGTGTTAATGATATATAATTTATCGAATTTTTCGAACTTAACCTAACCTAACATAATAATAAATATTTTTTTCAGTTTTTATGTCAGAAATCTCACATCTAAAGCAAAGCGCGCATTGCAGATAAATCCTCGTGGATTTTTTTGCCGAACATGGAATCAGGTGTGAGAGCTATCATATCATCTTCATATCTGCCTTAAGGACATAGGCCTCCCCAATTTAGGAGCTGCAAATGTAGGAGCTAACGGAACGGAAAAAACGCGCATACTTCAAAATAGACATCAGAATGGCGCAATTTAACCGCAAGGATTATTTCGCTAGTGCATGTTATGCCTATGGTTTATTCCGCAGACGCAGCTCTATCACAATTTATTTTACGATTTAATTTTCAAATACTAAATAATAAATTAGGAGCCACACTCACTTACGGATCTCAAATAGAATATTTAAGTACCTAGCTTTGAATACTATGATGAGTAAATGCGGGTGTTTTGTGATGTCAAAATAAATAAAGACCCAGTAAATTTTTAGAAGTGAAACTTACAATGATATTATTAACAATAATAATAATAATGCCGGACAATTTACCCAGCATCATCTTGCACCAAAGTAAGCAGATCTTGTGTTATGGGTACCTAACTGAAACACCCAAACCCGAGACAAATACTTGCAGAGCATACAAACATTTGTCCTGCGGCGGGAATGGAACCCGCATCCTTCTGCGCCTCAGCCAGGCTTTGGCCCACTGAGGTCGCCAATATAATGCAAAAATAATATCGGATCACTTCACTTATTTAAGAGTACAGACGGTGCTGTCTACATTAGTTTGATCATTACAATGTTTTGTGGTTACTAACGCGTTTACTACAAAACAACTTTGTAGGTCCCCCTTTACGAAAATTGCGCGGACGGAGCTGTATGAAATTTCACACACTTATAGTTTATATAGAGAAGGAGTGCAGAATGTTAATATTTTTTATAAATTATGCATGAAAAATACATTAATTATTAATTAATTATGGTCGAATTTCGACCAGTGAGCGACTACTAGTCAAAAATAATTACATCAAGTGCACAATCTATGACTCTATAAAGTCAAGTTAAACATGTCAACCTAATAAAATGAAAATTATTCTTACCTACAAACTTTTCTCGAGGTACATTTTTAGACATTGAAACTTGCTAGCTCTATTTAAAAATGTATGTCGCTAGCCTCTGTGCCTAGCGCCTATAATACTGACTGGGGATTACACTTCTATACTCATTTTTGATGTTTACTCTGCGGTCACATTTAACTCCCAAGGGCCCCAAGGGCTCTTCACTGCGTAAATTTTCTGGTTATGCAAATTTTCTTCGACGGAGAATAATTGTATATAATGGGTATTAATTGTTTTGGGGTACGCGCTATTTTGAGCCAAGTTTTTTATACCACTGCAAAAATGTTTTCTGTAACTAGGACCGATATAAATCTACCATAAAAATGGTTGTCTGTAAATTCGGTTTACGGATGATGATTTTACGTGATAACGTCATAAGAAAACATTGATGTAGCGATCGTGCCTCTCTATCACTTGTTCCGCGCTCTCAATTGCACGCTCGGCTCAGACGGCACGTGACAACGAGTCATGATTTTTCGTGCGTGTAGCCGGTGATCATCGAATTATAAGACGTTATCTCGTGTCCAGCAGTGGACAGTTGCGGGCTGTTATGAATCCTTTTTTGTATGATAGTGACAAAGATTGTCAGAGCGAATCTAAGCAGTCAGTGTTTTGGCAGTGTTCAAGTTGAGAGGCGTTTATAAGGCCGAAAATGTATTCAGCTAAAAATTACCCAATAAAATATGATATATTGACGACCTCTGCAGCGCAGTTGGCCAAGGTCCGGCTGAGAAGGTTCGATTCCCGCCGCCAGACAAATGTTTGTATGATCTGCAAGTACTTGTCTTGGGTCTGGGTGTTTCTATGTATGAAATGTAGGTATATATTCAAAAAAATCTGTATTTAAGCAGTATATCAGTCATGTGGTATCTATAACACAAGCTCTGCTTACTTTAGGGCCAGCTGATACTGTGTGAAATGCAAATAAAAAAATAAATAAAAAAAAACACGATAAAAACGAATTAATTAATAACAAGTATATACTTCATAAAAATGTCTTCATCTTTTTTTTTATCTTAAGATTCTATTAAATTCTGTTATTTACAACGGTTATTGTTCTATTCTAATGCATCTACGTTTCAGTTCCAAAAACGGTTTGATAATTACCTTTTCTGTTATCTCTATAAAAATATCTATAGAGATAACAGAAAAGGTATAGTTTTTTTTTGGGATAGATATAAAAATACCAAAAAAAAAGAAATCATTCGATTGATTTTTGACAACTTCGTAAACGTAGCGTAAGCTGAGCCGTTGTTCATTAACAGAATACGAAAGCACGTCAAAATCTGTCATTTGGCTGCGTCATCAATAGAATGTCATTAATAGAATTAACCCCTGCTGATTAACAATATTATAATATCAATATTAACAATGAAACTAACATATAATTATTATATAAACCATAATAAGTAGTTTATTGCCTTCTTCTTCTTATCGTGTCACCAGTTATTTTTAACCTTATTGCCTTAATAGATAGGTACAAAATTGGTCAATATTTTAAATTAACATCTTAAATCGCTAGGATTACTCTTAATATATAGATAGAGATAATAGAGGTATACCTACCTACACATAGCGCTGCTTTTAAGCAAGATAAGCAATGAATGTGCGTCCAAGAACCAACCTAACTATTGTTTTATGTATAATATGTATGTATTTAGAAAAAAAAGTATTAAAGTAATATATCAGTCATGTGGTACTCATAACACAAGCATTGCTTACTTTGGGGCCAGATGATGCTGTGTGAAATGTACGGCATTATAAAAAAAATATGTTATTAAAAAATAAGTATAACATGAGCTTCAGTGGAAGACAAGCAGTAAGGCAACATGCAGTCGCATTATGCTGAGCTGTAGACCATTTCACCACCACTCAGTCTTCATTTGTGTATAATTTTGTACTATGTATTTTCGTTCATTGTGGTGGTTTGAATAAATGCTGTTTCATTCTTTATTTTCTTTTTAACTACTTGTTTTGGTAAAAGACAAGTCACCGCCACATAACTTTTGTCAGCTAATAGTGCCGCATCTCAGAAACCATAAGACAAATAATATAAACCATAACTACACCCATATAAAGATATTTGTAGGAGTTTTATATGAAAACTTTTTATTAAAACTGAACTGATTTTGGCATGGTTCGTCTTCAGAGTAACGACGTGGTAGCTATAAAGAAAGTTGTTAAAAATATGGGCGGTTTCAGACTAGCGATTTTTTTAACGCGCGTCACATTTTGCGTTACAACTAACTGACGTGTTGGCTCGAACGGATCGGTCTCAGGGGGCCTACTCTTGAAGTTGATTAACGATATATCGGGTCAAAACCTTACTGAGCGATGGAACGACCGACATAGGACTACGATACCGATTGTCAAAAGTATTTGACAATTGATGTCGTAGTCCTCCACAACGGACAATTCTATAACTTAAATTTGACAACGAAATAACTGTCCATTCGACTGAATTCAACGTGCATTCAAACAAATTTATCGTTTCGATGTATCGAAGTCAGATCGCAGAGTAGACTCCCAGTAGCAACATGGAATCCGATGAAAAAACGTTCTCGCGGGTCGCGCTTTTACTTTGGCAAAGTGGACGATAGTCTGCACGAGACGCAGAAGGTTACTGGTTATATTCCTGCGGGACAATTGTTCGTATGATCTGCATGTATTTGTTTTTGGTTTGGGTGATTTTTTATGTACACTCGAGAGCATAGAAATCGCACATAGGGGAATTTTCCTGCATTTTGATTTCGACACTTGTTTTTTTTTTAAATTAAAGGTTGGTTGCATATATAACTTAACTTAAATTAAAGTACACACTGTTAGCTTCCTAAAAACCCATAATGTCTGGCCTTGACCTTCCAAATCATAGCAGTGGCGGCTTAACAATGGAGTGGCCTAAATTCGCTCGTTTCAGGTAGCGTGGTTTGTGGGACTTTGAGCAGGTATAAAAGGTTAAAAAAACAATAAATTTGTGAATGTAACGATTTATTAATACGAGGTATTGCCTCCCCTAGCCTGAATAACAGCTTCCATTCGATGTTTAATTGAAGAAATCAATTTTTTTACGAAATCCTGCGCTATGCTGTCCCATTCTTCCTTGATCGCGGTTTGGAGCTCTCTGAGACTCGTAGGCACTGCGTTTCTGGCTCTTACTCGTTTCTTTAGTTCGTCCCATAAGTGCTCAATGGGATTGAGATCTGGGCTTCGAGCAGGCCACTCCATAACGAGTACTTCAACCTCCTCCAAGTACTGGCGTACTATAGCAGCGTTGTCCTGCAAAAAAACGGAAAAAAAAAAACCCCTATGTGCGATTTCTATGCTCTCGAGTGTATAATAATGTATGTATTTACAAAAACAAACTGTATAAGTAACATATCTGTCATGTTGTACGATGAAACAAGCTCTGCTTAATTTCGGGTTAGATGACGCTGTATAAAATGTTCGTCATTATTTATTATTGACGTGTAACATCTATCCTCTCACTTTCCTGCAATCTGTGGGAGCGATTTCGTGAAAACAGATGGATGTGTGTAATAGGAAGCCGAGGGAGCGCGCGCTGTTTGATTTGATCAATGAGCGCGTGCGGTGGTAGAGTTGGCCGTGAAATGGTACCACCTCATTTTCCTGAGGTGACAGATGTTACATATATCATAATGCGAATAAGCTTTTAAACGACTAAGGCTCGCTCTTTTCATTAAAATGTATTCATACAAGTATATAAGTGCGTCAACGCTCGTACAAGTTGCGCGTGTGGCAAAAACCGCTCATATACGCGCACACACGCACTTCCAAATTCCAAAAACGGACAAATACACGCTGAAATAACGCCAATCTGAAAAGACCCTGTTATTTCAAAGAGGCGTAACGGTTTACTTCTCAACATTTCATTTTATATTAACATAGGTATCATCACTTAGGTTAATAAGTATGAGAACTTACCCAACTACTTATATTTTTTAATGGATTTTTTTAGTACTAATATTTAAGTACTACAAGACTTGGCGCACTCCCCACTTTAAGTATGAAATTACGAGCACATTGGCGCATTGTGCAAATTCCTTGAGAAGTGCTGCGCCAGACGAGATAAAGTTACGCGATAAAAAGAGAGCACTATGTAGGTAAATGTAATGTTAGGCACTAAGCCGCTTGTTGCATTTTTTTGCCTCTTAGTAAGAGTCGCTATATAATAATAATAATAATAATAATAATAATAATTCCGGACATTTCACACAGCATCATCTGGCCCCAAAGTAAGCAGAGCTTGTGTTATGAGTACCACATGACTGATATACTACTTGTATATTTATTTTTTTGTTGTAATTACATACATATCATACATAGAAACACCCACACCCGAGACAAATACTTGCAGATTATACAATCATTTGTCTCGAGGCGGGAATCCAACCTTTTGCATCTCAGCCGGACCTAAGCCGACTGCGCCACAGAGGTCGTCTTCACGTGTTATTATATATCTATACTAGCTGACCCGGCAAACTTTGTTTTGCCCCTTAACACTAAGGGGTAGAAAAATTAATTATAAACCTATTCTCAGACCTACTGAATATACATATAAAATTTCATCAAAATCGGTCAAACCGTTTCGGAGGAGTATAAACACGAAAACTGTGACACAATATTTTTATATAAGTATAGGGATATTAACAAGTGGAGCAAAAACTTTGTACCCCTTTTCACGAAAATTGCGCGGACGGAGGAGTATGAAATTTTGCTCACTTTCACTTCTCACTTTCCACACTTTCGCAGTTTATATAGAGAAGGAGTGCAGTATATGTTATGCATACTTTTTTTTAATTATGTATAAAATATACATTAATTATTAATTAATTATGGTCGAATTTCGACCAGTGGGCGATCACTAGTCTAAATAATTACACATAAATAAATGAGTGCGTCTCTTATACTTGTATTAATAGGGACGTATTCTGTGGTACTACGTAAGTACTACCTAATTAACTAAACTATACAATATTTTTGAAGCGATAACGTCTTATGGGAGAGTAAATCGCTTCGTTACGTAACGCGTTACGGCGCAAGTCTGTCTGGCTTCCCTTTCTCTCAGGCATACGGCAGCGGTAGCGAGCTCCTCCTTTCTCACTCTAACCCACAGCGCTAGTTAAATTAGTCGGGCGTCCCGGGACACACACGTTTTTTTTTATATATCCAAATGTACAATAATATAAATATGTGAAATATCTAAGCTATTAGAAAAACCTCTTAGAAAGATCTATAGATAATCAGCATCCATATCACTGCAAGAGGACAGGCTCTACAAGACATTGGCTGCATTTCTACGTTGAATGGCAATGCTAATACGCTGAGCTATGTGCTTAATACACGAAAAAGGCTTCTGAGAAGGACTTTAATCCTTTCACCACACTGGTTCAATATAACTAGTGACAAGCTAGGAATGAAGGAGAAGAATATGTTGAACCAGATAAGAGCTAAAAATTGGTCAAATCTAACAGCGCACGCTTCCTCGGCTTCCTGTTACACACTTCCGTCACCTTTCACGAAATTACTCCAACATTTTTTTTAGTTTTTCGTAGTATAATTTATATATAATGTACGGGATATAATCCCGTACATTATATATAAATTATTTATTTATTTAATATTTGTAAGGTTTTTATGTGCTTTGTTTTTCTACGAAAGTATATTTTTTTAGTTTGAATGATTACAATTTGGAACTAGCATTGTTGGCCAGTCATCCGCTGCACCGCAAAAGTCTAAAATTAACTAGTCGGTAAAACAAAATAAACCTTCAACTTACAAGATATTTGTTCCTTGAATTTATATTTCTCGAATTCGATACTATGTATGAGTAACGGCAAACTTGCATCGATTCCTTTCAGTCAAATGGGTTTCAGTTTCAAACGATCCTAGTTTGTAACATTCAACTCGATATGAATCGGAATTTTTATATTCACTCGCTCTGTTTATCGATGGTACCTATAAGTCAGTGATACTAATATTACATTTAGATGATGCTGTGTGAAATGTTATGCATTATTTATTATTATTATCTAGTAAATTCCGTCTGTAAACGTAACGGTAAAATTGTCGCAGGTATACGACGACCTCTGTGGCTCAATAGGCCATGGTCAGATGTTTGTGTGATCTGTATTTGTCTCGGTCTGGGTGCTTCTGTATAATATATAATATATATGTGTATAATATATATATGTATAATATATATGTATTTAAAAAAGTATATAAGTAGTATTTCAGTCATGTGGTACCCATAACACAAGCTCACTTTGGGCCGAGATGATGCTGTGTGAAATGTTCGGGATTATTATTATTATGATTGTTATTATCAAAGTCTAGTAAAGGAGGTTTTTTGAGGTATACAAAATCAAAATGAAATAAAACACATTAATGGTTTATTTCCAATAAACTACAAATAAAGTTAAGAATGTGAACTGATTAGTCACAATTATAAGATAAAAAACTTACATTTTAAAGGATTCTCGTTAAAAACATAACTTCTACCCACCTAATAACTAAGCTGACTTACTTACTAAGCATCCTAACTCTAGTACAACTTCTCAGTATGACCTAGACCTTACAGAATAATCACGGAAACGCAAGCCGAGTTCTCGCTCGCTAAGGCACCGCGCAAACGTAGACAGTTTTTGTTGGCGACACGGCACACCATCACAGGGAAGCGTAGTTGCTATGTCTTGCGGGGCGATTATGGAACTCTGATACTATCGAAACTTTGATACTTTCAGTTACTATTGATGAATTGGTATTACAGAAGTTTGATTTTGATTGTAACACATGCTGTCATATAAATAGAAACTGAGGTAGAAACCGAACGTACGTAATACCAATCCATTAAACAATGCCTATTGCTAATCGAAACTGATAGACATTGATTGTATCAAAAGTTCCATAATCGCCATACTGTAGTCGCCCGTTGCTACTACTGGCCACCGGTTCAATTCATTGCTTGTAAAATTACAATACAATTCGTTTGTGTAGGTCAGTAAGGAATTGTCAATTGTAAGGAAATTTGTTAATTTGTTTCTTCACTGAAGACTTAGTTTCCAGTTACCGACACCGAACACTTTTTGATCGTCAATGAGTACGTGTTAAGTGGGAGCAACTGAACACAAAAAATGTTTACGTATGCGCAGGGAGTGGATGATTTCATACTGGTTATATAGAAATCAAAAATTCATCGGTAGCTTGTATCTGACACAAGACACATAACGACGGTACAACCGAATAAACGGGTAAAGGCTTTTGCCGTAATTTTTTTAAATGTTTTTTTGGATTTTTACGCTAAAAATACACCTCCAAATTTATTTTCTGAAACCTTTATCAATTATATTTATATTTACGTTACTGTGAATGTTAATTCTACGAAAAATAAAAACACCAATCTCGCACGCATATTGCAAGTATGTATTTTGCACACCGTCTACTCTCACTCGTTTATTGCAAACTAACTTTGTAATATTAATCGTGGGAATTTGTAAACAAAATAATAATCGTAAAAGTGTTAACTGAATTTTGGAGTTTCCCTATAGTAGGTAACTTTCTGTATAATTTTATTCATTTGTACTTTTTGATCTTCGTTTTCCTAAAGAATTTTAGCAAACTTTACCAAAACATAATGAGTACCCTAAAACTGTGCATAGTTTGTTTGTTTGTTACTTTTATTGCACACATTTTCTCGTTGTTTCTTTTAGTAAAAGCATTTTATTGCCTATCAAAATTATGATATATTCCGTAAAATATGGATGGACAATAGATAAATGCGAGTAGGGGATCATCATCATCATAATTATCAGCCTTTAAAGTCCACAGCTGACTATAGGCCTCCCCAATAGATTTCCAGGAAGAACGATTTTGAGCCCTCTCCATCCACCGACTTCCTGCGATCTTTACAATGTCGTCCTACGCTTCGATTTCCTGTCCTTGGTCGCCATTCAATAACTTTTATTCCCCATCGGCCATTCAATAACTTTTATTCCAATCCCCATTCAGTTCTGTGAGCTATATGGCCTGCTCATTGCCGCTCAAACTTGCAAATTTTGAGTGCTATGTTGATGACTTTGGTTCTTCTTCTGATTAGGAAATCAGAAGAAGAACCAAAGTCGTTGCGGATTTTATCACGCAGTGATACACCCAATATAGCTCTCTCCATAGCACGTTGCGCGACTCTGAGCAAGTGTATGAAGCCAAAAGTTAGCGACCAAGTCTTAGTTTCATATGTCATCACTGGCAACACGCACTGATTATAGACTTTCGTCATGAAGCTCTGCGGTATCTGTGACGAGAAGATGTGCCGTTATTTCCCAAACGCTGCCAATCCAAGTTGGATTCGTCGGCTGACCTTTTTGTAGAAGTTGGACTTGCCTAGTTGAATCGTCTGACCCAAATAGACAAATAATGGTCTACAACTTCGGTACGGGTACAACATGAGCATTTCACATGATTTTTGTCTTGCTCATGTTCATTTTAAGACCCACCTGTTGGGAGGCAATATAAAGATCGCTGAGCATTGTGCCAAGGTCTTCCAGCGATTCTGCCATGAGAACTATATCGTTGGCAAATCGAAGGTGAGTGATGCGTTTGCCATTGATGTTGATACCATGTCTATGCCAGTACAAGAGCTTGAAAACATCCTCAAATGCAGAAGGGAACAGTTTCAGAGAAGTAACATCTCCCTCTCTCACCCCTTTATGCAATGGGATGGGATTCGTGCTCTGGTCCTGGAGGATGGGGTCCTGGCGGGGGAGATGCATTAAGTCATTACATCACACAAGGTCAGAAGCGGTAAAACATGCAGCTTCTCTTTTCTTGGGCTGACGTTTGCAACAGCAAAGCCACGGATACACGAGCTAAGAAGAAAGCCTTTAATCAAGACGCCAAGCCCTTCAAGAAGGTGTTACGCCAAGCTTGCGACACATCCAGCTGGCAGCAAAGCATTCTGGTCCTTGGCCAAGTCGGTGGTAGCGAACTTTAACCGCCCTTCTCTCCCTCCACTACTAAAACCGGATGGATCTCTAGCTTATAATGCAATCGAGAAAGCGAATCTCTTTGCTGCTCAATTTGCTGAAGCTTCACGTCTAGATACATCTAACTAAACGTCTTGACATGAACAAAGCTAGTAGTCAGGATGGCATTTTATTTGTAGTGTTGAAAACTTGTGCCCCTGAGTTGTCTCCCATACTCACAAGACTTTTTCCCCTATCTTTGAAAACTGGAATAGTTCTTAAATCCTGGAAGCTTGCTAATGTGCAACCTGTGCCCAAGAAAGGCAGTCGCGCCGACCCATCAAATTACCGCTCAATTTCGGTCGCTTCCCTATTACGTGTCCTGAATACGAACGTCCTTACATACCTTGAAGACGACGACCTACTCAGTGATCGACCATACGGAGACCATAAGTTTCCAGCCTACGGATTGCCAGTTCAGTTCTGCTCATGGCTTGCTGCCTTTTTGAGGGAAAGATCCATTCGAGAAGTTATTGACGGCTGCTCGTCTGATAGATTGGAAATTAGTTTCCGAGTACCTCAAGGGTCAGTGCTCTCAGCCACACTGTTTTTACTGCACATAAACGATCTGCTTATGCTCGGAATCATTGGGTATGCAGACGACAGAACAGTTGTGGAGATACTTTGCCAACGCACGAGCCAGTAAAACTGACATTCATAAAAACAGAAACGAGATGCTTATGAGTCTGGATTTAACTCACCAGGTCGTGTCCGATTGGGCGATGCCAATTTAATTAAATTCAACGTATCTAAAACGCAAGTTTGTCTCATTTCGGCGTTCCCCGTTTTCCGAAATTTAACGGTAACTGTAGAAGATCATCTCAAACTCTTGGGAGTTTCTCTTACTCGGACCCTCAATTTTAGATCCTATATCGAGTCCTAAGCCAAGACTGCTGCCATGACGCTTGGCATTTCCAACAAGGTGAGGCGATACTTCAGCTTTCAACTTTAAATAAAGTTAAGTCCGGTCGGGTATGGAGTATTGCTGCCATCTATGGGATGGTTCAGGCAAACACCAGCTGGACTCGATCGAGCGTAGAGCATTGAAGCTGATAATTTAGCAGCTAAACGCTAAGACTAAGTTCCAGAGTCTCGAGCACTGGCGTAGAGTTGCTTGCCTTTCGATCTTTTATAGAATACATTTCGGAGAATGTGCCCAGGAATTGCATGATCTCATTTCACCATGTCCCTTTCACAACAGGATAAGCAGAGGTACCACTCAATACCAGTAAAATTTGTGCTAAGACCCAAATGACTAAGAATAAATGACTTATTTTAAACTTAATCTTCTGTTTTATTAATTGCTATTTCAGTAAAAAGCGACATAACTAGGTAAGTACTTTTATAATTAAGTACCTAATTGTTTACCAAATTGTTTTATCCCTCAAAATAATTTAGAATAACCTGTAAGTTCCAAGTTATTCTAAAATATTTTAAATATTCAGTAATTTGTAGTTGAACAATATTTTCTAAAATGCGTAACATTTTAGAAAATATTGTAAAATAAAAAGCTAAATGAATAAAACAGTAATGCAATTTTGCACTTTTAAAATATAAACCCAATTACTGGAATACCCATGTAACTATCTAATAACCACATTACCAAATCAAAATACCCGAAGTAAACCAGGTCAATACTCTGTTACACTTTTTAGGAACCATAACATTTCCGACGAATAATAGTGAAAACATTAAAAACGGACACACCTCGAAAAGTTTTGGCTAGAATAAAAATTTAAAAGGTTTTTTTTTAATATTTCAACTTCTATCCGTATATTGGTATTTAATATTTTATTAGAAAAAAGAAGATTTTTTTACCATTAATTTAATAATACATTGTTTATAGGTATATATAATAATCACCGAGTAATTTTTTTTTACGTTTTGAATTGCTCCTGTAAAGTTACAGTTTTTACTTTATACGTTTATTCGATGGGGCCGTCGATAAGTGTCCACGTTTGCGCCTTGCCTTAAATAACTTTAAGGCAAGGCAATCGTGGACACTTTGAGTAGCGAAACAAAATCTAAAAAACCAACGTTGAGTTACTAGGCACCAAACTCAAAATGACGGCAAAAGGTGTAATTTCAGAAAATATACTATATTGAACTAACTACTGCTTCTATCAACAATCCAAGAACAGCTGAAGGATCAGCTTCAAAATTCCTGTTAGATTATTGTAGTTTCATCCATTATTCTTTTAAGAATTTATCACATTGTAGATGTAAAATGATAAGCAGCAAAATCTCGCTCGCTTCGTACTATTAATATAAAAACACATTATTCTTTATACAAATATTATATGTTATGTTTGTCAACATATTTTCAATAAGTGTTAAATTTGGTTTTATTTACTTCAATATAAAATACTAAATTATTTGTACATGAAAATTGGGCTAAGTACAATGACCTGCAAGGCGGTTAATTTTTTTTTAGGATTGGATTTTAGGTATATTCCACAATTCTTTTGATATGGATTTTGACATTTTTTAATATAAATATATCCTTAGTTTATTACACAGGCTTTAAGCTAAGCATCCTAACTCTAGTGCAAAATCTCAGCATGGTTTAGGCCTTACATAATAATAACGGTAACGCAAGCCGAGTTCTCGCTCTTGCACGAAACAGGTTCTTACCCACTATTGGTACAATTTCGGACTTTTGTTGTTGTAATTGTTATTTTATATAACTAGGCTTTTTTGTAGAATTCATATTCTATGATTATAAAGCAATCTTATATTACGTTATTTTTATTTTTTCTCTGTAAGTGAAATACTAAATTTTTTTGAGAGATTTTCAACCTTATTTAATAGATAATTTTATGCCATTAGTGTATAAATATGATTTCGGGCATATGAGCGACACGGCCAGCTCGAATGAAGCGCAATCGTAAAACCTAATTTCCAACTTCATCGACCAACTAGGGCCGTATATTAGCAATAACTCGGCGAATTTTGACTACCAAATGTTTCAACGTCTCTGATACATACCAGGATGCATAGACTAGTGACTTCACCTATCCCGAAAGAAATACATATATCTAAAGTTCTAAATCGTAAAGACCGTCACAAGTTCATTACGCGAAACTCCTAAAGCGCTCTCCAAATCTTACCTAGTTTTCATTTGTTCATTCATTCATTCATTGCGCGTTTATTATCAAACGTAATTGAAATGCTATAGTTTAAAATAGTAATGTACGAAACTCACTGCGAACTAGCTGTTGGAAAACAACATTACATTAACGAAGTCGCAGGGCGTTCCAGCTACACTAGTAAAATAAATGCGTCAGTTTGTAAGAATGCACAAGAATATCAGTAATTTTATTACGTACAAGTATTTGTCCCAGGGTTGGAGCCGGCACAAATACTTCCAGATAATTCAAACATTTGAGCCGCGGCGGGCATCGAACCCCGCTACCTTCTGCAACTGAGACAGGCATTGGCCCACTGCGCAACAGAGATCGTCAACATAATCTACTATACCTATTTATTAATATCACTCACTCATTCATCACCAAATCTCAGAAACAGCCGAACAGATTAGAATGAAATTTGGTATGCAGCTTTCTCTAGGTGCTCGCTAAGAAAGGTTTTCCAATAATTCACTCGGGATCATGCTCTGTAATTTTTCCGAAACATTAATTCGTTAAATTATTATCTTGCTAATTTTTATCTATCACGCAAGCAAAGCCGCGGGAAACAGTTAGTATTAGTATAAATGGATAATATGGAAGTATGGATGAATATGGGTGAATAGATTAAGTGAATCTTATTTCTTTAATACTTACCTATTGGTGGCAATTCGGTTGGTTCATTTTTAAAATTAGGAATTGTCTAAAATATATTTTAGTTAGTCATAGCATTTGTAAAACCTATTCGGTTGGTACTATCTAACTAAATTAGGAACGCTTAATTAAGTTAGATACAATTAAATTAGGATAAGTTTGTAGCAGCAAAATACCAAAGGTTAATTTGAAAGTTCAAAACATAATCTTAGCTAAAATTTGTTAGATTGGGGCCAATAGAATTGAAGCCATTGTACCTATAAAGAACTCCATTATCGCTCTTCAAATAAGTTCTGCCTTCATGAAGGGTCTACACGGTAACAACTATGAGCGAAAGCTCATACGTAACCCATAAACAAAGTTCAAAGGAAATTATGATCACATCAAAATGTTATTAATTTAACTGAAACTATAAACGTCAATATATTTATTCAAGTTATTGCTAGCGAGTTAAAGTTATAGTAAGTGAAACTTCGTGATAGCTTTAGAGGTAGAACTCGATTCAGAAAGTTACACATTTGAAGCCGTGAGTCTGAAACTGTAGCTGACAAATAAACCCTGGATAGAATAGAATAGAGTAATATAAAAATAAGATTTCAATAAAAAATATACATTTGACACACAATACACAAAGAACATAAAACACTAGACACAACTAAAATAGCATTACAGATAAAGTCAAACAAAAAGAGAACAAAAGAAAAAAAACTGTTTGTAATAAATTAGTATAGTTTTGAGCTAATTAGTCCCCTCAGTGTCGTGTAGCCCAAACAGGTCTAGTCTCAGTACAATTGCATCTTCACACATTTGTAGGAAGCCGCGCTTATTTAGAAGGCCTAAAATTAATCAATAAATCTATTAATTCATTTAAATAAGGTCATGGTTAAATTTTGTTGGAAAGTGTAATAAATTAAATAATTAAGTAAATTGCGATTGCACTCGTTTAAAGGTTATTCTCTAGTCAACTAACTAAACGAACAAACTAACGGAGACAGTTAACTTATATATGTGCGCGTTACATTTTATACAAAAAACCGCGCTCTACGCGCTTTCATTTGTAATAAATTTGAGGAGTTCTTGGACAAAATCTTAGCAATAGGTTTCCTGGTATATATAATCTTAGGTTTTTGTGAGATACATAAGGCAACGCACTCATGATCAGTGATAGATGATTCAATGACGAAGCAAGTGGCTTCAGCTTTGGTTTTTAAAAGCATATGATCCAGACATGTGAGCCCATGAGTTACCAAAGTGTGGGCTGGAAGTAAACAGTGGCTAGATAAGATGTTTAGATAGTCATGAGAGCGACTGTCAGTAGTGATATCAGCGATGTCGATATTGATGTCGCCACATAGGATACTATTTTGAAAGTGATGTAATTTAGTAAGAACGGAGTCAAGACTGTTTACAAAATTAATGGTATTTGTTTGGCTTGGTGGTCTGTATTTACCCAAGATGCTGGTTTGCGTATCAAGATTAAGAAGAAGGCAGTTAGCATCGCTAAGTTGTGGTTCTTCATAAGTGATTGATAAGTTTTTGTTATAGTAGATCACTGCACCTTCGTTTTGGGTTTTATTGTTGGAAGTAGCAATATAGATATAGCCATCAAGTTCGGGGACGGAGGTAGAAGCTGGAAACCAACATTCAGTGAGAACTATAACGTCCTAGGATAATTTAGATCGCATATCAAGAGATAAAAAGTTATTCAAATTACAGTTTATGCTCTTAATATTCAGTGATATAATTTTCAGGTTGTTATTTGTTATGTGGTTTTTAATGTTTTTCGTGTCGCATCTTACACAATTTGCTACCGTTAAGGAGTCCAGACTGAGGTTGATACTATCAATAATATTGGCGTCTAACATTTTAAAATAAATGGATTGCTTGGATCCCTCTCAACAGGGATGAAAAGTGCTTTGAATGTTTATTTACTATAGTATTATAACTTTGGTCTGGAGATTGTTGCAAAAATAAATGGGACATTGAAGTAGATAATTCACAAGAAAATATTTTGTAGTCGTAGGTACCTGATATCCTAACATTTTCACTAATAGTTTTTGTGTTTTTTAAGTGGCAGTGTTTGTGTGCAGTGTATGTAAAATTTGTGTGCAATAAGGTAATGCATTTTAAAACATAGGTATGGTAGAATATAAATGTAGACATTAAATAAGTAATTAGATAGTACAATAAAAAAGAGATGGTACTTTGGGCTTAATGATAATTTGTAAATGTGATATTTTGTTTAGAAGTTAATAGACAAAAAATGCTTACTAATTCTGGTCACTGTGAAATAATTTTAAGCAGTTCTTCTTCCTAGCTAATACGCGCTGTATTAGCTAGGAAGAAGAACATTCCCTCATTCCAAAGAGTCATTCCCACATCTTAATGAAGATGTTTCCATACGAAGCTCATGCGGCAAAGATCTTCTTGTTTATAACATTTTCCCGGGCAAGGAAATATAGATGGCTGGCTTTGATTGTCAGTGACTCAGATATATATATATATTATTGGGAGTACCTGAGATGTTAATCTGTGTCGTATTCAGAGGCTGTTCGTTATTTGCGCGCCTAGTTTTTTGTGTATTTTTGAACTCAGATACGATTTCTACCTTTCTACGTGATGAAGCGAAGTCTACTGTTATAACGCCCTTTTTGGTACGGTAAATGTCTCGTACTTCCATTTTTTCGATTGGAAATCCTAATTTCACGGATACGCCGATGTCTTGAACTATTTTTATTATTTTATCTCTATTTTCTTGCTCTTTTTTTGGTATGTTGCGAATTTCGATAGTAGAGTTACGCGCTATTTTTTTTAGTAGTTCCACCTGGGTTTCCAAGGTAGAAATTATGTGTTTGTGTTCCTTGTTCTCACACTCCATTTTATTCATACTCGAGAGGAGCTCTTCATATTGGCTGGTCATATGATCTACAGATTTCTGGATATCTTGATTTTGTGATATTATTAAATTCATGGCCTTGCTTAATGATTCAAACTTGAAATCCTGCTGGGATTTGATATCTGCAAACATGGTCTTGATCTCGCCAATTTCCGATCCTCGCACGGAATAGGCGTCAAGAGTACGCTCTTGGCGTTTAATGTTAATGCGCCAAAAACATTAGTTAATGTGATAATCACCGGATCTGAACCGTAGTGATTGAAAGGCGGGGTTTTGAACAGATTGTCGACTGTTGGGGGAGAACGGGGTTAAACTTTAGTAGTGAAAAGCGAAAATGAAGGAAAAAAATATGGTGGGGGGGGGGGGGGGAGGGGAGGGACCCCCTCTCCCCCTGGTACCACCCCCATACTAGGTATTGCCCCGTTTCCGAGATATTTGAATAAATGTAACCTAACCTCAAAAATTATTGATACAACTAATCTAGTTTAAATTACCAAGGAGGGGGAGGAAGAGGTTCACCTCACCCCTGGTAAAGCTCCCATGATAAAGGTAGATGCACAAATGAGAAAAAAATACTTTTGTAACCTATCGACAAATAAATAAAACATCAAAACATTCCGTTTTTTACGTATGGCGCGATTTGGCGCGGTTACAGTGACACATGAAAGGTTTTTTACGTTTCGTTGACATCAATTTTGCACAACATGATAAAATACAGACAACAAATACGACAAAGATCAGATATACCGTGACCTTGTATTATTTTCTGGCGCTGCGGCGGCCGCTGCCGCGGCACGCTTCGCTCGCCTTGCGTGTTTTTTTCTATACCAACATAACCTACCTAGTAATAGGTGATAAGTAACCAAGTGAAGTGTAGATAAGCCAAAGTCGTCGAAAGAAGCCATAACAAAATCACTGACAGGATTTTTACGTTTCATTCACATCAATTTTGCACACAACATGTTAAACCATAGACAAGAAATACGACAAAGTTGATTATTATTGGTAAATTTGTACGTAGTTTTATCTGATTTATCTGATTTAAGGTTAAAAATGTTTAATACTTTCTCGAAAACTAAGAATAACCTAATGTTATTAGTGGTAAATATGTAATCAGGAAGTAAAACCCTACCAGATGTAAGTCTTTTCGCCCTCCAATTCGTGCGACACACTACTAAAGTCAAGCCGAGAACGGCACACCGACATTTTTCGTTTGGTATAAAGCAAAAAATATCAATGTGATTCAAGCGCCTGATAGTAATAGAGTAGCAAGCGGGCAGCGTGAGTAGTAGGTTAGGCAGGCGCCGCTAGGCAGAGCGTGTCAGATCCGTATGAGAGGCAGGGCGTAGCTGTCTCGTAGCGCGTCGCGAGTTTCGTAGCAGAGGCGCGTAGACGCTTGTAGCACTCGTATTTGAAAGCTTTGAGTGAATTCGTCGCGGTCGCTTACGCACCCTCTGCCGCAGCTGGCACAAGCTCAGAACGAGAAGCCGACGACGAGGTTCAAGTCCGACCATAAGCAAAAAGACTCAGCTCCTCATCTTTGATATGTCGAAATATGTTACACTTACCCAAAAACTGAGATGCGAGCAGACTATCAACAACATTCAAGAAAACAGTTGAAGTTCTGTGACCTCTCCGAAAGCCTGACTGAAACTGGGGATGGATGTTATTGTCCTCAAGTTACTTTTTATAAGCTGACTGCATACTAAGAAAGTTGCCTGTTTTATCTGAGACGCAGAAGGTTGCGGGCTTCATTCCCGGCGCGGGACAAATATTTGTATCATCTGCAAGTCATCTGTATCATCTATTTTAGATCTGGGTGTTTCTATGTATAATATGTATGTATATACGAAAATAATAAAAAGTATATAGGTAGTATATTAGTCATGTGCATAATACCCATAACACAAGCTCTGCTTACATTGGGGCCAGATTATGCTGTGTCAATGTCCGGCATCATTTATTTATAATGCATTTATTTACCTACATGAACTACACGAAAATCTTATAGAACATGTATCAAATATTTTGTTTTTATATTTGCTTAACAAACATATAAACAAAAATGATACACCCCTCCAGTTTGGGTAAAACTGGAGGGGTGTATCATTTTTGTTTATACTACTAACTCAGTCGAACTAGTTATTTAGGAATAATAAATTAGGGGCAGTTTAGATCTACTCAAACTCATCAGTTGATAATAATTCTGCTTGACTGGCTTTAAGGTCCAATTGTTAGTAATTCAAACTCGAATATGTTTTATTTCAAACCAATCACAAGGATCACCTTGAAACGACTCACAAAGATGAATTTAGGTGCCAATTCTTCCTTACCCTAGTCTGAGAAGACTAAAAACCTTGTCCTTGTCCGAGCGCTTTTTTGTATGATCCTTCTTTTAACTAGGTAAACTGCAAAAAAATTATAGAAAATAAAAAATAATAGAAACGCTTCGCACGGGACAGGAGACGACCGCGGCAGACAGTGGCGATGGTAGAGAGACGAGCTGGACTGGTTTAGAAAAGACTGGCCTGGGGTGAATGGGGTAAAGGAAAGGGAGGGAGGGGGCCTTTGCCTTACAGGGGGCCATTACAAGGTAATAATAATAATAATAAAGAAAAGCTTATATTATATAGGGAGCAGATGACTGATAGAAATTACCTACAAACAACTACGTTCATTACATTTTCTGTTCTTCACGATACAGGCTTGCCTAGTGTGAAGACCGCTGAAAGGTCTACCTGTTTAAAATTCGAGCAGCATCAAAGTGCATTTAAACATTATATATGCTATCATATGAATACTGAAATAAATATTTTTTTAATTTTTTTTCATAACACAATGTGTATCTTATAAGGGAATCAACCTTCAACGTACTGCGCACATGGCAGACCTACTACTAACTGAGTTGAAAGGCCAGTAGTTGAATCTAATTTTGGAATATAAATAAAACTTGGTTATTTAACAATAATAATTATTCGTGTAATATTGTTACGAGTACGTTACGAACTCACCTTTTATTGAACCAGACTTGAACCCATCACTCTCGATAAAAAGGCTCGGAGGTTTTATGCAAGCCATATAAGAACTAACGTTGATACATACATCACCGTTGATTCATAGTGCCAAAATAGTCCAAAAACCACCAAAAAACTGTCGAAAACCGGCACAAAATCCCACTCCTTTGTTTCAAGTTGCCAACCTCTGACATAGTGCTGCACGTAACTGGGGTCAGCAAAGCCTGTGTCACTCTATATTCGAAGCACTAATATACCCATAGTTAATACTAATATTTAGTTTATACCAGTTCAACAGTGAAGAAAAACATCGTAAGGAAACCGGCATGTCGTAGCACCTGGAACGTTCCAAAACATGTGCAAAGAGCACGAATGGAGCCTCTGAGGTAGACTTTAATCCATTCATAGCACTTGTTCGAAATAACTAGTGGCATGATGAGAAGACTAGATCAACTTTCAAGATCAAGATTAAGCAACGCTTTGTGAAGAAGCGTCTTATAATAAAATTACTATATTGTTGATAAGAATGAATGGCCTCATGTTGTTCTGCTCTCTGACAGATTTTCATTGAGTAACTGTAAAATTTCCTGACAAACAAATCTTTTCACTCCGATGTTTTTCAATTTCATTCAATTTTAACAGCCCCTAACTAGCTAAAAACAATAGATTAAGCTAGTTAACAATTATCATAAAGTGATTAGAAAAACAAAATTTAAGGCATCGATGTCTCGATTCTATTGCTTTTCTACAAAGACCTGTAAAAAAATAAAATAAGATAAATCAAATTAAATATTGCAATTCACACAGCACCATCTAGCACTTAACTAATCAAAGTTTGAACGATGGGGACCAAATTACTGATATAATACTAATATACCTTAAGATCTCGCTTTGCTCGCTATGTACAGTACTGTGTACGTCTGTTCGCTTATTTCAAAACTGTAGAGTAATAATTCTAGAACTATCAGAGTAAGACTTTGGATTAAATAAAAAAAAAGAACGTGTCGCGGGACACGGGTTTGGAACGAAGTCCCTTTCGTATGTAGGGTTGGCATAATTGATCATTAACGTGCATATATACTCGTATATATGTATTAGAGATATTTATTTAATAGCTAGTTATCGGTCTCCTTCATTCTGTCTTTCTTTTACGGTTTTTCGTAATGCGTTAAATTTTTGTCGGCTAGGTCCCCTCGCCAACTCGCGATTAGGAACTTAGTTCCAATAAATAATGACGGACATTTCATATGGCATCATCTGGCCCCAAAGTACAGCTTATGTTATGGGTACTTGACATGACTGATACTTTTTATACTTTTATACTTTTTACTTTATACTTTTTATTGTAAAAACATATTTTATGTATAACATATCTATACCTATAAATGAGCTTTACCTGACTGACTGACTGATTCATCATCGGCGAGCCGAAACCGCTGAAGCTAGAAAGCTGAAATTTGGAAGGTAGCTTCCTTTTACAGTAAGACTACCAACTAGGGCGGGATTTTTTGAAATTCAATCCCTAACAGGGTGAAAAGGGATAAAAACGAATGTATGAAACTTTTTAACGCGTGGTGCGATTTGCTTGAAACTTAATAAGAATAAATAAGATGCAAAGTAAATGTACACGTGTTTCAGGATTTAACAAAATAACCTTAACAAAGGGGTTTCAAAGTGGGTTGTCAAAGTTTGTATGGACATTTTTTAACGGGTGGTGTGATTTCTTAGAAACTTGGTTTGGATACTTAAAATGCAAAATAAATGGACATGTGTTTCAGGATTTTTCTAAATAACTATCATAAAGGAGTAAAATGGGGTGTGAGTGTTTGTATGGAACCTTTTAATGGGTGTGATTGGTTTAAAACTTATCAATAAAATTTGGCAAGATAATAAAATAATTAATTATATATATCTTATATAAGAGATAATGAGATAAAATGCATCCTGGGGAAGGATTTAAGATTCCCAAAAAAATAAGTTTTCCTTTCAAAAAAAGTGCGTACGAAGTCGCGAGCACCAGCTAGTTATATACATTAAAAAACCCAGACCCGAGCCAAATACTTGCAGATCATACAAACACTTATCCCGCGGTGGGAAACGAAACTGCAACATTTTAAGTCTCAGCCGGGTCTTGGCGACTGTGTCACAGAGGTCGTCAAGATTGAATGGCAACATCGTAATAATAATCAGTATTTTCTCTACCTACGTACCTACATACGCAGAGAATGTCGCGGGAAACCTTAAAAAAAAGTACCTTATACAATACTCATGATACATTATAACATTCAGACACAAAACCAACATCTATTCATCAAATCTATTTGTCGTGGATGAGGGTCGAACACACAACCTACAGCGCAGAAGGCAGAATTATTTGTTCTACTATCTGAGCTGAGAGACCAGTTGCTAAAAGTTATTTCTAAAATATTATGAGGTTTTTAGACAGATTTAGATTTCGATATTGGTTTCATAATTATTACGTTTTGAATTCATTTTTGCTCCTCATCATCATAAACATCATCATTGTGTTCACTGTTGGACATAGGCATCCATGACATGGATCGATCTTCAGCTCTCCTCCAAGTTCTGTTCGCTGCCTTACCTATTTGGCTAGTAACAGGGAGCCCTATACTATGTTTGCAAAAACGTCGCCTCCACTCAAGAACCAGTCTGCCCCAATGGCCATCGGTCCTGTGGCATATGTGATCTGCCTACTGCCACTTCTACTTGCTAATTCGCTGAGCTATGTTGGTGTCCTTGGTTCTCTGACGAATGACTTCGTTCCGGATTCGATTCTAAGAGAATCGCCGAACATAGCTCTCTGAAACTAAATAAGTATTATAAGATTGAAATTGAAATTTAATAGCATTGGTAATCCCTGAGTCAAATGGTTTGTATGTAAAAAAAATTACAGGTTTTCATTCAAATCGGTAAAAACACTGTATCTCTTCGGCTAGACTTTTAACACCCGTGTTCAAATTGAAACACGTTCGTTAAACCCAAGAGGCTCTTAATAATTATCGCGTACTATGCTATATATATTACAAGCCGTGCCATGTATACTCGTATGATGACAATTTTAATACTTCTTACATTTATACAAAACCCATATGGCAACTCCCCAACGAGTGGCGCAACTCTCTCTCAGTATAATATCTTCTGTGATAGTATTTCCGGCGTGGTGCCTCCTAAATTTATAGTCCTGGCCACCCCTACGTCAAGTGGGGCATCCCATTTAACAATTTTGATCAATGATACTGAGCGCGGTGACCTATCTCGTGACAAGTGTATTCGCTGTTGTAGTAATTTGAAAAGGGTGTTTTGATGGATGTTAGTTTTTATCAACTTAGTACTCTTGAGTTGCTTAGCCTCGCCTACGTAGTGTGAATCATGTAGAAAAGCTTTCTGCTCCGCCAGAACAGACGAAAGTATATTTAAACTTTGGAATTACATACCTTTTATTAGGAAATAAATAACCAATCTGTTGTAGTCCCTACTGCTGGACTTTGTATGCCTAGCGCGAGTTCGTGGTGTAAAAATGCAAAATTCTTTGAATTAGTTCAGGACAACCTATATATCCATTACATAGACTATGAGAAATGGACATGTCCATAAGTAAACATTGATTATAAAGGCTTGCTAGATTATGGCAATTACATATATTTAATTTCTAAAATGTTAATGTTTAATAAACTTGTATTGAATATTTTCCAATCCGCTAAAGTCATGTTATATGGTGTGGGTTCGAAATAGTACTAAAATATTTTAGGATACATGTAACATATAAAAGAAAAAGTAATTTTGTACAGGTGATATCAGAAAAAGGTTTACTAACTCTCAAGATAAACCCAAGGCTTTTAAAAGATTTGTTTATGATAGTCTCAGTATTATCTGAAAATGTAAGTTTCACGTCAAGTAGCTTACATCTCAGACCAGCTTTACTTTATTAATGTTTTGTGACATAAATTGATAACTAAATTTCATAGGGTTTATTTTTCGTGTTAACGAGATCCAGTGACACTAATCATCTATGTTTATCACACAATTGTTTCTCTTGGGATATAATGGAACTCACAACCTACAGCGTAGAAGATTAGTCTGAGTTACTACCAATATAACTGTGAAGCCCGTTTCTCTTTCGGAAGAATATTTGATAATCGTTATGTTAATGGTGCAGTTGATTCTAACCCTTTAGTACGAAATGATAAATGACTATGTTCGGCCAACATGTCACTTTTGTCTTTTACTACCTTTATTTTATACGAATAAATGCAGTAGCTAACATTCTTGCGAGAGTAAACAGGTCAACTAAGACGTATCTCATAGCTTTTGAACAACTTTTGAATAAATTTTCTGTAGTAGACTACAGAAAAGTTATTCAAAAGTTGTTGCTGAGAACTGAGATAGAAAACTAAGCGGATTTCTAATAATATGGCCAGGATGAGGAGTTATTGATCTACTAGTGAGATAAACTACCGGTTATAACTATCTTGAAAGTTACGCCAGTAACCTTTCGAAAAAATATTTAAGTCGCCTCATAATAAGCGACCTCAAACGCAATTCTTCGCTTATCTTAACGTGGCTTTATTCCGTTTATCGTCAGTTAAACAGACGGCCAAAATCATAGTCAGAACCCTTTTGTAACATCCTTTGTGATCAGCCTATTAATCGACCAAAAAGCAGTTTTATTTGCTTTCATTGCCAAAAAGATACAATCATTATGACAAAAGCTTTTGACGTTTCATACTAGAACCTCGTTTCCAATTTCAAAAAACTCCATTACCCAGATCGTTTCACAATGTGAATGGAAATGAATGAAAATTCAACAGCGGGCTATTCACACACTGTTGGCTAAACAATCGATGAGTTATTATCACTCGTGCCCAGGCGGGGTCTATTCATACGGCAAAATGGAGAAAAATTATGTTCACCTGTGCTTATACTGCTCAAAATGGATTATTCATAGCGCTGGGCGGCCGGCATTTGTACCGTGTTTTGTTTCTTCAAAAACGAGTGAATTATTGAATCAGGGACACACCAAACTCTAAAAAGATTCTGGGGTAAAAGTGTACAATTTCTACCTGGAATAAGTCAATTTTATACTTTTACCCCTATAACTCCAAATTCTTATAAGTAAATTTTAATATGTGTTTTTATATACCTTTATAAAAGAGCTTAATCTTGTGACTGCCTGCAAGATTCATCATCACCAAGCCGAAACCGCTAAAGCTAGAAAGCTAAAATTTGGAAGGTAGTTTCATTTTATAGCAAATCCCTCCAAATGCGGAATTTTGAGAATTTCAAGCCCGAAAAGAGTAAAAACGTTTGTATGAGACTTTTTTACGCGTAGTGCGATTTACTTTATGGGGAACACGGTGCGCTTCTATAATAAGCTTCCTGAAAATGCTACTAAACTACCTATTAAGAAATTTAAAGCATTCATAAAAGGTAGTCTTTTGAAGAAAGCTTATTATAATATAAATGACTATATTATTCATAAAAATGCATGGCCTCATATTGCTATGCCGTCAGGCAGTTAACTGACACACTTTAAATGTATAAACTCTCTGTATTAGTATTTCGTACTTAAGGTACTTAAGTTATAAGATGCATCATGTAAAAAAGCGCTAGGACCAAGACGAGTTTCTTGCCAATTCTTCTCGGGCTTGGGTAAAGATGAATTGGCACCTAAATTCACTTAGTTTGTAAGACGTTTCAAAGTGATCCTTGTGATTGTATTGAATAAAGTAACTTTTGACTTTTGACTTGACTTTACTTGAAACGTCGGCTAAATATATACATAATATTAATAATTGGAAACGTTTTTCAGAACTTTTCTAAATGTCCCTCAATAATGGGTTAACGGGGATGTCAATGTTTGTATGTGAACGTTTTAATGGGTGGTGCGATGGGCTTCATTAATAGAACACGTAGGTTCATCAAAATAACCACCATAAAAAGGTAAAATGAGGTGTCAGAGTCTGTTGACTGACTAACCATTAAATCTAAAGATGTACTTAGGTAGGTATAAAATTAATACGCACTAGGTACAAAGTCACGAGTAACCCTTAGTTAATTAAGAAAATATAAATTCAAACAAAACTCAATGATTCTTCAATTTATTTATTCCAATGTTCGTTACATTATTCACTAAAATCACTTTCAATTCAATGCACAATCAGGCAATTATTGTTAATACATATAAATACATGTTTTTGAAATTATTCTAACGATGAATTATATTTTCGGAATTCCATGTCAATTACATTATAATTCAAAACAGCATCGAATTATTTCAATTTACTATTACACATAACTATTATTTACATTTTTTACTATTATTAATAATAATACAATTAAATATAATAATACAATTAATTTACAGTTCAATAATGCACCATCAATTGTTATACAATACGTTTAGGAAAAAGTCTAGTGACTGATTTTTATAACGAGATTCGTAACATCCAATGGTCACCAATTCTATTCTTGTCTTTATCGAAATAGTAGGAGACCACTTACGGCTGATTTTTCTATAATTGTATAATTGTATTATAGCAACATTTAAAAATATTATAATTAGCATTTTATTTTATCTTGCAAACATTGTGCTCTTATATTATAATTACACTAAGGTATTTCATATATTATTTGTAATTTAGCAAATTTTATTATTATTGAGCTAGAGATATTGGACATTATATTATACATACATACATACATACATTATATTCCAACACACCCGGTGTTGGAATAAATTTGTGTTTCTTTGTGATTCCAGCAAAATAATAATAAATAATGCCGGACATTTCACACAGCATATTATGATGCCCCAAAATAAGCAGAGCTTGTGTTATGAGTACCACATGACTGATATACTATTGTTATACTTTATTTTTAAAAACATTTTAATGTATATATATAGAAACACCCAGACCCGCGACAAATACTCGCAGGTTATACAAACATTTGCCCTGCGGCGAAAAATAATGTGTATAATTATTTTATATGAAACATCACCATTTGAAATAAAATAACAAATGACGAACGAGAACATACGACTTTGGGACGTCTTACTTCTTCTTCTTCTTCTTTGTTAATGGCATGTGACATAATAATGTCAATTTTGCCAGTGTCGAGTGTTTATTTCTGTCTATAGTCAATTTGTTTGTTAATAAAGTCTTAATCGATAATCAATTGTCAATTCTAAACGTCATCGAGGAATGGCTGTCTAGAATTTTCTTCAGATTTCTCGTCGTTCAAATCACAACGCACCATAATACACATATAATTTAATTGTCCATACTTTTCCTATGTAGTCACAATTTATTCATTAAAATTCCGCTAAGATTACAGAATAGAACATGCAATAAAACGAGTAAAAATAATTAATAAGCAGGCTATGTTACTTCATGAAATGACAAACGAAAAATGACGTCCTACTTTAAACAATCAAAGCCCTAGCATTTGCAAATTTGAAATCGTAATGACAAATGTTAAATAAAAAAAAAATGTATCTTTGCCTCATTCCAATTTAAATTTATAAAACAGAGTTAACGGACAATTTGAAAAATCAGCCGGTCGTAGGTAAAGACGGTAGCTAAGTAGTTCTGGACATTATAAAAACTCCGCTTCGAATTTTATTAACGACATAAGCTAAAATAATAATGCTAATAAGACAACAGAGGAAAGAGGATTATATTGAACCCTTACAAATAAACAAGATGTAAAAGCCTAGAGGATAATAAGCTTGATTATTTCATATTATTTTGTTTACATAATATCATCGTTGAATCTGCTCACATATTTTTATGTAGGTACGTATTTAATTAATTATTTAGAATACTTACATACTTATTACAATAAACGTGTTATTTTTTGTCATATCATAATTTATTTATCAATTTATCATCAATTTATACATCAATATTTTCAGAATTGGAAAATTAATAATGTAACACAAAATAATATGAGTTATTTTTTTTAGATGAATCTATATTTTGTAAAAAATTTCCTATCGATTATATTCCGTGTAATTAATAATTATGATGTAATTTAAAATAAATTATGACTTATATACAAACAAAACTATTTAAATAGAATGTTTTTTATCTTATCCATTTGAATAAAATTACAAACTTAAAGTTTGGAGTCTATTTACACCAGTACTTTTGAATAAATAAAGATTTAGATATACATGGTTTTATTGCTGAAATAATGATAAAGAAAAAGTTGCACAAGTCAATATTAGGCCACCTTTATTTAAGTTATGATTGTTTGAATTATAAAAACAGACAATAACGTTATTATTAAAAAATATGCTAACATCCATGGCAATGTATAAATGCTCTTAAATATTTACAAACAAATGTCTTATATACAATTTTTAGAACTATATAATCAGTCTATGTTAACAATAAGTATGGATTCTAAGATGTAGGCATAGAAACGCTTATTAATAGACACCGTATTATTAAGAAACAACAAATTAGAATACTACTTTAAAAACGATTCAAAGTATTGTCAATGAAGAGTTTGAATAAAATATTTTATTCACAATTAATGTTGAAAACATTTTTATACGCAGTGAAAGAAGTTTTAAACGAGACGGGTCTCTCACGACTAATCAAAGACAATATAACATTTAATAATCTCACAGCTATCTAACAGCAGTACAGTTTTGCATAAAAAATTGCAAACACATTTGAAGTAGCAACACTATTATTGTAGGCAGGCACGTTTCTCTGGCTGCACCTGTAAATATAAACATGATATAAGCCTTTTAGAGTCGAGATCCTAGGCCCGTGGGAAATAGGAGCCCACCATGTTTCAAAATTATTTCACGGCATCTGGTAGAAAAATTGCGTGACCCAAGAGCTGGCTCCTATCTGGCCTAGCGTATTAGCATTGCCATTTAATGTAGCAATGCCGCCAGTGTCTTGGGAATGCTGCATACTGGCAGCGGTCTGTATCAGTTGAGCTATCTATCGATCGTTTTAAGCTGTCTTTAGCTTAACTGTTTCACATGTATTTTATATTATCGTATATTATTCTGTACGTTTCTATAAATAAAGTTTATTTTATTATTACAGTAATTGTTATTATTATAATATAAGAAGATTAGAAAATAATCTTGTTAGCTTAGTTAATTGCTAACTCATTAACAAATTCCAAACTTACGCACATGGACTTTAGCCCAAAGAGAAAAAAAAAATTCATACTGATATAACAATTATTGTTCAATATTTTATAATTACCTGTCAAACTTCTTCCTAATGCAGAAGCAGGGTTTGCACTGCGCTCTCTCAAGATCAGCGTGTGACTCGTCGCTTTCCATATCTCGAATATCGACGCTTCACATCTAAACAAAATATTTTAAGTTTATTTTCAAGTTTTCATTCCATTTCTTCCATTCAATTATTCCATTAGGCGCATTAACACAAAATCTTTACCAGTGTAATAACATATTCCTATAATATTGAGAACTTATTCCTTTATTTTATTTGACTGCCTAATCTATGGAGGATAATGGTGGGAATTTGGTTGGCTCATTTCTAAATTTAGGAATTGTCTAAAATACAGAAACTAGTATTTTAAGCCTGAACGAGGTGATTCCGACCATGTTAATAAACAGATATGGGGGTGAAATTTTTAGGAATTCCTGTTTTCAAATTTCCACACATAAACTTTTATGTTTATTCCAATTATTAATATTGACAACCCTCGTTAGTTTACAGTGTTTCCAAGCACGTTACCTACCTAAATATGTTTGTGCATACATACTTCTACCAATTTTAAAGCAAACTTTGCTGCACATTTCTTCAATGAAAATTAATGAATTCATAAAATTCGTAGAACATTTGTTGTTCTCGCAAGTGTCGAGAAATGTGTCTGGATAACATACTAGTTCCGGACACCCTGTATATTTAGTTAGTCATAGCATTTGTAAAACCTATTCGGTTGGTACCATCTAACTAAATTAGGAACGCTTAATTAAATAAGATAAAATTAAATTAGGATAAGTTGGTAGCAACGGAATACCAAAGCTTCATTTGACAGTTCAAAACCTAATTTTAGCTAAAATTAGTTAGGTTGGTGCCAACAGAATCGAAGCCAATGTATTTTTTGTGTGTTTTCGAAATGCAGCTCCTTTATGGGGTAAATCAACAAAGAGAAGGAACAAAGCTCAAGCATTTTTTCGACTCTGTTAATTTCAGAGCTCAATATAAAAAGCGTTTTTGTCATTTTTCCCTCATGGGTTAATGTGGTATATTAAATCATCTGTACTTTTTTAGGATTTCTTTGAACCCCACTCACCGTATCATCAGCGTAGGTACTGGTGATAAAGCGGCTGCTTCCAGCTCTAACGTGGCTAAACTGGATGCATAACCGTTACTGTAGTTTAGGACATGGTTGGCAGTGAATCCTGGCACCTGTGGACATGCAAAATGAGTTCTCAATCAAGCAAATAAGGCACAGTAAAGTGTACCCTATTATGGGGAAAGATTATATAAGATTTTGAACATACTAGCAAAGGAATTTTCTATGCAGTAATTGGATGTTTTTAAGTTTATAAGGTTTCATTCTGACATAAACATTTTTCAAATTTAAGATTAAAGATTTCAGAAAAGGGATGTTATTACCATCTGTTCATTGACGAACCAAGTGATGTTGGCGGCGGGGAGAGAAGGGGGAGACGAGCAGTTTACCCTGATGTGGTCACCGCCGATGTAGCTCATCCGATCTGATGTCACATTAGGGCTGATCAGCGGCGGTTCTGTTATGGGCAAAGAAACAGGGGTTATGATGTGTACGATGTGTGTTTTGTGTCATTTTTGGTTCAGTTGGTTTACATAGCGATGATTATTTTACTGAGTTTTCAAATAATATTGTTTAGTGTATATCTATGGTTCTAATGTCTATACTAAAATAAAGTTAACGGATTTTTTTTTAAAGTAGTCTTTCGCGCCGTCCAGTCGTTCCGTTCTCCGTTCTTCGTTGCCAGTCTGTCTGGTTTGTCTGAATCTTTTGATCCAAGTCAAAATCCAAGGAAATCCTATTCGTGTTAGTCGTTTCCTATCGCATGTATGTTTATACTAGCTGCTGCCCGCGGCTTTGCACGCATGGCACCTACATAAAAAGTAGCCTCTCTCGTTCTCCAAGGTCCCATCTATCTCTATACCAAAATTCATCAAAATCGGTTCAGCGATCTAGACGTGAAAACGTAACAGACAGACAGACAGAGAGAGTTACTTTCACATTTATAATATTAGTCTAACATCAACAGCCTAAAATTGTATGCTTCTAGTTCTGAAAATGACAATACTTTCATATAACCTTTCATCCCCCTTTTCAACCCTTTACAAAACTTTTTTCCAGTTAAAAAGTAGCCTATGTCCTTTCTCAGGCTTTAGACTATCAGTGTACTAATTTTCATTTAAATCGGTTCAGTAGTGTTAGCGTGAAAACGAGACAGACAGAGCTACTTTCGCTTTTATAATATTAGTAAGGAATATATGGTTTGAGATCGACAAAGTGCTAAAACGTACTTTATCAATAAGTCTTAGGATTGATTTCCCTGTAAACGTAGCATAAGAGATCTCTTAGTCTAAGTAGTTTGTGTGTGTACATCTCGGTACACCTCAGTACATCTATTCAATTATTGGTTTGCGGTGAGACACAATTTGCTTTGATTCACTTGAGTACATTCCAGATGCTGGATAACTCATTAATTCACCTAGCATGTTGTCAATCAAAAGTAGTCTTTGTGATTTTCCTACAAATATTATAAACTAGCGACCCGCCCCGGCTTTGCACGGGTGCAATGCTGATACTAAATATACTACAGAATGTCTTTATATACAACGTTATCTAAGAGAATAACATAACCTAAGAGATAGACATATACTATCTCGGACTTTTTTGTAGACCTTTGCTTGTGTACAATACTGTAGTACATTATTTTGATCTATTTCGTAGGGTTCAGCCAGCGTTTGCAATGTAAGCACAAAAAATTAGTTTATTTACGACATCACATTAGAAACGTCTAAATTTATAAGTGTTTATCTACTATATCATGCATGTGTCATACATATAAACCTTCCTCTTGAATAACTCTATCTATTAAAAAACCGCATCGAAATCCGTTGCGTACTTTTAAAGATCTAATACATAAAGAATACATAAGGACAGACAGACAGCAGGAACTGACTTTGTTTTATACCATGTAGTGATGTTACAAGCTATGTGGTTGATTAGATATTTGTTTGTGACTCAAACACGCAATAATTACTCAATCAATTACAATTAAACTTTGTATAGATATAAACGTGGAACTGAATTAACATTTTAACTACTTTTTATTGTACGACACGTGATAACCCGCGGCAGTAAATAGTGTTCAATAAAACCGATTTAAAATTAAAACTCAACTAAACTATATGAGTTTGTACTATTGATATCTTACTTATTAATGTACGTTGACTACTTATTTATTGCTATATTAGTACCTTGATACACGCTTGTAGTTAATTAGGTATTGTATTGTAATTAAATACGTATGCTAAATGTAATATAGGTGGATAAATTGATAGTGTATTACTAATTCAATTAAGTTATGTAAGGGCTCTTCAATGATCAATTACTGTCCAATACTATTAAGATCTATCAGGGTACGCATTAGATAAGATTAGCCAATGTCTGGCACAGGTAATTGTAATTAAATACCTCTTCAAAGCTTTGGTTCGCTAAACAGCAATCGCCGTCACATGACGACAAGGAAAAATGGTAAACGTTATTTTGTGATGTTATATTGACGGCTATATTCATTAATAGAATTACGGTTGCCAAGCGAAAGTAAACCTTGGCTAAAACATATTGATCTGTAATTTGTCTAAGTCTAACCTGTGTCTGAACGATTTGATATAAGCTAATTAACTATCATTAATATGATACGTTTTAGTATTCAGTTAATGAACGGCTCAGCTTACGCTTCGTTTACGATCGATCGGTAATAGTTGTGAAGACATAGACAATGACAAAGAGCATTGTCGTGTATGTCAAGTCAAAATCAAAGTCATAAACATTTTTATTCAATTCAATCACAAGGATTACTTTTAAACGTCTTACATAGGTAAATTAAGGTGCCAATTCCTTTTAACCCAAGTCCAAGAAGAACTGGCAAGAAACTCATCTTGGTCAGTACTTTTTTTGCATGATCCATCTAATAATTAGCTTAACTACGAACACGTAATACAAGATAACAGTATAACTTTTAAAACTATCATGGTTTTGCACATCATTTTCACTCAAAACGGGATATTTACCATGATATATGAGTTTTTCTGCTTCTCGATATTTCGGCACAGTTGCATGCGCCATGATCACGAGATAAACTGAAGTCTTTGCGGGTGGATGTTCTGTCACTCGACAAGCTATGGTACGTTTTGTTTGGCCGATGTAAGAGCTCCCACAGCTGCAGTCAATCTTACAAGATTTACCCGGAAGAACACATCCGGGCGGTCAAAAATATGGACACACAAAAGTCGGCCATAGCTACACATCTACTAGAATCTGGCTCAAACCACTGGATCGAGTTACACAATCCACAGGTAATCTCAACTGAAAAACATTACATCCCAAGATTGGTACAAGAGGCAATAGAGATTACCAAACACAGGAATTTCAATCGAGAAGACGGTTTTCAATTGTTTGGAGCCTGGAACCCTGTGGTGAGGATGTGTGGAAATCGTAAAAATGAGGTACCAGTTATGCGTCCATCTGGACGCATAACTGGTACCTCATTTTTACGGTACGGTATCTACGGTATCTACGGTATCTACGACGGTATCTACCGTGAGTGTTGTGTGTCGTAATCGTGATCGAGTTGTTAGTGACAGTGAAACCGGTAGTAGGGGTAATGTTCGCAGTAATAGACTGAGAAAGAGGGTAGACCGTTTTGTCTGCCAATAACATCCACCCGCAAAGACTTCAGTTTATCTCGTGATCATGGCGCATGCAACTGTGCCGAAATATCGAGAAGCAGAAAAACTCATATATCATGGTAAATATCCCGTTTTGAGTGAAAATTAAGATAACAGTAGTTTATAAATTTCACTTTTGTCAGTTAACTGTCTGAGGGCAGAGCTACATGTGGCCATGCATTCTTATCAATAATATACCTAGTCATTTATACAGCTTTACATTTCTTATTAGTATTTATGTCAAGCTGTTGTTTGCGACTTCGTCCGCATTTTTTTAAAAAGAATTGTAGCTTAAATCCTTCCCCAGGATGTTAAGGATAAGTTTCAAACCAATCACAGCCATTAAAAAGTTCCCATACAAACTTTGCCACCCCACTTTGCCCATTTGTCGGGCTTATTTTTAAAAATCTAGAAACATGTGTCCCTTTATTTGGCATTTTATTAATTCATATCAAGTTTCAAGCAAATCACACCACGCGTTAAAAAGTTTCATACATTCGTTTTCACCCCTTTTCACCCTCTTAGGGGTTGAATTTCAAAAAATCCCGCCGCCGCTACCTTCCAAAATTCAGCTTTTTAGCTTCAGCGGCTTAGGCTCGGCGATGATGAATCAGTAGTCAGTTAGTCAGGTTAAGCTCTTTTATAGGTATAGATATATACGAGTATGTCTTCTCGAATTTAATTTCAGTATTCTTCTGTGTGTACTGTTTGTGCGTCGTAACAAATAAAAATGTCTTTGTCTATATAAACGAAGATTTTGGAATTGCCTGCAGTTTTGATAGCAGACACAGTAAATAATAATGCTGCATTTCACACAGCATCATCTAACAAAAACACATTCAGTGTTTCAAATTTCAACCTCTCACGAGTCCTTCTATGCTTGTTGAAATATTGCATATTCAGATTGCAGCTGACGCTTGCGACAAACTTCGTCCCATTCCATGTTTTGTTGCGTTATTAGTACAACACAGTTTTAAGATTTCGCAATAAAATAGAGAAATCGGTTCTTGCCCAGTACTTTAGTTACCATTATTGATTGACAGACAGAAACGAAACCTCAGTAAGTCGACAAGGTTACTACAAGCTAAGGCTTAAGCCTTTATTAGGCCCCATATATAAATAAAATAAATTAATAAATAATCTCGGACATTTCACAGAGCATCATCTGGCCCCAAAGTAAAGAGAGCTTATGTTATGGATACTACATGACTGATATACTACTTATTTTTTTTGTAAATACATACATATTATACAAAAAAAACGTGTGCGTCTCGGGACGCCCAGCAGAAAAGATAACGCAAACTAATCTAACTAGCGCTTTGGGTTAGAGTGAGAGAGGAGGAGCCTGCCTACCGATGCCGTTTGCGTGAGAAAAAGGGAAGCCAGACAGACTGTCGCCGTAAAGCGTTATATAATGAAGCGGTTTACCCGCTCTTAAGAAGTTAAAGAATACAGATAGCACTAAGTAAGTACATAGGTAGTAGGTATACAAAAACATTTTAAATCCAAGCCTATTCCAGCGTATACAAATGTAAGCTAACCGAAAAAATTCACTTCTTCCCATTCATTAACCCCATATTTCTTGGAGGGAAACAATTATTTACGTTGATCGCTTAAAACCCGGGGTGTAACCGAACATTTTTCACAGCTGCAAATTAAAAGAACTCTTCCAGAGAATGGAGAATGGTAAACCCTTTTTAACCGACTTCAAAAAAGGAGGAGGTTCACAATTTATCGGAATCTTTTTTTTTATGTATGTTCACTGATTACTCTTTGAGCGCCTGACGTCTGAACCGATTTGGAACTTATTTTGGTTTCAAAGAGTATACTTCCCAGGTGGTCCCATTTAAATTTTATCGAAATCGCTTAAGCAGTTTAAAAAATATCAACAAAATCAAAAAATTCTAAAGGATGATATTTTTGATACACTTACATGAAGTCGGTTGTCTGTTTAGTTTTTACAACGTAAGTATTGAATAAACATACGAAAGAAGCTATAGAACTTTATTATATTAATGTATGAACACGCATTACAATAACTAGATGAACCAAATATGAAATAAAGGCGCAATTCAATCCTTTTCCCACACTGGTTTGAAATAACTAGTAATACGATAAGAAAAACATGCATAGGGCAAAATATTCAACTGACAAGTTAGTCAAATTCAAGTATGTAATTTATATTTCTATATCTATTAGCATTTCTGTACGAAATGTAAGAGGCGAATAAAATTAAATAAAATAATATGTGCAAAAATTGTGCCTGATACCTACGGCGTCATTTATTTCACATCACATATTTGTCTATTGTGTCTAAGAAGTTATAATAATATTAGGTTGGGGAAAAAGTCTTTTCGCATTTTAGTATGTATGAACTTGTAATAAAATCTCTTTGGCTATACTATTTGTATCGGGCTGGTTTTAGTATCATTCAAAGTTTAAATTTTAAGACTCCAAATTCAAATTAGGTAAATGTGTGATTTTTATTTGTTTTTCGTACTGTCAAGATGAGAGATGATCCAATGAAGTAATTCGATACATTTTGAAATTTTACTACAAAAAAGGTAAAAATGCAACGCAAGCCTCGAAAAAAATCTGCGATGTTTATGGACTCATATTGACTACCTCTGTGGCACTGTGGTTAAAGCCCGGCTGAGACCCAAAAAATGACGGGTTCGACTCTCGCCACGAGATAAATGTTTGTATGATCTTCCAGTATGTGTCTCAGGTGTTTCTGTGTATAATATCTTTGTATTTAAAAAAAAGTAGTATATCAGTCTCATGATACCCATAACACAAGCTCTGATTACTTTGGGGCCAGATGATGCTGTGTGAAATGTCCGGCATTATTTATTTATTTATACTGCAGTTGACGTAAAAAGGTAAAAAACAAACGAGCAGACTAACACGGACAGAGATATTTTAGAATGTGCCCAGGAATTGCATGATCTCATTCCACCATCTCCCTTTCACAACAGGACAAGCAGACGTACAGCTCAATATACACCTTACCTTGTCAGTTTACCACCCTTACGAACAAAGCGCTTTGCCTACACATTTAATTTTATAAAGCGTACAGCGAAGGATTGGAATGCGTTGCCATCGTCTGTCTATCCTGAAAACTACAATCTAGGTCTCTTCAAGTCAAAAATTAATATGTATCTTTTAGACCTGCGTGTCCCATCGTCAGCCACATCGTCGCTTAATATCGGGCGAACTCGTGGACAAACGCAGGTCTATCTAGTTTTAAAAACAAAAAAAGTTTGAATATGGATGGTTTTTATTAGGTACTCGTAAGTACCTAATGCAGTGAAGTGAATTAAATTTTTAATCAAAAGTTCATAGCTCGTGAAAACGCAATGAAACATTGATAAAACTCAACTTTAAATGGTGTAGTAACTTTGTTATTAACTCTCAAACTAGAAAGCCAATAGTGGCCTGATTCTTCTTTTCTATTTTCAGATAGACAGCTCTATAAAGCGACCTTTTATAAATGAAGCGATGATTAAAAGAAGTTTTCATTCAAAATAGAAATAGGTATTGACAGTCGTCGGCTAGCCATGCACAAAACACGGCAGAATTTTGAGCACATATATCTGTTTTATAGTTCAGTAAGAAATTTCGGAAGTGCCACATCGAGGCACAATTTTACGTATGTTTTTTTTTTATTCTAAGAATTGTCACGGACAAAGGTGCGTTTTTCAGATGCCATTGTTTTAAACTAAAACATTAATTGACTTCTTAAACTTAGCATAGACACTGCAACAGCTTTTTATTCAGAACTGTCAGAAAATGTAAGTGTAGTTCTCGGTTTTGAGTTTTATTCTAAATTATGTGTAATTGCTACGAGCTTATTATTAAACTATTGTTTGGTAAATATACACTATCAACTAGACTTATTGCTTATTATACACGACAAAGAAAAAATCTAAACCATTCTCAAATCCACTTGAACCCACACAAAACATTTCATCAAAATCAGTCCAGCCGTTTAGGAGGAGTTTAATTACAAACACACGTACAGAAGATTTATCTAATACCTTTAAACGAGCAATTCTTGTATATTATGTATCACATGCTGGCGGAGCGAGTAGGCAGTGTCTTCTACCCCTTGTGAGCTTGTGTTATGGGTACCTACTACATGCCTGATATACTACCATTATTTGGTAAATGCATACATATTATATATAATCTAATACCTTTAAACAAGCAATTCTTGTATACATGTAAATACTCGTATATAATCAGAGTCTCAGAAACAGCTCCAACGATTTTCATGAAATTTAGTATGCAGGGGGTTTCGGGGGCGATAAATCGGTGTAGTTTCATTTTTAGATAACGTCATTTCATTCGTGTTTTATACCGAGCAAAGCTAGGTCATCCAGGTACTATATATAAAGATGTGATTCGTGAACAATAAATGAATAATTCGAATAATAATATTATTGAACTTAAAACTTATTATAACTATAAAAATAATATATATATATATATATATATATATATATATATATATATATATATATATAATATGTTTGTTAATAATTGATAAACTCAAAAACTACTTTACCAATTTTAAAAACCCTTTCACTTATAGAAAGCTTCATTCAATAGTAAAAAATATGAAAGGTCCTTTTTTTTTTTAAAAATCTATATCCTTACCCATAATACCCGTGCACCCAAGACCCGTTCCAGGGCGAATGACTAGTATTCAATAAAATACTCATGCTAAATGCATGGCAGCTTCTGAGAACTTTTATCTAAATACCAAACTGGTTTAAATTAACGATATGAAGAAGAATAAATTGCACTTACCAACCACAACCATTTCTGCTGCCTTGATATCAGTGTGGAAGAGTGGTGCGTCGGCAGATACTTCACACTGGTACTCGCCTGTCAGGCTTCGGTCAACCTCAGTTAAGGTTACTCTACTCTGGTCTGAAGCTGCTACCTGTGGGAAGCAAAACAAATTAGTTCTGGAAATCTAGATAGTAAGCTATAGAACTCGAATTGATTGGCCTGTCAGCTCAGTTGGTAGTAGCTCTGCCTTCTGCGCTGTAGGTTGAGGATTGGATTCCCTAACAGGATAAACACTTGTGTGATGAATATAGGTGTATGTTTTGTGTATGGGTATTTTAAGGTATCAGATGTACATATGTATTTAAATTATATACAAAATAAAATGTCAGGCATAATTTATTACTATAATTACTGTTATAGTCATAAGGATTTACTCTGTTTTTGATGTAATAAAATATTTTTTAATTTTTTTCATAATTCAATTCAGGAGCCCACCGCGTTTTCAAATTATAAAGCGTCTGGTAGAGATATTGCGTGACCCAAGAGCTGGCTCCTATCTAGCTCGGCCTATTAGCATTGCCATTCAACGTGGCAACGCTGCCAGTGCCTTGGGAACGCTGCCCTCTGGCCAGTGATTTGGATCAGTTGAGCTATCTATAGATTGTTTTAAACGGTCCCTAGTGGCTCAACCGTTTCACATGTATATTATTATTCTGTACATTTCTGTTATTACTTTTTATTAATAAATTCCTACTATTCAATAATAGAATAAACTACCAATTTTTACTTATTTAAAACTGTTACTCTAATTTTAACTATAGTGTAAACAATATAATAGTCGTTTATATTTTCGTCAATTTTATTTTTTCTGCCGAAACAACGGAATTGCCAGCATCATTACTTAAAGTTAGCTTCGACCGTATATTTAATTCTGTCGTTTGTAGTGAGCTTATGTTATATCACGATAATGATTGGTCAAGGTTGTACAGCTCGTACTTGGATTGAAGCAGTGGTCAACTTTGGTGATTAATTAATAGACCACATGTAGGCCAGTTTGGACCAGCTATTGCCTTTAGCAAAAAAAAATAGTTTGTCCAAACTGGAGACAAGTAGCTGTAGACAGAGCCAAATGGGTATCATTGGAGGAGGCCTTCACCCATTCTGGGTTCCGGTAGATTAAATAAAATTAAGTAACTATAAATACTATGTTTAAATACATAGGATACACATAATATTATATTAAATAAGAGAAAAATAAATAACATAGAATAAACTAAAGAAAACTAACAATTACATAGATTTTAATAAATATAAATTTAGTAGAAATAGAAAGGCTATTGTTATTTTTTTATATGATTTTTTATGTAGGCCTTTGTCATGGCCTAACAAATTAAAAAAAAAACAAGAAGCTCTCCGAAAAATGTCATTGTCATGCATTCAAATATTAACCTTGCTATTTCTTTCTTTTCTTCCTATAATGGCATCTGTCTTGTCGACAATTTTGCCAGTGTCAAATGTTTATGTGTATTAACACAAAGTCTTAGTCTTAAAGTCTTAGTCGATGGTCAATTGTCAATTCTAAACGTCACCGCGGAATGGCTGTCTAGAACTTTCTCGGGATTCCTCGTCACATTTCACCATAATAAACTTATAATTGAATTGTCCATACTTGTTCTATGTAGTCACAATTTATTCATTAAAATTCCGCTACGCTGACTAAATAAAAGAAAAGTATATTAATTTAGAAGTGCTATGTTACTTCATGAATATAACAAACGGAGAATTCAGAAGTTGGCTAAATTTTGATGATTTGTTCAGAAAGACAGCTATGCCACGAGCGCTTCGAGGCAATGAAATTACTGAAGATACCGATAATACAGACCGATTGTCTTGTGGAATCAGTATCTTCAGTTCTTCTTTTTATTGTATCTCTAGTTATTTCTAATCAGTGTGGTGAAAGGATTTAAAGTGCGCTTCAGAGGCTCCTTTCGTGCATTTGGCACTTGTATAAGTTAAGTTTATTTAACGAACAACATGTGTACATGAGTATTTTTTTAGATTAAGATCTTACACTAAAACGACGCTAGGTATTGGTACCTGGTACGTAAACCGTTACATTCCGTGCTAGTTATAAAACTGTGTTACGGTGTTACGGGTATGGTGAAGCCTTATACCTATTTGGATTAATCTGAGCAACTAGGTATTACAGGTACATTAGCAATAAGATATTATAACTAAGTATCTTATACCTAATGCATCTGTATGCAGGTAGGAGGTTCATAATTAAGCTTAATACTAAATTTATATCATTCAAGACTAGTGTTAATTACATTAAAAAAATATAAAAACATAATGGTTGCCTGTAAAGTCAATTTACGGACGATAATTTTACGTGATAACGACATAAGAAAACATTGATGAAAAATTGCATACTTATAACTTATTAAGATGCGTCACTAGCCGATCGCTCTAGCTCTATCGCTTGTTCCGCGCTCTCCCTTGCTCGCTCGGCTCAGGCAGAACCTCAGGCAGACAATTTTTTGTGCGTGCAGCCGGCCTTCGTCGATTTATAAGACGTTATCACGTCAAAAATCAATAGTCAAACATGTCTTACATGCTTTTAGGTTCTACAAGCTGGTTTCTTCACGATGTTTTTCTTCACCATTTGAAAGTACTGTAGTGCACATATTTGTTTATCTTTAGTTATTCTTCTGTGATACATGCCCCAGTGATATATGCTTCTCTCAATTGACCTTCCTTTCATACCTCAATAATTCCAAAGAATTTACACTTTTATAAAATAACATTCTAGAATAAACAAACAAGTTCCAACATGTTACAGACGCAGGTCACGTTCGCGGAAAAATATACAGTCTAAAAATTGTTGTTTTTAGGGGTCCCGCAGTCCAAGTAGAAACCCTTATAATGTGAATCGCGAATGCGAGCCGGAGGGAACGGATCAAACATACTGATCAAAACTATTTTGATGAATCAAAACAGTGTCGGTACTTTCAACGACAAAATAATACGTGAGCAATATTCGTGTTTCTTAAAATGCAAGCAACTCTATAATTATTTTGACTTAGTCTGCTTATGTTTACATAATAATGTGATCTTAAGATCTATACAGCTTATTTAGTCAAATAATAATTGTTATATGTTTATTCTTTGCTCAATATTGCGAATGTTCTAAATCATTTTATACGCAGTGTCAAGCGAAATTTTATATTGCTTACGTTGTAGTCATTTGGGCATAAGACATGCTACATGGAATCGTAAATAAATAAATATAAGTGGACAAACCGCACAACACGATCTGGCCATGATCTAGCCCCAAAAATAGAATATTTTGGACTATGAGAAAGAGATGACTGATAAAATACTTGTATTATTGATACAAATACTTATGATACCTTAGAACAAAACACTGGTGATCTATTGGTAGTGACTCCGCCTTTCGATCCTAAGGTCGTTGGTTGAAATCTCCGGTCGTGCATATATTTTATTGTTCTCAAAATGTATGTGCTCTTTATTAGTACTCACAAACGATGAAGGAAAACATTGTAAGGGACATTAAACAGATGGTTAAATATTTAATAATATTCCGCCAATCTATTTCTAATGACTTAGACACGATGCAGCCGCAAGCACCTCCCTCCCGGCCGCAATTGAAAAGCCATACAAAGCGTTAATATAAGCTTTCAATTAGGAGCGTTCCGGGCGGGAAGGAAGTGAATGTGTCTGTATCATGTCTAACTCATTAAGAATAGATTATTAAATGTTTTGTAATGGATTACAACAAAGTTACGCCTGAATCAATTATTTATCGTAAGCAAATCGGAATGTCAAAGAACCTAAAAAAATCAAAGACATGTACTAAGTGCACGAAAGGAGCCTTTGAGACATACTTTAATGCTTTCGTCACACTGGTTCTAAAAACTAGTGGCACGATAAGAAGAAGTCAAACCCACAACAACAAATCGGAGAAGACAGAACTGTTCAATCAATTCAGCTAAGAGGCCAGTCAATAGGTCAAAGTACAGTTAAATTAATAAATAATGCCGGACATTTAAAACAGCATCATCTTGCCATAAAGTAAACAGAGCTTTTGTTATGACCACTTCAAATAAACACGGCTTTTACTCAGGTGATATTTCGTCAATAGGCACTGTTTCGATTCATCTTGGTAGAGAATCTTCATCAGGATGAGTTTTATCTGCGGTCCGTGAGTTGCCGCTTACATTCACGTTTCGCACTCTAGGGTGCGAACCAAAATACGTGAAAAAAACCCGTGTTTATCAAAAGTTTCATAACATAAATTATATAAATAAATTATAAAAACTACCTTGAATCGTTCTTCGCGGTTGTTTAATATGTAACGTAATTAGGCCTGCCAATGTCTAACAAGAGTACCTTCCTTGCAGCATAGTACGCCTTGTACGCCCGAATAACAGGAAAGACAATGTACCTGTACCCTTACCTGTACCTATACTACAAAATACAATACGTGCTGTTCTCAATTACACTGTTCTGTACCCCGAGGGTGAAACACGAGTCGCGCACAACCGCAAACATGGCGAGTAAAAACGCTTCATGAATTCCGCCATTAATTTTACTTTTATGTAAATTACACAGAAATTGCTGCAGCACGGACAAAAACCATTATTAGGCTATTTCTCTCGCTAATTTTTAGACAACTTCATACTATTTGATTTTGTGCTCGCTTAAAGAATAATCAAAAATGCTACCATTCGCTCCAAAACAAAAGTCCTCGACGTGGCTGAAAAAGCTGCGAAACTGAAGTGGTACTGGGCAGGGCACGTCTGCCGCATGCCGGACGAACTGTGGGCCAAAGCTACCACTGAGTGGAGCCCTGAGACAGTGAGACGGCGCGGTAGACCACGCAAACGTTGGCGTGACGAGCTACACACTTTTAGCGACTGTCGGTGGCAGACAATGGCGTTAGACAGAAAGCAATGGAAAACTCGAGGGGAGGCCTTTGCCCAGCAGTGGGACAGTACGGGCTAAAAACAACAACAACAAAAGAATAATTTACATATGAGTCAATGTTTTTGTTTTTCGAAGTTTACGCGATGTCGTCCATCGACTAGCTATATTGAACTAACTTCTAAAAAAAAATTACTTCACTAAAATAAAATATATATATTGTGAAGAAAGAACGACTAAATATAAATTAAACATTATTTTCAATAAAACGAATAATATAAACATTACGTATATTTGGGAGATCATTTTACTGGTTCGTTCTGGCAACACGATTTTTAAGAAAAGAAGATGGGTAGGCGGCATTGAAAAAGATATACTTACTATGTGAGACGAGAATACAAAGGATATTGAAGAGTGATTGATACATTGATGAAGAAAAAACCGGCCAAGTGCGAGTCGGACTCACGCTCCGAGGGTTCCGTACAAACCTATAGGTATATAAGTAAAATTTCACCCATCACGACAATCGAGTCATAGTTGGATGATGTAACAAAAAATATACAGTTTTCACAATTTTTCCTTTATCTGTGCTATAAGACGTTGCTTCGTACCAAATTTCAAGATTCTGAGTTCACGGGAAGTACCCTGTAGGTTTTGATTCCCTTGCGAGTGTCGAAAATTTGCGGCATAAACGGCTGTTTCTTTTGATTGCGTTGGCTTTAAAGATTGATTTTTTCACAGCTTTAAGGGACAGTAGACCTGAGTATTTGATATAAATTTCAGATTGATACCCCCACGCGTTCCTGAGAAAAAGTGTCTTGACAGACATGCGGACAGACGGACGGACAACAAAGTGATCCTATAAGGGTTCCGTTTTTTCCTTTCGAGGTACGGAACCCTAAAAACAGTTTACTTGTCTTATTTAATATCAGTAAGAGTAACCTCTGTATACATCTATCTCTTTTACACATCGGCAAAAAAAATTACAAGTATCTTTGTACTACCGATTTTAGTTAATCAAAGTTTCTGCTAGAGGCGCTGCAGGCATCGCAACGATACGTTTTAAAGTTTTCGTAAACAGTAGTACGAAAATCAAGATTTACAAAGATTTTATAACTAATCGAAGTTGTCAAAAGCGTGTGTGGGTTTTACGCACAGTGATAACTTTCGAAGTCAAAATAGATAGGAATTGCCAAAACTAACCTCAACGCAAGATAACGTCTCGTTAACATTCAATGCAATAAAAATAAACTTCAACAATTCAATGACAAAATTAGAATTCGGTTTCTTTAGGAATTGTCTAAAATATATTTTAGTTAGTCATAACATTTCTAAAACCTATTCGGTTGGTACCATCTAACTAATTTAGGAATGCTTAATTATATTAGATAAAATTATATAAGGATATGTTGGTAATAGCAGAATACCAAAGTTTCATTTGACAGTTCTAAACCTAATTTTAGCTAAAATAATTATGATGATTAGGTTGGTGCCAACAGAATTATGGCCAATGTTTGCAAGTTCTCTCTAATATTTATTCAGTGAGTAACAATACTATAAAAGTTTTCCAAAAGTTAAGGTTTACTTCCACCAACATGTCAAAGTGGGAGCTCATGCTGCCTAAACGCCCTAATTCGTTCTATTTCGTACTGCCTATTTTAGTTTTTCAAAGTGTCCGCTAGGGGGTGCTGCATGAAAATGTATAGAAGAAATAGATACCATAAATTGTTTTCGTGAACTATCTAAACTTATTTTATTATCGATAGATCAGTTTGCTCGTCTCGAAAAAAATAGTTGAACCAAAATGTAGAGTTAAGCAATGTATCTGGTTTTGCCTCATGCATCATAAACTTTTCTATTGCCAACTTTTCTTAGCCCATTAAAAATTTAGGTATGTGTAAATTTCGTCAAGAAAATTATGGTCGTATTTAAAAAAAAAAAACTCACTTTTGTTCCGGCATACGGCCTATAACAAGTTGCAACACACATGCGGTTAGTAATTTGATTAAGTACCTAGATATTTATGTTCAATTGCATTGACCACACCGCAAACATCACATTACTCTCCAATTTAAACACAAAAGCACTCAAAATTCGCAATTTAAAACGCTACACTGTTACAACAATGGCTGCTATTGTCAAGATTTGGTTTGCAAATTAACGAATAATCAATCGCCAGATCCATTGAACAAGCAGGCTTGTTCAACAGCTGCTGCAAGAGAGCTGGACCACGTTTGATATCCTCAATAATATTTTGTTGAGAGTGAACTGCAAAGCTAAAGGCTACAAATATCGTAGCATGTAGCACGTAGCAACTACGTTTTTGGTAGCAGTGGTTACGCTTCGTAGACTGTAGCTTGCGTCACGTAAGCTTATCGTAGCTAGTTGCGAATGCGAATACGGCTATATTTAATGATATCGTTGCTACACATTTTGTTGAACTGGACTATATTTATTTGGCTACATAATCATATACCATTAGCCACGGTTTTTTGTAATAAAAATAAATGCCGGATATATCACGCAACATTATCTAGCCCCAAAGTAAGCAGAGCTTGTGTTATGGGTAATGACCGATATACTACTTAAAGCAGAGCCGCTAGAGACAGAGAGAGGTGGAAAGAGCTGGAGGAGGAGCTTTTACAGCAGATAGAAGCGGTTCTTACTAGCAATAACAAAATAAAAGAAAAAAGTATATGCATATGACTGGCCTGTCAGCTCAGCTCTGCCTTCTGCGCTGTAGGTTGAAGGTTCGATTCCCTCCCAGGATAAACATTTGTGTGAAGAACATAGGGGTTTGTTCTGTGTCTGTGTGTTATAAAGTATCATAAATATGTATTTAAAAATATATAAGTATTCTATCAATCATCTAGTCACCATAATACAAGCTATGCTTAGTTTGGGAGTAGATGGTGTTGTGTGCATTGTCCAGCAATATTTATTATTAATTTATATTTCAAATTTTAGGTAAAACACATTAGATTCGGATACATAACAATTAGATTAAGCCTAACATTTAAGTTTTATTATTATGTTTAGTTAGGGTTAAATAAAGCTTTATTATTATTACTATAAGTCTCAAAGTAGATTAAATTTAATTATAGCTTTCAGTAAAAACTGCTTACAGTAATTTTATTACGAAAGTTCTAAAAAGGTCGGTTAAAGCAAACAATATTGGTCACAGTTACAACAGTTTTAACAGAGTTAACTCCCAAATTACTCAAACAAGTACAGTACTTTTTGGTTATACTTTAGAAATACTCGTTTAATATAATTATACTGTTTATTTTAGGCCACATGTATGACTAGATATAATAATTAATGATTTGTAACATCACTCCTCTTGCTTTTTTGCAATCTGTGAGTTCGTGAAAACGGACAGATGTGTGTATCATGAAGCCGGGCAAGCGCACGTTCTTTGATTCGGTCAATGAGCTTTCACGGTGGTAGAGTTGTCCGTCAGATGGTACCAACTCATTTTCCAAGAGGTTGGTACTGTCAGCTCATAGTGTTGCGTGTGTGTGACGTGAAAGAAAAAAGGGAATAGAGAAGGAGAACGCATCAGCTATACGCTTAACCTACAGAGTTGTGTGTTAAAGTGTGTTGTTATATAAACTAATTCAGGATATAATATTAATGTTGTGTATTACCATGAAATGTCAGATGTTACACATCATTTGCGACTACTGGGAGGCTCGTCCGTTTTTTATTATTATTCTGAGACAAATATTTACACGCAATAATGAACTTTTGTAAAAGCAACAATTTAAAATAAACATTACTGAAAAATAATAAACTAATCATGGTATACTAAAACGAATTACAAACGCCTTTAAACTTTGTTTTCTTATTAATTCATAGGTAATTCGATAATTACAAATAAAACACAGAGTTTAGATTAGGCAAGTAAAGGGTACATATATTAAGTATCTATAAAACAATTAATATTAGACTGGCCTGTCAGCTCAGCCTCGAACCTGCGCTGTAGGCTGGGAGTTCAATTCCTTCCTAGGTGTGATAGACACAGGTGTTTGTTATTTAACTTGGTGTTATAAGGTGTCATAATTATGTATATAAAAGTATTCTATCATCTGCGGGGCGATTATGGAACTTTGATACTATCAAAACATTGATACTAATAGCTTTCAGTTAGTATTGATGAATTGGTATTACGGATCACTGCGACTTCTATCTGCTTCTTTCGTAGGTACAATGTGAATTTGGTGTCAAACTATAACTCGACCAATTTACAAAGTACGATTGTGATAGGAACCGTGTTTAGCGTACTAAGCATTTAAATACATCGTATATGATTGATTTAAATAATGCCTATTGCTAATCGAAACTGATAAACATTGATTGTATCAAGAGTTTCTTAATCGCCCTACTGGTTACCATAATACAATCTATATATTGTGTAATATTTTTTTATAAATCAATGAATAATTTTCTTGTAACGATATCACCATTTCTCGTGCAGGAAATAAAACCCATAATCTGCATCCATTGGAACTCGCTCACCTCGCAAATACTGTTGAGATAGCTGCTTTTGAGCTGACTATCATACGCTGTGCTTACAAACCTAGCCCGATTGATTCGGAGCATGCCAATTTCAATAACAAATATGATGAGTGTGCTGTAGTCACGTTGAATATTCGTTTTATCTGTCACGCGTGTAATCAATCGTAGTTGAATTTTAAAGTTAATGTGATCAAAATCGATCGAATTTTCATATTTAGAGTTAGGTTGTTAGATTCATCAATTCATATAAAATAAAAAATAAAGCAGGACATTTCACACAGCATCATCTGGCCTCAAAGTAAGCAGAGCTTGTGTTATGGGTGCAACATGACTGATATACTACTTATATATAAGTATAAATATATATTATATAAATACATACATATTATACATAGAAGCACCCAGACCCGGGACAAATACTTGCAGATCATACAACATTTGTCCTGCGGCGGGAATCGTACCCGCAACCTATTGCGTCTTAGTCAGACCTTGGCCCACTGCGCCAAAGAGAAAAAAAAAAGGATGAGAAAAATTTAGTTTTTTTTTCTTATTATTTTAGGTCGTCGAGTTATTAATAATATCAAGATATCTGATATATTACTTTCTATGTATAATATGTATGTATTTACAAAAATAAAGTGTAATAATAATAATAATAATAATATATATTTATTTCCAAAAAGTAGTTACACAATGTCTTACAAGTATTTTAGATTTAAATAGACACAAGGAAGCTTTGTCATCTTAACCTGTAAAATCTTGACTTTGACTCCTCACTCTAACTAAGTATTATCTACTTGTAAATAGACGTGAGGGATCTCTGCTTCGGCTTTTTACAAAATGTGGGAAAAACAAACTTATCAATAAGACCTATCAAACTTATCAGTATATTCGCACGAATATATATTGTGTGCAGTTTTAAACAGATGAAATTAAAAGAAAAAGAATCTTAATCTTAATAATAAAAGTGAAAAAATAAAGAAAAAACAAAATAAAATTAATATATATTATAAAAAGTGTAACTAAGAGTGTTATTTAATTACAGCCAATCCTCTTCAAGTGTTTGTAGGTATGTGAGTAGGTATATGCGAAAGAATGAAATATTTTAGTGTAATGTGAGTATGTGTATGTGTGTGTGGTGTGAGTGAGTAAGTGTTGTTGTATGGTGGGTCTGTGTGTGTGTGTGTCTGTGTGTGCACATCCAAAATTTTTCTCATACTTTTTTTTTTTTTAATTTTTTTTTTTTTTTATATATTTGTTTATTTAAATGTTATCGTCAAGTTTGGATGTGTAATAACGCCTCCGTTTGTGTGTAGTCTAAGCCAGAGAAGTGTTTTTTTAATTTCTTTTTACATTCGACTTGTGTTGTTTGATGGATCGATAGAGTTTTATTTATTTTATTATAAGAAGTGGAAATGTTTTTGAGCAAATGCAGTTTTGCATTTTACTATCTTGTATATTTTGTCTAGTCTTCGTTGATTTTTCAACATCGTTTTTGGGATGATCTTGTGTTGTTTTAGAATTAGTTGTTTTATGAAGAGCTGTCTCACAGATAAGATGTCGTTTTCATAGTAGAGTTGTTTTGTGAGGTACATGAAGGGCCGATTAAAGGCCACTTTTAAAACAGCTCTCTGTGCCCTTTCAAATGGAAGTAAGTGAGTTTTTGAAGCCCCACCCCATGCAGTCAAACAATAAGTTAATAACGACTGACATAGCGCGTAGTAGGTATTTTTAAGCTGGTTGTTGATTGCCGAATGTTTGATGTTTTTGAAAATAGCAATTAGTTTCCTAGTTCTGGAGGTTATTAGATTTATATGGGGTTCATAGGATAATTTGTGGTCGATAATGATACCTAGGTATTTAATGGTTTTACAAGTTTCGATTTTTGGACAAACGCACGTAAAACGGGAACTGAAGTCTTGTAGACATAGTGCGGTATGAGCTCTTAACGTATGGGTTAAAGTATTTGGTAATCCACGTTGACATAGGGAAAATGCCAGGTATTTGGTTTTGGTCGGGTTAAGTGTGTAAGCAGTATATCAGTTTTGTCGTGCCCATTACACAAGCTCTGCTTATTTTAGGGCCTGATGATGCTGTGTGTAATGTCCAGCATTATTAATTATTTATTTATTTAAAGACATGTATATTATACCTTAAATGTTCCAATTAGTGTTATCGGGCTGTTCCTTTATGTGGCAATGGGTTTGCAACCTGTACGGAAAGTAACAACTGTGCAAATATTTAGGCACGACCCAGATGTTATGTTTGAATATCCTTAAAGACCAGAGTAACTCACAACAGAAGAAGCAGACGTACCGCTCAATACCATCCACACATTATCAGTCTACCACCCTTACGAACAAAGCGCTTTGCTTCCACATTTATAATGCGTACAGTCAAGGATTGGAATGCTTTGCCGTCGTCTGTCCTGAAAACTACAATCTAGGTCTCTTCAAGAGAAAATAGGTGTTCTAGACCTGCGTGCCATCGTCGGCCACAACGTTGCTTAACATCAGGAGAGATCGTGGTCAAACGTAGGTTAATTGATGATAAAAAAAAAACTAGAGATCTTCTTCTTTTTAACGTGTTCACTTGTTACTTGAACCAGGGTGGTTAAAAGATTAAAGTGCGCCTCAAAGGCTTGTTTCATGCACTTGGCACATGTCTTTAAACAAGAGATCTGAAGAGGTGTCTTCTAAGCCTACTTAAGGGCTTCCAAGAGATTAACAGTGATCAGGTTTTTTTAGACGTTTCGAGACTGTTTTGCGTTAGTATTGCTCAATATACTATTTAATATTATATAATATTACTCAATATACTATTTAATATTATATAATATTACTCAATATAATATTTCTGCCTTTTGGGTTAGAATCTTTTGGCCCGTGGGGACCTGAGGCGTGGCTCCAATTCAGAGAGTTATCGAAGAGACTGGTGGACAAGACCAATGATCAAAAGACTGGTGCTTTCCTCGGACAAAGGATTAGTATGACTATTCAACGAGGTAACGTTGCCAGCCTTTTAGGCACTTTACCTACGGTCAGTGAACTGAATTCTGTTTTTTATCTATAAGTAATTGTATATTATTCCATATTATTGTGAATTGTTTAATTGGAAAATTATAAAAGTATCCCCAAAGCAACATTATACAAGACTGACTCTGAGTAATTTGGGAGATAATTCGGTTGAAACTGCTGTGACTAATATTGTTTGTTTTACACGTCACAAGTTCAAATCCCATCCAGGACAAACATTTGTGTGATGAACATAGATATTTGTTCTGTGGTGTACCTAACAAAATTACCGATAAAAAAAATGCTATCTTAAAAAACAAATGTTATCTTAATAATAAATGTATGTACTTACCTAATCTAAAAAAATCAAGTTTTTAAAATGTTTAAACATTAATAATAATAATATTAGTAATAATAATAATACTGATATATTACTTATACACTTTTTTTTTTGTATATACATACATATTTTACATAGAAATACATTAGAATTAGTGTTGGCTTTATGAGGCTAAAATAAATAAATAAAAAAAATCTGGTCATCAGTCATCTGTTTCCCATAGTAAAAAAAAATATGGAAAAAATAACTATTTCAGCATTCATATGATAGCATATACAAGGGTTTAAATGCACTTTGATGCTGCTTGAATTTTAAATAGGTAGACCCTTCAGCGGTCTACACACTAGGCAAGCGTGTATCGTGAAGACCAGAGAGACGATTTACTTAATAAATTAACAGTAACCTCGGTTAGCTAGCAATTTACACAAATTATCTATCATACAATTACAATATCATAGACAAATATGAATGCAAAAGACAATAATGAACAAATTACATATTCGGTAAAGTTACATTTTAGCAAACCACACAAACTACGACATACACATATATACACATATATATTCACATACACATAACAACAATATAACAAATGTGAAAACAAAAAGAGACATATTTATGATATTGTCAATTCCTAATTCTAACCAGTAACAAAAACAATGATCATGAATAGTTATAGGTATAGGTACATTATAGGTATTATAATAAAAGTGCATCATTTTAGTATACGTAGCAGATGTTCTGTAGCGTCGTAAGAGAGCAATAAAAGCCATATACTAATATACAGTATACAGTAATATATAGTATATAGCCAGTATATAGTCATTATTGCTTAGTTATGGGGGCTTATTCGTCAACTCGCGGATCTGAAACTCGCGAGTTGGCAGCCTCCGATTTTACCTATTTTTTATGTCGTCAACTCGCGTGATCGTAGATATCTGACGTTTTCATGTACAGTCCTCTACAAAAACGTTTTAATAATTTAATATATGTACCGACTTTTAATGTACCTATAAGACACAATACTATTTGAGTTTAAAATAAAAGAAAATATAGTTTTTGAGATAACATATATAACATAACATAAATACAAAACTGCTTATTTTCATAGTAATCCTCAACAATATCACAATGACTAAAAAATTTAGTTTATTATGTAAATTGTCTAAACTTAAGCAAATAAAAATCAACTTATTATAAAATGTAAGTGAAGTAAAATTGCTCATTAACATGTAAATATAATAAAAAATAGTTATCAACAAGTATAGTATTTGGCTTATTATTAGGAACTTAGTAATAAAATCAATCAGTCTTAGGTATTACAAAAATCACGGACCAGAGTTTGTTATAAATGACAAACAACAATAAGTAACAAACTTTACTATTTAAAGCTAAGCTAATATAAAAATAAAAAATCACAAGATAGGAATTTTCCATTAAAAACTATGCTAAATGTATAAAAATTTTACATGAAATTAAAAGATCGATACATAAATCAATACTTATAACTCCGTGGATAAATTCGTTATTGGTGAAGGTGATGTGTTCATCAATAGCGCAGATTTATTTTAATTTGGCAGGTTTCTTTAACGGTTATATTAGATCCCTTTAAGTATAATGTTTGTACAGTTCTCTTCGCGCACCTCCAGACACATGAACCGTCTTTGTTTTTTTGGTCTTTGTTGTACTTATATCCTGCACAAAAAAGTACCGATTTTACTCCCTGGGATTTAATAATTTAATGTCCAGCTTCAATGCTAGACGAACTTGCTTGTGATTCATTGCCTGTAAAATTTGTTACAGTTAGACATCTTATATGAACCTTTTAAATCACTCCAACTTACAATTCTGTAGAAAAAAGATTAAATATCATATGTACAAGAATCTTGGCAAAATTAAGGACGTACTTTGACAACCGTAGATTTCTTTGATTGCACTTTGTCTCGCCAAATTATAAAAGGATAAAATGCACGTGGTATTCAATTTGTGATGGAGTAACTCTGTTATAAAATATGTATTATATCAATTTTAAATAAACAAAAAAGTTGAAACATACTTACCCCCACAATACAGCATAAACACTAAAAACTTCCACATTTTAATATAATACGCAACAAATAAAATAGGTTATTCTTTAAATATAAAATGTACAGGATTCCATACATTCCTTGCGCTGGGATTGGAGAGCTTGAAACACCATTCAGTTTTTTCTTTCTTTATTTTCTTCTTGTTCCTTACTGCTAGGCTGCTACTGGACTGAATGCCAGTCGCTACATATCGCTCAATATATATACAAAATATTGCCCAGATAAAGCTGCTCTCTGATTGGCGGACCAACAGGAAGCGAGGAATTTTAGCCAATCAGAGAGCTTTATTTTTCCTATACATTTTCAACACTCTGGGTCGGCTATTTCAATATGATGTACCTATTTCTATCACATTATTTTAACACTATTTTGATACGTTTGCGCGAGTTTTCCTATTTACTATTTTCTATGACACGCTTTGTATGACATCTATATACCTACCTACCTATCCCTATAAGGTATTTAGAACTTTATTTATTTAAATATCTATAAAGCAACTATAAAATCTTAACTACGAAACAAATGGTGATTAACTTAAAAATATAACTTTTTAACTATTAGCTACGTTATAACTACGAGTATAATCTATCCATGCGTCGTCCTGCACATAAAATATGTACTTAATGTACTGTTAACGGCAGCTTAGTATAATTAACACTAACGTCACTAAAACAATGACGTCCTAACGAGTTTGCAACATGAATTAGAAAGAGACAGCAACAAAAAAACGGGTTTGCGCGTAAGTAACGTCATAAAAGATAATAAAATAAAAGAAGCATAACAAGGTATTAAGATAGGCGATACTTATTCTGGTTTCAATCCATTTTTGTTATGACTGTACTTTATATAGGCCCGCGAGTTGACGACATAAAAATTAGGTAAAATTGGAAAGTGCCAACTCGCGGATTCACGCAAGTATCAGATCCGCGAGTTGACGAATAAGTCATTATGGGGCTAGATGGTACTTTTTGAATTGTTCACCAATATTATATTATATAATACTTGTTGCTGCCCGCGGCTTTGCACGCGTGATACCTACATAAAAAGTACCCTATGTCCTTCTCCAAGGTCCCATTTATCAATCCCATTTACACCAAATTACATCAAAACCGGTTCAGCCGTTTAGGCGTGAAAACGTGACAGACAGACAGATAGAGTTCCTTTCAAATTTATAATATTAGTAAGGATTATTTTATAGTTGTTTAAGTACATAGTATCATTAATAATAAGTACCTAGCGAAGACATAGGCAAAAATGTAAGGAGTAATGTAAGGAAAGAAAGAAAATGTACACCTGATTTTTAACTTCAGCAATCGATGATAAGACATTTTCAATTCCCCAGGACGCACACCTCAATAAACCTTAATGAGAGCGAATCCTCAAGAGTCCAGCCACGAGACTGTAAAATAACTTGAATTACTGAGGAACGACTCACGTTGACTTTAATTTCTGCGAAGAAAAGAAAGTAAGCCTCTTGGGATGGTCTAGTTGTAAGAATTTTACGTTGACATCAAGTGCAAGATCCGGAGCGTATAGTTTGCTATTTGTGTTGCAAGTTTATGACAAGCTATTTGCAACTTGTATGGCGATTATGGAACTCTTGATACAATCAATGTCTATCAATTTCGATTAGTAATAGGCATTTTAATGAATAGTCAGTTGTGGCCTGTCAGCTCAGTTGGTAGTAGCTCTGCCTTCTGCGCTGTAGGTTAAGGATTCGATTCCCTCCCAGGATAAACGTTAGTATGACGAACTTGGGTGTTTATTCTGTGTCTGGGTGTTATAAGTATCATAAGAATGTATTTAAAAATATTTAAGTATTCTGGTCACCATAATACAAGCTTTGCTTAGTTTGGGGCTAGATGGTGTTGTGTCCATTGTCCACCAATATTGATTATTATGTATTTATCTATTATGTACGGTACATGTCCATTTATATATGTATGTTAGCATGTGTTACAATAAATATCAACCTTTTTTTTGATGTGTTTTCTTTATTTTCTTAATTTCCTTTTCTTTATTTCTATTCTGAACACATAGGTCACCGGTGCCCTACTCCACGGATATACGATGGACATCTAGATGTAATAAATATTAATAAATATAAATAAATATTGCTGGACAATACACACAACACTATCTAGTCCCAAACTAAGCATAGCTTGTATTACTAGATAACGTATAGAATACGTATATATTTTTTTAAATACATACTTATGATACCTTATAACACCTAGACACAGAACAAACACCTATGTTATTTTTACAAAGGTTTATCCTGGGAGGGAATCGAACCCTCAACCTACAGCGCAGAAGGCAGAGCTACTACTAACTGAGCTGACAGGCTAGTCAAAAGCCATAATAGCCAAGTAGCTCCTACGTTTTAAAAGTATCAAAAGTAACCCAAAAAAATATATATTCTAATTTAGTGCTAATTTTAGAAATGTATCTGTACTTGAAGGGAATGAACCTATTTACAAGTATTATACAATAAAGAGTGCTTAATTAAACTTACAATATAGATTACGATGGCTTTTGTTCTAAAGATCATCTTACGATCTACGTTGAAGCATGTTTTACTTATACTTAAATAAATCTCGTCAAAATACTAGGTTACCTACGCATTGACTGACTAACAGGCTTCTCAGATCTGTTAATGAGGGTAAATCTCGTCAAAATACTAGGTTACCTACACATTGACTGACTAACAGGCTTCTCAGATCTGTTAATGAGGGTTTGGTTCCCAGGACAAACAATTGTGTAAATATATCTTATGGCATTCTGTTGTGGGGGAGTGCTGTTTGATATTAAAACCATATTTGTGTTTCAGAAAAGGGCTGTTCGTGCAATTTATAACATGGGCCCCAGATAATCACTTGGAAATCAATTTAAAGAAATAAATATCATGACAGTGCCTTGTCAGTATATGTATAAACGCCCTCCTGAATCGTAGTCCTGAGTGCGATTCATTTGAGGATCGGTGGGTTAAAATTTTATCGGATTGTTTGATGTTCGATTGTTTGGTTGTGCATCAATATTTATTTATTGGAAAATAAATAAATAGGTTTCTTTTTTTCCTTTAAATAATGGACTCCTTATAAAGCCTGATATTAGTATGTATGTATTGTGTAATGTGTCAAGGAAAACACGTGGAAAAAATGCGTCAAACGATACGACGAAAAGTACTTACGTCAACTTTAATTCCATCGACAGGGAAGACTTTGGTCGCTGGGGATTCCTTGGGCACGAATCGGTAGAATTCGATCATGTTCCTGTACCATCGTATAGAGTACAGTAATGCATCTTCGAGCTCGTATGTGCACATTAGCTCTACACTCGTCCCGGTAAGGACGGCGCGGGGCACGTGTATCTGTAGGGACTTGAGTGTGTTGACTGTACCTGCGAACAAGAAAAATAGTACTGTCAATGGTTTGGTACTTTTAGTTTGCGAAATAAGATTTTAACATTAATTGGTTGCCTTGACTACTTATGAGAGCGGTCGTTTTGAGTCCCAAGTGAGGGTTACAAAGGGGCTAACAGCGGTAATTTGAACGTATATGCCAAAGCTACAAATAATGTTCGTCTTTTTTTTTAATGGAATATGTCGTAATCATTGAAATAGTACCAAATCTGTAAAATTATATAATCCTTGGTCATAATATTATATGTGAAGCAAAAACTTTGTACCCCTTTTTACGAAAATTGCGTGGATGAATTGCGTGCGTACGGACGGACGGAAGTATGAAATTTCGCACACTTATAGAGAAAGAGTACAGTGCAGTGCTAACATATTTTTAAAATTATGCATAAAATATACATTAATTATTGATTAATTATGGTCGAATTTCGACCAGTGGGCGACCACTAGTGATAATAATTTTGATTACATTGTATAAGGTAAAATTTCGTATGTTGTATGTTGTCGTGAGTAATTTGTTATATAAAAAAAATGTGACTTTTAAATGAAATAATTATACAGATTATTTTTGATCGAATCACGAAGAAACACAATTATTCAATATCACCAAAACTACAAATAAAATACGAGAAAAAATTATTATTTATGAACGAAATGTTTACTTCGCAAGACAACCAATAATATAAACCAAAAATGTTGTGTTGCACATTTCGTATCACGTTAATAATTTTACCCTCTAAATTTTCCAACGAACGATTTTGAATTAGTCAGAACTAGAGGCAAAACGTTTCAATTTCAATGGTATATATGTTGATGAATATCGAGATTGCACACCTAGTTATTAATACTCAAATTATGTTCTTTTATCCAGTGTGTTGTTTGTGCACTGACATTGTTTTACTACTTCGCTGTAAACAAGAAAAATAAAATAAGTTTAAAAATAAAATAAAGTCATAAACACAAAATTACAATTTGTTTAATGTAGATCGTAAAAGGGTCTGATGAAGTAAACAAGTGCCATATTGGCAACAAAAACAACAGTTTTAACATAGTAAAATCCCAAAGTACCGGCAAGTACAGTAAAATAGTCAGTTTTGTTATGTCATAAAGTTACCAGGACACCAGAAGCGACAAAGAGTTATATCATAAGATTTGCGTCCTTATTTTAGGATACCGTACAAATTAATTAAATCCAAAACTACTGTAAAATAAATGAAATAATGAAGACCTCTGTGGCGCAATGAGCTAAGGTCCAGTGAGAAGAAAAAAGGTTGCGGGTTCGATTCCCGCCACGGAACAAATGTTTGTATGATCTGCAAGTATTTGTCTCGGGTCTGGGTGTTTCTATTCACAAAAGAATTGCACAAAAAAAATATTTTTTTATATAAGTAGTATATCAGTAAAGTGTCCAGCATTCGGCACTTCTCTTAATTTTGAGAAAACTTATATACTTACTTAATCAGACATTTCCAGCAGAATCATCTAGTCCCAAAGTAACCAAAACTTGTGTTTTGGGTACCACATTACTGATACACTTTTGTATTGTAAATATATACATATTATACATAGAAACACAACCAAACCCGTGACAAATATTTGCAAATTATACAAACATTTGTATCGCGTTGGGAATCGAGCCCGCAACCTTCGTCTCAATTTTTAATTGAACAGTTTACTTATAACCACACAAAATGTTGTTAATTTGGAATTGATTGAGGGAGGGCGAAACAGGCTGCGCCACAGTTTTATACCTTTGCGGTCGGTATCGTTTTCATATGTTTTGATGTTACCTTGTAAGTTTTGCTCCAAATAAATATATATCGCGATTCTACCACTGGACCTCGAAAAAATGCTTATCCACATCTCATTGACACGTGGGTATCTCGCACTAATCGTTTTACGAGATATTTTCTGCTCGATACATGTATGTTGTGGAATGATCAGAGGATCAGTAAAGTTATAGCAAATTCAATAGAACTAGTATCCACATTATTCTTAATGACAAAAGAATTACATATTTTAGAATTATCCAAATCGGACCATTACTTACGAAGATATTAAGTAATAAACATTATGCCGTTCCTGCCAGTAAAATCAATGTACGCGGGTGCGTGTGACGTCACTGGGGTGGTCCGAGCGTAGCCCTCCTACTTCACGATTCGACGGACCGTCCCTGTGACGCCACAGCTACCGCATCGGCCACTCGCTAGTAGTGTCGTCATAACTTCGTAAATTTTTGTCGTAGAACAAAAATTTCTGCACTGGATGTTAAGGATTTTTTTGCGTTCTCATATAAAAACGTTACGGATCCTCACAAACTATATAAAAAAGCCCTTGAGAGCAGACATCGCATCAGCAATGTGTTTCAGATGACTATAGACGGCGATAAGTGATTACCATCAGGCAAGCAGTACACCTTATCTTATTGTTTCCTATGTTTATGTCGCAGACATAAGGTATAAAATTCAGTGATTTAAATCACTCGTATTGAACTGACTCTGAATACAAAAGCACGTTAGGCAACGTCGAGGAAATATCAATCTCATTCACTGTACCTACCTATTTCATTTAAAAAATGAACGCATGTAAACTTTCAATCCAACCTGAGTGCAATCCGGAGCTACGAAGCTACTTAGTTAGATTTGAAAACCAATATCGAAAAGGTACCTTAATAATTAGTTTTCTTTTAGAGCTTTAATTTTAGCTTTTAGCCAAATTGGTATGAGCTAACGACATCATGCTGAATTTTTTGGTTTGCCCAACTTTCTTTCCAACTTTCAACTACGTACGGAACCACACTTTCACTTTCGTTCTTCTGCGTTAACAGCATGTGTTTTAATGATGATGATTTTGCCCACGTCAAGTGAATACATTGTTTCTACTTTCTAGTCAGAAAGTCGTATGTTGTCGTCAGTCATTTGTGATTTTGTATAAAATGGCAAGTTTTCATATTTAATATTCATACGGGTTATTTTTGCTCGATTTACAAATAAACAAAAAACATGTGTGCAATTCACACGTGGTAAAAGTGAAACCTTCAAAAATTTTAGAACCACGAATATAAGAAATACTGTATAATGCTTTCTATCTCATTTTCTTCCACGTTAAATCTTATGAATTTTACCGTCGCTTTTCGTTTCATCGACTTGATTTGAAATCACAACGATTCTAAAAAAGTTTTTACTTCAAACACCATAATTACTAATACAACCCGAAATAAAAAATACAATAAAAAAACAATAAATAATAAAGCGCAAAGTTTATGTCGGTATATGGCCAAAAAAATCTTTCTGTTCATTTAATTGTATCTATCCGTCTTAATTATGACAAGTCAGTCTTTTGTCAGTTTCAAGTGAATAGTTTGATCATATAAAATTATAAGGAATCTTTGTTAGACATTTCATGAAGCTCTGCTGATTTATTATTTCTTACTCGTTTTATTGTATGTTTTATTCAGTAGTCTTAGCGAAATTTTTATGAATAAATTGTGACTATATAGGACAAGTATGGACAATTGAATTATATGTGTATTATGGTGCAATGTGATTTGAACGACGAGGAATCCCGAGAAAATTCTAGACGGCCATTCCGCGATGACGTTTAGAATTGACAATTGACCATCGATTAAGGCTTTATTATCAAACAAGTTGACTATAAACATTTGACACTTACAACACAAAATTTACATTATTATGTCGCATGCCATAAGCAAAGAAAAAGAACTTTATAAAGTTGCGACTAATCGTCTTGTTATTTTAAAAATCATTGCGCAACCTTTTAAAATGTTCTTGAATTCATGTTTCGATTATCTTTGGATATCTTGCGAAGCAAACATTGCGCCCTTATATTACTTATTTTCGAATCGCTTGTGGTTGTATTAGTAATTTTGTGTTTTTATTTAAATTGAGTTGTTTTATTGACTCAGGTATGAGTAATTGAATTAAAAGTTTTGTGTTTCTTTGTAGTTCGAGCAAAAATAAACCAAATTATTATTTTATATGAATGACACCATTTTATATATAAATAATATATGACGAACGACAAGATACGGCTTTGTGACTTCATACTTTAAACAATATAAACACTTACAATGGCAAAATTAACGTAGAAGAAGATGAATTCATGTCAAACAAATTAGAATGCAACCTAAATACACTTTTATTTTAATTATCTTAATTGTGTTAAGAAGTCATGCTTTATTAAAATTACCACAGATTACCATGTATAACTAAAAACAATATAAAATCAAAAATAGTGATAACGCTTGTCAAATGTCAAAAAAAAACCCGTACACTCTATTGTTAAGTCTACCATGTTTTTCAACTAACAACAAAACTTTTTTGGAACTGTCAAAAACTAAAACGTAAAATACAGCCAGCATGATTGATGTCCGCGCGAACGTAGTTTAAAACTCCACCGTGCTATTTGTCAGTCCTTACTCGCCGATTCGTGTAGTATATAGACGTGCGGAACCCGATATATCATTGTAAACACACCCTCGACAGACTTTCCACCTTGAAGGTGAGTAAATACCCAGTTTACGACCACTCGTTAGAAGTTAACCTATAAAGTTAAACGACGTCCTCGCTGTTATCGCGGTTTTTACCTCCTCAAATCTATTTAACCTCCTGCTTACTTATTATCGCCTGGTAGTTTTAGTAACATTGATGGTGAAATGGGCGAGATCTGAGATTATTTTTATGGGCAAAATTTTAATGGACGTTTCATTTGTTCAGGTTTTAATGCCTTTCTCTATTATTACTGGTTTTACTGGACCGATTTTATCATAACGTCCACTGTTCACATCATGGTATACAAAAGAAACATTGGTTCAACTTATTTTAACCACATTAGTTTATTTTACCATTAATGTCTTTTTAGTGTCAGAATACCTCGGCTACCTTGCTAATTTTGTAGGTAGGTAAAGGTCAAACAGAAAACCATCAAGTAATCTACATTATAAGATAGTGTGACTGATGTTGTTACATTCCTTCACGTCCACTCTTTGAAATGCTGGAATATAAAATAGTTCAACAATACAATTCTTTATCAGAACAACAAGAAATTGAACTACGACATTATGAACGACGCAGTTTTATTCGGCACGGTATTGCGCCAAACAACCGGCAAACAAAGAGATAAAAGCTTTTTAAATCTCCGAATTTATGGTTTGTTTGTGCAAACGGAATACTATTTGGTAAATCCTAGCGTTTTCCGGGCCGATATTATTTTAATACTTCCGATGTAAGGCCGCGGTCACGGTGCTCTCGCAGATTATCTATTTGTCTAAATATCTAAATAAATATACATAAAACATATGAAAAATCATGAATGTTGTATGTATATTTTTCCGTATTTGTGTATATCGTTTTTGTAAAAATATATAATAATAATGTTGAGTACGTTGTGTTTATTTAATACAAAAATATTTAAGACATAGTTCATAATTTAGCTAGGTTACAAAGCTAATGTTAATCTTGTATAGTTTAGCTGCATATAAACTTCTTCGATTTTAAACTTTATTTTATTTGAATAAAGTCAGTTTTTTAAAACACCAATGCTACGATACGTCAATCAACTTAAACATCGTAACTTCCCATAGCTCCATTTATGTGAACATCGAGTGTTTAATGATACTTTTGTAATAACACCTTTGTGTGTAAAACCTTTGACCTTTGTGGCCCGGCTAAGACGCAGCAGATTGCGGTTTAGATTCCCGCATTGGGACAAATGTTTGTATGATCTGCAAGTATTTAATTCTGGTCTGGGTGTTTGTATGTATAATATGTATGTTAAAGAAATATATATAAATGTAGTATATTAATATCACCCATAACACAAGCACTTGTTACTTTGGCAGATTATGCTGTGTGAAATGTCCGGCTTTATTATTTGTACTATTACTAGCTGCTGTCCGTGGCTTCGCATGGGTGGTACCTACCTAAAAAGTAAACCATGTCCTTCTCCAAGGTCCCATGTATCTCTATACCAAAATTCATCAAAATCAGCTCAGCGGTTAAGGCGTGAAAACGTGACAGACAGACAGAGTTACTTTCGCATTTATAATATTAGTAGGGATTATTATAACATACATTTACAAAGATTAATTTAGAGTTTAACAAAAGTGCGATTGCAATAATTCCATGCATTTTAATTGCTGGGTAAATGGATTTAGGAACACTATTTCATCCACAGACAAGCAATATCAATGAAACCAATGGTTAAAGCTCCATCATAATCAATCAAAAACATTATTCTAAGCTTTTAGCCATAGGTAAGTTTCGTAAACTTTTGCAATCAGAATTCATATTGTTTTAGTAGCCTTAGACGTAGAAGATTACGGGATCGATTCCTGTTGCGACACAATGTTTGTATGATCTGCAAATATTTGACTCGGGTCTGGATAATTTTCAAGTAATTTACGTATTTATACAAAAAAGGGACTTAAGTAGTTTATGTGTCATGTGGTTCTCATAACACAAGCTCTGTTTTTTTGAGACTAAATGATGCTGTTTGAAATGTCCAGCAAAATTTATTTTTTTATTTATACAAATAAAATAACAAAAAGTTAATACCTGTTGTCGCGTAAAAATAACTGAAACGGAAATAAATCTTCTGTTCTCTCGCGTGTGTTTGTAATTAAACTCCTAAACGGCTGAACCTATTTTGATGTTTATTTTGTATGTTCAAGTGGATTCGAGAATAGTTTAGATTTACAATTAGATTTTTTTCTAATTAAAATGTGCGGACGAAGTCGCGAACGAAACAACTAGTTAAATATAAATACCCATTAACTGATTTTAGTCATCAGTAGTTTGACTCGGATTAACGTGGGATTTATATATGTAAACATAATTTTAAATTAAAGCATATGAAATCTTGTCGATTGGGTCTATATTCCCATTACGCTCTCACTTCCGCTTCTCACCAACGCCGCAGTTTCCGAAGCGTAAGTGTATGCGACATCACGTATGGACGGCATTCGGCAGACCGCTACACGTGTTTCTATTACCTGAATGGAAGACGGATTCGGCACAAGGTTTGCTGGTTTGGAAAGGTCGTGATAACTGTCTCATAAAATCTTACTTCCCACTATACTGTCTATAAATGCTAGGTATAAATATATTTACTATGACATGTGCGTGCTGTTATTAGATAATGTTTTACTGTAACATTACTATGTGACTGAGAAACTGTTTACGACCGCTGTATACTCGCAACTGGTCCAAAAGTGCCACGCGGGAAATTTTACACATAAACAATTAATGCGTTTTATTTTGTTCCGGCGGTCGCGGTTAATTGATGTGGCCAAGAGGACGAGATCCGTACCGTTCATTTGATATACAATACTATACAATACAATATACATTTTTGGCGCAATTTTCTTTGGTGCCTAGGAACTCATAGTTGGGTTTTTCGATTTTGCTTAGCCACAAAAAAAAAGGTTAAATATATTACTATCTTGGATTAAGTACAAAATCATCAAATAAATACAAATAAATCAAAATATTTATACTATTATTATAAATGGAACCCATCGCGTTTTGAAAATTATTTCCAGGAGCTAGCTTCTACCTGGCCCATCGTATTAGCATTGCCATTCAACATGGCAATGCCGTCAGTGTCTTTGGAACGCTGCCCTCTGGCAGTGATCTAGATCAGTTGAGCTATCTATAGATCGTTTCAAACAGTCCTTAGATAGCTCAACTGTTTCACATGTATTTTATATTATTGTATATTATTCTGTACATTATCTGTAATTATTTTTGTAAATAAAATTTGTTTACAATATACCTTGTGGAGTTCTATCGTAGTTTTAATTTTAATATATTACACTAAAATATTACCTAAAAATGAACAACTATTAGTTAGGTAGTTTTAATTAAGAAATGCGATAGCAGAATAACTATCACTTTCGCTCTTATCAACATTATTATCTACATACATAGATCTAAGGCTAAAATTCAGATGCGAAAACTAATGCTCATAAGTCCGTAATAGTTCATATACGTTCGTATTAAGTTATTGTAAAATTTTACTGAATTTTGTCAACCAAATCAACTAAGCGCAAACTTACGCTTGCGCTTAGTTTAATTTCTGAATATTATTCTTAATACTGAAAGACCAGTTCAAAAGAATAGCTTAAAATAACGTTACAGATAAAAATGAATGAAAATTACACAACTCGGGATCAGCGATCCGGAAATTACAGATATTTAAAAACGATCCGGGAAAATTTATATGCTTTTGAATCGGTGCTGCGTAAAAGCCTTCGTGAATTGAACAAACAATTTTGAATTTTAGCACTTGACTAATACCTTTGGTACTTTGGTTTGTTGGTACCTTTTTCATAAGCCTGAGCTTGTTCAAAACAAAATTTGAGATGGACTAAGCATAGACTAACGATTTTTTTGGCAGTTATGAAAGAAATACTGTGAGCATTTCACTGGCCTGTCAGCTCAGTTAGTAGTAGCTCTGTCTTCTTCGCTGTAGGTTGAGGGTTTGATTCCCTCTCAGGATAATCATTTGTGTGATGAACACAGGGGTTTGTTCTGTGTCTGGGTGTTATAAAGTATCATAATTATATATTTAAAAATATATAAGTATTCTATCAGTCATCTGGTCACTATAATACTCGTACTAGCTATGTTTAGTTTGGAGCTAAATGGTGTTGTGTTGTGTCCACCAATATTTATTTATTTTATACCTGATCCACTTGATTCGCGGCCTTCCGCAACATCGTCGTACCGTATCAGGGCACCACTCCGTGGTCAGTTTGGTCCACTGATCTCCCGACATGCGACATGACCAGTTATTATTTGTACAACGTTCATAAAAATTGATTACCATAATATAGGACTCAAAGTTTCGACAAAACAACGCAGAGCCTAAACCATTGGTCGTAGAGATTTTATTTGATAGAATTTGGAGTTTAGAGTTTAGAGTAGAATTCTTCACGGCGCGGCGTGACGACGAAAAATACATTTCTGAATAAATTAATTAAGGTGTTTTATAAAACTTGTACGTAATGAAAAAACCTATGTAGTAGTGTTAAATAGTAATTCAAATACAAATCAGTTTTATTCAATACCAGCTGTCCCGTTCGCGACTTCATCCGCGCGTTTTATAAAGAAAAAAATATATCTAATTGTACCGACTGCAGCGCCATCTGCCGGGCTGATTTGTGAATCTAAACCATCCAGGGCGCCACCCAAACGTATACAAAAAATTCGTTCAAATCGGTCCAGCCGTATAGGAGGTGTTCAGTGACATACACACGTACAGTAGAATTATATATATAAAGATAAGGACCACTTTGAATCGTTTCAAATGCGTTGAATTTAGGTGCCAATTCCTCCTAAGCCGTGACACGGTGCGCTTCTATAATATGCTTCCTGAAAATGCTACTAAACTACCTATTAAGAAATTTAGAGCTTACATTAGAGGCAGTCTTTTGAAGAAAGCTTATTATAATATAAATGACTATATTATTGATAAGAATGCATGGCCAGTATTTCGTAGTTAAGGTAGTTATAAGATGGATCATATAAAAAAGCGCTAGGACCAAGACAAGTTTCTTGCCAATTCTTCTCGGGCTTGGGTTAGGATGAATTGGCACCTAAATTCACCTAGTATGTAAGATGTTTCAAAGTGATCCTTGTGATTGTATTGAATAAAGTATCTTTTGACTTTGACTTTGACAGAGAATCAGACAAGAATCTCGTCTTGGTATTAGCGCTTTTTTGTATGACCCTTTTCTACCTTGTCTTTGTTCTGTGTCTGAGTGTTATAAAACATCTTATATATGTATTTGCAAGCATTTAGTTACAAAGACAATAATGATTACAATAATAATATTAATAAATAATGCTAGATTTTTCAAACAGCATCATCTAGCTTCAAAGTCAGCAGAGCATGTTTTATAAAACCCACATGAATATACTAATTATATACTTTTTTATGTAAATACATATAAATACATAGAAAAACACCCTCGACCCTAGACACATATTTGCAGATCACACAAACATTTGATGTTCGGATGCATGAATATGTTAATGATTTATATATATTTTTGATATTTTCGTGTTTGAGATTTTTCAAAATTGATATTCTTGTCATGCTAATGATTCAAAGTGAGGCTCTGATTACTAAAAAGTGGAAGTTTTCAGGAAAAGTAGTAAAATGTAAAATTTACTGTCAGGAGCTGTCTGCAAACGGACAATACAACACGCTAACGAATGTTCGAACAAAAGCAACAGTCAGTGTGTTCCGTGGAAAGTGGAAAACCAATTTCGCACCGCCATCGACTCGTTTGTGACAAGCTTTAAAATAAATACATACGGTCAAGTGTGAGTATGGCTAGCGGTCTGACGATTCTGTTATATTTTCGGAGTTTGGTTATTTTTTTGGTCAAGGCCTGGCTGAGACGCAAAAAGATGCTCGTGCGATTCGAGCCGCGGGACAAAAGTTTGTATGATCTGCAAGTATATATCTCGGGTCTTTGTGTTTATATGTATAATATGTATGTATTTCCAAAAAAGTATATAAGTACTATATCAATCATGTGGTACCCATAACACAAGCTCTGCTTACTTTGAAGCCAGATAATGCTGTGTTAAATGTCTAGTGCATGAAAGGAGACTCTGAGATGCACTTTTAATCTCTCACCACACTGGATTGAATTAACTAGGGACATGATATGTAAAAGAAGATTAAACAAAGTAATGTAATGAGTAATTCAACCTGAATAAGAAATAAACATAAATCAGATAAAAATTGCTTATTAGTAAGTATTCATTCGTTGAAACTGATAGTAGATTGATGGAAGATCTTGTTACTAAATAAATAATATATAAATAAGTATTAGTGGACAATGCACACAACACCATCTAGCCCTAAACTAAGCATAGCTTTATTATTGTGTGCAGATGACTGATAAAAATGATACTTTATAACACCCAGACACTGAAAAAACCACGTGTTTATCACACAAATGTTTATCCTGGGAGGGAATAGAACCTTCAAACTACAGCGCAGAAGGCCGAGCTACTACCAACTGAGCTGACAGAATTTTTGGTTGTTATTTTCGGTTCAAATGTAATCTTTGACTCTGAACCCCAGACATTTAAAGGTGTGGAGAAAGTCTCTTAATAATAATAATAATAATAATAATGCCGGACATTTCACACAACATCGTCTGGCCCCAAAGTAAGCAGAGCTTGTGTTATGGGTACCACATGACTGATATAGTACTTAAATACATTTTTTTTTTCTTAAATACATACATATTATACATAGAAACACCCAGACCCGAGACAAATACTTGTAGAACATACAAACATTTGTCCCGTGGTGGGAATCGAACCCGCAACCTTCTGCGTCTCAGCCAGACCTTAGCCCACTGCGCTACAGAGGTCGTCAAAACTTCTCTTAAAACTTAGGTTCTTTTAAAATGGTTAGAGCAGACGTAAAGTATGGGATTCTCAGATTAAGAGAAACCTTTCTCTTATTCGAAAAGACTTAAGACGTAAGACGTTAAGAGGTCTGAGCAAATTGAAAGTAGGTCGGTTTATCAGAGGGAAACTCAATTTGTCTTTATCTAATGGCATTTTTTATTATTATAAATTTTTTTACAGTCAAGTGTCAGTGTCAGTGTCATAAATTGATAAAAACGTCACAAAGTCACGCAGTCAATAATCGTTATGTAATTTTATACAGCTATTTAGAGGATGCATTCATTGTTTTAAAAAAAAATTGATTGATACTTTGATTTCCAACGGATGCACGACATTTTAAATTTAATAATGTTTCCATTCCCAACGGGTCCATGAAATTGTTTGGTACAGTAAATAAAATAAAAGTAACTAAGAACTTACCGAAATTAATAATCTAATTTCAATAAGATAAGGCAAATATTTGTTATTTTATGAAATGAAAGATAATAGGTAGATAAATCAGGACTTTTTCTTTATTTATAAAATATATAAATAACTTACTTAAGTCATACACCTTAGCGATTATTTTTGGCCGTCTTGCAAGGCAAACATTGCTCTCTTATAATATTTATTCATCACTAGTTTTCCAGATTGGCCTAGCGGGGTGAAGTTTGGTAGCAATCGGATCAACAGAACTTTTTTTTTGCATTAATTAAATTTGGTATGGTTTTTTGTATGTACTAGGCGTGCGAAAACGTGGGCAGAACCTAGTATAAAATAATTATACGGATATTTTTTTACACAAATATACACACTTGACACTGGCAAAATTTACATTATTATGACACATGTCATAAACAAAGAAGAAGAAGACATTAGTACAAGCATAAGATCGTTTGTATTTTACTTAATTTTAAGTAGACCGGCGAAACAACCGCACCACAGAACTCCAAAATTGTTCTACTAAAATCAGTTTGCTATGTATGAATACATTTCCAATCACGTGTTTGGTTCAGAGGCATAGTTTTAACCGTGTTTGACTCTCAAAGAGGATGGAAAATTGACGAGGGTTATCGTATGAGCGAGTATTGCGGAGAGCTTCAAAAGTTTCAAAAACAATAAGCGCATATTCATAAAAGCTTTGTAGTTGAAACTGAGCACAACTACTAGTTCCAATGTGAAGAGTCCTGAATCATAGCATTTTGGGACTTATGTCATTGATAAAAATGATACCTCAGCACTCTCGTAGTATCGTCAATCTTGCTCCATGAATATGTGAAGCTATTGTAGTATTACATTTTTTGGAACGAAGTTCCTTATCGCACGGTACGGAATTGGCGGAATTGGCGGGGGCTAGGCGAAAAATGTGTAAGATTTTTCCGTCACGAATTTCTGTCACGACCCTTTCTTTAGTGTAGAAGGTTACCTATAGGGTGACACGAAGGAATTAATTATATGAACGAAGGAACGAATGATTTAGATGAAATGAATGATAAAATGTTTTTTTTCACAACTGAAAAAATTACCTACCATTCCTTCAATTCATTAGTTATTTCTGCGTTTCATTTAATTGCTCTCAGACACTAGTAATTTATTTATATTTGTTAATCAATAACACGTTTATCAATAATAATATGCTACGACGGGAATTTCGTTCCAACCGACAATTTTTTTAAATTAAAATTTTTATATTGTATCTTAGCCACAAAAAGAGCCTATGACGCGTACATTAATCCCATTACCACACTGGTTCGAACTAACTAGTGACATGGTAAGAAGAAGAAGCCTTAAGGCCTAGTGCACATTGCTGATTTACACGCGGTGAATTATTTCGCGCAAAGCGGAGCATATAATGATAGCGCACGCACTATTGGGAAAACTGCATTAAAAATTACATACATTAAAATAACGTTGAAACTGCATGTCCCATCAGCCTTTACACATTGATGGGTTAAAAAAGAGTTAAAGTAATTAACATAAATCCCACCCGCTATCACCATTGCTTTTTATAAAGTACATTCGAAACAGAAAATGGTGCCCCTCACACCCTTAAATTTTTACTCGAAATACAAGTAAATGTCTTGCCTATTATTTTATTTCGCTTTCGTATTTTCTTTGAAGAAACCAATTTATCCGCGGTACTTTCTTTATAAACACGAAATAGGTAGGAAGAGAACTACCGTTTGTGCTATAGAATGAAAGAAAACTCTGTGAGGTACTTGCTTTGTTATTTCAGTCGAACATGTAGCGGTTTGGCGTGATGCTAGCAATATGTACCGATACTTTTTATACTCTTATGTATTTTTAATCCAACAGAAAACAAGCTAAAGGTAAGCGATACAGACTCACAAAAATAATAATTTATAAAATAACGTAAGAGGTATATTCTTTGAGTACTGGAACTCTTTTGTATAACATTTGTCAATTTTGTATTAGTAATATAAATAGTAAGTATAATAAAATATTAATAATATTGGTTAACAAAGCACAGAACACCATTTAGCCCCAAATTAGGCATAGCTTCTGTTACGGTTACCTGATGACTAAAATAATACTTATAGATTTTGAAAAAACATTTAAAAAAAAATATATTTGAAAAACAACCAAACCCAAGACAATTATTTGCAGATCAAACATATGTCCCGAAGTGGGAATAGAACCCGCAAACTTCTGCGTCTCAAGCGGGCCTTCGCTCACTACGGCCATTTTGTGGTCAAGCAGTAGTTTGGATATCTCATTAAGGTTCTTTATGCAACTCGAGCGGTTCAACATGTGTTATCTGTATTTGTGTATATCGTTTATGTAAATATATATTTTAAATAGAGAGGTTAGTGTGGGTACCTGGGAAAGCCTGCACTATCAAACAGAATCCCAGGTAAAGTGGCGTCAGTGGAGAGGAAACTTCACCCACCTCAGCTTGCTGGAGTGGATCCATGAACAAAAGTTTTCAATTACAAATAACTGCTCTGTAACTTGACTGACGCCACCTAATTCATATTCAACAGATGCACTACGGCCAATGATAAGTATGTTAAATTTATATAGTGCACGCAGATCAATATTCCAATCAAGTTAAGCTCCTCTCCATCCAAAGGTTGTCTGGAAGAAATTGCCTTCTATAGCGATAAGACCACCCATTTTACATACCTTATAAAATGGCAAGCATATTTAGTTGTCGAATTGTTGTATTAAGTTTTAAGGCGTAATAGTACTCGTACTAGGTGTAATATAGAATTTTCATTCATTCATTCATCATGGTTCTTTTACCATCAGTTAAGATTACTAATCCAATTAAAGGCTACTATACTGTCATAAACGATGAAAGCACTAAATAGTGCTCTAATCAAAAGATAAGTCGGAAGGATAAACTCAACTTACAAGTTGAAAAAATGTCCCAATATATCCCATATGTGGAATATGGGATATATTGGGACATTTTTTCCATCATCAGCGCCATCAGCGAATAACTGCTACGAGTATCTTTAAATATATTGATTAAATTAGTTATTTATGATGTAAATATTAAATCAGTTATTTTTTACAATGCACACTGTAACGCCCCCCTCCCTACTACTACCCCTCGATGCACCTAACTTTTTTATTTTCGCCTTTTCTACTAATTAAAAGTACCTAAATTAATCCCAAATAACTACATGTTATTGTATAATATAATTTAAATCCCTAAACATACTTTGATCTATTATTAATTTGGCCAATGATTCGTCTAGTGTTTGTGATTAAAACCCTACGTTGTGTTTCGAATATAGTAACTCTGATTCTTTAAGAGATTTATGTTGAGATATGTATTTAAAATATTATAAACATTATTATTAGAAGTAACATCCTCTATAATGAAGAATATCTTTGATTTGCCAAAATATACGGCATAATGTATTTTTTGATTGCGTTTACTTAGATGCATTAGGTGCGTTAACTTTTTACAGCTACAAGATACCGTAAACTTAAGTGTTTGATATTAATTTAAACTAGATAACACGCGTTACCGAGAAAAAGGCTTTTGACATACAGTAAGACAGGTTTCCAAGTGATCCTATAAATAAATAAATAATGCCGGACATTTTAACACAGCATCATCTGGCTCCTAAGTAAGCAGATCTTGTGTTATAGGTACCATATGATTGATGTAAGTACTACATTATATACTATTTATTGTTGTAAATACCCGCATTTTATACCCAGAAACATCCAGAACTGAGACAAAATACTTGTAGATAATACAAACTTTTATACCACAGCGGGAATCGAACCCGCACCCTCTGCGAGTCAGGCATGCTTCCACCACTGCGCGTCGTTCTATAAATCCTATATAAGGGTTTCTATTTTTATTTTTGAGTTGCGGAACCTTAAAAACGGAAAATTGGGATTGTATTAACTACCTATTTTTCTTTTTGAGGTGCGGAACGGACAAACGGAAAATTGGGATTGTAATACAATCCCAGAGATACTACCAAGTAGATACAGTATCTACATTTATTAAATTGTTTCGTTTCATTTAACTTCCGCAACTAGGAGGTAGGCTATAAACTTTTTGGTTGTGTATTTCAGTGTAAAAACACGTTCAAGTTCTCTCCTCTGCACTGTAAGTGTAACAATTGAAAATACAAAAGAATGTGTAGTTTTGAACAAACTGCACTAACTTGTTTCACTTTATTTAACAAAACAGTAAATAGTCCATTGAAAAGTTACATTTGGGTATGCATTTGTCAGAGGACGCAATTTTATTTTTTTAATGTGTAGGGGGGGTCAGTAGAAGCTTAAGTTCAAGTTTGTGGGGTCGGCACCCTTGTCCCCCGGCCGCCATCTTGGAAAAGGGGGTGCAAAGGGTTTTCGCGCTGTATCTCGTAAACTAGTTACCTTACAGAAAATTTAATCAAACATAAAATGTAGCAAATTAAATTTCCTACAATTTTATTTCTATTACTTTTTATCGTCAAGTGACCAACAAAAAAGTTATAAACAAAAATAAATGAAAATTTTGTTTGTTTGTTCTAGGTTTTACAGCGCTCCAAACTTAAACGGATTCTCGAATGCTCATAGGGATGCAATAAAAACTAAAAATTAGGCTTACTTTTCTATCTATATTTTTTTTATTCATACAATTTATTATGATCTTAACATTCCTATGCTATTATTGAACTATGTTTGACCCTTTTACCCACCACCTATGAGGTATAACATGGGCAAAGTCAAATTTATAAAAATTTTGCAGAAGCATCCAGAGTTAGCAAGTGGAACTAAATTATTTATGAGTGAGAAAGTCGAGTCATCGTTACTCAGTGTTGTTGGCGAACGTTTTTTCGTCTTTTTATATGGCGGAAATAAAGACGATACTCTAGACACTCTGCGATACAAACGATTTGCTAAGACAGTGACAAAAAATGCATTAAAAAATGCATTAAATTTTTATAAATTTGACTTTGCCCATGTTATACCTCATAGGTGGTGGGTAAAAGGGTCAAACATAGTTCAATAATAGCATAGGAATGTTAAGATCATAATAAATTGTATGAATAAAAAAAATATAGATAGAAAAGTAAGCCTAATTTTTAGTTTTTATTGCATCCCTATGAGCATTCGAGAATCCGTTTAAGTTTGGAGCGCTGTAAAACCTAGAACAAACAAACAAAATTTTCATTTATTTTTGTTTATAACTTTTTTGTTGGTCACTTGACGATAAAAAGTAATAGAAATAAAATTGTAGGAAATTTAATTTGCTACATTTTATGTTTGATTAAATTTTCTGTAAGGTAACTAGTTTACGAGATACAGCGCGAAAACCCTTTGCACCCCCTTTTCCAAGATGGCGGCCGGGGGACAAGGGTGCCGACCCCACAAACTTGAACTTAAGCTTCTACTGACCCCCCCTACACATTAAAAAAATAAAATTGCGTCCTCTGACAAATGCACACTAAGGCCTAAAAAATGTAACATTTTAATGGACTAAAAACGGTTTGTACTAATACTGGTAATCTTAGTTTTCCTTCAAGCGTATTTCTTTAAAGATAAATTCCTATGAAGTGAAGGATTGGCAAGCCATGGCTCAAATCAAATCAAATCATATTATTCTAAGAACCTATTCTTAGAATAATATTATTGTTTACCTTTCTATTTCTCTAAAATAAAATTGCTGCATACTGAATAGGTATAGTATTTCAAAATCGCCTGAAAGTGATTTAATCTAGTTAAGTTTAGTTAAGTGCATCAAACAAGATCAAAGGAAAATTTTCTAGAAGATTGGGCAATCAATACTTTGGACGTTGGTTAAGCATAACTTGTATTATATGAACCCGAGAACTAATAAAATACTTATTTATTTTTAAATACAATACATACAATTGATATTAGTATCATACCCAGACACATAACAAATATCGATGTTCACGACAAAAAGGGTTATTGTAATTTTATTAAGCTAATTTGGGAAGGAATCGAACCCTCAGCCCACAGCACAGAAGGCAGAGCTACCACGAACTGAGCTACGAATCCAGTTGTTAGGTACCAAGTCAAAGTGATCCTTGTGATTGTTTAAATAAATCTGTTTTAAATTTTTAGTAAAATTTGGTGATTGTGTAGGTAAAAAAAAATATAAAAACTAGGAATACAGGAGTAGATGTATTTGTAATTATTATTATTATTATTGGTAAAGTTTTTAAAACATCGCAACTGCAATGGAATTTAGGTAAATATGTTGTTTCCAGCCTTTTAAAATGTTAAGCCATACCGGGAGCCTTTTTGGAAGGCCTTTATAGTACAGTTAACCATCTACTAACACGAGTAGTGTTCAGAACTATCGGAAAATGCTTGGTTCGAGTTTAGTTTTACAATGGCCTCAATTCTGTTGGCACCAACCTAACTAATGTTAGCTAAAATTTGGTTTAGAACTGTCAAATGAAACGTTGGTATTCTGCTGTAACCAAGTTATCCTAATTTAATTTTATCTAATTTAATTAAGCGTTCCTAATTAAGTTAGATGGTTTTACAGGTTACCGAATACCTAAACCGAATAGGTTTTACAAATGCTATGACTAACTAAAATATATTTTGGACAATTCCTAATTTTAGAAATGAACCAACCGAATTGCTACCAATATGGACCAAAATTAGTGTGGTACCTATATTTTATCGATAAAGCTTTCACACACACAGTTATCTACTTATTCTGCCGACAATAGCTGACATCTTACTTGCGACAGTATTTTTATGCGTCCGTTAATTATCGTACCCGCAGGAAGCGTGCGGACGTTTTTGTACAATTTATTTCTTTACGTATTGCTGACGCAGCGTTTAGAACATAACTGGTTCACTACAACTTCTTCAACTTTACTTTAATAGAACTTTTTAAGTGGGGTCATTCCTTGAGCCGGATTTCAGGTATAGCGAAGGGTTTTTTGTTGAAATACTTAAAAAGCTTATAACGAATAAAAAGGAACAAACAAAAAGATCTTTTATATGAACTAAGCCATGTTCTTAGCGGTAAGAAGACAGTGTATTGCCAGAGCAGGACATAACATACGTTTTACTATAGTCAGCATTATTTTACTGTTTTGATCTGTCTGTGATGTTAAAACTTTTCTATTTCTGATTGCTGAGATTAGTTTAGGTACAATATAGGAGTATGATCCGACACTAGTAAATAAATTGATAATCATTTTTTCTTCTTCTTTTCCTATAATCTGGGTATGGGTGTTACTATGTATAGTATGCATGTATTTACAAAAAAAAGTGTATAGGTACTAAAAGTAGTATAATCAGTCATGCGGTACCCATAACATAAATTCTACTTACTTTGTGGCCAGATGATGTTGTGTGAAATGTGTGGCATTATTTATTATTTATTTATAATAGTATCTGACTTTATGAAAATTTTGCCAATGTCATGTTATTTTGTTTTGTTATAATGTTCACAGAGTCACAGTCGATCGTCATTTGTTTATTATAAACGTCATCGCGGAGTTATTGTCTAGAATTTTATTGTTCTTTCGTCGTACAAATCGCAAGTGAATATAATACATTGACAATCGTTGTACCCGGTTGTTTTACTTTCACTTATCGAATAACACTTATTATAGTGTCTTTAAAACCTAATCACAATAAGTAATGCTTGTATGTACCTACTTCACTTCTTTGATGTAAAATATCTGACTTGGGATTAATGGTAATGGCTTTCAGACTGCCTCTGAAAGCCATTACCATAAAATAATAATAATCTCATTTCGCTTATTAGATATGACCCAGCTGAATATCCGGCGCTGTAGCTCAACTGGCATTGTAGGGTGGACATAATGTGAGGCTATTATGAGGATATTCTCGACGGTTGAAGCAATTATGAAAGTTAAATTGCCATGTTTTTCACAATAAGCTTGTTTAGACATTAAAAATTAAACAGCAGCGTCCATTTTAACGTTTAAACACAGGTGTGATAATAATAACCATAACTAACCTCTCCTCATAATTCATAATCACCGACCATTCTAAAATGTTTGATAAGTAATGATATATCCTTGCCATTCAAATATTTCGCAGCGCTATTACGCAATATGTGAAGTGGCATAGAGCTATTATTTATAATTGAATTGAATTGAAATCTCTTTTCCATTTGACACGAGTGTACTAGTGATATTGTACAGTCAATGTTCATTTTGTTAACGCGGCGGTTTCCTACACGCTCGCATCATGTACTCATATAATAATTCAGCAAAATAAATCAGTTCACGTTCAGCTACGGACTTGGGTGGTTCTCATTTAGTACCTATCATACCTATCAATATCAATATCATCTAAGGTGTAAGGAATACCCTTACATTTTTTTTGGTCCTTCGAACCGGATGATTGTTTGTTTTAACTAGAACAGTAAATTTTTATTTAAATAATAATGATCCCAGAAACCCAGATGTAGTTTACATTTTACCTTCGGAGTATCTGGACAAATTAACATTTTCCTGGCGCTTCAACGGCCGCTGTCGTGGCACGCTCGCTTTGCTCGCTCGCCTTGCGCGTTGTGTTCTACGGTAACATAACCTAACCAACTGGTTACAATTAACGTCTTACTAACATATATATTATTCTGCTCACTTTATGTTTTATTGTGTAATATCAGATCACTATAGTCGGTGGTGTCAAATGGAATAGAGAATTAAATTGGCACCACCGGTGGTGTCATTTTGGTGGTGTCAAATGGAATGCACCGACGTTCATACTTAACAGTTTTTTTATTTAACGCCTATCAAACACTCGTGAAAGAAAATTATTTTTGAGTCGCGTTGATGAATACGTTACGTGATTTTGAACATGAACGATTCCATTCAACCGATTAATTGATTTAAATCATTGCACATCGCTGGGTATTGAGTTCGCACCCCATATGTAAGAGGTCAATCGGATACTATCAACTCATAAAATACAGCTATGGTTATTCTCCGCTGACATTAAATGTGTTTATGTTAGAAGTTTTATTACTGTTTGCTTCCTGAATGTTTTGATCTCACTACTAAAAACATTGTCGGTAGGTACATGGGGCACACTAAAAGTTTTGCACTTCTAGCTAATCGGAACTATTTGAATTTCGAATGTTATATTTTTTTAAACTTTGCAACCTTCGTAGTAATAAAAAGAAACAATTGGCGGGAAATAATTTGTCAACTGTTTTTTGTCACACATCAAAGTTCTACGTACGCAACGAAAATGGAATTAAGTCGAAAAGATTTTAGAGCGATGATTTTTTATAATTTTAAAAGTTCTCTCTCTCCGCAAGACTGTGCCGCTCGTTTTCAAAATGCTTTTGGGAGAGAAGCACCTTGTTTGAGCACCGTGAGGCGATGGTTTGCTGAATTTGAGAGAGGTCCAGTTTCTTTACATGACGAATTTCGTGAAGGGCAGCCTTCAACTGCCGTCAACGAAAATAATGTGGCTATTGTTAAGCGGCTAATTGAAGAAAACCCGCGGATTACCTATGAGACAATTCGAGGACTATTGGGGATTGGTATGAGCCAAATCCAGAAAATTTTACACGAAGAATTGAAAGTTCGGAAACTTTGTTGTCGTTGGATCCCTCATGAGCTGACAGCGGAGCAGAAGCGGGCTCGCGTGGAATGGTGCTCACAGATGCTACTGAAGTACGACCACGGACATTCTAATGCTGTTTATGACATTGTCACAGGAGACGAAACGTGGATTTATTGTTTTCAACCCGAAAAAAAACAGCAATCTTGTGAATGGGAGTTTGAAAATGAGAACAGGCCAACAAAAGTGAGGCAGGCGAGAAATGTTGGTAAAAAAATGATCGCGTTTTTTTTCTCAGCTACGGGTCCCATCTGTACAATTCCACTTGAAGATCAAAAGAGTGTTAATGCCGAGTGGTATTCTACCATTTGTTTACCCAGGGTGTTAGAAAAAGTTCGCGAAAGACGACCCAAAATCCGCATTCTCCTACATCATGACAACGCTTCTTCACACACGGCCAACAAAACAAAGTCATTTTTAGCTTCCGAAAAAGTACAACTCGTCACCCATCCTGCGCATAGCCCCGACCTAGCACCCTGTGATTTCTGTATTTTCCCCAAATTCAAAGATTTGATGAGATGTTTCACTTTTACCAACTCCGAAGAGGCAGTGATAGCGTTCAATCAGCACGTAGAAAACATGCCTTCAGATCTGTGGTCCTCCTGTTTTAAAAAATGGTTCGATCGCATGAAAAAATGTTTAAAATGTAAAGGAGAGTATTTTGAAAAGCAATAAACATAATATTTTGGTTTTACACATGTTGTTTATTTAAGTTACGCAAAACTTATAGTGTGACCTACGTATTACCGAGTAGGTACGTAGTTATAATAACACAAATAAAAAAATATGTTCTGAACCCTCTTTCCTTAAAGTCGGCTGAAAACAAAATGTGTAATGTTTTTGTGTAGTGTGTAGTGGAAACGTAGACTGAATTTTCTTGCATCATATTATACGTATAAAATACTAACTCTTGCACTTTCCCTGGGTGGTACGTAGATAAAAACTAGCTCATAATTATTATAATGTTAATTTAAGTCTACATCTATATTTGTTCCAAGTTTTATACAAATGGGTTTAGCAGATTTTGTATGATTGAGTTATAATTAAAAATACGCGGAAACTTAACTTTCATAATTAAGTAGAATCTTAACAATTAGATTAAAGTTTTAACTTCGATACTAGGCCAGTCAACTACTTGGGCTTAAATTTAATCTAGATAATTTATCTGGTATTCGTAAAACGAAATTTTATTTAACAGATATTTATCATTTTATATCATAACAGTTGCTTTAATTTGAAACTAATTTAATTCGAGCTTATAAAACTAATTATTTGTGTGTAATACTAATTAATATCATAATTATCTATGTGAAAATGACATAATAATTTCATTTTAATTAATATTAAAATGTAACAAATAAGAAGGTACATAATGAATCAAATAAAATACTTTAAACATATCAAATTAGCCATAAATTACTAATGTTACAAAATATAACTATTTAATAAATGAATTAGTGATTAACTTAGGTTACTGAACTAATAACGAAAACATCGGTAGCCAAAAAACTTTTAGAAATGCTCGTAATGAAAGTTTATCTCAACGTATGGAAGCGTTCACTTTGCAGAACGTCGCATAACTTCATGAGGAGCAAACTGTCCCACGATCGCTTCTCTGTTAAGGCGCGAAAATTCTACTCTTCCGTGTAATATGAAATTAGGCATAGTCGCATGTATTAGCGGAAAAAAACTGCGTATACTTTACTATATACTTTAAAAAATGATTAATTCTTTAATTCGTGCTAGGCCTTGTTCTTGTAATAGGTTACAAATATTTATATTTATTTTGCTAGCTAGATATGTACATAACAATATACATATGTATAAAATACATATGAAACAGTTAAGAACCGTATCTAAAGACCGTTTAAAATGATCTATAGATAGCTCAATTATAATATATAATTAATATATATATATAATATATAATTAACTCAATTCTCAAGATTAAGATCACTGCCAGGGGGCAGCATTCTCAAGACACTGACGACATTGCCACGTTAAACGACAATGATAATACGCTGGGCCAGATAGTAGCCAGCGATAACGCGATGTTTCGACCAGACGTAGCAAAATCATTTTGAAAACGCGATGTGCTCCTGTTCCTTTTATTTTATACTAGTTGCTGTCCACGGCTTCGCACGCATGGTACCTACAAAAAAGGAGCATAAGCCCTTTTTTAATGTCCCTTCTATCCCTATACCAAAATACATCAAAATCGATTTAGCGGTTTAGGCGTTAAAACGTAACAGACAGAGTTATTTCACATTTATAATATTAGTAGGGATTAGATTACCTACCTTAGATTTAAAATCGTGGGTTAAACGTAGTAGTAAGTAACTTTTTGAAGACAGTAAATTTATGGTTACAGTACACATATGTCACAGTGGAGATATTGCACGTGATATACTGCTGTAGAACTTCCGCTACTGATTAGCACAAAGAATTCGGAAGTCTGTTTGTGACGCTTTTTTGTGGGCACAATTATTATTTTAATGTTTTTTAGTGGCTGTGTTTTCTCACAAAATTGATTAATTTTAAGCGCCTGCGTAAACAGAGTAGTAAACATAATCCCGTGGGAAGTGGTGGTACCTCTGCCTTCTGCGCTGTAGGTTGGGGATTCGATTTCCTCCCAGAACAAACATTTGTGTGGTAAACATTGAAGTTTATTCTGTGTCTGGGTGTTATAAAGTATCATACGTATGTATTTAAGAATATATCAGTATTCTATCATTCATCTGGTCGCCATAATTCATGCTATGCTTAGTTTGCGGCTAGGTGGTGTTGTATGCATTTTACATCAATATTTATTTATTATGACAAAGTCATATGGATAATGTTGTTGAATTCCCTCATAGTATAATTAATTTGTATATTATGAAGATGAACACAATAACAATTTTGACCTTATTGTGTCACTAGTGTTCTTTCGAACCAGTGTGGTGAATGGATTAAAGTGCATCTCTTAGGCTGCTTTCGTATACTTGGCATATGTCTTCGAACTTATTTGGTTCTACGACATGCCTTTTTCCTCACGATGTTTTCCTACACTGTTTTAGAGTACTGGTAATAGCGCACATACATTTTTCGAAAAGAAAAATCCATTGGAGCACGACCATATTTGAACCCACGTCCTTATGATCGGAAGGCGGGGTTACTAGACTATAGTTTTTATAACATAATCATATTATTATAATTATTATCAGAGTTATCCTAAAAGGTCGCATAATGATGCGTATGATGATGGTGAATGTATCATTATCATTCCTTAAAACGCAAGAACGTGTTATACGTAATATAAGGCGGAGAAATTTTAACCTCTTAGTCCGTGGTCAAATAAGTGAATCATCTATTATTAGATAGGCTCGGCGCAAACAGGCCACCGACCACAGCCATCGGTGGCTGGCGCGCGCTTCCGCCACATTTGTAAAAGTGTCAAAAGCGAGCAACAGCCACCGGTGTTCGGAAGCCGCCACACTTTATAATCCTTCTTACGATGGACTCCGACACGGAAAGTTTGCTCGCGCTATTGTTAATGTGCAGTCGACGTAGACAACGCCGTCGCCTATATTGGGTACATCCATACGTAGGACATCTAGCGGTTAACTGCGCAGGGGCTAGAGCAGTGCGATAGTGGCGGGTGTCGGCGTCTTGTGTGGCCCGTAACGTCCACAAGTGACGAGTCGCGGAGTCTGTTGTAGCGAGTGGCCGCCACCGGCTACACGTGTGCGGCGCGTCTTTACAATATATATGAAAAAGTGTGTTAAGTCGCTGTCGCTGGGCATCAGTGGCTGTGGTCGGTGGCCCATTTGCGCCGATCCTTATCATCACAGACTGTTAAAATACTAAGAACATTACGGCAAAAGTTTTCGGAATAGCTACAGATTTGCCGTCTCTTTCAAACGTGATAAAACTAAATCCAATTGTCCCTTTCACCTGATTCTCGGTTTATAGCTACTCCATTGTTCTCCACTGAAAGCAATCGACGATCATAAAATAATTTACGAGCAGCATTTTCTTTTCTACATTTTTAAAATGTCAATAAAAGCGTTCTTTGGAGAATAACAAACAAAGTTTTTATAATTCTCGGCGATTTAGTTTACAAGATTTTATACCAGGATATCAAAAATCTGATAAAATGTACCCTGAGTTGATGAACATAAAATTTAATATAGAAAACATAAAAGTGTATAATGTTCTAGTTCAGGAAAGTGTAAATTAAGCGTACCGGGAATTAGCTCTAGAATCTCGGATACCTGATATACTTGAATATTGAATCTATACATGTTGAATATTTAAGCTAAGTTAGCATGTATCTTCTCTAATGTTTTTAATTTTCTGTCTTCTCTGGCATTATTTAATAAGTACCTTGTACCTTGTAAAAATAATGTTATAAGTCTATCTACACCACAAACTACACCATCTTAAATTCCTTACTAAAAAATAGCATGAGGTAGTGTGTAAGATATGGTCTGGTCTGGAAGAATAAAAGGTCGGCATTGGACTCTTTACAAAACCACCCTGAAATTCAAATCCACTTATTGCCACAATCCCAAACTATCAAGTTGATCCGCTGATTGAACGGTCCCTCCGTAGACTAAGACACGTTCTTCGTACTCATCATTGGCCTTAGTTCTTCTGTCAAAGATGATTTAGGTGTCATCAGTCAAGTTACAGAGCAGTTATTTGTAATTTCAATCTTTCGTTGTTGGATCCACTCCAGCATACTGAGGTGGGTTAAGTTTCCTCTCCACTGACACAACTCTTGATCACGATGAACTGATCACCCAGTTCGGACTGGCTAAACGGTCGATGACATCTCCCTGTTCCCGTCCGTTGGGCCATCCCCCCAGGCAACAGCTCAGGCCGAGGTTCTTACTTATGTAAGAAGGAGCCCTTAACTTTGTAGCTAAAATGCTAAATTTGTTTAGATCCAGTCAGTGTAACGCTGTCACAGGTTGTCAGACAAACCAATAATATTGTCAAGTCAGAAAAAAAAATTTAGGATAACTTACGATAAGAGTCTTAGGATAATTATGCTCAAACTCGGCTGTTTAATTATATCCCAGCGAATTATATTCGTCAACCAAATTTATGTTTTATTCCATTCCCTACAAAATCTGTTTTCACCAGGTATCCTAAGTAACATATACGTATGTATGTATAATGTGGTCTGTAATTTGTAATACAATATTGTAGGATGGATTGATGTCAGTATCCAAACTTACGGTCTTGTTTGTGCCGTGAGTCAAATATCATCATTTAAAATATTTTCATATAACATATTATATTATAATAACATATTTTCATTTAATATATTTTTTCAAACTAAGTTGAAAAAGCACATTACTTGTAAGTACCTTTTTGTTTTGTGTTCTTACTATATGCACGAAGTGTGTTTTTGATTCAATAAATAATTGTTTAAGGTGTTTGCTAGAATCATGATTTTCTATTCACCTATTACGTGTGGAATATGTTTGACTACCCCCGTTAGGACATCCGATAATATCTAGGGAATAATAATTACGTTTTAAAAATTAAAAAGAAAACCTACTTGAGCCAAATACAACCAAATTGAGAACCTCCTACTTTTTTTAAAGATGGTTAAAAAAGATTTTATTTTACGCTTTTAAGTTTCTTTTCATTTTTTGAAATTTGTAAACACCACTGGAAAGTCACAGAACAGCAAAATATCAAAATTTAGTTTCATCCAAGTGGATGACATATTTTTTTCAGTTTTTTTTATTTAACCAAACTACTGAACCAATTTTCATTAAATTTATATCTACCAATCGGGAAGTATATCCTTTCACATGAAATCAGTTTTTTTCAAATTGGTTCATAAATGACGGAGTTATGAGTTAAGAAACATAAAAAAATTAATTTATAAAATATAAAAATACAGTAGAATAACCTCCTTTTTTTGAAATGAAAAGCTTTTCTTTTGCAAATAAACTAAGCTTTCCTTTTGCCTCTGAATGTTAACCTTTGTCTATAGTCTCTCTACTGATTATAAAAGCTGTCATTTCTGTGGCAACACAGTGCCATCATAAATTTTATAGCGTCCATTTATTAGAGCGTGAAATAAAATTGGAACTTCTTTACAACATTCATCAAGACGTCACGAGCAAGCGTTTGAATAATAAAACTCTTCCCTGCTAGCGCAAGAAGTTCCCCTCGTTCTTTTCATGGTTTTTTACTCACACGTCATATAAATGGGTAAGAAAAGTTTGTGAGGAACTGGATTTGTTTTTATACGTTTTGTGAAAACACGGGTTTCAGTCATGTATTATTTTGTAAATGATGTTTCGATGTCAGTGATATCGATGAACGACACAGATCGTGTGATGTGTGTACTTACAGATAATATTTTCTAGGCGAATCGAAATAGCGTCCGTGACTTTATTGCTAAAATACATGAGTATAACCTGGGTGTGCTCAAAATCTATTAAGTAAAGTCACGAAAAATTCAAAAGTAAAATTGTTTGACCATGCAAAGATAATATGGCGAGGCGAGGTCTGTGATTTTTTGACCGAGGGAGCGCGAAACGCGAACAAGTGTCTCCGTTTCAGCTTAGGCAAAAATGCTTTCGTAAGTCTGTCTGTTCGGCCGGCGTCTATCCGGATGTTCTCCTCTACAGGTCGCATTTTTCAGCCGATTCTCGTAAAATTTTGTGAGTAGGTTCTATAACTTAATTAAATTATTTTGTTGATTAAATTTTTAGATATTTTTGAAAATGGCGGAGATATGAGTATTGAAAAAGTAAAATAAGTTACATTTCAGTAATTTCGAAATATCTTCGTGAGGTCACAGAGGCACTAGTATAAATCTAATCAATATGAAAAGCTATGCTTTTCTAAGCAAGACAAATCACTAGTGTTAAGGTATTTAGTAATCATCTGATCATTCGATCGTGAGTTAAATTCCGGTCGTGCACTATTATCACGCTTTAGTCAGTAACACGCGTATTGCAACGTACCACGTCTATTTTACTAGTGAAATAACTAGTGAAATCGGAAGAAGAGAATGTCTATTTTGGGGATACGGCTGATAAAGCTGATAGGTACAGGTGCAAAGCAAGTTTAAAAAAGTCCCAGTGTCTAAGGAATAGGTTTCACTAGAAAACTAGAAAGTCTAGAAACTAGAAAACTAACTAATTAATACATATAGAAATACTAACCAATAACACAAATATTTGTATTTTAGGTTCTTAGATGTGTTAGTGTCCTTGGTAGTTTGAGAGAAGTAAAAACCTAAAAAAGATTATGCAGAAAATTTTCCAGTGAGTTGGCTACCCGAATTTACGAAACCCACAAACATCTGTGAGGGACTGGCTAATCCCGTATGTGCATAGTAATAACACTTACATGTTACAATAATCAAGCCAAAATGCTGTGCCAAATTAAAAGTACAGCCAATGACGAACCAATCTATGGACTGTAAAATAAACGACTATGAAGTGTAAAAGACACCTACTGTTATGAGTTTACAGACCACGCGAACCGAAACCGAAAGAGTGGTACGCAGTTTTCTATGATAAGCAAGGAGGTAAGGCGCTTCAGTTCTAACATGTACAATAATTAAATAAGATATATTGTGATCAAACTCTCTCGTATTCGATTTTTCCCAATAGTATCAATACAGCTTATTAAACGGCTTGACTTTAGTTTCCGGTAGCACGAGTTGGAGGTTAAAAAGGCTCAAATCTGGTAGGGTTTTGCTTCCCCTTGGGGTCCCCCATCACCCCCCTCCCCCCCCCTTTTTCCCTTCATTTTCGTACTACCGGAATCTAAAGTTTAATTGATTCCTTCCCCGGACAAACATTTGTGGGATGAACGTATTCTGTGTCTGGGTGTTATAAAGTATCATTAGTATGTATCTAAATATAAATAAGTATTCTATCAGTCATTGGTCTCTATAAGCTTTGCATAGATTGCAGCTAGGTGGTGCTGTGTGCATTGTCCACCAAAATTTATTTATTATTTTATCTGTCGAGACAAAAAAGTTTCAGTATTTTTATTACCAGCTCCGTAAGTACGCAGAATTCCTAAGAAAAGCCTTTATCTTCAAAATTTTAAATACACTATATACATGATATACACTACACTATCACTGAAATTTGGTAAATTAAGTTCTAAGTTTGCGAAAGTTTGTATATCATAGAGCTCATTTTACAAGTATCGTCCAGTGGTTGGTTGACTCTCGTGGCAGAGTTTCACCCGCGCCGCGGTCTATATTGGCACACTTCTACTAAGTGGGACAATTCCAGAAAATAATATAACTTTAGTTGCCTTGTTTTGAATACTGGAAAAACGTGGATTCAAATTGCGACATTATATAAACATACGAGTTGAGCTACTTAATTATAATCATAAAAAAATAATCTTCGTTGAGGATAAAAATTTTATAATTTTTAAAAACAAAATTACAATAATTCTGTACTAGAGTGCTAGCGGTAGTAGGTAGTAGCTACGTGGTGAGGGCGCGGGAAGCTTCTTACTTACAGGTTGCTCTAAGATGATAAAAAGAAAACTGTTTTATTCCTATAAATGTTATGTTAAAAAAATAGTTCTTAAATCTAAAAACACGAAACTGAATATGTAATTTGCAATCCACGTTGTATGGTAAAACTCCACGTTGTATGGTGAATAGTTCACTACATAGTATAAAACAAAGTCGCTCTCCGCTGTCTGTCTGTCCCTATGTATGCTTAAATCTTCAAAACTGCGCAACTGATTTTGGTGCGGTTTCTTTTAATAGATAGAGTGATTCAAGAGGAAGGTTTATATGAACAATACATGTATAATACAGTAGATAAACACAAATAATTTTTGAGGTTTCCAATGTGGTGTCATAAATAAACTCAAATTTTTTAGCTTACATTGCAAACGCTGGCTGAACCCAACGAGATAGATCAAAATAATGTACTACAGTATTGTACACCCTAAAAACTTAATGTTTTAATTAAAATTTAGTAGTTATATCGTAGTTAGTTTCGTAGTTATATGAGTTTATTTTTATTTACTTCTGACGTTTTGATTATGATTCATTAACCATGATCTCAGCAGACTGGATGTCTAGGGAGTTGCCACCGAGTAGCAAGGGCAAGCAAGGGCAGTTTTTCTCGGCGGCAACTCCCTAGGCCCCTGTAAGTATCAGTCTGCCCGTGACCTCAGTTATTGCAATTAATTCAGGAATAAATTAAAAGACAATATGCAACAAAAACCCATGAACTACTAAAACAATATGAGTTCTGATCGCAAACCTTTAAAAAATACAAATGAAGTTAAAAATTTGGACTGCCCTACTGAATTTCGACAGTTTGTTATTTCGACATGTCGCTAACTTCGAAAAAACATAGTTCGAGAAAACACTCCTTCGACAGACCCTAACTTCACTACGAATCGATGCTCTTTGTCGAAGGTTATATCTGACGATATAATTATCTGCCGAACCAGGTCATGTCTCAGTAGTGTATGTTGAAGTAGTGGTATTTCGGAGGTGTGTGTTGTCGAAGTATGTTCTGTCGAAATAAAGACGTGTCGAATTATATTTTTTAGAAGTTAGCGAGGTTTCAAAATAACAATCTGTCGAAATTCAGTGCGAAATCGAAAAATGTATAAAAGTTATTTCTATATTTTTTTGTTTTATTTATCTTGTTGACTGTTGTAGGCGTTGCTTGATGCTATAAAAATAAGCCACGACTACAAACAAGCTGTTGACCTTCCATTGCTATTTTGCGAACGTAATATCGGTAACCGTATAGCAGCAAATCGAGATTAAGCCGAACGGTTCCAGAGCACAGTGTCTTTTTAACAAAATGGCAGATGGCCCGCTGGATGATAAGCGAGTCTAAAACAAAGAACATTATAACAAAACATGTGAGTTTTAAATGCTTTATCAGAACAAATTCGGACAAGAAGATGTGAGACTCGGGTTTAAACCCGTTAAAATGTTATGTACGGCACACTTGGAAACGACTTAGTGCAGAATTTTAAAATCAGTGTGTCACTAAATTTAATTTGCAGAAGGAATCACCAAAGCCTTACTAGCCGTAATTGTTTTTGTTTATAAACTCATCATATGTGCTATTTTGATTACTTTTAGGTATTCAAATATTAGGGGCGGTCAGACAAACAGACAGACATACATACAGACATACATAACGAAATTATAAGGGAAACACTTCGGAACCGTAAAAAGAAACATCAATCGGTTTCAAATTGTGTAATCGGAGGGATTTTTATCATTCCATATCATTTCATAATTAATAGTAAAATTTATATAAAAAATACGCATCATTAGTTCAAGTTCCACTAGTTTTACTCCAACACTAATGAAAGTCTGGTGTGCTTTTGTGAATATAAATGAACCCTGTCAGGTTAGCTACGCTGTACTTTACAATTTATTTTATTTTTAATTTATCTATATAATTTATACACCATTGAGTTTTTAAATAAAACTACTTTAATAATTCTGTGGTGTTTTACTTAATAAAATTGTGCACCGTCTTCTTGTATAATATCAACATTAAAAACGTAACTTTTTCAAATTAGATTTGAAGCCTAAATAGCAAAGTACAATACAACACAATAATACAATGTACAATACAATACAATAATATAACCTTTTAATTCACATTAAAAAAAACAGCCGCTTTGTGAAGAATGTTAATGCGTAAAAGCGTAAAATTTCATTATCTAAATCTATACTAATATTAAAAAAGAAAAGATAAGACTTTTTTTAATTTGTATATTTGTATGTAATGGATAAACTCCAGAGAGAAATAAGGAGATGAAATAATTTTGAAAATCTGTAGAAAGATACATTATCAGCAATAAACATGAGCTGTATTTTATTAACAAAAACATAAGAGATACCTATGAAAATTATAGCAATAATGTAACCCAAGGTTTTGCCTGTAAAAGTCATTATCTTCAACAGTTTTCGCAGAACACATTGAAGTGTTCTGTTGAAGTGACTGTTGAATTAAACTGTTAAATATTACATTGTTAAATGTATGTACTATATGTTTATTGTAATTATCATTATCCACAAAATGTTATATAATATTATAATGTTTTGTAATGGATTTCCGCAAAGTCACTGAAATCAATTATCTAAGAGTAAATAGGTATCTTCTAGACCTGCATGCCCCGTCTTCGCTTAACATCAGGCGAGTTCGTGGTGAAACGTAGGTGTATCTATGATAAAAAAAAAAAAAAAAATCTATTCATTGACATTGAAATGACAAGGACAAAACATATATTAACGGTAAGCTAACTAATTAACTAACTAGCCACGCCAGTCTTAATGACATCATCCGTATTACACGTATCGTCTACGTCTAAGACCATGAGTGCCGCTGCTGCTGCGGCAGGAGACCTGAAGAGGCGGAAATATGCATCCATTGGCAATGGTTATATATTTCTGCCTTTTGGGGTAGAAACTTTAGGCCCGTGGGGACCTGAGGCGTGGTTCCTATTCAGAGAGTTATCAAAGAGACTGGTGGACAAGACCAATGATCAAAGGGCTGGTGCTTACCTCAACAAACAAACAATATATTTATTTCATATATATCTGTTTACGAAATGATTAAATGACTATACAAATTTAAAAACTATTTGTGAATATAGGAATATTATATATAGGATATTGGAGGGAATACGTGAAACTATTATAGCTTTGTCCAATAATCGATTTTTCTTCCAATGAGTCAAAACACGGGTAAAATAGAAAGATGTTATTGGTATCATGATATTAATTCTTATCAAATTAAATAGTATCATAATCAAGGTTCATTATGTACATGTAAATTACAATTATAAATTGCACAAGTGCGAAGACGAAACAGGAATATTTGTTCTTCCTAAAAAATTAATAAATGTAATAGTTTAGACAGATATATTCAAAGAAATTTACTAATGTCAAGTGTTTTGATTGTTTATAGTAAGACGTCAAAAAGTCGTATGTTGTCGTTCGTATTATGTTATTATTGTGACTTTCATCCTACTAATATTATAAATTATTATAAATGTGAATGTAAGTTTGTTTGTTACACATTCAGGCGAAAACTACTTAACCGATCATCATGAAACTTTGTACACTATCCTTGGAGGTATTAGAAGTAACATAGGATACTTTTTATGAAGAAAAAAAAATTACTAAAGAGAGGGAAGAACAAAGGCTACTTTTTATGTAGGAACCACGCGTGCGAAGCCGCGGGCAGCAGCTTAAATAATTATACGGATTATTTTTGCTTGAATTACAGCGAACCACATAACTTTCCGTCTTCACCAATCCGTCTGCCAAGCGTGGTGACTATGGCAAAACCCCCCATATTATGAACTAAACTAAAAGACGGCCCCCAGTTCCCGGCAGTTCCGCTATTCCTGGCATAGGTGGCGGCCATGGTGACGGCGGAACAGGGGATGCGAAGAATCTCCGGCAGAGGTCCAGCTACCAATCCCAACGACCCCTGGCCCTGGCAACATACAACGCACGCACACTGAAGACCGACGAGAAGTTGATAGAGCTGGAAGAAGTAGTAAATAAGTTGCTGGGATATTATGGGGTTATCAGAAGTCCGAAGAGAGGGAGAGGACACGATAATCCTAAATTCCGGCAACTTATTCTACTACCGGAAGGGGGATCAACTTTCTCAGCACGGTGTCGGATTTCTCGTCCACAAATCCCTCGTTAACAACATAGTAAAGATCGAAAGCGTGTCGAGCAGGGTGGTATACCTTATACTCAGAATAACCAAACGGTATTCGCTTAAGGTCATACAGGTGTACGCACCTCACTCGAAACGTCCAGACGATGAAGTGGAGACTATGTATGATGACTTTTCAAATGCCATGCAAGCCTCAAAAACACACTTTACGGTTGTGATGGGGGACTTCAACGCGCGGCTAGGTGTGAGGAATGGCGATGAACTGAGAGTGGGGCAATTTGGATTTGAACAGCGGAACCAACGGGGTCAGCGATTGGCCGACTTCATGGAAAAGGAGGGACTTTTTATGATGAACTCCTTTTTCAAGAAGCGGTCGTCCAGGAAATGGACGTGGCTTCACCCCGGTGGACAAAAACGCGAGATAGATTTCATCATGACTACAAAAAAGCAAATATTTAATGATGTCTCAGTGATCAACAGGGTCAAAACCGGCAGTGATCACCGAATGGTTAGAGGCTCATTAAATCTTAACGTAAAGCTAGAAAGGTCCCGTCTGATGAAATCTACTCTTCGCCCAAGTCCTGCCCAAATCCAAAACCCCGAGAGCTTTCAGTTGGAACTCCAAAATCGCTTCCAATGCCTCGCCGAATGGGGATCCGTGGACGAAATAAATGACGGTCTGGTGGAAATTGTCCATGCCGTTGGGTCAAAGTTCTGTAAAACCCAGCGCAAAGGAAGAACCCAAAAACTCTCTGAGCACACTCTTAAACTCATTGCAGAACGTAGCGAAATGAAACTGCAGTCTTCAGTTGACATGTCGAAATACAGCTCGCTCAATAAACAGATTTCTAAGTCTATGCGACGCGATTTGCGTCTTTTTAATAAGTTGTGTATTAAGAACGCAATAGAGTGCAACCAAGGTTCCAAAGTGTTTGCGAGAGATCTGTCTATTGGGCAAAGTCTGTTGACGAAGCTGAAGACCGATAGTGGCAGTGTCGTTTCCTCGAAGCCAGAAATTTTACGAGAGCTCGAGAAGTTCTATGGACAACTATACACCTCATCGCAAAGTCCTACTACAAGCACGAATAGCGATGCAAGAGCCCGCCTTACCCGACACTACACTGAAGACATTCCGGACGTCAGCCTATATGAGATTCGAACGGCTCTCAAGTAGCTTAAGAACAACAAGGCACCGGGGGAAGACGGAATAACGACAGAGCTTCTGAGAGCGGGTGGAACACCGGTACTTAAGTTCCTCCAGAAGCTGTTCAACTCCGTCATCCTCGAGGGAACTACGCCAGAGGCGTGGAACAGGAGTGTGGTAGTACTTTTTTTTAAGAAAGGGAATAACACCCTCTTAAAAAATTACAGGCCCATCTCGCTGTTGAGCCATGTCTATAAGCTGTTTTCGAGAGTAGTAACTAATCGTCTCGCTCATAGGTTTGACGACTTCCAGCCTCCCGAACAAGCCGGGTTCCGAAAAGGCTTTAACACCATAGACCACATCCATACGCTCCGGCAGGTTATACAGAAGACCGAAGAGTATAACCAGCCACTTTGTTTAGCGTTTGTGGGCTATGAGAAAGCCTTTGATTCTGTCGAAACCTGGGCAGTGTTGCGGTCACTCCAGCGGTGCCAAATCGACTATCGGTATATCGAAGTGTTGAAATGTCTGTACAGTAACGCCACCATGCCTATCCGACTCCAGGACCAGAGCACGAATCCAATCCCATTGCATAAAGGGGTGAGACAGGGAGATGTTATTTCTCCGAAACTGTTCACCTCTGCATTGGAGGATATTTTCAAGCTCTTGTACTGGCATAGACATGGTATCAACATCAATGGTGAACACATCACTCACCTTTGATTTGCCGACGATATAGTCCTTATGGCAGAATCTCTGGAAGACCTTGGCACAATGCTCAGCGACCTTAATATTGTGTCCCAACAGGTGGGTCTTAAAATGAACGTGAGCAAGACAAAAATCATGTCAAATGCTCATGTTGCACCCGTACCGGTACATATTGGGAACGATATAATCGAAGTTGTAGACCATTATGTCTATTTGGGTCAAACGATTCAACTAGGCAAGTCCAACTTCAACAAAGAGGTCAGCCGACGAATCCAACTCGGATGGGCAGCGTTCGGGAAATTACGGCACATCTTCTCGTCACAGATACCGCAGAGTCTCAAGACGAAAGTCTATAATCAGTGCGTGTTGCCAGTGATGACATATGGAACTGAGACTTGGTCGCTAACTATTGGCCTCATACACAAGCTCAGAGTCGCGCAACGTGCTATGGAGAGAGCTATGTTGGGTGTTTCACTACGTGATAAAATCCGCAACGAGGAAATCCAAAGAAAAACCAAAGTCACCGACATACCACTCAAAATTAGCAAGTTGATGTGGCAATGGGCAGGCCATATAGCTCGCAGAACTGATAACCGTTGGGGAATAAAAGTTCTCAAATGGCGACCAAGGACAGGAAAACGAAGCGTAGGACGACCCCCCACCCGATGGACTGACGACATTGTAAAGATCGCAGGAAGTCGGTGAATGGAGAGGGCTCAAAATCGTTCTTCCTGGAAATCTATTGGGGAGGCCTATGTTCAGCAGTGGACTTTATAAAGGCTGTTATGATGATGATGATGATGACATTACTTTAATTCTAACTATTTACACCCTAATCAATAATTGTAGCTGTATATTAATAAAATCAGCAAATTTACTAATAAAACCGGAAGTAACTCGAGAAAAATAAATAAATAAAAAATACCTACGTAGGAACCCGTAATAGTCGTAATGACACTAGTCGGCTTGGCATGGATGGGCTATCGATGCTGCATCGCACATCGGAACTAATTATCAAACCCTCGCCAATATCTATAAACAACCATGTAACAATGCGTCCATCATGAGCACTGGAACTATACAGGGGGCTTATTTCATTAATTACAACGGTTTTATATATATATATATAGTCAGCAAGGTCGAGAGATTAGTATGGGTACAAAATCAGGCAAGGCAAAATACCTGGGAAGGACTGCGCTATCAAACAGAATCCCAGGCAGAGAGGCGTCAGTGGAGAGGAAACTTCACCCACCTCAGCTTGCTGGAGTAGATCCATGAACGAAAGCTTTCTATTACAAATAACTGCTCTGTAACTTGACTGACGCCACCTAAATCATCTTCAACAGATGAACTAAAGCCAATGATGATGATGATAGAAAATTATTATATAAGTAAGTACTTGCTAGTTAGTACTAACCGGTCAGGATTATATTAAATGTCTTCGATATCGGAAGTAGTTGGTTGAAATTGTTTGCAAATATTCTGAAGATCTGGCGTTAGTTAGGGAAATTTTGTGGAATTTGGCACGAGGTTGAAAGTTCAGTGCAAGTTCGGTTTAGGTAGACCAGAGTTACAGTAGAGTAGTATGTACAGAAGTATTACTCCAAAGACACGATTTAGGAAAATGCTACACGTTAATGAGCTAAGAGATAATCTTTTAAAACTATCATGGTTTTAAACATAATTTTCACTTAAAACTAAGATATTTACCATGATATTTATTTAAAGATATTTATCATGATATATGAGTTTTTCTGCTCCCCGATATTTCGGCACAGTTGCATGCGCCATGATGACGAGATAAACTGTCAGCTTATAAAAGATAATTGCCTTAATCAAATAATCAATGACTTTTGTCTTGACTTTTGACTTGTCGTTATGAATTGGTGCAAACATTTATTTTAACTGTATAGGACTGGATACTAACAAACTTGTAGTCTTTTAAGCCCTATTACGCATGGCGTATAATACACGCCCTGAGAACGCGCAGGATAATTTGTTTGTAGCGAGACACATACGCCTAACGCGACGTAAAAAGAACAGCATTAGATACGTTATGTTTGTTTTTCTCAATTGTAATAAACTAATCACTTCTAAATTACAGTGACTATGCTTTTGCAATGCTTTTCTACGCCGTTCACAAAAATTGATGTTTAAGTATTAAAACAATGGACACCAGACTTAATCTATTAATACCTACTATACTGTAGTCAGATAACGCTATACTGTGCCGATAGGTACTTATACTTTTGAGGCTGTTTAAATATTGATGTCACTTTCCAGCACCTCGCGAAGTTTATACGTGTTTTGCAAGTTGTATACCTGCTCAAAGATGAAAAGTTTGTTTGTTTATTGGGAAGTTTGGGAAAACCAATATTTTAGATGTGATGGATTTGTGTTATTTGTTAGCATATAATGTACATTTATTTGAGTAGGAGTTTCTAAAGAGCTTTTTTATTAAGGAACATAAAGTTCTTTTTTGCTATATTTGAAGTCACAGTCTAGGTTGGTACCATTAGTTACAAAGCACCAAACTACCAATTATTATAGTAAATAAATAAATAATGCTAAACATTATACACAGCATCATCTAGCCTCAAAGTTAGCAGAGCTTGTGTTATAGGAACAACATGACTAATACACTACTTTTTTTTTGTAATACACACGCAAACCCTGAAGAGTGCTATATGCTACATAACTTGGTACCTTACCTACTCAGCTGCTGTTGAATCCTTAACGAAGAATACAAACAGAAACAAATATTTAGCTTACGTACACCACTACACAATGGCCTCAATTCTGTTGGCACCAACCTAACTAATTTTAGCTAAAATTAGGTTTAGAAGTGTCAAATGAAACTTGGTACTCTGCTGTTACCAACTTATCCTAATTTAATTTAATTTAATTAAGCGTTCCTAATTTAGTTAGATGGTACCAACCGAACAGGTTTTACAAATGCTATGACTATAAAATATATTTTAGACAATTCCTAATTTAAGAAATGAACCAACCGAATTGCCACCAATATCTTTATTTTTTTTTCTTTCTTCCTTTGTATTATTGACTGACTCTGGTCTGGGTGTTTCTATGTATAATAAGTACGTATTTACATTAAAAAAAAGTTTATGAGTTTATATCAGTCTTGCGGTACCCATAACAGGATGCTGATATGCAATAATGCGTCTACCCACAAACCAAAGACAATCAATTAGTTTGACGTGACTCATGGTCACGTTCCGCCTGAGCCGAGCGCGAAACAAGCCATAGAGAAGCACGATCGGTTCAACAATGTTTTCTAATAACGTTATCACTTATCACAGGATCGTCATGAGCTATATGACGCTGGATGTGTGTAATGTCTGGAATTATTTATTTATTTATTAGATCTGGTGACGGAGTTAAGTTAAGGCCACCCAAAGGCCTCGTAACCTCGCAACTTTTGAAAAGCCGGAACTGCTTAATGCGCTTGTTCGTCTGTTCGTATACAGGCAACATAATATAGCACTCTCAAACGGGCGAGTTAATGAATATGCAGGCTGCATGACGTACACCACATTACACAAGTACCTACATCCCATATATATATATATCCACCAGAGTGTAATACTGAATGGATTTTGCAGACATTGATACCAATACGAACAGGTATTGGGTTTGCATGCAAAATTTCTCGGTAGGTTTCTACTGTTCATGGATTTCACGAAGACGCGAGTCAAAGAAGTTTGTATATATTTTTAATGCCATAAATCGCGTATCAAATACACGTTAACCACGTCTATGCTACTCTGTCAGCTCAGTTGATAGTAGCCCTGCCTTCTGCGCTGTAGGGTTTGAATCCCTCCCAGGACTAACATTTGTGTGATGAACATAGGTGTTTGTTTTGTATCTGGGTGTTATTATTTATTATTAAAACAACGCAAGCATAATCTGACACAAGAAGATCTAGGCAGTTTCCTGAAACAGCTTAACCATGTTTAGCTCCACACTGGAGTTTCACCATTATTATTTTCGTAGAACCGTAGCTAAGAAAATAAGAATATTAAAAATAAAAATGGATAAGAAGGATTATACAAAAAAGCGCCGGGACCAAGTAAGTAATGTTTCTTGTCTGATTTGTCTCAGACTAGGCTTTGAAGGTAACAACATCTGAATTTAACGTACATAAGATGGTTTAAAGTGGTTCTTGTAATTATATAAAAATAAATTGTATTAATAAATTTTTTAAACTTTCGTAACAATATTTAGCAAATTTATATTTGATAAACTGGGGTTATTGTTCTTCTTATCTATTTTAAAACGTACGAGCTTTATCAATTTGTACCTAGATGTCCGTCGTATATCCGTGGAGTGGGGCACTAGTGACCTGTATTACAGGTTTTTTTAAAACCTATCTCAGCACCAGTTCTACACAAAAAAGGTTTACTTGGCTCATCACACTACATTACATGTGTACTATGCGTTAATAGCCTATCTTATCATGTCACTAGTTATTTCGAACCAGTGTGTTGAAAGGATTATAGAGCGCCTCAGAGTTGAAAATGGGTTATACTTACGTATTATTATACCAATAAAGGAATCGACTTGTTTTGATTCGATCAATTCATCTAGACAATATTTATAAGGGTGAGTTTGATCCGCGTTTGCTCGTTCCCGCTTATAATTCATAATTCGAAACGTAAAACGTGAGTAAAACCAGTGTTTATCAAAATGTATAAAACTGAGTTTACTAAGCTTTCTGTTTTTGTTTCTTCACGTCATGCATTTGTAAAAACAAGTAATGGTACGCACAGTACTACAGTTTTAATAAAACGTCGTCACGAACCGCAGGACGGCGTGACACTGATGCATAATAGTACTTATTCGGAAACACGAACTTTGCCGAGGCCTCTAATTAAAATCGTAGTACTCAACCCTGTTCGTTCAGTTCGGTGTAACAATCGACCTTTTACACACTTTAAGCTCAACGTGCCGGTTTCATCCTATGTAGGTTAAAAGCAAGCTGCATTAAGGCAGGTTAATAACAGTGGGGTGATAAAATCATGGGGGCTATTCTATAGTGGCGATGGTAATGAACTTTAGCGATATTATAAACACTATTTCCAACGAGGTCACGTTGCCAGCATTTTGAACACTATACTTCCGGTCAGTGACCTGAAATCAGTTTTCTATCCATAATAATAATAATGCCAGTCATTTCACACATCATCATCTGGTCCCAAAGTAAGCAGAGCTCTTGTTGTGTACTACATGATTGGTATACTATTTATATACTTTATTTTGAAAACATACATATTATACATAGAAACACCTAGACCCGAGACAAATACTTGCAGATCATACAAACATTTGTCCCGCAGAATCGAACCCGGAACTTTCTGGCTCTCAGCCGGACGTTGGCCCACAAAGACCCCCTGTCTGTGTGGCACTGTCGGCTATAAGTAATTAGTTATTACCCGTGACTTTGCACGCGTGGGACCTGCATGACAAGTGTCCTGTGTCCGTCTCAAAGGCCCAGTATATCTTATAGCAAATTTTACTAAGATTTGTTCAGCTGTCTATCCGTGAAAAGGTAACAAACAAACAGACAGTCAAGTCACTTTTGAATTTGTAATAAAAACTTGAAAGTATGGATATGCATATTTTAATTGCGGTTTGAAAACAGAGTTCAAGGTTTTTATTAATAATTAATAATTTATTATAGGTAAAATGTATTATACGAGTACATATAATCTGTACACTTCTGTTGAAGTGATAACTTCTTATGGGTGGGTAAACCGCTTCTTTACGGAACGTGTTACGGCGCCAGTCGGTCTGGCTTTCCTTTCTTTCACGTATACGGCAGCGGTAGACAGGCTCCTCCTATCTCACTCTAACCCACAGCGCTAGTTAGATTAATTTAAGTTATCACTTCTGTCGGGCGTCTCGAGACGCACACGTTGTTTTTATTTCTATACGTGAAGCCAATTTGGTTTATTTAATTTATTATTATAATGATAAGTATACTAAGTAGTGCGAACCGCGAACGCGAGCGTCAATGAGCGGACCGCTGATCAAATTCACTTTTATGTAAATTATCTAGATGAATCGAAACAGTCGATGCCGACATCGACGAAATAATACGTGAAAAAACCCATGTTTATCAAAGTCCTTAACCAGATTGTCCAATAACCCTCAATAAAGTATCAAAACATATAAATAAATAAGGATATTATGGGCATCTCTTTGTATTATTATCCAACATGAAAAACAAGAAATAAAAAGGATCATAGAGTATCCCCTAGCAGATAACAAAACTGTGGAAACTTACTATAAGTATTCTCGGGTGGGACCACATCTTGAAGCAAGAAGCACTGCACTGATAGTAAAATCCAGTTTTCTCTGATATAATAACTACTAAATTTAGATTGGGTGACTGATACATATTTGTACGTGTATCCAACCCTTAACTGAAAATATTTATGAAGCATGAGAATAGCCTGATTGATGCATGCTTATGTATTGGGTCCAGCCGTTATACTTACAACAAATTATCTCATAAGATTATTATTGTTATTATTTTTTTATCGACGGTACACTCTTTAAGGGTATTAATAAAGGCTTAAAAACAGATTAGATATTAATTAAAAATCGCGTAAAAAGATTTATTGTTTTTGAGGGCATTTAGTATACTATAATGCGTCATTTTCAGGGTTCCGTATCTCAAAAGGATAAAACGGAACCCTTGTAAGATCACTTTGTTGTCCGTCCGTCCGTCCGTCTGTCTGTCTGTCAAGACCCGTTATCTCGGGAACGTGTGGAGGTATTGGATTGAAATTAAAACGATATACTCAGGTATACAGTTTCTTGAAGCTATGTAAAACTAAAACTTCTTAGTTAATGTAAAAAAAGATACAGGAAACAGAACTTATAGGCTATTTTCCGTTGACCTATGAAATGTACTATGAAATTTGGCAAGTAATACCATGTTATTCTACAAGTATAGGGTTTACCCTAAGAAAATCAGAAAACTGTACATTTGTTATTAAATCATAAAAACAGGGTCTTTATGCATGGAACGGCGGCGGTCCAAATTTTGAATTGGTGTAACCGTGTCATGCTGGGTATCGTATGACAGGGCTTCATTGGCACAAGCTTAAAAGATTTTTAATTATTTTTATGATGTATTATAGTTTTCGATTTATAATGAAGAATTAAAAAAAGCCATTTCCCTTTTTATAAGTATACTATAGTGGAAACTTTTAACAGATTTTACAATTTTAATAGCATGTACCTACAAATTTGTACGAAACCCTCGGTGAGAGAGTCCGTCTTGCACTTGTCAAACTACTAACACTACTAACTACTACTATGAGGTAAAAAACAAAAAACATGGAAATTTTAAAATGTTACAAACTCAATGTTTTCCCTATAAAAACATTTTCATTTCACCATTGCATTTTATAATCCGCTTTGAAGCTGAGAAATTAAATTAAGGGGAGCCGATAAGGCGAGCTTCAACTCGTATTGCCAATCGATCGAAAAGGAAATTAAGCAAATAAAGCAAGTTTTCAAACAAGCAGCCTATAAATCCAAGTAAATACTTCAGCTTAGCGTGGATAGGTTGAGCTCGGAGAAAGAATAACAAAGAGCGCGTGAATATACGAACGCTTATATAGAAAGATACGAACATCATTTTAGAACATTCACACGTGTGATGCGGCAGTCTTGATGATGTCTTGAGAACACTGTCTTCTGGCAGAGATCTGGATCAGTTACTATCTATAAATATTTATGTACAAACATTCTTCTGAAAGCTTAAATGTATATGTAATATCTGATATCTGTAGTATCTGACATTATTATATGATTTATAGATAAAGATTTTGTTTTATAATAGGAGTTTTATATCCGTAAAAAGTTAGAGCAAAAATTTCGCATCTAATATCAAATAAAAAAAACGTATGCGTCTCGGGACGCCCGACAGAAGTGATAACTTAAACTAATCTAACTAGTGCTGTGGGCAAGAGTGAGATCAGAGGAGCCTACCGCTGCCATATGCGTGAGGGAAAGGGAAGCCAGGCAGACTGGCACCGTAACGCGTTACGTAACAAAGCGGTTTACTCTCCGATAAGAAATTATCACTTCAAAAGTTATAAGTATTAAGCGTGTCTAAATATTCCTAGCTTCTAATGTCCTATCGTTTATGGCATGAGCGCTTGAAATGCTTATAAGGGCATATATGCCCTATATGTAGAGATAATTCTAAAATTAAGGACTAAATGGTTAGGCCAAAATAAAAACTCCCGTCACCTGTGCGGTGGTAAGCAATATGTGCATTATCATGCTCTGTAGCATTTTGTCACTCGATTCAAAAGGCTTCGAGGTATTTCAGTACGTTACAAACAGAATTGGGTGCGAATTGTTTGGAAGTGGCTTACGGTAATGCTATTGGGCTTCATAGGGACTTTGCGTTTATTCGCTACGTTTGCTTGCTTGCTTAATTCTAGACCAGCCTTGAATGGAGGATTAGTCGGGCTGGTAGCATCTGACGGGAATTAATGGATCCCACAACACTGTTTGTTGGTTATTGATATTTTGATAATACCGTTGCTTTGTAAATATCAGTAAATTACATGTAGGTATTTAAAAAATGTATATTATCAATGTTTGATTTAAAATATATTTTTTATTTTCATGTTTAAGTATGTAATTAAACAGAATATAATATAAGTATATATAAATAATAAACTAATATTGTATATTTAAAATTGTCTCTGTGTGACTGCTTGTCTATTTGTTACTGTTTTAACGGTTAAACGGCTGAACGGAACTTGATGAAATTTGGTTTGAAGATTGTATCTTGGGGAAGGATATTGTTTTTTTATATACCTTTATTTACCTACAGACTCATACTTAACATTACACACTCACACACATACACATACTCAAGCCCACATACACCTACAAACTCACACATTCATCACACGCAAACATCCAACTATCTACACACTTGGCAACGTTTTCTTCTTTTTATCATTCTCATGTACCTACCAACATTATCTGTTTTGTTTTTATTTTTAAATATCTATGTTTTTTGAGTTTTTCTTTTATTCCTTATGACACACTCACTGTTCGAGTCGTAAATCTAGACGAGTCCGTAGAGAGTCCCTGTGACCACACTATACAGGCTTTTTAGGCCTAGTGTGGGGAATAGAGTACTATTAAACGGTACTGCCTTTATATTTATAGGAAAATTTTGATGTATTAACATAAGAACAAAAAGTGTATTAGCTCTATGTTTTGAAAAAAAAATTATATAAAATTATTATTAAATTGACAGGGCAGGAAAACGAAGCGTAGGACGACCCCCCACCCGATGGACTGACGACATTGTACAGATCGCAGGAAGTCGGTGGATGGAGGGGGCTCAAAATCGTTCTTCCTCCCCAGCAGTGGATTTCATAAAGGCTGATATGATGATGATGATGATTATTATTATATAGATACCACGCAGGCAAAACCGCAAGCAAGCTACTACTATTTTTTTAAAATTCAGTGGGTATCTATTCAAAACCACTGCAATTTAAATCCACTAATATCAAATAGTTTTCAATGATGGCCTTAAAATATTTCTAGTCGATGAAACATCGACTTTCTAGCTAAATAATATCGCCAAACCTAGTGTGCCACGGTGTCGTAATTTAGTTTTTTTTCGAAATCTTATCGCAGTTGGATATCTTCGTTTTATAAAACGTTTTATAATAAACGTCTCATTACCATCTCTAGCTCTTTTCAATGGTTCATCTACCTACCACAGACGAGGCAACAGCTTCAGCAAAAGGTCTTAATTAGCACAGAACTAATTAAAGGAACACGAGGGTAGTTGAATATAAAATGAAGCACTTTTAGTGGGTTGCAGTTGAAAATCGTAAGCCTATTTTGTAACATGAAATTGTTAGGATGCCTCGGGCTTAGAACAACCAAGAATAGGGATGGGTGGTCGTCGATATTATTTAATAACGATCGAACGAACTATCGATATAAGTTAGGCTGGGCTCACAGCTAAAGTAGTAGATTTGCCTTCAACGGGTTCTATTCTCACCAAGGACAAATATTTTGTATGATGAACAACCATAGCTTTTGAGCCTTGGTATTATGCAGTACCATAGTAACTTATTGACGACCTCTGTGGCGCAGTGGGCTTAGGTCTGGCTGAGACGCATAAGGTTGCGGGTTCAATTCCTGCCGCGGGACAAATGTTTGTATGATCTGCAAGTATTTGTCTCGGGTCTGGGTGTTTCTATGTATAATATGTAAGTATTTACAAAAAAAAAAAGTATATAAGTAGTAGGTATATCAGTCATGTGGTACCCATAACACAAGCTCTGCTTACTTTGGGGCCAGATGATGCTGTGTGAAATGTCCGGTAATATTATTATTATTATTTGCAAGTATTTAAGTATTCTATCAGGTTTCTATAGTACAAGCTTTGCTTGGTTTGTGATTAGATGGTGATTTGTCCACCAATATTTTTTATTTATTAGATTTTTTAGTGATATCTTCTTATGGGAGGTCAAACCGCTTCGTTGCGTAACGCGTTACGGCGCCAGTCTGTCTGGCTTCCTTTTCTCTCACGCATACGGTAGCGGTAGGCAGGCTCCTCCTCTCTCACTCTATTCCACAGTGCTAGTTAGATTAGTATAAGTTATCACTTCTGTCGGGCGTCCAGAGAGTAATACTTTTTTTTATATTATCACTAGCCAATCATACAAAAAAAATATTTTTACGATATCACGTGTACACAGCAATGATCCTAGTTTACTTTCACGATTATCAGCCTACATGCAAAACATACAGAGAAAACTAACCAATGCTCGACTTAACACGATGAGTGTGAAACGAGGCTTGAAACACCTCGTGCGTGTCTCGTCTTTATAGCGGTAAGGAAAAACTTAAACTTCTCTGTCGTGCGAGAGGCGTAACTTCCGTCTGGTTCAGTCTAGGAAAGAGATAACTATATCTGAGATGTGCTATTAATGCCGAGTTTTTTGGTATACCTACCTTGATACCGGATTTTTTAGGCCTCGTACCGCACTGAATAAATAAAAGTTTAATACAGTGCGTTACGAGGTTGCGAACACCTCGTATCCCCGCACACCTCGTATCGCACCCTATGCTAGCTTCACGCAGTTAGTGTTGTGCAAAACTTTGAACGCTGCGCCTGCGAAGATATAATAAGATGTCGAAACGTTGCCGAAGAAAGTTAATTAATAATATTATTGATGATGAAGAGGAATTGGGTGGTAAATCTAATTCAAAATTACCGATATTTGAAAAACAGTTAAGTTTCCAATCAATATTTACAAATTATACTCAGTCTAAGTGAAATAATTATGTACGAATATAATAAATAAATTCGAGCTATGTATTTTTAAAATATGTTGTATAAATACAATATATAATATTATAAATTATATTATTGTTTGACCTGTTTTAATAAAAAGCATCCATAAGTACAATTAAATAAAATCGATATATTTTTTTCCCATCACTAAACAATATTAAAAACTGCCCTTTTTCAGTGCGGTATGGGGTACATAAGACCCCACATTTTATTTTACCTATAGAATCTAAACTAAATAATCTGCTTCAGATTTAGGTTAATCAATACATTGATAATAATAATCGCGACAAAAACCGTACAATTCGCCTTATTTGGCGCCAAAAAAAGGATTTTGTCTCCTGTGGGCGGTGGGTTTACTAAGCCTCGTGCCGCTACAACCTCTGGTTCAGAACGAGGTTTCAAACGTCTCGTAACGCAGTAATGGAAAGTACAGATAAATCAGTGCCGCTGGGAACGTGTTAACCAAAACATAAATTCAGCAAAAAATTTTTTTAACCAATTATAGATAATTAAAAATATAATGAATAAGCATTTGCTCATGACTGCAATCCCCAGGCGTGTACGATTAATTAAATATTATCGATGTTTTAATAACATTGAAAATCCCTAGAACTGCAAGTCCTATTAATTGAAACATATTCGAGCAAGCTGGCCACTAAATATAGATGGGCTGTCGGCTATTTAAAGCATTATTTGGCCAGTTGTCTTACTCTAAAGCAGGCACTAGAATACACTATTTTACTCCAATAAACTAGATTTAAAGTCATTAAAATCGAAGAAGAAGAGAAGATGATGGCAGAAAAAGGTTTGCTTATTTGCATCACTAATGGCATGAAATGTCCTCAGGTACAACTTTTTCAATTTTAAAACAATCTTTGCATTATGGAAGGAGGGTTTCCTCACAAACTACGAGATCTAGAATTCTCACAAAACTCAGTTTCATTATTCATGAGACCGTGACGTCTAGTGCCATAAGCACCAATTTCTGATGTTATAGAATTGCTGAGAGTTGGGTTTTAAATTGTTAATATACAAAGTTATTTCCTACTTATCTATCTAATTCCTTTAAAGTAGCAATTCTTGTGTATATGTATACATATAATCTGAATCTCGGAAACGTCTCCAACGTTTTTAATGAAATGTATGCAGGGGGTTTCGGGGGCAGTAAATCCATCTAGGTTTAATTTATAGAAAACGTCGGCTTATCCATGTTTATCGAACAAAGCTCGGTCATCCAGGTACTGATAGATTTAAGTATTATATTTCATTCATTTTGAATTTTAAATCAATGTCAATATCATCATTAGGTACTTCGGTACGCTACCCATAAAGTACGTAATCCTTGATATTATCTAATTCGATCGAACCATATATCGCAATTTAAGTGATTATGTTCTCACTTGCACAATACTGCTTTTAGTTTTAGTGAACGAAACCGACGTGTCGTAGAACGCCGACAGAAGAAGAAGTACTAGGTGCACGGTTATAAGAAACATATATATAAAACAGTATTATTGGGATAGAGTAATACATGCTCTAAAAATCATTGTAATCTTTTTTGTCAGGTGATAATTCTATATAACTAGTGACATGTAAAGAATTAAATTGCTTTTAATATTGCGAGTGAAGGACACGACTAAAATCGCAATTTTATAATCCTTCATTTATTGCAACAGGTTTTGTCTTCGGTTTTGCAAATCAGTCAAAATGGGACAGCGGTGGTGGTGTCTTCTACTTTACTGTCGCTTCATAAACATTTTGCTAGCGCCAAAAAACGCAAAACAATGTCAATACTGTCAATTGTTTTGTATTTTTGGGCAGTTTGTAAATAAAACGCATGAATTCGCAATAACGACGATGTTAAATGCTGCGTTCGCTCAATAGATAAATAATAAATAAATAATCCCGTGTCTATGCAGATGATATTTACTTTATTTACATGAGCTATCTACTAAATCTCTGCCGTTAGAAACTAGTGCTCAATATACTGATTAATGCTTAAAAAGTTAAAATTTTATTTTCCAGAGTAAAAGCACAGTTTTAAATAATAACCAAGGATTCGGTCGGGCTAGCAATGATAATAATTGTATTGGTTTCTAAATCTAAATCTTATGTGGGACTACATAATTTATAGGGTTCCGATAACTTGGTAGTCCGTCTGTCAGTCTGTCTATTTGTATGTCAAGACCCTTCTCTCAACGCGTCTCTGTTAAACGCATATATCATGCCGATTACTAGTAAATCAAAGTTATGGAGTACATCCCGTACCATGAAATTTGGTAAGGTGCAAGTGGAGAATTTACAAATAAAGTAAAACATCTTAAAAGGCCAAAGCTGGTTAAAGTGATATCTTTGACAAACATTCGGCAAAATCCTTCCAACTAATTTAATTGTCACGCGACATTGTAACATCACGCAAAGACCTTAAGCACTTAGGTCATAATAGTCAAATCTCAAAGCTGATTTTTTAATATAATAGCACACCGCACCGCGCGGCGCTGTAAACCTTTAAAGGTTTAAAGCTTTGACAGAATTCGATAAGTCACTGCATAAATAAACAGGAAATCAGGCAAGACACTTGAGAAAGACTTTCTATTTACAAAAACAATACAGCCAAATACAATCGTCAAAATAAGTGAAAACAATTAAAAACAAAGGCTCCAAGTTTATTCAGCGTTTAATACGGCGGCGATGAGGTCCTTAAGTCGCAATTATGAGAACAAAGGGGTGGGTTAAGCTTCTAATGTAGACATAGCCAGGAAAGAAGCAAGCTAATTCACTTCGATGCAAAACTATTACTTTAGATACCTTCGGAGGCAAAGAAAACCAATATCGTTAAGAGTTCACGTGATGAACATTCTCTAGATGAAGAGAAACAGTGTCGGTGCCTCTATCAACAAAATACGTGAGTAAAACTCGTATTTATCAAGATGTATTGTACTAACGTTAAATTGCACGGACAATTTTTTTATCAATACTCGCTCGGCAAGCAAACAATGAAATAATTAAAAACAACTCTATATCTTTTTACGATATTTTTGATGTGTGTACTATAAATAATCAAATAAATATTGGTTAACAATGCACACAACATCACCTAGTCCAAAACTAAATAGCTTTTAATATGGTGACCAGATAGAATACTTATATATTTTTAAATACAAACATATTTATAATACTTTATAACACCCAGACACAGAACAAACACATGTTTTCATCACACAAATGTTTATTCTTGAAGGAATTTAAATCCACAACAAACTGCGGAGGCAGAGCTACTACCAACTGAGCTGACAAGCCGATATGATCAATTAGGAACAACCATGTTTCCGAAACTGCTTCATATTACGAAGTATGGTGTGGCGGTATCTGTACAGTTACTAATGTTGCCATTGTCGTAAATTGTTTGGTGTTTTCATGACGAAATTATTGAATAGTATTTGTCTAGTATTGAGCTGTTTCAGTAGCCCTTGTAGGTATGTTTACGCACGATTGTGTTGTTACTCTAAAATGCATCTTCATCATCAGACTAACATCAGACCTACTATTAATTTATTTATTTATATATTTTTGAAGTGAAGTGAACTTCTTATGGGAGGGTCAACCGCTTCGTTACGTAACGTGTTTTGGCGCCAGTCTGTCTGGCTTCCTTTTCTCTCACGCACACAGCAGCGGTAGGCAGGCTCCTCCTCTCTCACTCTAACCCACAGCGCTAGTTAGATTCGTTTAAGTTATCACTTCTGCCGGGCTCCCGAGACGCACACGTTTTTTTTGTATATTAATTCAATTATTTATTGTTAAGAAAACCAACAGCTAGACTCGATTCGCTTAAATAGTTACATAAAAAACAGGTTTCCGCAGATAGAAACATAACAAGAGTAAAAATGTGAACCCAAGCTTAAATAATGCTTACATACCTAATCTAACACAAGGGAAAAAAACAAAAAAGCAACCCTACCAGTTTTATAGCAATTCCATCTAAGTGGTGGAGAAATATTTTCCAGGGTGTATAAAGTGAAAGAATCTTGAATCCTTTTAAAAAATCGAACTAAACTTAAACTAAAAGTTTGAGGAAAGTGATGTAAACGTCATCTATGCAGTCTTAAAATTTAAGTGGTATTTGGTCGTAGGATTTGGATAGGAAACTAAGCATGAGTATACGCTTTTGTTTATTAATATTCAGTGCTTTTTGACATATCGAAACGTGAGTTTAGCATATCTGAAATTAAGTCTTAGTTAATTTGTTAAAAAAAATGGTTGTCTGTAAAGTCGGTTTACGGAAGATAATTTAACGTGTTAACGTCATAAAAAATATTTATGAAAAACTGCATACTTTTAACCGAACGCTTAGACCGATCGTGCCTCTCTATCGCTTGTTTTGCGCTTTCGCTTGCACGCCCGGTTCAGGCGGAACGTGACAATTTTTCGTGCGCAGCCGGATTCATCAATTTATAAGAAGTTATCACGTCAAAAATGCGCTTTACGCAAATGAAGTAGCGTTAAGTTTATATTTTAAATAATTTACTTACCTGGATGACTTGTTATACTTACTTCAATGTTGTCTCCCTGTTTATTAAATTTATTACATTTAAATTGTTTTTAAAGTAAAAAATTTTAATGCAACAATTTTTAACAGAAATTTCTTACATGTAAAGCCCTTATCAACTTTAAGACAGAGGCCCTGATTCTGTTGTCCCACTGGACTAACTAAAGTTTCCTAAATTACTAACGACCTTATTTTATCCATGCAAAAGTCTGAATAAAAGTAACAGTTTTAAATGTTATTTTTAAAAACAATAATAAAAGAATCACAAGTCCTGAATTAGGATCATTTTATTCGCACCCTTACAATTAGGTACAATTCATTTCGTAATTGACGCTCGAAAATCTTGTAGAAAGACGCCACTTATTAGTACCATGATGCTCAACTGCTTGTTCAAGTTGAACACACCCGTAACTTTTTCTATTTTAATCCAAATATAATTTGAGTGAGCTAGCAACACTGCCAGGCTGTGGTTTAGGCCTGCTGTCGACATTGTGTTTGAGATTCACACTCGGTAACCCTCTATAAGCACAGCCTTGAGGTGTTCCTGAAGTTCCACAGCTGGTGTATTTGCTCATGACAGCAATATTGCTTTGATACTATACTTAAATTATAATGATTTGTAGAGTTGTGTAAAGCGTGGGCATGTGCAATTATAATATTTGACGACCTCTGTGGCGCAGTGGCTAAGGTCCGGCTGAGACGCAGAAGGTTGCGGGTTCGATTCCCGCCGCGGGACAAATGTTTGTTATGATCTGCAAGTATTTGTCTCAGGTCTGGGTGTTTCTATGTATAATATATGTATGTATTTACAAAAAAAAAGTATATAAGTAGTATATCAGTCATTTGGTACCCATAACACAAGCTCTGCTTACTTTGGGGCCCGATGATGCTGTGTGAAATGTCCGGGATTATATATATATAACATTCCGGTCATACTTTCCGTTGATGGTGCAGACAACATATTTTATTAACTGCCCGCGGCTTTGCACGCGTGGTAGCCTTCACAAAGGTAGCCTATGTCATACTCCAAGGTCCCAGCTATCTCTATTCCTAAATTCATCTAAATCAGTTCGTCGGTTTAGGCGTGAAAACGTAACAGACAAACAGAGTTACTTTCGCATTTATAATATTAGTAGGGAATTCTTACCAAAAGCCTAAATATGAATATTCAAATCCCTACCTTAAGGAAATATAAGTTGCCCAAACAAACTTTCATCCCCTATTTTACCCTCTTCAATGTTGATCTTTGTGACAAAAAGTAGCCTACGTTCTTTTTCCAAACGCAATACATCTTCTTACCAAATTTCATCAAGATCCGTTCAGCCGTTTAGCCGTGAAAACGTAACAATCAGACAGACAGAGACACTTTCGCATTTATAATATTAGTATTACTTTGTTCGTATGTTGATTCGACAAATGTAGAAACGGGCAAACGTGGAACTAGTCTCATAAAAAAGCTGAAGCCTGAAAAGGTCATAGATAAGAACGTTTTAAGAAGTGGTCACAGAGCGCTTGAACGATTTGGACGTGCTTCTGTAACTAAAGATCTAAAGAGGTGTATTGTATACCGAGCCCGAGGATTACAGTAGAAAGCGTATTAGTATAGTTTTTTATTTGCAGTGCTGTTTAGACTTGTTTGCTGCAATATTGTTAGTTAGTCAAAACCACAACAGTTTTATAATCTATCTGCTCATTTTACGCTTTAATTTCATCCCTATCATCCGTAGTCTGCAGGTAAGTCCCATTGTTCGAGTATTATTCTGAAACACTTTGATCCTGTGATCGTTCGTGCGATTCCTCGGGGAGCCCTCCTAATTTATCTGCCTTCCACTCAGATTATTTAAACGCAGTAAAATGATATGCTCCATTAAATCCTGCTTTAGTATTTGAGCGTGATATTTTGGATTTTAAATGGGGGTTTCTTTTATTTTAGGCTTTCGGTGTGAACGGAACAAAAGGTACATTTACGTTTAATAAATCTATGTGGAATTTCAATGGAAGCAAGAACTGTTTGTGGAGTTTTTTCCTACTGCGTTGTTTGACATGATTATTATATAAGTAAGGTATACCTTATTTATATAACTTCTACTTTTTAAAATTATGTGTACCGTATCGTGTAAAGGTATACCTAGTGGGTACATTTTAGTAAACAAAAACAGAGTCTATTGCTGACTTATTCGAAAGTGTATTCTTGTGTAATCTTATAAATGAAATCATTTCCATCCTTTCTAGAACGGAAAAACTTAAAGAACATATAATATAAGGTAAAATAATGTAAGTGTGAACGCTATTTATATTTAGAAACTTTTATATATTTCTTATTATATAATTGCCGTCAAAGTTTTGCGGCTGTAATATTAAATTATCACATTAGCATTGAAATATGCGGATCTCAAACTTTCGGTCCATTGTGTTCAGAAATCTCCCAACTCACGAAAACCGTTAATCACTTAAGTTTCTGATAATGTCTTGTACGTCCAAAGTTGAGGATCGCTCGTTATGTGAGCCTTTTTCCTTGGGGCTCACATATTCTCGGAACATAATTAGGTAACCCATAAGTTTATATGTTTATCTAAGAAGTATCAATGAACTAAGATAATACATTTTGAGACGTTCTCTATTTTGAAGTTCTATATTTTGAGATGTGCTCACGCTTGCGCTTCGAAACGCGAGCCTGTGCTCGCGCGTAAGCTAACCGCGACTCAAACTCACCCTGATGAAGATTCTCTAGATGAATTGAAATAGTGTTGGTGCCTCTATTCTTCTTCCTCTTATAGTGTAACTAGTTATTTCTAACCAATGTGGTGAAAGGATTAAAGTGCGCCTCAGAGGCTCCTTGCGTGCACTTAGGTAAGCCTTAATGTAACGGCTGGCACCGAGCCGGGCTTGTTTCAAGGTTTCCTTCTCTATTGCCTCTATTAACAAAATAATACTTGAGTAAAAGCCCGTATTCACAAAACATTTGGAACTTGGAACATTTAGAAAATCAAGCAATTTTTATCTAGCATTGGAAACCATGCAACACAAGCCTGAACGCGTGAGATACGTCTTATCTGTAATAGCCATAAGATCGATACGACTGTGCCACTTTATCCTATCATAATACGACGGTCACTGACATTCAGAACACGAAAGCTTTCCACAAAGTTCTAAAGAAAAGAAATTCCTCAAAGTATTATTGAGTTATCTTCCAAAATAACTCATTTGTGGACATGCAAATCCTCTGTTATTGATGTTCCCAAACTTCGCGTGCGACGAACGTTTCAGCAATAACAATAAATGTGAGTATTTCCTTCTAGAGTTTTGTACAATATGAGTAGTGTCGTAAGTCTTTGCATTTTGAATCTTAAGGCATTGATATAAACGTCACACTAGCAGACTACTCTGAGCAAACAGACTCTATAGTAATAATAAGGCTGTAAAGAATTGAATGGGCCAGGACTGTCCGCAAGTGTAACGTAAAATTGAATCTTGATATATGGTCGGATGTCTCGATAAGTATTAGAATGTAAAAATCAATAGACAGCCTACTTGATAAACTCTGCTTAACTATATTTTTAGTTGTGAATTTTAGCCTAGATAGTCAAAAAAAAAATACTTAGCAATGGTTAAAACTAACAAAAAGAAGTTACTCTTAAATGCTTAGAGCATTTAAGAGTAACTTCTTGATGGAAACGAGATATATACCTGCACAGATGTTTCAAAGAAGAGCTATCATGTTACTCTTAGTCGTAATCGTAACCAAGTATACTCGTTTTTGACAGAGCTGGTATAAAATAAATAAAATATATTACGTAGTTTTTACTTGACTTTGAATAGTATTTTTTATAAGGCTATTTCCACTTTAGTGGATGCTAGCCCTAAGGAACGACCAACAACGCCACGAGCGCTTCAATTACCTTTGAGGCACCTACTTACCAAGAAGTTTGTAATTGTAATGTGCCCATTTCGCCCGAACCAGGCAAAGTAGGTGACCCGTATCAAAATTTAAATAGTTTTTCAACAAACCCTGACAGGCTGGACCCAAATCGGGAAAATGAGGTGCTCGTAAAACCAATCCCGTCATTTAATTCGGTTAGGGTTAACATTCTAACCCGATAATTATGACAATTGGACCGTTTCTTGATATTTTGTTGCTTAGATGCACACAACTCTAAGCGAATTATAGGGTAATTATCCTATAGTTCGCTTAGAGTTGTAAATAAGTGACTTGTCAATAGATTGGAATCAGACCTCAGCTGAACGTTAGAATTTAGCAGATTCATCGTGTTTTCTTATGCTGCTAATGCTGCATATGCTGCTAACCAACGGCTCAGTAGCGTTTTGTTTACAAAGATGCCAATCTTCGATCGAATGATTTCATGGTCACAAAGAGAAGATATCAATGTAAATAAAATAATTGACGTTCTTATTTTCGAGTTTTCGCTTCTTCAAACACTTTTCAGGTACCTAGAAAGTTTGTTAAAATCCAGTGTTCGAATTCGATAGCGCGAACTTACGCTCAGTAAGGTGCGTCTTGGTATTACGGACATCATTATAGCGTCGCCGCTACATAGAAAACAAGGTCTAAGCCTCATTTAAACAACAGTGTGCTAAACTTCGCTAAGCAGCCGTGAGGTTGCTCGCAAGATACTAGTTAAATTAATTTAAGAAAACTTTGAAGTGTTCCTGTTAGTTGCCTTTAGTTGTGAGTTTATTGCGGTTGAACAAACCGATGTTAGAGATATTATGAAACATTTATATCTGTTTGGGAGCTACTACTACATTAATTGTAAGTGTATTTGGGTGGACCTTCAAGTTATCCTTTCGAAGAAACGTTTCCGTAAGTCAAAATTCTCTGAATTTGAATGCGTTATAATGCGTGGATGCGTGGATAATCGGCGTAATGCATATGGTAACAGGCATTACGCCGATTATCCACGTGGGAGTTGGTTAACTCAGAAATATGATTTATGTAATATAACCTTGTAAGGTAATCCTTACAAGATATTCGACAATGTAGATGCACTCTAAAGAAATAAAAAGACACATTAACTTTCAATATAACTTTTTGTCTTAATTAGTTACACACATGTTATTGGTTTTAAGTTCGTTGCACGCAGATACACTAGAAAAACAAAACACACGGTTTGTTTATTGTATGTACCTGATTTTTTTTGTATTACCTATTTCATAAATATAAATAAACACAATCCGTATTTTTAGAGTCTTAGGACCATACTAAAAAAAAACATAAACTGACTGTCCTGAATGGTAACATAATCACAAAAACTATGATTCTTGATTCATGATCAGAGCTAGAGTGTAAGTTTTATTACTATTTCAATGGTTAGAGTTTTGTTTTGGAATACGGCCTTTATGTTCGAGTACTAAAACGCTGATTAAATTTAAAAGGCACTTAAATTATGTTTCTGTCATTATCGTTACAATTTTGAAGGGTTATGGGATCTCAAACATTTGAGTTGGTCTCAAATGCGTAAGTGGCGTTACTGTGTTCGGGCATTAGCCTGGCATTTAGCCCCCGCAGAGACAAAATAAAAGACTCATCATAATGGGTTACATTCTCCATAGTAATTCCAGTGAGTTTCACTGTTTATTGTTATTAGTGTCTATGAAAAAATTATAGTTTACAAAGCCTCACGAAAGGCTCTGTATCAGAACTAACAAAATTGCCTTGAAATTACAAAATAACACAGCTCAGTAACTTTAATAGCCAGTAATGCCCCCCCATCCCTCCATGATGTATGTGGTAATTGCTTGACCATACTCAACTGTTGACGTGATTAACTACGTATTAATAAGGCAACATAACATTTTAGACGCTGGTAACAATTTTAAAATGCGCAATATGTAAAACTAACTAACTTCGTTCACGTAATGTTATTTTTGTAAGTTTCAAAATGTTGTTTGTTTCTGACTGGACAATCACGCACGGACTGACGCATAGTCTAAATGTGGATTGATAAAGAAGTAGAGGTAGGCCAAAGATGTATAAATTACGTAAAAGATGATATGAGTTAAAAAGGGGTGAGTACTAAGATCACGACTGATAGATTGAAATCAAAGATAGAAACATGTAATGCCGATGCCGACCCTTTATCGTGGGATAAGGACAAGAAGAAAAAAGGTTTAGGTTCGAAAGAAAATATCAATACGCGAGCAAAGTTGCGGTGGCTTCACTAGTTACACAAACACAACTTCCAATCAGTTTTAAATCCTTTCAAGTAGATTGCACGGAATATTAGCTTTCATCGCGTTGGCTTTGGATCCCGCAAAAGTGCATTTCATTTACTGACCACAGATCAAATTGAACCTAGATAAAGATTTTACTTACACTAATGGAAGGGGAGTCGGCATCTAGGGTTAGGTTTTTTTAATAATTTAAAGTGTTGCTCATGATGAAACTTTTCTTTTTAAATCCATTTTTCGCAAAAGCTACATAAATTATAATAACGATAAAACCTCCTTTGAAGTAAAGAATACTTGTCATAAAAGATTACGCGAATGCCTTGGACTATTCCCCAATATTTGCTAATTTTAAACATACGAGTCATATAACTTCTTCTAACGTCCACTTTTTCTGTAAATAAATTTTATCTCACTTCTAAAACTATCATGGTTTTTAACATAATTTTCACTCAAAACCATGATATTTACCATGATATATGAGTTTTTCTGCTTCCAAATATTTCGGCACAGTTGCATGCGCCATGATAACGAGATAAACTGAAGTATTTGCGGGTAGATGCTATTGGCAGACAAAACCCTCTTTTTCAGTCTTTTACTGCGAACATCACCTGTACTAACAGGTGTCACTAACAACAAAACGTTTTGAGTGAAAATTGAACGAGTCATAATCATCTTGCTGCCCTTTTCTCACGTTAAGTGGGCTCTGCACAACAGGTTCTTCTCTTCCACTCCTCTCTATCTCTCGGCATCTCAGTAGTCACTCTTCTCTTCCACACACCATCATTCACACATTCCATCCATATTTTCATAGGCCCACCTCTACTATTATATACATCCACATGTCATTTTAACCCATCACCCTGCTTGTGACATGACTTTATTACATCCGCATGACATGCTTATACCACGCTAACTGGCGCAACTTTTAAACTATTTTAAAGAGATAACTTCTTATGGGAGGATGAACCGCATCTTTACGTGAAACGTTACGGCACCAGTTTATCTGGCTTGTCTTTCCCTCACGCATACGGCAGCGGTAGGCACGCTCCTCCTCTCTCACTCTAACCCACAGCGCTAGTTGGATAAGTTTAAGTTATCACTTCTGTCGGGCGTCCCGAGACTCACACGTATTTTAATTTGATATACTGATTTCTTATTTTTTCTATTCTCGTCACTCGGATATCCATCTCAACATGCGCATCTCCGTCGCATTCACTATTCATTCATAGGTTGCTTTGGTTACCCTTCACTTTAATCCATACATTACTTAATCCCTAAATTTTAATCTATACATTACAGGTCTAATGATCATCTTGTGTAGATTTTTCCTCAAATTTAAGGGGAATCTGTGTACCACACGTAGTTTCTGTAACCTGTCGCTATTTCATCAATCCCTCATTTATATATTTTAGACATACAAGTACAAAAATACAAAAATACAAAATGTTTTATTTCTGTAACTTAAGTAACATAGTTTATCAGTATTGGATACCTCCTTTTAAGTATAAAATACCTGTATTAGGAGAATATCGCTCTTCTTAATTGTGGTTTATAGCTGTTATATTGCTGTAACATACATTAAAACATTTACTTAACTACTTATACTAAATAACATTCATGTGAATTTTTGAGGGTAGATTTGAGACAGTTATCAAAGTCAGTTGTGAATGTTGAAGTTCAGCGCGAGTGCTGTGGTGAGGTGTAGGTAATTTTTGTGGGTAGAAAAATATTGTTGTGCAGTGTCACGAAGTGTCGATGCGAATGAGTGTTTGAGTAGGTGTAAGTTTTTGTAAGTAAGTATTGATGTATGGTCCAAGTGTAAAAGTTTCGTCTGATAACACCAGGTTAATGTGAGTCGGTGTATCAGTCGTAATCACTGGGTGTGGTGTGTCTGTTTGTATGAGTGTGTAGTGTGATGTGTGTGTGTGTGTGTGTGTGTGTGTGTGTGTGTATGTGTATGTGTTTTGATGTGTGTGTACAATGAATTATTTCGTATTATATGATTTTATCCAAAAGTTTTTCAGTTTCATCGTAATTTACTGGTAAAAGCCATTTAGTTACCGTCATTTTACATTTGTGATTATTTAACGGGTATATGTTAATGATTGTATTGATCCGATTATATAAATGAGCGGATTGGCTTGAGAATTGGCGTGATGCAAAAGTTGAATGTATAGTTTGTCTGTCCGTTATAGTAAAGTGTCTTCTTTTATTTAGTAATTGTTGGTTATAGCTGAGAGATTTGTGCAGTTTTAGTACCGAATGCAATATATAAAGTTTTCGAACCGTGAGTATATTTGAATTAAAGAATAGCAGTTCAGTTGGGTATCTGTAAGGTTTGTTTAACATTACTTTAAGTAATGATCTTTGCGCTCGTTCAAGGTTCAGAAAATTAGATCTTGTAGCTCCACCCCAGATCGGTATACAGTATGCTAGGATTGACTGCGCTAGAGAAATGTATATACGTTTTAAAAGGTCGGGTTTTGCCACATGTCTTAAATTCCTAAATATATAAGTAAGCTTTCTCGTCCTATTCATAAGTACCTCAATATGTGCGTGCCACGATAGACGTTGATCTATGGTAACACCTAAGTATTTGATAGTCTCAGCTTTATTTATAATAGGGCAGAGACACGCCTCTGAGTTCATATCACAATCATGTATCTTGATCGTATAATCAAATTCTGGTTGGGTTCGGTTGTACATGGTGAAGCACATGAAGTGTGTTTTATTAACGTTCAGAGTGAGCAGGTTTAATTTTAACCACCTGGCTATAGATTTTAGCCCTTTTTCAGTTTTATTTTTCACGTCGATCCATGAGGTACCCGTGAAAGTGATCGCTGTGTCGTCAGCATAGGAAAGTATTTTACCATCTTCAATGGTGAGGTTACAGAGGTCATTGATGTAAGTTAAGAATAAAGTTGGCCCCAGAACGCTACCTTGTGGGACCCCGTAGTTAATATAGACATCCTCACTCTCAATGTCACCCATCTTTACCCTCTGTTTTCTATCATGAAGATAGTCAGTCATTAAAGCAAGGGGGGTACCTCTGATACCGATTTTTTCTAGCTTGTGTACAAGAATAGGGATAGAGACGGTGTCAAACGCCTTTTTGAGGTCCAGAAATACTGTTAAGCATTTTCGTCCCTTATCTACTTGCCCTACAATGTGATTGCATAAAGCTGAAACTGCGTCATCAGTTGAGAATCCATGTCTAAATCCGAACTGACATTTCGAGATTATATTATATTTCTTCAAATAAATTTGTAGCCTGTTATTAATAGTTTTTTCTAGTATTTTTGATATTGACGGTAATACAGAGATCGGTCTATAGTTGCTGACATCGTCTCTATCTCCACTCTTGTACACTGGTGTTACCACAGACTGTTTGAGGATTTTAGGAAAGATGCCTTGATTTAAGCTGAGGTTTATTAAATGACAAATTACAGGAATCAAAATGTGATTAGACAATTTTAGAAACTTCGACGTAATATGGTCCCAACCAGGGGCACTATTTACTTTTAGGTTCATAATTATATTAAATATTTCATTTTTATTCGTTTCTAGTAAGACTAGGGACGAAGTGTGATTATAGGACAGGTTATAGATGTCATTGATGGTTTTAGTTTGCAGGGTAATATTTTCAGCTAGAATTTTTCCTATATTAGCAAAATAGGTATTAACATAGTTTAAAGATTCAATGGATGTTTCTTTTGAATAAAGTAGTTGCGTATTTGGTGTGTTAGTGGGTTTATACTGCGTTATATTATTTATACTATTCCAAAGAGCTTTGCTGTTTTTGGATGAGCTTTCTAATTGTTGACTTTCATATTTCCTTTTCAGTTTTTTTATTAAGTTGTTACAAAAGTTACGGTATCTTCTGTAGCTTATTTTTAATATTTTATTTTGAGGATCACATCGCAATTGTTTCTGCATATTATTTCTGTTTTTTATACAACGTAGAATACCATGAGTTATCCAAGGCTTAATAATTATTTTGCTTCTAGGTATATTAATTATAATAGTATTTTCTGTCAGACTTTTTTGTATTCTACTTATTAACAGTTTAGCTAGGATATTAGGGTCGTTAAGCTGAAGCAGGTCTGTTATGTTTGACTGCAAATTATTTATTGCATTTTCAAAATTTATAATGGTTTTGGTTTTACGGTTATTTAGTGGATAAGTGGTTTTAGAGAGAGTAAGTAGCAACATAAGATGATCAGTGATAGATGTGTGTAAAACAACAATTGTGGCTAGATTTTTAGTTTTATTTAATTTTAGCATAAAATGATCTAGACAGCTATTTTCTCTGGTATATAGGTAATGACCTGGTAGTAGGCCATGCATTGATAAGGTATTTAAGTAATTCAATCTATTATTTTTGTCGCATGTTCGTTCCCCAGTCTTAGAAGCAATATTTATATTAATGTCTCCGACTATTATTATTCTCTCATAAGATTTTAAACTCTCCAGAAGAATGCTAAGTGAATTTAAAAAGTTTTCAGCGTTATAGTTAGACGGTGAACGGTATACACATAGAAAAATAGTGTTATAAATATTAATTTTTAAGCACGATGCATGTTCTAATTTTACTTCTTCCGTATGAGCCTTATGATTATTTCTTATGTAAGCAGCCACACCGTCGTTTTGATTTATATGATTAGTTGTTGCGAACGAATTGTAATTTGTTATGAGTGGAATAGGTTTGTTTGTATTAAGTCTACATTCTGTCAGTATTAAGATATCTGGTTCAAATTTCAGTTTAGTTAGCGTGAGTTGTAGGCTGTCCATATTTGAATAAATACTTCTAATATTTTGTGTTATGATCTTAAGGTCAGAAGCATTTATTTGTATCCGTTTAGGAAGATCTTCTATTTTGCAATCAAATGATTTTGCGATTTCTGCGTTGTCTATTTCATTTCCAGATTCTACAGGCTTATCCATAACTTAAATTTGAAGAAGTAATTACAGTCATAATTAGCTTGTCTTTCGTGTTAAGTAGGCTATAATGTAAAATGATCTCTGAATTTAGTTTCAGACAAATCCAATAAACGACAGATGTAAGGTTTTTGGTGTTGTAAATTGTAGGTTGAAGTGTGTATTTTGTGAGTGTGAAGTGTGGTAGTGGGAATCTTAAACAAAGTTTTGATTGGCAAGAGTTTAGTAAAAATCCAAGAGTTATAGTAAAGTGAAATAGTCATGTAGCCTGGATGAGGCAGTTCACCTGGCTCTCGTTGCTGATGGTGATGATTGGTGAGTTTTCGTCTTTTCTTACGTAGACCCGTCCGTAGGAAGTCCAGCAAAATTTATAAGCCTTCGATTTTGCAAGATCTCTTGCGAGAAAGTACAGCCGCGATCCTTTCACAGTTAACTGTTCAGTGACAAATATAGGAGTGTCTTCGTTTTTTGTGAATCCCAGGTGTTTTGCGCAGAGCTTTCCCTTGTGCTTGATATTATGAGCCTTACACATCTTTAGTACATCAGTCTTTAGGATGGTAGAAGAAAGTTCAACTATGATTGGAGTGTTGCTTTGTCCCTCTTTTTTCGCACGTACTCTGTAGATGTCTTTGACTTCTGCTTTATTGATGTTGCAATCAATTGATTTTCCCAGCCGCAGAACCATGTTTATCATGTCGTCCTTTGTCTCAGATTTACTCTTAGGCACATTTTTGATATAGTACCTACTAGAACAAAATTTAAATAAATAAATATGAAATATAAATAACTATCTATCTATCTATCTAGTTTTTAAAAATGTTCAATGTCTGTATTTCGTACCTTATTTTGATACCTTATTATTGTATATATTTATCCGTGACTCACCCTCCTGGTTCCGACGGATGATCAGCGTTGCGTTGTATAGTTCCGACTGTATAACGCAACATAATGCTGAGTCGAACACCAATTTGTAACAGCAAACTTGGAAGATTGCGAGACACACAATCATTAGTTTTGTTTAATTTAAGTTGTCTTTTCTGTTTTTCTTTGTTTGTATTTTGAGTGTACCTTAATATTCTTTTTTTTATGTGTATGTTGTAACAAATAAATGTATATTCTTTCTTTTCTTAATTTAAATGATTTTCTTAAATGTAACAGACATATAAATAATGCTGTATAAATAATACAGGTTAACAGGAACATCTGCCCTGGACACCTTCCACTTACAGAATTTGTGATCGATTGAGAGATTTACTCCTTATATTTACAATAATATTTACTGAATTGCCGTGTGATTGACGCTTTTTAACTTATTTTGGTCAATATATATTGGTGTTGACTAAATAAATTCAATAATATAACTAAATGTTAATGTTGATGTTAACTAGTTTTTCTTTCAACTACGTAGAAATGTTATCATTAATCACTAAAAACGGACGTATTGGTTGCTTAGAGCCAAAAAAGTGCAGAAATGTTATATGAAATCTCATTTTTCATTAATGTACTGTTGAATACTTTTTATTTATATATAAATTTACCACAGAAGTTTAATGTCTCCCATTAAGTTTAATAAAAAATGTTTGCAGTAGATCAAAAATATAGTACATAAAACCGGCTTGGTGAAAAACAAACAAATTGCGACCATTTTGTACCATTCTAAAACTTTGATACTTCATATTTTTAGTTTGAGTGGGTATATTTTATCACAGTAGGTAGATTGGTAGTTGAAAGAAAAGTAAATTATGCACCTTGTTAATATGAGTAATTAATGGACTCGTGTTAATTTAGTTATCATAACACTCGTGCATTAATAACTCACTTTGCGTTCGATGCAACAATCTACTACTAAAAGTGTCAGTTAAAAACTCTAATTTAGTAACATGAGATCTTCGTATTTTATGACATTTTAGCTAGTCCTGTGAAAAAACAGAATCACCACGATTATCACGACCATATTATTCTTATAGATAATAAGTACCTACTAGATAGCACTAGTATAAATAACCCGTTAAAATGGTGTCAAAATCAAAATGGCTACGATGCCGCGATATTAATAATTATGAAACAATATTTAGAGAGACAGACCGAGTTTAAATGCAAATGAGTAATATCATTGTGGCTCGGGTGAGCGTAGCTAAAACTGGAACCCACATGGTAATGGTACTTACTAGTGATGTATTATACCTTAATGCCGAACTGAAGCCGAAGCCGGAATAGGGTTTGGCCTTCTACCCTTCAAGATGACATGGTATGATTCAATTCAATAGCAATTATTTTAAGTCTTACAAAATCCACAAGCCACTGTTATAGTCTTGCCTTATCCGTATGTCTGTTTATCCGTATGTATGTCTATTTCAAAATTGTAGCATATAATTATACTGAAATTATATAAACAATTATTTACAAGATGCATGATGCCTTAGATGTCTATCAATCACACCATCCAATACCTTCCCTACCACCGTTGCCAGTAATATGGGCCTGTAATTTGCTAAGCTAGATGCATCTCCCGTTTTCTTTTTATTAATCGGCACGACCAGAGACCGTGTCCTCTCATCAGGAAGATATGAATTACATATACAGAAAGTAAATAGCATAGCAAGAACCCTGAGTTTCTGCCTAATTTATAAACCTTTAAAAAGCATGAACAAAAATGTTTTATTTTAATTTACTTGGGACCTGATTACGAATTACTCAGAAATTGAATAAAAAATGGAACTCTATGATTCTGATTTAACCTAACCTCAAAGTTTGTATTACGTTACGTAATTGAAAAATGTACATGCGCAGTGTCATTGCTCTCAATCGATAAACAAAAACCTTGTGAGGCTATTGACAGTGTACGACTATTATTATTTGTTAAAAAATATAGAGCTATTCATTATATTAATACTAGAAATAAACATGAACTCGCTGTTTCCCACAAGCTCGTTGAATTTAGTAAATATTTTATAGGGCAATGTGTACGCTTTTATACCAAGGTCCCAAGCGAGGTGGTAGATTTGTCGAGTGACAAATTTAAAAACGTTATTAAACAATTACTATCTATTAAAGCTTATAAAAATACTAGCGACCCGCCCCGGCTTCGCACTGGTGCAATGCTGATACTAATTATACTACAGAATGGTTATCCCTAAGAGATAGACATATACCATCGAGACTTTTTTGTAGACCTTTTAAGGGTGTACAATACTGTAGTACATTATTTTTTTGCAATGTAAGCGCAGAAAAATAGGACACGACACTGTTACGACACTACATTAGAAATCTCTAAAATTATCAGTGTTTCTCAACTATATTATGCATGCATTATACATATAAACCTTCCTCTTAAATTACTCTATCTATTAAAAAAACCCGCATCAAAATCCGTTGCGTAGTTTAAAAGATCTAAGCATACATAGGGACAGACCAACAGCGGAAAGCGACTTTGTTTTATACTATGTTGTAATGATATTAGCAAAATTTGGAATGAATGTGCTCTCGACTCGGCATTCGTAACAAAATTAGCAAACATCATCAAGTGTAAAGACCAGACGAGTTTCTTGCCTGATTCTTCTTGAACTAGAGTTAAGGGGAACCGGCACCAATAGATTCACCTAGTATTTAAGAAGACGATTCACAATGGTCCTTGTGCTTTTATTGAATGAAAACATTTTTTTTATTCTTTCAAGGCACATTTGTTTTGTTTGTTTATTTGTTTGTTTTGGTAATTATTTTATTTATTACTTTTTGTTTTATTACTAATTCATTTTGATTGATAGGGATCGACTCTTTGTTTCGTTATTTAAAAGTACCGAGTCAAGTTCATGTTGTAAGGCTGTTTCTTGTGTTTAAAGATATTTTGTTTTTAAATCAAAATGGGTGGAAAAAATATGTCATCCAAGTAAACGAGATTTCGTATTTTTATATAAAAGAAGTTTAGTTTTCTTTTTAGTTTATAAAACGTAATTATTGATTTTAAAACCTATATTGTTTCAGTTTTTAACGGATATTTAATGCGTATTACTTATTTATTTATTATCGAAATATCGATTGTTTCTAAGTAACCGTGGTCTCTATCGACTGGAATCATAGAGAGTTACCATCGAGAAGCGCGCATACAATTAATACAATTAGTATAAATTCCCATTAACTACTAAACAACATGAATTCTAATCGGAAGAGTTTAAAAATAGTATAAGACCCATTGTCTTCATTTCGGTTTCGGCCAAATATCAATTCTGCTACAACAGCCCACACTACTCCATGCGATGGGAAAGGGTCAAATAAATCTGTTTGGCTGTGAATTTACCGACAGTAATCCAAATGTATAATTTACTGCAATAATCGGATTAGAACTCACGCTGTTTCAGTGCTATGTTCGATAACTAAATTGAAGGAGAATAACTGTACCGCTAGCACCAGTTATAAATATTTTAAGTCACTTTGGAGTAATATGACAAGAATTTAATAATAATAAATATTGAAGGACAACCAACATATTAACTAGCCCCAAACTAAGTTTAGCTTAGACTGATGATATTCTTATATATTTATAAATATTTACGTATTAAATTACGTAATAAAAAAAAGCGTGAGTATCCTAGTATATTTCCTATAGTAGTGTATTATTATTGATAAACGTATTATATTATTGATTGATATACAAACAAATGAATTACTGGCGTCTGAGAACAATTAAATGAAGCACAGAAGTTACTAATGAATTTAAGGAATGGTAATTAATATATTTTTTCGATTAAATAAATATTTTAGTTTTTATCATTCAATTCATCTTATTCATTAATTCGTGTCACCCTATGGATAAACGACTACACTAAAAAAAGGTCGTGACGGAGATTCGTGACGGAAAAATCTTACACTTTTTTTCGTCTAGCCTCGCCAAGCCCGTACCGTGCGATATGGAACTTTGTTCCAATAATATCCAGATATCAAATACAAATACAAAAGCTTTATTCTTTCTTAGCAAGCATTAATAAATCTGGTTAAAAAAACTCAAAGCTCATAAAATTTTCAAATAATTTCGACCATATTTTTTTATTATCTTTACCGAGTAATACATCGTAATAACGAACTGAAACCATGGAAACATTGAAAACAGCGCGATTTAAATTGTAAAGGTTCTATAGAATGAAGGTAGATGCCTACTCAGATTATTAGAGTGAGATACATTTAAAATGGTAAGCCATCCCTTACAAACGACGTCCTATGAAACTATTTTGTCCATTTATATAGCGGTCTATAAACCTTTTTAGGCCATTTAGGGCCCTTTTTCCAAAACACTCCTCTCTAAGTATTCAGCCACCATAAAAGGTACAAACCCTTCGCCAAAGATATTATCCTTTAAAATGTCTAGCGCACGTACACATTTCACTCTTAAAATGTACAATGCCGCAAATAGGACAGTCGGCGCTTCACGAATTTAGCTCTTATGTCTGGGAGATAAGATTTAAGGGCGATGGAGAGCGGTGTACGGTTGACCGCAGTTTTCTCAAGTGGGGTCCAGTACTCATTATTTTTTGGCGAAAATATTTGCAGCGGTTTCAGTTTGAGAGCGTGTGCTTGGGTGAGCTTATTGATGTTGTTTTTTTGTAGGTAAATATTATAATGATCTCTTGGTAACGGATATAATTATATAGGTATTTATCAAAGTATCGTAAATAATAGTCTAATGTTAATATATATGTACGTTTAAACTATGACAACCTCTGTGGCGCAGTGAGCTAAGGTCTGGCTGAGACGCAGAAGGTTGCGGGTTTGATTCCCGCCACGGGACAAATGTTTGTATGATCTGCAAGTATTTGTCTCGGTTCTAGGTGTTTCTATGTATAATATGTATGTATTTACAAAAAAAAGTATATAAGTAGTATACAGTCATGTGGTACCGATAGCACAAGTTCTGCTTACTTTGGGGCCAGATGATGCTGTGTGAAATTTCCGAAATTATTTATTTATGTATAACTAACAGCGTATACGTTCTCGGCATTACTGATCAGAAAATATTTGTAAACAATGAATGAATGTGTATTCAAAGTTCATTCATTCGTTTAAGATTCACTTACATGTCGAGAAGCTTGTATAATGAAAACAAACCAAGTTATTGTCATTTAAACCGTATAAAACTCAAAATCGGAATTCGTGAAAAATTAAGAGTCTTCAAAGCACAATTCTAAAAGGAATTTGTAAACGCTATTCAGCAAACCATTCAATGGGAAATAAAAAGGGAATAAATATTCCCGAGGACCATTAATGGCGCCTCGACATGCCTTCGATAAATTCAATTTATTTTGCAAGCAATAAAGACAAATCACCTCATTTACCTCTTGATCTTGGAAAATATCACTTTTAGGCGCTGCGCAAACGAAGACACTTTTTGTTGCCAACACGGCACACCATCACAGGGAACCGTAGTTGCTGTGTCATGTACCAGTGATCGGACACAGTTGCCTGTTGCTACTACTGGCCACTGGTACACTTACGTGCTTGTTTTCCGTCAGTACAATTGTAAGGACATTCGTTAATGTTGCTTGTTTACTCCGAACACTTCTAATGTCTATAGAACCAGTATGAAATCCAGTTTTGTGTCCAGTTGCTCCCACTTAATACATACTTATTGACGATCAAAAAGTTTTCGGTGTCGGTAACTGGAAACTAAAAGTCGTCAGTTGAATACACAACATTAACAAATTTCCTTACAATTTTACTGAGCTGCGCTGAACCAGTGGCCAATAATAGCAACGGGCGAATGTATCCGATCACCGCTACAGGACACAGCAACTACGGTTCCTTGGGATGGTGTGCCGTGTCGGCAACAAAAAGTGTCTACGTTTGCGCAATTAGTGTAAAGGCTGTATACTTAAATGTACATCCATTGTATGTTATTAACCTTTTGCGAAACCTATCAATAGTCGGTCAGCTGCGACTGGCTGCGTGGGTTTTGTTCATACAAAGATGAAATAGGACCCAAGGTATTTGTTTCGACTATACGGACCACACATTTTGTGATTATAAAAACAAGCAAAATGGTTGCGTAATATACGCGTAATATATAAAATAAAGTATGGATCAATAACATGTAATTATTGATTAAGTTTGTGTGAGCCAAGTTTCGAGGATTTACTACTGAGTGACTAGTTTATTATTGAGTATAAGTCAAAGTCAAAGTCAAAGTCAAAAGATATTTTATTCAATACAATCACAAGGATCACTTTGAAACGTCTTACATACTAGGTAAATTTAGGTGCCGATCTCTCCTAACCCAAGCCCGAGAAAAACTGGCAAGAAACTCGTCTTGGTCCTAGCGCTTTTTTACATGATCCGTCTTATAACTACTTTAAATACGAAATACGAATGCAAGAGAGTTTATACATTTCAAATGAGTCGGTTAAATGTCTGAGGGCAGAGCAACATGAGGCCATGCATTTATTATAACACTAAACCTATGTATTTTATGCCTGATGTACATGGAATGCATATTTGTAACATTTAATGTTTGAATAAAGTACTTCTATTTTTATTATTATATAAAAGAGTCATTTTTAAAGTTCTGTACCTCAAAATGAAATGAATCTCTTAAGTATTTATGTTTCATCTGTATGTCTGTTTGTTAAACCTTGTCTTATCAGGAAAGCGAACGGTATCAAAGTTGATATGAATATAATATTAAGGCATACGTTCTCTTAGAGCTATTAAATATAAAAATATATATAATCATGCTTCAATATTAATATATACAAAAAATTAAATCAAGCTTCAATGTCAACGCAATGAGTAAATAAGTTCTAAATACGGCCATATATGTCGCATATTTCGACACTCGCCATTAAATCAAAACCTAAATGGAATTTCCCGTTGACCTCGAATCGTGAAATTTGGCAAGAAGCAAGGTCTCAGAGTACAAGTAAAGGAAAAAATCCAAAAACAGTTAATTTATCGTTATATTACATTAAATAGTAGTTTGCAATTACAAGCTTATGTGACTGTGACGTAAAGGGTCTTTCATTAAGCGTGTCCTATCTTTAAATTTCAATAAAACAAAGTGTGTGTGATATATTATCGAAATTATTTATTTATTTGAAAGATGTAGTGATGCCATTATGTGTGGAATATGAGATCATTCAAATGTCTGCCACGGCTTCTCTGGGTGGAGCGCATGCGAGATATCCAATTTTCCATGACTTTTGCGCATAAATCAGGCTGAATTTGACTTATGGCATAGGTTATGTTGGCTTTGAGAGCCGCTGTGATTTGTGGTTTATTCACATAGACCTGCGACTTAAGAAAACCCCACAAGAAAAAGTCTAGCGGGGTTAAGTCACAAGATCTCGGTGGCCAGTTCACATCAGCTCCACGTGAGATGACCATGCCCTCAAATCTCTCATGCAGAATATTCAATGTGGCATGAGCTGTGTGGCACGTAGCGCCGGCTTGTTGAAACCACATGTCGTTGGTGTTCAGATGATCCAGTTCATGCCAAAAAAATTTGGTAATCATCGACCTATAGCGCTCGCCGTTGACAGTGATGGCCTGGCCAATGTTGTTCTCAAAGAAATATGGCCCGATGACGCCGCCAGCCCAAAACCCACACCAAACTGTAACTTTTTCGGGATGCATTGGACGCTCTTGGATCTCATGTGGATTGGTATCGTCCCGAATTCGACAATTTTGTTTGTTTACGTACCCATTCATCCAGAAATGGGCCTCATCGCTGAAGATAATTTTTCTGTGAAAATTACGGTCAGTTGCTAACTGCTCCAGTGCCCATTCAGCGAACACACGTCGTTGTCTATGGTCGTTTACCTTCAATTCCTGGGTGAGTTGAATTTTATACGGGTGCAGGCCCAAGTCACGACGCAAAATTCGCCAAGTTGTGGTCTGTGAAAGGCCGATTTCTTGTGAGCGACGCGAAATCGACTGCCTCGGATTCTCCTGCACACTCTCACGGACAGCAGCGATGTTTTCGGCAGACCTTGCGTTTCGTTGACGTACGGGTGTTGGTCGATCATTTACCGAACCAGTGGACTCAAATTTATCCACCACACGACGAATAGTCCTCTCGGTAGGACGATTATGGCGACCGTAAAATGGGTGAAGCGCGCGGTGCGTTGCCCGAACAGAACACTCATTTTGATAAAACAATTTTATCATTTGCACGTGTTGTTGAATGCTATAGCTATCCATGATGATTTGGCAAAACAGAATGAATGAATTACAACCAATTTGACAGATGTAGCTTCAACAATATGGCCGCTACCAACTGTCAAAGTTCGGACGTGCCTATTGGAAGACCCTATATATCAATGCATGGGAACATTTCTTCAAATAACAAAAGTGAATTGTCTTTCAATCCAATATATCTTTTCGTTAAAGCATTGTTTGGTACTTTAATAGTTTGCAACGGTGTAATGCCCTGAAGTGCCTGTATTTTTAAGGCGGAGAGTAATATATTTGTGTCATTTCATAATTACTTTTAATCGACCTCAAATAAGTATAGGAGGAGGTTCTGAATTCGGTTCATGATTTTTTGTTTTTTTTTGTTTCATTTATCATTTATGAACTGATTTGAAAAATTCTTTTTTGAGTAGAATGATATATTTTCCGATTGGTCCCATATAAATTTCATCAAAATCGGTTCAATAGTTTGGTTATTAATCAAAATAGGTAGAAAAATATTGTAATCTAAGTAAACGTCATTACGCATTTTGCTTTTTTGTGACTCTCTAGTGGTGTTTACGAACTTACCTCCAAGGGTAGAAAAATAAGGAGTGAAATTTTTAATAGGCTCGAATTTTACATCGATTTTTATTCAATGAAGTCGTTTTTTTTAGTTTCTAAATAGTTATTGGTAGTTTTTTTCAAAGCGCAAATAGTATGTGAAAAAAAAAATTCGTTCAGTTCGCAAGCCGAAAATAATGATAATGTTAATTAAATACGCAGCAAATTCATCTGTTACAACAACCTACGCGGTTATAAGTCTCGCAGTGTACGACGACATTGAACCACGAAATCTCATTTTGATCGCTTCGGTAAACAAAGACATACCATACCATGTTTATAATGAAAATATTCATCTTATTAGGAAAACATACCATATAAAAGCTTTCATTTTCAAAACATCCGAGTAGGTCATACTTGAATAGATCCTACTTAAATTAGATCTACGACATGATAAGGCCTACCTACATATTTGAGCCTTTTGGAGTTGAGACCCTGGGCGCGTGGGGAACAGGAGCCCACCGCGTTTTCAAAATTATATCACGGCGTCTGTTAGATACATTGCTTGACCCAAGAGCTGGCTCCTATCTGGCTCCTATCTGGCTCAGCATAATTAGCATTGCTATTGAACGTGGCAATGCCGCCAGTGTCTTGGGAACGCTGCCCTCTGGCAGTGATCTGCATCAGTTGAGCTATCTATAAATCGTTTTAAACGGTCCTTAGATAGCTCAACTGTTTCACGTTTATTTTATATTGTTATGTACATTTCTGTAATTATTTTTTGTAACTAAAAGAAACAACAACGTAGTTTAGATATAAGATAAAAATATAAATCTATATATTATTTCGTGAAGCAAAAACTGTGTGCCTCTTTTTACGAAAATTGCGCGTACGGACGGACGGAGGAATATGAAATTTTGCACAGTTATAGTTTATATAGAGAAGGAGTGCAGAATGTTATTCTTTTTAAAGATTTTTTTTATTCAATTAATTATGATCGAATTTAAACCAGTGGGCGACCACTATTTTATTTGTTTTTTTTAAATCGCTAGCAAGTTTGCCAAAGCCGGTTTATTACAGTCGTCATAATGATGAATGCCGATTCTTGGAAAATCAAAAAATTTCTTTGAGCAGATAATATTGTTGTTTTATAATTTCATTTGCGGATCTGTTTTTAGGATAATAATAACTTTCTTTAATGGGAAAAATAAGTAAACGCTACTTATTTTCAAAAAAGGAGTTATATATTTTTACAATTTCGTGACGGAAATTGAAGATTTTTGTCATAATATTGTTTTGTTGGTAGGGCCTTTTTTGGTTGCGAAAGTGGTAAGGTGTAGGTGTCGGTTCATAATATTTGAGATTTAAGATGTTCTTGTATTTTTTAAAGCATTTTATATGAAAACAAATGAATTAAATGAACTTCCTACCTATTGTTTTTATGAAAACTAACCTACTTCTTAATTAACTAAAAGGGTAATTTATGAAAAGTCATATTAATTTTATCATGTGTATAGTGAAAACATTATTCTAAAACCTCAGGGTATGAGTTTTATAATAATAATAATATATTTTAATTTCTATTTAAAAATAAGACACATAAACAAACTAAATTACAATGAAATGACTGGATTTACGGATAAAAAATATATATTATCAGGCAACAAATTATTGTAGTAACAAAATTAAAAATTCAAAATAACATTATTCAATAAAATCACAAGGACCACTTTGAATCGTCTTCTTACATGCTAGTGAATCTAGGTGCCGGTTCCTCCTAACCCCAGTTCAAGAAGAATCCGGCAAGAAACTTGTCTGGTCTTAACACTTTTTTGTATGATCCTTGACAATTTTGTTACGGATGCCGAGTCGAGTTGGAGCAGATTCATCCCAAGCTTTTTGTCATCTAAATAATCAGATATTTTATAATATGCTTTAACATACAGTTTCTGTTTAATTACGTTTTTAATTTTGCCAATTGACAAATCTAACACGTCGCTTGGGACCTTGTTATAGAAGCGTATACATTGCCCTATAAAAGACTTATTAATTTTAGCGAGCCTAACAGTGGGAACAGCAAGTTTATCTTTATTTCTAGTGTTAATACTATGATTATCGCAGATTTTTTTAAACAAATGAACATTTTTGTGAACATACATAAAATTTTCGTATATATGCCTACAAGGCACAGTCATAATATTAATTTCTAAGTGATTCTCTGGGGCCCATGTTATAAATTGCACGAACAGCCCTCTTTTGCAACACAAATATAGTGTGAATATCAGCAGCACTCTCCCACAACAGAATGCCATAAGACATAATGCTATGAAAGTAGCTGAAGTAAACGAGTCTAGCGGTATTTACGTCGGTAAAATGAATGACCTTTTTAGCAGCGCATGCCGCAGAGCTGAGTCTTTTCGACAATTTATCTATGTGAGGGCCCCATTGCAGCTTATTATCGAAAGTAATGCCTAAGAGCACTGTGGTGTCGACGAGATCTATCTTTTCGTTTTTAATTTTCACATTAGCTTAGGTACACCTGTAGAATGTTGGGCAGTATAAAACGAATGCATTTCATTTTTTTCTCGTTAAGTAATAAGTTGTTTACATTAAACCATGTTACAACTTTAGAGATTGCATTGTTTACATTGTCAAGATTAGTAAGTCGTCGCTTTAATTTAAATAAAAGTGACGTGTCATCAGCAAACAGTACAATCTTGTGATCATCCTTTACAAGTTTAGGTAGATCATTTATATAAATTAAAAACAAGAATGGCCTGAGTATTGATCCTTGTGGTACACCCATTTTTACCATTGACCCCGGAGAACGGTTTCCATTTACATCTACTTGTTGTGTTCGGTCACTTAAGTAGGATGTGAGAAGCTTAAGTGAAACTCCCTTAACACCATAGTGATGTAGTTTGCTGATTAGAGTTTCATGGTGAACGCAATCAAAAGCTTTCGACAGATCCCAAAAAATACCTAAGGCAACGCGTGATTCCTCCCAGATATCAAAAATATGTGATATTAATTCAACACCGGTATCAGTCGTTGAGCGTCCCTTTGTAAATCCGAATTGTTTACTGTCTAGTAAATTGTTGGTATTAAAATGCCATTGTAATTGGTTTAGTATACGTTTTTTAAATATTTTACTAAATTTAGGAAATACTGATATAGGTCTAAGTTACAAGGATCGGAATGACTACCTGATTTGAATAGAGGTATGATCTTGCTATGTTTCATTAAACCAGGAAATACTCCACTGTCAATACATTGATTAAATATGAAAGCTAGATCTGGTGCAATAATGTCAATTAGTGGTTTTTATAACACTGACAGAAATGCCCCAGAGATCAGTAGTCTTTTTTACATTATTCATTTTGAATGCCTTGATAATATCGTTTTTGTCCACATGTTTAAGGTAAAACTGTGTGACACATTCAGGTAAACTATCTTATAACAATGATTCTGCTTTTACATGAGAAGAGTTTAAAGACTTTGTAGTTGAGACTGAAATATCAGTAAAAAAAGTTTCAAATGCTTTTGCTACATTTATATCTTGCATAATGATATTATTGTTGATATTTAAATTTATTACACTAATATGACTTTTGGACTTTCCGGTCTCACTATTAATTATTTTCCAAGATGCTCTTATTTTATCTGGACTATTTTTTATTTTTAAACATAAATACTGAGATTTAGCACAGCGACAAACATTTTTAAGATTTTTGAGCAATTTTTTACTTATTCTTTAAACTCTTCACTAAAGTTATATCGTTTTTCACTGTACAATTCATACAAGGTACGCCTACTCTTATGAATACCTGCTGTTGCCCACTCACAAAATGTTGAACTGCCAGAGACCACAATAGTTTTGGGTGTGAAAATGGAACTAAATACATTATTAAATTATTAAATCAGTGAAAAATGTATTGTATAAATCATTTGGATTATCATCATTATCAAAAAAGGCAAGTTGGTATCCAGGTTCAATCTTACTTTCTCTAAACGATCAGTGGTAACTGGTATATACGTAATTTTTTTTTGTACATCTTTATTATTCAGTTTAGTTTCTACTATTTGAACTAGTTGACCGAGATGGTCAGAGTGAATATTACTAATTATATTTTTGCTTATTATGTTTACATTGGTAAAGATTATTATCTATTCATTTGGCCAAATGAATTAAATGAATTGAGTTCAAGACCAAATGAATTAAATAAACTAGTTATTCTGGTACTTAATGAATATTTCTCAAGCAAAGGTAATAGGTACAGGTAATAAACATATTTGCCCATGTATATAATTAGACTTATATGTTACACGAAACTATATAAAATAGTGACGTGGACTTTTGACTCGTACTAAATCTATTGTAAAAATTTAGTCTCTAAGTTGAAAATAGTCAACACCTACGTTAGAGTATGTATTCTAAGTTGAAACCATTCTATTTATCAGATAAAACTGGTAAAAATCTCAAAAATCCTTTTGACTAGCTCCCACAGCATTGCGAACGGATGTCCGTTTGTTATTCGAATATTATCATGTCTTTGTTCAGACTGACCCCAGGCGTTTCTTTTTAATTTCGAGAACCTTTTGCCCGTCATGGGTTAGATTGTTTGTTATCCAAACACCAGTGGAAATTCTAGCGACTTTGTACTTTGTTCACTGAAAGTGCCTGTGTTTTAATGACCGTAGATTTTTCTTGGCAAAACATAATAATCGTCTAATGATCTCTGCGTACCCTACCGCTTGACTGGCCTGTCAGCTCAGTTGGTAGTAGCTCTGCCTTCGGCGCTGTAGATAGGGGTTGGATTCCCTCCCAGGACTAATATTTGTGTGATTTTCATGGGTGTTTATTCTGTGTCAGGGTGTTATAAAGTGTCATATGTACGTATTTAAACATATATAAACATTTTATCAGTCATTTGGTCAACTTAAAACAAGCTTTGCTTAGTAAGGAGCTGGATGGTGTTAAGTGCATTGCCGATCAATAGTTTCATTATATTTATTTATAGCGATCAAGAATATTTTTTGTAGGATTCCAATACTAATTTAATAAAAAACCATAAACCGATAAGTAACCTACCTACATCTCTGGATATTGTTACCAGCAATCCAACTGGCTATCGATAATCTATTTTCAGCTCTTTTCTATTACCACCTATTTTATCGGCCAGTGAAATAGCCGATGGCATCAAGCCCTCCAGTTTCCCGACGCAATCCAATAACAATAAAAAAAGCAATAAAACGTGTATTATTTATTGTCGGCGGATGACTTCCTACTCTCTTACTATGAAAATGCTGAAAGTTACTGAGCCTAGTAGCTAAACGACTTTTTAACAGACCAACAAAATAAGGTTCGCAAGTCGAAGCTATGTATTTTTTTTTACTGATTGCTCCTCATTGTTCGTTTGATTTCAATGTTTACTTCAAAGTTGTAGAGAATGCTTTAACATCGATCTCATATACATAAGTTTCAGATATTTTAAATATCTTACTTATAACTTCTTGTTACAAGTAGCTTTTTTATTAAACGAAAACAATGACTCAAAATCACTTTTATTAAACTCAAAATCTGCCGATAGGTTTGTTTATTTGTTATCTTTAAAGGTGGTAATTTTTTTGTATGATAATTATTGTCTGTATGACTATATTACAATGACTTATTCAATAATATTTTGTGTAATTAAATGTCACTATTTATATCTCTTCTACAAAAACAAGCAAAGAAAAGATGCAAAAAAGCAAACTATTGCGAAATTGATGCAGCACACGTTCCAAACTCAAAATACCTACGCATAATTTTATTTAAAACAATTTCGTCGCACTGCTGGACAAAGATCTCCCTAAAACCTTCGATCGCAAGGTTGATAATCAAATTTTTAATCCAGTTTAAGGATATAAAACTACGCAACGACTCGACCAGTCACTAAACTCTTGCTGAGTAGCTATTTAGCTACTTGTCGCCTGTAAATCAGCCGTTACGACACCACGAATGTTGCCAGTGTCACTAACATTTTTCCATCCCCTTCTGATTTATGAAAGGAGGGAAATTTATGGCGATCTTGGTCAGCGTAACGGTAGCCCTTTACTATCGGTACTAAAATCAGCTATTCCGATTAGATCTTCGTGGCAAGAGGATTTATGGGCAGGTTTGCGTTATGAAAAATGCTTCTGAGAAACTATTGTTTACTGGTTTGAGATCACGTCATTTGAAGAGATCGGTTGTGACGATCTCTTTCTAACTTGGGTACATCAGAAAGAGCTCGTCATAACTGATCTCCTGCCTGCTGAAGTGTTGTTTTTTATGTTTGTCTAAACATTAGATAGGTAAAGCAATATTGGTAGAAATAATTTACCAATGAAGTAGCCATTCTATGTACATCTTATGAAATGTATGTTTTCTAGAGTTTGCTAGGAAAGCAAATTTATGTATTTTTTACAAGTAGTAATATAAATAATTAAAAAAACAAATTAACAATGCTGGACATTTCACACAGCATCATCTAGCCCCAAAGTAACCAGAGCTTATGTTATGGGTACAACATGACTGATATACTACATCAGATACTTTTTTGTAAATACAGTGTTTTAAATAGAAATACCCAGACCCAAGACAAATATTTATAGATCATACAAACATTTATCCACTGGCGGGAAACGATCCCGAAACCTTTTGCGTCTCAGCCCACTGCGCCACAGAAGTCGTCGATCGTTGAGGTGCATCTAACGATGCATTATCTATCCAAATAGCCGCGTTTATACCTTTTTCTATGTAAATTTTTTTTTGCTCACATTTATAATTAATTCTAGACAAAGCATTATCCTTTAAATCATAGAAAGATGTATCAAATAAAAGAATTTAATGTACTCTACTACTTCACAAGAAGCATTTGTAACTCACCGTACAAAATAATAGTTCATTCTTATAGTTTTAAATTTACGAGTCGCCATTAAATAAACTAGTTTCTTGCAGTTTCAAGAATTACTACATGCGCAGATTTAATACTAGTTTTCGCTTGCGACTTCCTGCATGATATAGTAATCAAATATAATGGTTTCGTGTGATGAGATGACGTTATATAATCGTTCGATCAGAGGAGTCAGAGAAGCGTAATTTATTTATCTCCTATCTGGCTCAGCGTATTAGCATTACTATTCAACATGGCGATGGCGCCAGTGTCTTGGGGACGCTGCACTCTGGCAGTGATCTGGATCAGTTGAGCTATCTATAGATCGTTTTAGTGTTTAAAGTGATCTGTAGATACTTCAACTGTTTTCTATGTATTTTATATTATTGTAAATTATTCGTCTTTCCTGCGGGTCCTGTCGGCAAGATCGAGAGGTTAGTGTGGGTACCTGGAAAGGCCTGCGCTATCAAACAGAATCCTAGGCAGAGTGACGTCAGTGGATCCATGATTTTGAACGAAAGTTTTCAATTACAATTAACTGCTCTGTAACCTTACCACCTAAATCATCTTTAACAGATGAACGAAGGCCAATGATGATATTATTCTGTACAATTCTGTAATTATTTTGTAAATAAATGTAGGTATTATAAATAAAATGTGTAATGTATGAGTATATATGTCATATTTATGTTTAAGCACACACACATCATACATATTATACAACATTATTAGTGACAAAATCATACACTTCTGATATGCGTGACAGTTATAGTTACATTAAGCCTTACCTAAGTGCACGAAGGGAGCCTCTGAGGCGCACTTTAATCCTTTCACCACACTAGTTAGAAATAACTAGTGACACGATAAGAAGAAGAATTACGGTGTGCCAACATTCAGCATAATGGACTCTATGATAAACAGATACTAAACCTAAGGATTAAACATAAAAATATATATCTTAACTACGTACTTAATCATAGTATGGGAATCGGGGTTTGGTCAAGGTGGCTCAATATAATTATTTCTAAAGGTACTGTAGGTAGTATTTTTGCAAGCAGAAAAAAGTCTTTCAGATGAACTACGACATTCTAAATAGTAAACTAAAACGAACGAGTGTCTCGACCTTAGGTGGGGCCAGGCGTACTCCGAGGTATGCGATGGAAAGAGAGGCACTATGTAGATACATATCTGTTTTTTTTTTGTTTTGTTTTTTTTTAGTTACCTTCTTACCTAATTGTTCATAGATACTTTCCTAACTGCCTGTTTCTATTGTATTTTCAATTTCCGTGTGTGTACCAAATAAATATTTATTCTATTCTATTCTATTCTATTCTATTCTATTCTATTCTATTCCATTCCATTCCATTCCATTCCATTCCATTCCATTCCATTCCATTCCATTCCATTCCATTCCATTCCATTCCATTCCATTCCATTCCATTCCATTCCATTCCATTCCATTCCATTCCATTCCATTCCATTCCATTCCATTCCATTCCATTCCATTCCATTCCATTCTATTCTATTCTATTCTATTCTATATAATGTAAGGCATTAAACGCTTGTGCGTGCTAAATTGCACTTTGTTGCGTTGCAAGAGTCGCTATTTATATAAATGCTATTGTTGAATCAGCCTTTCTCATACTCATACGTGCGTTTAGTTATAAATAATAATAATAATGCCGGACATTTCACACAGCATCATCTAGCCCCAAGGTAAACAGAGCTTGTGTTATGGGTACCACATGACTGATATAGTACTAATATACTTTGTTTTTAAATACATGCATATTATACATAGAAACACCTAGACCCGGAACAAATACTAGCAGTTCATATGAACATTTGTTTCGCGGCGGGAATCGAACTTGCTGCCTCTCAGCCGGACATTAGCCAACTGCGCCACAGAGGGAAATATAACAGGATAAGATTTTTGCTTATTATCGACACATAATGAAACCAAACCGGAGATGGATTGGAATAGAACGATAACCGTTGAAAATAACGGAATAGGACCCCAGTATAACCACAATATCTCGCAAGCAATGAGACGCAAAGGAAAATCATCTCAAATAAAACCGATATATTTTCTCCCCAATCATTCGCTCACGTAAAGAACCTATAAAGCGTAAAAGCTTTTTAGCAGAAAATAAGATTGACAAATGACAGAACATCGAAAAGTGATTTATTAGTAGGTATGTTGCTATAAAACGATTTTTCGAGCAACCTATCATCACAAGAGTGAATTACAAACAGAGAGTTTAGCATGTTTTAAAAAAATATCAAACTATGATTGAGAACTACTGTATTCGGAAAAACTGTTTTATAAATCGTAATTTACTGCATTTTTATTTGATTGATTTATTTAGTTTAGTACAAACAAAGTACCCACAAAAACATACCTACCTAATCAAAGTGCTTATCTTAATACATAAATAAATAATGATGAACATTTCACACAGCATCATCTACCCCCAGTGTAAGCACAAATTGTGTTATGACCACATGACGTATATATTTTTTTCGTTTTGTAAATACTTACATAGAATAACCCTGACCAGAGACAAATACTTGCAGATCATACAAACATTTGTCCCTTGGCAGGAATCGAAACCGCAACCTGCTGAGTGTCTTGCCCACTGCTTGAAAAGAGCCTCTGATGCGCACCTTAATCCTTTCACCACACTGGTTCGAAATATCTAGTAACACGATATAGAAAAAACAGAAGTGCCCATTTCCATTGACGGAGTTAATCCCTCGTCATGGTGTATTCTTTTGAAAAGCCGGGACCAACAGCTTATCGTTCTCGAAGCACGAAAGCATTCAGATCAAATGTCACTACGGTACCTGAGAACCTGGATCGGTGTCCAGCTTCGTTAATCATGAACATCTAAGTCAGTTATGCCATAAGCGCTTAGCTATACGTCACTGGCACGTAAAGAGTTCATCATATCAGCATTTAAGAAGTTAAATCAGTCCACTGCTGAACATAGGCCTCCCCAATAGATTTCCAGGAAGAACGATTCTACGATTTTGATCCCTCTCCATCCACCGAATTCCTGCGATCTTTACAATGTCGTCAGTCCATCGGGTGGGAGGTTGCTTCGTTTTCGTAATGAGTTAGATCGAGCGAAATGAAAAGGACTTTTCGATACATTATCTCTAATGACTTGTAAATATACTTGCCAGAACAAGCGTTAGACCATGCGTCACGGCACTTAGATAGTCTTTAAGAGCTGTCACTCTGCCAGTAATTCTTCCCTCGTGTGCCCCAGACACATCATTCGAAACGGCATCAGCCGCGAAAGTTTGTATTCCACGCGTCTACAAAAAAGTTTGAATTTTCGGCTCAGTGCTTATAGGAATAGAATTGAAAATAAAGAACCGGTTTGATTATGTTGTTGTCATTCATAATATAACAGAAAAAATATTGGAGGACAATGTACACAACACCATCTAGCCCTAAACTAAGCATGGATACTTGTAGAATGTATTATGGTAACCAAATGACTGATAAATTTTAATACTTTGGGGCCAAAGGATGCCGTGTCAAATGTACAGCATTATTATTAATATTTATTTAAGTACGTACATATTTTTCTTTTTCTTATACCCACTGAGACACACGGTCACGTATTTAGACGAGCGCTGCTGTGCACAAACAAATAATAAATAGGGCCGTAACGTAGAGGGTTAGTGATGTCGTAAATTTGTAATGGCCTATGGAAATTGTGTTGATCAATTATTCTGCTTGCGTACTGGTACTTTAATGTTACTATGTAGCGAGGGACGTATCAGTAGAACTTAGTAATGACCGGCAGTATAAGAACTTTGACTTTGTTACTTATTTCTAAATCAAACGGCTTGGTCATTGCTTTAAATTGAAGCTCGTAATTGCTTTGTTGATATTAAACGTTTTTTAATTTTAATACTTGTTAATATTAAAATAAAAATAAGCTGGTTTTGCATGCGTATTACGTTTTAAAAATCAGCTATGTCCGTCCTCAGGAAACAATATATTTACTTAATAAATCTAAATTAAAAATCTTTTATTACTTAAAAACAAGTAGTAAATTATATGTGTTGGGATCTTTTCTGTTAAGATAAAAATAACCTATGTTCGAAAGATCCGCTCAGATGTTTAGCCGTTTAAAGGTAATATATAAATAGACAGACAGACACATTTGGATTTATTATATTAGAATGGAAGTATGGATACTATAGTATGTTTCCCATTTATTATAAAGTCGTTATAAATTAATTAAAACACAATTAATACAGTTAAACTCCTGAAAAATCTTGCAAGCTATTGATATTAGACAAGACAGTTATAAGGCATGTTTATTTTGCCCCATGTCAATTAATTTTAACTGCATAACCATTAATATATTGTTTTGTGATATTATTGTACTATTACATTTTGAATACACTAGGTAGGTACCTGCCAAAGAAAGTAAATTCTTGAGACCTTTTGAAATTAATTAAAAACATCATAATAAAAATAAAAGCGTCTTTCTTTATTCACTACTTTTCTTTACTTTTTTAGTACCAGATTTTTACTTTACGCGAGGTCGTAGTTAGGATGTTTCAATAACGGGGGATTTCTTTTAACAGGGGCTCTACTCGAAAAATCGGAACGATAACGTCGTCATCGCGTTTTAAAAAGAAAATAAAAATATATATATCTAATTGTAAATCGAATCCTTTGTCGAATCTACTCACACACAAAAAAATTCAACAAAATCGGTCCAGCCGTTTAGGAGGAGTTTAATTACAAACACATACACAGAAAATGTATATATGTAAAGATTATAGGTATAAATATGGTAGTATGATTCCGAAATCGATTGTCAAAAGTAGTAATGTCGGTCGTTCCATTGTTAAAAACGATAATCGAAACAATGTAACTTAAAGTAGGGTTTGCATGATTATTGTACCGATAGGTATATCGTTTATCTTTGTGCCAAGTCACTCGACCACGCTTAGTCTTTCTTGATGCTAACGCCTTTGCGGAGAGATCTAATTGTATGGAAATGACAGCAGCAGTAACGTTTCAGTCTCGTTATTTATCAGTGTCTTATGTAGTATCATTTATACAATTTAACCTTTTATCGCAGGCGTAAACGCCAATAGAAATATAATATATAATATAATAAGATAAGAGTATATTAAGAATAATAAGAGTAGATTGTTTCTGAAGATGATCATGTTTTTCAGTCAAGTGTAGTAAATTGTCAACAGGTGAGCCGTTTGCTTATTTACCAGCTCAGTGGTTTCAAAATATTCGATTCTAATAGAACCTTTTCACGTAAGATTCAACCGACCGACAAGGAAATAACTAGCTTCGAGTGAAACATTCTGATTTTCAATGCTACCACATTGTTCGCTTTCTTTTGTGTAGCCAATTGAGTAATTCTATTATAAATTTAATAAAATAATGCCTATCAATAATGTCAAAAATTTATTTGTGTATATCGTTTATATATCATTAATGTTGAGTAAGTTTATTGCGTTTATTGTTTACAAAAATATCTAAATCATAGCTCATAATTTAGTGCACCTCGAAAAATCTTCCATTCAAGTTAGCTTCCTCTCCATCCAAAGGTTGTCTAAAAGTAATCGCTCCCTTAGCGATAAGACTGCCCATTATACATATATTTTTAGGTATTCTCAGTTCTCAAATTGTTTACGTGCTAGTTGTAAGATGTACAATAAAGATTATTAATATATTCATTCATTCATTCATTTTTATAAAGCATTTTATACAAGCATTCAATACAGCCTTACGAGTTGTAATCGGTCGCATTATTGAAATATGTCTTTAAAAATAATGCCGCCAATACCCGCCGAGCTGTGTAAGCGGATTAGAAGTCAGTCTCAATTTGAATGATAAATAAAAACCATACGTTAACCCCATACTAGCTTATTTTGTAATTATAAGATACGAGGTAGTTAGTTACCTTTTGTATAAGCTCTTTCATACCCATTGCGCAATTTAAGAGGAGCCACATACAATTTTCCTCCATAACTGATGTTAGAACATTCAGCGAAACAAAACGACTCATACAAATATCTCTATCTAGCCTGTACTGTCATACTGCTGTGCAAAGGTCACCCCTCAGATTAACTAGTAATTTAATAATAATAATAATATCACTACATAGTATAAAATAAAGTCACTTCAAGCTGTCTGTCTGTCCCTATGTATGCTTAGAACTTTAAAACTACGCAACGGATTTTGATTGATTTGCTTTTTTTAATAGATAGAGTGATTCAAGAGGAAAGTTTATATGTATAATACATGCATAATATAGTAGAGAAACACTGATAATTTTAGAGGTTTCTAATTACATTAGACATTCTGTAATATATTTAGTATCAGCATTGCACCCGTGCGAAGCCGGGGCGGGTCTAATATAATAATTCCGGATATATCACACAGCGTCATCTAGCTTCAAAGTAAGCAGAGCTTGTGTAATGGGTACCACATAACTGATATACTACATTTTTTGGTAAATACATACATATTATACATAGAAAAACACCCAGACCCGAGACTAATATTTACAGATCATACAAACATTTGCCCCGCGCCGGGAATGGAACCCGCAACCTTCTACGTCTCAGGCATGCCTTCACCTACTTCTCCACAGACCTCTGTGGAGAAGTAGGCATCTATACAATTCTATCTCATTAAAAAAATATACAATACGCAGACCGCTTTCTATTCCAAAACCAAAAACATTGACGGCTCGCTTTGCTCGCAGTTATCTTGCCCCATAAACAAACCCTAGCTCCATCCACGTCGCTGAATCCTTTTGGGCCTCTGGGATATAATTTGATACTGAGAAATAACAGTATCCCTTCAGAGAGCCACCTCTAAAAAGGACATTTTAAATTATTTAATAACATTAATGCAGAATAGGGAAGGTTTTATCCAATTAATTAAAATACAGGGGCACAAAGCCCTGAGGTATTCGTAAGGTAATGAGGAGATATAAGAAAACATATTTTATTCAAAAGAAATTATAGCAGTTTTTAAATAGATAAGGTATTAATTAGATAAATAAGTATCTACTTAAAAGATAATTGGGTACAAGTCCAAATTAATATATTTATTAATAAATAATTATGCCGGACGTTTTTACAGCATCATCTGGTGCCAATGTAAGCAGAGCTTGTGTTATGGGTATCACAAGACTGACATACCTATTTACTTTTTGTTTGTATATACATACATATTATATAAAGAAACACCCAGACCTGAGACAAATACTTTCAGCTCATACAAACCTTTGTCCCGTGGCGGGAATCGAACCCGAAACCTTCTGCGCCTGGGCTTTGGCTCACTGCGTCACAGAGGTCGTCAAATATTTGCAAGCTTGGCGTTTACGTATGTTCTATCCTTGTCACTCTAGTGTAAATAAATAGAGATAGCAACAAATTTAAACAACACATTAGTGTTAGTTTATAGGATTTACCAAATATTAAGTTATCAAACAATTAACCAACAACTTACTTAATGTTTTAAATAATAACTTTATTTCTTCCACGTTTCTTAAAAAGATCTTACTGTATCTACATAAAGAGGTCCGTGTTGTAAAAAGTTTATAAGTCAGAACAATAATTTACCACACACACGCTTATTTCAAGTTGTAATAATTTTTAAACGTAGTACATAACAAACTTCATCTTGAGATGAAGTGTCTTATTATCTGAGTAAAAGGCCAAATCATCTGTTTCTAAAGCCTTCGCTAAACATTAGAAAACCGTAAGGATTTTTACAAGCGCTTAGTACAATAACGCAGAATTATCCTTTATCTTTATAATCATACTAGCCGTCCCGTTCGCGACTTCGTACGCGTGTTTTATAAAGATAAATATATCAGAATAAAACATTTTGCTTGATTTTGCTAATGGCGGAATTTTTATGAATAAATTGTGACTACAGGACGGGTATGGAGAATTGAATTAAATATGTGTTGTGATGCAATGTGATGTGAACGACGAGGAATCCCAAGAAAATTTTAGACGCCATTCCGCGTGACGTCTAAAATTGACAATTGACCATCGATTAAGACTTTATTAAACAAATTGACCATAAACAAACATAAACACTTGACACTGGCAAAATTGGCATTATTATGTCACATGCCATAAACAAAAAAGAAGAAGAAGAAGAACTCACCACTTTATTTTTTTTTTTACAAATTTTATATTTTCTTGATAGTTATTCTACTTCGGGTTAGAGACAAGCAAATCAAAAATCATAAAATTGGTCCGGCCGTTCTTTTTTATAATTTAGAGTTATAAATGGTGTAACGAACACGACTTTGTTTTATATAACATATAGCTAGCGTGGCTATAAGTCTATCGGTCCTTGACATTTTAATGTCAGATAATAAAAATGGCAACATATAAATAATATATTAGCCAGTAAGTGATAGAAATAAAGCGCCTAAAACTTTCAACTTTAGAACAAAAAATTTAGAAATTTGTAATGCATGTTTAGTGTTGTTTAAGTAATTAACTTGCAAGTTAACCGAAACGTTGAGACTAATTTAATGATTAAGAAATACTCTCTTTAGTTAGTGAAGGCAAGACTTGGTATAAATCTTTATTATATCCGAAAAATATAAGACTTATGCAGAAAACTACGACTTTTCCCTTATTACTGGGAACGTGCGTATGTTAGCCACTTTGCCGATGAGCTACTCCTTGAAAGCCTGGATATTCGCTCAGTTTAACTTGCAATTGAAACTATTCGGCTTCAAGAACTTCCCGCAGAATTTTAGCCATAATTGTATCTATGACCGATAACTACGAGTATCCTTGGATACCCTTACTGCATCGCCGCATCGCAAACGCCCCGCGTGCTGCGTAGCAAAGCCCTTAGAAACGTAACAAATAAACTGAATGTTTACGACTACGCGTAAAGAGCGTCTTTGTCAGCTTATTATGTAGAAAGCTTGGCATAAAAATAACAGGAAAATATGCAAAAAATCCTATTCCTTGAAATGGGATTAAGAATAAGAGCAATTTAAGTAATAAGCTAGTTGTAAATTCTTTACACCATCAATACCATGTTGGTATATTGTAGATGTAAAGTTTGTTAATAACACACAATCGAGTTTTTGACGTAATAACGTCTTATAAATCAATGAACGCCGGCTGCACGCACGAAAAATTGTCACGTTCCGCCTGAGCCTAGCGTGCAAGCGAGAGCTCGGAACATGCGGCACCGAGGCACGATCGGTCTAAGCGTTCGGCTTGCGACACATCTTAATATGTTAAAATTATGCAATTTTTCACCAATGTTTTCTTATGACGTTATCACGTAAAATTATAGTCCGTAAACCGACTTTACAGGCAACCATTTTTTTTGTATATATTGAATATGCTGACAAGTTATTTATTTTATTTCATAAAGTTTTCAAAATCAAATATTCAGATTTTCGTTTGTAACAAAACGTGCTCAAGTGTCTATCTGTCGAAAAATCCATTCACCGATAAATGTAAGCAATTTTGCACGTTTGCATTCTAAATCGGTAACTATAGGATGGGTCGTGACTTTGCTTGCGAGGAGCAGTACCTTTACAAACTTCATCCCCGCGCTACATCCTTTTGGGGTTAATAGAAGATTTGCCCCAATAAGGCCACTATCGCGAGATTTGCTAGCGAGTAAAAATTGAAGCGTAAGAGCGCGCAGTGTTTTCGTGTAGTTTCATGAACATTTTGTACACTCTAGTATGACAGGCCCTTGATATCTAGTTTGACATTTGCAGTTAAAAACTAATTTCTTTATGTAAATATATTTTCCTACCTAAATAAATTTTATATTATTAAGTACGGGGATAAAAAAGGGACTAAGTTGAGTAGGTTTATCCAAAAATAAATTGTCTCGTAAAAGGCAGGTGAAATGGTTTTTAGACTATATCCATAAACAGTACTAGGTGCTCGCTGTTATGGTATACTTGTAGGTATACCATACATAAAATAGCATTATATGCTATTCCAGATTACAGATAACATCTCCATCACTGTTTTATTTTATTTTTATTTTGATAAAACGGATTTTACTATTTTGTTTATTTTGTCGATAAAGCCTCTGTTTGGGATCATTTTGAGAGATCTAGCTAGAGATTCTTCGTCAGGGTGGATTTGATCCGCGGTTCTCACTATTTTCAATTTGTTACTGATTGTTCAAATCGCAGATCGCTCGTTCTGCACAGGCAGCGAAAACGCTATGCGCCCGGGGTGAATTAACTGCGTGATAGCTGCGTACTCGCGGCGTGCCTGCTGCGCTCCTGCCTCACTTTGAACTCACTCGCAAATTGCCAGCGTAATAGCGCTGTAAGAACTCCTAACTCACTACCATTAGCCTCCATCCGGTTTTGAACTTTGTGTTTTCAATTGACAAACTTATAATGCATATGAATTTATGAATAACATAATAATGCTTACTTTTTTGTGTTAGCCTAGATAGTAGATATACAACTTAGAAATAGAATAAGACTGGGTGCAAATGTGGACACTTTTGTGTCTTGTCAGATACAAGCTACGGATGAATATTTGATTTCTATAGAACCAGTATGAAATCGTCTACTCCCGCGCATACAGCAGCTCCTACTTGACACTTACTCATTGACGATCGAAAAGTGTTCGGTGTCGGTAACTGGAAACTAAAAGTCGTCAGTTGAAAACACGAGCAACATTAACAAATTTCCTTACAATTGTACTGAGTTTCTTCATCGACATCCATCGTGAGATTAATATTTTGTACTCATCCATGATGTTTACTTATTGGTCTATCAGCTCAGTTGATAGTAGAAGTTGATAGTTATAGTACCTCTGCCTTCTGCGATGTAGTTCGAGGGTTCGATTCCTTCCGAGGATAAACATGTGTGTAATGAACGTAGGTGTTTTTCCTGTATCTGGGTGTAATAAAGTAGTATGTAGGTATGTATTTAAAAATATAAACCAGTCATCTGGTCACCATAATACAAGCTAAGCATAGATGGTGTTGTTTGCATTTTCCAACAATATGTTTATATATGTTTTAATTACCCGGTACTTTTGCAACAAATGCAGGTTATTTTATATGTGCTTTTATGAACCTTTTAATGTTATTAGTGGTCGACCACTGGTCGAAATTCGACCATAATTAATTAATAACTAATGTATTTTTATTCATAATTTTTAAAAAATATTAGGATTCTGCCTCTATATAAACTATAAGTGTGCGAAATTACATACTCCCCCGTCCGCGCAATTTTCGTAAAAAGAGGTACAAAGTTTTTGCTTCACGTATTAATATTTAGATATTAATAGTTTTTTCATTTCATGTCAGAGAATGACGACTCATTTTTAGAGTTCCGAAATCCACATGGAAAGTTTCGCTATGTCCGTCTGTCTGTATGTCTGCCCGCCCTTATTCATTAAATTTTGTACGGATATACGTATAAGTGACCGCTACAAAATAATGAAATAAAAACAAAAAAAAGATTTAGGGATACCACCCCAACATGCAATGTGAGGTTGATAATTAAATATTTTACTACCCCATCGTGTAGCATCTTGTGGGATAGGTCTTTTAAAGATACTTATAGTTTTCTTAAAGTGTTTTAAGATACAGATCTTCGTTTGGTTGTTTGTTTGTTCAGAACTTTGAAGTGTGCCGTAAACAGCAGTATAGCCCGTAGTGGGGGACAAAATAGTATTATAATAAATTAATATATATTATATATATCCCTACTATATATCATAATAATATAATATAATAATAATAATATTATAAAAATGAATGTAAGTTTGTTTGATACGCTTTCACGCGAAAACTACTTAACCGATCATCATGAAACTTTGTACACATATTCTTGGAGGTATTAGAAATAACATAGGATACATTAAAAACATTTTTTTTTACGAAAGATATTTATAAGGCAAAACAACGTTTGCCGGGTCAGCTAGTAATATTATAAATGTGAAAGTAACTCTGTCCGTCTGTCTGTTTGTAACGTTTTCACGTCTAAACCGCTGAACCGATTTTGATGAATTTTGGTATAGAGATACATGCGACCTTGAAGACGGACATAGGCTACTTTTTATGTTGGTACCACGCGTGCGAAACCACGGGCAGCAGCTGGTAATAATATATAATATAAAATCACAAGGAAAATTAACGCGGACAGTAAGCTTTACTAGATTTTTGAGTAACAGCCTGATTTGTAAACCAAAAACAAACAAAGAGGTACTAATATTTTTTGATTGCTATACCGTTGAATTGGTTTGGAACCTATTCACTAATCTTTTCATATCTTATCCTTTCAGCCATTCTAATCCTAACTGACTTCGAAAGCATTTACTGCGCTTGGCCAATTTATTTATTGAACCAGACGACCTCTGTGACGCAGTGGGACGCAAGACCCAGCTGAGACGCAAAACGTTGCGGGTTTGATGGTTTGAAAAATGTTTGTTTGATCTGCAAGTAGTTAACTCAGGTCTAATATTAATATTTAGATATTAATAGTGTTTTCATTTCATGTCAGAGCATGACGACTCATTTTTAGAGTTTCGAAGTCCACATGGAAGTCCGAAGTCCCTTAATGTTTCGGTATGTCCGTCTGTCTGTCTGTCTGCCGCCCCTAATCATTAATTTTTGTACGTATATACGTATAAGTGATCAAAATTATGTGTTACTATGTATAATATGTATGTATAGACAAAAAAAAAGTTTGTAAGAACACATAACACAAGCTCTGCTTACTTTGGGGCCAGATGATGTTGTGGGAAATGTCTGGTAGTATTATTATTATAGTTATGGTATATGGTATATGGTTTATTTTTATTTTTCTTTAATTGTACCGAATATCAGAATTAAAGCTTTGTTAGGGTTAGTCTCGATAGTTGAAAATTGAATTAATTTGAAATGAAAAGTTAAATGAACCCTGCACCAATGGTTAACGGTTCACAAAATTATCAGAACAAAGTCGACGTAATTCAAAGCAGACTATACTACTTACGACTTTACTAGCTACTGCACAGATAATGTAAGTATATGATTATTATGTAGCACACCAACATGTCCTTTCTCTGTTTATTTATAGTCCATTACAAAAATATTTATGGTCCAGTACATCCAAAGGTTGCATGTCAGAGATTGCTATTAGCGATAAGGCCGCCTATTGTATAGCCTTTTATTGTAAGATCATTGTTTTGTAATTATCTAGGTGGTATATTAAATAAAGAGTTATTTATCTATCTCTAATAACTGTATATTTTTACAATATTGATAACATAAGCGGGTGGGTGAGTAGCCCAGATTCTTACAAATTAAAGAGTTGAGAACCACGGGATGCGAGTATTGATCACATTGCTTCAAAAACATTATTTCAATATTCAGTATTTTTCTGAGAGATAGTTACCTGTTTTCTGTGTGACTATGAACATACTTCGACCTTATTCATGAATAACTCCCTTGAGGCTGTCTTAAATTAAGATGCTATCGTTTCCAAAACATTCATTTTTCTTGATAAGTATCTATATTTCTATAATAAGTCTATGGCTTTAGGGGAAACCTCATTGTCTGTTATAATAATATCTAAATGAACGTTTCTTAGAGATAACCATCTTCTATTTGGTTTCAATAGTACATATATGTTATCCTACCCAAATAATGAGCGTAACTTTGTGTAATATTACATCATAAATATCATAATATTATATTAATAACCTAATATGTTAACCTAAATGCCTGCATAGTTATTCAAGTATTATGGTTATAAATAAATTTAACGAAAAAAAATATTTTGAGGGTCAAAAAATACTTTTTGAGGAAAAGCAACGCATCATGCTTTGCTATGTTTTGTTTTGTGTTGCTATAGACGACTGTATTTGCTTCAACTGACTTCGACGACTGTAACCATCAGCAGTCAGGCTTATGAATTTATGAAGTATCATAAGCCTGATTGCCTCCTCTGATTATAAAGAAAAAACATTATGTAACCCAAAAGTAAGTATGCCTTGACGTATTTATATAAACTATAACACCTGGGTGGCCTGTCAGTTGGTTGCTCTGTTGGTTGAGGGTTCAATCCCTCCCAGGATAAACATTTGTGTGATGAGCGTAGGTGTTTGTTCTGTGTCTGGGTGTTACAAAATATCATAAGTATTTATTAAAAATATATAAGTATTCTATCAGTCATCTGGTCACCATAATACAAGCTCTGCTTACTTTGGGGTCAGATGATGCTGTGTGAAATGTCCGGGATTATTTTTATTGTTAGTTTTCTAGCACTTACCGATGAGATGAAAAGTCACAAAGCCGATAACAGCCCGTAACAGGAGCATTTTGATCATTCTTGAATCTTCATATACACCACAGATACACCATCACACATTTTATAAACAATTACATTCTACCTCTTTACTAGAAATAGGATTGTTTTTGGTTTCATTTTTGTGGCTCATGCCTCAAAATATAAGGTTTTAGTAGACATATTGATATCTTTAGAAAAACTTTTATGAATTCAAAATATCAACTGCACTTTCGATCGAGTTTTCACTTAATTGTTGTGTGCCTGAAACAAAATAATACTAATTAAATACTATTTTTTAAACATTCGCAATTAGAGTTAATAATATGATGTAGCAAATTTATTTTTAACGTTTCGATTCTGTTGCAATAACTGTGGCTTCTGTTCTGTTCATGGGCTGATTGGATACTTATGGAGCTGCCACCGAGTAGCCAGTGACCTCAATTCTGTTGGCACCAACCTAACTAATTTTAGCTAAAATTAGGTTTAGAACTGTGAAATGAACTTTGGTATTTAACAATGGTATTATATATTTAAATGGTATTTAGAGTTGTCATTAGAGCATTCCTAATTTAGTTAGATGGTACCAACTGAATAGGTTTTACTAATGCTATGACTAACTTAAATATATTTAGGACAATTCCTAATTTTAGAAATGAACCAACCGAATTGTTACCAGTGTGTCGTAATGTGAACACAGACTTTTTGGAATCTGTAGACGAAGAAGAAGCGAGGGTAGTTTCAAAATTGCCCATGGTGGCGGCAACTTCTTAAGCATTCAATCATCTCGCGACCACGGTTATTGCAACAAAATCGACTGTAATACATTAAAACGTTATACTCGATAAGTACCCGCTTACTACTAAATAATTACGTTTTAAAAATGAAAGAAAATATGATTTCATTGAATGAAATTTAAGCTCAAAAAAATACATCCGAATTGAGAATCTCCTCCTTTACTTGAACTTGGGTTAAAAATATTTTATTTAACGCTTTTTAGTACCTTATCATTTTTCGAAATTCTTAAACACCACTGAAAAGTCACAGGAAAGCAAAATATCGAAATTTATTTATTGAATTTTACTTGGATGACATATTTTTTCCAGCTATTTTGATTCAAAAACAAAACTACTGAACCGATTTTTTTTGGGAATAATCAAGAAGTAGGTATATTCTTTCACATAAACTACAGAAACCGAATTGAGAACTTCCTCTTTATTTTTAGTCGGTCAAAAATTACATTCATACAATTAGATTTTTCCGCTTCACGTTTACGTGTACCTAATGCTATCGCTTCTGCGGAAAGATATATTTTTTAGGGCATGACTGCAGTATTCATGTTTTAGTCCCGTGACATATCACTAATGTCATATCCATACGATTCGGTTTTTCCGCTTCACGCTTATTTTTACTTTATGCTAACGCCTCTGCGGAAAGATACATTTTTAAGGAAATGACAGCAGTAGTTAGGTTTAAGTCCCTTGACATATCCTAAGTAAATGTCATATCCATACGATTAGATTTTTCCACTTCACGCCTAGTTATACTTCACTTTAACGCCTCTGCGAAAAGATACATTTTTAGCAGCAGACAGCAGTAGTAACGTTTCAGTCACGTGACTTATCACAAGCTAATGTCATATCCATACGATTCGGTTTTTCCGTTTCACGCCTACTTTAACTTCACGCTAACGCTTTTGCAAAAAGATATATTTTCAAGGAAATGACAGCAGTAGTTACGATTCAGACACTTGACTTACCTATCCCAAGCTAATGTTATATCCATACGATTAGATTTTTCCGCTTCACGCCTAGTTATACTTCACGCTAAAGTCTCTGCGTCTCTATTTTTTGAGGAAATGACAGCAATAGTCACGTTTCAGTCGCGTGATCTATCACAACCTAATTTCCGTTGGCGTGAACGACCATAGAAAGTGGATTCTGTCTAGGCCCTCAGGTATTAGCTGCTCACGTTGCTTAACTTCTGTGTTCTGCGAATCAACTAAGTTCGGAAAATAGTTAGTTATTATTAGGTCTTCTTGTTGAAATAAATATTACCTAATTGTGTTCTCTGAAAAAATACCTTATGGTTTTATGAAACACATTATAAAACAACATTTGAGGCTACTATTTCCCGTAGTTATCTTGCACATTTTTCCCTTTATTTCAATTGTAGCACGTTTCTGTCTCCAAGGGTTTTCATTTCTATCTTATGTCACATTGAGGTGACAGTTTCACCACCGATCTTGTAATGTCAAATGTAGCCAGTCGAGTAATTTCCGATTTTATTTGTAATTTTGGTGTTTTTATTTAAATAGAGCTAGAATTATCATTTCTTTATTGTTGATTTTTGATACTGTTTATCTTTATGTATATATATATATCTATTGATTTCATATGTATGTATATATTTATATCAGTATATTTTAGTTTATAGATATATATGTAGGTATGTAATTATATAAATACACCACACCTACATGCCCCTTCTCTGTTTATTTATAGTCCAGTCCATCCAACGGTTGCCTGGTAGAGATCGCTTTTAGCGATAAGGCCGCCCATTGTATTGCCTTAATTAAGTTTATTTTTTTGTATTCCGTGTGGTAGTCAATAAAGTGTTTTCTATCTATCAGATAGATAGATAGAAAACACTTTATTGAATCTATTGACTCGGGTGTCAATAATTGGAATAGAAGCGTTGTGTTTTTTGTGACACGAGAAAAATAATCCGTAGTTATTTTATATGAAAGTCACCATTTTATATGAAACAATAAATGTCGAACGACAAGAAACTTTGACGACAAACAAGAGACTTTGAAAAAGACTTTGTTACGTACCATAGACAATATAAACACTTGACACTGGCAAAATTGACATTATTATGACACATGTCATTAATAAAGAAGAAGAAAAACTGTGGATCATAACCAACAGAAATAAATAGAGTACGCGCCAAAATTCAAATAATTGAAGTTTACATATATATAATGTTAAAATAACGTCCTATAAACTTACCAGTTTATGGTGCGGCTTGTGACTAAATCACCTGAGAATAGGATGTATAAAACAGTATGTTTTATTAGTATTCTTAAAGCAATTTAACTTTTACAACTTTTGTAGCTATAATATTTAGATATAATTCCGGACATATCACACAATGTTATTTAGCCATGACATGACTGCTTTAGTACTTTATATTTTTTTTTGTAAATACCTACATTTATACATAGAAATACCCAGAACCGAGACAAATACTTGCAGATCATACAAACATTGTTCCGCGTTAGGAATCGATTTCGCAACCTTCTGCGTCTCAGCCGCGCTCAAAAAGCGCGGACAGGCCAGCGGGCCTAGCACGGCACGAGGAGAAATAGTCTTTCCACCTTTTTATCCACCTGTCAGTGGAAATACACCACCACCTGTCCACCACAGGTGGATAAAAACGGGGGAAAGACCATTTCTCCTCGTGCCGTGCTAGGCCCGCAGGTGTACTCCGCAATTTTAATACGAAGTTATATGTAGGTACATTTGCGCGTCCAACTTGTGCAAATCGGAGAGAAGTGCCGTGCCAGACGAAGCACTATGTAAGAAGATAACTTTTGCGTAGCTCGCTCAATCGCCACCAAGCGATTGAGCGAGCTACTAGTGCCGCGGTGCAAACTCATCCTGATGAACATTTTCTAGACAAACCGAAACAGTGTCGATGCCTTCATCGAAAAATACAATACAAAAAGACAATACATATAAAGACTCATAATTTATATTTCGCACAGCATCATCTGGCCCAAATGTAAGCAGAGCTTGTGTTATGGGTACCACACGACTGATATACTACTTATATACATTTTTATTTGAATACATACCTGTTATACATAGAAACACTTACATAGACCCGAGACAAATACTTGCAGATCACACAAAAAAATGTCTCGCGGTGGGAATCGAACCTGCAACCTCAGCCTGCGTCTCAGCCGGTTCTTGGCCTACTGCACCACAAAGATCGTCGAATATAATATATATTAATAATACATGAATTACAATTACAACTAGTGTTTCTTAAAATGTATATTCCTAGAGCTGCTGCATGTGTGGCGGAATAGGTTGAGACTGCCACAAGCTGCGTAGAATTCTTTCTTTCGACGATCCGGTGCCACCTACCTAGCCTACCTAGGTAGATAGGAATTCTTCTGGTCTGCCTGTTCCGGGTCTTCTTTATTCCTACTTCGCCCAGCCTACTCAGGGTGGTCTTAAAGGAGGTTTCAATAAAACATTTTTCAATTTCTTCAGTTGTCCAGACTTGTGTGCACTGCGCGGCGTCGCTTTGGTAAGTGAAGGTTGCGCCAGAATGCGCGAATATTTATAGAGCGTCCGTACAGTGCATCGAAGTAGTGGCGCACTAAGCGTTTTATTAATATAAGTAAGTACAAATTTACATAAGTATAAGTTTTCATTATAACCTAAGTATGTACTAAGTGATACCTAGGTAAGTACAAGTGATTGCTAAGTAAGTACAAGTGATTGTTGTTATTTCTAAGGTAAGTATGATAAGTATTTATTAAAATATAGGCTATTTATAAGATCTAGAAAATAGGTAGGTAGATCATTTGAATTTCTATAGGTCGCGGTGTTTGGTGTTATCGACGATATTGTCAACAGCATGTGTACATGAAGGTGGTCGAACCCACTTTGACACCGCCATATCACGGCAGTTTTATGACGGACACCGCTTATTTGGAACGTAAGCTTTCCGTGCGAAACCACTTTATTTCCAACTCACAAATTCACTTTGTAAAACTCGGTGTCAAAGAGTTTTTTGTTTCATAATTTTTATTTTGTATTCCAAATAAGTTATGCCGAATAAACATATTTTTCAGGTGTCAATAAGGTAGCAACGTTCAAAACTTTGGCAGTAACTTTTAAACTCATTATAAATTTAAAGCCGTACCGAAATTCGGGACCATTATTCATGAGATATTTTTTATAAAAACTTCTTAATCGTTTACGATATCACCTTGCTTGTAATCTATTTATATGCTGAATGAATATTTATGTATGTTCAATGCTTGTTGATAAAATTATGCTTCAAAATTTAGCGTTACGTAAATAAAACATTAAATAGATGGACAAATATTTAGTACTATTCCGCCAATCTATTTCCAAAGTGTAAGACACAATGCAGACGCATGCACCTCCCTCCCGACCGCAATTGAAAAGCCATGCAAAGCGTTAGTAAAAGGCAAACCTTTTACTAACTTTTTACCTTGTTCCTTTTAACTTTAACCTTGTAATGTAAGCTTTTTTTATTTTTGCCTTTTATTCACGTCTAACATTTTGAGAATGGATTGGCGGAATAGTACTAAATATTTTTCCATCTATTTAATGTTTTGTAATGGATTTCCACAAAGTCACGCCTGAATCAATTATCTATGTTACGTAAATATGCAAACATCAATTCTTGTTATATGAGAATGGAAACAGTATGATCTGATCTCTATAGAAATATCAACCTACATGTGCTACAAATAATGATATTTTTCTAACCCCTGCCTTCTGTAGTACTTAAATAAAATTAGTTTAATTATGTTTATTAGGTATGTATGTACGCGTTAGTTACATAAAAGTTATCATAAATATTACCTATCTATTTGGTATTATTAATTATTTCGTTTATTTATATATTTGTTGATTTATTTCATTTATTTTGGTGACTGTGTTTTTTAAGGTTGAGTGACTGGATCGAAGGTCTCGGCAGAATAACAGCGCTGACCTGTCATCTGATAGGGCAGTATAACGCTGAGTCGAGATCTTTTTGCTGCTGTAGCACACATTACTGTTAGCACGTATAATAATTTTAAGCTTTTTAAATGTCCTTTCCCTTTCATTTTTTTTATTTGGGTTACTATTTTTTTTCCTAATATTGTTTCGTCTTCTTTTTTATTATTGAGTTGTGTGTTTGTTGTGTATTGATTTTTATTGTATGTGTGCTTATTCAGTAAATAATCAAATGTCTATGTATGTCTATTATTTTAGATCTAAATCTATATCTACTTGAAATTTTATTCAAATCAGTTCAGCCGTTTTTGCGTGATTAAACCATAAAAAACGTTATAAACATCCACACTCTCCACTTTTCATTCCATGCCCTTTTGTTTTATAAATTTGTTGGATTTCAGTCCTTTCTCAGGCTTTAGACTATCTTAGTACCAAATTTCATTTAAATCCAATTAGTAGTTTTGGCGTGAAAGCGAGACAGACAGACAGAGTTACTTTCGCATTTATAATATTTTTATAATATTATTTATAATAGTGTAATAACCAACCGTATTAACAACAGCAAAAATACTACCAAATTTTAAAACGACTCCGCACTCAATTGGCTACACAACCATTACACCAACAACATTGCTTCCAATTCTCCAATTCATTCCGTTATTTGGAAACCATCACGAAACTCTTTTAAACTGTTTTCGCAGCTAAATTGAATTCCTTATCCACCTTTGTGCCTATCTATCTGTTTAAGCGAATAAAAGCAAAGGGACCAGCCATGGAGTAGTGACATGTAAACACAACGTTCAATGTTTGGATGGAAATTGAAGCGGATTGGTTTGTATAATTTGAAAGATCTGTTAGTGAAAACTTAGAATGCATTACAGAAGAATGCATGGTTATATTGGTACATATTCTTCTTTGTAAACAAAACGATTTTGTTTAAGTAAGCAGCTTGTACTTTATGAGCCAGATGAGCCAAATATTGTACTAAAATTTAAATCCATTCCTTATGATACTCTAGTCTAGAATACTCAGACATAGAACAAAGAAAGGGGTGGGGGGGGTAGTGCGTTCGATCGATTTGTACCTACACCGAACACGTGTGTAAACAGAGAAATTTGTTCAGATAGAGAGATAAACTCTTAATTGTACAGAAAGAGAACCAACAAAAAATATTTTGCGATAAAGTTGTACAAAGTTGTGGTCTTATCGCTAATAGCGATCTTTTACAGGCAACCTTTGGATGGGCAGGATAGACAAACTAAAGCGAAAGTTAAAGACGGCGCTGTACGAAAGTTTACATACCCTACCTACTAAATATTATAAATGCGAAAGTAACTCTGTCTGTCTGTTTGTTACGTTTTCACGCCTAAACCGCTGAACCGATTTTGATGAATTTTGGTATAGAGATATAATGGGACTTTGGACATAGGCTACTTTTAATGTCGGTACCATACGTGCAAAGCCGTGGGCAGCAGCTAGTCTTAATATATAACAATCTTAGTCCTGACTGTCTGATTCATATATACACAGTCCACAGGCTATAAACTATAAAGCCGCACTTTACAGGTCAATTTCTATAATTATTTTATATGTAAGACCACGTCACCGCTACTTTAGGAACTATATAAAACAAAATTCAATTATCTTGTTTTGAAGGTTGAAACGTTCGGTCGGTTCTGTTTCAAAAATATTTGTTCAACGAACTACCAACATTTATGAAAACCAGATTCGTAGAAATTGTGTTACGTTTTATAAAAACAAACAACATATCCTGATCCTTAATCCTTACTAATATTATAAATGTGAAAGTAACTCTGCCTGTCTGTCTGTTTATCTGTCTGTCTGTCTCGCTTTCACGCCAAAACTACTGAAGCGATTTAAATGAAATTTGGTACACACATAGTCTAAGGCCTGAGAAAGGACATAGGCTACTTTTTAATTGAAAACATGTGTTGTAAAGGGTTGAAAAGGGGGATGAAATGTTGTATGAAAGTATTGTAATTTTTAGAGCCAGAAGCATACAATTTTAGGCTGTTGATTCCCACTAATATATTAAATGTGAAAGTAACTCGGTCTGTCTGTCTGATACGTTTTCACGTTTAAACCGCTGAACCGATTTTGATGAATTTTGGACAGGACATCGGCTACTTTTTATGTAGGCACCATGCGTGCGAAGCTGCGGGCAGCAGCTAGCGATGTGTGTGTATGTATGTTTCATATAGACTCCAAAACGGCTGGACCGATTTCGATGAATTTTTTATGAAATATTCAGATTAGCCTTGATCCTGTGAATTTTTTTTGCATCAATCTAATTTGCTATCGATATAGATTGTATCTTAGAAACGGACTTACGCAACTTTTTATATAGGTATGTATGTACTATGCGTGCAAAGCCGCGGGCAGAAGCTAGAAACTTGTAAATATAAAAAAGGTATTCACAAGTGACTGGCTTGTCAGCTCAGTTACTGTTGGTAGTAGCTCTACCTGCTGCGCTGTGGGTCGAGGGTTCAATTCTCTCCCAGTGTAAACATTTGCGTGATGAACATAACGTTTGTTCTATGTCTGGGTTTTATAAAGTATGATTAGTATGTATTTAAAAACATTTTTTATGTATTATATCAGACATCTGTTCACCAACCAAGCTATGCATAGTTTTGAGCTAGGTGGTGTTGTGTGCAATGTCCTCCCAAATTTATTAATTTATTGAATAATTATTTAAGTTTGTAAGAATAAGAATGACTACTGGTCTGATCCCAAACTAATAACTACATAGTATAAACCAAAGTCGCTTCCCGCTGTCTGTCTGTCCCTATGTATGCTTAGATCTTTAAAACTACGAAACGGATTTTGATGCGGCTTTAATAGATAGAGTGATTCAAGAGAAAGGTTTTTATTTAAAATACATACATATTATAGAAGAGAAACGCTGATAATTTTAGAGGTTTCTAATGTGATGTCGTAAATAAACACATTTTTTTGCGCTTATATTGCAAACGCTGCCTGAACCATTCTGTAGTATATTTAGTAACAGCATTGCACCCGTGCGAAAACGGGGCGGGTCACAAAAGAAGCACACCGACCTGCAACAGCAATTATCTGTGATTTTTCTAATGTATAGTTATTTCATTTTCTTGGGTTGTGGTTTTACAAACTGGAATGGAGCAACCAGCTTGTAAATATGATGGTAAATCGACGAGAAAGAATTACCGATATCACGATACGCCTGATGGATTTGATATTGATAAGAAGGTGGCGGTGACAACGAGGTACGGTCTCATAGTGGGCATGCTGGCTGGCACTTATGACGTTATGATGTACTCTCACGCTATCGGCTTGGTACCAGTTCTGAAGCGGTACGCCATGCACGCGGTACCTCTGGGTCTGATTAAAGATAAAGATAAGATAAGATAAAAATAATATTTATTTACCAAATAAATTTCACATATATTTTACGTTTTTTTGGCGTCATTGTGGCCAATGGAGTCCAGCACGCGAGACAGAAGAATGACCCATTAAACTATTTTCTTGGTGGTCTCGCCTGTGGACCGATCGCAGCCGTATATCTGGGTAGCAAGCATGCTGTACTACTCGGTAGGCTGGCCCTCGGTGTGATAGGTGCCATAAAGAAAGACGCAGTGGACCACTGCTTTACATTCTTCCCAAATATCCCTCCCCACATGAACACCATCAGATCTTGGAGGAATGACTACACGCTAATCCAAGCTAAGCCAAGATCCTAAAGATCTGATGCAACACACATGCGACATTGAAAACAAGAAATAGCATATTCCAAGTCTTTTTACAGAAATATACTATTAAATGAAGTAAACTAGTCCTAAATAAATGAATTTAGTATGGAGCATTCATGCATTTTTTTAAGGTTTACAAATCAAATTGTTACTTACAACCTAGTACACAAGCTCTCAAGCCTTGTTTACTTGGAGGCCAGGTGATGCTGTGTGTAATGTCTGGCATTATTATTATTATTATTATTAAAACCTAACATGGTGTTATCATTTTCCTTATAATTTCAGCAACGGATACAAATCTACCCGACTTCAAAGATTAGTATTTATAAAATAAGACCTCTGTGGTGCAAAAGGCCAAGGTTAGGCTGAGACGCATTTAAATAAATAGTTCCGGACATTTCACACAGCATCATCTGGCCCCATAGTAAGCAGAGCTTGTGTTATTGGTACATGATTTATATATTTTTTTTAAATTCACCTATTATTATTTGACGACCTTTGGGCTTAGGTCCGGCTGAGACGCAGAAGGTTGCGGGTTCGAATTCCGCCGCGAGACAAATGTTTTATAATCTGCAAATAATTGTCTCGGCTCTAGGTAATTCTATCTATAAATAAATAAATAATCCGCACATTTCACACAGCATCATCTGGCCCCAATGTAAGCAGAGCTTGTATTATGGGTACCACATGACTGATATACTTACTACAATACATACATATTATACATAGAAACACCCAGAACCCGAGAAAAATACTTGCAGATCATACAAACATTTGTCCCACGGCAGGAATCGAACCCGCAACCTTCTGCGTCTCAGCCGGACCTAAGCCCAAAGGTCGTCAAATAATAATATGTGAATTTAAAAAAAAAATATATAAGTCATGTACCAATAACACAAGCTCTGCTTACTATTGGGCCAGATGATGCTGTGTGAAACGTCCGGAACTATTTATTTAAATAAATAACTTTATCGAAAAACTGTTCTTTTATCTTAAAAATACATAGCCAACGATATTGACACATGATGGGATAGCAAAAACAACGACCTCACTTGTTGTTTACTACCCTACTCTCTGCATGTAGCAGGGAAGGTACCCCTAAAAACACTTATTCAATGTTCTATTTCATAACTTCGTGGGGCCACTAATGTACCATGCAAAATATCATGTCGGTAAGACTGATTGTCTGCGAGCTAGATCTCCAGTTAGGAGCAGGCAGACAGACATAGCAAAACTATAAGGGATTTCTTGTTGAACTATCGGATTTGAAAAATGGATCAGGTTAATATGTTTTCAACCGATTTCGAAAAAGGAGTAGGTTCTCAACTCGACCGTTTGTTTTCATGAACCGATTGGTCCATATAAATTTCATAAAAATCGGTTCAGTGTTTAGGTTTTGAAATCAAAAAAACGGAAAAAATATGTCATCCACTTGGATGAAACTAAATTTGAATATCCTGCTTTTTTATACGTGAAGTTGGTTGTCTTTTTAGTTTTGAAAACGTAATTATTGTGTCTCTGGTTCTGTTATGGTTAATACTCCAGAAGAGCAATAATCTTGCGTTTGAGTTACAAAAACCACATTGCTTATAATCCACTTACAAGAATGACACAGCAGAATAATGAATTGGTTATAAATAATTCCCGTCATGATATTTTTGGTCTCAGTATTAGCTTCATAAAAAACTTGAAGATATAGTCTACTAGTGCTGGCCACGGCTTTGCGCACGTGGTACCTACATCAAAGGTAGCCTATGTCATTCTCCAAGGTCTCATCTTAATACCAAAATTCATCAAAATTGGTTCAGCGATTTAGGCGTGGATACGTAACAAACAGACAGAGTTACTTTCGCATTTATAATATTATAGTAGAGATTTGAATGATCCTGGTAGCACTGATACTCTAAGGAGCGTACAGAGCTGCAAGTACTAATTAATACTACATTGTCAGCTCAGTAGGTAGTATCTTTGCCTTCTGCGCTGTAGGTTGAGGGTTCGATTCCCTCCCAGGATAAACATTTGTGTGACGAACACAGGTATTTGTTCTGTGTCTGGGGGTTATAAAGTATCAAAAGTATGTATTTAAAAATATATAAGTGCTTCATCAGTAGTCTGGTTACCATATATTACAAGCTATGCTTAGTTTGGGGCTAGATGGTGTTGTGTGTATTATCCATCAATATTCATTATTTAGTTATTTATTATTATACTAAGCACCTTTTAATTATTTAACTAATATGATATATATGTATTTTGATATATATATTAGTATTATACGAGTATCAGTCATCTGACACCATAATAATAGATATGCTTAGTTTGGAGCTAGATGATGTTGTGTGCATGTCCACCAATAATTATTTATTTAACTTTTATATTCCCTTCTTTTACTTCTATTTTTACTTCGTTGTTTATTAGTGTTAGTTTGCTCATAGTATTTAACTAAGTAAAATTAACTCTACTAGCTGCGAGTACATATTTATGTTGCGTACTAGTTTAAAATGTTTTCTTGCAATTCAGTTTTTCTCAGTATTGTAATGTATTGTGTGTCTAATAGAATAAACATATTTTCGTATCACTAGTTTCTTCGAACCGGTGTGGCAAAAGGATTAAAGTGCGCCTCAGAAGTTCTTTTCGTACATTTAGCAAGTTTTTTGGTGTCAACATCACGATGTTTTTCTTGAGATTACTAAATAGATTAGAATTTTCATTTTTTGAAAAGAAAAATCTATTGTTGCATGACTGGATTCGAAGCTACAGGATCCACCTTAGGATCAGCGGGGCGACTAGCACTAGACTTCCAGAACTTTAGTAGTAGTATTAAGAAGATAAAATAACTTCATCTGATTAGCCCTAAAATATTCCCACGGTTGGGACACAACTCCGATCCTCCTTATAACTTTTGTTATTCTATTCATATAATACTTATCTCAGCGGTGCAGCTATAATACTCTCAAGACCTATTCATTCCTTCAGTCATTCAGATCCATTCAAACCGATCCCTCATTCATAACGTTTCCTTTCAAACATCTCACATTCCCTTTTAATATCACATGTCAATCTTTCAATTTTCAGATTTACCTTTCGTACTGTTAATCTTCTCACATCGTTGCAAACGCAATGGATTTCTGAGTGAAAAACCTAATTCCATTGTGACTGTTTAAACTGTTTGAACAGACGGTTTATTCATGTAACTAAGTAGCATATAATAGTATTTTATCAAAAAAGTAATCGCATTTGAAATAAAAGTTTAAAATGGTCGTTTCATGCTGGACCCATCCATGTGGTCCTATCTAGCGGAGCCTCGTTTGTACGCTTCGACTTATACAAGTTACTTGAACAAGTATACTTATTATTGTCAGAATAGACTTGAAGTGTAAACACGCTCGTGGTTGTCATAGAAATGTCGCCTCTATTTGTTTCTTTTGATAACTACTTACAACAATTTTATCATCGTTGAAAATAAAAAAGATATTCTGTGATGTAAATGTCCTACGATGTTGATACGTATTGTTAGTATAATTGTTGTACTTGTAGATATATTGGTAGTAGTAATTACTGAACTACCCCAAACGTGAGTTATTAGTACTTACTACTAATTAGTCTTATATATTTCTAAACTAAACAGATAATAGTAATTATACTACCACAAGCTCTATTACAAGCGTTCTTACATATTATCATGTTATCACTAGAGTCTTCATTAAAAAACCGTAAATCACAATCAAAAATTTACACGAATATTATTTGACAAATATTGGTGAACAATGCACACGACCCCATCTAACCCGAAAATTAAGCATAGCTTATAATATGGTGAGCAGATGACTGATAGAATACTTCGATATTTTTAAATACATACTTATGATACTTCATAACACCCAGCCAGAACAAACAGGTAATCACACAAATGTATATCCTGAGACGGAATCGAACCCTCAACCTACAGCGCAGAAGGCAGAGCTACTACCAATTAAGCTGACAGGCCAGTCAATAATATATATTGTAATATAGCATTTTGATTTTTTGATGTAATTGACATGAATATCACATGACGTCACTTTTCATACGTGAAATAATGTCGTTCTGTGACATTTATGTTAATAATTATGTCAATTTATATTAGTAAGTAAATTTAAAAAACAGGCCTTATACAGAGTCAACTGGAACTTTTAATTCATTTATTGGACACTGTATAGCCTGGTACAGTATGTAGATAGTTTTCAGATTTGCCAAGCACTTAAACCATTCTCTAAACTTATTTACTTTTCTTCCTGCCCTTATCACACGCTAAGTTTTCAAAGTTATCCCCGTTAAGTAACTAAACTGAGCCATTAACTTACTATTACAGTCTAAACAAGCACCAGTTTTCTAACTCGGGTCACGATGGCTATCGGGGACGCCAACTGTGCGCTGTGCGTCCAAGATTTCAAAGCCGTTCCAGACAGCTTCACGGGTATTTTCAATCCACTATTTTCTTTTATCGGTCTAAATGTTTCAAGCAATCGCTGTTTACTACTGAGAGTTCCGGTGCACGAGTATGCAAGGAGTTTTGGCATTGCAGAAGATACCTCAGTGTAAGAAGCGTAATCCCAACTTTGTAGTTATACAAGTTTAGTTCTAGTTCGGAAATACGTTTCTATACATTTTGATAATAACCCATGATGAGTTACATGTCAAAACACATGTGTTTCCCTCGTCACGTGCCGCCAAATAAAAGTAGTATTTAATAATAATAATTTAAGGTAATTAATTACTTGTATTCAATATCTGTTCTAATTTGTAAAGACATATGTAATTTGGAATTTTTATTTAAGGTATAATAACAATGTAATTTTTATGGTTTTTTAATAAGACTGAAATAAATTATATTGAATTGAATTGATAAATATTTGACTCACATTATATTTTGTTAAACCCAAAGCCAAGCTCTGTCAAAGGTGTCGAGATCATCTCGCTATCTCTTTTTGGGTTTACCACAGCGCCGTCTCGCTGTCTCAGGGCTCCACTGGTGATGGCCCGCAGCGATCAGCGATCAGCGATTTTGCCACTGGTGATCCGGCATGCGACAGACATGACCAGCCCAGCTCCTCATTAAGCTTTGCAACGTTTTGAGCTACATCAGCAAATTTGGTTCTGGAGCACAGAGTTGAGCTAACTTAAAGTTTGGGTTATGTTGGACGTTGTCAGTTAGTCATCTAAAAACTTTATGTTTAGGAGATCAGCATCATTCGAAAGTATGCTAGTGTTCTAGCAAATAGATTAAAAGTTCTAATCAATCATGTCATCTCTCATGGCATTAGGGTCATAATGGTACTGTCATCATGAAAGAGAGAACTATCTTCTACCTACACAAAACTCTTCTACCTTTACATTTATCTAGCTCCTTTGACATGAAGCTGGTGAACCTATTGCAACATAAAAGTTAGTATTAGATTTCAATGCAGATAAATATCTCACCATTATAATAGTCACGATAATATTCAGATATCCAGGTAGTATTATAACGAAACTGACTACCGCCGTCTACATTTAAATATTCAGTGAAATAAATATACAATTTCATTGGTTTGCGTCTTTTAAACTAGACTTTATTGAGGTAGAGCCTAGGATAAAGAACTAAAGCGTGTTAGAGCTATGTCAGACAATTTGTTACCAGCTTTATACTTTTGAAACTATCATGGTTTTGAACATAATTTTTACTCAAAACGGTATATTTACTGGAATATAAATTCAAATTCAATTCAATTCATTTATTTGTCAGAATGTAGGTTTACAACATTGTGATAGTATAGTAATAATGATATAAAGTACCAGTACAATCTTACCTTAATTAGGCATGCAAATTTATTATATTTAGTTACAAGTAACTGAGGTCATCATTCAAAAACTCGGTGATACTATAATAACTCTTTTCTATAAGAAGTGCCTTAAGCTGATTGTGCTGTGTGATATGTGCTGTTTTACTGCTTCCATGTATTGTATGAAACGGTAAGCAACAAAACTCACATTATCATTTTAAGTATCCCGTTTTTAGTGAAAATTATTTATTATACTGTTTTCCAATAAAAAAAATATTTTTCGAAACCTTGATTGCTGCTGTAATAACCTCATCTAAAATCAAAAGTGTCAGTGTGTACAGAAGTAAGAAAATTGTATCACAGAAATCAACGATCCTCTCCGACAGGACATCTGATAACAAATCATTGGACAAAAGAAATTAAGAAACAGCTGTTGTAAAAAAGTTAGTATGACTTCTTTCAGAAATACCTTTCGTTGGGTTCCAGCGCCCTTAATCTGTGTCAAATAACTTGTTTAGTGCTAACAAGGTGGATCTCGCACATGTCGTTACATTTATCGAACCAGTGTGATGAAAAAGTGCCAGATGTGCCTCAGAGGCACATGTGGCACATGTCTTAAAAATTTTTAGCCTTTCTCACGATACTTTCTTACTGTTTGATACGAGTAGTACAGTTATTAAAGCGTTTGTTTTTAATATAAAAAAACCTTACCGTAATACCGTATAATATTCATAATAATAATAATGCCAAATTTTTCATACTTTATGTTTTTTGTAAATACATACATTACATTTATACATAGAAACACCTGAAGGGATGACACCTGTCATCTCTTCAGTGATGGATGAATCAGCAGCAGCCTTCAAAAATGGATCAGCACCAGCATCTGACTGTAAAATGGGGTTGGTAATTGTCGCTGAATTATATAACACTTCGAGTGAGGATTTCTACGTGGAACTGATCCCAGATGAGTGCTGCTTGGAGACTGATGATGGAGACGACTGCGGTAGTCTTTAAATTATTGGGGATTAGTCCCCCTGCTGACTAATACATACATAACAGAAGAGCTAGCAATAGAGAAGGAAAACTTAAAACAAGCCCGGCTCAGTGCCAGCCGGTAGAAGATAGAAACACCCAGGACCCGAGACAAATATTTGCAGATCATACAAATATTTTGTCCCGCGGGGAATGAAACCCGTATCTCTCTGTTTCTTGGTCGAGCCATGGCCCACTGCGCCACAGCGCAGCGGTCGTTTGAACCCACGACCTTAAGATCCTAAGTGGGGACATTACTACTGGACAACGAGTGTTCTCTTTCGTGTGTCAAAAGGCCAACTGTCCACTGTGCCGCTGAGGTCGCCTAAAGAGGTCCTGAATAATCCATGACAAGTCCCAATCCTGTTCGAGTACAATACAGTTTCATATCACGTACAAAATGTACTGTATAATAAATTCAATACACGTTCTTCGTGATACCTTTATCACCGATTTTACATTTCAAGTTCCACTTGGGATTTTGCTGGATAGGTTAGTGGTGGGTAGTTTTGTAATTTTATTCATTCAGTTAGTTAAAACTGTTTTATTTTATAAGGAAAAAGTTTCATGAATGTTTGCATAAACAACGGATTTTTTGAAGTCATCATTTCTTATGGGAGGGTAGACCACTTCGTAACGTTACGCGTTACGGCGCCAGTTTGTCTAGCTTCCCTTTTTCTCACGCATACAGCAGCGGTAGGCAGGCTCCTCCTCTCTCACTCTAACCTACAGCGTTAGTTAAATTAGTTTAAGTTATCACTTCTGTCGGGCGTCCCGAGACGCACACGTTTTTTTTACGATAACAGTATGGTTAAAAATTTGCCGTATTACGATTGTGATGTTTTTTATGCGAATATGATGAAGAATAAATATATAAATAAATATTGTTGGATAATGCCCATAACGCCACCTAACCCCAAACTAAGAAGCTTGTATTATAGTAAGAAATGCAACAATATAATCAATACTATTGTCTTCTCTGACTTCTTAGCTTAGTTGGTAGTAGCTCTGCCTTCTGCGCTGTAGGTCGAGTTTCCCTCAGGACCAGCATTTGTGTTATGAACATAGGTGTTTGTTCTACGTCTGGATATTACAGTATCATATATATGTATCTAAAATTCCTAGTGATAGCCCACTGGTCGAGATTCGACCATAATTTATTTAAATAAATAAAAAATAAAAAAATGCAATTTGCACTCCTTCTCTTGCAATTTCATTTCATTTCATTTTCCTCCGTCTGCGCAATTTTCGTAAAAAGGGGTGCACAGTTTTTACTTTGCGTATTAATATATAAATATCAAAAATTATATCAGTCAGATCATGATTATACAGAAATATTTTTTTTATTTTAGTTTCCGTTATATGCCTGGGGTTTCTCTGCAATAGCATTCGCAATTGCAACAAAAATATACAAGTTTTAAATCACTTTATTTCATTGGAACTCGAAACCAATCAGCTTTATCGTGGCATAGAGGAGCTGAACAGACAAGCGGGTACATATCTCTGAGCTACAGAATAATGTAAATGGATGCTGCTGTTATTATGAACTTAAATACATAGCAACAATAAATTAATATTGGTAGATAATCCACATAACACCATCTACCCCCAAACTAAGCATAGCTTGTACTATGGTGACCAGATGACTGAAATAATATATTTTTAATTATGATGATACACAGATATAGAACAAACATGTATATTTATGATACAAATATATGAAATCGTAATGAAAAAAAAAATATTCCTGCTGTAGTATCAAAATTATAGATGTTTATACAATTTTTTCCTCAGATTTCTTATTATTCATATCAAATCTTGGCTGTATTTGCCAATTTACAAAACGTTTTAATATGCGCATATTTATAACATCACTTCTCAGAGAGAAAATCACATTTTGCCTACAACTGTCGCTCAGCTGCCAAGTTTTTCTGACGGTAGTAAATAAAACTGAGACAAACGGATAGACATCTTGATAATTCCATAAAGTGTCTGCGTTGTTTGGCTCAGTTCTTTTTCAGACAAGAAAAATATATAACAGGTGTTTCTGTCGCAAAAATATTAATATTGTTAATATTAAATAATTACCGGTATCTATTACCACTACATTAGATATCCATCAGTTAATTCATTAAATGATGGTAACCTAACAGTAAAAACTACAAAGGTTTACCAAATTCGAATAAAATTAAAAGATTTGTATCACATTATTAAAAAAATAAATCATAGTCCCCGGCTTAACAACCTATTTTTTGGTTAAAAATTATCATAACAATCGCAGCGGGCCTATGGAGACGTAATCTCGTAGGCAATGTGCTACGTAGCTACGGTGCGTAACCCGCCTAGCAAGTATAAAATAAAATAGCGTAGCAAGTATAAATAAATGATCTAAGTTGTTTGTTCGCTGTAACTTTTGCTTCAACATAAATTGATAAGCCTTTGACATACACAACATAAGGTATTTAAAGCCATCATTTCTTATGATAACAGAAAAAGTCGGCGTTATTAAAAATATATTTATGAGCGTTCAAGTTATTTTTGGGTGAATGCCATCTATTTTATATTTCACTATTACTATTTTATATTATAACATGTCAAGCAGATCTAAGGAATAATTTTAAGAAAGCTAAGTGGTTTAAGCACAAGTTATACTTAATTTAATGCCAGTTTCATTGAAATAAGGTCTGCAATCGCATGATTTTTTTCTCAAACTAGCATCACATTGCTTAGATAATCCCTCAGTCGAATCATAGCAACCAAAAAGTAATAAAAATGATGGCTTTGTAACGTGGTAGCGTTACTCGGCCATCATTTTTATTACTTTACAAGGCCAAGGGCTTTTTTGGGCGTCTTATTAGAATATTTAGAAAAACACGGGTTTTATTTTCTGTATCTAGAGAATCTATATTATGGTAAGTTAGATAACTTGCCCATATATTAATTTTTAGCTGAATCGAAACAGTGGCGGTGTCATCGACAAATAATAATTAATTTGATGGATATTTTACACAGCATCATCTTGCCCCAAAGTTAGCCGAACTTATGTTATGACTGTTATACTGCTTGAATACTTTTTTCCTTTGTAAAAACATACATATTATTTATAGAAACATCCCACAACAAATACTCCTGTTCATACTTCGAGCTGCTATGGTAGTTCTTATACGTTGTAGGCTGTGAAGCTTTGGAATGAACTCCCTGTCTCCATCCGGTATGCTAAATCCTTACCAATTTTAAAAAACTTAGTATAACTTCATTATCTCTCATCACTTTCATAGATATATTTTGTAAATATTTATGTACTAATGTTTATGTATTGTTTAAGTATATATATTATATTCCTTATGTCTAAGTTGGTATTTTTTATTTATGTTTATTTATATTTTTGTAGGTTTATATTTAGAAAGCACAATATTTGTTTAATGTCCGCCGTCCCGTCCATTCTAATTCATACATTCCTTTCCATCCAAAGGTTGCCAGGAAGAGATCGCTCTCAAGCGATATGGCCGATTAGCCGCTCATTGTACCACTTCAGTATTATTACTATGTTTAAATTTTTATTTTGTATTTTTATTTGATAAGGTGTACAATAAAGTTATCTTCTAATATATAAAATTCTTCTGTCACGGGGTGCGTAATCGAACTCCTCCGAAACGGCTCGACCGATTTTCGTGATCCTTAGCGAGGATATTAGTCAGGGGGGAGAATCGAACAACATCTATTTTTCATCCCCCTAAATGTTAAGGGTTACCCCTTAATTTTTTTTTTTATTTTTCAGACAAAATTTTTTGTTTTTATTTTTTTATGATACATCATACAAAAATACATGCAACCCTAAATTTTCACCCCTCTACGATCAACCCTTATTTTTTAAACATCATATTTACCTATAAAAATGTTTCCTAAAAATAACATACATGGCAAAACAACGTTTGCCGGGACAGCTGGTATTCTATATTATTCTATTCTAAATATGTACTTACAGATCTTACAACCATTTCTCATGCGACGGGAATCAAACCCTTAAGAGTGAACTAGTCTATTATCTTTCCATACAAACGTCGAAGGGTGATCACACCACCGTCTGATGATAAACAACCAAAACTAAAAGCGATATAAATTTGTCTTGTCATAATCTATGGTTGTATCAATACAGAATTGTAATAATAATATGCGTTTGAAAGATACAAGCATCAAAAAATCGTTTTTCATCAAGTCATCAAGTTAAAGTGAGATATTATGAGTACTTCAAAGTGTCTAACTGAAGTACATACTTCAGTTAGAAGGTTAAGGTTGTAGAATGTCCCATTCTAAAACACCGCAGTTTACAATACCCGCAGTAGAGTACGTGACACTGAATACAGTTTGGACAAACTTCTAATGCAATAACGACTTGTTTGCGTTTAAATGAAACGCTTTCAGAGTTGTCCTGTGTGGACATTGCTGGTTTGTCGTTGTATGAGCGAAAGGTGAATTATTCGAGTGAAATACTATAGGTTGCAATCCGTAGTGAACACTAGCTCTGATATTTGTACCTTTATGAGCTTTTCTAGTAATAGGAAGTTGTAGTAGGTTTTTTGACGTGATAACGTCTTATAAATCGATGAACGTCGGTTGCACGCACAAAAAAGCATAATTCATTGTCACGTTCCACCTGAGCCGAGCATGCAAGCGAGAACAAGCAATAGAGAACCACGATCGGTTCATCAATGTTTTCTTATAAAGTTATCACGTAAAATTATTATCCGTTAACCGACTTTACAGACAACCATTTTTTTTATTAGAATTCCTTATAAGGAAATAAGAAATCCTTATAGAATTACTTCGTTGTCCGTCTGTCTATATTCTTAGAAAAAAGTGTAGGTAGGAATTAATATAAAATACTATAATTTTTGGCTCCCAAGGAAGCTGTTTTTTCTACAGGTCCAAGGACCTGTAGAAGCTTCTAAATGTATACAAACAAATAATACGGCCTAATTACGGTCATTTGAAGGTCAGAAGCGTAATGTTTGCATCGCAAAACAAAATAAAACATGTTTACGAATGTTATCCTCGGGATTGGTGGACACTTTAGATCTTTAGTTTCTTAGATCTTTGGTGTTATCTAAAAAGGGTAATCCTCTGACTAGTAACATTTTATTTGGCACACGCTTTGCTAGTAGTTATCATTTGTAAGACGAAGCGAATATATTCTTCGTAGTAGAATCTGAATCCGCGTCTTTCAGCAGTCAGCTACAACTACAAAAGTAGTCGCTATAAATTACCACAGAAAGTTAGTATAAGCCATCAAAGAATGTTGAACCAAAAGATACCAAGTAAACCAGTTACTGTTATCCAAGGAAGTATTTTCGTAATAACAACAAAAAACTTACCCCAATTGAGTAGGAAGCGCCCCAAATTACTTATTCGCATTATGTAACCACATGAGGGAAAAGTTACGGGAAAAAATAAGCTAGTGCGGCCCCCATGCCACCTGATAATAGATTACATCTCCTATTTCATTCACTCATACGAGGAAATTTTTATGAGTGAGCGAGATAGAAGTTTTGTTTTTCACGACCTGTCGAAGGTATCTAATGTATCTAGACTCATCGAGCATTAGGAGAGATCGTAACTAACTGGCCTTATTTGGGTTTGAAGTATAATTTATTGTCTTCAATTCTACGCGGAGGAAAGGTTAAGTAATAAATTGGGCCCAGCTGCGTTTTAGATATAAGCTCGGCATCGGGCGGCGATTTGCGAGTTTTAGAAATCATTTGTTATCGCTGGACGATTGTTTCGTTTTTCGGTGTTGTTTTAGGGATTTGTTGTTTGAGTTTTTACAAAGGGTTGGTCTTGAGGTAAAAGGTTGTAATAATATTTTGAATGTAGCTTAGTAGTATAGCTGGTACAAAACCTGTATTTCACAACGTAACTCAAACTCAAATCTAGAATAATATAGACATTAAAATTTGAATGAAATGCTTTAAAAAATCGATGCTTAGTTAGTTACATTAAAAACTCTAAGAGAAAGGCAAAGTTTTTAATTCTCTTTCAAATCTACCTGAGAGATTTTTTCGCTAACCGCATATGTGTATTGAAGTAGAGCAGAAAAACATTTTTGACATATCTCTTATAAATAGATAAGGTTTACTATGCTCTGCGATTCCAAATTCCGCGCCACGTGTACATGTTAGGATAGCCGCCATTCTAAATTATAGTCCAATGCATAACCGGGTATCTAAAAATTTTATTTGAGCACTGCTACGTGCTGGCTTTTAAAATATTCATGCAATATCTTTGCAATGTTGCAATGTTAGAAAAATGCAGATATTTTACCATTGAACGAAACACATCTAGCGTAACATTGTATTGGTTGATATTTCATTGAAAATATTACCATGATGATACCATAAGGCGAGTTTATTTACAGCAAAAATAGAACAAAAAATAATAATATATAAATACATTTCAAAAACTAAAAAAAGGTTTAAAATAATAATAATAATAAGCCTTTTATTTCATGCAAAAAGTGAGATACATACATAGTTTCAAAAAAAAAAGAAAAAAATAATAATATTGTTTACACGTATTTCACAAAAAAATAAATCTGGATAATAATATATAAGTTTGTTTGCATGAACTCCTCCTCAAGTGAAGGTGAAGGCTTCCTCTAAAGAATACCATGTGTCTCTATCTTGAGCTATTTGCGGCCAGCATGTACCAGCAATTTTTATCAACTCGTCTGCCCATCTCGTGTGGCGTCTGCCTTTCAGACGTTTGCCGATTGGACCCTTTCACGTTGTTACCCTGGTGGTCCATCTCTCGTCCTTTAGCCTAGCTACGTGTCCCACCCATTTCCATTTTAGTTTTTTAGCGTAGGTAAGAGCATCCGTCACTTTGGTGGTTTCTCTAATTTTTGTATGACGAATTTTTTTCATCTTTTTAATGTTAAGCATACTTCGTTCTATTCCGCGTTGGCAGGTAGTGATTTTGCTTTTTAATTTGGATGTAAATTTCCAAGTTTTACATGCGTAGGTTAAACAAGGTAGGAGGCATGACATCATAACTTTTGTTTTGATATTTGTTGGCATGTTACTTTTGAATATCTCTTTTAGGGACCAGTACTTGTTCCAAGTATTTTGTACTCTACGGTCTACTTCAAGTTCGTTTTGTTTTATAAAATACGAAATTTCTTAATTTCTTTCGAAATTATACTTACACATACTTTTTTTCATACGGAGCTATGAGGTAAAAAACAAGAAAAAAGAGCAACCGAATTGAAAAAAAAAGGATCCTTTTATTTTTAAGTCGTTTAAAATTACATGTGAAACAGTTAAGCTATCTAACAACTGCATAAAACGATATTATATATAGCTCAACTGATCCAGATCACTGACATAGGGGATTGCAATAATACGCTGGGCCATATAGGACCCAGTTCCTGCGTTACGTGATGTTTCTACTATTTAAAACGCGATGGGCTCCTGTTCCCCATGGGCCCAGGATCTCGACCATAAAGCAAGTACTTATTTTAAAATCATTGTTATCAGTTGAGAATTGTGACTGCAATAAGACCAACGATTAAGGAACACTTTTTATGTGAACATGTTCTTACGTAGGTTTAAGTACATTTTTAAATTGCTCTTAAAAATTATGGAACTGCTACTACCAACTGGGCCTCTCAGCTAAGTTGGTAGTAGCTCTGCTTTCAGCGCTGTAGGTTGAGGATTCGATCCCTTCTCAGGACAAACATTATGTGTTTGTTCTGTGTCTGGGTGTTATGAAGTGTCATAAGTATGTATTAAAAAATATATAATAATAATAATAACTTTATTATCAGACAAAAAACAGAGAACAAAAACAATCACAAACTAACAAAAAAAATACAAAACTACACTTACATTAATTAACAGAATAAGTAAGTTCTGGCGTTGTATTAAGTTAGTAGGTAATATTTTTAAGGTAAGTAATTATTGTCTGTTTGAAAATATTAGGGGCTTCTGGACACTAGCTCTCACACTAGGATTCCCTGTGTCGTAAGTAGCCTCTTCCGTAAAATAGTACAAAATAATGTATTACAACAGTAAGGAAATGAAACAATAAGTAGGTTAAAAAAAATGGTTGGTAAGAAGAAACTAAAGTCATGTATGTGTGTGTTGAACAGCGATGTGTGGATATTTGCGTTGAATATGACGTGCGTTTATGAGTGTGTAAATAAAAAGAATGAATGAGTAGAGTGTGCGTGCCAGCCCTATCTACCAGGTAAGCTTAGTTTGGGGCTAGATGGTGTTGTGTGCATTTCAACTAACATTTATTTATTTTAAAATACGAATTCAGAAGACAATTACCAAAATATTAAAGATATCTAAGCTCTTGTATAGTAATAAGAAAAATAGTATGGTCATTTTCTTATATTCATATAGTGGGCACTGGTGTCCTGTAGTACAGGTACTTCACCTATTTCAGGCACCAGTCTCTTCCAAAACAGGTTAGATACACTACTATGTAATATTGTGTACTATTTGGTACTATTTCTACCATTTCAAAATTGTAACGTTTGAGTTTTTTATTTTCTATTGTTAGTATTACGTACCTATCGTTAGTTAGTTTTAACCTGTTTATTTAAAGAGACAAATAAAATAAATAATCACGGACATTTCACACAACATCATCTGGCCCCAAAGTAAGCAGAGCTTGTATATGGGTACCACATGACTAATATACTACTTATATAAATTTTTCAATTTTTTTAATTTTTTTAAAACTTTCATATTATAAATAGAAACACCCAGACCCGATTATTCAAATGAATGATTATTATTAATATTTTAAGGAGCAAATTACAGTAGTCCAGATAGGTATTTTGATAATTACAGCTTTTACAAAAGCTAATTTAACTCACGACGCATAAATCATAGCATAATGTATCCTAAATCAATCACTTAAAGTTCACGAAACGAGTCTTCGTGAAATGCACGAAATATATCAATAAATCGGTCCACTGTCTTCACAGAACTTCATTAAGCCGGTCGCTCGTGCAGAGAAAAAACATCTTATTGCCGTTGGGGATCCGCAAAATGATTTTAAAATCGCAAATAGAGCTTTTGACAAGAAATCGTTTAAAGTATTTCATTATAAAATGATGCATGATTGCTTGCTCCTTGGGGTTGAAGACTGTTTTGTTATAAATATTATCACTTTCCAGACTCTATTTCAAAACTTGGAACACATTCAATCGGTTCCAAATGGTTGGGTGTTCAAGTAAGAGCTAAATTCAGTTAACAAAAAAAAACACAAATTGTAGATGCATAAACTTTTAAAAATCATTAGAACAAATTCTCAGAAATTCAATAAAGGATTCGGTCTATGAAGCAACTTGTCTTAAAAATAAAAATTGTATATTAGTAAACTGCAAATGTACTAAAACACAATACATCAATACGCTCGCCGCTAGATACATGGAATCCGCATGATCAATAAAAAAATATTAGTGGACAATCTACACAACAATTATCGAGATGTCGAGAATAGTAAAGAGTTAATTAAAATTGTCAAACAAAAAAAAATAGTTAAAAATAAATGATAATTTTACGTCACAAGCCGAACGCTAAGGCCGATCGTGCCTCTTGTATCGCTTGTTCCACGCTCTCGCTTGTACGCTCGATTCAGGCGGAACGTGACAATGAGTCATACTTTTTCGTGCGTGCAGGGGTCGTTCATCAATTTATAAGACGTTATCACGTCAAAAAAATTGGGTGACGACTCTATGGCCATCAAAACGACTGTTGAATGTCGTCAACAAGCCTTAAATTGTAAAAATACAAATTCACGAAACTAATTTAAACTTAAACCGATTATTAATATCGATGAGTCCAATAATTATGTAACATGACAATAACATTTCATAATAATGTTTTAATACAATTAAGCGCGGCCCATGATTGGATGAAATACGCCGGGTTGCGATAGTCAGCTCATTAAAATGCTTCCATTGGACATAATTAGTTAAATTGGCCAGGCCATGGGTCGCATGCACACTGTAGGGATGCTAGCTTGGCAGACAGTCACAGAACACTAAGTAACATTTTGATTCTGGAAGGGTGTAGGGGATACCTTTGCGTGGGACAAATTAGGTAAAATAAAATAATATAATGAAAAACGTGTATTTATGTGACCTATTCTACAAAAAGACTACTCACGCATGGCCCTAAATCGTATGAGCAACGTGATTGTTACAAACATTCAAACATTCCAACATTTAAGTGATCGATTCCAATTCATCGATAAAGTCTCCGAGAATAACAGGCATATGACTGTTATTCTCAGAAACTTAATTTTATCTGCTTATTTTATAACCTGATATTCACTCATTAGCAAGTCTAAACAAAACTTTAGAAACCCAAGAGCCTTGTTTGATAAACAAACTATTTTTCCACACGCCTTAACTTTTCCGAAAAGAGACTGTTATAATCTTTTCAATATAAAAATAGTCATGAATCATTGGGTTTTGATCCTTATAATATCATCGACATAAATGTCTTCTTACGTCTCTGCTATTAAAGAAAAAATTATCGCATTGCTAGTTATTTCAAATCAGTGTAGTAAAAAGATTAAAGTGCGCCTCAGAGACTCCTTTTGTGCACTCTACCTACTGTCTTCAGACTATGCACTAGCAGAAAAAAGTTACAGGAAACAATATTACTTACTTTTATTTGGAAACAATTTACTTACTAAAATTATCAACCCTTGAATCACGCCTAGACTTATAGAATACTAAGCGATCATTTTGACGCGATTATATTGGCTATAGAGAGCACTCGTGCTCTAGTGGTAGTGGTCTCGCCTTCCAAATCTAAGGTCGTGGGTTTTAATCCGGTCGTGCACCAATGGATCATGAAGTACTCTCAAACGACGAAGGAAAACATCTTGAGAAAACCGGCCAAAACCAAAAAGTTCAAAGATATCTGAACCACCATCCTATGTTTAATCCTTTCTCCACACTGGTTCGAAATATTTAGTGCCACGATAAGAAGAAAAATTGACTTACTGTACGCATTGAGGATGTGTGAATGAACTAGGTTAATTAATTTAAACTAATGCAGCCCTTGAGAACGCTGCCCTCTGGCAGTGATCTGGATCAGTTGAGCTATCTATAGATCATTTTAAACGGTCCTTATAGCTCAACTGTTTCACATGTATTTTATATTATTCTGTACATCTCTGTATTTATTTATGTAAATATATATGTATTATTTCTATTTGTCTGAGGTCTGGGAATTTCTATGTATAATATGTATGTTTTTAAAAAAAACAGTATATAAGTAGTATATCAGTCATGGGTACCACATGACATAACACAAGCTCTGCTTACTTTGGGGTCAGATGATGTTGTGTGAAATGTCCGGATGCTGTGCGAAATATTATTATTATTAATTTTTTGAACAAAACTCAGATCGAGAACCAACAATTGATTTGCTAACAGTCCTAAAATAAACTACTAAAAAATCTTAGTTCTTCTTTATGAATTCGGTCCGAGTCCTGTAGAGACAACAAATCAATGCATTACAAGCTGATTGGGATTTTGAGATTTCAACGCAAATCATCACAGACGCATCGAAGTGTCAAACGCCTTCAGAAAGCTGTGCGTATCGGCTCGGCACTCCTAATGGACGCAATCCATAATGTGTTGTTAAGGTGATGTTGAAGACGCGTACCTACGCAATAAAATTTAACGAGTGTCATCAACGTTCGATGTTATTGCGGATGTGGAAACAATTCAAAGTCAAGGAGTAGTACTAAGTAGGTTTTTTTACGCTGTGCTTTAAAGTAAGTACCCAGTTCTTTATCTATTCCTGTATTTTGTATATATATGTAACCTACCCAAACTATGATCATTGTTAATCATGGTTGCGGTTTTCCGTTCTTTCCTGTGGTAATTAATTTCTTTTTAGAGTTCTCAAGTCCACTAGAACTAGTTGGGCAGGCCAGTTGCGCTATGTCCGACTGTCTGTCTGTCTGTCCGTCTTGAATCAGATATCCTGCTCGCAGATTATAAGTTATAACGCAATATTTTTTTGCACGGTAACGCGTATTAGTGGCCCTTACAGAGTTATAAAATAAAAACATAAAATAAATGATTTTCAGGGATACCTACTCGTACATGTAACGTGGTTTAGACTTTATTTTTATTTTACCACCCCATCTTAAAATGGACCTATCCCCATATGGTTGGATAGGTCTTTCAAAGGTACTTTTAAATAGTTTTCCGATACAGATATTCTCGATAGGTATTAAGCTTTTAAGTGACCATTTTTGGTAGAGGTCAGAACCTGCCCTAGTTGAATATATTAGTAAGGCTTTACTAAATTTTGATCTCAACCGTCGAGCGACCATGTTTTGTCAGTCAAGCACAACAGTCGGTCAACCGACATCCCCGACATTTCAACCTTCAAAAAAAAACAATGTTTTTTTTTGGTAACTATGTAGATGGTGTTGAATTAGTTTGGGACCTGCCCACTAGTCATTCTTATCCTAACTGACTTCGATAGTCCTCGTTGTGGTCACATAAGCTTGGTCAATTTATTTCTTTTAAATAATTATAAGTAAAATCGAATTGTTTCATCTTTGTTTATATCATTTAAATAAATTTCATCCCAGCATTCAACTTTTAACAAACCGCTTATTTTTAAGTTTCTGAATCGTAAACGTAGTGTTCAGTCCAGTATTCAGGCACAGTAAGTAATCCTAATAATACTAATTATAAATGTGAATGTAAGTTTGTTTGTTACGCTTTCACGCGAACACTACTTAACCGATCATCATGAAACTTTGTACACATATTCTTGGAGGTATTAGAAGTAACATAGGATACTTATTAAAAAAAAAGTCTTACGAAAGATATTTATATGGCAAAACAACGTTTGCCGGGTCAGCTAGTATTTAATAATGTTTTATCAGTTATTAAGTAAAAAGCGACGTTATATTCCGATCCCTACTGATCTCTTCTTCCCTTCTTGAGGGTTGAATTTTAGGAACACCATTCTTAGTACGCGTTTCTTAAAAACACACTTTCCTAATTTAAAATCTGTGCCATCAGTGGCTTAGGCAGTCATAATAAGAATCAATACTTTGATTCTTAGGATGACAGTTTGATCAGCATATTATGGAATTTCGTTTAATGTAATGTTTGATTACTACGGGATTCATGTTAAACTAAACTATTAAATATTTGTTAACTCAAAGAACCGTGCATAAGCAAGATCAGCAAAGTGTGCAATTTTTACTCTTACATACGCCTAAGCGAAGGGTAATGTTATTAGAGCGCTGTTTTTATAAATGTAACAAAAACATCTTGAGATAAATCACTTTTGAAGATGTTGCTTTTATTATACGAGTACTATCAAATTTGTGTAGTAACCTAGAAAGAACCTAGAAAGAAAGAAAGAAAGAAAATATATTTATTTGTAACAACATACACATAAAAAAAACAATATGAAAGTACACTCAAACTAAAAACAAAAAATAACAGAAAAGACAACTTAAACTAAAGTTAAGATAAACCTAGAAACTTTTTACTCATTCAAAATTACCTGAGACAGTTTTATGATGGTTTTAGTTTGACATTGATAGATGGTTTGACAGTTTAAGGCTTGCAACTCCTATATAATCCTCTCGGATTTATCGGGCGTTGACGCTGACGCTATCCAAGACGCTGGCGTCATTACCATATTGAATAGCAATGCTAATCGATGTACTAGGCAGGAGCCAGCACTTGGGTTACGCGACCTTTAAATAGTTTTGCCTAATTGTGTTATTGTTCTAGGTTTATTTACGTTTTTGTAGTCCAGTCCAGCTACAATGTTTAGTTCGATAAATTGTGATTTATTTATTTTGTACAATTATATATTTAAATAAAGTTACAAGTTCAGAAACGGCACCTTAACCCGCCATGCCGCCCTAGCGTTAGAAAATGGTCCGATCAATTCGTGCCAAAGTCGCGATTTGTCTACGGCTCCATTTTGTTCGTAGAATAGGTTAACGGAGTTCAAAGACAGAATATTATGATTAAAATTAAATTTATAAATACATTTTTAATATACTTGTAATTTTAAGGTAGTAATCATACCATAAACATGCAAACAATAATTAAGGGTGAGTGTAATAATTGCATAGAGCATCAAACTAACCTTGGAACTGTTGAATGAACAAATTAAAATATTCGTGGACATTAATTAACACAACATTATTTATTTAGACATAATCACCAAACTAACATAATAACATCTGCATAAGTTATAATTTATTTTGTTAAGGTAAAAAATCAGCGCAGCCAGTAAATAAAGCCTTAATTTTTAATATTATAAAAGCATCACCATGACCGGAAATCCAAATTGAACACTTTTATTAACGAAAAGAGAGATTTTCCACTTTTTCGATTCAATATAAATTTCTCGCGTTCCAACGCATTTCGAAAGAAACATCGCACAGCAATAACTTTACTGTGCACGACAAAATAAACTGCGCATACCTCATTGAACCCAACAGGGCCGTAGTTAGGTAAATTATGGGTGCAAAGAACAACCTCATTAAGCACTTAGGGTAGCTACTTATTAACAGAACCTGGTAGAGATCACTATATTTTACCAATTACACCAATTACAGTGCCTTTGACCTTTGATACCCGTCAAAAAAACTTAACTCGTAAACTTGTACTCGAATTGTAAAAACTTTCTGATAATAAATATAAAATATACCTATAAGTGGAATAGTTGAGGTGATTACAACAATCTATAGATAGCTCAACAGATTCACATCACTGCCTAAAACCAGCGTCTTTAAGACATAAAAGAAGCTAGCTATTTACAATTCGAGTCTGTCATCACATCGCCAGTGGTGCAAAATACGAGATGTCAATAGTACGAGTAATATTTATCTTTTATAATAGATGTGCATAGCATGTAGGTAAGAGGATTGAAAGTGGTCTTAATAATTGTTTAGATTGTAAATGTCACAATATTCATAAATAAACTGTTAACTTTATTGTCCGGGGTCACCAATGTAAATGTCTTTATATTATAAATAGTAATGTCTCTTTCTATATAGGTATACATTTACTTTACTTCACTGTAATTCTTGGAGGAAATATAAATTATAACACAATGTCCAGGCACGAATATAAATTGCTTTTATTGAATGATATTACATTCGTCACGTTGGCTAATCAACGGTCATCACACACGACTGCCTGTTCACCCCGAGGGGCGCAGGAAGGACAGCGTCTTACAATTCGTATCGTATTACAATATGTGTCCCTACAGGATAAAAGCGATTTTAATTTTAATTTCAATTATAAAAACTATTCAAGTCGTGGATCACTGAATGTTGTATCTAATGTTATTAACGGTGCGGTGTGACATTGATCACACCGCACTCTTTTAGCGAATAGGTTCAAGACTACAGTGTCCTGGCAACGACCCCGTCGCGATTGGTTGCTCCCCATCCGACAATTTCATCTTTGTTTATAGGCTCCAGTTGACAAACATGCTGATTTAATGTGTCTGTATTATAGTTTTGCAATAAAAATCCGTTTAATATATAGAATTTAAATTATTGTGGTTATGATCCAATTTTTACAACTGTTTTTGACCATGTTGGCTGGCCTGACAGCTCTGTAAGTCGTAACTCTGCCCTCTGCGCTATAGATTTTCTGTTCTATCACAGAATATTTATACAATGACAGAAAGCAGACTCCGCGAGAACGCTTATATAAATATAAATTAACATCAAATAATAATAATCAATTTTATTTACAGAAATAATTACAGAAATGTACAAAATAATATAAAATACACGTGAAACAGTTGAGTTATCTAAGGACCGTTTAAAACGATCCATAGATAGCTCAACTGATCCAGATCACTGCAAGAGGGCAGCGTTCCCAAGATACTGGCGGCATTACCACGTTGAATGGCAATGCTAATACGCTGAGCCAGAATGGAGCCAGCTCTTGGGTCATGCAACGTATCTACCAAACGCCGTGAAATAATTTAGAAAACGCGGTGGGCTCCTGTTCCCCACGGGCCCAGGATCTCAACTCCAAGAGGCTCAAATATGTAGGCCTTATCCAAACCAGCATATTTGTGGTTTTTGAGATCCTCGGCACATTCAGCCGCCGCACCAGCCCTAATGAAAGTCCCCGACAGATGGGATGCAGCCAGGGTGTCTACGCAAGTAGCATCCCACACTAATGGCCTACCCATCTCCCAAGCGACAAGAGTAATACCATCAGGCCTCTTACCATCATCACGTATCGACGAATGATATCATTAAGACTGGCGTGGCGGGCAATCCTACCGGCGGCACTATGACACGATAACCCATATTAATTAATACGTGAAGTAAAAACTTTGTACCCCTTTTTACAAAAATTGCGCCGGACGTAGAAGTATGAAATTTCGCACACTTATAGTTTATATAAAGAAAGAGTGCAGAATGCTAATATTAAAAAAAAAATGCATAAAAAATACATTAATTATAAATTAATAATGGCCGAATTTCGACCAATGGGCGACCACTAGTTTATATAAACAGCGGCTCTTACAACGGCGCTAACTGCAATTTAGCTCGCACTAGCGCTGAATGCCTAACATTATATGCACCTACATAGTGCCTCCCTTTCTTTTGAGTAACTCTATCTAATCTGGCACGGCACATCTAAGATTCAATAAAATCTGCAGTTTTGTAGGTTGGTACATATCTCGTCAGTTTTGTGAACAATGACAATTCATAAAAAAACATTTGATATGTAAAAGGACTTACTTGTAAACCCACAGTCTAGATAAATAAAATCATAATACATAGCTATACGCTTTCCAACGACAAAACACTAAAAAACAATACCTGCATACTTACATACATTAGAATTCTGATAAATAAGTGCCGCATTTGAACAGAACTTGTAGGCACCTAATCAAGCCTACCTAAGTAAATACGGAAATATTGATTATGGTAATAAGTACCTATAAGGTTCCTTCTTGTTTATGTAATTATGTTCTCTAACTCTATATTTTATATTCATATAGATTCATTTCAGTAAATTTAAAGGCCAACTGCTTCGGGAACTCTTAGAAATATAATTATATTTCATTAGCTCAATCGATTCTAACCTATTGTTTGCCAATATCGGGCGGAGCTGGTCAAACTAAATTCATGGAATTTGAAAGAGTTCTGATAAAAGTATTTTATTTTAAACCTTATATATACCCTACAGTAGGCCTATATAAAATATCCCAACTACTGTCTGTAAGAAAATGATATATTGTTAATATTATTCTAAACATCAAAAAACCTATTTCACTTTCAAAACTTTCGAGAGTTTGACTATACATTTTGATAAAACACGGGCTTTACTCACGTATTATTTTGTCGATGGAGCCAATGGATGGAGAATGGTTGCTAACTCATCCTCAAGAAAACGTCAGATGTCAGTAGAGAGAGAAGAAGCTTACCTACCGTTTGTGAAAGGGGTGAAAGATAAAATTGGACACTTGTTGCGCAGGAAATATGGCATCAAGACAATATTCCGACCACTTAGTCAACTTAGACAACTGATACGCTCTCCTATAGACAAAGACCCTTTGAGTGTAACTGGCGTTTACAAGATTCCTTGTGGTTGCGGTAGCTCCTACGTAGGTGAAACTAAGAGGAACATTTCTACCAGGCTGACTGAACATATTCGTGCCGAGAAGAATGCTGACATTGAAAAGTGAGCATTTGCAGAGCACTCACTAACCTCTGGCTCTACGCATTTCATTCGGTTTGATAAGGCACAGGTACTATCACGAGAAAGATTCTTTGTACCTCGAAAGATCTGTGAAACAATTGAAATCGGCCGTGTCCCAAACTTCAACCGAGACAAAGGTTGGTTTCTTTCTCCAGTCTGGAAACCTTGTCTGCATGGAACGTATTTTAGTAACGATGTGGAGCCGGTTAGTGATAGTGTCAGTGCTGTATGTTTGACGGTTCCCAATGTTGAGGGCACGAGTGGCGAAGTCGAAGAGCCAGTACTAGCACCAAATTTGTTACTGCCTGCCGTGACAACGTTTCCCCCTCTACCTGCACGCACGACTCGCGCCGCGAGATACCTCACCCGCAGTGCGAACCGTGAACTCGAGCGGCAACGAGCGGACCGCGGCTCAAACTCACCATGATGAAGATTCTCTAGATGAATCGAAACAGTGTCGGTGCCTCCATCGACAAAATAATACGTGAGTAAAGCCCGTGTTTTATCAAAATGTATCAAAAAACCTTTTTGTATAATTGCGATATTTTAAAAAGAGGAGGAAAGACAAGGTAGTTAAAACTCATGTTACTAGAACTACATTAAGAGTGAATCAATATTGTAAAAAGTCGACTCATTTGTAGAAGCATTGTACAATCTCATAGATGAAAGCTAAGATAACGACCCTAAACAACTATAATGTATGTTAAAAACTTATAACAGAATATTAATATATAATAATAATGCCGGACATTGCACACAGCATCATCTGGCTCCAAAGTAAGCAGAGCTTGTGTTATGGGTACCACATGACTGATATACTACTTAAATACAAAAAAAAATTGTAAATACATACATATTACTCTTATACATAATATAAACACCCAGACTCGAGACAGGCACTTGCAGATCATACAAACGTTTGTCCCGTGACGGGAATTGAACCCGCAACCTTCTGCGTCTCAGCTAGACCTTAGCCAACTGCGCCACAGAAGTCGTCCGGATAAAAGATATATGGTATGAAAAAAATGACGCACTGTTCTAAGTTTTAATATTAGGTATCGGTACATACAAATGCTCACACAACTCTATACAACGTCTCCTGTTAGCCATGCTCTATACCACAGAGACTGGTGTCCTCAAGAGGACCAACATATACATAAACATATATTAAAACTCACACACACACACCCAAACATTGACACTTATATACACACACACCGATTTTTAAAATGGATCTAATCTATAGATATGTATATTTAGGTACAATAGTTTTTTATATAGCCAATAAAATGGGTATTTAAAAGCGGAACAATCTGGCACAAGTACTTCGTACATAAAAGAAGGTGCACACCCTGGTAATAAATTGTAATAGTTGGCTACTGAAATAAACTATTTTGTTTTTTTTTTATTTTAATATGATTAATGTACTTTTATGTTTACTTTTTAATATCCTTCAGGCGTCTGAAACACATGTAGTTCATATGCGGTCCTTGTTATTATTGCGGTTTAAAGAAATGTTTTATCTCAAAAGAATTAACAATTCACTTAATGAGATATTTAAACAATAACCGCTTTGTACATTGCGGTTACGTTAATGTTACGATAATTACTTATTACTATGAATTAGATATGTAGCAAAATGTGGGTATACTAAAACAAATCCTTTACGAACACTTTACGGAGTACTCCCTGACTGGATGTGGCATTGAACATTGAAAACAACATTTTTAATTCAAATAATTTAAGAAGTATTTATTTCCAATCTTGTTATTTAAGCAGCCAAATACGATGCAGTAACATTTTGCCTTTATTTTGGTGAAACAAAATAACACAAGCGTATCGCCAATCAGGAAGGGCTTCAGTTGATGATAGGTAAGCGACTAGGCGAGAACTTACCCCTTTTTTTTAATAAAAAAATAAATAACCCTGGACATTTCACACAGCATCATCTGGCCCCAAGCTTGTGTTATGGGTGACATGACTGATATACTACTTTTGTACTTTTTTATTTGTAAATGCTTAATATATTATACATAGAAACACCCAGACCCGATCAAATACTTGATGATAGCGAGCGGCAACGAGCGGACCGCGGATCAAACTCACCCTGATGAAGATTCTCTAGATGAATCGAAACAGTGTCAGTGCCTCCATCGACAAAATAATACGTGAGTAAAGCCCATGTTTATTAAAATGTAAAGCTTAGTTTAGGGCTAGATGGTGTTGTATGAAACGTCTACAGGTTTACACTCTGTCGTGGTCACGGGATGACTGGAGTACTGGAGCTACCGCCTCTGCGAAGCGGGGGCAGCATTTTTTGCAACTACCTTCACTTGTTTTTCCGAAATAGAAATGTCCATCTGCACACTCGGACGACACACAACACTAACCGTGTCCATGACGCATTGAGAAACCGGTCTACGATGAGTACACTTAGCTATAACTGGATTACATGAGGCAGAGAGTCTGAAACCGTCTGCACGATTGCAATTAGGATATTTCTTAATTTCAATCGCTTCCTCAACCATTCTCTTGTAGTAATGCCTTTCATTACATATAACTTGAGGTTTATGTAATTCAATCCAGTGATTGGGTCCTGAGTCCACTATGTGCTCTGCTATTGCAGACTTGTTTACTTGTCAATTTTTGAACGCCGCTATGTGTTCTTTAACACATTCCACGACCGTGCGTTTAGTCTGGCCTAGGTACGACGTCTTTTGGTGTTCGTAAATACTTCGTCATCTTGGTGAGTGGAGATCAACTTGATTGAAAGTTTACTGAGCATGTTACCAATTTTGTCCGTAACTCCTTTCACATAAGGCAAGAACGCAGGCTGTCTTTTCACATCAATGTGTTCCTGTTTGCGCCTCCAGTTAGAACGTCATCCGATTTGAGTATTGTAGCCATTCCGTTTCAGAACCCCTTTAACATGATCTAGCTCACCCTGCAGATGTTCAGGATCGCAAAGGTCATGAGCTCTGTTTACTAGTGAGGAGACTACTGACTCCAGGTGTCTTGGATGGTGGTGTGACGCTGCATTCAAGTATCTGTCCGTATGTGTAGGTTTTATATACACTGTGTGTGCCAAGGTCCCGTCACATTTTACCATCACTTTTAGAAAAGCTAACATTCTGTTTTCCTTTATTTCATGTGTAAAGCGAATCTTAGGGTGAATGGAGTTCAGATAATCAGTTAGCTGATCGACTTCCAGGTTATTCCCGTTAATTACACAGAACACATCGACGACGTACCTCTTCTAAAGTTTTATACCATAGGCTGCCAGGTCTATCATGGATTCAAAATGTTCTTTCCAGATATTGGCAAGAACAGGTGCCACAGGGCTTTCCATTGCTAAGCCGTCTATCTGGATGTAATGTTGCCCTTGATACAAAAAGAAGTTTCCATCAAGACACTTTTGAAGGAGCAAAATGTACTGATCAAGTTGGTGATCACTCAATCTATGTCTCACTACATCAAGGCAATCTTTATGAAGAACGTTAGTGAAAAGCGACTCAACATCGAAGCTCACCAGTAAGTCTCCGGGTTCCAACTTTATGTCCCTGATGATAAATACCCGTAAATATTTATAATAATGTGATCTGATCGCGTAAGTTTGAAAAACTTTAAAAAACGATAGTTTGCCATAAGGTCCAAAGTGCCTTGTTCATAATCTAAGTGATCGCTGGAAACTGGCTGGAAACAATTTCGGTCCCGTGGCTGGCCTTTTTGGGGTCAAGTTCGCTTCTTTGTCTGACTGTCTACTCGCTCACAGCCTTTTTCCTTTCAGAATTAACTTACAAATTATATACCATAGTTCATAGTTCACTACATAGAAATTGAAAAAAAAATAGTCTTAAACAACTTGCCATTAAGTGATTACAGTTTAAAGCTCGCAAGTGTATATTAAATGTGGCTAAATCCAACGAATCTAATTATCTCAAACTAATACCACGTGCAACTGACAGAACGAAATGAACATTCTGTTTATTGCGTTTTCCATCTAAATACCGAGTGCGAATCAATCGAAACCCAATAATGAGCAAATTGAGCTAAACACGCAATGGTTTGCAGTGGTATTCGAAATCTGCGTGATTTTTCAAGTAAAACTGGCTCACGTGGATAACAAGCTGCGCTAAGTTTGCTTGCACGACAGTAATGATAAAATTTGGGATTTATTGTCAGTATCCCCACCAGTCTGCTTCCTACTTTGTTCTAATAATATTATCAAACAACAGTTCGAAAATGGAGAAAGGAAACATGTTGTACTGACCCACTGAGCGTGCGGAAAGGACAGTGATATAATGATGAGATCATAACACCTCAAACCAGTTTTAATTTCACTGAATACCATTGTGTCAATTCAGAGATGTCAATTGTTTTTTTTATGTACAAACATAACGGGATCGATAAGTAAACTACATGACTGCTAAAATCCGAATATTAACTAACTATCCTAAAAACAACTCACAGGAGCTACGCAAGTGAACTGCTTAATACGCTACCTAGCAATCTAAATAAATGTGCAAAGTTAATATACATTGCATTACATTATTGACTAGCTATTTAGGACACCCGTGAATTTGTCTGTGTAATATAATTTATATACAAGCTTTATTGAATTGCTAACTGCTAATAATCTGTAAGATATTTTTCAAAATGATTCTCTACCTGGACATAAATCCTGGTAGAAAACCAGCCAATAGAACAAGCTTTTAATAGAACAAGGTTTTAAGTTTCAGTTTTGGACCACATTCATACAGTGAAACAAGTTGTGGAGAAATTCAAGTAATACAACTTACCTCATTTATTAATTGCTATGCTTTTTACTTTTAAAACCACGAGATGAAATGAAAAGCTCTCAAAAAACAACGGGGTGGAATGATAATACAGGAAAGATTAAACATTAAAAATGCACAGGTTGAAAAGAACTTGACAAAAAAGACATGATTGATATACGAAGAGGGGTAAGGCAAGATGACTCAATATCTCCAAAGCTTTTCACAAAAGTGCTGAAAAAAAAAATTAAGAATCTAGACTGGACTCAAAATGGGATAAAACTGAATGGTTTTCTCATGTCAGACCTATAATTTTCCGATGAATTTGTTTTGTTTGCTCCAACTACTTACAATGCTAATTGAATTAGCCACAAAAAGCATTAAAGTGAATTTGGAGATTAATTTAGAAAACAACGCATTGAGTGACAAAAAAAAGTTAGGAGATATCCATAAATTTGATTATGTGGAAGTTTATGTGTAATTAGGCCAGTTACTTTCAATTAAAGATCAGACACCCAATATCCCAATACCCAATACAAAGAAGAAAAACGAATAATTGTAAAATATACTGTATCCTCAATTGAGATTATGAAAGATCAACTACATATACTTAAATGTTTTGGAGGTAGAATATTTGATATTGTGATGGTGGTACCCACTAATACATAGAGAATGTATTAGTGGATCAGCTGCAGAGTCCTACCACCAGCTATATCGCCAGGTTTACCAGCTTGTAAAAGTAATTTTGCAAAAGAAAGAGCGTTAAATACAAAAATTATTTAATGGGACGTTTAAGATGCTAAAATGATTTGTTTACAAAATATGTACAGAATAATTTACAACAATAAAAAATACAAGTGAAACAGTTTAGCCATCTAAAGACTATTTGAAACGAAATATTATAGATAGCTCAACTGATCCAGATCACTACCAGAGCGTTCATGCGTTCATGTCCAGCAGCGTTCCCAAGATACTGGCGGCATTGCCACGTTGAATGCAAACGCTGAGCCAGATATTAGCCAGCTCTTGGGTCATGCAATGTATTTACCAGACGCCGTGAAATAATTTTTAAAACGCGGTAGGCTCCTGTTCCCCACGGGCCCAGGGTCTCGACTCCAAAAGGCTCACATATGTAAGCCTTATTGAGACTGGCATATTTGCGCCTTTTGAGGTCCTCGGCACATTTAACCGCTGCACCTAAGTTGTTTAGTAAATACTAATATTTTTATTCTGTTTTTTAGTCCTAATTCTTACCTCAAGTCAAATTATTTGGTCCAACCTCCAACCTTTCAACAATTTATTTTAAAATAATTAAAGGAATGTACCTACATTATAATATACAATAGTATAAAATACACTTGGAATGTGTATGTTGAGTTATCTAAGGACCGTTGTAGCTGGTACCTTCAACATTAGTCAAAGAGATATTTCGGAGAGGAGGACGGCATGATTAATATTTCTAAAACATTCATGTGTTTCTTTATATTTTAAGAAACCTGAATTTTACTCATGAATTATTGGCACCATACGAAAGAATCGACACTGTTAGTTCGTGCGCCGTCGTCTGATTCGTTGTTTTATAGAAAAAGCCGGTGTAAAAAAAATTGCATGTGTTCAACTTGGGAACACCATTCACCTATTATATATATAAATAATAATAATAAAGTTTCACTCAAAATGTAACATACAGGATTGTGTCTTTTTGGTTCATCTATTTTTTGGGCGACTGGTTCCTGAGATAGGTTAAAAAAACTTGTAATACAGGTCACCAGGTGACACTCAGCGGGTTTATCCATCTTTTATGACAACTTATAATTGGTATTGAACTTATAAAGTTTTATGATCTCGTCGGTGTGTTTAAGTAAGATAGATACAATAAAATAACTTTATTAATAAATAAAAGTCATAATCTACATACATACTAGGTATAACTATTACGAACACTTACCTTACCAATTTGGTGATGGTGGAATGAATAAAGGTTTGTAGCCTTTAGTCCAAAGACTAAATGAGTTTTGTGATCAATTACTATTTAAAGGTAAGTATAATAATTACTGTGGTGTGTGCGAAGATAGATAGGTTTGTAGAACTTATGAGAATAAATGGAGGAAGAAAAAGAATGGGTCAAATTGAGGGGCGTGAAAAAGCAAGAATGTATGTTGTGTGTGTATGTGGGTTGGTGTTTGCGAGTGTACGCGCGCGCGTGTGTGTGAGCGCAGGCAAGTAGTGTTCACATTAATAAGAGATATAAAGGTGCCTAGGCAGGGAGCTGACCTTGTTCGGAGAGTTCATGATTTTTTCAGTTTCTTCATAACTTAAGTTTTTGAGATAGTTACTTATGAGTTCACATTTGTATTTAGGTACGGGATAAATTGTAATGTTGTTATGGTGATTGTAAATGAAGGGACCAAGGAAATAGAAGACGTGTGAGAAGCTGGATTGTACCCGACAGATTGACAGACGGTGCCTTTCCTTGGCGCACCTTTAAACTTTTCTAGGTTATACTTTAGTTGGGAATGTGGTTTTAGAGTGATTTGTAATCCAATCTGTTTGTAAAGACGTAGTAGAAGGAAGTAAATCAGAGAGACATCATCAATTTTATCGATTTCAAATCCGATTGTTGCTACGATTTTATGTTGTTGAAAAACTAGTGCTATCCTCAGAGTTTTGATGGTTTTAAAGGGCATTAAGCTTATCTCTGTGTCGTGTATCAAGTCATCGTGTATACTGATAACTTGGGTAAGTACCTTATAGTGAGGTGGGTAATCTCTCTTACCTTAGTTTGGCATGAATTCGTCTCGGCTTCACAATACTTTGCAGGTGCATTATAACAAATAATTTACAGGACAGTTCATAAAAAATGTGTAGACATCTTTTAATTCATGATTTTGAGTTTTCGTTGTACTAAATATCTTTACTGTTAGGATTGTATTGGACCAATGTTTTTTTCTGGCAGCTGCCTATTTACTTCGATACGCCTACGTATTAGATGTTATTTTACAGAATTGTACTGGGTTTTCTGTACTCATTTAGCATCCCTGATTGATGGAAACAATGCTTTGGGTTTGAAACATATGATACATAATGAGAAATACAATAAGAATGACATAAGTAAGAGGTAAGTAAGAGAGCCACTGTCACGACATTTTTAACGTTTGTAAAATGTGTACATCTTGGTGCAGCCGTTACGTTTGTTATTTGAGCGACCAAGTGAAACGTGCTTGGGTACCTAATAAAATATCTCCAGTTTTTTGCGAAGATAGAATGACAGATAGGAAAGTGCCGAAACCTTTTCTACCCAAAGATTGGATCGCGGATTATTCTTTACAAAAGCGTTTTTTATTTTATGCTTGTGATAGTAAAATCTGATACATTGGTTATTTTGATTGGCGTCGAATAAAATAACGTAATAGCTTCAAAAACTGATGAGTCATAGCCCGATAACACTTAACCTTAGGCTCGTGTTTCAGAACTGAAGTGAAGATATCATCTAAGTGACATTTTCCCTTCTTACGCAATGTTTTTATATAAAAACCAAAACGATATTTAGTATGCCTTAAGTGAATAGCATTGCTCTTTTCTTTTTATATATTTTGTCTTACGTAATATAATGTAATAGCAATTAACAATGTATATTCTATTATGTTCCCTGTAGTAGTTGGAAACAATATTTTTATTGAGGACCTGTAAAGAAATAAACGTCATTAATTAAACTACAAGTTTAAACCTCAAATTAAAATTACTGCAGAATTCACACAACACTGTCTACCCTCAAACTAAACGGTTTAAAAAAAGATGATGACTACTCGTGTGGGCATTTTAATTGTGCTTAATTATCTTAATTAGGCACCCTTCTTTCAGTCAGAATCACTGCCAATAGCCCCCCAATACCTCAATAAATGTCATCCATCTACAAAAGGTTCTAAGGCAGAGTTGAACCAAGTGAACATGTCCCATTTCAACTTCTAAAGTCCCAGCTCAGTCAACACGACCCATTTTTTAGTTCCGAACACCCGTATCCCAAAAAAGCCAGATAGAGCTCAGAGAACAAAAGTAATTACAAACGTTAGTTCCCAGCAGAGGTTCATTAATATGCTAATGCCGTTCTGTACAGCATCGAACTCTGCTAGGTGCACAGGCTGATGTAAACAGCTGGTTTACTCTACGACTTTATAAAGAATAACTAGCTGTTTGCCGCGGCCTTGCCCGCGTGGTAGATAAAAAATACAAGATAATAATTTAACGAATGAATGTTTCGGAAAAATTACAAAGCATAACCGTGGTTTTCGCGGATTGACCATGATCTCGAGTGAATTTTATGAAAACCTGTCTTGGCGACCACCTACGGCCCTAGAGGAAGCTGCATACCAAATCTAATTCAAATCCGTTTGGTTTCTGAGATTTTGTGATGAGTGAGTGAGTGGTATTTGACAAAGATATATTATAGTAGATAATACCGGTCTTTTCATACAACATCATCTGACCCCAAAGTAAGGACAGCTAGTGTTATGGATACCAAACGTATGATATACTACATACTTTTTTTTTGTAAATACATACACAAAAGGTGATCGAACTTTGATGTTCAATTTTTGATATGGTCTAGTCAAAATCCACATTCTGCTGGCATTCACGCCTGCGGATAGATTGTATGGAAATGACAGCTGCAGTTACGCTTATCACGTGATTAGAAGCCAATGTCGTTTCAATACAATTATAGCAAAATAAAAAAGAGTAAAAAGAACTGCAATAGACACGGATATAAACACAGCTCTTAAATTATAAGTAGAAGTATAAATGTCGTTGGAACAAGCCGTGCAATTACGTTCGAGCTTGTCAATCAATCATATTACACAAGTGAACTTTTACCTTTCTAACAAAAAAATACTATATGATATATGATAATATATCCGTCTTCTAATGCAACTCGTACCTCGTAACTCGTATCTATGAAATAAAGATAGATAAATGGACGAACGCTTTATTATACACAATGAAAACTCAAAAATAAATTACCAATAAAAGTAAAGTTGTACAATGGACGGCCATATCTTTCAAAAGTGATCTCGTTCTGGCATCTTTTGGAAAGACAAAATAGACAATAAATAAAAAGGCAGCGGTTCACGAAAAGTTATATAACATAATATTCATGTAGGTTTATGACAAATTTCAACTCTATAATGATTATTATACTATTTTTTATACTAATTAATCTGTAATTCGTGACACCATAGAAATTTTATATTCTATCTATATAGAAATATTCTATATTTCTATTGTGGGTGGAGCTAGTCTGCTTATCTAGGGCAGAGCTATAGCACTAGTGAACCAGCTGTTAGAAATAGACTGTTCTAGAAAGGAGTAAGGCTGGAAAGAGAGGCTGAACTGGGCTGAATTTTAAAAAGGTATTCTTACCAATGTTTTGATAGTCACTGCTTTTGTTGAAAATACAAAGATATAGGTCAAGCGCACGGATATTTTGCAAAGATTGCAACAACAATGGATGCAAGAAAGTTTTTTTTTTCAACTGGCAAAATGGCTGAAAATATTACTTTCACGTTTCGGCAACTGAAGAGAAATGTTGAAGGTTTGTTTACGATGTGAAAGAAAGCAGTCCTACTCACTAGCGATTAAATTTCCGAAGCAAATGAACTATAGGCCAGTACATTTTATAAAACAAAAACCCCACCGCGTCTGTAGATTTTGACATTATCGCGTTCAGACACTGAACTGGAAGTCAAAATCTAAAGAACGGATTTTAATACGCTTTTCACCATAAGACGAAGTTATTGCTGAGAAAGGTTAGAGTATAATTTACACGTGCGAGGCCAGGGCTGGTTACTAGTTATATTAAAATATATTTTTTTATATATGAGTAGCAAGTTAAAACTATTAACACTTGGACACTACAGAAGGTACCTACGGTGGATCTTGTTTTACTGGCTGAAGTTATTGGTAACTACGAGTAGGTATTCGGGGTATACTCGGTATAGTCAAAGTCAAAGTCAAAACATTATTTATTCAATAAAATCACAAGGACCACTTTGAATCGTCTCCTTACATGCTAGTGAATCTATGTAGATGCCGGCTCGTCCTAACCCGAGTTCAAAAAGAATTCAGCAAGAAACTCGTCTGGTCTTAACACTTTTTGGTATGATACTTGCTAATTTTGTTGCGGATACCGGGTCGAGTTGGAGCAGCTTCAGCCCAAGCTTTTTTGTCTTCTAAATAATCTGATATTTTATAATAAGCTTTAATAGACAGTTTCTGTTTTATTGCATTTTAAATTTGCCAATCGACAAATCCCACTTCGCTTGGGACCTTGTTATAAAAGCGTACACCTTGCCCTATAAGACTTATTGACTTTAGCAAGCCTAAAGCCCGGGTGACACGAGGCTAGTAAATCAAGCTAGTGAGCCAAGCTAGTGCTGCCAAGCTAGTAAGCTAGTGACACTAGCTTCGTGTAGACGGAACTAGCTTCGTTTACAAGCTAGTAAGCTAGTGTGGAAGCTAGCAAGCTAGTGCCTCAAGCCAGGATAGTTTTATAGCTTGGGGTTCTATTTTTCAAGCTAGTAGGCGCCCCCCACCACCCGTTTTACTATCCTGGCTTCGTTACTAGCTTCGTGTCAACCGCGAAGCTAGCGAACCTAAGCTTGTGTGCAGTCGGAGAGCGTGGTGAGAGTGCGTGCAATTTGTTAAAATGCCGAAATTAGCGGACGAAATTAATTTAAAATTCGTTCAATTGTACAGAGAAGAGGAATGTTTGTGGAATGCAAGTATTTCATCTTACAAGGACAAGCAAATGCGAGACTCGTCACTAGAAAAAATACGCGACATACTAAATAAAGATGGAATAGAAATGTCGATAAAAGAGATTAAAAATAAAATTAAAAATCTAAGAGCTACATATTGTCAAGAATTAACAAAGATAGAAAAATCTGAGAGGTCTGGAGCAGGAACTGCAGAAGTCTATAAGCCAAAAATTATTTGGTTTGAGGAAATGCATAATTTCATAAAAAAGGTGCCAATGAAGAGAAAAACTTCGGTAAGTTATTTTAATATTATTTACTCTTTACAATTATTTACCTTAAAAGTACTTATTGAAATATTAATAATCGTCGGCATTTTTAATTTTTCTTGTAGTTTTGTCTGAATTAACGAATCATTCTTGCTTGCCATGGTACTGCTCCATCATTGTTGAAATATCTCTTAAATTTCTCCCTTTTTTCGATAGCTGACAGAGAAGAGTGGTTACTTCCCTGTCGACTGATACTGGGTAAACATAAATTTTCCATTCTCCATGAACCGGGAATAATGTTTCCCGCTTCAATGTCTTCTTGGTCGACATCACTACTAATGCAATAAGTGCTTTTTTGCTCTTTTCGTAACCAATTATGCAGAGCACATGATGCTAGTACAATTTTGTCTACTGTTTTTACGTCAACTGCGATTGGTCTTTGATAAACACGAAATCGGCTTGCCAATATGCCAAAGGCATTTTCTACAGTTCTTCTGGCTCTACTTAGCCGGTAGTTGTATACTTTTTCTTCATGTGTTAAATTGTCACCTGGGTACGGTTTCATAATATACGATTTTAATGGGAATGCAGCATCCGCCAAAATTACTCCGCCTTGTGGTATAAGGTTATTTTCTAGTTGATTATATATGGAGCAATTCCTAAAAACACTTCCATCAGATGCCATTCCACAGGCGCCGACGTCAATATAAATGAAATTATAATCGTAATCAACAATAGCCATAAGAACAATACTGAATGTTTTTTTGTAATTAAAAAACAAACTTCCACTGTTGCCAGGAGCTATGATTTGAACATGCTTCCCGTCGACGGCGCCATAACACGCTGGAAAGTTCCATTTCACTCTGAAACCATTTTCTATAGCTGCCCATTCTTCAGTTGTAGTTGGAATCTGTAACAATATTTTTAACAAATTTTTTATTTTCAGAACAATCAAGATTCTCCAAACAATAATAAAGATGACAACAGTGCAAGCAACAGTCAGTCATTAGAACCACCCGTAGCAGAAAATCTGTCAGAAAAGACAGTTGAAATGTCTCAACCTGCAAGCGAAATGTCGTCTATTCAAGATAAAACTTCTAAATTTATTTCCCCCGGAAGTAACATTCCGCAATTTAAGAAACGGAAGGTTTCGCAAGTGAGTTCATTGATAAATGAAATTAAGGTGATTAAGGAGGATTTAAACAGTTCACGAGAATTTCAGGAACCAGAGCTGGATGAACATGAGATATTTGCAAAATATGTAGCAAGTCAGTTGAAAAAGCTTTCACCCGGACAGGCCATTTTAGCTAGGGATCAGATCAACGCAACACTATCCCGCTGTCGGATGTATGATTTAAACTTCGGAAATACTACATTTTCGTACCAGTCACCTATCAATTCTTCAGACTCCAATATGTCAACCACATTTTCTTACAATAGTTCTGCAGCAAGTCCACTCTACACTAATCCACCATCACAACTACAACAGACTGAGCAACGTGATGAACCCATCATCCATCCGCCACCACAGCAAGAGTTGGAGCAAGATGAAGATCCCATCTATCAAGCATTTCAAAATGCTTGATACATTTCTCGCCATTTATGTAGCGTAAACGTACATTTTGTCGTCATTTATGATTTCTCATTTTGTAATTTAGAATTTAATCTCGCCATTTATGTAAGCGTAAAAGTACCTACTTTAATTTGAAATAAATAAAATTCTACATACCTGTATATCTTTCTTTAATGCCTTATAAATTTCACTGCAAACTTCTGGTATGAATCTAGATATAGTAGATCTTGAAACACGATACATGTGACTTAACTTCCTGTAATTGACACCAGATGATAGAAAATCTAGAGTTATTTCCAATTTTATTTTAGCCGGTATGGCTTCTCTCATATTAGTATTTAATTTTTGTATTTGTGGTCCCACTAGATTCAGTAAATTGTCAAAAATATTAGGTGTCATTCGCAAAATACTCTTGAATTCGCCGGAATCCTCAGATCGCAGTTCTTTTAAAAGTAATGCAGATGCTCCATGACTATGTCTTCTTAAGATCCAGGGTCTTGTCCAAGTACGCTTTTCTTCTAGCAGAGCTAATATTTCATCTAGCGCATGTTGACACAACTTCCGAATTAACTTTCTTAGTAGAATTGCTTTTCTCTTACGCACACTGTTCATTTTTACGTATACGTGTTATCAGGTTAAGCACAACTCACTACTGACTTGACTAGCTTGAAATTTCCTAGCTTCGTGTAGACAGCACTAGCTTGGTTACAATCCAGGCTAGTAGGTAAGCTAGAAACCAAGCTAGTGACCCCTTACTAGCTTACTATCCTAGCTTCAAAATACTAGCCTCGTGTCACCCGGGCTTAACTTTAGGAACAGCAAGTTTATTTTCATTTCTTGTATTAATACTATGGTGGTCGATACTTTTTTAAATAAATTAACATTTTTGTAAACATACATTCAATTTTCGTATAATACTGACTAGGAACTGTCATGATATTTATTTCTTTATTCAAAATCGCTATGATAAAACTGATAATAGGTATATTATTAGTTTTATCATAACTTTGTGTCAAAAGAGTCGATGCCTTCGCTTATTATCGAGAAATCAATCTTTTTCGTACTTGTAAAGTTTAATATTATTTAGTTCACTAATGAAGCAGAACTTGATATAATCTCAGTTACCGAGGTGCGATAAAGAAGTTTTGGGAATCTCAAACTCGATAGATAGAGCTTCGAACGTAGATCCTTAAAACTTTATTATAATTATACAGACTAGCTTTAGCTTTCGACATCCGCGTGGTTCCTGAAAAAGCCTTGACAGGGTTATATTTAATACTAGCTGTTACCCACGACTTCGTCCGCATTTTTTTAGTAATTGTAGCTTAATTCCTTCCCCTGGATGCAATTTATCTCCTTGCCAAATTTTATTGATAAGTTTCAAACCAATCACACCCATTAAAAAGTTTCCATACAAACATTCACATCTCATTTTACTCTTTTATAAGGGTTATTTTGAAAAATCCTAAAACACGTGTCCATCTATTTTGCTTTCCAGTATCCAAACCAAGTTTCTAAGAAATCACACCTCCCGTTAAAAAGTTCCCATACAAACTTTGACACCCCATTTTACGCCTTTGTATAGGTTATTTTGAAAAATCCAGAAACACGTGTCCATTTGTTTTGCATTTTATTTATTCATATCACCCAATGCGAGTTCCAAGCAAATCGCATCACGCGTTAAAAAGTTTCATTCATTAATTTTCACCCCATTTCAGCCTCTTACGTATTATTGAATTTTAAAAACCGCGCCTTAGTGGGTGGTTTTGCTATAAAAGGAAGCTACTTTCCAAATTTCAGCTTTCTAGCTTCAGCGGTTTCGGCTCGGTGATGATAAATCAGTCAGTCAGTCAGTCAGATTAAGCTCTTTTATAGGTATAGACATGCAAAACAATTACGATTAGTTGAAGAAGCTTTTACCGCAACCTAATCTTTTTAATCGAATTAGCACTTAACTAAATAAATTGCAATCATGCAACAGCATGTTATAATTTTATCCGTATATAAACTGTTTTTGTGAAAACAGTATATTTTTGTGTATATATTCTATATATATAATATATATATAATATATATTTTATATTATTTAATATTTATTTAATTTAATAATATAATATTTATTTATTTAATATTTTATTTTATTTTATATATATATTATATATATATATATATACAATATATATAAAGTTTAAAGACATATGCCAAGTGCACGAAAGGAGCCTCTGAGGTGCACTTCATCCCTTTACCATACGGTACCATGAAGTGCAACTCAGAGGCTTTTTTCTTTAACTTGCTGCTTTTAACCGTGCCACTAGTTATTTCGAATCAGTATGGTAAAGGGATATATATATATATATATAGGAAACCAGTATATATAGATATATATATATATTACATATATATAATACAATACATATATATATAATACATGCTGGTTTCCTCAAGATGTATTCACCGTTTTAGAGTACTGGTAAAGCGATCATCATTTTTTCAAACAAATAAAATTTTATGCACTACCGGATTCGAACCCACAGGCGACGTCACTGCCACTAGACCATTTGTGTTTTTTTACTTACTTACTACTTTACTTACTTCAACAAAATAATTTGGTTGGTCAGTGTTCATTTCGCCTTGAAAATATTAAAAGTATAAATGAAAAGTTAAAATTCCGAGTATTGTGTTATTCTCGGGAAAACGAATACGCTAGTTATAATGCGGTCCAATGCGTATGTAAAGTAGAAACATTAACAAATATGGTACCCAACAATATTATGAATGTTTTTGTTCTTTGTGTATTTTCGTTTTGTAGGTTTAATTATGCTTATTACAACCATGTTCTGTATTACTAGCTGCTGCCCGCGGCTTCGCACGCGTGGTACCTACATATATATTTTGTTTTATATAAGGTATCCTATGTTACTTCTGATACCTCCAAGAATATGTGAACAAAGTTTCATGATGATCGGTTAATTAGTTTTCACGTGAAAGCGTAAACAAACAAACTTACATTCACATTTATAATATTAGTATGATAAATAGGTATGTTATTTAACTTTTTATACAACGTCGTTTTGTTTTTGTCTATTATGTCCATCCAAAAGAAAGATATCGCTTTTATCGATAAGGCTGCCTGTTGTGCAACTTTATTCCTAATATTATTGTGTTTGTTTGTTTACAATAAAACGATTATCTATATAGCGGGTTGTCCAATAAGAGGTGTTATTTTGAATAGGCCGCTATTTCGGTAGATGTCACTAATAAAATTTCATGCAAAGGATTTGGTCCTGTAAGCGTGGTCGTGGTGGCCATTTGGCTGATGTTGTTATTCATTATTAACAGCATACCATCTTCTTTATAAGAATAAAATTTAAAAAAAAATCTTCATAATAATATATCTCAAAAAATGCATTTATTCTTTGAATATCAAAATAACACCTTTTATTGAACCCTTTATATTATATTCATAAGAATCATAATAATGTATTTAAAGATATATAAGTATTTTATCAGTCATCTAGTCACCGTAGTACAAGCTATGCTTAGTTTGGGGATAAATGGTGTTGAGTGCATTGTCAACCAATATTTATTTTCTTTAAAACAAAGTTTTTTGTGCAAAGGTTAAATATGCCAAATGTAACGTTTGGACGCGTCTCTGTCTACCCTCATAAAGATTTAAGTAACAAGAAATCTGAGGAGTTATCTACTGAACCTGGGACCTACAGTTGTAGGTTATGTATGTTTGTGTTTTGTTGAATATTTGGTAAAACAACATATATTTACGGGAGATTTACACTAGGTCAATTTTCCCCGTGCGACTAGTCGCTTACCAAATCGCCTCACAAGCTGAATTGCCGGCGGAATTCCAGATTTTAAATGTAATGAAGTATGCTTCATATATACTTCATTTCAAAATGTAACGCAACTCACACTAACACAAAACTTTGTGTCCTCGCTGCGGTCGCTAGGTAAGAGTCCTTATCTATCCGTAACTTTCTTCATTAGTAAAATAGCTGCGGCTCCAAAAGTTTTAATCCTAGAAAATTACATGTTACACATCGCTTCATTGCGTACTGTTACTGACAGAAGCATTTCCCTGATTACAGAATTAGGTCAGTCTGCGCTGAACTAGTGCGCGCTAGTTTTACAGAACATGTTTTTAGTAAAGTTTTGACTGAAACAATAATATAGTATAACGAATAGAATAGTGTAGGAAAAACTTTACGGGCGCGTTCCTTCTTGTTGAACTCTTATGCTGGCCTTACATAGTCTACGATTTTCACCGCACGGTTAAAATCGACTGTCTCAATTGTCAGTCGTGCGGCGACCGATGTGAAAATGCTCAGTAGTAAAGGATCGCCCGCCTCATGACTCCGTCAGTTTTTCCATTGTTGTTGTTCCGTTACTGTATGTCATGACACGAGTATAGTATGACTGGCCTCTCAGCTTAGTAGCTCGGCTTTGTACGCTGTAGGTTGAGGGTTTGATTCCCTCCCAGGAGAAACAAACACAACAAACATTTTGGGTGATATTCATCAATGATGAATCTGGGTTTTATATAATTATCATAATATGTTTTTAAAGATATATGAGTATGCTATCATGCTATTTAGTTTGGGGCTAGATGGTGTTGTGTGCATTGTGCACCAATATTTATTTATTTATTTGACGAACTCTGTGACGCAGAAAGTTGCGGGTTCGATTCCTGCCGCGACAAATGTTTGTATGATCTCCAAGTATTTATCTCGGGTCTGGGTGTTTCTGGGTACAATAAATATGTTTTTTTTTTTTTTTAAAGTATATAAGTAGAATATCAGTCTTGTGGTACCCATAACACAAGCTCTGCTGACTTTGAGGCCAGATGATGCTGTGTGAAATGTCTGGCATTATATATTAATTAAAAATCTATAATTTATCTAGCGTACAAATAGTTCGGTTGCACTAATTTCAATGCCAATGACTGTTGTGATCGACATTTTGATGCAAAATGAACTAGTCACCTACATTTTTATCGAACTGTGTAAATGGTAGCGATTGAGCTAGTGAGGCGATTTGGTAAGCGTCCGCATAGCGAAAATCGACCTAGTGTAAATCTCACATCTGGTGTCTGTTGTTTTACCAAAGAAGAAACAAAAGACAAACAGACATAACCCACAAATGCTATTCTCAGATTTCGTAGACACCTCTGCAGGTCTTTAGTGATTAGATATTTTAGCACATGCCTACAATTTGGACATAATTTAGAACAATTATGTGGACAAGTTGCTAGACTATCGACGCTTCTAAAAACACAACGACCTACACTTACAAATAAAAGACAGTTTTATTTAAAATAAATTAGCCGAGTGAGTTTTGGACCACGCAGTGAAGGGTACGACAAAAAAGTAAAGATATAAGAGACCAGTTTAGATTCCAAACCAATTCAACACACGGTTTAGCCAATAGGGGGAGACATTGGACTCTATTAAAATTGATCACTTCTAAGTTTAATACTTATTAAACGAATATTATGTTTTACTGTTTAATAAACCTGACTATATCTTTGAAAGACCTATCTAACGCTACGATGTGGTAATAAAAAAACAACCTCATTTTACATGTAGGAGAGGTACCCCCTATTAACACTTTTTCCATTTTCTATCAATTTTTTAGAAGGACTCATCATTGGCCTTCGTTCATCTATTGAAGATGATTTAGGTGGCGTCAGTCAAGTTACAGAGCAGTTATATTTAAAAACTTTTGTTCATGGATCCACTCCAGTAAGTTGAGGTAAGTGAAGTTTTCTCTCCACTGACGTCACTCTGCCTGGGATTATGTTTGATAGTGCTGGCCTTCCCAGGTAGCCTGCGAGGCCTTACTTTAAGTCGCTGAAGATACTTACAGTGCCTGCGATGGTGATATACCAGACAGCGGTATATGCCAGAAATAATATGGCATCTTTTGCGACACTTGGCGAGACCCACAGATACAACACGCGGAACTCGCGTAAGCTGATGGCGATTCCGCACCGGCTCACCAAGACGTCGAAACTGGTGCATGTCATGGCTCCTTCTGTATATTATAAACTTCCTGAAGGTATACAAAGTGCTTGTTCGACGCAGTCCTTCAAAAATAAACTCAAACGGTGGCTCATTGAGCTCGCACCATACGAATTTGACGAATATTAGTAATTTTATAATCTAAATTTACAATTATTGCATAGTTTTTATTTAATTTCTTCATTATATTTATTAATTATGTTGAGAAATTGTACTGTATAAAGAATAACTTGTAATGCTGTTTACCAATAAATAAGTATGAACTACTATCCACACTAACATTTCCACCTTGCCGACAGGACCCACAGGAAAGACGAATTAATACATGCGGTGTCGGTTCGGTTGCAGGTGCACAACCGCTGGCATCGAGCCGGGTTGGTTTCAAGTTTTCCTTCTCTATTGCTAGCTCTTCTGTTAATCAGCAGGGGGACTAACCCCCGATAATTTGAAGACTATTGCAGTCGTCACCACTAACTCCACGAGTCGTTTACGCAGAGGTCACTTATACGTGTCTATAAGATGATATGCACGGATTTCCGTGCAAAATTTCATCACAGTAAGGCCAATAGTCAGCGAGCTCATATTAAAAGCGGACAGACAGACGGATATAGATAAACTATAAGGGTTCCTTATGAACTTAAAAAAAATTGGTGGACATTTTACACAGCATCATCTAGCCCCAAAGAAAGCAGAGCTTGTGGTATAGGACCCACATGACTTAATCAACTTACAAACTTTTTTTTGTAAATACATTCATATTATATGTAGAAAAATAAATTCATGAAACATTATCACATTAAACATTTTTTTTTTTTTCAGAATACAATATTATTGAATACAAAATCTTTTTGAGAATAAATTTCTTTAAACCTAAACATTATATTTAACATTATATTGAAACTCTAAAAAGTTAGTGAAAAATAAACAGATATAATATAGAAATCCTCAAAAACATCATACAATTATTTAACATAAACGCTGCCCTTTACGCAAATTGTAAATTCAAAAAGATTAAGAACCTTCACGACTGATTAAAACCATAGGCAAGCACTCTGTCGCCAACTGTGCTTAGTCAAAGCCCGTAATTTGCAAGTTGTCGGTACAGTCACGGTCAACAGTATAATCCATGATTAATTATTGGGTTTACCGAGGCAAATAGTTCAGTCTGTTTATTTGTTTAGCGGAAATCTCCATGCTCTACGCTTACTTAGTAGATTACACACAACTTTGTACCACCTAAAATTGATTTGAGTGTTAATCGATAGGTCAGCCACAAACGTCATCTATGAAAAGTAATCCAAAGTGTCAATTCCTTATAGAAAACTACCGATTTTGATAATTTGGAATTTGTGTCTATTTCTTTGGGTTTTTGTTTGATATGTTTTCTTTCTAAGCTAGGGGAAGGAGTAACGAGCCGAACAAAATAAACAAAAAATTTCAAATCGATTGAGCTATATTTTTTTTTTGCCAAATTTAAAATAGAGACAATTTTAATAAACAAGGGTTTTACTCACGTATATTTCTTTCAAAGTGATCGTTGTGATTGTATTTAATAAAAACATATCTGAATTTGAATTTGAGTTCGATGAAATCATCGACACTGTTTCGATTCATCTAGAAAATCTTTATCAAGTGAGTTTGACCCGCCATCCGCTTGAAGCTTGTAGCTTGTAGTGTTTGCGGTACGCTGAATATAATATTTAGACGTACTTTTGACTCCCTTAGACATATCTTTATCATATTCGACCACCTCTGTGGCGCAGTGGGCTAAGGTCCAGCTGAGTCGCAGAAGGTTGCGGGTTCGATTCCCGTCGCGGGGCAAAGGTTTGTATAATCTGCAAGTATTTGTCTCGGGTCTGGGTGTTTCTATATATAATAATGTATGTCTTAACAAAAAAAAAAGTATATAAGTAGTATATCAGTCATGTGGTATCCATAACACAAGCTATGCTTACTTTGGGGCCAGATGACGCTATGAGAAAAGTTCAGTATTATTTATTTTATTTATTTATTTATGTAAGTAACTATAGATCTAAGGAAATTACGTCTACAGAACTAGAGGATCAGGGCGATTGCCCTGAATTGGACTGATGGTAAAAAAAACCATGATCATGAAAACCTTCTCAAACGAGATTTTCGAACAGACCATTATTTTTTTATTAATCTAAACCGAGGAAGTTCGGATTTTTATTTCAAAACCAGAAACATTTGAAACCTGGTGGAAAAGCAGCTCAATAAAAAGCAAAGCTACTCGTATATTTGAAATAAAACGATCAGTTTATAATTCGCACTTTTCCAACTGTAAATAAACCTTCAAAAACAAACCGAAAATCAAAAGGTTAGGGCTCATTTTGCACCAAAGTAATCTCAGAGCGATACAATCTACGGTAAGGATCACGGGACAGAAATAGTGGTAAAAATATTACCGTCACGTATCGGATGTAATCAGAATGTATCTGCCGCAATCGGAAGTATGTGTTAGGACCATCTTGAGACGTGGCAGAAATGATTATTAGTTCCAACGCCTTTCCTGACTAGGGTCTGGTAATGGCTAGCACTTTGTAGTGATTACCTCCAGAAGTTTCATAAGTTGTATAATCTTAAGCGGTAACTTAGTTATCAAATCCGGAATCCTCTTAGAGCAGTTTGCTGATTATTTACGGATTAACTTTGATGCAACACAAATTATACATCCCTTGGTTTCGACTAGAAAAAGTAAAAAGGTAATTTATGGCAAACACGGTGCGCTTCTATAATAAGCTTTCTGAAAATGCTACTAAACTATTAAGAAATTTAAAGCATACATAAAAGGTAGTCTTTTGAAGAAAGCTTATTATAATATAAATTGCTATATTAATGATAAGAACGTGTTAGATTCATATAAATACCTGCTCTAATAAGTATAATATATTACACCTAATATCAAGATTTAGAAGTTTATAATGAAAGTTAGTAAAATTACTTAAGTTAAATACCTACTTCTCACATGAGGAATTAAAGCTAAATGTAAGCAAGGATAAATTCAATAAGAAGAGAGAATAACAAATTTACCATAGTATATTCAATTTTCTTTATTCAATAAAATTACAACGACCACTTAGAATCGTCTTCTTACATGCTAGTGAATCTAGGTGCCGGTTCCTCCTAACCCCAGTTCAAGAAGAATCCGGCAAGAAACTTGTCTGGTCCTAACACTTTTTTGTATGATCCTTTACAATTTTACACAACACAAGTACCCTCCTACAAAATAAACACCATAAGGAATATAAGGAAACAATGACAGAATAATTAACTGATACAAATGTATGTAGTTCACAAAGATAATATAGTTTTAAAGTTACCAAATAACCAAACAGAGAATAACACAAAAAGTTAACGCATATTAAATACACACAAATATATTTTAGTACAATATTATTGCAAGGCACTTATCTTTCTAGTTCGGTGGTCACTCCCAATCTACCCGTCTTAGGCTTTAACCTCGCCTTTTATACATTTTTGAAATATATACAAAACATCACACCATATTCATTATTCAACCAATCACAGAAAGCCTATTAAGAATCTAAGTATAATAATGAAAGTTATTTACTTAATAACAATAAAAAGATGTTAAAATATAATTCATGAAACAATGGATTCATAGTTTTGCTATATATGTCTTAATAAAAGAATTATAACGAATTTACCGATTTATTAAACAATCAAATGAAGGACTTGTAAATATCAGAATAATGAGAACAGAAAATAATAAAGTGAAACATTCGTTAATAAATCCAAACTAATTAATAACTGAAAAATAGTAAGAAAGTATGTATCGAACAATTAAATTTACAATATATAACAATCATTGGATACTTTCGTTCTGAAATCCTAATTTCGTTCTCAAATGTGTGTGATGGTATAATCATTTTTATTACAATAATATTTATTAAAGCATATGTTAATTTAAACCAACTATAAAATAATAATATAAGTATAAAACTGTTTAACTGTTTATCAAAACACCATCTGTGTTTTTAGCTGTGAAATAATTGAATGACAGGTGGATTTTTATTGAATTCTTACGAGTATAATTTCAATTATTCTGTCAAACGCATGGCTTCATGTCGCTCAGCCCTCAGACAGTTAACCGACACACTTAAAATGTATAAACACTCTTGTATTAGTATTTTGTAGTTAAGGTAAATTTGATAAATTTAAGGTTTGATAAATTTAAAAATAAATGTTCCACTGAATGAATGCTCAACTTGAAAAGAACGTTACTTTATAGAAGTGTGACTACAAAACCAACGGCTTGTACCTCAATTTAAATAAAACCAACCAACTATATAACTTTCAACCTTATACAACCCCCAGCATAAATAAATACGCGAAAATTTAATTGAAAAGTCACAAAGAACTCTTAGCCTGCCAGCATTTACACGCAGAATTCATTCATTTCGCAAACTTAATTTACTTTTATAAAATGTTTTATTCAACGACTCCACCTTTACGACGTTATTTAGACGTGACGTGACCAGTGTGGTGGAAAACCAAACAGAAAAATTTTCGGTTCGTTACCTATAGAAAATGTGACATCTCTGATTTTTTGCAGGTAGGGGTTCGATGATGTGAGCGGCACAAAGAAGATTTAGAAAATCATCATCATTATTAACCGTACGTCGTTTATAAATTATTTAATGGTATTTGAAAATGTCATAGGTTACAATATACATACAGAGGTAATTTAGTACATAATTAATCTTCATAACATAACCAGTATCAGTATTCTCAAACCGGCATATCGTAGAACCTAAAAAGAAGTGTGCCAAGTGCACAAAAAGAGCCTCAATTGCGCACTTTACTCCTGTCACCACACTAGTTCATAATAACCAGTGACACGATACGAAGAAGATGATAACATTAATAAATAATATAAATAAATATATAATACCGGCCATTTCACACAACTTCATCTAGCCTCAAAGTAAGCTGAACTTGTGGTGTGAGTGAGTGTGTTTGTAAATAATAATAAAAATACCTAATAAATATTTCTAGACAATGCACACAACACCATCTTGTCCCAAACTAAGCATAGCTTGTATTATGGTGACTAGAAGACTGATAGAATCTAACTAATATTATAAATGCGAAAGTAACTCTGTCTGTTTGTCTGTCTCTCTGTCTATTTGTTACGTTTTCACGCCTAAACCGCTGAACCGATTTTGATGAATTTTAGTATAGAAATATATGGGACTTTGGAGAAGGAGCTAGTACTTATATATTTTTGAATAAATACGATACTTTATAACACCCAGACACAGAACAAACACCTATGTTCTTCACACAAATGTTTATCCTGGGTTTCTATGTAAAATATGTAAGTATTATGTAAGAAACCTAGAAACACCCAGAAATACTTGCAGATCATACGACCATTTGTATCGCATAACGATGTTGAATCGTGGTAGTGTCAAACCTTTTTTTTATTATGTCAAATCATCTATCGTGATATCATCATATCGTGTTCTTCAAATCAAAGTGGGGAAAGGTTTATAGTGTACCTCAGAGGTACTTCTTCTTCAACATCTAATTTAACGCAAAAATAAAACCTGATCTCGTAATAGGAATATGCAAAACTCGATGTCAGACCGGTTGAAATCATAACCATTCTTTTGCTCTACCATTCGGGTAAAATTATGCAAAGTCACACCGTTCCTTAAAATCTCGAGTGCCGAAGTTAAATCGCGGGAACATAGAATACCATTTTTCATAGCAGTTCGACAACTTTTAAAATAAACTATTCTGAAAAATTCCTTTGGGAGTACGTTATGAATATGAAAATGTCATTGCATTATAGAAATATTATCTTAGCTCTAAGAAAATAGAGTTCTATCTCACTTAAATTGTGAGAGCAGATCATGTTAATAAAATACAGTTTTTGAAATTGACACATTTTGCAAGACCGCAAAATCGTCGGCCAAGAATGTAGTCTGACGTTATGGACGTCCTGCTCGAAAGTGGTCAGCACTTTTCTAGGGAACTGTATTTGATCAAAGCTACTTTTCATCAGTTTTTCGTCTAAAACTACAATGGCTCTGAATCTGCTGATTTGCCAGTCTAAGAAAAAAATCGTAAAAAATACGAAAGATCTTATTTTGTTTTCACTAAAGTCTGGAAAAATGACCTCTGTGGCGCAGTAAGCGAAGATCCGCCTGAGACTCAAAAGGTTGCGTGTTCATTTTCCGCAGCGGGACAAAATGTATAATCTGCAAATATTTGCTTTGAGCCTTAGTGTTCTATGTACTATTGGTCGTCTATTGGTCGAAATTCGACCATTATTAATTAATGATTAATGTATATTTTATTCATAATAAAAAAAATATATTAGCACTCCCTTTCTATATAGACTATAAGTGTGCAAAATTTCATACTCCTCAGTCCGCGCAATTTTCGTAAAAAGGGGTACAAAGTTTTTGCTTCACATATTAATATAATATAATAATAATGCTTATGTATTTACGTATGTATTGTTTGTATTGTTTATAAACCCTTCCTTTAAAACATGACAGTTTAGCTTATTTTAAAAAGTTAGGCAAATAAGGATTTTGATGTGAGCAATATAATATCGTAAATTTTTACGCTATTTTTAATACTCCGTAACAACAGAATCGACAATACATTGGTGGTGATTCTTTAATTTTATCATAGTCATAACAAATCAAAGGCTAAAAGATTGAAAATCAAAGGATAAAATATTTGTTTAGATCATTCGAGATTTTTAATCGATTAATAATTTATAACAATTACAACATACAGTCGAGATCAAACTAAATTCTCGATCTATCGCAACAAGACATTAAAGCCTTAAAAAGCTTGTCAACTTCCGACCTCATTGAAATGCTTTGGCAAATTCTATACTGACGCTAATGCTTGGTTGTGAGTATTTTAAGATCCAGACTAAATAACCCGATGTCACCCTTCCAACTATACTTGATGTAGTGTATACCACCCTTATTTATTGCTCTCCACACGAGTGTTATGGCACATTCAAAACTGTTTTTTTTCTGCCGCCTCAATTACTTTCAGGGCCATAAAGAATATGTAAAGGGGGAAAGAAATGAGGGACATGAGAAATTGTATTTTGTGTCACCGTTTGTTAGGTTTATTTTAGGATACAGGTGCCTACGGGTTTTGATAGAGTTATAAAGTTATATGTTGTAGAAATTATATATTTTTTTGAATACCTTTATTTTTATTAATACACCGTGCACTTATAAAAAAAATTAACAATCTTATTGAATTCCGCACAAATAGGTGTTAAATAATTTAGTGTAAATTTTGTATATCGTACCGAAATCGTACAATTTTCAAAAATATTAAAAGATTGAATATTGTAAAAAAAAACTTTAATTTTATACGTCCATCAAACTAAACAGATGAGTTTGATCGTCTATCTGTGTAAACAAGCCATATCATATGCATATAATTATCTAAGCTAGATTTATGATCCCTAGTCACAGTAGTCGGGAGTAATAGTTAAAATCTCTTCAAATTAAATTAGATTTTTTTTTTCGAATTTATGCCTATTTTCTCGCTGTCACTATGGTTGCAACATAACCAAAACTTTGTAAATATGTAAATGAACTACAAAACTATATAAATAATAGCATACTTTTTAACAAGCTTTAATAATAATGATAATAATGCCACATTTCACACAGCATCATCTGGCCCCAAAGTAAGCAGAGTTTGTATTATGGGTAACCACATGATTGATATACTACTTAAATACGTTTTTTTTAATACATACATATTACACATAGAAACACCCAGACCTGAGACAAATACTTACAGATCATACAAATATTCTGCAGATCATGCAACCTTCTGCCTCTCAGCCGGACTTGTGGACCTGCGCCACAGAGGTCGTCATTTAATCATTTGACTTCACTTGAGTACGGGTCAAAAAACCAAGCCTTACTAAACTAAGTAAATATAAACACGGCCCACGAATTCAAAAACCATTTCACGTTAAGTCGTTTAAAAATAAACCAATCTCTCTCAATATTTTGTTACCTGAAAATGATAAATGAATTCTTCATAACATGATTCCAGTGTCATCGATTGTAAACTCGATTTTAAATTTCCATATTGATGAGACCTCGCAAATCACTAAAGCCCGGGTTTTGAGAGTTTAAAGCCGCGTTTGGAAGTGTCAATTTTGATTGGGCTCACATATTGCGCAATTATTGTTAGAAATATACAGATACGATCTTTAACGATGAAATTGATCCTTATTCTTGTTGGATATTGAGCCTTCAGCTTGTTCAAACAAATGTGGCGTATTGTCAACCTTTGCCATTCTTATGTCAATCAATACTGATGACAACAGATTTTATATGTGACCCGTAAGCTTCATATTTGGTCAAACTTTTTTACTTATCTGACATCTAAAGAACACAAACGATATTGTCGAGTTTTATAAAGAAGCTATTACATAAACCCTAAAAATTTTACCAACATGTAATTTAAGATGTGATCAATGGCCAGCTCTGTGAGCGCTACTTTTCTTTTGTCATTACTAGGCCGACCCACAAGCCTTAGTCATGGTTTAGCAATTTTTGAAAAACGGGGACCGACAGCCGTGCCCTCCGAAGCAAGGAGACCCTTAGAAAAAAAAATACAATGTAATCGCCATCATTGTAGCGGACGTCGTCTTACAGAAACATGCTTGAGGGTTATCACCATCACAATGTCACGTACAAAACGCTCCAGTGAACGAAATGGGAATTATATTTGATGGAGCACCATCGTGACGAGTGGATAGGAGGCCATGATGCTAATGATTATCAAATTCTTTGTATTTTTTAATACATTTATACATTACATGATATTTTTGTCTTCAGACGATTGTTTATCGTTCCCAATAGCAATAATAAGCCTTAACAAAGACCTCTAAGCAGTTTATTAATATTGTCATCCAGAGTTGACAACTCATACGAAGATTTATGCTTCAAAGGTTATGCTATACGAAAATGATATTTGTCTTCCGTAACAAAAGCAGTTGTTTATAGTGCTCATCAGGGATTGGATGCATGACTATTTTTGTTTCGCAACTTTTGTGAATCATTCACGAAAAAAACAGTCCAATCCTCGAACGTAGCTAATTGCTAAACCTACGTGCATAACTCTATTTGTCGTTGCCTGTGGTCAGTTTGCAAAAATCGCGGGTCTCTGCGTATTGTAACATGATTTTTTATTACCTACAATATTGTAGCACCTACACTGCCACACAATTGATATGTCATCAATTCGAAATCGGTCTTCTTCTTCTTCTTGAAGTGTTATCGATAATCGCGTCTTGATGACTATTTTGCTAATGTCAAGTGGTTTTTTATTATATCATCGTAAAATAATTTGTTTATTTTAAACGTCATTGCGGGATAGCCGTCTAGAATGTTCTTGAATGATTCTACAAATCACAAAAAACACACATAAAATTGAATTTTCTACACATGTGTTAAGAAGACACAATTTATTGGTCAAAATTCCGCTAAGATTACCCAATAAAACATTAAATAACACAATAATGGTATTAGAAGAGTTAAAGGTCGTTAAAGGCATGTGTCATATGATGTCAATTTTGCCAATGTCAAGTGTTTAGATTGTTTATAGTAAGACGCCACAATGTCGTAAGTTGTCATTCGTTGTTAGTTATTTTATAAAAATGGTTCTTTTTATAAAATAATTATACGGGTTGTTTTTGCTCGAATCATAGAAACACAAAACTTTCATTCTAATTATTCTCACCCAGGTCAATAACTCTAGCTTTATTTTAATAAAATTACGATTATTATATATAAAACCCGAAATAACTCAAAATAAATATATAAAAGCACAATGATAACCCCGCAACGGCCAAACATAATCTTCCAAGAGCTAAGATATTTCCTGAAATGTCAGACGAAGAGTTTTGATTTGGTCTGTCAACTCATATAAATTTTGTTAATTCTGTGTCAGGATATCAGAAACTGTCTAAACTGTCATTAAACTATCCAAAAATTCAGCCAAGTCCATGATCAGCACGGCCCTCTATTCCATAATTTGAAACCGATTGATGTTCGAAATTTCAATAAATTTTATGACTGCAAACTCATTAAGTTTTTGTCCAAGGAGGCTTTTTTTTCATAAATTACGCTTTATTACGATTGCCACTGTAAAATAGCCTCTAAACACTATGCAGGAATCAGATTGTTTTTTCTACTATGCCAGTGTTTTCAGAATGCAAAGAACGCCGATAAGGGTACGGACAAATGAGGCAATCCATCATAACTGGCGCACGGGGTGAATTCAGAAAGAAAAATGTTCCTAGAAAGTTTAACTGCTCATCGAGAAGCGAGACTAGCTTTGTTGAGCTTATCAGAATATTTAAATATCTATACTAATTTTATAATTAAACATGTTCTCTGGCATTACAGTGCTCCGTTTGGGAGAAAAAGTATTATGAACAAAACTATGTCATAATGCAATAAACGATAGCATGATATAATTATTACACACATTAAATTAATATAGAATATTCAGGTTAAAATTTTATAATGATGGAAATTTATTTTGTTGTAGCATTTTGTAGTTTTATTTTTCTCTGAGTAAAAACTCGTTGGGTCTCTCCGTAGAGCTATTATGAACACTACAATTATTCGTCACTTTATATCTTTATAAATTAATAAATAAAAATAATATTAAAAGTTTTTTAAAAACACTTTTAACCGAGCAAAATGTAAATATTTTTTTATTACAATCCAATTAACTTACCGTAACATTCCGTACACAAATCACAAAACACTCACAACACTTCAATCGTCATTGTAATCCTTACGAAAACGATTTCTATGTAAATTCGATCACATCCAGTTAATTGGTAGGTCCTATCACGTCTGTCGGTCGCGGTGGGAGACGTGCGCTCGCATCAACGACACGGGAACAACTGAAACTTAGTATCGAGAGACTGAAGGCATTTGTGCAGCCTGCTCTAGCCTTATGCAGTTTTTCAGTGTTTACGATTCTCTACGTCTTTTCTAAATGAACTATAGCACTTGCAATTTTACTATAGATTTATGGTTATATATAAACTCGATGTATAAATCCAACTTAGAACGCCAATGTCAAACTATGACTGATAACAAAAGAGAATCGAACCGTGATTCTACGTTTTGCGTTTCGATATTCTGAATTCAAATTTAATAAGTTGTAGCCAGCTGTTTTTGTTATTCCTAATTCAAAATATAAACTTATATGATCACTAAGTAGTTTTTATACACAACCCAAAGATAAAATTGCAATTCAAATAGTAATAAATAGAGTACGTCAGCCAACAGCGTCTGTTTTATCATCGTTAGTAATCTAATTGCTGTGCACTAGAAATTTCCATTTGCACCTGTTATATTTACATTCTAAATGAGACTAGGCCGCGCTCAGAGATGCTACTCAACTCAAATGATTATTTAAACAAAAATAGGCACAATGGGATAAAAGTAGGACCTGTAGGAACGAAAGATGCGGGATCGATTTCTGCTTAAAGATTTTTTGGATTAACGTTAGTTAATAAATCACCACGCCTGAACCTCATAGTCTCTGATATATCGTCGCATGGAATCCAAGTATTCAATATAATAGTTCTTACGTCAAGTAAGAACTAGCATATTGAATTGTGTATTTAATGTCATTTAATAACCACGTATCATTTCATTCGATAAAATTACATGGGGCTAGGTGGATTACAAATAGTCGTAAAGCAGCGGACAGACACGGGCTGATGATGATAATGATGATAAAAAACACAAGGACCATTTTGAATCACCTTTTTATGGACTAGGTGAATCTAGGTTCCGGTTCTTCTTACTCCTAGTTCAAAAAGAATCCGGCAAGAATCTCGTCTGGTCTTAAAGATTTTTTTATAATATCCTTTCGAGTTTTGTTACGGATGTTGACATGAGCAGTTTCGCCATAAGCTTTTTAAGTATAAGCTACTTTAAAATTTTCACTGATATACTTTTTTTTGACGTATATATTCGATATAAATCGATGAACGCTGGCTGCACGCACGAAAAAGTGTCACGTTCCACCTGAGCTGAGCGTACAAGCAAGAGCGCAGAACAAGCGACAGAGAGGCACGATCGGCCTAAGCGTTCGGCTTGTGACGCATCTTAATAGGTTAAAAGTATGAAACTTTTCATCAATGTTTTCTTATGACGTTATCACGTAAATTATCGTCCGTATACCGACTTTAGAGACAAGCATTTTTTTATGTTATTTAATATCGCCTTAAAAGATAAATGATGTGATCTTTATGGATAATCCCCAGACATGACATACATCTTAGTTCTCTAGGTACTTACCTATGAGGATATGTAAAAAGGTTTACAGAAGATTATTTTTTGTATATATCTTGAATGTTATTAAATTTATACAGGATTCTTGGTGCGGCCGAAAATCTTAATGGCCGTGCTCTGTACGTTTAAGCATTGCAAAAACTTCTACTCTGTTAAAATATTCTTTATGGCGCGTTTAAATTAACCCTCTTAGTATTTCAATTTATATCTAAAAGATGTCTCAAAAGTAAGTGTAGCAGTCTCATAAGTAGGTCTGAAGTAGTAGGTACCTACCTCGAATTTTAGTCCAATAAAGGAATCGTAAATAATTAGAATGCTCTGTGATTACTTTGACATGATATGATACATTTATTTTTACTCAAAAGTTTTATTATCATGACATTACAACTTTTCGATTTTAACTTAAATTATTTTTATTCATTTTTACATAATAGACAAATAAATAAATGAAATCCTTGGACAAACAACAAAATATTTGACCAATTACCTACTAATAATTCTCCATAAATTCATATAATAAGCATGATATAAAACTATAGCCGAATGTATATCTCCTAACTATCCTTTAGTTTTTATAGCAAAAGCGGAATTAGCCTACACGGCAGTCATTATGGCTGCTCCAAGTCAGTTTACTAGTTTTTACATCTAAGAATTTAACCTAATTTCAAGCATTGATTGAATATTTCATAATTGAATTATGAGCTGGGTCAATAACCTGAGATTAATGCCTGAGATTAGATGATCTAGTTTTCAACAAACGTGTAAATAAATATATAATGCCGGATATTTCACACAACATTATCTTACCCCAAAGTAAGCAGAGCTTGTGTTATGGGTATCACATGACTGATTTACTACTTATATACATTTATGTACGTGTATGATACACCCAGACACGAGACAAACACTCGCATATAAACATTTGTCCTGCAAATGCCTTCGCCCACTACGCCATAGAGATCGACAGACGTCAGTTTGTTTTAATAATGACGCTTACTATACAGTCGTGTCATCGGCAAAGAACCATTTCATTACTTATTAGTTCCTTTACAATAAATAAATCAACGTTCTGCGAATTTAAATGGGTGACCGCAGTAGGACTTTCAGCTGTTGTGCTTTGAAGGCAAGTTAAGCTATTGGTCCCGGTTTTTCAAAAGTTGTTAGATTGTGTAACTAATTATTTCCACACATTTTCCTATCTAAACTCTACTCGCCTGACGTTCATTGATAGGCGAAAATGCGCTTATAGCGAAAATAGTAAAACATTACCAACACCACTACTATTTTCGTTCGAACCTATGACCTATGGATCGGAATGCAGGTGAACTACTATACTACACCACTATCAAATGTCTATCTTCTATGTTTATCGTGTCACTGGTTATTTCAAACCAGTGTGGTGAAAGGATTAAAGTGCGTCTCAGAGGATCTTTTCGTACCCTTGGCACATGTTTTCGAACATTTTCATTAACCAAATACAAAAATAGGAGAAGGTTCTCAATAAGGTTGTATTTTTTTAATGTATGTTTCCTCATAACTCTGTCGTTTATGTCGTGTTTAGAAACAATTTGAAAAACTTTTTTTTATGTGAAAGGACATACTTTCTGATTGATAAATATTACATATTAACATATGAAAAAATATGTTAATATGTAAATGAAATTTCGTATTGTTACATAAAAAATGACAGTTTTTTTTAGTTTAAAACGTTATTATATAATGCTGTAGTACCTGGGACAGTTATTAGATGGAGTAAAGCTGACCCAGCATCTATAGGATCACCTCTCAGCTTAATAGGAAAATCATAGACAATACAATATTGTTTTCCTTCTAAGATTACTGGAACTGTACATATTTTTTCAAATACATTGGTGCACGACCGGCAGTGTTAATACGTAAAAGTATCAGATAGTAAGCCGATAGCAATATCATCGAAATCATTCGCAAACCGTAAAATAACTTTTATTACGGAAGCTGTCTCGCCTCGCGTGTCGCTCACCGATAGTGGAAATAGTAGTGATATTGGTAGTGTTCTCTATGACGCGGGGTCGAACCTGATCTAAGGACCGGACAGCAGTGGTACCACTACACTACTGCGCTATACTTAAATATGATATATGTGATATGTGTTATGTGTTTAAACTTATATATATGAGAGTGCTATATTTTTACATTGGGTCTAAACTGTTATACAAAACACAAGCAAAACAAAACAACGTTTGCCGGGTCAGCTAGCGTCAAGCAGGTATTTTTTATGTTTTTTGTGTGTAATTAATATATGGATCTAGTTGTCTGTAATAAAGGTATTATTATTATTATTATAATTATTATTATACTTGGTACATGTCTTTGAACTTTTTAAGTTCTACGACATGCCGGTTTTCGTAGAACTTACTTACTCACTCAACTAACTTACTTACTCAATAATTTCATTCACCGTTTGAAAGTACCTAATAATATAGCACACATATATTTTTTGAACAAAAACATCCATTGGTGCATGACCGGATTCGAACCCACGACCATAGGATCGAAAGGCGGGGGCACTACCGCTAGACAACAAGTGATATTAAGTCAATTCTATGCGTACATAACAAAACGTCTTCAACTCCTGCCAGCGACATTTCAATAAATTATCTTCCCTGTCAATGGAGTCCATAATTCATAAAACAAGGGAATCCTTCAAACTTCGCGGTATCATTTGCAGCGCCCTCTATCAATCAATGTCTGAAGTTTAAGTCAGCTGATGAATATGAGCCATGATTAGACTATATATCTTTTCAAATAAACCTAATTTAATTTTAAAATAATTTTAAAACTAAATTAGGTTTATTTGAAAAGAGATTGCCAATCGTAATAAGAATATTAATAAACCGTCCAAAGGTTTCTGTAATTGCTTAACAATTTTTGAAACACCGTGTCTTCCGAAGTACGTAAGCACTTATATACAAACGTCATGGTTACCCATTCATGTTTTATATTTAACTATATCATTATTTAACTATATATTTGTAAACATCCTTTCATGGATCCACTCCTGCAAGCTGAGGTGGTTGCAGTTTCCTCTTCACAAACGCCACTCTGCCTGGGATTCTGCTTGATGGCGTAGGCCTTCCCATGTACCCACACTAACCTCTCGACCTTGCCGACAGGACCCGCAAAAGACAAATATAATTATTTAAGTTTAAGTTTTATATTATAATAATGCCGGACATAATAATGCCCGGCATTACACTCAGCATCATCTGGCCCCAAAGTAGGCTTGTATAAGAGCTTGTGTTATGGGTAGAACATGACTGATATACTAGTAGTATATATTGTTTTTTGTAAATACATACATATCATACTTAGAAACAACCAGCCCCGAGACAAATACTTGCAGATCATACATTTGTCCCGCGGCGGGAATCGAACCCGGAACTTTCTGCGTCTCGTCAATAATAAATGTTTATTGACATAAATTTAATGTTGTACAGATATCCTATGAAGTCTCTGAGCTAGGTACAAACGACCTGTGTTACAGAAGTCAGTGCCCTCTCCCATTTCTGGTAACATGTGAATTTATGAGAATAAACAGAATTAAGAATTTGAAAAAGGTCTAACTTATTTTTTTTATACCTAAAAATATAGGTAGATACAAGTTGGATAAATAAGAGAAGAAGAGAAGAGAAGATAAGAAGAATATAATTAAAAAGTAAAACTACTACTTTAGATCTAACTAATATAAAATATATATAAATATTCCGACGAATTGAGAACCTCCTCCTCTTTGATGATTTCGGTTAAAAAATAAGATTTGTCCGGTGTAGTAAATATGAGAAGTGTATAAGGTGTGTGTGTTTGTATGTGGTTGGATGTTTTGTTGTGTAGTAACTAAGTTTATTTAATACGGTGTTTTTATATATAATATGTATATATTTACATAAAAAATTATAGGTAAATAGACGGGCGTGAATTTGCGGAAATTACAAAACATAAAACAAATGGACAATTCATCTGTTTATTGTTTTTGAATAAAGTATGTATAGTATAGTGCTAAGAGTTAAAGTGTGTCAATACATACAATAAGTGTAAATACATGTAGAAGTAGTGCATCAGTCATGTGGTATCCATAACACAAGCTGTGCTTACTTTGGGGCCAGATGATGCTGTGTAAAATGTCCGGCATTATATACCTAATGTAACTTCGTTGATCTATTAGAAACGAGTAAGTTTGCTCTAACTCCACGGTCTGCATGGTTTGATTTGTGATTTCGTGAAACGAGACGAAATGTGTAACAGGAAGTCAGGGAAGCGCGCGCTATTTGATTTGACCAATGAGCGCGCGAGGAGTGGAGTTGGTTGCCTGACAGTACCAACCTGTGTGTGTGTGTGACGAGAAAGAGAAAGAGAAATAGAGAAGGAGAACGCATCAGCTGTGTGCTTAAGCTACACCTACAGTGTTGTGTATAAAGTTTGCTGTTATACAAACTAATTCAGGATATAATTTTAATGTTGCTTATTACTAATTTGAGGTCTCAGATGTTACACATCATATGCGACTACTAAAAAGCTAGCATTTTTTGTTTATTTCATCTTATTGTTTCAAAGTCATTAGGCACCCTCATGGTTGTCGCGGAAGATCAACATTTAGTTCGATTTAAGGCCGCCCATTGTACAACTGCATTGCTAATCAATATTTTGTGTGTTCTCTCTGTGAACAATAAAGCGTCTATCTGTCTAAAGCTTTAGCTTTAGGTAAAGGCAAAGCTAAATTGTAATGAAAAACAAATACATAGTAAAGAACACGAGTAGAGATGCGACATAAACTTTAAATCGTACATGGTGCTTGTTAACTTGCTAAGCCCTAGAGATTTGGCACTGTAAAATTTATTTACTACACCATCCTACCAATACCATTAATACGAAAGTTTCAGTAGATGTTTAAGTATACGTTTGTAGCTCAACCACTTCGGAACGGCTGCACGAAAACTTAGTACGTATTCTGTTACCTGGAATAGTGTATTGAAGTGATAACATCTTATGGGAGGGTAAAACGCTTCGTTACGTAACGCGTTACGGGGCCAGTTTGGCTGGCTTTTCTTTCTCTCACGCATACGGCAGCGGTAGGCAGGTTCCTCCTCACTCTAACCCACAGCGCTAATTAGATTAGTTTAAGTTATCACGCACACGTTTTTTATGTACAATGGAAACCATATGATTGATAGAATACATAACATATTGTAAATACATACTTATGATACTTAATAACACCCAGACACAGAACAAACACCTAAGTATGTTCATTACATGGACGAACTTTGTCGACTGGGCGAACGGCCTGAGACGCAGAGGTTGTGGTTTCGATCCCGCTGCTGGACAAATGTTTGCAGAATAATATGTATTGCTGTATAATAATGTATTTTATTCTCCAATGTGTACTTAAAACGCACAAAAACATAGTTTTAGTCTCAAGTACAGCTGCTAGTAGACGAAGGAAACGATCGGTAAATAGATAGCTCCTGCGAGCTAGAACAGCATTTGCATTTAAATAATTCGGAGCCCAATCCGGAAGGATATACAATAAAGTAAACAACGAGACTGACATTTACAACAAGTCGTATCCACAATGCAAAAAAAATGTCACAACCTGGTTAAAGTCACTAATCAACAGACAGAGGATCTTTTATTGTTTGATATCTGATGGTGTTTTTAAATGCTAGATATCGGGGATCTTCTACCTGTCTTGCCTAGATATTCATTAATTTGATTACCTATGCACTCAGGGAAAGCTTCATAGAGCTTTCTACAAGTGAAGGAGTCTTCTAAATTAAATTGGTTCAGTAGTTCAGAGATCATCCGTAACAAATAAACAAAGTTTGCCAATTTATAGTGTTAGTAGTATATCTACAAACCTACCGCTAGTATGAGTGTTTATTCTGTTCTACACTATTATTGAATAGCATGTAGGTATGCTATTATTTTCTTAGATACCTACCATTTTGTGAACAATTTACCTATTTACTTTTACAAATAATTGAAACCATTGAATCATGAAAAAGACTATCTAATTGTATCTAGCGTACTCGTATGTGATTAAAATGGTTATTCCTATTATGTACCTAGTTTAAGTTTATTGTAATTGTGAATTTTGTTTTGTTAAATTCAAGTGCTCCTTTAGACAACGGAAAAGAGGGGACTCTTCTAACACAGGTTACTTTTAACTTAACAGAAGAGATCCCAACACATATGATGTACTACTTGTTTTTAATAAATAAAATATTTTTTCTGATCTTTTGATCAATCAATGAGATTGATGTAAACATTTAAAAAAATCGTAGTAAATCAGCCACGTCATAACACAAACTGTGCTTATTTTGAGGCTAGATGATGTTGTGTGAAATTTCCAGCATTATTTATTTATTATTAATCAAAACCCATAACCTATACAGTTATGGGTAATAACCTGTACAAAAGCCAGAATTACTACCAACTGATCTGTGATATCAGTCTAAATCTTAACTGATGATAAAGAAATGAATTTAAGCATGAATTTAGGCTCTCAATTCATTGAATACACAAGACTGGGTTTAGCGTATGTTTTCGAATCTGATTCAGCCTTAGAGTAATTAACATTACTTGGTGTTAGGACTCTACAAGAGTGCGTATTGGGTACCAGCATAGTGTCAGATATCCTGGCCCCAAGCAGTAGTGTGCATTACTATGTTTAGGTTTAAAAACCACCGGAGCAAGTGAAATTACAGGGTTCACCCTAGACAAAAGAATTTAATTAAGTTATACTGCTTGGAGCCAGGATATCTGACACTATGTATGTTCAGATCTAGCAACATGCGTGTTACCTCTTGGTTTTGCAAGCATAGCTAGGCTATTTGCTGTATTAGGCTATTTTTGCTGATTCAGTAGTATAAAAAAAAACTTAAGTACGCAAAAATCTGTGGCATAGCCCCCAAAGTTTCTGTAGTGACTGTACGCTAATCTGGCGCACTCAAGCCATGACACTGGATACTGGGTGTACAAACTTTGTAATCGGCTTAGCTTTTTGTGTAAATTCCTTTGTTGAGATCTGCCGTAGTGGATTACGAGTTCTTGTTACGCTTTCAGTTATTGTAAAAGGATCTGGATATTGTGCTTCAATCAGCTCAAGGGTGAAATTTGGTGTGTTGCTATTTATAGTAGGACATTTTTATACAGATTTATTTGTCGCAGCAAAAACCACCAGATGGACCGTGAGCTTGTATTTAGACGTGTACTGATGGCCAATTACAAGTTTTCATTTATAGAATTTGAACAAGTAAAATAAAAAAAAAACCAGTAAAATAGACGATTGTTAAAATAAATTTAGGTCTAAAAGGTAACACAAACAAAATATATTAAACAATATTTAAAAATTAATCACATAATAATCGCTATAGCTTAGGAATTGAGTTATTGAACACATCAATATCCACATCTGACTCCACCAATGTGTTGAACGAGAACTAAAGTGCCCTGACTAAAGAAACATAAGATGGTTTCAGTTTTCTATGGTAGCGTAGTCCTACTTGTTCTAACAGCTCCAAAAGTCTAATGCACGTATAGTATAAGTATAATTGTACCCTCGTAATTTCTCGTTAAGATATGACTAAAAATATATACTCTCGATCACACGGGAAAAATCTTAGAAACCTCTTATAAATTGGTAGACATCCTATGACCAATGAGGACTTCCAGTAAGTTAACAGACTGATGATGATTGATCTGACAGCCTAGCCAACAGGGGAATTACTCTGACCCATGATACGTCACACCTGGTCCTGTCATTTATCATTTCATTGTTCACGAGCTAGCGCCCGCGTCTTCGCCCGTTTAGAAACATTGACATCTATGCATCATACGGGAACTGATTTATAGGTAAAAAGTAGCCCATAATTTTATTAAATTTTTTTACTACACGCATACTTGACTAACTTTATGGATAAGGCGTGACATTGCTATCTATCTGACTGGCTATCAGCTATCTATCAGCTCAGTTGATAGTAGCTCTACCTTCCCAGGATAAACATTTGTACTTGTTCTGTTTCTGGGTGTCATAAAGTATCATAAGTATGTATTTAACAATATATAAGTATTCTATCAGTCATCTAGTCACCATAATACAAGCTATGCTTACTTTGGGACTAGATGGTGTTGTGTACATTGTCCAGCAATATTTATTTATTTATCTTCTCTACATAATCGTCTCTTCAGACGACCTCTGTGGCGCAGTGGGCTTAGGTCCGGCTGAGACGCAAAATGTTGCGGGTTCGATTCCCGCCACGGAGCAAATGTTTGTATAATATGCTAATATTTGCCTCGGGTCTGGGTGTTACTATGTATGATATGTATGTATTTACAAAAAAACGTATATAAGTAGTATATCAGTCATGTGGTACCAATAACACGAGCTCTACTTACTTTGAGACCAGATGATGCTGTGTGCAATGTCCGGCATTGTTTATTTATAAAATAAATTGGCCAGATATGACCACGTACAGTGCAGGCTTCCGATGTCAGTAATTAGAAGAATGCCTAGTAGTCAGGTCCCAAGCCAAATCAATACAATCTTGTTATAAAAACAAAACAAAAATAAAAAGGCTTTTTAATATTTTTTAAAGGTTTACAAATCGGGCTATTCGGGCTACTCTAAATTCAGAACCTTACTGGTCTTGATAAATATCCTTGTTATTCCATTATTATAACCAACTATTTTAAAACATTTCAGGTTTCCCCAACCAGTTTTTTGGCTGTTAGGGGGGAGGACACTGACCTCTATCAAAAATGGCCACTTTATTCAGTATGAGTATTAGTATTTGAACAGTTTAAAACAGTTTTAAATAGTTTTCAAAAAACCATCTAGTAAATTTTAAAGACCTATCTAACGACACTATGAAGTAAATAATAATTTTAAACAATAATAAAACCGACTTCAAACAGAAATCTAATAAGGAAAAAAATTCTTGATTGTCCTTCGTCTTCATCATCAGTCAATGACAGTCACAACCCATCTAGGTGTATAGATCTCATCAATTCAAATTAATCAAGCCCAAACACCAGGAAATTGCTGTAAGTTGTTCAGGAGTTCCCTCGACTGGTTTTCGGCTCTAGCATTAGCATTAGTTCGACTCCAGACCTTCATGAAATAGTAGTGCTTTAAAATACTTAATAAAAAATTACAATCGCACTAATCACCACTACGATTTTCGAAGGTTCCTCTCGATTTTTCTGAAATGCTATCATCGGATCCTGGTTTTCTTATCATGGTACCACCCTTGGAATATCTCCTTTTTAATATATCTTATATTTTCTGCACATTTCTACTTTGAAATATTCTCTATTATAATGAGAAATATTTAAAGCTATGTTCCTTATCCTACGAGAGAGACGGACACAGGTGTGACGTGTGTCGGAGATAGCAGAAACTGGCATTCCCTGGAGGATATATCCTAGTACTGCTGGTTCTGTATACGAAATGTTGGTATTTCTCGGTTATTTTCAGAAAAACACAATGTTTTGAAAATTATTTACCATATTTACATGATGTGTATAGTTTTAGCTGAAAAACATGCATATACGCATGCTTACAAAGATAATAAATAAATAATTGAATATTAGTCGACTATGCACACGACATCATCTAGCCCTAAACTAAGCATTTATTATGGTGACCAGATGACAGATTGAATACTGATATATTTTTATATACATGTTTTTTTTTATCATCGATAGACCTAATTTTGACCACGATCTCGCCGTTAAGCGACGATGGGACACCTATTTACTGGAAACTTGAAGAGACCCAGGTTGTAGTTTTCAGGAAATACAGACGACGGCAAAGCATTCCAATCCATGGCTGTACGCATTATAAATGTAGAAGCAAAGCGCTTTGTTCGTAAGGGTGGTAGACTGACAAGGTATGGATGGTATTGAGCGGTACGTCTGCTTGTCCTATTAAATACATACTTATGATACTTTATAACACCCAGACACAGAACTAACACCTATGTTCATCACATAAATGATTATATTGGGAGGGAATTGTACCCCGACCTACAGTGTAGGCTACTCCCAACTGAGCTGACAAGCCAGTCAAATACGACAAAATAATAATAGAAATACGTATACATGCATGCATGATTGTATGTACAAATATGATTGTATATTTACAAAAACTGAGAAAATAAGCTTTTTAGCGTAGGTATTAGTTTACAAAGCTTTCGTTTTTTTTACGAAAATTTGGACTTTAAAATATAAAAAAAAAAAGAGAGCAATTAAATGAAACGCAGAAATAATGAATGAATTGAAGGAATGGTAGGAAATTTCGTAAGTAATATATTTTTTCGAGTTGTGAAAATAAACATTTAATTGTACATCATTCGTTCATCTAATCAATTCATTCTTGTTACACTATCGATAACTAAATGTAGACGACATTAAGAAAAGAGTCGTGACGGAAAAAAATAGCTATTTTTGTCGCCTAACCCCCAAGTCCGTACCGAGCGATAAGGAACTTCGTTGCAAAAAACAGTTTATAAACATTTTTAATATACAGTACATTCGACTTTTTTTTATATCCAATTAATATATTCAAAACCTATTAGTCTCCTTACCTGTAGCTTAGATTTCATAGTCTTAGCTACTACCGGTAAATTTAGTATTTTTATAAAAGGTTTTAGAAGCCGTACAATAAAACGGAACGACAGCCAGTTAGAGTTGAATTTCCACTGCACAAGAGAGCCCAACGGAGCGCGTAACAGGCGCCACCTGCTTCCGTGCCCCGTGCACGGATAATTACTGACACTTTTGAAGAAATTTCTCTTTAAATCTTTACCTAAGTAAACTGGAATCTAAAAATAAAATAATAATAATAATAATAAAAACTTTTTAAATGTTGGGCTAATAGGTTTTTAGTATATTGTGTTGTACCACAGAATATAAAAGTACAGAAAGCTGACTCAGCAATTTAATTTTAATGATTTAAAAAAAAATAGCGACTATTGCTACGACGTAATAAATGCAATTCACCGCGCACTGCACTAATAACCTAATATTAATATTTACTTACACCTTGCCTCCCTGTTTATCGCGTAACTCACTCTGCTGACGCAACGCGTGCAAAGGTTGTCTTCTTGTGACGAATAATTGATAGTAATAAAATAACCTAGTGGTCGCCCAGTGATCAAAATTCGACCATAATAAATTTTAATTAAATATATATATTTATATATTAGCATTCAGCACTCCTTCTTTATTTAAACTATAAGTGTGCGAAATTTTCTACTCCTCCGTCCGTGCGATTTTCATAATAAGGGCTACAAAGTTTTTGCTTCACGTATTAATATATAGATATAAAAATAGTGTAAGTAATCAGTTGTACAGCGTGTATTCATTGCATGCCTGTTTGTGCCTACTGGCTAGGCCTGCCAATAACACGCCCACGGATCATTGTCTTACATTATCGCTGTCATCGAAATCAATGTAGGTACATGTAGGTACGAGCAGGTACTGTTATATATACTATTATATACTTTGTCTATATATTATAACATAGCACAATGCAAACTGCTGATATTATTCGGGTGCTTATCTGTGACGGCAGCAGACTAATTCGTAATGACCCTCAGACCCTTCCAATGTCTGCTGCCGCCACAGGCTGAAAAGGTCGCCCTCGACCTTTTAAGTTTACTACTTACGAGAATATTATTAATTGATTATGTTATTGGAACGAAGTTCCTTATCGTAGGATACGGCCTTGGTGGAAGGGGGCTAGGCGAAAAATAGTGCTAGATTTTTCCGTCACGAATTTCCGCCACGACCTTTTATTTAGTGTTGACGGTTTTCCATAGGGTGGCACGAATTAATGAATTAGATGAACGAATGAACAAATGAATTAGATGAATTGAATGATACACAATGAAATGTTATTTTCAAAACTCGAAAAAATATATTAATTAAGACATTTCCTACCATTATTTTAATGAGTTAGTTATTTCTGCGTTTCACTTAATTGCTCTCAGACGCTAGTCATTCATTAATTTGTATTTGTTAATCAATAATCTGATGCAAGGTGTGTTTTTTTGTATACATTATAAATAAATAAATATTGCTGGACAATGTCCACAACACCATTAAGTCCCAAGCTAAGCATAGCTTGTATTATGGTGACTAGATGACTGATAGAATACTTGTATATTTTTAAATACATACTTATGATACTTTATAACACCCAGACACAGAACAAACAACTATGTTCTTAACACAAATGTTTATACTGGGAGGGAATCGAACCCTCAACCTACAGTGCAGAAGGTACAGCTACTACCAACTGAGCTGACAGGCCAGTGAGCTCAGTCAGTCAGGCATTTATTCAAGTGTTTTAAATAAATTCCATTATATTATATACTTTATTACCTGTGATCCGTCCTACCTTTATAGTCCTCGCAATACGAACCTAGAATAAACATCTACAAAAGGATTTAATATGTATAGTTTAAGGTCGTTTGTTGAATAGAGAACTGTTTAATTATATCATAACAGCGCTAGCACCTAAACTATGATAACCTACATGTTGGGGACCTTCTTGCAGTATTTTTTTTTCCTCTTCGTTAATGGCATGTGCTATAATACTGTAAATCTTGCCAATATCAAGTGTTTATATTGTTTATAGTATGATATCACAAAGTCGTATCTTGTCGTTCGTCATTTGTTATTTTGAATAAAATGGTCTTTCATAAAAAAAAATATAGGGTTTATTTTTACAAAGCTTTTATTATAATTATTCGGGTGTGTAGTTAATAAATCTAGCTCTATTTAAATAAAAACACTACAGGACCAAATATAATAGTTTTTTTGGTGTTTGGTAAATATATAATTTAATTAAACCACATTTATTTCAACATACAAATTAAAAATTTAATTTATTTCAAAAAAGAAATACATGTTAACAAATTCAACATTAAATTTTAATAACGGACCGAGAAGACCTCGTAGCCAGCATTCTTCTGTATCTCAAGATATCACTATGCGTCAGCCGTTCTGGACTCGAGCGAAGTGGACTGAGATCTGGACATCTGCGGAGAATTAACATGACTTCATCAACGAAATACTCAAAAAATTTCATGACTCAATCTTTGTGGTTAAGGCTGGAATGGGCACCGAAATTCATTACAAATAGCATTTAAGGCGATTCAAAATGGCCTCTGGTGATTTATTGAATGGGTATTTAGACTTTAACTTTGAAGGTGGTGACCTCAGTAATTCGTTGGATATGTTATTTGATTCTAATCGCAGGATAACAATTGCATGATCAGCTAATATTGACGGATTTTCCCTTATTTTCATGGAAGTGTGGTAAGTTTCCATATAATCCATATTTATAAAACAAAGTCGGTTAGTTACACCATTATTATAACTCGAGAACAGCTGGATCGATTTTCATGATTTTTAATTTGTTGGATTTGTCTTTGCCCCGAATAGCAGAAAAACTATGAAAACATTAAAAAATTCGCAAAATAAAAAGTACAAAGTTGAAAATTCGTGGTGAGTTCAGTTTGATACTACCTTTGACAACGTTCGGTTTTATTAGGTTATGACAGTTTACCCCTACTAATATTATAAATGTGAAAGTAACTCTGTCTGTCTGTTTGTCTGTCACGTTTTCACGCCTAAACTGCGCAGCCGATTTTGATGAATTTAGGTACAGAGATACATGGGACCTTGGAAAAAGACATAGGCTATAATTTAGGTAGGTACCACGCGTACGAAGCCGCGGGCAGTTGTTATATATTTTTAATTTTAAAACATGCGGTCGAAGTCGGGAACAGGTTGGCGATGGGGGACCTAGCCGAGAAAAAATGAAACGCGTTACGTACGTTACGATAAAGCGTTACGAAAAACCGTTAGAGAATGAGAGAATGAAGGAGACCGATAACTAGTCTCCCACATATATATTCCCACCTCTACCCACATAATATATTTAATTGCAAAATTAAAGAGAGAGGTGGGTAGTGAGAATGAGAGCCTGACACGTTAATGATTAATTATGCCAACCCTGCATATGAAAGGGACTTCATTCCAAACGAGTGTCCCGCGACAAGTTCAAATTTATTTTCTCTCGATGGCCAAACGTAAGAATATAACCAATAGATTGTTGGCGATTTCGTAAACGTGGCTTAAGCTATGCTTTTGATTAGCAGAACACGTTTAGGCTATCGTTCAAATAAGGTTCGATTCCAATGTATTGAATACAGTTGTCCTTCTGGATTCGGGTGTTGTAAGTACACGCTGAAAGACGGTCTATAAAGGTCTCGGTATCAATAGATATCGCTAGCGAACCGATTACGTCTTATAGTGATGCTAACGTTGACGGTTAATATTTTTTTCGTTTCGGCCGGCGGGATAATCTGTATTTTCAGTCCTTTGTTCTCCTTATTTGCTTAAAGGATTTGGGTTCCGTACATTACCATAAAGGGCCACCTAGAGATACGGCGTCCTAACAAGCGGCTGCCGTTAAAAACTGCCATAAGATTGAATTAGGTAAAGTTTTTTAAAGTTACGCCATCAGAACACATTATTATAAATATTTACGGGTATTTAACGCGTTTATTTACCTATTTTTCCCAACGTTTCGACAGGTTTACACTCTGTCTTGGTCACGGAATGACTGATAAAACGTCGGGAAAAATAGGTAAATAAACGCGATAAATACCCGTATATATTTATAATAATTGAATCAGGTAGTTTATGTATTAATCAAATAATATTAAAGTCAAAATATCAAGTCAAGTCAAAATATTGCTGGACATTTCTCACAGCATCTTCTGGTCCCAAAATAAGCAGAGCTTGTGTAATGGTTACCACATGACTGGGTACTGCTTTTTTTTTTAAATATATATGTACATTATTATACATAGAAAAATCCAGACCCGAGACAGTCACTTACAGATCATACAAACATTTGTCCCGCGACAGGAATCGAATCCGCAACCTTTTGCATCTCAGCCGTCAAAGCACTTATATTATTCCAGATCTGAATCCATATACAAGTAATGAGTACAAACTAACTTTCTGATTTATGTTGGATTACATAAATAGGTTAACTTTGCGGCCGTCGCATCTTAGCCACCAAAGTTCAAGGGTCAAGAAAGCGTCCCAAAAGTTTTTACTATCTCTAAAGGTAGTGTTAGAATGGATTATGCAGAATCACGTGTGAGGAAATGAGGTTTAGTGACTATTTGATAATCTGCGGCCGGATGTCAAAAGGTATCTACCTATTTTACATAATTGGACGGTGATCGTGATCAACTCAAGAGGTTTTTTGAGCTGGCAACTAAATGATATGTATCTATACTACTCTTAGCTACATCGTTTGCGTTTTGACAAACGATGTCATATTACTCCACCACAGACAATACGTTTATTGGAATTTGACGACACAACGATAATTTTAACTGAATTCGACGACGCCATCGACGATATATTGTGCGTTAGCATCCTATAGTTTGTGATATATTGAAAATAATTAACAGAATGGACGCTTTGGTAAAAGTGGAAGTATACTTACTTATAAATCTCCTTGGTGATCAGATTATCATTTTTACAGCGCGTCAGCCAAAGAGGCCAGTACTTGAAGCCTTCGCGGTGGAAGATCAGAGCAGCACAAGCCGTGTCGTCCTTTATGTCCTCGTCAAGTAATGCTGAAACGTTTCATTTTTAAAATATTTCTTTTCGAAATATACAATACTAAAATAAATGATTATAAAACATTTTTGGGGAGGAGCAATATGAGTTAATAGAAATTACTCTTAGTTAAGAACTAGATAGCACTGTGTAAAATGTCCGCCAATTTTTTTTTGTTTTTTGTCTAAAGAGTTTAATAATAGCTATTATTTAATAATAGAACTGCATCCACAGTTTTAAGTGTTTCGTAGACCTCATGGACTGGCCTGAATGACTGGCCTGTCAGCTTAGTTGGTAGAAGCTCTGCCTTTTGCGCTGTAGGTTGAAGGTTTGATTCACTTCCAGCATAAACATCTGTGTGATGAACATAGGTGTTGGTTCTGCGTCAGGGTGTTATAAAGTATCATAAGTATGTATTTAAAAATATATAAGTATTCTATCAGTCATCTGGTCACCATAATAAGATATGCTTAGTTTGGGGCTAGATGGTGTTGTGTGCCTTACACATCGAGCACCATCCCCATCACCATCTAGTCCATCAATATTTATTTATGGAACCCTTATAGTTTCGATATGTCCGTCTGTCTGTCTGACTGTCTGTCCACCTCTATTCAGAACTTTTGCTCGGTGGCTAATAGTTTTATTGTAATGAAATTTGCACGATATTACGCATAAATGGTCCCACAAAGTTATGAAATGTATTTTTTAAAGGTTTTTAGGGATACCTCCCTTACATGCATCGTGTGGTATATTGTAGGATACGTTTAATATTTGTTATAATAATAATAACAATGCCGGACATTTCACACAGCATCATCTGGCTCCAAAGTAAGCAGAGCTTGTGTTATGGATACACATGACTGATATACTACATGGTTTTTTTATAAATACATACATAATACACATAGATACTATATTAAACTATACGTATATTAAATATACTAGGTTTTTTGAACAGTTTTTAATAAAGATATTAGTTTGATAAGTATTAAGCCATGAAATGGCCATCATTGGTAGATGTCAGTGTGCCCCCTCTACACGCTAAACTGCTGTTTGAGGAAACCAGTAAAAATGTTGGATATATGCTTAAATTACAAAGAAAAATTCCACGGCTATTAATGGATTACTTGATTTTGAGTAAATGCCTGATATGTAAGCAATAAATCAATTTTTTTTTTTTATTGTTCCTAGGTGGTATTGATTTGGCTTGAGACCAGACCACTAGTCATTCTTATCCTGCAAGCCATCACTGCGAGGTCGCTTGACCAATTTATTTTATATTCTATTAACTTCATCATAAAGGAGCTAATTAAAAACTTCTTGCAATACTAAGGGGCCGACCGCGGTAATTTTGAACATTTGAACCAAAATCAAACCGTTATTTTTTACATATTTCGTACTGCGCTAATCACTATAGCGGAAACGATTTAGCCCTAATTTGTATTATACGTTGATCAAACGTTGCGGGATCGCGTTATTTTTGACAGTGCTTTCAAACTAACGTTTTTAATTTAGTACATCTAAGTAGTCTATGCACAGCGTGATACTATTTACATACCTTTTTTTTTGTTTGGTAAAATCAACGATTAAATCGTTCAGGAAGAATAGCGCGGTACCATTTTGACATTCAGATCAGCCATATCAAAACCATTGCCAAAAGCAACCCGAAACTTGTGTTGATTCAAAATGACCCTGATTGATGTATATAAACTATTTTTTTTGGACCACAACTAAAATCAATCCAAAAGATTTGAAAAATTTAACATTTTGAGGAATATTAGTAGCAGTTAGTGTTCTGTTTTAGAATAGAACCACTCGTCGCTAAACCACAAAATTCTAGTGTGTCAAGTATTCCTGAGTCTAGTAAAAACCCTATATATACCTACTATATATCTGCTAAGTTCATGTAAAATTCCATTGTAGCAGCACCTCGCATTACTTGCAGCGTTGTAACGGATTGAGCACTTGACCGTTCGCTATAAAGCACCACTCGTAAAATCTCGGTGACACAACTCTTGCATACGACTGCGGTAAGCCGCAGGTTACTGCTGCTGTATTTAATTTTAAGTTTCCATATAAATATGACTGGTTTATAGAACTAATAACAAACGATCGGCACTAGCAAAGATCAAGTCTTTTAATTCTCAATTGCTTTTTTTTTCAAACAGATCGCATGCTATCTATTCATCATCGCACTATTTCATCAACGATTATCGCGTGTACATTTTAATTTAATCGTTAATGTTAATGTAAATAAAAATTACTTATTTATACTACCCGTATTTCGTAGTGGACACTATAAAGGTCAGGCCCTTTAAGAAGACCTTGATTAAAACGAAGTCGTTCTTATTGTTGTAGTAGTTAGCGGGTATATATCGCGTATTATCATTTATTTATTATTTTTATTTTTATTTTTTATTTATATTATTCATATATTTATATTTTTTTTAGGTTATTGTAGCATAACCGAAACTTCGGGAATATATTGTCTTCTTCTTTTTTCGTGTAAATTTTTACTTATCAATGTTAAATAATATTTGACCAAACGGTTGCCACAATCACTTCTCTATCTGTGGCCTCTAAGAGATTATCTTTTATGCAGGTAGCTGGATACCGTGGGCATGAGAGTAAGTGTTGCATATCTTGCGTAGGGGCCCCACAATCGCATTGACTTTGGGGTTGAGTCGATGTATCCCCATTTTGCCATATTTATCCAACAGCGGCTGACGTGGGTCCAGAGGCAGTTAACCTCCAGACTGGCCTTAGCAGGCCGTGTTTGGATGGCAGTTGCTCCGTTGCTTTAATGTAGTTCAAAGGGGTAGGGTAGTGGGTTTGCTAGAGCTCATGTTTTGCGTCAGGGGGGCTGTTTTGGTTGGTTGTTATTTGACTAATGAACACTTTTAAGACTTTTCGAGTCGTATCGCCGGCAGTTGGTAGCTAAATAGTGGGTGCCGATTATCGGTTTCTTGCTTTATTCTTTTATATTCTTTATATCGGTGGACAATACACACAACACCATCTAGCCCCATACTAAGCATAGCTTGTATTATGGTGATCAGATGACTGATAGAATACATACGATACTTTATAACGATACTTAATAACTCAGAACAAACACAAACAATGAAAAAACTGTATTCATCACACAAATGTTTATCCTTGGAGGGAATCGAACTCTTAACTACAGCTCAGAAGGCAGACCAATCTATATCAGTTTATATTTTCGACATTACAACCTCGCGACGGACAGTTGGTAGAGCAATGCCTCTAAGCGGGAACAGCAGGCTGATGAAGATGGGCTCCAATCAGCATGTAATGATGCGACAGGTTTCGTTTAACTGAATAAATTAAAAGATAATATACCCGTTAACTACTACAACCATATGAATTCTCATCGCACAAGTAATTCATGCCACTGGCTTGTTTTAATTTTGACTACACTTTAATTTAAGATGATAATAGATATAAAATTGTCCTAGAGCCACGTCATGCCGCAAAGCTTTAGAGGTGGTTTGAAAGCAGTCACACAGTTCAAAGATTCGTAACGTTCTTGTTGGTATTTGACTCCTCTATTGTTGCCGTCTTGTCGGATTTAAACACTTTGTCGTTCCAACGATTTTGTATTGAATTGGACTCAGCACTTAGATAAATTGAGTTGTGAGCGTAAAAGGGAATGGCGCGTTTGAGTCTGTTGTTTGCTATTTTATTTTATGAAAGACTTAAACCTAGAATAATCTTGTCTGCTGCACTGAGACATAAAATGTTACTGGCATAAACCTTTGAACCGTTTAGTTTCTGTATACCTACCGCAATGAGCTTAAATCATGTTATACTTAGGCCAAACGCAAAGTCTAAGCCTAGTGGAAACTAGGCTTATTGTGATGTTGTTATGGAAAAAGGTAGATTTATAGATTTCATGAGAATTTGTAATAGACTTAAGTCAAGATGAGTAAAGTTGCATATTGGATTTTTTATTATAAGACCTAGCAAATTTATCGAAAACCAAATCCCTAATCGATAGTCTGTTCTGATGTATTCATACGTAATTTCTTACGCTAGTGCGTGCGCCTACGTCTGATTTCATGATCATTATAATAACCCAAAAAAAATCGCTGCAAATTTATCTGCAATGCGCACTAGGCCTAAGTTACTAGATTTTGTCCACGGCTTCGCGTGGTATCTACATAAAATGTTACCTTTATGGTATTCCAATTCACTAGGCATTCATAAATCTATACGAAGTTTTATTCAAAGCCGTTCAGCCATTACGCCGCCATTACGCCACTATTGAGTCACAAACAAACATCCAAAGATCAACACAATCTTTCGCATATAATTAGTAGGATTGACATAAATCACCCCTTGACTCCACGCCGGGGTACCTATTAATCACCGTGCAGTATTTGATACTATAGTGAAACTATTAATTTCGTTCCGATGATTCCCAGTAGTCTCATTACAAGTAGTTTATGGGACTATTGAGACAAAAGAGTCGTTTATACTCGTACTGGACTACTCAGACAAAAAGTCTCTGCAGTCTCGTTTAACCGATATTACTTGTACGACGTATGTGATCTTCCTTATATTTTTAAATTGATTATCCTCATAGGTTACATAATCATAGATATAGATATACATAGATTTACATAATCCTAAACCCTTAGACATCAGAGAATCTTTAACACTCACATTCACAGGCTAAATTGCAGTCGCCACCTCGCTTGCCTTCTCTGCACCACCGATTTGGGATCTGAAAATTAGTTGAATAACTCTTAGGACTCGTAGCTTAAATTCTAGAAAAATAGAGTACATTTTCGACAGCATTTCATTCAGAACCTAGTTTTTTAGAGTTTGAGTTTTGTTCTGCAATGACCTGATTTGTGTAAAACGGTGAATGGAGTTTAAACCACACAGAAAAAAATATTTTTTTAATTTAACTGAGCTGGAAAACAAGCATACGGTTAATCAAATTTTAAGTGGGTTTCGTAACCTATGGGCACTTGCAATACCATAGGTAACAAACACGTGTGGTGACCTAAAGACAATAATGCGGGACATATCACACAGGATCATGGAGCCCCAAAGTAAGCATAGCTTGTATTATGGTGACTAGATGACTGATAGAATACTTATAATATTTTTAAATACATACTTATGATACCTTATAACACCCAGACACAGAACAAACACCTATGTTCTTCACAAATATTTATATTGAGAGGGAATCGAACCCTCAACCTATAGCGCAGAAGAGCAACCAACTGAGCTGACAGGCCAGTCAAAATACAACCATATTATGTTAAACAAAGAAGACAAAGAGACAAATACTTGCAGATCATGCAAACATTGGTCCTAGAACCTTCTACGTCTCTGCCGGCCCGTGGCCTATTGTGCCACAGAGGTCTTCGAAATGTATGTAATATGTAGGTAAATTGTTCGATAATGTCACTTGATCCAGTGCCATTTGAACCTAAACACAGTAATGCTTGGGGTCAGAATAGTGGTATCAAGACGGACTCGGGCTAAAGAGTCCTCATCATCATTATCATATTGTGGCACAGTCCTTGCTATCAAGTCCTAGCGAAGTCCCTGTGCAACGGGGGTTGCGCAGGCACGCCGGCGGCGGAAACTGCTCGCCTGGCAATATAACCGACACTGCGTGCGCGCCTGCGACACATACCGCTCCGAGCCCTACGACGGGGAACACGTATCGCGCGCTCTCAGCCTTTCCCGCTATTCTACTCGCGAATCATATTATTTCCACCACTTTCTGTAAACCCTGTATTTCTCTGTATCGTTCTTTCTTCCTTGTAACGCCTGTACTGTCCTGATTAAACTCATCTGTGTATATATCTTGCTTTTTCATAAACATCCGGCCTACCTACCGCTAGCCACGGCACTGCCACGCTGCTGCCACGCCCGTCGCAGGTAGATAAGCATACAAACAAAGAACACACGAATACCACACTGGTGACCCCGACGAAAAGATGAGTAAGTCAGACACGGCTGACCCTGGAAACCCCGGGACTTCTGGAGAACAACCCGGACTGTACAGAGTGGGTGTACGAATACCGCCATTTTGGCCCGACGAACCCGCCGTTTGGTTTGCCCAAATTAAAGGTCAGTCTACTATTTCTAATATTACCTCCGATCAAACGAAGTTTTATTACGTCGTCGCTCAGTTAGATCCGCAGTACGCTGCAGAGATAAAATACGTAATTTTAAACCCGTCAGATAACGGTAAATACGAGAAATTAAAAACAGAGCTAATAAAGCGATTGAGCGAGCTTCTTAAGAGCGTAAACTACAACAATAACTGACCCATGAAGAACTGGGTGATAGGAAACCTAGCCAATTTATGCGACATTTACAGAATCTAGCCGGACCAACTATTCCAGAACATCTAATTAGGCAGATATGGTTGAACAGGTTACCTACCCACATTCTAAAGATTATTTCTACACAGACGGATAGCACACTACAGGGCGTGGCTAACTGGCGGATAAAATTAACAATATTTCATCACCAATGCATCAAGCAGCATGTACATCAGCGTGGGAAACACCAGGTACGGTGTTGGATTTGGATATAATGGCAAAACGGGTCGACGAACTGGCAAAGCAGGTACAAAATCTTTCAAATCGTAACTCTCGATCTAGGAACAACAGTGGAAACTTTCGGAACCGCTCAACATCTAGAAACCGGTCAAGGTCACGAGAACACCCAGACGATCATCCTCATTGCTGGTACCATTTTATTTATAAAGCTAATGCAATCAAATGCAGACAGCCGTGCACGTTCAAGTCGGCAGGAAATGCAAGCGGCAGTCGTTAGTGGCGGTAGCCGACTGTCCGAAATCAACAGGCCGCTTGTTTATCACTGACCGGAAATCGAAGGCGCAATATCTCATCGATACGGGTTCAGACCTATGTGTCTTCCCAAAATCAGCTGTGCGGGGGGCTCGAGCTAAGACTAAGTACCAACTGTTCGCCGCAAATGGCACCCTTATTTCTACGTACGGGCACATCGAACTTACCATAGATTTAGGACTACGACGAGCTTTCAGCTGGCGTTTCACCGTGGCCGATGACACAAAGCCTATAATTGAAGTAGACTTTTTAAGTTTTTACCACCTCTTTGTAGACTGTAGACAGCAACGCCTCATCGACGGAATCACCATGCTCGGCATCGACGAGCCTACAGAAGTCGCACCTGATATCTCCTCCATACGTACTACAGCTGACGACAGTATTTTTGCCAACCTACTAAGAGAATTTCCCGACATCACCCGCCCCGCCAGTAAGCCAACAACACCCAAACACAGTACCGTACATCATATTCGTACTACTCCTGGTCCGCCTACCGCGAGTCGCCCGCGTCGCTTGGATCCGGAGAGACTGCTGATCGCAAAGCGAGAATTCGACGAAATGTTACAAAGCGGTACTGCACGTAGATCTTAAAGCGCCTGGTCATCTCCTCTAGAAGAAAAATGATGGTTGGAGACCCTGCGGAGATTATAGAGCTCTGAACGCACGTACAATTCCAGACCGGTATCCAGTATGTCACATACATGATTTTACCAATCAGCTCACAGGTAAAACTATATTCTTGACCATAGACTTAGTTAGAGCCTACAATCAACTGCCAGTCTTCGAAGAAGATATACCTAAGACGGCGATTACGACTCCGTTCGGACTTTTTGAGTTCCCGTATATAACTTTTGGTCTTAGGAATGCAGGCCAAACATTCCAACGCTTCATGGACGAAGTCTTTAATGGGCTAGACTTTGCATTTGGGTACCTTGATGACGTACTGGTATATTCAGATAATAAAGATCGCCACCTGGAGCACCTTCAAAAACTTTTCAGCCGTCTAAAAGATTACGGCGTCTTGATAAACACATCGAAATGTGTATTCGGCCAACCCAAGGTCACATTCTTGGGGTTCAGCGTCACCTCCAATGGAATTAGCCCTCTCGAGACACAAGCTATTCTGGACTTTCCGACACCGAAAAATACGAAAGAGCTTATACGATTTCTAGGAACTCTAAACTTTTACAGAATGTTTATTCCAGAAGCAGCTAAGAAACAGGCGCCTTTCAACGCCATTCTGGCTGGCAAACAGAGCAAAGGTTCGAAACCCATAGACCTCACACCCGAACAGCTGGAAGCCTTTAACGACTGTAAGTCAAGTCTTTCTCACGTTACTCTGTTGGCTCATCCTGATCCCTACGCCGAGCTCGCTATACAGACTGACGCTTCCGACGTGGCTATCGGAGCCGTCTTACAGCAGCGAAAAGGTAGTGACTGGCAGCCCATGGCATTTTTTTCCAGAAAGCTTAATAAGGCTCAACGAAAATAAAGCACTTTCGACCGCGAACTCCTGGCGATATACGAAGCTATACGACATTTTCGTTATATGGTGGAAGCGAGAAATTTTATCATACTAACCGACCACAAGCCACATATGCTTTTACTACTCGACGAGACAAATGTTCACCTCGCAAATTTAGATACTTAGATTACATATCTCAATTTTCAACAGACATCAAATTCGTCGCAGGGAATGACAACATCGTGGCTGACCCTTTCCCGTATCGAAGAACTTTTTATGCCCCCAGATCACAGCCTTGGCCGAGCCCAAGAGACTGATGCAGAGCTACAAACTCTACTCGTGGAGGGATCCAGTCTACAGCTGCAAAAGGTTTTCCTACCTGACGCAAAAACGCAAGTATACTGCGATACTTCTACTCCGAACCCTCAACCGTACGTCAGTACAGAGTTTCGACGTCAAGTCTTCGAATCGTTACATAGCCTCAGTCACCCCGGCGCGAAAGCTACTGTACGACTAGTTACTTCTAGATTTGTTTGGCCAGGTATAAGGCGAGATTGTCGACAATGGGCTCAGGAATGTCATCAATGTCAGCGCTGCAAAGTCACAAGACATACGAAAGCGCCATTCACTACGTTCAAACCACCTTCAGCCCGTTTTCAACATGTCCACATGGATATTATAGGTCCCTTACCTTTGTATGCTTCCTACAGGTACTGCCTCACGATAGTCGACCGCTTCACACGTTGGCCTGAGGCGTACCCACTCGCTGACATGACAGCTGACACCTGCGCTTCCGCTTTCATCTCTGTTGTCGCGCGGTTAAGTTGTCCTGAGCGTATCACGACCGACCGCGGCCGCCAATTCGATTCACGCCTATTCAAATCCATCGCCGCACTCATCGGAGCTACTCACTTCACTACCACAGCTTACCATCCGGCCGCCAACGGGTTGATAGAATGGCTGCATCGCCAACTCAAGGCCGCTATCACATGCCACACATCATCTCAGTGGACCGAAGCACTTCCCATCGTTTTGATTGGCATCCGCAGCGCGTGGAAGGACGACATTCACTCCACAGCCGCCGAGCTTGTCTACGGCGAGCCAGGAAGAACTATTTTGAGCCCTCTCCATCCACCGATTTCCCACAATCTTTACTATGTCATCAGTGCTTTGTGTGGGGGGTCGTCCTACGCTCTGTTTTCCTGCCCTTGGTCGCCATTCGAGAACTTTTATTCCCCAACGGTTATCAGTTCTGAGAGCTATATGGCCTGCCCATTGCCACTTTAACTTGGAAATTTTGAGTGCTATGTCGGTGGCTTTCTTCTACGGATTTCCTCGATGCGGATTTTATCACGTAGTGAAACACCCAACATAGCTCTCTCCATAGCACGTTGCGCGACTCTAAGCTTGTGTAAGAGACCAATAGTTGTTTATAGTTAGTTTCATATAACAACACTGTTGCCAGTGTTGTTATATGAAACTAACTATAAAGCACTGATTGTAGACTTTCGTCTTGAGGCTCTGCGGTATCCGTGACGACAAGATGTGCCGTAATTTCTCAAACGTTGCCCGAATCCGAGTTGGATTCGTCGGCTGACCTCTTTGTCGAAGTTAGACTTGCGTAGTTGAATAGAGTCCTATCACCAGGTAAAGCACACTTATGTAGTCAGAGCTTTGGCTTTAGTGTATAGCGTTATTTGGCATTCTTATTTACCTACCTGATACAATCCATAGTGCTTTTTTCCACTTGGAGTTACCACAAAGGCACTAGTGTCCCTTTTGCTCACTTTCTCTATCAAGCATACCCCTGGAATAAATTAATAAATATTGGTGCTGGACACATCATCTCAGATGATAGTTGCTTTTCTTTCTGCGCTGTAGCTTGAGGGTTAGATTCCCTCCCTGGACAGATATTTGTGTGATGAACATCGGTGTTTGTTCTGTATTAGTTATCTGGTTACGTTAATGTAGGCTATGCTTAATTTGGGGCCAGATGGTGTTGTGTGAATTATCCAATTATCTTATTTATTTAGTCAGTTTGGAATTAGCTTGGACTAGAGTCCGTACTAAGCAAATCTTTAGACCAGATGACTGACAGAACACTTATAATACCTCTAAATACATACGTTAGATGCCCAGTTATAACACCCAGACATAGAAAATTCTATCTATGTTTACCATAAAAATGTTTATCCAAAGTGGAGATCGAAACTGCAACCTACAGCGCAGAAGGTAGATTCAATTAATTAGACTGTGAATTCAGTCAATAAAAAAAAAGAGTCGTCGCGGGATGTCAGATGTGAAGCATCTCAGCAGCTCGGAGCTAAGGTGGATTGTGCCGACCAATGAGCGGCGCGTCACCACGGCACAAGTCAGCCTCACTCCCGTACCACGCCAATAGATATTTCGTTTCAAAAAGCTAATGTATAGTTCAATATGCTCAACTTTCTGCTTTCAAACTTCGAAGTTATCAGATAGATTACTGTCATATAGTATTTAGATCGAGTTCGCGTCCAGCCTACAAGACTGAGATTAAGACAAACTAACCAAAAGAAGATAAGTAATCAAAGTAAGTCAGCTAGTATACTTTCACCAGAGGGCTTAGACAAGATATACATTTTGTTAGGGTTCACGCCTGCGAAAAGGGTGAAAATTATACTAGCCTGACACATGTCACGTGTTGCTGTCATTTCTTCACAATTAGATCTTTCCGCAGATATTTTAGCGTAAAGGAAAACTAAGCAGGATGTGTAAACACCCAGGTATGTAATAACACCATCTATTTATAAGTGCTTACACAATAGCATTAATCTTTATCTCTATACTAAAATAGGATTTATTTACAGAAATAATTACAGATGTATACAGAATAATATAAAATAAAATAAAATACATGTGAAACAGTTGAGCTATCTAAGGACCGTTTAAAACGATCCATAGATAGCTCAACTGATTTAGATCACTGCCAGAGAGCAGCAATACTTGATTGGCAATACTAAAACGCTGAGCCAGAAAGAAGCCAACTCTTGGGACACGCAATGTATCTACCAGACGCCGTGAAATAATTTTGAAAACGCGTTGGACTCCTTTTGCCCACGGGCCCAGGGTCACGACTCCAAATGGCTCAAATACCTACTTGTTATCTTGATTTGTATCTCATTTGTAAAAAATATTGTTACACTCTTTTTAACAAACAGAAATAAAAATACTTCATAAGTTATACTATCTTCTACCTCGTTCTAGAGGTGTATCAGTCAATTTCAGCCTTACTAATAAACGCCTCTCAATTTGAATTCTACCTAAACACTGCCAAAGTTGTCATTTATCTTAAAAAAGAGATTGCACTATTTTTAAGTGGTTAACTTTTGTCAGAAGTTGGGAGACGTCAAACTAAGGCCCTTTATTTTTTAGCTATGTCAAAGGTTATTTATTGTCTATATATTTCTTTATTAGAAATAAAATTTCAAGTATTAAAAATATGTTTGTGTGTGGCCAACTAATATACGCCGCCTGGACGTAACTAACAAAATATAGTAACATTACGGCGTAAAACGAAGCTATTTGAGTTGAAAACTAAGCGCTTACGTCAAAACTCAGTGCATTTTGACATACAGAAACGCGATCTTACGTTAAGTTTCGCCTTTCAATCTAAGCTAAGTTTGTAAGCTTGTTCTAAACTGGATCATCTGTTACAGTGAGATTGAGTAAAATCATAACTTTTGGATTTAAAACAATAAACACGATTGGTTTTAAACTCCAGCATAGAGTATCCTTCAGCTCCATAAAGGCTAAACAAAGCGATAATTACGACCAAACAAACAACTTGATTAGTCAAATCACTTTCACGACAATATCCGAACCAATCACATAAATAGCATTTAGTGTTACCAGCGTAGGTTTTGGTGCCAAATGTAGCACGAATGTTATTACTATAGATATTACCTAAGCGAATTCCTCTAAAAAGTGAAAAAGATTGTACACATAAATATTACTTACTTATCAGAAACAAAAAAAGCTACAACTCGTTTATATTCAAGGTGATTCGGTAATTGTAACATAATAAAGATCAGAGTTTTATTGAGTAAAAAGTATGACAAACAAGTATATATAATAAGCAACAAAACTGGTCGTCTTTCCGCTACTATACGATGACCTCTGTGGCGTGGTGGGCTAAGATCCGGTTGAGACGCAGAAGGTTACGGGTTCGATTCCCGCCGCGGGACAAATGTTTGTATGATCTGCAAGTATTTGTCTCAGGTCTGGGTGTTTCTATGTATAATATGTAGGTATGTATTTACAAAAAAAAAAGTATAGTGTATCAGTCATGTGGTACCCATAACACAAGCTCCGCTTACTTTGGGGCCAGATGATGCTGTGTGAAATGTCCGGGATTATTTATTTATTTAATATGTCGGCTATGTCTGAACTACCTGGTCACCCAATTCAGAACCAGCTATCGTCATGTATGTATTTACAAAAAAAGCATATAAGTAGTAATCAGTCATGTGGTACCCATAACACCAGCTCTACTTTGGGGCTAAATGATGCTGTTTGAAATTTCAAGCAGTATTTTTTTATTATTAGGTATTAGTGGTTCGTTTATTATAAAAAGAGATACACAAGTTGTTTTGTTTCAAATATATTCAGGTTGCATTCTCGTAAAGGTGTGTACAAACAAGAAGTACCTATAACAGCAAAATCGGTCATCACTCGACATAATTCGTAGCTTTTAAAACGCTTCTATATTGCTGGTCTTCCGTGACGTCGTCATATTAATTTTAATGATGGTAACAATGACGTATACAGACATCAAATTAATATTATTTTAGTACATAATTGTGGTGGGTTAATATTTATTTTAAATGCTTACATAAAAGGTATTATTTTGAAGAAAGCGTATTTCAATATAAATGACTATAACAATGCATGGCCTCATGTTACTCTGCCCTCATACAGTTAACCAACACATTTGAAATGTATAAACTCTCTTGTATTAGTTTTTAGTAGTTAAGGTAGTTATAAGATGATCCATCTTATAACTACCTTATGCAAAAAAGTGCTAGGACTAGGATGAGTTTCTTGCCAGTTCTACTCGAGCTTCGGTTAGGAGGAATTGGCACCTAAATTCACCTAGACCTATGTAAGACATTTTAAAGATATCCTTGTGTTTTTTTTATCATCGATAAACCTACGTTTGACCACGATCTCGCCTGATGTTAAGCGACGATGTGGCCGATGATGGGGCACGCAGGTCTAGATGACTCCTATTTACTCGAGACTTGAAGAGAAGTAGATTGTAGTATTCAGGAAAGACAGACGCAAAGCGTTTGTAAGGGTGGTAAGTTCACAAGGTATGGATGGTATTGAGCGGTACGTCTGCTTGTCCTGTTGTGAAAAGGAGATGGTGGAATCAGATCTTGTAATTCCTGGGCACATTCTCCGAACTGTATCCTATAAAAGATCGAAAGGCAAGCAACTTTACGACGGTGCTCGAGACTCTGGAACTTAGTCTCAGAGTTAAGCAGTTCACCCATCATCCTCAATGCTCTACATTCAATCGAGTCCAAGGCAGCCAGCTGGTGTTTGGCTGAACCATCCCATAGATGACCGCAATACTCCATACCCGACCGGACATGAGCTTTATATAAAGTGTAAAGCTGTCCAGGTGTGAATTATCGCCTGAACTTGTTGAGGATGCCAAGCTTCATGGCAGCAGTCTTGGCCTTGGACTCGATATAGGAGCCAAAATTGAGAGTCCGTGTAAGTGAAACTCCCGAGAGTTTGAGATGATCTTCTACAGTTACCGGTACATTTCGGAAAACGGGGACTTGGAGAAACTCACTTTTTTTCGCCAAAAAGAGGCAAGCTTGCGTTTTGGATGCGTTGACTTAACAAGATTGGAATCGCCCCAATCGGACACGACCTGGAGAGTCAAATTTAAACGTATAAGCATCTCGTCTCTGAGTTTCTGAATATCAGTTTTACTGGCTTGATGATTGTATTGATAAAATTATCTTTTGACTTTTGACTTTTAGTTTTAAAGTTTAATACATACCTATAATACTTATTGTATGCACGAAATGGTAAACATCTAAATCTAACATATATGAATCATGTGACATACGTTTTGGTAATTAATTCTTGTTCGTCTAATTTTTTTAAATGTGAATATAGGACTTTTTATTTGACCGCTACATTTAATGCCATTTGTGGTCACATTTGCTCTACCTAGTTGACAACACTGAAATAATCTCAATGTTTATTCAGAGCACGTACGACAAAAACTTTGTTCTCTCCAATCAAGAGATTCCTTCCCACGTTATATATGAGCCAACTCTATTCACTGTTTTTTTTCCTTTCATTGTTCAGATAAAAAATCTGTTCATTGACGTTTGTTTGCATCGAACAAAAAATATTAGCGTATAAATTTAATATTTTTGAAACTACCGTCGTAATTTAGCGGTGCTCATTTCGAATAGACCAAGTTTATAACAATAATATTTATTTTATTTCAGCATTTGTAGAAACGTGATTATCCAAATTACTAAAAATCTCTATAACTCAAAGAAATAAAATTATGAATTGACCAAATTATTTTTACGAACAAGGCACTACTTAACTTTGCGTGTCAATTTTTATCAGCATCCGAGTATGCTAATGAATTTAATTCCTGCTTTGGTATTGAGGTTGTTGAATAAAGCCCTAGTCTTGTTTTAGTTCCAAGGCACGGATGCGATACGGAGTGAAAAAACATCAAGAAAACTAAATATCTGCAGCAGAATTCGCGTGACACCTTATAAGGGTGTGTATTTTGATATCTTACGATCTTACTAAATTATAAATTTCTCTCAACTTGAACACAGCCTAAACACTGCCTATGATTCGCCCTGTCACTATTTGTCACTATCTTACAAAAATTATGTTTTAAAAACTAAAAAGACAACCGACTTCATGTATAAACAAAATATCATTGATGTATACAATTATTAATTTTTTGTTGATTTTTAAAAAACCGTTCGACTGATTTCAATATAATTTAAATGGGACTTGAGAAGTATAACAAAAAAAAATTTACAAATCAGGTTCAGGCGTCTTCGAGTAACTGGTACATACATAAAAAAAAGTGTGCGTCTCGGGACGCCCGACAGAAGTGATAACTTAAACTAATCTAACTAGCGCTGTGGGTTAGAGTGAGAGAGGAGGAGCCTGTCTACCGCTGCCGTATGCGTGAAAAAAGGGGGAGCCATACAGGCTGGCGCCGAAGCGGTTTACCCTCCCATAGGAAGTTATCACTTCAAATAAAGATTCCAACAAAAAGAGAACCACTTTTTTTAAGTCGATTAAAAAGGAATGTCACTATTTTAAACAGTGAATAACTTTTGACTGAAGTTAAGAGACGTATCTAACTGTGTCAAAGTGTTTTATTGTTCACATTGCCGTATGCCAAGTTCAGTCGTACGTTTTGTCAACTCATTCCGTGTCCTGCGCAATAACGCATAATAAAGCATACATAATGATTATACGTATTATAATACGAGGGTTAGGCTGTTCAACTACAGTCGTACCAAGAGAGTAATTAAGCTGGGATTTACCAAGAGCTCCACTGATAATGGGGAGTGATCTATAGAATAAAATTGGTCAAAAATTTGCTGCGTATCTACTAATGCTTAATATTTATTAGGGCAAAGAACAATAGAATAATTAACAAGCTGGATACAACCCGTGCTGACGCCGACTTCGTTCGTCAAATAATATGTTCCCTAACACTACGTGTCTACCATGATATATTATAATTCAAAATAATAGCTAATTACTGGTTACATAAGAAAAATAGTAACTTCATATAGATCTTCATAGACCTAATGATAAACAATATAGACTAATATAGACGACTGGTTATCTACAGGCACGGCACTGATGGCAAGTATCACTATCACTAAATAGCCCCTAAATATGCTCGGTTAGGTAAGTTGTAAAAAAACTTTTCAAATTATGGAATTCATGTTTTGAAGTATTGACGCTCCGGAATACCGAAAGAATAGCTAACTTTTAAAACCGTTAATTGGAGTAATGAATATGTGGCTTTTAAGGTTACGAATTTATAAGCTATTTAACTTGCAAAATATGTTATAAAAAAAATATTATAATGAGGGTAGTATCTTTTCCACTTTCAAAACTTTCGTGAGTTGTCCTGTACATTTTGATAAACACGGGCTTTAGTAACGTATTGTTTTGTCGATGGAGTGCGTTGAGTGCGAACCGTGATCTCGAGCGGCAACGAGCGGACCGCGGATCAAACTCACCCTAAGAAGATGAAGATTCTCTAGCTAGATGAATCGAAACAGTGTCGGTGCCTCCATCGACAAAATAATACGTGAGTAAAGCCCGTGTATATCAAAATGTAGGGTGTTATCTTGTTGACATGTCTCTTTCACGTACGGAATACTAACGATATAACGAAATAATTATAATGTTTGGTCGTGCCTTAGACTACCCACTTTTCCTTGAGGATGTCTTCTTCAAAGATTAATGTAAGCTTAATGTATGTAGTAGTTGCCAATTATAGTTAGAGCAATGTATGTGCTACACGAGAGGAGTGTTGCAGTAGCTACTGCGCTGCTCACGATGGCGCCACTAAATACCAGCGATATAGCAGCCCTCACACTCCTGTATCATTATGCTGATCACTTAATCACTTAGAAATGAATAGAAATTGTCAGTATACATATGAAAATCTAATTTATGTTTACATAAATAATCAATTGTTTAAAATAGCGATTATCATAATACTAGTGGCTCTGTGAGCTGTAGACATCGCAACCATTTTTTGAAATGACTGAAATATAACTTTTTTACGTTTTCAACCCCCACATTTTGAAAATAACCCAATAACTGAATAGACAAAAAAATCTATATAGTTATAGAACCTGCTCACAAATTTTTACGAGAATCGGTTAAGAAATGCGACCTGTAGAGGAGATTATCAGGACAGACGCCGGCCGGATAGACATACGAAAGCTTTTTTGACTAAGCTAAGACGGAGACATTCGCGCTCGCTCAGTCAATAAAGGAAAACTCGCTGTTCCCACAGTTAGGCTCGCTAAAGTTAATAAATCTTTTAAAGGGCCATGTGTACGCTTCTATAACAATGTTATCAAGCGACGTGTTAAAAATGTAATCAAACAGAAACTGTCTCATACAATAACAGATTATTTGGATGACAAAAAAGATTGGGATGAATCTGCTCCTAATTGACTGTAGCAAAACTGGCAAGGAAAATGGCAAAAAAGTGTTAAGACCAGACAAGTTTCTTGCTGGATTCTTCTTGAACTTGGGTTAGGAGAAACCGGCAAATAGATTAACTAGCATGTAAGGCGCGTCGCTCACTGGTAAGTCAAGGCGCGGTCGCGGCGGCGTCGCGGCACGGTCGAGGTGTCGTCTCTATGTAGAGTCGAGGCGCAGGCGGCTATGCTTCCTTCACACATTCAATATTTATTTACAGTCATTACTACAATGGCACTCGTAGCTACAAGTCATTAATTTAAATAGGAAAAAAACTTGGATACACCCTTATTTTGAGACATTGTAACAGAAGAGGAGCATTCAAAGCTACGCGTGACTTATGAAAGTATCCCGACAAGTTGAAAAAGTTTTATGGAATATCACATGGTACCTTCGGTTTACTGTTGGAAAAAACGAAAATAAACATTAGGTATGTAGGTAACATTTTCAACAGTAAATAATCAATATATATGGAAGTTATCACAAAATTTACTTTAAATTTGAAACAGAGGCGGGTGAATCAATAGCCACATCTTGGCTAACTACTGAATACTGTGCTAAAAATATTGATTCGTTCCAATTGTGTCTCTTCCTGGTCGCCTCTTTCTATACACGAATATAGAGTAACAACTGGTCGATTTGAGTTGGACTCTGGACTTACACGTCTAAACGTAGCTACGCACGAAACGAAATGACAAAATTTGAAGAAGGCAGAGTCGCGGCGCGGTCAGGCAAGACGCCCGGGCCGCGTCCCCGCCTCGACTCCGCGCCACCTGCATCTCGCCCGTGCCGTGACTCTAGTATGTAAGCGCACTGCCATATATTCCTTAAGAAAACCTAGATGCGCGCGCCGCTTGTGCGCCTGCGCTTCGACGCCGCCTCGACTCTAGCTCGTGTAGGTGACCCCCTTAAGAATACGATTCAAAGTGGTCCTTGTGATTTTATTGAATAAATAATGTTTTTAATTGATTTATTGAGTGATAGCCTTTTTTGTGACGTTTAATAAATATTTTTTAATTCCATATTTTTTATCAACAAACTTTGGCACTGTCACATGGGTACATGCGGCAGCATTATGCTGAGCTGAGTACCATTTTACCACCACAAGTACCTAGATACTAGGAAATTATCTTAACGTTTATTATTGTAATTGTTGAATTGTTAACTTCCTAGTTTTTATTTTTCAACCGACTTAAAATAAGTCCCATATAAATTTCATAAAAATCGGTTCAGTAGTAAGGTTTTTAAATGAAAAAAACTGAGTAAAATATGTCACTTGGATGAAACGAAATTTTGATATTTTGCTTTATACATGAAGTCGGTTGTCTCTTTAGTTTTAAAACTTAATTATTCTTTTGTATTGTATTGTATTGTATTGTATTAAGTGGTGGCCCAAATAAATGTTCACTATTCTATTCTATTTCTATAAAATAGAATAAAATAAAAATAGAAATAGATAGAAATTAAATGAAATGAAATTATTATTTTATTTTATTCTATAAAAATAGTAGAAATTATGATTGAAAGTGAACAATGATTATGCGTAAGACCGTACGTAAAGATTGCACTATTTCACTCATTTTGACGCACATAAACCTACTTAGAACTATAAAAACAAATACTTACATTGCCCAAGAAAGATATCATTTGGAGTTCCTGATCTAATTAAATCCCGAACTAACTTGCATCTACTGTCGTATTTCCTTCCATGTACTACTAAAACACTTACAATTACAAGAAGAAAAACACGTGTGATCCACATAGTGACTAGCAACTTTATAACAACAAAACATGCGCCGGCGCGGGCAGCCTTTGTCCATTTGTCATTGGATTTTGCACGGTAATGCATGTAGCTTAGAGTTAATTTAATTCAATCAAGAATTAATTACAGTACTTTAATAGTCGGCTTTGGTTAACAGTTTTGATTTTTACGAGATTTTAACAGGGTTTGTTTTTGCTTGGCAGCGATAGTGTTTCGCACTTTGAGTTTAAATGTCAATGTCATGCGCGATAGCAGCAGGTGAATATTTTATCATATTGAACTCTAATCCACGTGGATAAAGACTATAAGTTAGTGAGGACTTTTTTGTATCCGTCTTAGTTAGGTTTTCCCAGGTTTTCCCATACTATTTTTAATCAGTACAAAAATGTAATAGGATTCAAAGTACCTTAACTACCAATCTACTTATTTATGACTATCTTTACACATATATTTAATAACAACTCGCGACCCGCCCCGACTTCGCACGGGTTAATTTAGAGTTGTAATTTACATGTACATAATTAACCTTGATTATGAAACTATTAAGTTTGATAAAGATTAATATCAAAATAGAAGAAAGAAAAATAACATTTTCTTTCAACTACGTAGTAATGTTATCATTAATCACTACAAAACCGATCACAAAGGACGTATTTTTTGCTTAGAACCAAAACAGTGCAGTAATGTTATATGAAATCTCATTATTGCCCTGTTTATCATTATTGCACTGTTATTTACTTTTTATTTTATATATAAATTTACCACAGAGGTTTAATATCTCCCATTAAGTTTAATATAAAATGGTTACATTCGATCAAAAAGATACTGGCTGATAATAAAAACCAGCTGAATAAAACCGACTTGGTGAAAAAAAACAAATGGCGCAAATTTTGTACCATTGTAAAACTTTGATTTTTCATATTTTTAGTTTGAGTAGATATATTTTATCACAGTAGGTAGATTGGTTGTTGAAAGAAAAGTAAATAACGCACCTTTCTAAAGAGAGTCATTAATGCACTCGTGGTAATTCAGTGCCCTCGCTTGCGCTCGGGCACCAACATAACACTCGTGCATTAATAACTCACTTTGCGCTCGGTGCAACAATCTACTATTATTTAGCACACACACAAAACAAAATAGAAGACATGAGCGGAAAAAAGACTAATAAAATAGACCCCAAGAGAAGTTTATACAAACAAAAAAAACAACTATGCGTTGTAAAGAATTGCTCTTCCCGCGAACTAATTAACATTATGGAGTGGCCAAAAAGGTTAAATCTATCGATTCTGACCGTGATTTAATTTGAGTTTTAAATTTATTTTATTTTTTATAGTTTATTTGAACAAGTTTGAATAAAACCTCCTCGTGGACTTGTCCTCATGGACTTTTTTGTAATTAATTATGAGTACTATATATACATATAGAAAAATATTTTATGGCAAATTTATGATACTTTGGATAACATCATTGCAATCATCGTAAAGATCTGAAAATAAATTCATTAAATAAACAAATTTCTATGTCTATTTCTAAGAATTAGAAAATTAAATACATGCTCCCTAATAAATTAGCTATCTTTCGTTGAATTAATTTTTAAAGTCGGATAAATTGACAATTGATTCAGGCGTGACTTTGCGGTAATCCATAACAAAATATTAAACAGATGGACAAATATCAGTTAGCATAACACCAGCGCTTAGTAACTTACCTAATTGGCATTATGCTGAGCTGACCCTTTTTGGCGCGCAATGATGATTTTTATCACACTATGTAGGTGCGTAATCTATGTATCTTTATAAATGGCACCCTACACTACCTTCTTAATTGATTTTGATTGCTAGAAGGTACCTACCTAATACTGGTTGATCATTTAACAAGTTTTGTGGAGTGCAGAGCAGTGTTGGTGGTCAATTGTTCCTGAGGATGCCTCGTGGAGAGGCGAAACACGTGTCGAATTTCACGGTCGCATGTGTGCTAACTTTTCGTGCGCTAAACGCTTTGCATGGTTTTTCAATTGCGGGCGAAAGGGAGGTTCATGCGTCTGCATTGTGTCTAACTCATTAGGAATATATTGGGGGATCGGTTAAATTGTTTTTGAGTTTATCCATTAGAAACATACGTACGTACGAATAATTACACAAAAATAAAAATCTGTATATAGAAAAACCAGTCTTTCTTTTGCATTAATTTCGATCGTGTGTATATTTTAATCTCATGTTATTACAAATAATTTCTACAATTGATGCACTGCGGTGTTATCATTAGTTAGATCTAAGTAGGTAATACTTGTACTTATTGAAGATAAGCCTGCAATATAAGTACTTAGTAGAATCTCATTGATAACATCTTATCCGGGAGTGGTGTGAAGGAAATTTTCCTCAAACTAATTATGTAGCTAAGGGCTGGTGTACACTATAGTATTTTTAAGAATTAAATTCGACAATAATGTAATATATCACTTTCAAAACTTTCTTGAGTTAAGTTGTACTACACATTTTGATAAACACGGTCTTTACTCACTTATTATTTTAATACGGAGTTAGTAATAACAATAATAATAATGCTAATGCTCGAAATTTCACACAGCATCATCTAGCCCTAAAGTAACCACAGCTTGTGTCATAGGAACCACATGAAACAAGCGCTGTAAAGTGCATCTCAGAGTCTCTTTTCGTGCACCAGGCGCATGGTTTTAAACTTAGGTTCTATGTCAGTTTCCTCGCGATGTTTTCTTTCACCGTTTAATAGAACTGGCATAGCGTAAATCCATTTAAACAGAAAAATCCATTGGTGCACGACCTTTAGGAAACTTCGGTTTCATTTTAGGAACCGAAGTTTGATGATAAAAAAATAGATGCGTTGTAATTTGTAATTTACATTATAAAAAATATTTTACCAATAAAAAGCTAAAAAAAAGAAATCCTAACAAAAATCGCAATAAAGAAATAAAAAAGATAATGTATATTTGACACTTAAAGAGAAAAAAGCAGGTAAGTACTTACATGCAACCAAGTTTTTTCAAAAAATGCAGCATTTTAAAATCAAGAAACAACGCGTTTATTTTGCTACTACATTAAAATAAAATAAAAAACACAAACACAAAAATTTTATTGTGGTCATTGGCACCGTGGATTACGTTAGAGTAGGTATTTGACCCCTAGGTTTCTCGCATCTCACCTTTCCCACTACCAACATTACGTAGACATAAAAAAAAAGTATGATTTTCTTTAATTAGGACTTCACATCAAGAGTCTGTCTTGGTGGAGACGGACCACCACAATGCCAAATATTCTGTCTTCAAGCAGTAATGTACAAACATCACTGTATTTAGGTTTGAAGGTGTCTGGACCCGGCAACGTGCGTGTGATACCTCCTGGTATTGCAAGCGTGACATGACAAACGGAATATATTCACTTACAATTCCCCAGAAATGTTTTCTTGACACCCAATTTCAGTAAAGCCTTTGTCATTCTGCATCTCGTGAACCTCTTGCAAGCACACGCATTTAACAATAGAAATATAACAATATATTTATACCCAATCATTAAGAAAGAAGAAAGAAATGCGAATGACAGATATCTTCGCGTGAATGGGATGCACTTGAGTGTAGCTAGTGTCTATTATACAACCGTTTAAACGAGCCGCACTTGTTAAAAAGTTGATATAGGAATACTGGTTTTAGACTGGTTCAGAACTCCAGGCCATTACTTACCGGCACATACTCATTTTTAAGATCAATAATTTTGTTACGAAATCTAATAACTAGATACTCCGAAATTATACATTTTTTTCAACTTAAGCCTCTGTGGCGGAGTGGCCATGGTTTGGCCGAGACGCCGAGCCAGTTCGGTGGTTGCGCCGCCGCGGGACACATTTTTGTACGATCTGCAAGTATTTGTCTAGGGTTATAAGTATATTTGTTTAAAAAAAGTATATCAGTCATGTGGTACCCATAACACAAGCTCTGCTTACTTTGGGGCCAGATAACGCTGTGTAAATTGTCCGGCATTATTTATTGACTGAGCCAAGCGAGTGTCTCCGTTCCAGCTAAGGCAAAAATGCTTTCGTATGTCTGTCTGTCTGTCCGGATGTTCTCCTCTACAGGTCGCATTTCTCAACCGATTCACATGAAATTTTGTGAGCAGTTTCTATAATTTTTTGTCAATTAAGTTTTTGGAAATTTTTCAAAATTGCGGAGATATAGGGGGTTGAAAATGTAAAAGAAGTAATATTTCAGTAATTTCGAAAAATGTTCGCAAGGTCTATAGCTCACAGAGTTTTAAAATTGTAAAAGGTCGGGTTTATTTTGTAAAATATTAAACTTGCTTATTATAGACCCTGCACCCTATACTACTTACCTATTTTTAGTATGTACCATCGTCAGACATTAAAGGTCTATCCTATAACCACACTATTAGCTAATGCTTTGTTTAAATCTAGTGCCGTCTCTATTCATTGACATCAAATTAACAAAGACAAAATACTTTAACGCCACGCTAGCTATTTATGTAATTATAGAATAGAGGGTTTTCACAGAATTCAAAGGTAATTCTTTTATAAGCATTTTATTTAGAAGGGTTTAAAGCTGATGGTTTTTATAGAAATAAATTAGTAAACGTAACTCAAGCTATAATAAAATGGAGGGTTAAATTTCCCGTCAGTCGAAACTTTCTAAATAAGTCCAACAAGTGCTGAGTTTATGTTTATCGCGGACTATAACGTTTAGTGTAAAACTAAAATTCACGAAATACATTGTAAGTGCGATCCACTTTTCAAATTGAAGTCGGGTAAAGAATGTAAGATTCGGTGGAAAAGTGTTAACAAAGTTGCATAGGGTTATCATCTAAATAAGTTTTTATACAAAACTAGCTACTGTCCGTGATTTCGCACGAACCTACCTAAATAGGTACCTAAGGTACCTACATAAAAAGTAGCCTATGTCCTTCTCTAAAGTCCCATATATCTCTATACCAAAATTTATCAAAATCGATTCAGCGGTTTAGGCGTGAAAACGTAACAAACAGACAGACAGAGAGAGTTACTTTCGCATTCATAATATTAGTTAGATGGTATCTAACTGCACTGACTTGCGTATACAACTTTAGTAAATTACTAGCTGTTCGCGCGCAGCTTCGCCTGCGTTGTAGATTTCTTCCGGGACAAACCAATTTTCCCGGGATAAAAAGTAGCCTATATCACCCGGGGATAGTGTAGCTTTCCAACGATAAAATAATTTTTCAAATCGGTCCTGTAGTTTCGGAGCGTATTCTATACAAACAAACATACAATAAAATCTTTCCTCTTCATAATCTTTATATATTTTTTTGTATGCGTTTGGATGGCGCCCTGGATGGTTTAGATTCACATAATCAGCCCGGCAAATGGCGCTGCAGTCAGTACTAGTACTAGTACTAGTTATATTTTTTTTTTTTAAAACGCGCGGACGAAGTCCCAAACGGGACAGCTAGTATTAGTATAGAATTATATTTAAATGAGAGTGCGGTAATTTTCGTAGAATGATTGAGCAGCGCGAATCAACTTTTCTCGCGTATCAGCTACTAATTTCACGGAAAACTATTTCACTACGCCACTTTAAGCGCATTGAGTCTAATGTAATTAGCTAGACTAGTTTATAACTGCAAACAGGTATGATGCGGGTTGAATATATTTAAGTAACCTACTAAGCCGCGGCTTTACACGCGGTGAATAAGAGTAACCATGTTTTTTTTTTATCATCAATAAACCTACGTTGACACGATCTTGCCTGATGTTAAGCGACGATGTGGCTGACGATGGGGCACGCAGGTCTAGAGGACACCTTTTTACTCGAGACTTGAAGAGACCTAGATTGTAGTTTCCAGAAAAGACAGACAACGGCAAAGCATTCCAATCCTTGGCTGTACGCATTATAAATGTGGAAGCAAAGCGCTTTGTTCGTAAGGGTGGTAGGTTGACAAGGATGGTATTGAGCGGTACGTCTACTTGTCCTGTTGTGAAAAGGAGATGGTGGAATCAGATCATGTAATTCCTGGGCACATTCTCCGAAATGTATTCTATAAAAGATAGAAAGGCAAGCAACTTTACGACGGTGCTCGAGAATCTGGAACTTAGTCTCAGCGTTAAGCTGTTCACCCATCATCCTCAATGTTCTACGCTCGATCGAGTCCAAGGCAGCCAGCTGGTGTTTGGTTGAACCATCCCATAGATGACAGCTATACTCCATATCCGACCGGACTTGAGCTTTGTATAAGGTGGAAAGTTGTCCAAGTGTGAAGTATCGCCTCACCTTGTTGAGGATGCCAAGCTTCATGGCAGCAGTTTTGGCCTTGGACTCGATATAGGAGCCAAAATTGAGAGTCCGTGTAAGAAAAACTCCCAAGAGTTCCAGATGATCTTCTATAGTTACCGGTACATTTCGGAAAACCGGGACTTGGAGAAACTCACTTTTTTTCGCAGAAAAGAGACAAGGTTGCGTTTTGAATGCGTTGAATTTAACCAGATTGGAATCGCCCCAATCGGACACGTACTGAAGAGTCGAATTCAGACGCATAAGCATCTCGTCTCTGAGTTTCTGAATTTCAGTTTTACTGGCTCGTGCGTTTGCAATGTATCTCTCCACAACATTACTGTCGTCTGCATACCCAATGATTCCGGGCATAAGCAGATCGTTAATATGCAGTAAAAACAGTGTGGCAGAGAGCACTGACCCTTGAGGTACCCTGGCATTAATTGCTTTATCGATCAGACGAGCATCCGTCAACAACCACTCGAATGGATCTTTCCCTCAAGAAGTCAGCAAGCCATGAGCAGAACTGAACTGGCAATCCATAAGCTGGAAGCTTACCAATAAGGCTAGCGTGCCAGAACCTGTCAAAGGCCTTTGAGATGTCAAGTGAAACAGCTAATGCTTCACCATGTTTCTCTATGGCCTCACTCCAAATGTGCGTGACATACGCAAGAAGATCCCCAGTAGATCGCTTTCGGTGAAAACCATATTGTAGATACATACCTTAAAGACAACGACCTCCTCAGTGGGAGGTCGTTGTCTTCAAGGTATGTAAGGAGTTTCGTATTCAGAACACGTTCCATACATTAGCAAAGTAGGGAGGTGACCGAAATTGGGCGATAATTTGATGGGTCAGCGCGACTACCTTTTTTGGGCACTGGTTGCACATTAGCAAGCTTCCAGGATTTTGGGACTATTCTAGTTTTCAGAGATAGGCGAAAAAGTTTTGTGAGTATGGGAGACAACTCAGGGCACATGTTTTCAATACTACAGCCGAAATGCCGTCCGTACCACTAGTTTTGTTCACGTCAAGACTTCGTAACGTTTTGAGCACTTCTTTCTGATGGATGCGAATTTCCTGCATTGTAGCTTCGCATCGAAGAAGGCTAGGTGGGGTTTCGTTAGAGGTGTCTAAACGTGAAGCTTCTGCAAATTGAGCAGCAAAGAAATTTGGTTTCTCGATTGCGGTGTGGGCTAAAGATCCATCTGGTTTTAGTAGTGGAGTGAGAGAAGGGCGGCTGAAGTTCGCTTCTACCGACTTGGCCAAGGACCAGAATGCTTTGCTGCCAGCTGGATGTGTCGCAAGCCTGGCACCCATTCGGCCAATTCGATTAAAGCGAGCCTTCCGTAGCACCTTTTTGCAGGACTTGGCGGCTTGATTAAAGGCTTTCTTCTTAGTTTGTGTATCCGGGGTTTTGCTGTAGCGAGCGTCAGCCCAGGCAAGGTAAGCTGCACGTTTCGCTTCCGCAGCGGCATATGCAGGACCAACCCACGGGTGAGCTTTGCCAGAGGTTGAGACATCCGAGAATGGAATAAAATATTCCATTGCTCTATAGACCACCTCTGTAATGGCATCAGCGCATGTTGACGCGTCACAAGAAGAAAATCAGGTCTGCCGCCAAGATAAGATGCAATTTAGTAACGCATCTCATCCCAGTCTGCTGACTTTTAACGCCACAGTCGCCTACATCCTCGAGGCGAGGGATCGGGTGGCGAGTATGACGATACAGATTTAACTGCACAGTGATCAGAAGTGCCCAAAGGAGGCAACACCGATACTGAATGGCGATGCGGTTCGTTAGTCAGCAACAGGTCTAAGCAATTGGCTGTGTGGCCCTCAACGTCTGGTACCCTGGTAGCCTCGATTACCAACTGAGTCAGATTATGTGAGAGAGCAAGTTTATAAGCTTCTCTACCAGCATGGTAAGTAGACTGAAATGGAAACAGCCACTGCTGGTGGTGAGCATTAAAATCACCCAGAAGTACCAGTTGGGCATCAGGGTAACGTTGCTGGGCCATATCCGCCGCTTTACAGATGTAGTTAAACAACCTGGTTATCTCAAGGTCTCCAGTGTGAGATCTATACAATCCGGCGTAGATTACTTTATCTAGGCCGGTATCCACCAAAGTCCATAGAACAGAGAAATCGGGCTCTTCAAGGTCACGCAGACGCAGACAACAAATGTCATCCCGAGCAAACAGACAAATACCAGCTTTCGGCTTAAAATTGTGCTCCAGTGTATAACCTGGGTATGTGAGGTACGCTGTGTCGGAAGGGCATTGGATCTGCGTCTCCGTGAGAAATAATAAGTGTGGCTTAGTGGTTTCAAGATGGTGGTGGACCGAATCGAGATAAGAGTGCAGTCCTCGAATATTAGAGAGGTGCACTTCAAGCGAGAGGACGTGCTTCCGCTGTAAACACGACTTATTATTTTTCAACTTTTTCATATTTTGAGTGAGTGTTAGGTGAGAAGACGTTAGTTGAGCGAGGCACTGGATAGCCGGCCCAGAGATACACAACAGGCCCATGCGCATTTGAGGGACTAGACCAGAGACTGCGGGGACGCCCAAACCCCCCCAGGAATGGCCACCGGGTCCTCACATCCGGTCGCCAACCGGCACGATGGAGCATTCTGGGATTTTTAGCAAGGCGGTGGGGCAGCCTTCCATGGATGGCTAATTGACTGCTTGGGCACCCTACAACCTGCGGTCGGCCAGTGGGGAATCGTGTTTCGGATCCCGCTACCCTCCATGTCTAGCCTCTCCGCACACTGGCGCTGTTGTGATCTCATGATTGCCCTAGCAAAAATCCAGAGCAAGAACTGCTCAAACCCGTTACTTCCACGGTGGCTGCACCAGACAGCAGTCCGATACACGACAACGTCGCTTCACGGACTGGTTTTGTCTAGTGGGTGGTGAATAGCCACGGCCGAAGCCTACCACCAGAAGAGTTTCTACCCGTTTGGCACTACCCATGGATCACGTGTAGGGTTACTATGAGTATGCTCCTACGGACGCGGGCAACTTCGATCCCCAAAATGTGTTTTGAAGATATTTTTTTAGGTTCACCCAAATCAGTTCAGCCATTATTGTGTGGATGAGTTGAGTAACTAACAAACCTACAATTATTCACATTAACCCGTTGACTCTTTACTGGTACAATTTACCCGGTAGTGAAAACTCCGTTGACTTGCAACTGGCCCGAAAGTTCCAGCGCGGGAATTGTTACACATAAACCTTTCCCGCGTTTTATTTTGTTTTGGCGGTTGGCGGTTGATTGATGTGGCCTGAAGGACGGAATCCTTACCGCTCATGGGATATACAATACTCCATGGTCGTTGAACATTTTGATTGAAATAATCTGTAAAAAATCAGCGAGATTTTTTTCGCCATTGCACTTGGCCCAATTTTCAAGTACAATAAACTTGGTATTTTTATATTGAAGAAAGTAAAATTAAATATGTCACTTATCAAACAATATATTCACAAATATAACAACATATAATATTTACATAAAGAATTATGTGTTTTTTAAATAAACAGCATATAGTATGGAGTGAACGAGATTTTGCGCTTACCATTTTTACATCTAGACGCTGAACAATTATAATAATTATAAAACAATGGACGAAACAACAATAATCTCATAGGAGAATCCAATAGGATTCTTCAGCTCTTTTTGGATTGTTGATAGAAGCAGTAGTTTGTTAAATATAGTATTTTTTTCTGAATATACATCTTATGCCGCCATTTTGCCGCCACAGCCGCTTGACGCCATATTTAAAAGTCTAGATTTAGGTTCGCCACTGAAGGGGTTAACAATTATAATTGATCGAGCGAAGCGAGTGTCTCCGTTTCATCTTAGGCGAAAATGCTTTCGTATGTCCGGTGTCTGTCCGGATGTTCTCCTTTACAGGTCGTATTTCTCAACCGATTCTCGTGAAATTTTGTGAGCAGGTTCTATAACTATAAAGAATTTTTTGTCCATTCAGTATTTGGAATTTATTAAAAATGGCGGAGATATGGGGGTTGAAAACGTAAAAAAAGTTATATTTCAGTCATTTCAAAAATGTTCGAGTGGTCTACAGCTCACAGAGCCATTAGTATATAATTGATAATCAGGCTACAAAACCTTAAAGATATCATATATACAAAGTAAACAACTTAATTCTACATCACACATAAGTGATGTGATGACATAAGTGATGACGTTCGTATAGTCTCTTATGTCAGGGGTCCGTTTAATTTCCTGAGCACGACACCTTTCGGCCAAATCCTGGTGTCCATGAATGACGAGAGACAATTAGTTGAATTAATAGTATTAGAAATTCATTTATTTAACAGGAAGAAAAAAAAACGGTGTTTTAAAATATTACTGATGGTCCCCGCACTAGGGCAAGCCTGTGAGAGGCCAGAAGCAAAACAAAACAAAATTAAATATCACGTAAACAGGCAAGATACAAGGAAGATAATCCAAGAAAAATAAAAAAGAGAGAGAGGAGGAGCATACTTACCGCTGCCGTATGCGTGAGAGAAAGGGAAGCCAGACAGACTAACAAAGCGGTTTACACTCCCATAAGAAGTTATCAATTCAAAAAATGAAATCTAAAATATACATACAACTAAAAGAACACAATAAATAAAGCACAGAAAGAAAGTAGTATAAATCAGTATATAAATATTGCTGGACTAATTCACACAATACCATCTAGGCCCAAACTAAGAAAAGCTTCTATGTATGGGTTAGAAAAGTAGGATACCTACTGTAGTTAATAAAATAATAAAAATAAAAAAAAATAAAAAAATTACGGGTTGCACTCCGGGAGTGCCGACAGAAGAGTGAAAACTTATTTTGGCGCGTTAGACATTTTTTAGATGGGTACTAGGGTTATTGGGTTATTGGGTTATGAATTGCATTTTATTTATGAATTGTATTTTATTAGTTATTAGAAACTTTAAAATACATTTAATATTCTTTTATGTTTTTGTTCAGAATGTAGATAATATATCAAAGCACCTAACTCAGTAAACTTCTCCTTACAAAAGTAGACTGTAAACATGTGAATTATGGTTTATAATCAAATAGGGCGAGCGCGACAGCCCTGCGTCTCGTAACGGTGTCGCGAGTCCAGAGGTTTTACCTCATCTAAAAATATGCGTACCGCGCTAAAAGAAGTTTTTACTTCTAAAATTAAGGGGCATGTGACACCCCTATCTACATTCGGCTTACAAGTCAGATAACTTTTAAGCTGTACTCTCGATGGATCAAGGCGGGCTCTGCTCACCGCTTGATTTATCGACTAAATGCAGGATAACTTTCAAACTGATTTAAATGTTATTAAAGTTACCTTAATCTTGAATAATTAACCTCTTTTAAATAAACATTTTCACTTATATGTCAATTCCGAGAAGAATGATTCCTAACCCCCAGAATTATATATGTAGAAAAGCTACGTTTGTTTTAAATATAAATAAATAATGCCAGACATTTCACATAGCAACATCTAGCCCCTAAGTCGAACTTGTGTTATGGGTATCACATGACTGATACTTTTTTTCAATTCTTTTGATAAATCTGCAGTGTTGTCGTCGTAATGCTCCTTAACAAAATATATGAACCAAAACATTAGATAAGAGTAATTAATTAGAATAAGCACGTATTATAAAAGAGAGCATCAGTGGTTTTGAGGTAGTGGCCCCGCCTTTCGACCCTAAGGTCAGCGTTCGAAACTAGTCGAATTTATCAAAAAAAATGAATTGGTATTTTTCTATTACCAGTAATAAATAAATAAATAATGCCTGACATTTCACACAACATCATCTGGTCCCAAAATAAGCAGAGCATGTGTTATGGGTACCACATAACTGATATACTACTTATATACTTTTGTTGTAAATACATACATTATAATTAGTAACACCCAGACCCGATACAAATACTTGCAATCAAACAAACATTTGTCCCACGGCGGGAATCAAACCCGAAACCATCTGCTCCTCAACCGAATCTTGACCGGCTGCGCCACAGAGTACTCTCAAATGGTGAAGAAAATGGCATGGACACAAAAAGTTTCAAGACTTGAGTCATATGCACAAAAGAAAAATTCACATGCGCACTCTATCTATCCATTCACCACAAATAAAAGTAAGGGATACAACAAGAGAAGAGAATAGTGTCGCGTTGTGGCGCGTCGTGCTGGCTATAGAAAGTGACGGTAAATATGAATGTTCTATTAAAATATAAACCAAAGCACTAGGTACTACGCCTTTATTTAGCCAATATATAGAAACGTTTCAGTGACTAGATACTTCCACGTTATGAAAAGCTAAAAGTATTTCGTGTAGGCTAATGGAATGTCAAGGATTTATTCCGGTCTGTGTCATTTTGAATCAGATTTTAATGTAATGTCAGCTTTACTGCTTTGGTTTAAGATTGACTACTGCTTGTAGGATTCGTAGTTCTGGTTGAGGTTTATAAATCCACTTATTTCTTCACAGACTCCGCGATTAATGCGTAAATACGTAAGTCTCGCATGCTTGTACGTAGGTTCGATTACACTATATCCTGCATCGATTTTAATAACCTCGACGATATCCTGCAATAAAAAATGCATTCTGTCTTTAATATCCAGTGAGTTCCTCGCTGACGGTACATTTAATAGTGCGCGAAAAAAAAACGTCAGATATATATATCATATATATAGCAGTCTTGCGATGTGATAGTTGTACTCTTACATTATTATTTAATTTACTCAAGCTATTTCATGAATTATTAGTTTTGGTTGTTTTATATATATTTTTATTAATTATTTCAGATAAAACTTACAATTCTAAACAATACAATATATAAATGAAAACATAGGTTTGTTTTTATTTATGTATTGTATTGCTTAGAAAAAATAGTCTAATAATTTTACACTAGTGGCTCTGTGAGCAGTAGACCTCGCGAACATTTTTCGAAACGAATGAATTTTTTTTTTTTACGATTTCAATCCATATTTTACAAATCCACGCCATTTAAAAAAAATAGAGGTGAACATCCACAGACAGACATACGAAATCATTTTTGCCTATGCTGAAACGGAAACACTCGCTTTGCTCGGTCAATTAAAAGACTTTTTAAAACTAAAAAGAGTCTGATAAAATGGAAAGAGTATTAATAATGATGTCAGTTTACAAAATGTTAACTATATTATCCAATAATAATAATAATAATGCCGATTTCACACAGCATCATCTGGCCCCATACTAAGCAGTGCTTGTGTATGGGTACCACATGACTGCTATATATTTAATATAACATTACTGCATCGTTTTGGTTCTAAGCAAAAAATACGTCCTTTGTGACCGGTTTGGTAGTGATTAATGATAACATTACAACGTAGTTGAAAGAAAAGAATCTTGTGACATCTTACTAACAATCTAATCAATTGACATAAAGTTGACATCATTATGACACATGCCAAACATCGCGGTCTTGTATTATTTATTTTTCCCGAGTTATTTCGGGTTTTATTTGAAATTTTGGTAATTTTATTCTAATATTTATTTATTGACTCATTTGTGAATAATAAGAATAAAATTTTGAGTTTCTTTGTGATTCAAGCAAAAATAATCCGTATAATTATTTACATAAAAGACACCATTTTTTATAAAATAACAAATGACGAACGACATACGACTTTGTGACATCCTACTATTAAACAATATTATAACAATTGACATTGGCAAAATTGACATCATTATGACATATGCCATTAACGACGAAGAACATGACACACGTTTTATGTATACTTGTCACCAATAACCGATAAATATTTTTTTTATACAATAGCAAACAAGCATATGGCCCACCTGATGGTAAGTGGTTACCGTATTCTATGACCCGAATTAACTAAGAAGAAGAATAACATCAGTCACATTTAGTTTAGTCATAATGGGTTAAAGGCACAATTCTAAAGCTAAGCGACTTTGTACTTTAACGTCCTTTAAATAATCGCTAAATTACTAAACTAGCTTTAGTAGGCTTGCAAAAGTGAACCAGCAATTATTTCGCACTAGTAGCTTATCTTCGCTCCCTTAATGGGTCAATTAAGGAGTCGGAAGTCGTAAATTGATGTCAACAAACTTATTAAATTTCTCATCGTAATACGGCTTATTCCTTAGAAAAAGATTTAGTTGATTATGCTTCGGCCAGGCGAAAGTCAGCCTTAACAATAGGATAAATGTGAGTTGTGTATGTTGCTTACACTTTTGGTTAAGCATAAACAATGTAGACGACGAGGTGGTTCCTACAAAATAGTACACTATATCATTTAGGCATAAAATATTAAACGACTCGATTAAGCGACTCTTCAAAACATTACAAAGAAAAAAGAAAATGTGCATGTTTAAACTTAATAAACTTGTAATTTAATCTAAACCATAATTGAGACGTTGATAAGCAACAAAAGAAGTTATAAAAGTCGATCTTTATCTAAAATAAGATAACATGATCATGATCATTTGAAACATGTATCCCATTCCAATATTTTGGTTCTCATTTCTTTCACGCAAACAATATCTCAAAAACCGGATATTTATGTTTTTTCTAGGTTAAAAACAGATATTTCTTTTTATATAGTTTATGTTTAATGCATTTAAATGTGGGTTTAGATTCGATCTTACCCAGTCAAAGTCAGATTTTTACCTTCTAAGACTTGTACCAATTTAAGACACCTTCCACTCTGACACCGTTCTGCTCAGAGAATGATCAGAAACACTAAAAAATGGGTTTATATATTCGTGCCAAGTTTCAAAACTTCCAAAATTCGTATAATCCTTGTTGTTAACCAAATAAGCATTTGGACTCACCCTGGTTCGTACTTTCTACTTTATTTCCACGATGTATACCGGACAACGTGACATGTACTAAGAGCAAGGAGCATGGTTTAGGTGTATCTGTGTGTGTGGATGCATATATTTACACAGAGGAAGCTTGTGGCTACTCTGTGTTGAGGCTTCACTTTGCGGCACTACGTTTATTTATTTGTGCCTCCGACATATTTTTTTTATCTATTTTCTTAAATCATTGCCAAGAAGCAGAGACAAACAGACACAGATAAAAACACGCAGATACGTGTTAAACTTATGACACATTTAACAAGGAAGAGCACTTCAGTTGGTAAAAGAACAAATGAGATGATTTTGGCACTGGGACAAGTGGGAACTGTCGTACAGATCAGTGTTAAAAAACCCTATTTAAAAAAATCTCTTAACTCATGTTCGAGAATAATTGGCTAGAAACTCGTCTTTGTCCTAGCACTTCTTCGTATGATCCTACTTATAACTAGCTTAACTACGAAACACTACAATACAACGTAACAGTAGATTGTACATTGCAAATCTTTCAGTTAACTGTCGGAGGGCAGAGTCAACTTAAAGCAGCAAATACAGTCGAGAAATAAGACTAAAATTAAAATTTTGTAAGCTCTTCTCACGTTTTCATTCTAACCTTATTCTGGCTCAGTTATGTCAAATTATCTTTTACGTTCCTAATTAATATGAAGATAAATGAGCTGGGAACGAAGGTTTAGGGGTTTACCGAATTATTTTATAGTAATTTTAATTATTTTATTCTACGGTAAACACAATTTAAGTATATTTTGACAGCTTTATTTGTCGAGCCAATTTCTCTTAGCTGATCAGATAATCCTCGAGCACCACTTCAACTCCTGTATGCCTGGCTGAGACGCAGAAAATTGCGGGTTCGATTCCCGCCGCGGGAGAAATGTATGTATGATCTGTAAGTATTTGCCTCAGGTCTCTGGGTGTTCCTATATATAATATGTATGTATTTACAACAAAAATGTATATAAGTAGTATATCAGGCATATGATTCCCATAACACAAACTCTGCTTACTTTGGGGTCAGATGATGCTGTGTGAAATGTCCAGAATTATTTATTATGTTTTTATTAGGAGGCCTTTCTTGTTCATGTAACCAGATACAGTGGACATGAGCGCACCATTATTATGAGTTGACATAAAAGATCGACATAGTTCTCAACGCCGTACGCAAAAGTTTTGCTCAGAAAGAGATGAGCTCAGATTTTCTTCATTCTGCATTTCAGGTCTTCATTTCACTCAAAATGTCATCCGTTTTCGGATGAGCGAATGAATAATCTCATCGTCATATTGAACCAGTTTTTGTGCAACAGCATCTGCCCAGTACGCAACTTTCAGAAAGGCATGACTAGTTAAATTTCTTATTTAATTTTCTTCGTTCATAAAATTAACAGTTATATTTCGTATACTCCTCGTACATTAGCAGTGCCAGTACATAGCGAACAGTTACTATAGGATTATCCACGTCTTATGAAGTAGTACCGCAAGTACAGGTGCGTCGACGAGTGTTTTAATTAAAACTTTTCGCAATACCCTGCACGGCGTAGGTTTATAGGTGAGCTGAATATATTATGTATGTAAGAACTTTGTGTGTGCTCATTGTTCTTGGCCGAGTAATGAACGTTCTATTTAACTGTACATCTTTGTTATTATAGCACAAGTAAAGTGTTGAACGATAAAACACTTTTGAAAGCTTGTTTTGAGACAAATAAGGGCCGTTTTCTGACATTCATGAAATGTTCGTTTTGATGAACACGAGCTTTACTCACGTATTATTTTGTCGATGGAGGCACAGACACTGTTTCGATTCATCTAGAGAATCTCCATCAGGGTGAGTGTTCTTATTTTGTGTACCGTTCTATTTTGAATAATCGGAACAATCATAGGTGACAGCTGACAAATTTCCGAGTAGCATGAAAGACATATTTTACAAAATTTATAAGGTGCATTCTTTTTTAGATACCCTTTAATAATGTAATCCAAAACCGGGCGATTGACCTCACACAGTCAGATTATGTATATGCAATAGTGTTAGAAAAGTTGACTTCGGTCTTGAGGATACATTTTTGATATAGGGGTACCACAGGGTCCGATACTAGGCCCTTTTTTATTCCTATCTTGTGTTGCATTTGTAACATAGTTTTATTTTATATAGTCTACTAGTACTCTAATAGTAAAGCCTAATATATACACAGTTTTACCTCGCGACAGACCGCGGCGAAGATGAGGAAACAAGTTAGACAAATTGCTAGTTTTATACCGGACATCTGGAGAGTGGGAAAAAAGACTTTTGCCCTGCAGTGGGACATCACTATTGGTTTTTTTTTTTTTATTATTCTTAATAATCATTTTTAAGGTGTATGCTTCCTAAACATAGACTCATATTATAGGTTGCTCATGTAAATGCCGGACATTATACACAGCATAATCTTCCTCCAAAGTAAGCAGAGCTTGCGTTATGGGTACCACATGACATATACACTTTTTTTACTACTTATATATATTTTTTTTATAAATACGTGTATATTATGCATGAAAACACCCAGATCCGAGACAAATACTTGCAGATCATACAAACATTTGTCCCGCGGCGGGAATCGTATCCGCAACCTTCTGCGTCTCAGCCATAGAATAAGAGAACTGAAAGTGGAGGATACAGAGAGCATGACAGTATCTTTGAGGCACACTAACTAAACGTCTCGACTATAACTATACCTATACTCGTATAGCTTCATTTTTGTGACGGTAAATGACGGACACCATTTCTTCAAAACTATGGTTTATTAGCAAGTCTAATCAAACTTTATATAAATATTTTACTGGAACGATGTAACGAATTTAATGAATTTGAAGAACATTTCAATAAAACGAAATATTTTGCTGTAAACAAATATTATTTTAATAAAAAGTTTGTTGTGGTTTTTTAAATAAAACTATTTTACAAAGAAAAAAATAAATATTTAATAATTACAAAAATATACAAAATAACGTATTAATCTACTGATAACTCAACTGATAAAGATCATTGCCAGAGAGCAGCATTACCAAGACACTGCCAGCATTGTAATTGTTGAATGGCAATGCTAATACAAATAAACATTTTGAATACTAACTGTAATCGTCAATATTCTTCAAGACCTGTGTTTCAGCTAATATGGAACACAAATTAAGAGCTAACAGCCAACAATATGCATTCACAACTTGTTGCTGGCTCGTTACGGGGATACGTGTGACCAAGCATAGCGAAGAGAATGTGTAGTGTGCCCAAGATTAAAGATTTCACATAATATTTCTAGCATGTCACCATTAACATGATCATTTAGTCATTTATTTATTCATATAATTTATAACATGACAGTACATCAACTAAAGCGTTATAAATAAATTAGCCAAAATCATTCACAGAATTTAAACAATTATATAGGTAACGTCAAAAAGTATTATTGATACCATAGAGACCTCAGAATAGAGTTCGTCGATAAGGTAATTCAAAAGTATGCAGAAGCTCATGAACAGAGGCTTCATTTTCCAAAAAAGTTGGCTATGTCAGCCTATTGACTCACATTATTCCTATTATGAACTACAGTTGGCCTCTAAATTCTAAGGCAAGAAGAAAGCACTGTCAACACCATTGCTCGCCGATGCAGGACCATGTCTTCGCGGAAACATTGCATACCTTCAATGTATGAAATAATTGTTTTAAACTCTTTTGCCGTGACGTTTCGAAAGCATAGTTCTTTTTATTGTGTCACTAGTTATTTTGTACCAATAGTGAAAGAATTAAAGTGTGCCTCAAATGCGTTCAAAATTACTCTCCTTTCGTGCATGTGGCAGGGAATTATAACTAGTAACGGATGAATATGCATCCTGTAGAGCTTAGCAAATAAAATCTTACATGAATTTATACTAACTGAACTGATTTTTGAATCAATTCTATAACCGCACCACCCTTTCCAGCAACTATATGCTCGGAGCAAATAACATAAGATTCTCATAACGTCGCATAATAATGTACTACATCGCAAAGCTTCTTAATATTATAGTAAACACAAATGAGTTACTGTTTCATTGTTTCCGAAGCAATAACATGAATATTTTTGTCAGTCAGTCAACTGTAATATGTTGAGTTGTATTTTAAAAGATCTTGAATCATGGTCACCAGCATACTGGATCCAGTAAGTCACAGGCTAAACGTGAGCGAACGATAAGCCACCAAGATTAATGTCTGCTCGGACGTTCGCCACCTGATCTCTTAGACAAGTCACTACCAGCGCGAAGCTTTAGGATTGAGTGTTGCGTGTCTTATGTCTAGTGGCTAATGCCTAACTGGACTCTATAAAAGATTACGACTTCAAATAAAGAATTGAAATAAAGTTATATAATTATAATGAAATACCTATATTAAAAGGTTTCTTAATCAGTTTTAAGAACAATATTTTTAAACGACGTATTCAATGATACGATAGTGTAATAAATATAACCAGCCCTTATATGTAGAGGAGGTATCTTCAAAAGATGTTTTTCGAAAGTTTTTATTTTACAACATTGTATGGGGTCACCAAGTCGCCTCGACACTCGGGATACAGGTTTACACAGGTCGATAAAAATCGGAGTTGACTAGTTCATTTTGCGTATATATGTCGATCAGAATAGTAGCACTGTAACCAAACTATTTGAACACTAGATATACGGTAGCGTTAGATAATATACACTTTAAATAGATGGACAAATATTTGCATGCAAAGTCTTAGTAGAAGGTAAGCACACTGACGCTTTACAAGGCTTTTCAATTGCGGGCGGGTGGGAGGTGCATGCGTCTGCATGTGTCTAACTCTTTGGAAATAGATTGGTAGAATGGTACTAAATATTTGTCCATCTATTTAATGTTTTGTTATGGCTTTCCGCAAAGTCACGCCTGAATCAATTATCCTTATCCTTACTAATATTATAAATGCGAAAGTAACTCTGTCTGTCTGTCTGTCTGTCTCGCTTTCACGCTAAAACTACCAAACCGATTTAAATCAAATTTGGTACACAGATAGTCTAACGCCTGAGAAAGGACATAAACTACTTTTTCATTGTAAAAAAAGTGTTTAAAGGGTTGAAAAGGGTGATGAAAGGTTGTATGAAAGTATTGTCATTTTCAGAACTAGAAGCATTAAATTTTAGGCTGTTAATCCTTTCTAATATCCTTTCTAATCCTTATCCTTACTAATCCTTACTAATATTATAATTGCGAAAGTAACTATGTCTGTCTGTCTATATGTCTGTCTGTCTGTCTCGCTTTCACGCCAAATCTATTGAACCGATTAAAATGAAATTTGGTACACAGATAGTCTAAAGCCTGAGAAAGGACATACGCTACTTTTTAATTGGAAAAAATGTTGTAAAGGGTTGAAAAGGTAGAAGAAAGGTTGTATTAAAGTATTGTCATTTTCAGAACTAGAAGCATAAAATTTTAGGCTGTTGATCCTTACTAATATCCTTACTAGTCCTTATCTTTACTAATATTATAAATGCGAAAGTAACTCTGTCTGTCTGTCTGTCTGTCTCGCTTTTACGCCAAAACTACCAAACCGATTTAAATTAAATTTGGTACACAGATAGTCTAAAGCCTGAGAAAGGACATAGGCTAGATTTTATTTGGAAAAAAGTGTTGTAAAAGGCTGAAAAAGGGGATGAAAAGTTGTATGAAAGTATTGTAATTTTCAGAACTAGAAGCATAAAATATTAGGCTATTGATCCTTACTTATATCCTTAGTAATCCTTACTAATATTATAAATTAGAAAGAAACTCTGTATGTCTGTCTGTCTGTCTGTCTCGCTTTCATGCCAAAACTACCGAACCAATTTAAATGAAATTTGGTACACAGATAGTCTAAAGCCTGAGAAAGGACATTGGCTACTTTTTAATTGGAAAAAGTGTTGTAAAGGGTTGAAAAGGTAGAAGAAAGGTTGTATGAAAGTATTGTAATTTTTAGAACTAAAAGCATAAAATGTTAGGCTGTTGATCTTTACTAATATCCTCACTAATATTATAAATGCGAAAGTAACGCTGTCTGTGACAGAATCGGTCCTAACGAAAAACCAGCGCGTTTTGATGGCTTTGCAATCCGCATATAATGCTGAGTTAGGGTAAATTTTGCAGCAACCATTCATTAAGTACTATTATGTAACTATTATGTACAGGCTATTTTATTTGACTATTGTAATATGTCGTGCAAATAAAAACTTATTTTAGCGAAACAACACACCTTCATCTTCATGCGGCGTGCAGTCGCCTGCGACTGAACCTTTTTAATCTAATTTAAAAAAAAGAAGGACGTTCTCAATTCGGTTGAATTTTTTGTTTGTTTGTTACCTCAAAACTCCCTCATTAATGAACCGATTTAAAAAAACTTATTTCATGTCTTCACATATACTTCCTTCGAATATTGTTCTATAGAACGGTAGCAACCTTTTGGTCGAAGCAAATTTGATTATTATGAGAGAAAATTGACACGAAAGAACAATAAGATTTTATTAAAATCGGTTCAGTAGTTCAGTAATAGGTTTTTAAAATCAAAATAGCTAGAAAAAATATGTCATTCAAGAAAATTTAGATTTTTTGTTTTCCTGCGACTTTCCAGAGGTGTTTATTCGAGCGTGAATTTCGAAAAATGATAAGTACTAACGTCTAGAGGTCTAGTTCTTCTAGAGTTCAAGTTCTACTAACTAGAAGAAGGTTCTCTCACCTTCCACTTTTTTAAGTCGGTTAAAAAAGTTAGTATTTCACGCTTTAGTACCTTATCATTTCATTTGGTTTATTTTTATAGGTTCAAATTTCATTCAATTTAGTCGATTTTCTTTTTAATTTTTAAAACGTAATTATTACAGTAGGTTTTAGTCACCCGACGCATACCAGCTGTCGTCGCACGATAACAATTAATACCTACACTACCTACCTACCTTTTTTTTTTTTTTTTTTTTTTTGACGAGGAGAAATCTGCAAACAGATTTCCAATGCACTGAGGGGTGCAAATGGAATATGTGAGGTTGGCTGTCTAAATAACGACAGACGACTCACTAAAACTCCCCGGTGACCAGCCTCATTGCATGTCAAGGGGCTCCGGGATCTCCATAGGAACGCACCGGTGCCCCTCTCGCAAAGTGCTGCGGCCGCAGCCCATCCCAGGAGTGGCAAGCCACCCCCGCACACCCACCTGGTGCTTACGGCAGAACACGTCACACATGTTAACTGCCGCCTTCCCCGAGCCCGCGAATGGATAGCCGGGAGCCCTCACTCCGACTACCCACGGACCCAGTGCGCCGCTCAGTCCCACAAGAATCTAAAAGAAACTGCGAATACCTCGCGGCGAGACGTCGGCAAAGGAGATCCCATCTCGTAAGCCTGCTGGGTGTATAGACGACACTTACTCGCAGAGTGCCGCCGCCGGTCAGAACTAGTGGTACTGCGGGGTCCCCCGCCAGAATTCTTATCCAGGCAACTACACGCCAAGCTCGTCCCCGCTTCAACCACTGCACCCTCATTGAAGAGACGCGCGGAGGAAGCCCCCATCCTTTCCGCCACTCGGTCCCACTAAGGTCTGGCGACCCAGCGAGTACCGAGCGGCCGAACGCTGGCCAGGAGGAAAATCCCCCTTAGCCTACCTGGGTGCATGCGACGACACCTCCTCGCAAAGTGCCGTCACCCCTCCCAAGGGCCAATGACTTCGGACGCCCTAAATCCTACCATCAAAGGCCCCCAAGATCACTCGGCCCACGGGTCTCCCCGACCCAGTGTGGGGGATCTCCGAGCGGCCGCAAGTCAGAAAACGACATTGCGAGTGTCCCTTCCCGACAAGCGACTGGGAAATGCACACCAAGCACGTCCCCGCTTCGTTACTTTCGGACGTGGCCCGCACAACTCTGTCTTGCAAAGCAGAGCGCCTTACAAGACAGAGCTCTGCTAGCCATGGCCACAAGCCCATCCCTGGACCGCAGATGCGGTCCTCTCCTCCTGTCTCGTCTCACTGTGCCTTCTGCTAATCAGAGGGACACGTGGAGAGATCCTCCGTGTCGGGTTATTGGCCACCGTGCGATACTTCTTTAGCGTACTAAAGAAGTATCCCACGGTGTTACCAGGGTGCACCACGAGGAGGTTACCCGACCTTGCACCCCCATGCACTACCTACCTACCTAAGCTAACCTATTAATACCTAAGCTAACCTAGCCGAATTGTCATTTAGACAGTCGATTTTTCAGTGCTGCAAAAATTGTGTAGCTTTAGTCATCTGTGTAAAGCCCTCATAATCGCATAATGCTATATATATCGCTCCTTTCATTTCTAACTCTCCCGGACCTGTGCGTCAATAATCCAGGTTTTACTTTCAACTCTTTTTATGTCGTCGACCCTGCGCGCTGACGGAACGAGAATTAAAATAATTAAGCCGATACATAATTTAAGCAATACTATATTCTATACTAGCTGTCCCATTCGTGACTTCGTCCGCGCGTTTTAAAAAGAAAAAAAAAGAAAAAATCTAAACCATTCGCAAATCCACTTGCATTCACAATTTTTTTTTATCAAAATTGTCAAGCCGTATATGAGAAGTTTAATTACCAACACACGCACACAAGATTTATACATAGAAAGATAATGAATTTCATGGTCCAGACATAGTGATTCTCAAAGCTTTTGATTTAAATACCGTACCTGCTGTAACTTTAAGTTAGTTCCTAGCGTATTCATAATAGAATAGAGGTAAGTCAGTTAGTAGCTAGTTGGACCGGAAATAGGATCTTGGTCCGCTCCTCCAGTCTAAGCGCTTTACTGCAGGTATGCGAGTTGGCGAGAGAAATCTCTTCTACTTATTAAGGCTAAGACTCACAGACGAAAACATACATAAAATCATTAGTTCCTTATGTGAAAATGCACTGAATTTTGACATACAGAAGAGTTGGTTTACACTTAGCTTTGTTTCTGAATCGCTAAATATTGGTTGGCTAAAGCTTACTTTCTTATCCAACAAAACTTTATTTTCTCTTTTAATTTACTGAAATCCATTAAGTAAAAACCGGTGATCCCTGCCTAGCCCATCAGGCAACAGGCGTGATACATATATCTACATATATGTATTACATTTTATCTACAGAAATGGGTATAAATAAATAGAATAAATAATGCCGAACATATAGCAAAGCATCATCTGACCCTAATGTAAGCAGAGCTTGTGCTATGGGTACCACATGACTGATATACTACTTATAAACTGTTTTTTTGAATACATACATATTATACATAGAAACTCCTAGACGTGAGAAAAATGTATGCAGATCATACAAACATTTCTCTCGCGGCAGGAATCGAACCCCAACTTTCTGCGTGTCAGCTCCCGGCTTGGCCCACTGTGCAATTATAGAGGTCGATTGATATCAACTGATGGTGCCGTTGTAAAGATTCTACATGACCTGTCGGTCTAGACAAATGCCTTACGCTCAGGCATTAAGAGGGTCTAGACAAGATCCAATTTCTTTTGGCATTCAGCCTGCGCGAATATCAAAATGTATGGATACGACATGAGCTAGTTATAAGTCATGTGACTGAAGTAAGACTGTTGCTGTCATTTCCATACAGTTCTATATCACAAAGGCAATAACGTGAAGGTAAACTAAATAAATAAAAAATATTGGTTAACAGTGCACACACTAGAATATCTAACTCCATACTAAGCTAAGCATAGCGTGTACTATGGGAAACACGTGACTGATAGAAATAGAAATATAAATGATTTGGGTGTTTTTATGTATAATAATATACGATTTAAAAAAAAGGTACTTATTAAGTAATTTATCAGTCATGTGGTATCCATAACACAAGCTCTGCATACTTTGGGGCCAGATGATACAGTGGGAGATGTCCGGCATTATTTAATGAATTATTTATATTTATTTGCAAACAATTATGGTAGGTAACAAGTCCGCATATTTTACCAAAGGTCTATGGCATGCAAATTTTTGTGATTTCAAAAACATTTAATTTACTAACTATATAGTATTCTATTTTAGCATTTAACAATAAATTATCGTCATTAATATCCAAGAAATTCGTTACCAATGTAAAAAGTTCTGTCAAAAATACTCAATTTTAATTTCCTTATAAAAAGCCTTATTGGCAAGTCCTTTATTTCGGCAGAATTTTTATTAAATATATGTCCACACTTTAAATATATACTTTATATAATATAACTTTAAATAAGGCAGATATCAACTTCTATATTTATAAAAATATACACATTCAAAACTTTCGTGAGTTGTTCAATACATTTTGATAAACACTGGTTTTACTCATGTATTATTTGGTCAAGTCGAGGTGTCGAGTCGAGTCGAGTCGTCGAGTTGCTGCTCGCACAGCAACCTCGACAAGCGCGGATCCACCGTTGTGGGCACAGTGGGCATGCCCACAATCATAATAGACTTTTAACGTCACACTTTCACGGTCTATTGAGGTGGATATGCTGATGATATTATATCCAACGGCTTTATAAAATAAATAAATAATAGTTTAAAAATACCAAACTAAAATATAGGAAAAAATTAAGATTGATGATTTAAGAATAGTGTAAATATATATAAACATATATATAATAATATAATAATATATAATAATAAATATAATAATAATAATAATAATAATATATATTTATATATTACACTATACTTAATATATATACACTATATTACACATTTATATTATATATTTACACTATAGTGTAATAGTTATTTACATATGTAATAGTGTAAATAAGAAAAAATTAATTTTATTTAAAAAAAAAAACGTGAGGTGCTTTTTAAAATCATAATCTTTCTACTCATATCTGCCAATAAAATATTTTTCTCCCGTCCGGGCGCAAAACGTCATCTTTAGACCCGCTGCGCTAAACTCGACTCGCACTTGGCGTGCGGGTGGCTGTTACCACAACCTTTTTTTAATGGATGGATCCGCGTTAGAACCTTGAGCTGAAGATTCTCTAGATGTATCGAACCAATGTCGGTCTCTTCATCGACAAAATAATACGTAAGTAAAACGAGTGTTTACCAAAACACACTTATGATACTTTTTAACACTCAGACACTTAACTAAAGAGCAAGGTTTTTTTCTAGACCCCATTTTCTTTATCAAACTTCATTCTGCACCAATAAAATATGATCATAAATGGTACCTTCATTTTCCTTTTGAATCATCTACTATATATTTTGTCAAATACCAATCACTCATTCATCACGAAATCTCAGAAACCACCGAACGGATTGGAATTAAATTTGGTATGTAGCCAGGGCCTGGTGCTAGCTTAGAAAGGTTTTAAAAAAAATCACTCGGGATCATGGCCAAACCACGAAAACCGCGATTATGCTTTGTAATTTTTTCGAAACATTAATTTGTTAAATTATTATATTATCTTGCTACCTTTTATCTACCACGCGGGCAAAGCCGCGGGAAACAGCTAGTTAATAATAATTTCTATCGTAATTCAGATGTTCAGTTAAAATTTTTGTTTACGTTTGTGTGTGCCATTATGCAGACAAGCAAATAAGACCTTCTGATGTAGAATAGGCAATAGCAATAAGATTCGTCCCTTAAACTGATTTACGTTAGATTTACGTCGATTCTACAACGAAAATGAATTATAGCTTAATGCCCTTTGGTCATAGTGTTGGGAACGAAGTATTCAGTCCTTGTAATTTGTATGCGAAAACAGGAAAATAAATACGTACTATTCGCCGAAATAACTTTTACACACAATATAACTATTTACCGTCTCAACAAACGATCCTCGTAAAATTATTTTATACTTGTATGTATAAAATAAGGTATATGAAGTATAAAATCTGGGTCTGGGTGTTATATATCATAAATGTGTATTTATCAGTCATCTGGTCACAAGCTATGCTTAGTTGTTGGTGACATAGACGTTCAATCATGCTTCAATAAAGTAAATGTCTAATGTCTAAATAGGCATCAGCATAATCAAAAATTGGAAGAAGGGATTGTGCAAGTCCAACTTTAGTAACGGTAGGGGAATTCCGAAGCCTTCTGACAGAAGCACCAGAAGCAAATACCTTTCGACTGACTTCACCCATATGCGGTCGCCATAAAAGATGCTTTAAAAAGCTCAGAATAATTAGGGATCAATAAGTATATCAAAAATCCAACGTAAAATACAGACTGTAATATGATTTTTTGATGATGATCAGATGATTTTTTACAAAAGTTCATTTTACTTTATAAGTTTTTAACTTTAACCATCCGCTGTACTCCACATAGATCAGCTGAAGATCATCGAAAATGGCTCAGTACCCGTATCTGACTGTAAAATCGGGTTGATTTTTTTCACTGAACTGAATAAGACTTCGACTGAGGATTTCCACGTGAAACTGATTCCAGATGAGTGCTGCTTGAAGACTTGAAACAAACCCGGCTCGGTGCCAGCCGTTATGCACCTTCAACCGAACCGATACTGCATGTGACTACCACTGGCTCGTCTTTACTGCGGGTTCTGTCGGCAAGGTCGAGAGGTTAGTGTGGGTACCTGGGAAGGCCTGCGCTATCAAACAGAATCCTAGGTAGAGTGACGTCAGTGGAGAGGAAACTACACCCACTTCAGCTTGCTGGAGTGGATCCATGAACGAAGGTTTTCAATTACAAATAACTGCTTTGTAACTTGACTGACGCCACCTAAATCATCTTTAACAGATGAAGTAAGTCCTATGATGATGAATATTTAGGTACAACACTACTTTTCATTCGGACCCAGACGAAGCATTAAAGATATAAGAAAAATATATAATTTAACGCAAGCGAAAAACAAATAAATATCGAGACGTTATGATTTATTTGCAAACGCAAATATAGCCCATTTGGAGTTTTGCAGCTGATTAATGTTTGCTGATGGAATTATTGGAAAACATTTGAGATCAGAGCCCTAACCAAACAAGTTCTATGCCTATTTTCACATAAATTAAATATTTGAGTGATAATGGGCATGAGAGTTGTTTGGTTAGGGCATGATAATTGGTAGAATGATCGGCTCAATTGATGAAAATTCTAAATTACGAATTTAATTTTCATCAACTACACCAGTAAAACTTTTAAAACAATAATTGTAGTTTTCATTAAACCACTTGAATCGTTTAACATGATTTATAAGTTTTTATATTTCCTGATATTTCAGCACAGTTACACGCACTATAATCACGGGATACAGTTTCTCCCGTGATCGCGTCATCCCGTATAGACTGAAAATTATAAAAGTAAGTATTTTATTCAGCTATGTTGATTTCTATCTATCCAAAGGTTGTCTGGCACGGATCGCTATATAGCGATAAGTTTTTACACTACCGTGTAGTTACCGTTTACTATATTGTACCACATTGTTTCTTATAACAGTCTAATGTATTTGTGATGTGCAATAAAGTATTTTCTATTCTATTCTATTCTATTATATTTATCTTGCAAACGAATTTGAAAATATTGCTGGCAATTTACATAGCACCAGATGGTGCTATGTATATTACCAGCAAACTAACCTCCAAACTAAGCATAGCTTTTACTATAGGAACCAGATAGGTAATATAATATTTATGAACTTCTAATACATTCTTATGGTACTTTATAACACACAAATACAGTACAAATATATATGTTCAATAAAAATATTTGTACTGGATGGAGATTGAACTCACAAAATATAGCGCAGAACTAATCAATACCAACTGAGATGTAGGCCTGGCTTTTCTCTATTTTGATCATGTAAATATAGGTGTTCTAAAAGAACTTATATACTCGTATCATAACAGCCTTTATAAAGTCCACTGCTGTCCACTGCATAGGCCTCCCCAATAGATTTCCAGGAAGTGATGTGTTCGTCATTGATGTTGATACCATATTTATGCCAGTACAAGAGCTTGAAAATATCCTCCAATGCAGAGGTGAACCGTTTCGGAGAAATAACATCTCCCTGTCTCACCCCTTTATGCAATGGGATTGGATTCGTGCTCTGGTCCTGGAGTCTGATAGACATGGTGGCGTTACTGTACAGACATTTCAACACTTCGATATACCGATAGTCGATTTAGCACCGCTGGAGTGACCGCAACACTGCCCCGGTTTCGACAGAATCAAAGGCTTTCTCATAGTCCGCAAAAGCTAAACAAAGTGGCTGGTTATACTCTACGGTCTTCTGTATAACCTGCTGGAGCGTATGGATGTGGTCTATAGTGTTAAAGCCTTTTCGAAACCCGTCTTGTTCGGGAGGCTGGAAGTTGTCAAACCTACGAGCGAGACGATTAGTAACTACTCTCGAAAACAGCTTATAGACATGGCTCAACAGCGAGATGTAATTCTTTAAGAGGGTGTTATCCCCTTTCTTAAAGAACAGTACCACCACGCTCCTGTTCCACGCCTCTGGCGTAGTTCCCTCGAGGATGACGGAGTTGAACAGCTTCTGGAGGACCTTAAGTACCGGTGTTCCACCCGCTCTCACAAGCTCTGTCGTTATTCCGTCTTCCCCCGGTGCCTTGTTGTTCTTAAGCTGCTTGAGAGCCGTTCGAATCTCATATAGGCTGACGTCCGGAATGCCTTCAGTGTAGTGTCGGGTTAGGCAGGCTCTTGCATCGCTATTCGTGCTTGTAGTAGGACTTAGCGATGAGGTGTATAGTTATCCATGGAACTTCTCGAGCTCTCGTAAAATTTCTGGCTTCGAGGAAACAACACTGCCACTATCGGTCTTCAGCTTCGTCAACAGACTTTGCCCAATAGACAGATCTCTCGCGAACACTTTGGAACCTTGGTTGCGCTCTATTGCGTTCTTAATACTACACGTATTAAAGAGACGCAAATCGCGTCGCATAGACTTAGAGATCTATTTATTGAGCGAGCTGTATTTCGACATGTCCACTGAAGACTGCAGTTTCATTTCGCTACGTTCTGCCATGAGTTTAAGAGTGTGCTCAGAGAGTTTTTGGGTTCTACCTTTGCGCTGGGTTTTACAGAACTTTGACCCAACGGCATGGACAATTTCCACCAGACCGTCATTTATTTCGTCCACGGATCCGCATTCGGCGAGGCATTGGAAGCGATTATGGAGTTCCAACTGAAAGCTCTCGGGGTTTTGGATTTGGGCAGGACTTGGGCGAAGAGTAGATTTCATCAGACGGGACCTTTCTAGCTTTACGTTAAGATTTAATGAGCCTCTAACCATTTGGTGATCACTGCCGGTTTTGACCCTGTTGATCACTGAAACATCATTAAATATTTGCTTTTTTGTAGTCATGATGAAATCTCGCGTTTGTGTCCACTGGGGTGAAGCCACGTCCATTTCCTGGACGACCGCTTCTTGAAAAAGGAGTTCATCATAAAGAGTCTCTCCTTTTCCATGAAGTCGGCCAATCGCTGACCCCGTTGGTTCCGTGGTCCAAATCCAAATTGCCCCACTCTCAGTTCATCGCCATTCTTCACACCTAGCCGCGCGTTGAAGTCCTCCATCACAACCGTAAAGCCGTAAAGTGAAATATACTCGTATTTGGTTCGGAAATTGCCAAAAAGCCATCTATGTTGTTGAATTATGCAAATCTGTAAAATTGAAAAAACCTTCCGTCTTAGAGTCGCGTTTCAGGATCCTCAGAATACTAAGGATCGAAAGAGGGCTATCCCGGTCATGTTTTTTAGATTTTTAATCTAAAAGTATTCGGTGAAATGTTTGTATTTAATGCAAATGAAAAAAGTCAGTCAATGTATTCCGCAACCTTTTTATTTCTACCACCATATTCATACTTCTATATTTTCATACCATCTTTATCAAGCAATATACCGAAATTAATATTATAAATTGGAAAGTGACTCTGTCTGTCTGTTTGTTTATTACGTTTTCAAGGTTAAACGGCTAAAAGAATCTCGATGAAATTTGGTAAAGCAATAGATTAGATTCGGGGAAGGTCATAGGCTAGTCATCCAATATCGATCTAGTATGGTCTGTCTTTGTCATTTTAACTTGAACGACAAATCAGCTAAATATATTAATATAGTAACTACCCCTAGGACTCCTACAGTGTATATGTTTTATGTACTGTACATGAATCAATGTTTAAGTTAGTAATTGTGACATCACTAAAGGCGCGTTGACACGATCAAGGTGTGCTCGGATCGAGCGTACTAGAACGAAAGCGTCTGATCACACACTGATATGTAGACCCACAGATCAGACGTCGTTGTTTTAGTGCGGTTCTACACTTGGATCACGTCCTACTGTCACATAGAAGCAGTAAAAAAAATGTTTGCCAAATGCCAAATATCTCATGATTATCTGAAGTTTTACTCGTGCAGGTATTGCTTGTAAGAGTTTTTAGACATGTTCAGAAATAGCTGTGAAATGGTTTTAAAAAACATCACATATAATTCAATTGAGTTTAATAATATATGTTTAAAACTGACACATGTCATGAGCCATTCAAAGACAATATTACAATCTTTAGTTTCTACTGTTGTGGAGTTTGCTACATCGGCATATACATTGCCGTCTGGCCCGACAACCGTGCGAAGGCATTAATATGAAACAAACATTTAAGTGCTATTTAAGTTATTTAGCTATAAAAATGGATCGCATAGTTGGTTTAGACAATATAACTATCTTCTCTTTATATTTTTGTTTTAACTTTACTCAAAAGGTACTCACATTGCTCATTATTTAGTTTTCATATAATTTTTATACGTAGCAGAACCATTAATATAAGGTATTAATATGAAACAAACATTTAAGTGCTATTTAAGTTATTTAGCTATAAAAATGGATCGCATAGTTGGTTTAGACAATATAACTATCTTCCCTTTATATTTTTGTTTTAACTTTACTCAAAAGGTACTCACATTGCTCATTATTTAGTTTTCATATAATTTTTATACGTAGCAGAACCATCTGTTTAACTTCTTGGAAAGGAAATTGTGAAATGCTTCTTGTTCGCGACGTAGAATCTAAGAGCGAATCCGAATTCTTCACCTTTTACGAGATTCCTTATCAATTTATTAATTTCCCGTCTTAGCTCTTCTATCAACAACTCTGCTACAATATCCATATCGTTAAGCAACAATAATATTTTTACAAACTTGGCAGTCAAAAAAAAATGGAAAATAGTGAAGAAAATTATCTAAGTTAACTATGCCAGTCGCGACTGCTATGCGTGTATGTATTTAGTTTGCTTGCACGAACCGACTTGAACCGAGTGTACTCTAATCGTGTCAGCGCGGCTTAAACTACTAATAAAACCAGCTTTATACAGTGCTGAGCACAATACTTTGAAAGGAGGTTTTGTGTAATAATTTGAAAGTAAAAAGAGAATGAGTGTGAACAAGTTTACATTTTTATTGCGTGCTGTGTGTCCGGTGTACCACTGTGCTTAAAGAGATACCGCAGATTTAAAACTAAACTGAAACGCCACATTAAATATACTTCAGACCTTATGGTACGCATCTATTGATTCGTTTTAAAGTGATACTTGTAATTGTATTGAATAAAGTATGTTTTGTCTTGACTTTGACTTAACTGTAGTCACTGAGCATTGTTCTGATTACCTAATATGTTAATTATAATTACTTAGCTATACTTACATTAGTTTAAAAACTTAGTTCTTATGCTTAAATGGAAAAGGTCTATAATTTTTTGCTTTCCAGTTTTTTTAGCGGTTGAATTTTTTGGTAAAAGATTTTTTTTGTTGCTATAATCTACTAATTTTCCTACACTTAGGGTTGGTTTTATTCCAAATTTATAAGGGACCAACTTCAGGGTATAACCTCTCCATTAAAAAAATATCAAAATATCAAGAATTATCAAAATCAGACTACTCAGTATGAAGTTATGCATGGCCATACATAAACAAATATATGTATATATATGTACGCGTTGACTTGAGAATCTCCTTCTTTTCGTCGGTTAAAAATACTAAATGTTTTTATTCCTGTAACAGTTTTCAACTTTTTCATAAGAATTGAGACAGTATGTTAGGTATACTTGTGTTAGATGGTTTCGCTCTTCCATGTCTTATGTTAGGTACAGTTACAGTTTAGGTAGATAGTCATTTACAAAGTAGGTACTGGTAAATAATAAAAAAACTAATATAATGAAGGTAGATAGTATTTCAGTATTGCATTATTAGCATCGTAGAATGATAGGAATGGCATCAGGAAAAAGTAGGTAACTATCTACCTGAATTTTAACTTAATCTCACCTGGAGCGGTGCGTGAAATACCAGGGTTGTTTCCTTGTGGCGAATAGTATAGGTACCTAATATTAAAATTGAAGTACCGTTATTGTAGATAACTGAATAGCAAATAAGTTATTTAAAGTAAGTACGTACTATTCCGCCTAGATATCTAATTAAAATAATAATACTTAGATACATAGGTACAACTAAACAAAGGCAAAAATACTAAATAATTAGCGCATTTCAACAAAACTTTTTAGGCGTACAAATCAAGCTGTTTCTCAAATGCTAGTATAGCCTTAATATCCGTGGTAATTTGGCTAATAAAAAGGTCTTGTGCTCATCAAAAGTGGCTCAGCACCCACATCTGACTGTATAACCGGGTTGGTAATTTTCGCTGAAGTGAAGAATTCTACGTAGAACTGATCCCAGATGAGTGCTGCTTGGAGACTGATCATGGAGACGACTGCGATAGTCTTCAAATTTTTGGAGATTAGTCCCCCTGCTGACTAAGAGAAGAGAAGAGAACAATAGAGAAGGAAAACTTGCAACGTTTCAGGAATGTTTCATATTAATTTTAATATTGTAGCCGAAAACTAATAGTATATGTATGTACCTACTTATCTGTAATATCTAGTGAACCTAACTCTCTGGTAAGGTCATCAGCTGGAAATAATTAGGGGTGCTACAAAAACATTTGTGAGCCGTGACGGAGCGCGTTTGCACCCGTAACTACCGCTGGACGTGACACCCCTATTGTTGGTATGAATGTACTCGTACCTACGCTTTTTATGAATTTTTGGATTAATAGTTCCTTTACAGAAACAAGAGATAAAAATAAATGGACTCCCTATTTCATGCTAATATTATAATGTCTCGGTCTGTCCTTTTCCTTGCCTTTTCTCAGCTCAACAGCTGATCGGATCTTGATAAAATTTGGTAATGAGATAGATTGTGGTATTTTTTAACATTTGCAATCAAAAGTATATCGGGTATTTATCTCGTATTACCTTTTAATGCAATTTAATTTATAACCACATCACTGAAATTTCAGGAATACATTACAAAGTATAATAAGGGTACCACGCGTGCTAAGGCGCGAGCAGTATTCACTGTATACTGTACGACAACTGTATATCAAGCTAGTTGTTATAAGACAACATGCTTACCCTGGTCGTGCTGACATTTTACTCGGTAGAAGGGCGCATGAGGTATATAAAGTTCCAACATGCAGAACAAACTTTTCCCAAGGTTTTTCAACATATTTAGCTCCATTTTTATATAACCGTATTAGCAAAACGATTACTCTTAAAGATAAATCTAGATACGAGTGTGGCAAACAAATAGAGAAGCTCCTATATCAATTTAACTATGATAATACTGAAAGACTACTAATATCTATTAAATAGACAATAAGTATCCTATCATATTGATTAAGTAAATTAATATTAAGTAGCTATTAGTGTCTAAGTTGTGCGTGTTGTAGTCTTATTATTATTAATAATACCTGCATAAGTAGTACGTAGGTCACACTATAAGTTTTGCGTAACTTAAAAAAACAACATGTGTAAAACCAAAATATTATGTTTATTGCTTTTAAAATACTCTCCTTTACATTTAAAAAAATTTTTTATGCGATCGAACCATTTTTTAAAACAGTAAGACCACAGATCTGAAGGCATGTTTTCTACGTGCTGATTGAACGCTATCACTGCCTCTTTGGAGTTGGTAAAAGTGAAACCTCTCATCAAATCTTTGATTTTGGGGAAAATACAGAAATCACAGGGGCTAGGTCGGGGCTATGCGCAGGATGGGTGACGAGTTGTATTTTTTCGGAAGCTGAAAATGACTTTGTTTTGTTGGCCGTGTGTGAAGAAGCGTTGTCATGATGTAGGAGAATGCGGCTTTTGGGTCGTCTTTCGCGAACTTTTTCTTACACCCTGGGTAAACTAATGGTAGAATACCACTCGGCATTAACACTCTTTTGATCTTCAAGTGGAATTGTACAGATGGGACCCGTAGCTGAGAAAAAAAACGCGATCATTTTTTTACCATTGTTTCTCGCCTGGCTCACTTTTATTGGCTTGTTCTCATTTTCAAACACCCATTCACAAGATAGCTGTTTTTTTTCGGGTTCAAAACAATAAATCCACGTTTCGTCTCCTGTGACAATGTCATAAACAGCATTAGAATGTCCGTGGTCGTACTTCAGTAACATCTGTGAGCACCATTCCACGCGAGCCCGCTTCTGCTCCGCTATCAGTTCATGAGGGATCCAACGACAACAAAGTTTCCGAACTTTCAATTCTTCGTGTAAAATTTTTTGGATTTTGCTCATACCAATCCCCAATAGTCCACGAACTGTCTCATAGGTAATCCGCGGGTTTTCTTCAATTAGCCGCTTAACAGTAGCCGCATTATTTTCGTTGACGGCAGTTGAAGGCCGCCCTTCACGAAATTCGTCATGTAAAGAAACTCGACCTCTCTCAAATTCAGCAAACCATCGCCTCACGGTGCTCAAACAAGGTGCTTCTCTCCCAAAAGCATTTTGAAGACGAGCGGCACAGTCTTGCGGAGAGAGAGAACTTTTAAATCATAAAAAATCATCGTTCAAAAACTCTTTCGACTTAATTCCATTTTCGTTGCGTACGTAGAACTTTGATGTGTGATAAAAAACTTTTTTTTTAAATATTTTTTATATTGTTTTCTATTGTTATTTTTAATGCAACTTACACTCGTCTTAAATGTTATAAATTTTGTATTAAGCTTAATTATGAACCTCCTACCTGCCTACATATGCATTAGCTATAAGATGTTTAGTTATAATATCTTATATAGATATTATATGTACCTAAAATGTACCTGTAATCGCTTAGTAACTGCTCAGATTAGTCCGAAAGGGGTGTGAGGCGTTACCTTGCCGTAACACAGTTTTATAACTAGCACGGAAGGTAACGGTTTACATACCGGGTACCTATACCTAGCGTCGTTATAGTGTAAGATTTTAATCTGAGAAAAAATGTACATATGTACACATGTTATTGGATAAATAAACTTATCTTATCTTATCTTATCTAGTTGTGAATAAGTTTATTCATTGTCATGATCTTCCTGCCCTTAACTCACTAAGTAGAGTTTGCACAGGTTCTTTTTTTCCACTCATTTCCCCTCTATCACTGGACATCTCGGTAGTCACTCTTTTCTTACACATGTCGTCTTTCACACAGTTCATCCATCTTTTCTTAGGTCTGCCTTTACTCTTCACACACCCTGCCCAGCCAAAACCGTGATCGCCGTCGTGGTCTGGAATAGCGGAGCGACCAGGAACTAAAGGCCGTGGGATATTGTGTGTGACTTGGTAAAGAAGATTTTGCTCATAATCACCACGCTGGGCATGCATGTTGGCGATTGCATGGTGTAACTCCTCGCACCAGTGACGCTGCTGCCCATCACGGGTCTCTTAGTAAATTTAGTAACTTAACTTTGAATGGCTATACCGCCATTGTCGATCGTCATAACCTCGTTTCGTTGGTATGCAGGATGCACCACGGGCAGAAGAGTTTAGATAGATAAGCGTAGATAGATGGTATCTCCCTTATATCCAAAATTTCCCTTAAGCTTCTCAGAACTCAGAGCCCTGAATAATAAAGTCTGAAACGTTGCAAGATTTACAACAGATGCTGGACTGCCTTGCGAATTCGTATCAGAGATCCGGAATCGGTCTCCGGATGAACTTGGATAAAACCTCAGAGTCTGAAGGCCAAAGATTTTAATCACTGCATCCCACTACTAATGACACACGGAGCAGAAACGTGTAATCTCACCCTGCGACTTGTCCATCAGTTCAAAGTCGCTCAGCGAGCTATGGAAAGAACTATGTTCGGAGTTTCTCTTAGAGGTCGGGATCCGGAACGAAGTTATTCGTCAGAGAACTAAGATCACCGACAAAGCTCAGTGAATTAGCAAGCTGAGATGGCAGTGGGTAGTTCACATATGCCGAAGAACCGATGGCCATTGGGGCAGACTGGTTCTTGAGTGGAGGTCGCGTGTCGACATACGTAGTGTAGGATGCCCTGTAGCTAGAAGGGGCGATGATATTCGTAAAATAGCGGGCAGGGATTGGAGGAAATCTGAAGATCGCGCTCAGTGGCGTTTCATGGGAGACCCTATGTCCAGCAGTGCACTGACATGGAGATGATGATGGCCCTTACCCTTACAGTAGTCTAGCGACTCTTGTACCGTACGGACGTGTGATCGATCGTCTCCGCACGGATATTATAAATCACTAGGCAGGGATTGCGCCCTTGTCTTGTCACCTTGAGAGTGTTACAACTGGTGCTTCGCCCCATCTTTTTGATCCGCAGTGGGGAGCGTCATCGTCGGGCGTGGCGGCGTCGGTGCAACGATACCAGTGGCCAAGGGGGATCGTCAACAGTGAGTGGGTCTTTTTTGCAACTTTTGCAGTTTTGCTTAGACTTGAGCCGGGGATGGTCTGCGTTTTGGTCCATAGCCCAACCAACTGAGCCTGAAGGTGAATGAGCGACCGCGACGAAATTAGTCACCGCAATCCCAACTGTGCGCTACGAAGCAGCCTACGCGCTTCTACGAAATTGTCGCACTTGCTACAAACCAGCTGCATGCATTGAGTGCTACGCGTCGAACCTAAAAACTAGGAACTTGGAACGTGCCGTGTTCATATTCGCAATGGCAAGGCGGTACAGGGCTTGTGGAGAAACGGTGAATGACGAGCTATCGTTGCAGTGTTCAATAGAAACATGTAGAATGGTGTACGATTTAGGCTGTCTTGGAATTAAACAAGAAGTCTTTAAGGCATTCACGGCAATATACAAAAGCCAATAGATATGCCCGGTGCCCGTATGTGCGAAACCTAAACGAATTAACGCGAATACACCGGTTCAAAACACGGGTCGCAGTCCACAAGAAAAGAGTAGTAAGAACACAATCAGCGCGAATATCAGCATTATTCCTGGTAGCGGCTCCATGAAACTGGACACACCTGTTGCAAGTAATTTTAAAGAAAGGATGCTGGCTGAGCTGCGAGAGATGCGCGTGGAAGTAATAAGTCGATTAGACAGTCAAGCGAACATTATTAAAGATATACAGAATGTGTGTTTTTCTACAATTAAAGATTTAAAAGAATTAAAGGCGAACATGAATGATATGAAAGAAAAAGGAAGGAGCGATAGCTTACTTGAAAATCAAGTAAAGACGCTAACAATCTGCAATCAACAGCTGGAATCAATTGTTAACAATAAAGTAATTGCCCCATATGTAGATAAAGCTGCCTCTAACAACGATGAGCCTAATGCTCTCGTTTCCATGGAGTTACAATTACCTGTAGTGGATTCCTCCACTCCTCCGCTTGTAAAAACATTCAAATGATATCGGCGACATGTATTAGTGGCGAGAAACCACAACAAGAAGATCAAAAGAACGTCATATCTTCACCATGTCTAGAGAAAAGAATCAGCGTTAACGAGGAGAAAGAGGAGCAAAGCTGGATCACAGTTCGAAAGAAACCAGCTAAAAGGACCAGCGTTATGCAAAAGACACTAGAAACCACTGAAAAACGAAAGGGAAAGCCAGATGCACAGCTAGGCAACCAGTCTGCAGTCATGTCGGAATTGTGGAAGCCGGAACAGTTAAGATATAAAAATGGCGGAATTAGTGATAAGAAGAAGGGTACCAGCCAACAGAAAGAGGTTCATAGAGGTAAAAACACTAACATAACGGAAATCCAGGCAATGGAGCAGAAGAAACATCTACACGTCTGGCGGTTAAATACAGATACGTCTATTGATAAATAATAAATAATAAATAATAATAAATAATAAATAATGCATTGAAAACTTAATAACCTATGTAAAACAGGAATGTGGCTTGGAAGTACCTGTAAAGATTGACAGGATTAGTCATAAGATAGAAAGAGATTATGCTTCATTCATTATTACTGTTTCTTTAAAAGCGTACGAAAAATTATGCAAACCTGAAATCTGGCCGTTAAACTCAGAGTTTGGTGAGTGGTTTTGGTTTCGGAGACAAACAAATATTCCAATCGAAGAAAAGTAGTATGTGTGAAATATACTACCAGAATGCGAGAGGTCTACGAACAAAGCTGCTAGAATTTTACCATAATATAGAAGGTTCGGGTGCAGACGTTTTTGCAATCACGGGTTGTAACGAGTCCATAGAAGATGCAGAGCTGATACCACCGGGATATCAAATATTACGGTGTGACCGAACAGACGGCCGGAAACAAGGGGGAGTATTTCTCGTAGCTACACATCGATTGGAGTTACGAAGAACAAAAATACCAGAGAATGTAAGCATCAACAACTGCGCTATTGAATTAGTTGGCGCTGCAGTTTATTTACAGGAGAAATATATATATTTTTGCTGTGTTGTATACATTCCTCCAAGTAGTAATGAAAATGAGTTATATGATTTTATTTAGAATTATTGAAAATTGGTGTGCGAAATATCTATAAAATAATCTATAATAGAAGTAGGTGACTTTAATATGTACTCGTGTTGTGATAATGTATTAAACTATTTTGAATATTTTACAGCTTATTGCGAATTCATTCAGAAAAACGAAGTAAGGAACTGTAATGACCGGCTACTGGATTTAGTGTTGGTCTCTATGAACCTGGAGGATGTGCAGGTGTGCGCTGCCGACGAGGCCCTGGTGGGGGTGGATATACAGCACCCACCGCTCACGGTGACGCTGCGCCGGGTCGCGCTGCCGTTCGCGCTGTCAATCATACCGCATTCATCACTATCACATCAGACGGAGAAGCATTGGAATTTTTCTAAAGCAGACTACCATTTCTTGTACTCATCGATAGCAGCCACACACTGGAGTGCGATATGTCAGGTGCATGAACCGGAGGAGGCCTTGGATATTTTTTACTGTACTTTATATAACATTTTCGATGACTGCGTACCTAAAAAACAAGCAAAAAAGAAAACACTATTGCTATCCGGAGTGGTACACGGCTGAAATTATTCGGGATATAGAATTAAAGGCGAGACTCCATAAATTTTATAAATCAAATCAATCAAGGAAAAACTACCGGGCCTTCTCGGCCTTCTCGGAATGCAGAACCAGAGTCAAAAAGATGATCAAGGATGCGCATGATCAACACCAACAGCGAGTGCAATTTCAACTGGCAAAGGACCCGAAGTCATTCTGGGATTATGTCAGAGCAAAAAGAGGGACAGTAAACCGCAAAAAAAATACCAGAGATGGAAATACATTATCAGATCCAGAATGCGCGGTGGAATTCGCGAAGTATTTCCAGTCGGTTTACGGCACCTCTATAGAAAGAAAGAAAGAAAGAAAGAAAGAAAAACATTTATTCAGCACACAAAAAAAAAACATACAAGAACACAAGAGCGGAAAACAGACTAAAACTAAGCTACAAGAGAAAATTGATACAAACACATTAAAACAAACAGAAATAAAACTAACTATGAAAGTTATGAATAAAAAATAATAATAATAAGAAGAATAAAAAATAGCCCTTCCCGCGAACCAAACAACATTTAAGTGTGGCTGAAAAGGTTCCATCTCAGCATGTGCTACTTCCGGGCACGGAAATAGCGCTGGTTTTCAGATTGAACCATTTTCGGAGCGACCTCACGAGGCGAAAACAACACGAAATAATAAAATAAAATAATAAATAAATAGTAAATAAATAATAAATAAATAAATATTTTCCGACAGTGTACCTAAACATATTTAAAGACATAATTACAAAAATATACAGAACAATATAAAATTATATAAAATACTAGGTAGTTAAACAGTTGAGCTACTAAGGACTGTTCAAAACGATTTACAGATTTATTAAATAATAATTAAATACATTGATTTAAACCGTACGTCCAAACGTAATGCTTTGTGGTAGTGCCAGTGTCAGTTTGACTTGTTAGTAGAAAAAACATGTTTCTGTCAATGTCAGTGTCAGTGGCCAAAATCTGTACTGTAATGTAAGTAAACTGCCATCATGCAGTATTACTCTGTCTAAAAAATTAGTTTACCATACGTGGCAAAAACGTGGCACAAAAAATGCTAAGTGCTGGAAGAGTGGAATGTTAATATAGCTCAGCTGGACGTGCGCGCGGCCGACGCGGAGAGCCGCGCCAGTAGCGTGCGGGTGCACTTGCCGCGGCTCTCGCGGCCCGAGGTGATGGCGGCGCTAAAGCCGAAACGATCCGCAGGGTCCGACGGTATACCCGTATTTGTGATGAGAGATTGTCGCATTATCTTGGCGGCACCGCTTGAACATATTTATAACTTATGTTTAACGGCGTCATACTTTCCAAAGCGTTGGAAGGTGACACGGGTGATTCCGATACCTAAAGGGCAGGCAGGGTCAGAAATTAATGGATTTAGACCCGTGGCGATACTTTCGACGCCAGCGAAGGTGTTTGAATCGGCAGTGCAACGCAGTATGCAAGACCAACCTTGTTCGTTCTTGGCATGGTTGGATACAACAAATTGGAAATTAGAAGAGATTGGGCACTTGCTCGGTATATGCTTGGAGTGTTCCGAGGTAAAATTGTAAACCCGGACATTTTAGAGGTTTGAGTTTGTGTGTGCCCGGAAAGTACGTACACAGGCGTAGGCAGCCGCGCCTGTTCTCGGTGCCTCGAGGAAGGACACTTATTGGGCAAAGCACCTCTTACGCGCACATAGCATACGCTGAATCTGGTAGCAGACAAGGTTGACGTATTCCAATGTCCTCTGAATGAATTCGCAAACGATACTTTATATGTGTTATGTTATTTTGTTAAATTGTAATTAAGGATAATTTGTAATAATATGTAAAATGATGACTACACTGTTGTATTGGGTGATTCCTGTAAAAATAGCTGTAAGAAGGTATAAATAAATATCCATCCACATTCAAATCCATCAACCTTGTGACATTAAAAATATTATAAAAAATATATCTAACCAATTGTGCCTTACTCGTAAAAAGACCCTTCCGTTGTAAACAATAAAGAACTTATATCAAAACATAATTTCGGTTTTCAAATTAAGACATACAAATCAGAAAAAACTTTTTCTCGCCCATGTTTACTGTGAAAATGAAAAAGGTCCTCCCACTCAATTTCCGGCAGTGTTCTAATCTACCTAACATGATGTCCTATCCTTCTTTAACACCTACAAATGAGTGAGATGGAATAGCATGTGACAGAACAACGAGATAAGCTATCAGGAACATTCTCGATTTAAATAGTTAGAGATGTTTAGTATAAACCAAAGTGAGTAAGAATGTGAAATTTATTTGGTAAATAAACATTATCTTATCTTATCTTATTACGCTAAAGAGTGTGATGGTAGTATGAAGGATTAGTTTCTGATTCTGTTGTTTCGCAGGACTAGCTAAAATTTCGAAAATATAAAAGAAAATATTATAACGTAACATTTTTAAATGACATATTTAAAATGTTCAAATATTTTTTACATGTTGAAATATTTTTTTTACCATAACGGATTGATTTTTCTAGGATTCTCTGCAGTTGTTATGTACCAATTTACATAGCGACTAAAATGAGCTCAAACAAATGAATCACACGTCAATTTTTTAATTTTAAGAAGTTTTATATAAAAATGTACGAAACTCTGGTTTGTGCAAACGAAATTAGATTTTCGTATTAAAAGATATATAAATTATACATTTTGATAAACACGGGCTTTACTTACGTATTATTTTGTCGATGGAGGCACCGACACTATAAATTTTTACTATAAAATTGAGTTTAACATTTTTAATGTATAGTACAACTCACGAAAGTTTTGAAAGTGAGATAAGTATATCAATTATTTATGATTTTTATTTACTATGCGATATTGACGTTAATTCAGCGAAGCAACAGACTCATGTTCGTTGATGTCAAAGTCAAAGTCAAAGTCAAAAACATTTTTATTCAATAAAATCACAAGGACAACTTTGAATCGTCCTAATAAGTGCCGGTTTCTTCTAACCCCAGTTAAAGAAGAATTCGGCAATAACTCGTCTGTTCTTAACACTTTTTTTATGAACCTTGCTAACTTTGTTAATGCCGAGTTAAGTTGGTAAAGATTCATCCCAAGCTTTTTGTCATCTAAATAATCTGTTATATTATAATATGCCGGTTTCCTCATGATGTTTTCCTTCTTCGTTTAAGAGTAATAGTATAGCGAACATAAATTATTCGAATAGAAAAATCTATTGGAGCGCAAGACTTTACACAAGGGCCAGTACCTACCACTAGACAAGCAGTACTGTTGTCATGAAACATAGGTATTACTTATTGACCGAGCGAGTGTTTCCGTTTCAGCTTAGGCAAAAATGCTTTCGTATGTCTGTCCGGCCGGCGTCTGTCCGAATGTTCTCCTCTACAGATCGCATTTCTCAACCGATTCTCGTGAAATTTTGTGAGCAGGTTCTATAACTAAATAGATTTTTTTGCTGAATCTGTTAATGGTTTTTTTTTTAAATGGCATAGATATGGGGGTTGAAAACGTAAAAAAATATATTTCAGTCATTTCGAAAATGTTCGCGAGGTCTACAGCTCACAGATCGACTAGTATTATAGTTCTTAATTGACAGGGGTATTATAATTAAGTCAACGGTAATAAAAATAAAGGTGCAAAAACGTCAGCTAATTCACAGGGTAAAAAACCAATCAGAACTTAGCAACCCAACCCCTCACCCTTTTCCCCCATTTGCCCTCTGACTTAATTAACTTAATTGAGGAAGACTTCATTTGCTTTTTATAACTTTTGTTGACTCTTTCGATGACCCAACCTGATGGTGCTTCATTCCAAATTCGATGACGAAGCGTAAAATTTTTACTTGGATATTTTTTTATTAAAAGCGGTTTTCATAAAAATTACAATGGCAGCCTACCCAATCAAGTGTTTTCACAAACAAAGAACAACGTCACGTAAGAAGTTACAATTCACAAATGAATTAAAAAGCTACAGGTGAACAATCGAAGATCGAAGTGAAAAAGTGTAATGTATAGGCCAAAAGAACCCGCTTTACAGGCCTGTAAATAAATAAAAAAACTGACCTCGCACCTTGGTTGGTAGTCATAATCATAACTTTTTATAGATAAAATTAAACTTTTATTCGAATTTATTTTTTCGATAGTTAGTTTTTTTTTTACTTATTAGTACTTTATAGTTTTTAAATCCGTAAACACCACTGGAAAGTCACAGGAAAGCAAAATACGAAATTTCGTTTACTAGGATGACAAATTTTATCCAGCTATTTTGATTGTAAAACGAATTTTGTTGAAATTTCTATGAGAATGTATTTCTTTTTTATGTAAAAAGATATACTTTTAGATTGGAAAAGTGAAACCTAACACTTAATTTTTTTTAATCGGTTAATACATTGATGGAGTTATGAGGTAACAAAAAGTAAACATACCTTCGTTTAAATTTAGAATTTCACTTCACATATTTTTGAGAGCTAAATTGAACTGTTGTGCTTAATTGAAAAATAGATCTGCACCGGGTACATTTTCGTGTGTTGATTTTTTTAGATTTCAAATGTGGTTTAAAACCGCCAGATCAGTAATTACAGCACCGTGTGACTTCTTTTAATTAATAAAATATGAATAACAACAGAAAGGGATAGAATTTCAGAATAGAAGATGCGTTAACAGCGTTTAAGAAGGCCGAAGCAGAGGTGTCCGCAGCGGACTGGAAGAAATGGTTCGAAAATTGGTTCAGACGCATGAAACTTTGTATAGAGGCTGGTGGAGAGTTCTTTGAAAAGATTTATAAAAATATTTTATCCATATAGTTGGGTTTTCAGTGTCTCAATACTTTCTGAGTGGCAAAGAGGAATAAGAACTATATATAGTATTGTAATAAACCTTGAACTTTGACAATCAAACCAAGTGAACTTGTATGTTAAACATACCTACCTACCTATATACTAGGTTAGGATACCACGCTCCAACCGACCTATAATTGGTGACCCCGACGCTATTTGATGTAATGTAAACCGAAATAAAATGAATTGAATTTAAATAAAGGTACTACTTATATATATTTTAATACGTGAAACAAAAACATTGTACCCCATTTTAGGAAAATCGTGCGGACGGAGGTGTATGATTTTTTTTTTAATTATGCATATGCAATATATTAATTATTAATTAATTATGGTCGAGCTTTAGCGCAAGCTCGACGGTGTGATTTCCAAAAATACTTTAGAATTGTTAATGATTGTTTTCTTCTGTTCTTTATATATATTGTGTCTGTGTTATTTCCTTCTTTATTAATTGTATGGTGTTATAATAAACCTTGAACTTTGAATTGAATTTTGAACCAAGTGAACTTTTTTGTTGAACATACCTACCTACCTATAAACTACGATAGGATACCACGCTCCAACCGACCTAAAATACGTGTCAATCGTTGAGTTTTAAATGGACCGTTTAAAATTATTATTATTTTATTATTAACTTGCTGTCCCGCTCGCGACTTTACTTATATAACATTTTATACAGACTAAGCGTTTGACCACCACTCTTTAATATCTTGAATATCTTATTTGTGCTTAAACGGTGTCTGAAATGTAAGTAGTTTTTTTTACAGGGTTTAATTTCTCGCAATTCTGGTCCTTATATAATAATGATCCAGACACTGAAATTATAACCCATAAATCAAACGTCTGCAGTGAGTTCTACTTTTTAACAAAGTGCCAATCTTGAGTTTAAAAATTTTGTATTTTCCCGTTGTCCCTATGCTTATTATTGGAGCTTATTGCTGCATATTCCATGAAATGTTATTATGTGCATAAATAAATAAATAAATAAATAAGTAGTATATCGTGTTAAACAGTAATGTACGTGCATTAAATTCTGTAAGTATAACTTTAATTAGATATATTGATTTACGCACAGCAGAGATCACAGAGAGAACACAAAAAAACTATTGGCAATAAAATTGTACAATGGGCGGCTTTATCTCTAGAAGCGATGTGGTCCTTTGGACCTTTGGATGGACAGGATAGACAAAAAACAAAAATACGGTGGTGTAAAAAACGTTACATAACCTACTAATCTACTAAAAATACGAAATATGATAAGATAGTAATATAATGCATATAATTTAAACCTACAAAACAAAAATTACACAAACAAAAAAAGAATACATAGAATAAACAATAATTTTTCAACAGGTATATAAGCTCGGAACCAGTTAGCATTTTCCAGATAAAAAAATATATTATTATCGGTCTAAGTGGTTATGCGATAATAATAAATTATCATGATCATGTTATATTGATTCAAAATCAAGAGCATTTAACTAACATTCGTAGAAAACCAACGACACCTGACTTGGGCACAAACAGTTGACTGCTAATGAATATACCCTTTTAGCTCAGGCTTTAAGCCTTTTAAAGGTTGTACAGGGTGTTTCATAATTAAGTATGCAAAATCAATAAACCTTTAAATAAGCCATGTGGTACCCATAACACAAACTCTGCTTACATTGGTGCTAGATGATGCTGTGTGAAATGTCCAGCATTTTTTTATTATTATTATAAACTTACTATATGAATGTACGAATAACTATAGCAATAGTGTCAAAACTGTGCTCTAGGATATCGGCTTCCGTTAAAATCGGGTCCCTATTAGTTATTTCTAGCCAATGTGGTGAAAGGATTAAAGTGTGCCTCAGAGGCTCCTTTCGTGCACTTAGGTAAGCCTTAATGTAAGCTCCCGACCTTGCCGACAGGACCCGCAGGAAAAACGAATCAGTACATGCAGTGTCGGTTCGGTTGCAGGTGCATAACGGCTGGTACTGAGTCAGGCTGGTTTCAAGTTTTCCTTCTCTATTGCTTGCTCTTCTGTTAGTCAGCAGGGGGACTAATCCCCAATAGTTTAAAGACTATCGAAGTCGTCTTTTGCTTTTATCTGCGTATAATAAAGGTATGTAATAACAAAAAAATATAGTTAGTATATCAGTCATGTCTTAACCTATAAAACAAGCTCTGGCTACTTTGGGGCCAGATGACACTGTGAAATGTCCGGAATTAGTTAATTAGGCAACAATTGGCTTTGGTTCCCTCGTTTTGTCTCTCGCGACTTATTTCACAGATATTCCTGTCGCATTACTATAGCAGTCGCTGTGCTAATTGCTGTCGCCACTACTTTTATGTAATAGCCTTTCCGGTGGTTGTGCACAGCAATACAGCGAGTTGTGTAATCAACAATAATAAGGCGTGAGCTCGTATTTGCTAAACACTCGACTATACGCGAGATCTAACGTATTTATGTATAAAATCTAAGCTTAGATGAAGTAGGGCTCTTGAAAGCTTATTCCTTACTCTATAACAGTGTGTGCTAGCCTTGCAGTTGGAAGTATAAAGAAATAAATCATAATATTGATGGAAGAACATATGCTACTTTTTGTCTCAAAAAACAACCTTGAGTGGGTTAAAATAAGGGATGAAAGTTTGTTTGGGCAGCTCATATTTTCTTAAGTTAGGGGTCTGAAAATTCATATTTAGGTTTTTGGTGAGAAATAAAGAAATACGTGCTTCAACGTTTTTCCAAAATCATCCCCGAAGGGGGTAAAATAGGGGATTTAACTGATTAAGATGTTCTTTAGATGCACAATAATAAAAATGAAGGTTCTAAACATACGCGTACAAAGTCGCGGGTAACTAGTACCTACTTATATATTAAATTCATTCTTACAATACTTAACACCCAGACACATAACAAACATCTTTGTTCATCATGCAAATGTTTGTCCTGGGAGGGAATCGAACCTACAAACTACAGCTCAGAAATCAGAGCATTATAAGACAGTGTTACACTTTATATCCAAAATAGTGAAACAATTTTATTATTTGTGTATAAAACACAACATTCATAATTAATAACCGAACTTACTCAAAAACCTTTCCACAACTTAAAAATTATCGCTCGCGAATTATATTCCACTAGTACTTACCCGGGTTCACATTTCTAGAGTTCAGTGTCTGAAATAATGAAAATGAAACCGCGGCTTATGTTTTTATTGTTGAGAAAAACAAAATGCTTATCTAAATGCTTCTTTCGTTTTCTGTCTAGCCGTTCACGCGTGATGCCGTGACCAAGGGAAATAGGGATTCATTTTTATATATATAGATGACGGGTCCGTCATCTATATATCTATATCTATCTATCTATAAGATATATTCTACCTTCCCAGAGATTCGACTGAATTTGACGAACGTTTCGACGATTTTATCGTTCTGATATTTCGAAATTGGGTTGCCAGGAAGGTGTTATCTGAACCCTCAAGTGTAGTTTGTACTCGCTCTTACCCGTATTTTTTATTGTGAGCTGAAAAGAGCGCAATATGCCGGCTGAGTGGGTACTCGGGCGCCCTAGCTTTTCATGCCGTGCTCTGGCCTTGCGCTCTAAGCAACTAGGACCTCTCGACGGCTTATGAACGCTTCACGTCATATTTTATGCTCGTCTATTGCAAGCCGCTTGATGAGGATTTGGTTGAGTTAAGAGCATGTAGAGTCAATATACTTTTGAAACATTGAACTTTGTGTTCTATGATATTGACGTAAATGTCACCCCACCACTGAAACACACTCGATCAAGTGGAATAAGTAAATAAAAAGGTCAGTGAACAACTGGTTAAGAACTAGAATTGTTCATTGCTCTTTTTTCATGCTAAGCTATTTATAAAGATATAGGATACCAAGATATATAAATTTGGCTTCGTTTGTAAGTTCGTATGAGATAGTGGCCGATAGTCATGCTCGGCATCAAACTCCGTGGTCCCAACATCAAGATTCGAAGCCGAACAAAGGTCAAAGTCGTTGGATATAGCATAACAGAACTAAAATGGAGTTGGGCAGGACTGGCTAGGTGAGGTAACGATAGATAGAGTAAAGCTCCAACAGAATTGCGTTTATGAACCGGGCACAGAAACGTTAGTCGTCCAGCAGCGAGATGAGCTGACGATATCCTAAGCATCGCAGGCTGAGCCTTGATGAGACTGGCACATGACCAATAGGAATGGTACATACAAAGGGAGGCCTATATCCGGGCTGAGTATGATGATGATGAATGGCCGATTCTGGGGACGCAGATTTAAAACTCCCCAAATATCAATGAACCAGTTTAAATGCAAAACAATACCTTGTTTAAACAAGGTAATGTTACCAAAATGTAAGCTATTATCTGACCAATGAACCAATGTGATGGTATGGAGAAACTACCAATGCACACACCGAGCAGTCTTATTGTTCTCTGAATACTCTCTTGTAAAACTTTGCAGTAGCATCATAAACCACAAGATAAAATCCAAAGTAAACAACTTCACAAGAAGATACGTCGAGAAACAAAAACAAACCTTTTCCTTGCACTGCGGGATCTCAAGTGGGCATTGTACGGGGAATGCTTTTTAATCTGGCATATTTTCAGGTAATCCTGCCAAATTATGTAGCATGAGACAATGCTTGCTGAAATAACGCAGAAGATCTACCATGAGTTTTACGACCGTTCTTCATCGTCTTATTTGTCAACGCTTATATTAGCTACACCTGGTGTGGTTCCCGAATCCAGGCCCTCAAGGCATCAATTCCTTACAAAACAGATATGTAAAACTTTAGCACCTAGCAGTTTAAATTTATACGCCTTCTGGAAATGACGTATATAATACGGTGGCAAGAGCCAGAGTAGGCCAACAATGTATTGATGCGTAGCGTGTTTGTATATTGCAGTAGACATTATCACGTACATTTTCATGCAAAGCATACTAACTAATTCAACGTGCGTATCGTGACCGTTCGCTGCGGTGCGGCAGCGCCTTTAAGTAACTCGCTTCTCGGAGACGCGAAGACGGAGATACTCGATTTGAAAATTACACGTGACAAGAGTCACGTTTAGAACCGTGAGCGTGAGCGTGAGCAATCTAACCGCGGATCAAACACACCCTGATATAAACAGTATCGTTGCCTCCATCGACAAAATAATTCGTGGGTAAAAGATCGTGTTTCTCAAAATGTCACGGTTAGAGACTATTTATTTATTAATGACTTTAATAACAGGGAGCTGTTATATGATTTGTAAGAACTGTTATATGACGTATGGGCAGTAGGTACTGCAAAACCTGATGTCTGCGGCTTTAGATGGCGATGTTCTGATGTGAGATATAAAAATACAAGAGTACTAAACCAAATATTTCATCAATGGATTATTTTCTTAGTTGATGCGTCCATTTGTGTTAATGGGATGAGCTCGTAAATATTCCCGTCCTCGAATAAATCCACATAGATTCATATTTATTGCTTATACTAGCATTTGTTACTGGCTTTACCCCAATGAACCTCGTTAGGCTGAGTAAGGAAAAGTTATGAGCAATAATATTTTGTTTTTGTTTAATTATACTATCATGTCCCACTGCAGGACAAAGACCTCCTCCAAAGTCTTGCATTGTTCCCGGTCTTTGAAATTTTGCCGCCACTGTCTTTCAAAACACTAAAAATCATCCCGCCATGGCCTCTTGGTCGGCCCAGATGTCTCCTTCCGTTCACAGGCACCCAAAGAGTGATGATATTCGCGCACTAAAACCTATGAACTCTATCTTCTAGCTATAAGTAATTGTCTAATTAGAAAACAGGGTTCTGATCATTGACGGTAGGTAAAGTGCCTAAAAGGCTGAAGTTACCTCGTAAAATAATAATACAATTTAAATAAATAAGTTTACTGATCAAAATCTGATCTGATCTGATATTGATATTTGATACCAACAAACTTTATCCTTTTTATCATAGACTTGACTATGATTAAGATTTGACTTAAAGATACCCAGATTGCGTTTTCAGGAAACACAGACGACGGCAAAGTATTCCAATTTTGTAAATAAATGTGAAAGCAAAGCGTTTTGTTGGTACTGACGGTACCGAGCAGAACGTCTGCTTGCCCTATTGTAAAAAGGAGTTGGTGGTATTAGATCATGCAATTCCTGGGCACATTCTCCGAAATGTATTCTTTAAAAAATCAAAAGGCAAGCAACTTTACGGTTTTGGAGTCTCAGGAACTTAGTCTGAGCGTTTAGCTGCTCACCTATCAGCCTCAATGCGATCGAGCGTAGGTACAGCTCGATCGTGTCCAAGGCAGCCAGCTGGTGTTCGGCTGAACCATCCCATAGGTGGTAGCAAAATTTCTTACCCAACCGGACTTGAGCTGTATATAGTGGAAAGCTGTCCAGGTGTGAAGTATCGCCTCACTTTGTTCAGGATTCCAAGCTTCATGGCAGTCGTCTTGGCCTTAGATTCGATATAGGAGTTCAAATTGAGAGTCCGTATAAGCGAAACTCCCAAGAGTTCGAGATTATTTTTTTACTGCTACATTTAGAAAAACTGAGCTAGACGAAAAAATTTTCTAAATCGGCGTGCCTTAACCCAATACTGGTTTGACTGTTCTGCACGTCTTGGCTAACAGTCTAACCAAGACAGGCTTTCATTTTCAAATATATATTTCATATTCAGAGATGTATTATCATAATCGCTGACAAAAATATATTCAAAGACTTATAGTAGGTACTCACTCTGATAGAAGGAATATGTATCTCACTAAGCAAGTGGTATTGTATATCAAACTATCGTAAACTAACTGAATAAATGAGGTGTGAACCTTGTCTTCAACGTGGTACCTAATTCTGTAAATAAAGCTATTTATTGGATTTTTCCTTTTTTTTCTTTTTTTTCTTTCTTTTTTTTTGTAGTAGCTCTGCGCTGTAGGTTGTGGGTCCGATTCCCTCCTAGGATAAACAATTGTGTGATGAACACAGGTCTTTGTTCTGTGTCTGGGTGTTATAAAGTATCATAAATATGTTTTTAAAAATAAATAATTATTCTATCAGTCGTCTAGTCACTAAAATTATAATACAACCTATGCGTAGTTTGAGGCCATTTATGTTGTCCATTATGTTTGCCATTTGCCAACATATTTATTATTAAAAAAAAGAGGGTGAGAGGGTGTTGTACCTGCTTTATTTTTGAAGTGATAACTTCTTATGGGAGGGTAAACCGCTTCGTTACGTAACGCGTTACGGTGCCATTCTGTCTGGCTTCCCTTTCTCTGACGCATACGGCAGCGGTAGGCAGGCTCCTCCTCTCTCACTCTAACCCACAGCGCTAGTTTTTTTTTTATTATCGTGGTTTTATTACCATCAGTTACTACTACTAAAATACTACTGTCATAAACTATTAAAGCTCAAAAAAATCACAAAAATATTGTTGTGATATAAAATTAACGCTAACTAACCTAACGATTTTCAGTTTTTTTTACAAATTTTATGGTCAACCGAAAGTATCATATAAGTTTTGATATACCGGCGATTCGTGGCGATTCGTTTGCGTGGTCTTCGAAACTCGGTTTTTGTACAGCTTTACCGGAGACTTGAGTATTTGATCATTGATCATTTCAATTTGATACTACGCGTAAGAAAAAGGGTTTTAACATACAGAGTCAAGTCAAAAGTCAAGTCAAGTCAAAAGATACTTTATTCAATACCATCACAAGGATCACTTTGAAACGTCTTACATGCTAGGTGAATTTAGGAGCCAATTCATCCTAACCCAAGCTCGAGAAGAACTGGCTAGAAACTCGTCTTGGTCCTAGCGCTTTTTTACATGATCCATCTTATAACTACCTTAACTACGAAATACAAGAAAGATTATACATTTCAAGTGTATTGGTTAACTGTCTGAGGGAAATGAGGCCATGTATTTTTATTAATAATATAGACATTTATATTATAATAAGCTTTTATCAAAAGACTACCTTTTATGTATGCTTTAAATAAAAGCACGGACAACGAAGTGATCCTATAGGGTTTTGTTTTTCATTTTGAGTTATGGAACCCTAAAAATAATACATCGTTGAATATTTAGCTTAACCTTCTTCAATAATGATGCATTTTATAAAATCATTTTCAAAGTAAATACTAGGGAACAAGACGCTCCGTTTCAGGCAATTTTATTTAAGCCTTAATATAATGCATTAAAGCTTAAATAAAACTGCCTGAAACGGAGCGTCTTGTTAATGATGTTTTGCCGTTGTTACGGGCACAACGGTGGAAAATAAAAACTGAATATATCTATACGACCTCTGTGGTGCAGTGGGCTAATATCCGGCTGAGACGCAGAAGGTTGCGGGTTTCATTCCCGCCGAGGGACAAATGTTTGTATGATCTGCAAGTATTTGTCTGGGTGTTTCTATGTTATAATATGTAACTATTTACAAAAAAAATATAAGTAGTATATCAGTCATGTAGTACCCATAACACAAGCTCTACTTACGTTGGGGCTAGATGATGCTGTGTGAAATGTCCGGGATTATTTATTTATTTATATTTATTTATTATCTAGCCATTTTATATATCTATGTACAAAATAAAAGAAGGGTACTTAATGTATTTTGAGGTAAGCTAAATCTGTCTTAGCCGCCTCGGATAACGGGGCAGATAAAACACTTTGAAATGCGCCTACATCTAACAAATTCAGATCATACTGACTACTCATCAGCGATCTTAGAGACTGGCTCCAGCCACTTTCCACTAGCAGATGATGAACATCTTCTATAACTCCACAAGTAGAACAGTTGGAAGAGTCTGAAATTTTCATAAGATGATTGAACTTTGCCAGTGGAATATGCCCTGAGCGCAGCCTGTGAGCTGTTACAATCAGACATCTCTTAGGTTACTGTTCGCAAACCAGGGCACACAAAAAAGTTCACATTGTATAATTCTATACCAAATTTCTTTAAACTCTGATGTTTTCAAATAATGCATTTTCCATTTCTCAAAAATTTTGTATTTATATTTAATCAACACTTCTGTATATTCAGATACAATGTACGTTTCTGCTCCTACTGATATTGCTTCCTTAGCCAACTTATCTACCTCTTCGTTGCCCTGAACACCAATGTGTGATGGAACCCATTGCAATCTCAAATCCATATCATTATGATATTAAACCTCTGTGGTAAATTTATATCTAAATAAAAAGTAAAAACAGTGCAATAATGAGATTATAACATTACTGCATTGTTTTGGTTCTAAGCAAAAATTACGTCCTTTGTGATCGGTTTTGTAGTGATTAATGATAACATTACTATTAGTTTAAAGAAAAGTATCATTATGTTATGTTTTTAGAAACATAGTACTAGCTGTACCCCGCCACGCTTAGCTGTGGTATAAAAAATAATCCTTGATTATATATCATACTAAAATTTCAGCTCGATCGGTGCAGAACTTTTTGAGTTTTTGAAGCGTACACAAACCAACATAACATTTTTATATTTATAGATTCTATCAATCATTTGGTCACCATAATACAAGCAATGCTAGTCTGGGACTAAATGATGTTGTATATTTATTTATTATTAATTGATTTGATATTATATTGTTTATTACCTCGCGTATTAGTTATGATTCATTTCCAAAGAAAATAAACAGTAGTATCCAGGTTAAGAGAACATTCATAAAAAAATTAAAAGCCAATATGAAATACAATAGATAAACTACAATTAGACCAATTTGAATCACGTATGTATATATGTGTATATCAAGCAATCAATTATATTTCGCCGTGGGCCAAATGTTTTTAGTTCTGCAAGTATTTCATAATAATAACAATAATTATATTTCTTTATAGTACACATAATGCAATAAAATACAAAATACCAATTTAAACATGGTAAGAGAACTAAGGTCACCGTCGTAGCTCAGCGAATTAGCAAGCTGAAGTGGCAGTGGGCAGGTCACATATTCCGCAGAACCGATGGCCGTTGGGGCAGACTGGTTCTTGAGTTCTTGTTCTGGCCGCGTGTCAGCAAACGTAGTGTAGGGCGCCCTGTAGCTAGGTGGGGCGATGATATTCATAAGGCAGCGGGCAAGGATTGGAGGTGGAGAGCTACAGATCGAGCTAAGTGGCGTGCTATGCGAGAGGCCTATGTCCAGCAGTGGACTGACAATGATGAAGAGTACTTAAGTGGTACAATGGGTGGCCATATCACTTGAGAGTGATTTCTTCCTAGCAACCTTTGGATGGAAAGGAATGTATGAATTAGAATGGACGGCACAGCGTACATTAACTAATTATTGTGATTACATAATACTAAACTACAACCTACAAAAAGATATAGATAAATAAAATATAATTAAACACTATTTAAAATATTTACAAAATAAATATATATATATCCATAAGATTGATGAAAGATAGTGATGGTATACTATGTTTTAAAAAAATGGTAAGGATTTATGAGTAGCATACCGGATGGAGATAGGGAGTTCATTCTAAAGTATTTGTCTTGGGTCTGGGTGTTTCTATGTATAATAATAATGCCGGACATTTCATACAACATCTTCTGGCCCGAAAGTAAGCAGAGCTTGTGTTATGCGTACCAACATGACTGATAGACTACTAATATACATTTTTTTTGTAAATTCATACATATTATAAATAGAAACACTCAGACCTGAGACAAATACTTGCAGATCATACAAACATTTGTCCCACGGCGGGAATCGAACCCGCAACCTTCTGCGTTTTAGCCGGACCTTGGCCCACTGCGCCACAAAGGTCGTAAATGTATAATGTGTATGTATTTAAAAAAAAAGTAAATCAGTAGTATATCAGTCATGTGGTACCCATAACACAAGCTTTGCCTTCTTTGCCAGATGATGCTGTGTGAAACGTCAGGCATTATTTATTTATATCTGTTAGTAGCATAAAAATTAAGCTAGTTATACCTTGGGCTAGGTTGCTATCCTTGCATGAAATACCACCCTGAGCATGAGTGCTTGTAAGCCGAAATCAATAAATGAACACATTTAGTCATTTTACTCAGCACCATCTAGCTTCTAACAAAGCGTGTTAAGCTCGCCAACTTGTCATTCAAAATAATACAAACTTATCTGTAGCGAGAATGTAGTATGTGGTTGAGAATGATGAGGTCAGTAGGGCGATTATGTAACTCTTGATCCAATCAATGCCTATCAGATTCGATTAGCAATCGACATCAATGTCTATCAATTTCGATTAGCAATAGGCATTATTTCAATCAATCATATACGATATATTTAAATGCTTAGTACGCTAAACACGATTCCTACAACAATCGTACTTTGTAAATAGGTCGAGTTATAGTTTAACACCAACTTCACATTTTAACTAGCCATAGAAGCCGATAGAAATCGCAGCGATCCGTAATACCTATTCATCAATAGTAACTGAAAGCTATTAGTATCAATGTTTTGATAGTATCAAAGTTCCATAATCGCCATAATCGTACAAAATGCTGGCAAAATGCTGCTTTTCGTTACACTCTTCGAAGAAGTGATGGATGCAAAACAGTATTTACCACTCATATTGTAACCCGTGCTATGGGCCCGTATTTTGTAGACTAGTTTCAATTTTCTAAAATAAGTACGGCCTTATTTTGCTTGCACCAAAGTCCAAATTGGAGTTGCATATTTGAATGCCACTTCTTAAATTTACTTTGTTGACGTGTGAGTGAACACTTTTAACAAGTTTCGCGGTTATTGATGTTTAATTTTCAGTACCTGGATGACCAAGCTTAGCTCGGTATAAAACACGGATAAAACGACCTTTTATATAATTACGTTTTAAAAACTAAAAAGGAAACCGACTTCATTGGATACAATTTGAGAGCATAAAATTATTTTATTCTGAACTTTTTAGTGGAAAGTAGATGTATTTTGTTTATATATAATATGGGTAGACCAACTAAACGCACTGCTTTGCACTGCAGGTATCGAAAATATCATCGATGTACACAATTTTTAGATTTTTGTTGATCTTTAAAAAACCGCTCGACCGATTTCAATAAAATTTAAATGGGACCACCTGAGAAGTATACCCTTTGAAACAAAAAAAAAGTTTTGAAACCGGTTCAGGCGTCTCTTGAGTAATCGGTGAAAATACATAAAAATAAAACAAAAACAAAAAAAAAATCCAATGAAATGAGAACCTCCTCCTTTTTGATGAAGTCGATTAAAAAACGAAACCGAGCTAGATCGATTTATCACCCCCGAAACCCCTGCATACTAAATTTCATGAAAATCGTTAGAGCCGTTTACAAGATTCAGAATATATATATACATATATACAAGAATTGCTCGTCTAAAGGTATTAGATTAGCACTACGAGGTCCTAAAATCCAAGCTTTAGTGACCTCTTGGCGATTCGGCGTTCCTAGTTCATGTTCATAAAGCAGGAGCACTGAAGTGGTATAAATTAAACTTTTTAAGTATCAGTAATATCGACCAATGGGAAAAATTAGACTATTATAGTCTCATTTGTCCTATTAATTGTACTGTAAATGGAAAAACGTGAATAAGACTATTTGAAAATAGAGAAAATCTGTCTAGAATTTTCCGAAGCGCCCAAAACACCGCGGTATCAATACATCTATCAGGGTGTAAGGCTTCCAATGGCCTATTACGACGAGACTAAGCCCTCAGGCCATCGCTATTTACATTTTCCAATTGGATTGGCGATTCAATCGAAGAGTAATCGTAACAGAGATTGGTTTGACATGCGACAAGTACAGAGTAATGTCTTAGAACACAGAATCCCTACTATAATATTATAATGTGCAAAGTAATTATTTCTGACTGTCTGTTTGTTACATTTTTACGCCTAAACCGCCGAACCGATTTTGATGATGTTTGGTATAAAGATAGATGGGACCTAGGAGGAGGACATAAGCTACTTTTTATGTAGATACCACGCGTGCGAAACCGCAGCAGCTAGTAATAATAATATTTTCAATATATTTGCAAAGAAATAATCAAGGTAAGTTAGTATTTTAGCAACCATTTCATTTTATTATGATAAACGTGTTTTGATAGGCTTCTCAGCTCAGTCGGTAGAAGCTCTGTCTTCTGTGCTGTAGGTTGAGGGTTCGATTTCCTCTCCGGAAAAACATTTGTGTGATGAACATAGGTGTTTTTTCTGTGACTGGGTCTTATTAAGTATAATAAGTATTTATTATAAATATACAAGTATCTATCAGTCACCATAAAACAAGCTATGCTTAGTTTGGGGCTAGATGGTGTTGTGTGAATCGTCCATCAATATTTATTTATTTATTTAAATATTGGTCACCTCGTACAAAGGATTGGTAAGGGTATTCAAAGAGATATTGTTGCCAGCCTTTTGGGCACTTTACCTGCGGTCAGTGAACTGAACTCTGTTTTTATCCATAAGTAATTATTTAATTACGACTAGTAGAAAAAAGAGTTCATAATTGAAAATAGTTTAGTAAAGGATAACTAGGTTAGTTTGTTTATTGTTTGTACCTATTTAAAAAACAAATTAATAACTGTTTATATTTTATTGAACAAATCACGTGATATTTCTACTTCTACATAATGTGTTTTGTATTTTAATTATAGTTGCAAAAAGAGTTACTGCGTTTCTTCCCAAACGGACATCACAAGGGTGAAAAATGACATTCCGGTTTTCAAAAACTGAAACAAAAATTGTATAGTCATTATGGGTATTTTTAACCCCCAACCATATTAAAATTAAACTAACACGCGCATTTTTTATCAAAATTGCTGCTATTTATATAAGATATTTGATTTCTAAAATTATGAGAGTATATGCGCTACAACATTCTGAGCGTTTTGTTTTCTAAATGATTTAAATCCATCAAGAAATCACTAAATTATTAAAGTTTTCTCTCCGGCTATTTCGAACGCGCGCTCGGAGCTTTGTTTAGGATGATGACGTCACACATCATTTTATAATTCGGCACAGTCAAAATTTACCTGGCGGGATTATCACCACCAAAACCAAATACGACAGAAAAAAACAAACACAAGGTCGTTGCACTGATGGTTTATTGAGCTGGCGACCCGACACTTTCTGTCGTTAGGCGACGAATGACGTCACGGCGAGTCGCGTCTTTGCGCGCTTGTTTTTAGATTAGTGCACTAAAATATCTGTATCTTAGTCATATTGATCCGATTAAAAAATCTAAAACACAGCATGTTTTTTGTACTCTGGGTGTTTTATAAATCATACGAATGTATTGAATTATATGTATATTTTTTGTTAATTCATTATTTTATCTTAAAATCAAATTTTGGATGTTCTTTTCTATTTACTCTTTATTTCATATTATGTTCTATTTTTTTAATTTTTTATTAATTTTTTTAAGAATGATTACTTCAATATACTGTCGACTGAGGTGATAAAACTAACATTTATCAAACATACCACGTTATGTGTATAAACTACGTGTATCTATTGTATTTTTTTTAACTCTTAGTTTTAAGTTTATACAATAAATAAATATTTTTTCATTTTCATTTTCATTTATTAAAACGGTGAGTACGTATTCTCCCAGTCATCCGGTTAAAACATTGTCCCATGGTACATGCTATGCATAGATTGGGCTGGATGTATGAAATTGTTTTTAGAACATCTAGAATAAATGAAACTTACCCAAGTAAACGTAGGTGAGGATAGTGTTTTAGTACCAAATATATAAATCGGCATTCCCTGATTGAGCGCCATGTTGAATATTAGCACATTTTTCTTATGTCCCTTGTCGAAAAGATACCATTTCTCAGACACAGATTGGCTGAGAAATTCGCACTGAAATTAAAAAAATATTTTTGCATTGAGCAATACATCGTTCTCTACTTGTCGTCACAAATTGCCAATCGTAAGAAACGAATGAATGAATTAACGAATAAACTATTATACGAATAAACAAATGAACTCATGAACGAATAAACAAATGATTGAATGAATAGCCAAAGAATGAAAGAACGAACAACTAGACAAATGAACGATCGAACAAAATAAAACTTTTTAGCGAATGAAATATATTAAACAATTTGACACCCTAGCCGCATTGCATCTTTCCGGGACTTATGTTAGAGCTGGTGCGGTGGGTAATTGTGCTGAGGACCCCAAAAGGCGCTAATGTGCTGCTCGCTATGGCCTACATATTTGAGCCTTTAGGAGTCGAAACCCGGGGCCCATGGGAAACAGGAACCCATCGTGTTCTCAAGATAATTTCACGGCGTCTGGTAGAAACATCACCGAACGTGACCGAAGAACTGACTCATATAATAGGCCAGCGTATTAGCATTCACATTCAACGTGGCAATACTGCTAGTGTCTTAGGGCCGCTGCCCTCTGGCAGTGATCTGGGTTAGTTAAGCTATCTATAGATTGTTTTAAACGATCCCTAATAGCTCAACTGTTTGACACATATTTTTTAATATAGCATATTATTCAGTTTTTTCTGTAATAAATTTCTGTAAATAAATATTGTCAGATACAATTATGATTAGACAGTTTCATGACCCAATATCCCTTGGGTTAGAAATTATTTACCTCATTCCCAACCTGTTGGCCGAGCAAACAAAACATGAGTACCATGAGTACATAGCAAAGCTCGTGGACGTAGTATTTCATTGTATCCGGGGATAATTTATTCTGAAAGCAAACACGTTTTCCTTATATTCAGAAATTGTAAAAGCTCTTTATAATTGCAACAATGGTGCTTTTGCTTTTGTTTCTCCAAGATAACAAAGAAAATAGCGAAGCTTTTGATTGTGTTGTACTTTGGTATTACTACTATATTGTATTCTGGGTGTGTTTTGGACAAAATGTAGGTGTAGTCCTATTCACTGGCCGCGAAGAATATATACAACTTCTACAACTCTAGTAGATAAAGTGAATATCAAACATAATGACAACCTCTGTGGCGCAGTGGGCTAAGTTCCGGCTGAGACGCAGAAGGTTGCGGGTTCGATTCCCGCCGCGAGACAAATGTTTGTATGATCTATAAGTATTTGTCTCGGGTCTGGATGTTTCTATGTATATTATGTATGTATTTACAAATAACAAGTATGTATGTAGTATATAAGTCATATGGTACCCATAACACAATCTCTGCTTACTTTGGGACCAGATGACGCTGTTAAATGTCCGGCATTATTTTATTATTTATTTAATGAGATTTATCTCGCCCTTAAATAAAATGAAATTCAACATTTTCGAACGGGTGCCTCCAGCCTGCACAGGTCTTGCATCTTGCGTCTACTAAATCCTATTCATCGCTTTCATACAAATTACAGACTAGACAGCGTCATTCCTTTTCAACTCATGTGTAGGTTTTCTATCTAGATCCGAAAGAAAGATAAGAAAGATATTTTAAAAATATATAAGTATTCTATCAGTTATCTGGTTCCTTTAGAACAAGCTATATACATAGTTTGAGACTAGTTGGTGTTGTGTCGATTTTCAACCAATATTTATTTAGTATTTATTTTCTGTGCGCTACGTTAGGAGACTTAATTCATTTATTTATTTAAAATTTAGAACATAATTACACAAACTAGTGCTCTAAGTAAATCAACATTTCCTATTATACAATGTCCAAAGCATTTAAAAGTTATATATTATGTAAAAATAAAAAAAAATAGTAAAGTAAGATATTTGACTTATTTGAAACGTCAATCTATCTTAGACTTACTGAGATGGCAATTTTGACTGAGCACATGCAAACCAGCACAATTGCAACTAATATCAAAGTCAAGTAGAAAGGACGGCATATCACATTCAGTTTGTTGCTGAACCTGGAAGAGTTTTAAATTTGTCATAAACTATCACAAGGTGCAGTTTTTCCATTTGTAAATACATACTTAAAGGAGGTAAAATAGAAATACACAGGTTAGAAATGGAGTTTGATAGAAGATATACCAAGGTGAGGTGATAGATGGAGCAAGTCAGCAACAGAATGGTGTCTGAGGTGTGGATATAGAATAGTGAGTTGACAACGAGATGGGTGGACCAGATTATCAAAGGCTTGAGCCATATATTATTGAGGCTAGCGCGAGGATGATGGTATTAATAAAGGTAGGCCCACAAACTACTAGATTGCTCACGTATGGTAGGCATATGAACAACTACTAGATTGTTAACGTATGGTAGTCCTATGAACAGCAGTTGGTTAAACGGGCTGTGAATGGTATGAATGAATGGTAATTATGTTAATGGCGAGTCTCCGTTCTGGTGGACCAATGCGTATTGCGAAGAGTGACTAATCCTATTTATTGGTCTCAACCATGCCATATATGTGATTTGAGTACAGATCCTCAATAGCAAATGATTCCCAAATATAATAAAGTACCAACTTAGTATTACAGCATGCTGAGATCAGAAAAGTACACACTTACTTCTTTAAACGAATGTAATGTTTAATACACTGGGTAAGTAGAGATGTGCAGCATTCTTGCCATCTTCCAGGTTCGTTCCTTGTGATCTCTGTAGCCAGTTCATCTAGGTTGAGGAGAATGAATCCGAGGATACGCAGTTGACGGATTAGCTGGCCAATTAGAAGGATGATCGTTGTTTGAAGTCCTGGATGGACTGGGGAGACAGTCACATACAGTACGGAGGATAGATATAAACCAATGAACTAGGTGAAGTGAAATTTCGCCAGCCGCTTTTCCTCTAATCCAAGAAAGTAAATAAATAAATAAATAATGCCGGACATTTCACACAGCATCATCTGGCCCCAAAGTAAGCAGAGCTTGTGTTATGGGTACTTACCACATGACTGATATACTACTTACATACATTATTTTTGTAAATACATACATATTATACATAGAAACACCCAGACCCGAGACATATACTTGCGGATCATACAAACATTTGTCTTGCGGCGGGAATCGAACCCGCAAGCCTTCTGCGTCTCAGCCGGACCTTAGTACACTGAGCTACAGAAGTCGTCGTAAACTTCAAAACATAGGTGTTTTGAGATAATCATAAATAATTTGTCTATGAACAGGTACTTACTGATACAGCTTAACCAGGCGCAATAAGCATGGAATATGAAAGATGCTACATAAATCTTATAATTTTCTAAGCTCCAAGGAAACCAAATATCAAATGCTGGAACAAGAGATACAAAACGCGTTATAAAAATTTTGATCTTTCTTATTTGTTCTTACATATTTTATTCTTACCTAAAAGTCTCAAGCTACTGTCATTCTTCTCAATCATCACGTATATAGGCGAAAGAAGATACATAGTCGCACACAGACACGTAGCTGCCACGTAAACCTTCAAAATGAGTCTGGAATACTGCAGTAGTTTTGCTTGGGACCCTTCTACTAGACTTTTCAGTTCCATAAGCTTTGTTCCGCTGTCGATCTTCAGGGCAAATTCGACCAAAGGCATTTCTGCCATGCTATCTTTAAAAGCCATTTCGACCAAAAAGTTTCTGTGGGTAAAAATAAAAATTTAAGCAATCTTCTCAAAACTTTTTGTATGCACAAATTATGTAACTCAGACTTTATTATCGTTATTTACGGTGCCAGCATGCTTGCTAGAGAGTATTTTAGCAAACTCCTTGACTCGAATAGCGTCCTTAAACACAAAACATTCACTTACCATTTAGATAAAAAAAAAGAAGTGAAACAAAATCGTATAAGGACCAAAATCAATAATCCTCATAAACAATTTGTAACAATGACTACTGCAAAGCCATTAGAGGTACAAACTAGAAGAAAAAATACTTACCTGAAGTTATCTCTAAAGAAGAAACAAACTCCAAGGCTTAGAGTCATTATGACTCCCGTAGTCCATATACAGGCACCTTGGATAAAGAGAAATAGGTTGGAGTAGTTTGTGATAACACAGCCAGTAGTGAATATAAAGCTTAATATCCCAATAATAAAGTTGAAGATCTGAAACAGGAACCAGGGCTTAGAGCTCCAGTTTTCCTTTGCGACGAAAGAAACTCCGATCACGGAGAGGACGCGATGGAAGGTCCTAAATGTCTCGTCCATGGTGGTTGAGTGTGGGACTCTATTTGGATAAATAGTAGTACTTACCTATAAAGTAAATTCAATGACAAACGTGTACGTTTAAAGAAAATTTGTTGTATTTATCATCATACAAAGCTTAATATTATCGAGAACAAAATGTTTATTGGTAAAAAAATATTATAATATAAATAATTGGTGGACAATCATAAATTTATGCATACATTATAATCTTGTTGTGGACCATGCACACAAAACCACTAAGCACAAACTAAGCATGGTGACAATTTAACTGATATACTCGTAGTACATATATATATATTTATATATATAGGTACCAAATTTGTTTTAACATTTTATTGTTTTTATATAAGTTAGACAAACACCTAAGGGTTAAACTTTAGTGTCCGGTAGCACGAATTGGAGGGTGAAAAGGCTCAAATCTGGTAGGGTTTTGCTTCCTGATTATATATTTACCACTTTTAACTTTAGGAAACCCTTAGTTTTCCAGAAAATAATAAAACATTTCTAACCTCAAATGCTCCTACCGTGATCTTTTATTATTCTTCTGGCGAGGCGGGGGCCGCTGCCGTGGCACGCTCGCTTTGCTCGCTCGTTGTTTTCTATACTCCAACATAACCTAACCTAAGTGATAAGTAACCAAGTGAAGTGAAGATAAGCCAAAGTCGTCGAAAGAAGCCATAACAAAATCACTGACACATGACAGGTTTTTACGTTTCGTTCGCATCAATTTTGCACAACATGTTAAACCACAGATAACAAATACGACAAATTTGGTTATTATTTGTCAATTTTTACGTTTTGTTTCACGTTTTATCTGATTTGACGTTAAAAATGTTTTATTATTTTCTCGACAACTAAGGATTTCCTAAAGTTAAAAGTTGTAAATGTGTAATCAGGAAGCAAAACCCTACCAGATTTGAGCCTTATCACCCTCCAATTCTTGTACCTTAAACTAAAGTCAAGCCCCAGCGACTTATACAAAGTCGTTGTCGTATTTCGTTATCAAAGTAATATGAAAAATAACTTACCAGACTATTAAAAATCCACAATCAAACGAAATAAAAATTAACTACATCTTTTCCACGGAACAGTACGTGTCAAAGCAATCATCTACAAGCAAAAAGAGGTGTACTTAAATACAAAATGATACGGTAGCCGAGTCGAAAAGATTTTCTTGATAGCACGTATGACACTTGACACCCTTGACACCCCTTTCAAGTTGTGATTTTTATTAAAAACCTTCCTTTGAAGGGGTTTCTTTCTGGTTTTTAATTTGTTTCGTATTTGACAGTTTTATTATTCAAAAGCAACAGTGGATTGCCCGCGGTTTTGTTCACTTTGAGTTTTTTTTTGCATCTCTATAGGTTCTAATAATTTCTTATGTAAATACAAATAGAAAACGTTATCTATTCATTAAGATCGCAAGGACCACTTTGAATCGTCTTATGATAAAATACTTGACATTATCTTTTAAGATTAAAATATCTACCTGGTTTCAGTCTCTCTTATGAGGAAACAGCTTTTAAACATATAATATACTTTATTATTAAATTTTACCCGCATAAAAATGTTGTTAATTTGGTATTGACTAGAAGAGGGCGCTACTGGCTGCGCCACAGTTTTACACTTTTGCGGTCGGTATCGTTTTCATATCTTTTCATTTTAACTTGTTATTTTTGCTCCAACAAATGTATTTGTGTTTGTATTTGAATGAGTCAACGGTTAACTCAAGTGATGGAGTTATATGGCCGCCTAAATGCTACCGTCATGGCTTTCTACATATCCGCTCGTTGCCGCTCGAGCTCACGGTTCGTACTCTAGTGCTCTAGTATTCTCAGTACGAACCGTGAGCTCGAGCGGCAACGAGCGGACCGCGGATCAAACTCACCCTGATGAAGATTCTCTAGATGAATCGAAACAATGTCGGTGCCTCCATCGACAAAATAATACGTGAGTAAAGCCCGTGTTTGTCAAAATGTATAGACACTTTGAATTCATAATATTAGTAGTATGTATATGGTAATCGATCTCGAGTATTCTTTTGTGAAAAAGCTAGTGATCGCTTTGTACTTAATTCATACATATTGTACATAGAAAAACACCCAGACCCGAGATAAATATATGCAGATCATACAAACATTTGTCCAGGATTCGAGCCCGCAACCTTCTGCGTCGAAGGCGGGTCAGCCAACTGCGTTACACAAGTCGTCATCAGAATGAGTTCGCTGATCAGAGATGATCCCTAAGCGCAACAATCCCACTAATAAAGCCAACACTAAGCTACAATAAATCACGCCAGCACTGAGAATGAATAATAACACAATGTGAAAGTGAAAAATAACTATAACGCTATTTCCACACGGACGATTTAACTGTTAAGTAGAGACTGAGAAGAAATAAGTGATCGGAAAAGATTAAGAGGTGAAGCCATAGGATACGGCTATAATACAGTATAAAAACTGTTATAATATTAATATAATGTATTGAATTATTATATAAGAGCTGACTCCTATTTGGTCCAGCGTATTAGCAATGCTGCTGGATCAGTTGAGCTAGCTATAGATCGTTTTAGACAGCTCAACTGTTTCACGTGTATTTTTATTTCTGTATATTATTCTGTACATTTCTTTAGTTATTTTAAGAACACTTATAACTTTATATCAAAGTTATTTATTCTACAAAATATTTATGTAATTTAGTCAACAAAATGTTAGTAAGAGTCTTAATCCATAACATTATAATAGTATTAAAATTAGTACATAATAACTAAAACAGATTTCGTCCTCTTGGAGAGCTTCCACGTGCATAATTGTTCACAATTTATATTAGAAACCTGGTGTTGCCCTCTCTTCTGGGTAGTGCGACCTTCTTTTTTCGACTTATGGCGTCAAATGTGTCAGTGCAAGCATCGGCGAACATGCCTGCAGCTACCAATTCTCTACAACAGTACTTACTACAGTATTGAAATCTATATTTTTTTTGTAAATACTACATATGAAAACTACATAGAAAAACATCCAGATCCGAAAAAATCTTTTCTTTTGCTAATTAGATAGTATTGATTGGTTTGGGATCTGACCAATGGTCATTCTTTCCTTACTGACTACCGACATATTCATGAGCTCACGCTTGGCCACATTATTATTACATTGAACTGTCAATCATATCTGTTATTTAAAAAATATCCTTCCAATCTCAGAGACAGTTGTGTCGACCTTTGGGTCGATATTATGGCCACTGCAACACAATAGGAGAGATTTATGATGTTTACTTGTGAGTGACGGATGGCCTCTACGCCATCGATTTAATAGAACACGTAATTGAGGAAGTCATCTCCTGAAGAACCCCTTAATTATGACGCCTTTATAGTATTGATTTTAGGGTTCATTGTTCTACATCAAGTGGTGATGATTGGCAGGCGGGTCGTCTGTAAACCTGATAAAAGTGATAGGTACCTTCTAGTTCTCGAACATATATCCACTAGAGCGGTCAATATGCGTTGCGTCTCTTTGCTCCTCGCCGCTTCAGTGAACACACCAGTCCAGATATCAGATATCCATACATTCTTGTTTTTGTTTGAAGAAACGTAATATCTTTCCTGATCTTGATAGATTAAACCAAAAAAAACCTTTTAGGGACACACGTTTTAAGTCTGATGTCTCAATAGCAGTAAGTCTAAAGTCTAAACTCTAAAAATATTTTTAAATGTCTATCCAATTTCAAATGTAATTAACTTTATTTAAATTTGTTTAAATAAATGTACAGATTATAGACTATCGTTCCACCTCTGCTTCGCAAGGGTGCAAAGGTTAAGTTGTAATTTACATATTAACCTTGATTATGAAGCTATTATTAAGTTGGATAAGGATAAATATAATGATACGAATGCCATCATCTTTCGATTACACCCGTGTTTTTATTGACTAATTTGAAAAAAAATTTGTTATTGTGATTTAGCAAGGCATGACAGTTAGCCTCTTGGACTTTTTTGTGAGTGATGATGAATCATATAAACATGTATATAGTATACCTATATTATTTTATGTTCAAGCAATATTTATCGTTTTTGCTGCGCTGGTCTAATTTTTGATACCTTAGGTTACGTACCTAGATGACCTATGAAGCTCGGTCATCTAGGTAAATTAAATTATATTAAATTAAATTATAAATTCGGTATAAAACACGGATAAAACAACGTTTTCTAAAAACGAAACCTAGCTAGATCGATTTAACACCCCCTGCATACTAAATTTCATAAAAATCGTTGAATTGAAGCCGTTTCCGAGATTCAGATTATATATATTATTAGGAAGAAGCTGCCATTTTGCATAGCAACCCTGCCAATCGAATATAAATACGAAGCGCGCGCCTGCAACGGGCCCACTTTTGCTTGAGACTTCGTAGCGACAACACCTACCACTTACCTACATAGTGTTATTTTGATCGTTTTGCTTTTATATATAATGTTTATTTTGGATAAGAGTCTATTTCAGTTCATTTCGAGTAGTTTTGTTTTGCTGTAAAATTAATTTATTTAGTTCGTTTGTTATTTTTCTTTGTTTATTTAGCTGAAATAGCTAACATCAGAAGTGGAATTGGCCCAATGCCAATCATCACTTTTGACAAAGCATAAAGTATTTTTGTCGAGGTAATTTCTGGTTACAACCCTGGCTGAAAGTTCTACCGCTCGAAATAGAGGTAGAACCAGAGTTAACCAGGCAAATCAAGCTAATGAGCTTCAAGCAACGCTTGGGGCTATTCTGGTGCGCCTTAATGCGCTGGAAACCAGTCTACCCACATCTAGCAACGTGTCTGCGCTGATGACGCCTGACCCCCGTGCCATTGAGGCGCCTAGCGAGTTCGATGTGTCTGCACCACCGTTACCACCCGTAACGCTGCCACCAGCAGTACCTGCTTCGAGTGTCACCACAGTTGATGAATCCCTCGGTAGTACTTCGGGCACGCTGGACGCCACTGATCGTCTCATTGGAGCATTGAGCGCGTTAACTAAGGTCAGATCCAACCATTTTTATATTTCAAATTGTGATCCTAGTCTACGTTATCGATTCTTAGTGTGAAAAAGTAGAACGAGCGCGCGATATCAATCGCTGGAACGACAACGAGTGTCTATCCCGTATCGCAAACTGCTTGAAAGGGGACGCTCGTTGCTGGCTCAGTAAGACTGACCGCTCTTGGTCAAACTTCAAAACCGTGTTCAAGCCACTATGCTCACGAAGAATCGATGGCGACGTCATGAGTACAAACTCTGACAGTTATTCCACGTATGCAGAATATGCGCGACGTTCAATTTTGCGCCTGAATGTGGTCAAAAGGACTAAGTTACGTATTTACCGTCGCAATTGTAATACGCGGAATAACTGACGCACAGATACGTGCCGCTGTAACAAATGCTCACTTGCTACTTACAGATTGTTGAATTTCTGTCTATTTACACTAAGCCAAAACGCAATCCACCTGTAACGGCAGTAAGAAGTTCCCATGGTAGGAATACTGACCGAAACTTCCAAAAACGACCTAATAGTGGCCAATCTCGTGACATAAAGTGTTATTCGTGCGGCGCTGTTGGTCACCCACAGCGTTAATGCCCAAAACAACCTAGAAAAGATGGGTCGACAGCAACAGAAGCTACAAAGAAACCTGAGCTATGTTCTTTTTGTAAGAAACCGGGCCGTGAGGTCACTGTATGTTTCACGAAGCTAAGATCTGACGCACATAACAAAAATAATGTAAATTTTTGCGTGAGTTGAAAGGCTTAGCAGACGATACGACAACGGTTATTCAGGGAATACCTACTGACGTGCTGATAGACAATGGATCGCATGTATCGCTCATTTCTGAATCTGTACTCAAACATTCTAAATGTTCACAACTACCTGCTTTTCGTTTTGCGCTGCATAGGGAGTCAGGACATTAAAAGTAATACTCGTTTTATTCTAATTGTCGAGTTCAGTGATATTTCCCTAGAAGTAGACATGTTTGTCATACCTTTTGAGGTAAAGATATTTTGATGTCTTGAGTGTACCAGTACTGATAGTTACAGACATCTTGAACCTATAGTGTCACCTACATTCGTGCAAACATTCTCCACCGGATTACACAAATCTCTAGTAGCAAACACAGTGTAATGCTTGTCAATTCAAACGAATAATTGGTTGTTAAGACTTCTTGATGGTGAGTACCGTGTAATGTTAATTTTTCATCAATTTAAAGAAAAGAACGTTTGTGATCACAGTACCTACTTAAATATTTAGATCGTACCATTTCTAAGGTCAGGTTAGACCGAGCGACAGTAAGATTCTAGTTTCCATCACTGTGCCCATGAACGTGTGACAGGTCCGGCAGCTACTTGGTCTAGCTGGATACTTTCAACGTTATATAACAGGCTACGCAGTTTTGCAGTTTTAGACAAAACTGCACATGACACGCTAACTTGGCGCCTCTGTCTACACAAGGTATTGAGCTACGGCTTTGTATATGGACATGCTAACAAGGCGCCTCTGTCGACACATGAGCCATCGAGCTAGGAGTCTGCACATGATACGCTAACTTGGTGCCTCTGTGTACACATATGGTATTGAGCTACAACTCTGCATATGGACATGCTAACTAGGCGCCTCTGTCGACAGATGAGTCATTGAGCTAAGACTGCACATGGCATGCTAACTTGGCGCCTCTGTCTACACATATGGTATTGAGCTACAGCTTTGTAGCTCATGACATTGACACATGAGCTATCGAGCTAGGAGTCTGCACATGTTACGCTAACTTGGCGCCTCTGTCTACACATATGGTAATGAGCTACGGCTCTGCACATGGACACGCTAACTTGGCGCCTCTGTCTACACATAAGGTATTTAGTTACGGTTCTGCATATGGGCATGCTAACTGGGTGCCTCTGTCGACACATAACCATCGAGCCTGGAGTCTGCAAATGACACGCAAACTGGGAGCCTATGTTTACATATGGGGCATTATGCTACGGCTCTGCATATAATTAACAAGCTAACTAGATGCCTCTGTCTACACACGAGACATCGTGCTATTTCTCTGCATAATAAACACGCTAACTGTACGCCTCTGTCTACACATCACATGTGGCATCTAGTTCCGACTCTGCACATAGGCAAACACGCAAACTGGGTGCCTCTGTCCTCATAAAGTACTGTTAGACATGCAAACTATGGGCCTCTGTCATACGTGTTTGATTCAGATGCACCAAATGTAGTTTATATCCTATAACTAGAGACTGAATAAAACTCATGGTGTATTTTTTTATTTTATTCTCAGAAGAAAATACCTTGTCTGGTCCATCAAATAGTAGAAGCAGTGTAGATCAGCCTGCTTCCAACTCACAAGGCGAGACTAGTCACCGGGGTCCACTGGATGCTGATGCTGCCTACAACGGGAACCACAGCACGAGCTCGCACACTGCCTTGAATCCGATTGCTGAACGTCATCGAGACTGCTCGACTATTAGAGAAGGTGTTCCTGAGCTATAAAAGATGGTCAGGACGCCCACGTGTCAGGAGAATTAGGAAGAAGCTGCCATTTTGCATAGCAACCCTGCCAATCGACTATAAATACGAAGCGCGCGCCTGCAACGGGCCCACTTTTGCTTGAGACTTCGTAGCGACAACACCTACCACTTACCTACATAGTGTTATTTTGATCGTTTTGCTGTTATAATGTTTGGATAAGATAAATGTATAATGTTTGGATGTTAAATTTTGGATAAGAGTCTATTTCAGTTAATTTCGAGTAGTTTTGTTTTGCTGTAAAATTAATTTATTTAGTTCGTTTGTTATTTAATTTTGTTTATTAATTTATTAGTTTATTAGCTGAAATAGCTAACAATATATATACATAAATACAATAATTGCTCGTTTAAAGGTATTAGATTACTGCAAATTTCGTAAAGATTTCTAACATTTTTTTTAAATAAAATACTAACCTTTGTTACTCACTGATAATGTAGCTTCTATAGGTGATATAATTTTAAAAATCAGTTAAGTATTTTTTGAGTTTATCCATTACAAGTAAAAACAAAAAATCCAATCTGCCTGACATTTCACATATCATCTGGCCCCAAAAATAAGCTTGTAAAGCCATAAAAGTAAGCATAAGTGATGGGTGCTATATGACTGATATACTACTTATGCTGGTCCGTTTTTTTGTAGATACATATATATTATATATAGAAATACCCGAAACAAATACTTGCAGATCATACAAGTATGTGTCGTGCCTTGGCTCACTGCGCCACAGAGATCCCAATGTGTATTTTATTGTTGCAAATACTTATTCTTTTCTATTAACATGGCAACTACTGGTATTTGTGGAATAAATTTATATGTTTATTCTGTGTCATAAGTATGTATTATAAAATATATAAGTATTCTATCACTCATCTGGTCACCATAATACAAGCTATGCTTAGTTTGGGGCTAGTTGATTTTGTGTGCATTGTCCATCAATATATATATATTTTTTGAAGTGATAACTTCTTACGGGTGGGTAAACCGCTTCGTTACGTAACGCGTTACGTTAGCGCGGCAGGCTCCTCCTCTCCCACTCTAACACACAGCGCTAGTTAGATTAGTTTAAGTTATCACTTCTGTCGGGCGTCCCGAGACGCACAATTCATTTTTTTGTATTGTGTGTGTCCTTTCTCGTTACTAAGTACGCCATTTAAGATTAGTTTCGTTATTGAAACAGGTTTTATAGGTATTTATGCTATGTTATGTTCGATGCTGAAATACAATATCCTCAGACATACATTCGTATTCCATTTCCAAAACGTATTTAGCACACTCAGCAAGTGATTTATGCACAGTAGTCAAAACCGCCCGATACATTTGACACGAGGAGTTTGGCTTCCGCCCAAAAAGGTCGAATATGATAAATTCGAAAAAGAAATTATTATCCAAAACAGTGCGGGAAATACGGAAAAATACAAATGCTCTTGTGGTATGCTCTGGTTTAAGAAATACCGACCATAATGATGTCCGTAATATGCTGGCAATTACAACAAAAACTTTTGACTGCGTCCACATTGAAAGAGAAAGAAAATGAGTAAAGTTTGGTTTTGTGTCCCATTCAGATAGCGTAAAGTACATAGATTAAATAAATATGTACATATATGTATAAAGATGTAGCTAAATCGACAGCAAAATCAGTCATTACTTCAGCATAGTCATAGTCAAAAATCATTTATTCAGTAAAATCACAAGGATCACTTTGAAACGCCTCACATGCTAGGTTAATTTAGGTTTCAATTACTCCTAACAAAATTCAGAGAAGAATTAAGAAGAGACTTGTCTTTATACGACGAACACTAGAGATTTTTTTATGATCCTTATAGCTAACTTATTTACGAAAAACGAATACAAGGCAACAGAAGGTTATGTTTAACAGTAGGTTACATTGCGAATGTGTCAGTTAACTATCAGAAGGCAGAACAACACGAAGCCTCAAATTTTCTTCTACTTTTTTTCCTATAATGACATCTGTCTTGTCGACAATTTTGCCAGTGTCAAGTGATTGTTTGATAATAAAGTCTTAGTCGATGGTCATTTGTCACTTTTAAACGTCATCGCGGAACGGCCAGTCTAGAACTTTCTCGGGATTCCTCGTCGTTCAAATCACATTGCACCATAATACACATATAATTCAATTGTCCATACTAGTCCTATGTAGTCACAATATTCTATTCTAATATTCTAATATTGTTTTAAATTCCGCTAAGATTACTGAATAAAACATGCAATAAAACAAGAAAAACAATATTAATTTAGAAGTTCTATGTTACTTCATGAAATGTCAATCGTAGAATGAAGCCTCAGATAAAATTGCCGTCCAGGTAGCTTTCTGACATGGAATCTGGCAGTATTCTGACTAATAAAGTCACAGGTGCCATAAAATAAGAGGATGGTACCTTTTTTTTTCGTTCCTCAATTCGGTACCTACTTAAATTGTTGATCTAATAGGGACGACTCAGTTAGTTACACCACGTGCCCTATGAAGCACGGGATCTCCACTTAGCATGTCCTAGTGATGATTGCGTGTAAAGAGTTTTTCTCTAAACAAGCAAGTGCATCTCTCTTCACCCCGTAATACAACGGTGACCGGTTTGTATGAAACCACAGTTTTATAAGTACATTGATAGTGCTTCACCCCCTACAGCGAATCTCGTCGAGACTGCGAACACTGCGATGTTGGCAATACGTTTACATGAAAAAATCTTGTAATTTTGTACACTTGACAACACAGCGAACCCACATACATAACATTTTATTGGTTTTCTAGGAAGAGTTTGTTACGTAGCTAATCATTCCTCATTCTATATTGCATTGCTCATTCCTTACTGATTCTAAGCTGCGCTCAACGATCATCAGACGATTCATAAAAAAGTACCATGATTTAAGGGACAACCTATAATTCAAGTTTTACAAGTTCTCTACCTATATAATAATAGATAAATAGTCAAATTAATATAATAGGACAATGCACATAAACCTCAAACTAAGCATAGTTTCTAAGATGACTGACAGAATACTTATATATTTTTAAATAAATACTTCATGTAAGTATTTATTTAAAAATATATAATTTTGATTGATTGATATTGATATAATCTTGATTTTACGTATAGCGCGAGTTAAAGAAACTCGCGTACGAGGTGTGGTTCTGCTGGCTTGAGAAAAAAACGAAGTTTCCATAGCAGCATTTGCAAAATAATGCTAGCTGGCTCCAAAAACCATAAAAAAGATTGTCAAAGCAGTACGAAAACATAAAAGTCGTTACTTATATTGTTTCTTAAAAAAAATATATGTCAGCCATCTTGTATTTTAAAGTGTTTCCATTACAACCCCTAAACTTATTACTTAATTACGTTTTAAAAACTAAAAACCGACATTTTTAAATAGAATTGGAAAAAATATGGCATCCTATTAAACAAAAATAAATGTTTATTCACATGATTCTTTTTTTCAAATCGTTTCATAAATGACGGTGATATGAGGTAGCAAATATAAAAAAAATGCACGAATTGTTTTAAGTCGCGTAAAAACCATCATAGTGCATTTGACAATCTTTACACTAATTGTAAATAGCTACTTACTGCTTAAATAGCGCTATATCTGGCGCAAAATAGCAGCCACGCGCGACACTGTCATCATTTTGAAATAGCCTACGTTTTCTTCGCCTCGTGACTTCAGATATATTTAACTTATTTAAACCATTCTGAGCCTCTCTCCATTCATTCCTCTTCCACGCTATGATTGTCCAGTCGGCGCGGAATTTGGTGAGCTCCTCCCTCCATCTGGTTCGCGGTTTGACGCAGCGTCGTCGTACCTAATCAGGGCACCACTCCGTGGTCAGTTTGGCCCACTGGTCTCCCGACATGCAGCAGACATGACCCCCAGTACCATTTGAGCAATATCATATAACAATAAATCAATAATTATAAAAGCGTTAGAAAACTGGAATTATCTGATTTGTCTCATGTTTCCAGATGGTTAAACTTTAGAATAAGATCAATAACCGCCCTCCACCTCACAGCGAACTGGTAAAACAATGATGCCAATGAATCAGTAACTCAGTCAGCAGTAATTGAGTTTTATATGGTACTCGCTTCTGCCCGCGGCTTCGCACGCATACATATAAAAAAACGAGCCTTTGTCGGTTCCTAAGATACAATCCATGTCCATACCAAATTTGAATGATGCAATAAAAAATCTGTTGATCACATTGCTACCAAACTTTTTTAAAAATTTATCGAAATCGGTCCAGCCATTTCGGAGTCAATAGGGAACATACATACACACATCGCCTATAGATATAGATAGTATAATATATATGTTACAAAAATACTTTATAACACCCAGACACTTGGTATTGCATCAATTTAAAACCTGCAATAAGTGTTCCGGTTTTCCAAATCATGACTGGAGCACATAAAACAAGCAACAATTTTATTTATAGTTTCACCACATTGTCCGTACATTTTTGATTTATTTATTAATAGACTAGCTGACCCGGCAAACTTCGTACCGCCTCAGAATAAATAAATAAAAAAGCAAGCATTTTTTTCATATTTACTTACCTTTTAAACCTTCCCTGGACTACGACAAACATTTCAACACCAAAATCAGCTAAATCAGTCCAGCCGTTCTCGAGTTTTAGCCAGACTAACGAAGAGCAATTGATTTTTATTATATAAATAGAACTGTCAATGTCGAATTTGAAAACTAACTAATAAACATAATTGACGACCTCTGTGGCGCAATGGGCTTAGGTCCGACTGAGACGCAGAAGGTTGCGGATTCGATTCCCGCCGCGATACAAATGTTTGTATGATCTGCAAGTATTTGTCCCGGGTCTGGGTGCTTCTATGTATAATATGCATGTATTTACAAAAAAAACAGTATTTAAGTAGTATATCAGTCATGTGGTACCCATAACACAAGCTCTGCTTATGTTATGGGAATATCTGGCAACATAAGCAGAGCTTGTGTTGCCAGATATTCTGTCTGCAAGCAGTAGTGTGCAAGCATTACTATTTATATTTTAAGGGCACTAAAGTAAGTGCAATGACGGGACAAACTGACAAAAGTTTTATGTCTAGGGCCGGCAACGTGCGTGTATTGCAAGTGTCACAGATTACGTTAACCATTTACCATCAGGTGGGCCATAAGCTTGATTGCTGAGTCAGTTGTATAAAAAAAACAGTTGAACCTATTCCGGCTTTTCTATTCTGCTTAATCTTCATTTAGAAAAATACGTTTTTGTTATTTTGTTTTTGTTTTTTCGTTTTTGTTTTTTTTATTATTTTGATAATTGTGTTTAGAAAACCCTAGCAAAATCAACACTCGATCCGAACATAACCAGACTATTTATAAATCAGGCCTTAAATAAGTAGGTACTTATCTTCTGTGATTCTCGAAAATAAATCGCCTAATCTTATCGCACGTCCCCCTAATGGCCCCGCCTCACTCATACCGTTATTAATATTCAGCGTGCGAGAAAATGATTTAAGATTTACACCCCTCTGGTTCTGTGAGAGGGAGACTTGTGCAATTTCTGTGACGTAAAAGATGTATCATCGTACAGAGGCTAGGCGTCTATTCTGTCGAACGATATATCGAAACGATAAAGTCGTTGAAACGTCCAAATAGTCGAATCGGCATTTGTTGTTAGATTCGAAATTATCGTAGCGTCTGAGGGTTACGACATCGAGTGTCCAATTTTTTTATTATATTCCTGGTTGCATCTTGAAAATCAAAACATTGCGCTTTTATATTATTTATTTTTCTCGAGTTACATCCGGTTTTATTATTTAAATAGAGCTAGAGTTTTTGACTTGGATGTGAATCATTTAAAATTAAAGGTTTCTGTTTCTTTATGATTCGAGCAAATATAATCCGTATAATTATTTTATATGAAACTAGCGAACTACCCCGGCTTCGGACGGATGCAATGCTGGCACTAAATATACTACAGAATGTCTAATATGATTAGAAAACTCTAAAATGATCAGTGTTTCTCTACTATATTATGCATGTATTATACTTATAAACCTTCCTCTTGAATCACTCTATCTATTAAAAAAACCGCATCATAATCCGTTGCGTAGTTTTAAAGATCTAAGCATACATAGGGACCGACAGACAGCGGGAAGCGACTTTGTTTTATACTATGTAGTGAATACACCATTTTATACGAAATAACAAATGACGAACGATATAATACGACTTTAAAAAAATATAAAAAATATACACACACTATAAAAAATATAAACACTTGAATTTTCAAAATTGACATTATTATAAAACTGTCATTAACGAAGAAAAAGAAGACATCGAGTATCAAAATCTACTTTTACCCAGACATAGAACAATTTTGCTCCGGATAGGTATCAAACTCACTACCTAGTGTAAAAAGCAATGTTACTAACTGAGCTGCGAATCTATTTTGACCCAACATAAAAAGAAATTAAGAGACAAAGAACATTTTTTTATTCAATAACATCACAAGGACCATTTTGAATCATCTTATATTATATTAGGTGAATCTATGTAGGTGTTCCAATACTCGTCTCGCCATAAACTTTTTTTTTGATCCTTGCTAATTTTGAAACGGAAGTCGAGTTGAAGCAACCCAAGCTTTGTCCCTAATTATTCAGATATTTTATAATAATGCTTTTGACAGTTTTTGTTTAATAATTTTTAAATTTTCCAATCTTCAATTCTAGCCCGTCCCTTGGGAACTTGTTATAGAAACAAACGCATAGAAAAAGTAAGTAAAACAAAAACAAAGAGTTTTATTTAGATTACAAGTACGATGTGGGCGATGAGAAACATTTGTATCTAACTGATACTATAAATGCGAAAGGAACTCTGTCTGTCTGGCCTGCCTGTTTGTTAGGTTTTCACGCCTGAACTGCTGAACCGGTTTTAATGAATTTTGGTATAAAGATATATGGGACTTTGGAGAAGGTACATTTGCATGCGCTATGATCACGAGATGAACTGAAGTCTTTGCGGTTGGATGTTATTCACTTTTTCACTGACTGAAGCAGTAAAAAGTAAAGTGTTTTTATAACGTGTCTGAATTAATAAAACGACATAAATTTAATTAAGTAATATTCCTAAGTGACGTTTATATTGAATTATTATTATGTTACCTAGTTTTTTTTTGTATAAATGTCTTACGTTGTTAGAATCTAATGTACACCATTTACCAACTGGTAGCATAGCGAACTTAGCAATTAATAAATGTTCCACAATAAATGAATTATGAATTAAAACTAACATATTGATTTACAATATATTTATAGAGTATATTTGCAGAGTATATTTTTTGAGTGAAGATTATTTTCGAAACCACGATAGTTTTACGTAAATGTAAATTAAATGAGTCTATAAATAAAATACAAAAGTAGTCTCAATTGAAACTGAAACAGTTATTTATTTTGCAAATTTAGCTGATGTTAGTTCTATTATAGGTCCAACACGCGCAGCCTCAGTTTCAGTTGTAATCAATAGTAAACAAACTTGCAACTTCAATATAAATTAATATTGGTGGCAATTCGGATGGTTCATTTCTTAAATTAGGAATTGTCTAAAATATATATTAGTTAGTCATAGCATTTGTAAAACCTATTCGGTTGGTACCATCTAACTAAATTAGGAACGCTTCATTTAAATTAGATAACATTGAAATTGGTTAGGTTGGAGTACCAAAGTTTCATTTGACAGTTCTAAACCTAATTTTAGCTAAAATTAGTTAGGTTGGTGTCAACAGAATTGAGGCCATTAACTTATTAATCTTTATCATTGAATTAAACAAAGTGCTCTAATTATGAAGTACACTTCTTAAACCGTCCTCGTCACATTAACCAAATCCAGCACTTAAGTGTTATTGTTACAAAATAACGATAAGTTCCCTCAAATGGCATAACTAATGACAAACAACGCAATAATATATTTTCTTTAGCATTCAAAACAATAGCTTAATTCTAGTAATGTTTTCAAAGTTTTACTTTTGTCGGCCAAAAAAAAAGGTGGGTTGTTTATTTTAAAACCAGTGTATATCACACTGTTAATCAATAAAATAAATAAATAAATATTCTTAAACATCTTTATTATTATATAGGTTTGGCTCCGATTGCGTTTAAATTTTTACGATAAAACCTATTCTGTTATCTCTATAGCTAAACGTAAAAAAACAATTCATAAACGTAAACTAACCCGTTGCTCAATAGCAGAATACACAAACTCAAACCTTTGAAAAACTATCGTTCAGCTGCGCACAGAATACCTATTAGTAGGTATTTGTCTATATGTATGTATTTACAAAAAAAAGTGTATAAGTAGTATATCAGTCATGTGGTACCCATAACACAAGCTCTGCTTACTTTGGGGCCAGATTTTGATGTGTGAAATGTCCGGGATTATTTATCTATTATTTTATTTATTATTTTATTAGTTATTAGTACAGAATTACATTAAATTAAATTAATTAGAATTAAATTAGTACAGAAGCTGGACTCCACGAGTCCATGATAACACTTTTATAAATAACGACGAACATAGTACAATTTTGCTTGCACAAGCGCTTAGTATAATGTCAAACATTCGCAATCTGTATTCATATTAATTTTAACCGACTTCAAAAAAAAGGAGGTTTCTCAATTCGACCGTGTATATTTTTTTTTATGTGTGTTCGCGGATAACTTCATCGTTTATGATTTTGATGATTCATTTTTTGTTGGAAAGGAGATATCCCAAGAGTGGTACCATGATAAGGAAACCAGGATCTGATTGGCATCCCAGAGAAATCGAGGGGAACCTTCGAAAATCGTAGTAGCGACTAGTGCGTTTGTAATTTTTTTTCATTAAGTATTTTAAAGCACTACTATTTTATTTAATAAAATTTAAGGTCTGGAGTCGATCTGATGATGGAGCCGAGAGACAATCGAGAGAACTCCTCAACGATTTACAACAATTACCTGGTGTTTGGGCTTGATTCATTTGTTTTGATGAGAACTTTACACCTAGATAAGTTGTGACTGTCATTAGGGGTCTGATGATGAAGACGAAGGACGAAGGTCAATGGATTTTTTACTTTTTTTTTCCTGTTTGAAGATGTTTTTTTTTTGTTAAAAATAATAGTAGTTATTTATCGCCAGGTTCGCAAATCAACAATAGATAGAATTTCACCATATAATGAACGTAGGTTCAATATTAGAATGGTTCGTGAGGCAATTGAAATTAAGAAGCACGCAAATTTCAATTGAGATACAAATACAAATACATTTATTTAGAGTAAAAATAACAAGGTAACATTATGAAAACGATACCTACCACAAATGTATAAAACAACACACATTTCCATATCATTTTTTACACCAAAGGTTGAAATAAAATTAAATTGAACCGAACTACATATTATTGAACATAGTAAAATATGAATTAAAATATTGTAAAATATAGAAGTTACAAAGTTGCCCTGTTCATTGCTTGTTTTCACAACTCCTTAAAACTTTGATTTGTCCTAACAAAACCTTGACTTATCCCCAATGACCAAACACACTTCTACCTACCTCCTGGTACAACAAATAGAAATCGTTTAAGGCACCCTTAAGTGCGATTGTTCCGATAGCGAGACCGTGAGCCAATATTTGTACAATCTGGCAAATAGTGGCCGGAGAATTAAAAGGGCTTTCTTTTATAGGGTTTGAAGGAGAAGGGACATTAAAGGGGTAGCTGCTACCCGTGGCTTTGCACGCGTGTGGTTAACATAATAATAACGTTTTAAAAACTAATAAGAAAACCAACATCATTAGATACAATTTGAGTGCATAAAAATATTATATTTTGTAAATTTATAGTGGAAAGTAGTTGTATGTTGTTTATATAATGATATGCGTAGACCAACTAAACGCTCTGCTTTGCACTGTAGGTATCGAAAATATCATCGATGTACACAATTATTAATTTTTTTTAAAACCGCTCGACCGATTTCGATAAAATGTAAATGGGACCACCTGGGAAGTATACCCTTTGAAGCAAAAAAAATATTTTAAAATCGGCTCAGGCGTCTCTGAGTAATCGGTGAACATACATAAAATAAAATGATTCCGATGAATTAACAACCTCCTCCTTTTCGATGAAGTCGGTTAAAAAGAAGCCTATGTCTCCAAGATCCTTACCAAATTTCATCAAAATCATCCAGCCCCAAACTAAGCATAGCTTGTTTGGAGCTTTATGGTAGGCAGATGGCTGATAAAATACTTAATATATTTTTTAATACATACTTTAAAACACCCGGACAAGGAACACCTATGTTCATCATACAAATGTTTCGTTGGGGAGGAATAAAACCCTGTTGAGGGTTCGATTAAAGGCTAGGTTAAATGTCAATATTGCTATATTTTGAGATAGTCTATAGAAGTGATAAAAGTTTTTTAGGTTGGCGTGAGTAATCGGCCAACTCAAGTAAGGCTGCCGAAAAACCTTCGTCTGGCCTGTCATCTCAATTGGTAGTAGCTCTGCCTTCTGCGCTGTAGGTTGAGGGTTCGATTCCATCCCAGGATAAACATTTGTGTGTAGAACATAGGTGTTTGTTCTGTGTTTCGGTGTTATAAAGTATCATAAGTATCTATTTAACAATATATAAATATTACATCAATCATCTAGTCATCAGAATACAAACTATGCTTAGTTTGGGACTAGATGGTGTGGTGTGCATTGTCAAGCTTAGTATTATATTTGTTTATTTATATCTGTTTATAGTAAATGGAGAAGCACTTAGAAGTGTTCAGATATTAAAGCCATTAATAATAATAATAATGCCGTACATTTTACACAGCATCATCTGGCCTTAAACTAAGCAGAGCTTGTGTTATGGGTACCACATGACTGATATACTACTTGTATAATTTTTTTGTGTAAATACATACATATTATACATAGAAACACCCAAACCCGCGACAAATATTTGCAGATCATACAGGACCTTAGCCCGGACCTTAGCCCATTGCGCCACAGAGGTCGTCAAATACAAACAATACAAACATTGGTAGTTAGATGTTTACGATGATAAAACGATACATCGTACGATACGATAAATAAAACAGTAAAAGCGCCATGATTTTGTTCGCGTTATCTTTGAGATAAAGCAATTTTAAAACAATTATTGACTGTAATAATGATAATTTAGACAAAAGAGGTCAAGCTCATAACAAAAGTAATTTAGTTTGACAGAGTTCCAGAGAGACAAGTTATGCAAAAGTTTTAGGAACTCTGTCTTTTGAATAAATTTCCAATGAGCGTCGTCTAATAACGAGTTTAACAAGTTTTGATTGGCGCGAATATTTTATAGAGTTTTTAAGATAATCTATGGAGTCTAATAATCAAGAAGTGGTTTTAGGAAAGAGAGGTCTATTTAACAACTGAATCTGCTTGCAAAATGCGCATGAATCCGTTGATGATACCTTCGTTTTACGGGACTATATAATATATGTTACATGTGTAATTTTGTTCCGATATTGAATAGATATTATCTAGGATTTTCCGCAGATATAAATTGATCAATTTAGTAACTTAAAGTGTCATTCCCGCCGGTAAGGATGAGCTGCAAGTATTTGTTTCGGGTCTGTTGTTTTTATGTATAATATGAATATATTTACAAAAAAAAGTATATAAGTAGTATAGCGGTCATGTGATACATATAACACAAGCTCTGCTTACTTTAGGACCAGATGATGCTGTATGAAATGTTTTGCATTATTTATTTATTTTTATATGATACTCTAATTTAGACATTGATTTAAACACAATGATGGCAATTCGGTTGGTTCATTTCTAAAAAAAGAAATTGTCTAAAATATATTTTAGTTAGTCATAGCATTTGTAAAACCTATTTGGTTGTACCAACCGATCATCTTAATTAAATTAAAATAAGTTGGTAACAGCAGAATACCAAAGTTTTATTTGACATTCTAAACCTGATTTTAGCTAAAATTAGTTAGGTTGGTGCCAACAGAATTGAGGCCAATAAAATCCTTCGTTTTTTACGAAGTGTTTGGTGGTTTTAAATAACAGAATCATGTCCAATATAAAAAAGTGACGAAAACAGAGGATCGCAGTTCTGGAAAAAGAATAAGTCAATTACTGAAAAGGTATCAAAGAGATCGTTTTAAGAAGTTGTTACAGAGTGACTAAACGGTAGGTAGGTACTAATGTGTTTTTAAAGTGATAAATACTTCTCTACAAATATATTTTTAAATAATTGGAGAAATAAATAATAATACACAATAATATAAATACGTGTAAAACTATAGACCGTTTGAAACAATCTAAAGATAACAATAATATGTTATAATAAATATTGGTGGATGTACACAACACCATCTAGTCCCAAACTAAGCATAGCTTGTATTATGGTGACTAGATGACTGATAGAATACTTATATCTCTAAATACATACTTATAATACTTTATAACACTCAGACACAGAACAAACACCTATGTTTTTCACACAATAGTTTATCCTGGGTGGAAATTGAACTCTCAACCTACAGCGCAGAAGGCAGAGCTACTACCAGCTGAGCTGACAGGTCAGATAGATCCAGATCTCTACCAAAGGGTAGCGTCCCCAAGACATTGGCACATTGAATGGCAATGCTGATACGCTGGGCTAGATAAGAGCCAGCTCTTGGGTCACTCTATGTTTCTGTCAGGCAACGTGAAATAATTATACAATATACACAGTCTAAAGTAAGACTGTGTATATTGTATTCTGAAGTAAGCGTCTAACACAATCTTCTTCTTCTTCTCATGCCACTAGTTCTTGAGCCAGTGTGGTGAAAGGATTATAGTTCGCAACAGAGGCTCCTTTTGTGCATACAATTACTAATTTAGATACAATGGATATTTCTGAAGACTAGGTATAATTTGTCTCGCAAAAAGTTTTCTTTACTTGGTTGAAATCGATCATTTTTGCGACATGATAATTCGATGTAGAGTATATTCGATGAGACAGTGACATGAATATCAATGTCCTACAACAATAAAATATTCGCGACTCTACCTACAACATTTTTTGTTTTTTTTATTCCGGCCATTTCATACAACATAATCCTGCTCCAAAGTAAGCAGAGCTTGAGAGTACCACATAACTGATATACATAGTCCTTATATATTTTTAAATACATATATTTTTTTGTAAATACATACTTATATTATACATACAACATAACATCCAGACCCGAGACAAGTACTTGCAGATCATACAAACATTTGTCCTGCGGCGGGAACCGAACCCGCAACCTGCGTATCAGCCGGGCCATAGCCTACTGCGCCACACAGTTCATAATACCTAAACAAAAGCACGAAACGAGCCTCTGAGCCTCACTTTAATCTTCTCAAAGCACTGGTTAAAAAAATAGTGGCACTAAAAGACTTAAACAAAATTGATATAAATGCAAAACAAAATATCCATGAAATTGAATAAATAAACAAATATTGGTAGATAATTCACGCATCACGATCCAGTCCCAACAAAGCTGAGCATGTTTTATGGGATCCAGATGATAATAATAATAATAATAATCCCGGATATTCCACACAGCATCATCTGGGCTTGGGTTAGGATGAATTGGCACCTAAATTCACCTAGTATGTAAGACGTTTCAAAGTGATCCTTGTGATTGTATTGAATAAGGTATCTTTTGACTTTGACTTTGACTTTGACCTTGGCCCCAAAGTAAGCAGAGCTTGTGTTATGGGTACCACCACATGACTGATATACTACTTATACACATATTTTTTTTGTAAATACATTTATATTATACATAGAAACACCCAGACCCGAGACAAATACTTGCAGATCATACAAACATTTGTACCGCGGCGGGACATTAACCCGCAACCTTCTGCGGCTCAGCCAGATTTTAGCCCACTGCGTCACAGAGGATGTCCTTATATGTTTTTAAATACATACTTATGATATTACAACACCCAGACACATAATGTTCATCTATGTTATCACATTAATGTTTGTCGTGGAAGGAAATTCAACTCACAACTTCTTTTTTTTTACACAGCTTCAATATAAGCACAGCTGTATTTTAGGAACCACATGACTGATATACTACTTATATACCTTTTGTTTTGTAAATATATTCATACTATACTAACACCCAGACCCAAGACAAATAATTGCAGATCATACAAACATTTAAAGGCCTAGTTGCGACGCAGAAGGTTGCAGATTCGATTTTAATGTTTATATGATCTTCAAATATTTGTCTTGGGTCTAGGTGTTTCTATGTATAATATGTATTTAAGAGTTAATAAAAAATATCATCAGTCATGTGGTACCCATAATGCAAGCTCTGCTTACTTTGGGGCCAGATGATGCTGTGTGAAATGTCCGGCAATATTTCTTTATTAATTTATTAGTCCCATGATGGGAATTGGACCAGCAAACTTCTGCGTCTTAGGCAGGCCTTCACCCAATTCGCCACAAAGATCTTAATCCATCGAGTTAGCTTTTCAGTTATTTCAAATTCCAAAACAACCTTACCTTACCCTTCAAAATATTCGCTTGAAATATATTTATAAACTCAATTCAAGTGCTTAACAAAAATGCTTTTTGTAAAGTTCAAATTGTTTCAAACGGTATGCCACCAAATAAGTTCCGATCCGAGACATTCGCGAACATAACTTTATTAAACTGAATGTATGTAATAGTTCCATAAAAGTTAACTACCAGTATTTGCTTAAGCACAAACGGGATCGTCCACCAATCTCTCTTGATCCCTCGACAAAGCCTGAATCCCTCAAAACTTCCTGCCTTTAGTGCGAAGACGGAGGACGCGGAAGGTCAGTTTAATTTAGATCTTCTACTCCCAAAGCGACGCGTTTTCTGTCTTAGAACAAAAGCTGAGTTAACCACGCGTGTAACGGACTCTAATTAAACGGGATAAAGCTTGTTTTCGCTCAGCAAGTGTTATTGACCTTACAGGAATATTGGGTGACGAAAGAGTTCGTGAAACTCTGAGTAGACAAAGGTATTATTGTAATTCGGGTGTACTTACTCCGCATGTTTTCGAAAACACCATTTTCCGTAATACCTTCAGAAAGCTTTGCTTGCATTCTGAAATAGCTTCTTTTACGATTGACTGGTAAGTAGTCTTTAGCATGTTAAAGAAAAATATGAGAGTTACGTTATAAAATAGCTGGACAAATATTTAGTGGAATTCTATTCCTAATGAGTAAGACACGATGCAGGCGCATGCACCAAAAAGCCATGCAAAACATTAGAAAAAGTTCGCGCGCACGATCTACACAAGCAACTACAAAAAGAAATTCGACACGTGTTTGCCTATCCAATGTCAAACACTTTACTCCATCCGCACATTGACGAAAAAACACTGCTCTGCAGACTTGTTTCGCCTAACGTTGGATTGAAACTGAGTTTTGAGTTCCAATCCAACGTAGCTTTTCAATTGCGGGCGGGAGGGAATTGCATGAGTCTGCATCGTGTCGTACTCATTAGGAATAGATTGGCGGAATTGTACTTAATATTTGTCCATCTGTTTAATATTTTGTAATGGATATCCGCAGTCTTTCAAAAATCTTTTATAGGAAGCATTTCAGAGAATGTGCCCAGGAATTACATGATCTAATTCCACCATCTCCTTTTCACAACAGACCTGTTATGAAACAAACGTACAGCTCAATACTATCCTAACCTTGTCAGCCTACCACCCTTAATAATACGTACAGCCAAGGATTGGAATGCTTTGCCATCGTCTGTCTTTCCTGAAAACTACAATCTAGGTATTTTTAAGTCTCGAGTAAATAGGTATCTTCTAGACCTACGTGCCCCATCGTCGGCCACATCGTCGCTTAACATCAGGCGAGATCGTGGTCAAACGTAGGTTTATCTATGATAAAAAAAAGTCACAGCTGAATCAATTGTCTACGAGAGTTACGTTTTCAAAGTCTTAGTAAAAACAGTTTATTTCAATACAAACACATAAATTACTGAATTCTACATGACTTGAATTTATTTTAGGTGCCAATTTTATTCTAACTAAGTCTGAGCATAATCAGACAAGAAAGTTGTCTTCGTCAGTGCTTTTTAGGGTTCCGTACCTCAAAGGGAAAAATGAAACCCTTATAAAGAAACACTTCGTTGTCCATCTGTTTGTACGTCAAGACCCCTTTTTCTCAGAAAAGTGTGGAGTTATCAAGCTGAAATTATTATCAAATACTTAAGTCTCTTGAAGCTGCAGAAAAATTAAGTTTCTAAGTCAACGTAATCAAAAACTATGACCAAAATACCGTAATTTATGGACTCGCCAGTAACAAAAACTTTATAGGGTACCTACTTCCCGTTGACTTATAGTATATTATAAAATATAAACACATTAAAATGGGACTAAATGGGACAACCTCTGTGGCGCAGTGGGCCAAGGCCAGGCTGAGACTCAGAAGGTGGCGCATTCGATTCTTGCTGCGAGACAAATGTGTGTATATGTTTATATGTTTTCTGTTTCTATTATATGCATGTAATTAAAAAAAAGTATATTAGTAGTATTTTAGTCATGTGGTACATAACACAAAGCTCTGCATACTTTGGGGCTAAATGATGCTGTGTGAAATGTCCAGCATTATTTATTTAATTACAGTACACTAATTTAAAAAAAAAAAAATGGTGTGCTTTTACTAATAAAAATTTTTAAATTGTTCGTTAAGTTAAATTATTGCTTTGTTATTTAAAAAAAAATTATATTGCAAGAACCCCAGATTGGGAGAAAGCCTCCTCCAAAGATACCTATTTGTCTCAGTCTTGTGCTATTTGGCCCCAGATTGGGCCGGCTGTTTTTATAATATCGTCTTCCCTTTTCATTCACCGAATATTAATTCCAAAACATATTTATAACATGCTGTCTCAGATTTTCCGCTAGTGCGTTTGACTCCATGTTCTAAATTTACAAATTTACCGCGGTATAATTTGCAGTGCGCGCTAGGTTTTAGCTGCAAAAGTCTGTATTTTATAAAAAAAAACATTTAATTCGCCAGTTCGTAGCTGGTTTAAAACGCGTTTGGCAAGCGACACCATGCTTAGGTTCTCCACAGTCAGAATGGTAACACGACCACTGGAATATGTAAATTGAATCTCCTATTTGTGTTTCTGCTTATATTTTTCTGTAAATTTTCTTGTTTGTGTATTCAAAACTCAAACTATGCGCTTCATTACGCTGCGAATAAAGTGCTAGTGACTTTTATGTTAATGACATAAAGTACACAATTCATTGACCAACGCACTACTTTACTCATAGTTTTCTGTTGCCCGTTTTAACAAACACTAGTAGATACCTAATAAATAAATTATATAATAAATTGATCGATTAAAGAAAAAATAAACGAACACTATCTAGCCCCAAACTAAGCATAGCTTGTATTATGGTGACTATGGTCATATCAGCCTTTATGAAGTCTACTGCTGGACATAGGCCTCCCCAATAGATTCCCAGGAAGAACGATTTTGAGCCCTCTCCATCCACCGACTTCCTGTGATCTTTACAATGTCGTCAGTCCATCAGGTGGGGGATCGTCCTACGCTTCGTTTTCCTGTCCTTGGTCGCCATTCGAGAACTTTTACTCCCCAACGGTTATCAGTTCTGCGAGAACTTGCAAATTTTGTGCGGTATGTCGGCGACTTTAGTTCTACGGATTTCCTCGTTGCGGATTTTATCACGTAGTGAAACACCCAACATAGCTCTCTCCATTGCACGTTGCGTGACTCTGAGCTTGTGTATGAGGCCAATAGTCAGCGACCAAGTCTCAGCTCCATATGTCATCACTGGCAACACGCACTGATTGTAGACTTTCATCTTGAGGCTCTGCGGTCTCTGTGACCGCAGGTGCACGTGACTAAGGTAATACTTATATATTTTTAAATACTTATCGACGGTCCCACCGAGTAAACGTGTAAAGGCTTTTGCCGTAATTTTTATTTTTTTTATATTTGGATTTTTACGCTTAAAATACACCTCCTAATTTTTTTTCAGAAATATTTATTAATTAAATTTATAATTACGTTACTGTAAATGTTAATTCTGCGGAAAATAAAAACACCAATTTCGCACGAATATTGCAAGTATGTATTTTGCACACCGTCTACTCTAACTCGTTTATTGCAAACTAACTTTGTAATATTATTCGTGGGAATTTGGAAACAAAATAATAATCGTAAAAGTGTTTACTGAATTTTGGAGTTTGCCTATAGTAGGTAACTTTCTGTATAATTTTATTCATTTGTACCTTCTGATCTTCGTTTTTCTAAAGAATTTTACCAAACTTTACCAAAACATAATGAATGTGTATAGTTTGTATTTATTGCACACATTTTCTCGTTGTTTCTTTTACATATCGATTTAGTAAAAGCATTTTATTGCCTTTAAAAATTATGATATATTCCGTAAAAAATGGATGGACAATAGATAAATGCGAGCGGGATCCTCATCATCATCATATCAGCCTTTAAAGTCCACTGCTGAACATAGGCCTCCCCAATAGATTTCCAGGAAGAACGATTTTGAGCCCTCTTCATCCACCGACTTCCTGCAATCTTTACAATATCGTCCTACGCTTCGTTTTCCTGTCCTTGGTCGCCATTTGAGAACTTTTATTCCCGATCGGTTATCAGTTCTACGAGCTATATGGCCTGCCCATTGCTACTTAAACTTGCAAATTTTCAGTGCTATTTAGGTGACTTTGTTTCTTCTATGGATTATCTGGTTGCGGAATTTATCACGTAGTGAAACACTCAACATAGCTCTCGCCATAGCACGTTGCGCTCCTCTGAGCTTGTGTATAAGGACAATAGTTAGCGACCAACACTCAGTCCCATAGTCATCACTGGCAACACGCACTGATTATAGACTTTCTTTAATTTCCCGAACGCTGCCCATCCGAGTTGGATTCGTCGGCTGACCTCTTTGTCGAAGTTGGACTTGCCTAGTTGAATCGTCTGACCCAAATAGACACAATGGTCTACAACTTGTACCGGTACGAGTGTAACATGAGCATTTCACATGATTTATGTCTTGCTCATGTTCATTTTAAGACCCACCTGGAGGCGATATTAAGGTCGCTGAGCATTAAACCAAGGTCTTCCAACGATTCTGCCATGAGGACTATATCGTTGACAAATCGAAGGTGAGTGATGCGTTCGCCATTGATGTTGATACCATGCCTATGCCAGTACAAGTGCTTAAAAACATCCTCAGATGCACACACAAGGTCAGAAGCGGTAAAACATGCAGCTTACTTTTCTTGGGCTAACGCTCGCAACGACAAAGCTACGGATACACGAACTAAGAAGAAAGGCTTTAATCTAGACGCCAAGTCCTTCAAGAAGGTGTTACAGAAGGCTCGCTTTAATCGAATTGGCCGTATAGGTGCCAAGCTTGCGACACAACCAGTGGCAGCAAGGCATTCTAGTCCTTGGCCAAGTCGGTGGAAGCGATCTTCAGCCACCCTTCTCTCCCTCCACTACTAAAACCGGATGGATCTCTAGCCCATAACGCAATCGAGAAAGCGAATTTCTTTGCTGTTCAATTTGCTGAAGCTTCACGTTTTCACACCTCTAACGAAACCTCACCTAGCTTTCTTCGATGCGAAGCGACAATGCAAGAAATTCGCATCCATCAAAAGTTAGTACTGAAAACGTTACGGAGTCTTGACATGAACAAAGCTAGGGTCCGGATGGCATTTTGGCTGTAGTGTTAAAAACTTGTGCCCCTGAGTTGTCTCCCATACTCACAAGACTTTTTCGCCCATCTTTGAAAACTGGAATAGTCCTAAAATCCTGGAAGCTTGCTAATGTGCAACCTGTGCCTAAGAAAGGCAGTCGCGCTGACACATCAAATTACCGCCCAATTTCGGTAACCTCCCTACTATGTGTTCTGAACACGAACGTCCTTACATACCTTGAAGACGACGACTTATTCAGTGATCAACAATACGGTTTTCGACAATAGCGATCGACTGGGGATCTTCTTGCGTATGCCACGCACATTTGGGGTGAGGTTATAGAAAAATATGGTGAAGCATAAGCTGTTTCACTTGACATCTCAAAAGCCTTTGATAAAGGTCTGGCACGCTAGCCTTATTGGTAAGCTTCCAGCCTACGGATTGCCAGTTCAGTTCTACTAATGACTTGCTGCGTTCTTGAGGGAAAGATCCATTCGAGAAGTTATTGACTGCTGCTCGTCTGATAGAATGGCAATTAATGCCGGAGTACCTCAAGGGTCAGTGCACACTGTTTTTACTGAACATAAACGATCTGCTTATGCCCGGAATCATTGGGTATGCAGACGACAGTACAGTTGTGGAGAGATACTTTGCCAACGCACGAGCCAGTAAAACTGACATGCTTATGCGTCTGGATTTAACACTCCAGGTCGTGTCCAATTGGGGCGATGCCAATCTAATTAAATTCAACGCATCTAAAATGCAAGCTTGCCTCTTTTCGGCGTTCCCCGTTTTCTAAAATGTACCGGTAACTGTAGAAGATCATCTTAAACTCTTGGGAGTTTTACTTACTCGGACTCTCAGTCTTGGCTCCTATATCGAGTCCTCAGCCAAGACTGCTGCCATGCTTGGCATTTCCAACCAGGTGAGGCGATACTTCAGCTTTCAACTTTATATAAAGCTCAAGTCCGGTCGCGTATGGAGTATTGCTGCCTTCTATGGGATGGTTCAGCCAAAAAACAGCTGACTACTTTGGACTCGATCGAGCGTAGAGCATTGAGGGTGATAAGTGAGCAGCTAAACGCTGAGACTAAGTTCCAGAGTCTCGAACACCGGCGTAGAGTTGCTTGAGTTGATCTTTTATAGAATACATTTCGGAGAATGTGCCCAGGAATTGCACGATCTCATTCCACCATGTCCCTTTCACAACAGGACAAGCAGAGGTACCACTCAATACCATCCATACCGTGTCAGTCTACCACCCTTACAACTAAAGCGCTTTGCTTCCACATTTTTAATGCGTACAGCCGTCGTCTTGTCTTTCCTGAAAATTACTATCTGGGTTTTTTCAAGTCAAGAGTAAATAGGAATCTTCTAGACCTGTGTGCCCCGTCGCCCCCGTTCGTGGTTAAACGTAGGTCTATCTATGATAAAAAAAAACATTGTTTTGGAGTGTCATCTTGTTTTCAGTAAAATTTGTGCTAAGAACCAAATGACTAACAATAAATGACTTATTTTAAACTTAATATTGCTATTTCAGTAAAAACGACATAATATACTACATATATGTATAGGTACTTTTATAATTAAGTACCTACAGTTTAAGAAACTTGTTTTATCCCTCAAAATAATTTAGAATAACATGTACGTTCCAAGTTATTCTAAAATATTTTTAATATTCAGTACTCTGTAGTTAAACAAACGCATTTTACACAATATTTCTAAATAAAAAGCTAAATGAATAAAACAGTAATACAATTTTGCACTTTTAAATATAAACCCAATTGCTGGAAAAATCATGTAACTATCTTATAACCACATTACCAAAACAAAATACCCGTAGTAAACCAGCTCAATATTTTGTTACACTTTTTAGAAACCATAACATTTCCGACGAATAATAAAACATTGAAAACGAACCAACCTTGAAAAGTTTTAACGAAAATAAAAATTTAAAAGGGTTTTTTTAATTATTTTAAATTCTATTCGTATATTGTAATTTTATATTTTATTACAAAAAAGTAGATTTTATCACCTTTAATTTAGTAATACATTGTTTATATATAATAATCACCGAGTAATATTTTTTTACGATTTTAATTGCTCCTGCAAAGTTACTGTTTTTACTTTATACGTTTATTCGATGGGGCCGTCGTTATATGTTCATATTAAGATCTACATTATAACAGCCAGACACAGAACAAACATCATTGTTAATCATTTGACGACCTCTGTGGCGCAGTGGGCCAAGGCCCGACTGTGACGCAAAAGGTTGCAGGTTTGATTTTCGCCGCGGGGCAAATGGTTGTATGATCTGCAAGTATTTTTCTCGGGCCTGAGTGTTACTATGTATAATATGTGTGTATTTACAAAGTAAATAAGTAATATATCAGTCATGTAGTATCCATAACACAAGCTCTGCTTACTTTGAGGCTATTTTAACTTATTGAAAAGGAAAGAGGGAGTATTGCCATGTATAACGCCAAATAACTGATGACAAGATAAGATAAGATGATCATAAGATGACACTATGTTAAATGTCCGACATTATTTGTTCATTATTTACATACTTAGTTATCTCTCTTGTATCTCCCAGACCCGAGACAAATATTTGCCGAACATAACCCGCAACCTTTTACATCTCAGGCGGACCTTCGCCTCATAATAATATGTCATCAATCATATTATTATAAGTATTAAAAGGATATATTTAAAAATATATAAGTATTTCTTCAGTCATCTGGTTCTTGTATGACAAGCTATGATTTATTTACATAAATAATTACAGAAATGTACAGAATAATACACAATAATATAAAATGTATCTGAAATAGTTGAGCTATCTAAGGACCGTTTAAAATGATCTATAGATAGCTCAACTGATCCAGATACACTGCACCCAATCTACATCTACACTGCATCCAATGCACTGCCGTCATTGCCATGTTGAATGGCAATGCTAATAGTTTGAGCCAGATAGGAGCCAGCTCTTGGGTCGTGCAATGTATCTACCACCGTAAATTAATTTTGAAAACGCGGTGGGCTCCTGTTCCCCGTGGGCTCAGGGCTCAAAGATGTAGGCCTTATCCCAGCCGGCATATTTGCGCCTTTTGAGGTCCTCGGCACGTTTAGCCGCCACACCAGCTCTAACGGAGTGGGATGCGGCCAGGGTGTCTACTCAAGTAGCTATGCTTAGTTTGGGAAGAGATGGTGTTGTGTTGTTTGTCTAACAATATATTGATATATATATATTTATATTATAATGAATAACGTATTGGTGTAAACTGCTACTATAATATTAAATAAAATAAAAAAAATCGGGTTGCACTCCGGGAGTGCCGACAGAAGTGAAAACTTATTTTGGCGCGTTAGAGTTTAGTAATAAATCACTTCAATATCAATAATTATGGCGACTGCCAATCAAATTCTGAACGAACACAGATGATGCAATATGTTTTGTTCAGAATGTAAATAATATATCAAAGAACCTAACTCAGTAAACTTCTCCATACAAAAGTAGACTGTAAAGATGTGAATTAAGGTTTATAATCAAATTGGGCGAGCGCGGCAGCCGGCTGCATCTCGCCCCAGATGGTAACGGTGTCGCGAATCCGGTTTACCTCATCTAAAAATATGCAAACCGCGCTAAAATAAGTTTTCACTTCAATAAATACCTTAATTAATCCATATATTTTAAGTATGTTTAAGGTCTTAAGGCTAAAGTAAGAATTACATATTTTTATATTTTTCATGTATTTTGTTATTTTTTAATTTATATATTATTAGCTGCTGCCCGCAGCTTCCCACGCGTGGTTCTTACATAAGAAGTAGCCCATGTTCTTCTCCAAAGTCCAATTTATCTATAAACCAAAATTCATTATAATTGGTTCAGTGGTTTACGCGTGAAAACGTAACAGACAAACAGACGGACCGTTACTTTTGCATTTATCATATCATAAGGAAGTAGGGATATTAAGTATCGGTCCTAGATATAACACATTTGTGTTAGCTGTAAGGTTTAATAAATAATTAAATTAATCCGAAAAAAGACTAATATCAATTATTATCTCGACAAGCCATTCGAAGTAGGTAGCCCATCTATCCATGTCCAATTTTATTACTGCAGGGATAAAAGTAGGTACTATAAAATATTATACAGCTTGTCTGGTTTTGTAGTTGAAGAGATATCGTAGATACCCGCTACCTTCTCTGTAACAAGGCGGTGTAGAGTAGCCTAAATACAGAGAATCCAAAAGCTTTTCCAGAACTCAAAATATTGGTATAAACTTTCGCACCAGCGTTGAAGAATAACTAATTAGAGCAAATTACCTAATTAATGTTTGCCTTGTCTGTTATCTCAGCTATCTTTCAATTAGTTAACCCAAATCTAAGCTTATATTCTTGGTATACAGGAAGTTCGTTTTTGTTGATTTGCTTGTAGGTAATAGGATAGAAAATCGCTTTATTTTACACTAAGAGAACATATCAAAATAAAGTTTTACAATGTGCTGCCTTATCGCTGCTAATTAACTAATATTCTATTAATTGCTAATAGAGAAGGAAATCTTGAAACAGGCCCGGCTCGGTGCCAGCTGTTATGCACCTGCAACTGAACCGATACCGCATGTACTAATTCGTCTTTCCTGCGGGTCCTGTCGGCAAGGTCAAGAGGTTAGTGTAGGTACCTGGGAAGGCCTGCACTATCAAACAGAATCCCAGACAGAGTGACGTCAGCGGAAAGGAAACTTCACCCACCTCAGCTTGCTGGAGTGGATCCATGAACGAATGTTTTCAATTACAATTAACTGCTCTGTAACTTTACTGACGCCACCTAAATCATCTTCAACAGATAAATAAAGGCCAATGATGATGATCGCTAAAAGCGATCTCTTTCTTACAACCTTTAGATGGACAGGATAGACAAGAAACAATGAGACGGCGGTGTATACAAAGTTACTTAATATACTCTTACAGTCTGCAGTCTCTGAAATGTATTACTCTGTGAGTAAATGCACAAAGCACAAAGGCATAGCTGGTAGCAATATCTTGGTCATTCCGTTTCAGTCTGTTAGATCGCTTCTATGAACTACAAGCCAGCGATAGTATTTGAATATTATTTGCTATATATACCAAAATTAACTAGGTACTTACTTCAAAGCGTTAATAGACAGTTGAAATATAAAAAGTCAGGTCTATTCCATAAAACTATCAATAGCTATATATAAAAGACAACATATAAGTAACAAGTCGTTAATAATAAATAGTAGTAGACGACCTTTGTGGCGCAGTGGGCTAAAGTCCGGCTGAGACGCAGAAGGTTGCGGGTATGATTCCCGCCGCGAGACAAATGTTTGTATAATCTGCAAGTATGTCTCGGATTTGGGTGTTTCTATGTATAATATGTATGTATTTACAAAAAAAAATATTTAAGTGGTTTATCAGTCATGTGGTGTAACCTACAATACAAGCTCTGCTTACTTTTGGGCCAGATAAAATATCCGACATTATAATTATCATTATTGTTATGGGAGCTTACAGCTGACTTTTGCTGTACAAAGAACGTGTTTGTAAGCGGTGATCGAGCAATTAACGCCTCTTGCTAATATAGCGTGTTAGTTAATCAAAGGTATGTTAAATGCCTTAAGTATTTTTCACTATTACGTCTCCGTTTCGTGTCACAAAAGGAACCTCCTTAACCCCTTGAGTGGCAAACCTAAATCTAGACTTCTAAATATTATAGGCGTTAAGCGGCGGTGGCGGAAAAATGGCGGTACAAGATGCATTTTTTAGAAATTTAACTATTTGGAACAAACTACTGCTTTTATCAACAACCCAAAAACAGCAAAAGAATATTATTGAATTTTTCAATTAGATTATTGTAGTTTCATCCATTATTTTATAATTATTATAATTGTTCAGCTTCTAGATTAGCTAGAAATACTCATTTAGAATATTCAACTCTTCTGTATATTATTTGTATTTTAATAGAAACGCGCTTGTATAAGAAAACAAATAGTATAGTGTCTATAAGCAATTTCCGAAACCATCTAAACGAACCTTTACAGTCGTGCCTACTCTATTTCATTTAAATTTAAAAATGAAAATTGTGATCCCACTGGAATATTTCCAAGCCCTTGAAAAAGTGGTCTTATGTAATTCCCTTTAAGGCTTCGCGGCCCTAAGGGTAAGTAAATGGATAAATTCTCACCCTATGTTTAATTTATCGTTTAGTAATTAGACAGGGGTGGGAAGGGGGAGGGGATAACTGCGTTTTAATTAACGAGTGCGGAGTTAAAATTGATTCGATTCGGTAAATGCCACGCAATTTGGAGACCGCTTGTAATGTTATGGGGACACACGGGATAATAAGTAATTATATGGGTATGTATGTATTTACAAAAAAAAGTATTTAAGTAGTATATCAGTCATGTGGTACCCATAACACAAGCTCTGCTTACTCTGGGGCTAGATGATGCTGTGTGAAATGTCCAGGATTATTTTTTATTTTATTATTTTATAAATGCGAAAGTAGCTCTGTCTGTCTGTCTGTCTGTCACGTTTTTACGCCTAAACCGCAGAACCGATTTTGATGAATTTTGGTATAAAGATTGATGGGACCTTGGAGAAGGATATGGGCTACTTTTTATGTAGGTACCACGCGCGCGAAGCCACGGGCAGCACCTAGTATATATATAAATTTATCATACACTCAAAAAATAGAGATGGGTTTCAGAAAAATAATGAAACACAGAATCTATACTAGGAACATAAACCAATTTTACATCCCTAAGTTTCGACTAGTAAAAGTAAATAGATTCTGAGAGATGTTCGATTTCATATAATTTTTCGAAATTCCTAAAAACCACTGGAAAGTCACAGTAAACCAACATGCGAAATTTCGTTTACTTAGACAACTTTTTTTCAGTGTTTAAATTTAAAAACCAAACCACCGAACCGGTTTTGGTAAAAAAAAAATATTATATAAAAGAATATATTAAAGAATATATACCTTCAAATTTTTTTTTAAATCGTTTTGGAGCTTTGCGTTTACGGAGCTAACAAACATAAAATAATCATCATTTTTTAAAGTCGGTTAAAAAACACTTATAATGAAAGCTACACGCCGCCTATTTCTCACTAAAGCCTACCGACAGGCGAATGCGCTTATAACAGAAATATTAGTGTATAAAAGGTGTTTGACAGCAGGTGATCGCACGATTTATTTAATGCTTGATATCTGAAATTAGGTTATTTAGGAGCCGGCTTTATGCCATGATAGATTGGGACAGCCAATTTTTATTAACTCCTTATTATTAATATTAACTCCTTAACCAGAATGGGCCACTGACTAACGTATTAAGTTTCAGTAGTACCATAGTAGATACTTTGATTCTTTGTTTCTAATACATTCACAAATTTTTATCGTTTAGACAAGTGAGTATCTACATGAACATGAGAATAGCATTTATATTCGCTTGTAAGACACAAATTTATTTGAAAAATTATTATAACATTATTACACATGAGGCTGTGTCGCATACGAGTTGCACAGAGAAACATGGAGCGAGCTATGCTCGGCATTAAATTCGAATTCTAAACACTGAAATCCGAAGACGCACAAAAATCAAAGACGTCGGGAACGGACAATGGAACTCAAATAAATAAATCAGTTATGGGTACCACATGACGGATATACTAATTTTTTTTTTTTTTTTTTAATACATAATAATAATACTAATTAATTGCTAATATAATTAATGCACACAACACCATCTAGTCCCAAACTAAGCATAGCTTGTATTAGTGTGACTAGATTACTGATAGAATACTTATATATTTGTAAATACATACTTATGATACTTTATAACACCCAGACACAGAACAAACACCTATGTTCTTCACACAAATGTATATTCCCTGGGAGGGAATCGAACCCTCAACCTACAGCGCAGAAGGCAGAGCTGTAGGCCAGGCATTTATTGAAACACCCAGACCCGTGATAAATATTTTTTTACTTACTTAAATAGAGCTAGGCAGGATACCGATGAGGCGTGATACTGTTACCTTTATTCGTTTTTTGTAGTTAAGTTACTTATAGGTGGAGACAAGCGGATGACATGTGAGTTAGGCAATCATTAATGACGAAAAAGTGGCTTTAGGAACATCGGTCGTCCTTTGGCAAGAAGGATTGACGAAAAGTCAAAGTTGCGGATGGACAAGATTAGCACGGATCGCGGCGGATGGTACTAACTTAGGGAGACCTATACCCAGAAGTGGGTGAAGTGAGACTGTGAATGATGATGATGATGTGTATAACATCTTCAATTATTTTAAGACTAAATAGTATTCTACAAGAAAGGGCTCTCACTAGGGTCGGAAAGACAGACAAAAAGGCAAAGGTTGCCTGAAAGAGATCGCTTTTAGCGATAAGGCCGCCCACTACAATTGAATTTCTTGTATTTCTTCTGTGTTCTTTTTGTGTACAATAAAGTGTTAATCTATCTATGTATATATCTATCAAACGGACATTGCAAAATCATGGTATAACCATGAACTATTGTTAGATTTCTTGAAGAACAGACTGGATTAACTGACTTAATTTATTTTATAATTATTAATTATTTTTGGCGGAAGAAGATCAACCAGTTAATCATTTTCGTTTATTAAGGCAGTTGTACTGTAAAAGACTTGCTGTCTCGTGATTGGACTATCTGGATGGATGGTGATTTTACTGGTTGGTTGGAGTGGGGGAAAAATATTCGGCATTCGGCTAGGTGATCTCGTGAAGTAAAGTTATCTGAAAATACTGTTTAAGAACAGAAAGTCGAATAAAGTGCTAGCTATATTTGAGCTGGTTTGACTTTTTTACAGCATGTTTTACAATTAACCAACCAACCAACCTGTGGGATGGCAATTCATATTTAGTAAATAAAAGCTGTTAGTATCAATGTTTTGATAGTATTAGAACTCTATAATCACATAATCGCCCCCGAAGCTTAATAAAATGTTCGTTAATATGTTTAACCGTGTGTACAGTGTTAATAACAGCTAATTGTCGACAGCAATTAGCATCCGAATGGAAACGTGAATTTTTGCCATTGTTTCTTGTTTCTCTAATTGCAAAGACTGTTTTCGAAGAAACGCTACTTCTTAGGTAGATAAGTGGGGTGACATTTATGTCAATGACGCAAGATTCTAAATGTAATGATTGACAACTCTACTCGATTATATTAGGAAGTCTTGCAAAGCAAAAATTTGCGCTCTTATATTATTATTTTTTCTCGCGCAACTTCCGGTTTTATTCTTAATTTCAGTGTTTTTATTTAAATATCGCTTAAGTTATTAAATAACAAATGACGAACAAGATACGACTTTGTGACATCAAAAACTATACCATAACAAAATGAACAATTGACACTGGCAAAATTGTCAGAATTATGACACATGCCATTAACGAAGAAGAAGACATTTGTGTCAGTCTTTAGGCTGATGCCTACCTAAGCTAGTTATTTACAACTAGCTTACTATATTACAACACTTATTTACAATCTGTCATTATGACTCACTCTGTCAATGTCATTCTGTCGCTTTTGTCATGAGTTGCCTGGCATTACGTATAGCCCAATCGGTGTTGGATCTTTATATTGGTTGGTATAACATTTTTAAACTCTAGTCGCCTTCTTATCCGGGAATCTGATTAAGGTGTCTCTTTGAATTAGTAAAAACAGGTATTAGGCCCGTATTTAAGAACCAAACTCAAAATACGGAACAAGAACTAGGCTTTTGTTTATTTACAGCTTTTCAGAACTGGAATTATGTCAGAATAGCTGGTCTAGTGGTAGTGGTCCCGCCTTCCGATCCTAAGATCATGAGGTCGAATCCAGTCGAGCACCAATAGATTTATAAGTTCAAAAATTGTATGTGCGCCAGTAGGTACTTTCAAACGGTGAAAGAAAATATCGTAAGAAAACCGATATGTCGAAGATCCTAAAAGCTCGGCATGAGAATGTGCCCAGGAATTGCATGATCAAGTGCACAAGACGAGCCTCTGAGGCGCCTCTGAGGTAATTCTTAAGGTTATTTCATTACACTGCTGGTTACAAATGACTAGTAACAGGATAAGAAGACACTGTCAGTTCTTGATTTGCGTTTTGTTCTGATATACAGGCTTTATGGTGCACAAACGTGGTCTTTAACCGGATCTCAGAAGTCAAACTTAAGAGCTGCAAACGAGCTATGGAGCGTAGTGTGCTAGGGGTGAAAAGGACAGGCAGAGTCCACAATACACCTTGCACGCAAAGATCGGGAACGTAAGCCGTATGAGTGAAGAGAAATAGGCAGAGGTCGTCACACAATGGGTGCCTGCAGATAGGCGACGCAGCCGGGGCAGGCCGTGTAAACATTGGCGTGATGATCTCGATGCCTTCGAGAAAGGCTGGTGAGAGAGTGAGAGAGTGGTTGGGGACAGAGACAAATGGAAAGAATTAGGGAAGACCTTTGCCCAGCAGTTGGAAAGTATAACCTATACTCACGCCAACGTACCACGCTTATATAATTATATCATTACGAGTATGTACTACTTACACTTAATATTCATTTATGTATATTTTTTTACCGACTTAAAAAAGGAGGAGGTTCTCGATTCGTCAGAATCATTTTTTTTTATATTTTTTTATGTATGTTCACTGAATACTCAAAGACACCAGAACCGATTTGGAAAATTCTGTTTTTCTTCCCAAGTGGTCCCATTTAAATTTTATCGAAATCGGAAAATATCAGAACGGTTTTTAAAAAACCAACATAATCTAACAATTGTATACATCGATGATATTTATAATATTCAAGAAAGTCGGTTTTCTTTTTGTATGGACCCTAATAACTATCCTTACGCTACTGACATGCGCCACTTCTTTTCAATCAACTCATTATGGGTTGTCTAAATCAGATTGTGGACAAAATCGAAGAAATAAGCATATCGAAGGCCTTAACATGTGCACCTGAGGATTGCATCAAATACATAAAAACAAACAACAAGTCACTAACCATTTTTCACGTCAACATTAGAAGTATTAATTGCAACTTTTCGGAACTTGAGGCATTACTATTGAGAACTAAACTTTCTTTTGATATTCTGATTCTGACAGAATGCTGGCTAAGTAAAGTCATAAACTTACCATTTCTTGAAGGCTACTGCATTGCTAATTGTGTTGGCTGCCCTTTATGAAAACATACTTACTTTAAATATAACTAAAACCAAATATTTGATCTTCTCTCACAACTTAACTTCTCAGCCTCCGGAACACACATTTTTGATCAAAGCACATACTTGCACGGATATGGCCAGGTGTCAAAGCCAGGATTGTAAACCCCTAACACGGACATCCCATTTTAGGTATCTAGGCATTAATCTGGATAGCACATTGAACTAGAATATGCAGCTGCAGACACTGGTGCCTAGGGTGAGAAAGTTGATTTTTGTGTTTAAAAAACTACAGAAAGTTGCAGCGTCGGATACTATAAAAGTAGTTTACTATGCCCTTGCTCAATCAATAGTCTCTTATTGTATATCGGCGTGGAGAGGCACTTACGTCTCCTCCATGATTCGTCTTGAGAGAGCTCAGCGAGCTGTACTAAAAGTAATGTCAAGTAAGCCTTTTCGGTATCTGACAACTCAGCTGTACGCAGACTGTGGTCTCCTCACGGTTAAACAGCTTTTTGTCTTACAGTCCAATCTTTGCAAACATATTAGGATACCATACGATGCAAATCTCTTGTCTCAGAAACGAAGACAAAGTCAGGTGTGAATTATCCCACAGCAACTGCTCTAGCTGGACGAAGCCATGAACTTGTTGCCGCTCGTCTTTATAATGCTGAGCATAAATACTTGAATATATATCATTTACCTGTAGGCAAAGTAAAGATAACTCTGAAGGAATGGTTACAAAAAATGACTTATGATGAGACGGAGAGTCTTTCTAAAGTTATTAAATAACTCTATGTTTTCTTTGTTAAATTCCTTAACCCTAATATTCACATCAAACACAAAATCTCACACATACACAGATTCACATCCACACACACACACACACACTCACACACACACACACACATATTAAATGCCATGCAACAAGCACTTAACCTTAATACTTTTTAATGTATGCATACCTCAACACGTTATGTACCTTTCCTTAATTTATTTTTTGTTTTAATTCTATACTTCTAATTGTAATAATTTTATAATATCAAGTTATCTGTTATCCTTATAGATTAATAGGTAATCCTATTAAATGTCTGTACAAATAGATGTAATAACTGCAGAGTGGGCACTATTTGCCAAAATACAAGTTTTTAACTTAGTTTGCTAATTAGGGCTAGTATAAAAATGTATTGTACCTACTTTGAAGAAATAAATTTCATTTCATTCATTTCAAGTTTTTTAAACGTACCTAATTATTTTGGTTATAATTTTATTCTAGCATAGGGATAAAACAACTTCCGTTTCTGCAAAATGTTATCCAATTATTATTTTATTTCAATTAGCTTACAAGGAACAGAGGATTTGAATTTTTAAATCCCTCTTTTCCTTTACATTTTTAGTTTTATTCCCAAGAAAGATAGGCTATAGTCTTGATGCTCCAAAAAAGCTGGGACCGCTATTTAACCGTCATCATAAAGACATTTTAACAAAAGTAAAAATAAATACATCCAGAATCTAGGCTCATTCATGTGCTACCTACCCAGGTATGCACGCTATTAGATTTCTAGGTATTTACTATCCTATCTTTGATTATGCTAGACATAAGATTTACTGACAGATTGCAAGCGTTTCAATGCATACAGAAGCGCTAACCGATTGCTAACAAAGAGACAAAGACAAAGACACTACCTTGATTGTTCAATTAGGTGAGAGTAGTGGTGTCAAGCGATTAGACTTAATTAAACTAATTGAGACCCTGTTAGAAAAGCAAGATCTTGGGCTAGGGAAACTAATTTTATGTGCTTTCTCTTACTTAAAATCGTTGAGTGCGAAAGACAATGACAAAATATTCAATTTGAATTTAATACTTTACAATTTGACATGTCGTCAAATTGTAAAGTATATATATATATGACATTTTATACTTAGACACTAATAATTTTATTAGTAATTTTTATTTGACAAAAGGTAATGTATACCTTAGTAGGCGTAGTAAGTTAATTATTGCTAAATTAATAATTCACTAGTACTTTCGAACCGGTGTGGTGAAAGGATTAAAGAGCACCTCTTTTCGTGAACTTGTCTACTTATTTTGACTTCTTTTGTACACTTGTTTAAGAACTTTTTAGAATAAGAATTGCGACATGCCGTTGCGAACCGCGAATTGCGTTCCCCCACGATTTTCTTCACTTTTGCTAACCGATGACACACAAGTTTTGTAATATTGAAAGCAGTGTACCATATTTCTTTTGTCACAATGAGTACCCAATTAAATTAACCCAGTTTTAACAATTACATTAATATAACAAATATAAAACAAATCAATCGCAATAATTTAAAGTACAAGCTTACAAAAATACAAATAATTAAATTTGTAATCATTACCAAATAAAAGCAACCAATACAAGGAAAAATAAATGTCAAACTTGACATAAACAGCCTTATTACGTATCTTTACTTATAAACGTATCTCAACTTCTGTCAAAAACTCTTCTTCTTCTTCTTCTTCTTCTTCGTTGTTTATGGCATGTGACAAAATAATGCCATTTTGACAGTGTCAAGTGTTTATGTTTGTTTATAGTCAATTTGTTTGTTAAAGTCTTAGTCGATGGTCAATTGTCAATTCTTGACGTCACGCGGAATGGCCGTCTAGAATTTTCTTGGGATTCCTCTTCGTTCAAATCACATTGCACCACAATACACATTTGATTCAACTGGCCATACCCGTCCTGTAGACACAATTAATTCATTAAAATTCCGCTAAGATTACTGAATAAAACATGCAATAAAACGAGTAAAAAATATTAAATTAGCTATTTCATGAATTGACAAACAAAGAATGCTGTCAAAAGTCACAGCATAAAATAGTGCCATCCTGATTCTTCGTCTGTCATTTCATGGAGTAACATAGCTCTGCTAATTTAATATTTGTACCCGTTTTATTGCATGTTTAATTCAGTAACCTTGCCGGAATTTTAATGAATTAATTGTGACTACAGGATGGGTATGGATAATTGAATTATATGTGTATTGTGGTGCAATGTGATTTGAATGACGAGGAATCCCAAAATTCTAGACGCAATTCCGCGTGATGTCTGGAATTGACAATTGACCATCGACTAATACTCTAATAACAAACAAACTGACTATAAACTATAAACACTTGACACTGGCAAAATTTACATTAGTATGTCACAGGCCATTAACAAAGAAGAAGAAGAAGTAGTGCCATCCTTATTTATAAGATAGTGACACATTGTGTCAGGACGAATCTAAGGCAGTGCTCAAATTGAGAAGCGTTTATAGGTAAGGCCGAATATGCGTATTAGTTGGTTAGGTATAATTTTAAATTACCTTTTATTTTACTCCATTCTTACCTCAATGTAGATTGACGGAGGCTGCTTTTCAAGAAATAATGGCTAAGATGCTTCAAAGAAAAATGAATAGCGAGTATTTTTTTTTACATTTTAATAACGATTCTTTCTGATAAAGAGGGCGGTGTTTGAATATAAAACGGTATTATTATGGAATAGATTTAACAAATCCAGCTTTTTAAGAAGCATTTTGAGATTTGCATTAGCATTTTGATTGACTTCTATCTGCCGTGGAATGCCCAACTAATACTGAAATGTGTATGTTTGTTTGTTACAAACGCTAAACTAATTTCGATGATATTGGTTTAGTTTAAAACTAAAACCTGATTAAACATTAAGCAAAGCTCTGCGAAAACAGCACCTGAATGAAACATTGTGAAGGTTTGTTAATTATGTTTAATATTTAATAAGTAATGTTAATATTATAATAGATAACTCAATTGTTTCACGTGTATTTTATGGTATTGTATATTATTTCGTACATATCTGTCATTATTTCTGTAAATAAATATATTTATCGTAATCAGTAATGTTAATATGTTTTCTTGGCATTGGCGTTTAATTATTTATAATTAATTAATTTTGTCTTGTATATAATATTTGTTTATTATAGTTAGAACAATGTATATGCGAGAAGCGTGTGGCAATGCGCTACACACGATGGCGCCACTGAATACCAGCGACACAGCAGCCCTCAAATTTCTATATCATATGCCACCTTTTTTCAGTCACGGTGTATAAACTGTACTTATGTTATAGTCTCACTGTATTTGTGACGGTTTATTCTATTCTACAGCTGTGGCATCTTTTTCATCTTTTGTTAAAGGTACACTAGTCAGCGACACAAACTCTAATAGGCGCAGATAAAATGCATGCTATTTAGACGCAGACATAACCAAAGACACTCTTTTATTTGTTACTCAAGCTTACACAATCAGTACAAACAGAAAAATAAATTGCAGAATAAATGTATGTGAAGATTACATGTCATGTAATGTATGTAGAGTATGTCATGTATATGTGTGGCACAGTACCAAAAGGTTTCGACTCAGCATAATATGCCTCGCCACATCGAAGTAGCTAAGCGCTGGTATTCTGTCGAAACCTTCCGCCACAAGACCCAGAGTAGTGTGAGAATAAGATAGACGTACACAAAGGATATGTAAGATATGTATGATGATAATTTCTAATCATATACGGTGCAAATAATTATCTGTATATGTATATATTAATTATGTATATGAAACATAAAACTATCGCGTAAATTCAAGACCAGGCCATTGCCTCGAGGGTTCTCATGACAAAACTACTGAATGTATTTAAATAAAATAAAGTTATTTAGGCTCTTAAATAAATAAACTATCTTTGTGTTTGAATAATTTAAAGTTTGCGTACTCTTCATGTTATTTATTTACGCCCAAAATTGCGCTAAAATCAGTATTGAAATATTTTTTGAGGCATGTTATTTCAAAACTATATTTTTTTACAATTTTGTTACCATATAAGCATGGATTATGACGAAACAAATTGATATCACTTTTCGTTTTGGTTGTCCAAAATAATAATAGATAAATAAATAGATAATAAATAATGCCCGACATTTAACACAGCATCATCTGGCACCAAAGTAAGCAGAGCTTGTGTAATGGGTACCACATGACTGATATACTTACTACTTATGTACATACTTATTTTTTTGTAAATACATACTTATTATACATAGAAACACCCAGATCCGAGACAAATACTTGCAGATCTTACAAACATTTGTCCACTGCGCCACAGAGGTCGTCAGGTTAAAATCATCCGGTGGAGTGATCATCATTCGACGTGTGTTTGGAAAGATAACCAAATACTTTACTAGATAATTGATTCAGGCGTGACTTTGCAGAAATCCATTACAAAACATTAAACAGATGGACAAATATTTAGTACTATTCCGCCAATCTACAGTCTCAACCTGACGTTGGTCGAAGCAACAAGTCTGCAGAGCAGAGTTTTTTCGTAGCGGTGCGGAGTGAGTCAAGTGTTCCTGAGAATGCCTCGTGTCGAATTTCTTTTGGAGGTAACTTTTTAGGAATAGATTGGCAGAATAGTACTAAATATTTGTCCATCTGTTTAACTACTTTACTCTTATGTCGGTTTTGGCTTTACAAAAGGAACGGTCTACTATCACCATCACATGAGCTTGCCACTGTCTTATACGTAAGTAATAGATAGTATTTCAAATCTAATTTCGCTACGCTTTGTATACCAAAGGTCGACTATCGAACGTCCTTAATCCGTAGAAGCCTCACTTTAAGTAAACTCGGACAGAGAATAACGGGTTACTGAATTATTAATTCCTGCTTAAAGCCCCTAACTTATCGCGTAATCCTTTTCGGACGGATGAGTCGTGTGCTCGCATGTTTTGCCTCAAAACAACCTCCTTACTCCGCAGTTTAAAACCAATTGATAGTGTTTTAAATATGAAATACTGACTTTTAACTACAGCTTTGCGCGTATGGTACATAAATGTGCGTCTCGGGACACCAGACAGAAGTGATAATTTAAACTAATCTAACTAACGCTGTGTGTTAGAGTGAGAGAGGAGGAGCCTGCCTACCGCTGCCGTATTCTTGAGAGAAGGGGAAGCCAGACAGACTGGCGCTGTAACGCGTTACGAAACGAAGCTGTTACCTAAGAAGTTATCACTTCAAAAGTAGATTATACGCTATTCTAGGTAACTGGATATATTTATACTAATTTTTATTTATATATACTTACCGAGTTATAGTTTTGTCGCAAACGAATATTCATTCATCGTCATATTCACCTATTGGTACTCATAGACATTGATTTTATCAAGAAATCAAAAACATAAAACAGTTAAGTAAAAACGGGCATCAGACTCTAATAATAAATAATACTGGACATTTCACACAGCATCATCTAGCCCCTAAAATCTAAAATTTCTGATATAGACGAAGCTAGAAACGCTTGGAACAGTGCTTGCCCTAATTATTCCCCCCAAGAATTTTTCGGCTCAACGGCAATGGGACGGGCCTCTATGTAAATCATGGAATCATCTTAAACATTAAACAGATGGACAAATATTTAGTACAATTCCGCCAATCTATTCCTAAAGAGTTACCTCCAAAAGAAATTCTGGGAAAGCCCAGTCTCAGTCTAACGTTGGTCGAAGCAACAAGTCTGCAGAGCAGAGTGTTTTTTCGTCGGGGTGCGGAGTGAGTCAAGTGTTCCTGAGGATGCCTCGTGGAGGGGCGAAACACGTGTCGAATTTATTTTGGAGGTAACTCTTTAGGAATAGATTGGCGGTATTGTACTAAATATTTGTCCATCTGTTTAATGTTTTGTAATGGATTACCGCAAAGTCACGCCTGAATCAATTATCTATGGAATCATCTGTTAAAAACATACTCAAGCTCCGTAGAGCGCGCCCGTCTCCTAGCCGTTTCGATATGGGAGTTAGGACATTGGTTACAAGCACTAACATCATTTAACATTCGCACCTTGTTAGACATTCAACATTTCGAGTTGCAATTTGTCTGCGGTTGGGTGCGCGGTGCTGCGCCCCTGATCAGTGCCAGTGGTACAGCGGTCGACCAGCTTGGTCTCCGCGGATTATCGTGTTATAGGGCCGCCGATAGGATTGCCCGCCACGTCAGTCTTAACGATATCATTCGTCGGGCACTCACCAGCGTCAACGTACCAGCTGTTTTGAATCCAACGGTCTGATGGTGAGAAGCCTGATGGTATGACTCTTGTCCTTTGGGAGATGGGTAGGCCATTAGTGTGGGATGCTACTTGCGTAGACCGCATCCTAACTGTCGGGGACTTCCGTTAGAGCTGGTGCGGCGGCTGAATATACCGAGGACCTCAAAATCCGCAAATATGCCGGTTTGGATAAGGCCTATATTTGAGCCTTTTGGAGTCGAGACCCTGGGCACGTGGGGAACAGGAACCCATCGCATTTTCAAAATTATTTCACGGCATCTGGTAGATAAATTGCGTGGCTCCTATCCGGCTCAGCGTATTAGCATTGCCATTCAACGTGGAAATGACTCCAGTATCTTGGGAAAGCTGCCCTCTGGGAGTGATCTGCATCAGTTGAGCTATCTATACATCGTTTTAAACGGTCCTTAGATAGCTCAACTGTTTCACGTGTATTTTATATAATTGTATATTATTCTGTACATTTCTGTAATTATTTCTGTAAATAAATTATTATTAAATATATTTAGTCAGCTTCACATTTCTATCATTATATATTAGCTCCACATAATAAAGAGTTCTTTATTATACATATTATTGGTTACCTATACTTTCTTGAGGAAAAAACATAAATAGTCCATTAAAATGTTACATTTTTTAGGCCTTAGTGTGCATTTGTCAGAGGACGCAATTTTATTTTTTTAATGTGTAGGGGGGGTCAGTAGAAGCTTAAGTTCAAGTTTGTGGGGTCGGCACCCTTGTCCCCCGGCCGCCATCTTGGAAAAGGGGGTGCAAAGGGTTTTCGCGCTGTATCTCGTAAACTAGTTACCTTACAGAAAATTTAATCAAACATAAAATGTAGCAAATTAAATTTCCTACAATTTTATTTCTATTACTTTTTATCGTCAAGTGACCAACAAAAAAGTTATAAACAAAAATAAATGAAAATTTTGTTTGTTTGTTCTAGGTTTTACAGCGCTCCAAACTTAAACGGATTCTCGAATGCTCATAGGGATGCAATAAAAACTAAAAATTAGGCTTACTTTTCTATCTATATTTTTTTTATTCATACAATTTATTATGATCTTAACATTCCTATGCTATTATTGAACTATGTTTGACCCTTTTACCCACCACCTATGAGGTATAACATGGGCAAAGTCAAATTTATAAAAATTTAATGCATTTTTTAATGCATTTTTTGTCACTGTCTTAGCAAATCGTTTGTATCGCAGAGTGTCTAGAGTATCGTCTTTATTTCCGCCATATAAAAAGACGAAAAAACGTTCGCCAACAACACTGAGTAACGATGACTCGACTTTCTCACTCATAAATAATTTAGTTCCACTTGCTAACTCTGGATGCTTCTGCAAAATTTTTATAAATTTGACTTTGCCCATGTTATACCTCATAGGTGGTGGGTAAAAGGGTCAAACATAGTTCAATAATAGCATAGGAATGTTAAGATCATAATAAATTGTATGAATAAAAAAAATATAGATAGAAAAGTAAGCCTAATTTTTAGTTTTTATTGCATCCCTATGAGCATTCGAGAATCCGTTTAAGTTTGGAGCGCTGTAAAACCTAGAACAAACAAACAAAATTTTCATTTATTTTTGTTTATAACTTTTTTGTTGGTCACTTGACGATAAAAAGTAATAGAAATAAAATTGTAGGAAATTTAATTTGCTACATTTTATGTTTGATTAAATTTTCTGTAAGGTAACTAGTTTACGAGATACAGCGCGAAAACCCTTTGCACCCCCTTTTCCAAGATGGCGGCCGGGGGACAAGGGTGCCGACCCCACAAACTTGAACTTAAGCTTCTACTGACCCCCCCTACACATTAAAAAAATAAAATTGCGTCCTCTGACAAATGCATACCCAAATGTAACTTTTCAATGGACTAAAAGATAAACTTCAAACCTATGAAATTTATTTTCATTATATTTATTTACGTTAAAATCATTTAGAATTTTATGTCTGTAATATAGGAATGTCTAGTAAATTTCTTATATTTATTAGGAATCACATTTTAAAATCACTGTAAACATATATAAATATATATTTTATTATAATGCCAGACTTCATGCAACATCGTCTGGCCCTAAGTAAGCAGAGCTTGTGTTATAGGAACCACATGACAGATATGCTACTTTTATACTTTTTTTTGTAAATACATACATATTATACATAGAAGACTCAAGGCAAATAATTGCAGATTATACAAACATTTGTCCCCGGCGGAAATCGATGCCGCAACCTTCTGCATCTCAGCCAGGTCTTGGCCTACTGAGCCACAGTGGTGGTCTTTAGTGGTCAGTTGACTGACCTAATAGCTCAGTTGGTAGTAACTCTGCTTTCTATGCTGTAGGTTGAGGGTTCCATTCCCTCCCGTGTCTGGGTGTTATAAAGTATTATAAGTATGTATTTAAAAATATATAATTATTCTTTTCACTGGTCACCGTTTCACAAGCTCTGCTCATTTGGGGCTAGATTAATTGGAAATAACCCGGATTAATTATTTAAAAAAAAATTATAGCCACATAATAGGCTGATGTTGATGATAATGATTATTGATCAAAAAGTCTGGATAAACAAGCTATCTTACATATATCAAGGACCTTTAACGTAAACACGCATTGACGGAACCTACTACAATTCCTGTTCCTGTGCTGTCAACTTCCAGCTATAGAACAATGAGCCTTATATAACTGGTCTTTTTGATCTAAAATCATCTACAAGCATTTATTTCTTAGGTTTAGTTATCAATCTTTTGACATTTCTGTACATCCTAGCTTCTCTTCTCCCTCGCATGGTCATCCTCTTGTCTCGTGGAGGTGATGCTCTGACAGGGGGGAGCTGCCAATCTGGACACCTGAAATCATTTATAACAGCTCAATACGTATGTAAGTTATTTTTAATATGTAATGTAAAAATCATTCATACTATACATAAATAAATAGTGCCGGACATTTCACACAAAGTCAAAGTCAAAGTCAAAAGATACTTTATTTAATACAATCACAAGGATCACTTTGAAACGTCTTACATACTAGGTGAATTTAGGTGCCAATTCATCCTCATCCAAGCCCGAGAAGAATTGGCAAGAAACTCGTCTTGGTCCTAGCGCTTTTTTATACGATCCATCTTATAACTACCTAAACTACGAAATACTAATACAAGAGAGTTTATACATTTCAAGTGTGTCGGTTAACTGTCTGACGGCAGAGCGACATGAGGCCATGCATTCTTATCAATAATATAGTCCTTTATATTATAATAAGCGTTCTTCAACAGACCACCTTTTATGTATGCTTTAAATTTCTTAATAAGTAGTTTAGTTGCATTTTCAGGAAGCTTATTATAGAAGCGCACCATGTTCCCAATAAAGGACTTATTTACTTTTTGTAGTCGAAACCTAGGGACGTATAGTTTATGTCTATTCCTAGTGTTGATTCTATGAAGGTCACCATTTTGCCAAATCCCATCTCTATTTTTATGCGTGTATAACAAATTTTCATATATATATTGTGAAGCTATTGTGAGAGTATTAATTTCTTTGAATATGTCTCTCAAAGATTCTCGTTCATTTTATACCTGGCACGTATTGCCCTTTTTTGAATTACAAATATTTTACCAATATCAGCTGCTTTCCCCCAGAGAATGATGCCGTATGACATAACACAATGGAAGTAACTGAAATAAACTAATCTAGCTGTAGCTTCATCAGTAAGCCACCGTATCGCACGAACTGCATATGCAGCGGAACTAAGCCTACCAGCAAGTGTTTTAATTTGTGGTCCCCACTGTAGTTTTGCATCAATATTAAGACCTAGGAAGATCGTGGAATCTACAAGATTCATTGCCTCTCCACTCATTTCAATGTTAGTCGGGCTATGAATAACATTTGGCAAAGTGAATTTGATACATTTTTTTTTAATTAAGCAAAATATTATTTACAGTGAACCAGTTAGGAACTAACGATAAGGATTCATTAATGTTATCGCAAATACTGGTTTTACCTCTATCAACTTTCGTCTGCAAATAAAACTATCACAAATATTTTTTTACAAAAAAAGGTAAATCGTTAACGTATACTAGGAATAAAAAAGGGCCTAGTATCGAACCCTGAGGTACCCCTTTATCAATAATTGATCCTGATGACCTGGTTTTTAATGTCATAATATTTTAACTTTGTGATTAGGGTTGAATGACTCACACAGTAAAAGGCCTTAGATAGATCGCAGAATACCCCAACTGCATCCTGTGACTTCGCCCAGGCATATATATGCATATATGCTTTAAGAGCGCTATACCTGCATCAGCTGTTGACCGACCTTTAGTAAATCCGTATTGATTACTATATAGCAGGCCGTTAACGTTCAAGGTATATAATAACTGATTCAGAATTATTTTTTCAAAGATTATACTTAACATAGGTAATATCTATATCGGTCTATAATTAGCGAGATCACTTTCACTTCCAGACTTAAACATAGGAATTAGTTTACTGTGTTTCATGAGATCGGGAAAAACTCCCTCGTCGATACTTATATTAAAAATATAAGCTAAACATGGTGCAATATCTAAGATAATTACACCCAGCACCTTTGTAGACATTCCCCAAAGATCTTCTGTATTTTTTATATTAATTGATTTGAATGCTTTTACAATACTAGCCTCGTTAATATAGCTAAAACTAAACTCATTCTTACATTTTGCAACACTAGATTCTAATAAAACGGAAGCTCTGGAGGCTAAAGAGTTTAACGACTTGGTCACTATTTTTGGTATACCTGAAAAAAAACTATCAAATGCATTCGCAACATCCTGTTCCTTTGTCAAAATATAACCATTTATATTTAATTTGAACTGTATATTGCGAGCCCTTGATTTACCTGTTTCATTATTAATTAATTTCCAAGTTGCTTTTATTTTATTTGTAGAATTTTCTATTATTTTTCTGAAAAACAGTGGTTTAGCCGCATGACAAACTTTTTTTAATACTTTTGAGTAGTTCTTAACATGTAAAATAAAAACTAGATCATCTAACAGTGTCTCTCTGGAAGCATACTTCTATAGATACCTGGTGTAGCCCAGTCCCTAAATCTAGTATAATTTTTTGCTTCGCATGTTTTTACTCTAAATATGTCAGCGTGTTCTTTAATTATTAAGTTAGACAATGTGGTGAAAAGATCATCTGGGTCATCGATGCATGGTACATGGGAAACTTTGTGTTCAATTCAACTTTGAAAAGTTTTGATGTGGCTCTCTGTGATAGGTCGGTAAGTAAAGTTCTGAACTTCAACTATGTATACGATCACAAGAAAAGGTGGCGTAGTGACCGTAATGGTCAGAACTAAAATGTTTTAGTACACACTTATGATTTGGTGTGCAACTGCAATAAATGTTATCTAGAGGACTTAAATTGAAACGCACTTTAATAAGTTTAAAAGTCTTTCAGATAATGGCTCAATCGGAATATTTATATTAAAATCACCACAAACTATTATGATCTTATCACAAGCTATTTTTTGCAATACTTCTTCCATAGTGCATTCATATAACGCAAAATCAGCATTGGGAGGGCGGTAAACGCTCACGACGACATGCCGCTCCAGCTCGACACACGATACCTCAATAGTTCTTTCAATAGAAAGATTTCTAATATCCTTACGCTCCTTGCATTTTAATTTATTTTTTTACAATTATTACGAGCCAACATGTATTGCGTTCTTGCGTTTATAGCTGCTGACAATATTATAATTTTCGTAGAAAGGCAGTACCTCAGATTGTACCATCCAATGTTCAGTGATACACATAATATCTACACTGAAATGATTTAAAAATAATTCACATTGTAATACTTTGCTGGGCAGGCCTTGCACATACTTTGTAAACTGCCTGTTTTTTCCCATTGTCGACTTGGTCAGTTTAAATGCTGATCAGTTGGCCCTACTACATTTTTTCCCTCAGTATTATTACTAACTATGGGGTCGTCATTACACTGTGTTATAGTTCTAATAACAGAATCAGAAATATTAAATGCTAAAAATTTAGCAATAATTAACTTACTACGCCTACTAAGGTAATAAAAATTACTAATAAAAATTATTAGTGTCTAAATATAAAATGTCACTATGACGACATGTCAAATTGTAAAGTATTAAATTCAAATTGAATATTTTGTCATTGTCTTTAGCACTCAACGATTGTGATTTTGAGTAAGGGAAAGCACATAAAATTAGTTTCCCTAGTCCAAGATCTAGCTTTTCTAAGAGGGTCTCAATTAGTTTAATTAAGTCTAATCGCTTGACACCACTACTTTCACCTAATTGAACAATCAAGGTAGTGTCTTTGTCTAAGAATTTATCATTTTTTATTCCATCGGTAAAATAGTCCATGGAGACATCTGTGTATAAGTTATTTTTGACTGCCTGTTTTCTTAGTCCACCAAGAAGTACTCCCATGCCAGTACCTATCTTGTCACAGCATCATCTAGCCCGAAAGTAAGCAAAACTTGTGTTATGAGTACCACATTACTACTTACATGCTTTTATTGCAGTTCCATTTACCCACACTTTATATATACGAAATGAGCTAATTTGTTTGATAGCTTAGAAGTCAGCGGTATAGTCTTAAAATTGCGCCAAAAAAATTTAATTGTTTTGTAAATTGTTGTTGTACATTGTTAAATAGGAATATGTTCTGTATGACACCAAGGATTTTCAATAACTTAACCAAATCTATTTTAGAAATATGTAGATGTTTGTTATGTGTCTGGGTGTTATAAAATATCATAAGCATGTATTTAAAAATATATAAGTATTCTGTCAGTCTCCGTCACCATACCATAAGCTATCCTTTTTTTTGGGGCTAGATGATGTGTGCAATGACCTCCAATATTTATAAATTAGAAAAAGACCAAATACATCATTTTAAATTTAAAGTAAAGAAAAAGTCCCTGCAGAAAGCCTATTATAGTATAGACATCGAGACCGGCATGTCGTAGAACATAAGAAAAAATGTTTGAAGTACTAGAAAAGAGCCTCTGAGGCGCACTAATCCTATCACCCCACTGGTTCAAATAAACGTGAAAATAGATAAGGAGAAGAATGGAGTAATACAGTAGCCAATTATCTTTTTCCAAGTTATTTACATACTTGCCTAATTTTATCACAATCCATTCAGCGGATCCAAAGTTACTTACAAACATTCACATACACAATGTAGTGAATGTTTGTAAGTAACCACAGTATCCAGTATAAAGTATACAATTTATAATACGGGTTGGTTTCACTCAATGCCAGATTTCTTCCTAGTTCAGGGACATCCAGTATACATTTCAATTCAAAATTATTTTATTCAGTAGCCAACAATTACAATTTATAACACTGGTGGGAACCTTCGAAGTACGAAGTACATGTGCCAGGTGGTTTATTTATTATACCTAAATATACATTTCTATAGATTACTCTAAATTAAACAAACAAAACCAGACACTAATACTAAATAATAATAAACTATCCGTTTTAACACTTAAAAATCTCTTGTGTGTATTAGAGTCGAGACCCGAAACATATACTAGGTACTATTAGGTATCAGTGATTCCGAACCATTTATAAACAAGGTTCCATTTAGACTTGTTACCACACTTAATGATATTGGCCTTTGCTTTCGTATTTTCCTCAAAAACTTTGATGTGGTTAAACCCAGTATGGTAATTATAAGTTACTTCATAACTTCGGTACAGGCCAACTAAAACCATCTCGACTTCGACGCGTGGTTTAAATAATGCAATAGATAAGGCTTAGTCCGTACAGAACTTGTCTTCTTCATCTCTTCCTAAAACGGCTTCTGTTTTGGTAACAATATTGCCAATGTCAAGAGACTGGTTTGTTATATTATTACTAAGTCACAGTCGATTTTCATTTGTCTAGTCTAAATGTCATTGCTAATGAAAATCTAGAAATTTCTTGTATTCCTCCTCGCCTTAAAAATCACAAAACAACATAATACACTCATTCAGTTGTCTTTACTTGTACTAATAAGTCACAATTTATTGATTTAAATTCCGCTAAGAACCCAAAAAATCTTAAAAAACATAAGGAAAAGTAGTAAAAACTAAGAACCATGTTTTTGGTCTTCTTAAAATGTCAAACGTAAATGTGATGAATCCAGAACAAACTCAAATTTAGCATAGATTTTCTGACAGTTCTAAATTAAATCTCAAAAAATATAATGATTAATTCTCAATCTGTATTTAAGCTGATTCTAAAATACGGCCAATACTGAATCATCCAACTAGCCACCTACTTACAAACCCACTAATTTAAAATTATTTCACGACGTCTGGTAGAAACACCGCGTGACCTAGCTAGCTCCTATCTGGGCGAGCGTATTAGCATGACCATTCAACGTGGCAATGCCGCCAGTGTCTTGGGGACGCTGCCCTCTGGTAGTAATTAATCTATAGATCGTTTTACATAGTCCTTAGATCAATGTTTCTCATGTATTTTATATTATTGTATATTGTTTTGTACATATCTGTACAGAACAAGACAACAAATAAATTCAATTAACTAAATTCGACGTCGAACCAAAGTCATGGACGTGGGTTTGCAGGTGGCCAGATTGGAAATGAACGAGACACATGGCAAGAATGGATAACAGAAGATGGACAAAGGCGGACGGAGTGGTGGCCAACGGATGCTTAAAGGCCAAGAGGCAGATGACCCGCCCGATGGCCAAATTATATAGTCAGTGTTGTTGGAAACCACTGGATAAGACTTCATAGGGACCGGCAAGAGTGGCATAATAAAAAGGACGCCCATACCTTTTATACAACAGTGCAATCGGGCTATATGATGATGATGATGATGAACTAAATACCTATTATCTATTTCTTAAATAAGAACTAGAGAATGTATGTAAATTAAAATATTTATAATAGTTATTAAAGTAAATGTTTATATTAATATACGTTAGCAGATTTTTAGTTTCCTTTTGTTGGAAGACTCTTTATAAGCCATCGTTTTTGTTTTTCATAATAGCAAAGGTTGCCAGGAAGAGATCGCTTTTAGCGATAAGGCCGTCCATTATAAAATTTTATTTCTATTATTTGTTCTGTGTTCTTTTTGTGTACAATAAAGTGTTTATCTATTTATCTATCTTAGTACCTAATAAGAGTTGCTGTTTGTGATGTATCGCGTATCTTATTAGTCATTGCTATGCTGCTCTCAGGTTCCATTGATAAAAGAGCTGCAGGTTTCTTCCTGTTAATTTGCTTTCACAATGTATTAATGTGTATACGTCTGAATCTTGAGTGTAAACTTCAATCAAACTTACTTTTCAATATCAGGCAACACCTGCCCTTTGCAGCGAGACTCCCATTTAGGCCAGTACTTGAAGCCTTGCGTATCGAATATCTTCATCGCGCAGGGTAAGTCATTCTTTATGTTTTCATCCAGCAGAGCTGCAACATAAGTGTATTTTTAGATATTAATTGGATATAACATGTTGAGTAGGTAAGCTTTTGGTTTAACACACAGCTAGACTGCGTCGCAGATGTTCTACCTCCAAACAAACGCTAAGGCCATGTCAAACAGTGGAGCTTCATCAGATAATACTAGTCCACCATATTGATAATGATCAATCACTACTTAAAATGCGTTGAACGGACAAACATATACTACATTATAATTAAAGCTATTATGCGTAGGCCAACGCTGGTTTTCATTCTGGGCCTGAAAAGTAGTGACTCCACGAACAGAGAGAAAGAACAACACAACTGTAATTTAGATGAAATATATTATGCACATAATATAGTAAATAATTAATCAAAGTAATAAATAATTATATGAATAAGTAATAAGCTGAGGTTCATGAGACCGTCAAGCTAGAAACTTTGTCTTTGTGAGAATAAATTATTTAAACCTTAAATATTTCAACCATTGGTTTTTAAGGCAGGGCACAAACGTGGACACTTTTGTGTCTTGTCTCAGATACAAGTTACCGATGCATATTTGATTTCTATAGAAACAGTATGAAATCATCCACTCCCTGCGCATACGTATACATTTGTTTCCAGTTGCTCCCACTTAACACATACTCATTGACGATCAAAAAGTGTTCGGTTACGGTAATTGCAAACTAAAAGTCGTCAGTTGAAGACACAAACAGCATTAACAAATTTCCTTACAATTGTACTGAGTTTCTACATCGACGACCATCGTGAGACTGACGAAAAACAAGCAACGAATTGTACTAGTGGCTAGTAGTAGCAACGGGCGACTGTGTCCGATCGACGCCACATGACACAGCAACCACAGTTCCCTGTGATGGTGTACCGTGTCGGCAACAAAAAGAGTCTACGTTTGCGCAGCGCCTATGGATTCTTCATCGCAACCGTTACGCTCTTGATAGCGGTCGTGGTCGTAAGGAAGTATTTTTGCAACGTGTTGATATCTCACCATATCTCTCTTTATATCTCGATTGGTTGATATCCTAGTGCAGGGACCACTAGCAGATTTCATCTAATCGGTCATCAGAACAAGTTATGGTTTCTTTCGGGCGGTCCATCGCATGGGTGACCATGCGATGGACCGACCGTAGTGCCAACTTACATTCGCATGAGATATCACATAGTCCTCCTGCTTTCCCTTCTTTGCAATATTCGCTGCCGATCTGAAATATATGTACAATTTATTTTTAATAGACTTTAAAAAGAGGAAGAGGTTCTCTTTCCGGATGTATTTTAGATTTATGTTATGTTTATAAACCGATACATATATGATAAATACATTTGAAAAAAAAATAGGTTGTAAACCAGGAGATTCAATTTTATTGATTGAAGTCGGTGTTCTTTTTAGTTTTCAAAACGTTATTATTAAAAAATAAATGGGACAAAATAACAGCCTATGAATATATTCTAGCGTAATTAGACATTTCTACTAATCATTTCCACAAAAAACGTGATATTTACATAGTTGCTGTGCATGTAATATAGAATAGAATAGAATAGAATATAACTTTATTGTACACTTTATAAAATAAAAATACAAAATAACAATTTAAACATGGTAAGAATATTTAAGTGGTACAATAAAGTCAAAAGTCAGTGTCAAAAGATACTTTGATCACAATGGGCGGCCATATCGCTTGAGAGCGATCTCTTCCTGGCAACCTTTGTATGAAAAGGAATGTATTAATTAGAATAAACGGCGTACCGTTTACGCCGTGGCGTACTTACATTAAACAAATATATATCTTTTATAGCAAAAAATATGTGAATAACTATGATAATTTTAAAGATAGATAACAAGAGTTCACTGATCACTGACTTTTTTGTCGTCATCGTTCACAATTTTCTAGAGTCATATATACATAAATGTATGAGGCACCTACTTGAAACAATCCATAGTATTTCTTCTTTGGCGTTTTGGCAATTAAAGCTGATGTGTTTTTATCACTCTCTTTCTCAATTAGACAAACCCCTGAAAAAAATAATTTATAAGAAAACTGCTGAAACATAATTTAAGGCAGGAAGCTCTAAATTTTTTTACTGGATATTCTAAAAAACAGTGAAACTAAATAATAATGTATAACACCCAGACACAGAACAATGGTATGGTAGGAACTCTACCTTATGCGCTGTAGGTTTAGGGTTCGATTCCCTTTCAAGGATAAACATTTGTGTGAAGAACATAGGTGTTCTGGGTCTGGGTGTTATAAAGTATCATAAGTTTGTATTTAAAAATATATAAGTATTCTATCAGTCATCTGGTAATACAATATATGCTTTGTTTAAGACTAGATTATGTGGTGAGAATTATCGACTAGGTATTTATTATTTATATAATTATATGGCAGACTATAATGCGATTAAAATCAACTAGAAAAACAAGAACTAAAAAGTCATCCAGTCATCCATCTGAGTACGCACAGCGTTATTTAACTTTGCTAGGCATGGCACGACCTCCAGATAAAAATACGTTTATATATAAAACGCAAATATTTACCGTTGGAACTATTTACCTATGCATACCTATATAACAAAAATAATAATTCAAATTAGGTACATAATGTTATCGTTTCGCTATCGCCGACCATTCCAGTTAATATTTGCGTTTGACACAGTTCAAACAATTCGTTAGGCAGCATTCATAGCAATTTAGATACCTAAGTATTTAACAACAGTAAATACAGGTTACATAATAAGATAACTACCACTTAGTTTTATACGAATATGTTAGTTTCGGCGCAAATGTTGGAAGAATACAGTTAAACTAATTTGACAAACTGATCTTGAAAAAAATGCGGGGCAGTCTTTGTGGAGTGTTAATGACCAATTTAAACTTTAATTCTTGATCATAAACACTTCTCTAGAAACCAAAAATAATAAAAAAAAATCATATATTATTATATTGTAGCTCATGGGAATCGTGCGGTGACGATGACGCGAGTTTCACGCTCATTGTTCACCCAAAAATTACACATAAATATACATGATACACAATATACATATAGCTCATGGAAAGAGTTCGGTGACGATGACGCGAGTTCCATGATTTTTGTCCTTTTTCCATGTACTTTTCACCCAAGAAGTACTTAACGCGTCTAAAGAAGTTTTTACTTCAAAGTATCATAAGACAAGATATTTATTTATTTCAGTTAATAAGATTTACAATGATAAAACCAAGTACTATATATACACTAGTTACCCGCAATATTGTCTGCTTAATAGATGAATATTTATGAACACACTTATTAATAGTAGAGCCAATTTCATAGTAAACTTTCGTAGCGAGCGAAGTGAGCTCTTTCATTCATACACATCATATTTTGATACTATCACACTCCTAGTATCTATCAGACTAATTTGATTGTTTGAATGAACAATAGAAAGTTAAAAGCAATTCGGACACCCCGTTTAAAAGATCCCTTAACAACATGAACACCTTTTTACAGATTTGTTATTGTTGAAAAATAATCATATCGATTATTTAATTTTTTACCGACTTCGAAAATGAGGAGGTTCTCAATTAATAATAATAATAATATTACCGGACATTTCACACAGCATCATCTGGCCCCAAAGTAAGCAGAGCTTGTGTTATGGGTACCACACGACTGATATACTACTTATATACCTACATTTTTTTTTTGTAAATACATACATATTATACATAGAAACACCCAGACCCGAGACAAATACTTGCAGATCATACAAACATTTGTCCCGCGGCGGGAATCGAACCCGCAACCTTGTACGTTTCAGCCGGACCTAAGCCCACTGCGCCACAGAGGTCGTCGATTAGTTATTTTTTTTTGTTTTTTTTTTTATGTTTGTTACCTCATAACTCCGTCATTTATGAACCTATTTGAAAAAATCTAAAATTCATGTGTAAGGATTAGTCTTTTTCTTCTTTTCTTCCGATTAGTCTCATATACATTTTATAAAAATCTGTTCAGTAGTTAGGTTTTGAAATCAAAAAAACTGAACCGAAATTTTAATATTTTGACTTTTATATACATGGTCGGTTGTCTTTTTAGTTTTTAAATAGGTAATTATACTTTAAAATATTTATACCAAGTTTGCAGAAAATCGGTGGTCCGATTTTCTTATAAATATTTTGCACCTGTTTAATAGTTCCTATGATAAACTTTAACGACCCCTGTACGCCATTTCAAGGTTAGTTAATTTTTACCAAAAACTTGTATAAGTTCAAGGAATAACATTTTGTATACACACGTTAGTAGCCCTTTTCACCCACTTAAAGGTAGAATTTTCGAAATTCCTTTGTTAGTGAACAAGTCAAGTCAAATCAAAAGATACTATATTCAACACAATCACTAGAATCATTTTGAAACATCTAACATACTAGGTGAATTTAGGTGCCAATTCCTCCTAATCCAAACCTGAAAAGAACCGGCAATAATAAATAAATAATTGAAATAAAAGTTTTGTGTGTCTTTGTGATTAAAGCAAAAATAATCCGTAGTTATTTTATATGAAAGCCACCAGTTTATATATAAAATGACAAATGACGAACGACAAGATACAACTTTGTGACATACTATAAACAATACAATATAAACACTTGACACTGGCAAAAGTGATTATGGCACATGCCATTAACGAAGAAGAAGAAGACAAATGGAAAGTTAACATTGTGAAGTATTTAGTAAAATGATTATAAACTAGCTGCTGCCCGCGACTTTCTACATAAAAAGTAGCCCATGTTCTTCTCCAAGGTATCTATCTCTATACCAAAATTCATCAAAATCGGTTCAGCGGTTGAGGCGTTAAAACGGAACATACAGACAGACAGACAGAGTTACTTTCAGATTCATAATACAGTTAGATTTATTGCATTATTTGTTTCAAGACCTAGTAACAATAGTCGGGTTGTGTTTAAAATTTGAGTTGTATAATGTGTTGTGATGTTCTGTTATTCGCATTCTGGATGAAGGGCAAACAGCAAATACTTCTGTAGCGCATCGGGGATGTTCGCAAACGCACGCGTCGATGACTTTTTTGCCATCATCCGCAAGAGAACGTCGTCCCTGATGCATCACGTGAGGGACAGCACCAACAGATACCTGCAACTTATAGCAGGAAGGCTGGACACTGACTGCATACAATGTTTCGAAAAACTAAATATGTACGAAAAAACGTTCTCGTATGAAATAGTTTCAGTTCACGTATGAAATAGTTTACATACAGAGTTTCAGCTGAAACTAACAGAAAATACAAACATATATTCGCATAGAGATGAGGAGTTTTGGGTTAAATAGAACATAAAATGGCGTCGCCTCAAAGCCGATGCCATATTGATACCTTGTCACCAGACACAGTAGTAGACATATTTTTTTATGACAAAATTATGAATTGACTTGTCAGTTTAGGTGTATGTGATAAACTAATGTATATTCATAATATATTTTTTTGTTTAATAAAATAGCGATTGTCATAATAATGCCACGGATAGTCTTTTTATAGCCTAATATGTACACTTCTATAACAAAGGCCCGAGTGATGTTCCAGATTTTTCGATTGGCAAATGTAAAAAAAATATGAATTAATAAAAAACGTGTGCGTCTCGGGACGCCCGACAGAAGTAATAATTTAAACTAATCTAACTAGCGCTGTGGGTTAGAGTGAGAGACGAGGAGACTGCCTACCGCTGCCGTAGGCAGGTCTCATAAAGGTTATTATAATATATCAGATTATTAAGATCAAAGATCAAAGAAAAATCCTGGGATAAATCTGCTCCAACTTGACTCGGCACCCGTAACAATATTAGCAAGAATCATGAAAAAAAGCGTTAAGATAAAAAAAAAGTTCTTGCTGGAATGGAATGGAATGGAATGGAATGGAATGGAATGGAATGGAATGGAATGGAATGGAATTCAGCAAACCATCGCCTCACGGTGCTCAAACAAGGTGCTTCTCTCCCAAAAGCATTTTGAAGACGAGCGGCACAGTCTTGCGGAGAGAGAGAACTTTAAAATCATAAAAAATCATCGCTCTAAAATCTTTTCGACTTAATTCCATTTTCGTTGCGTACATAACACTTTGATGTGTGATAAAAAACAATTGACAAATTATTGCCCACCAATAGTTTTTTTTATTACTACGAAGTTTGCAACGTTTAAAAAAAAATAACATTCGAAATTCAAATAGTTCCGATTACCTAGAAGTGCAAAACTTTTATAGTGTGCCCCATGTATTTATAACGTCTTTGATTCCCTCCCAGAATAAACATTTGTGTGAAGAACATAGGTGTTTGTTCTGTGTCCGGGTGTTATAAAATATCATAAGTATGTATTCAAAAATAAATAAGTATTCTATCAGTCATCTTGTCACCATAATACAAGCTATGCTTAGTTTGGGGCTAGATGGTGTTGTGTGCTTTGTCCAGCAATATGTATATATTGATTATATATTTATTCTTATTATTGCCGGACATTTCAAACAGTATCAACATCAGCATATCGACACTGTAGTATCACTAGTGTAGAGAGAGTTAACGACACTATGTCAGGCTGACATTACTTCCATGCTTTATTACTATTTCGATAGGATTCTTCGTGTCATTTCATGGAGTAACATAGCTCTGCTAATTTAATATTTTTTACTTGTTTTACTGCATGTTTGATTCAGTAATCTTGACGGAATTTTATTGAATAAATTGTGACTACAGGACGGGTATGGATAATTGAATTATATGTGTATTGTGGTGCAATGTGATTTGAACGACGAGGAATCTCAAGAAAATTCTAGACGCCATTCCGCGTGACGTCTAGAATTGACAATTGACCATCGACTAAGACTAATAACAAACAAACTGACTTTAAATTATAAACACTTGACATTGGCAGAATTGACATTAGTATGTCACAGGCCATTAACAAAGAAGAAGAAGGATACGTTTTCGATAGATTAAACACTATCACTTAAACTAGAAAATGTTGTACTATATAATGACAGTTGCGGCTTGCAGTTTCACAATTCGTGCATGGATAGTTTTTTGCATTCTTGCAAAGCAAATATTGCACTTTTAGGTATATTATTTATTTATCTCAACTTTCAAACAGTTATTGACTCAGGTGTGACAAATTGGAATATTTTTATTGAGTTTTTTTTTATTCGAGCAAAAATATGCTATATTAAGTACTTGACTGGCAAAATTGACATTATTATGATACCATATGCCATTAACGAAGAAGATTAATCATTAATTAATAAACAAATAAATAATCCCGGACATTTCACACAGCATCATCTGGCCCCAATGTAAGCAGAGCTTGTGTTATGGGTACCACATGACTGATATACTACTTAAAATATATTAAATATTTAATAATAATAATAACATAATTTATTATTAAATATTTATTATATTATACTTTTTTTTTGTAAATACATACATATTATACATAGAAACACCCAGACCCAAGACAAATACTTGCAGATCATACAAATATTTGTCCCGCAGCGGGAATCGAACCCGCAACCTTCTGCTTCTGAGTTGGACCTTAGCCCATTGCGCCACAGAGGTCGTCATATTAATGGTCGTTAAGCAATTTCATAAAGGGAGATAGGGGTTGGATTGTTTGAAATAATTAGTGCCCCCAGTGGTAAAGCAAGATTTTTTAGGTAACAAGTATGTATTATACTAATGTTCATATTGATATCTGTAGGACTTTTTGAGGACTATTACAGTCAGCATTATCAATTGCCTACGCCTTATAATGCTATGCAAGGGGTAATTAAATTAAATAAACATTGCTAGACAAAACACAAAACTTCAACTAACCCAAATAAACTACTATCGACGACCTCTGTGGCGTAGTGGGCTTAGGTCAGGCTGAGACGCAGAAGGTTGCGGGTTCGATTCCTGCTGCGGGATAAATGTTTGTAGATCATACAAGTTTTTGTCTCGAGTCTGGGTGTTACACGTATAATATACCCAGACCCAGACGTATAATATGTATGTATTTACAAAAAAAAAGTATATAAGTAGTATATCAGTCATGTGGTACCCATAACACAAGCTCTGCTTACTTTGGGGCCAGATAATGGTGTGTGAAATGTCCGGGATCATTTATTTATTTATTATTTTATTTACTATGTGAACCATATAACTGATAGAATACTTATATATTTTTTATACATACTTGTGAATCTTTAACACTCAGACACAGAACAAACATCTATGTTCATCACACAAATGTGATGTGACAACCTCTGTGGCGTTGTGGGCTAAGGTCCGGCTGAGACGCAGAAGGTGGTGGGTTCGATTCCCGCAGCAGGACAAATGTTTGTATGATCTGCAAGGTCTCGGGTCTGGGTGTTTCTATGTATAATATGTATGTAAAAAAGTATATAAGAAGTATATCAGTCATGTGGTACCCATAATACAAGCTCTGCTTACTTTGGGGCTAGATGATGCTGTGTGAAAAGTCCGGCATTTTTTTTTTTATAAATGCTTGTCCTGAAATTAATTGTCAACCTACTGGGCAGTAGGCAGAGCTACCACAAAGCAGATTGTACGCGCACTTTTTTAGAAGCAAAGCCTTTTAGTATGTACATTGTTTAACCCACTCAAAGTATCCTACTAATTAAATGTATTTTCTCTTTTTTACCGATTTTATCAAAAAGGAGGAGGTTCTCAATTCGTCGGAATCATTTTTTTTTTATGTATGTTCACCGATTACTTGAAAACGGCTGAACCGATTTTAAAAACTTAAAAGAAACCGACTTCATTGAATGAAATTTGAGCCTATAATACATTTTAAGTGGAAAGTAATGTATTTTGTATATATATATATATAACAGCGAGGTATCGAAGTACATGAAGCATCATCGATGTATACAATTTTTGATTTTCGTTGATTTTTCAGCTCGACCGATTTTGATAAAACTTATATGGGACCATCTGTGTCCCTTTCAAACAAAAAAAGAATTTTCCAAATCGGTTAAAAAAAAAAAGAATCCGACGAATTGAGAACCTCCTCCTTTTTGATAATGTCGGTTATAAAATTCAAAGAGAAAATATTGTGTACCGTACCAGATAAAACGCGGTATGGCGCCATTGTAGTTCATAGGCTAATTAAAGAAAACTTATTCCAATGATTTTTTTTCGTTTTTCACTTAATTTTTGCTGCATCGCAAACTTTTTACTAATAGCCCTTATTGTGGGAATCTGCATCGTAACTCGTTTGATCAAATATAATAATAATAATAATACCGGACATTTCACACAGCATCATCTGGCCCCAAGGTAAGCAGAGCTTGTGTTATAGGTACTACATGACTGATATACCTACTACTTATATACTTTTTTTTGTAAATACATACATATTATACATAGAAACACCCAGACCCGAGACAAATACTTGCAGATCATACAAACATTTGGCCCGCGGGAATCGAACCCGCAACCTTTTGCGTCTCAGCCGGGCCTAAGCCCACTGCGCCACAGAGGTCGTCAACATATTTCGTCGTTAATATATTTTGTTTTGTTTAGAATGTAATATAAACGGAAATAGTATACATGAGTATAAAATAACAGAATATAACTTATTACCTTTCACACTTTATATTGGTACACGACAAAGTTAAGTTAAGTTAAGTCCTTTGTAGGTATATACTAAGTGCTTGTAACTATCAGATGTGTATTTATAGATATCGGGTTACATAGTTATCAGTATTAAAACGTCAACCAAAGTTCGTAACTGACTCTAAAGTCCAGGTAGATATGGTTCAATTAGCTATTTGACACGTTACTTCTAGATTTATTGGGTTCGATAGCAGTCTAATTTAAGAACGGTTTATTTACAATAATTACTTGAATTGCACTGGACAAATAAAATTTTACTTTTGTTAAAGATATCACTAAGAAGCGACTTAAGTAATCATTAAACATTAAGAAATCTGCGACAATTTTTTATACAACCGTGCAGGCAAAAACATCATACGGCCCACCTGATGATATGTTACAGTGAGCAATGGGTGCTTGCAATACCAAAGGTAACAAATGAGCTTTGCTGACTCTAAGATCGAATACACATTAGGCGTTTTAGGCGTCCATACGCATACAAACTCGCGCTTCAATTAAAGCGTGCGTCAGACGCTGTCAGATTTTATGTTCGCTATCAACGCGCGCCGAACGCAACGCCGAGCGACAAATGTGTACTCGCTCTAAGACATAGTTATTTTGACGATTCGCCCAGTAATTTCACATGCTTTATGTGACATTCGAACTAAACACAGCAATACTTGCAGAATGCTGATTGTAGGCAGAATAACTGGCACTATGCTGGTACCCACAAATACGGACTCCTGCTGAAGAGTCCTTTACCTTCAGGTATAAATATAATAACAATAAATATACACAATAATGTTTGCAACACCGCAAACAACACCACCTAACCCCAAACTATGGATAGCTTGAATTATGATAAAATACTTATATATTTTGAAATACATACCTATAATACTCTATCACACCCAGACATAACAAATACCTGTGTTCATCGCAGAAATTGTTGTGAGGGAATCGACCCCTTATTATTACTTGTTCGTGTGTGTGTGTGTCAAAGATTTTGTTTCATTTAACTTTTCATTGCTTTGAACTCTACCACTCGCCTGCTGCGTCACCTAAAACGTATACTTACTACTTATAAGCGTGGTACCTATCCTAAAAAAATACCTAGCCTATGTCTTTCCCCGAGATACAATATATCATATCCTAACCAGATAACATAAAGATCCGTTCAGCCGGGTTATACCGGGTATTCCTAAACTACATTCTTTTGTTCTAAACAGATAAGAATCCCATACATTAATTCTCAAACTACTCCAAAAAATTAACTCTTATAAATTTTGTAAATAAAAATATTGCATTTAAGTTGCATCCTACTCCGCAGGTAGCAGAAATTATTCTCAAAGTAATGTTTTTTTATTATTTCTCTAATATATAATATCTATTATATTAGAGATATATATATAATATCTCTAATTATTCCAGTGATTGTTCCTCAATAATTCCCAAACTACTCCGTTTTGCCTCGAAATAAGGCAACAAACATAGAGACAAACAGACACGCAGAAAGGCAAACTTTTGAATTAATAATTTTAGTATGCATGGATTGTTATTTATTTAAGTCTTTTTATCGTGTCAGTAGTTATTTCGAATCAGTGTGGTGAAAGGATTAAGTGCGCCTGAGAAGCTCATTTCATGCTCTTGGCACATGTCTTCGAACTTTTTTATGTTCATGCCATTATCCCCGCGATCGTACTGTTATAGCGCAAATAATTTTTCCAATCCTATGGAGCACGAGTGGATTCGAACCTTAGGACCTTCTTCTTCTTCTTATCGTGTCACTAGTTATTCTTAACCAGTGTGGTGACAGGATTAAAGTGCGCCTCAGAGGCTCCTTTGTGCACTTAGGTAAGCCTTAATGTAAGCTCTCGACCTTGCCGACAGGACCCGCAGGAAAGACGAATCAGTACATGCGGTGTCGGTTCTTAGGACCTTAAGAAGACAGAGCAACTACCACTAAACTAGTGATTTGAAAATGTAAATATTAAGTAGTTATTTAAGTAGTTTCGTAGAAGTGCTTAGTTGAATGATTACTGCGTAACTATCTATATTGTTATGAGCCTTCGGGCATTCCCGTAGATGCATGACTCACAGCAATAAATTATAACAACAATGGGTGATAAAAACTCATCATCTGAATTCTCTAACATTCTGTAACCGTCATGACAGACGTATTATAGCGTTAAATATCTATATCTTTAGACTACTAATATTATAAAGAGGAAAGATTTGTATTTTTGTATGTAACGTATAAACTTAAAAACTACTGGACCAATTTGAAAAATTATTTTACCGTTGGAAAGCTACACTATCCCCGGGTGGCATAGGCTACTTTTTATCCCGGGAAAATTGATTTGTCCCGGGAAAAATCTTCAACGCGGGCGAAGCTGCGTGCGTACAGCTAGTTTATTATAAATGCGAAAGTGTCTATGTCTGTTTGTTACGTTTTCACGGCTGTACGGATCTTGATGAAATTTGGTAAAAAGGTGTAATGCATTCGGGGCAAGAACATAGGCTACTTTTTGTTTAAAATTAAAAACAAAAATAATTGTTTTACAAAAATATAAATAAAGGTTCTAAGCATACGCGTACGAAGTCGCGGGTAACAGTTAGTTTTGTATATACATTGACATCAAAACAGCCCAATATTATGTACCTAACTCATGACTACTAGCAATAGTGATTTGCGCAATCACTACTGTCAAACACAATTTTTGTACGTTAATATGTCTGCTATAAGTCATTTCCCCTGTGGGTAACAGAGTAATAGGCAGCTGCTGGAGTTCGTTTATGAGAGTTTTTTACGACTTGCGACTTATTTCGCAGATATTGCTGCCGTGTTGCTATTGCAGTCGCTACTGCCATTTTTACGTAATAACTCTTATGGTGGGCATCATCTGTGTTATCAAGTAAAAAAGCAGTTCAGCGATTTGAATCTGGAAATGCTTCTAGTAGTTTCCTTAATCATATGGTTAAAGACATTTTTTTCTTATAATATATTATTAGATATAAATCCTATGATTGATATACATAATTAAAAAAAAATACATAAAGATACCTACAAAAAATCAAAATAAAAACATTAAAAAAAATTAAAAATTTTACATACGCGAATGTTGAAAAAATGCAAGACTCATTGATTATTCATTTTGGAAGTGGCCAATTTCCATGTAGTATAGATAAGTTTTATATTGGGCTAAACATGAAGATACAGGTGTCTTAGTCTAGCACTGTTTTTTTTAATTAATCTTCTGCTTATCTCTAGTTACTTTCGTCTTTGAGGATATCTACGGGAGGTACCTAGTTAGAGAAACGTCAAAACGTTATACTTTGCAGGTTAATATAAGATATTGCGATAAATATTTTTGCGGTTAGTTTTTTTGCATTTCCAATTTGTTTGACAGGTTGTTAACCTGAATACTAATCGATGGCGCTCACACACACAGACAAACATACACACATTTTTGCATTTTTGGTTCTAGATTGTGTCAGTTTCCCCCCTTTGTTTTCCGTCTCAATTTGAGAGAAAATCACTTATGAAAAATCGATAACGACATACGAGTCAAATGAAAGAAAAAGAGAAAAACCTTGACATGCCAGTTCGAGACAAACCAGAGACAGTGTAGGTACAATGTAATGCGAGCTCTAGTGTTATTTCATAAACTGTATACACATAAATGTAAATAATATACCTAACGTACTAGGTATGTAATTTACATTTATCTCAATTACCAGCTTAGTATTTTAAGCACTAGGTCTAATATAACAGTGTATCATTGAAAAACTCACAATTACTGATGAACGTCCTTGGAAACCCATTTTTTAGTAGCTCGCGCGTCAATTGGCATCGCGTAAACACTTTTGCATTTACAGCTACGATTAATACTAATAAACACAAAACACGTCTGTACTCCATCGTGGTTCGATCACGACTGATAGCGGAAAGTCGTTCTCTGATTTGTTTTGGGTGTGCATGCGCATCATTTATATTGATTTATTTCTGTTTCGGGGAAATATGGATAATTGTAACTTAATCTGTAGAGGGGCGGACTGCAGAATCTAAACATTGCTTGTACCTACCTATATCTAGCCAAATTAGGTCGATATGATAGCTAACATCAATTATTAGACAAGACGCTGCCAGCGGCTTCACACGCGTGATACCTACATAAAAAGTAACCCATGTCGCAATTTTCTTGAACCACCAACAAAGTGTTAGAAAACATAAAAAAATGAATAGAATCGTTTAAGCCATTCTCAAGTTATGACGTGACCAAGGGAAACAGGGATTCATTTTTTGATATTATGTATACTAGCTTATGCCCGCGCCTTCGCACGCCGTTCCTAAGTTCTGTTGATCCGATCGCTACCAAACATCAGAGGATCACCCGCTAGGCCAATCTGTAGATTTCCTAAAAATTTCATCGAATTCGGTCCAGCTGTTTCGGAGGTTATAGGGAACATACATACACACGAAGATGTAAATATAGAGATATTATTTGTGTCGTAGTCCTAATCTACTAATAGGCATAGAAGATTATAACTCTAGACAATTTATGACAATAATAGACAAATTATGTTTGTTAAATATGCGTTGTACCTCTACGCTCACTCGCGACTCGCCAGGCAATTCTTAGAAGTTGGATCTCCAGTTCAAGGTTTGAATTATTTTAATGTTAGCATTCTCGCTATTTTTGTTTTATTTTACCTGTTACAAATATATACAACAAGCTGGCGCCCGCGACTTCGTCTGCGCAGGATTAGTATTATGGAGATTTTTTTCCCACTTACTTGACACTTATCTTTATATTTTGGACAATTCACACAATATCTTTATAAATTATAGTCTATGTTTTATTCTGGTCTATAAAATATATTATTATAAAGTTTCATTATTCATATTTCATATTTTCAATGGATTTCCATTCAGTTTTTACGTGAAAGAGTAACAAAATACATACAAACTTTCGCGTTTATAATGTAAGTAAGATTTCTATTATCAGGCGGGCTAGAATACAATATACGCTATGCATTCCATTACATCTCTGACCACCGACCTCTGAGGCGCAATGGGCTAAGGTCCGGCTGAGACGCAGATGGTTGCGGGTTCGATTCCCGCCACGGTACAAATGTTTGTAAGATCTGCAAGTATTTGTCTCGGGTCCGGGTGTTTCTATGTATAATATGCATGTATATACTAAAAAAAGTATACCTATAAGTAGTATATCAGTCATGTGGTATCCATAACACAAGCACTGCTTACTTTGGGGCCAGATGATGTTGTATGAAATGTCCTGGATTATTTATTTATAATATATTTATTATTTATCTAAGAGTCTATTTTATAAACACACACCAGCTATTATTATGTTTAAATCTGTTGCTATCTTTATTAATTGTCATACGAATGACAAGGACAAAACATACTTAAATGCTAAGCTAAATGATTATGTGCTTATAGAACATTGTGGCTCCTTCTACTAATCCTGGCTCCCATTTTGTGACTAGCACTACGACTTCATTACAATTATTTGTAACAGTAAAAGTGTAGACAGTTAACAAATATACATAACTAGCTGCCCGCGGCTTTGCACACGTGGTACCTACATAAAAAGTAGCCTATGTCCTTCTCCAAGGTCCCATCTATCTCGATACCAAAATTCATCAAAATCGGTTTAGCGGCTTAGGCGTGAAAACGTAACAGACAGACAGAGTTGCTTTCACATTTATAATATTAGTATAAAGTATAGATCTACAGCCTAAAATGTTATCCTTCTTCTAGTTCTGAAAATGACAATAGTTTCATACAACCTTTCATCACACTTTTCAACCCTTTACAACACTTTTTTCCAATTAAAACGTAGCCTATGTCCTTTCTCAAGCTTTAGACTATCTGTGTATCAAATTTCATTTAAACCGGTTCAGTAGTTTTGGCGTGAAAGCGAGACAGACAGACAGAGTTACTTTCGCATTTATAATATTAGTAAGGATTACAAACAGATGAGATATACAGAAAGAAATACATATTTACTAATTAAATAAATAATAGTTAAAAAAACTAAAAAACACGCTTTAAAAAGTAGAAAATAATTATCAATAAATTTATATTAAGATATTTTTTGTTAATCACACTATTGTAATATAGATTTATTGAAAATTATTTTCACTTATTAGTTTATTTTTTATTAAAGTGTGTGTTTAAACTATGTATTATTTATGTTCTACTTATCTACAAAATCTATAAATAAAATAAAAAAAAAAAAAAAAACTAAATCTTTGTTCAGTGTTATCTACAAAAGCGTGTTTTATAGTTTTAACAATCGGATTTGAGAAATCGCTAATTCTGAAAGTCCAGATCAGAAAAATAGGATAAACTTAATTTATTAAAATTATTGGATTGTCATCGGTTCTTGATAAGCGTGCAAAGTTTCAAATCAGACGTTTTTAATGAGGTGAAAATTACGTTCAAAGATTCCGTAACATAGATAGATATAAAGCTAGGTACATACATGTATGTATGTATCAAGCGTGTAAACACGCATAAAAGCGTGTTAAAAAAAACATGTGTGCAATTATCACGTGCTAGAAGTGAAACCTTCAAAAAACAAACGTATAATACGTACACGTATACAAAACACCACGGTTGTTGTGATGCCTTTTCTCAAGCTTTGTACTACGCATGCGCGCACAAACACGTAATAATAAACACGTATAATGCTTCCTATCTCATTTTCTCCCACGTTAAATCTTATGAATTTGTGTCTGTCTCTTTTTACTGTCGATTTTTCGTTTCATCGACTTTCAAATCACAACGATGCTAAAGAAGTTCTCATTTCAAAAGAAAACAACTTCACTAAAACAGCAAAATAAAATTACAGATATGTGTATCTCCCGCCCGGCATCGACCATCTATACTATACCAATCGCAAATTAGCGTCCAACTCAGCATTGGTTGTGTTGTGCAATAAAACGCAAAAGACACACATAATACGTGACATTGAGAAATTGTGGTCCCTTTCACAAAAGCCACTAACAAAGAATTGAAATGATTGATTATAGAGGATTATACTCTCTATCTTTATCTTTATAATGTCAATAAATAAAGATAGCAATAGATTTAAACATCTCATTAGCTGATGCGTGATTATATAATTACGTTTTAAAAACAAAAAAGAAAACTGACTTCATTGAATATAAAAAATATCATCGTGTAAACAATTTTGATTTTTTTTTTGATTTTTTTTAAAACCGTTATACCGATTTCAAACAAATATTTTCTAAATCGGTTTAGGCAGCTTCTTTTCTTAGGCACTACCGCTTGGCACTACTAGTAGAGTGAAGGGAAATATTAATTTCCCGTGCTACTACTATTGAGAGTGCTACTATTATTGGGAGATTTTATAATATGCGATTAATTAGCCAATAAGAATTGGCTAATTAATCGCATATTATAAAATCTCCCGTGGATTACCTCATTACCAATGGCACTTCTAATACTAGTTTAGGTCTGTCAGAAGCATTTCGACAGATTCCCAGCTGGACAAATTAGCGACTAGACAGAGTAGAGTCAGGAGAAAAAGTTGAATCAGATCGAAACCAGTTGGTTGGGTTATGTTAGAGTATAGAAAATAACAAGCGCAAGGTGAGCGAGCAAGGCGAGCGAGCAAAGCGAGCGTGCCGCGGCAGCGGCCGCCGAAGCGCCAGAAGAATATAGTTCGTCTGTCTAGATGCATAACTCTGTTAACAGAGTTATGCATCTAGACAGACGACAACCTTTTGTGGGTATTAATACCCACAAATATTACTCGTGCCACGGGAAATAATATTTCCCGTGAAACTACTGGCAACAGTGTAGTGTCACTGGACATGTAATTTTACCCGTAGCACTACCAGTATTGTCACGGGAAAGTGAAATTTCCCTTCACTCTACTAGTAGTGCCAAGCGGAAGTGCCTAGGAAAACAAACGGTTCAGGCGTCTTTGAGTAATTGGTAAACATAGATAAAAAAAAGGTTCTGACGAATTGAGAACCTCCTCCTTTTTTCAAGTCATTTAAAAATAGACAACAGGACAAGCAGTACTGCTCAATACCATCCATAACTTGTCAGTCTACCACCCTTACGAACAAAGCGCTTAACTTCCACATTTATAATGCGTTCAGCTAATGATTGGAATGCTTTGCCGTCGTCTGTTTTTCCCGCGACTTTGTCAGCATTTTTTTTAAAGGAATTGTAGCTTAAATCCTACCCCAGGATGCAATTTATCTCCTTGCCAAATTTTATTGATAAATTTAAAACCAATCACACCCACCACCCATTAAAAAGTTTCCATACAAACATTCACACCCCGTTTTACTCATTTATGAGGGTTATTTTGAAAAATCCTGAAACATGTGTCCATTTATTTTGCATTTTAAGTATCCAAACCAAGTTTCTAAGAAATCACACCACCCGTTAAAAAGTTCCTATTCAAACTTTGACACCCCATTATACCCCTTTGTTAGGGTTATTTTGAAAAATCTTGAAACACGTGTCCATCTATTTTGCAATTTAATTATGCATATCAAGTTCAAGCAAATCGTACCACGCGTTAAAAAGTTTCATACATTAGTTATCACCCCTCTTAGTTATAACCCCTAAGTGGGTGCTCTTAGGGGTAACATTTGAAAAAAATCCCGCCTTAGTAGGTAGTTTTGCTATAAAAGGAAGCTTTTTTCAAAATGTCACCTTTCTAGCTTCAACGGTTTCGGCTCGACGATGATGAATCAGTCAGTCAGGTTAAGCTCTTTTATAGGTATAGTTTATTAGCTATCTTAGCGCTTAAATATCCTTTGTCTTTATCATTCTAATGTAAATGAATAAAGATAGCACATATTTAACCAATTCATGCTAGTGTGTGTTAATAAGATAGACCCTAAGACTTAAGTAAGTGGTGTGTTGACGCCAACACACTAATTTCCACAATGGAAGGAAAATAAACTCATTTATATTTCGTACCCCTTTCTAAGCAAAACATCTACACATGAGTTACCCTAGTTGTCATATGACCCGATTACATGGTATTGTGTGATACAAGAAATAGAATATTATTCGCAATACACAAAATAACAGAGAAGAAAATATACTACTTACGTAACACTTTCCTAACAAAATAACATTTTTTGAGTTGGTATAACTTTTTGGAACGAAGTTCCTTATCGCACGGTACGGATGGGGATGGGGGCTAGGCAAAAAAGTGTAAGATTTTTCAAATTGTAATGCCATTATGTCCGAAGATGGTCTTACATCTGATATGAAAATAAAAATGCTAAACAGTTTTGTTAATTCATTTAATTCAAAAATAAAGACAGCAACTCATAAATTAAATATACAACAGTTCAAACAATATATTTACACTAATTAAAGCGAAACCTTAGTTCCTCTAAACATTTACATTAAGCCTAAATACATAGACCAAACAAGAGAGAAATGAGGCCTATGAAAACAGGTCTAAATCGATCTTCAAACAGTGTAATTTCCAATCATTATTTAAAGGCGAAAACCTAATTTCCAGTTTCCTACTATCGCTGCCCTCGGGCAATGATGTGAATCAGTTGAGCTATCTATAGATAGTTTTTAGAGATTTAAGATCGGTTCTTAGACTCAACTGTTCCACATGTATTTTATATTATTCTGTACATTTTTGTAATTATTTTTGTAAATGAATGTCCTAGTATTACTATAATACATTTCAAAATCAGATTAGAATCGCAGAATATTTAATGCAAATTTCAAAACTAATCACTAACTCATTAAACTATTTTTAGTGGCGCCATCTAGTAATGTTATCTATATATATACAATTTTAGGTGTGTAGATATTTGTTTGTTATACGAAATAATACCTTAACCGATTAAGATTAATCTTGGTAAAGATACAGTCAAAGTCAAAGTCAAAAGATACATTATTCAATACAATCACAAGGATCACTTTGAATCACTTTGAAATAGATCTGTAAAAATATATAAATATTGGTGGACAATGCACACAACACTATCACCAATGGGCCAAGATCCTGCTGAGATAATATGTATAATATGTATTTACAAAAAGTAAAAAGTAGTATAGCAGTCATGTGGTACCCATAACACAAGCTCTGCTTACTTTGAGGCTAGATGATGCTGTGCGAAATGTCTGACATTATTATTATTGTTATTTTATTAAATCGTACAATCGTGATGATAATACCTAATAGTTATTGTAAAGCACTATTTCAATACAATAATAATCTGATACAATTATTTCTGAATATTTGAATAAAGTCAGATGTAGTGCTTATAGTAAGTTATACACTTGTGTCCCTCATTAATAATTATAAAGTATCAAGACTTTTTTAATTTATATTAAACATGCAAATTATAAAGCTCAATTACCAATTACGCTTGATATATTATTAGTTAGTAATTACATACCTACATCAGCAAAATACAATATTCTCTCTACGGAGAATAAAAAAACATTATAATATTACACTTCTTCTTATAGTGTCACTAGTTATTTCGAACCAGTGTGGTGAAAAGAACCAAGTTTTTTTTTTAAACAGTTTTTTTTCTAGACCAGCGTACCCTATCGGCCATATCGTCGCTTACCATTAGGCGAGCTCGTGGTCAAACGTGATCTATCTATGTTAAAAAAAGAAAAATATGTCGTGCACTTGGCATATGTTAAACTTTATAAGTTTTATGACATGCTGGTTTCCACACGAACACGATGACATGCTGGTCGTCACCGTTAAATTTGCAACTAAGCATTCGCCCCCACTTGTTATTAAGTGGTTTGTGTTATAAACCACGCTTGCAGAGATGTCACTCTTCGTTTTAGAGACTAATGCCCGTTTTCACTAACTCTAGGATAGTATCTTAATCCAAATTGGATAACAAAAAAAACGTGTGCGTCTCGAGACGCCCGACAGAAGTGATAACTAAAACTAATCTAACTAGCGCTGTGGGTTAGAGTGAGAGAAGAGGAGACTGCCTAACGCTGCCGTATGCGTAAGAGAAGGGAAAGCCAGGCAGACTGGCACCGTAACGCATTACGTAACGAAGCGGTTTACCCTCCTAAGAAGAAGATAGAGATAAGAAGTTATCACCTCAAAAGTAGCATAGATCAAAATAAACTTTCACCAACCTATATGACCTATATGACGACCTCTGTGGCGCAGTGGGCGAAAGCCAGCCTGAGACGCAGAAGGTTGCGGGTTCGATTCCCGCCGCGGGACAAATATTTGTATGATCTGCAACTATTTGTCTCGGGTCTGGGTGTTCCTATGTATAATATGTATGTATTTACAAAAAAAAAAGTATATAAGTAGTATATCAGTCATGTGGTACCCATAACACAAGCTCTGCTTACTTTGGGGCCAGATGATGCTATGTGAAATGTCCGGCATTATTTATTTATTTATTTATTTATATATAGGCGCTATGTTAAATTCTTAACACCGATTGGACAGTGCGAAAAGCGCCTTCCATTCATAAAGTGACTCTCTCTATTTCTGAACTTTTTAACTGATAGAAGTAATAGATTGTAAATAAACGTTACCTAGCTAGGCTTCATGGATAGTGAAAACGGACAATAGTAATGTATGTAACTAATGAACATAACATACATCCGACATATCATTTTTTTCTGACTCCACACTAAGACTGTACGATTCCGAATGAACTTGACGTCTTAATACTTTAAAACAGATGAACGACCCAAAATTTAAATTTAGTCGTTTGTCAGTTTTATACCATATAGTCCGAATTCCGAATAGTTGCAAAGGCAACTTGCAAAAAGTTGCAATGGCAACATGCAAGTATTTGCAACAGCAACTTGCAAATAGTTGCATTGGCAACTTGCAAATAGTTGCAATGGCAACATGCAAGTATTTGCAACAGCAACTTGCAAATAGTTGCATTGGCAACTTGCAAATAGTTGCAATGGCAACTTCCAAACAGCTAAAATATAATTCTATACTAAGCAGCCTCGTGTTAATAAATTAGTTCACAACTAAAAAGTGCATCTTCACAGAAGATGACACTTTTATTTTCAGTACTACTACGATTATTTTTAGTAAAAGCAACATTAATTACAACATAAACACATAAAAATCAGTCAACTCTAACCTAAAAAGACGATTAGTGTATTACTCTTTTAGTTTTTCATATTACCTTAACTTTAGGCCACTATCCACCAAAGTGTCATATGTAACCAACATACCATGCCAGTAGAATCAGCAGTATAATGAAAGTCAATATTTGTGTTTAAAAAACGTACCTGACTCGCTTCAATAGACATTGGCCTTGACAAAACCAACAAATCACAAGCAAGTGGTTTTGTGATTCGTGAAACTCAATTTACATTAATATTTATGACTGACTGTTAAACAGAGGTATTTACCACTAACGCAAAACATATTCTTTATTTCTACGTATAACACAATGTAAATATTTATATTCTACGTACCAAAAATACTATTTTCTAATTTTTGCGAGTAAAGATGGCACAATATAAGAATAAAAACATTTGAAGTTTTTTTTTCTATTTCGTAATATATAAAATTAATTTATAATTTTAACAATTTATTTCAATCACGGACTAGCACTTTTTTAAACTTTAAAAACAATTTCAAAGCTTACACTTTAGAAGTAGCAGTCAACATTACATAATTGGCTCTAGCCGGGTCTTCAGGTACTGTCTCTGGCCTAAAACATCTATGAGGCTCAAACTCTGCTGGTTTCTTCAGCATTTTTCTAACAAACCAGACTAAACCAATGATAATAACCATCAAACCTAGAGCCACACCTATCAACGCTGTATTCAAGTTTCTTATCCCAGCTTTCATTTCCAAAGATCCTGATTCCAAAAGTTGAGGCACAACACAAATCGGTCGCATATCCTTTTCCTTATACTTTGAAAGGGTAGCGCAAACTTCATAAGGTGGCCTTTGAAACCCTTCCATGGAAACTTCTAGATTTGTCTGACAAGGTGTATCTTTTTGTGCTACTAAAGCCCCTCTTGCTAGGACGGCTAAAACGACGTAGCAGTTGGGTATGGGAGGATAGCGATCGGTGGATAGACGCTGTGATCTTGGCAAGACGTACTGGGGGCGTTGCGGAAGACCCATCACTGAAATGAGGACGGTGAGAAGACCATCTGTTGTAACGTTGGATCTTACTTCAGAGACTCTGAAATGAATATAAAAAAACATAATTTAGTTAAAAACTTAAACCATTAAACATATCTTTTAATCTATCTTCAATCAGATCATAAAACCTTATTTATCAAAATTACATTGGCAGATATATGTAAAGTCCTTAACTTGTCCCCCAAAAAACGGTTTAGCAGGAGTCGAATTTAATAAATAAAAACCTTAGGCTGTCACTAACCTCAAAGAATCCGATCTCTCCAACTCCGGTTTTCTGGTTATGAGCACAGGAACAGCAGTCGCGAACGCAGCTCGCTTCCTTACCGTTTGAGGGCTACCACAACCCAGCACCAAGGCTATCGGATTGTCATCAGTGTCCATTTCTTCTAAGGCTATGCAGAACCTAAAGCAAACCATAATAGAGGTATACCTACCAAAAAAGAATCAAACAGGTTACGATAATTCCGCTTAAAAAGCTTTGTCGTTGTATTTGGGCAACCATAGCGGCAGATGTTGCTAGAAACGATGACAGAACTTTTTGGAAAATACCAGAGATGCATAAGTTATCATACAGTCAACCAGTCATAGGTTATCAGTAAATATTTTAAAACAAAGTCCCCCCGTGCCATGTCTGTCTGTATCATACTGTCATACTGTTTTCTCCATAAGAACGGAGCGAATCATGTGGAAGGTTTAAGGGTATAGTTCCGTTGTATGAAGCCGGGGCGGACTGTTAGTAATATACACATATAAACACAAATACATTCAAACACGCTCACGACTAAAAGTTCCCGTGCTCGGTAGACATCTCCTCAGACCTTTGTAACTTAGTCCTTTGAGGGGGGGTGTTCTAAGAGGGGTTAGGCATGAGCTATCAGCAATGCTGAATTTCAATTCAATGCTGTGAGTACTTGTTTAAAAACAGCCACAACGTTCATCATGTCCTAGTCAGTACAACTCAATGATATTCGGATTATTTTTAACCAGGCCTACGAAACGTTTCGTTGTTGTTAATAGGGTTATGATATTAACTAATATAAACTTATGTAAATATAATAAATTCAAAATACGCAAAGCGAAAGACAAAATAGACCTAAGTTTTAAAGGAAAGTAAATTTTATTCAAGACGCTTCGAGAGGAAATTAAATAATTTAAGTTCCTTTGGGAATTTCTGAAACGTGGAATTGTAACTCCGAATCTGATGTCCGATTTATAATTTTTGATTGGCATCATTAATTTCATTATTTAAGGAATTTGAAAGTCAGTTGTATTTAGTGAAATATTCAGTTCTTATAAAATATTCAGTAAACAGATGGATGTCTGTCTAGGAACACAAAACTTCATGTGACCACAAGCTTCTGTTCGCGTCTTCGCACGCATGGTATCTTCATAAAATGTAGCCTATATATTTGTACTATGTGGGCATAGGCAGCAAGCAGTATTGTAATGAAGACCTAATAAACGGACGTGTCGAGTGATTCTACCGTTTATTTATAAACACGCGCAATACTCAGTAGAAACATGCCATATATGGCACATATTTTCCAAGGTCACAATCTTTATCCAAATCAGCTGTTACGACGTGATTTACCAAACAAACATAATAAAAATCCAAAAACTACCTATTTTATATTGCAGTTAATTTATTTATTTTAAGTAATTGATTTTATATAAGTTTAATCCTAACGTAATAAGTAGGTAGATAGTAATTACGAGTAGGTATGTTATAATAACGTTTTAAAAACTAAAAAGAAGACCGTTCATTGAATAAAAAATGTTTAGTAAAAAGAAGATATGTTTTGTTTAATAATATGGGTAGGCCAACTAAACGCACTGCTTCAATGAGACAGCGAGGTTTTGGAGTAAACGAAAATATCATCGATGAATTTTTAGATTTTTGTTGATTTTTTATAAACTGCTCGACCGATTTTGATAAAATTAGGAAGTATACGGTTTAAAACAAAGAAATCCTAATCGGTGAAAATACATTTAAAAAAAAGATTCTGACGAATCGAGAACCTCCTCCTTTTTTGAAGTTGGTTAAAAATAGTACCAACATATTTAGGAAAAAAAATATTGTATGAAGATAATTATTGCTCAGGTAGCCATCTCGTGAAATTATTCTACCCATATTATAAATGTGTATAAAATTGAGTAACTTACGTGTATTGATCAATGGCGTCAATCTTCAATCCTCTCAGTATAACATTCCCTGGAGCAGCTCGATGACAGGCCACGTGCTTAGGGAGACCATCAGATCTGGACACCGTGACTCCGGTACATCTATGCCGATTTGTGGATGGAGGGTCCACTGACCAAGATAAGTAGACCTCTTCGTCGTCGTAGAATGCGTCTATGAGACGAATCTGTTGAGATACGGTGTAGGTATATAGTAATAGCATACCCACCCGATTTTCCTCGTGTGGTTTTATTTACCTAAGATGTTCCGCAGTTTTAAACAGCACCAATTACCCAATTACCAATTACTATGGTAGGTAACAGGCATTAAGACTCAATGCCTGTTACCTACCATATTACTTGAAAATAAATTTCTATTTCTACATGTTTTTGAACGACAGTTAGTTTACTATTATGTTGTTTTACTGCATTGTATTCTATGTGTGTTTTCTTTATTTTTTCTCTACTTACCTTCTTCCCTAATTGTAGTAATTACCTAACTTACCTTCTTAGCCCATTGTTCTATTTACCTACGTAACTGCTTATTTCTATTGTACTATTACAATTTTTTACTGTGTGGTGTGTATGTATATGTACTAATTAAATATTGATTCTATTCAATTCGCAGCGCATGGACAACAAAATAGAAACCAATAACACCAGTGTTTCACCGCTGCAGTTTGTGGCTTGCGGTCACATTTGCCTCACAATTTGAGGATTTTTATGAAGGTATTTTTATATGTATACAAATTATAAAACAGAAGTGTTTAATATAAATTATCACCTTAGCTTTAGAAGTAGGCAGATCATCTTCCGACGGTACCTCCATCTCCTCATCATACATTTCATCATCAAGACCATCCTTATCATCATAACCCATATCATCTTTACGCTCTACAGAATTCACACTATCATAATCAAATGTAGAACCTCGAGGTTCTGTTGGTTCTATAGGTTCAACTTCATCGCATAGCTTGTTCTTCGACAGACGAGATATTAGAGCGCCTTCTAGATGTGGTGGAGTAGCACACACGGCGGCAGATTTATCAGTTTGTGGAACGTTTTTCGCTTCTCTCAACCAGCGAGCAAATCCGGCCATCAGACAATCGCAGTTTAAGGGATTATCTGAAAAAGAATTGTAGTATACATACTCGGGCTTACTTATAACCGCTTTTTAACTTGAACACTCCTAAAACTCTGCTTAACTCTCGCCCTGTCACTATTTGTCACTATCTTATAAAGAGGTATGACACTATTTTAAACTTATTATTATATTAATACGTGAAGGAAAAACTTTGGACCCCTTTTTACGAAAATTGCGCGGGGCGGAAGAGTATGAAATTTCGTACACTTATAGTTTATATAGAGAAGGAGTGCAGAATGCTGATATTTTTTTAAATTATGCATAGTAAATACATTAAATATTAATTAATTATGGTCAAATTTCAACCAGTGGGCGACTACAAGTTATAATCAATCGACCAATAAATATAGATTGTGACAATCTCTTTTTACGAAAATTGCGCGGGCGGAAGAGTATGAAATTTCGCACATTTATAGTTTATATAGAGAAGGAGTGCACAATGCTAATAATTTTTTAAATTATGCATAGTAAATACATTAAATATTAATTAATTATGGTCGAACTTCAACCAGTGGGCGACTACAAGTTATAATCAATCTACCAATAAATGTAGATTGTGACAATCTCTATAGGCGAATGCCCACCTGAGACGCAAAAAAAGAAGGTTTTCAGTACGATTTCTGCCACGAGACAAATATTTGTCTCTTTTTAGGGTTCCGTAGCCAAATGGCAAAAACGCAACCCTCATCATGTCTGTCTGTCCGTCCATATGTCACAGCCACTTTTTACCGAAACTATAAGGACTATACTGTTGAAACTTGGTACGTAGATGTATTCTGTGGACCGCATTAAGATTTTCACACAAAAATAGAAAAAAAAACAATAACAATTTTGGGGGTTCCCCATACTTAGAACTGAAACTCAATTTTTTTTTATTAAACCCATACGAGTGTATCTATGAATAGGTCTTTAAAAATGATATTGAGGTTTCTAATATCATTTTTTTTCAAACTAAATAGTTTGCGCGAGAGACACTTCCAAAGTGGTAAAATGTGTCCCCCCTGTAACTTCTAAAATAAGAGAATGATAAAACAAAAAAAAAATATGATGTACATTACCATGCAAACTTCCATTGAAAATTGTTTTGAACGAGATCTAGTAGGTAAGTAGTTTTTTTTAATACATCATAAATCGTAAACCGCAGTTTACCTTTCATTCAATCAACTCAAATATAAAATGTTACTTGCTGCTCCGGAACCCTTCATGGGCGAGTCCGACTCGCACTTGGCCGCTTCTTTATATATAGTGTCAAATTCAAAGTCAAATACATACATATATTTATTCAATACAATCACAAGGATCACTTTGAAACGTCCTACATACTATGTGAATTTAATGCCAATTCCTACTAATGTCTGGAGAGAAGAACTGGCAAGAAACTCTTCCTGGTCTGGTTCTAAATGTTTTGTATTAGTTAGTTTATTAGTTAGGTTGCTCTCTTAACTGCGTACCTGCTATGTAAATATGTTACTTGTATCTATGTGTGTTTCAAAATAAATTTATTTCATTTCATTTCAATTTACCTGTACAGTCAATGTTCAATTTGTTAACGCGGTATATAATCATTCAGCAAAATAAATCAGTTCACTTTCAGCTACGGACTCGGTTGGTTTCCATTTATTACCTATCATACCTATAAATATCAATATCATCTAAGGTGTAAGGAATACCCTTACAATACCTATTGCAAAATTGGTGAATATAACTGATAGATAATAAAATTAATGATAAAATATGTTTATTTTGTACCACAGATATTCATACCACTTTAATAAAACAATACAGAAATGTATCGGTAACTTATTAACAGAAGGTTAGTTGTGCAAGATTTTTATGTAACTAAATTTATTTATGATAAAAAAGTTTGCGAAAATAGGTAGATAAACGAGTAGCACTAAAAACATTAAGGTTTGTGATGTTAATGCTACTAGACGTCTCTTTATTATATTAAAACTAGCGTAAATGCTACTTAGGGAGGTAGGTAGTACATAGAACAACATCTAGGTACTTAACCTAAATACCTAAGTATGTACTGGACTAATGTAAAAAACTGGAGCTAGGTAAGTACATTTCTATTACTAGGAATAGGCACCTAGGTTTCGACTAGAAAAAGTAAATAAGTCCTTTATGGGGAACACGGTGCGCTTCTATAATAAGCTTCCTGAAAATGCAACTATTAAGAAATTTAAAGCATATATAAAAGGTTGTCTTCTGAAGAAAGCTTATTATAATATAAATGACTTTATTATTGATAAGAATGCATGGCCTCATGACGTTTTCCCCCATACCTTTTCACCGATTCACTTGAAATGTATAAACTCTCTTGTATTAGTATTTCGTAGTTAAGGTAGTTATAAGGTGGATCATATAAAAAAGCGCTAGGACCAAGACGAGTTTCTTGCCAGTTCTTATCGGGCTTGGGTTAGGATGAATTGGCACCTAAATTCATCTAGTATGTAAGACGTTTCAAAGTGATCCTTGTGATTGTATTGAATAAAGTATCTTTTGACTTAGACTTGACCTCATGTAGTAAAATTATTTGTCAGGTGGGGTGGGTAGGAAGATAGGTAAGTGCTTAGTATTTTTATAAATTACCTATCTAAAAAATATGATTTTAAATGATGGAGTGGAGAATCCACACAACACCATCTAGCCACAAACTAAGCATACCTTGTATTATAGGAACCAGATGCCAGATACAAAACTAAATTATTATATAGAAATACATTCTTAAAATACTTTATAACATCTAGACACAGAACAAACATCTATGTCCATCACACAAATGATTGTCCTGCGAATCGAACTCACAACCTAATGCGCAGAAAGCCACTGAGCATCTACTGAGCTGAAGGGTCAGTCTAAGTATGTGGGGCAAAATGTTTTCTGTATTATTATTTAGCTAATTTATTTTGCTTAATTCTTTGAAATACTTCGACAAAGAGTTAAGGTACTTCTTTACTCCAAAAAACAATTATTAATATTCATTTGGTCATGTGTGTGTCTTATTTGGTCTATAAGACCTAAATGACACTTCTTAGGTGTAGGGTGTTTCTATGTATAATATGGTATTTACAAATAAAAAGTTATAAGTAGCAAAAGTCATGTGGTACCTATAACACAAGCTCTGCTTACTCTGAGGTCAAATGGTGTTGTGTGAAAATTTCTGGCATTATTATTATTAGTATTATTTATATTATTCTATGTTTATTAGTACATAATATAATCTGACTTAAGTTTATTTGACCTATTTTATAAATAATAAAATAGGTTATGAGATATGACTTACGTGTTTCTTACACGTAAGTCATACATATCTCATAACGATCTCAAATAAAGCTGGAGTAGGTAGACATTGTTGGAGATCAAAAGAAAGGCACTTAAAGGTTTTGTCTTTTGATGCAGTCATTTTATCAGACTTTTTTTCATTATAAGCCATATCAGCTGCAAGCAAATGTGACTCACGTTCCGCTTCAAGGGTTGGTTTTGCAGTTTCGTCATTGGCGACACTTATCTTCATTTTGATGATATCACAGGTGGTGCACAAGTATCTACTTTTGGTTTTTTTTTTTGAAACTTAGATTTAATTTATGAAACTTTACGGTAAAATTTGTCACTAACGGGGTTTTCACGAGACGTTTCAATCATTTCAATCATGTATTCTTTATATAAGATATAAAGAATACATGATGGAAATTGTTAAGTGTGATGGTAAATACTTTCGGCTACTTTTTCGTCTTGTTTAGTGGCTCTCGTATCACGGAAACGAATTAATAAGATTAATAACTTCAATCTTTAGATCTGAATGTTTATTTGCTGGAGTTTTCTTTTCACGTTTATCTGGTGGTATGATTCCACTGGAAGTGCTGCACTTCTTCAAACCTATTAGTTTAATATAATGTCTAAATGATACTTGTAGGTACATACTCTAAATTTCTGACGTTTGGGATCCTCGACACGATGTCGCTCTGTTTGTTTTTTCTGGATGGTGATTAGAGATGAAACGAAGGCTGCTCTCAAATAATATGACACAAGGTTCCAAAATTCCTTATGAATTATAGCACGTTGCACATCACTTATATTTTCTCGGCTTATTTCGACAATTATGTAGTTCCTGCTTTTTGAGTTCTACATTTTTCCAGAAGATGTCACATATGTAAGACCATGATTTCGTTTCAATTTATTTTCTCGTTTTCTTTTTTGGCTGTGTCCTGATTACTGTTGTGGCAGTTCCTCATCTTCTGCAGGTAGGCTGGGACTCGGTACAGTGCTTGTAGGGTCAGGCACAGAGTATGTTGGGTCAGCCACAGAGTCATCACTAGAAAAGTCACTTGGTGATTCATCAAGAGCTGTATGTGTTTGAGTTCCAGATGTGCTTCGTCCGGAATCAATGAATAGACTTTGATTACTTGTTGATTTATTATAAACTGCGGTATCTTCTGTAAGCAGTCTGGGGCTGGTTTATGATTTTGTTGGATTAGCCACGTAGTCAACGTCAGGTAATTCGTTTTGTGGCTCAACAGAAGTTGTTGGTTTCTGCGTCCCAGATTTACATGGTTGCACAGTAGTAGTTGTACCTCGGTCACCTAAAATATACAGAGCAATGAAATTATTATTCGCAGAAACATTTCATAAATTATAAATGGGCTATAAAAATAAATAATCTCTTTAGTAAATTCAAGAGTTTTTAAATCTTAATTTCTTTCTGGAAGTTTCATCAATATTTGATAATGTTACTACCATTTTTACATTACTTATTGTAATAAAATTGCTAGGTTAAAATGTATTTCTTACAAAAAGTATACGTACCAGTATTTGTATTTTTTGCATTTATAACAAGTTTTAGTATTATTTCCGCTCTCGATAGTCATAGTCAGTAACTTAGACCATATCACAAATTGTACAACACAACCACAGCAAAGGACAGAATAATTTATAATGGTGGCTCAAAACAAAATCTTCAAGAGGACACTTAACATCTTCGTGTGGTAAAATTCCTAACAAAATAAAAAAAATAGGGTACGCACTTGAAAATCTTTTGGAACAAACAACTTAAGTCAAATCATAATGTCAAAACAATAATAAAACTTTATCGATATCAAAGTACTTAAGTCGTCTTAAATGCTTATGCACCGACGCTGGAAGTGGTCCAAAAACATAGGTTGTATGGTGCGTAAGACAGTCGGCTCCTGAATTAAAGCCCTGTGACTTAGTGGCTTATTCTCGTCAAAAGATTATACAAAAAGCAAAGCCCTGAGAGTTTTTAGCATTTTGAGATAAAAATGACTTGTGTTTGTGGACGCCGTGTCTAGAATATTCTATAGAAATAATTTTAACATGAAATGACGTTTTCATACATTTGCAGATATATAAAGACTTATACGAAATGAATGATATAAATATAAATAAATTTTGTCGAACAATGCCAATACCATCTAAACCCTCAACTTAGCATAGCTTGTAGTATGGTGACCCGTATGACTGATAGAATCCTACTAATATTATAAATGCGAAAGTAACTCTGTCTGTTTGCAAGCCTAAACCGCTGAACCGATTTTGATGAATTTTGGTATAGAGATAGATGAGACCTTGGAGAAGGGCATAGACTACTTTTTATGTAAGTACCACGCGCGCGAAGCCATGGGTAGCAGCTAGTATGAATATATTTTTAAATACTTTATTATACTTTATAACACCCAGACACAGAACAAACACATATGTTCAACACAAAAATGTTTGTCCTGTAAGAGAATCAAACTTCTAACCTAGAATGACCCGTCAATGAAAAATCGAAATATATACTTTTGTTTTGCCATCTAACTAAATACCAATAAAAATCTACTGGGTACAGCATACAAATTCAATACCGTAAAATTACGTGAGTATAACCAGTATTGCATGCATTTGCATTAATTGAATAACAATATTGAATACAATAAAAGCCAATCGGCAAACACGATCATCGTCAATGTTTGTCGATAGCATCGATAGCGCAATTTTCGTTTTTATTAGCAGCTTAATGGTAATGCAATGTTGCTTTCCTGCTGTACTTGGTTCGTTTCCAATTTACGAAATACAGTTTATAATATGATACACATTTTTAGAAAATATACAACGTGATCGTGACGTCATTATAAAAACAGTAATCTTACAACTGAAGACTATATTGAAATTTCGAAATTTTTAAACAAAAAAAAATTAAAAATAAAAATTCCTGACATTTGACAGAGCATCATATGGCCCCAAAAGCAGAGCTTGTGTTATGGATACCCACACGACTGATACACAACATTTTTTTTGTAAATACATTCTACATTTTATACATAGAAACACTTAGACCCAGGACTAATACTTGCAGATCATACAAATATTTGTCCCGCAGCGGATATCGAACACGCAACCTTCTGTGTCTCAGTCACAAATGAAACATTAAGACTATGCCCTTAGCAAATTAACTTTTGTATGAAAAATTCCTCCTTATGTTTAATGTTTTCTAATAAAAAAATCACGATTGGGGCGCTGTCATTACGTGTCAAGATTATTTGATCAGATAGTCACCTTAAGAAACAACATTTCAATCTTCTTAACCTGAGTACTACCGTAGCGGGGTGGTTACGAGACTACGGCACGGGCGCGGGAAGGGGCGCTATACCTATTTAGGTACAGGTTGCTCCGAGATGATAATATTGAAAATTTCAAAATTTATCTAAATAATTATGGACATTGCACCCAGGATTATTAGCCCTAAAGTAAGCAGAGCTTGTGTTATCGCTACCACATAACTGATATAATTTTTTTTTTTAAATATGTACATAGGTATAGAAAAAACCCAGGCAAATACTTGCAGATCATACAAATATTTGTCCCGCGGCGGGAATCAAACCCGCAACCTACTGAGTCTCAGGCGGGCTTGATAAATCAGTTGAATGTAATAATTCTAAATTTGAAAACACGAAACCGGATACAGGCAGAGTGGCGTCAGTGGAGAGGAAACTTCACACACCTCTGCTTGCTGGAGTAGATCCATGAACGAAAGTTTTCAATTACAAATAACTGCTCTGTAACTTGACTGACGCCACCTAAATCATCTTCAACAGATGAACTAAGGCCAATGATGTAGCTTTACCCTGTAGAGCTTAAATATTACTAATATTATAAATACGAAAGTAACTCTGTCTGTTTATTACGTTTTCACGCCTAAACCGGTGAACCGATTTTGATGAATTTTGGTAAAGAGATAGCTGGGACCTTAGAAAAAAACATAGGCTACTTTTTATGTAGGTACCACGCGTGCGAAGTTGCGGGCAGCGGCTAACAAAGTATATTTTAATTAGTTGTTTAGCCCGACTAGAAATCTTCCCCGAGATGTGTTGTATCGAAATCTTCGAAACACAAAATTAAGCTTTTGTATTCCACCTACACATTAATAGGTTATTACCTCTCCACATTATTTGGAGCATAATTACAAAGAGCTAAAAATTCCCCTAATAAAACGATTTATCGAAAAAAAGTAACTAAACTGTTAGAGGCCAACATTCTATCGCAAAAACACCATAAAGAAGCGTTCACAATAGGAACAGTAAAGTCATGGACGATATAATGCCGCGTCAAAGGGACAAAGCCGGCTTGGATACGCGAGGTATTGACATTATACTTCGTGACATACCGACAGATCAAAATATTGAATAAATACGAATAAATATATATTGGTGGACCATCTACACAATAATTTACACTCAAAACGGGATATTTACCATGATATATAAGTTTTCTGCTTCCCGATATTTCGGCACAGTTGCATGCACCATTATCATGATTTGTCCTTCTATTGAATGTTTTGTCATAGATTTCCAAAGTAACGCCTAAATCAATTATCTATAACACTTATTAGGTATAAGGTTTTGACGTTACGATAATGAAACTGCAAAGCAATTATATAAAATTGCTCTATTCAAAGAATTCAAATACATTTTAACTGTCGGAAATTGCAGGGTGTGTTGGTGACGTCAATAATGATGATGGTGTTCATAGTTCATTCAATGCAGCACCATTGAATGAACTATTTACGGCTAATATTTCAACAGTCTATTAAAAGGTGAAATTACTTTTTCAGATTAATAAAGAGTTATACGAAATGATAATCCAATGATATATGTATATATAAATGAATATTGCATGCATATAAAAATATAATAATAATACTGGACATTTCACACAGCATCATCTGGCCCCAAAGTAAGCAGAGCTTGTGTTATGGGTACCACATGACTGATATACTACTTATATACTTTTTTTTGTAAATACATACATATTATACATAGAAACACCCAGACCCGAGACATATACTTGCAGATCATACAGACATTTATCCCGCGGCGGGAATCGAACCCGCAACCTTTTGTGTCTCAGCCGGACTTAAGCCCATTGCGCCACAGAGGTCGTCAATATATAATTATATCATGCACACAGCTCCATTTAACCCCAAACTAAGCATAGCTTGTATTATGCTGGCCAGTAAGACTGATAGAATATTAATATATTTTTAAATACATTATTATAACTTATAACATCCGGGTACAGAACAAAAACGTGTGTTCATCACACAATTTTTCGTCCTGTGAGAGAATCGAACTTTTAACCTACAATGACCCTAACGACAATGTCAAAGAAAAATCTAAAGAATATAATTGAAAAGACAAAGGATATCCCTGATATATAAATAAATAAATAATGCCGGCCATTTCACACAGCATCATCTAGTCGCAAAGTAAGCAGAGCTTGTGTTATGGGTTCTACATGACATATACATATCTTCCAATTAAATCTGAATAGAATTAATTTAGATCAGCATTTACAATATTGCAACCTAGAATAAGAAACCGTATATTTCACTGTATATATCAAGCCTTCAAATTTGTCTATATGTCTTTGTGTAATAATATATAATGGATTAGACACATATTAATATAATGGGCCTGAGTTTTGTGTGTTCAATACCGATTAACCCAAAATATTGTTCCTGTATCAGGGTCAGTTTTAACAATATGTTGTTGGATGTTTAAATTGTCAGTGTGTGGCTAACCAAACTGCTTATCATCACACCATCATTACATCGAATAGTGAATCGGGTTAGATACCTACTTATGCATCGATCAAGGACATGTCATTTATTATGAGCCGTGTCTCTAATGGTAAAGTGTAAACGTAATCAGCTACGAGTACCTGACGCTGGCCCCAGACATCCAGAAACACAGAATAATTAATAGTACACTCAAAATAGACGTTTTTTTTGGTCAACTTTGCACTAAATTTCCGATCCAAATTTTTTTATATGGTTTAGGATTCAATGGGCCATAAATCGTAAACGGAAAGTTTTACAAAAAAGTTTACAAGCAACAAAATATGCGAAATTTTAGTTTCAATGTTAGTCTACAATAATGGTCTCAATAATTTTTGCCCTAAAGTGCATAGTTTCCGAGGTATCGGCCAAAAACGTTTTTTTCAAGATGGCGCTTGAAGTGTCACCTGGATCTGTCAGCATTTTGTGATTTTATGCTCAGTAAGTGATTCTAAACCTTTCTAGAAATTTTGATCGGAAATTTAGTGCAAAGTTAAATGCTATTTTGACTGGCCTATAATAACAAGAGTGCCAAGTGTGGGTATGTATCAAATCTAATGTTAAGTCGTGCCTCTGACGTGCATCTGATATGTCTACCGAGCCTGCAGGTCTAGACAAAATATAATTCCATTACCAGCGATATCGCAGTAAAAAATGCAAAAATGTATGATTTTGATATAAGCTATCGAAATGTCACGTGGTCTTTTGTCAACGAATAGTAAATTGCCAGACAATTACCCAGGGCCTCAATTTTGTTAATTTACAACGGTTACAGTTCTACGTTTCCATCTACATACGAGTATGTTTACGGTTCGTATATTTTACGTGTACCCAACTCGTACTTGTATGTACCAGTTGGAATAATGATAAGAATACAATTTTAGTTTTAGTTAGTTTGTCCTATTGATCGTGTACCTGCTATGTTATTATGTTACTTGTATCTGTGTCAAAATAAATTTATTTTATAACATTTCCATTTACAATGGATTTAACACATATTGCAACACAAATAGGTAAATTCTGTCATCTCTGCTATTGTGGATACAAGCCTTAAAAAGATGATTCCCATCAAACATCTAAAACATATCTGATCTAAAGACGATCACTTATTTAAAAATAGATTTACCTTCAATCGTAAACCGTGTTAAATCCTTATGCATCGCCAACGCTCCATCGTCTATCATCGATATGTCGTTATCATGGAGCAGCAGCGAAGTGAGTTGATTGAGCGACTTGAGCGGCTCAGCTGAGAGTGAGCGGAGAAAGTTGTGGGACAAATCCAAGTGAGCTAGACTCGTTAATTGAGCTAGTGAAGCGCCTGTTGAAATAGGAGTTGTATTATTGAGGGTATTGTTTGTATTTATAAAGGCGCGTTTGTGATACATATATGCGTTTTTAGGTATTGCTGCGTAAAGTTTTTTTTTATTCTTCGTCTGTCATGGAGTAACATAGCTCTGCAAATTTAATATTTTTTACCTGTTTTATTGCATGTCTTTTTCAGTAATCTTGGCGGAATTTTAATGAATAAATTGTGACAAGAGGACGGGTATGGATAATTGAATTATATGTGTATTATGGTGCAATGTGATTTGAACGACGAGGAATCCCAAGAAAATTCTAGACGCTATTCCGCGTGACGTCTAGAATTGACAATTGACCATCGACTAAGACTATAATAACAAACAAACTGACTATAAACTATAAACACGTCAAGTGTTTTTGGCAGAATTTACATTAGTATGTCACAGGCCATTAACAAAGAAGAAGAGAAGAAGAATGTTTTTTTTTTACGTATGACAGTAGATTTCTTTGATTGTCCTCAGACTACAATAGACTTTTATCGTGGGTTTTAGAAGCTGGGTAGAAAAGATTGATTTTAATCGAAAAATTTTACAGTAAACTTCGTGTGGGTTTATTTTTGGCCGTTTCGCGAAGTAAACATTGCGCTCTTTTATTAATTTTTCTAAAGTTATTTCCGATTTTATTAGTAATGGTGTGTTTATTTTAATAGAGCTAGAGTTATTGACTCGGGTGTGTATAATTAGAATAAAAGTGTTTGTGTTTCTTTGTGATTCGAGCAAAAATGATCCGTGTGAATATTTTATATAAAAGACGCCATTATATATAAAATAACAAATGACGAACGACAAGATACGACTTTGTGACATACTATAGACAATATAAGCACTTGATACTTCCAAAATTGACATTATTATGGCACATGAAGAAGATGATGAAGAACTTTTTGTGAGTTTTATGTCAAAAGCTATTTATGAGCTTTGGTTTTAAATAGTATTATCAAGCACGAAAAAGATAAAATGTTTATCACAAAAAAAAAATGTACATACACGTATATAGTTTTGTTTACTCAGTTTGTTTACATCCATCAACTGTATACTTCAGTAAAACCTCACGTAGATAAACAAATAATCGAGAATATCGTTAAGCTTTATTTCCGTCGGAGCCTTTGCGATATTTTTCCGGAAATTAAAACGTCACAGTATAGACCTTATCCTGAAAAAATGCTTCTAATCATCCCGTGGGACGCTGAAAGCCGTTGTTCTTTGTTTGCGAGTAAAAGTGACCGTTTTTACAAATACTTAGCCAATATTCGATTTTTATAATCGTGGATAAGCATTTTATCTATGATTGAATAACGAATAATTTTAATAAAATATAATAACTAATGCTAGACATTTCACACAACATCATCTGGCCCTAAAGTAATTAGATCTAGTGTAGGTACCACAAGACTAATATACTACTTATATACATTTTTTTTGGAAATACAAACATATTATACATACATACATTTGCACCACGGAAATCGAACCCACAACCTTCTGCGTATCTGCCGGCCCTTAGCCCACTGCACCACAGAGGTCGTCAAATAAACAACTTAAACCACTTAATTCTGTATATTGAAAATAGTTAAGTTCTGTCTTTTAACCGTTTTTTGATTTAGGTACTTAATAAAATTGCTGCCGTATACATCTCATGCTTTAAGGCATTTACATGTTTCAGAACAACAGTTAAACACTTAACTTTTGTTATAAATAAATAATGCCTGACAGTTCACACAGCATCATCTGGCCCCAAAGTAAGCAGAGCATGGGTTATGGGTACCACATGACTGATACACTATTCATATACTTTTTTAATACATAAATATTATACATAGAAACACCCAGACCCCGAGACAAATACTTACAGATTACACCAACATTTGTCCCGCGGGACAAATGTGGTAAAAATAATACATCATTTCATTTTCTTAATTACAATGATTATGAAATTCTGATACGAACAAAATATTGTAACAGCTTTAATAATATTATTATCGATAAATTACGTAAGGTTAATGTTGTATGTAACATGCTGTCTAGAATAGAAACCGAATGCACGTAATACCAAATTCAACTTGTCGATGGAAATACATCTTGTCAAAACGAATTCCAGTTGCGATCAAACTAATGACTGAAACACGTAATACCTACCTGCTTATACGAAATACATACTAAATCCCCAATTGCGTATTGACATTGATAGTAATTGATTTAATCAAGAAATCTTCTTCTTCCTCTTTTTCGTTAATGGCATGTGGCATATGATGATAGTTTTGTCAGTGTCAAGTGTTTAGATAGTTTGTAGTTAGACGTTACAAAGTCGTATGTTGTCGTTCATCGTTGTTTTATAAAAATTGGTGTCCCTTTATAAAATAATTATACGGATTATTTTTGCCCGAATCACAAAGGAACATAAAACTTCCATTCCAATTTTTAGAAAAATGATAATGATAAAAACGTACAATCAATAAAAATTACCTTCTTCAAAAAAAAGATAGGTTCTCAATTCGGCTGTATTTTTATTTTTATGGGCTCAAAATTCATTCAATACAGTCTGTCTTTTTTTAAGTTTTTAAAACGTAATTATTGATTTGAAGCCCACTAAGATTACCCCAAATAAACATGCAATAATCAATTTAAAAGTTTTATGTTACTTCATGAAATGACAAACGAAGAATTAATATATCTTCTGATACGTTATCTTATCAAGAAAACAAATGACATTACCCGACACAGCAACTATCTCATTATGCGAGAGGTCCAGATGCGTCAAATTGGATATGTGTTTGAAAGCGTAGTCCTCCAGCACGTCTATCTGGTTGTTGTGCAAGTTCAAATTGGTTAAGTTTGTTAGACCTGTGAACATTCCAACCGTGTTTACTGTTACTGAACACCTTTCAGCTGGTAATTCAATCTTCTAAGACTTAGAAACATAAAGTAGGTATACTTATAATAAATAAATATTGGTGGACAATGCACACAACACCATCTAGCCCCAAATGATATTTGGTGTATATATGATAATAGAATTCTATATTTGTGAATGATAGAATACTTATATGTATATCATTAAATACATACTTATATTTTATAACACCTACACAGAGAACAAGCACCTGTGTTCATCATCACACAAATGTTTATCCTTGGAGGGACCAAACCGAACCCTCAAACTATAGCACAGAAGGCAGAACTATCAACAGAGCTAACAGGCTAGCCAATAAAGCATAAAAACTCACATATCATTGAAAATATGCCGTTTTGAGTGAAAATTATGTTCAAAACCATGACAGTTTCAAAAGTTACCAATAATGTTTTAGAAAGCTCATTCAAATTAGAGCTACTATTTCCTAGAAATACTTATTAATAGTAGATTAGCCAATCATTCCATTTTGTACCTTATATCATTAACATAACGCCCTACGTCGTTTCTCATACCAAACAAACTACCTATTAAATATGCAGCTGAAATAATCCTGTGCGTTTTCAGGGAAACAGCGAATGGTACGAGTCATATATAAAACGCTTTTATAGCAGAATGATCTTGAATGTTTTCTAGGCGACAAATTCAAATTTGATATACAAATATTGCTTAACTCAGTCTTCTAAGTACCTCTAAATATAGCTAAATTGTGTGGTAACAATAAGTTTTAGTTATTAAATAAAACAGCAATATTTCTCACCCGACAAAGCCCCTCTTCGTATACTAGCAAATGTATTATCAGACAGCTGAAGTGTGGTCAAACATCTCAGTGTTGGTACTGTTGTGGGTCCCACGGGACCTTCCAATGCGTTTCCTGATAGATCCAAGTCCCGTAAAATGTGAGCTTCCTACAAACATAAAGGTATGACCATGTTGGGCGTCAATAGATAAAATTGGCGCCCAACGTGGTGCCATAACCAGAACAGAGAAATAAGCTTTATGTTTAACAGCGTTTAAATAAGATTTAAAGTGACCGTGGTATAACTGATAAATTCGTTTTTAACAGATTAACAAAGTTATGCAACGCTCTGCAGAGACAATACCTAGGTTGATGACCGTAGTTAGATAAATAGATAAAGGTATTTATTTGTTATAGCTACAAACACACACATACAAAAATAACAAAAGATAAAGAAAAAGTTTAAGTTGGTAAATACAAACAAAAACAACACAAAAAAAAAACTTAAAACAAAACATTTACATAAGCGTCCCATTAATACATGTGTTGCAGCCAGACAAAAAGGACTCAGCGTATAATTTTGCTCATAGAGCAAACACAGATTTTCAGCTAGACCCTTTCGAGATGACAAGTTTAAGTTCTCATCTGAGCATTTCTGTGCTTTGAAGAGCACGTTTAACTATCGATTCTGGTTTTTCAAAAGATGCCAATATATAAACGTGGGCTTTTGAGCCTCTTGTTTACTCCGTCACCATAGTTTGCCTCTTACTTATACTAAGTAGTAGTATTAAAAACGGTCAGTAAATGTATGCTTAGCTCTCTATTTTATTTTGAAAACGGTTTTGGAATATAAACGATAAATTATGCACACGGGAATTAATGTGCCGATTCCTAATAATCAAACTCGAAAATGATCCTAAATCCACGAGGTGGTTCTAATCAGCAAATTATATTTGGACTGAACAATATTAGTCCCGTCACAAAATGTAGGTTAATTAGAATCACGGATATGCTCCAACCAGGCGCCAGTTCCAAATGTCGACGTAAGGAAAGCTTAGATGAGTCTACTTGATAGAAAGGTTCTTTCTAATGAAACTAATCAAAGAAAGATTATTACTAGAACGTAATGAAGAAGTGCTACCACGTTGGGAGCCAATTTAGGACAAAGCAACGTATCGTGCTAATGATACTATTAGTATAATAATGGTAACCATTGATTTATTTTGATTTAGATTTCATTTATTCTGGATGAAATCATAATCTACTTTCCATCAAATTATGACTAGCGATCTCCTACCGCGTTGGGCGCCAACGCGTTATTTCTGTAGAAAATCGTGTTTATAGTTTTAGTTCCAATATTACTGTGTTTTAATTTATGAGTCATAATTAAAAATACCTGTAAGGAAGCCAATGCAGGAACTTTCAATAGATTTCCTCTTAATCTCAATGTGGTCAATTTCACAAGGGGCTTGAATGATTCTGCTGATATATCGGTCAGTTGGTTGTCGCTTATATCCAGGTAAGTCAAGTTTCTGATGCCCTGAAAAATAAAAAACAAATTGGACACTCATCTCAAGTAGGTATTAAATGATAACACAAAAAAAATATAATGTATAAGATTTTATAAAGATAAGATTAGGTATAAAGATTTTATTCTTTAACGTATCTGACTCATATTGGCATTCTCTTAGGCGCTGCGCAAACGAAGACACTTTCTGTCGGCGACACGGCACACCATCACAGGCAACCGTAGTTGCTGTGTCTTGTGACGGTATTCGGACACAGGAACCCGTTTCTACTACTGGCCACTGGTACAATTCGTTGCTTGTTTTCCGTGAGTACAATTGTAAGGAAATTTGTTAAAGTTGCTTGTTTTCTTCAACTGACTTTTAGTTTCCAGTTGCCGACACCGAACACTTTTTGTTCGCCAATGAGTATGTGTTAAGTGGCAGCAAAAGAAGCAAGAATTTCAAAAATAAACTATTTTATCGAATAGTTTTTACACCGGAAACAAATAGACTACAAGATTTATTCATAATATCCGTACTTGCTATTCAATACGTTACTAGCGAAATAAAACCCGTAAATGAGTACCTATCTCCATTACCTCTTCCACATTCACATACAAATCTGGGCATCCCTATTTACTCGACTCCGGAATTACTTGCCACCCAATATTGGGCTTTACCTTAAATGAATTAGGGTCCAAAGTGTGTATCTTGTTGTTGGATATATCGAGCCTATCCAAATTCCAGAGACGTGTTAGTGCCTCCGTTGGCACAGAAGGCAGCTGATTGTTCGGTAAACCTGTAAATGTTCTTATGGTTATTTGCTATTGAAAAAGGTGGTCGGCTCGTTGGATATGAATACCAGATTAGCTGAGCTGTGGTTTGATATGAATGGATTTTCATATTGCGGCAGTTCTAAAGATTAATGATTTTAAAAGTAACACATACTGAGATTGGACCATTTTGGCCACCCTAAAATATTGATTGGTTAGCGGGAAAGGGTAATTTTTACGCATGGTACCTTCTCAAGTTGTTGTTTTTGTGTTTGTACAAATTTCCCATTGGGTCTATTTTTGTATTTTTTCAGCTCATGTTTAGGTACTCTTTTATTTTGTGTTCGTGCTAAATAAATCTTCTTTCTTTCTTTCTTTCTTTCATTCTAAAAGATTTAACTAGCTGTCCCCCCCGATGCTTTACACGCATAGTATTATGGTATACAAATTTTCTCAAGATAAATAGATAGATAGATAACTCCTTATTGCTATACCACGCAGTAATATAAAAAACAATTATTTTACAATAAAAAGTGTACAATGGGTGGCCTTATCGCTGACAGTGATTTCTCCCAGGCAACCTTTGAATGGATTGATTCAGATACAATATATCAGTTTACCAAATTCCACATTTTGTTTGTTCTCATAGTTTTAAGTCTCAAGCATTTTTTTTAAAGGAATAGTAGCTTAAATCCTTGATGCCTTCACCAATCACACCTACCCTCATTAAAAATTTGCCATACAAACATTCACACCCCATTTTACTCCTTTATAAGGGTTATTTTGAAAAATCCTGCAACATGTGTCCATTTATTTTGTATTTTAAGTATCCAACCCAAGTTTCTAAGAAATCACACTAACTGTTAAAAAGTTCTCATACAAACTTTGATAACCCGTTTTACCCCTTTACCAGAGTTATTTTGAAAAATCTTGAAATAGGTGTCCATTTATTTTGCATTTTAATTATTCAAATTAATTTTCAAGAAAATCGCACTACGTGTTAAAAAGTTTCATACATACACCTCTTTTTACCCTCTTAGGGGTTGAATTGAAAAAAATCCCGCCCGCCGGGTGGTTTTGCTATAAAAGGAAGCTAACTTCTAAATTTCAGCTTTCTAGCTTCAGCGGTTTCGGCTCGGCGATGATGAATGAGTCAATCAGTCAGGTAGTCAGTCAGGTTAAGCTCTTTTATAGGTATAGATAACATTTTTATCTGTCATGTTATGTTGCCCCAGAAGCACAGATGCACTCAGTTGATAATGCCACTATTACAATGGAATCACAAAATCATCCCAATAACTGACTCGCTACAGAAACGTTATCGTGTTAATTAGTGTTGTAAAACTTGTCAACACAATAATAATTGATAATTATTGCTTTCTGATATATATTCACTAGTCTCACAGCTGTTGGTAGCTTTGCCTTCTGTAGGTTTTGGGTTCAATTCCCTCCCAGGACAAACATTTGTGTGATGAACTTAGTGGTTTTATCTGTATCCCAGACAAAGTGTCGTATTATCGTATAATTTGCTTATCTATTTGTTTTGTATATACTTATATACTATCTGAATGCGACACAAAAATCTTTTCTTCCTTCTTCTTTCTTTCTTTCTTTTCTATTAGACTAAGTGTTAAAGTGTCGTATGTATTTTGAAATATATTATTCTATTATTTGTTATTCTATCAGTCGTCTGTTCCCATAGTACAAGCTCTGCTCTGCTGCAGTTTGGTGCTAGATGGTGTAGTGTGGATTGTTTACTACTCCACACAAATATCTAACAGGGTCTTTTGGCTGATGGTTTCGACAAAATACCAGCGCCTCTTTGTTGTTGTGGCACACAGACACATGTACTCTATGTCATCTCCATTTTTATTCTTATTTTTCTCTTTCTTTATGTTGCGTGTGCTTGAGTAACAAATAAATAGATGTCTCTGTGTGTTTCTACCAAAATACAACTATTTATTCAAGATAGCCTGTATAAGGTGTAATATTATTGAGATTATGTTAACCTTATATACATGCACAAAATTCTACATTACTTTTTTGCTCGCGTCGGTCAGCATAAACACATATTATAGATCCCGAAGTCCTGCAGGCTTTATCTTAAAAGTATAGAGAAACATATTTTATTCCACAGTCCCCTCCCAAATATGTGTCTTTATAACGAGTAGGGTGTTTCTCATAACTTGTCTTTAAGAGTGAACAAGTCGATTATCCTTCCATACAAACGTCGATGGGTGATCACACCACCGTCTGATGATGAACAACCAAAACCAGAAATGATATAAATTTGTCTTGTCATAATCTATGCTTGTATCAATACAGAATTGTATAAATAATATGGGTTTGAAAGATACAAGACTCAAAAAAAGTACGGAGTATGCAAACTAAAAAATTATCCCGATACAAGCATAGATTATTTATTCAAGAGCTCAAATAACTTTTTTTTAATAAATACATTCAGTAGTTTTTTCATGAGAACCCTTGATCCAAAGGTCTATTCATTATTTTTACGCAATCGTTTTATTTAGAAATCATAGATTAATCTTATCATATGACTCGAAATTATAATCACGCTATCTCCTTACTGCTCATCTCTATCCTTGGTGCACGTCTCTCCTTTTCTCAAATTAAGCTAGGTGAAATAGCATGCATTTTAACTGCGTCCACTAACGAGTTTGTGCCGCTGACTCGTGTATCCTTAATAACGGTATCAGTAGGTTTAAGCGGTGCTATTAAAAAGTCGTACGCGATGCTAATAATGTATAATTTCCATAGTTGGTTCTTAGTTTAAGATATTATCTAATATCTTTAAACGAGCAATTCTTGTATAAATATATATCTGAATCTGAATCATCTGAATCTCGGAAACGGCTCCAACGATTTTCATGAAAATTAGTATGCAGTTTTCGGGGGCGATAAATCGATCTAGCTAGGTTTCATTTTTAGAAAACGTCGTTTTATCCGTGTTTTATACCAAGCAAAGTTCGGTCATCCAGGTACTAACTTTTATAACATGTAATACCGTAATTTTGTCACATTCACATATTTGATTACGAATCAAGATCAATAAATATATCAGAACTAATTTAAATTAAAACACCTTGATTGATCGTGATTTGTTTAACATCATTCACAGACCAACTTTTTCCACTGCTGAGTACAGGCTTCTCTTTGTTCATAACATTCAACTCAATCCTGTTGAATACTAGAAATCGAAATTAATCTCCTTCCTCGCAAAACGGAAGTAACTCATTCGAGTATTTGCGCTTTAGTATGATCGAGTTTTAAAACAACATTTGCAATTCCTCATCATGCATGTACACACAGTTTAGTTATGATAGAATGTCATGGTAGATTATTAATATAACTCAATATATTTTTAACCAACCTCAAAAAAGGAGGAGGTTCTCAGTTTGGTTGTATTTTTTTTATGTTTGTTACTTCATAATTCCGTCATTTATGAATCGATTTAAAAAGTTTTATTGTTACGTGTAAGGTTATACTTTCTGATTGGTCCTTTAGAAATTTTATCAAAATCGGTTTGGTAATTTTGTTTTTAAATCAAAATAGTACGAAAAAATATGTTAGCCAAGAAACAAAATTTTGTATTTTGCTTTCCTGTGTGATGGTGCTGGTGGTGTTTAATTTAGACTGGCCTGTCAGCTTAGTTGGTAGTAGCTCTGCCATCTGCGCTGTAGGTTGAGGCTTCGATTCCCTCCCAGGATAAACATTTGTGTGAAGAACATAGGTGTTTGTTCTGTATCTGGGTGTTATAAGGTAACATAATTATTATGTATTTAAATATATATACAATTCTATCAGTCATCTAGTCACCATAATACAAGCTTTGCTTAGTTTGGGACTAGATGGTGTTGTGTGCATTGTCCGGCAATATTTATTTATTATTAATAAAGTCGGTTTTCTTTATATTTTTAAAAATGTAAATATGTACATTACGGCATTAATGTCCGCATACAAATCTATTATTATAAAACAAACTCTTTTTTACTTTAAACATGTTTGAGTACTATATTTTGATGATACGGATTTTAACCCACGCATTAATTTAACACCGACACTGCTTCGATTCATCTAGAGAATCTTCATCAGGGTGAGTGTGATATTTTGTATGTATTCGCACTAATAAAACTAGATGAATTGAAAAGAAGAAAGAAAGTTTGATTTGCGACACGTTCAGAAAGCATATAAGTACTTATGTAAAACAAGTAGGTAAGCAAATTGACAGTAAAATTGGACATCACTCAGCATAGCTTTTAGTAGCGTTTCAAACGCTTTTATAACGCTAATCTTCCGTGACGCCGTGTGTGTGTCAGTGTCTTCAAAATAAGACGAAACAAAACCTGTTTCCAGATCAAACTACACATCAAAAAGAATAAAGAAAGAAAGAAAAGTTTGATTTGCGTCACATTCAGATAGCATATAAGTACTTATGTAAAACAAGTAGGTAAGCACATTGACAGCAAAAGCAGTCGTTACACAACATAGGTTAGAGCAGCGTTTAAAACGCTCTTATAACGCTGGTGTGTTTGTGTGTCAGTGTCTTCATCGACAAAATAAGACATGGCAATAACTAGTTTCTCAAAATGAACAATCTTTTGAACAGAAACCTTCTGTTTCCAGATCGAACTAAACGTCGTCTTATGTTTCAGTATAACGTTGAGTAGATACATAAAGACGATACAAGCACACAATCATAACCTATGAGAAACATCGGTAGGTATCCGAAGCAGAACATCTCCAGGGAAATCAAGTTATACCACGCATCAGTTACTAGATACCGCGTAAGTTACACTGTTAATTTACTTATGAGAATATCCACAAATTATATCAAGCGATACCTTTTGGGGTCTATCTTAAATTGATGCTAGTATTATTCAAAAACATTGGTTATATTGTATTTATCTACAAGGCCGTGACTTTGCCCGAGTGGTACGTACATAAAAAGTAGTTATGTATATGTTATTACGTTAATTTAGGTCTCTACATCTATATATATGTATAATAGAATACATCTATGTATAATAGAATATCAAATGTTTATTTGACACACAATACACACAGAAAACACAAAACACTAGACACAACAAAAATAAAATTCTATATAAAGTCAAACATGGTATAGGTATGTAATGAGAAGGGAAGAATGTCATTTAACTAGGAGAGTGCTTGGTATGAATGTGGATGGATTTACGAGTAGAGGTAGGCCAAAGAAAAGATGGATGGATTGTGTGAAGGATGACATGAGTAAGAAAGGAGTGAGTGTTTAGATGACGGCTGACAGAGGAGAATGGAAGAAGAACACATGTTGTGCCGACCCCACATAGGGCAGGAAGATGATGATGATATAAAATCAAACAGAAACAGAAAAAGGAAAAAAAAACAGTAGGTAATAAATTGTTATAGTTTTGTGATAATAAGTTCCTTCTTATATATTTAACATGTTTTATCTAAATCGCTTTAGCCTCAGTAATGGCTAATCCATTACTGAGGCTAAACCGATTTAACAAGATTAACAGTCACATTTATAATTAAAATAGCTTCTTCCCGCGGCTTTACATTCTTGGTATGTACCTACATAAAATTAGCCTATATGCTATTCCAAATCAAACACTATACACCAGGTTTCACCCGAATCTGTTCAGTCGTTAAGGCGTGATTGAACCACAAAATAACATTCACGCGGCTGTTTACATTCTATTTATAACCAGCTACTGTCCGCGATTTCGCACGCGTGATACCAACATAAAAAGTTATCTTTATGCTATGCCATATCAGAAAATATCTAACTATATTTTCACATGCACATACCATATTTACACCAAGTTTCATACAAGTCTGTTCTACCGTTACAGAGTATACATATAAACAAAATATCCATACATCCAAACATAAATGCAAACAATCAAATTTTATTATTGCTTTTCAACAGTAGTATATAATTACTGAATGACTATGGCAAAGTAAATAAATAATGCCGGACATTTCATAACACAAGCTCTGCTTACATTGGGGCTAGATGATGCTAGCCCCAATGTAAGGAGAGCTTGTGTTATGGGAACCATATGGCTGATATACTACATAATATATAACTTTTTTGTAAATAGTATGTATTTACAAAAAAGTTATATATTATGTATACATAAAAAATACCCAGACCCAAAACATATATTTGCCAACCGTACAAACGTTTTGTCCCGCGGTGGGTATAACACCAGCAAACTTTTGCGTCTCAGGCGGGCCTTCGCCCACTACGTCACAGACGTCGTCAATATGTGTAAGTTGGTATTTTGGTCTGGCATTTAAACCTCTCAACCTTGCCGACAGGGCAAGGGATTGAATAGTTTTGAAATTTGCGGAGTCAGGGATTGCAAATTCAACCTAAGTATTTGTTGCCTGTATAGAACTCCTGATAATAAAAATTTTGACGATTTTATGTGCCGACTTGAAATTTTACTAGAGCACTTTTTCAACAAGAGATGTATTATACTTGGAGACTTTAATGTTAATGTTCTAAAACAAACTAAATATCAAAGTGAGTTTTGTTCTCTTCTGAAAAGCTACAATTTTAAAAGTTTAGTAAATTCTTTTACCTTCATGCGAAACAATCAAGAATCTTGCATCGACAACATTCTGACTAATTTTCCCGAGGAAAATATAGGTTGTTTGAAAGTTGACCACAATGGTCTTGGAGATGGCCATGCGGGTATTTTCTGCAGTCTCACTCTAAAAAGTATTAATTCCAAAAATGAAAGTGAGTTTTATACAAGGAAACGTAGGATCTTCTCGGAACGAAATAGGTTATCCTTCAGGAAAACTTTAGAAGAGTGTAATTTATTAGATTATAATGTGAATGGGTTCCTCAACAAATTTAATGATATATTTAAATCATCCTTTAAAAAGAAAAATATAAAAGTTAATATGTGGTCTAAAAATAAATTTAACTGGATCTCAAAGGGAATCAGAACGTCTAGCAAAATGAAAAGATTCCTGAATACAATAAACAAGAATTCAGGGCATGAATCAATAGTTGCTTACCGAAAATCATACATAAAACTGTACAAAAAGATCATAGCTCAGTTAAAAAAAAAGGCAGTTAAAATAGAAGTCGATAAAGCAAAAAACAGGACAAAACACATATGGAAAATAGTTAACAGACATAGGAATAAGAGTAATATTAGGACTAATGATAATTATCTGCTTAAAGTTAATGACATGGTTATTAATAACACACAAGAAATAGCTGACATTTTTGCGAATAACTTTAACTTTAATACCTATGAAATGAATTCCAATGACAAAAAACAATTAGCAATGAATTTTTTAACAGAACACTGTAATAGAGTTGATACGGACATGGAATTAAGCTTTACAAACAGGAATGAAATCAAATTTATTGTGAGGAGGATGGAACCTAAAAACTCCTTTGGATATGATGGAATACCGGTCACAGTTATAAAAGATAACATTGACCTCCTTGCTGAACCACTATCAGGATTTTTTAACAATTGTATGTCTGAAGGTATCTTTCCCGATCAATTAAAAATCGGTAGAGTGATTCCTATATTCAAAAAAGGTATTAGGAACGACCCTAAGAATTATAGACCTATTTCGTTGCTGCCTATACTCTCTAAAATCTATGAAAAACTGTTAAAAGATAGGATAATAGCACACTTGAACTCAAACAAGATTTTAAACAAACGCCAGTTCGGCTACCAAATGAACATAGGAACTGTCGATGCGATTGAATTGCTAATAAATGAAGTGTTATGTAATCTAAATAAAAAAATGAAAGTTGCAGGTATATTTTTGGACCTATCTTCTGCATTCGATACAATTGATCATGACATCTTACTTGCTAAATTAGAGTTTTATGGATTGCGGGGTAATGTCCTGAGCATTGTTAAATCATATTTTAGCAGTAGATACCAGTTTGTTGAACTTCATAATATTGTTAAATGCCAAGAGGTAGCGACCAAATCCAAACTAACTAATATAACACGTGGAGTTCCACAGGGCTCTATACTAGGACCTATTTTCTTTATAATTTTTTTGAATGACCTTATAAATTTTATTTCTAATACTATACCTGACATTAAATTAATTATTTATGCTGATGATACAAATGCAATAGTTCCAGCATGTAGTTTACAAGAACTTCAGCTCAAAATAAATAATGCGCTTGTGGCTTTTAATGAATGGTTTCATGTAAATAATTTAAAATTAAATATTAATAAAACGAATGCTATATTATTTAGAACGACCGCCCGCAGGCATGAAACTTTTGACATAATAAACAGGGGAGTTAAGATTAAACTCACTGATAGCGTAAAATTTCTAGGAGTCCATATTGATCAGTTCCTAAACTGGAAAAAATAATTAGAGTCTATAGAGAACTCTGTAAGTTCTGCCTGCTATGCCTTAAGAAGTCTGAGAGATGAGGTAAATCTCAAACAACTCAAAACTGTATATTACGCCTTGGTTGAGTCAAAATTAAGGTATAGCATTAAATTCTGGGGACGCAGTTACGCCTATAACATGAATAGAGCTTTTGTTATCCAAAAACGAGCCATTCGCACCATGGTGCGGATTCCGCCATGGGAATCGTGTAAAAAGTATTTTAAGGAGCTAAACATTTTGACTCTTCCTAGCCTCTACATCTTAGTAACTGTCATGGATATTGTACGGCATCCCTCTAAATATGAATCGCCAGAACAAAGAGCACTAAGGTTAGAAACAAGAAGAAAAGATTTAGAGGACCCTCAATGTCCGAGGTTGGAAGTTGTTAAGCATGGGTGTCAATTTCAAGCGGTTAGATTATACAACTCTCTGCCTGTTGAATTGAAAACTATTGATAGCCCAAATATATTTAAAAATAAGCTTAAAAAGCTCTTGCTAGAAGGGTGCTTTTATACCGTGGACGAACTCCAACTGTAGTTGTTATTGAAATTCAATTATATAACATTAATATTTATTTTTATTTTCTTTAATTTAATTGTACTTTATTGTTTGTTTTTTAATATCTATTGTTTTAATTATGTGTGATTTTAGGCCAATTTAATGTAAGACTATATTCAAATACAATGTATATTGTTAAATGAATAAATGAAATGAAATGGGCCCGCAGGACAGACGAGTCAGTATATGCGGTGTCGGTTCGGTTGCAGGTGCTTAATGAGTAGGTAAAAAAATTGCGAGGTCTCAACGGTCTCATCACATTCTTACCTAAAGCCCGCAAAGAAGAAGCGACATCGCCAAAAGCACCTTGCTGAACTCTCCGTATCTCCCCCGAAGATATGACCAGGCCGTGGAGCCCCAACCCTGCCAGCTCCGAGACGGAGGTGGAAGTGAGGACAGTCACTCCTCGGAGAGAGCAGTCGAGGAGCGATACAGCGGTGTTTTTGTATCTTGACTTCTGCTCACGAAGATGTCGTCCGATTTTCTGGAAAGAACGATGAATAAGCCATTGGAAATTTTTAGTACAAAAGTTGAGTAATTCGGTGACATGTACATAATGTATGTCAATGGCAAAATTCTGAATTCAAAATACAAAATTTGAATTCAGAATTTTACAAAATACGAAATTTCGTTTACTTGGATGACATATTTTTTAAAGCTATTTTGATTTAAAAACCGAACTGATTTTGATGAAATTTTTATGGGAACAATCGGAAAGTATACCCTTTCAGATAAAAATAAATATATTTAAAAATATTTATAAATGACGGAGTTACGAGGGAATAAACATTTTGTTTTGCAGTGTGAAACGAATCCTTGGGTTTTTACGAAAACAAAATTACATCATTTCAATGGTTGCAGTCAAGAATAACACACTAAAAATTATATATGTAAATAGTCAGTTATTTTTTTTTATAAGAATAACATTTATAATTTAGAGAAATAATAAAACAACAAAATAATATAATATACAAAATTAAACAGTTGAGCTATCTAGGGACTGCTTAAAATAATCTATAGATAGCTCTGATGTGATATTGTGTGACAAAATATTTAGATAAATAACATACAAAAAACTTTTGACGTGACAACGTCTAATAAATCGATGAACGCCGGCTGCACACACGAAAAAGGATCACTCATTGTCCCGTTACACTAATTGTCCCGTTACGCTCATTGTAACGTTACGCTTATTGTAACAAGCGAAAGCGCTGCACGAGCGAGCGAAAGGCACGATCGGCTTGAGCGTTCGGCTTGTTGTCACGTTAAACTATCGTCCTTAAACCGACTTTACAGACAACAAATTTTTTTTAGACTGTTTTCGTCGTGAAACCTAACTGTTAGTAGGTGTGCGTGTCACGTTTCATCGTAACGTGGATTTGTGTGTCGTAATGTGATTCAGAATATGAAGACCACGTGACCCTCACTTATACCTCACTCCTCACAGTTACGAAAAACCGCCGTTGCTACTCAGTGGGTTGTGCCTAAGGAGTTGCTACTCAGTAACAAGGGCCGAGTAGTTAGCCACTTTTATTGCAACATAACCGAAATGTCGGGAATCGTTTAAAATTGGATACGCGATAAATATCCGTGAACTACTCAAACACTATACATAAAACTTGTTTAAGTGGGACTTCGAATTGAGAGACATATTATAACATATTATTTTTGTCTATAATGTACGAGAGTTGGTTATTTTATTTTTTATACTCTTTTCATTTTATGGTCGATAGTTGTACGCCTGTTATTTTTTTTATATGCTTGACAATATAATTCTGTAGACAATATTCCTATTCTCGTACCAATTTACTCCAAAATATTCTTGAGAATTCGTAAAAGAATTCGGTAAGCGAAATTTCCCCCGAGGGAAACATTCTATTATTAATATGATGTACCTAAAGAAAACAGATATTTTATTTATATTTTACGAAACATGTTTTGTTCTTATAATTACAATGTCCCTACTCGTAGCCAAAAACAAGATATAACATGCTAAGCATTATGTAGATGTTATATGTAAAATATTCACAGAAACTTTTTTTTATCTCGCTCAAATTCGTTCATTCGCAAGGACTCTGGGGTCTTACTCGGAAAAGTGATATAAATGTCATTAAGTGAGATTTCTAAAATCTGCTACTCAACATTGGTTAGCACCAGTTTTTACCGGAATATGACGTAGACTTGACAGCATCTCTCTCAATGACATAATCTCACATATCCGAGCTACATTTTGAAGATCCTTAGAGCAGTGGATTATTGACTAAGGCGCTACGCAAACGAAGACACTTTTTTGCCGACAGGGCACACCATCACAGGGAACCTTAGTTGCGGTGTCTTGTGGCGGTGATCGGACACAGTCGCCCGTTGCTGCTACTGCCCACTGGTACAATTCGTTGCTTGTTTTCCGTCAGTCTCACGATGGCGTCGATTAAGAAACTCAGTACATTTGTAAGGAAATTTGTTAATGTTGCTTGTGTCTCCAACTGACGACTTTTAGTTTCCAGTTACCGACACCTTTTCGATCGTCAATGAGTAGGTGTTAAGTGGGAGCAACTAGACACAAAAAATGTTTACGTATGCGCAGGGAGTGGATTATTTCATACTGGTTCTATAGAAATCAAATATTCATCGGTAACTTGTATCTGACACAAGACACAAAAGTGTCCACGTTTGCGCCCTGCCTAACCGAGAAGGCAAAAGAATAACAATATTGAAAAAACAACAAGCATTATATTCTAAGTAATAAGAATGTAAGATCTACTAGAGCCGTAAGCTACTAACGTGTTTGTAAACAGAAGACGTTTATTGACGCTTCGATCGAAAGGTGTGAGACCCTACTCACTCCCATGCAACTGCCAGGCGATAGGCCTTTGTTTACCGAACGTCCGACGTTGAATGTTGCTTGATTTGTAGACATTACTAAGGGAACAGTTATCGAATGATAAGCTACAAAGAAATCATCCTTTAAAACAGATTATATACTGATGTAGTATTCCTGGCGATAGGCTTGTAAATTGTCACGTTTGGAATACTAACTATTGTTAGTATGCTAAGACCGCAAAATAATGTTTGAACGTACCTATTTTAGCCACTCTAACGTCCGGGGCAACTAGAGAAACCTAGCTAGAACGTCCGACCTAGAATCTAGATTTCTGCGGTGCCGAGCACTTGGTTAATTTTTAACTTTTAAATAAAAAATACTAAATGCTAATATTACTACTAATACTACTAAATATGAATATCCCGAGGATAACAGTTGTGAGCACGACCGTCGTTTCGTCGGACGAGCATGTGTCAGTGTTAATGACAGTGACAGCTACTAGTGAGAACAACTTCTTTCATCATCAAATACATCATATTCTGCCGTGTTTGCAGCTGTGTGAGATAGTTTGATTCCAATTAAACTACAAAAACAAAAATACGTTAATCAGAACATTACTTTACTAAAGCTTATAATAAGTTATGTGGTTATGTAGTTTTTCTATGGTCGGTGTTATTGGTAGAGATACATCAAATATGCTCTACGTCTCTAACGTCTAAGGGTGTCCGTGATAAGACGTCATCCCACCATATAACAAAAATGTTTTGAAATTAAAACCCATCGAGTTACAAATGTGGCGAGAATAATTCTAGTTTTCATAGTACCCAGAATAGACGTCCGCTGGCAGTACAATAGAATCTGTTCACCGAAAGTAGAGTGCTGGAGCGAAATTTATATCAATGCCATAAGATACAAAATGCAATGGTTCACGACTCTACTCATATTGAACAAATTCTACCACTGTCGTTATATCTCTTGTCTTTGGGCTATTGGATATTGTTTAGTTTTGTGTTAAAATTATCTATGCTTTTCCAAAAACTATGCTTTTGGAAATATAAGCCATATTTTCTGATAAAATAAGCCATAAAATAACAACAAATAACAATATATAAAACAAAGTCGGGTTTGTTACAACACTTATTACTCGAGATCTGCTGGACCAATTTTATGGTTATTGATTTGTTGGATTTGTCTCCGCCTAGAATAGCAGAATAAATCAATGAAAAATCCTTGAATAAAACATAAAAATGAATAAAATCTATGAATGAAATTATGAAAGATAAATCATTTTCTCAAAATGTTCCTTGTGTTCAAACCTATCAAACACTTGTAGTCCATCCTGTCAAATACTGTCAGTAATAACAAATGATTAATATATTTATTGATTGTCAAACATTTATGCGTGCGTTCTGAAATGTTTCTAAAGAAATAAGGATGATCGTAGATAAATTTCTCCTCCATTTACTCTAATTTCTCCGCTTGCCCCCGCCTTAGTTGAAGCCTTGAGACAAATTTGACTTTCTAAATAATATAACATTTGAAGGACAAACAACTTGTCTATTCACATCAAATAGTTATATTAGTAAACAATGTGTAAAACTAATTAAGTTTCAACAGTTTGTGTTGGTAGGTATGATTAACAACTGAACGCTTTGAAACAACAGATGCGAGCGGGTATTTCTTGGGTATAGCTGGGTTTAACACACCTGGTGCTATTTTGCCTGGTAGGACTCTACTGCAAGAGTCCGTCCAGTATTCTGCAGCTGTGTGTAGGCATTGCTGTGTTTAGTAGTTGTATATATTGTGTTTTGATTGAAGAGCACTGGAGCAAGTGGATTTACCGGACAAACAGACAAAACAATTTGTGTTTATCAAAAATAATTTACTTACCTTTAATTAAAAGTTTTTAAGACTAAGCAAGTATTGATGGAGAATTATTTCTCCATCATTTTTAAGTTTGTATCAAATGACCTAAAACTATTATGTTGCTGCAGTTAAATGGATGTCAAATGGAGCCTCAAACACGTGTCAAAGTGATCCTTGTGATTGTATAGAATAAGAACAAATTGATTTAAATTTGCACTTTAATTCTTTCTCGCTGTTTTGAAATAAGTGTTTAATGATATGATGCGATAACACACGATACATTGCAACAAAAGGTAGACAACGAAGGTCTCAACGAACCCTAAAATTAAAAAAAATTCAATATGCTAGTTATAAGCATTAGCTTATAACTAGCATATTATTTTTTGACATATTAACCTGTGACATAATTGTCACAGGTTTAATCACGGAGTTAGTTAAGGTAGTGTGATTATGTAAACAAGTATTTTATATTAAACTACTACTGCCTGACAAAAACGTAATAGCAATAGCACATAAAACAAATATTGCCAAGAGATTTAGTTAAGTGAAAACTATTATATTACTACTGAACACATTATTTAGACATTTTGAAAGACACGGGGTTTACTTACGTATTATTTTGTCGATGGAGGCACCGACACTGTTTCGATTAATCAAGAGAATCTTCATCAGGGTGAAATACTCATTAATTCTTTGATTTTAACAGAGAAGTGGGAAACATATATTTTTTTGTTCTACTTGCGTTTTACTGTCATCTTTAACTGGCATTCTAACATTTCTGGGACAGATTTCACTTCAAAGCAGGTCGGTGCCCAGCATCCGTATTACAAACTATAGGGTACTGATCCGTATCATAGCCATTATCAAACACTCTTCCAAGAAACGAAACAACTTCTTTCTAAAAAAATCTCGTTGAAGATAAATCTTTGCATAAAGGAACCTTCTATATGTTCCTTTACCGTGGTAACATTTTAATGTACCATTGATGGTACTCTGGCAATTATTATTAGCTGTCGTACCATTACGTTTAAAGTACCACGGCAAAGATTGTGTTATCGGTAATAGGTACATTCAAGAAATTATAATCTTATATTATTCCCATACGTAAGATGTTAGTTGTAACCAGTTGGTTAGGTTATGTTAGATCATAGAAAAGAACGCACAACGCGAATGAGCAAAGTGAGCGTGCCATTGATGGTACTACGGCAAAAAAACAATACAATGGTATCAATGGTATCTGGAGCAATGGTACATTCTAACTGTACCACGGTAAACAAACGTTTTTTTATTCACATAGATTTTGTGTCTATCCTCGTGGGGAGGAGTTGTTTTCTATAGGACTTATACCACGCAGCCTGTGCTCTATGGGGGACTATCATCGCTAGCTAAGAAATCGGAAAAATCAATAGTCAGAACCGTTTTTTGAAGTGATAACTTCTTGTGGGAGTGTAAACCGCTTCGTTACGTAACGCGTTATGACGCCAGTCTGTCTGGCTTCCCTTTCTCTCACGCATAAGGCAGTGGTAGGCAGGCTCCTCCTCTTTCACTCTAACCCACAGCGCTAGTTATATTAGTTTAAGTTATCACTTCTGTCGTGCGACCCATGACGTACACGTTTTTTTTTTTTTACTTAGTACTGAAATTATAAAGCGCTACACATCAAATTACTTCATGAAATAGGTACGAGTACTATGTAGAAAGAACTAAATACGATGCACAATGTACATAAATACGCTGCACATTGGCTGGAGAGAGGTTGGAGGAATTGGGGCATTCCCTGTGCTCAGTGGAGCAAGGGAATTGCTAATATAGATAGCGGGGTCTGGTCTGAGTGGTCTAGGATAAGGGTGAAGGCTTACTGACACGTGACGTGGTGTACCTAATCTTGTGAATTATAATTATTTGGCTATTCATCCTATTTTTGGGCACGTGATTATGTAATGCAGCTTTATTTATCAAAATTACCAAACCATGCAGTAGAAACCGTGGGTCTGACGTATGTACATACAATCCTCGTATAATAACTTAATTAGCTAACGTGGTGTTAGAGTACGATCTGTTCTTATCATTGTAATGACAACTAGTAGAGATTGCAACAGATTTATAAACCTACTAATTGTCCTGTACGCGACTTCGACAGCGTTTTAAAAAGAAAAAAAAAGTAAATCTAAACCATTCTCAAATCCACTAGAACACAGAAAAAAACCGGCCAACTGCGAGTCGGACGCGCGCTCCGAGGGTTCCGTACAAACCTATAGGTATATAAGTAAAATTTCAGCCATCACGACAATCGAGTCATAGTTGGATGATGTAACAAAAAATTTACAGTTTTCGCAATTTTTCCTTTATCTGTGCTATAAGCCGTTGCTTCGTACCGCTTTGTTACAGCTTAAAGGTATTATAGACTTGAGTATTTTATATGAATTTCAATTTTATACCACCACGCGTTCATGAGAAAAGGGGTAGTAAGTTTAAAATTATTAAAAATATTTTTATTATATGATGTAACTAAAAAAGTACGGTTATCGCAATTTATCCTTTATCTGTGCTATAAGACGTTGCTTCGTACCAAATTTCAAGATTCTGAGTTCACGGGAAGTAACCTGTAGGTTTTGATTCTCTTGCGAGTGTCGAAAATTTGCGGCATAAACAGCTGTATCTGTTGATTGCGTTGGCTTAGAAGTTGTGAATTATAATTATTTGGCTATTCATCCTATTTTTGGGCACGTGATTATGTAATGCAGCTTTATTTATCAAAATTACCAAACCATGCAGTAGAAACCGTGGGTCTGACGTATGTACATACAATCCTCGTATAATAACTTAATTAGCTAACGTGGTGTTAGAGTACGATCTGTTCTTATCATTGTAATGACAACTAGTAGAGATTGCAACAGATTTATAAACCTACTAATTGTCCTGTTCGCGACTTCGACAGCGTTTTAAAAAGAAAAAAAAAGTAAATCTAAACCATTCTCAAATCCACTAGAACACAGAAAAAAACCGGCCAACTGCGAGTCGGACGCGCGCTCCGAGGGTTCCGTACAAACCTATAGGTATATAAGTAAAATTTCAGCCATCACGACAATCGAGTCATAGTTGGATGATGTAACAAAAAATTTACAGTTTTCGCAATTTTTCCTTTATCTGTGCTATAAGCCGTTGCTTCGTACCGCTTTGTTACAGCTTAAAGGTATTATAGACTTGAGTATTTTATATGAATTTCAATTTTATACCTCCACGCGTTCATGAGAAAAGGGGTAGTAAGTTTAAAATTATTAAAAATATTTTTATTATAATATGATGTAACTAAAAATGTACGGTTATCGTAATTTATCCTTTATCTGTGCTATAAGACGTTGCTTCGTACCAAATTTCAAGATTCTGAGTTCACGGGAAGTAACCTGTAGGTTTTGATTCTCTTGCGAGTGTCGAAAATTTGCGGCATAAACAGCTGTATCTGTTGATTGCGTTGGCTTAGAAGTTTAATTTTTTTAACAGCTTTAAGGGACAGTAGACCTGAGTATTTGATATAAATTTCAGCTTGATACCTCCACGCGTTCCTGAGAAAAAGTGTCTTGACAGACAGACGGACGGACAGACGGGCAACAATGTGATCCTATAAGGGTTCCGTTTTTTTCTTTCGAGGTACGGAAACCTAAAAATGTCATCAAAATCGGTCCAGCCGCTTAAGAGGTGTATAATTACAAACACACGCACAAAAGATTTATATATGTACATACTAGCTGTTACCGTTACGCTGCTGTTACGCGTATGTTTAGAATCTTTGTAAAACACATATTTTTGTATTTATTTTAGACAAAAGTAGCCTATGTTCTTCCCCCGAATGCAATACATATTCTTACCAAATTACATAGTTCATAGTTCATAGTCATTTATTCATAACATTAAAGTTACAGGTCAAACAAATCTAAACAAATCGAGACAATACGTAATTATATAATATAATAATTAGAAGAATAGAATAGAAAATACTTTATTGCACACCACAAATACACTAGACTGTTATAAGAAACAATGTTTAGCTACACGGTAGTACAATGGGCGGTCTTATCGCTAGATAGCGATCTCTGCCAGACAACCTTTGGATGGATAGAAATCAACATAGCTGAATATGGGGTGATGAAAATACTATGCGTGATTTATGATAAAAATTATATGGACATACATATTTACAGGATAACAAAAAGTGAAATATATCAATACCTAATATTACCTACAAAAATAAATTAAATAATAATAATACAATAAGATAAACTAAATAAACTAATACATACATAAATAAATATACCAATATAACGTAAAGAAACAAACAATACATAGTTAACAACATGACAAAAAGTGTTCCTTGACCTTAGATTTAAAGATACTATGTGATTTGGCGCGTCTAATAGCATAAGGCAGTGCGTTCCATAATTGAACAGCCTGTACTGAGAAAGAATTGGCATAGTATCAGGAGGTGTGGACAGGTGTCGCGAGTAGGAGAGTTTCAGAGGAGCGCAAGGATCGAGAGTGGGTGAGGTGGAGAAATTGGAAACGTTCTTTGAGATAGGAAGGTGTTGTAGGATTAAAAAGAATATTATATAAAAAGTTCAGAGAATGCAAATTCCGACGAAAGCGAATTGGTAACCACTTGAGCTTTTTTCGGAATTCGGAGACATGGTCATATTTGCGCAGCCCAAATTAACATAATTATTAACATTTTTAAATATGATTGTAGACAATTAAATGGGAAAATTATTGTAATATATATATAAACAATATTTAATTGAATAGCTATTTTTACATTTTGCATCAATACAATCATTATAATCATAAAAATTGTTTGATCGATTAGCCACTTTTTAAGTCGGTACTTAAAAGATAGCGTCGAGGGTTTCATCAAGATCTGTTCAGCCGTTTAACCGGACTCTTTCGCATTTATAATATTTAGTTTAAGTTATGTTTATAATATTAAGTATGGATATTAAGATTACATAGCAGGTATGTCAATTGTACTAAGATAGACCCCCAAATCTTTTTTTACTTGGCCCTTCTCACTAACTTTACACGTATACTCATATTTAATAGCCTATGCTAATTCTTTGTAAGAAATTTTTTTTTATTATTATTATTTATAAAGCATTTACGTTTTGAATTAAAACTATATTATTATATTAGACCCTAACACTATACTGATCATGACACGGATAGCATTTCATTTCATTTTGTTTAACATTTTATATTTGCATATTATTATTTTAGTTAGACATATTAATTGATGGGAGAAGCCCCTGCCTCCTGAAACACAGTTTGTACTAGTTCGGGTGGATTCATAATAGATCTGTAACATTGTATAGTGTCCACAAATTGATTTATTGTTTTGTTTTTGTATTGGATTTCGAGACACATTATAGAACCAACTATAGTTAGTCTAATATCGATAATCTCATTTAGGTAGCATTTGAGTAACACACAAATGATACCATCATCATTATCCAGCCTGAGTGCTGAGTAAAGGCCTCCCTTGTAGCATCCACCGTTAGACTCTAGGTTCTACGGCTTCCATCTACGACTTTAAGCCTGCGACTTTAAGTACTCACCTCGCTGCCAGTTGACTCACTGTTCTATATCCACTCTGCAGCCATCATTCCACCTCGCCTTGCAATTTGCCCAGTCCAACTCCATTTTAACTCAATAATCCGATTTCAATTTTGAACCTTAATTCGTCCTCATACGCAAAACATTACATTTCTTTTGGGAATTCTTATCTTTTTTTTATCGTGTCACTAGTGTAGTCAAATAATTAAAGCTCGCCTTGGAGGCTCCATTCGTACACTTGGCACATGTCTTTGAAATTTTAAAGTCACTTATCCACTTTCAAAACGATTGTGAGTTGTACTATATAAATATATTTTGATAACCACGGGTTTTACTCACGTTTTATTTCCCGGACCGATTCGTGGTCCGCAGTGAGAACCGAAAACGCGAGCGAAAACGAGCGGACCGCGGATCGGATTTATCGTGATAAAGTTTCTCAATATGTATCGAACAATGTTGCTGCCTTCATCGATAAAATAATACGTGGGTAAAACCGGTGTTTATCAAAATTTTAAAGGCATTTTCGTAAAAACTAGATAGAAATAAATAATAGATACCTGCAATGCAGTGTGGTCGCCCGCACACCGCAACGTGTGTGGTAAGTCGCAGGAGCACTCGGCGGAAGGCCGCGCGCCCAGCACCGGACAGCGCCACTCGCTGGCCGACTGGGACGCGCAACACACCACTGCTAGCCACACCATTCGCCACATTCTGCAGAAATAAACAATCTTATGGAACGTAGTCTTTATCGCATTGTTTAAAGAGCTAGGCCAAAAAATGTGTAATTAATTTAAGTGGTATTAATTTACAAAATTATGAAAGAAAACATAAAAATGGAGTTTCTTAGGAATATCCCCTACATCTGTTGCGTTGATTATTTTTTTCATATTTCACCCTATCGTTAGATAGGTCTTTTATAGATAACCTACTAGGTTTAATTAACAATGTCTCAAAAAAATCTTTTTTTGTTATTTAACTTTGAAGTGGTAATTTTTAATAGTAGACTGCCTAGCAACGGGACAAGTTAGAATCATCATCATCATCAGCATTCAGCCCGATTGCACCCACTGCTGGGTATAGGCCTCCTATTTATTATGCCACTCTATCCGGTCCCTAGCAAGTCTCATCCAGTAGTTGCTGACAACGCTGACTATATCGTTCGACCATCGGGCGAGAGGTCTGCCTCTTGGTCGTTGAGTCAGAATGATGCAGGAAAATCCAAGTGGCCAGAATAATGTATAAGCATTCTGAAGATGCGATACCTTTTCTTGAAAACCTTTTGTTGAAGTTGGTTACAAATACGTGCAAATGTTCAAAACAGCCACAAAGATGTCTCACGCACTAGAAGTATGTACGCTAAGAGTAGAGTGCTGGGCAGAAATTTATTTCAATGGTCTAAGATACAAATTGCAGTGATACACGTCTCTACACATATTAAACAAACTCTACCCTCCGGCGCCGTAAACCGCGTCAAGTACCAGTAGGTGACGTTACAGCCTTCCAAATGGCAATTCCGGCAATAACTAGGTACTTGTATAAGAATCGGCACTGCATCGCGCGTGGATGCGACGTAATAGGATACTTGTATTGAGCGACGGCCCGTCAACAAGGCACAAGTGGTTGGGGAATAAAAGTTTTGGCTATAGAGCGAGCAGTTTGAATTTGAATTTAAGTATTCAAAGTGGCATGGAGAGATGTTTAAATTCCATGTCATTCCAACAGGAATTCACATAAAAGTAGTAGTGACGAAATCAGACGCAAGTCGTAAAAATATACTTATTAAGCCGGTACTGGTTAGCAGAGATATTTACGTACAAAAAGTTGATAACAATTCACGCCACCAGCAACATAATAGGAGGCAGGTAGACACATTAAACTTGGATGATAAATGTCTGAATTGCTTTAAAAATTACGTTACCCAGATTTACATAGTTCAATTGTTTGATACTGATTCGTTTCAGATCGACTATGTCAGTAAACAATCTGGTAGTCCTACGTAAGGTCGAAAATTGCAAAAACATCAACGTTATAAAAAGGTTCCTGCTTATTAGCAATAAATCCAGAAAGTAGAAAAGTATTGCAAAACTTCACTAACGATTGAAAAAACTGAAACAATATTCAATCTTTGCAATTTCGCTACAAAGAGCAAGTCGTAGCTAACACAAGCGTAGCTGTTGTAGATCTACTACGGCGTAGCATTGTAGTACCTTAACTTAAGTTTGTAGTATTAGTTTTATTTTTAATTTATTAAAAATGGCCAGTTTTTGTGCAATATGTACAGGCTTTACATCAACTATTTTACTATCAAAACAGGTTGCGGGTTCGATTCCCGCCGCGGGACAATTTTTTTTATGATATGCAAGTATTTGCCTCGGGTCTGGATGTTTCTATGTATAATATGTAGGTATGTATTTTCAAAAAATATATATTTTAGTAGTATATCAGTCATGTGGTACCATAACACAAGCTCTGCTTACTTTGGGGCCAGATGATGCTGTGTGAAATGTCCGGGATTATTATTTATTATTCACTTGTTTTCGCAGAGTAATATATGTGAGCAAAACAAGTGTTTCTCCACACTTGTTTTGTTAAAATATTACTCTGTAGATGAAGCTAGCCTTAACACTAAGTGGTAGCGAACGGACTGGCGATCAAACTCAAACATAAGATTATCTAGATGAATCGAAACAGTGTCGGTGCCTTCAGCAACAAAATACATATATATAAATTCCGTGTCAAACTACTCAAATTCCAATTCAAATATATTATTATTTAATACAATCACAAGGATCAGTTTGAAACGACATATGACGACTAGGTGAATTTAGGTGCCAATTCCTGCCATTTGTATAATCCTTCTGATAACTAGCTTCACTACAGTAGTTTAAACATTGCACATCTGTCAGTTAACTGTCTGAGGGCAAAGTAACATGCGGCCAATTCTTATCAACAATAAAGTAATTTCTATTTCTATAATACGCTTTCTTCTTTATGTAATCTTTAAATTTCTTAATTGGTAGTTTAGTTGCATTTTCAGGAAGAAGCATATCCAATACGGATTAATTTTAGGTTACTCTGGAGTTAAAGTTTGACATTCTCTGTGGCGCAGTGGGCTAAGGTCTGGCTGAGACGCAGAAGGTTGCGGGTTCGATTCCCGCCGCGGGACAAATGTCTGTATGATATGCAAGTATTTGTCTCGGGGTCTGGGTGTTTATATGTATAATTTGTATGTATTTACAAAAAAACGGTATATAAGTAGTATATCAGTCATGTGGTACCCATAACACAAGCTCTGATTACTTTGGGGCCAGATGATGCTGTGTGAAACGTTAGGGAATTAAAAAAAAGTACTTACCTACTTGTAATGCGTCGAGTACCTATGACGGATACTTTGAGTAGACTCTATTACCAAGATTAGTCATTGACTAATACGGACATATAATATATTACTATTCTTCATTGTCTAATATTAATCCTTGTTATTAAACTAAATTTCCTAATATTCATTTCGTTAGGTCTGAATGTCTGTTTGTTTTTCTTCTTGTCACGACTAAACGGCTGAAGGGCAGGGTTATTACGTAAAAGTAGTAGTTGCGACAGTAATATCGGTGAAATCAAGTCTTAAAAAATTCTTAATTAGGAAGCCGGCCGCTGCCTAACGCCTGCCGTCCATTAGTGAAAATGTGCTTAAAGCGGAGATATATGCGTACAAAAAGTGCGTATGAAAATAGTGATCGCCCAATTCACGCCTATTGCTAGTTGTCGCGAGATACGGAATAGGAGATGATGTTGATGAATCTTTGTACGGAGTTAGAGTGTATCTTGAAAAAAGGCTTTGCTTTTTTATACATGAAGTCGATTGTCTTTTTAGTTTTTAAATGTAATTATTATAAGGTACGCTTAAGAAGCCCTGAGCAGAAATTATATATGAATAAAGTACGCACGCTTGCCTCTTCTTACTTGGAGCCGCCAGGTTTGTTGGTAACAAGTGGGAATTAAGCGACAATTGGCCGCAGTAGGTAACAGACGGTCATTGACCTGTTCGTTTGTAATCTTGGTAGGCTCTAACCATTTTACGGATAACCTAAATGGTAAATACATTTACATAAGTATTATTAAATCCAATCAAATAGTGTTGATTAATGAGAGCCGGTTTTATAATTTCTAATAAAGGCAGATAATACTAAAATATATTTTTTTAAAGTCAAAACGACAACATCAACACTAAGGTCTTAGATCTTAGAGCTGTATTTTCGAAGCTGAGCTTTCGAAACAACGCTTTCGCGTTCAGATGAAAATGCACTACTTATCTTCCACGAACTTGATTTTTTTTAAAAGATTCTAAGCATTGATTAAACGTTAAATGCCTATTTAACAAACATGTAAATATTTTTATTAGTTCTTTAGTTCTAAGAGTTTTACCTGTTAACTTGCCAATTAGTTAATTTATGTGGTACACTCATGGCGTGTGGCAATAGCTGCTGCGCTACTCACGATGGCGCCACTGAAAACCAGCGATACAGCAGCCTCCACACTTCTGTATCATATGCTTAGTGGTAGCCTTTTTTTCGTCACTGTACATATACTAGTTTATATTATATTCGCACTGTAATTGATATGTGACGTTTAATAAATATTTTCTATTCTATTGATGTGAGTACGAATCAAAACTCCGACACTGAAATAAAAAAGCAAAAAGCGTAAGTGTCATGGAACTCGGTTGTAACGAAGTTCCTGTTATAGTATACTAGTATTATTATTGATAAACGTATTATATTATTGATTAACAAATACAAATGAATCAATAACCAACCTGAGAGCAATTAAATGAAACGCAGAAATAACTAATGAAATGAAGGAATGGTAGGAAATTTCGTAAATAATATATTTTTTATTTGAGAAATCGAGTTGTGAATATAAACATTTTATTGTACATCATCAGTTTATCTAATTCTTTCCTTTATCTAATTAATTCATTCGTGTCACCCTATGGATAACCAATTACACTATAAAAGTTGTCGTGACGAAAATTCGTGACGGAAAAATCTTACACTTTTTTTTTGCCTAGCCCCCATTTGCCAAGTCTATACCGGGCAATAAGGAACGTTCGTCCAAAAATTATACTGCTTTTATATTAAAATTATGTTGTCATACTGCTGGGCACAGGTATCATCATTTTACTCTTATTCTATTTTTACCCAAAGTAAACAAAAACAAATATTAAATTGCTTAAAGCGTTGCATTGTCACCTTTTAATAAGCCTTCGTAAGCAGAGGATAAGTACAGAACATAAAGGTCAAAAGAACCTTAAATAAAATATTCGTGACATACTGCCACTTAAGGTTATGGGTGCTAAACCATCCAGCGAAACCAGACCTACAAAAATACCTTGTGAAACCTTTTACACTGTAGAAAGCAAGGTATGACAGAAAGGTCTTCGTTATTTGGTCAAGGAATTACCACGATATATTATCAAGCGTTAGTGTTTTTGACATTGGATGAGAAAGTACACAGCGTTAATACCTTTTAGGGAAGGGTCAGTTTTCATTGTGTTTTAAAATTTATACAAAACAGCTTTGAGTTTCCTAGCTCTGTCAAGGGTTTTGTGTTATTTCAATAAGTTTATGGTAAAATTAATACGAAATAAATGTAGATTGTAAATACAGCAATACTATTCTTTTCAGGGTTCCGAACCTCAAAGGGATAAAATAAACCCTTATAGGATCAAGGTACATGTGCTATAAACTCAAAAAACTCAAATATGTTTTTATTCAATGCAATCACAAGGATAACATTGAAACGTCTTACATACTTAGTGAATTCAGCTGGCTATTCCTCTTAACCCAAGTCCGAGAAGAACTGAGAAGAAACTCATCCTGGTCCTAGCGCTTTTTCGTATAATCCTTCTTATAACTAGCTTAACTACGAAAATATAATAATAAAACGGTACTTTATACATTGCAAATCTGTCAGGGAACTGTATGAGAGCAGAGCAACATGAGGCAATGCATTGTTATCAACAATATAGTCATTTATATTATAATACTTATGCTTCATTATCATTACATAGTATAAAACAAAGTCGCTTCCCACTGTCTTTCTGTTCCTTTGTATGCTTATCTTTAAAACTACGCAACGGATTTTAATGCGGTTTTCAATAGATATAGTGATTCAAGAGGAAGGTTTATATGTATAATACATAGATAATATAGTAGATAAACACTGATTATTTAAGAGGTTTCTAATGTGATGTCGTAAAAAAGTGTAAAAAAGTGAACTTGAGTACAGACGTGGTCATTTACTCCGTATGTTTTAATTGAAAAAGTGTGTAAAAAGTTATAAAATTTCCTTGAAAATTACATCATTTTGTGCGGAATAACGTCATGTGTGCCCAAGCATGAATACATATTAGTTTTTTTTGTGATTGATGGAACTATCAAGTAAAATCTGTTGTGTCCGCATCGTTAACTTTAAAACGCTGTCTACCCACAAGAAATATTTTTAAGTTATTTCGACTTACATCCGATCATTGCACTTGATATTTTCGCTGGTACTACCAATAGCCGCTCGGTGTAGCGGTTGCAAGGTGCGCCTGGGCAAATCGAAAGATTTAACACCGAGTTCAATTCTAGAGACGAAGTATCTTTTTGGATTTTTTTTATATTTTTTTTATCATCGTTTCTGCGAGATGGATGATGAAGTTAACAATATCACGAAGCGAAAATGCAATCGAAGAATATCTGACATATCTGACAATTCTATGGACCAATCTTTCACGTCGACACAGTCAGACATGCATGCAAAGAGTTTGCCAGACCTTTCAACTGATTTTAACGAAGTTCAAGAGTTACATGAGCGTATTGCAAGCCTCAAACTGAGTCTCAAAAATGCACATCAAAGAATAGAAGCATTAGAATCGGAAAATAATACACTACTTCTTCAATTGAATTGCTCAGAAAGGCCTTGTGCTCGAAATACTAAGAAAAATATTGTGATACAGAGCCTGTCAGAGAAAACTGGTACAGAAGTAGGAGCACAACTGATCGAAAAAAGTTATATGAACCAATCGCTGCAAGATGGCGCTGTAGTGGAAGATAAATCTTTAAAAGTAAAACAAAAACCACGATTATTGATATTTGGAAGCCAGCAGCTTAGTGGACTTTCACGTAAATTAATCAATATAAGACAATGGAACAAATGCTATGAAGATTATAATATATCTTCATTTTTGAAACCTTCCGCACCATCTGAGGAGATTCTTAAACCATGTTACACTCATGAATTTCATGGAAATGATCAAATCATTTTGTGTGTCGGCGAAAATGACTCCAACCCAACCAAAATGCTTCATGAACTCTCAGGAGCTATCAAAATGTTTGAAAAATGTCATATAATAGTAGTAGGTGTTAACTATAATATGTATTTAAATGAAACAATGATAAATCATAGCATAAGAAACCTGTGTGACCAGCTAGCTAATTGCGAATTTATTACAATAGAAAACCCACATCTTTTATCTCGCACTGAGTATATTACACATCTATGTAGAAAAATCAACTTTCTAATCGATTCCCGGTACTATGATCAAACTATTCTGGCTCGCGTTCTAGAGCATAACCGCAAAAAGCCAATAACTCACAAGAATAAACAAGGTAAGGGAACCATTCCTTACTATTTCAAAAAACTAGAAATTAAGAGCTCTATTACTATCAAAAATGTTGTTTCCACCGCTTCCAGTACCTCATGTGAAAACGGTGCATCTAATGATACCGCGGGCATGAAAAGTGGCGATCGTTTTTTTCGTATCAAATCAATATAGTAAAATGCATATCTTTCATCAAAATATATCCGGGCTTTTAAATAAACTTGATGCATTGTCAATATGTTTGGATGAGTTCAAGCAAAATAATAATGCGATCGACATAGTCTGTCTTACAGAAACTTTTGTGAAGTCTGGTAGTGAGACAAATATTAAGTTAAAATCTTTTCAACTAGCTAATTTTTATTCAAGGATAAACATAAAACGTGGTGGTGTGTGTATATTGGTACGAAAGCCAATGGAATTTAAATTATTTGATGTTGATAAAAATATCCCGAGTGAAAAAACTTTTGAAATATGTGGTGTCCAAATTCCATCAATCAATTCTGTAATTTTATGTATTTATCGTACCCCTAATAGTAACATTAATATATTCTTTAATAAAATGGACATAATACTAAATAAATATCTTAATAAATCGACTAAGAAAATAATTATGGTAGGTGATCTAAACATAGATACACTAAAACATAGCACAGCAGCTTCAAGATTAAAAGATCTCGTCTTAAACTACGATCTTACATTTCATATCGTTGAGCCAACCAGGCAGAAAAGCTGTATTGACCACATCATTAGTAACGTTGAGTATGTTGAGGGTTATACGCAACAAACGTGTCTATCAGACCACAATACATGTCAAATTCTTAGCGTTCCTGTAATTCAAAAACAAATCCGTTTGGCACATTATTACTTGGAAAAAAGGAATTACGATAGAAAACATGTGGAAAAATTTATTGAACATTTGTCGGCCTTATCATGGGCCGAAGTTATTAAAGAAAATAATGTGAACAAGGCATTTAATGAGTTTCATAATACCTTTTGTCTTTTGTACTATTTATGCTTTCCAATTCAAAGATTCAAGGTTCGATGCAATCAGTCATCGCCTAAATGGTTAACAAAAGGGTTAAAGTTATGCTCTAAACACAAAAGAGAAATGAGACTTCAAATGTATAAAAATAAATCACCAGAATTAAAATCGAAATACAAGAAGTACAGTGCAATATTAAGAAATTGTATACATAAATCAAGAGCCAATATGAATTTTAAATATATGACAAATGCGAAAAATAAGTGCAAAGCTACATGGGACATTATTAAAGATAAAGTTGACAAAGACACATACGTAGATTCGATTAATGCGATTAATTATCACGGCAAAATTTTAACTGAAACATCACAGATAGCTGAAGGGTTTAATCAGTTTTTTATTGATTTAACTAATAAAAATGCTTCGATAGTGGTCCCTACAAATAATATGAAAAAAATTAAGAGTGTAGAAAGTAGCTTGTTTTTACATCCATTGACTAACATTGAAGTAATAAAGATTATCATGTCTTTAAATAACACTAGATCAGTAGGCTTTGACGGTATTTCTACACATATAATAAAACAATGTATTTTCTTAATCCATCCTATTCTCACATATCTACTAAATCTATCACTTTCAGAAGGAGTTTTTCCAGAGAGACTTAAACTCTCAGTGGTTAGACCTCTACATAAAAAAGGTGATAAAACAAATCTCACAAATTATCGGCCAATTACACTAATACCCATTTTTGCGAAAATATTTGAGAGAGCTATGCATACTCGTATGACCGATTTCATAGAGAAATTCAATGTTCTCAAGGAGGAGCAAAATGGATTTCAGAAGGCAAAATCTACAACCCTGGCTGCGTTCACATTAATAAAATATATAATCGACAATATAGATAAGCGCATGCCGGTATCTGTGATATTTTTCGATATGAGTAAGGCCTTTGACTTTGTTGATCATAAAACCTTACTTTTGAAGTGTGAAAGGTATGGCATTAGAGGCCTAGCCCTCAATTGGTTGACTAGCTATCTTACTGGTCGGCAGCAATACGTTGAAATAAAAAACATAGAAAACTTAGTTAATACCACGTATAAATCAAATCAGAAATCAAACAATTATGGCGTACCCCAGGGCAGTATTTTAGGGCCACTCCTTTTTCTACTATATATCAACGATTTACCATTAGCTACGAAACGTCCGTGTGTACTTTTTGCAGATGACGTGTCCATAATTGTGACTGATAATGAGAGAAATATAAAATATGAGGACGCCTTAAAATCAGAAGTAGAATCAATCTTAACCTGGCTAGATGACAATAATCTTCAAGCAAATATTTCAAAGACAAAATTGATCAATTTTCACAATTATAATAATAAAAACAGTTTTAATATAAATTTGACATGTCGTAATGAATTAATTGAAAAAGTTGACGAAATGAAATTTCTAGGCCTAATATTAGATGAGCATTGTAACTGGAAGTCACATATTGACTGTTTATGTAAAAAGTTAAACCGTTTTGTTTTTGCTTTGAAACAATTACGACGCACGTCAGGACAAAAAACAGCATTGACAGCGTATCACGGATATGTTGCTTCTGTTTTGAGATACGGACTTCTCCTTTGGGGTAACTCCACGGATATTAATAGAGCTTTTATCATCCAAAAGAAATGTGTCAGAGCGGTATGTGGCGTTGAACCATTAGAAACGTGCAAACCGCTCTTTAAAAAACTAAAACTACTAACGTTGACAGGCCTTTACATACATCAAGCTGGATGTTTCGTTAGAGAAAACGAAAGGTTCTTTGACAAATATATAGATAAGGTAAACTCTAAATTCAGTTCTAGGGATCCTACTAAACTCATAATGCCATTCCGCAAAACTGCACTGGCGCATAAAAACAGTTATATTATGGCTATTAAAATATTTAATCTGATACCAAAAGCGATTAGAGAGTTGCCGATAGTTCAATTTAAAAAAAAACTGTATACATGGCTCAGCGAGAAATGTTTTTACGATGTTGATGAAATGTTTTAATAATAATTTATATTCTGGATTAATCTGCTTACTTATATAATATTGACGTTGACATTTTAATTTTAATTTTATGTATACTTAATTGTAATTAATAATCTCATTAATCTCATGGTTGCCATGTTGATGTTTGCATGTCGGTCAACGACGAAGTGTGTGAGACAATTATTATGTAAGAACCATATATTTACCATACTTCGAGCAAATAAATTAATTTCATTTCATTTCATTTCAACTAAACATATCTAAAAACATAAATAAATCTATTAAAATTTCAAATTAGTTTGGAAGGCCATCGGATAAATAAGTTCGATACGATACGAATTTGATATATAGGAGAGTATTGCCCTTCATTTGTCCTAAAATGTTGCAGCTTCATACATTTCCTGTTCATAAACCGATTACCTGCTCGAGCAACCTCAAAACTGACATGCGCCAAGATCTGTGGACAGTCTACCAAACTATATATCAATTTAAGTTGAAGTAACATAGATCTGCTATTTAATATTACTTACTCGTTTTATTGCATATTTTATTCAGTAATCTTAGCGGAATTTTAGTGAATAAGTTGTGCCTACATGGGACAAGTATGAACAATTGAATTATTTGTGTATTATGGTGCAATATGATTCGAACGGTCATTTCGCGATGACGTTTAGAATTGACAATTGACCATCGACTAAGACTTTAACAAACAAATTGACTGTAAACAAATATAAACACTTGACACTGGCAACATTGACATTATTATGTCACATGCCACAAACAAAGAAGATGAAGAAATATTAATAAGTTGTCAGATGTCTCGCGATGGACATAAAGAGACATCATTTGAATCCCAGAGAAACGATAAGTAAAATCTAGACCATTAGTTTCTCACGGTCAGCTCATATCCGGCTATACTCTGTGTAGTCTAGTTGATCCATTGAGTTTGATTATGGTAGATCCTGCGTCGTCCAAACTGAATTGTGCAACAGATGTACTGTCAGTTAAGGCGATAACTCACTCTAATTTTTAATCAATAATTTCTCGTATCAGCCAGGTGGTTTTACCAGGTCGGGACAGGATTAACAGGATTTTCTGACTACCATAAAACAAGCTAATGGCAAAGGAGTATTAAAACTCCACTATACTCTACTAGTTATACTTCACTCCACTAAAATGTATCAAGATGAGTACGAAGCAAGAAGATTTATAGTTTTCTGGTTATTTACCGGTAAAGTTTTTTAAACTTACGCGATCAGAACACATTATTATAAATATTAACGGGTATTTATCGCGTGTATCGGGATGACTGTCATCCCGTGACCACGACAGAGTGTAAACCTGTCGAAACGTCGGGAAAAATAGGTAAATAAACGCGATAAATACCCGTTAATATTTATAATAATATTTTTCGGTAACCCTGCGTTGAGGTGTCAATCAGATTTTAGCACTAAATCATTCTGCTTCTTCTTCTTTGTTAATGGCCTGGGATATACTAATGTCAATTCTGCCAATGTCAAGTGTTTATAGTCAGTTTGTTTGTTATTAGTCTTAGTCGATGGTCAATTGTCAATTCTAGTCGTCACGCGGAATGGCGTCTAGAATTTTCTTGGGATTCCTCGTCGTTCAAATCACATTGCACCACAATACACATATAATTCAATTATGCATACCCGTCCTGTAGTCACAATTTATTCATTAAAATTCCGCCAAGATTACTGAATAAAACATGTAAAAAAACGGGTAAAAAATATTAAATTAGCAGAGCTATGTTACTCAATGAAATGACAGACGAAGTATCGGCACTAAATCATCTTACTGGCATGTTAAATACCGATTTACAACGTCAGTTCATTATCTTCTTCTTCGTTACTGGCATATGATGACAATTTTGCCAATGTCAAGTGTTTAAATTGTTTATAGCTTACTAAGTCGTATGTTGTCGTTTGTTATTTTTTTTTTAATTGGTGTCTTTTTATAAAATAATTATAATTATAAAATTATATTAACAAAACATTCATTCCAATTATTCGCACCGGGTGTATAACTCTAGCAAATCAAAATCTTGAATAATATCGCCAAAATTACAAATATAACCCGAAATTAACTCGGGAAAAATAAATAATATAAGAGCACAACGTTTACTTCGCAAAACGGCCAAAAATAATCCGTCAGTACATTATAGAAGAACCGTGAGTGATTGCAAATCGCATCATATGCCATTGACAAACATGTCACTGAATGACTCTGACCTATTAGAATGTGTGTATGAAAAACCTCGGCATGTGTGGTGAGGCTTTACTACCAAGCCAGCCACCAAGCTAGCCACAAAGCTAGCTACCAAGCAAGTCACCAAGCTAGCTCTTGAGCTAGCGATCAAGCCCTGGGTATACTGCGGTCAGGGTGGTTAAAAACAGGCTCCGACGTCACAGACAACAAAAAAGTCACACGCAATACCTGAATTAAGTCTAAATAGCTCACATATAAAAGGCGTTTATTCAGCAAAGGATGATATCAGGCTGAGATTATAGTCCATTAAAATGTTACATTTTTTAGGCCTTAGTGTGCATTTGTCAGAGGACGCAATTTTATTTTTTTAATGTGTAGGGGGGGTCAGTAGAAGCTTAAGTTCAAGTTTGTGGGGTCGGCACCCTTGTCCCCCGGCCGCCATCTTGGAAAAGGGGGTGCAAAGGGTTTTCGCGCTGTATCTCGTAAACTAGTTACCTTACAGAAAATTTAATCAAACATAAAATGTAGCAAATTAAATTTCCTACAATTTTATTTCTATTACTTTTTATCGTCAAGTGACCAACAAAAAAGTTATAAACAAAAATAAATGAAAATTTTGTAACAAATTTCCTTGCAAATCGTTTGTATCGCAGAGTGTCTAGAGTATCGTCTTTATTTCCGCCATATAAAAAGACGAAAAAACGTTCGCCAACAACACTGAGTAACGATGACTCGACTTTCTCACTCATAAATAATTTAGTTCCACTTGCTAACTCTGGATGCTTCTGCAAAATTTTTATAAATTTGACTTTGCCCATGTTATACCTCATAGGTGGTGGGTAAAAGGGTCAAACATAGTTCAATAATAGCATAGGAATGTTAAGATCATAATAAATTGTATGAATAAAAAAAATATAGATAGAAAAGTAAGCCTAATTTTTAGTTTTTATTGCATCCCTATGAGCATTCGAGAATCCGTTTAAGTTTGGAGCGCTGTAAAACCTAGAACAAACAAACAAAATTTTCATTTATTTTTGTTTATAACTTTTTTGTTGGTCACTTGACGATAAAAAGTAATAGAAATAAAATTGTAGGAAATTTAATTTGCTACATTTTATGTTTGATTAAATTTTCTGTAAGGTAACTAGTTTACGAGATACAGCGCGAAAACCCTTTGCACCCCCTTTTCCAAGATGGCGGCCGGGGGACAAGGGTGCCGACCCCACAAACTTGAACTTAAGCTTCTACTGACCCCCCCTACACATTAAAAAAATAAAATTGCGTCCTCTGACAAATGCATACCCAAATGTAACTTTTCAATGGACTATTAACAATCTCGGATATTGTCATTGTTTGCGTACCGCATATCAAGCCCTTAAATCATGCGTGGCAAGCCTGGCAGGACACCCAAATGGGCCGTGTTTGCCAAATGGATAATTGGGCAGGCGTCGCCAGTGCACGAAGGGACGTCTGCGTAGGAGGCTGCATTTGCTGATACAAGATTTATCAAGGTAAATATTTGAAGATTATACAATAACGGGTGCGTAAATTCGGGCTTTCAGTTAAAATAACATTTGCAAACAGTTGCTGGGAGTTTAGAAGGAAAAACAATGTGATTTACAAGTAATATGAATTCTTTATAACAAAAATATCTTTGATACAAAACTGTTTCATCTTTCGATGAAAACTGACAGTTACCAACCCAATAACAAAAACAACTTGCATATCTTCTTAAAATCAAATATAAAATAAAAGTTTGAAAACTGGAACAAAATAAACATGTTTAGCATATTACCCTGATAATATTCCAAAAAGTTCAAAAGCAACCGAAATAATAAACGCAGTATCACATTTTGTTCTGCCTCGGCAAAATGGAGTCGTTTCATAACAATCAAAACTCTGCATTAAAAACTTGAAACTCAATTAAAACGGCAGCGGTGAAGGTGCGTTCCGTAGCGCCGCTCCCTTTGTGCACACAGCATTATGGGATGCTGCGACTGGGGCGTACAGACTAGCTGACATATCAATAAACTGCCTATGACGCGCGACCCTTATTGCAACAGTGTGTAGTGAACGAAGGCAGAGGCTGATAAGCGAATTAGTATACATTTATTACAATAAAAGAAAATAATCATTTTTGTGAAGACATTTATATTATTTCATTTTCATTTTAAAAACATTTAGCAAGTTACACGCGTCACCAACGATAACCTTGTAAACTAACTATTCACAAGGCAACTTAATAACCTTATCTGAATATCAACGTTCTTATTTCCAATATTTACTATAATATAGGGAATCAAAGGCTAAATATTATATTACCATCTAATTATACCTATAGCTATAAGTAGTTGAAAAGTCTATAACTAACTAAAACTTTCAAAAGTCCAAAATAATCTTTAGCTTGCTAAAATAGTCGTGTAGCTCGCGTAGTACAGTTTTAAGAAGCCTGGGTATAAAAACAACTTATCGCATGTAAGGTACTATCCAAAATCTCATATAATTACGTTTTAAAACTAAAAAGAAAACCGAATTTATTGAATATAAAAAAAAAATAGTGTAAAGTAGATGTATTATGGGTAGGCCAACTAAACGCACTGCTCCAATGAGCTAACCCCGAAGAGTAAGCGAAAATATCATCGATGTATACAATTTTTAGATTTTAAAACCGCTCGATCGATTTCGATAAAATTTAAATGGGGACATTATACCCTTTGAAATAAAAAAAGAATTTTTCAAATCGGTTCAGGCGTCTTTGAGCAATCAGTGAACATACATAAAATAAAATAAAAGATTCCGATGAATTGAGAACCTCCTTTTATGAAGTCAGTTAAAAAATGAGTTTAAGAATGGAAAATTCACAAATTATGATTGGATCATTATACATTACATAAAATCATTCTTATACCTACTTAAAATATGCTATAATTACGAATCTGCTATAAGTTAACTGGTACCTTGGTCTACATTGGCATGTTTAGATACTTAGGCCTATCGTAGTATTATTATGTACTTTAAATGTTTACTTACCTATAAATTAATAGAAATAAATTCATGCAGGCTTCGCGGCCTGCACGAATTTATTTCTATTAATTTATTATTAATTTATAAGTAGTACACTGTATATTGTAAACACATAATAAATGGCTAATATACCTAGTGTTCCCGTAAATATAGGGTACAACATCATGCGTAAAAAATAGTAAGGCTGTTAAATATGGAAAACAAAAATGAAAAATTCAGTAAGTAGTAAGGTAGGTAGATAGCTTATATTAGCGATATTCTAAATAATGCTAGAGCTATCATGACTCAGCTACAAATATAATGACTTTAAAAAAAACATAATTAAAGCATGTGAAATTGTAACGTACAAAAAAGGTCACAAATAGTCCCGTCTGTACGCCCGCACCCGAAGGCCGGATGGAACCGAGTTATGGAACGGAACGACGCCGACGAACGCCTCGAGTACTTGTTTTTGGATATTTTAAGAACTTTTGTCCTGGCACTGAACGAGCTTAGTAGTGCAATAATTAAATTTTAGTGTAAGTTGTTCAATGCGGGTTATTTTCCTTGCACACTTCACTAAATTAACGGTTGTGTCGTATAAAATACACACACTTAGAGTTCACAACCTCATTTTGAAGTTAGCACTACTAAACGGGGTATAACCTATTTTTTTAATTATTTTTTATAGTAATTGATTCCTACCTCTTTAACTAATAACTAGATTTCCTTCCTCCTTAGTTCTGTCTTATTCAAAAACTGTATATACTGTAAAGTATACTCACAGAATAGGTATACAAGACTCATTTCACATGAGCGATCTCAAGTTTCGAAATCGGTCTGTAGTAACAAAGAGTATAGAAAAACCTCTGCTATCGTAACGAAATATATTACGTACATTTAAAAAAAATAGTTGCAACTGTCTCAACAGATGGCGTTGGTTCAATTAACTAGTCAAAAGTGTCAAATTGATGGTTTGGAGAAAATGAGATAGGAAGCATTATACGGTGTTTCTTATATTCGTGGTTCTAAAATTTTTGAATGTTTCACTTCTACCACATGTGAATTGCACACGTTTTTTTTAGTCATGTGGTTCCATAACACAAGCTCTGCTTACTTTAGGATTGATTTTCTTCATTTTCTTTTCTTAACGAGTCATTGGTTATTACAAACAATTTTGATGAAACGAAATTTTGATATTTTATATATAATAATAATAATAATAATAATCCCGGACATTTCACACAGCATCATCTGGCCCCATACTAAGCAGAGCTTGTGTTATGGGTACCACATGACTCATATACTACTTATACTTATATATTTTTGTAAATACATACATATTAAACATAGAAACCCAGACCCGAGACAAAAACTTGCAGATCATACAAACATTTGTCCCGCGGCGAGATTCGAACCCACAACCTTCTGCGTCTCAGTCGGACCTTAGCCCATTGCGCCACAGACGTCGTCTATATATGAACTCGGTTGTCTTTTTAATTTTTAAAATATAATTATAAAATTTTATGGTCGGAAAAAAGATAAAATTTCAGTAAGGATAAATGCAAATAACCTCACTTTTGACGCGATTGTCTAACAAAGAAATGGTCAAGCTCAAAGACAAGCCACCTTATCCTTTCAAACCTTTGAAATCGGACCAGCTATTGAGAAGCACTCGATGTTCTTGCACTTAAAAATACATAGCCCTTAACTCGGGGACTAGTTTTGTTCTTCTTGTCATGTCAATAGTTATTTCGAACCCGTGTGGTAAAAAGATTAAAATGAGCATGAATGGCTTTTTTCGTGCTTGGCAGGTGTCTTCTAATTTTTAGGTTCTACGACTTGTTGGTTTCCTCACGAGGATTTCCGTTGTTAACCGACTTCAAAAAAGAAGGAGGTCCTCAATTTGACTGTTTTTAGGGTTCCGTACCTCGAAAGGAAAAAACGAAACCCTTATATGATCACTTTGTTGTCCGTCCGTCCGTCTGTCTGTCTGACCCTTTTTCTCAGGAACGCGTGGAGGTATCAAGCTGAAATTTATATCAAATACTCAGGTCTACTGTCCCTTAAAACTGTGAAAAAATCAAACTTCTAAGCCTTCAAATTTTTGCAATTTTCGACACTCGCAAGGGAATCAAAACCTACAGGGTACTTCCCGTGAACTCAGAATCTTGAAATTTGGTACGAAGCAACGTTTTATAGATACAGATAAAGGAAAAATTGCGAAAACCGTAAATTTTTAGTTACGTCATCCAACTATGACTCGATTGTCGTGATGGGTGAACTTTTACTTATATACCTACCTACAGGTTTGTACGGAACCTTCGGTGCGCGAGTCCGACTCGCACTTGGCCGGTTTTTTTAATGTTTGTTACTTCAGAACTTGTCATTTATGAGCCGATTTGAAAAAACTAATTTCATGTGAAAGGATATACTTCCCGATTGTAAATTTCATAAAAACTGGTTGTGTAGTTAGGTTTTTAAATCAATAAAACCGAAAAAAATATGTCATCGACTTTTGATTTGAATGAACATTTGAATGAAACGAAATTTTGATATATTGCTTTCCTGTGACTTTCAGTGGTGTTAACGAATTTCGAAAAATGATATAGTACTAAAAAGTGTAAATTAAAAACTTTTTTAACCGGCTTAAAAAAAAGTAGTTAGTAGTTTTGAATTCGGTTGTATTTTTATGGGCTCAAATTTCATTCAATGAAGTCGGTTTTCATTTTAGATTTTAAAACGTAATTATTTATCTGTTAAATAAAAAAATAAAGTTTGGAGAGTGTGCCAAGTGCAAGAATGGAACCTCCGAGGAGCACATTAATCCCTCACACTGGTCTAAAATAACCTAGAGACCTAGAGAAAAAGGTTTTACTTTCTTATTTTTATCGAAAAAGAAGAAAATAAAACCTTTTTCTTTCACATCTAGCTAGCGTCATGTATCCCTGCTCTACGGCTCCCGTATTTATTGTTCGTCTTCATTTTGTTTGCTCTCCGTGAAATTACAAGCGCTGCTGATGCTTTGTTTGCTCACACATTTAGTAGCGTGTTTGTTTTAATAGGAATGCTCATTATAACTATCCTCGATTAAATGGAAACTAAAAGATAGCCGGGTGGTTTGTTTCAAAGTTAAAGTAGGTTTCGACACGAGAACATTGCTTTATATGACGACTTTTGTGCGTACATGTATATATTCGTAAAATAAATAATATATAAATAATTCAGCACATTGCACACATCATCATCTGGATCCAAAGTAAGCAGAGCCTGTGTTATGGGTACCACATGACTGATATCTACCTATATAGTTTTTTTGTAAATATATACATACTAGTGGCTGCCCGCGGCTTCGCACGCGTGGTACCTACATAATAAGTAGCCTTTTTTCTTCTCCAAGATCCCATCTATCTCTATACCAAAATTCATCAAAATCGATTGAGCGGTTTAGGCGTGAAAAGTGACAGACAGAGTTACTTTCGCTTATACGCATACGGATTATACGCAGAAACACCCAGACTCGAGATAAATACTTACAGATCATTAAAACCTTCTCCGTCTCAGCCTGGTTCACTCTGCAAATGTCCAGTTTTGAATGAACAATTTGTAGTCTCAAATTTACAGTAAACCAAAAAAAATAACAAAAGAATTGAATTGAATTGAATTGAATTCAGAAACACGTACACGGTCAGTACCTAGATAAGTGATTGCAGTAGCGTTCTTATCTGAACGTTTTCGTGCTTTGATACGGCTTTAGGTCCCTGCATTTCAAAAGTTGTTAGCGGATGCCGTTAGGCGGCTTAATAAGACCGTCACCAGTGTTGACCATTGGTACAAAAGATGAATCTACTTAGTTGTGGCCAACTCGACGCAGCTTTAGTCTTTCATCTTTTGAAGCCTAGAATATCACTTAAAGCTGAAACTTAAATGTCACAGGCGTTTTTACTCAACTGCTGATCGCCGCGATGAACGATCTGTTAGGAAGTCAGCTCCATATTGGAAACTTGCTACTGCCCGCGGTGTCACACGCATGATACCTACATAAAAAGTAGCCTACGTCCTTCCCTAAGATACAATGTATCTCTTAAGTTAAGCCGTTTAGCCGATAAAACGTAACAAATAAACAAAAAGACAGGCGTACTTTTGCATTTATAATAAGTAAAGTATGGAGTACGAAGAAAACCAGTTAAATAACCTATGATTCTTGTTTCAGAATGTCGCGAACGCGGGATTTGATATTGATCCTTGTGACTCTGAGCCTGGTGCATACGGCACATGGTCACCTCAAGAGATTTTCCAGATGCGAGCTATCCAACGAACTGCTACGGTATATCTTCCCGAGGAGTCTCATATCTAACTGTAAGTTATCTCCTCGCTTAATAAATTATTAATGCTGATATAAATGTAAATGTACATCTCACTCAGAGGACGTCATCATCTCACCCATAACATACTGTTTTCGGCAGGACTATTAAGTAAAAGTAGCAGTCGCACCAGTAATAGCAATGCGTCAGCAAAGTCTGTAAAATCCGTTGTAAGTCATAAAATAAAACTCTTATCACGGAAACCAGTAGCTGGCCTGTCGCTAACCTTATAAGTTAAAATACGCTTACAGCAGAGAAATAGTGAAAAAAGTGTTTGACAGCAATGATCGCGCAATTCACGCCTCATGGCTAATTGTCGCAATTTACGTAACCAGCTGGTGAGATGATGACGTCATCTGTGTGAGATTTTCATCACATAGAGGAGACTGTCACGCGACTTGATCAAGTTTGGGTCAGGTACAGCTAGTATTACGGGTAAAATTAATTCTTTCACCAGACACACTACACCTTCCGTGTTGTAATATTAATAATAATAATATATTTAAGTAGTTTCACTTGAACCAGGCCTTTCAAACCTAAATACAAACATGCTTGCACGCTACCGCTTGGAGGCATAATATCTGTTACTGCGATGGTATCCACCAAGACAGATTCTATACTATTTTTTCAGTAATCGTACTCATATCTTCAGGGCGAGAAACTCCCCAAACAACTCTATATTTGAATGAATAGCGGAATAGCCAACGGGTTTTTCATTACGTATTTCCTTCAGTCGGGCAGCCAGCACAAAGGGTTTTCAACGCATCACTGACTTAATTCAGCATTCAATGTTCATTGTTGCCTGTTCTTAGAAATCGTGTTGAAGATACACAGGCAATATTCGCATTGTTAACACCATGTATGGGCTTGTACATACATATATGGTATCAAGATAGCGAATATAGACACAAGACATCTATCCCCATGTCGTATATATAAGACTGCTGCTATAGCTGGTATAGCTGTAGCTCGCGACTTCGTCCGCATTTTTTTTTGAAAAGAATTTTAGCTTAAATCCTTCCCCAGGATGCAATTTATCTCCTTGCTAAATTTTATTGATAAGTTTCAAAATTTTATTGATAAGTTGTGTCTAAGGAATACGTTTATATTTAAAATTAGCTGTCCCGAAGTCGAGAAACCTAGATGAGAGTACCTACGTTAGTAATTTACATAGTTTATAAGAAACCCGGCGTTGCTTAGTTCCCCGATGCATAGGATAATGCCAATAAATCTAGAACAGTATACAATATACCTAGAATAGGTTAACTAAACACTTAGGTACTGGATTTAGTTCATGCAGCAGCTGGCGTATTGGATAGAACGTCACTGCCTCTCAAGAGATTGGTACTATGGGTTCTAGAAAGAGATTTCTAACATTGATATATACCGGACATTTCACACAGCATTATCTGATCTCAAAGTTAGCAGAGCTTGTATTATGGGTAGGTACCACATGACTGATATACTACTTACATTATATACCTAATTTTCACTCAAAACGGGATACCTACCATGATATATGAGTTTTTTTGCTTCCCGATATTTCGGCACAGTTGCATGCGCCATGATTACGAGATGTTTAATCTCGTGATCATGGCGCATACAGAAAAACTCATGTATCATGGTATATATACCGTTTTGAGGGAAAATTATGTGCAATACCATGATATTTTCAAAAGATATACCTACTCATATACTTACTTTTTTTTGTAAATACTTACATATTTTACCTAGAAACACCCAGACTTGAGACAAATACTTGCAGATGATACAAAAAATTATCATGCGACGGGAATCGAACCCGCAAGATTTTGCGTCTCAGCTAGAGCTTAATTCACTGCGCCACAGAGGTCGTCAAATAAATAAAATAGATAAATAAAGAAATGGTATAAGGTATTCTCTACGGTGAATTCGTGGGATACTTTCATCAGGCATATCGTTAGATTGGGTCTTGATGCCATTGCTAGAGGATATTCAACCTTCATGCAGTACGTTATGATGTTTAGGTATGAAGGGCTGTATTAAGTTAAATAAATGACCTCTGTGTGGGCACAGTGGGCCAAGGCCCGCATGAGACGACGAACGTCCGATTCCCACCGCGGAACAAATGTTTGTATGATCTGCAAGTATTGGGTCTGAATGGTTTTTCTATAATATGTGTATATTTACATAAAAGAAAAGTTATAAGTAGTATATTAGTCATGTGGTGCCCATAACACAAGCTCTACTTACTTTGGAGCTAGATGATGCGGTGTATAACCTGCATTATTTATAAAAATAAAGTGCGATCCGTCTAATAGAGTTAGTCCGGTGATATTTATACCAATGGCATAAAGGTTTACTCCCACGGGCAACTGAAATTACTCAATTCTGGATAATACTTGCCAATTTGGTCGTCACGACAACATCAAGCCATTTAGGGCAATATAAATATAGCCACGTAATACCTCACGATGTTGAGCGATTTTGAAAAACGAATTGCGCCAAATTTAATTAATATAAGTCAGCGATTAAAAATAATTGCCTAATGTAATAACCCACTGAACAATGATCACGATTTTCATAGGTTATAGGACAAAAGTTTGTTTGATCTGCTAGTATTTATATTGGGTCTGGGTGTTACTATAATAATTATCTATATACAAAAAAAGTAAACAAGTAGTTTATCAGTCATGTGGTACCCATAACACAAGCTCCGTTTAGTTCGGCGCCAGATGATGCTGTATTAAAAAAAAGTTAATGTTCGTTTGCGAAGATGCTATTGTATGCATAGTCCATATAGTATTGCAAACTATGACATAATTACGTTTTAAAAACTAAAAAGAAAACCGACTCCATTGGATACAATTTGAGACCATAAAATTATTTTATTTTGAAATTTTTAGTGGAAAGTAGATGTATTAAGTTTATATATTATATGGGTAGACCAACCAAAGGCACTGTTCTGCACTGCACGTAACAAAAATATCATCGATGTATACAATTTTTAGATTTTTGATGATAGTTTAAAAACCGCTCGCCGCTCGCGCCGATTTTGATAAAATTTAAATGGGACAGCCTGTGAAGTAAACCCTTATCAACAAAAAAATATTTTTCTAAATCGGTACAGGCGTCTTTGAGTAATCGGTGAACATTCATAAAAAAAAAAGATTCTGACGAAATGAGAACCTCCTGTTTTTTGATGATGTCGGTTAAAAATAATGAATATCGGTACATGATTGTCAAAGTTTCCAAAAAATAAATCCGCAAATAATTTCAAGTCTCGTAGTAGTAAAGATGGTAGTAGGCTGTCGAAGCCTTCTACATATTACTCGCTCGCTAGTGCATTTCTAAGACTCCCGTGGGATTACGACTCTTCGATACATTATAGCTTAAGTTGGTCTTCTAAAAGTGGAGGCCGTTACATGATAACCATTGTATAGTATGTACATATCAGACAAGCTTTAGTTACATTAATCATTTGTATGATCTGCAAGTATTTGTCTCGGGTCCGGGTATTTTTATGTATCTATTTACAATAAAAAGTATGTAAGTATATCAGTCGTGTGGAACCCATAACACAAGCTATGCTTACCTTGGAGCTAAATAACGCTGTGTGAAATGTCCGGCATCATTTATTTATTTATTAATCCTAGAAATCTAGACCTGGGAAGCAATTACGTGATTCTGATACAAACATAATTACGTTTTAAAAACTAAAAAGAAAAATGACTTCGTTAAATGAAATTTGAGTACATAAAAATACCACTGAATTAAGAATTCCCTCCTTTTTGTGAAGTCAGTTAACACCACTTGAATGTCTTATGAAAGCAAAATTTCAAAATTAAGCTTACTTGGAGGACATATTTTTTCCAGCTATAAATCAAACTGCTATACTGATTTTGATTAAATTTGTATGGGACCAATCGGAAAGTATATTTCACGTGACAACATTTTTTTTCAAATAGTTTCATAAATGACGAAGCTATGAGGAAACAAAAAAAAAATGCAACAGAATTGAGAGCGTCCTTTTCTTGAAGTCACTCTTTTCCAATTACGAGTAGCCATAACATAGCCATAACGCCACAAAAGTCATCATTGGCTTTATTGAACTCAATACTATATTTCTGTCGCAGATCCTATGATTCCCATAATTTTTAACGGAACCACAATCCTAGAAACCGTAACCTAACCAAAGCAGCGTTTTGCAAACGATATATTTGTTAATGTATCTGTTATATGACGACGTCGGTTTACTAGAGAGACTAGATTTTAGTAAAATCCATGTTTGTAGGTTCTGTATTGATATCCAGATGTAAGCCTAAGGCGCGAGTTATACAGAAACGGCGTAAGGTGAAGGCGCGGCGAAGGCGCGGCGCAGGCATCTTGTCGCTTCAAAACGTTTCAATACAAAATGTAGGTAGGCGAGACGTTGTGAATTATACTCAAGCGGCGTGGCGCAGGCACGTCGTTTTGTCACCTTTTCCAATTTGTCTTTCTTTTCCACGCCTGATTTGCGCCTGCGCCGCGCCTGCACCTTACGCCGTTTCTGTATAATTCGCGCCATGGTACCCTTTAATAAACAACTGTATTACTAATATAATATCAGGCAAAGCCAATATTGTGCTCCTAGCTCAAACCAAGCTTCATAATGGAATGCCTAATGAACCAATACATAACTGGGCTTTTGTCTGCGGCTGCGATTGTTATGCAACTAGTTAATACAAGGTTTACGATAATCTTATAATTATAACTCAAAGATCATTTATATCTTCTACCGTCGGAGTGATACGTAATCACAAATGACTTCACGATTATAATTCAGAGTACTTTACACCAAATGCTAATTAAAGCCAGACTCCTGCTGAATGAAGTCATCTGTAGTAGCTTAGTATCATTCATTAGCTGATTTCTCAATGAAATAAAGAACGAACCGTTTATGTTTTCATAGAAATGTTTACTAACGTATGCTTCTTAACGGATTTTATATTATAGAAACCCAGCGGATTGATCGTGTCTGGTTCAGGTCAATGAAGTTAAGTGTTTTTTACATCGACTGGCCTTTCAGCTCAGTTAGTAGTAGCTCTGCCATCTGCGCTATAGGTTGGGGGTTCGATTCTCTCCCAGGGCAAATATTTTTGTGATGAACGTAGATGTTTGTTCTGTCTGGGTGTAAAATATCATAAGTATTTAAAAATATAAAAGTATTCTATCAGTCATCTGGTAACTATAATACAAGATACCTATGCCTAATAATAATAAATAAGCCCGGACATTTTCACACAGCATCATCTGGCCCCAAAGTAAGCATAGCTTGTGTTATGGGTACCACATGACTGATATACTACTTATATATGTACATTTTTTTTTTGTAAATACATACATATTATTAAATAGAAACACCCAGACCCGAGACAAATACTTGCAGATCATACAAACATTTGTCCCGCGGCGGGAATCGAACCCGCAACCTTCTGCGTCTCAACTAGACCTTAGCCTACTGCGCCACAGAGGTTGTAATTTGGGGCTAGATGGTATTTTCTGTATTGTACACTAATATTTAGCAGCTGAACCGATTTCGCTAATTATTTTTTTAGAATATTCTTTGAAGTACGGTTCTTATGATGTTCTTACGGAGAGACAAATTTTAAAAATTGCCTGATTAAGTGAAGTCAATTTGAACTTGAATACCATACCATAAAGTTTAAGTGTTAGTGGAGAGGTTCCGGGAAGGCAAAACAATTGAGTGACGTTAGTATCGTATAAATATTAATGTTAATATTTGTCAATATTTATTCGAGAATGGTTAAGATTTACAAATAGATTTTTTTTTTTGTTTGTATTTCTTTTTATAACGTACGGACGAAGTCGTGAACGGGACAGCTAGTTATTAATATAATTATTTTCGAAACGTTTCCACGAAGGCACGATGACGGAAACGTTTGGGGAAACCAGTTGGCCACTGATTGATAAAAACTCTACTTCTACTTGGTATAGTTCTTGAAATTCTTAATAATTAAAGTACTAATTCGTGTGGACAAGCTTCGCCAGATTATGTAACCGTTTGTGAACTTTACTAAATATCCACATGTATCTTCAGTCTTCAAAGTATGTTAATGGTAATGGATGCCTTCGGGCCTTAATTTCCCATTAACTGGACCCTTCAGGCCATTAATTGCGTTATGTCGCTTCTGATTGGACCACTGGACTTTTAATTAGGATTAATTCGAATTAAATGTCTTATTTGCTTACAAATGGTGACGGATTCGCTAGATTTGGCACCGCGCTAAGACATAAAATACATACCTTCATAGTTAATTTTTATGTACGTATCATGAAAGTTAAAACATATATTATTGAGACATACGGCATTATCTATAAGCGCTTCTAAATTTGAAGACACCCTAACCAATGCTTTAGGTTCGGCCAGTCACTATTTATCACTTTCTTACAATGGTGGCAATTCGGTTGGTTCATTTCTAAAATTAGGAATTGTCTCAAATATATTTTAGTTAGTCATAGCCTTTGTAAAACCTATTTGGTTGGTACCATCTAACTAAATTAGGAACACTAAATTAAATTAGATAAAATTAAATTAGGATAAGTTGGTAACAGCAGAATACCAAAGTTTTATTTGAAAATCTAATCCTAATTTTAGCTAAAATTAGTTAGGTTGGTGCCAACAGAATTGAGGCCAATAACTACGATTTAAATCTTAAAAGAAAACCGACTTTATTAATATGATAATACAAAATAAAAACCGACTTTATTAATATGATAATACAAAATTTCGTTTACTTGCATGAGAATTTTATCCAGCTATTTTGATTTAAAAACCAAACTAAGAATACTTAAATGATTACAATGAAATTTCGGAAAATTAGAAAGTATATCACATGAAAACATTTTTTTTAAATCAATGCTTAAGTGATAGAGTTATGAGGTAACAAACTTTAAAAAAACGAATTGAGAATCTCTTCCTTTTTTGAAGTTGTTTAAAAAGGTATAGCATTATAAATAAATAATAGTTTAAAAAAACTAAAAAACACGCTTTATATAGAAAACCAAACTAAAAATAGAAAATAAATTTTAATAAATGTAAGTAAGAAAAAAATGTTTTATTAAAAAAAAAGCGTGGGGTGCATGGTGGAAGGATTATCAATTCGATAATATCTTAAAAAGCATCCCACGCTCTTTAATAAAACATTTTTTTCTTACATTTATTAAAATTTATTTTCTATTTTTTTGTTTGGTTTTCTATATAAAGCGTGTTTTTTAGTTTTTTTTAACTATTATTTATTTTCTACTCTTTAGTTTTAGGATAACCGGATATTTTTTTTTTATGTTTTTTTTTTTTTTTTTTTAATTTCGAATTATTGCATTGTCATCGGTCTTTGACAGGTGTGCAAAATTTGAATGAAATCTGGCCGTTTAAAGTGGGTCAAAATCGCGTCCTAAGGAGTCGGTTACATACAAACATACTAACATACATACAAGTGAAGCTAATATAAAGCGTATAAAATAGTGTATAACTTTTGACACAATTTGCGAGAAATTTATAAGTATGTGTTTCTGTGTGACTGGATGCTTCTAAGACTTCTCAGAGACAAGCCAGTGATACAATACAATCTAGGTATTTCAATACGAGTATTGATTTAAGGAGTATTAAAACTATACTATACTTACAATATTTTGGCTTTTGACGACCTCTGTTGTTTTGAGACGCAAAGGTTGCGGTTTCGATTTCCACCGCGGGATAAATGTTTGTTTGATCTGCAAGTCTCGTTTTGTCTCGGGTATATATCAATCAAATTATACAAAAAAATAATTTAAATGAAGTGTATCAGTCATGTGGTACCCATAACACAAGCTCTGCTTACTTTGGGGCTAGATGATGCTGTGTGAAATGTCCGGCATTATTTATTTATTACTAGCTGACCCGTGCCCACTTTGTTGGGCGGTTACTACTTCACAAAAAATATTAATGTACTAATATCGCTATTAAAAAAGATAGCTATTCAAATTATTGTAATCATTAACAAATTTACGGATATATATTGATAGATGGCGCTAGCGGCCACCCGCGGCTTCGTCCGCGGAAACACGTGTCCATTTATTTTGTATTTTAAGTATCCAAGCCAGGTTTCTAAGAAATCACACCACCCGTTAAAAAGTTCCCATACAAACTTTGACACCCCATTTTACCCCTTTGTTAGGGTTATTTTGAAAAATCCTGAAACTTATGTCCATTTATTTTACATTTTATTTATTCATATCAAGTTTAAAGCAAATCGCACCACGCGTCAAAAAGTTTCATACGTTCGATTTCACCTCTTTTCACCCACTTAGGGGTTGAATTTCAAAAAATCCCGCCTTTGTGGGTGGTTTTGCTTTAAAAGGAAGTTACCTTCCAAATTTCAGCTTTCTAGCTTCAGCGGTTTCGCCTCGGCGATGATAAATCAGTCAGTCAGTCAGGTCTCTTTTATAGGTATAGATTTCGTTCCAGTGTTACAGACGCCTACAGAACCGTTTTTTGCACCGTCATATCTAAATAAAATATATCTTTAGAAGAGAATTCGAGGGTATAATAAGGAGTCTCCTCTACCCGTTAATACCTTAAAGTTCAGGGTGTCAATTAGACCGGTCCAACTGTTTTAAACTTAAATGAAAGAGGATCTGAAATGTTTTGTCATTTGAATGATGTTCCCTTTTATGCAAATAGGAGATCTTTCGGAAGAAAGTTGAGAGGACGGTTTTAGGGGTCACTCGGTGTTCTATGATGATGATGCGACGCTATAAGATAAATGTATAAAGATAATAAAAAATTATGCCGGACATTTCACACAGCTTGGTCCAGCCCTAAAGTGAGCTGACCTTGTGTTATGGGTACCTCATGAACTGATATACGTACTACTTAAATCCTTTTTTATTTTTTGTAAATACATACATATACATAGAAACACCCAACCCCCAAACAAATACTTGCAGATCAAAAAACACCTAGTGCGTCTCAGCTAAGGCCTGACCCACTGCGCCACAGATGTAGGTATATAAAGATTATAACAACAACTTCTTTGATGGACAATATGAAGTCGGACTCGATCATCGCTTTGGGCAATTGTTTTTCACTGTTTACAAAATAACTGAAGTTTTTCAATGTCTTGTAGTGAACTAGTCCATTAAAATGTTACATTTTTTAGGCCTTAGTGTGCATTTGTCAGAGGACGCAATTTTATTTTTTTAATGTGTAGGGGGGGTCAGTAGAAGCTTAAGTTCAAGTTTGTGGGGTCGGCACCCTTGTCCCCCGGCCGCCATCTTGGAAAAGGGGGTGCAAAGGGTTTTCGCGCTGTATCTCGTAAACTAGTTACCTTACAGAAAATTTAATCAAACATAAAATGTAGCAAATTAAATTTCCTACAATTTTATTTCTATTACTTTTTATCGTCAAGTGACCAACAAAAAAGTTATAAACAAAAATAAATGAAAATTTTGTTTGTTTGTTCTAGGTTTTACAGCGCTCCAAACTTAAACGGATTCTCGAATGCTCATAGGGATGCAATAAAAACTAAAAATTAGGCTTACTTTTCTATCTATATTTTTTTTATTCATACAATTTATTATGATCTTAACATTCCTATGCTATTATTGAACTATGTTTGACCCTTTTACCCACCACCTATGAGGTATAACATGGGCAAAGTCAAATTTATAAAAATTTAATGCATTTTTTAATGCATTTTTTGTCACTGTCTTAGCAAATCGTTTGTATCGCAGAGTGTCTAGAGTATCGTCTTTATTTCCGCCATATAAAAAGACGAAAAAACGTTCGCCAACAACACTGAGTAACGATGACTCGACTTTCTCACTCATAAATAATTTAGTTCCACTTGCTAACTCTGGATGCTTCTGCAAAATTTTTATAAATTTGACTTTGCCCATGTTATACCTCATAGGTGGTGGGTAAAAGGGTCAAACATAGTTCAATAATAGCATAGGAATGTTAAGATCATAATAAATTGTATGAATAAAAAAAATATAGATAGAAAAGTAAGCCTAATTTTTAGTTTTTATTGCATCCCTATGAGCATTCGAGAATCCGTTTAAGTTTGGAGCGCTGTAAAACCTAGAACAAACAAACAAAATTTTCATTTATTTTTGTTTATAACTTTTTTGTTGGTCACTTGACGATAAAAAGTAATAGAAATAAAATTGTAGGAAATTTAATTTGCTACATTTTATGTTTGATTAAATTTTCTGTAAGGTAACTAGTTTACGAGATACAGCGCGAAAACCCTTTGCACCCCCTTTTCCAAGATGGCGGCCGGGGGACAAGGGTGCCGACCCCACAAACTTGAACTTAAGCTTCTACTGACCCCCCCTACACATTAAAAAAATAAAATTGCGTCCTCTGACAAATGCATACCCAAATGTAACTTTTCAATGGACTAAACCTGACGGGCGATTTTCAAGTTTTGATGCATGATTTATTAGTCGTTTAGCCTTATAACAAAATATAAGTAAGTAACGGCCTTTCTTATTATCGCCTATCAACTTGAACGTTGCCTATACGCTGCTTAAGATTTGCCCTGTCCTATTTGTCACTATCGTATGAAAAGGGATGGGAATTATAGCGATATCATGAAACTCAATGTTTGCTATATGAAGCTGCAAATAACAAATAATGCTATACTCACCAAACGTAGGACAATAGGTCTGGGCAATTCGAGTTCACTCGGCAGCCCCTAATGTTATTATTTGAATTAGAATTTGAAAGTTGCTGAATTTAATTTGAATAAACAAGTGGTTGGTTTTATATTGTTGGGTTTTGTGGGTGATCCCGGTTGTAATTTGTGTTGGATTCTGTCGAAATGCGGAAGACTTTCTTATTTTTGTCTTCTGGTGCTTTAAGCCTACAAATAATGCTAAACACCTAGATCTTAGTGTAGATATAAAATTAAACCATAAAAGCAATTATTTAGAAAAAAATATACGTAAAATTATCTGTTCCTTAATATCAAGTACTGACAACAACATCCTTGAAAACAATCCACCACATTCTTCGTTTGTCATTTCATGAAGTAACATGGCACTTCTAAATTATTATTTTTTTCTCGTACTATTGCATGTTTTATTCAGAAATCTTAGCGTAATTTTAATCAATAAATTGTGACTTCCAAGCACAAGTTTGAACAATTGACTTATAAGTTTATTATGTTGCAATGTGATTTGAACGACGAGGAATACCGAGAATGTTCTAGACGGCCATTCCGCGATGAAGTTTAAAGTAGACAAATGACGATCGACTAAGACTATAACCAAACAATCACTTGACAACTGGCAAAATTGTCAACAGGACAGATGCTATTATAGGAAGAAAAGAAAAAGAAATCCATCCACCAAAAAGAGGGATGCGACCATCGGTATAAATAAGCATTTAATTATCGGTTGTGCTCAAAATCTTTCAGTTAGAAAAGTACTTATGGTAATTAACACATTTCTCGCTTCTGTTTGTTGGATACTGAGCATTAACCCGAAAGTTTTCCCTTATTGAGAAACACGAATTTTATGTTAATTATACGTAAAACAGACAACTTGGAAAAACGAAGGAAACTTCGTACAGGAATATCAGAAAAGTTTATTATTATTTATTTCTTGAATGGGTACTTATAGCACCTCCCTACTTGCTCTGTGCTCAAACGGTTAAGCTTCACTTGCTCATTAAAATGTGTTTCCTGTGGATACGACCGACTAGGCTGAGGACAGTATAAGATCTAGCCCAGCCTATCCATCATTTCCCAAGTACTTTATCCTGTGAGTCAAATATTCTACTCGACTCTGTTTATAAAGTTGAATGTGCACATGCCGAAATACCGTACCGCTGAAATTTTGCTGCCAAATCTATTCATAGAAATTATTTCGGGGTTGTCAGCTTCGCCATGCGCGTTCAACATTAATAATCTAGATATACGTATAAAAGTTTTAATGTCACAGGGGTGTGCCTGATTGAACATGCGAGCGGCAGAGCTACGGACAAGATCACAAACCACAACAACTCTTACACCAGCTACGGACTCTTTCAGGTAAGTCTTCAGTTCTCAGTCGACAATCCTCAGTCCTCAACCTTCAGTCCATAACCTTCAGTCCTCAATCCTCAGTCGTGTATTCACAGTCCTCAACCCTTAATCCTCAATCCTCAGTCCTCGATCTTCAGTCCGCAATCATCTGTCTTCAACTCTAAATCCTTATTCCTCAGTCATCGATCCACAGTCCTCAATCGTCTATTCTCAACTCTGAATCTTTAATCCTCAGTCCTCTATACTCAGTCATCGATCCTCAGTCCTCGATCCACAGTCCTCAATCGTCTGTTCTCAACCCTGAGTCCTGAATCCTCAGTTCTCAATACACAGTCCTTAATCCTCAGAACTCATTAACCGGGTGACATCGTGCACGTGATTCAAACCAGGGAGTTGAACTATTTGAGGAAAGACCTTTACCTAATAACGTGTGAGGGTCACTTGCTTGAGTTAGGTATAAAAATTTATATATAAAAAAAAATAGGTAGGTACTGATAAAATCTGAGTGCTTCTAAATGTGTAAAAATATAAGAAACTTTAGTGATCCGTGGTGAATTATTATCCGATTTTTTCCCAATATTATATGTTTACTTGTGATTCCTATGGTATATTACTGCTACCCTATCAAGATCTAACCTTTACTATAAATATGTGTACTAATTTATGTAAATTAGGTCAAGTCAAGTCAAGTCAAGTCAAAAGGTACTTTATTCAATACAATCACAAGGATCACTTTTGAAACGTCTTACATACTAGGTGAATTTAAGTGCCAATTCATCTTAACCCAAGCCCGAGAAGAACTGGCAAGAAACTCGTCTTGGTCCTAGCGCTTTTTTACATGATTTATCTTATAACTACCTTAACTACGAAATACTAAAAATTCATTGTAGTGTCTCAGCGGGGCTAATGTAAATGAAACACATCCTACTTTGTAATAAATTTAGTGTACCATGAGACAATAAATAAATAACTACAAAACTATGAAACATCTTGTAACTAAATTGTAGTAAATAAATTGATATAATAAATACATACATGAGTACGTCGCATATTCTCACAATATGCATAACGTGAGTGTTTGTCAAAGGCAATATTGGACGTGGCTTTGACTAAGTCCCTTTAGATATCTTATAAGCGACTAGAGATCTGAGATATCTACCGAGTCTGGAGATTACAGTCGTGTGTATATATATATATATATATATATATATTTTAAATGAATAATAGTAGTTCGTCCGTAATGAGATCTCGTGATATCCGTGCTATATTAAGAGTAACTTGATGTTACTTGTAGCATAGATAACATAATACGCTTGTAGCATCTGCATGCGAATAGACAGAAATGTAATATTAAAATATTAAATTGTATATTATTCTGTACAGAAATGTACAGAATAATATACAATAATTTAAATACATGTGAAACAGTTGAGCTATCTAAGGACCGTTTAAAACGATCTGTAGATAGCTCAACTGACCCAGATCACTGCCAGAAGGCAGCGTTCCAAGACACTGGCGGCGTTGCTACGTTGAATGACAATGCTAATACGCTGAGCCATACAGGAGCCAGCTCTTGGGTCACGCAATGTATCTACCAGACGCGCCGTGAGATAATTTTGAGAACGCGGTGGGCTCCTGATCCCCACGGGCCCAGGGTCTCTTCTTAATAATTCTTCCACATATAGAAGAAGCTAAGAAAAGAACACCACAACACCTATCTGACGATGAAAACGATCTTTTGTTATTCATAAAGAGATAACCTAAATACCAACAACAACCGTAAAATACTTAACTGGCAAGTGAAGCGAGCTGCAATGTTGTTAAATTAGCGAGCCTTACAATGCCTACTTGTATTATAACGTTATTACGCTTAATTATTATTATTATTGTTATTAGCTTCTGCATAATCATAATTAGCATAACCACCTTTCTGTCGTCTTAATGTAACAGTAGGTTATTCTTGACAGGTATTCCAAGTTTCAGCTCAATCGGACTATTTATTGAGGAGTTCCCTTGAACAGCACCCTGGTTCCATCATCAGATCAGCTCGTTGTTACCATATATGACGACCAATATATATGGCTATATATGGCCATATATGGCTGATACGCAAAAGGTTGCGGGTTCGAACCCCGCCACGGTACATATGTTTGTATGATCTGCAAGTATTTATCTCGGGTCTGGGTGTTTCTATGTATAATATGTATGTATTTACAAAAAAAAAGTATATGGGTAGTATATAATACCCATAACACGAGCTCTGCTTATTTCAAAGCTAATTTATTTACATACCTACTTACTTTTTATTAAAAGTTTTAATCGAGAAAATACTAAAAAAAACATCTGAAACAGTTATATCTCATATTTTATCAAAAATCGACAGATCTGGAGTTTAGCTTAGACCTATGAAATCAACGAAACTCGTGCTAATGAGCCCAAGTAAAATGGTTGTATCTTACGAACTACACATTCTAGAACAAAAGTTAAAATCGTTTTGGAATGTACAAACAAAGCACTTCATATGACACTTGACTGATTTGAACATTATATTTTTATCTAACTTTTGGAACCCCATATCTCAACGACATCTTGTCCAATTTGGTTCAACAAATTACCAGCTCCTGTCTCAATTTAAATCTGTTAAACTGCCAAATTTAATGCAGATTGGACCATTGGTTCGATAGATATCGTCGTACAAACAAACATCATACTAATATACAAAGCCAAATAGCTACTACTAAGAATTTCGCTCGCTTCTTTCTATCAAGTATCGGTTCCTGAAAATGTTACAAACTGTAAAATCTAATAGGCAAGTTGAATTGAGTTGGTAAATGGCCAGATTGGGACCCTCAAAACATAACAAGCAATTATAACCACAGGATGGTGGGTTCATGTTGTGTGGTCATATGAAGGTACATAATGGGTTTTAGATAGTCCGATTGTTTATTCGAACTATTAGTTTACACTAAATTCAGAATAAGAGTAACATTTCACTTTCAAAGCCTTCGTGTGTTTCTATAGGGGGAAGTGGGGCAGATTGATACACCAATATTTAAAGTTCCATAAAATGTGTATAAACATATTTTTTCCAGTAATTTTGCATTATACGTTTAGCTAAATAATTAATATTATAATGTAATAGTTTAAAATTGTTTAAGTTATCAAAGAAAATAAATAATTGATGTTTAGTAAAAAATGGCTTTTGTATCAATCTGTCTCACTAGCGGGGTACTTTGATACACCACGTGGGGCACTTTCATACAGGGTGGAAAATCTATGAAAATGGTCAAATCAAACACTTTTACATTGATTCTACTTGTTTATTGTGATGAGATCATAATCAACCTTATAATATAAGTTACTTTTGTAATAAAAACATTCTTAGTTTTTACTTCTTTTACTTTTTGTTTTCTTAATTTTTCTTTTGGATTTTTTCATTTTCATCATGAAGTATCTGTAGCCTATTCTTTTCTGGTGTGTCGGTATAAACTCTAGATATACCTTTTTCTCTGTCTTTCTTAGATTTTTTTTTTTCAACAAAACCGTTTTTGTATAAGGACGAATAGCTGCAGAAGATAATGTGTGGTAGTCTGAAGGTTTGATGCTCTAGCCTTTGTAGGTGGTGAAACGTGGAGAGATGGAATTACGCGGACGTTCGCAGATCTATCAAAATCCCTTTGGTTATCTAGAGTGTCATTTGTGTCTCTTCTCTGTCACAGGTTTCATCAACATCTTCATCATTTTGATCTCTTTCTACCTCCACAAAATTTACTTCTTGACTCTGTATTTTCTGATTAATCTCTTCGCCCTTGAAACTCTGACTGTAATTCACTCTTAAGTTGCAAAGTTCCGGGCTTAATCTATGCTTGTCACCTGCTTTTCGTATAGATTAAAGTTACTTCAGATATGGCGGACTTAATATTCTCTTCATCTATTTTACTTCTATCAGTCTTTGGCTTGTACGTGCACACCATTTTCTGATGACAACAAATTAATGGGGCACTGTAATACAGAGTCGGGGCACAATGATACACATCAATGTGCCCCTCACTTTGTTGCATCAAGGTGCCCCAAACGACATTTTTCAAAATTCATATTATCATAAAGTAAAATTACCAAAAATCATAATAATTGATAGTTTAACCTACCTTTGGTATATAAAGATCCTCGTTAGATGTTATCGAAGAGCGTCGAAACACTTTCACATATCGCATAAGAATTTACTTATGAGTGCTCAAAACACTTCTTGACATGCCCAAGGCCGCCCGTTGACAGACAGTCGGTGCGGTTACAATAGATGCCTTCGAAAGTATTTCCGAACGTTTTAGAGATGGCGCAACTCAAATCCATTTACTCATTTATTAGATAAGGCTAGTGTATCAATGTGCCCCTTGTATCAATGCACCCCACCTCCCCCTACATTTTAATAAATACGGGCTTTACTCACGTATTATTTGAGTGCGAACCGTGAACTCGAGCGGCAACGAGCGGACCGCGTATCAAACTCACCCTGATGAAGATTTTATAGATGAATCGAAACAGTGTCGGTGCCTCCTTCGATAAAATAATACGTGAGTAACGCCCGTGTTTATCAAAATGTAAGAATATCATTTTTAAATAACACTTCTTATTTACTTAATTGACGAATGATTGTCGTGTTTTCTAAATTTTAGTCGCCGTGTAAATTAGTATTGAGTTTACGACAAATATCTAACGTAGCAGGGACGCCAGTCAGCATTAAATACATAATATGAAAAACAATGGATTTAATTATTGACTAACTAAATAATTACTTCTAAAAACTAAAAAGAATACCGACTTCATAGAATATAAAAAAAATACAGCCGAATTGAGAACCTCCTCCTTTTTTTGAAGTTGGTTATAAAAGTTTTTATTTTACGCTTTATAGTACTATATTTTTTGGAAACTCGTAAACAGAACTGAAAAGTCACATGAAAGCTATATACGAAATTTCGAAAATTACATGGACGACATATTTTTTCCAGGTATTTTAATTGAAAAACCAAACTACAAACACTTTTTTGATGAACTTCTATGGAACCAATCGGAAAACATATCCTTTCACATTAAAAAGTTTTTTCATATCAGTTCATAAAAGACGGAGGTATGAGGTAACAAAAAAACAACCGAATTTAGAACCTCCTCTTTTTTTGAAGTCGGTTAAGGCACGATGTGCTAGCACGGTCACTGATTATATAATGATGTTAATGTTCTTTGAAACAATGCGAAGAGGCGCACTATTAAAGAAAACCCGAACTCGTATCAAGAACTAACAGATTTTTCAACAGCATTTCACTTAAAGTGGTCTGAAAATTGTTTCTCTGAAGTTTTGTTCTGAAATATTACTTAATGCGCCTCTAAATTTCGTAAATTCAACCTCTAAGGTGTTCAACGGAAATGTCAATGTTTGTCAAACATTGCGAGAGCGAAGTCGCGAGGAGTTCCACTAGCTTTCTCTAAGTATGTAGAGATTCGATCCAATTCCATTCCGTGTACGATCCTCTGCCGATGTTACAATAGGATTGGCTGGTAGCTAGCTAGTAATATCTATTTTATTTGCGGAACGTGGAAGGATAAAAGTTGTTCGATGGAAATGGCACACCCACTTCAAATACCTCTAAATTTTTCAGGTTGTGGTAGGTCATTGCTCACTTAAGTCCTATTTATGTAAATTACTTCGCTGCATTATTACATAATACAAGGTCATCTGGTCACTATAAAACAATCTATGCTTAGTTTGGGCACAGATAACATTATACTATACTGTTTGGGGCTAGATGGTGTGTGTGCAATGTTCACCAATATTTATATTATACTAGCTGCTGCCCGCGGTTTCGCACGCATGGTACCTACATAAAAATTTGCCTTTGTACTTCTCCAAGGCTCCACCTATCTCTATTATAAAATTCAACCGATTTCGATGAATTTTGGAATAGAGATTAGCGGTTTGGGCGTGATAACGTAACAAACACACAGAGAGACAGGAAGTCGTTATTTTCACATTTATAATATTACTAGCTGTTACCCGCAACTTCTTACGCGTATGTTTAGAACTTGTAGTTTTATTTTTGTAAGGAATGCATTTTGTGCATTAAAAGATTTTCAAATCTCTAACATAAGAAAATATGAGTTGCCCAAACTAACTATCATCCCCTATTTTACCCCCTTCAAGGTTGTTTATTGAGACAAAAAGTCTCAAAAAACAATACATCTTCTTACCAAATTTCATCAATATCCGTTTAGCCGTGAAAACGTACATATAGACAGACAGAGACACTTTCACTTTTATAATATTAGTATGGATAGGATTAATACAGCCATCGCAACGATATCGCAAATATCTTTGTAACTAAATCTGCTGTAGCATAAAAACGGCAGGTCTCTATCTGCGCAAACTACACGTGCGCATAAAATTAGCAACGCATTTGCATGATTGCTGCACTAATCAGACAGCAGGACGGCCGGACATTTTGGTTATAAATGGGACAAAACTGGAGTGCTAGCACTAGAAACTAAATATCAAAGTACGGCTCAATATTCACAGTCCCGCTGTAACCTACCTAAAACAATTGAAATTTAACCGGTGACTGTACTCGTCGAGCACTCGGTTCAATTTTCAATTCAAATTCAAAATTAAGGGCCTGTCAGCTGCGTTGGTAGTAACTCCACCGCTGTAGGTTAAGGGTTCAAATCCCTTTCGGTGTTTATTCTGTGTCTGGCTGTTATAAATATGTATTTAAAAATATATAAGTATTCTATCAGTCATTTAGTCATCATAATACAGCTATGCTTAGTTTGTGACTAGATTGTGTTGCGTGCAATGTCCTCTAACATTTATTTATTCAATTATTCCGATCTTCTTCTTCCTCTCTTTTAGATAAAAATAATCTTCCGTGCGTTACCCATAAACACGAAAATGGCCCGCTGGATGAATGCTGGGTGGTGGGTCAATGCTGGTTTTTAGGTGGTACGAAGTTGACCGATTCATCTAGTAAATAATTACGTTCTAAAAACTAAAAAGAAAACCGACATAATTTATAAATAAATTTTTAAAGGAAAGTAGATGCACACGTAGATATTTTGTTTATATATAATATGGGAAGTTCAACTAAACGCACTGATCCAATGAGACAGCAAGGTTTTGGAGTAAACGAAAATATCATCAAAGTATACAATTTTTACATTTTGTTAATATTTTAAAAACCTGGGAAGTTTAACCCTTTGAAATAAAAAATCAAATAATCTTTGAGTAATAGGTGAACATACATAAAAAAAGATTCCAAAGAATTGAGAACCTCTTCCTTTTTTGAAATCGGTTAATAAATAAACATTGGTAGACAATGCCCACAACATCTAGCCCCAAACTTGCTTAGTTTAGCTTTTATTATGCTGGTCAGCTATTTGTAGAGATTAAATACAAACAATCGTATCATACAAGCATCCATACATCCACAAAAACTTCTTCATTTATATATTACTCATAGTACATCTATAAAACAATAGTAGATTGTTGCACCGAGTGCAAAGTGAGTCATTAATGCACGAGTGTTAATGCGAATTAACAGGAGTGCATTAATATCTCTTTCTAGCAAGGTGCGCAATTTACTTTTCTTTCAACTATCTATCAACCTACTGTGATAAAATATATCTACTCAATCTAAAAACATGAAGAATCAAAGTTTTACAATGGTAAGTACATAATGCGCGCCATTTGTTTTTTTTTTCACCAAGTCGGTTTTATTCAGCCGATTTTTATTATCAGCCCGTATCTCTTTGATCTAATGAAAACATTTTATATTAAACTTAATGGGAGATATTAAACCTCTGTGGTAAATTTATATCTAAATAAAAAGTAAAAAACAATGCAATAATGAAAGACAGTGCAATAATGAGATTTCATATAACATTACTGCACTGTTTTGGTTCTAAGCGTAGTGATTAATGATAACATTACTACGTAGTTGAAATAAAATTACTTATTACATTAATTGTGTAAATTGGTCATTAGCAATTACGCATGCAGTTAAGTAAAATATTACTAGTAGAATATTTGACCCTGTTAACTGGTGCTATGAAATCCACAACAGTATCTTATGACGTGATGTGATGTAGCGTGTATGTGTAATTGAAATGTAGTTACAATCAATCATTATTTGTGATCTGAAACAGATACTACCTAAACAAGAGGGTGATGACTAGAAAACAAAAGAGTAACGCATAGTTAAGACTTTCCTAAAAGCTTAGGTGTTCTATGTGGAAACAGTTGAATTATTCTGAGCTAGGTTACCACGGATTTACCCGCATTTAAATTTGGAAACAGTGCACCCTAATGGGACAGATTTATAGGGTAGCATTTATGTTGCTCCAGGCTATTTACTACATGCTTGTCTTTCACCCCAATCATTTTAGTAGTAACTACGTAAATGTTACCAACCTACTCACAAATTCAGAAACATTATAACATACTAATGTTATCGCATATATAACATTAGTATGTTAAAAGGATTGAGTATCTAGCTACAGAACAAATACTTTGATTGAAGCGAAATCTTTAGCAAAATATAAATGTTTCAGAAAATCTGTTCTGAAAATGAAATAAATAATGCAGCATCATCTAGCCAAAAAGTAAGCAGAGCTTGTGTGTCAGAACTAGCATTTTTATGTTTTTTTATCAGGGTGATTCCGACAGTGAAAAAGAACAGGTATAGTTCAGACGAGAGGTATAAAGCTCGACCGAACTAAAAAATATTTGAAACTAAATGACCTGGTGAATTTCGTACAACTTCAAATTGATATTATTGTAAACCAGTATTGATGGGAATTCAATTAAAAAGAAATATTAAAATCGGTGAAGTCATTTTGGATATTTTGCGAGAGTTACGTACGGCATTTTGCAATCTGCAAGTATTTGTCTCGGGTCTGGGTGTTTCTATGTATAATATGTATGTATTTACAAAAAAAAGTATATAAGTAGTATATCAGTTATGTGGAACCCCTAGCACAAGCTCACTTACTTTGGGGCCAGATGATGCTGTGTGAAATGTCCGGTATTATTATTATTATTTGATTTTCATATATATAATAAGCTCAAAATAAACATCTACATGATTGCAAATCTATGAACTATATACATATTATTATTATGATAGTGAGTCAGTGTGCCAGTTCACGACGGAGATTGACTCGCCCCATCCGCTATCCCAATTGATGCATTATGCGACTGGGAATTGGAGTTGAAGGCAGGTCAGCGTAGACGGCTGCAGGGTCGAATCAACATAGACGTTCTAGTATATTCTCTTCGTATGCGCAGAATGCTGTCAATTTATGCAATACATTACAACTTTTCGTTGTGGAGCGTAGGTGAAAAAATGCTTAACTGGTCTTTCCCGTTATAGTCAAAGCCTTTTTCCGTTTTTACTAGATGGGACTAGTTACAGTTATAGTTTCGAAAGGTGAATTAAATAACTAATTTAATTCACCTTTCGATCCTTAGGTCGTGGGTTCAAATTCAGTCGTGCACCACTGGATTTTTGTATTTGAAAAATGTATTTGCGCTATACGAGTACTCTTAAATGGTGAAGGAAAGCATCGTACTGAAACAGGCTTGTCGTAGATCCTATAAAAAAAACTAACATATGTGCCAAGTGCACAAAAGAAGCCTTTGATACACACTTTAATCCTTTCACCACATTGGTTTGGAATAACTAGTGACACGATAAGAAAATAATTATGTTTTAAAAACTTAAAAAAACAGACTTCATTGAATATATTTTTTTTAGTGGAAAGATAAATTTATTTAGTGGAAGAAAGTGTTTCTATTATAATATGAGTTACCGAGTCTATACAAATTACTCTCCTCAATTATAAATACAAGGATTAGTGACACATTGGAAAAAAAGCAACCGGTGGAGCAAGCAGGTTTCAGAAAGGGGTTTTCAACGGTTGACCACATCCATACTCTTGAATTGATAATGGAAAAGTATCAAGAAAACCAAAGAACACTTTATATAACATTCATCGACTACCAGAAAGCCTTCGATACGGTAAGACATACAAGTATCTGGGAAAGCCTGAAGGAACAAGGAGTAGAGGAAATATATGTAAAAATCATAAAATCCATATATAAAAACAATATGGGTAAAATTAAGCTTGAATCCCTAGGCCCTAGATTCCCAATAGAAAGGGGAGTTATACAAGGCGATCCGCTGTCTCCAATTATATTTATAGCTGTCTTCGAGGCGATCGTAAACAAGCTAGACTGGAGCAAACAAGGACTATACATAAATGGCACCTACTTAAGCCACCTGAGATTCGCGGATGATCTAGTACTGCTATCCGAGTCATCCTCCCAACTACAGAACATGGTAGAACACCTAGCTAGTGTAAAGGTGGGACTAGAAATGAATATTACAAAGACTAAGACAATGACAAATAGCTTGAAAAGACCAATATTAGTAAATAGCAAACCATTAGAATACGTGGAAAAATATGCCTATCTGGGAAAAACTATAATTTTCGACAAGAAATATAAAAACATATAAATAGAGAAAAGAATAAAATTAACATGGAACAAATACTGGGGTCTAAATGATATTTTTAAAAGTAATTTACCACAAGTCATTAAAACAAAAGTCATGAACTCGAGCCTCTTGCCATGTTTGACATATGGTTGCCAAACGTGGAAAATCACTGCTGAAGCAAAGAAAAAAGATAAGCATCTGTCAGAGAGGACTCGAACGAAGTATGCTAAAGATAAGGAAGCTGGATAAAATACGACACACTAAAATAAGAAAAATAACCAAAGCAACAAATGCTCTGAGCTATGCACAAAAATTGAAGTGGAAGTGGGCAGGACATGTTGCGCGGCTAACAGATCATAGATGGACCAAAAAAGTAACATTCTGGAACGGCCCCACTAGGCAAAAGAACAAGAGGTAGACCTATTACAAGATGGGAAAATTACATTAAAGCAATAGCTAGTCCAAACTGGAGACAAGTAGCTGAAGACAGAGCCAACTGGGCATCATTGGAGGAGGCCTTCACCCATTCTGGGGTTCCGGTAGATTAAATAAAAATTAAGTAACTATAAATACTATGATCTAATACATAGGATACACATAACAATATATTAAATAAGAGAAATATAATTAACATAGAATAAACTAAATAAAACTAACAATAACATAGATTTTAAGAAATGTAAATTTACTGGAAATAAAAAGGCTTTTTATTTATTTATTATAATATGAGTAGGCGAACTAAACGCACTGCTCCAATGAAACAGCGAGGTTTGGGATTAAACGAAAATATCATCGATGTTTATAATTTTTGGATTTTTGTAGATTTCATAGAAAACCCGCTCGACCGATTTCGATAAAATTTCAATGAGACCTGGACCTGGGAAGTATATCCTTTGAAACAACAAATCCAATTGCAGGCGTCTTTGAGTAATCAGTGAACATACATAAAAAAAACCGACAAATTGAGTACCTCCTCCTTTTTTGAAGTCGGTTAACGAACGATGTTTACTTTATAGTTGGCATCGAGATCAATATACTAGAAGAGCAAACTTCTTTCACGCGTCAAAAAAGTGTAACCACTCTTAAGTTTGAACGACGTTGATTTGAAACTATACACATTTTGAAGTAACCATACTATAACTTATCTCTTTTACTCTCGTATACTTCTTCGAAAGGGACATTGATTTTGACAGGTAGCTAAACTGCTTGAAGTATAAAACTTGGTGGTACCAACTATTTAGAAAAATTTCCCAAGGAATTAATTTTATAAATAATTATATAAAACAATGATAGTTAGCATTCAAACTAATCAAACTATCTTTAATACGCATCGACTTTCTCGAAACGTACCACAAAATCTTTGCGGAATTTCCCGGAACTACAAGATTGGCTTTAATGCACCAACTCCGATACAACGTAGAAAATATCATCGAAATATGAGGACATATATAATTCATCTATTTGAGTCATTGATTCTCTAGGTGAATAGATTCTCTTCACTCCAATAGAAAAAATAAAATGAAGTCTTGTGCCTACATTATCCTCTAGGATAATGTACATGATTGACCTCGTTTTATTTTCACCTAACTCCGAAACACAATGTACAACATTTCATCCAAACAAGATAACAACCACTATTTCCAATAATTCATCTATTTGAGTCTTGGGTGAATCAATTCAGTTCACTCCATTAATTAAGAGGAATGTTCTAGAGGTGATGACGCCAGTGCCGGCACCCGCACGATGCGGCTACGATTTGCATTGTCGCGAGATTCAGCCATACCTATAAAGATCTATCTGTAGATGTCTCGTCCCGAACGACGTTCTATCTTAGAGTTGTGCGTGAAGACTATCGATACTTATCGATGAATTTTACAGCTTAGTAAAACTTCGTTCTTAGATAATGTATAAACAAAAGATTGGTGAAGTGCATGTGACAACGCACAGTTAAGTCTTCCGAAGTCACTAAAGATAAGATTGATTAGTGGTCAGGTCCCAAACTAATACAACACTTTTAGCTTTCTTGTTTTTTTTAATGAGTCGATTACTTATAATCTAGTACCTATGACGACTTAAAAGCTTAGTACTTATTAAACGCATATTAATTAAATATCGAACCCCCACTTTATACTTAAGGGAGACTGCTAAAAATATTTTGATAGTTTTTTTTATTTATTAACTTTATAAAGGTTTACGTATTAGATACATACGTATCTACGTATCTCACAACGTTACAAAAGTATATAATACACCAAAATACAAGTACATACATATACATATATATATATATATCTAATTTTACAGAACACAATATATTATTCAAATGCTATTCCATTTTATATGTTTTTATAATTATTATAAATATTAACGGGTATTTATCGCGTTTATTTACCTATTTTTCCCGACGTTTCGACAGGTTTACACTCTGTCGTGGTCACGGGATGACTAGAGTACTGGAGCTACCGCCTCTGCAAAGCGGGGGCAGTATTTTTTGCAACTACCCTCACTTGTTTTTCCGAAATAGAAATGTCCATCTGCACACTCGGACGACACACAACACTAACCGCGTCCATGACGCATTGAGAAACCGGTCTACGCTGAGTACACCTAGCTATAACTGGATTCCATCAGGCAGAGAGTCTGAAACCGTCTTTACGATTGAAATGAGGATATTTCTTAATATCAATCGCTTCCCGAACCATTCTCTTGTAGTAATGCCTTTCATTACATATAACTTGAGGTTTATGTAATTCAATCCAGTGATTGGGTCCTGAGTCCACTATGTGCTCTGCTATTGCAGACTTGTTTACTTGTCGATTTTTGACAGCCGCTATGTGTTCTTTAACAAGTTCCGCGACCGTGCGTTTAGTCTGGCTTATAGGAATTATGTAGGAACGCCCGCAGCTGCAATCTATTTTGTAAACCCCAGGAACTTGCAGAGGTACGACGTCTTTTGGTGTTCGTAGATACTTCGTCATCTTGGTGAGTGGAGTGTAGATCGACTTGATTGAAAATTTACTGAGCATGTTACCAATTTTGTCCGTAACTCCTTTCGCATAAGGCAAGAACGCAGGCTGTCTTTTCACATCAATGTGTTCCTGTTTGCGCCTCCAGTTAGAACGACATCCAATTCGAGTATTGTAGCTATTCCGTTTCAGAACCCCTTTAACATGATCTAGCTCACCACCCTGCAGATGTTCAGGATCGCAAAGGTCATGAGCTCTGTTTACTAGTGAGGAGACTACTGACTCCAGGTGTCTTGGATGGTGGTGTGACGCTGCATTCAAGTATCTGTCCGTATGTGTAGGTTTTCTATACACTGTGTGTGCCAAGATATCTACGAACACCAAAAGACGTCGTACCTCTGCAAGTTTCTGGGGTTTACAAAATAGATTGCAGCTGCGGGCGTTCCTACATAGGCCAGACTAAACGCACGGTCGCGGAACGTGTTAAAGAACACAAAGCAGCGGTCAAAAATCGACAAGTAAACAAGTCTGCAATAGCAGAGCACATAGTGGACTTAGGACCCAATCACTGGATTGAATTAGATAATCCTCAAGTTATATGTAATGAAAGGCATTACTACAAGAGAATGGTTCGGGAAGCGATTGAAATTAAGAAATATCCTAATTTCAATCGTGAAGACGGTTTCAAACTCTCTGCCTCATGGAATCCAGTTATAGTTAAGTGTACTCAACGTAGACCGGTTTCTCAATGCGTCATGGACACGGTTAGTGTTGTGTGTCGTCCGAGTGTGCAGATGGACATTTCTATTTCGGAAAAACAAGTGAGGGTAGTTGCAAAAAATGCGGTCCCCGCTTCGCAGAGGCGGTAGCTCCAGTACTCCAGTCATCCCGTGACCACGACAGAGTGTAAACCTGTCGAAACGTCGGGAAAAACAGGTAAATAAACGCGATAAATACCCGTTAATATTTATAATAATGTGTTATGATCGCGTAAGTTTAAAAAACTTTATGTTGTTATAATGCTGGGAACGGCCAATCTAGAAAGAATAGCTGCGATTCTCACTAGGTTACGCCTGTATCAAAAGTCAAAACTAAGTAGCGAAAAACTGAATGCATAAATAAAGTTTAGCTACAAACAAGTTTTGATTCAAAACGCCAAAACGTCTAAAACTTTTTGAGTACAGTCGTAACTAGCGTTATTATTGCGAAACTCTCTCATCTTTTATAAGAGCATCTTGCAGGCTATATTGACCTAATTGACCATATTGACCTAATTAATTTAAGAAGCATGTTGATTTGTGTAAAGTTGCTACAGTGTACGTGGAACAAACCGTCAGTTAATGTAATTTCGATTAACCGTTTATCGGCTAAGAGTAATTCGGCGTACGATATGGAGCACGCAAAGCGGAATGCAATCTCGAAAAGCACATTTGCTAACGATAATTATAATTATCTACTCGTTTGCGATACAATGTGGTCCTATAATATCATACTATATTTAAGAACAACACAGTTTGGTCAGAAATAGATAATCAAACTGCTAATTTTATTTTCATTTGATTTATTTGAGGGTTCCCAACAGATGTTAGACATAAAATTACTAAATCTCTAAAATGGTATTTATGTTAATATATGCGTACACCACATAAAAGACACCATAGTACCTACGTTAATAATAAAAAACGATTCAACTAAACAAAGTTACATAAAAACAATGAAAGTATACATATAAAATCATCGATAAACCAACTTCTATATATCGTCAATCACCCCACCACTATCAGCGCTTCTGCAAATCGAAGCCCCGATTGAAATCAAGCGCGGTTCGATCGGTAAATACCGTCTTGAGCTAATACTTTCTCCTGAGATTGCTAATCCCAGCCGTGATGAGAAGCTGGTCCATGTTTGCAAGCCCGCACGAATACTGTTCTAAGCGAATTGGGGCAAATATAATTACAAGAATAAATACTTGTGTGGAAGTAAATTCTACGTTATCGAAAAGTACCTTATCTTGCCATAAGCCTGTCGTATCGTAATTTTTGATTTGGCAGAGGTTACCATCAGGCATTTTTTCAGTTGTGAATTATATTTTAACTCGCTAGAATTTCTGTGATTTTACTCTATAGGTAAGGTAGGTAAAGTCTGTAGAATCATTGAATGACATTTATGTTAATGATTAAAAGTATAAATCTATACAAATGCAATGATTAACGACTCTCCTCAAGATACAAAATTTGGTTTGGAGCAAAATGCTTTACCTGTAAAAATTATCAATATATAAAACCTTTAAGTAAAGATAAATACATATTGGTGGACAATTTACACATCATCATCTAGTCCCAAACTATGAACAATAATATTAATAATGTCGGACATTTCACACAGCATCATCTGGCCCAAAGTAGCAGAGCATGTGTTATGGGAACCACGTGACTGATATACTACTTATATACTTTTTTTTTTAAATACAAACATATTATAGAAACACCCAGTCCCGAGACAAATACTTGCAGTTCATACAAACATTTGTCCCGTGGCGGGAATTTCCTGCGCAACTTTCTGCGTCACAGCCGCACCTTAGCCCCCTTCGCCACAGTGGTCGTCTTGTATATTCATAACCATACGACTAATAGAATACTTATATATTTTTATATACTTTATAAAAATCAGACATAGAACAAACATCTACGTTCATCACATGTTTATCCTGGGAGGAACTCGAACCCTCTACCTACAGCGCAGAAGGCAGAGCTACAACCAACCCGGCAGGCCAGTCATTAAGCTATGTATAAACTGTCCTATTTCTAAAAGTAAAAAATACTTTGGCACCTTAGTCAGGCGTAAGCTTTGCGGCCCCACTGTAATAGATTCTGAGCTAGTCAGGTTCAGTACTGCAACTATGAAATTCTGATACTATAAAAACATTGATACTAACAGCTTTCAGTTTCTATTGATGAATTGGTATTACGGAAAGTTTATGTTCCTTGTAACATGTTGTCGTATAAATAGAAACCGAACGCACGTAACACAAAATTCATACGATCGATGAAAACACATCTTTTCCAAACTGGTTTTCAATCACACTAATGCGATTTTTCATTTGACATTGATGAAGTAACTCTTATAAATTAGGTCGTTTTCCTCGTGTTAATTCATGTTTTATTGTGTAATCTAAAAGGCATTAAAAGGATTTAGATGAAATTTTAATGAAATCTTCAGGCTGGCCTAGCAGGTGATCCTGTGGATTTTGGTAGCGATCGGATCAAAACTCAAACTAAATAAATAAGTAATGCCGGACATTTCACACATACTCATATGGCCCCAAAGTAAGTAGAGCTTGTTTTATGTGTACCACATGACTGAAATATCCTTTTTTTTGTAAATACATACGTACATATTTAACATAGAAACACCTAGACCCGAGACAAATACTTGCTCAATCATACAAACATATGTCTAGTGGCGGGAATCGAACCCGCAACCTTCTGCGTCTCAGCCGGAGCATAGCCCACAGCGCCACAGAAGTCGTCAAATTCTTAGCACAATTGAAGACAACTGAGTTATAAGTGTATCCTTCCTTTGGGATTTGCACGACGAGGAATCTGAGAAAATTCTAGACGGCAATGTTTTGAATATACAAATGACGATCGACAGCGACTTTGTGACGATATTTTAACAAAAAAAACACTTGATATTGGAAAAACACATCAAGACAATTCATACTGATTCTGAAAACCATGCCATACCCCTGTTGCGAAAAGATATTGATGCGAATTTTTTGTAACAAGAAATCCATAATAACTATACAGGTCTTTTCAACCTTTACGATGTCGTACCACCATTGTTAAAAGAATAGGTACATTAGTTCCTCCATTTTTCCACCGAGGTTTGAAGTCTTGGCGTACAATTATTGAAGTGTGCCGAGTAACTGAGCCGCGGCAAGACAAATCGGGAATTGGCATCATGCCCGGAAGATAAAAATCTTTTTCTTCCATAAACGACTGCAATACCGCGACATTGTGTTCTGACACGAGATGGCGGGCTAGGTGGCCACTTTTGACAGCAATGCTTTGGGTAAAACACGAAACAATGGCGAATGTTAGGTTTTTATTTATATTGTATGATCTGCATGTATTTGTCTCGGTTCTGGGTGTTTTACTATGTATAAATAACAAAAAATGCTATATAACTAGTATATCAGAGATGTTGTTCATAAACACTAGATCTGCTTACTTTGATGATATTGTGTAAAATGTCCTGCATTATTTATTTATTTATCACATACACTAGGTACTAATTACTAGATACTAATATTAGTATTACATTTAGAGATAATACAGAGCTTACATAATGCAATACGCAATACAATACGTACCGCGTTACGGTGCCAGTCTGTCTGGCTTCCCTTTTTCTCACGCATACGGCGGTAGTCAGGCTCCTCCTCTCTCACACTAACCTACAACGCTAGTTAGATTAGTTTAAGTTATCACTTCTGTCGGGCGTTCCGAGCCGCACACGTTTTTATCTGAATTCAAGGCAATTCGACATACAGACGCTTAGCGTATGTTTACGACGATAATTCTTATCCAAAAGTGTTTAGTCCACGTGCTATTATGCAAGTCCATGACATTTAAAAATGTCGACGTGACATTTATTTAGTGTTCAGTTCTTTACCGTCTGCAGGTACTTACATAAGAAAGAAATGCCGCTGTCAAAAGTGGTTTCATAGCTTGCAAGTATAGTAAGCTATAGCTCGCAGCATACAAAAACGGAAGCACCTTCTGGGGTCTCGCGAGATGCCAGAAGTGACCCCTCACTGACACGCATCATAGATTCACACAACTGCTACACCATTTCGAATTTACTAGATCTTTTGGGTTTTTGGTATATCAACTTTTTTATTTCAACGCAAAAAATATACAAAACTATCTTAAACTTCAACGAGCAACTGAAAGTACTAAGCCTAGGCAACAGTTGCCAATTATGATGTCATCAATTTACAGCAACAACATATCTCTCTCGTTGCTCTAGGGAGTTGCCTCCTAGTAGCAAAAGCAGTTTTTATAACCACGAGAATAAATTAAAAGGACAGATACCATTACTATTTAACTACTTAAACAATACAAATTCTAATCGCGAAACTTTAATAATAATAATAATCCCAGACATTTCACACAGCATCATCTGGCCCCAAAGTAATCAGAGCTTGTGTAATGGGGTTGTGTTATGGGCTATGTGGCAATACATACATATTATACATAATACTTTTTTAAATAATACTTTTTGCTCCAGATTGAATTATAATTAATAAATAATGCAGGCGTTTCACACAGCATCATCAAGCCTTAAAATAAGCAGAGGTTGTGTTATTGTAACCACATGACTACTTACATCCTTTTTTTTGTAAATACATACATGGAAAAACACCCAGATCTTGGACAAATATTTGCATATCATACAAATATTTGTAACGCGACGGAAGGTATTATTTCCGTAATATGTACCTTTGGCGCCATGCACAGAGTTTACCCTCTGTGACGCAGAGGGTCGCAGAGGATCAAATATAGATTAAAAAACTTTCCGTTTGAGTGTACTTTTAGGGATATACTAATTCAGAACAAACTTCAAACTTCAATTTAAAATCAGGAAGGTTTAATTTTTAACAGTATTTAACTATCTGAAAATCTGAACAATTCTTGATCTCAGTTTCTAATGTAAATGTTTTTGGTTACCTAACTATGTGAATTACAGACAAACAATTCGGAATAGAAAGCATCATAAAGCACTCCTCACACGCAGAGGGCCTCAGTGTCACACGCATGTCAAAATAAGGGGCTTGTTGTGTCCCCCCTGATGTAAAGGGTCCCTATAACTTTGACGAAGTGTCATTCCGCGGAACAATGTCCATGCGAGGTTCTGACATAGTACAGTCGACATCACAGAAATGTTGTCTGATTCTTCATTTAACATAATATAAATAACTAGCTGTCCGCGCGCAGCTTCACCTGCGTTGAAGATTTTTCCCGGGACAAACCAATTTTCCCGGTATTTTCCCGGTAATAAAAAGTAGCCTATGTCACCCGGGGATTGTGTAGCTTTCCAACGGTAAAAGATTTTTTCAAATCGGTCGAGTAGTTTCGGAGCCTATTCAATACAAACAAAGAAACAATCAAATCTTTTCTCTTTATAATATTAGTATAGACATGTTTAATTGGGTAATCTTAGCGGATTTTCAATTAATAAAAAGTAGACAATTGATTTATTAGTGAGTTATCCACTTGAACGTCCGGGTAACATAATCGACCGAAAACTTTGTTGCGTAGAACGTCCGGGTAAATTTTTCTACCCATCGGACCTCCATGACTATTGTGTGAAGTTCTGTTGGCTGGCGTCTGAAAGTTGCTGTATAACGTCACTAGATGACTCTTTAATAAAATTGGCGTATGGTAGAACTCAAGAAAACCGTACCTGGCAACTAAAATATTAAAAATAAAATTTAACAACAAAAAAGTTTTGCGTGAGTTTGCGTTTTGTGAAGTGAATACGTGCGGGTGTTGTTTAGATTATGTTATATTGTGATTTGTAAGACGAGGATTCCAAGAATCCAAGATTCTAGACGGTTATTTCGCGATTGCGTTTAGAATAGACAAATGACGATCGACTGCGACTTTGTGACTATATTACAACAAATCAATCACTTGTGGCACAAACAAATGTGGCTGTAAGTAACGACCTAATTGACTTGTGCAACTGACAGTACAATTAGCAATAGTTAATTCACTCATAAATTGATTTCTATTATAAAACAAAGCGAGCTCAAAAAATATTGTTTTGGATGTAGTTTCTCATCAAGGACCCTAGTTAGATTCAACTAAGCTCTTAGGTTTTTTGTCACGATAAACTATTAAATGCTTGTAGGTAAGTATTTCGTCTGCAAAACTTTTACGTAGGGTTAAAATGAGTTAAAAGGTTTTTTATGTAAATAAACTTTATTAAAATAAAAGCAGTGCTCTCGAAAAATAAATTTAGAGCAACACCAAAGAGGTTAGTCATTCGAGGCCTAACCCCAGACAGGTCACAAAGAAGACCCAAACTCAATTTAAAACTACAAAAAAGCTTCAATCAGCTCCAGAGACAAATATAAATCTAAAGTGAAATGTCTGAAGGCTTGAGCAAGCAGTTTCCATTTCAGCCTCGTCTAAGAGATTTTCAAAGGCAATTTTTAAAGTTTTTGTAAAACCTTTTCAAAGTAAATGAATAAACAATTAGTACATTAATTTCATTATCTTTTTGGCCGATCTGGAAGGTTTATTGTGAACCTTCCACAGGTTCTTCAGTTGCCTATAAATAAATTTGGTTGACTTTTGCAAGTTTTAAACACGATACAATTAGATGTCGTAGTATGATGTATTGCAATTTTTCGGCTGCAAGACGGTTTGTTCGCTTTTGGCAACTTAGGTCTATCAGGAATAATGACTAGGTATATAAATGTCGAATTAATAAAATTAAATTATCGAAGGCTATATATGCCGAGATATAGAAATGATGATCTAGTAAAAATTACCAATAATAAAAATGTCCAGTAGTAAAAATGTGCAATCATCCTGGCGCTTCAGCGGCCGCTGCCGCGGCACGCTCGCTTTGCTCGCTCGCCTTGTGGGTTGTTTTCTGTACTCAAACATAACCTAACCAACTGGTTTTGATCTGATTAATTTGCTGACGAAAGCGTTTATTAGTCTCTATTTCCGAGTGTTGTCTAAATTAGACATTTTTATGAATGGTAATTTTTATGAATGCACATTATTATGAATGGACATTTTTATGAATTAGTATTAATATATGTCACCAATTTTCTTTCTTGACAATATCACGTTCTATTCATTATAGTCGTTTTTCCTGATAGACCTAAGTCGCCTATAGCGTTTGTTCCTCATTCGGCACATTTTCATCTTGACACACATATTTATTTATTTTATTTTGACGACCGCGTCAGTTAGGTGCATGCATTTTTTTTTAAACAAATCATTAAACGTTTTATTTATTTATTGACATATGTCTATGACATCATAATCATTTTGATAAACACGAGCTTTATTAGTGTACTTATTATTTTGTCAGTGTTCCGACACTGTTCACTGGTGCCTCCATTGAATAAAATAATACGTGAATATAGACCATGTTTATCAAAATGTACAACTCACGAAAGTTTTGAAAGTGATATCATAATCACAATAAATCACAAAAAATCACATCCATACAAACGGTCGATCTCATAATGACACATTAGATAATGTGGCACTTTAATCCTTTCATCACACTGGTACGAAATAACTAATGACACGATAAGAAGAAGAACCTAATGTGGCGGTTAAATCTTTTCCGTGCCATCATCTGACTGGCCTGTGGTAGTAGCTATGCCTTCTGCGGTGTAGGTTGGGGACTCGATTGCCTCCTCCCTCCATATTCGTCACACAAACATTTGTATGACGAATATAGGTGTTTTTGGTCTGTGCCTAGGTGTTATAAAGTATCATTAGTATGTATTTCAAAATATATAAGTATTCGATCAGATATCTGTGGGGCGATTATGGAATTCTGATACTATCAAAACTTTGATACTAATCGCTTTCAGTTACTCTTGATGAATTGGTATTACGGAAATTGATGTTGATTGTCATACACGATCTCATATGAACAGAATCCTCAGATCAAATAAATATGAAGACGGAGCTCCGGAACCACCAAAATAAAGTCTCAAAACCGTGCTCCTGTGTGTATATACCCCCAACCACGCACACACATTGCTTCTTGCTTTTATATTTATATTAAATAAATGGTGTTATTTCAAGTGATTCTGTGACTCTTTATTGCCACAGAATGTTTTTTTTTTGTAATAATGTTTTATAGACCACGACATGACAGTACCAGTATGCATATACAAAGAACAATGAGCATGGTTTGGGTAGATGTGTGTGCGTGGGTGCGAGTATTTACACAGAGGAGCATGGCTTTGAGACTTCACTTTAGTTATTCATTGTTGTCTCCGTCTATATATATATTAGGTCTAAGAAAGAAATAGTAATAGTAATCCATCTTGTCAAAACTGGTTCCACTCACAATCAAACTTATGATTGAAATTATGCCGATTGCTAATCGAAACTAATAGACATTGATAATGTGAAAAGTTCCATAATCGCCATACTGGTCACCATAATACAAGGTTTGCTTAGTTTGAGACTAGTTAGACTAGTAAAAATGTATAGTGACGGAAGTGCAAGAATTTTATGCTTAATAAATAATGGTTTGCAACTGTCAGTCATAGGTATGCCAAACATTGATCTAATAGTACGTTTTTGCGCTTTAAATATTATATCCTTATCAGTTTAGTTACCCCAAAATATTTTTCCAAATCGGATGGTATTCTGTGATGATATTGTGTGAAATGCCCGGAATTATTATTATTATTATTATTCTCGGTATGGATTCTACTGTCCCGTAATAAGCCGTGATCAATGACTGTATATTGTCAGTTGTGGATAGTTTGTATAGAGATTATGCTGAACTACTGATTCGTGTACTTAGTATGTGTATGTGGCATTTTCAATTAAATTTTAGTCAATTTGTAAGCCCAAAAATCGTATGGAGTCAACCTTAATAATATTACAACCTTGAAATTCTAGATAATATACATTGGAATTTGAGCTCTTTGACTAAAATAATTTATATTTGTTTTAGTAATATTTATTTTTAAATTGTTATTGTCAAGTGTTGTTTAACGCAACACTAACGAAAAATGTCATCATGAGATAGATGGTTATAGCAGCACTCACAGTCCTGAATTGTCCCTTACGTCGCTTCTTAGTATAGATTTGACAAATAAAATCTATGCGAAGGAGTGATTCAACTAACCATTAAGGGCATTGAGTGCGGCTATTAGACTGGTAAGAACAATAACCCTCAAAACGTAACATGGGCTATACCGTCCGATATCTATTGTGGCTAAACCCAAGCTATAATGTAACAAATAGTGTCGTCACCCGACCCAGTCACTTACTAGCGACAGTTACCGTATTATCGATACTCGATAGTATCGAGTTGCGATTGAGTTGAGCGAGAGGGACAAGACAATCGGAGTCGGATATCGAATAAATGTCCTTCTCGATTTCAATATTCGATGTCGAAGGAACAGTTACAAATCACTTTATTTTATTAATGTCACTTGTTCCGTTTGAGTCAGTATTCTGGAGCAAAATTCAATGTACGGCTGTTAGAGGTTTCTTGTTGTATTCGCAACAATAGATTCGGTAATGAGTGTAGACATTGTTTCAATTATAAGTTTGATTAAAACTGGAACCAATTTTGACAAAAAATTTCCATCGACTGAGTGTGAAAATAATCCTCAAAATCGGATATATTGAGGGTTATTATTCCATAAACTATTATTTTCCCTGCATTATTCCATAAAAACGAATACCAGTTAGTATTAAAAAAACAGGAATATAATTCCCGCGCAAAAAAACTTTTGAGTTTTTTCGCAAAATTCGTTATTTTATTACCTGTTAAATTGTAAAATAATGAAATTACTGTTAATTTACATGTTAATTTAAATTTACTGTGGTCCCTGTATGTAATTATGTGTGTGGGTGTGGGTGCGGGTAGTGTGTGGGTGTGTGTAGGTGTGTGGGTGAGTGTGTGGGTGTGTGTGAGAAATACATAATCGCAGACCTCGTATTCATGTTCCAATGTAACTAGACTCGGTTCAATAGAGTTTTGAATCATTGTATCTTATTTAAAGTTTAAAGCATCATTCTCCTGCTTTACGTGTAAACGTGCCCGAGACGTCTGAGTGATGCTAACTCATCGAAAAGGCATAATGCAGCCCTGCATCGCGTTTATACGATGTCTACGCGGTTCTACGCAGCGTCTATGCGGTATCTACGCGGCATCTACGCGGCGTCTACGCAGCATCTACGGAGCGTCTACACGGCCAGTACATAGTTTTTACGCAACACCTAGCGTGTACTAATTTTGTCTAAAATAAATGTATCTATGCTTTTTATAGATCATCTATGAAAAGCATTCATAATGACCAATGAATGAAGCTACTATTTAATTCATGTACCTTTCAACAAACCAAATCACGGACCTAATATTATCCCAATCAGCTATCGCCTGCCTTATATAAATAATTAAAACGAATTAATTAAAAACGTGTTTGCTGACACAAAACCCGGCCGAGTTGTGTCGTTGAAATTAACATTTACATGGCGCTTTTTACGGATAAGAGTGTAAACGAATTTTTTGGAACTTTGCGTGATTGGAATAATTATGGACTAATCTAGGGCCATTGTGCGTTACGGCTCATATTTTGATGTTTGGACCGAAAATTGACAAATTGTTGCATCAAAGCCACCTGTAACTAAAACAAGTGGAAAGCATTCGACTACGTTAGTTGTGTTTCATCAACAACAATCATTTACTTACCTTTTTCAGCCGTTTAATTCACGTAGACTCGTTTTAAAAGTCCAAAGTTCTACAAGAAACCTTTATAGTTCTGTTTGTCGGTCTGCCTGTCTATAAGTCTGTTCTTAATTAAATTTAGCCCCTTCAAAGTGATTAAATAAACACTTTTTCAACCGACTTCAAAAAAGGAGGTTTTTAATGTTTGTTACCTCATAACTCCGTCAATTATAAACCGATTTGAAAAAATCAGATTTCATGTGAAAGGATATTCTTCCCGATTGGTTCCATAAAAATCGTAGATATATTTTTATATAAAAGAAACTGAAAAAAATATGTCATGTACTTGGATGAAACGAAATTTTAATAATATGCTTTTTTATACTCCAAGTCCGTTGTCTTTATAGTTTTTAAAACGTAATTATATAAATGACATTTGAAAGCATGTCGTTGTATAGAAAGGTAAGGTATAATTTCATAACCACCGATTATATATATATATAAATCACTATTCAGAACCACCGATCTAAAAAAAATGTATATTACAAAAATATAGTGTGGATTGATGTCAGTGCCTAACGTAAGAGCTTGTTGGTGCCGTGGGTCAAATAAACATATTTTTATAAATAAACATTAGCTGACCAGTGGTTACTTCGTTGGGTGGTTAGAATTTCACAAAAAAAAATAATTACTAATGTCGCTTTTACAAAAAATTGCTATTCAAATTATTGTAATAATTACAGTGATTAACAAAGTTACGGATAAATATTAATATATGGCGCTAGCGGCCATCCGCGGCTTCGCCCGCCTCGTTTCCGTTGGTTTTCGGGATAAAAAATAGCCCATATCCTAATCCAAGGTTCTCGAGTTATAAGTGGTGTAACTAACACGACTTTTTTTTATATATACTTATATATATAAATAAACATATTACACCCAAACTCGGAACAAATATTTGCAGATCATACAAACATTTGTCCCGAAGCGAGAATTGAACCCGCAACCTTCTGCGTCTTAGGCGGATCTTCGCCAACTGCGCCACAGATTTCGTAAAATATATTAAATATAATATTAAGTTTTGAAGTGACCATTTTTGATTCAAAGTCAAAGTCAAGTCAAAGTCAAAAGACACTTTATTTAATACAATCACAAGGATCACTTTGAACCGTCTTACTGAGGTGAGCGTCATTATTTTATTTGTCGGATGTGGTCACCTTGCGCCGCTCCCAATGTATTTCACTCGCTAACGCTAAGCGCCCACAGTGGCGCCGCGGCTTAAGCGACCACCAATCGAAACTCCATGTGTAGCGTATACCGCAGTTTCAATATCAGTCCAAAACAATGTATATTAGCTCACCTGTAAATACCATTACATGCGGTGGCGCTATTAATCTGACCACTATCATGTTAAAAGCGTACAGCACTACCACCACAACTTTGGTCTTAGACCTCGCGATCAGTTTTCGAAATGACTGAAATATAACTTCTTTCGATTTCAAAAAAAAATTAAAAAAAAAAATTTAAAAGAAAAATTTCCAAAAAACTGAATCGACAATAAAATCTATATAGTTATACAGGGTGTCCCCGAACTAGTATGTTATCCTGAGGGGGGACATTTGTCGACACTTGGGAGAACAAGAAATGTTCTACAAACTTTATGAATTCAATAATTTTCATTGAAGAAATGTGCAATGTATGTGTTTAAAATTGGTAGAAGTATGTATCCATGCTATATCTTAGTATACCAATAAATTTGTACTTGCACAAACTTATTTAGGTAGGTAACGTGCTTTGAAACACTGTAAACTAACGAGGGTTGTCAATATTAATAATTAAAATAAACTTAAAAGTTTATGTATGGAAATTTGAAAATAGGCATTCAAAAAAAATGTCACCCCCATATCTGTTTATTTACATGGTCAGAATCACCTCGTTCAGGCTTAAAATACTAGTTCCGGGAAACCCTGTAGAACCTGCTCACAAAATTTCACGAGAATCGTTTGAGAAATGCGACCTGTAGAGGAGAACATTCGGACAGACGCCGGCCGGACAGACATATGAAAGCATTTCTGTCAATGATTATGATACTTTACATTATAACACCCAGAAACAGAATAAACACCTATGTTCTTCAAACAAAATGTTTATACTGGATCGACCTACAGCGCAGAAGGTAGAGAAACAACAAGCTGCACTGACAAGCAAGTCATAATAGTAGTCATAATAGTAATAGACATAATAGTAATAGACATAATGGTCTTTTTTTATCATCAATAAACTTACGTTTGACCACGATCTCGCCTGATGTTAAGCGACGATGTGGCCGACGATTGGGCACGCAGGTCTAGAAGACACCTATTTACTAGAGACTTGAAGAGACCTAGATTGTAGTTTTCAGGAAAGACAGACGTCGGTAAAGCATTATAATCCTTGGCTGTACGCATTATAAATGTAAAAGCAAAGCGCTTTGTTCGTAAGGGTGGTAGGTGACAAGGTATGGATGGAAGTCATAACAGTAATAGACATAATAGTTTTTTATTAATAATATTACATTATAGGTCAGAAATAAAAAAAATAACATAGCAATGAGTAAATAAATAGCCAATTACAAACTACATCGCTACGTGACAATTACAGATTCTATTTAAATTAGATCTAATGACAACATAAAACAATACTAATATTGGACAATTATTACAAACTTGGGTAAGGTATACCTATTACTGCCCATGAACTCATCATAGGTGTAGAAAATACGCTCGATAAGCCAGCACTTTAATTTATTTTTAACCGACTTCATCAAAAAGGAGGAGGTTCTCAATTCGTCGGAACCTTTTTTTTTATGTGTTTTCACCGATTACTCAAAAACTGAACCGATTTGGAAAATTATTGTTAAGTATTAGTGGTCCCATTTAAATTTTATCAAAATCAGTCGAGCTGACTCGCTGTCTCATTGGAGCGGTGCGTTTATTTGGCCTACCCATATTATATTATATACAAAATACATCTACTTTCCACTAAAAATGTATTATAGGCTCAAATTTCATTCAATGAAGTCGGTTTCTTTTTAGTTTTTAAAACGTAATTATTAAAAATCAAGTCAAGTCAGTCAGTTAAAGTTATGTCATGAAAACATAAATTTAAAAGTAACATTACCATGTTATAAGACTCTACACAACAACAAGAGTCCATCTTGATGAGTACCAGCACAGTGCCAGGTGCCAGGTGCCAGGTACAAGCATTACTGTCTCTAGGTTTGAAAGGCACTGGAGTAAATGAAATGACTAGACAAAGACACAAACAACTCATATCTAGAGCTGGCAATGTGTGTGTGATATCCCCTGGTATTGCGAGCATAGGTACGGTACCACTTACCATCAAGTGGGACGTATGCTTGTTTGTTCGGTTGTTAAAATAAACAACGCACAGGCACATACGTAAATCGGTTTATAACAGTATTTTACTGCAGTTGATCGAGTATTAATTTAACAATGATTAATTATTGATTAAGCTGATTGTGCTCATTATTGTAAGCCGTTATCATTCGCTGTTTTGTATGCATCACACCTTAAAAACTTATTTAATTATGATTCTGTTTATTTAAATGAGAACGGTATATAGGCGCTTGAAAATTTGGATTATGTTGGCAACTATCAACTAAGGCTAAATAATGGCTAGATGGACATAACAATTGCAAACCCAGTAGGTATTATACGTACCTACGTTGCCGCCCCTAGACATAAGTTCTTTGATCCATTTGACTAAACTGTTCTGTGTTCTGAAAACTTAAACACGGTAATGCTTATACACTACTGCTTAAACATTAGTGCATCTACCATGTTTGTGGAAGCGAGGGTTGATGGTTTCAATACCATCATCCGCAAGAAAACAACCTCACTGCTCAGCAGATTGCGGGGCAGCACCAATAGCATTCTGCAGGTCACATCAGACAGATATGATCTGCCTATTATGAAATCTTTCATTCATGTTCTAGTCTAGTGTTAACACATGAGACTGTTGGACTGGAGCGCGAATGAAAGATCATTAACATTCTACATGTTTATCACTTCTATTTTTATATATAACACTAACTTAGAAATAAGACTTACATACCTACTAACACCAAATGGACTTATAATGTTTCTGACTCAATAAATGTTTTTTATTATTAAAGGCAGAATATCTGGCTCTATGGTGGTACCCTCAAAGATGGAGTCTTGATGTATGAATGTTATAATGCTTATATGTTTGTATGTTTGTTTGTCGTGTATCCTTCTGCCACGGCTAAACCGATTTAATAATAATAAATGAATAATAAATATTGCTGGACAATGCATGTAACACTATCTGTCCCAAACTAAGCATGGCGTGTATGGTAACTAGATGACTGATAGAATACTTATATAATTTTTAAATACATACTTATTATACTTTATAACACCCAGATACAGAATAAACACCTATGTTCTTCACACAAATGTTAGTCCTGTTAGTTAGGGAGTCGAACCCTCAACCTACGGCGCAGAAGGCAGAGCTACTACCAACTGAGCTGACAGGCCAGATTTGAACCTTGGTTGTAGTTCGTGATCTGAAAAAGGATGTAGAATGCTCATTGCACAAAGTAAGCGTCCAAAGCCGTGGGTAGAAACTAGCTTTAATCCTACAATTGTTGTGCGACTCAAATGTTTTATTTTGACATTATATCCACGCGGGATTTCGAACTGCTTCTAATTGAAACGCTTACATTGATTGCGAGTGTTTCCTATTCTATCGTTATAATATTTTCCATATAAAATCGAGTGTAAGCCTCTTATAAAAGAGGCGCGCTTTATCTTATGTTGGGACGATAGTATTTAGACGAGCTACGTCATTGACCGATTGCTTGCTACGAATGTCAGGATGATTAAGACGGGTTGTTACAAATGCTTTATTGAGTTAACACAACTTCATCCAAGTATTTTTTAAACAAAGTTTTCGACTACCTGTGACTAACAATAATATTTATAAATTGAAATTTTCTGGCATGAAATGAAACCGGCATGCCGTAGGACCTACAAATTTTGAAGACATGTGCTAAGTACACGAATGGAGCCTCTGAGGTGTACTTTAAATCTATCACCACAAACTCGAAAGAACTAGTGACGTGATAAGAAGAAAAATAATATTTTTAAGTTACTTAATTGTTTGTGATGTTGTCCACAGATAAATAACAAGGAATGGTGCAAGAAAGGCAGGAAAGGAGGCCACTGCAATATGAAGTGCGAAGGTATACTTACACACAAATTTAGTTTATGTTCATTACAGTAATCGCCCACTGTTGTGGCACATTGTTGAGTTGAAGTGGAGAGTAGCGAATCCGCATCCTAGAGTATTTTTGTGCTCGTCTTGAGCACAGTATTACAGAAATTTTATCCATACTTATATTATACATGCGAAAGTGTCTTTGAATTTTTGTCAGATAGAGGGACATTTGTCTGTCTGTTTGTTCGTTATCTTTTCAACAATAAATGGCTGAATGGATCAAAATGGGATTGGATAAAGATATAAATGATAGATGTGGACAGACATATGCTGCTTATTATGAAAGTATAGCAGCTAGTTACAAAATAAAAACTCTTTTGCACACAGTGGAATCATTAATAATAATAATGCCGGATATTTCACACAGCATTTTCTGTCCCCAAAGCACAGAATACAGAAAGCCCAAAGTAAGCAGATCTTTTGTTATGGGTAACATATGACTGACATACAACTTATATAGGTTTTTTTGTAAAAACATACTTATATAAAACATAGAAACACTCACACCCGAGACAAATACTTGCAGATCATACGAACATTTGTCTGAGACGCAGAAGATTGCGTCCCAGCCGGCCCTTGGCTCGCTGCGCCACTGCGCAACATCAAATACTCCCATATCTTTCTTCTACGTAAGATCATGTTAATTTCAGTAACACGATTAGACATGGATATCGTGCTTATTAGGATCCAATTAGTGCAACTGATTTGATTACTGAAATCTTGTTAATTGATTATTAACGCACACGCGTTTTTTAAAAAATTGCATATTTTAGATTGGACTCACAGTTGATAGCTCTGCTTTCTGCCATATGAGTTGTAGGTTCAATGGCGTGGGCAAACATTTGTGTGATGAACATAGATGTTTGTTCTGTGTCTGGGTGTTATGAAAGGAATGTATTAAGTATGTTTTTAAAGGTAGTATGTATCAGTCATTTGGTTTCCTCAGTGAAAGCGTTTAGTATGGGGCTAGATGGTGTTGTGTGAAAGGTCTACCAATATTTATTATAATTATTATTTATTAACCGACTTCAAAAACCGTCTTCGAACTGTGTAGGTTCTACGATACGCTGGTTTTCTCACGATGTTTCTGCAATCTGTTAGAGTGATTTCGTGAAAAGAGATGGAACTGTGTCATAGTTCCGGAAGCCGAGGAAGCGCGCGCTATCTGATTCGACCAAAAAGCTCGCGCGGTATTTGATTTCACCAATGAGCACGCGCGATGGTAGAGTTGATCGCTAGATGGTACCAACCCATTTTCCTGAGATGTCAGATGTTACACATCATATACGACAGTCTATTCCCACCTGTTCTGTTAAATATTTCTGTTGGCAGGACTATTGGGATTTTTTTACCATTAGTTCTATTCACGAATCTTGTGACATGAAATTTAGATCGAAACCAATTGGTTAGGTTATATTAGAGTATAGGAAACAACGCGCAAGGCGAGCGAGCAAAGCGAGCGTGCCGCGGCAGGGCAGCGGCCGCCGAAACCCCAGAAGAATATAATTTGACATTAAAGCCAGGTGTAAAGCATAGTCTTATAAGTCACAGAAGTAATGGGAAAAAAATCCAATAGTTCTGTTAACAGAACTATTCAACAGAACAGGTGGGAGTAGACGTATACGACTACTGTAAGGCTCGCTCGTTTTTTTTTACGATTAGGTTTTGATATGTGCTCATAGTTCTAACTGTGTGTGTATAATGTCGCTTTTGTAGCTTCACGTTGTATGTGTATTATAAGTATAGTGAGCAAATCCGATAATAATCTGCAATGTCAAGGCTCTATTGAGCCTGCTAGCCACTCTAATCTTACTCAATGGCTCTAGTTGACTGCTTCTTGTTGACTGCTTTAGTCGTCGCCATGTAACGTACGCTCAAGCAGCCTTCACGTGTATCCACTTGAGTACCCGTCTCTTTGTTACAAGGAGATTACATAGTTAGACATGGTACTAACGTGTTGCATACGAGGACTTACATTCAGTTTTAGATTGTGCGTTTGAATCTGAGAAGTGTATGGTGAGAGCAATGTCTCTAACTCACTAGCATGTAAGAAGACGATTCAAAGTGGTCCTTGTGATTTTATTGAATAAAACATGTTGAGACTTTAACTTTAATCCACAAATACAAGGCTATAAATATGGTACATCGAGCTTTCGTAAATGACAGACAGCTTAATAAAGCACGGTTGGAAATGCTGCTATTTATTGGTGTACTTACCAAGTGCAGTCGGCTGCATTGAAATGTATTAATTTAAAAACTTTGAAATTCTCACAAAGGTACAACAAAAACTTAATAATCATGAAACAACTATCAGTTATTTGTTTTGTATTTGCCCTGTATATAAATCATTATTAATAACCATCATTATTTATTACATAACATTATTTGGTGACGTGACACCAATTTGATAATTGTGAAATATATTAATTCCAATATATTAATCATATAAAAAAGCGCTAGGACCAAGACGAGTTTCTTGCCAATTCTTCTCGGGCTTGGGTAAGGATGAATTGCCACCTAAATGCACCTAGTATGTAAGACGTTTCAATGTGATCCTTGTGATTGTATTGAATAAAGTATCTTTTGACTTGACTTTGACTATTAATAAATAAAATAAATAAATAAATAATCCCGGACATTTCACACATGCTTAGTAAGTGCAAGCTTTAGGAATGTATCTATTTCACAAAGGCAATATTAAAATAAATATATTTCTGCACTGTGCAATCGACTGCATACGCCTTAAATTGCAGTTAACTGAAACCGGTGCTGTGTGGCGGTACCATGAAAAATGCATCCAATACAAATTCTAATAAATAGTCTAAACAGAATGCTGTACAGAAATAGAAACAGCAAATCTAGCCACACGAACAACTGAGCTAAATGAGATGAAACCACTGCTCACTTATTCAAATCCAATTTGAAGAAACTCAGCGCTTGGCGTAAGCTGAATTTACACGTTAGTAACTCGGACTTGGCTTCAGCTAAAGAATTCCTTGACTCGAGGTTTAGAACTTGTATTTGAACGCACCGCCAACAAGCTTCTATATAATGTTAGCATGAAGTCTCTACGTCTTTAAGTAGGTATTCGAAAATGTTCAAAATAAACCCTTGTGTTTCTAAGTACAATCGTCAACACTAAAATGTAGGTATACCTTAGTTCTAAACTTTGAAAACGGCGTCACATTCACACACTTTTGGTGTAATAAAATAAATAAAAATTTGTGGACAATCAATACAACACCATCTAACCCCAAATTAAGCATAGCTTTTATTATGGTGACCAGATGACTGATAGCATCTTCTATATAATAAAAATCTATTGCTGTTCGTTAGTAGTCTCGCTAAAACTCGAGAACGGCTGGACTGATTTAGCTGATTTTGGTGTTGAAATGTTTGTCGTAGTCCAGGGAAGATTTAAACGGTGAGAAAATTTGTGGCATTGCAACGCATGCCGGGTACAGCTAGTACTTATATATTTTTAAATACACACGTATCATACTTTATAACACCCAGATACAGAACAAACATTAATGTTCATCACACAAAATATTGTCTTGGAAAAGAAATAAACGCACACCTACTACTAATCATGAATTTATCTGATGGTTGCATAGTGTTTGAGAATTTTTGTAGTATATTTTGATTTAAATGATGTAATGTGATTATAACAGTTGTGAAATGTATCCCTACATTCCAGTGCAGTCGACTGTACCTTTTAAATTCTTGGTAGCCTTGTTCATCAAGATTATTGAAATAGAATATTTAAATGTTGGCATTATTTTGTCATTTTAAACATTTCTAGGCCAAATTATAAATACAAATTTATAACACTCCTTGATCTCTGTCTCTACTGGTAACTGTAGGTATTAAGTACTAATAAGTATTCTGTGGTACTGTGGAATGCGATCAATTTATTTCTGTTTACCTGTTGGTGTACTTATAAATACAAGGGTATATCTGATAGTCACTATTAGCTAATGTATTGTTTAAATATATTGCTATCGCTATTTATTTATACTAGTGGTCGCCCACTGGTCGAAATTTGACCATAATTAATTAATAAGTACTGTTTTGTTCATTTATTTAAAAAAATATTAGCATTCTGCACTCGTCTATATAAACTATAAGTGTGCGAAATTTCATAATCCTCCGTCCGCGCAATTTCCGTAAAAAGGGGTTCCTACAAAGTTTTTCCTTCTCGTATTAATATATAGATTAGACAAGGACAGAACATTCTTAAATTAGACAAGGACAGAACATTCTTAAACGCAACGCTATCAAATTATGTGATGGACCCTAAGTAACCTAGGAAGGACCTAAAGTAGACCTAAAGTAGTAGAAAATTACATTTCTGTAATTTTTCCTTTAAATAAATATATTTTCACTCAAAACGGAATATTTACTATGATATATGAGTTTTTCTGCTTCCCGATATTTCGGCAGTTGTATGCGCCATGATCACGAAATAAAGTTTTTATCTCGTTTTGAGTGAATTATGTTCAAAACCATGATAGTTTTATAAGTTATATAATAAGTATGTATTTAAAAATATATATTCTCTGTTTCGGTGTATTATGGTGACCAGTGGGGCGATTATGGAACTTTGATACTATCAAAACATTGATGCTAATAGCTTTCAGTTACTATTGATGAATTGGTATTACGGATCGCTGCGATTTCTATCGGCTTATATCGCTAGTTACAATGTGAATTTGTTGTCAAACCATAACTCGACCAATTTACAAAGTACGATTGTGGTAGGAACCTTGTTTAGCGTACTAAGCATTTAAATATGATTGATTGAAATAATGCCTATTGCTAATCGAAATTGATAGACATTGATGCCGATTGCTAATTGAAACTGATAGACATTGATTGTATCAAGAGTTCCATAATCGCCCTACAGATGGTCACCATAATACAAGCTATGGTTAGTTGGGGCTAGATGGTGTTGTGTGCATTGTCCACCAATATTTATTTATTTGTTAATTATTTAATTATGTTTCTTGCTCCCAGATGGGACGGTTTTAAAACTTTGATTCATTATTTCAGATCTGATCAACGAAGACTTAGCAGACGACGTGAAATGCGCCAAGCGCATTTACGACAGGGTTGGCTTCAAGGCATGGCCGGCCTCCTACTCCTACTGCAAGTTAAATTCGCTGCCTGATCTGACCAAGTGCTAGATCGATTGTTTTGTAAAGTCGCTTGTGTTGTTTTCCACTTTCACTACTAGATACGTCCACTTTACACCTGTGCGCATTCATCTCACGAATTTACTACTGATCAATGTTAGTTTTTTAGCAATCATGGGTTAATGTATTAAAAAAGATTAAAGTAAAAAATAGACCAGACAAGACCTTTACGGTGATGAATCAGTGTAGGTAATTAAAGCGCCTCGTCCCTAGAATGAAGTGGCTAAAGGATATCAGCGGTTAACGATAATTTGAAAGCGTTTTTTGACATTACAAAAATATTCAAAAAGCGCTTGCAAATATGACTGGAAATACTTTTAAGTGAATTTGTCTGATTCCAGGTTTAGGTTAGCGTGGCTGGTAACGCTGCCACTTTACGTAGATAATAAGTTCTTCAATTTCTACTTGAAAATGAGTAGATATGCACCTACTGATGTTTGGCGTGAAATTTTGTTTCAGAGTAATTTTTGTATTAAAATAATGGTGTTCTCCCATTTCGTTAGTCTTTAGGATATTCAATTTATCAGTAGGTAGGTACCTACCTAAGAATAGTTATTTTATATCACCAGAAATGGGCTTTAGATTAGATTTATAGGTACCTAAATATTTTCTGGTGTCGAATGAAATAATAAATAGGTCTGGGCGCTCTGATCTTTATTACCTAGATATCACCGTGTGTTCTTTATTAGATAAGGGTAGAATAAGTTTATTTTAGAAGATTTTTGCGTTGATTATTCAATATCAATGATTATTATATTCAATACATTTTGCAAAGATAGATAACGTGTTTTAATACATACCTATGTAACCTAACTTATCATAGAGTTATTCTATTTCTAATTTCCCATCAAGATACGTGTGTCTCAAGTTTGCTTGCAAATTTAGGTAAGTACTTAAAGCTAAAAGTTCTCACAAAGAAAAATTAATGTGTATCTTGAGTCACATTCAAATAAGTAGGTACTTAAAATATACAACAAGAATTCTACAGTAGATGGGTACATATGAAACCTACTGTTACTCCTAACACGAGTAAAACGCGCCTGCAAGAGTTTGCTCAACCATGATTAACTCGTGTGTGCGTTGTTGCTATAACAAAACAGGCAGGCACTGGCTCAGTGATCCGCTGAAGATTGCTTGACAAAAGCTCGAATACCGTTCGTACCCAAAAGAGCTTAAATATTATAACGTATCGTAAACTGGAAAACTTTCTAGATGCTGTTTCTTTGCCAGATAAAATAGATGAGCAATTGAATGTGATTGCATCTATAACATACAACTGACTACGATATTTGGCTTGTTTAAAAATCTTCGGAATGTGAGTGATAGGTTTTTTTTGCTGACGTCCATTTTTTCAAACAGTGGTAAAGATCCGAACAGCACCAAGGGCTAGCATAAACTAGGTAAACGCCTACTGGATTCAAGAGAAGCAGAACTGCACCTTAAATGCATAGGTGTTATATATAGAAATGGACACATAGACAGCAAACAATACATTGTCATGTCAATAAAGCTATCAAATAAAAGATGGATCGGTCGTTCCGAAAGCCAATAACCAAATAGAATCGCATGATTGGCACGTGTCATGGGCGTATTGTAAAACGATGGAAAAACGATAAAAAAAAGGAATTTAAAACTTCAACTGTGACATGTTTTTAACCCCTGTCGCAAAAGAGACCCCTCTTATAAGTTTGTAACTAGATACTATATCTAGTAGTGAGTAGTGAGTACCTATGCTTGTAGCAAAGTAGCTTCTAAAATCATGAACCGATTTTGATTTACTTTTTTGATGATTTACAATGGTTCAAGTAAGTTTTTGCCAGACCATTCACATAGCGTCATGTAGCCCAAATGTAAGCATAGCTTGTGTTATAGGTACCACATGACTGATATAATACACTTTTTTTTTGTATATTATACATAGAAAAACATCCAGTTCCGAGACAAATACTTGCAGATCATACAAATATAAGTCTCGCGGCGGAAATCAAACCTGCAACGCTATACGTCTCAGTGGGGCCTTGGCCCACAGAGCCACAGAGGTCGTCTCTTTAGGTGAACCTAAAAACTTAAACACGTTATCAACAAGGCCCACCCCACATGATTCCAAACAGGCCCAGCTCGTGACGTTGTAATCTTTCTACTTTATGTAGAAGGATGAAACCTTGAATATAAAATAGCGACCTCAAAAATATGAGAAGCATTTTGGGCTAAAAGCTTAACTAGGTACCTACCATGAGGTTTGCAGACTAATATTACTAATACCTATCTACTATACATACCTGCGTATGTGTATTGCATGCGGTTTCTATCATGCGACCGACGCAGGGTAGGGTTTCTACATGCTTAGTAAACCTATCCTTATTACAACATACTTAATAATTATATTTATTTTAAATGTTTGGAAAACTTAAAGCCAGGATTATTAAACTATACATAACAAGTAGGTACATTCAGAATGCATTTAAACTGATGACCTAATTTAGTTAAGGTTCTGATAGATAAAAAGACGATTACAAATTTTGACTGGTCTGTTAGCTCAATTGGTAGTAGCTCTACCTTCTACACTGTAGGTTGAGGGTTCGATTCCCTCCCAGGATAAACATTTGTGTGAAGAACATGGTGTTTGTTCTGTGTCTGGGTGTTATAATGTATCATAAGTATGTATTTTAAAATTTATAAGTATTATATCACTCATCTGGTCACCATAATACAAGCTATGCTTAGTTTAGGGACTAGATGGTGTTGTGTGCATTGTCCAGCAGTATTTATTTATTTAAATAATAATTTTGACGTGGAAGACAGTCTAAAAAAAGAAAACATTATTAGTAGTTTCGGTAAACTTTAGTAAAGCTACAGATACCATAATACTTAAAAGCACTATGTTTTTTTGTGAATTGGGTGCCAATTTGTTATTGTTTTAGACCATCTTTCATTGTGCAGTCTATGTATGTGTCCTGCCCATTTCCATTTTAGGGATAAAACTTTTTGAGTAACATCTGTTGCTTTGGTGTTTTTCATAATTTCTAAGTTTCTTATTTTATTTTTATAAATGAAACTCAACGCGAACTTAGTTCCCATTAGTTAAAATTCAGTGCAATTTGACATACGGAAGAAAGAGCTTTATGTTTATGTCTGAATAGGATAAGCTTCAAAAGTAGATAAGAAACTATAAATATGGTAATTTTTTTCTTTTAGTTCAGGGTCAAAAGGGGCATTATTCCGAATACTGAAATCATCTCAAATGTTTGAGATCCCGTTATCCTTCAAAATTTTATGCGGAAACATAATCATCTTAATAGGAGGAAAATTAGAGATAAGTCATTTCTCATTTGTTTTAGTATTTTAGACGACCTCTGTGGCGCAGTGGGCTTAGGTCCGGCTGAGACGCAAAAGGTTGCGGGTTCGATTCCCGCCGAGGGAAAAATGTTTGTATGATTTGCAAGTATTGGTCTCGGGTCCGGGTGTTTCTATGTATAATATGTATATATTTGCAAAAAAAAATAAAGTATATAAGTAGTATATCAGTCATGTGGGATTCATAACACAAGCTCTGCTTACTTTGGAGCCAGATGATGCTGTGTGAAATGTCCGGTATTATTATTATTATTCTGGCATCATTACATGGAAAAAAAAAGTTGAAAAATTAATATGAAATTAGAAATAACAGTCGACATATTGTTTATGGATATGGAGTTTACACATATCGACATTTAGTTAATGTGGCGTTAACAGATCTGTAATGCAACATTAGTTAAATACGTCATAATAAGTTACACGGTGTCAACCCTAAGAGAACTGAAAATAAAACTGAAAATAATCTCATGCACTTGGTAAGTAATATCCGGGTGCTTTGAAATTTGTAACGAGACTCGACGGATTTTCATCTACGTTCAAACCTCCAAGTACTTATGCAAACCTGGTAGATTAATATAAACTTAGCTCTGAATTTCAAATAGAATTAACTGGAAATTGGAAATGCAATTTCAATCTTATAGGTGAATACCTAACAGAAGCATGGAGACTGTATTTTTATGGAGGTAAGTTGGTTATGAGAGCTTTTTGGGGACGGAGTTGTTTTGCTTAAGATCTAGCTAAAACCCTTATCAAAATACAGTACAGACACAACCAAAAACCACAACGATATGACGATGCTAAGTCTGAACCAATTCTAGATAGTTATATCATTACGTTTGTTTTTAAAATACAATTAACTAATTTTTAGGTGAATTCTAATCTCCTTACTACTTATCGAAAATTCAAGCTATGCGTGTAGGTGTCAGGTTTTAATTTAATTATCCACAGACTTTACCTAGTGTGTTATTTAGTTGATAAAAAAAAGTGTGCGTCTCGGGACGCCCGACAGAAGTGAAAACTTAAACTAATTTAACTAGCGCTGTGGGTTAGAGTGAGAGAGGAGGAGCCTGCCTATCGCTGCCGTATGCGTGAGAGAAGCCAAACAGTCTGGCACCGTAACGCGTTACGTAACGAAGCGGTTTAGCCTCCCATAAGAAGTTATCACTTCAAAAATATCGATTTCCAAACGAGCGGACGAAATTGCGATTGGGTCAGCTAGTCTCTCTATATAGGTATGTTGGTTAGAAGAGCTTTTTGGAGACGTATTTCCTTTGTTATTAGATCAAGGTTATTTATAGCATAAGTCTATGCTTGTCACAATACAGTGCTATCGGACAGTGATAGTATCGATTCCCCGTTTGTCATTTCATGAAATAACATAGCACTTCTAAATTAATTATTTATTCTCGTGTTATTGCATGTTTTATTCAGTAATTTTAGCAGAATTTTAATCAATGAATTGTGACTTCATAGCACATGTATGGACAATTGATTTATTAGTGCTATTATGTTGCAATGTGATTTGAACGACGAGGAATCCCGAGAATGTTCTAGACGGCCATTCTGCGATGACGTTAAGAATTGACAAATGACAATTGACTAAGACTTTATAACCACAAAATCACTTGACACTTCACACGTACTTGTGTGTCCATCTTGCCCGAACTCATGCACTATGAGCAATTATGGATCTTTTGATACAATCAATGTCTATCAGTTTCGAGTGTCCATCTTGCCCGAACTCATGCACTATGAGCAATTATGGATCTATTGATATAATCAATGTCTATCAGTTTCGATTAGCAATAGGCATTGTTTGATTAGTATTACGTACGTTTGGTTTCTATCTCAGTTTATTTTCATATGACAGCATGTGTTAGAATCAACATCAAACTTCTGTAATAGCAATTCATAAACAGACAATGAAAGCTGTAAGCTTGACGACCTCTGTAGCGCAGTGGGCTTAGGTCCGGCTGAGACGCAGAAGGTTGCGGGTTCGATTCCCACCGCGCGACAAATGTTTGTATGATCTGCAAGTATTTGTCTCGGTTCTGGGTGTTTCTATGTATAATATGTATGTATTTACAAAAAAATAAGTATATAAGTAGTATATCAGTCATGTGGTACCCATAACACAAGCTCTGCTTGCTTTGGGGCCAGATGATGCGTGAAATGTCCGGGATTATTATCCGAGCAGGACAATAATGCCGTAGATGTTGCTACGTACTGGTCAAATTGGATTTAACAACGATACAAAAGAAGAAGACTTGACACTGGCAAAATTGTCAAGAAGACAGATGTTATTTTAGGAAGAAAAGAAGAAGAAAAAGTGATGGTATCGGCTTAAATAATTTCGTCGATAGTACGAAGTCGGTAGCCGATGAATTTGTTGTTAGGTGTATAGTTAGTTAAATCTTATATTGGGTCACTCCATTATATGAGCAGTAGGGCGATTATGGAACTCTTGATACAATCAATGTCTATCAGTTTCGATTAGCAATCGGCATCAATGTCTATCAATTTCGATTAGCAATGGGCATTATTTCAATCAATCATATACTATGTATTTAAATGCTTAGTACCTACGCTAAACACGGTTCCCACCACAATCGTTCTTTGTAAATTGGTCGAGTTAAAGTTTGACACCAACTTTACATTGTACCTACGAAGGATGCCGATAGAAATCGCAGCGATCCGTAATACCAATACATCAATAGTAACTGAAAGCTATTAGTATCAATGTTTTGATAGTATCAAAGTTCCATAATCGCCCACAGATGTGACCAGAGATATTATTAACTTAAATTGTTACTGTCCTTATGTAAATACACTAAAATGAAGAAGACCGCGATAGTCTCATTTAGTTTACATAACGATCGAATCAACAACCTTTTTTTTAAAGAACTTGTTATTTCATTAAAATAATCTAATCTAGATATACCACAAAGACAACAGAATTGCAGTCCTAAATAAAACCAGCTATAAAGATAACAAAATTAAATGTAAATTAAGTAAGTTGTTCGAAATCTACGCGTATCTCGCACTCAAAATGGAGATTTCGTTCATTTCCCATAGAAAATGCGATAAAAATTACGAAAGCTCTGTCCGAATCCACTATCGTTTAATTATTTCCACACAAATTTCAACCTACAGCTCGGACATGGGAAAATAAACCTTCGAGCCGTTGAAATAAGAGTATGTAGTAGGTATTAAGTGTTTTGTCCACATGTTTGTCAGCGACCAAGTTTAATTGAACCGTGGAGAGAATTTAAAACTCCTATCTTGATACGTACTCGTATCATGCCTGTGAGCTGTTTGTTTCGGATCTACTTTATGCTCCTAATTTGGCGTGAATCCTTTTTGAAGCGCACAATTAATTTGAAAAAGTTCAAGGTATAGGCATAATCCTTACTTCCTTACTAATATTATAAATGCGAAAGTAACTCTGTCTGTCTCGCTTTCACGCCAAAACTACTGAACCGATTTAAATTAAATTTATTACACAGATAGTCTAAAGCCTGAGAAAGGACATAGGCTATTATTTAATTGGAAAAAAGTGTTGTAAAGGGTTGAAAAGGGGGATGAAAGGTATGAAAGTATTGTCATTTTCAGAACTAGAAGCATAAAATTTTTTGGCTGTTGATTCCTACTAATATTATAAATGTAAAAGTAAATCTGTCTGTCTGTCTGTTACGTTATCACGTCTAAACCGCTGAACCGATTTTGCTTAATTTTGGTATAGAGATAGATGGGACCTTGGAGAAGGACATAGGCTACTTTTTATGTAGGTACCATGGGTGCGAAACCGCGGGCAGTAGCTAGTATGATAATAATAATATAAACTTTTATTTTCTATTCACAAACGTTTCACTCTTAATTTGCCCACTATATTGTAAAGACCACTTTAAGCAGAAAAAGCCTCCTCCAGCTCTTTATCTTGTTCTATCTCTAGCGACTGCTCCACTCTTTGCCTGCTATTTTTACAGTGTTGTCTTCTCATCTTATACAGTCTTCTATTTTATGTTTTTTATGGATTGGGTGCCAATTTGTTATTGTTTAATACCATCTCTCATCGTGCAGTCTCTGGATGTGTACTGCCCATTTCTATTCTAGGGATACATCTTTTTGAGTAACATCTGTTGCTTTGGTGTTTTTCATTACTTCTACGTTTCTTATTTTATTTTTAGTTTAATATTCAAAAAACTTGTTTCTATTATATTTTTATGTCATACCCCTAAATATCTAAGCTTTTGCGCAGTTAGAAACCATGTCTGACATGCATAGGTGAGGCATGGGAGTAGGCATGTTTCCATTGTTTTTGTATTCGAAAACAATTTGAAGATTTCCCTCATTAACCAGTATTTACCTACTCAAAGTATTTATAGTTCTCCGTTATATTTCCAGTTCTGTGCGGCTATATACGTAAGTATATTCTCGTAGGTATTCAAACTTACATAAGAAAATGAGTACAGAGTTTGCTGAAAGGTTCGGTTTTGCCTTTACGGAATTGCTTTATAGGAAAACCATTAATTGTTCTGATTCCACACAACTCTTAACTACCTAGTGATTGCGAATACTCTTGGTCATTCTTCGGTCTCTGTTTCCTGACCCCATAAGCTGATAGCTGCCTCAACATGCTTTCGCCTAATGCATTTTGCTTTCTATCATATAATAATACATTCTAGTGGTCGCCTACTGGTCGAAATTCGACCATAATTAATTTAAATTTAAAAAAATATATCAGCATTCTGCACTCCTCTATATAAACTATAAGTGTGCGATATTTCATAGACCCCCGTCCGCGCAATTTTCGTAAAAAGGGGTACAAAGTTATTGCTTCACGTATTAATATAAAGGTTGGTCGACAATCCACACAACAGCATCTGGCCCCAAACTAAGCATAGTTTGTGCTGTGGGAATCAGATGACTGATAAAATACTACAAAATCACAAAAATCTTTGTAACAGAAGGGAATCGAACCCTCCACCTACAGCACAGAAGGCAGAGCTACTACCACACACATACACACACACACACACACACACACATACACACAAAAACACTTAAAAACAACAAAGACACGTTACGCTACACTTTGTTTTGTATATAATTCAAGCCTACCTGTACATAGCTTTCAAATGTTTAATGATTTTATCACCTCAAAGATTTGTTAAATGGACCAAGGCAAGAGCGAAATCTCCTATGACAAGTATTCTTTACTTAAAAGGAGGTTTTATCATTGTTTTAATTTATGTATTTTTGGAAACGAAATAAACATTAGTATTTGTATTTGTATTGTATAACAGAATTATATATCCTACAGCGGGCCTAGCACGGCACGAGGAGAAATAGTCTTTCCCCCGTTTTTATCCACCTGTTGTGGACAAGTGGTGGTGTATTTCCACTGACAGGTGGATAAAAAGGTGGAAAGACTATTTCTCCTCGTGCCGTGCTAGGCCCGCTGGAGTAAAATAATTTGTTACTTGAAATTGAAATAGAATTTTATCCACAAAAGGAGCTTCTCAGTAGCTCTTACTCGAAGAAATTACAACACAATATGAAGAAAATGATTTATTTAGTTATTAGTAAACAGCCTAAACAAGTAATGTTTTAGTAAGTACATGTAAGTAGTAACAATTACCTTCTTACTTACCGAGAATATGTGATCATAAAAATAAAAACAAATTCCGTCCTTTCATTAAAGAATAAGTACATTATCCAACAAAGAACTGTAGTTCAGAAAATGCGACGTCCAGAAATTCCTCAAAAATATATTCCTTGCATTTTATCCAGGCATTTTGAACAATAAGTTACCGGCAGATTCCCACGTCTCCGGGTCGTTGACGTCTGATCGATTGTCAATCGAGTTTTTCATCGATTCCAGAGTTTTTTCAAATCGATTCCTGCGATTCCTGAATCGGAATCCGGCACCTAACGAGCTAAGTTTTGTTGGTATGTCATAATTTCAATGCAATTTTTTAAATACTTTGTAGAAGAGATCTACCTACTTAAGTACCTGACAGAGCAACGCAGAATAAAACTGTTTACTTCAAAAATATTAGGGTTATTTAAGTACATAATAATAATAATAATACCGGACATTCCACACAGCATCATCTGGCCCCAAAGTAAGCAGAGCTTGTGTTATGGGTACCTGCCACATGACTTACATACTACTTACATACTTTTTTTTTGTAAATACATACATATTATACATAGAAACAGCCAGACCCGTGACAAATACTTGCAGATCATAAAAACATTTGTCCCGCGGCGGGAATCAAACCCGCAACCTTTTGCGTCTCAGCCGTACCTAAGCCCACTGCGCCACAGAGGTCGTCATACCTACTACGAGTAGGTGTGTAGGTTTACCTCTTTCTTCTATAACAAGCGTAAACAATGTTATTATTTTTGTAAAAAAAGACAGCTTTGACGTAACGTCGCTTCGTCGGTCAGTCTGCTCAGGGATGCTTTGTTGCATAACAAAACCCTTCTTTACCTCGGCCTCGGCCAAACCTTACAAGGGTTTACAAGTTGCTAAAAACCCGTAACTAATTAAATAAGTAACGGACATGACAGTGTTTATATTAAACAAACGAAAGACAACAAGCAATTAACCGTACATTGTTTTTAAATGGTATCAATTGTAACTCCCACAATATAAAGATAGATGTGATGTGGTATTCACTCAATATTTGGACTTGTGCATTTGTCTTGTTCAATTTGTTCAATAGTGCTATTGAAATCGTAAAGTGAGCTATTAATCAAAGAGTTTTTCACAGGTAATAGTTGTGTCTAAGTAATTAATTTATTATTTAGTTACTAGTGATATAAGTAGTTTCTCTTACATAATGAAGCTAACAACTCTAGGAAGCATTCCTTTGTCTTTGGCATAGTGTAAGAGTCCATACAATACTAATAATAACAATTTTTATACGCTTTATATTAGCTTCACTTGTATTTATGTTTGTATGTTTGTAACCGACTCCTTAGGACGTGATTTTGACCCACTTTAAACGGCCAGATTTCATTCAAATTTTGCACACCTGTCAAAGACCGATGACAATGCAATAATTCGAATAAAAAAAAATTAAACAAAAATCTAATATCCGATCATCCTAAAACTAAAAAGTAGAAAATAAATAATAGTTTAAAAAACACGCTTTATATAGAAAACCAAACTAAAATATAGAAAATAAATTTTAATAAATGTAAGTAAGAAAATATGTTTTATTTAAAAAAAACGTGGGGTTATTTTTTAAGATATTATGGAAATGATAATCCTTCTTCTCAGATCTGTCAATGAAATATTTATAACTATTGACACCATGCACCCCACGCTTTTTTTGAAATAAAAAAATTTTTTCTTTCTTACATTTATTAAAATTTATTTTCTATTTTTTAGTTTGGTTTTCTATATAAAGCGTGTTTTTAAGTTTTTTAAACTATTATTTATTCTGTCTCCATTTCTGTCTGTTTGTTACCACGGCTAAACGGCTAACCGGATCTTGATAAAATTTGTTAAGGAGGTAATCAATAAATTAATTATCTTTTTGTAATAATAAAATAATTAAAACTCCTGCCCACGGCTTCGCACGCTTGGTACCTACATAAAAAGTAGCCCATGTCCATCTCGAAGATACTCTACCTCGTTAAAACAGACAAACAGGGACAATTATATTTATAATATTTTATAGGTTATATCCCACCAATATTTATCATCTTATGCATGGTATTTTATTTCAACTTACATAGGGATCTCTTATTTTTTAATAAAAAGACAATGTTAATTTTTTTAATTGGTTAAGTAGGTAGTGCCTGGCCTGTCAGCTCAGTTGGTAGTAGCTCTGCCTTCTGCGCTGTAGGCTGAGGGTTCGATTCCCTCCCAGGGTAAACATTTATTTTGTGTGATGCTGATGAACATAGGTGTTTATTCTGTGCCTGGGTGTTATAAAGTATCGTATGTATTTAAAAATATTATAAGTATTCTATCAGTCTATTGATCACCATAATACCAGCTAATTTGGGGCTAGGTAGTGTTGTGTGCATTGTCCACCAATATTTATTTAAATTTTTATAATTTTGAAATTATATTTATGCATGAAATACAAACATACTAAAAATCCAATCATTTCTCTACATAGGTAATATTCGTTTCGATTAATTATACACAACGCTATATAATGAATACCTACTAAATTTACCGATTGGAATTATGGAACATTTATTCAATTCACTGCATACCTTTCTAAGCCCGGATGTTATAAATCTACCAAATAATCTGTCTAAATATTTATACTTACAGTTATCTAAACATAGAAGAGTACCAAATGATGTCTTCTCAATAAACGTTATTTGTGGGTGCTAATAATTCATAAAGCAAATATGTACATCTAAAGTTTTGGGCACATGTAGGCTCTAAGTTACACCTACGCGTTTGATCTACATTCTGACCAAAGAGCTGGTTAGAGATAAAAAAGGAGAAACTACTCGTAATATTGGATTTATTAGTAAGCAAGCAAGCATTGGAAGAAAGCGACACGTAAATGTCGTCTACCTTTACTTCACCAACAGAATATGACAAAAGAAACACCATAAAACCGACGAATAACAAAAATATTGGTCAAAATGTACTTAAATATTTTGTAGCGGTGATGTCTTCCGGCTTTGTCTCCTGGACGATTAGCGTCTGCGCGGGAGGGGCGGCCTGTGGGCCGTTGTGATCCGAGCCTCGTGGCTGAACATTTACGAGTTGGTTCAGTTTTGTATACTATACACTCATAGAGTATATGGCCATATTAGTCGGCTGGCCATATTCGACCCAGGTATCCTATAACCATTCATAAAACCATTGATTTCATAGTAATGATCGTTGGTGCTTGTGCAACCAGAGACATGGTAGAACTCACTTCTTCGATATAAGTAGGTGATTAGCTTCGATCAAATATACCCTTTATACCCTTTACTAATTAGGTCGAAAAACGTTTATCTTAATTGCCGTTTTATAACGGATGGTGTTAAGAAAACCGGAGCTTATCCTAGGTGGTCTTCTTAACGAGTTTTCAATTATGTTTGAATTTGATTTGACACTGATTTTATGGATGTATTTGAAATTTATGTCGTTTAAGAAATTGGTTGTGGGAACATAACAGGTTACAGTTATTACGTAAAAGTAGCAGTAGCAACATGCGACAGTAATAGCAACGCGAAGGCAATATCAGCGAAATCAATCACAAGTCTAAAAAAACGTGTCTGTCTCGGCATCTCGGCATCTAACTAGCGCTGAAGGTTAGAGTGAGAGAGGAGGAGCCTGCCTAGCGCTTCCGTATGCGTGAGAGAAAGGTAAGCCAGACAGACTGGCGCCGTAACGCGTTACGTAACGCAGCGGTTTACCCTCCCATAAGAAGTTGTCACTTCAAAAACTCATCGTACGAATGCCTGCCTCTGCTTCCTACTAGCCTGTGACCCACCTACAAACGTAAATACACCTATAGCAGTGATATAAACGACCAAAAAAGTGTACATATTGCAAGCTAATGCTTGCAATATGTAGGTAATCCTACAGAACTTGTATGTACGTAGGTATTGACAAAGGCAATGGCCGAACCAGAGCAGACTATACCTAGTAGCTGTCGCTCGTATAGACAAGGGCTTATTAGGGACCCTCGCTTTGGATATTAAAGGTAGTGGTTACCCTTAATATTACCTTTATTTATCAAAAGTAGTGATTACACATTAAAGGCAACAGTCGCTATATAAAAAAGTACCAGGACATTATGAATAAGAAAGGAGTTAAAATATCTATAATTATTAAATTACATTTACAATTCTACAGTAGGTACATATTCAAAATCGAAGTCGAGTCGTTTAGGGTGCTTTTAAGTTAAAAGAGAAAAAAGTTTTGCCAAATTTGTGTACCTTATAAAAAGTTAATCAATTTTGGGATCTAGCCAGCATAGTTCTCTGTCCACATCTGAGAATTGCCTTGCAGAGTTGTGCATTATTTTCTGGTGTTTCCATGTTTGTGATGATTGTTTGTCGACACATCCCAGGCAGTTTAGAGTCAGCGTTATGCTGGTAGCATTAATATAAAGGAAATATTTAAAGCATTGCATTGGTGCGAATTAAGAACGCCTATGTGTTATATTTTAGAGTTGAGTTTATATGCTAGTCGTACGGACTATGGTAAGCCGTCTAAAATTGGAAAGTAAAGGTGAGTCCCTCCCACGTGCTGCGTGGGTGCACCCGGCTACAATGACAAAAGGCACAGATTGTGATGTAATTAGTAGATTATGCTGGTTAGCAGGCTGTTTATGTACTTAACGAAACTGAGGGCTGTACTCTAGAACAAAACTTAACTATATAACTGAATATTGATTTAACTTTAAAAAGTATCTTTCACGGCACAGTTGCATACGCCATGATCATGAGAAAAACTAGATTCTTCTGTGATCAAATCTCCACGATAAACAAACGACATTTCTGGCACTTTGGCGGCAGTACCTACTTGACAGATACATGACATATGACAGATTATAGAAACTTTGCGTGTTTCTATAATCTGTCATAACCTAACCAACTGATTACAACTAACATGTTAATAACATAAATATCGGAGTTACATAATTTTCTTCCTTCTGATACCTGGACTGGTGAACTAAATTTTTATGGCGGTTTGGCGATCGCTGCTGCGGCATTCTCACTTTGCTCGCTCGCCTTGCACGTTTTTTTCTATACACACGTAACCTAACCAACTTGTAACCTTTGTAGTTCATGCTACTTCTATGTAATTATTTTTAGTTTTAGTTTGATATTATTCAGACCAGAATCCTATTTTGTTTTCTTTTTGTGTTCGTTTTTTTGTCTTTCGTCTCGCTTTCCTGCAATATGTGGTAGTGATTTCGTGAAAAAGCGGATGTGTGTCAGGAAGCTGGGGAAGCGCGAGCTATTTGATTTGGCCGGAGAGCGCGCGCGGTGATAGAATTGGCCGTCAGATGGTACCAATCCATTTTCCGAAAGGTTTGTACTGTCAGCCGACAGTGTGTGAAAAAGAAAAAGATAAATAGAGAAGAAGAACTCAGCAGCTGTGCGCTTAACGTACAGAGTTGTGTATAAAGTGTGCTGTTATATAAACTAATTCAAGATATAATGTTAATATTGCTTATTACTAAGGTTAGATGTCAGATGTTATACCTACATATTATGAAACTACTGCATTATGAGACTCGTTTTTTTAAATGCATCATTTTTTTTAAGCACATCCCATAACTGCAATTAGAAACGCATAAAGCTGCTATGCTGGAACACTTGTTTTTTTGTTTTATTTAATCAACAAAGGTTTTTAAAACATTTAAGTACTTTGAAACGAAAACATTTTCGCCGCCTACACCCCGTCAGAAACGAACAGTACCTACCTATAATAAACACATCCTTAGCCCACCATATTATTTTAAAACCTTTATTCAAAATATATCATTAAATGCCATAATTTACATAAAATGGATATAAAACCATCCTGAACACAGTCAAATGTAGTTCGCTACCAAATGCGGAGGGCAATTTTTATCATATTTTATACCGCAATAGTGAAATACCGCATTAGTGATTCTTTAAAGGTATATTGTATCAATAAAACACTAAAACACCTGTGGACGCAGAGATGTTTAGATGTGTCGAGAATCGCGTTAAAACTCGCCCAAATTAATTCAAACCATCCATACCTTGTCTGTCTACCACCCTTACAAACAAAGCGCTTTGCTTCCACTTTTGTAATGCGTACAGCCTTTGCCGTCGTCTGTATTTCCAGAAAACTACAATCTGGGTCTTTCAATTCAAGAGTAAATAGGTGTCTTTTAGACCTGCGTGCCCCATCGACGGCAGCATCGTCGCCTACCATCAGGTGAGATTGTGGTAAAACGAATCGCCCGATTTAAAGTCAACATAGGCCTCGTGTATATATGGGTTGAAAATTTCAAATGAATACGAAGGTCTGAAGAGATCAAAAGATAGAGCTTATGCTTTGCCAGACGAATTTACTAACTACATAGTGTATAACAGTGGTATAACATACAGTATATGAACACTAGTCATCTTTATAAATAATAAATAATGCCGGACAGTTCTTCCTTGCTCCTTATCTTTACCGACTTCGAAAGCCGTTAATGTTCATGGTCCGACTTGTGCTTGGCCAATTTATTAGCAGTTATTTATATTTAAAAGTAGGACTGCAATTGCTTACCTATCAGACCTATCATCAGAACTAGACGGCCTCTTTTTGTCCCAGCAGACTCGTCTTAAAATGCAGTAAACCTAAATAGCTACGGTCGTAGAGTTTACTCACCTACTCTCCCAGAAAAGGTATTCATTATGTTAATTTAATTACCAACAAGGTGTCACAGAATTATCTCGAGCCGTATCTCAAGCATATCTCTTAAATAAAGGCATTAAAAATCAGGGTTATTACGTACAAGCAGCAGTGGTGACAGAAATAACAGCGAAATCTGTCGCAAGTAGTAAAAAACCATACTTATTAAGTAAGTAAGCCGCTACCTAGTGCTCGCCTGTCACCACACTTGCAAAAATACACTGACAATCGAGATATTAGCGTACAAAACGTGTGTTTTACAGCTACTTAATCAAAGGACGCGGGTTCCGAGCGGGTAAGCTTAGTAGCTCCGACCGAATTCAATGCTTGAATAGTTTCAATTTCAAGATCAGGCGATCCCAATGTCCATCTCTTATTCGTTTCTGGTCGCCTAGTACTTTCAGTTTGAGCATGCATGACATAATTACATCGAAGGGCAGCCATGTCACAGCCCGTTATTAATACTTATTTTGTTCCATGCTTTTGTACCTTTAGATTAGAATGGGACCACATTGAACATTGCATAACCAAGTGAAAAAATCAAGTTTCAAAGAACCACCAGAAATGGTCTGTTTTATCGCAAATAATAACAGGTTATTATGGTTTAACTAACATCAAATCACTCTCAAACATTCTTACAAGATAATAATAGACACAGCCGACGTGATTCCAGCATTCATTGATATTCAACCGCCCATTCATTCACCGCGATTCACTTCAGCGTGGGCCTGGCCAGCCTGCGGCCGAGGTGCTGAACAGTGCCTTATCTAGGAAGCATCAAGAAGGGGAAGGCAACCCTTCTTATTGCCTTTTTGTCACGTACATACGAAAAAAGTATTAACATAGATATTAGCATACAAAAACTGTTTTTGACAGCAGTAATCGCGCAATTGACACCTATTACTACTTGTTGCGATTTACGTAATCGTTTTTAGGGTTCCGTAGCCAAATGCAAAAGCAACAAACGGAACCCTTATAGATTCGTCATGTCTGTCTGTCTGTCTGTCTGTCCGTCCGTATGTCACAGCCACTTTTTTTCCGAAACTATAGGAACTAGACTGTTGAAACTTGGTAAGTAGATGTATTCTGTGAACCGCATTAAGATTAAAACACAAAAATAGAAAAAAAACAATAAATTTTAGGGGTTCCCCATACTTAGAACTGAAACTCAAAATTTTTTTTTCATCAAACCCGTGTTTGGTAGCTATGGATAGGTCTTCAAAAATTATATTGAGGTTTCTAATATCATTTTTTTCTAAACTGAATAGTTTGTGCGCGAGATACCTCCAAAGTGGTAAAATTTAACTTCTAAAATAAGAGAATGATAAAACTAAAAAAATATATGATGTACATTACCATGCAAACTTCCACCGAAAATAGGTTTGAACGAGATCTAGTAAGTAGTTTTTTTTTAATACGTCATAATTTAAAAAAATACACTATTATTAAAACATCGATTAAAGTTATAACGAACTACAAGAACTTTTATATTGTGTTACTTGCTGCTACGGAACCCTAAGGGCGAGTCCGACTCGCACTTGGATGCTTTTTTATTTTGTATGTATTCAGAGACTTTTTAAACAACAATATAAGCGCATAGGTAGTTAAAACTATTTTTTTTTCTTACAACTTATACTACATACAACTATATATTTCTCTATCGCAAATGGTTTGGACAGGCTGTATATTGACTTTCTAGTGCTAAAAAGTTTTTGAAAACTTTGACTTAGTAGGATCCCGACAATTCTGGTTGCACGATTAAGAACCAGGCTGGGCAGCAAAATAAACACATTTTGAGCTCAAGGAACATCGGTATTTACTAAAGTAAAATTTAAAGTAATGTCAAGTAAGCTTAAAAGATGTGATGATGCACTTGAACTTTCCGAACTAAAGGTTCTTCACTGCAAAACCGTGCAGTCGCAGTAAGACTGCTTTCTGAGTCTCAAAACAAACCTCGTTGGACTGTCTTAACGAGTATTCATCGGCTAGATGGAGTAATGATTAGCGATGATTAGCTTACTGAATGTGGATGAGAAGGGCTGAAGATTGGACTCAATGGCGCTACTTGGGATAGAACTATATCCAGCTTTGGGATGCATGCATAGGTCGATGATTTTTGTTTCTACAAACTCTCTGTTTCTCTTTAGTGTTGCAAATGATTACTTATGCATAGTAGTCTTGAAACATTTGCATAACCTACATAAGTAAGTAGGTAAGTCCTACATACATGTTAGTTGGCAGCGTTCGCACTTATAGGGATCGGGGCAAGACCTAGATTCGGCTCTGTAGCGTAGGTGGGCGGCCTTATAACCATAACTATTTAGCATGGCGACATCAAGATTAAGCCTTTGTGATTCTGATGGATATGTTCGTAATTGGTTGATTTGTGTGTGAATTTGCAACTGTGTGGAGTGTGAAGTATCGAAAGTACTAGAGGTCGCCAAGGCGGAAATGTGAAGGTAATCTTCAGCAGGTGTCTTGCGTTCGATAACACGCCATTGATCATGATTTAGCCTATGGAGTTCCGGTTTTAAATGTATTTATTATGCCGGAGAAAGTTGAAGGTAAAAATAATGGGAACAGAATAACACATGGCGTATAAACCAACATAACTAAACATTCTATTTTAATATGCTATTGTGCCAACGTAGGTAATAGTAAATAAATAATGCCGGACATTTCACAGAGCATAATCTGGCCCCAAAGTAAGCAGAGCTTGTGTTATGGGTTATGGGTACCTACCACATGACTGATATACTACTTACATACTTTTTTTTTTGTAAATACATACCTACATATAATACGTAGAAACACCCAGATCCAAGACAAATATACTTGCAGATCATACAAACATTTGTGCCGCGGCGGAAATCAAACCCGCAACCTTCTGCGTCTCAGCCGGACCTTAGTCCACTGCACCACAGAAATCGTAAATGTTGCGAAGAACTCAAATTCTTGTGATTCTGTGTTTCGCCCGACTAACTTCGTAAGGTACGAACGATTTTATTTTGCTTACACAAAAATGCAAATTTAAGTACTTACCTAATATTTTTAGAATTTTTCGTGGTTTTATTCAGTACCAATTTACATATAAAAAATTCTTCGAATTTTACGAAATATTAGTTAGTCTGGCGAAACACTAGAATCATTGACATTCATGTCAACTTTACGTCAAAGAAATTATAGATTTCAACTGACGTCTCAGCTTTACTTCGATCGATGAACTGCGGCTACGTACCATTTGATCAAACACACGGTTTATTATTAATATCGCTTATATTGTCCCTTTAGTATAGAACCAAATCTCCTTGCTGGTAGAGAACCAAAGTTGTAAAGATTTCAGATTAAGTTGAACCTGAGTAGGGCCCAAGATCCACCTTGGGACGATCCATCATTTACTCGAAGAACAACTCTTGGTTTAAGAAGTTGATGTAACCGATCGATGATGTTGCATTTTCTGAATCTAGTCATTAGATCGTTATAGATTTATTCCCTTTTGTTCACTGACTAGCCAAAGACTTTTTATAAGAATCTCTTTATATTGCATTTTCTCACAAAACAGATGATTTTCGAAACAAAGTATATATACTAGCGACCCGCCCCGGCTTCGCACGGGTGCAATGCTGATACTAAATATACTACAGAATGTCTTTATATACAACGTTATCTAAGAGCATAACATAGACTGACAGATAGAGATATACCATGGCGGACTTTTGTCTAGACCTTTTTAAGGTGTACAATACTGTAGTATATTATTTTGATCTATCTCGTAGGGTTCAGCCAGCGTTTGCAATGTAAGCGCAAAAAAATGTGTTTATTTACGACACCACATTAGAAACCTCTAAAATTATCAGTGTTTCTCTAGATACTATATTATGCATATTTTATACATATAAACCTTCCTCTTGAATTACTCTATCTATTAAAAAAACCGCATCAAAATCCGTTGCATAGTTTTAAAGATCTAAGCATACATCGGGACAGACAGACAGCGGGAGGCGACTTTGTTTTATACTATGTAATGATATACTATGTAATGATATTTCTAATTGTTTTTATTAGATTACAAGTTATTACACAGCATATAATCTATGCTGTTTTTATAATCTAATTTAGGTACTAAAACAATCGTTCCTCTTAGTACTAAATAAAAATGGTACGAGTATAGAAAACAAATGTATTATTATTCAACTCAACGTCATCTCATACCATGTGGTATAAGATGTTCGGTGTGCGTTAATGGCTGATTACACTGAAGTGATCCTTCAGTGTAAACGCACCCTTACAACCCAACAGTGGGAATAGTGGGATACGCAGTGTGGCAATGCTTATTTTCCATGTGTATCACACTCCGAATTTGCCACACTTTGCGAGGCTATTAACACCATACACGGTATCAAAGTTCCACCGCATTGCATCCAATCAGGCATGCTCCCAAGAGGCGCAAAAATATACGGCAGCGGAAGGAGGAGAAGGGTCACCACTTGCTCGGAACTGGAATAAGTACCATCTTAGATATCTAGAATCAATGCCTATATAATCTTATTTTTGTTATTGTCTGTAACGCATTACTCAAACTTTTCATGTAAAAATCTATTTCGAAAACCTAGTGTCTAGACAAACCTAACATAGGTTTTAAGACATTACTAAAGAATTGTTGTATTTTGTATATTAATGAATAAATCATCTATCATCTTTTATTACGGTACCTAGTGACTGACTGACTTTAAGCAATCAAGTAAAAATTTATCTAAACTCTTATTAAATAAATTTATTCGTTTACTTGTGTTATGTTTCATTTTAGCGGAATTTTAATAAGTAAAATGTGTTTACTTCTTAACTCATTCACTGCCACCACGATTTTCTTGAAGTTTATCGAGATGCCACCGTATAAAACCGCGGACACGCTAGGCGTGCTCGCGGCATTGCTTAGAAAAACAGATTTTAGTAAGTAAATTTATTATAACGTAATACAAGGTTCTCAAACTTTTTTTACTAAAATTCCCATGCATAAATGAATAAAGTTTTATTGTGAACTGTAACATTGGCATTGTTAACAGTGCAAGTACATTTTTTTTAATAATATATTGAGTGACAATCATATTTAAACATATTTTCAGTCTTATATGAGTGAATTCATCTAAATTATTAAACCGATAAAAAGCTTTGAACTGCAGAAAGTTTGTTTACGTTATTTATCTCGTATTATCGTAATGTTGGTTGATTGGCCTTACTAATTACATAAGTATGAATTAAATTCAAAATATTCAAATGAAATAAATTGATTTCTTATCTTTTTTTCAGAAAAGTTAAATTTGTACCGGAAACGGAAGATATTAATGATAACAAAATTTTTAGCGAGACAAACGAACATCAATTGATTTTAATATAATAGGATAATTTTACTATACGTGTGTATGTCACTGTGTGTGTATGTATAATTATATAAAGATATACATCGGATAGGTACGTTTTTTTTCATTGATGGCGTATGGAGTTGTATAAGCGACTTCATATAAGTAGTATATCAGTCATGTGGTACCCATAACACAAGCTCTGCTTACTTTGGGGCCAGATGGTGCTGTGTGAAATGTCCGGCATTATTTATTTATTTATTATTTATTCATACATGACACAGTACTGTATACGGTAAAAACAACGGTTCGATAAATTATGACATTCCGTTTTGTCATCAAATACTGGTTAAAAATCTCATATCGCAAGCTTATAACTCTGAAATTAGCGAAGCATTTAAAAGAATAAAAAAGTTTGGGAACCTAAGGGTAGCTTCAGTAAGTGAACACACCTAGCGTGTTCTCGGCACTACAAAATACCTATTTTTCGTAAAAAAATCTAACTAGTTTTTTTAGGGAACCGCTTCAATATGCCATAGCCTATCCTTTAAAAATGATGCACTAAAAATTTGAACAGAAAATCTGGCCTAGTTTTGGAAATATAACCGAAACATTCAAAACACGCCTGGCGTGTTCTTGGCGTAGAGACTTAGATTAGCCTGAACACGCGAGGCGTGTCAGTGGCAGTGAATGTGTTAATATTGCTTTATTTTTTACCGACGAGAAATCCAAGAAAATTCTAGATAGTCATTCCGCAAATGTCGTTTGGTATAGACAAATGACAATCGATTGAAACTTTTGAACCTAATTATAACTATCACTTGTCACCAAGACTGATGCTTTTATAGAAAGAAGAAGAAGCAGAACGTGTCTTCCTTTCGAGGTTGAGCGCGTAAGACTGTGTTGCTGTCAAATAATGCTATTTTATTTATGACTAGCTGAACCGACAGCCGTTGTCCTGTCTTAAGCATGTGCTACACGGTTTGAAACCGCAGTTTCTACCAAGGTCACCCTGGTAGAAACTGCGTTTGCAAACCGTGTAGATAGTGGTTGCAAACCAAATTTGGCATGACCTTTAAACGCCCTTGGTAGAAAGGCTTGCCCAGCAAACCACTGGCAGAAGCGGTGTTTGCAAACCGTCTAGCCGCTTGTTTAAAACCACGCGTACCACAGCTCGCCGCTGCACGCATCGAGCGCGGACGTATTGCGCGCACGCACGGTATTATGGAGAAATATCGTGAGGTTATCACCGAATTAATCGAGCTTTTTAGAAACCTGCCCTGTCTCTGGGACTTAACGTGTAAGCAGTATAAAGACTCCGCCCAAAGTAAAAATGCGTGGAATATTTTGGCTTTTTTCTTCAAATGCACACAAAAGTGCAATACAAACTCCAACCTTTTGAAATTTTGATAAGTAAGGAGCCATGGCGTCTTTGTAGATTGTAACAGTGCAACACAAGCGTCTATTCAGCACGAGCGTTTTAAATACACTGAAGTTTGGGGTTTGTTTGCAAACCGTGTAGCCAGAAAACGTTCTACCAAGGTCACCTTGGTAGAAACTGCGGTTGCAAACCGTGTAGCGCATGCTTTAACATGCGTTAGCATCCTATAGTTTGTGGTCTTAACTATGAATATTGAGTTCCAAGTGGTATAATCTATAACTGTCAAACGACTGACAGTTATGTCAAGAGCCATAAGGTTACATTAGAAAAGATCTACTTAGTCGTTAAGTTTTCTTAAATTTCCTAAATATCTATGCAACTTTCAACAATAACAACTTTCGCAACAACAATAAAAAACATAACAAAAAAGAATTAGTCAAATCGTTTTAGCCGTTCACGCGTAATGCCGTGACCAAGGGAAATAGGGATTCATTTTTATATATTATAGATTACCTATGTATATTAGGTATACAACGTTTGTACTCTAGAATAACGTAAGCTAATTATATACTTACGCACAATATAATAAATCTCGAAAAATTTACACTTTTAGTTACCGAAGGTAATACCATTGATCTATGGTAGGTATTATACCTACTCGCTTTTGAGGTTTTACTGTTCCGTCCTAATATATAATGTTTGCTACTAAATATTTTCAGTTCAGCGTCAGGCACAGCCCTACAGTAATGGCCGGTCGTCCATTGTTCTCGCATAGGTCCCGGTTAAAAACAAAAGTGAGCTCATGAAACACCCTGTACCCATTATAGGCAGCAGTGGGCCACTGGTCTATTGTTTATGAACAAACTTTGTTCGGAAGCTGCGACATATTTTGTGCTGTTCAGTCAATGCCTCAAAGTTAGTGAAAGATTATTTTGTTCACACAATATGCTTTTGTTAGGAACATTATCAAAATTAGGTGTTATATTAACATTAACACTTTGTTTGTCAGGTAACATAACGTGCCAACATTTCAGCTGCAATAAAAAAAAACCTTCAGCCCGGCTATGTTCAGCTGCGAATAATTTCACTATATCCCCCCATATCCTACTATATCCCTTCAATGGAAAGGATTAATGGAAAAATACAGTTCTAATAGTTGGATCTGCTCGCCCTGATAGCCCCCAATGGGTTCCCGGAAAAATCGTTCAGATACAGAAAATCATGGATTTATTATTGGATTGGGTGAGATGAAATTCCTTTTTTTTATCGTGTGGACGTTTGACTGTTCAGACTTTTTTTTATTGTATCTATGGAGATATTCAAATTATTAAGTGTAACTTCCGTGTTTTGATCATACCCGTTCCTACGATAGTGCTTGCCACTGCCACAGGCTGATGTTATCGATATCGACGGCGCCTCGCTCCATTAGTGATGCGAAGCATGTACACAGTTTCCTTGACGTGACGCGTCATGCATCGATAAAACATGCAATTAACACAGCTTTGATTTGGTTAAGTAGGTACATTGTTTTATTGGCAATTTGTTTGAGTAGGTAATAAAAAAGTTGATAGTGCAATTTCGGTGGACTCTACGGAATAATATACGAAAATTAAATGCTCTGTTTTAATTTTGAATTTTCTAAACCATTTTGTATAAATATGTTGTATCTAATTTAAAAGCTATGGTAAGAGTGCAAGATTCTTATACACTTCTAGAACATTAAAATGAAAAAAACGTGTGCGTCTTGGGACGCCCGACTGAAGTGATAACTTAAACTATTCTAACTAGCGTTGTGGGTTAGAGTGAGAGAGGAGGTGCCTGCTTACCGCTGCCGTATGCGTGAGAGAAAGAGAAGCCAGACAGACTGGCGCATTAACGCGTTACGTAACGAAGCGGTTTATATTTACATAAAATTTCCCATAAAAAGTTATCACTTCAATAAGTGTGTACCTAGTACCTGCCTACAGAGCACTACAAAATACATTTAATTCTATGACTGAAAGAGTCTATTTTTATTAGAAGAAATAAAAATAATTCATTGACAAACCAGAACCCACACTATAAACGTAATAAATGTTTGTAGGTCGATGTTTGGAGTCAAATAAAATAGCGTAATCAAAGCCAGAATATTTCCATCCGCCACATAAAAGTAAACCGCAAACCAAAACACTATAAACAACCAGGAAAAATACGAAATAAAAGGCTGTACTATCCTAAAGTTTTCCCTAAAGTTCTACGTTCGAGAAATATTACTACGTGCATGCATATGCGAGTATGCGAAGTTAGAGAATAATGGAGCTCACGCTTAAAAGCTTTTGCGGATAATCGTGTCGTTAATTATTAGGTATGGCCATTATCCTGTAATGAAACTCTATTATAAACGGGGAACTGGGATATATTTTGTAGTAGGTTAGCTGAGTTTTAAGCTCGTGTTTAGTCGCGAGATGATTGTAAACACGTTTGCGTACCGAGCAACCATTAATTTAAGCAATGTAGGTATTCGTACTGAATTTATGGTAATATATGACAATTAATTTGTGTGATAAAATTATGTAGGTAACCACCTACTTACTTAGCTTGCATATAATTCAATCATTATAACTTTTTGTGTTGTTCATAACTTTATATGTATGTCTAGTCTATAAGGTATTTATTTTAAATGGGCCCTTGTTATTGTATTATAAACATAATTATGATTTTGTTGCCTGAAATAAAGTTTACATTATCTATATATTAGTACGTGAAGCAAAAACCTTCAACCCCTTTTTACGAAAATTTCGCGGACGGAGGAGTATGAAATTTGGCACACTTATAGTTTATATAGATATTTTTTAAATTATGCATTAAAAATACATTAATTATGGTCGAATTTCGACCAGCGACCACTAGTTATTATTATTATAGAAAAATACTGGAGATTATAAAATAAGAATAGACCTATTTTATTATGATGTTTAGATAACATTTGGCCTTAAGAGGTACTTAACCTACCAAGATAAGACATTGAAACTAGTAGACATGCTATTTGTGTAGCAGTGACTTCAATATCATCCCTCGCGCTATTAATATATTATAGACTTCATTGGATGAAGTTACTGTTGTGTAAACCTCGGTACGTAGACTAATAACACCTTGCAGTAACAATGAGCAAAAATAGAAACTTACCATAAATTAATTCCGTTGTCTTAAAATTTATATTAAGTACCTACACTGCATACCTAGCACGATATCTTCAATTACCTAGAGTGGATTATGGAATCCAAAGCAGTAGTCGTTATTGACCCGAATAACACCTCACATAATTTGCCTATCGTACGACAAAGTTATGCGCCCAATAACTTGCTAACTTGGACTCAAAGTTACTAGCTTCTTGGAAACATTAGCTTTCTGTAAGTTGTTTAACTCATAGTATTATGCAAGTCATATACGTATAGTGTTGTTGAAGGCAGGAAAAGTCTCGTGAAGTAAACACAAACATTCTGCAGGAAAAGACATAATAAAATCATTGTTCGTATAACAGACAGCTTACGTGTGAGTGAACATTCGCCGGATTAGGAAACATCTGCCACGCCTCGGGATACCAACATATCTAGCACCTATTTGTCAATACATGTTACACCTATTAATCCAAACCCATATTCTGTGTTCAACGCTATCAAAAATCATAATAATGAAATGATTTTGTCGTTTCTATACAATAAAACTTGGGTCACCAATATGCCTGGCTATTTTAAGATTTAAAACAATGGCTTAAAGTTTATTATTGGCATTGGTTATGGTGGTAGTTGCTATTTATTCTCTGGCACTGCTGGGCGCATAATTTCGAAATGTCACGACATTAGGTCTACCTATTATTTTCACCCACGCGCCCATTCAGATGGAAAACATGTGTGCTAGACCTGTTTATTAATACTAGTGAAGACGATTTTCATAAAAGTTGATAAGTTAGAATTTACCGTAGTTAAATGAGATTTTACATAATAGAGTTTGCCTTAGAATGTTTATAGCCTACACCGTAACCTCTATATTTAGGTAATGACGATTTCTTACCTTATTCAAGCATATCGAGTATTAACGACGGCATGATAAACATCTAAAGTTGTGTATTTAGTGCCTAGTAAACAGTCAATGTAGGTACTTATGATCTTTTAGAAATATAATGATTTACTCATTAGTTCGTTACACTCACCTTTCTGCTCTAATGGGCTTGCATTGTCAACAGCGCCCACCTTACCAAGGCTGACACATTCACAACACTACGCATGACGTCACTTCCTACTGGCACTCCATTCATGAACTTATCGATATCGACATTCAGTCACAACGTTGAAACCACTAAATTTTGGAACGTCAAATTCAAATCACTGTCACCAGTTGTACTAACTTTTTAAAGTTTTTTTTTAAATAAAGCGTCTGTGCCGGTCGATGTGCGCGCGAGTTTAGAGCACAGCACGCGCCGAAGCCTCCGATCTTCGCCCCCGCAATTTTCGGCGCGTGGGCAGCCCGAACAACTGTTAGCTAAAGTAAAATTTGCGTAATAAATTAAAATAAAATGCCCACAGTTACAAACAAAGTCTGTATATTTAAAGACGACCGCCGACAGCAGGGGACCGGATGAAAATGGCTAGCTTTCTTTATAAGCGTATGTTAGAATTTTAAATGAGTATCGAATAATGCATTTCGCATAAAAAGCTATCGGCATCGGCTAACAATATTATGTGAGCCGGTGCGTTGGGAAGCGAGTTGTCTCCGAGCACCTTGTATGGTGAAACAAGTTCGTCCGGAGTCCCACACGTTCAGACTTTTTGTAGCTCAGTGCAGGCAAGAGGCGAGCGACCAGGGTAAGGTGACCCGCGGAGTTTATCACCTCTACGGACTCTGGTAAACGATTCCAGTAACAGAAGGATGGCCATGTGTCTGGTCGGGCTGGTTGGTTGTGGAAGCATTGCACAGGGTCGTGTGTTTGCAATCCACGTATCGTCCATGCATTCGCAATGGAACCGTCCTCAGCTCTCCGAGTCATAATTATGTCTCATAGAGCGAGGCGAATATTGTCCGGAATATCCGAATATCTAAGCCGGGTTAGTTGGTGACGCTGGAGCTAGCATTATGTAGTTCTGGGAATCCCGCTCGAAAGTGTAGTTTATTCTTTTGCGTGGTACTATACTAGGTAGGTACCTAGCTACCCAAACTACGAACCTACTAAATAATTTGCAGCTAGTAGGTACGCTAGTGGATTGCCGTATGAATTTACAAGGCGTTGTGATGTAGGTATCTTACCTCTAAGTAGTAAGGTTTATTGTAGTACCTACCTTGGTAGATAAGTTGTTATACTTTCCAGTAGGTTAGGTACTCTAGCTTTAGATACCAGTGGGCGTCTCTAATTTACCTAAACATTTGCGACTTGATACAAAGAAACCAATACCAACTTATGATACGCAGCAATGCACACAACACCATACTATAGCCCCAAACTAACATCGCTTGTAATATGGTGACCAGATGACTGATAGAATACTTGATACTAGGTTGGTATAATACTTTATAACACCCAGACATAGAACAAACACCTATGTTTGACCTGGGAGAGAATTGAGCGCCCAACCTACAGCGCTGAAGGCTACTGAGCTATCAACTGAGCTAACAGTGACAGGTCAGTAAAATGTAACTAGATATGCAAAGTAAGTAACTGCATGTTTAATGAAATCTCATTACCAATATGGATAGGTACCTACCTAGGTAACTATTTTGTGCTATTGTAAAAAACGATCAGTATTCGTTGTAGGTAACTTGTTAGTTAGTGATAATATTATGTCCTGTCATGGCTCTATTATAGACCTAATAGGTAGGTAGGTATGCCCTTTGAGAAAGGGTATAAAATATTATAAACGCGAAAGTTTGTATGTTTGTTACTCTTTCACGCAAAAACTACTGAATGGATTTTAATGAAACTTTACAATAATATAGCTTATACATCAGAATAACACATAGGCTATAATATATAAAGACATTGTGTGAATTGTCCAAAATATAACAATAAGTGTCACGTAAGTAGAAAAAAATCTACCATCTGCAAGCAGTTCTGGCGTGCGCTGCAAAAACCGTTAGAATTACACAAAGTACTAATTCTGCGCAGACGAAGTCGCGGGCACCAGCTAGTAAATAATAAAAATGAGTACTCCGTATCCTAGTAGATTGTGCGCGGGCTCCACAAATAGTGACGTCTTGCAGTTTTCAAATGTTTATCGATATAACATGAATGCTGAATGGTTCATACCAACTTCATCTTACCGTGTCAAGTCCGCATCAGATGCTCCTTTCGTGTACCTACTTGGTACATGTTTTTGACCTTTTTAAGTGCTAGCTACGACATGCCGGTTTTCTAACGTTGTTTTCCTTAACCGTTTTAGTGTATTGGTATACCGCACATACATTTTTCAAACAGAAAAATCCATTGATGCACGTCTGGATTCGAAACCACCAGTGTTCTATTAACTACCTCCTTATCTTACTATACCTTCTTTTTAGTAATAATAATGCCGGATATTTCACTCAGCATCATCTGTAGTATCCCCAAAGTAAGCAAAGCTTGTGTTATGGGTACCTTCCAGGTGACTGACATTTATACTTGTACGCTTTTTTTTTTAACTGATGGTAAACCGCTTCGTTACGTATCGCGTTACGGCACCAGTCTGTCTGGTTTCCCTTTCTCTCACGCTGCGCTCTACTCTAACCCACAGCGCTAGTTAGATTAGTTTAAGTTATCACTTCTGGGGCGTCTCGGGACGCACACTTTTTTGTATAATACATACATTATTATACAAAGAAACACCCAGACCCAAGATAAATACGAGCAGATCATACAAACATTATGATTAAACTATTTAGGTGCCGCCTACAATCTGTTACACATGATATAACTAATTTAAAGTAACCCTTAAATGAATTCAAATCTTTACAGTCTCCCAACAAATTTTACATTTTCACAATATTTACAAAGCATTTAATCAAACTAGACACTCCAAATCTATCAATAGTTCTCGTAAGGTCTTGCTTTTGTGATATGTGATGTAGAAAAGCTTTGAACAAAGGCCTTTTGTGATACATAGTCCTTTTTCAACCTGACAAATCAATTGTACGTTTGAAAACAATGCATACCTATTAAACCCTCGTATGTTGAGAGCGCAGCACAGAAGATATAGTAGTGCATACTATCAAACTTAAGTTTCACTTGGATGATACCAAAAAGTATATATTTTTCTAAAATCCGTAGCCAGTATAACTTTTCATTTCCTCTCACATCATTCACCACTCACACATCTATAATAAGTATTGTAGGTATCGACGACCTATGTTGCAGTAAACCAAGGCCCGGCTGAGACGCAGAAGGTTGCGGGTTCGATTCCCACTGCGGGACAAATGTTTGTATGATCTGCATATATTGTCTTGGGTCTGGGTGGTTATCTATTAATATCTAAGTATCTTATGAAAAAAAAAAGTTGTACTTATATCAGCCATGTGGTACCCATACAGCGTTGCCAGACGTTCCGATTTTTTAATCATAATTAAATGTCCCGCGCGGGACAGGTTCAGACCCTTTTCCCTTTTTTCCCTGACCCTTTTTTCGGGGATAACTCGACTGTGCGTGCAGCGTGCTGAGGAAGCGTAGTTTTGACATGATTGAAAATGTTGTGATCTTTAATAAAATTGACAGGCGATATTTCGGTAGATAACTTGAAATGAAATGAAATTTGAAAAGTATTTGAATTTAATTTATTTGTTCGAAGTATGGTAAATTAAAGATTCTTACATAATAATTGTCTCACACACTTCGTTGTTGACCGACATGCAAACATCAACATGGCAACCATGATGAGATTATTAATTGCAAGTATACATAAAATACAAATAAAAATGTCAACATCAATATAATACATGTAAGCAGATTTGTCCAGAATATCAATTATTATTAAACATTTCATCAACATCGTAAAAACTTTTCTCTCTGAGCCATGTATACAGTTTTTTCTTTAATTGAACTTTTGGCAATCGCTTTTGGTATTAGATGTTTTTTTTAATAGCTATACCTAATATAACTGTTTTTATGCGCCAGTGCAGTCTTGCGGAATGGCATTATGAGTTTAGTAGGATCCCTAGAACTGAATTTAGAGCTTACTTTATCTATATATTTGCCAAAGAACCCTTCGTTTTCTCTAACGAAACATCCAGCTTGATGTATTTGGTAAGTACACAGATGAAGAATTTAACTTGTTGAAATCATTCTTGGACGTATTAGTGGGAAACTGCAAAGACACCATTGCCATCACCGCACAGAAATGGTAACATCTCTTTCAACAGTTTCCAGTTCAGTTCCAGTTTCAAGAGACTATTGTTTGAAACGCCATATTTTTCTAATAGTTTTTTTTTTAATTTTGATATCTTTTTTTTTTTATTCAGAAGACTCAACTATTTAACGATAGGGTAAATCTGATGAAATATATTATATATTTTTTTAAATACATTTTCTATGGCTATTTTTGCTATCTATTGTCACGAAAACGTAATTTGAATTCAAATAAAAAAATAAATATTTAAAACATAGTAAAAAAACGTATAAGTATAACGATTTTTTACTATGTCCCGCTTTTTACTCAAAACGTTAAAAAATCACGACTGGGCAAAAAAAAAAACTGGCAACCCATATCAAATGGCTGATATACTTACAACTAATTTTTTTCAGACCCAAGACAAATATATGCCGGGCCGACAAATATTATCAGCCGGGCCGGGTCTTGTTATGGGCTAACACAAGCATAACACAAAAGTGTGAAAAGGCCGGCATTCAAAAAAATGTGGAGAGGACCTGATTTACTACGTTCATATAAGTAATAGGTCACCCATGACATGACATTGACAGTATATTTATATTTAAGTATTTTGGAGTTGCGATAACAGCCACGTCCTATTGCATACGTTATATATAATATAAGTATCCTTAATAATAATTTATCCTACAATTTAAGATTCGTTTATTTATTGAAACAACCATAATGTAATTGAAATATCAACGGCTTCTTGCCCTGCTAAGTAGACACTCGTAATTAGGTACGTATTTGTTTTTATTTATCAGAAAAAAAAAAGTAAATCAGAACGCTTAAAATCAGGTAGTTCTTGTCCAGTCAAAGTTAGTGGTAGGGAAACGAACCGCCTCATCAAAAGTGTTTGGCTGTGGACGACGTCCACGTCATGACAGTCTCTCACAATAATGGACTATTCATGATTAGTAGAAAACGGTGGATAGAAATGGTAATTTGAACAGCAGACGATTTGTACGTAGCATGATGATAATAGGGAGGTGTATCTACATCTGCAATATCATGTAATGCAATCCATGCATTCTATGTTTAATATGTATGAATTACAAAAAAAAAACTTATGTAAATAATTGATTCAGGCGTGACCTTGCGGAAATCCATTAAATAGATAGACAAATATTTAGTACTATTCCGTATACTGTCTGACTGACGTTGGTAGAAGCAACAAGTCTGCAGAGCAGACTGTTTTTTCGTCGGGGTGCGGAGTGAGTCAAGTGTTCCTGAGGATGCCTCGTGGAGAGGTGAAACACGTGTCGAATTTTTTTTGGAGGTAACTCTTTGGGAATAGGTTGGCGGAATAGTACTAAATATTTGTCCATCTATTTAACGTATGTAAGTCACTGTATCAGTCATCTGGTACCCATAACACACAAGCTCTGCTTACTTTGGGCCCAGATGACGCTGTGTGTAATGTCCGGCAATATTTAAAAATATAAAAAAAAAACTGGGTATGTACCTACAAATTTTCGCCAAAACCATTTCCTTTGCAACTTGTTTATTGGCATTATTGAGTCTTAAATAAGTCTGGCAAATAAAGCTTATTTTCTTCAAAACTCGGCTCGAAGTGATGTAGACCCTTACTGAGCCACAATCGCAATCGCATTTATTGACAAAGTCCCGACATCTGGTTCCCGACGGATCGCTCCAATTATGTATCCTTCTACAATTTTGCAACGGCTTCTTGGCTGCTCTAAAAGAAACCCTATTCAAGCGGACTAAGGCGATATCTGTTTAGAGGCTTACAATTACAATGTAATTTTGCTTCCAATTTATATTATGAAAAAGATGCATTCAATAGTTTTATATTTTTGTGTTATAAGTTGTAGGTAATTACTAAATATTATTATGTAGATTACGTTCAATATGCACTATAATTACCTACTACATAAAGAGGTGTAATGTAGGTATATTATTAGTGGGTACCTACTTAATAAGGCTTACTAACTTACCCAGACTAACAAGACCCCAGTTTTTTCAAATTGAAACCATATCCCTCCTTATTCCTCAAGGAACAACCGAGATCAAACCTAGGTCCTTATAATCACGTTTAATAAACTAAAGAGAAAACCGACTTCATTGAATGAAATTTGAACCTATATTAAATTTTTAGCGTAAAGTAGATGTATTTTGTATATACTTACATATAAGTATAATATGGGTAGGCCAAATAAACGCACCGCTCCAATAAGACAGCGAGGTATCGAAGTACATGAAAACATCATCAATGTAAAGTCTCATCATCAAATGTATACAAGTTTTAGATTTTCGTTGATTTTTCAGCTCGACCGATTTTGATAAAATTTATATGAGACCACCTGTGAAGTATATATACCCTCTCAAATAAAAAAAGAATCTAAATCGGTTCAGCCGTTTTCGAGTAATCGGTGAACATATATAAAAAAAAAGATTCCGACGAAGACGAATTGAGAACCTCCTCCTTTTTGATAAAGTCGGTTAAAAATACTTACATAGATTGTAATAAGTTACTTTGGGTTTTAGATTAATGAAAATTTCCGAGAAAAACTCCTCGCTCGAAAAAGAATTTACTAGAATAAAATCTGCCAAAGAAATGATAGGAAATTATGACGAAACATCTGGCGTTTATCTGTAAAGCAAGTATTGCAGATTAAGCTAGGTTACCGAATATTCCGTTATCAATCATTGAATAAGCAGGTAAGTACTGACCTCTTCCAATGATTAGCATTCTTAGAAATAATGAAAGTGGATTAAATGATTACGAAAGGTAGAGGAGGATTACGGAAATTCAGATGTGTAAAGGATTTGAACGAATTTAAAAATGGTTGTCTGTAAAGTCGGTTTACGGACAATAATTTTACGTGATAACGTTATAAGAAAACATTGAAAAAAAAAATGCATACTTATAACCTAAAATGCATTACAAGCCGAACGCTTGGCAGATCGTGCCACTATACCGCTTGTTCCGCGCTCTCGCTTGCACGCTCGGCTCAGGAGGAACGTGACAATTTTTCGTGCAGCCGGCGTTCATCGATAAGACGTTATCACGTCAAAATTATATAGAATGAGGAGGCCTATTTATATCCAAGCAATAGGTAAAAGTCGGGTGGCTAGATGGATATTAAAAATGAATAGTTTAAGAATAAGAATGAATTGTACCTACTTAGTTAGTATTGAGATGAAAACTATTAAATGTTGCAAAGAAAACCATTTGTATCGACCCACTATAGCAGAAGATGACCGTTTTCAATTATTTTATGTTTTTATTATTTCGGTCACAAATTTATTCCTGTACCATCCTGATAAGCATAGTGTTTTTGACTATTATTTTCCTTAATTTTAACTGACTTCGAAAAAAGGATTCAATTCGGTTGTATTTTTTTTTGGTCCTACAGAAATTTCATAATAATCGGTTTATTATGAAGTTTGGTTTTTAAATCAAAATAGCTGGAGAAAAAACGTCATTCAAGTAAAAACAATTTCGAAAATCTCAAAGTGTTTACGAATTTCGCAAAATGGTAAAGTACCTACTCAAAAGCGTAAAATAAAATCTTTTTTAACCAACCTCAAAAAGGACTCTCAATTCGGTTGTATTTCATGGGCTCAAATTTAATTCAATGAAGTCTGTTCTTTTTAGTTTTAAAACGTAATTGTATTCTTCATTCAATAAAAATCTAGTGCTGGTAAATATTCAGTAAGATAAAGTTAAACATCGTTTGTAACTAGTTTGTTTATAATAACTTGTTGTTAATTCACAATATATTTTAGTCTTAACGAGCAATGATTCACCAATTCTCCTAATGATTCTACGTGGGTAAGTTAAGTACGTAAGTTGACTATGAACCTGAACGGTTTCTCGAAATGACAGGATAACCTTTTGTCGAGTCAAGCGTTGCTATCACCAAATGCGTAAGAGCAAAAAAATACAGATCTCCGTAGTTTTTGTACATATTATCGTTAGGTACCTACGAATGGTGCTTTAGATACATCGATACAGTAACCACAAACTTGAATAGCTGTTTTATAGGTACCAGATGATTGTTAGTACTTTTAAATACATAGGTGTTAAAATGTTATGGAAAAATGCATCTATTGATACTTTTTCAGGTAAGGTGAGATAAAACAGTGCTCCAGATAATAATTACCTACCTACATCGGTTTTTAAAAACCAGCTTGCCTAACCTACTAGGTCATGTAGGCACACAGTTATCTGCAGTTTATCATTCCCTATTTACTTACTCAATGAACAAGAGAACACGATTAAATCCCGTCCTTCGACTATAACTTCAATTCAGTATTGCGAGCCACAGCCACTCGGATTGTAACCCGAGCCATTGGTTTCCGCTGACTTCCCGTGTCGTCCCTAACCGACGCACATTGATTTGACAAAACAAATTAGATACTCCGCATAGAACGGTTCCGTCAAGCGTCTAATTATTGTGATATTGATAATGTTATTTACTTTGACCCCCGATACGACCCTCTGATAAAGCTTGGAATTGGTGTTATTCGTTGCGTGGCGGCGAACGGGACGAGTTGAAAATGAAAATGTGCCTTTGTGTAACAAAATGAAGTGTGCGATTTTATTGTGTGTGTGCTTTTGTGTCACTGTTTATGGATCGCCAAGTGAGTATGCTTTTATTTATTTGGGCGGCTCATCTCGTTTAGGGAGTTTACGATTGGCAGGATCAATAACTCAATCTTTATATGGCTATACGGGCATTGAACTAAAAAAATATTTAACCCAAGTTTACTGAGTAAGTAGTTTTTTATTTCAAAGATATAGTTAGGTAAGTACCAATCAACCACTGTTCTAGAGCTACTGCACTAACATTGCCAGACTAAGCAATTAGGCACATCCTTTGTATGACTCAAAGAATTTTTAAATTTGTTAATAAATGGATGAGGTAGAATCATGATTTTATAGATTATAGTAAGGGTAATGTTGATAATTTGATAGCCGTTGGGCTATGGCAACGCAAACACACTTCTCTCAACTCAAAATTTTACAAAGACTTTTGGTAAGTTCTCCGAGCCATGCGCTTAAATGTTACCTAGGTAGGTACTTAGTAGGTATTCTCGTTAAAACTATTTTATATGGTATTAATTACTACCAACCGTAGGTACCTAACATGTTAGTGGATAGGTACCTAGTTATCGTTATAAACTATCGTAGTTATTTTGTCGCATTTTTTTTATCTTGTTATTTTATTGGAGCTTAGGTAGGTCTACTTGAAAAATATCGTTTATTTGAAGTACTTATCCACACTTGTCATAAACCTATAAACATAATAGTTCAAAAAGAGCTAAAATCACATGAAAATGATAGAAGGAATTCTCTCCGTAATGCTCTGCCTGTAATTAGATCCTATCACACGTAATAATCTGACCTTAGTGGTTGTAGATTGCGGTTCAAGTGCGATGCGAGCGCTAAACTGGCATTATCTTTCATTCACTAACGTCGTGGAATTAGTAAAGTACCTACCACCATACACTAAAATACAATATTAAGTTGGTAACTAGAATGTAAGGTAAGGTACTTAAGTACCTACAATATCAAATTTTATAGGTAAATGTAACCTTAAAGGCTACATTACTAGGCTACCTTAATAGCTATGTAGGTACCTTGTAAGGTACATAGCTATTAAAACCAATTTAGGTAATTATTTTATAGGTACCATTTATGTATCAATAGACACCAACATAACAGCCCTGTGTACAAAAAGTCGATGTCGACTAATCAACTACGAAACTGTAACTGACTGTTCAAACAAAACTAAATCTTTAAATGTTTGATTTTTCGTTCCACTCTTACTTAGCATTTTTGTTTTTGAACTTTGATAGATGTCAAAATAGCACCTGACAATGACAAATCTTAAGAAGCTTGTCATACTGATTTTCAGACAGATCTTTGTAATAAAAAAAGTGGTTTTTTTTTGTTTGTTTGTAAATAAATAAAGAAAAGAGCCGGCCCGAACGGTTTTTTGAGTTATTTTGGTATAAAAAAAGGTTTTTGTATATTTTCAGATTCGCTGAAAGATCCGTATATTTGTGGGCAACCGTCCTGTGCAAGTAAGTACATTTTAAGCACAGACTTTAATAAGGTTTGTTCTCTAACTAAACTTTCCTAGCAAGTTTCCGTTTCACTTTTGTTCGGTGCTCGCTTTAATGAGCGTTTATTAGCGATACATGATTAGCGTAATTTAGACTGTATTACCATTATGCCCAATTCATTCATATTCAAATCATCTGTTATTATATTAGCATCCGTCAGTCAATTTCTCTATGAAAATCAGAACAAATACAAAAATTGACTGTTTCCTTTCACATACAAAAATTTACAAGCAGCTTTTGTCTATTTTAATCTTACTAATAAGTTACAAATATCAGTAATGCCCTTTAAACCTTTATATATAAGTAAGTGCTGCACTTCTCTTCACATAAGTGGTACCTACATAAATAGCAGCCTATTTCCTGCCCCAAAATACAATCTACAATAATCCTTATCTTTACCAAATTTCATGAAGATCCATTCAGCAGTTTAGCTGTAAAAAAGTAACCAATAAACAGATACACATTTTTATTAGTATGGTTTCTACATACTTAACTAACTCAATTTCTACAAATTTCCTTCCAGAATCTGAAAAGTTCAAATACTCACCTGACATAATCTATCATTATGAGTACAAAGTGAATGTTGAGACATACTTTGCTGGATCAAGCAACAATCGCTCCACACTTGATGTCAGGGCAGTGGTGAGTTAATAAATAAATAATGCCCGACATTTCACACATTATCTGGCCCCAAAGTAAGCAGAGCTTGTATTATGAGTACCACATGATTAATTTAATATACTACTTATATACTTTTTTTTTATAAATACATACATATTATGCATAGAAACACCCAAACCCGAGACAAATACTTACAGATCATACAAACATTTTTCCTGCAGTGGGAATAAAACTCGCAACCTTCTGCGTCTCAGGAGGACCTTGGCCTACTGTGAAACAGAGTTACTCAAAGTCAAGCCAAAACAGTGTCATTTAATACTGCTGCCTGTTGCTTTGCATGTGTGGTATCTACATAAAAAGTAGTCTGTGTTCATCTCCAAGATACAATCTATCTTCGGACAAATTTCATCAAGATCCATTCAGCTGTTTAACTGTGAAAAGGTAACATACAAACAAACAGAGAGACGCTTTCATATAGATAGATAGATAGATAGATAAATCTTTATTGTTATACCACACAGAAAAATACAAAGACACTTACTTATTTTACAATAAAAGGCAATACAATGGGCGGCCTTATCGCTAACAGCGATCTCTGCCAGGCAACCTTTGGATGGATTGGACTATAAATAAACAGAGAAGGGGCATATTGGTGTGGTGTTTTGGCAAATAAAATTCTATACTTACTTACATAATCTTTAAATAAACTAAATATATTACTGATATTAATAAATACATACATACATACATAATAGGTATAATAATAAACATATAAAATCATAAAATCATAGCACAAAAATAGGTAATATATATGATATCAACAATATAGAAATGATTAGGTATAACAGTACGACAAATAGAGTTTCATGACCATATTCTTGAAGATGGGGAGAGACTTGGCCTTTCTAATATCTACAGGCAACGCGTTCCATAAGCGGGACAGCCTGCACTGTAAATGACTTTCCATAGAAGGTAGAGGAGTGAACAGGAATTTTAAGTTCAAGTGTTTCTGAGGAGCGTAAGGATCGAGGGTTAGAGAGATGAATATTTATAATATTAGTATAAAAGATTTTATTTATTTGGTTTTATTGACCAGCCTCACAGCTCAGTACTCTGCAGTAGCTCTGTCTTTTTTGCTGTAAGTTGTGGGTCTGAGTCTGATTCTCTCCCAGGACAAACATTTGAGTGATGCATTCTATCAGTCATATTGTTCCAATAGTACAAGCTTTGCTTAGTTTGGGGTGAGACTTTTGTGTGGATCATGCATCATCATACACTCACAGGCACAATTAACCGCCCACCTAGATTTTTTATGTTGTTCATGTAAAAAAATATATTTGGCAATACTTTTGCATGTTGTCTTATTGCGTAGGTATTTTGAAGTAAAATAAAAGGTGATATGTTTTTAATTATTGCTGTTTTAATGAAATATTCTTAACAACACTTTGACCTGAAATTACAGTAAACTAGCAAATGTAGCGAAATGGCGTAAAAATAAAAAAAGCTACCAAGTGCGAGTCAGAATCGCCCATGAAGGGTTCCGTAGCAGCAAGTAACATTTTATATTTGACCTGATTGAATGAAAGGTAAATTGCGGTTTACGATGTATGACGTATTAAAAAAAAATCTACTTACTAGATCTCGTTCAAACCAATTTGCGGTGGTAGTTTGCATGGTAATGTACAACATATATTTTTTTTAGTTTTATCATTCTCTTATTTTAGAATTTACAGAGGGGGGGACGGGACACATTTTACCTCTTTGGAAGTGTCTCTCGCGCAAACTATTTAGTTTAGAAAAAAATGGTATTAGAAACTTCAATATAATTTTTGAAGACCTATCCATAGACCCCACAGGTATGGGTTTGATGAAAAAAAAAGTTTTGAGTTTTAGTTTTAAGTATGAGGAACCCCCAAAATTTATTGTTTTTTTTTCTATTTTTGTGTGAAAATCTTAATGCGGTTCACAGAATACATCTACTTACCAAGTTACAACAATATAGTTCTTATAGTTTCGGAAAAAAGTGGCTGAGACATACGGACGGACAGACAGACAGACATGACGAATCCATAAGGGTTCCGTTTTTTGCCATTTGGCTACGGAACCCTAAAAAACACATGAATTAATGAAGTCTAATAGTGCGTATATCCTTCTCTAGACCTTATAAGTTCCATTAAATGGTTTGGCATGCTGTCGATGACATCTTTAATCTGTTGTTGTGGAATGTTGTGCCACTCCTCAATCTGGGATTGTTTTAATTCATCTATAGTGGTTGGAACTGGTATACGGCTTCGAACACGTCTTTTTAAATTTTCCATATGTGTTCAATGGGAATTAAGTCTGGACTCCGGGATAGCCATGGTAATTTTTTAATGCCGACGGTTTCCAGGTACTCGGTAACAACTCTAGCAACGTGGGGGCGAGCGTTGTCCTGCATTAATCAAAAATGTTCGCCAATAAATGAAAAAGCTCCGTCGAAAAGGTCCAAGGGCCTTCTCTCTTAACCTTCTTCTCACTGTTCTTTCACTCAAATGGACATTGCGAACCTCACGAAGTTGGTTTCGTGCCTCAACAGCTGTGGTGAACCGATTTCTGTGAACATTGGTCACAAGAAACCGATCGTCGCGAGCGGAAGTGCATCTTTTTTGGCCTTGTCCTGGTCTTCGCTCATAAGAGCCAGTCTCCCTAAACCGTTTCACTGCATCCCGTAAGGTGGTACGTGCGATACCAAGCTTCCGCGCCACGTAACGCTGACTAAACCCTTCGTCGATAAGAGCGACAGCTCTCGCCTCTGAGGTAGCAAAACACTAGCTTTAACTTACAAAAGCAAAACAAACTCAATTGTTTACTTTCAATGATAAACAATGTAAGCAGTATGGCAACGATAACGTCAATGAGATGAAGTTCGATATTTACCCTATTTACAACTTATGCGTATGAAAAAACAAAGTTAGTGGGTAGTTTTGTTATTTTTGTCCATAAATATCTTTCACACTTGACTAATTTTAGTACAATAACTTACAACTGCTTACAAAAATTTGCAACTTAAAAAGGGTGGGCGGTTAATTGTGCCGCTAAGTGTATATTTTTTTTAATCAATGCAAACATGAGGATCACTTGAATTGACTTTAAAAATTTTAAACTAAGTCTGAGAAGAATAAAATCGCTCAGCCAATGATAAAACATACGAAACTAATAGAAATTACGCAAGTCGTCGATATTGGCTCTATGTTCCTTCTATATACTTCTAAAAATCTAACTATATTTTCTTACAGACAAAAATCCAGTTCATCACACCATGTGAAGGTTTACTCCAACTCGAAGAAGTCATATTAACTGATCAGGATGAGAACTACCCTGTGGAACGAGCCGAAAAGTTTGTCCACGCTGTTACAGTCAATGACCTTAGGTATGATTCAAATGAGTTTCATTGTTACAAATTTATTACAAACTGAAGTGATTCATTCAAATTCAGTTTTATTTACGCAACTATAAAACATTACAGATTGTAAATATTCATGTTATCTAGTGTTTAGTGATAGTGTTATTGCAATATCTTTTGTAGAAAAACATGTCAGTAAATTTGAATAGCTACCTTACTATGCTGCCCGTGGCTTTGCACGCGTGTAATGCCTCCTTAAAGTAGCCTACTTATATCTATCCCCAAGACTATATCACTACCAAATTTTAACATGATCCATTCATCCATTTTGCCGTTTTTCTGACTGACTGATATATTTTTATAATACCCAGACACAAAACAAACACCTATGTTCTTCACACAAATGTTTATCCTGGGAGGGAATCGAACCCGCAACCTACAGCGATGCGAGTATTTATACATACTCTTAGGTACAAGTACCCATCTAGGTTTTTGATACCTAAATATTTAAAGAACCACAGGAATCGAACCTGCGTCTCGTATTCGTACCAGTGAAATAAATTTGACTAGATTCTTTGATTTATATCAGGTAGCCTCAAAGATCTTGTACATCAAGCACATGTTTGAGATTCTGTTATCCTTTCAAACTGTGTGAGGAATATTACGGAAACGTCATCTAAGAAGCTTTCTAATTTAAGTGGTGTTTCGGGTATTCAGGTATACATATATCACTGAGTAGCTAAAGATTAAACAGATGGATAAATATTTAGTACTATTTCCCGCCAATCTATTTCTAATGAGTTCGAGATAATCGACACGATGCAGACGCATGCACCTCCCTCCCGCCCGCAGTTGAAAAGTCATGAGCGTTAGTAAAAATTAAGCGAACACCATCCACACATGGTTACAGGAAATTCGACACATGATTCGCCTCCACGAGGCATCTTCAGGAACATTTAACTCGCTCCGCACTTTGACGAAAAACACTCGGCTCTGCAGACTTGTTGCTTCGCCGAACGCTGGATTGAGACTGAGAGTTGAGATCAATGTTCGGCGAAACAAAGTACGAACGAAGCCACGTACCTAGCCTGGAAACTTTGTTATGATCACATTTAATTTAATTGCTTTTCTATTACAGATTTGCCTTCCATGATGGCTTCATATCCGAGATATGCCCCCACACTGAAGAGGAGGATTGGGTTCTCAACTTCAAGAGGGCTATACTGGCTCTCTTTCAGAACAGCATGAAAAGATTTGACATTAACTTCAAGGGTGTTGAGGTATTTAACCTGATATATAAAATTTGAATGCCATTTTACCATTTTTTTTATTTAGGAGTTTTTGCAACAATATGATTATTTTTCGGTATAGAATCTGTTAAATAGTTCAATCTATACTCAATTTCATCAAAATCAGTTAAGAGTACAACGTGATTCAGTTTTATAATATCTATGTGTCAATATTTTGTTCAACCGCGCTTTTCGCGGGTTACCTACATAAATACAAATACAAAAAAGGTTTATTGCTAAAAATTATGATACAGAATCATGTTTTAGATGTATACAGTTCTGGGAGTAATTTGGCAGTTGGAGAAGACTCAGCACTATATCTGCGCAAACATGGTTTACGCAGGGCTGGTTTTCATACCACTTAGCTCGAACTTAGTTGACAGTCGAACACTAAAAATTAAATGTTACAACGGCATCATACTCGTAAATATAATAATTACGTTTTAAAAACTAAAAGAAAACAAACTTCATTTATATAGGATAAGGAGTTTTTGAAGTGAAAACTTTTTTTAGCGCGTTACATATTTTTAGATGAGGTAAAACCTCTGGACTCGCGACACCGTTACGAGACGCAGGGCTGCCGCGCTCGCCCCATTTGATTATAAACCTTAATTCACATGTTTACAGTCTACTTTTGTATGGAGAAGTTTACTGATTTAGGTTCTTTGATATATTATCTACATTCTGAACAAAAACATAAAAGAATATTAAATGTATTTCAAAGTTTCTAATAACTAATAAAATACAATTCATAAATAAAATGCAATTCATAACCCAATTACCCTAGTACCCTATAAAAAATGTCTAACGCGCCAAAATAAGTTTTCATTTCTTTCGGCACTCCCGGAGTGCAGCCCGTAATTTTTATTTTTATACTTGTTTTTAATAGGTAAGTACTTATAATTTTTCGTAATACTACGATAAACCGTGAACACTTTCTTAAACACTACTGGAAAGTCACAGGAATGCAAAATATCAAAATTTAGTTTAATTGGATGACATATTTTTTCCAGCAATTTTGATTTAAAACCAAACTAATGAACTGATTTTGATAAAATTTCTATGTACCCAATCGGAAAATATATCCTTTCACATGAAAAAAAATGTATTTATGAGGTACCGAGAATAAAGTACAACCGAGTTGAAAACCTCCTCCTTTTTTTAAAGTCATTTAAAAAATAGAAAAATTAGATTCCAGATCACATACTACATATATACCAAGTTCATCTAAATCCGTTTGGCCATAACGTCGTTATTGAACCACAAACATAAGCATCCATGAAAATTTTAGTTTTTATAATCATCATCATCATTGGCCTTCGTTCATCTGTTAAAGATGATTTAGGTGGCGTCAGTAAAGTTACAGAGCAGTTAATTGTAATTGAAAACTTTCGTTCATGGATCCACTGCCGCAAGCTGAGGTAGGTGAAGTTTCCTCTCCACTGACGCCACTCTGTCTGGGATTCTGTTTGATAGCGCAGGCCTTCCCAGGTACCCACACTAACCTTTCGCCCTTGCCGACAGGACCCGCAGGAAAGACGAATCAGAACATGCGGTATCGGTTCGGTTGCAGCTGGATAACGGCTGGCACCGAGCCGGGCTTGTTTCATGTTTTCCTTCTCTATTGCTAGCTCTTCTGTTAGTCACATTTTTTATAATATTAGCAAGATAATAGTTGATATATTATTATTAAATACAGACGGACATCCACGGAACATGCAATGTTGACTACGTAGTACGTGGTCAGGAGAACACCAGTCTTATCCTTGTCAAGAACCGAGACCTGAGTCAATGTACCAATAGATACAAGTACATGTCTATACTGCAGACTGTTCGATACGATTTTCAAAGTGTAAGTAATACATATTTACCTAACCTTTTCCGGCCTTTATAGTTCAGTTGGTAGTAAGCTCTGCCTTCTGAACTGTAGTTTGTTGGTAGATTACTGAATGAACATGTATTAGCACGAGAAAAAATAATCAATTTAGAAGTGCTATGTTACTTCATGAAATGAAAAACGAAGAATCCAGTTATTTCAGATTCCAGATAAAGCAAACTCCATCTTATTTTTCAGAAATTCCAAACCTGGCCCGTGTTGAAATCTGAAAGCAAATGCCGCATAACTGTAGACCACCATATATACAAATCGGTGACCTGTCGAGAGCGCCATCTTTTCGAACCTTTTTCTGGAAAGAACTCTGGAGCGATGACCACTGTAATCCAGGACCTAGCGCTGATGAAGGAAGTAAATAAGACTGATATTGAGGTTATGGAGGCGCAGCCAAAAGGTAATCTTATTCGTATTATTTTATGTGTCATTTTACGATAGGTGTTAATTTACCATCAATCAATACTAAAGAAAATATGCAGATATTAATGTATTGAATTTTTAAGTTAAACCAATGAGTAAGTACAACTGTAAGGCTGAGAATCCAACGGTAATGCGAAAATGTTATTCAATTTTGAACCATAAAAGCCTGTTAATAAATCTCAATTTTCCTTGCAGCTTGGACAGAGATTCAGAGGCGTTCAAATCTTTTGCACTACCATATAAGATACTTCGGAGACGAAACTGGAGGGTTGAAGTCGGCTAGAGAGGTTCTGAAGTTACTTTGCAAGTGAGTTTTGATTTAGCGCCATCTATGACTTTATAAGCTAAACTATGGTGCTTCTAGTATTACCATATGTGGTTTTTGATAATCTTTGCCACTTGAATAACCTATCAAGAGCCGACTTTTGTATCTCTATGGCAACACCCAATCTGTTTTCTGTGGGTCTTACTTATCTCCGAAACTTGCTTAAATTCTAATTAAATAACATATAAAATACTGGCCTATCAGCTCAGTTGGTAGTAGCTCTGCCTTCTGTGCTGGAGGTAGTGGATTCGAATCCCATTCAGGATAAACATTTGTGTGAACATCAATGTTTTTTCTGTGTCTGGGTGTTATAAAGAGAAGTATGTATTTAATAGTATCAATCTATGTTTATCATCGTACAAGCTTTAGAACGACCTTTAGATCAGATTAATTTAATCACTATATATAAATTGTCTGCGAGCATGAGCTCTGATTAGAAGCGGACAGACAGGCACACAGACAGACATAGCGAAATAAGAATTCCTTATAGATTAGGAATCTTAAATAATTACGTTTCTAAAAAACTAGAAAGAAAACTGACTTCATTTATAAAAGAATACGAAATTTCGTTTACTTGGATGACATTATTTTCCAGCTATTTTGGTAAAAACCAAACTGCTGCATGGATTTTGATGAAATCTCTATGGGACCAATCGGAAAGTATATCCATTCACATAAAAATATATATTTTTAAATCGGTTAATAAATGACAGAGTTATGAGCTAACAAAATATAAAAAACCCGTATTAATAACAAAATTTATGTTTATTTCAGGCAACACTAGTTTAGTACATAATGTTAAATACTTACAAACTACGGCCCATATCAAATATATACCTTAAAGTCTAACATACATAAGTAATATTATAAACCTAATAACTAGCACGTAGAGTCAGCGACGTGTGACACGCGATATGTGCTGTTATCGGTAGTCGTCCGCGAAAACGCCGGAACAGCACATTCTTCGGCCAGAATTTTGCCTTTGTAAAGGTCGAAAGGTTCTCAGTCGAAACACGCACCACAAAAGATTTAAAATCTTTATGACGCGACTCCAACTGCTCGACCCTCACCGAGGTGTTGGTCTTCATCTTCACATATTCCACGATCTCCTCCATTTTCGTGGGATAGTGAAGCCACGTAGAGCAACGTCGAAGGCACGGCCGGACGCAACAAGTAGTTAATTCCGGTCGGCGCGACGCCACGCTGGTTACGGCTGCTGGGCTTTTTTGGGCTTGGGGCAAGGGGGGAAGGGGTTCAAATTAAGTTAAAATTTTATTAATAAATTAAGTACCTCTTCTTTTTTTAAGTCAGTTAAAAAGTTGGATGATGTTTGCTAGACGACGAGATCACAGCTACGAGTACAAGGTAGATACTCTGATAATATGTTTATTACTATTTCAGAGTAAAAGACACAGCAGACGAAGCGATCCGTTCGACAGTCGATGAGAATATGGACAGCAGTTCCACTGTGGGACTCTGGGGGAGGCTGGTTCGATCTGCGCGCCCTCTATACTATCCCGCGTTGTCTCAGTTACTGGCGCGGGCTTCTTCTATCTGTTCTGGTGCCACGTGAGTATAATACATGATGGAGCTATAACTTATGCGACTATTAGTTCATCTGCTTTTTAACAAACAAATAAGAGACAAACAGACAGAATCTAACTAATATTTTAAATGCGAAAGTAACTCTGTCTGTCTGTCTGTTTGTTTCGTTTTCACGCGTCAACCGCTGAACCGATTTTGATGAATTTTGGTATGGATATATATGGGACCTTGGAGTAGGACATAGGCTACTTTTTATGTAGGCAACACGCGTTCAAGCCCCGGGCAGCGGCTAGTTTGTAATATAACTTTTGAAACTATTATTGTTTTGAACATAATTTTCACTGAAAACGGGATATTTAATTTCGGCAACTGTACCGAAATATCGGAACGCATTTAAACTCCCATATCTTGGTAAATATCTCGTTTTGAGTTAGAATTATTTATAATATTATGGATTACACCATTCTGCAATAGTGACTTTCTTTTTATACGCTTTATATTAGCTTCACTTGTATGTATGTTTGTAACCGACTCCTTAGGACGCGATTTGACCCACTTTAAACGGCCAGATTTCATAATTTTGACACCTGTCAAAGACCGATAACAAAGCAATAATTCGAAAAAAAAAATAAAAAAAATTAAAAAACGATTATCCTAAAACTAAAAAGTAGAAAATAAATAATAGTTTAAAAAAAACTAAAAAACACGCTTTATATAGAAAACCAAACTAAAAAATAGAAAATACATTTTAATAAATGTAAGTAAGTTTTTTTAAACTTTTTTTGTTAAATGTTATTTTGTTAAATGTTTTTTTAAACTATTATTTATCTATATGATGCTGATGTTACTGTTGCTAATGCTATTGCTAATGCACTGACAGATAATTGATTCATCTAACCCACTTTATAAAAAACATCTAAAACATGATTCTGGTAATCACTTACCACACCGGCCTGTCAGCCCAGTTGGTAGTAACCTTGCAATTCTGGGCTGCAGGTTGTGGATTCGATTCCCTCTCAGGATAACATTTGTGTGATGTATAAAGTATCATATGTAGCTATGTATTTAAAAACATATACGTATTATATCAGTCATCTAGTCACCATAATACTAGCTATGCTTAGTTTGAAGCTAGATGGTGTTTTGTGCATTGTCCACCAACGTTTATTATTTATTTTCTTTTAGGAAACACATTCTAGACGCTCTGCCGTACATTGCTAGCACCGGTTCTGTGGAGCTCATCAAAGACATGATAATGCGAGATGCTGTCGATAACGAGACCAGGCATGAATGGCTCATGTCCATGGCAATGATCCCTAGGTAACTTTATTAATTCTCGTCTATATTTAACCACCGTTTTTTTACCGTGATATCAATAGCATGTACCATTGATGGTACTCTGGTGTTTTTTTAGTAATGGTACATTGTACATGTTTCTGGCGTTTCGCTGGTCGCTACGGTGGCACGCTCGCTTTGCTCGCTGGCCTTGCGAGTTGTTTTCTATACTCTAACATAACCTAACCAACTGGTTACAACATATTACTAACACATATATGGAAATTATATTTGATTGTAATTTCTTGAATGCACCACGGATAACAACAAAACACAATGTTATATAATAACAGAACTCAAATGTTTAAGACACCGTCATCCTTCAAAGAGAAAAAAACGTGTGCATCTAAAAGTTATCACTTCGGCGACTCGGGACGCCCGACAGAAGTGATAACTTAAACTAATCTAACTAGAGCTGTGGGTTAGAGTGGGAGAGGAGGATCCTGCCTACCGCTACCGTATGCGTGAGAGAAAGGGAGGCCAGATAGACTGGCCCCGTAACGCGTTACGTAACGAAGGGTTTACCCTCCCATAAGAAGTTATCACTTCAAAATGACGTTTTTGTTTTTACTTCAAAGTAGTCTTAAAATATAAGCGGCGTTTCAGTATTCGGACGTGAGTGTAGCGGTGATTGCTTGAGTAACAGATAAATTAATATATATTTCAACTTTTTTTCAATTTACTTTTATTTGTAGACCAAAAATTGAGATGTTGGAATGCATGCTAGAGCTGCTACAACGCCAAAAGAACGATAAAGTCGTCAGTTTCACGGTGTCGTCCATGGTCCATTCATACTGCAGATCCAGTGGGAAATCTTGTAAGTACTCAGAAACACGATCACGCGTTATACCAAGGCTTATAATGTGAGACCAGAAAATAATACAATTCCCAGGATTTGAACCCACGTCTGTCTGTTAGAATACGAATTTTATGTTATTTAAAATTATTTCGCAGTAAGAGAATGTTGTGAAGAAGAAATTCCAAGGAAGATTCTAGAAGAATTTCAAACGATCGTCTCGACTATAATACAAAATGGAGTTATCAAAGCAAAGGATGATAGGACTCATGTAAGTACTATGGTATTATTTACTGTGGCTTTGTAAGAGCGAGAAAAGTACTAGTACTCTCTCCAAATTTGACTAAACCAACCCAGACTCAAAGTTATTAAAAAAATGTGCGAACCTTACAGTAGTCGCATTATAACATCTGACATCTCACCTTGGTAATAAGCAACATTATATTCTACCAACCTAGAGAAAAATGGGTTGGTACCATCTGACGGCCAGCTCTACCACCGCGCGCGCTCATTGGTCAAATTAAATATCGCGCGCTTCCCCGACTTCCTGTAACACACTTCCGTCCCTTTTCACGAAATCACTCCCACATATTGCAGAAAAGAGAGAGGAAAGGTGTTTATAATAACACCAAAAACTAGTGTAAATTGCAGTAATCACTCTATACCCAACACCTCACCAACTTACAGAGGTATCGTGTTTTGGTTCATTAGAATGGTCTCTTTGATAGATGCTATTTTTTTGTATCGGGTGTTTATAAAATGTTAAATATATGCCTGTTATATTCCATTTTACGAAAACCTATTGGATTTTGAATCTTAAATCAATGGCATAAAGTAATAGCACAAGACTATAATAGAAAAGCTCTAACTAAAGGATATATTTTTACAGATAATGATAGCAATAAAAGCTCTTGGCAACATTGGTGGTTATAATCAAGACTTTGCCGATATACTAATGAATTTGATAGGCGATACTTTCACGCCTATTCCTATTAGATTGGCGGCTATCGACGCATTTAGGAGGACGCCTTGCCCTGAAACCCGGTAATGTATATTACTTACGTTCATTACTTATCCTTCAAATGATTTTAAACATTTTTTGATAAGAGATTCAGACACATTTTTGTTGGTATGGTGTAACTAAATAAGTCGTTCATAACATATCAAATAAATAAATATTGTTAGACAATGCACACAACACCATCTAGTCGAAAACTAAGCATAGCTTGTATTATGGTGAACAGATGTCTGATAGAATACTTATATATTTTTAAATACATACTTATGATTTTTTATAATACCCAGACACAGAACAAACACCTATGTTCATCACACAAATGTTTACCCTGGGAGGGAATCGAACCCTCAACCTACAGCGTAGAAGGCAGAGCTACTACCAACTGAGCTGACAGGCCAATCAATGTACAGTACAGTGCCTCTGTATGTCCGTCTGTCTGTCTTTCTAACCAGTGGTAAACAGATGGATTGTATACATTTAAATGTAGATTAATATAGTTACCATACGTGCGAAGCTTTGGTTTGCAATTTGTCTGATTATAAACCTTAATGTAAGCTAATCTAAGTTTAATTTATCTTACAGCGAATATTTCCTCGAAACGTTCCGCGGCGACTACGTTGACATAGAGATACGTTTAGCTTCATACTTGCAAGTGATGAAATGCCCTGACCTGAGTACTATTAGAAAGCTATTCCATTCTTTAAGGAAAGAGCCTGTGAACCAAGGTAAGTCTAATAAAGAAGGTCCATACAAAAACGAGGACTTAGATACGTTTCTTGCCTGATTCTTCACGGAAGCGCACCTAAATTGCATGTAATATTTCAAAGTGTTCCTTGTGATTGTGACATTGACATTTAGTAATCTAGAGTCAATGTGGTGTTCAGTTTTACACATTGCTCTTTTGTGGTCTCATCCACAAAGGCTATTAACCAAGAATTGTATAGAATTCATATTGTATTATGTTATACATCATTAGTGTGCGATAATCTGTCAAAAGTCTAGAGATGTTATGGTGATCCGGAATATTCTCGAACATTCTCGAAAATCTGTAATTTAGCCCAAAAAAGCAATATTGAAAACGGCTATATTAATTATATTATTTTTTTTCTAAATTTCTAAATCCGTGTTAAACTGTCCTTTCAAACCTTTGATGTCCATGAAATTACCACAGATATAATAAGTGTTTAAAAAAATGCGTCAAAGATGGGTCGATAAAAAAGTGTTTTTTTTTAAGTGAAAACATTTTTAGCATCGTTATGATTAGTCGATGAAACGAAAAAGCGAGAGTAAAAAGAGACAGACACATAAACTCATAAAATTTAACGTGGGAGAAAATGTGATAGGAAGCATTATACAGTGTTTCTTATATTCGTGGTTTTAAAATTTTTGAAGGTTTCACTTATACCACGTGTAAATTGCACACATGTTTTTTTATATAGGTAATTACCTAAATTACTGTACATTGCAGCACAGTAGAATGATCTTAGGGTGTAGTAGGACATCATTATGTCCTATGCATTTAAAGTCCTTAGAACGTCACAAAAGCCCTCAACGCTCACGCGTATACATCTGTTTCATATAACAACTAACTCTATTATTAACCCCATTTTACAGCTGCAACATTCGTGTGGAGCCATCTCAAGAATCTAGGCGAGTCTTCGCTTCCATCTCGAGTTGAGATCCAAGGTCTTCTATCAGGGAATACGATGCCAGAGCTTGAGGACAGCCCCGACTTTAGAATGTTCTCGAGAAACTACGAACAGAGCGTTTTCTTCGACCAATATAATGCGGGTATGTTTGACAATTTTTGTCACTGGTACAGCGGAATCTTATCCAAGATGTCATCAAGGAGAAGCACGTTAGTTCGATTTCAGTTGAAGTCGACTAGTTTTGACAATTTTGAGCCCAATGGGGCCAGAAACCAGAAGGGTGTGTGGTGTCATTATATAACTTATAACGTGTTTCTATAAATACGAGTATATGTATCTATATTGACACCGATTATAATATCATTTTAGTCCCGTAAATTTAAATAAATATGAAATTTGTTGACCATTCACACAGGTACTATCTTAGTCCCCATCGTACTTATATAAATCAAATTAAATACATTTATTTGCTACTAAAACAAATTACAAAATTTTTCATTGAACAGTCAATGAAAGAAACAACACAACAACACAGGATTCTACCAGTCTCTTACTACTTACTTACCAAATACTTGCAAATACACGCACTGAAACATCTATTTTCATTAGATAATTGATTCAGGCGTGACTTTGCGGTAATCCATTACAAAACATTAAATAGATGGACAAATATTTAGTACTATTCCGCCAATCTATTCCTAAAGAGTTACCTCCAAAAGAAATTCGACACGTGTTTCGCCCCTCCACGAGGCGTCCTCAGGAACACTTGACGCACTTCGCACCCCGACGAAAAAACACTCTGCTCTGTAGACTTGTTGCAGACAACGTCAGCCTGACGTTGGTCGAAGCAACAAGTCTGCAGTCTGCTTTTGGAGGTAACTCTTTAGGAATAGATTGGCGGAATAGTACTAAATATTTGTCCATCTATTTAATGTTCTATTTTCATTGCAAAAATATTTGTCCTGGGGAACGATCCCCCAACTCACATCACATCACATGGCGGATCTACTACCAACTGAGCTGCGAGGCCGGTCGATAGATTATTGGATATTTACGTTACATACTTTCAGGTGGCAACTACGAAGCGAACGTGGTTTTCTCACCAGACTCCTACATACCGAGATCTATATCTCTGAACTTGACTGTCGATATGTTTGGCGAGTCTATCAATATTTTTGAGGTCAGTACTTACCTAATTTCCTACCAGTAGGGAGCCGAAACGTGGCCACTCACCGTGCGACTTGTCCACCAGTTCAAGGTCGCTCAGTGAGCTATGGAGAGAGCTATGCTCGGAGTTTATCTTAGGTTTTGAATCAAGAATGAAGTTATTCGTCAGAGAATTAAGGTCACCGACATAGCTTAGCGAATCAGCAAGCTGAAGTGGCATTGGGCAAGTCACATGCCGCAGAACCGATGGCTGTTGGGGCACACTGGTTCTTCAATGGAGGCCGCATGCCGGCAAACGTAGTTTAGGGCGCCCTGTAGCTAGGTGACGGTGATATTCGTAAGGCAGTGTCATTCATTGGAGAAGGAGAGCTGAAGATCGATCTCAATGGCGTGCCATGGGAGAGGCATACGTCCAGCAGTGGACTGACACGAGCTGATGATTGTAGTTACTATACTTAACTCAATATGTTTTTATTCAATACAATCACAAAGATCACTTTGAAACGTCTTACATACTAGGTGAATTTAGGTGCCAATTCCTCCTAACCCAAGCCCGAGAAGAACTGCCTAGAAACCCTAGCGCTTTTTTGTATGATCTTATAACTAGCTTAACCACAAAAAACTAATGCAAGGTAACAGTAGTATATACATTGCAAATCTATCAGATAACTGTCTGAAGGCAGAGCAACATGCATTCTTATCAACAATATAGTCATTTATATTATAATACGCCTTTTCTTTTTCCTTTTGCGTGATTTTTTTTTATAGGTAGATTAGTTGCATTTTCAAGAAGCTTGTTATAGAAACGCACCGTGTGACGAACTTATCCGAATCTAGTGTCTTATCCATACAATTTGATATTTCCGTAGGGGAGTGAACACAAACAGAAAGTAGATCTTGTGTAAGCCTGCTCTCAAAATCATTAAAGATATAACATATCGATAATTCAACTTTTCAGATTAAAGCCCGAGCGGAAGGCTTTGAACGATACTTTGAAAGTTTCTTCGGCGCGAAAGGTCCCTTCAACAAAGACAAGATAGTAGAAAAGATCAACAACCTACGCTTCATGCGGTCTACCAACGACGCGGATGAGATGCGAGCGAAAATAGACGATCTTAACTACAAGAACGAAGCTCTTAAGCACCGTTTTCCCATGGCAGAGTTGGGTATCAAGGTGTTTGGGAATGAGATATCGTATTGGAATGCGGAGGGTGACGATGAGATACTGAAGTCTTTGGAGCGACTGAATCCACAACTGAGGATTTTGGAGATACTTTCAGGAAAGGTAAGGCTTGTATTTATTGTATTTGTAATTATTTGCAAAACGTCAGGGGCTGTAAATGGTCATTACTTTTAAAACGATTATTTACTTTTAAATAGTACAGTCAGTCTAGTTTTAATAAAAAGACACATTAATCAAAACTGAAATATTAGTAATGAACGGCACTGAAATATCTTTAATGTGAACTTCTTCTTGTGTCACTAGTTATTACGAACCAGTGTGGTGAAAGGATTAAAGTGCGCCTCAGAGGCTCCTTTCGTGCCCTTAGCACATGTTTTTAAACTTTTTAGGTTCTACGACATGCTGGTTTCCTCACGGTGTTTTCCTTTTGAGAATAATGGTATAGCGCACGTACATCTTTCTAAAAGAAAAATTCATTGGCGCACAATCAGATTCGATCCCACGACTTTAGGATCGCAAAGTTCACTACCAATAGCCCACCAGCGCTCCAAATACACACATGAACATTCGCACTTGAACTTCCAAAGAAACAAAAAAATAAACATCAGTTCTTTATACTTATAAAATACTAGCTTCTGCCCGCGGCTAAGCACGCATTGTACATACATAAAAAGTAGCCTATGTCCGTTCCTAAGATACAATCTATATCCATACCAAATTTCATCAAGATTCGTTCAGCCGTAAAGCCGTGTAAAGGTAACAATCAAACAAACAAAACTGACAGACACTTTGAAATATATAATAACTAGGTGCTGCCCGCGGCTTCGCGCGCGTTGGACCTACATAAAAAGTAGCCTATGTTCTTCTCCAAGGTCCCATCTATCTCTATAGGTACCAAAATTCCTTGAAAACGTAACAAACAGACAGAAAGAGTTACTTTCACATTTATAATATTAGTTAGATTGAATTAAAATATACGACGTACTGGTCAATATAAATGCGGGTTATGAAAACAATAGCAGACAGCAGTCATTGATGCAAAAAAAAAAGTTCTGATGATCCGAACGCTACGAAACTTCACAGGATCACCCGCTAGGCCAATCTGAAAATTTCCTAAAAATTTTATCGAAATCAGTCCAGCTGTTTCGGAGTCTATAGGGAACCTATATTAACTTTTGTATATATAGGCATGCCTGAGACGCAGAAGGTTGCGGGTTGAATTTCCGCCGTGGGACAAATATTCGTATTATCCGCAAGTATTTGTCTCAGGTCTGAGTGTTATTCTATGTATAATATGTACGTATTTACAAAAAAGTATATAAGTAGTATATCAGTCATATGGTACCCATAACACAAGCTCTGCTTAACTTGGAGCTAGATGAATGTCTGTTGTCGCTGTGTTAAATGTCTAGCATCATTTATGTTTTTTTTTTTAGGAAATCTCCTACAACAAAGCATCACTGTTCCTCGATACAACATTCTCAGTGCCGACCGGCTGCGGTCTTCCTATGAACATGAATCTAATGGGAACTTCCTACGTCAACACCAAGATGTCTGGTACTGTCGTTGATAAGATCAAGGCATCGGGCAATCTCGACTTCGAAGGGAAACTGCGGCCGAGGTAATATTAAATTCTGTATCATATGTATGTATTTACATAAAAAAATGTATGTAAGTAGTATTATGATCAGTCAGGTGGTACCCATAACACAAGATCTGCTTACTTTGGAGCCAAATAATGCTGTGTGGAATGTTCGTTAGGATGCTATCAAACCTGCTTGACGGTTGACGTCAAACTATCTTGACAACTTACTTCAGTCTTGCTTAACGGTTTATTTCAGTCTTGACCACTATCGTCAATCACAATAGTTTTCTAGTAACCGTTTGTCATGAATAGTCAAACAGAACATAAAAAGTCCAGCAAGACTAACAATACTGACGGACTGACGTTTTACTTGACAATTTACGTCAAACTTGGTTAACGGTTTGCGTCAAACTATCTTGACGACTTAGGCCAATCTTGTGTAAAGGTTTACTTCAGTCTTGACCACAATCGTCAGTCAACGACGACATTGCAAGAACATGGTAGCCTTGACCTGATGCTGCATCACCAGGAAACCGCAGGATCACAGCAGAGGTCTCGTGGGCTCATTGGAATGGTCTCAATGAATAGTTTATAGATAGATGTAATTTTTTATGTCGATGATTTTTGAACATTAAATTATTTATATTCTTTGTTACAGTGTGGCAGTTAACATAGCAGCGACAATGAGTGTAGTTGCTGACGGCCTCAGTTCCTCCGGCATCAGAGTCAACTGGAGATTGTATACTGCGACGGGGGTTGAAGCTAAACTGTCAGTCAGAGGTGCTGGCTTGGTCCGGCTTGATCTTGAGTTACCTGATGATAAACAAGAAATATTTGCTGCTAAGTATGTGTTCTGAATGATCTTTCAGCTCAATTGGTAGTAACTCTACCTTATACGCCGTAGGTTGTGGTTTCGTTTCCCTCCCAGGGCAAATATTTGTGTTATTTTATTTGACGAACTCTGTAGCGCAGTGGGCTAAGATCTGGCTGAGACACAGAAGGTTGCGGGTTCGATTCCCGCCGCGAGACAAATGTTTGTATGATCTGCAAGTATTTGTCTCGGGTCTGGGTGTTTCTATGTATAATATGTATTAATATGAATTTACAAGAAAAAAACGTATTAAGTAATATATCAGTCATGTGGTACCCATAACACAAGCTCTGCTTACTTTGGAGCCAGATGATGTTGTGTGAAATGAACGGCATTATTATTATATTATTATTATTATGAGGTTTCGATTTTAATTAGCTCGGCTGTATGCCGGAAAATGAATAATACGCACCTAAGCCAAGTGCGCATCAGATAATAGGTGATTTAATGAGTCTTGGGCATGATTACTTGGTGTCTGCATGTCGTTCGAGCGGTTGGTTTGTAGAAACTTTCTGACGTTTCGGCAAGTATTTACAATTACAGCTTTTTGCATTACACTGTAGGTGTGTTTGGGTAAGTCAAGTAGACTGAGTGACTGGAATAATTGATTTGGAATAAATTGATAGTACAAAGATATGAACATGTGTGTTTGTTGTGTCTGGGTGTTGTATCATAAGTATATACATTTTGATAAACACGAGATTTACTACAACTTACAATTTACAAATGTTTTGAAAATGAAATATAATAAGTATGTTTACGAGTATATACGTATTGTACTGTCTATCAGTCAAAACTATTTTTAGTTTGGGACTAGATGGTATTGTTTTAATATTTTAGCAATATTTATCTTAACAATACATGAATTTTTATGTGAATTTTTGTTAGTCACTTAATCACGTAATAATAAATAAATTAATAATTATTGATGCACAATAAACACAACACCGTCTAGCCCCCAAACTAAACATAGCTTGTATGGTGACCAGATGTCTGATAGAATACTTACTCATTTTTAAATACATACAAGATACTTTATAACATTCAGACACAGAACAAACATCTATGTGTGTCCTGGGAATCGAACCCTCAACGTACAGCTTGGAAAGCAGAGCAACTACCAACTGAGCTGACAGGCTAGTCAATGGATGAACTGATTTGAATAAAACTTAGTAAATATATATAGATTTAGAATAACATTATGACTTAAACAATTATCGTTGTTTTTTAGATCGGAACTAATTATCCTTCATGGAGAAACAGAGCATCAACAACAAGGTTTGAACCAAAACAGAATAGAACAAAACACGTGCAGCTGGTCTACCTTTGATAACGCGATCGGCATCAAAGTGTGCGCTTCTTATCAGGTAAGGCTGGCTTCTTATCGGTCAATGACTGCAGTTGTATTGTCATCTGCGGGACTACACGGCATAACGATATACAAAACATTACTTTAAGGTTCATCGTACTGACTTATATCAATGAGGATGAATAATTAAATAATGCCAGACATTTAACACAGCGTCATCTAGCCCCAAAGTAAGCAGAACTTGTGTTATGGATACCACATGACTGATATACTACTTATATACTTTTTTATATTATACATAGCAAAATCAAAATACCCAGACTCGAGACACATATTTGCAGATCATACAAACATTTGTCCCATGGCGGGAATTAAACCCACAAACTTCTGCGTCTCAGGCAGACCTTCGCCTACTGTGCCACAGAGGTCGCCTATTGGAACGAATGAAATTACTTTTGATGATCGATGTCGTTGTAGAGGTACTTTGAATTTGATAACAAAAGAACTGTTAAAATAAGCTTGCAAAATTATCGCGTTTTCAAAATTATTTCCGTCTAGTATTATAAACATCGTGTGATCAAAGAGCTGGCTCCTATCTAGCCCAGCGTATTAGCATTGCCATTTAACGAGACAATGCCTGAGTGTCTTGAGGACGCTGCCTTCTAGCCGAGATCTGGATCTGTTGAGCTAAGTTTAGATCGTTCTAAATGGTCCTTAGAGATCTCAACTGTTTCACATGTATATTATATTATTGTAAATTTTGTACATTTCTGTAAATAACTATCAATATGTCTTATTTCGGTGAACAATGACATTATCATCATAAAATAACTTATGCAAGCGCTTATAGATTACGGTAACCACTACCCAACAGGTTTGTTTGTTGTCTGGTTGGTTGGTTAGTTTTACCTGATGGTAGATCTTTTCAGCAAGTATCCGTCTTGGCGGGTATCAGCAGTGTCAGATATTCTACCTCCAAGTAGTGTGCAAGCATTACTGTGTTTACATTTGAAGGGCACTGAAGAGACATGACTGGGCAAAACAATAACTTATGTCTAGAGTCAAATGTAAGGGTTATGAACCCCACAATACGTAAAGCTGTGGTTAAACTGCTAAGGGAAGCTAGCTGAGGGGTGGTAACTCCGAAGAGAGTTAAACGACCGAACCCGATGAGTGTAACAGTACACCTGCTTTATTGTTTCCACCAATGATCAATAATAATTGCAGCGTAAGGCAATGCAAGCTAGGCTAATTTATATATAAAATATCTATTACTAAAAGTTCATTGAATCATTGTAAATGTGTGCGTTAGCTCGTACAGACGGCAATGTTTGATATTCCTTGTATTGCAAGTGTCATAGGTTAAAGTAACCATTTATCATCCGCTTAGCCATATGCTTTTTACTGGCTCATTTGTATAAAAGACAACAAGCCTTACAGTAGTTGCATATGATGTGTAACATCTGACATCTCACCTTGGTAATAAGCAATGTTAACATTATATCCTGAATTCGTTTTTATAAAAGCACACTTTATACACAACACTGTAGGTTAAGCGCACAGCTGATGCGTTCTACGTCTCTGTTTCCCTTTCTCTTTCTCGTCATACACACGCTCACACTATTGCCTGACAGTACCAACCTCTCGGAAAATGGGTTGGTACCATCTGATGGTTAATTCTGCCACCGCACCCGCTCATTGCTCAAATAGCGTGCGCTTCCCCGGCTTCATGTTGCACACTTCCGTCCCTTTTCACGAAATCACTCCTACAAATTATTTTTGTATATTTTCAGTTCCCCAACATGACAAACCTGCGTAATGCCCCGTACTTCCTGATGTCCGGACCCGCGAAGTACATACTATCGCTCGAGAAAGCAGATCCGTCGGCGAAAACATACACTTTCCAGTACAATTGGAACAAGAACGAGACGTCGAATGTTATTGGATTCTCTTTTGACACTCCTAATAGTAAAGTGAGTACTCCGTTATAAAAATGAATATAAAAATGTAATCCCCAAGCTTGGAAGACTTCTTAGATCTCTATCCTTTTCACAACAGGACAAGCAGACGCACCGCTCAATACCATCCATACCTTGTCAATCTACCACCCTTACGAATAAAGCGCTTTGCTACTACATTATAATACTTTATAATGCTTACAGCCAAGGATTGTAATGCTTTGCCATCGTCTGTCTTTCCTGAAAACTACAATTTAGGTTTCTTCAAGTCAAGAGTAAATAGGTATCTTCTAGACCTGCGTGCCCCATCGTCGGCCACATCGTCGCTTAACATCAGGCGAGTTCGTGGTCAAACGTCATCATCAACTATCATTGATAAAAAAATATATATATTGGTGGACAATACACACAACACCATTTCGCCCCAAACTAAGCAAAGCTTAGACCAGAAAGCTGAAAAGTAGATGACTGATAGAATACTTATATATTTTGAAATACTTGCTTATGACACGTTATAACAACCAGATACAGAACAAACTCCTATGTTCATCTATGACGACCTCTGTGACGCAGTGGGCCAGGGTCTGGCTGAGACGCAGAAGGTTGCGGGTTCGATTCCCGCTGCAGGACAAATGTATGCAGGCTGCATGGGAGTCCTAACATTTTGAACGCATTATCCAATAAATGAGATAGCCCATTCCTCAAGCACTGTAGTCGAGTAATGATGAATAATTTCATGATTATTCGATTGTTGTATTTGAAATTATTATCGTATTGGACACCCATTACGTGCGGCAATTTTGGAGATTTTTTAACCCCCGCTCTCCCTTTGGTGAGATGTCGTTAGATTTTGCTCGACCCCCTACCCCCACCCTTAATCTCACGTGAGGTTTTTCAAAATGCATATTTTTATTGTTAATATGTAACCCACTAACATAGAGTAAGATAAATATTAATTTGAACGTTGTCTGAAATTTTTTTATTATAAAAAACTCTTTCCAGGAAAAACGCATGTTCAACGCACTCCTTAGTCTATCAAACACATCAAGCACAGCCGCTCTGACGCTCCAATCAGCTAAAAGTACCATCAAAGCAAAGGCAATGTACAGAAATCTACAGTACGACAAATCTTTGGAAGCCAGTTTGGACGTTGATGGTCGTAAACAGTTCGACACGGTGATGTCACTGCAGAGACATGATATAAAGCATGGTTATGTGTGGATACCTCATGCTTATTGGGTGGTGGATAACGACAGAGTAGCTGAACTATCAGGTAAGTAAATCATTTTATGACGTTGTCACGTCTAATAAATCGAAGAACGCCGGCTGCACGCACGAAAATAGATGACTCATTGTCCCGTTGCGCTAATTGTCCCGTTGTGCTCATTGTCTCGTTACGATCGTAGCGAGAGCGCATAACAAAACAGCGGCTTGCGCCGCATCTATCTGTTTTGTTATGACGTTGTCCCGTTAAACTATCGCCGTCAACCGACTTTACAGACAACCAATTTTTTTACTACTAGCTGCTGCCCGCGGCTTCGCACGCGTGGTACCTACATAAAATGTAGCCTATGTCCTTCTCCAAGATCTCCATCTATCTCTATACCGAAATTCATCGAAATCGGTTCAGCTGTGTAGGCGTTAAAACGTAAAAAACAGACAGACAGAGTTACTTTCGCATTTATAATATCAGTAGGGATAATAATTAAATTATTATAATGTTACTTGCCAATGTCAATAGAGGAAACAATTAAGAACTATGCTCATTTGGTTCCCAAGACACGTTTATGAGATGAACAGTCATTTGGATGTAATTCTGAATCAAATTACTAGGGTTTTAACTCATAGCAATACCATCAAACATATTATCTGCTTTTGTTACAGGCGTAATAAAAGTGAAGTCTAAAGGCGGTGTCACACAGTGCGATATACAAGCGGACTTCCAGACGAAGCAACTAGCGAGTCATCTTAATGGCTTCTACACACTGAACGGACCTACACACGGAACAAAGCTGCAGTTAGACTATCAGTTTTTCAAAAATGCGAAACAGACGATCAAATGCGAAGGTAAATTATTTTGATATCACTGCATTAAATGAATATTGAATATGACCTGTGAATATAACGGCACCTTTGGATAAATAAATATGATCAGTGAATATGACGTCAGCAATGATTAAATTAATGTGACCTGTGGATATGACGTCACCATTAGATAAAGTAGTATCACCTGATGAAATTATGTCACTAATGGATAAATTAATATGACGCCACTAACTAATAAATTAATCGTGAAATAAATTAAAAATATAAACAAATTAAATAAATGAATTGATCACTCATATAAATGACGTCACCAATGTATAATTAAATAAATATGTCTGGTTTCAGGGTTGTACAGCGAGAAAGCCTCTGGGTACAGACGAGACATGTATGGAGAACTTGGGATGCAGTTCACTGCCTACCCTGTTTACGACTTTTACGCGGTTGTCAAGAATATTGTAAGTATTTATCAATAATATATTCGTTATCAAATAAAAAAAATCTAAACGGATCGTTTCCTTTCTGATACTCAAATTTACTGAAAGTTGCCACTAGATGACAGATACAGATGACGTGTATGTTTTGTGGATCGCGAATTGGAAATTTAGCCAGATTTTGGATAAAATATATCACATTTACTTTCTATGTTGCTCTGAAGGTACATGGAGATATAAATAAATAATGCTAGTAATTTCACACAGTATCATCTAGCCCCAAAGTAAGCAAATTATACAAAGAAACAACCAGAACTATTTTTAACTTACTATCTTGCCCCCCTTTTGGCAATAGTGCAAATTTGCACTTTGTTGCGTCCAAGCAAAAGTCACTCGAATATAAATGTTTTCGTCTTCTGTATTTGTACTAATAAGTGTTTTGTGGCGTTAGTAGAATTCATTTTCAACTATGCTATCTCTTACAGAAAACCCAAAGTCACGTTGACGTTAGCTTTAACGTGAGCAATTCGAAAGAGACGAAGCTAGATCCCTCGTTCGCCTTCAGTTTCGTGCGGTTTGACAAACTGAACGGCATGAAACTTGACACGCGACTGACGCTTCACCGGCCGCGATTGGTCGATATGAAGTTTCAATTTGAAGGGGTAAGTACTTCTTTAGGCGCTTAGATTTGTGTGACTAATTATACTAATTCCATACCTTAGAAATAAGAAAATATTGGCGTTCTTAAACGGCCTAGAAGGCTTTGATTAGTGTTTCTATAAGCAGCGAAACGTTAAAACCCTATCACGAATGAGATTCTAACTCCTTAAAGTGCTAAAAGTTACCATGTGTTAAATACTTAGTAGGGCAGAAGCCTTAACTACTAACCCTCTGCTTTTAAAATTAAAATTTGTATTTAATGTTTTTTGAAATAGATTGGGCCAAAATACACAGCGTTGGCGCTTCTAAACTTCAACCCGAAATCCCGAGAGATAGTTGTATCTGGTTACCTATTCTACCCCCCTGGGACACAACTCTACATAGACGCTGAACTGAATATGACATTACCGACTCTACACCCTTGTACTATCAGCACGAAAGTTCACGAGAAGAAACCTAATGAGTTCCAAGTAAGTATGTAATTTCAAGCGTATAGCTAGTGTTGGGGCAGTGTAGTGGGAAATGCCTCGCGTTATTAAATAAAGGTCATGGCCATTCCCACACAGCACCATATAGCCCCTCAAAGAAAGCATAGCTTATTAGTACTATGGTAACCAGTAGGGCGATTATGGAACTCTAATTACAATCAATGTCTATCAGTAATGATTGAAAATAGGCCGAAAACTGATAGATTCATTGTAATTAGAGTTCCATAATCGCCTTACAGTTACTGATAAAATACCTGTATAACATACATTATTGATACTTACACCCACACACAAAACCATCACCTGTGTGAGGGTCGAACCCACAGCGTAGTTACTACCAACAGAAGCTGGTGAAGCTAGTAATTATACCTATCATATTTTTCTAGGTAAACGCAGTAGGCATATGGTTCACGGGAACAGACTTCAACATTGACGCAAGTTACCAAGATCTGTCGAAAAGTAACATGGCTTCCCACCATTTGAAAGTTCTCATCAATAGCAGCCATTTCAAGAACATCGCTATAGACGGAAGATTTACACAGGATAGTCGACAGATCACCTTTATTGGAGAGGTAAGTCAAACATTATATGAAAAAGTTTATAATGTATGATAGTATATAAGGTATTTATTTTCTATGAACCTCTGTTCTTGTATTTTATACAAATGGTTTTGTTGCCTGAATGAATGTTTATATTGTTATAATACCATCTAGTCTAGTCCATACCAGGTAGAATACTTAAAATTGTAAATATACAGTGGTGGTCACATAATTAAAGAAACTGGAAGCATATTGAAATTACTAAGCTATTCCTCCTGTATATATTTTATCAGACTGCCATTGTAACTTGCTGCCAATTAATTTTTATTTGTGTTGTTATTGTGTATTGTTAAAACGAAATATTCACAACAAAACTTGCCTTTTATTCGGTAAAACTTAAATGTAAGCAGTGTAAATAAAAGATAAGATTAGTAAGATCTGGCCATATTATTAAAGACACTTCATTTCGTAACAAGAAATTTAAAAAAAATTAGTTATCATTGAAATTATCTTAGTAGGTAAGATTTCTAACACATTTTTATAGAGCATTCCGATGCGTATCAATACTTGGACGCATGTCCTTTTGCAGCAATAACAGCACGACATCTCTTAGCCATGGAAGCGATCAATTTTGTACAAACTTGTACCGGAATTTGTTCCCACGCTTCTGTAAAAGCTGTGTAAAGTTGATCGACGTTTGATGTACGCTTTGCCGCCACTGTCTTCTTCATCTAGTACCACAAGTTTTCGATTGGATTTAAATCCGGACTGTACGGGGGCCAATCCAAAATTCTCACAAACTAGTTCCTTAAGAAATCTTTAACTACTTTTGCGGTGTGTTTCGGATCATTATCCTGTTGAAAAGTCCAAATGGCCGGTAAATTTTGCTCAGCATAGGGCAGCATGGTTTCTTCTAAAATATTTTTGAACTGGTATTTATCCATATTGCCTTCTATCTTCCTGGCAGGTCCGACACCAAGTCCTGAAAAACAGCCCCACACTTTGATATTTCCCCCTCCATGTTTCACTACTTTCTTGGTGTACTTCGAATCCATTTCGGACGACCTCTGTGGCGCAGTCGCCTAAGGACCTTAGACGAGACGCAGAAGGTTGCGGGTTAGATTCCCGCCACGGGACAAATGTTTGTACGATCTGCAAGTGTTTGTTCTATGTATAATAAGTATGTATTTAGAAAAAAGAAAAAAAAAAGTATATAAGTAGTATATCAGTCATGTGGTACCCATGACACAAGCTCTGCTTACTTTGGGGCCAGATGATTCTGTGTGAAAATGTCCGGGATTATTTATTTATTTTTTTATTTTTTTGTTCGGGGGGCGTCTAACATATTGTTTTTCGCCAGAATTAATCATATTAATTTTTGTTACATCCGAAAAAAGCACATTTTTCCACTCTCGTTCAGTACAGTGTTCATATTTTTTAGCAAACGCTAACCTTACCTTAACATTTTGCTTTTTCAAAAGTGGCACCTTCCGAGACACTCTTCCGTACAAGTTTGCCTCACATAGTCTCCGTCTAATTGTCCTTGTAGACACACCCGTCGACCCTCCTGCCCCATATATTTCCTAGCGTATCAGTTCTGATCCTTTGGGTTCCTTTTTTGCCAACAACACCATCCTAGAGTCTTCCCGCGGAGTAGTTTTTCTAGGTCTCGGTTTTCTGGGTACATTTTCGGTTGTATTGAACTTCTTGAAATGCTTTATAGCATTTATACCATGTCCTTAGAACAGCTCAAATGGTTTGCGATTTTTCTGTATGACCAACCTTTGCTATGAAAGTTCAATATTATCTTTCTGGTGGACGAATTGCAACTCTTGTTTTTTCCCATATCGATTGGTATAAAACGTATTAATTTGAATACAAAAAGTAAAATGTTATAATTAATGTCGACGTTTCATGCAAATACGCGGCAAAACAATGAAAAACCGAATGTAGTTCTTTTCTTTTTTTTAATTCAGAACACAGCGTTCACTGTCTTTAATTAGCTGGCCAGCTACAGGTACGTTAAAAAAGTTTATATTAGATTTGGATAGTGAGCAGTGTCTAAAATACCAAGCAACACAACTTTTTGTCCCCCATTTTAAAGAATACATCGTCATGTATGATTTAGTAACAATTACATTAAATTTAATACCTACTTTGGCTAGTAGTGCCAAAATCATGTTTATTGTGATCAATAAGGGGGTGTCTCTAATTATGTGTCCACCACTGTATACTAAAAATCCATACTGAAAAATTTTTAAAGTGCCTCTGTATTTCTGTTTGTTACCTGTCACGGCTATGAATTTTAATTGAATGTGGCAAGATGATTGTTTCTTGGGATAGCATAGGCTACTTTTTATGTAGTTATCACGCGTGCGACATCTAGAATATATTATAACCAGCTTAAATCTTTTCCAGGGTGAATACAACGACTCGAAATATCGCACTCTGATCCGCTACGTGCTACTCTCAGAGCAGAACTTCACGACGTACGCCGAAATAGACGTGAGCGGGAAAGCGTATAGCATCAATTTAAACGCGGATCTCAATAACAATACAAATTTGAACATGGACATACATTTTGATCAGTAAGTAATTGGTACAAAATTGTTTTGTTACGGCTATGACATTCTGATAGTATCAAAGCATTGATTCTAACAGCCATCATTGATACAACGTGTTGCCAGTGATGACATATGGAACTGAGACTTGGTCGCTAACTATTGGCCTCATACACAAGTTCAGAGTCGCGCAACGTGCTATGGAGAGAGCTATGTTGGGTGTTTCACTACGTGATAAAATCTGCAACGAGGAAATCCGTAGAAGAGCCAAAGTCACCGACATAGCACTCAAAATTTGCAAGTTGAAGTGGCAATGGGCAGGCCATGTAGCTCGCAGAACTGATAACCGTCGGGGAATAAAAGTTGTCGAATGGCGACCAAGTACAGGAAAACGAAGCGTAGGACGACCCCCACCCGATGGACTGACGACATTGTAAAGATCAAGTCGGTGGATGGAGAGGGCTCAAAATCGTTCTTCCTGGAAATCTTTTGAGGAGGTCTATGTTCAGCTGTGGACTTCATAATGGCTGTTATGATGATGATGATTCTAACAGCTTTCAGTTACTATTCATGGTATTACGGAAGGTTGATGTTGAGTGTCACACATGCTGTCATATCTATGGAGAAGTAGATGGTTTCTGTCTTATGTCCGACGACATAGGCTACTTTTTAATAACTGACTTCAAAAAAAGAATCAGATTCTCAATTTGGTTGTATTTTTTTTTTGTTTGTTAACTCATAACTCCGTCATTTAACAACCGATTTGGAAAAAATATTTTTTGATTTGAAAGGATTTACTTCCTGATTGGTCCCATAGAAATTCCATCAAAATCGGTTCAGTAGTTTGATTTTTAAATCAAAATAGCTGGAAAAAAATATGTCATCCAAGAAAACAAAATTACGATACTTAGCTTTCCTGTGACTTTCCAGTGGTGTTCATAAAAAATTGTAAAGTACTAAAATGCGTAAAATAAATACTTTTAGTTTTTAAAACATAATAAAACGTAAACGTAGGTACAGCAACTATAACAATGGTATTTCCAACAGGCTTCGCGACGTGCACATTTCATATCAACGCTGGGTTTCTGCGCGTCAAAAACGCCTAAGTGCAGCATTCAACTGGGACGCTAACAGAGATCCTTCGCAGAAAGTGAGCGTTGATATACAACTCGATAATATGGGCACGTGGCATCACGGCGGTCACGTGACATTGTACTATCCCGGGAGGATGGTCAATGGGGAGTTTGAGTTTCTTTTGAAAGGTTAGTAATATTCGTAATGGTCAAACGTTACTATCATTAGGTGTGTTATTGAAGTGATAACTTCTTATGGGAGTGTAATCCGCTTCGTTACGTTACGCGTTACGGCGCCAGTCTGTCTGGCTTCCCTTTCTCTCACGTATACGGCAGCGGTAGGCAGGCTCCACCTCTCTCATTCTAACCCACAGCGCTAGTTAGATTAGTTTTAGTTATTACTTCTGTCGGGCGTCCCGAGACGCACACGTGTTTTAAAATGTTTAGTTCCAAAATTCAACAACGTACCCTTATAGTTTCGTCTATACCCTTATAGCTCGTCTGTCTGTCTGTCTTGTCGTCTGCGCCTAATATAATAAATAAATAATAAATAAATAATCCCGGACATTTCACACAGCATCATCTGGCCCCATACTAAGCAGAGCTTGTGTTATGGGTACCACATGACTGATATACTACTTAATATACTTTTTTTTTGTAAATACATACATATTATACATAGAAACACCCAGACTTGAGACAAATACTTGCAGATCATACAAACATTTGTCCCGCGACGGGAATCGAACCCGCAACCTTCTGCGTCTCAGTCGGACCTAAGCCCACTGCGCTACAGAGGTCGTCAGAAGGCAGAAGGTAGTTATAAGATGGATCATATAAAAAAGCGCTAGGAACAAGTCGAGTTTCTTGCCAATTCTTCTCGGGCTTGGGTTAGGATGAATTGGCACCTAAATTCACCTAGTATTTAAGACGTTTCAAAGTGATCCTTGTGATTGTATTGAATAAAGCATCTTTTGACTTTGAAAGTCAAACTTTGAGACGCACACATTTTTTAAATTTTTGGTCCCAAAGTTCAACAACGTACCCTTATAGTTTAGGCTCGTCTGTCTGTCTGTCTTGCCGTCTGCCCCTAATGAGAGCTATAGCTCGCATACTAATATGTCAGTCAATCAGTCTGTCGCGTTCAGACAGACAGACAGACCCACGCGGCGGGGTATTTTGTTTTATATAGTACCTGGGTGATAGAGCTTTTCTCGGTATAATACATGGATAAAACGACGTTTTCTAAAAATGAAACCTAGCTAGATCGTTTTATAGCCCCCGAAACCGGCATACTAAATTTCATAAAAATCGTTGCAGCCGTTTCAGAGATTCAGATTATTTATATAAATATATACAAGAATTGCTCGTTTAAAGGTATTCGATTGATAGATGTAGTGATTGTATTTTATTCTGTAAATAATTATAATAATAATGCCGGACATTTCATCTGGCCCTAAAGTAAGCAGAGCTTGTGTTATGAGTACCACATGACTGATATACTACTTATACTTTTTTTTGTAAATACATACATATTATACATAGAAACACCCAGACCCGAGATGAATACTTGCGAGCGAGCATTTTTCCGCGGCGGAAAAATGCTCGCTCGGAAGGTCGTCAATAAAGGTTAATGTAAAGTTATTAATTTAATTTAATGAGTATAAGAAACTTTTTATTTACAGATTGGTTCTGCGAATGGTTTATACGTATGGGTTGGTCCCGCGCTGACAATATTCTGTGGAACGTCAAAATGTATTCGGAAGCTAAAAACGAAACCGTGTACGCACTCCTCTCTAATATGAACACTCCTTTCCAAGGCTGGCGCGACACGAGTTTCAATGTTATGTAAGTATTTTATAAGAGTTGTTTTTGCATAATTACTCAGATATAGAGCGATATTACTCAGGCTTAACCCATTTCTAACTAACTAGTGGTCGCTCACTGGTCGAAATTCGACCATAATAAATTAATAATTAATGTAACTTTTATATATAATTAATAAAAATTTAAGCATTCTGCACTCCTTCTCTATATAAATTATAAGTGTGCGAAATTTCATACTCCTCCGTCCGCGCAATTTTCGTAAAAAGGGGTACTTACAAAGTTTTTGCTTCACGTATAAATATATAGATAACTAAAGAGTTCAATTTTGGACAACTTCACACGACGCAAACTAGCCCCTAATTAAGCATAACGAGTTCTATGGACCCGAGACCCGAGAAAAATATTTGCAGATCATACAAAAATTTGTCCCTCAGTTGGACTCGAACACGCAACCCAGTTCAGGCAGTCGAGGAAACCTTTGTTTTCATTTGACATGTTTGTTATTTTATGTTTTTTTGGATATTGTTAGCGGAATTTTAATCAATAAATTATGGCTTCGTAGCATAATAAGTACCTATATTATTTTGATTAAAATGTTGTACAACGATGAATCGCAAAATAAACTGGACAGTCATTCCGCGATGTCGTTTTGATAACACAAATGACGATCAACTGCAACGTTATGACGATATTATAACAAAACAAAATCACTTGACTTTTCCAAAATTGTCATCAAGATAGATGCTATTATAGGAAGAAGAAAATAAAAACATGTGTGCAATAGCTTTTTTCGCATTAACGAGTCTTGTACTTGCTTCCTGTTTAATAAAAGCTTTTAAACTTCACCCACAGGTGGCGCTATCACGATAATCTGCAAGCCCTAAACGGCAGTATGAACTGGCAAGAAGACTACTTAGCCTTCAGTCTCCTAGCCGACTACCTGTTCCAACCTAACGAGTTCTACGGAGAGATCAACGCGCTAGTCAATTCTACTATCAAAACGTTGCCTAAAGCGGCGGCTATTGCTAAGCATAGGGCTGTTTGGAAGAAGAGTGCTGATACGTTACTCAGTTTTCAGGTTAAATCAAAAAATGCTTAGATCTAATTTGAATAATGCTATTTTTACGAAAATTATGACAGAATAAGATCAGCTAGCTAGCTCTCAGTGGCGAGGCTCTGGAACCGCATACGAAAACAATAATAATTCATTACTTAATTATATTACATTAATTAATGCCGAATATTTCACACTGCATCATCTGGGCCCAAAGTAAGTAGAGCTTGTGTTATGGGTACCACATGACTGATATACTACTTATATACTTTTTTTTTGTAAATACTTACATTTATTATTTACTCACATTGACATTTAACACACATTTACCCAGACCCGAGACAAAACAGGAGTGTTATAAATTTAACGTATGTAAGTTTACTTTAGTTTGTTTGTGTGTGTGTGGCATCGTAATGTGGCTCCCAAACGGATGACCGATATAAATTAAGTTTTTTTTTTGAAAGGTGATTTAATTTAGAGTGTACTTAACTGTTTAAAAAATCTGTTTAGCCATTTAATGATCATCATTTTGATCATTTTGTAGTTGATAAAGTGAGATGAAAATGAGATATGTAGCGAGCTTGTTTTAAATATTAGTTTTAGTATTAAAGGACATTTGGATTTTCTTGTAAAGTTTTAAACGCTATCTCTCTCTTTCTTTCTCTCTCAAACCCACACACAAAAAGATTTAAATATTCTTCATTATACAGTACAACGAAGATGGTCACCTGATGATCAACTCATCTTGGACTATCGATAGCGGCCCGAAAGAACACAACATAACAGGCAAAGTGACTCTACTATCTCCCTTCCCAGTAAGTTTCACACTTATAACAAATACTTAAGGCTCTTTTTTGATGTTCATATCAATTTTTTTCATTTTTGCTTCTTATTGAGAAGCTATTCTGTATTTTACAAGTAAGTTTAAATCTTCTTACAAAGATATTAGGTTTAAAATGTGTTATACCTGGTGATAGCTAAGCGTCATAGGTTACGGTAAACACTTATCATCAATTGGGGCGTTTAATAAAAAAAAGAGAAATAATTCTTATCAAGAGTGTGTAACGTTTAAATTCGCTAAACATTAGTTTCTTTTAGGGATATAGAAACGGTTTCTTGAAAACGGAATTCATACTGGGCAATAAGAGAGACATCAAAGGTGTCACCTATTTGGATTTAGAGGACAAAATACTCAAGATCTACGTGAACGGTGAGTTTGGATTTTTAACCGACTTCTTAAAAAAAGGAGGTTGTCAATTAGGTTACATAAAAAAATATGTTTGTTACCTCATAAATCCGTCAATTATAAACCGATTTGAAAAATTTTCTTTACATGTGCTACTTGCACATGGAAAGAAAATACTTCCTGATTGGACCCATAGAAATTTCATCGGTTTAGTAGTTTGGTTTTTATATCAAATTAGCTGGAAAAATATGTCATTTCAGAAAACGATATATCGAAATATTGCTTTCTTGTGACTGTCCCAGTGGTGTTAACCGACTTCAAACAAAGGAGAAGGGAGAACCACCTTCTTTCCTTTAGGTTGTATTTTTATGGGCTCAAAATGTAATTCAATGGAGTCTGTTTTTCTATTTAGTTTTTAAAACGTTATTATTTAATTGAAAGGTGACTTGATTGAGCCGGTTATTAGCTCAATCAAATCATCAATTAAAACATTGTGATCAGATTCTATTTGAAGATGATCACCTTTTTTCTAGTTGACGAAGGGATGTGAGTAACTTCCAAAGGTCTGATAGATTTGAATTTGGTTTCCTGTTATTTCAATGATATTGCAAAAACATGTTAACCTTAACCTGATGCTGCATCACCTAGAATCTGCAGGATACAACAACTTACAGCAGAGGTATCATGGGATCATTGGACTTGTCTCAATGAATAGGCTATACATAGTATATATTTTGTTGGGAATATTTTTTTAATTTACTAAGTAAATAGTAAATAATGCCGGACATTTCACACAGCATCATCTGGCCCCAAAGTAAGCAACTTGTGTTATAGGTACCACAAGACTGATATACTACTTATAGAAACACCCAAACCCGAGACAAATACTTGCAGATCATACAAACATTTGTAACGCGGCAGGAATTGAACCCTTGGTCCACTGCGCTACAGAGGTCGTCAATTTGTATATCTTTATATATATAAATCTCCTGTGCGAGTGTTTGTAAGTAAACTCCTCCTAAACGGCTGTACCGATTTTGATGAAATTTTTTGTGTGTGTTCAGTGGAGTCGAGAATGGTTTAGATTTACAATTAGAAATAAAAATTGTATATAGTTTTTATTTATTTTTCTTTTTAAAACGCGCGAACGAATATGCCAACGGGCAGCTAGGAATATATAATTTGTATTTTATTATTTCCAGGTCAAATGCGACGTATTACTAATTGTATGTTAGTAGTGAACGTAACGAGTCCTATCACGGAGTTTTCTCATACAACAGCGAGGTTCGGCTTTGTTGAAGCTGATAGGCATTTAGTGGCAATGGTCGTCACCCCTAATACAACCACTGGTAAGTTTCACAGAACATCGTAACCCCAATAACCCCAAATCTGATGGCAGAAACCACTAAAGATGTCACACAAATGTACCATGATGGCATGTCATATCCATGCCAATGTCATATTCTATCATCATATGCCAATGCTGCTAGATATGCCAAATATAGCACATACAGTATGTGCTAGTAAATTTGATAGAAAGAGAGGCACTATGTAGATATATAATGATAGGGGCCAAGCGCTTGTGCGAGCTGAATTGCACTTAGTTGCGTCGTAGCAAGTTGCTGTTTATATAAATGTTCCTCATAAAATTCCCTACAAATTTAAAGCTTACATATAGGGTAGTCTTGAAGATAGCGTATTGTGATATAAATGATTATATTATTGATTATGCATGGGCTCATGTTGCTCTGCCCACAGACAGTTAACCGACACATTTGAAACGTGTAAACTCTCTTGAATTAGTTTTTCGTAGTTAAGCTAGTTATAAGATGGGTCATGCAAAAAAGCGCTAGAATCAGGACGAGTTTCTTGGCAGTTCTTCTCGGGCTTGGGTTAGGAGGAATTGGCACCTAAATTCACCTAGTATGTAAGACGTTTCAAAGTGATCCTTGTGATTGTATCGAATAAAATATCTTTTGACTTAGACTTTGGCCTTTGTGTACTTGTACTCTTATGAATACATTTATATAAATAGCGACTCTTGTTACGACGCAACAAAGTGCAATTCAGCTCGCACAAGCGCTTAGCGCCTAACATTATATATACCTACATAGTACCTCTCTTTTTATCGCGTAACTCTATCTCGCCTGCGATGAGCCAAAGTACATGTAACTTCGTTCTTAAAGTGCGGAGTACCCCTGGTTTGACAGTACGGGAAAGTGAGACAAAAAGTCAACACGATACATTGTTCTATGTTTATTCTTGAGTTTCGTTTCAGGTGTCGAAGTACTTCTGAAGTTGGTATCGATGCAAGATTTCCATATATTTGGGCATGTAGCTCTTCCTATACAGTACTTGAATAGAGCAATGGTCACCGCTAAAAGAGGGAAAGAGGAGGTAACGTTAAAATTATAGTGTTATAATTACTTATAAGTCATTTATTTTTGTTCTGCCATGGAAACATAAACCTTGTACGGGTTGTGCTCAGTGAGAACAACAGGTTACGAAAAAAGGGTGAAGGGTTGGGAGAGGCAAACACGTCCGCGTATAATCAATCGTAAAGATCACTGACAAATAATAATTTTGTTAAGGGCCACAAGGCACGCGCCCCCTCCCTGATTGCATGCGTCTCTCGCGCCTTTATTCCAACACTGCATTTATTAAATTAACTTACAAAACAGGAAGAAATATAGCTGTGTACTTAGGTAAGCATAGGTAAGTAAGATAAAAGTTAAATTTATATAATGTTCTATCGATAAGTTCATGTGTCGCCTACAACCCTTATTAACATATTAGTTAGTCAATTCCTTATTAAATTGCAAGATTCAACTGGATTACTATGTCGATAGGTAAGTAAAATAAAATTTAAATTTATATAATGTTCTATCGATAAGTTCATATGTCGCCTACAACCCTTATTAACATATTAGTTAGTCAATTCCTTATTAAATTGCAAGATTCAACTGGATTACTATGTCGATAGGTAAGTAAAATAAAATTTAAATTTATATAATGTTCTATCGATAAGTTCATATGTCGCCTACAACCCTTATTAACATATTAGTTAGTCAATTCCTTATTAAATTGCAAGATTCAACTGGATTACTATGTCGGTAACGTGCATGTGATTGCAAACCTCTATATGTTACGGTAACCAATGACGTAACCATTTTAGTTAAAAATGCAGATTTGTAGATCTAAGAAATCCTTAACATACAGTGCAAACATTTTTGTTCTACGACAAATATCGACGAAGTTATGACGAAATGACTAGCGAAGTTCACTAAGTGTTTGCCGCGGTAGTTGTGACGTCACAGGGACGGTCGCCGCCAGTTATCGAATCGTGAAGTAAGAGGGCACCGTCCCAGTGCCCAGTGACGTCACACGCACCCAAGTACATTGATATTACCGGCAGGATCGGCATAATGTTTATTACTTGATATCTTCGTAAGTAATCCGATTTGGATAATTCAAAAAGATATATCATTCTTATGTCATAAATTATAACGTGGATTATTTGCTGTAGTTCTATTGAATTTGCTTAAACTTTTACTGATCCTCATTACATATGGGCCGGGCCTTATGCTTGTTATCAGGATAAGATAAAAAAAAAAAAAAATATGATCTTACAAAGACGTTGTAGAATACTTATTCATGATTTGGTTTCCAGCTCGAGTTCCGAGTAGGTTGGAGCGAAATGGACTTCGGTTTCACTGGCATATGGCATTGGCGGTCACCCATCAACTTTATCTACGTGTACAAACTGTACACGCCGCTCGAAGGCTTCGAAGAGAACGGTCTTGTGCTCAAGAACGTGTACGGCCACGGACTAGACACTGAGCTGTCTATACGACTCTCTAAACATAAGGTATAATTTTATTAAGCTTGCTTCGCTCGCCAGAAATGTAATATTGTTATCAGACTAATATTCAGCAGCTCGCTACGCTTGAAAGTTATTTTATGTTTGTCGTACTCCAAGAACTGTCCAAGAAGTTGTGCTAACAAAAGTAGTCAGAACGTTGAAAAAAAAAAATTATGACTGATCCCTGAGCTCGGTAGACTTCGAGCCTCCGAGCTTCTAACTGGTTAAATTTTCGGGGATATCTCAAAGGGGTAGTCAGAGACACATCCTAATATTATATTTGGCAAATGCCAATACTTTCCATAGTTCTTAGTATTTCGTACGTAATAGGTTGCAAGTCAATCCCATCACCGCAAGTCAGGATTCTATTTGAAAAAGAAAAAAAAATAACAATTATTTACAATTAATTATTCTCTTAATTTAGAGACTTATTTTATGTATTTAAATTGATTAAATCTAACGACTTCAAATAATCAAAGCCAGTTTTCAAACATATAAGTATTCTATCAGTTACCTGATCACCATAATTATATAAGCTATGCTTAGTTTAGGGCTAGATAGTGTTGTATGCACTGTCCACCAATATTTATTTTTATTCGTCTAATGGTGTTATGATGTTCTTTTTGTCTAACAACACGTATTACTTCAGTTCGGCGTAGCAATCCAACTGGTTGACAACGGCAAAGGTCTTCTAGACGTACTCTCAGAAAGATTCCAGCACGGTCCGGGAAACAACGACATGTTTATGGAGAACTTTGACACGAGCGCCAGAGTAGTGCTAGATACCTTGTACTACCCTACTGTTTCTTTCGATGCTCATCTCATGAAGGTAAGCAATAGTTTTCCGCATCAAAAACCATTATACTCACTCTAAAACTCTTTAAAGTCATGGGACTCAGATACACGCATACCCACACAAAGTCAAAGTCAAAAGATGCTTTATTCAATACAATCACAAGGATCACTTTGAAACGTCTTACATACTAGGTGAATTTAGGCGCCAATTCACACACGCACACATCCCCCATATACAAACATTCTCCACACACACGCACCCACATAACATCCCCCCCACCCACACCCTTACACACTCACCCACACACATGCATTCCACATACACTTCCGCACACACATAGGCACCTTGTGCCTATATAAAAAATATACCTATATATTTAATTTTATAATATTAGCCCATTCATTTTGAGAAACAAGGGCTCTTTCTTATGTATTATTTTGTCGATATCTACACTGTTTTGATTAATTTGATCGTAAGCGCGGTAAAAATATAAAAAATAAGTATCTAGCGATAATCGTATTGCCTTTAAATGCAAAGTTAATGTTGTAATTTTTCAGTATGGTAATCAATAGAAGGTTATTCTATGGAAGGATATTCTATCTATGTAGCTAGTTTTTTAAAGTAGATTTTTTTATAAGTAAATATAATTGTGTTTTTTTTTCAGTTCGTAGGACCGGAGGAAGAGGATATTTTAGAAGCCAACGCTACACTACATCTACCGGAAATGCCGCCTATCGTGTTAACTGATGTTTTTGTCCTAGAGGTATATTCCTTTTTTATAGACAAAATTTACTATGTTCGCAAAAAAATCTAAATTGAATGATAAAAAATATTTTATAGGTTTTTATGGTTCCATATTCCAACAAGAAACCCTTTTAATTTCACTATGTACGTATGTATGACAGACAGCTATCTGTCTGTCCGCTCCTAATCAAAGCTCTAGCTCGCAGACTATGTATTCGACCCCTACCAGGATATGAAACAATAACTTTGAAACATTTTTTTTATACATAACTAAAATGTAAAGTGGGAGTTGAGTTTTTTACAATTACTTAATTTTATATTTTTTTTTAAAACCCCATTGTACGTCTTATCGTTAGATAGGTTTTTCAAAGTTATTAAAAAAGATCTTGGACAGTTACGATATCAATAGTTTTTTGATAAATATTCTGCTAGTCATATTTTTATACATAATTTGATTAAGTCTAGTATTCTTGTAGGTACCTACATGAAAATGTAACAAACAAACAGACAGACGGAAACACTTTTAAATTTATAATATTACCAGCTACTGCCAGCGTCTTTGCAAGCGTGGTATCTACATAAAAAGTAGCATATGTCCTTCTCCAAGGTCCCATCTATCTATCTATCTCTATATCAAAATTCATCAAAATAGGTTCAGCAATTTAGGCGTGAAAACGTAACAAACAGACAGACTGAGTTACTTTCATTTAAAATATAAGTATAGATTTATTATATTAGTATTAGTTTTACAAATGATTTGATTTTCCTTATGCAACAAACTGGTTCAAATATTACTGGTTACTGGGTAAATTCATACATATTGTGTAATTTACTTTATTGTATATAGTTGAATCCGCAATTTTATTTTACGCACTGGTCACAAAAAGGTTCTAACGGAAGACCAGCGCAAGTTCTTTACAATCTGCATAATGCTCAGTTAGAACCTTTTTGTAACAGTAGGTATGTACTTGTTTTACATTAGAATTATGTTATATTTTAATAAAATGGATATTCAAAAATATAATAAATAAACTGAAGTAATCCGTTTTTCTTTCAGTCATACACAGAAATGAAGAACACACTAAACCTAGTGACGCCATTCCCCGCCGTGAGCGAGCTCAAATCTATCTACACTGTGGACATCGAGATGGGACAATCATTCAACGTCACCTGTTTAGTGCTGCTGTATAACGGGACTTATTGGCATGAGGTAAGGTTCAAATTAGACTACGACTCGATATCATTGGAGTTTTTTGTACAACTAGCTGAATGCATTTTATGAATAGAACTGTGTTGAACGCTTTCAAAACTGATTAAGGTAAATTATCTAACGGAAAAAATGTGTCATTTCTGACATTATTTTGTGACTGTCTGCACGTTAGTTAATAAATAAATAAATATTGGTGGACAAAGCACACAACACCATCTAGCCCCGAACTAAGCATAGCTTGACCAGATAACTAAATTTTTTAAACTAACTTTTTAAATACATCCTACGTTATAACACCCAGACACAATAAACACCTATGTTCATCAAATTATCCTGGAAGATAATCGAACCCTCAATCTACAGCACAGGAGGCAGAGCTACTACCAATTGAGCTGACAGGACAGGCCAAATTAAGGAATAATAATAGGTATTTACAGAAGTAATTACAGAAATGTACAGAATAATATAAAATACATAGGAAACAGTTGAGCTATCAAAGGACCGTTTAAAACGATCTATAGATAGCTCAACTGATCCAGATCATTGCCAGAAGGCAGCGTTCCCAAGACACTGGCGGCATTGCCACGTTGAATGGCAATTCTAATACGCTGAGCCAGATAGGAGCCAGCTCTTGGGTCACGCAATGTAAAATAATAATAAAAATGGAAGTACCTACATTCATTCATAATTATGCTAATCATTCCAGATATCATCAAAGATCTACTACGAATACGAGAGCGGTGAAGATGATACGTATCAATCGTACATAGCTTCTGTCGGCATCGCCACGCCCCTGGCGGTGTTGCCAGCTCTAGAAGCACGAGCCGCTGCGAGATTGGAAGACGCGCTTTGGAAAATGTCAGCTGATATCGCCATGCCGTCGTTTATCGTCACTGCCCTCGCTAGTCTTGAGGTAGTTGAACTTTATATCTATATCATCTTCCTGACTTCCCACTAAGTGGGGTTGGCACTCCTTTTTTAATCGACTTAAAAAAGGGGGAGGTTCTCAATTAACTCAAATTACCTTCTTTTAACCTTCTATAGTTGGAAGACCCATTCGTGGAAACATCTGGAAGCTTGAATCTAACCTCACCGTATCTAGAAGATTACTTCATTAAGATGCAATTCAAAAAGGACTTCTCGGATGAAGAAAGTATCGTCGGAGGTGGCATTCAGATCAATCAGGGCAACCAGAGTAATTTCGTAAGTTATTTCATTAATAAGCTAATATTAATTACTTAAAAAAGGTCTGAAATAAAAGGCATAAAAAAAACATTCATGAATGTAATCCCGTAACGTAATCCCGTAATGTAATGTAATTTAGTTCTTTTAGGATACCTAAGGAGGCTAGTCAGAGGCATGGTCAAACATTATATTTGGTTATACTACGCTTCCAAATAAATAAGTAATACTGAACATTTAACACAGCATCCTCTAGCCCAATGTAAGAAGAACTTGTGTTATGGGTAACACATGACTGATATATACATAGAAACACCCTGACCCGAGACAAATACTTACAGATCATTCAAATATTTGTCCCTTGGCCTTGGTCCTTGGTCTTGGTCCAGACCTTGACCACAGAGGTCGTCAAAAAAATCAAAGAATTAAAAAAAAATTTAGCATTAAGACTTGTTCGGGAAAAGCTGTGAAAAAGTTTTAATAAAATTATTGAATTGAAATTATATAACATGACTTACATACATGACTTCAAACTCGATGGCGATCCCTAGGTTACTCTACTGTGGTAGGGTTTGGCTACATCGGCAAATACCTATCCGTCTGACCCGGCGACCGCGCTGTAGACATTACTATGACAGAACATTTAAATGCATAAATAGATATGAAACAATACGAATAACATAAAGATGGGTCGGCTAGTTAGTTCAGGCGATGTAACTAAACTGCAATATTAAAATATATACAAGTTTAATGCTAACTTACATCAATAGTTTTGAAATTGTAATCAATTCAGTTAAGCCATCATCGTTACATAGTTCTATTGTTTTTACATGTCCATGGGATATTCGCTCTTGATATATACGTTTTCAGTTATTCGCTGACGTGACATGGCGTCCACCCCCGTCCCGCTACATCTGGCTAAGCTCCCGAGGTGCCCTAGCCCCCGTGCTACCCCCCTCTACCCTCTCCTTCAAATACAGCGAAGAAGAGACCCAGAGGGAACTAACAGCCGACTTCAATACTGAGGGTTTGGACTACTCGTTGAAGGCGGATAAACGCGCTGATTCTATCAGTGTGGCATTGAGCACACCGCACGAAGAATACAAGTAATTATTAGTAATAGAGATCATGGAATATACAGAATGGGTACTGAATGCGCCCCTGAAAACACTTTTGCCTGAGGATAGTCTTTGTTTTTCAATATCACAGAGACTCGCTTCGCTTAGCAACTAACCTAGCTAGTCTCTCATACATACTGGCAGAAGTTCGCTAAGCTCACTATAGTTCGTGATTGCTATGAAGCATTGGAATGTGTTACTTACTTTGATTTTTACATTAGTAAGAAAATTTAATGCTATTCGACTTTAAATAATCGTTTTTGTTTTTAGCGCTATGAAAATGATAGCTAAGTTCAATGGAGATGACATCAGCGGATCTTTAGTAATCAATAATTCTTCAGAATACAGTATCAAAGGCAAGATTATAAAACGAGATCCCTTAGATGTAAGTAATCAAAAAATCTACTTATTATTAATCTTCTTATCGTGTCAGCTATAGTTCTTTCGAATGAGTCAGTATTGAAAAATGATCCATAGTTTCATTATGATATACCTAATCACAGACAAGTTATCGCTTGTGCAAAGTACAGCAAAGTTATGGGTCTGCGTTCTGCGCGTTCAATACTTGAACAGTGGCGCTTACAGTGAGCTCTTCTGTGTTTAATAAGGCATATTAAACTATTGGTATTAAATTTAAACTGATTTAAGACTGCAGTGTACTTTTTAAAGCCTATTAACTCCGTTATCTATGTCGGTCATTTTGTACGAACTAACTTTAATGTGTTTTTAGATATCACTCACGCTAGTACCAACAGGCGAAGGCGAAAAAGTATTAGTGAGAATAAAGTACGAGGCCACGCCTACCATTTATACGATGTCTGCTCATGTTTCTGGACCTACCACCGCTACATTACATGCCAGGGCCGAAATGGAAAGTACTTTCGCTGATATTAATGTCAAAGTAAGTTCTTTTACTCCCGAAAAACATTCTTAAGGAACGCATAAAATGATTAAATTAGGACCTAGTGTACTGCCTTGAGGTACACCAAAAATTTACTCCATATCAAAACAGCTCTGATCAAGTAAACTGAAATTAAATTTTAAATTTTTAGTTTGCTTATTGTAATCAATTTAGATTAAACATGGTAAAATTTACTTCATGGTTAGATGAATCATAATAACATTATTGTTTTTTGTACAAATCTATACAATGATAATTGGTCGAAAGCTTTAGTTAAGTATAACCTCACCGTCAATTATCTATGTTCCAATGTCAATAATAAAAGATGACAAGCAAATTTAACACCATATTAGCTAATATGTAATTATGAGATATACCCTAATTTTACAGAGTCCAATAGATGCATTTACTAATTACCAAGTTTGCCAATTACAAATTTACTTATTTTCAGGTAGACGTGCCAAGTTCTACATACAAGGATATTTATTTCAAGTCTCGTGTAGAGAACCATCCCGATCTACGGAAAGTGGTCAGCGTCCAAGCGGCGACGCCTTTGAAACGGCTGAGTTTTATCAAGGGATACACTGATTTTATGTACGTTGGAAGCATTCTGGCGGCTTATATATGTAGACGAACTTCCTTTAATTACAGGATCAACTGGATTACTGATTATAATTAGTCCAATACTTGCAGATTTTTATAAAATACTCGCCCGCTTTTGCCGGCGGCTTTGCTCTTGTATTACCGACATTAAAAAATGCCTATAATGCTATTTCAGCCAGATCACAGACAACATCTATACACAATTGAATTGTCATTGAAACACAAACAGCAAAAATGAATGTGTCATTTTTGCATTGATAATATTTGCACTCGTATTTGCTGTATTTCTAGATTTTTTGTATATGTAGTATATTATCTTTTATCCGTGATCAGCAAACTTAATATTTCTTACTTCGAAAATCTATACAGATTCGGACCTAAGACTGGATATCTTCTGTGCAAGTACGAACTGCCTGATATGAAGGGCGAAGGAGACCTTAAATGGAGCTTTTTGCTCGGAGACTTATTCATCAAGGTAATATACTTTCTAGTTTGACTCTTAGGGTACGCTGTGATGGGCGATTTCAGTAATAAATGAGCAACTTGTATGGCTTAATCTGGAGCAACAAGTTTTCCTAAATAGATCCATATCACGGAGGTATTGTATGGCATCTCTATACAGTTACTACATGCTGACATTGCCGTGAATTGTTTAATGTTGTCGTGTCGTCATAATTGGCAATAATTGTTTATGATTGAGCAATATCATATTGACCTCTGACGCGCAGTAGGCTACGTAGGCTACGCAGTAGGCACGCTGGACGCAGAAGGTTGCGGTTTCGATTCCCGCAGCGAGACAAATGTTTACATGATCTGCAAATTCGTCTCGAGTCTGGGTGTTTCTATGTATCATATGTATTTACATAAAAAAGCATTTAACTAGTATATCAGTCATGATTAGTTGTGTTATAGGTACCACACCCATAACACAAGCTCTGCTTAGTATATAATAGTTTCCGTGTAAGCTTACCTTTAAAATGCTGATCATAAGATTGAAAGTTCATATTTTTATATTTAAAATTGAACCTTATCCCCAGGCATTAGGAAATCAACTTGTGAAAAATCTGCACAAGAGTGTAGATTTGGATATCTACTTCGGTAATACCACCTCGCCTGAGAAATTGGAGAAAACTGACGCTGGTTTTAGGATGGATTTAGATAAAGTGTGGCAGTAAGTTTTAGCCCTCTATCTTGACTGACTGGCCTGTTAGCTCAGTTGGTAGTAGCTCTGCCTTCTGCGCTGTAGAGTGGGGTTTTGTTTCCAGGACAAACATTTATGTGATGAACACAGATGTTTGTTCTTGGGTGTTATAAAGTATCATAAAGATGTATTTAAAAATATAAAGTATTCTATCAGTTATCTGTGGGGCGATTATGTAACTCTGATACTATCAAAACATTGATACTAACAGCTTTCAGTTGCTGTTGATGAATTGGTATTACGGACGGTTGATGTTAATTGTAACACATGCTATCGTGTATGAATGGACACGTACCGTACGTAATATTCAAACTATTGATTAAGATAATGATTATTACTAATCGAAATTGATAGATATTGATTGTATCAAGAGTTCCATAATCGCCATACTGTTCACCATGATACAAGCTATACTTAGTTTGGGGCTAGATGTGTATTGTCCATCAGTATTTATTATTGTTTTTATTATTATAATCACATAATAAGCTCTTAGTAAATATCTCATTATATTTGGCTTAGGAAAAATCGGCACTTAAATTCACCTAGCATAGACGATTCAAAGTTGTCCTTGTATAGAGTAGAAAAATTTAATTCGAATAAATTCAGCTCAATGCAATGTAAATGAGCAGCCCCTGCATGACACTGGCGGTATTTTCTCGTTGAAAGGCAATGCTAATACGCTAACGACTGTAATCCCCGAGACATTGGAGACATCTCCACAGATCTCTATTTACTTAGTTCTTTGAGGATGATCAGAAGCACTTCCAAACATTATATTTAACACATGTCTACACTTTGTAAAGTTGTTTGTATTTCAACGTGAGGTTGAGGGCAGGGTGCAAGCCCATCGCCGTTTATAGGAAAACCAATGACACTCAGAATTCTTTGATTCTCGGAGTGTCGGTGTCCTCAATGTTTTTTTTACCAGTTGAGAATACTGTCATTGCTCACATACATCGTAAGGAATACCCATTGGTGCTTGACCCCGATCGAACTCACGACCTTATGATTCGAAGACATGGATCCGTGATCCATCCAGACGATTTGAAATAATAATGAAAAAATAATGCTTTTTATTCTGTATATTGACGACCTCTGCGCCACGCAGTGAGACGCAGAAGGTTGCGCGTTCGATTCCCGCCGCGGGACAAATGTTTGTATGATCTGCAAGTATTAGACAAAAATGTATATAAGTAATATATCAGTCAGGCATGTGGTACCGATAATACAAATTCTGCTTACTTTGAGGCCAGATTATGCAGTGTGAAAATTAAAAAAAAAAGTATTATATATAATATCTATAAATAAACCTTTATTTAATCGTCGTTTTATTTAAATCCTCTTATTATCATGTCAGATATATCGAACTGGTGTAGTGAAAGGATAACGGTTTGCCTCAGAGGCTCCTTTCTTGAACTCAGCTTCAAAAGTATTTAAATATAAAAGAAACACGTTTTTTCCACAGAATAGGCGCAAACGCATCATTCGGCTACATACCAAACCAACGAGTGAATCTACTCCTGAACATTATCCTACCCAAACCTAACGTAGATGTCCACACGCTTTGCTTAGATGGCTTTATGGGAACGCAGAACGATCCTAGCAAGATCCTAGAAGCCGTGTATAAAACAGACGTGACGAAGATTGTGACGGGAGTTAAGGGAAATGTAAGTATAAACTAGTGATATCCCGCTGCTTCGCAGGCGTGCTACCTACAGTATCTCCTTTCCTAGATTTCATCAAGATTTATCCGTGAAAAGGTATCAAACAAACAGACAGATAGGCAAAGACATCTCTCAACTTATAATAATTAACTATGTATTAGAGCCTGCCTGCGACTTTAGCCACGTACGTAAATAAAAAGTTACCTGTATAATATAGCAGTAGACGACCGTCTCGCAGAAGGTTGCGGTTTCGATTCCCGCAGCGGGGCAAATGTTTGTATGGTCTGCAAATGGTCTGCAAATATTTGTAGCACATATCACAAGCTCTGCTTACTTTGGGGCTCAATAATGCTGTGTGAAATGTCCAACATTATTTATTGTTATTACTTTTAATGTTGATCCAGGTTCAAACCCATACCAACGAGTATATCAAGCTGCATCCACTTCGGTTTACCATTTATTGCGTGATTGAATAACATACAAAATATCCTGCCTATGTCTGTTTGGTACCTATTCATGTCTAAACGTCTGAATGAAGCTTCATGATATTTAGTGAGGAGAAATAGGTACCACGCGTCCTAAGCCGTTTGCAGCAGCTAGTTCTCCATATCTAGTCTAGACCCCCTTGTGGCGCAGTGGGCCAAGGTCCAGCTGAGACGTCGAAGGTTGCGAGTTCGATTCCCGCCGCGGGACAAATGTTTGTATGATCTGCAAGTATTTGTCTCGGGTTTGGGTGTTTCTATGTATGTATGTTAATATGTATGTACAAATTTACAAAAAAAACCTTATGTAACTAGTATATCAGTCATGTGGTACCCTTAACACAAGCTCTGCTTACTTCGGGGCCAGGTGATACCGTGTGAAATGTCTGGCATTATTATTATTATAACCTTTCTTTTCAGGTAATAATGCTACCAGAGAGCTTCGACACAAATTCCACTATAACCTGGACTTCTGCTTCCGGCTACCAACACATAGATAACAAGGTCTTCTACCGATGGGACTCGAACGGGTCAAACCACGTCGATTACGAATTGAACTCTCCGCTGTATGTGAATAAGAGCACTTTACGCGCGCACGGGTCCTATCAAATCGATATGGTGCACGGATATAAGATCGTCAAGTAAGTTTAACAAATAGTTGATTGATAAATATACGCATAAGGTTGTGGGTTCGATCCCCGCTGCGAGGCAAATGTTTGTATGATCTGCAGGTATTTTTCTCATGTCTCAAGTTTCTATGTATAATAGAAGAAGATGTATAGTATAGATGTATTAAAAAAAATGTATATATGTCCCATCACTCAATCTCTGCTTACTTTTGGGCCGAATGATGCTGTGTGAAATGTCTAGAATTATTATTACTATTATATTTTTTTTTAAGTTTTTCATTTTCTTTCATTTCTATTCATTCATTTTAACAAAAAATAACATCACTGCCGCGTATTTCTCTAATTACTTTCGTATCTAAAGAGGTTTAAGGAGGGTAGCCAGAGGCACGTTTGATTTCACTTATAAAACACGCCCCGCGACTTACAAGCTTTGACGTCCTCTGTGGCGTAGTAAGCGAAGGCCCGCCTGAGATCTGTAATTCCCGCCGCCACGCCGCACAAATGATTGTATAATCTGCAAATATTTGTCTCGAAGTTTTTTTTCTATGTATAATAGGTATGTATTATTAAAAAATATATAGAAGTAGTATATTAGTCATGTAGTTCCCATTACACAAGCTATGCCTACTTTGGTACTAGATGTTGCTGTGTGAAACATGCAGCATTATTTATTTATTTGTTAAGGAAACGTGAGGTCTTAGGACATTTGCAGACGCATCGTTGTATTGTAATCTGTAAATTATATTCTGAACTAGCTGGTGCCCGCGACTTCATCTGTGCAGGATTAGTACTTTGAGTAGTCTTTTTTCTTCTCCAAGGCTCTATCTATCTTTATACCAAAATTCATCAAAATTATTATAAGGAATCGTTATACTTTTGATAATTCACACAATGCCTTAATAAATTATAGCCTATGTGTTATTCTGATGTATAAGCTATATTATTGTAATGTTTCATTAAAATCCATTCAGTAGTTTTTGCGTGAAAGAACAAATAACAAACATACATACAAACTTTCGCGTTTATAATATTAGTAAGGAAAGGATAAGGATTAAAATCTATATAATAGATTTAGGCAAGATGTTACTGTGTTTATTGAACAAATGTTAGTTTGATCTGCAAGTATTTGTCGCTGGTATAACATGAATGAATTTACAAATAAAAGTATATAAGTAGTGTATAAATCATGTGGTACTCATAACACAAGATCTGTTACTTTATGGCTAGATGATGCTGTGTGAAATGTCCGGCATTATTATAATATTTTTATATAAAGTTCATTTTGGCAGAGGGGAGATGTTCAATCCAGGCCGCAATCAGATTGGCGAGATAGACGTACGCTACGGCGGCGTCAAACACACAGACGGACGCTTCAACTTCACCACACCCTTCCAGAAACTTCCATGGATCAAATCTATCTTTGATGTGAGTATTTATTTGTGAAACTGGCCTGTCAGCTCAATTGGTAGTAGCTCTGCTTTCTGCGCTACAGCGCAGAAGCAGATAATCGAGCTCTCAAACTACAGTTTGAGAGCTCGATTCTCTCCCAGAATAAACATTTGTGTGATGAACACAGCTGTTTGTCTGCGCATCCAAATCTATCCATATCTTTTCATGATCATTATCTGTCCATTTCTGAAATCTGCTAACAGGTTGATATCATTTATGACTTAGCTATGCTTAGTTTGGCGCTAGATGATTATGTGTAACGTCCACCATTACTTGTTTACATTTATTTACAGATAAATAATGTTGAAGAGCGTTCAGACAACAAGGTTGAACTGTTCTGGCCTAATAAAACAGCGGCTGCCAATGCGAGCCACGTCTACTCTAAATCTACCAACGGCTTTACGCAAACCGGCGTTGTATCACTATCTGTGCCTTTAAGTACTCAACATTTAGTGAATACGGAGTATTACTACGTTCAAGGTAATTGAATAGAAATAGAAAATATTTATTAATTTATTTAGAAAAAATATCACATAATCCACTAATAAGTAAAGCTATCATACATTATAATTAATAAACCACTAATAAAAATATAGTATTTATCTTTATATACCTACTTATAAAATAATAATGTGTCTCACATAGTGTATAATTTTCTTACTTTTTTACACAAACAAACAGCACACACACACTTACACACACACACGCACACACACACTCACACACACACACACACTCACACTCATACATAATTACTTAATTGGTTTTTAAAATAACTGATTTAAATATTAGACAAATTATTTCAAGATAACAGTTGTTCGCTGATAGCGTTTGGAAAGAGAGAGGTCAATGATATCTAACATTGAAAACAAATCATAATTAATTTTCATGAAACGGTTAATAAATGTTTTTGAGGCGTAATTTGTATGAATTATACTAGGTTGGAATGTGTGGTTCTTTCAAAATTAATTCTGGAACATTGAAACCTTAATTTTACCTAATAAATAAGGGCTGTCAATGTGGCCATTAACAATTTTATACATAAACACTAGATCACCTTTAACCGTCCTATACCTTAGTGAAGTTAATGATTCAGGCGTTATACCTTGTAGTAATGACCTGTTAAAAAAAAAACACCTGGAGTTTTTCAATCTTTTTGTTTCAAACGATCAAGCTATCTCAAGCTCAAGGGTTCTTCGCATACACATGATACGCCTTTACCATTTAACTTGGCTAAATAACACTCAATATAAACATTATATTGAGGGTTCCAGGGTACTGAGGCGTATTCCAAGACGAAGAAGCCAAATGAGATTTAAAATATGTATATACCGTCACAAAGAAACAAATCAACATACGATACAGGAGTATGAGAGCTGCTGTATTTAGTGGCGACATCTTTAGTAACGCAGGTAGAGAGAATGAATTAATGATTTGCAACAGAACACTTGGAACCGAGCCATACAGACATTAAAACAGCTTAATAATAATAATGAAATCAATATTTTTGTTTCTCGCACAATAAGCTGTAACATAGTATACAGCCTTAGAAACGTCATATTCATATTTGTGAATTCAGGTGTTACAAAAGACAGGTGTTGCTTAAAATTAGGAATCTCTGAATCCTGCATACAAACGTTTAGTAGGTAGGTAGGTAAACATTAATATTACATGGTCCAAACTATACAAATATTGTCACAAAGTTAAATAATAAAATCGGTCACTAAACTCTAAATAATATTGCGGTCATACAAAAATTTACTGACATTATAGTACGCTTTTCTCAACAATATTTCACGTCTCTCAACTTCTGTCAAAAGTTAATCACTGTTTTAAATCCCTTTTTGTAAGATAATTATAAATAGTGACAGAGCGAATCTTAAGGGGTGTTTAGACAGTGTTCAAGTTGAGCGTTTCGTTAATGGTAATGACATAGTTAGAACCCTAAAGTACCAATATTAGAAATATCATTCTATGTTGTATATCAATAATGTGATGACGTCACAAAGTGATTCTGACTCAGTATAAATAAAAATAAATAACCCCGGACATTTCACACAGCATCATCTGGCCCCAAAGTAATCAGAGCTTGTGTTATGGGTACTACATGACTGATATACCTTAGCCCACTCCGCCACAGAGGAGTATGATGTTGCGTTTAGTAATGCAACTGAACACCACAATCACGCCAGCACGCGGCACGACGCTTAACGACTTTGAAATAATAATATGAGATTTTAAATAAATAAAGATACCAAATAAGACACCGTAGTAATTATTATAATTATTATAGTAATCATTATCATATGACGACTTCTGTGGATTCACGCCGCGGGACAAATGTTTCTATGGAAATGTTTCTAGGAAATGTCCAAGATTATTTATTATTACTAAATATATTATTTATTAATATATTTAGTAGTATTATGAGTTAATAGTAATAGTAATTTAAGGTTATTTCGAGTCGTAGGTAGAACACCTCTGAAGGTTACCTTACTTAACAAAACTGACCTAGTTGCGGAAACCTATCTGCTCTCTCAAGTACCAATAATCCCTCATGGTGAATATGACATCGTCGTTATCATAATTGCCGGCGTAACTGATGCAGCTTACTCCATGTGCTCCTCTTCAAGACAGCCTCTTCTTTTCTCTTCTTATTATGGTATCATATCATGTCATATTCGTCATGAACTAACTTAAATATAACATCGTCCATGGAAAGTTGTCTGGAAGAAATCGCTTCCTTAGCGATAAGACTGCCCATTGTACAAAATTTTTATATAAGTAAATTTAGTTATGAAATTGATATATTTAGCTTTGAGGATTAAGTTGTACAATTAAGAATGTTCATTCATTAATTCATCGTCCGTCTAATCTTTTATTATTACCCAGATGACAAAACCAGCAATGGCAACACAACAATTGACTTTGACGGCGAGAGGTTCGTGAAAGGGTCCTTCAACCAACTGCTTAGAAAGAGTGAAAGGAATCTCGACCTTTCCACCACGGACATAGAGGTGGAAAACGCACACACGCCCGTCGGAGTCAAGTATATACACGAGTTTGATGCTACGGGGAATGTTGTAAGTGTTTTTACCCTCGACGTTAAACAAGGGGATATGTATCTGTATATCTATCTGTATTTTTGTAAATCGGTAATCGTAGCTTCCAAACGGATGCTTTAGGACCAGGCAAGTTTCTTGCCGGATTTTACTATAAACTAGGGATAAGAAGACGATTCAATTTGGTCCGTGTGGTTTTTATTAAATAACAAAATATATCTATATATTAATGAAAAACGCACCATCATACAGCTTACACAAGATTAAAATTCGCAGGACGTGAAACAAGCGACTGTCTTCCACCTTAAAAACGTCACCAAATTCAACGTCACCGGCAAACTAGATGTCACCACTTACGACATTGGGAAAGTTCTGAAACTAGACCTGATTCATGGAAACCGAACTTGGGCTTACAACAACAAGTACGAGTCGGTTGATAAGGAGCTTATGCAGGGCAGTAAGATCAAATGGGCGGAAGATACCTGGATAGCGTATGATATACACGTCACTAATATGACTACGGTAAGTTTTTGTTATAGTAAACTTCTTAATATTGTTACGAGCCGGGTACTGATAAATTAATGAAACCGCTCGATTTTACCAAATTATAACTTTAATTTCAATGTTACCATACACAACTTAATCCACTGTTTCTACTACCACGCCGGCACAATTAGGGGAACACAAGCAAAATGTCGAGTTTTTTAATAATTTTGGTTTTTTTACGATTTTTTTCGGTTTATTTATATTTATTATTGATTGCAGGTTAATAAAAACAAAGTTTAAATTATTAATAGCTTTATTTTCAGATGAAATCAAATAAAAACCAATAATTACAGATTTAAAATTTTAAGTTAAACAAAATGTAGTGTAGTTTTCAAATCTTACATGTTCATTAAAATAAAATTAATAGCGCGTATGGCTTCCACGGGTTCTTGTAAGAGCCTGGATACGTTTTCCCATGCTCCCAATGATGCCATCAATCATTTTTTGGGGAAAATGCTCACACTCTGCGACTAAGGCTAATGTCAGCTCTTCAGTGTTCCTGGGAACTGGATTTTTTTGATGAACCCTTCCGTCCCTCTTCCGATAAGGTCTCAAACGTGTTCTATCGGGTTCATATCAGGAGCACGAGCTGGCCAATTCATTTGGGTTATGGCAACGTCATTAAGGTAGTCGCGCACCACGCGCGCAGTATGGGGCCGAGCGTTATCTTGCATTAGTACAAAATCATCGCCTATAAATAGGGCAAAGGGCATAACGTGGGGATCCAGGATCTCTGAGATGTATCTGAGTGTAGTCAGTGATCCATTTTCGATAGCAACCAGCTCCGTGCGTGCTCCCAAACATATGCCACCCCACACCATAACGGAACCTCCACCATATGGCACAGTTTCTGTAAAGCTCGCTTGATTATAGCGTTCCCCTCGATACCTCCACATCCTCTCCCTCCCGTCTATGGAATTAATGCAAAAACGGCTTCCATCTGTGAATAAAACTCGTCCAATCACGGTGCCGACGAGCAAAGGCTAGGCTAGTCTGGCTACTCGATGACTCACCTCAAGTTTCGGCGCTTTGGCTGGCACGTATGACCAACTTCCTTCAGACGTCGTCTCACTGTCCGTTCACTAACGCGCACATTACGGACTTCTTCCAAGACATTTCGGGTCTGAACAGCAGTTTGACGACGGTTTCTTAAGGTTTTCACCTAATAAAAATCAAGCGGTCATCTACGGCGTTGGGCCAGTGCAGTGGGCTTAGGTCCGGCTGAGACGCAGAAGGTTGTGGGTTCGATTACCGCTGCGGGACAAATGTTTGTATGATCTGCGAGTATTTGTCTCGGGTCTGGGTGTTTCTATGTATAATATGTATGTATTTACAAAAAAATAAAGTATATAAGTAGTATATCAGTCATGTGGTACCCATAACACAAGCTCTGCTTACTTTGGGGCCAGATGAATGCTGTGTGAAATGTCCGGGATTATTTATTTAGTTATTGCGATAGATGACAGATACCGACACACCTAATGCAAGACTCACTGAACGGTAGGTGTGACCTTCCTCGATCATTGTTACAGGTCTGGCAACTTCAGTTGCAGGTAAATCACTCATTCTATATTCAATACAGTGTATTCTTCTCAAAAGTTAACAGTAGAAGGATATGAAGTGACTTTAAACCATTTAAACAATATACCTATTGGGAGCACTTAAAACTGTAAAAATCGTCATCAAACACTTAAGAGGGTATAATTATTGTTAAAACATTGAAATAACATAATGATAAAAAATGCCGTTCATTTTTTATCATTATGTTATTTCATAAGAGGGTTTCATTATGTTATTTCAATAAAAAAATCTAAAACCACTTGCAGAATCACGCAAAAAAGTTAAAACAAACCATTTTTTGTTCTTGTTCCCCTAATTGTGCCGGGTATACTTCCAATTCTTCCAAATAGAACACAAAAAAATCACAACACTACAACACAACTGATAACACTTCAAAACTATCGCACTTGTATCACTAGTTAAGCCGAGAGTAGACTGACTGTATCCTTTTTTTTCGGACTGGACTTATGCTGTTAGGTTATCTAACAACCCGTGACAGCGTTACACGGACTTTTGGCGAGCGCAGATGGCGCTCTATATTTGACTGTGTCCACACATTACCGTCGCTTTTAAATGCGCGGCGAGTGCGTCGCGTAAAGCCTAGGCGCTACTCGAACGTTCCGGAACGCGCCTAAATGTTCGCTTGTAAGAGAGAGAGATATATCCATCTCGTTCGCTCTTATACATTAGATACACGTACTATGTAGTGTATCTAGTCGATACTAGATGGCGCTGTGCTGATTATTTTATTGCGTCCGCCCGCCAACAAATGGAGCTATGTAGTGGGCGCAACAATATATAAAAGAAGTTGTCGTTAGTTACACCATTTATAACTCGAGAACGGGACCGATTTACTCAATTCATGATTTGTTGTATTTGTCTTCGCCCAGAATAGCAGAATAACTATAAAAACATGCGAAAATTTGTAAAATAATAAATAAAATATAGATTTAATGAGGTGAGTTCAGCAAAGTTGGGCAAAGTGCTTTAATGTGATATTTTTTTTTTAAAACGCGCGGACGAAGTTGGGAATGGGACAGCTAGTTAGTATATATATGTATCTTTATTTTATTTTATTTTATTTATTAAACAAAATCCACAGCTCTTAGTAAACAATATTACTTAATCTAACGCATTTATCCTAAAGCCAATAACGGATTTACATTTTATGTTTATCACCTATAATTTAGAAGACAGTCACTAACCAAACATGTTATTAGTTAATAGAAAATACCTATTAACAATTATACATTATAATTATGTGAGTGTATGAGAGTTGTGTAAAAATGCGTGTGTGTGTGTGTGTGTGTGTGTGTGTATGGAATGTAGGTATACGGCGCCTTTCGCTGGGTAAAAGCGGGAAGTATCGCCGTAAATAACGTTCAACTCACTTGATGTTATTAGGTACACTGTTTATTAAAGCACCACAGGATTGATAGATTAGAAGGAAGACTGAGCACAGAAACAGAAGATAGAAGCATGAGAAGCGTGATAGAAATGAATCATGGATGTTCGTAATCGCGTAACGTGAACGATAGGCAGAGGCGCTAGGCGCGAGCGGCGTGCGTTCAACGTCAGAGCTAGGATCGGACTGGCGAGACCAGGGAGGCGCGTTTGCGCTGGAGCAGGTTATCGTGCCACTCGTGACGTCACGCACCGAGAGCTTGGTTCCATTGAACGAATGGACAACGACCAGCGGTTACACGCTCCACGACACGATAAAGTGTAAGGGTACCTAAATATACCTACCTATATATTTAATTAGTTATGTATGTTATGTTAATCTTATGTTGGTTTTGTATCTAAGTGAATGTAAGTAATATACATAGTGTGGGAGAAGCCCACATCACTCCCCCCCTAGAGACCCGGTTAGGGTTGATAATAATCTGGGAATCGGACCTGTCGACCGTAGCGTGTAGTTTTAGGTGCAACACTGGTAGGAGTTGGAAGGGGTGTGGCAGGTAAAGGAGGTGTAGGAGTAATTATTGTGTTTCGGCTACCAGCAACGTCAGCCTTGTCAGTTAGTATGAATGCGGGTTTTAGACGATCAACGGAAACTGTTACTGGTTTTCCTTTAACCAAAATTTTGAAGACTTTATCACTTCTCTCTAACACCTTATAAGGGCCTGTGTAAGCTGGTTGCAGGGGGGGACGCAGAGCGTCTTCACGAAGGAAGACGTGTTCTGCGGTTGCTAACTCTTTAAAAATGAAAATTTTATGATTGCTATGGCGAGAAGCAGGTACCGGTGTAAGTTCTTGCGCGAACGTGCGTAACCGTGCTGTAAACTCTGACATATCCGGTGTACCGGGTGGGCTCGGGTTGAAAAACTCCCCAGGTAGTCTAAGCGGCTCGCCATACAGCAATTCGGCCGAAGAAGTTTGCAGGTCTTCTTTAAAAGCGCTACGGATGCCAAGAAGTACCAGTGGTAGGACCTCGGACCAATTTTGATCAGCGTGACAGGTGATAGACGTTTTTAACTGTCTGTGAAAACGTTCCACGAGCCCATTGCATGCAGGATGGTAGGCGGTCGTGCGTCTGTGCTCGAATCCGGTAGATTTGGCCAGATATTGAAATAGCGCGGACTCGAACTGTCGGCCGCGGTCTGTGACAATACATGTTGGCACGCCGAACCTGGAAATCCAGCCAGAAAGAAGTGCCTTGCCTACAGTTTCTGCGGTAATGTCTGGTATTGGCATGACCTCGGGCCACCGAGTAAATCGGTCTATGGCTGTCAGGCAGTATTTGTTTCCCTGAGAAACGGGAAGTGGGCCAATGAGGTCGATGTGGACCTGCTTGAAGCGAGCGCGTGGCAAATCAAATGTGTCTAGAGGTGTAGACACGTGTCGACTCACTTTCGAACGCTGACACGACAAACAAGTTCGGGCCCAGTCTCTGCAGTCTTTTCTTACCCCGGGCCACACGAATCGTTCAGCTACCAACTTAGCAGTTGCTGTAGCGCCGGGGTGACTTAGCGAGTGGAGACTTTGGAACACTTGTTTGCGGAACCCTTTTGTCACGAATGGCCTGGGGGTTGAAGTGCTTATATCACAATACAGAGGTGTGTGACTCCCGGGGTATGCCATCTTTTTGAGACGGAGTGCTGAGCTTTTGGTGAGGTACTGAACAAGCTCGGCGTCATTCTCATGGGCTTGGCTTAGATCTGTGAGGCTTATTGGGGCGTCCAGCTCGTCGACGCGAGATAAGGTGTCGGCAACGACGTTATTTTTTCCGGAGATGTGCCTTATGTCGGTTGTGAACTGGGCAATGTAATCTAAATGTCGAAACTGTCTGGGCGAGCAGTTATTCTTTCGTTCTTGAAAGGCAAAACTGATCGGTTTATGGTCTGTGTATACCGTAAAGTGCCTGGCTTCGAGCATATGCCGAAAATACTTAATTGCCTCGTAGATAGCAAGAAGTTCGCGGTCATAAGGAGAGTACTTTGTTTGTGGAGAATTTAGCTTCCGGGAGAAGAACGCTAAAGGCTGCCAGGCGCTATTTTGAAACTGTTGCAAGACCGCGCCCATAGCTGTGTCTGATGCGTCTGTAACCAATGCTAGCTTGGCTTCACAATTTGGATGAGCTAGAAGTGCGGCCTTGGAGAGGCTGTTTTTGGTTTCAGAGAAAGCTTTCAGCGCTTCCCCAGTAAGGTTGATGGGCGTGGAACCTTTGACTCCCCCCCCTAAAAGAAAGTTGAGTGGTGCTTGAGTTTGGGCAGCCTTTGGCAGGAAACGCCTATAAAAATTGGCCATACCTAAAAAACGTCTAAGTGACTTAACGTCCTTGGGTGGCGGGAAGTCTCGTATGGCTTGTACTTTTGTGTCCAGTGGTTTGGTACCGCTCTCCGAGATTCGATAGCCTAGGAAAGTTACCTCAGGAGCTCCGAAAACGCACTTGGACACGTTAACGACCATACCGTATTCACGAAGCCTAGTGAAAACTTGACGTAGATGATTTTCATGTTCTGTGTCGTCCTGGCTATAGATTAAGAAATCATCCAAATAACAATAGACGAAATCCAACCCACGCATCATTTCGTCTACGAAACGTTGAAATGTTTGACCAGCATTGCGAAGGCCAAACGTCATAAATGGAAATTCGAACATACCGAAAGGTGTGGTAATTGCCGTTTTGGGTATGTCTTCCGCACAGACTGGTATCTGATTGTACGCTTTTACAAGATCGATGGTACTATAAACGCGGCAACCAGCGATATTGTGGGTGAAATCGTGTATATGGCGGATGGGATACATGTCTGGTATGGTTCGAGCGTTAAGTTTTCTATAGTCGCCGCATGGTCGCCACCCATTGTCCTTCTTTGCTGCGAGGTGTAATGGAGACGACCAGGGACTATCGGATGGTCTGGCTGTACCGTTGGCCAGCATGGCTTCGAACTCATCTCTGGCTATTTTTAACTTATCGGGAGCTAGTCGCCTAGGTGTGCATGAAACTGGTGGACCTGGTGTGGTGCGTATGTGGTGTTGCGTGTTGTGAGGTATGGTGCGTTGTGTACCAGCTGGTCGTGTGATATCTGAAAAATCCCGCGATAATAGTTGGTGATATTGGGAATCGCCAGTCAGAACCTTGACAGAATAAATATTTTTGGCATTGCCGGCTGGTGAAGCTGGTGTGGATAGACTAGTAGTATTATCGATTAGTTTTTTGTTTTTACAATCAACAATTAAATCATAGTAACACAAAAAGTCTACTCCTATAATTGGTTTGGTAACATCAGCTACTACAAAACGCCATGGATAAGTTCTTCGAAGTCCCAAGTCCAGGTTGAGGTGCGCGTAGCCGTAGGTGTCGATGGTTGTCCCGTTAGCTGCAGTGAGTTTGTAGCTTGTAGGTGCTCGTCGTTCTTGTAGATGAGATTGTGGGAAAACACAGAGGTCGCTACCGGTGTCGACCAAAAACTGGATATTCGCACCACGATCGGTTACAAAGAGGCGACCTGGAATATCAGGGCAATCTTCTGTCGCCATTACTGACGATTGCCCGCGGCATTTTCCGATTTGTTAAAGTCACATGGCTTTTGACACTTGCGAGCCTGTGATCGGAAGATTGTATGGTACCAGCAGATAGGATATTGGCGGTAGCTTGATGCTGAACGGGTTGTGCTACGTGATGTAGAACGTTGTCCCGAAGTTCGGGGACGGTCGGATCGGCGAGACCGTGATTCGCGAGTGTGTTCGTCAAGTTTTAGCGCGAGTTGTTCCACCATCTTCTTGAGTTCGGCTATCTCACCGGAGGCGCTGCTAGCGGGTCCATGTCCAATGTTAGGTGCGGAAGCCGCTGCGACGCTTTCAGGTGCAGAGATTTCTTGAATGCGGTCAGCTAAGTCCGCCAGTTGTTCGAGTGATTGAGCAGGCTGTGATGCCAACACGGTTTGAATGCTGCGTGGAAGGCGATTGCTCCAGATCGTCCGGAGGAATTCTTCCGGAATACTTGGGCCTGCAAGATCTCGCAGATGACGTAGGAACTGGGATGCTTTTCTGTCTCCCAACTGCTCGTGGGTCAGAAGTTGCCTGACCTTATTTTCATGAGAGGCAGTTAGTCGCCGGATCAGCTCACTTTTTATTTTGTCGTATCGGTTTTGGGCCGGAGGGCTGACGATAATATCTTTTACGGCCTTCGCGTGAACGATTTCCAACTTTGTAATAACATTGTTAAATTTGACGGCATCGTCAGTAATTCCAAAGTTGTTAAATTGTCCCTCCAGTATAGCAAACCAAATTTCTGGATCGTCCGGCGAGAACGGTGGCACCTTCAAATGAAACATTTTGAAATCGGACGGTTCCCGTTCGTGTACAATGGGCCTGTACTTTTTCTTCGGACGACGCTCAGTGACACCGTCTGTAGGTTCGTTTTCGATGGATTTTAACGAATCACTGCTTTCACTTCCACTTACTGCTTTGTTATCGCTCATTTCCAGTGTTCTTCGGGGTCACCAATATGGAATGTAGGTATACGGCGCCTTTCGCTGGGTAAAAGCGGGAAGTATCGCCGTAAATAACGTTCAACTCACTTGATGTTATTAGGTACACTGTTTATTAAAGCACCACAGGATTGATAGATTAGAAGGAAGACTGAGCACAGAAACAGAAGATAGAAGCATGAGAAGCGTGATAGAAATGAATCATGGATGTTCGTAATCGCGTAACGTGAACGATAGGCAGAGGCGCTAGGCGCGAGCGGCGTGCGTTCAACGTCAGAGCTAGGATCGGACTGGCGAGACCAGGGAGGCGCGTTTGCGCTGGAGCAGGTTATCGTGCCACTCGTGACGTCACGCACCGAGAGCTTGGTTCCATTGAACGAATGGACAACGACCAGCGGTTACACGCTCCACGACACGATAAAGTGTAAGGGTACCTAAATATACCTACCTATATATTTAATTAGTTATGTATGTTATGTTAATCTTATGTTGGTTATGTATCTAAGTGAATGTAAGTAATATACATAGTGTGGGAGAAGCCCACATGTGTATGTGTGTGTGTGTGTATGTGTGTGTGTGTGTGTGTGTGTGTGAGAGAGAGAGAAATAGATTACGTGGTATGCATAATATGATAATTACAAATAAAACGGACACAATCTTATACATTTTCACAAAGAATTCTGAGAATTTTACGTTTGAACACCTGCTTGCTACAATAGAAAATATCAATTTGTTTAAATTGTTTGTTGTAGTTTCTATGTAGTCGACTAACAAGTGAGTTTTGGGCGTAATTTGTGCGTGTAGGCAAAACAGCAAACAGGTTAGTGTGTCTAGTTCTAATGGTTGGAACACAAAAGCGCAACACTTTAGACAATAACTCCGAGCAGTCGATATAGTTATTGCATACACCATGCAGAAATGACATATCAGTTAGAGTCCTACGGTTTTCAAGAGAAGTGAGGTGATGATAAAAGCACGCTGTCTGATAGTCGCTAAAACTACTGAAACATCGAAAGTTCAGGTGTTTTATGAACTTACTTTGTATACTTTCCAGGCTCTGAATGTAGGTAATATAGTGAGGGTTCCAAATACAGCTGCAGTACTCTAGAATGCTTCTAACATAGGAATAATACAGAACCTTCAAGCAACTAATGTCAGAAAAAGGGCGGCTAACACGCAGTATAAAACCTAAAGCTTTGTATGCTTTGTTGACAATTATATCTATATGTTCTGAAAATGTTAATTTAGAGTCTAATTGTACACCAAGATCCCTAACAGAGTTTACTTTACAAATATTTATATTATTTATATGATAATCAAAATGTGTTGGACGTATTTTTCGAGTGAAAGGGACATATGAGCATTTTGCAATGTTAATATCAATACGATTTTCTGCGTAATAGCGTCCTAGCCTATCAAGATCCGCCTGTAGATTTAGACAGTCTGTTTGATCACTAATCTTCATATATATTTTCGTGTCATCAGCATACATAAGGTAACGTGCATGCCTAAAGCATTTACCTACATCATATAGATAAGCTGCATATAATAAAGGTCCTAATATGGAGCCCTGTGGAACTCCAGATGGAATATTAATAAAGTTAGAGCAGAAACCTCCAACAATAACTGCTTGAGAACGGTTACGCAAATAAGATTTTATCCATCTTAGTAAATTGCCTTTTATACCCAGCTCATAAAGCTTTCGCAGAAGTATGATGTGATCCACACGGTCAAATGCTTTTTCAAAATCCGTGTAGATCACATCTACTTGCGAGCCACCATCTATCCCAGTCGCTACATGATCAATAAAAACTCCTAAGTTAGTAGAAGTGGAGCGTCCTTTCATGAACCCATGCTGCTCAACCGGAATCGAAGTTGCAATAACAGGATAAATATAACCATGCACTACCCTTTCAAAGAGTTTACTTAGTACATTCAATATTGAGATAGGACGGTAATTTTCAATTAATGTCTTATGACCCTTTTTATGAATAGGAACTATATGTGCCATTTTCCAAACGTTAGGGAAATAGCCTTCACGTAGACACCTATTGAAAATTAGAGTCAGGGGCGCAAACAATGTTTCAGCACATCTGACGAAAAATACCGGGGGGATATTGTCACTACCAGCTCCTTTTGTGATGTCTATATTTTTAAGCATTTTGAAAAGCTCCTCTCCACATATCTCAATGAAATTGATAGTGTTCTCACTATGGTAGACATTTGTTGAATCAAACGAATACTGATCAGCCGGTATACAAAAATTTTTTTCAAAAAAGCTATTAAATGAGGAACATATGTCAATTTGAGTACTAAAAGAATTATTATTGTAGATCATCTGTTGAGGGTAGTTAGAGCGAGTCTTTCTTTTTGACTTTATGTAGGACCAGAAAAATTTTGGGTGAAATTTAATTTTTTGTTGTGATAGGTTGACATATGAAGCAAAACATTCTGTCTGCAAAATCTTCTGCTTTTCTCTGAGGTCGGCAAAATGCAAGTAATCATTAGGATTATGATAACGCTTCCAGTCTCGGTGAGTTTTAGATTTTTCTTTGATCAACTGAATTAAAGCTCTGCTATACCAAACGGGGTAGGTGTAAGTGCCAGAACAACGAACTTGAGGAACGTATAACTGTATTAAACTATTTAATATTGAATAAAGTTGAGTAATTACATTTTCAATATCGATATCTTTTGTAATGAACGACCAGTCATGTTTAGTAAGTGAATCATTTATGGAATTAAAATCAGCCCTCCCAAACTGAAATTTTATATGAGGTTTCGGCTTGAGCGCGGGTATCAAGATATCTGAAGCTAAAATAAAAAATGAGGGATGAGCAAGGTCTTCCTTGACAAGTGGTAATATAGCTCTTTGAATTGTTACTGGGAAGTCCGAGAATAAGAGATCTAGAGTATTATTACTTTTGTTCACAAGTCTATTATACTGAACAAGACCCAAGAAGGCAGTCTGGGTAATGAAACCATCTGCCGAAGTTTGGACCTCAACAAGACCCTTCCTCAGAATTACTGGTTCACTAGATTTCCAGTCTACACAAGGAAGGTTAAAGTCCCCCGCAATTATAAAATGATCATCGGGGCATGTGCTGTGAATTTTTGTTAATAAACTATTAAAAGATTGAATACGTGCCGCGAGGTGTAAATTCGGAGGTATATAAACAAGTGCAATATGTAGGTCGTGAGCAGAACCGAGCGTACGAGAGGGGATAGTAACCCACAGACATTCTGGATCAGTACTTTGCCATTCAGTTCTAACACGGGCTTGTAAGTAAGGCGCACTCATTACCATCAACCCACCTCCCAGTGATCCCCGATCATTGCGAACCACAGTGAATCTGCCGTCACAAAGCTCAGAGTCCAATATCCCTTCACAAAGCCAAGTTTCTGTTATTAATATAATATCTGACTCCAGTAACAGCAGATTGTTATAGAATTCAACAAGCAAAAAGTATATTATGTCGGTATAAAAATATTAAGTAGGTTTTAAAGTTTGTATATAATATTATAAGTAGATATGTACAATCACTGCACGAGAATCTCATGATTGCTGCTATAATAACCGTACACTGAGAGTACACTGAAACGAAGACGTGAGTGTGAAGAGTGTATAATAATATAGTATGTGTTTGTGTGTGTGTTAAAAGTTTGTGTCCAAAGCAAGTGTGCAAAAAGTAATAATGCAAAAAATGTATGCGGTGTAATATTATCAAGCTATTTTTATAAGATCCGCCGAGGAGTTTATGGAAACAGGAGAGGAGGTCTCGTTTTTTCGAACAAAAATTCGGCAGTTTTTTGTCCAAACATACTTGTAGTTGACTTCTCTAGCTTTCAACTTACTTGAACTCAAAAGTTGCTTGTTGTCTTTTGTAAGGTGTTCATTAACAAATATTTTTGAAGACCCACATCCAATTCCCACATCGTAGGCGGTAATGTTACGATGTTTACGCGCGGCGGCTATAATCTGGTCTTTCACTGCGCGCTGTCTGAGACGGACGACTACTGGGCGCGCCCTAGCTGCACTTTCAGCACGCCGCGGTTGCACACGGTGAGCAAACTCTACGTCAGACGGCTCAAGGGCAACACCAATGTGTTGTGTTACTTTTAACACTAGGTCTGTCGTCATCTCATCTTTCTCCTCGGGGATACCGGTGATCTCGATATTCTGCATTCGGACCCATTGCTGCTGTCTAAGGTTTTCAGCTTCCAAGTCCTTGACGTGAGTTAGACAGAGACTTAAATTTTCCTTCAGGTTCTTATTTTCTTCCTTAAGACACTTCAACTCGGACGAGGTGCTGCTTAGCATTTTCTTGAGATCAGTGATTTCTTTTCTCAACTCCTCGTACTGCGTGCTGACGTATGTAATAGACTCCTGGAAACCAGTGCATTGACTATTTATGGCAGCAAGTTGACTTGATACAGTCTTTTTTATTGTGGCCTCAAGCATAGCCTGCATTTCCTGTCTCATCTCGTTTTTCCAAATATCTCTTAATGAGTTTTCGGTTACATAAACTGCAGACTGCGACGACTCCGGCTTTTTTCGTAACGTCACATTACTACTCTCAGGCGACGTCTCTAAAGCTATGTCTTCATCTTGTTTTGGCTGTAGAGCCGTACGTACAGGGGTGTTGGTATTTCCAACTTTAGGTTGCTTGCACTTACATTCAAAGCATCTCCATTTTAGCCTGCCATCTTGAGTTAGCTTTCTATAACGTTTAGGTGATAGATCAGCACATTGTAGGTCATATTTCTGCTTACAACCATGACAGTTCATATAATCTTTGGTGAGGATTGGCGTTCGGCATCCATCACAAGTATTCATGTTGTCACAGAACAGTAATACAGTAGGTATCCAGTAACTGATGCTACGTAGATTGTCGCACGCTAATATGCAGGTAAAAATCAGTGCACTTAGCCGGTCGGTATGCGCTGATTACGTCACAGCAAGCGAGCCGCGAGTTGCCCTAGGTCAGGGTTTTGTGAAATGAACCAGCAAATTAAAAAATGTTTATGCTTATTACTCACTATTTTCTTGATGGTTTTTAACGGTGAAAACACCAACACCAACTCGTATCATCATCATTTTATAATATAAAACTAAGTCGCCTCCCGCTGTGTGTCTGTCCCGTTGTATGCTTAGATCTTTAAAACTATGCAACGGATTTTGATGCGGGTTTTTTAGTAGATAGAGTAATTCAAGATGAAGGTTTATATGTATAAAACATAGATAATATAGTAGAGAAACACAGATAATTTTAGAGGTTTCTAATGTAGTGTCGTAAATAAACACATTTTTTTGCGCTTACATTGCAAATGCTGGCTGAACCCTACGAGATAGATCAAAATAATGTACTACAGTATTGTACAGCTTAAAAAGGTCTACACAAAAGTCCGCTATGGTATATGTCTATCTCTTAGTCTATGTTATTCTCTTAGATAACGTTGTATATAAAGACGCTAGTATATTATAAAACAATGTTCCCCCACCTGTGCCGAATCTGTCTGTCTGAACGAGATAAACTCAAAAGTACCGAACGGATGTTCATACGGATTTAAGCCACGAACATAATGATTCATTAGGAACGTTTATTTGTATATTTCACCTGTGCGAAGCCGGGGCAGGTTGGTTGTTCATACTAATATTATAAATTTGATGAAGTCTGTCTGTTTGTCTGTTCATGGCTAAACGGCTGGACGGATCTTGATGAAATTTGATACGGATATAGATTGTATCTTGAGGAAGACATAGGGTACTTTTTCATGTAAGTACCACGCATTCGAAACCGAGGGCAGGAGCTAGTAATGTTATACCTCGGACTTCAATCGAGAACTTGAATCAATGTAGAATGTAAAATATACAAATCTTTTCACACGTAAGAACTCTATGGAGATTTCGATTACTTTATTTGTATAAAGATTATTATAGTAAATTTCATTGAAATTATTTTACAGTTCTGGAAATGTTAGTAGATGCAGTATTACATAAAAGCAGATTTTCTGAACATTTATTTATATCGGCCATCTTTTTCTAGTATTCAACCTAGCTTTATCTAGCAAGTGAAGTTTATTTTCTAGGACTTTTGTGTTTCATTAGGAGGGTTAAACATAAGTTAATTCAAATATCAGAGGCCTATGACGTCCATCTTTGGCCCATTTTTGGCGTTCTTATTCAGATAAACTGAAACTCCTAAACAATTTTAACTTATTGTTTGGTAGAGAATAGTTATTGGATCATAGCAACCTCGCTTTTTTCATTTTTTTGTATCTAATTCTAAGCAAAATTTATATAGCAAGTTTCAATAAAATACGCGATGGCTTTTTCAAGCTCATGGATTGAACTACTGTACTAAGCAAACGAAATGAAAAATATATAATAATATTTCTTAAATAGTGGTTGAGTTTAAGCGGCCTCGGAATTTATAAATATATATGGGACTATATATATGGGATATAAACTAATTCGTAAAAAAAAACACTAAAACGTCCAAAATAACCTTAAATTTTTCCTTACCACATTATTATTATTAAGTAAAATGTATACCAAAGTAAACATTAGTTCATAAGTAGTAAAATGGTATACTGTTTTTTTTTAAATAATAAATTAACACATTAAATAAACCGTATTACAACTATTTCACTTTCAAAACTTTCGTGAGTTGTACTATACGTTTTGATAAACACGGGCTTTACTCACGTATTATTTTGTCGATGGAGGCACCGACATTGTTTCGATTCATTCGCACTCAGTGCGAACCGTGAACTCGAGCAGCAACGAGCGGACCGCGGATGAAACTCACCCTGATGAAGATTCTCTAGATGAGTCTTGTACTTGTAGTTCCCAAAACACAAGCTCTGCTTACTTTGGGGCTAGATGATGCTGTATGAAATGTCCGGCATTATTTATTTAATATCAAATTAATGTGGCTGCAGATTCTAAAAAATAAATTGGTGTATAATAAAACTACTTGCCCCAAACTAAGCATAGCTTGTACTATAGTAACCGGAAGTAACGGATAGCCAGATGACTAATTTGATTTTGTGATAACCTTCTTATTAAATATTATCTTAAATTTTTCTTTTAGGTGGAAACAGAATCCCAGCAAGTAATAATGAACGTATGGTGGCCCCTTCGTACATTTAATTTAGTCGCATTATACCATTTACAAGACACTTTGCTCGACGGTAAAGCGACTCTGAACTGGAACGTGAAGGAGGAGAATAAGACGGCCGAGTTAAGAGGTATATGGGAAAACCCGCCTACGCAAGAAGGGAACTTACATAATGTGGACTTGGCTCTGTCGCATCCCTCATTTAGAAAAGTAAGGTTTTCAGTTGGTTTTCGTTTAAAGATTTTTTATTTTTACTATAAACTACTAAAATTTTGAATGTCCGTTTTTGTGTTTGGATTGTTTTTCAATCACGCTACAGCGTTTTTTCATCAGAATTACATAATCTTCCAGCAAATGACTGATAGAATTGTTAAATAAATTTTTATTTACCTATGTTCATCACACAAATGTTTTCGATGTTACTAGATGAGTACCCAGTTTTTTTTTCTTCCAGGATGTAAACTTAAAAGGGCAATACCTATCAACTCCTTCAGTAATGTCAAACGTCACACTCGAAGTACAATACTCGGACAACGAGAACGAATATCTCAAACTTCATTCCATTCTAACGGACAATTCGAATGGACCAATCAGAAACTATTCCTTCGCTTTAACATGCACACATCCGTCTACAACCTTAGATTTAGATATGAGATCTGATGTGAATATATATAGCCGCTGGTATTACTTCAATAACTACTATAGATTGCAGAAGTCGCTGTTTTATCAGAAGCTGAGGAGTAATAAGCTTCTGATTGATATGAACAACAGTTTGGTGAATTGGGAGGTGAGATGTTAATTTGCTTTGTTGCTTTTTTTTACGTGTAACATCTTTCTTCTCGTTTTCGTGATTTCGTGAAAAGGGAGGGAAGTGTGTAACAGGATGTTGGGGAAGCGCGCGCTTTATGATTTGTCTGCCGTCAGATGGTACCGACCCATTTTCCGAGAGGTTGGTACTGTCAACAATGTGTGCGTGGGTGTGACGAAAAAGAGAAAGGGAAATAGAGAAGAAGAACGCATCAGTACGCTTAACCTACTGCGTTGTGTATAAAATGTGCTTTTATATAAACTTATTCTGGATATGATGTTAATGTAAAAAGTATCTTAACGACTACTGTATGGCTTTCTAATTTTTACGAAGTGAAAACATCTTTTAGCGCGGTACGCATATTTTTAGATGAGGTAAAACCTCTGGACTTGCGACACCGTTACCGACACGCATGGCTGCCGCGCTCGCCCCTTTTGATTATAAACCTTAATTCACATGTTTACAGTCTACTTTTTTAAAGAGAAGTTTACTGAATTAGGTTCGGAAGGTAGGAATATCAAATAATATTATTAAATAATATTATATTAAATAATAATATTTAATATAATATTATTTAATAATAATATTAAATAATATTAAATGTGTAACTAATAACTAATAAAATACAATTCATAAATAAAATGCAATTCATAACCCAATAACCCTAGTACCCATCTAAAAAATTTCTAACGCTCCAAAATAAGTTTTCACTTCTGTCGGCACTCCCGGAGTGCAACCCGTAATTTTTTTTATTATATTAATTATTTCATAAACAAATAATCCATTCTCGATACTTTTTTAAAAGAATGTATCTTAAAATTTGATAAGATAAGAGTTTTATTCAATAACAATTTTTACATTGCCTAAAATCATAATAATAATATAGAACAGTAAGTAGTATGTATGTCAAATAATTACATATAATAAATTTGTTCTTAATATAAAAACATCAACTGTATAGAAGCACCCCTCCAGCAAAAGCTTTATCAATGCAGACTTAAATGTCGTGGGACTTTCTATGATTTTCATAGTTACAGAAAGAGAGTTGTACAGTGTAACGGCCTGATATCTACAACCATGCCTAACAATATTTAACTTCGGACACAGTGAGGCCTCAAAATCTTTTCTCCTTGTATTTAGTCTTGTAACTCTTTGTTCTTGTGTATCATATTTTGACGGATGTCTGATAATGTCCATAAGAGCTTGATGGTAGATATAGCTCACTGTATAAAGCCATATTAATTTTACAGAAAGCGAACGAAACGTTCTACTACAAAGTGAACGGTACTTGGGATCTCACATACCCAGACTATAAAATCAAGTCATTCGTTCTAAGACCGACTGGGAACGACTCGGGGCTTGCAACTTTATCTATGAAAGACAAATCACTGATTGCACATTATAATTCTACTGATGGTAAGTTCTGCTTTATTGCATGTCCCAAATATAATGTTTGGTCGTGCCTCTGACTACCTCTTATAGAGATCCTTAAAGATCTATAGAGGTATCTACCGAGCCCGGAGAAAACAGTTATGAGCATGTTCATTTTGTTTTTCCAATAAAGATACTAATGAAATGATAATGGAATGGCGGTTTTTTATCATGTCCTAATACTATAGCAATATTGTGCGAGTGTGAGGACATGACAAAAACGGCAATTTATGATTCGTTTCGCTATTGAAACAGATTGTACCAGTACATAGACAACTCTAAAAAAACTTTGTTAAACCTCTTGCACAGAAACTGCAAGTTATACATATATATGGTGCAAAAATTCACCCAAAGAAATTATGTCAAGAATCCATAGTCTCAATGCTACTTGAACGGGCAATTTTTTTTGCAATTGCTTTGTAACTAGTATAAATTGATAAATCTGAAGCTATTATGACTAAATTGCGAGATAGGTGCGAGGCGGTATCTACGTCATAATTAGCAAGTGTTGCCCAGGATTGAGCAAATAATAAAAAAAATATATATAAATTGCCCGTTGAAGCGTACGCTCAATCAAAGTATACACTAACTTTATTTAATAAAATAGTTATTTTAAAAACACTGTCACAAATACACAACACCTATCCATCTATCTATCTATTGAGACCATTTTAATGAGCCCAAACACAATACCTCTGCTATAAGTTGTGAGGAGTTGTCTATATACCTAAGTATACCTTATATACTAACATACATATATAACATGTCACTGATGACTTTTTGCTAAACTCAATAATCATCTCCCTTTCATTATTCCGCTAGTGGAGTCAGCGCAACTGGTTATTTTCTAACTACGAAAAACAACGGAAAATATATAAGACGTTGCTTCCACAAGACACTGGCGCAAAGTGACAAGGCGTCACTTTAAATTGCAATTATTATGATTATAGACTTTGAAAAACAATTATTTTGTTCCCAGATATCTCCTACCATCTAATAGGCCGTATCATAGACGCGCGCTCCGCCAAATTCGACGCTTGGCGCAACTTCGATGACGTCACTACCGTCGACGTAGCATCCTACATCCGGCTTAACCATTCCCGCCTTATGACCAGCAAGATTGCTTGGCGCCCTCAGATCTTCACCGAAGTCAAATCCACCTTAGTCTACAGCTTAAAAACTTTATACAGCCAAATTAATGATACTCTAGTTATATTAAAAGAAACGCCAATGGAAGCACATTTAGCTTTGAAAAACATATGGGGCGATGCTAAGCCGAGAGTAAGAGAGTTCTTAGACGACCTAAATGACCTACACGTTATCAAAGATGATTTAGACGAATTCGAACTATACCTGAACCAATCATACAACAACAATGACTTCTACGTCAAAAACGTCGTCGAATTCACGTACAATATCTTAGACGAAATGGCGATACGGAACCACTTGGAGAGTCTACCTGGCATCGTCAACGATATGTGGGGAATGATGGGTAATACAAGCAGATCGATCAAAGACAGTTTAACATACGTTGTGGATACAATCAAAATGGCGTACTCAAACTTCCTGCAATCGGTCAACAAGGTTTTAGAAGCAGATTTTATGGAGCTCGTTTCAGAGCGATTAGAAGCTATGATCCTTCAGTACGATACTTTTATCCGTGACTTGCATATGAAGCTTCTAGAATACTGGGAAGTAACTTGGGTTAATGCGACAACTCGCTTGACTAGTTACTGGCACGAGTTACTGAAGTCTATAGAGCCGTTGTTCTTCAAGATCTTGCATTATACGGAGTCGTTTGTGTTCACTATCGGGAAAGGGGTGATGGATTTTTTCTATAATAGAACGCAGGAGCTGACTGATTCGCCGTATTTCAACTATGTGTCAACGTTTGGGCATGAAATGGATAAGTAAGTGTTATATATTAAATAAATATTGATAGACAATGCATACCACCATCTATCCCCAAATTAAGCATAGCTTGTAATAAATGACTAGGTGGCTGACAGAATACTTATAACCTCTGTGGCACAGTTGGGCATGGTCCGGCTGAGGCACAGAAGGTTGCGATTCCCGCTGCGGGACAAAATGTTTGTATGATCTGTAAGTATTTGTTTCGGATCTTGGTGTTTCTATGTATAATATGTATTTCTTGTTGAACCAATATACGCTTATCTAACCTGGATAGCAACAGATGTTAAAGTTAACTTACACTGCACTCTGTTAAAAAGTCATGGAACTTATTGGCGAAAAAAAATTATTAAAAATTTATTGAGGGCAATAATCAACATAAAATTAGTTTAGTATTTTTAGTAGTATAATTAATGATAGGTTGAATCTTAAGTAGTGTTTAGGCAGTGTTCAAGTTTAGAAGCGTTTATAATTAAGATGTCTTATGTCTATGAATATATTTTACAGAATATACAAAGATCTTGTCAACAACGATCTGATAACTAACATAAAGAAATACAGCAAAAAGATATGGACGACCATTTGGAACAAGATCGAGAAGTACATACCATTCAAGGATGAATTCACTCAGCTCTATGCTGAGTTCAGGAACGCTTGGCAGAACTTCTTGAAGACCAAACACGTTGTCTATGTTGTTGATAAGGTAAGGTTGTGAACAGTGCTATCTATCGGCAAACCCGCGTAAACTTGGCATTTTCTGTCTACCTTCTTTTTTTTCTCTATTTGGTTTTGTCTATTCGTCCAGTAATTTCACTTGCCCGTCAAACGTAAACACAGTAATGCTTGTATACTAATTTGTACCAACATATACTGATGAAGGCTGAAATATATGAATTTGAATTGAATTTAATTGAAAATACTACAACATGGAGACAGAATATCTGGCATCAAAACAGACTCTTACTGAAAAGTCCTACCTAGTCTTCTTCTTCGTATCAATAACTAAATGTGTTCTTAGATTTCATGAGCCCAATGAGAGGCGACTTTTCTTCTATACCCTTTACCGTAGCTGGTCAAGGTGAAGGTATTCAATAATACAATTTGGATTATATTTCAGTATAGTTAAAGTTCATTTTCCATTGCAGTACCATGAGGCATACGTGCGTCTGAAGTGGTGGTACGATTACTTCCTGATAGGGGAGAGCATAGAGACAGTTGGAGAGATCATCTACGCGAAACTGACTGACATGGCCAAGACTGCGTTACAATACGAGGAAATGTAAGTAGGCATAGCCTGTGTGATTGTAATCATAGTTTTTGGTAACCACAACATAGGGAAATAAAGGTTTGAGTAGGACTATTGTATAAATAAATTAGTTAATATCTGTTGATTCACTTCTACTACTTACGTATGAGGGACGACTCTGGTGATGGAGTTTGTGGACAGTCTGAAGGCATCCTAACTGCTTCAGGAAAACTCAGGATGTTGTAAATACATAAATAATATTGGTAGATAATCAACACACCACCCAGTCTCAAACTAAGCATAGCTTGTATGGAAAACAGACAGAAACCGATACTTATATATTTTTATATACATATTTATGATACTTTTATAACACCCAGACAGAATAAACATCGATAAAGAGCACATTAATTTGACGTGTACCTACCCTCTCATCTCACACAGCTATACAAATCTCACACACAAACACACACACACACACACACACACACAAACACATACACACACACACAAACAATTGTAGCATTAACTGTTGTACACTTTTTTGGTTCGTAAATAAAAAAAAGTCTATATATTGCAGGTCCACATTTATACTATGTTTATCCAAATCCGTCCAACCGTTTGAGCATGTAACAAACAAACACACGCACAAACTTTCGCGTTTCATATTAGTGTGTTAATTTCAGGCATCGCACACCTAAAACGAACTTCATCTTCGACCCACGAGTAGGAGAGATCATCCTCGAGCAAAAGCTTCCATTCTCCTGGCACGCCTTTAACCGGACCCCTGATTTCACCGAAGTAGCCGAGTACAAAGCGGCTAGAGACTTTATGGAAGAGTGGTTGACGACGAACAAGAGTATTTGGTCGTTTTACTATGAAGTTAGACCGTATATGGACTTTAATAACTTACTACCACCGTTTGAGGGTAAGTTTTTAATCAAATGTTTCTAGAAAGTTCTGAAATGTGTTTTCCGAGGAGAGCCGTATTCCTCAAGCGTAAATCCAGGACTAAGCATGTTTACGGAATGAAATACTGTAAAAGAAATATGCTTTGTTCTCGATCTGAGTTTAAAGGAGTAAGAGTAAGTATACATATTTGTGACGGTTGGTAAGAAATTGCTTACAGAAAATTTACAAACAATAGATAAATTAAGGCAAACAATTGATTCATGTGTGACTTTGTAGAAATCCATTACAAAACATTAAACAGATTCGTTCGATTGTTCGTTACAGTGCGAAACACGTGTCGAGTTTCTTACACGAGTTTCTTTTTGAGGAATAGATTGGCAGAATAGTACTAAATATGTGTCTATATTTTTTATGTTAAATTAAGGCAATCAAAAAATAGCATCAATTCAACATTTGCGGGTAGCATAACAACTTACTATAAATAAAACATTAATTTTTTTCAGGCATGGCAATGATGACCGGTCAAGGCACATTGGTAACATTCGATAAGCGAGTGTTCACGGTATCGGAAGCGGGCACGTTCCTTCTAACCAAGGATTATAAAGCGAATAATTTCACACTTCTCATGGAGAGTAACGACCAAGGCCGGTACAATCTGGTGATCGTGACGCACAGGAATCTGATCCATATTGATCTCTATCAAGCGGTGAGTTTCGCTTTTGTTTCTAGTTACAGGAATTAGTTTGGGAGTAGTCGGGTTTGTAATTGGTTTAGCAGACAACGTGGAGCTACAATGCCAACATTAATTGAATAATACCTAGTCGGTTCATAAGTTCTGTCACAACCCTATTATTTTTAAATTTCGAATACTGGCCAGAAATCTTTTATCGATTTTGAAAAAAGCACATTTGAGCTTTCTAAAAATAAAAAATAAATTCACTTATGTTGTTTTTTCAAAATGGAATGGACGCTAAAGGAAGATCGAGTCGCGGTTATCGCTTTGCACCACTGTGGTTACGCGCCAATAAAGCCAATAAATTTTCAACATTCTGCAAAATTTGAAAATAACATTAAGGTTTGTTCATCGAACCATGAAACGATTCAGTGAAGATTCGTGCCTCGAAGATCGTAAAAGGAGCAACCGACCTCGCAAGTCGCACGGTTCGGACACCAGCGGTCGTCAAATCAGTGAGAGCGCGAATCCAACGAAATCCCGTGCGTAAATAAAAAATCTTAGCTCTTCAGATGGGACTAAGCAGAACAACTGTTAAAAGGGTGTTAAATCAAGACCTAGGACTACGGGCTTATCGAAAAAAGACCGGATATTTTTTGGACGCGCGCTTAAAAAAATTAGGTTAGAAAGATCACGCGCTTTGATACGACGGTACGCTGGAAAAAAATAACGCCAAATTTTGTTTTCGGATGGAAAATTTTTTAACATCGAAGAAAGTTACAACAAACAAAATGATAAAGTGTACGCCCACAGCAGTGAAGAAGCACTGCACTTGCGAAGGTCCAGCGAGGGCATTATCCTTCGTCATGCATGGTTTGGCTGGGAATGTCATATTCAGGCCTAACAGATGTGCATTTCTGTCAGAAAGGTGTGAAAACTAGTGCTTTTGTGTACCAAAATACCGTCCTCACAAACATAGTGGAACCTCTATCCCAAACAATGTCCGAAAACAGACCCTGGACTTTCCAGCAAGATTCTGCACCAGCTCATAGGGCACGAAGCACTCAAAACTGGCTGACCGTGACCCGTGAAATCGACTTTATCGTAACCTTTTCTAACGTAAACTGTTTGGCAGGCAGAATATCTGGCATGTTAGAAGTGCTGGTAAAATGAAGACTGAGAAGCAGAAGGTTGCAGGCTCGATTCCCGCTGCGGGACAAATTTTTGTATGATCTACAAATATATGTCTCGCGTCTGGGTTCTATATATCATAAGTATACAAAAAATTACATAAGTAGTATATCAGATATGTAGTTCCCATGTAGTTCCCATTCCCAAGTTCCCATGCTTGCTTAAAAAAATATTTTATTTGAGGTAAATCAACAGCGTTACAGATAATAAACAATGGTACCGTTACAGATAATGGTAAACAATTTAGAAACAGGATACAATTGTAATTGGTATTACTGATCTCTCTTTCTTATAAATCTAAAATATACGCTAAGTAAACTAAGTATTAAAAAAATACAAAATCGCAGTAAAGAATTCCAGATAAAAATGGAATGATCCTAAATTAATAGTGAGTTGAATTAAACACTGAATGGTGAGTTAGAGCTTGTTTGTGGGTATTTGTGTGGGGTGTGGGGCTGGGTGTGATGGCGTGTGTGTGAGTGTATATGAGTTAACCTGATTCTCCCGGTCTCATCCAATGTCCAATGTCTATTATATTTACAGCAAGTGTCTATAGACAAGATGGTGGTCAGTCTACCCGCTCTAGCCGATGGCTGGCTGGTAGACAGACAGACAGACAGACTGTCAGCGCAGGGCTCCTCTGGGCTGACTGTACAGTGCGACACGAGACATCGCACTTGCAAGCTCACTGTACAAGGTAACTATACTTGCCAGCTCTCTGTACAAGTTAACTATACAAGTATTCTATAAGGTATCTGTCATATAAGTCATAGTCAAAGTATAGTCAAAGCTATTGGCTAAATGGTAAAGAAATATATAAGAAACTAGTTGATCCGGCCACGCGTTTCTATGGCGCAGTAGTTCTAATACCTTGAATTAATACACGCTTACTCAACCGAGATAGCAACATATGTTGAGGTTAACTTACACTGCCATCTGTTAGAAACATACGAAACTTATTGTAGGAAAACATTTGCAATAAAACATATTGAAGTCAATAATCTAGACAAAAACCTATATCAGCCAATTTTCATTAAAAAATGGCTATGTAGTTCCGAAGTTTATCCCGGAGAATCATCCTGACGCGAAATTTTTATATATTATGATTTTTACGAAGTTCAACGGTTAATTCGTTTAAGGCCTCACTTATAAACGTCTCTCTACTTCTTTCAAAAGTTAATCACTGTTTAAAATAGTGCCATCCCATTTTGTAAGATAGTGACAAATAGTGACAGGGCGAATTTTAAGCAGTGTTTAGGCAGAATTTAAGTTGGGAGGCGTTTATAAGTAAGGCCGTGAGTACAAGCTGCAAGTTAAAATGACGTCAACCCTAGAAGTGATTACTATTCAATAATTTAGACCTTATCACATTAAATTGATAATTCAATAAATAAAAAAAAGTTGAAACAAAGAAGCTGATATTGATTTTTTTTTTTTTTAAATTCATTCCATAGTTTTTTTATTACTGTTATTTCTCCAATTAACGAGCAGATGATCACTAAATATCGGCATAAAATATATTCTTTTCCATATATATACCGTCACTGTCACTGTACGTTCTCAGGTTGGTACTACGGAACTCTCGGCGGCCTACTCGGTACATACAACAACGAGCAATACGACGACCTCCAACTATCCAACAACACTTTCTCCGCCGCCGTACCCGACGTCAGCCGCAGCTGGAACTTACTTCCCTCCGCTAAAAACGTTGAGAATAAAGAGCACAGGAACGATACGCAGTGCGAGAAGTTCTTTGGAAATAAACTGTCGCCGCTGCATCCTTGCTTCTCTGTTGTGAGTTTATTCCTTTAATAATTCATCATGCATTCTTCATTCATTCAATTATTAATTATACATTCCTTCGTCATTCATTCATTCATTCATCATTCATCAGTCATCAGGCATCATTCATCAGTCATCAGTCATCATTCATTCATTCCTCATTCACTCACTTATTCATTTTGATTTGCATCACAAGTCAGTCAATAGTAACTCTGCCTTTTTCGCTGTGGGTTGTGGGTTTGATTCCCTCCTTGTACATACATGTGACGAACACAGATGTTTGTATAAGTATGTATTTAAAAATATATAAGTAGTCTATCAGTCATTTGGTACTATTGGTACCCATAGTACAAACCATGCTTAGAAACTAGATGGTGTTGTGTGCATTGTCGACTAATATTAATTTACTTAGGTATTTATTCATTCACCCATTCACTCGCTCATTAATTTGTCTCATTCTTGCATCTGTTTTAATCACCAATAGTATGATGTGAATCTGTAGAATGAACGACTACACTTTTTTACCATTAGAAGGTTCTCTTAGTCGTTCAATTCTATTTTCATCTGTTATCATTCGTTTTGTTCATGCATTCACTTGTCCACTTATTATTAAAAACTAAACAAGGCCGGACATTTCACACAGCATCATCTAGCCGAAATTAGCAGAGCTATGGCTACCACATAACTTATATACTTTTTTTGTACATATTATACATAGAAACACCCAGACTCGAAACAAATACTTGCAGGTCATACAAACATTTGTCCCGTCGCAGCTTAAATATTTGTATAATAACTCTCAGATCGACGCCAGTCCGTTCTACGCGGAATGCTTCTCTGGCATATCGGCGTGTTCGCTCGCGCATGCGTACTTACAGCTGTGCGCACAACAACACATCCCCACACATGTGCCTGACCATTGCCATCAGTAAGTATATTAACTAAAACTATATATTTGAAAATAGGAAAATAAAACTCTTTAATAAGTCAATAGTCAAAAGAGATTTTATTCAATCACAAGAATCACTTTGAAACGTCTTACATACTAGGTGAATTTAGGTGCCAATTCCTCCTAACCCAAGCCCAAGAAGAACTGAAAAAAATCTCGTCCTGGTCCTAGCGTTTTTTTGCATGTTCCATCGTATAACTACTTTAACTATGAAAAATTAAGGTAGTTATCCCGTTTAACGTGAAAATAGTGACCATTTTTTTTTCAACACCCTTGCTCGTAATAGTAGATTGTTGCACCGAGCGCAAAGTGAGTTATTAAACACGAGTGCATTAAATACTCTCTTTAGCATAGTGCGTTATTTACCTACGGAATATTCCCATCTGTCCCCCTGCTTTGACCCCTCAGGGGGACAGATGGGCCAAAAAAGTTCGATCTGTCACCCGTAGAAAAGGGGGGCACAGATCGTACTTTTAATATTTTAAAAAGTTCGATCTGTCCCCATCTTTGCAAAGGGGGGACAGATCGAACTTTTATTCATTGAAATAGTTCTATCTGTCCCCCCGTCAATTAGAAGGGGGACAGACAGAACTATTTATTCTTGCCTGTCGTGTAAAGCTGTATTCACATTCCAGTCTTTTTATGTTATACAATGGCAAAATTCTATATAATGTCAAGCCACCAGTTACCAGTTCTGGACTTGTACTAATATACCAGATTTTGTGCCAGATCTGAGAAAATTCCATGAAGTACATGGCCGGCTTCTTCGTAAGCAGGTAACATTGTATTTTCGATCTTGTTTTTTTTTGTTTTTTGTTAAGGCAAATTACCTAACTCATAATAACTCATTATTTACTTAAAAACAATCAGAGCTTCTTTTCAGGTTTTTTTTTTTGTTAGATTGGTAAGTAAGATAGTTTAACTAATATTTGTTTGGTAAGGAATAATATGCCTACGTTATTCCGCCATCGGAATACGGTATTCCGCTAAGGTCAAAAATACAATGTAGTTGCTTACAAAGAAGCCGGCCATGTACTTCCTGGAATTTTCTCAGCTCTAGTACAGAATACTTAGTACAAGTACAACAATTACGTTTTAAAAACTAAAAAGCTAACAGACTTCATTATATATGAAAACAAATACAACCGAATCGAGAACCTGCTCCTTTTTCTAAAGTCGTCTAAAAATGATTTTAATTTACGACGATGCGGGTTAATGCTGATAAAGATACTCGTGTAGATAATATGATCACGAGATCTCAGTTCGTAGCGCACTCCTAGTGTATGCTGAGTTTAGTACCTGCTTGGCTGCACATATACAGGGTGCCCCGGAACTAGTATGTTATGCCGAGGTGGGCCGATTCTCGATACTTTCGAGAACAACATATGTTTTACCTCTTTTATAAGTTCAATGTTTTTCATTGAAGAAATGAGCTGCAGTTTGCTTCAAAACTGCACTTACTACAAATGGTAACGTCCCTAAAATCAGCTGTTTGTTGAACTCTGAGCGTGACCCCAAAATGAAGTATCGTTTGAGTTCACGCAACACAAACATAAAAGTTGCCTACATTGTGATGCCTCTGAGAAGAAAGTAAATTTTTGTGTTCTTGTTGAGATCACCTGCAATTTTTATAAGAATCTTGTTTATTCTTCTATAAAATTTTCGGATTTATTGCATTTAGTTTTTGTTGACAAACAAAAATCTGCAACTAAACAGGATTTTTTTATGATGATGATGATGATAACATGTTCACAACTCTTTATTAAAACAACTTGATTTGGATTTTCATAGAAATTTATAGCATTGGGTAGGTAGGTATCTAACCAACATTTTTCGTAATTTTTCGTAGGCAGAATACACAAGAAATTCAAAGTATTAGGTACCCATCTTCATAGAAATTCAAAGTATTAGGTACCCATCCTACAACATTTTTCTTAGGTAGGTAGATAGATTTCTTATTAACATTTCTAGGCTAGGTATCTAATAATTTGAAAATCTATGAAAAATCTTGTCTATCCTATATTTTCCCATAGTTTTATCTGTCCACCTCATTGTCCGACTCTGTGACTTCGCGGCTTTTTATCAAAGATGTCAAACAAAACCGACAACCAATCAGAAGAGTTCAATCCACATAATAAATAATAAATTTCGGCTAATTCCGAAAATAGTCTACGTTTGTAATAAGCCGACATTTATTATTTTGTCAGAAATTGGTTCCGTAGGTATTTATTTTTAGTCGTTGTTCCGATTAAGACTTTATTTATTTTATTCATTAATTTATTTATTAATTCTGTCATTGTTTTTTTCTTGGTCACTCTGTGCTGAATTAATTTATTTTGTCACTGGTTTTTTTTCTGTATGTAGCCTTAACATGACTCTAGTGATTAATGGTGACAGAACTAGAGTGGTTAAAGGATTCAGTGACCAAGAAAGAAGCAGTGACATGACTACAGAATAAACTAAGCAAAATAACTTCACTAAGAACCAAAATAGTATTTACCAACATGAATGTCATCATTGTGTGTTTGAATTTTCACATCAAAAATGAACCCTAAAAAATTGTCGGCAATTTCAAAGGATTTTATTTTGCTTGCTTTGAATTGATTTTAGCTCAGTGTTTTGTTGTACTTCGTGCGGTCAACTTTCTAGTAAAGAGTTTCGTCATTCCGTTTCTTGTGACCATTGTGAGTGACCATGTGTTTTTTTAACTCAATCATAAGTGCTTTGTGTTGGATACCTAGGAGGTAGTACCTAGAATAGGTACCTAGTAATCGTGTAATGTGGTGTTTGTTATTGTCAATTTTCAAAATTTTATGGATCCGCCTAGAACAAGACATTAAACATTGTTTTTCAAGAGTCGAATACTTAACTAGATTAGCCGCTGGATTACTAGGTAGTTACAAAATAAATATCTACTTAGTTTTGTGCTACAAACGAAACAACATGGCTTGTGTGAATACCGCAGTCAGTATGTGATGTAGGTAGGTACCTACGTCAAAAGATACTTACATACACCAACCCAGGTACCTATCTAGCCTAGCTTAGCAGACAATTTGAACTCACGCGAAACTAGGTAGGTAGGTATGTAGGTAGGTAACGCATTTAGAAACATTGTTGACAAAATAAGGGTTGTCAATTTTATTTCTTGAATGTTTTTGTATGAGAATCTGAAAATATTAATTCCTAGGATTTGTACCCCCACAACTGTTAATTTTCATGGTCGGAATCTCCTCGTTCAGGCTTAAAATACTAGTTCCTGAATTCCCTGTAGACAGGGTCTAGTTGAGCTTAAAATCAATTCAAAGCAAGCAAAATAAAATATAGGTAGTAGATAGAAGGTACTTTTAGTTGGCAAACGCAAATCCTTTCGTGCACTTGGCACATATCTTCACTCTACTACTTACTCAGATGATGCGGGTTACTGCACGATACTCGTGTACATGATCGCGAGATCTCAGTTCGGAGCGCACTCCTAGTATATGCTGAGTTTAGTACCTGCTTGGCTGCACAGAGAGGGTCTAGTTGAGCTTATTGCCTACATATAGGTAGTAGATAGAAGGTACTTTTAACTTCTAAAACTGTCATGTCTTTAAACATAATTTTCACTCAAAACGGGATATTTACCATGATATATTAGTTTTTCTGCTTCCCAATATTTCGAGTTTATCTCGTGATCATGGCTCATGCAACTGTGCCGAAATATAATAAACTCATGTATCATGGTAAATATCCCCTTTTGAGTGAAAATTAAGGTACTTTTAGTTGGCAATCGCAAATCGTTTCGTGCACTTGGCATATATCTTTCGAACTCTAGGTTCTACGACTATTAGGCCAGGAATTTTCTCAGATCTGGCACAGAATCTGGAATATTAGTACAAGTACAGAAGGTGGACTCCGCGAAAGCTAAATTAGCTCTAGTAGTGACGGTAACTGGTGGCTTGACATTATATAGAATTTTGCCATTGTATAACATAAACAGACTAGAATGTTAATACAGCTTTACAGGACAGGCAAGAATAAATAGTTCTGTCTGTCCCCGTTGCAAAGAGGGAGACAAATCGAATTTTTCAAAATAATAAAAGTTCGATCTGTCCCCCTCTTTGCTACGGGGTGACAGATCGAACTTTTTTGGCCCATCTGTCCCCCTGAAACAAAGCAGGGGGACAGATGGGAATAATCCCAATCTACCTGCTGTGATAAATATACCTACTCAATCTAAAAATATGAAGAATCAAGTTTTACAATGGTGCAAAATGCGCGCCATTTGTTTTTTTTTCACCAAGTCTGTTTTATTCAGCCGATTTTTATTTTCAGCCAGTATCTTTTTACATTTACAAACATTTTATATTAAACTTAACGGGAGATATTAAACCTCTGTGGTAAATTTATATCTAAATAAAAAGTAAGAAACAGTGCAACTATGAGATTTCATATAACATTTCTGCATTGTTTTAGTTCTAAGCACAAAATACGTCCTTTGTGATCGGTTTTGTAGTGCTTAATAATAACATTACAACGTAGTTGAAAGAAAAGTTACTTACTTATTGCACTGATTATTGGTTCATAATGGTGCTTATTATACACTCGTACTTTTTACTTTACATTACCGCACAGTTTTACAGTTTTTATGTCTTAAAATAATATCTCTGTGAATAAATAAACTATTTTTATATTCAACGTTCATCAAAATGAAAATTAATACAAATTAACTAAATACCCTTATATTTCCAGATGTACCACCCCACAAGGAGACATTATAGAAGAGGGAGAGTTCCACGCACTAGAATATGTGCCTAAATCCACAGACGTAGTGTTCATAATCGAAGCTCAGTACTGCAACAAGAATATGCGGAAAGCTAAGAATATGGATCTCTTCGTAGAGGCTTTTGATACAAAGTTACAGGATAATGGCTTGTCTGATAACAGGTAGGTCCTCTTGGTGCAATGGATAATTAACTTTAACTACACTAGAACATGATTCAAATTGAATTATAAAATAAATACTGTTTGTGGCCAATTCACACAGTACCATCCAACACTAAACGAAGCATAGCTTGTACTATAGGAACTAGATGACTGATATAATTTGAAATAAATATTAATACTTTTAATACTCAGACACAGAACAAATTAATCATCAATAAATCATCTATATTAACGACCTCTGCTACCTCTGAACTCCGCACTGGGCTAAGATCCAGCTGAGACGCAGAAGGTTGCGAGTTCGATTCCCGCGGGACAAATGTTTGTATGATCTGCAAGTATTTGTCTCGCGGTCTGGGTTTTTCGACGATAATATGTATGTTTTTCCAAAAAATATACATAAGTAGTATATACTACTTATATATCATGTGGAACCCATAACACAAGCTCTGCTTACATTGGGCTAGATGATGCTGTGTGAAATGTCCGGCATTATTTATTTATCCTCCCACATAATATTTGTCCTCGGTGAGGATTGAACCTACAACCTACTGCACAGAAGGCAGAGCTACTAACAACTGAGCTATGGTGCCAGTCACAGCTTACTGAATCATTTGACCTATCTTATAGCCAAGTGTATAAAAGTCGCCTCTTATATGTCTCATGAAAACAATGGTAGTTGAAGCTTTCCTGCAATATGTGGGACTGATTTTGTAAAACGGGACGGAAGTGTGTAACATGAAGCCGGGGAAACGCGCGCTATTTGATTTGAGCAATGAGTAGTGACGACGGCCAACTCTACCCGCGATGGTAGAGTTGGCCGTCAGATGGTACCAACCCGGTGTGTGTATGTGTGACGAGAAGGAGAAAGGGAAATAGAGAAGAACGCGCCAGTTGTGCGCTTAACCTACAGTGTTGTGTATAAAGTGTGCTGTTGTATAAACTAATTCAGGATATAATGTTATTGTTGCTTATTACCAAGGTGAGATGTCGGATGTTACACATCAATTGCGACTAATGTAAGGCTCGCTCGTTTTTCTACAGAATACGAGCACCTAGCTACCTCAAAGGTGACAGGCGATATATAGGACATATCTATCTTCTACACTTTTATTTGTACAGTATTTTTCTGTTTGTATGAGCTTGAGTAACTAACTAATAAATAAAAAAATATTGCCGGACATTTCACACAGCGCCATCAGGCCCCGAAGTAAGTAGAGCTTGTGTTATGGGTACCACATGTCTGATATACTACTTTTTTTTTTATTTACCTATACTTTCCCACTGCTGGGCAAAGGTCTCCCCCAATTCCTTCTATTGGTCCCTGTCCCCGGCCATTTTCCACCAGCCTTTCTCGAAGGCATCGATATCGTCACGCCAACGTTTATTCGGCCTGCCCCGGCTACGTCGCCCATCTGCAGGCACCCATTGTGTGACGATATACTACTTACATACTTTTTTTGTTAATACATAATATACATAGCAACACTCAGACCCGAGACAAATACTTGCAGATTATACAAACATTTGTCCTGAGGCGGTATTTAAACCCGCAACCTTCTGCGTCTCAGCCGCGCTTTGGCCCACTGCGTCACAGAGGTCGTCAAATGTGTGCTTATGTCTATTTTAACATAATTACAGGTACGCTATAGTTGGTTTCGGAGGACGCGGCATCTACCGACGACCTAGAGCACTATACGTTAACAACAGAGTGTTTACCAACGCGATAGAAATATCACAGCATTTCGACAGTTTTACTATTGGTAAGAAATAAAAAATAGGCTTACAACTTGCAGGAAACTTGGTATATACCCTCTATCTGATAATAGTTATATCTTATAGTTAGCTAGTGTGGAGTTAAAGTATGTTTTATAATTGTCATTCTAACCTTACTTATAATCGTCTCTGTTCTGTCTTGTCTATCAATTCTGTCAAAAGTTATTTTTCTTTTTGCCAGTGTCAAGTGATCGTTTGATTATAAAGTCTTAGTCGAATGTCGATCGTCATTCGTCTATTTTAAACGTCATCGCGGAACGGCCGTCTAGAACTTTCCAGGGATTCCTTCTCGTTCAAATCACATTGCACCATAATACACTTATAATTCAATTGACCATTCTTGTGCTATGAAGTCACAATTTCTTGATTACTAAATAAAACATGCAATACACGAGACATGTAATTAATTTAGAAGTGCTATGCTACTTTATAAAATGACAAACGAAGAATCCTGTCAAAAGTTAATCGCTATTTTAAATAGTGCCTTCCATTTTAGTAAGATTGAGACAAATAGGAATTCTTATTATTAAATTCTTATCCTTATTATACGATAGATCCTTCAACATAGACCTGAAATAACTGCCAAATTTTAATCAGCGGGTAGTTCAAAAAATATTTGTTTTTAGAAAAAGCTGACTTGATTCGCGCGAACAAATCAGCTCGTGCGGATATGTTCGCCGCTCTCAGCTTCGCCACAGAACTGCCGTTCCGCGCCGGTGTGCCTCGCACCTTTATACTGCTGCCTTGCACCAAGTGTGACCACGTCTTTATGAAGGTATGTCAACCATCCCACGGAGATCACGATTAACTGTCCGTTTCGGATTTTCGTAAGTTAAGTTAGGGCACGACGAAGAAATAAAATGACGTCTAATACAGGGTGCCCTGAAACTGGTATTTTAAGTCTGAAATAGGTGATTCAGACCATAAAAATGAATATCTGTTCATTTTTATGGTCTGAATCACCTATTTCAGACTTAAAATACTAGTTCCGGGTAAATAAAAAACCTTATATTCAAATTACCATGCTGTTATTATTGATTCATTGGCAAGGACACTACCAGCCGCACGACCAGTAGTGTCATTGCCAATTAACGACACTACCAAGCCTATTTTGGATTGAGTTGTACAGTCAACATTACAAAGTCAAAAAATATTATTCATTATTTTTTACTAAGTGAGTGAAAATGTTTATAAACAGCAAAACTGTAAGAACACATAATATGTATAAAATAAAACAGTGAGTAAATATCCTATGAGTACATCTATATAATAAAAGCTTAGATTAGTAAATCAAAGTAAATCTTGATATAAAAGTAACAGAAAATAATAGAAATGTAGCTCCTTAATTATAACTAAATATGAATAAAAACCTCAATCAAGTGTATCTAAATACAAAAAATTAACACAAATTATATACTACAGAAGGTAGTATATAATAGTATATAATTGTAGTACTTATCGATAAAACTAATATTGAACCTCAGAATATAAAAGATCGCGTAATTCTCAAATGTTCTCTTCAAATCTCTTCAAACTATATCACTTTATCTTAGTTTATCATGGCCTAAGGTAATCTCATTGCTTAAGAGTTGCATTTGCACATGTGAGATAAAATAATCGTTAGAGATAACTCGTTTAATTCTTGTTGTTATATTATTACTATTTTGAAGTTTTATTTCTGTGTTTTTCTGAAACTATAACTATAGCTATAATAAATAGGACATTGTCGATTGACGGTATATGTAAAATATAAACGTAATATTTTGAGAACAAAGGTCGGCTTGCATGGTAGCTTCATCCTTGATAATAAAAAATATTGATGTACACACCTTAACCGTAACTGTTCCTGAAAATTTTGCTTTTTTATAATTCGAGCACCTCCAAATAGATGCACCATTTTTATATTTCTTCAGTACATGATATTTGTGTTTGCCCAAAAGCAACGCAGTTCCACCATTCGTCGGCAAAAATTGTAAAATTGATTCGCTATCAGCTTCAGACATCTTATAGGTTTATTTAATTTTGTTCAAAGCTAGACTTATGAAGTGATACCACGAGAAAACGTAATGTAAGAAATAGTCTCAAGAACAAATTATCGTCAATGTCATTTGATCTTTGTCACATTTTTAAACATCATAAGTAAAAAGAGAACTGCCATAAAAGAGGTTGATCATCAATTAGTTCAACGAGTTGAACTTCGAGTGAGACTTATGGAATAGGGGTCCAAAACTTCTGTGTTAACTGTACATTGAACAACATAACATTTTGATTGAATTCAAAAATAGGCTTGGTAGTGTCGTTAATTGGCAATGACACTACTGGTCGTGCGGCTGGTAGTGTCCTTGCCAAATAATGTTATTATTATTGAAATGAAAACTTGTTATTTCATTTCAATAATTAAAATTGACATCCACAGTTTGTCAACAATGTTTCTAAACACGTTACCTACCTCACGTGGTACTGGTATACTAAGTTAGGTAGGCATAGATACCTACTTCTACCAGTTTAAAGCCAACTTTCTTGCACATTTCATTTATTTCATTCATAGAACATTTGTTGTTCTCTTAGAATCACCCCTCTCGGGATAACATACTAGTTCTCGAACACCCTGTATGGAAAAATGTGTCTTCATCTTTCCGCTGTTTTGTGGCTATCTGCTCCTTAATTATAGGAAAAATATGGGATGTATTTTAATATGAAATGAATTTATAAAAAAGGAAAAAGTATATCAGTCAAGTGGTTCTCATAACACAAGCTCTGCTTACTATGAGCCAATATTATGCTGTGCGAAGTGTCCGCCATAATTTCTTTATTTAAAAAAATTGCCTCCAACATCCTCGTTCCAATAATTAAAGTTATTGATTATTCTGTAATTTAATAATGAAATAAGGTCTAAAACACTTAATAATCATCATCCAAAGTTAACGTCGTTATTACTTGAAACTTGATATGAATGATAAGAGAATAAACTAATTAAAACATTTTATTATTTTTAATACTTCATTATTTATTTATAACTATTTCATTTGCAGCTGGACTATTCTACAATTTACCACAATCTGATGGAGAATTCTGTGACTCTTCACATTCTAATGGACGATGACTTTATGCTGTCAAAGAAACGCGTCGCTAAATATTTGTTCGGTATGTACTTGTGTCACAAAATAATGTTCAATTTCAATGTGTAATACTCTATGTTGAGTGCCAATAACATCACCCGTTAGTGTCAACAACACCTTATGTTGAATGCCAATAACGTCTCCCGTTATTGCCAATAAAACCATACATTGGGTGTCAATAACATCAATTGTTATTTGCAGTAAGGTGTAAGGTGTTCCTTACTTTGGGTGCCACTAACATCACCCGTTAGTGCCAAGATTATAGGCCCATGAGGTGTGCCAATAAAATTTATTTTTCCAAAGTTTAAGTGCCAATAATATTGCCCTACATCGGATGCCAATAACATTTGCCTCATGCAGTAAATGTGCTAATCACCCCTTGCCTCCTGTTTGACAATTCGCAATGTTATTTCTTCCTATTTTTAGTATTTAACTCTGTTAGCTGCTAAATACAATACATTTTACATTTTGTACACGGATACTTAAATTGATATCTGTAAACCTCTCATGACTGTTTGCTAAATTAATTACGATTCTGTGCTGTTACTACCACATTTTAATTTCCTTTACAGGTGTGGACAGCACGTTAGCATTCACCAACAAAGACTACGAACGGTTAGTCGGCGATGCCGGCTTGAAGAAACAAGTAAAACTGCCGAAGGAGAAACTTGGGCTGTGCACTTCCCTCGCTATGGAGACTAATGGTAAGGTAGCTTAGAAGCCTGGTACTGCCTATTACTGCTTTGAGATCCACAGTACAAAGTGTGATAGACAACAGTAATTGCACATTTAACAGCTATTGCTAGATGTCGCTAGTTACGTAATCACAGAGCCGGTTCCCATAAAATAACAACATGGTAGACATCTCGTTAAGATAATGGAAATCCGTAGAACCAAAGTCATCGACATAGCACTCAAAATTTGCAAATTGTAGTGGCAATGGGCAGGCCATATAGCTCGCAGAACTGATAACCGTTGGGGAATAAAAGTTGTCGAATGGCGACCAAGTACAGGAAAACGAAGCGTAGGACGACCCCCACCCGATGGACTGACGACATTGTAAAGATCGCGGGATGTCGGTGGATGGAGAGGGCTCATAATCGTTCTTCCTGGAAATCAATTGGGGAGGCCTATGTTCAGCTGTGGACTTCGAAGGACTGATATGATGATGATTTGATGAGACATCTCGAAATCTCAAGCTACTAAGATACTTTGACTATACTAGATCTTTGAAGATGTTTCAGGTGATATTCAGAGGCATGTAGAAACGTTAAATTACTTGTACTAAAACTGTTGTTCCTATAGGTACAATATTCGCCGGAGCTAAACTCCAGGCCGATCGACCAACAGTCCGTAGGTTCTCGACTGTCGCAGGCAGTAGGATATCACAGTCGGCGCAGCCTTGCAGCATACCACCACGCTGCGAATGTCGCGAAGGCACAGTGCATTGTAGACCTTGTGCAGACACACAGCGAATGGTAAGAGTTTTTTGCCACCCTTGGTATAGTTACAAGTTGGCGCAGGCGGTAGGATATCTCCATCAACACAGCCTTTAGAGTATTCTGACAACTCAAGTTATATAACTCTAAGCTAGTTAGCGCACGTTAGCGGTCTTATCGTGGCACTAGTTCTTTCGAACCAGTGTGGTGAAAAGTTTTAAGTACACCTCAGTGGCTCTATTCATAGACGTGGCATGTCTTCGAACTTTTTAGGTTTTAACGACTTGTACATTTTTCGAATAGAAGAATCGGTTGGTGTACGACCGTATTGAAATCTGCGACCGTAGGATCGAAAGGCCCCGTCACTAGACAACCTATGCTCTTTCATGAGATAGAATGGGTTATTTTGTAACTATTGCTAGGTGGTTTAGATGTAGTCAGCTTGCCCAACATCCTCTCAGTCTACTATTATGTAGTCGACCGGTTCCACAGGAAAGACATAGCCTACCAAGAATATCTTAATCGGCGCAGCCTTTGCTTTTCATCCAACTATCAAGTCTTTCAACTTACAAGAGCCCCGTTTGTTTTTTAAACCAAATATAACGTTATTTACATTTTATTGTATGTGCATTTCAACACAAGCCAAGCATCGAGTTGTAAAATTAAAATTTTGTTACAGCTGGAAATGTCTTTCTTCAACACGGATGATATAGACGATCTAATCGACATGGCGATGGAGCCACCTTCGTTCAGATGATCCTGAGTCAACTTAGTTAATATTAGCTAGTATTTTATGTAAATACTTTCTGTAAACTTAAAAGGAATAAACTTTTAATAACTAAAAATGTTTACTGTTTTTTAATAAAAGTACCTTTTATTGCGAGTATTTATGTATGTATGTATGTATGTATGTCAAGACTCTCACGAACTCACGATCACATGTAGGGTATCGAGTTGAATCTTAATAATATATATAATAAAAAAAATAATGTATACTATTTTTAAGAGCTGTGATTTTGTTCAACAAATAAAAAAAATTACGGGTTGCACTCCGGGAGTGCCGACAGAAGTGAAAACTTATTTTGGCGCGTTAGACATTTTTTAGATGGGTACTAGGGTTATTGGGTTATGAATTGCATTTTATTTATTAATTGTATTTGATTAGTTATTAGAAACTTTAAAAAACATTTAATATTCTTTTATGTTTTTGGTCAGAATGTAGATAATATATCAAAGAACCTAACTCAGTAAACTTCTCCATACAAAAGTAGACTGTAAACATGTGAATTAAGGTTTATAATCAAATGGGGCGAGCGGTACTCGCCCCAGACGGTAACGGTGTCGCGAATCCAGAGGTTTTACCTCATCTAAAAATATGCGTACCGCGCTAAAAGAAGTTTTCACTTCAAAAAGAACTTGGAAACATAATTTTCATTTAACTTGAACGATGCTTAATAATTCTTATTATTTAATCTGTCTTCTCTTTAATATCGGCACGTTGTCAAGTTTGTAGCCAATAAATTCACCGAATTTACGATTTGCGTTTTGTAGGCATTTGTAATTCTTTTGAATGACACATCATTTATCTTGTGAACGACATAAAACTCAGTGGGTGCATTAGACATATAGATAAAAAGATCCAGTGGCCTCAATTCTGTTGGCACCAACCTAACTAATTTTACCTAAAATTAGGTTTTGAACTGTCAAATTAACCTTTGGTATTCTGCTGCTACCAACTTATCCTAATTTAATTGTATCTAACTTAATGAAGCGTTCCTAATTTAGTTAAATGGTACCAACCGAATAGGTTTTACAAATGCTATAACTAAATAAATAGAAATATACTAATTAGGTTAAGTTATGATTGTACACTGATTACTCATGTTTGTTATTTTCTCAATAAATTTCATTTCATTTCATAAATATATTTTAGACAATTCCTAATTTTAGAAATGAACCAACCGAATTGCCACCAATGCATGTCTATCAACCATTGAGAGTATACTGGCTCTATATAATATTCCTCGACGATAATGTTATCCCCACATTACGGTGTTGTCGTTAACAACAATTTGTTAACGACACACCGGGGTGTCGTTTTGAGGGTTAATAAACGATATATTTTTTTACTTCTTTTTTTGAGCTAGACTAAGTAAGCTAAGTAGACGCAATTCTAGTCTGAGATCAGATTAAATTAGGCATGAAGCGAGGTCTCACAGCACAAGTAAAGGAAGAATTCTGAAAATCGTTAATTTGTACATTTGTTCTTCAATCCGAGAATTCAATAATATAAAGGATTGAATCCGAGAATTCAATCCTTTATAGTATAGTATCCGACGGTAGTGGTAGTGGCCCCTAAATTATAATGATGTACGATCCATGATGGTGAAAAATAGGCAAGTACGTAGGTACGGTACTTTCTCAGGCACGACTTTCGGGCTTCACCATTTTTTTTGTATAAAATGACAATAATCTTACATTGTCATGTGCACGTTAAAAATATACATAGTATAAATAAATAAATAATGCCGGACATTTCACACAGCAGCATCTGGCCCCAAAGTAAGCAGAGTTTGTGTTATGGGTACCATATGACTGATATACTACTTTTATACCTTTTTTTTGTAAGTACATACATATTATACATAAAAACACCCAGACCTGAGACAAATACTTGCAGATCATATAAACTTTTGTCCCGCGGCGGGAATCGAACCCGCAACCTTCTGTGCCTCAGGCAGGCTTTCGCCCACTGCGCCACAGAGGTCGTCAAAAAAGTATAAAAGTGCTATAAATCAGTATCTTTCGCCCACTGCGCCACAGAGGTCGTCAAAAAAGTATAAAAGTGCTATAAATCAGTATCTTCTCACAAGGTACCTCAAAACACTATCTTAACAAAAAAATACCTAAGTATTTCTACTTGCTAGCATTAACTGATTGATAACCTAAGGTTTTAAGAACTCGATGAGATAATACAATTGCATAGCAACATTACTTTGGAATGAACTAAGGAAATAAGTATTAAGTAAGACGACCTCTGTAGCGGAGTGGACCAAGGCCTGGCTGAAACGCAAAAGGTTGCGGGTTTGATTCTCGCCACGTGACAAATGTTTGTATGATCTGCAAGTATTTGTCTCGGGAATTTCTATGTATAAAATGCATATATTTACAAAAATCTAAAAAAAAATATACAAGTATACTACTTATCAGTCATGTGGTACCCATAACACAAGTTCTGCTTACTTTGGGTCCAGATGATGCTTCGTGAATGTCCGTCATTATTATTATTTTTATTGTAAAAGAAAAACTACAGTTTGGACAAAACAAATCAGTCTATAATCAAACTTATAATCACAGCTCCTTATCTAACTACTAGAGACTTAAAACAAATTAACATGGTTCATACAATGTCAAGATCTTTACATGAAATAAAACTAATATTGAAATGGAAGAGAAGTCGCATGAAAAAACAACAGGAACCCAGCAAGATTTTACTTGTTCCTTTTAAGAGAAGGAACAAGTAAAATCCTATTTCTAAAAAAAATCTAATTAGAAAACGGATTTTTATACTATGATTTACTAGTTCAAGTAGGTAATTTCAACTCTTTATTAGTGCAATGGCCAACCAATCATCGGCAGACTAGTTTTTACAAAACGTCTACATTATAAATTGTGAATAGATAATTTAAAAAATTCTTTAAAAATATTGGAATCCACTCGATCTTCGATTTAGAAACAATGACAGATGTACAGAATGTCATAATATCATAATTAGTTAATGCGGAAGTATGGTATGTCCATTTCCTTTTAAGTGGCATACAAATGTATTTAGTACTACATAATATACTATATATCTTTAATACTCCATACCTCATCAGTCACCTGGTTCCCATAGTACAAGCTATGCTTAGATTAGGAATAGATGGTGTTTTGTAGAGTATTCACCAATATTTATATTTATTTCTATATGTCAAAGATGTCATTATTTTAACGCCACATATTTTTTACTGTTTTTATGATATGATATCATTCCTCCAGAATCAGATATTTCTCATCCTTTCCCTTTTAAATGTCTACTTGTTCTAGTTTTTACCTCTTTTGTAAATATTTTCTTAAATCTTAAATTAACTGTATTTTACTATATTGTATTATTATTACATATATTATTTTATTATCATAGTTATGTAGTTAGTTTTAGAGTTGTTTTTTGTTTTTAGATGGAATAGATTTGTAGTCACATTTCAATGACCTGTCACAAATCTACAAATACTGGCCTCCTTCGTGCAAAGGATGTTTTATCACTTCATGTCACGTTTTATGTTTCGTGCAAACATAAAACGACGCAAAATTGTGGCCCCTTCCACAAAGGCCATTAACCAAGAATTTAATTAAATTTAATTGAAAGCCACATTAACTAATAATGGAATTACGAGATAGATCTATAAGCAAACTATTTATACCACTTATAAGCTGCAACCACACCAACAAATGCCAGAACAACAGCTGAAGTTTTGAAAAACAGATTCAAAAGAACAGTGTTCTGACCGCCCACTGAATTAACAATCAAATTATTCATGATAAAGACTTGCTTGCCCTCTTCAATCAACGCCTCTTTCTCATTTTCCGTTAGAGTAGCAGCAACCTGGTTCATAGCTTCACGGAAGTCTTTCTTCAGCTGAGGGATGTCCACATCAGTGAAGTTGGTCACATTGTCTTTGTATTGTACTGCCTGGGTGTTTTCTGTAACAAGCACTTTGTTATTAATCTCCGCCTTAATTAAAATACACATCATTATGAAGGTGTTTTACATTTTGAGATACAAGGGTTTTACATGCCTATTATTTTGTTGAAAAAGGCACCACAGTGTTAGTGCAAATAGCAAAACACGTGTCGGACAACAGAATATTAATATATGAGAGCAAAATATGTGCTTCCCGAAATGTATGGTACAACTCACACATCTATACCTATAAAAGAGCTTAACCTGACTGACTGACTGACTGATTCATCATCGCCGAGCCGAATCCGCTGAAGCTAATAAGCTGAGATTTTTCGAAAACCTCAAGAGGGTGAAAAGGGGTGAAAACAATGTATGAAACTTTTTAACGCGTGGTGCGATTTGCTTGAAACTTGATATGAATAAATAAAATGAAAAATAAAGAGACACAAAGGGTGTATCAGGGTTTTTCAAAATAACCCTAACAAAGGGGTAAAATGGGGTGTCAAAGTTTGTATGGGAACTTTTTAACGGGTGGTGTGATTTCATAGAAACTTGGTTTGGATACTTCAAATGCAAAATAAATGGACACGTGTTTCAGAATTTTTCAAAATAACTCTCATAAAGGAGTAAAATGGGGTGTGAATGTTTGGAAACTTTTTAATGGGTGGTGGGAGTGATTGATTTGAAACTTATCAATAAAATTGGCAAGGAGATAAATTGCATCCTGGGGAAGGATTTAAGCTACAATTCCTTTAAAAAAAAATGCAGACGAAGTCGCGAGCAACAGCTAGTATTTGTATAGGTTTAAAGGTCTTCTATAGAGTCTTCTATATTAATTTCTGTTTTGCTATCATCATTTTGGACAATGTTAGTCTCCTTTCTTACCTTTAAATATTATTAATATGACAGAGGAGTTATTCATATACCAGCTTTACATCCTGAAATTCCTGTTTTAACAACAGTTCAAAGTTTTTACTTACTTTCTCCAAAGACCTGTCTCTTCTTTGCCAGGATCTGTCCTCCACTTAACAAGCCCAGGTACATGTGATACACATATGCTATGAGCAGCTTAGGGCTGTCCCTCTCCAAGTCCTGAAGATGCTGCATGTAGTTCTCCAGAGCTGCAGCTTTGGGGACAGACTGCCAGTGTTCACCGAGGTAGTGGGCCAGGTCATTTTCAAATGCTTTCTTGCTGAAAGTTAAGGAAATCTAAGAATACAAGGTAGTTCAGCTATCCAAGGATCATTCAAAATAATGTATAGATAACTCAAATGATCCAGATCACTTGCTGAAGGCAGCTTTTCCATTTACATGTATTTCATATTGTTGTATACTAGTTGCTGCCCGTGGCTATGCCCACCTGTTACACACAAGAAATGTAGCCTATGTCCTACCCGAAGACACTATTTATGTATGGTATGGAGGATACCAAATTTTGCTGTTGTAATTGGTGATAAATAGACATACAGACATAGACACTTTCGAATTTTTAATATTAGTATGGCTTTACAATCTCTGGTTCTGTACATTTAAAAAAATAAGTATAAATATATTTTTCTGCCAATATGATTCAAAAATTGATATTGATCAGACACAGATAAAATGCTCTTTTGGGTCATATGGGTTGTTGACACAAAATCGTCTTGATATTTAGTAACTAATTGTCGAAAAAAACTAGTGATAATATAAAAGAAGATGGAGCTGATGCAGTCAAGCTAAGACAATACTCGTAAAAAAAGCTGGTCATAATATGATTATCAAACACAGTTGTTGAAAGTTCTAAAGGAGAATTACAGCCGATCCGAAACAAATAAATAAATGTTGGTAGGCAATGCACACTAAAGCATCTAGCCCCAAACTAAGCATAGCTTGTTTTATGGTAGAACTATACTATCCTATAATCACATAATTAGCTATTGTGTGGTTAAAGTATGCACAAAGCAAACTGTAACCACTCGTCATTCTTATGTCAATGAATAAAGATGGCAATAGATTTAAACTGTAATTAGCTGATGTGTGCTATTAAGATATACAATTACAATTTACAACTTGCTTGTACATTATAAATAAATAAATACAATTTTAATTGTAGCATAAATTTATTGACAACCTCTGTGGCACAGTGGGCGAAGGTCTGCCTGATATGCAGAAGGTTGCGGGTTCGATTCCCACTGCAGGACAAATGTTTGTAATCTGCAACAAGTATTTGTCTCGGGTCTGGGTATTTTTCTATGTCTATTATGTATATATTTGCAATAAAAACAATATATATAAGTAGTATATCAGTCATGTGGTACCCATAACACAAGCTCTGCTTACTTTGGAGCTAGATGACCCTGTGTTAAATGTCCGGCATTATTTTATTTATTTATTGACATTTAAAGGGGCTTATTTTGTAACCTTTATATATAATTCAACTTACCGATACAAACATTTATGTACAAAAAGCTTGTTAAATTCTGGTATATTCAACCTTTCTTTGGCATCCTCAAGGAACGCAAAGACATGGTAGAATATGAACAGGCCACCTCCCCATACAGCCTCATCACGAAGGGCTGAAAAAAATAACTAGTAAGTTAAGTAGGTAAGTCAGATGTAGGTGTGTGTAGGTAAACCATGTACCTTTGTTACTGAAGGAGTAACAGATATATCGATACCTAGTACAGCAACTACTTATAATACTGTCTGGCCTGTCAGCTCAGTCGGTAGTAGTTTTGCCTTCTGTGCTGTAGGTTGAGGGTTCGATTCCCTCCCAGGATAAACATTTATGTGAAGAACATAGGTGTTTGCTCTGTGTCTGGGTGTTTTATAGTATCATAAGTATGTATTTAAAAATATATAAGTATTATATTCAAGTATCAGTCATCTAGTCACCATAATACAAGCTATGCTTAGTTTGGGACTAGATGGTGTTGTGTGCATTGTCCATCAATATTTTATTTATTATTTAATAATTCTACATAAAAAAATAGCATATCACAGCATTTTTTTACGATATCACATAACATATCGTAAAAAAATAGTTCTGTACTCACAAATCGCAAATTTCGCGTTGACCAAGGCATCACTGATATTGTGAATTGTTCTTGTAGCTTTCCGCATACGCGCTGAAAATAATTCTTCGCCCTCTGACATGGTGTTTTTTGTACTTTTCACAAACTCCTTTCTTCGAATCTTCAAAATAAAATTGCCGCAGATTACGCGCAGATTACTTTCACGGCAAGCAAATTATAAATGAATGATTGATTGAATGGATGGAACGAAGAAATTGAATAGGTTCGTCATTGTAATATTTACTGAATGAATCAGCTGTTTGAGTTTTGACATGCTATGATGTGCTTTGTCTGCTTTACTTTTTATTATTACAGAATGAACAATATGTCCCAATTACGAAGCTCACGATAATGCAATAGGTGTAAAACACTGGCGTTATCACTGCTGTCAATCATAATTTTTGATTTCTACTATTTATAAAATAAGAGTAGTCTAGTTTCATCTGCGGTAGGCGACAGGTGAGTAACACACAGCTTCCATAAAAAACATGTGTGCAATAAAATTGTTCACACGTGGTAGAAGTAAAACCTTCAAAAATTTTGGCTTCAAGATAATGAGACGAACAAGAATTTATGAAACATGAGAAAATGAGATGCTTCCTATCTCATTTTTTCCCACGTTAAATCTTATGAATTTATGTGTCTGTCTCTTTTTACTGTCGCTTTTTCGTTTCATCGACTTTCTAATCACAACAATGTTATGGAGTTTTGACTTTAATAAGAGTTTTTATAGTGACTTGCAACATATTTCACAGATCTTGATCGCATTGCAATTGTCTTTACTGGTACCTTATATATAACTAACGACACCTAGGAGTAGGCATTATTACATGATCACTGTCAAGCACGTAATAAATAAATTATGAGTTTTTGAAGTGTAACATCTTTTCCCTCGCTTTCCCGCAATATGTGGGAGTGATTTCGTGAAAAGGGACAGAAGTGTGTAACAGGAAGCCGGCGAACCACACGCTATTTGATTTGACCAATGAGCGCGCGTGGTTGCTTATTATCATGGTGAGATGTCAGATGTTTCACATCATAGTCGACTGCCGTAAGGCTCGCTAGTTTACTAAGTCTGCTTCAGATTCAGACTCGTTTTGCAGATTTACTATTGCCGTCAGCAATTTTACTTATAATTATACTCGTGCTTAGTCTTCAAGATTAGTACATTAGGAATTTATTAAACACAATGTTGTATCGCCTACGTCACACCACTTCAACACTATAGTTTAGAGAAATTGTTGCTATAGAGTCAACAATACCGTTTTTTTTTGTCTACCCTCCTCATAGCTCATTTACTTGCTACCGGACAGCCGCTAGCTCTCCATTCGCTTTTTAGTGCTCATCCACTTCACTTCGAGAGAGTGAAAATAAGTTAGATTATATTGTTAACAAATTACGTAGACTAGAAAAAGAGATGAAAAGAAAGCGTCGTTCAAAAAATAACTGTGTTCCGACAAGTTCGTCATCGTCGTCCTCGAGCCGATCTACGAGTCCTTTAAATTCATCAAGGTCACCATCGCCGGAACCTCAACAAAACCCGAACAGTAAGTACCACCTACCTTCCAATGAAGTGACACCCATCTACTTATAGTGAATACCCATCTATGATTTATTGCATCAGAGCAGTCTGTGTCTGTTCGCCGACGGTAAAAAAAATACCTACCTACCTGGCTTAGAAAATGCATCAGAGTAGCCTGCAGGGCTATCTCGCCGCATTAAACAAATGGTTATACAAAACCAAGACTGATTGTATGCACCAGAGTAGTCTGTGGGACTATCCTATTATAAAAATAAAAATACATATTATGAAATCATTCCTTAGTATTACTTAATAATTATTGACGATTTTGCTTCCTTACAGCTTTAATTTATGAGTAGGTACGCCTAATTTATATTGTAATTATATTGTATATTGTATATTGTAAGTATGTTGTTTACTTATTTGATATGATTATTTTAGAAATGTAATTAACCAATCTATAACGCCCCTTTACAGCGAATATGCTAATAAGGAGTTTAATATAAGTAACACATTTACTTACTAAATGAACTACTTACTTACGTACTTAGTAAAAAAAACTGTCGAGAAACTGATTACGATTGATTGTGTGAACCATATGTTACAGCTATTCATGTGTTTTCTTTTTCAATAAACAACATCATCATCAGCATTGCATCCATTGAGTTAATTAACCTATTGCTTCCTTTGTCTACACTTGGAAGACACCACATGCCCTGTAGTACATGCTGATGCAATTGATGTCGAACTACCCTCAACGGGAAATATCGAAGCTTCCTTGTCACAAGATAAGGAATCACACCCGTCAGCTGATTACTAAATAACGTGATAGCTCCAAATGATTTGGAAGATCCCTCGATAAGCCCAGATTTATTAGAGATATTGGGAGCTGACCCGTCGGTTACCCAAGAATATGGTGCTGACATAAGCAAAGAAGTAGCTAGTAGATTTACACACATTGCTACGTCTGGCTTGGACAAAGTGGTTCGCACGATCTCATCAAGAAATACCAAGTGCCAAGTAACTGCACAAATATAGATGCACCACAGCTTAATTTGGAAATTAAAGCGGCCTTAACCGAACAGGTGGTCAAAAGAGACAGGGCCATTGAATCACGCCAGAAGCAAATGGCACCCGGAATTACCGCCCTCGGTAAGATAATATCCGACCAACTCCTTACAAAGGACAAAAACAATGACCTGATTAAAGATCTAATGGAGGTAGGTCGCATATTTTGCGACATCCAGCATTCTGAATCAAAACACGGCGTAGTTTTACGTTTTACACTGTCAAGAAAGAATTAAAGGAACAATTGTCTAAAACTAAAATTAACAAATACCTTTTCGGAAGTAAATTTACTGAAACGTAGAAAACCGCCAAGACTGTTTCGAAATCATCTGCTGACCTGAAACCGGAAGCTGAGAGGAAATCGAAAACTCCTACGGCAAGCACATCCAGATATTTAAACTGGAAGGCAAGGGCCCCAGCACGCAGGCAGCTGCCGGCCCAGTCGCCACGCCAGCCGCCGCCTGCCCTGCAGACCGCGACCTCGTCGCACACCTACAGGCAGCGACAGAAACAGACCCGCCGCCAGTAAACACGGTACGCTACGCCGGCAGACTTACCTACACACTTTTATAAGTATTGATCCTTAATAACCCGAGATCGTTCTATCCTGTCATGGATAAATGGATATAAAATTAAGTTTGACCCGCCGGTTCATTCTGCTCCGCCGCCCCCTTATAAGTTTTCACATTGTGAATAAATTCACATTGTAAAAACCGTTCAAAACCACTATCGGTGCTATTTCTGAGTGTGAGCCCTGCGCTGGGCTACATATATCACGAGTATTCTTTGTACCGAAACCGAATGGCAAGATGCGTTTCATACCGAATTTAAAGGGTTTAAATAAGTTTATTACGACCCAACATTTTAAGTTAGAAGACATTCGCACAGCTCTTAAGCTTATAATGAAGGAATGTTATATGGCTACTTTGGATTTAAAAGATGCGTATTTTCTCATTAGCATCCACCCAGATTCAAGGAAATACTTACGTTTCTGTATAGCTCACACACTTTATGGAAGAGATGATAGTATTGTTTGAAGGCTTCGAAAAAGAACAAGATATAAGGTATGATAAACTGTGTACCACAGTTGAAGAACTTCGTTCACCTATTGACTTTCTGGCAAATAAGTTCGACGTGCTCCAGACAAAGCTTGAAAAACAGCATAAAGACCGGCGGGAAAATCTGCAGTACATTAAAACACTAGAAGATAAAATAGACAGTTTCGAGAGCTATCATAGATCTACTTGTATAGAAATAAGAAATGTCCCAGCATCGCAAGGGGAGAATAAAGAAAGTTTGATCAGTACAACTGTAAAGATTGGTCAAAAACTTAATGTAGAAATACAACCAAACCATATTAAAGATGTCTATCGCATCAGGACCAGTGACCCAGCTCTCAAAACCATAATTGTGGATCTAAACAGTGTTCTTCTTAAAGAACGGATAATAAACATGAATAGAAAAATGATCAGGAGTGGATCCAAACTCACTACGGAGCATCTCAGGATTAGTGGGCCTATCACACCCATCTTCATCTCTGAAAATCTATCCACGAAGATGAAAAAGCTGTTCTACCATGCCCGTGAATTTGCGAAAGCAAATCGGTATAGATTTTGTTGGGTCTCAAACGGAAAGATATTCCTACGAAAACTGGATGGTGGAACTCTCGTCAGATTAAACCATGAGTCAGACTAAGTTACTCACTAAGTTGCTAAATGTAAAATGACTAGAAACTAAGGGCTTCCGTAATTTGTTCATTACTACTGCATGCGTGTTTTTAACTCTGCCACTCGTATTATTTTTAACTTTAAATAGCTTGGTGGGAAATTTGCTTATGTATAAAAATCATCACGATCACACTCACACAAAACATACACATACTTACACACCACACACACTCTACACACTTTACACACAATTATATTAGTTTATATAATATGCGTAACTTTGACCTGCCGTCATTCAGTTGGTATATTATACGAGTATGTCATTATGTCGTACTTTACAAATATGGTACAGAATTGCATATATCTGATAAAAACCTCTGTGTGCAGATTGCTCTTAGTACTCTCTCTAACTCCGTCACTTCGGAACACGCTTCCGGCCAACTCAAATGCATATACGCCTCAGCTAAACCTTAGCGTTTATAATGGATACTAATAATTTTAATACAGTTGCTAATGATATTGAAAATATCCAAGTCTCAAGTTCATCTGTCTGCTCTGCAGAACTAGTTAGCTCCTTCATAGTAATAACCTTCATCAATTAAGAGTTTTTCATGTTAATATAAGTAGTCTTAACTGCAATATTAATAAGCTGCACTTACTAATTCAATCCATGAAGATCCAATTGGATATAATTATCTTAACTGAATGCTGGCTAAGCAAGTGTCCATTTATTCCTGTCATCGATGGTTTCTCAAGTCATGCGTGCGAGGGAGTGGTGGCGTACGTTAGGACAGGTCTTACATGTTCAATTGTGCCGGAGTTCTGTGATGCCAACTGTGTATTGATTAAGTCAATCAACAATTTTTGTATACTAGGAATATACCGCTCTCCTTCTTATAATAATATCTAACCTTTTCTTCAAAGCTTGAACTCTACACTCGATTTGTTAAAAACTTTTAAGATAGCGTTTATCATCGGTGATATAAATATTAATATTAACCCTAAATCAAACGATGATGATGTAGACGATTACCTGAACCTACCTACCTTCTCGCTTCGCATGGAATGCTCCCCGCTCATCAATTGCCCACGAGACTAGATCATTGTCTTGACCATGTCATGATTCGAGCTCCAAATCCAGCAACCACACTGGTGCTTGATTCTCTTATCACTGATCATGCACTAATTGTTGTCAGTTTCGATCTTAAAGTCGCCCTAAATACACCCACGCGTTCTACCAAGCGCCTTGACTTGGCAGCGCTCATTTCCGAACTTGAAGGCACTGACTTTACACCAGTTTTGTTGTCTGCAGACCCTAGTACAGCCGCTGAGACATTGGTTGAAATATTATCAACTTCTGTTAAAAACCATACTAAGATCTTTATAACTTCCAGTCGCAAAAAGATTATTAAACCCTGGATCACTCCGGGTGTTTTGAGGTGCATCCGTCACAAGGACAAGCTGTATCTAACCTCAAAAAAGGATCCTGATTATAAAGTACTTCAATTGTCTTTCACGCGGTACAGAAATTTCTGCAACAATTTAATCAAAAAACTTAAAATAGAATACGAGCGTAATTTCTAAAAGCTAAGAGAGACCTCAAGGTAACTTGGAACCTTATGAAGAAAATCTCCAATTTACCAATCAAACAATCGTCTTCGGCAGAATTGTTGAACCTGTCTAACTCAGCGTCTGCATCTGTTAATACTGTAAATAGTTACTTTGCAAACATTGGCAAATCTCTAGCATTAACTATTACTGAATCTGACTCCTACAAACTCTCCTCTGGTCAAAGCCACCCGACTACATCTCTATCACCTCCAGTTGCCTCTATGGCCTTGTTTAATGTAGACAACCAGGAATTGGAACGAATTATTGTCAACTCCAAAGACAAATGCACCGTAGGCTGGGATGGCATCCCAACCACAGTCATTAAATCAGCTCGCCACATCTTGATACCAATCATTAAATTCGTCTTTAATATCTGCATTACGTTTTTCCTAATGTGTTCAAAAAAGCAGTAGTCCACCCTATATTCAAGTCTGGAAACAAATAAAATGTATCCAACTACAGGTCCATATCCGTTCTCACAGTTATGTCAAAATTTTTTGAAAAAATATTAAATAACCGACTTATTAGTTTCTTAAATGCTAACAATATTTTATCCCCCAACCAATACGGATTTAGACGAGGTAAGTCTACAGAAGATACAGTTGTAGAGCTAAAAATACAGTTGCTAATAATTTCGATCACAAGCTCAAGACCATTGGCATATTCCTCGATCTTACAAAGGCTTTTGACACAGTTTCTATCCCCTTATTGGTATCAAAGTTGGAGGCAATGGGAATACGTGGCACTTTCCTGAAACTGTTTACAAGCTACTTGACACTCCGTTCGCAGTGTGTTGTTGTTGACGGGCACACGAGTGATGAAAAAGTTGTTAATTTCGGTTTTCCTCCACTATTTCTAATATACATAATCAACTTGTGTAATCTACATCTTTCCCACTAGAATTTTGGCATACGCTGATGATACCGCACTGCTAATACACGGCCACACTTGGAAGGAAACTCAAAAATCTGCTGAACTGTCTCTTAGTAAAATTACGTCTTGGCAGTCCTCAAACCTTCTCACCCTAAATCTCAGTAAAACAAAATTTGTCACCTTTTCGCCTAACTCAGCTACCCAACCCAACACTATGGCTAAACTTTCCGCTCATTCATGTTCCTCTACATTATTATGCGACTGCCCATATGTTGAAAAAGCTTCATCTGTCAAATACCTTGGCGTTACTATTGATAGTTTCTTGTCCTGGAATGAGCATATTTCACTAACAGTCGGCAAAACCAGAAAATTAATGTATATACATTTTTAAAATCTGCTAAACTCTGCTGACTTCGAATGTCTCAAAGATGTTTATTTCGCCTAAGGACAGTCAATCATATTCTATTGTGTGACAGCTTGGGGAGCTGCTCCCAAAACCCGGATACTACGTTTGGAAAGAGCGCAAAGAGCTGTTTTAAAAGTACTAGCTAAAAAACCTAGGCTATTCCCTACTTGCGATCTTTATTCTCTCTGTAAGGTATTTACCGCCAGACAACTGTTCGTATTTAACACCTAATAAAATATATCTACCTGGCTTCAGAGCCTCTCTTATGAGGAAACTGAACAGCTTTTAAACGTGTTACGTACTCTATTTTTAAATCTCTCTCCCCCCCCCCCCCCCCACACACACACACACACACGCACGCACACACATATACACACGCGCACACTCATTTTTCCTCTCTTATCTTATCACACTCGGGTTCCCAATGTAATAAACAGACTGGGGGAACACGAAGCCATTGGAACATAATATACCTGATCCTATACACATCCCAGCGAAACATTAAATTACATTTAGATACATTTAATGGCATTGAAATGTATTCTGCTTATTTAATTTTACTTTTTAAATGTAAACTTTTAAACTTACTTAAAACCTTATAAAAATGTTGTTTATAAATTTGGAATTGATTAGGGGAGGGCGGTACTGGCTGCGCCACAGTTTTACACTTTTGCGGTCGGTATCGTTTTCATATGTTTTAATGTTACCTTGTTATTTTTGCTCCAAATAAATATATTTGTATTTGTATTTGTATAGACGACAAAATATATTCGGTCTCTGTACAGCACCTTACATTTATACAAAGCTTATGAAACCGGCTATTCAATTGTTACGGTCCTGTGGCTATTTATCGTCAATTTACTTAGACGATTTATTTTTAACTAGTTATAACTAGTCAAGAATACCAAGAATGTCAACATCAACACCACCCAGGGGTTATTAAAATCGTTAGGCTTTATTATAAGCCACGAAAGTGTCACAATACCATCAATGTCTTGCAAGTACTTAGTTTACCCTTACATAAAAGAGAACGAATCAAATCAGAGCTAATAACTATCAAGAAAATAACGCGTTGCAAAATTTGGAAATTCGCCCAACTTATAGGTTTATTCATTTCTGCCTATCCCGCCATAGAATACACGAAGCAACTTGAACGATGCAAGTTCCTTTTAAGGGGTCATGAAGATTACGAGAGATATATGACTTTACCTAGGTCACTATTACCAGACATCAACTGGTGGTTAAATGTCATTGATCATTCTGTTCGTAAAATTAGAAATGGTAATTAGGTGTTAGAAATATTCTCTGACGCCTCAACGACTGGGTGGGGAGCAGCCTGTGACGAACAAACAGCTAGTGGTCAGTGGTCAGATAGTGAGGCCTTATTACACAAAAACGTCCTCGAGCTTTTAGCTGGATTTTTTGCTTTGAAGGTATTTGCGAAAAATTTCTACAACTGTCAAATATTGCTAAGGGTTGATAATACCACTGCCGTGAGTTATATCAACCGCAGGGGTGGCATTCAATACCCCCACTTAACCAAGGTCACAATGGATATATGGCAGTGGTGCGAAGTCCGTAAAATATTTGTAGTAGCTTCATATATAAAATGGTCAGAAAATGTTAATGCTAATAGAGAATCTAGACGATTCCACTCCGATACTGAGTGGGAAGTATTGGAAACTGGCTTTTAAAAAATTTTAGACAAATTTAACAGTTCCACAAATTGATTTATTCGATACCCGCAATAATAAAAAAGTCATATATTTGTGTCACAGCATAGAGACCCAGATGCTCACGCTATAGATGCCTTTACATTAGATTGGTCAACATTTTCATTCTATGCGTTTCCTCCAATAGCAATTGTGCTCAAAACTTTGCGAAAAATCATATCTGATAAAGCAGAAGAAGCAGAAGGTTGTCCCGCTCAACCGTGGTACCCACTTTTTATGCGAACTTTTTATTAGCAGCCGTAAACCATACAAATGTGTTGCCTCACAAACACTCAGTAGATGGGTTAAACATACTTTAAAAGATAGTGGGATTGACGTGTCTGTGTTCTCTTCTCATAGCACTCGCCATGCCGCGACTTCTAAGGCCAATAAACTAGGCGTCAATATAGACTTATTAAGACAAACAGCAGGGTGGTGCGACAATTCCACTACCTTTGCTAAATTTTATAATAGGCCCATTATCCTTAGTGAGGATAACATGACATTGGCAAGAACAACTGTTTGTTCTAATGTTCTCACTGATTAAAAATAGCTAGGTACTCTCGTAGGATGTGAAAGTTATGTTTTAGTTATGTAATGTTCATTATGTTATGTTGTTAAGAAATACTCGCTTAAAATATTTTGTTAAAGTAAATGAATAAAGTAATAATATAATAATATTCATTATTTAAATTTAACAATATTTCCTGTACTCTCTCAACATCTACATTGTGTTCAATAAATTCCTAATGTACTAATCTTGAAGACTAAGCACGAGTATAATTAATGATTAAACGAAGTTTTTAGTTTAGATAATAATAAATAGACGATATTTCCGACCGATATCACTTGGGTGACCTAGGGAGGGTGGGTGTTAGTACTAATCTTTTCAGACTAAGCACTTCGTATAATTATGATAGAACTTCACGTACAGGTAAGTTCGTTTTCATTAATTTTATGTAGTAACCTTGCCAATACCAATATCCAGCAGATATTGGTTGGCTGGTCACTGGTCAGACAGAACCCTCCAGCAAGCAAACACAAGCAAACAACATGAACGAACGTATAGCAATTGCAAACAAAACACCACACCAAGCAACGCAAGCAAAGCAGTGCCAACCACACAGCCAACCTAACCAAAACCAAAAAGTATGCAATGTGAATGTGAAGTGAATAATTTTACAGTGCAGTGCAAGCAAGAGTTAGGTTGAATGAATTGAATGAAAGTGGAAGTTGTGTTTTCTCTCAGAACTAAATGTTTTGTTGTTAACTACCATCGATTTATTAGCCTAAACTCAATAAAAGAAACGTCGCCGTTTACAGTAATCGTAAAATCTTCTACGAACTCGCCAGAAAGCTTCCGTCGTACAAAACATAAAATGGGTGAAATAAAGAAAATCAAGGTATCTATGCATTTTTATGTTATCTCTATAGTATAAAACGTTTATACATTTTTTAATCTTCATATGACACAATAAGTTATATTTTCTGACTGTAAAATTAAATTATCGATATAAAAAGTTAGTAAACGACTTTGTTTACATACTGATAGCATTATCAGTTTGACATTTCCCTAATCATTACCTAACCTCGCTGTTCACGGAATGATAAACTGTAATAAACCGTGAAATTACCAAATAACAATGGCTTATGACCTAAAAAAAGAGGAAGAAGTAAAGGAATACATTGAGAACCTTGGAATAGAGTACCGTTTCGGTTGCTTCAAGGAGAAAAAGCCGGAAGTTTGTCATTTACTCGGCGACTACTTGGAGGCGATCAAGAAAGATTTTGATAAAGCTTCCAACGTATTTAGAACTAATTGTAACGATTACAAGTACGGGAAGTCATGTCTGAAAATCGGGAACTATGCTATGGTCGGGAAAGGGAGAGAGAAGGCTGCTATGGGAGAAGCTCTAACCTATTATGAGAAAGGATGTGAGTACAATGAACCAGGGGCCTGTCTTCATGCTGGTTTGATTTTGACTGCTACAGGTCCTGGGGTTGAAACAAAAAGGGACGTTCCTAAAGGTATGATATTCTAAATAGTTCTTGTTATGTACGAAAATAAAAACATAATAAATAAAGTCACAAATTTATAGTTATAATTAAAACATTTTTGTTCAAAATGCGTGTTAAGAATCTCTAAGGCGAAAGGATTAGAGTGCTCTAATCCATTCTCCAAACTGATTTCGTAAAGATTAGTCACACGATAAGAAGTAGAACTTATTGATTTGTATTTCCGACAGGCTACAACTACCTCAAGAAAAGCTGTGATGCCCATGATGATAGAGCATGCCACTACCTCTCAGGAATGTACATGACCGGAGTACCTAAGAATGTAGCTGATTTCAACCCACATAATGGAGAGAAAAACAAAAACATTGACTACCTCATCAAACCAGATTTAAAACAAGCATTTTCTTTTGCAAAGAAAGCTTGCGAGTACGGAAATATGTATGGCTGTGCTAATGTCAGTATGTTTTATAAAAAAGGTGACGGAGTTGAAAAGAACCCTGAAGAGTCCAAGAGATACTTTGAAATTGCACAAAATCTACAGAAGGCTCATGAAACAACAAAAGAATTGAAATTTCAACAGGGACTGGATGGGAAATGATGTGAAATTAAATTGAAAACACATTTAAATTAAAATCAGATAGTGTATGATTGCAAAGCAAAATGTATAACCAAATACCAGTTATTAAGTTATATGGGAGTAATACAAAAGTAGCGTAAAAAAAATATATTGTTTTAGAAAATATAACAGAATGCTCATTAACTGTATTTATTATTCTGTGTACATTTTGGGATGATGGTTAAATATAGTAGGTATTGTTGCACAATCTGTGTTTGACTTCTGTCCACTTCCAATTTTTGGAAAGATCTTTTAATTATAGCTTAGAGATCTGCCTTATTTATTAAGGACACCAAAAGTTACTTCAAATCAATACAAAAAATACTATCCAAAGCTTGGGTTCATTACATATTCATACTTTTTAGTGTAACTCATTTGTCCAGCAAGGATTTTTTTAGCTATCTACTACTACTATATAGCTACTACTTGCTATGAACTGAATGATTTTCATTTTTCTGGCTCTTCGGCGGCCGCTGCCGTGGCACGCTCGCTTTGCTCGTCTGCACTGAGCATTGTTTCTTGGACTTTATATTCTAAACTAACCTAACCAACATGCTGGTTAAATTGGTATCCTAGTCTAGATTAGACAATGTGAATACAAGGAAAATCACTCCTGTTGGACAAACCAGTTAGAGTAAAAAGTTTAACCACAAAGAAGAACCACTTATCTTACATCTTGTTAACTAGAGTATTCCACTAGCCCATACAAACATGCTATATTAGCAGATTTGTCCTGTCGAACCCACATTGGCCTTCCCTTGGTATGAAGAGCTAAGATAACCTTCTTTTCTTCTTGTGTCACTGATTATTTCCAACCTGTGTGGTGAAAAGATTAATGTGCAACTCAAAAGCACATGTTAAAGAGTACCTACTTTAATAATACCATCGCAATAGTGAACTTAAAACTACACATAGTTCCAGCTAGTATGTAGGTACTGACGACCTCTGTGGCGCAGTTGGCTTAGGTCCGGCTGAGACGCAAAAGGTTGCGGGTTCCATTCCCTCCGCGGGACTAATGTTTGTATGATCTGCAAGTGTATTTGTCTCGGTATTCTCGGTATGTATTTACAAAAAAAAAAGTAAATAAGTAGTATATCAGTCATGTGGTACCCATAACACAAGCTCTGCTTACTTTGGGCCAGAAAATGCTGTGTGAAATGTCCGGTATTATTATTATTATTACTGTCGGCAAGGCAGTATCAACCTACTTAGTAATTTAAAAGGTTCCCTGAATTAAACTTCAAGTTATCCCTAGATCGGAATCATAGGAGGGTCAGGGTTCGACGACCCTACACTGTTTGAGAACCAAGTTGAGAAGGATGTGACCACTCCGTTCGGCAAGCCGTCGGATGTCCTAATTGAAGGGCAGATTGGCGGAGTTCCCTGTGTATTGCTGGCCAGACATGGCCGGAAACACCAGTTACAACCCAGGTAAGCTATCCTTATATTCTTTAGAGTTTAATAAGCTAGTGCTGATATGAGAGTGCACCAAAGCAGGGAAATTCTAATTTAAACCTTGTTATATATGTACCTACCTACAATTAAAAGGATCGCTTTGATTCGTGTTTCATGCTAGGTGCCGATTTTTCCATAGATACTCATCAATTTGATTGCATTGAATAGATAAATGTGAGATTTCTTTTGCTCAAAGATGCATGCAATAGTTTAGTAAGAAATTGATGCGTGGCATTCAGGTTCGAAAAAAGTTATAAACTTACTTACGAAGATTGTCTGGCAAAGATTGCAGTTTAGTGATAAGACCGTTCATTGTATTGCCTTTAATTCTTATATTATTTATTGCAATTTTCCGTGTCGTAGTCAATAAAAGTTCTACAATGCTGATATAGAGGAAGGCAAGGGTGGCATCCTATCATAAGGTTGTGGTTCGAACCTGGTCGTGCACTACCTAATATTTTTTTCTTTTGAAAAATGTATGTGCTCCATGCTACTGCTCTCAAACGGTGAATAAAAACATCGTGAGGAAACCGGCACACCCTAGAACCTGGATAGCTCGAAGGTGTATATGTCATTGGTTATTATTTCTACCAGACATAATGATTGGATGAGCCTCTGACTACCCCTCTTAGACATCCTCAAATAACTAAGTAACTACAATACAGCTTGGCCCTTTTTATATAAAAAAGTACATAATTATTTGAAAAGAGGAAGCCAGAGTCACGTCCAAAAAGTATGCTGTCTGATTGTAGTAGGTACCTCACTTGTAAAAACCTAAGCACAAGTTTACTAAGGCCTGTCTGTTAATCAGTGACGTAAACTACCGCGCGAACATCTGGGCGCTGAAACAAGTGGGCTGCACGCATGTCCTGGCTACCACAGCAACAGGGTCTTTAGTCGAGGAATACGCACCGGGGGATCTCGTCATACTCGACGATTTTATTGACAGGTATTTAGTCAGCTTCGCACGCATCGATCATCTTGTCCTGTAGCTGGTATAGGCTGGGCCAGCCACCTCCATCTAAACATGTCTCTAGCAGTAAAGCTTTTTGTGTGTGAGCTGTATGCCCAAGCTACAATACTTACGTTTACCTACAAATATTGACATACCAACGCAAAGGAAACACAGCATTCAAATCTCGAGCATTCATTATCACCGCACAAAGGATCTGCAAATTAAACAGCGTACTCAGAAATTATGTAATCGTTTGATCAGCCAAAGAAACAGGAAGTTTAACGTAGTCATAGAAACAGGATAAGCACTTAGCACTCTAAAAGCTTCACTTGACGCTGGATAATCATCATTGACTTTAATTCATCTGTTGAAGATGATTTAGGTGGCGTCAGTCAAGTTACAGAGCAAGTTATTTGTAATTGAAAACTTTAGCTCATGGATCCACTCCAGCAAGCTGAGGTGGGTAAAGTTTCCTCTCCACTGACGCCACTCTACATGGGGCTCTGTTTGATAGCGCAGGCCTTCCAGGTACCCACACTAACCTCTCGACATTGCCGACAGGGCCCGCAGAAAAGACGAGTCACTAATAAATAAGATTTTGAAAAGACTCAAGACTTTAGATCTATATTCGACTGGCCTGTCAGTTCAGTTGGTACAGGGTTCCATTCCCTCCCAGGACAAACATTTGTTGGATGAAGATAAGTGTTTTTCTGTGTCTGGATGTTATAAAGTATCATAAGTTTGTATTTAAAATCCTTTAAGTATTATATCTGGTCACCATAATGCAAGCTATGCTTAGTTCAGATCTAGATGGTGTTGTGTGCATTGTCCACCAAGATTTTATTTTAATATATATTGATACGAGTATAACAGATATTAAGAACTATAACATGCTTTAGGAATTATTAACTAACCTAATTAAGCACTTAATCAAAGTATGCAGCAGCCTCACAGGGTACATATAACATGGCCTTTAGCAATTAATGATAGACCTAAGCTGAATTAAATCATATAACAATGAAGTGAAATTGCAAATCGATTCGGTCTATCAGAAGAATTTCACTGCGCATATCGGTATTTATAATAAACTAGTGGTCGCTCACTGGTCGAAATTCGACCATAATTAATTTAAATTAAAAAAAAAAAAAGTTGTATTCTGCACTCCTCTATATAAACTAGAGGTGTGCGAAATTTCATACTCCTCCGTCCATGTAACTTTCGTAAAAAGCGGTACAAAGTTTTTGCTTCACGTAAGACGATAATAATAATGCCGGACATTTCACACAACATCATCTGGTCCCAAAGCAAGCAGAGCTTGTGTTATGGGTACCACATGACTGATATACTACTTATATACTTGTTTTATAAAAACATACCATATTGTACATAGATACACCCAAACCCGAGATAAATACTTGCAGAACATACAAACATTTGTCCCGCAGCGGGAATCGAGCCCGAGGCCTTTTGCCTTTTGTCTCAGCCGGGCCGTGGCCCACTGCGTCACAGAGGTCATCAAGTCATTTAACGTATGTTATCTTATTTTAGAACATGGGGTCGTAAATGCACGTTCTACGACAGCACAGAAGGTGGACCTAGAGGAGTATGTCATCTGCCGATGCGACCTGCGTTTTGTGAGCGCGCGAGGCAGGCTCTCATCAAATCAGCTCAAACTCGCGGATTTAAATACCACGAGAAGGGGACTGCTGTTGTTATACAAGGACCTAGGTAAACGCGTTCAGCGCCTACTATAATGGATCTTCCAAGATCCACTGTAATTTGTTGTTGAATTTCGAGAATTACTTTAGTGTCTCTATTTAAGTTTCTATTATCGAACTATTAAAACAATATCTTGAGACTTCAGAATTCCTCAGAACAATAACTTATAAATTAAATCAGACATATTATAAGTCCATTTTGTGTTTATGATATGCAAGTCTTATTTCTAGGTTAGTGTTACATATTAAAATAAAAGTGATGTACAGGTAGAATATTTATGCTCTCTCATTCGCGCTCCAATCCAAGTCTCAAACCAATAGAAAGTGCCCTGGTCATTAATTTAATCTAACGCAGGGTCTAGAGAACTAATATTACTACAAAACATTCCAGATTCTCAAGTCGCGCTGAGAGTTTGATGCACCGACAGTGGGGCGGACACCTCGTCAATATGACCACAGTTCCAGAGGTAACACTTAACATATTATTTGACGACCTCTGTGACGCAGTTGGCGGAGGCTCGCCTGAGACGCAAAAGGTTGTGTGTTCGGTTCCCGCCGCGCAATATATGGCAAATATTTAATTTTGTCTCAAAACGGTATATTTACCATGGTATTGACTCTTTCTGCTTCCCGATATGATATATCCCGTTTTGAGAGAAAATTATGTTCAAAACCATGATAGTTATATTGCATATTTGTCTCGGATCTGGGTATTTTTATATAATATGTAAGTAGTCTATCAGTCATAAGTCATAACATAACACAAGCTATAGGGATAAGCGAGCTATTCCCGTGGCATATCAAGTAGGAACAGTCCTCAATAGTAGATTTGTCATGAGAGGAAGAGATACGACATTGCGAACGTGCGCCGAACCTCGATAATAAAGCCCTGAAATAATCAGATTTTCCTAGACTTCTCTACAGAAATCTAGAATCCTTAAAGTAATGTAGAAAAAATCGAAATTATACCTACTTTTCTGTGTAACATCCTAATATTATAAATTGTAAAGTTATTATAGATATTTATAATTTAATAATAATAATAATGCCGGACATTTCACACAGTATCATCTAGCCCATATCATCAGTAAGTAAGCGAAGCTTGTGTTATGCGTACCACATGACTGATATACTACTTATATACTTTGTTTAAATACATAAATATTATACATAGAGACACTCAAACGTACTTTCAGATCATACAAACATTTGTCTCGGCTCGGGCGAGAATCGAACCCGTAACCTTCTGCGTCTCAGCCGGACTTCGGCCGACTGCGCCACAGAGGTCGTCAGATATAAATAATAAATAAATAACAAATTGAGAAGAATGCACACAACACCACCTAGCCCCAAACGAGCATAGCTTGTATAATGATGACCAGATGACTGATAGAATACTTATATATTTTTAAACATACTTATGATACTTTATAACACCCAAATTCAGAACAAACACCCATGTTCAGCACACAAATGTTTATCCTGCTATAGAAGCGAACCCTCAACCTACAGCGCAGAAGGCAGAGCTACTACCAACTAAGCTGAAAGAACTTCGTATACCTAGATGTAGTCTGAGATCTGGAATAGAATTCTAGTATTATAAAGTATTTTTATATAGGTATAACGCATCACACAATACTAGGTGAATAATTGATTATTCCAGGTGGTGTTGGCGAAAGAAGCTGGTTTGAGCTATGCTGCGGTCGCCCTCGCTACAGACTACGATTGCTGGAGAGAAAATGAAACTTCGGTCAGTCTAATATACAAAAATAATTACAGACATGTACATATTAATATACAAAAATATAAAATACATGTGAAACAGTTGAGCTATCTAAGGACCGTTTAAAACGATCTATAGATAGCTCAACTGATCCAGAGGGCAGCGTTCCCAAGACACTGGCGGCATTGCCACGTTGAATGGCAATGCTAATACGCTGAGCCAGATAGGAGCCAGCTCTTGGGTCACGCAATGTATCAGTCCACTCCCACCTGTTCTGTTGGCAAAATTATTGGGATTTTTTTTACCATTAGTTCTGTTCACAGAACAAATGGGACAAACGGCCGCCTTCGGCGCCAGAAGAATATAGTTCGTGTGTCGATGAGATTGAAGCCAGGTGTAAAGCATAGTCTTATAAGTCACAGAACTAATGGGAAAAAAACCCAATAGTTCTGCCAACAGAACAACTCAACATAACAATTGGGAGTAGACGAATGTATCTATCAGACTAAAATAAGTAACATGTAATAATAAGTTTAACTTGTTATTATAATATTATTAAGATCATATATTTTGTTATCATAGGAAATGGTTATGTATGGACATACTTTCCCTATATTAAATTATAAGGATGATAATATGGCTACGAATTGTAAAGACCCTTGAAGGACAGCAGGATCTACAACACAAGTCTCCATGACTGTGACTAGTGTAGGTCCTGTCTGAACATTCTGTACTGAAACAAGCCATCGCCAATATTTTAAGAACAAACCATGTATACAATACCGTAATGCTTGAAAAAAAAAAGAATATAGTGTTGTATTTAACATATACCAATAGCATAACACTACATTAGTAGCATTAGTAATCTGTAGCATTAGTAACACATTATACACGTTTAGTTACACGTTACACTATTACAGCGGTCAATATTTGAATTATAGTAGATAATAAATAAATTGGACACAGTATCTAGCTCAAAAGTAAACAGAGCTTGTGCTATGGGTCCCTACCACATGACTTTTATACTATTTTTTAAATACATAAGTACATATTGTACATAACGAAACACCCGTGACAAATACCTGCAGATCATGCAAACATTTGTCCCGCGGCGGGAATCGAATCCGCGACAACCAAGATAGAGTCGCAAGTTATATAGATCTACTAGCTGCTGCCCGCGGCATTGCACGCGTGGTACCTCCATAAAAAGTCCCAGCTATCTCTATTCCAAAATTCATCAAAATCGGATCAGCTGTTTAGGCGTGAAAACGTAACAGACAGACTGAGTTACTTTCGCATTTATAATATAAGTTGGGATTTCTAAACCAATAGCCAATACCTAAGGTATTGGTAAGACCAATAGCCTAAATATGAATTTTCAGATCCCTAACATAAGGAAATATGAGTTGCCCAAACAAACTTTCATACCCTATTTTACCTTCAAGGTTGTTTTTAGACACAAAGCAGCCTATGTTCTTCCCCCGAATGCAATACATCTTCTTACCTTCAAATTTCATCAAGATCCTTTCAGCCGTTTAGCCGTAGAAACGTAACAAACAGACAGACAGACAAAGACACTTTCGCATTTATAATATTAGTATGGATTCCAAACTTCCCCCTATTACGTAACTCGCGTCAATTAGCAAAAGACGTGGTTTACGTGATCATACACATTTTTTTAATTTTTTGACTACATATTTAGAGTCAATGTGGTGAAAGGATAAAAGTGCGCTTCAGAGGCTCTTTTCGTGCACTTGGCACATGTCTTCCATCATTTTAGGCTCTACGACATGCTTCACGATATTTGTCTTCACCGTTTCTGAGTACTGGTATAAATTGGAGCCCGACTAAGTTCGAACCCACTACTACAACCCAAGACCACCAGTACTCTTGTGCTTACAGGTTTTAAACTGTCAAATTAACCTTTGGTATTCTGCTGCTACCAACTTATCCTAATTTAATTTTATCTTACTTAATTAAGCGTTCCTATTTTAGTTAGATGGTACCAACCGAATAGGTTTTACAAATTCTATGACTAACTAAATATATTTTAGACAATTCCTAATTTTAGAAATGAACCAACCGAATTGCCACCATTGTAACTTTTATATAAAAATCATGTCCTTCAACTATTTGTTTAAGGAGCCTCTGAGGCGCACTTTAATGCTTAAACCACACCGCACCGGTTCAAAAGAACTAGAGCCACGATAAGATACGACAGTTTTCCGCCGCCGTCCCATTAACTCAGTCGCCGTTCTTATTAAAGTATAAAGTATTTTGTATTTCTGTCTGTACAAAAGTGGGTATGTAACAATTTTTTTCAACTGATATACAAAACAAGTAGGTATTATGAATATAAAGATTAATGCTATTATATAGGCATTTATAAATAGGTATAATTACTTATAACAATGTTAAAGTGCCCTAGCTCCCTAGGAAAACCTGTGTTATGGGTAGCTAGTTCTCTTTCGCAAATAAACGTGTCATTTGTATTCATACAAGTAAATATATGTGTTCGCCTTGAGAGGGAAACACTGGACACTGGACTTGCGACACTGGAAAATAATTTAGAGATAACTGTTTTTTTTTAATGAACTTAGATACTAGGTACCTAGTTAAATACGTATAAATAGGAGTTAACAGTTAAATAGGAGATACACATAGTATACAATTATGAATAAAATTAGTTAGCTGTTGCAAACATTTCCGTTTCTGTTCTCAGGTGTCAGTAAGCGATGTCCTAGCTGTGTTCTCGAAGAACGTTAAGAAAGCTGCACAAGTTATCATAGACGCCGTGCAAATCCTAGCAGCTGATACAGATTTGTCGTACTTGGATGCACATCCGGTAATGATACATTAGTATTAGATTTAGTTTTATTTAGATTTTAATAATTACTTCAGTATTTTTGTTTTATCATATAATTTATGTACAATCATAAGATTCAATGAGTACATATAAATAAATAATGGTTGACAATGCACACAAAACAATCTAGCTCCAAACTAAGCATAGCTTGTATTATGGTGACCAGAAAATTGATATAATTTTTTAAATGCATACATAAGATACTTTATAACACCCAGATACAGAACAAACACCTATGTTCATCACATAAATGTTTATCCTGGGAGGGAATCGAACCTACAGCACAGAAGGCAGAGCTACTACCAACTGAGCTGAGAGGCCAGTCAAAATCAAATAATTAAAAAAATTGGCTTTGCCTATTCAATTCTGGCCGGCATCTAAAAAAGTTTGGTAAACTGTGTAAGTATGCCAAATAATATCCATACTAATATTTTGTTAGTAGATAGATTATATCTCGGTGCTGGACTTTGAACAGTAGTTACACTACTGTTTAAAGTCTGTGCATGTGCCAAAATATTTGTGTGTTTGCCAGAGCCCTAGAGCATAGCTTGTATTATGGTGACTAGATGACTAATAGAATACTCATATATTTTTAAACATACTTATGAAAAACAAAATCGGTTTGCACTCCGGGAGTGCCGACAGAAGTGAAAACTTATTTTGGCGCGTTAGAGTTTAGTAATAAATCACTTCAAAATCAGTAATTATAATCAAATACTAAACGAACACAAATGATGCATTTTTTGTTCAGAATGTAGATAATATATCAAAGAACCTAACTCAGTAAACTTCTCCATACAAAAGTAGACTGAAAACATGTGAATTAAGGTATATAATCAAATAGGGCGAGCGCGGCAGCCGGCTGCGTCTAGCGAGCGCGGCAGCCGGCTGCGTCTTGCCCCAGACGGTAACGGTGTCGAGAATCCAGAAGTTTTACCTCATCTAAAAATATGCGTACCGCGCTAAAAGAAGTTTTCACTTCAAAAATTATATGTTGATGTGATCTGACTACCCCACTTTAGACGTCCTTTTTTATGAACTAACATAGCCACAGTCATGTAAGTGGCCATGATGTTACTAGGTCATGGATGGAAGCAATTCGAACGTACTCCCCAAATTTATTAAAATTCACTTTAAATTACCTTACTACGTACATACTATAATTTATATTTTCGTTTCAGGAGCTGGTCTCTTCATCCATTATGCTAAAGGAATGATTGAAGTATCAAGATTGACACGTGTTTGTAAAATAAAAATAAACAAACTTTTTTATAATAGCCATTTTATTGATCACATACAAAACGATCAAACAAGTCTTATGACTAATCCACACTTTATTCTTAAATTACCAATTGAATACTATTTTACTGATTTTTCATGATAACAGTGGAGGTGATTTTGTTGTTTAGATAAAATTTCGTAAAATATTATATTGCTTGCAACAAGTTTAAATTAGAGTAGGTACCTAATAGAAGTGTTTTAAAATTGATATTTTGTTCTTTTGTTGAATTGTTCTAGTGTTAAACACCACATTCCAAGGCGTCTTAAATCTGCTAAAAGACGTCAGTTTAGTAGAATTGTGAAGTGTCATTTAAAAATGTTACCCTCTTTAATGTGACGTTATACGTAGTCATTTCTGTATTGCTGTTTTTTTATGCTGTTTATCTTTATGTATATATATATACATATATATTGAGTTCATATGTAGGTACTTATGTATATATTTATATCAGTATTTCTTTAGTTTATACATATATGTAAGTATGTAATTATATAAATACACCACACCTACATGCCCCTTCTCTGTTTATTTATAGTCCAGTCCATCCAACGGTTGCCTGGTAGAGATCGCTATTAGCGATAAGGCCGCCCATTGTATTGCCTTAAATAAGTTTAGTTTTTTGTTATTGTAATATTCCGTGTGGTAGACAATAAAGTGTTTTCTATCTATCTATCTATCTATCTACACCAGAATTCCGATATTTTAAGCATGAACGGCTGAGAGGGTATTATGACGTTGCACGTTTTATGATCAAAACTATGAAGTACCTACTCAAAGTCAAAGTCAAGTCAAAAGATGCTTTATTCAATACAATCACAAGGATCACTTTGAAACGTCTTACATACTAGGTGAATTTAGGTGCCAATTCATCCTAACCCAAGCCCGAGAAGAATTGGCAAAAAACTCGACTTGGTCCTAGCGCTTTTTTATATGATCCATCTTATAACTACCTTAACTACGAAATACTTCAACTACGGTTTAGATTTGAGGTCTATCGAAAATCTAAGAGAGTTTAAAGAAAATCCAAAAACGTCGGGACAAATTTTATTATTTGTTGGAGAGGATATTACAGACTGTAGACGGTTATCTAGTCAGTGAAATTGAAAAGCCGTCTAATCTGTACACACTCAATTACCTCAAATTGAATCACAAGGAATTGTTGCGCGACGATGTTGTTGAGGAGAAAGTTCATCTGAAAGACTTGATGCTCTTTTTTATTTTATTTTTAATCATGGACATTTCACACAGCGTCATCTGGCCCCAAAGTAAGCAGAGCTTGTGTTATGGGTACCACATGACTAATATACTACTTATATACTTTTTTACTTTTTAATAAATACATACATATAATATACATAGAAACACCCAGACCCGAGACAAATACTTGCAGATCGTACAAACATTTGTCCCGCGGCGGGAATCGAACTCGCAACCTTCTGCGTCTCAGCCGGACCTTAGCTGACTGCGCCACAGAGGTTGTCTTTGAATGTTATTATTGTCAAAACAAAATAGGCTTCAGTAGTAAACATCCAATAACCAACTCTTAAGTTGAACCCAATAAAGTTTATTTTTTAATAGAGTGTTTTGAATGAAATTGTGTTAGCAGGTTGGTGGCATATTCCGCAGCATTTGAATGTTCCTTTAGTTGGATCAGTTGAGCTATCTGTAAATCGTTTAAGGTCCTTTTAAAGCTCTGCTGATTTTGTTGCTGATGTTTAGCCTGCATAATAGCCAAAATATATACCAAGATCTCGAACAACCTCTTTTAACAATGCTGCCCTCTAGAGATCCCTCGAGAGCTCTAGAGATGGTGATGGACGAATTCTCGAAGAGATTATTTCATTAGCAGACGACGAAAAAATTAGATCCTTACATTAGTGATTCAGCTCCAACTTTAATATTTTATTTATCAAGGATTAGTGGTAGGTAAGTACCTATGTAATGTTTTTTTTCCTGTAGAGCATAAGCAAAAAAAAGTCACCATAGTATCCATAATTACACGGCATAATATCCATAATATCCATAGTTACACGGCTACGAATGTATTACGAATCTTTGAATAAAGAGATGTACCTACGCTAATTTATGAAATTAGTTTACATTTTGGTATGGAAAAATTGGGCGATATTTGCAATTTTTTTGCGATTTAGACCGAGCTGCATCTGGCAACACTGAATGGAAGGCGCGTTAAGTCAGGTCCGTCAGGCTAACCCACAGAGTACTTTGTTTTGTTTGTTATATACTGAAAAAGTCTGGGCTAGCCGCTAGCCGCTAGGGGGGATAGGATATTGCATACTCTTTGGTTGGGTAGACGCTAGACGATTTTCGATTTCTGTTTTTGTTGCTGATATTTAGGCTGCATAATAGCCAAAATTATATACCAAGATCTCGAACAACCTCTTAACAATGCTGGGCCCTCCAGCTCTAGAGATGATGATGGACGAATTCTCGAAGAGATTATTCATTAGCAGACGACGAAAAAATTAGATCCTTACATTAGTGATTCACCTCCAACTTTAATATTTTATTCATCAAGGATTAGTGGTAGGTAAGTACCTAAGTAATGTTTTTTTTTCCTGTAGAGCCTCAGCAAAATAATAGTCACCATAGTATTATTACACGGCTACGAATGTATTACGAATCTTTGAATAAAGAGATGTACCTACGCTAATTTATGAAATTAGTTTACATTTTGGTATGAAAAAATTGGGCGATATTTGCAATTTTTTTGCGTTTTAGACCGAGCTGCATCTGGCAACACTGAATGGAAGTTGCGTTAAGTCAGGTCCGTCAGGCTAACCCACAGAGTACTTTGTTTGTTTTGTTTGATATATTAACTGAAAAAGTCTGGGCTAGCCGCTAGGCGGGATCGGGATAGATAGGATATTGCATACTCTTACTCTTTGCATGCGTCAGCATCAGCATCAGCACAGCATCCTATAGTTAAAAGTTTGTGTTTCGTATACAAGAGGTCTTGTCTTGTGTTGTCTCTGTGATAGGTTCACGTGAGTTTACGTAACTAATTATTAGAAAGGCCGGTGCGGTGAGTTGGAAACTATAGAATTTATGGAAGGAGTCAAGGATCACTTAAATTAATTAAGTATATATAAAACTTGTACGTACCTACATAACTTTTCTATGGGTCAGATGGAAACCTAGCGGTGATATACAAATTCTGGCTTTTCCACCCTCTAAGGAGTTCCCCGTAAGCAAGTTTGGTTGCATTCTGCGTAAGGAAGCGTAGGTACGCTGAGTCAGTTAGCAAAGAGCTTGGCTATAGTATCTGGATACAGGAATTGGAGGGTGAAAATGCTCAAATCTGGTAGGGTTTTGCTTCCTGATTACATATTCACCACTTTTAACTTGCGGAAATCCTTAGTTTTCGAGAAAATAAAACATTTCTAACTTCAAATCTGATAAAATGTGAAACAAAATGTAAAAGTTGACAGATAATAACCAAATTTTATGTCCTGATGCTCCTATTGCAAAAGATCGGTTTGAATCTGATGAGCATTTTTATTGAAAACCACTAGGTAGGTAGGTATGTTGGAGTATAGAAAAAAACGCGCAAGGCGAGCGAGCGTAGCGAGCGTGCCGCGGCAGCGGCCGCCGAAGCGCCAGAATCGACCTCTCCCTCCCGCCCCCCTTGGTGATTTAAACTAGATTTGTATCAATAATTGGTTTGTTTGTTTTTTTTGAGGTTATGTTTCATTTATTCAAATATCTCGAGAACGGGGTAATTCCGCAAATAAAGCTTTAACCCAGGGGATGGATGGTATGTGAGTTGCTTGCAGACAAAAGTAAAGTACCTAAATTTACGATAAGGATAACGATAAGGATTCATTTACGTTATCGCATATACTGGTTTTACCTCTATCAACTTTAAGGGGGGCCTTGGTGATTTAAACTAGATTTGTATCAATAATTGGTTTGTTTGTTTTTTTTGAGGTTATGTTTCATTTATTCAAATATCTCGAGAACGGGGTAATTCCGCAAATAAAGCTTTAACCCAGGGGATGGATGGTATGTGAGTTGCTTGCAGACAAAAGTAAAGTACCTAAATTTATGCACACAACACCATCTAGTCCCAAACTAAGCATAGCTTGTATTATGGTGACTATACAACTGATATTTTTAAATACATACTTATGATACTTTGTGTGTTAAAAGTTATGTCAATCCCATACAATATTGTTCTTTGTCACTAGAATGTAGAAAGTCACTTTGTAGAATGTCACTTTGTCTAGGCCCTCTGTAGAAGAGTCCCCTCAATTCGGTGGTCCTTAAATTGTAACATAAACAAAACCGGAAAAAAAATAAAAAAATACTTAAGTTTTGTAGTTATGTATGCTAGGTCCTAGTTCCCTTTGTAAAAAGGGGTAAAAAGTTTTGCTTCACGTATTAATATACTTATACAAAAAGATAGATAAAAAAATATTATATTTATTAGAAGTTATAGTCACTGCCTTCTGGCAGTGATCTGGAAGAGTTGAGCTATCTATAGATCGTTTTAAACGGTCCTTAGATAGCTCAACTGTTTCACATGTATTTTATATTATTCTGTACAGTTATAAAATATTTTATGAGCTTGTTTCCCATACCATACTGTTTGGGGCTAGATGATGATAGCTCTGAGAATTTCAGTTTCACACATTACAAATATATATATGGTCATACCTATATTTACATTGCAAATATATATTTTATTTTATTATTTACTAGCGACCCGCCCCGGCTTCGCACGGGTGCAATGCTGATACTAAATATACTATAGAATGTCTAATGTGATTAGAAACCTCTTATTATTAGTGTTCCTCTACTATATTATACATACATATAAACCTTCGATATGCATCGATGATCCAAATGATCTTTTCACCACATTGTCTAATTTAATAATTAAAGAACATGCTGATATATTTACAGTAAAAACGTGCAAAACAAAAAATTGTGCTAGATTTGTCGACTGGGCTACACCGGGTATTTATAGAAGTAGGAATACATTGTATGAATTATATGCTACCAGAGAGACAATGTTAAATGATCCAGTTTTTATCTTATATGTTTTTTACTTTTTACTTACTACTAATTACTCAAAAGTCTTCAAAAAAGTTTGTCATGCGGCTAAGTCACTGTTTTTGAGAAAAATAATAGAAAATTCAACAAATAAAATAAAAGCAACTTGGAAATTAATTAATAATGAAACAGGTAAATCAAGGGCTCGCAATATACAGTTCAAATTAAATATAAATGGTACAATTTTGACTAAAGAACAGGATGTTGCGAATGCATTTGATAGTTTTTTCTCAGATATACCAAAAATAGTGACCAAATCGTTAAACTCTTCAGCCTCCAGAGCTTCCGTTCTATTAGAATCTAGTGTTGCAAAATGTAAGAATGAGTTTAGTTTTAGCTACATTAACGAGGCTAGTATTGTAAAAGCATTCAAGTTAATTAATATAAAAAATACAGAAGATCTTTGGGGAATGTCTACAAAGGTGCTGGGTGTCATTATCTTAGATATTGCACCATGTTTAGCTTATATTTTTAATAGATGTATCGCCGAGGGAGTTTTTCCCGATCTCATGAAACACAGTAAACTCATTCCTATGTTTAAGTCTGGAAGTGAAAGTGATCTCGCTAATTATAGACCGATATCGATATTACCTGCTTTAAGTAAAATCTTTGAAAAAATAATTCTTAATCAGTTATTATACCACTTTAACGTTAACGGCCTGCTACATAGTAATCAATACGGATTTACTAAAGGTCGATCAACAGCTGATGCAGGTATAGCGCTCTTAAAGCATATATTTGAGGCCTGGGAGAAGTCACAGGATGCAGTTGGGGTATTCTGCGATCTATCTAAGGCCTTTGACTGTGTGAGTCATGCAACCCTAATCACAAAGTTAAAATATTATGGCATTAAAAACCGGGCGATTGACCTCATACAGTCTTATCTATCCAATAGAGTCCAGAAAGTAGACGTGGGTGGTGAGAGGTCTTTGGGATCAATTATTGATATAGGGGTACCTCAGGGATCGATACTAGGCCCTTTTTTATTCCTAGTATACGTTAATGATTTACCTTTTTTTGTAAAAAATATTTGTGATATAGTTTTATTTGCAGACGATACGTCTTTAATTTTTAAAGTTGATAGAGGTAAAACCAGTATATGCGATAACGTAAATGAATCCTTATCGTTAGTTCTTAACTGGTTCACTGTAAATAATCTTTTGCTTAATTCCAAAAAACTAAATGTATCAAATTCACTTTGCCAAATGTTATTCATAGCCCGTCCAACATTGAAATAAATGGAGAGGCAATGAATCTTGTAAATTCCACGATCTTCCTAGGTCTTAATATTGATGCAAAACTACAGTGGGGACCACAAATTGAAACGCTTGCTGGTAGGCTTAGTTCCGCTGCATATGCAGTTCGTGCGATACGGTGGCTTACTGATGAAGCTACAGCTAGACTAGTTTATTTCAGTTACTTCCATAGTGTTATGTCATACGGCATCATTCTCTGGGGGAAAGCAGCTGATATTGGTAAAATATTTGTAACTCAAAAAAGGGCAATACGTGCCATTTATAAAATGAAACCACGAGAATCTTTGAGAGAAATATTCAAAGAAATTAATATTCTCACAATAGCTTCACATTATGTATATGAAAATTCGTTATATACACATAAAAATAGAGATGGGATTCAGCAAAATAGTGACCTTTATAAAATCAACACTAGGAATAAACATAAATTATACATCCCTAGGTTTCGACTAGAAAAAGTTAATAAGTCATTTATGGGGAACACTGTGCGCTTCTATAATAAGCTTCCTGAAAATGCTACTAAACTACCTATTAAGAAATTTAAAGCATACATTAAAGGTAGCCTTTTGAAGAAAGCTTATTATAATATAAATTACTATATTTTTGATAAAAATGCATGGCCTCATGTCGCTCTGCCGTCAGACAGTTAACCGACACACTTGAAATGTACAAACTCTCTTGTATTAGTATTTCGTAGTTAAGGTAGTTATAAGATGGATCATATAAAAAAGCGCTAGGACCAAGACGAGTTTCTTGCCATTCTTCTCGAGCTTGGGTTAGGATGAATTGGCACCTAAATTCACCTAGTATGTAAGACGTTTCAAAGTGATCCTTGTGATTGTATTGAATAAATCATCTTTTGACTTGACTTGACTTGACTAGTAGAGGGGAAAAAAGTTAGGCGCATCGAGCTAGAGTAGGTTATGGGTTTGCGGAGTTACAATAAGCACAACCCATTTCAGGGGTGAACATAACCATAATTTATAGATTGAGCAAGCTCAATGACAATTGTGTTGATAGCTTCGTTTGAAGAGATCACTTCCTCCCGAATTATATGCTTTCATTAATATATACTGTTAACATTTTTATCAATGTTTTCCTCACTCTGTGATCTCATCTATCAATTGGTGCTTAACTAATTGAAGAGTAAACAAGCCGTTGCTATGGGAAAAAATATTTTAGTTTATTTTAACTATGTGGTGTGAAGTGAACAACTAAACTATACTACTAAATGATCTCGAGAACGAAACTTGAGACATAATCCAAAATACATCTGCATAGTCAGTGGTATAAAACTTGACCCAGGATTTGAACCCGCGACTTTGGTGTTGGAGCAAGCTTCAACTACTAAACCACACGAAGCTTCAAGCAAAAACCGTCTGCAATGTATGATGTCGTGCTGTTAATACCTAATTATTTCTGTATTGTTGATATCTTATATAATACTGACTTTTGTGCTATGATTTTATCTACCTATTATATTTATAATACCTATTGTTTAAGTATGTATTTATTTATATCAAAATTATATATAATTTAAGTATATAAAGATTATGTAAGTACTTATAGAATTTTATGTATCTATACACCACACCAACATGCCTCTTCTCTGTTTAATCTATCCATCCATCCAATGGTTGCCTGGCAGTGATCACTGTTAGAGATAAGGCCGCCCATTGTATTGCCTTTTATTGTAAAATAGTTGTTTTTGTATTTTTCTGTGTGGTATAGTAATTAAGAGTTGTGTATCTATCTATCTATGGTCGGTTTCATGCTATACTGAATAAACAAAATGGTTTCCATCGGTGTTCATACGGCACCTGGAACGTGTGACGCACTGTGAACCACTTATCTCGTTATTTTAATTGTGGTGCAAACAAATAATATATTTCATGTGGTTACGTCATCAGTGGAGTTCATCCGAGCTACTAGTTGTAGATTGTAGTTCATGATTCAACAATCATGTGTGGATAAATAATAATAATAATAATTCACACAGCATCATCTGGCCCCAAAGTAAGCAGAGCTTGTGTTATAGGTACCACTTGATTAATATACTACTACAAACATTTGTCCCGCGGCGAGAATCGAGCCCGCAACCTTTTGCGTCTCAGCCGGACTTAAGCCTAAATAGTACCTACTGACTCATAGATTGACCGAACAATATTGATTGATAATAGGCACAAACTAATAGGATGCTAACGCATATAATGATGGGTTACGAGTAACGAAACGTATTACTTAGGTATATATTGATGTAGATAAAAGCGCCATCTACAAAGTAGCACTAACTTCTGAGTACGCGCAGCGCAAGTGACATCATAGTAGATGAAATATGATGCAATCTATACTCTGCATTTATCATTGTTGACGGTTTTCCCCGCTATCAAAGATTAAAGTGATGCCAAATGGAGGATTTCCTGCAAATTCGGGGTTAATTTTGGCCTCCGGTGGGAATTTCGGGAGGAAATTATTTGTTGCACCATATTTGCAATAATAAGCTATAGTCCGGTCAATTTAGACATAAAAATAGTGGTCAAATAACCTAAATTCCCGGAAAGCCAAATATTGGTGGAGAGCTGGGGTTTACCATTACAAATAAAGTTTTAAAAGTCCCCAACGATCCTATGTGTGCTTCATAAGTTATTCGGGGTCAAAGGTCAAAATTTGAGGTTTTTTGGATTTTTTTCGAAAACGGTAAGTCTATCAAAAAAAAACATCAAACCAAAGTTGTAGATCTTAAAATTCTCTACAAAAATGGTCCATATGTTTTTTTTTCTTAGAGTTACCATTCGTGAGATATCGCGATTCTAAGAGTCACACTATACATGATATGCACATATAAGCCACGTATATACATATCAGGCACTTAAGATTTATTATTATTATTATTATTATTATTAATCAGAACGGCACAACCAATTACTCTAATTAAGCACATAGATAACAAATCGAAATAAATGTCACAGTAAGAAATAGTAAAAATCAGAATAAAATAATTAGTAAAATGTTGTATACATGTCAATATTAATAATATAATGTCAGATTCCAAAGATATGTATAAATACCTATCTGTGTCTCTTTTATATATACTATACTATCCTGAAAACATTTATTGAAAAGACAGTCAGTCCCTAACTGAATCCCCTCTAGCCACGTGGCCTTGAAAAACATCTGGCTATTCTCTGTCTCTTTCTATTGTCCGTATTCGAAAAAAAATATTTGACTGACTGCGCTAAAGTATTTACAGAAATTGATTTCAGGCCTCAAACAATAATTACAGAAGGAATTCGCTTTCTTCTTGCGGTTTATGGAGCTCCAAAAAAAATTACTTGCATTGATAAATACCGATACTTAACTTTTGTAAAAAATACGCGAAACAAGAAACAAGTACAACTATCATGTCTTCCTCCAACATCGGCATCTGCTATTCAATATTTGTATCGGGTATACCATCAAGTTCAAACATGGCTAGGCAATCAACTGAACCCAGAAGACTGGGGTTGGAAATTGATAGATAATACTATGGAACCGATTAAAACTTTACTCCCACCTGCTCCAGAAAAACTCCTCAAAACTATTTTTTGCAATTGCAAAAAAGGTTGTAGTGCCAAATGTGGCTGTAAAAAAGTCGGGTTGCTGTGTTCTCCAGCGTGTAACAATTGCCAAGGTCAGTCTTGCTCAAATGTCCAGTTGAGTACAATTGAGGAAGATTCCTGTGATTCTAATGAAGAGACTAATGACTCAGCCACATTTGAACAATTTATGAACATCCAGCAAGAGGAAAAGGAAGAAGAAGACAATATCAATAATCAATATCAATAATAAAGTAATATCTAGAACTTGACGGGTATTTTTCTCTTAAATAATCCTAAAATTGTCATGACAGTTAGTGGAGTAGGCCTACAGGGGAAACCACGGTAAAAAAAACGCGTCGAGTACACTACCTCACAGGTGGATGGGATTCAGCAAAATAGTGACCTTCATAAAATCAACACTAGGAATAAACATAAATTATACATCCCTAGGTTTCGACTAGAAAAAGTTAATAAGTAATTTATGGGGAACACGGTGCGCTTCTATAATAAGCTTCCTGAAAATGCTAATAAACTACCTATTAAGAAATTTAAAGCATACATTAAAGGTAGTCTTTTGAAGAAAGCTTATTATAATATAAATGACTATATTATTGATAAGAATGCATGGCCTCATGTCGCTCTGCCGTCAGACAGTTAACCGACACACTTGAAATGTATAAACTCTCTTGTATTAGTATTTCGTAGTTAAGGTAGTTATAAGATGGATCATATAAAAAAGCGCTAGGACCAAGACGAGTTTCTTGCCAATTCTTCTCGAGCTTGGGTTAGGATGAATTGGCACCTAAATTCACCTAGTATGTAAGACGTTTCAAAGTGATCCTTGTGATTGTATTGAATAAATCATCTTTTGACTTTGACTTTTTGACTTTGTGATGTGGAAATGTGTGCATATCATGTATAATGTGACTCTTAAAATCGCGATATCTCACGAATGGTAACTCTTAGGAAAAAAATCATATGGACCATATTTGTAGAGAATTTCAAGGTCTACAACTTTGGTTTGAGGTTTTTTTATTGATAAAACTTACCGTTTTCGAAAAAAATCCAAAAAACCTCAAATTTAGACCTTTGACCCCGAATAACTTTTGAAGCACACATAGGATCGATGGGGACTTTTAAAACTTTATTTGTAATGGTAAACCCCAGCTCTCCACCAATATTTGGCTTTCCGGGAATTTTTGTTATTTTAAATGTCTATATTGACCGGACTACTAAGTCTTATCACCCGTTGCGTCAGCGGTTCCGGTTGCCGTAGGTACCTATAAACCATTTCGTTCATTCAGTGTGTAATTTACCGTCTAGCTTTAAAGAAGTTTCTTGGTCCCTGTGGAATATTAATAATGAATTCTAAACAGTGAATAAAATTTGTCAGAAAAGTGCTTTAGGTAAACATCAGTCTTCAACAAACAATAGTTTCATTGCAATATTGCAATATTGTTTCGCTTCAATGAAAGAAAAGCTGAAGTAGTAGGTACCACAAAAATGGTTAATTACTTCATTTACGCAAAAGATTTTTCGGCCTCAACGAATGGAGCCGTGCATTATCACAGCAATGGCTTGAAAACTCTTGAACATTTTAAAGAAGATGTAGAAAAAATCAAAGAAGAACTATTGATTTCCGGAGAGCCTCTAACAGAATCGAAAATTATTTACTTGCACTGGGGATACAATTGCTGCGAAGTCGATGAAGACACAACTAGAACAACATACAGTAAACTGGAGGGTGCCTGTCAAGCTACATATCCGGATACAATCATCGATTGGCTACAAGAAAACGGTGAGTTCTGTGATAAAAATAATAAAATCAAGTTGCTGTACATCATCACGGACGGTCTGATTTATCAAGATAGAACAGAGCATTGTTTCGAATTGAACAAAGACATGCATTACGAGACGGTTGTTTTCCATGCATTCAATAAAAACCTGGAAGAAATCGACCTTTCTGTAGCAACGTCCTTCTTCAAGAGCCGTTGTGTGGTTTATCGTAATAACGAGCTTTATGACAGCACGGATATTTCCAAGGAGTTTGACTATGACAAAGTCAACGTTGACAACTTTGTAGCTGAAAAAGATCAGTTAAAGTCTTATATCAAGTTTAAATATATCAATAAATTCCAACAAGATGCTAATGCTTTGCAAGAAATCGACAAATTGAAAAAGCTAAGAGATCGACTGTTTGAAGAGCTGTTATCGAAAACAGTGTACAGTGGGAATGAAAAAAATGACCTGGAAACAAAGGACAGAAATGTATTCTTGCGCAAATTTGTTAATACGGATTGGTACAAGAATATCACTGCCGCGGACTATGCAGATAAGGTTGACATTGAGAAATCCATTTCAACTTTGATCAATTACATCGTCAGCGACGCAAAATCTTACTCGTTTGACGCCTTGAAGTTCGAAACGAAATTTAACAAGTCTGTTGGAGAGGAGCAGTTCATCGATGTTACGTTCACGCCCGAACAAGAAATTGAGTTTCCTGACGTTATTCTGGACGACGACAAAGGAATTCCTGTTGTAATTCTAACGAAGTTTAATTTGATGGACAAAATCATTCTCCATAAATCACAATGGTCGACAGAAGTGTTACCTGCCAGTTTTAGTAAGTTTAAATCGACCATCGAATGCCCGCTATTTTTGGTGAACGATCAAGATGTCAGCGAGTCAATCGGTTACTTTTACACTTTAAATGTTTACAAACAATTGTTAGCGAACAATCAGAAGACTGAACCACGAACCCGAAGACCGTTTCATGGCGGCCTCGTGTTGACAGACACAGATCAGTTCGATAAATACAACGACTACATTTTGTCAGCGACGTATTTTGATTGCAAGAAGGTAAATTACAATGTTGGCTTGTTTTACTTTGTGCTGTGGAAAAACTGTGAAAACAAAGAATGGATGGACAGAAACGTCGTTGAACAGTTTAAGAAGTACGCTATGCGACGTATCAGCGAGACAGTGTGCAAAATTGGGCTATCATCTTTACCCCTAGATCCTCAAGAAAAGACATCGCTGCTAACTGCTTTGTGGTACTGCGTTGAATTGTCCTCATGTATTTTCAAAAATGATCCTCGACTCTTTAAGCATGAACGACTGAGAGGGTATTATGGCGTTGCGCGTTATATAATCGAAATTTTGAAGTACTTTAATTACAATCTAGATTTGAAGGCTATCGAAAAACGGAGAGAGCTAGTTAGTCAAGTAATGACTTTGAAGAAAATCAATAATCGTCAAGACAAAGTTTATTATTTGTTGGAGAGAATCTTCAAGACTGTAGACGGTTTTCTAGTAAATGAAATTGAAAAGCCGTCTAATCTGTACACACTCAATTACCTCAAATTGAATCACAAGGAAATGTTGCGCGACGATGTTGTTGAGGAGAAAGTTCATCTGAATGACTATGTTCACTTGATGCACATTGAAGTTCATTTGGACGCATCCAAAGCCCGGGAAGTCACATTTGAAATTTGTGAAAAGACATTCCGTCCTTTTTTTGCTATCGACCAAAACAAATCATTCTACACGGAATTGGTCAATAAGACTAGAAAAGTAGTTATCAACAACGACGACGACAAAGAAAAAATTAAAGTCACGTACGAAGCTATCGATTCGCTTGAATTTGACAGAATTCTGTCTTTATACAAACTGTTTATTGACTGTGCGAAAAAATTAGAGAAGTATCCTACCTTGCCTGAGTACGTCGAGTATGTTTCCAAAAGAAAAAAGTTCTACGAGGAAATGGTTACTGTTTTTCCGTCTTATGTTTACTTCGAGGTTAAAAATGTGTATGAGCGATATCAGAAGGTAGTGATGAAAGTCGGCGTCCAAGAATTCCTTAAAGTGTCCGAGGCTCACGTCAGTCGAATTGAACGCATCAAAGCAGAAGAAAGAGTGAAATTCAGTAGTGACAATGAAATTAGCGAATTTATCGCTAGCGAGGAATTGAAAGTTAACTTAAAAAAAAATAGTTAGTAATTAGTTAGTGAAGATCTAAATCACGGAACAATGTGTGTAATATGCAGCAATGATTATTATGCAATTTGTGTTATCAACTTGTCATGGAATAGATACCTTACATGGAATCGTGGGAATGTATTATAAATGTTGACTTATTATTGTAAATGGAACCAATTGATAAATACATTTTTATAATTATTTTGTTATAAGGTGTAAGCTTGAAAAAATATAGAATGTGATAACTGATAAAAAAGTTGTTAATAAATTGTTGTCATAAATACCATTTAACATTCAACTGAGTATTGCTTATACCCATTATTCTTTAGACCCAGTGCGAAGAGATAGTTTGTACCTACACTTAATGTGGTTTGACGACCTCTGTGGCGCAGTAGGCTAAGGTCAGGCTGAGACGCAGAAGGTTGCGGGTTCAATTCCCGCCGCAGGACAAATCTTTGTATGATCTGCAAGTCTTTGTCTCGGGTCTAGGTGTTTCTGCGTATAAATATGTATGAATTTAGAAAAAAAAAAGTATTTTAGTAGTATATCAGTCATGTGGTACCTATAACATAATCCCGGACATTTCACACAACATCATCTGGCCCCAAAGTAAGCAGAGCTTGTGTTATGGGTACCACATGACTAATATACTACTTAATACTTTTTTTTTGTAAATACATACTTATTATACATAGAAACACCCTGACATACTTGCAGATCATACAAACATTTGTCCCGCGGCGGGAATCGAACCCGCAACCTTCTGCGTATCAGCCTGACCTTAGCCCACTGCACCACAGAGGTTGTGTATAATTGAAAGGGTGAAAATCATTGTAAAATAGTAAGTAAAAATTATAACTTGGAGCTTATGTTATTTCACAGTAATTAGCTTACTTTCTCTTTTTGAAAGTTTTTCCACGAAAAGAACAAAGAAATCGATGTTTCACATCGATTTCATTAGTTGTTGTTTGTTGCCCATAAGTGTTTTGACATTGTATGTTAAATCGTTCAGCGTGTCAGTGTCCTTTATAACGTGCCAGGGTCGCTTGACGGTAGGATTTTTACCCGGGATCCAAAAGCTGGCATGGCGCCCGTCAACGATAGCACAACCACTGGGATCTCCGGGCACTTGGGGCCTTGGTTGCTTGTGTCTGTTCATGATTGGTGGGTTTGGATCTATAACAGACACGTTGGTCCAGTCGGGTTGGTGGTTGGATCGCCAGAGCCTCGTTTGTTGTTTGGCTGGGTGTATCACGGGCCGAAGAGGTTGACTTGGGTTTCGAAAGATGAGTTCAATCTCAGTAGATCCATTGTCCAGATCCAGATTATTATTTATTTATTTATAATGGATCTAGTGATTTTTTTCTCTGTAAATCGGTTTGGATCTGGTGAGAATTTTTATTGCAAACCACTTGGTTAGGTCATGTTAGAGTTTTATAGAAAACAAACCGCGTGCCGCGGCAGCGGCCGCCGAAGCGCCAGAAGAATATACTTAGTTCGTCTGCCATAACTCTGTCCAGTTGCTAACCTGTCCAGATTTATCATTATAATCATTAGATCCAATAAATTTTCCGATTAGTGTAGTTCGATTGATTTAGTTAATATTTATGGAACACTTTTTAAATATATACGGAATAGAAAAAAATATGTTTGAATGTGCATCAGACTATCCCACATACCAAACTGTCATGTAAGTGGCCATGATGTCACTAGGTCATGCATAGAAGCAATTCAAAGGTACTTTCCCAAGTTTATTAAAATTAAGGACATACTATAATTTATATTTTCGTTTTTGGGAGCAGGACTCCTCATCCAATAAGCTAAAGAAATAATTGAAATACTATTCAAGATTGACACGCATTTGTAAAATAAACAATATTTTTTATAATAGCCATTTTATTGATCACATACAAAACGATCAAACAAGTCTTATCACTAATCCACACTTTATTCTTAAATTACCAATTGAATACTATTTTACTGATTTTTCATGACAAATATTTAACTAAAACAGTGGTGCTGATTTTCCTGTTTAGCCAGGCTAGCTAAAGTTTTGTAAAATACGAACGATATTACCTAACCGACTAGTTTTAAAATTAGTTAGAATTTTCATTTGTTGAATTGATTTACCTAGGATTTTCCGCGGATTTATTAGATTTGAGAAGTGCAATTTAAAAAATTTCCCTTTTTAATGTGACGTCGTTTTCATCACAAAAGAAATAAGATTGTTCATATTTTACATACCAACAGAATCATGGTCTATAAATATTTACTGTTCTACAATAATGGAGTCAAAATAAAGGGTGATGATGACATAACCAAATCCATACTTAAAAATACTTACACCAGAATTAAGAATTTAGGAGACCGGCATGAATCATCCTTTATTTATATAACTTTAGTGAATTACTACAGATTGATGTATTATAATAAAAATTGACTTATGACTAAACAATTTACGTATTTTAAAATTGTGTTTCTATCGATTCATCCAAAAAGTATCATTAATACTAATTAACCCTAACAATCTTAGAAATATCTACTTAGCGATAATTAAAACATAAATCTTGTAAAATGCTCCATCCTGAAATGAAAAAAAAAAATTATTAATATATTGGTATTGGTGGATAACGCACACAACACCATCTAGCTCCAAACTAAACATAGCCTGTATTATGGTGACCAGATGACTATTAGAATACTTATAATATTTTTAAATACATACTTATGATATTTTATAACACCCTGACGCAAACCCAACACCTATGTTCATCACACAAATGTTTATCCTGGGAATCGAACCCTCAACCTACAGCACAGAAGCCAGAGCTACTACCAACTGAGCTAACAGACCAGTCAGTATTACTTTATCATACAACAAATATTCATAATATTAAATAAAAATAATAAATAATGCCGGACACTTCACACAGCATTATCTGGCCCCAAAGTAAGCAAAACTTGTGTTAAGGGTGCCACATGACTGATATACTACTTATATGTATATTTTTTTTTGTAAATACATATATAGAAACACCCAGACCCGAGACAAATACTTGCAGATCATACAAACATTTGTCCCGCGGCGAGAATCGAACCCACAACCTTCTGCGTCTCAGCCGGACCTTAGCCCACTGCGTCACAGAGGTTGTATTATATATTCGAAAGTGTTTGTGTCTGTTTGTTTGTCAAGTTTTCACGACTAAACGGCTCAATGGGCTTTTATTCAATTTTGTAAGATAGATAGTAACTTGGGGAAAGGGCATATTTGCAAGGACTGCAAATTTTTATGTAAGTACCTGTGCAAAGTCAAAAATATTTTTATTTACTAATCACAAGGATTACTTTGAAGTCGCGACTAGGAGGCTAGGAATATACAATGACCGAGCCGAGCGAGCTAAATCATTTGATTGAATCAGTTACAATAAAATTATGAGAAACTACCTACTACATTGCTTGGCTTCAGTCCAGCTTAGCTTGGATTTCATTATGGTTGTGGGTTCGATGTATGATAAACAGTGATGGAAACATCTTCAAGCAACCAGTCTTTAATATTACGTAACTCATGACAACAAGCAATATGCGTGCATTGCGCATCACAACTGTCCAGTACTTTTATACTTTATTATCTAAAGTACAAGTGTTATTTTCGTCTGTAGAGTCTCGACAGTGTCATTTTCGAATCTCGAAGTGTTATTTTAGCAACAGGCGACTTTACGTTATAACCCTGAGGCACACTATAGGACCCAAACGTTGGAATGTGTGTATCATCGTATATTCACTTACATATCGGTGTTGTGGTTAGTTTTTACTCCACGGGTTACGTCCATGCGTCCCTGGGATCATGTCCAGTAGGTACTGGCGTTGTGCCTCGGCCATGCGCTGCATTTCAGCCGCCATTGCCGCGTTGTTTCCACTGGAGCTACTCTTGCTCGCTGTAAAATATTTGCAATTTTGTTTTAACGTAAGAAATACTGAGTACTTTCTACTAACTTTACAAGATAGCAGAATAACAATCAGACATAGTCAAAGCCACTACCTCTGGTTTTCTATGGGCTTCGTAATGTTATCATCATTGTTATTTGCTTTGTTAGTGCTCTACTCTAGTGAAAGGGGTAATACCAGTGTTGACGAAAGATGTTTGTTCTGTGTCTGTTTTTCGATTTGTAACATCTTTCGCGTCGCGTCCTTGCAATCTATTGATTTCGTGAAAAGGGTCGGAAGTTTGTGGACCAGGAAAGGTAAACACACGCTATTTGATTTAACCAATGAGTGCGTGCGCGCGCGGTAGTAGAGTTGGCCGTCAGATGGTACAAACCCATCCGAGAGGTCGGTACTGTCAGTCACCAGAGTGCGTGACGAGAAAGAGAAAGGGAAATAGAGAAGGAGTGTTGTGTATAAAGTGTGACAACCTCTGTGGCACAGTGGGCCAAAGCCCCGCTGAGACGCAGAAGGTTGCGAGTTCGATTCCCGCTGCAGGACAAATGTTTGTACGATCTGCAAACTATTTATTTTGGGTCTGGGTGTTTCTATGTATAATATGTATGTACTTGTATGTATAGTACTATGTATGTACTATTTATATACTTTATTTATACACAATAAATAAAGTATATAAATAGTATATCAGTCATTTGGTACCCCATAACACAAGCTCTACTTACTTTGAGGTCAGATGATGCTGTGTAACATGTCCGGCATTATTTATTATTTATTTATTTATATGCTAATGTAGCTTATTACCAAGGTGAGATGTCAGATGTTACACATCATATGCTACTACTGTAAGACTCGCTCTATACATGTCGTTGTCGGCCTTACACATAAATAGTAAGTAAGCATAATGTAGTCGTAAATAAAGACGGATGCATACGTACGTCGTTTCCCGAGTGCGGACGCCTGTGCCATGGCCAGCTGGTACGTGTACAGCAGCGGAGAGAACTGCATCATGGCCGCTGCGGCCGCGGCCGACATGCCGCCGGACCCGCCAGCTTGTCCACCCAGGCCTACGGAAACATTACACAAGAGAGAGATTAATAATAACGTATTAAAAAGACAACCGACTTTTTACGAAAACAGACGAATTGAGAACTTTCTCCTTTTTGAAGTTTAAAAAAGAATCATCGAAATCGGTTGGCGTGATTTTGAGTTATTCGTCCATTTGTCGCGCACATACATAATGCAAAGACTTATTTGGTTTTCTTATGGATGCCATTGTCAGAATTGGACCAAACGGGAAGCACCATCTTTCAAATAAAAAAAGAATCATCAAAATCGATTTACCCAGTCGAAAGTTCTGTGGTAACAAACATAAAAAAACAGTCAAATTGAGAATCTCCTTCTTTTTTGATGTCGGTTAAAAACTACTCTATAATAGCCTAAGTAGTACAAACCTACATTCAACAATATTATTTAACTCTCGCGATCAGGATACATATTGTTTTACTAGTCAACGGATACTTGTCGAAGTTCGAAGACATGTGCCGGTGCACGAAAGGAGCCTCTGTGACGCACTTTAATCCTTCCCAACACACTGGTCCAAATAACCAGTGACACGAAAGAAAGCAGAATTTATTCCCGAAGATCCTACTCTGTTGGAAATTTAGTAATTACATGTCAAATCAATTTCAAATTAACAAATCAGCCGCACTGCTGAATACTGCGGTAGGTAGGCATGTATGTATATTTTCACCTATTTGAAATCGAGACTAGGAACTTCACTGATTAGTGTAACTAAGCGGCATGCCTAATGGAAGAGCATTTGTTCAAACAGTAAAACCCGTGAAAACACAGTTGTTTGGCATGTAATCGCACGCCATGCGGGACTAAAGCCCGCGATCAGCTGTGAAATTGTCGGAAAGTACGCCTGAACTTCTGTTGCAATAATATCGTTATATTTGCGGGTCGGGGTTTCATCATTATCAGTGCATGGATACTGCTAGTGTGGTGTCGTAATTTGAACGCAGACATTTCCGAATGTAAAAACCAAGTGATTGTAGTTTCGATAAGCTATTCCATATCGCTACAACTCCCTAAGCATAATTGAAACTTCAGGAATAAATTAAGAGTTAATACGCGATAAACAAATTTATGCGACCGATAAATTTTACAAATGCGATAAATTTGACGATCTCTCTGTGAGCAGTGGGCTAAGGTCCAGCTGAGACGCAGAAGGTCGCGGATTCAATTCCCGCCACGAGGCAAATGTTTGTATGCAAGTATTTCTCGGGTCTGGGTGTTTCTATGTATAATAGAACGTACGTACGTACTTGTATTATATTTAAGTGGTATATCAGTCATGTGGTACCCATAACACAAACTCTTACTTACTTTGGGGCCAGATGATGTTGTGTGAAATGTCCGGCATTTATTATTATAATACTCCGTTTATGACTAAAACATAGTTTTATGGAGTAGAATATAGAATACATAGAATGCATATACATTCAACAAACCAAATCTCTAGTCAACATTGAACTCAATGTCTTATCTAATAGTGGGTGTATCCCACTACTTCCATTAGGTATTTCTATTGATAGAAATACTGGGACTGTTTCTCCCACTGTTTCCTTTGCTGGCGGCAAAAAAAACACTGCATCACCTCTTATGACGGCGTGCACATTTCCGTGTTACAGTTGACCGCTCCAAGAAAAAAAAAATCTGCTGTGTGGTCAACCGAACCATGGAAAATAGTAACTACATATATTCTTTTGGCGCTTCAGCAGCCGCTGCCGCAGCACGCTCGCTTTGCTCGCTCGCCTTGCGCGTTGTTTTCTATACTCTGACATAACCTAACCAACTGGTTCCGATCTGATTTTCCTTTTTTTGTGTCGCAATAGAAATAATAGGATATAATTTGGAAAAAAACACGTGTCCCACTTTTTATATTTTGTATTTCCATGGAAATAGTGGGATCCATCCGTTTAAACTACACTACAATCATTTTTGCATCGGACATGTCATGTCCGATGATTTAAAAATATACACGTCAATTCTAGTACACTTTTGCGATTGGATTTGTTACTGCATTAGTGCACTAGAGAAGACGCAAATCAATCCTATTACCACACTGAATTGGAATGAACAGTAACACGATACGAAGACTGGATTATTTTTGATATTTATGATTGTATGATTCCATTACTGATTAGATTAATGTAACGATGAGTGTATAGAGAGGTAACATTTTGAGAAGTCTATGCTACGCACGCCCGATCTTCGTATCTCGGAAGATGGCTGCAAGTAGCTACGCAGAACCCATTTTTCGGTTAAATTCCCAACATTAAAGATGAAGACAGCGTTGTATAACTTCCTCGCTCACTAGCTTATTCTTGTCGCATCGTCTATCTCGTTTACTCTTACCAGTACACTCGATAACAACACGCAAATTGTAATTTCGAGCCTTGTAAAAGTTTTTGTTGTACTCAATTGTTATTATTTTTTAGCGTTTTTGTTATTATTGTTGTTATCTGTTATTGTTGAGTTTCTTTATTGACTTAATGAAATCAGAAAATAAGCATTTATAAAATCAGAATATAATAAATTCTTTTTGAATAATTTGTTTACATAAACGTAGGTAGGTAGGACCTAGCCCAGGACCTAGGACTCTATACATTTGTGAAACTATCATTCGTGATCTGTATCGGGCTTCAAACACCTGTGGCCATCATTTATCTGTATAATAGTATGTACATGCGCATTTAGTTCCAGTGTGAGTATTGTACCTTGCATGCCTCTAAGCAGTTGGTGCTGTAAGGCTTGCATAGCGGCCGCGCTGTGTTGTTCGAAGGCCATCTGTGCCGCGGCTGCCGCTGCCAACTGCTGTTTACAAACACAAACGATTCATTTAGTTAAACACTAGTATATTAACGTATTATTACGTATTATTTTGAGGCACTGACACCAATGCGTGAAATTAATGAACTGAATTTCATAGAATTTCAGTATGAAATATTGTATGAGAGAACACGGGCGGTCCTGTGGCAGTAGACTCGCCTTTCAAAGTCAAAATCAAAAAATATTCAATACAATTATCAGGATCATTTTGAAAGTCACTAGGTGAATTTAGGTGCCACCAATTCCTCCTAACCCAAGCCCGAGAAGAACCGGCAAGAAACTCGTCCTGGTCCTAGCACATTTTTGCATGATCCATCTTATAACTACCTTAACTATGAATAACCAATACAAGAGAGTTTATACATTTCAAATGAGTCGGTTAACTGTCTTCCGATCCTAAGGCAGCGGCTTCGAACCCCATAGTGCATATGTGTGCTATACCAGTTATCCCAAACGGTGATGAACCCGGCATGTCGTAGAACCTTAAGTTCAATGATATGTGCCAAGTGCGCGAAAGGAGCCTCTGAGCCCCCACACTTTAATCCATTCACCACACAAAAAAAATAACTAGGTTCAAAATAACTAGTGACACGATATGAAAGAAATGTAAGAAATAAAATGCGTGGAATATTAAACTATGGAGTTTATTGAAGCTAACTGCTGTCTTATTGGTGCGTAGATAATAAGTAGTCAATGTAATATTATTACACAGAATACTTTTTTGTACAAGTACAGACGGTGAACTCCACGATAACATATATCTATAAAAGACGATGTGTGTATGTATGTTCCCTATAGACTCCGAAACGGCTGGACCAATTTCGATGAAATTTTTAGGAAATCTTCAGATTGGCCTGTAATTTTGGTAGCGATCGGATCAACAGAAATTAGGAACGGACAAAGGCAACTTTTTTTGTATTTACTATGTATGCGAAGCCGAGGGCAGAAGCTAGTATTTATATATACAGGGACTCTTGCTACGACGTATCACAGTGCAATTCGAACTAGCACTTAGTGCCTAACATTATTATACACCAATATAGTGCCTCTCTTTTTACCGCGTAGTTCATCTCGTCTGGCGCGGAAAATCTCTTCGATTTGCCCAACAAGTTGGGTACGCCAATGTACTTGTAACTACGTACCTAAAGCACAAATCTATCAATATCAAATGGTTCAATTCGGTTGTCATTATTGCGTGATTGATTAACTTGTATTTGCATATAATACCTTTTCAAATTCACGATAAATCAATTTCGGTCAATCCGTTTGAAAGCCACAATGTCAGACACCTCTGTTATATGTAATCCCTTAAAAACAGAGGCATTTTATAAGATCATACCTGATGTTGTTTGCTGTTTCCCTGACTCGTGCTACTGGAAGATGAACCTGCAAGTAAATTAACAGTTGGATATTTTATAACTGCATATTCTTATGGATTTGACTCCATAATAGCTCCGTAGACAGTGATATTCTCTAACAAAAGGGTCTGAGGGTTTTGAGGCTTTTCCTCCTATTGCGTAACTCACGACAACTACTGCTATTGACATACCTTTTCTACACTAATATCTCTACCATAAGCGTAGATAGATAGGCGACAGGCGAGTAACAGTCAGCGGGTAGCTTTCGTAATAAGACTTTTTTTCAAGACTTGAGATTGATTTTTCTGAGATATTGCTATCGCTCTATTGCTACGCTTAGAGCAGATATATTAGCGCACAGAACGTGTGTTTGACAGCAATGATCGCGTAAAAATTCTAATTCTATTGAGAGCCGTTCTAATTGGCTGTGCAATTGCAACGGTTGTACTTACTCTTTCCTTTCTTAGCAGGCACGTCACTAGTTTCTCTGTTGCGTTCCGAGTGGTGACTACGTAACGAGTCTGAAGACGATAGTGGTCTACAAATAGAAATAATAAATAAATAAATAATCCCGGACATTTCACAAAGCATCATCTGGCCCCAAAGTATGCAAGCTTGTGTTATGGGTACCACATGACTGATACACTACTTATATACTTTTTTTTGTAAATACATACATTTTATACATAGAAACACCCAGACCCGAGACAAATACTTGCAGATCATACAAACATTTGTCCCGCGGCGGGAATCGAACCCGCAACCTTCTGCGTCTCAGCCGGATCTTAACCCACTGCGCCACAGAGGTCGTCTGATGATAATGCAACATTTAAAGCATTTGTGAGTGCCCGACTGAAATCATGTATCGACTGGCCTAACAGCTCAGTTGGTAGTAACTGTGACTACTTCTTTCTTATATACTACCTTATTAAGTATGTCTATGAAACTGTATAAGTATCCTATCAGTAATCTGGTACTATGGGTGTAACACAGACGACTGATAGAATATACAAGCTGTTTAATTTGAAAGTTGTAACATTTAATAGATTGTGTGAAATTTTTATCAAATATTCAAAGCTTTATGTGCCCGGCTGGCATACGAGAGGTTACGAGACAATGTTATAGAGACTCCAAGCATGACCATTTTTTTAAATAGGTTGAAATGCAGGCTTGTCCAACAAATATTATATTTATATATATGTATATTGTTATAAAAATGGCGCGTTTTTAGATTATAAGTTATCTAAAATACTAATTAGGTGTCTAAAGTGATTAATTTGATATTACTACATGTTTATTTAATTAATTATTTTGTATTTTGTGCCTTCTTAGGTACATTCTTATACATACTTACCTATTTTTACTTTTGACTTATAATGATATTATCAATAAATAACTATTATGACTATTATTATATTTGATTTTGACTTCTCGGCTCGGATGAATCGGTAAAATAACCAAGAAACACGGGCCTAACCCAAGTGCACCTCAGCGTTTTAGTTTGATCCTATTTCTGTAGTTCCCGCTAACATGTCGGTTTGAAAAAAAAAATCCTTACAATCCTACAGGTGTTTAAAAATAATGCAATTTGCAATAAAGCCTGGTCTTAGTCAAAGGATGCCTGGAAGAGATCGCTTTTAGCGATAAGGCCGCCCATTGTACAATTTTATTTCTATTATTTCTTCTATGTTATTTTTGTGTACAATAAAGGGTTATCTATCTAAAGAAAATGTATTTTTGGGGAAATCTAACTGATATTAGGACTGGAATAGATGTTTGCTTTCCTGCAATATTTGGGAGTAATTTCGTGAAAAGGGATGGAAGTGGGTAACAGGAAGCCGGGGAAGCTCGCGCTATTTGATTTGAGCAATAAGCGCGAGCGGTGGTTGAGTTGGCCGCCGGCTACCAACCAATTTTCCGAGAGGTTGGTACTGTCAGCCAACAGTGTGTGCGTGTGTGTGACGAGAAGGAGAACGCATCAGTTGTGGGCATAACCTACAGTGTTGTATATAAAGTGTACTGTTATATAAACGAATTCAGGATTATATATTAACGTTACTTATTACCAAGGTGAGATGTTAAATGTTACAAATCATATGCGACTACTGAAGTCTCGCTCGTTTTTTTGGAGTATAGATATTACCTGGATGCAGAGGGTTGCGCAGAGGGTTTGGCTGCGGGTGAGGGGGGTGCGGGCGGGGCGGGGGAGGGCGCGCCCGGGGTCGCCGCACCACTACGAGACGACCGATCGCGAGATCCACCCTGTACATAAACACATCTTTTAGACAAATGGAGAAATAGATCACGCTTACAAACTCAACCTACAACTCCCAAAATGTATGGTGAATGCGAGGCCTATTTGAGACTTATTAAGCAAAGTCGATCATTTGGTAAATTTGCCTAATACGAAACATAAAATGTATATTTATTATTCAGTTTAATCCAACCTTTAAAAGTTTTATATACGATGGCATCAGAACTGCATTTTGGTATTTTTTCAGTGGAGACAAAAATCTGATAAAAATTGTTGAACTTAGAAGGTTTGATTTTTGATTGTATATTTTAAAGTTATTAAGTAGGGCAATATATATTTTTCTCTACAAAAACATTTGTAAAATCTTATAAATAAGAATCTGAATTTAAACAATTCAAAAAATATCAAACCTCTATGTTTAGTATTTTTAATTTAGCTAATTTAATCTTACGTTATGATGCCTTCAATAGGATATGATTGTCGTCGCCTATATATTGTTTAGGCCTTGTCCTCTTCCTTCCACATACCTTCTTCCTATTATAAGTCTTGTGGAAGCCAGCTAGGACATCGTCATCGAGGTACCAAAACAAAAAATGCCGCCAGTCACCTTTGATCACATCGACGTCCTTAGACATTTCTCACAAAAATATGCCGCCCGTGACGTTCGATCACATAAACGTGTCTCACCAGTAACGTACCTGCATGCTGGAGTGTTAGACACAATTGTTCGCAAATTCGTCACTAATCACGTTCGATCACACAAATGAGTCTCAACTGTAACGCACCTGCGCACTGGAGTGTTAGACAAGATTGGTCGCAAAATCGTCGCTAAACACGTTCGATCACATAAACGGGTCTCATCTGTAACGTACCTGCGCAGTCGAGTGTTAGAGATGATTGGCGCAAAAACGCCGACCGTCACGTTCGATCACACAAACGTGTCTCACCTGTAACATAACTGCGCACTGGAGTGTTGAGGCGGTTGGCTGCAAAATCGTCGCCAACCATGTTCGATCATATAAAAGTGTTTCAACTGTAACGTACCTGCGCACTGGAGTGTTTCACGCGGTCGTAAAAATGGCACCAGTCACGTTCGATCACATCGACGTGCCTAGACACAATTTTATTGTCGTCAGTCACGTGGATCACACGGATGGGTGGATGGGTGGGTACCTGCGCGGTGGAGTGTCGCGAGTGCGAGTGCGAGTGCGCGGGCGGCGGCGCGGGCGCGGGCGGCGCGGGCGGCGAGGGCGCGGCGGGATGCGCGGGGTGCGCGGGGTGGGCGGGGTGCGCGGAGGGCGCGGGCGGCGCGGCGAGACGACGCTCGATCTCCTGCTCCTGCTGCAGCGCGCGCACGAACGCGGTTTTCAAGCGGGCGGTGTGCTCCGCCTGCGAACCGTATACAAGGGAGATGTAGATCTCCGAATTCATCACGTCCATTCTCACATTATTATCTGGTTACTGACCGCGGCTTCGCAAGCGTGTTACCTACGATTTGAACGGTCAACGGGTTGATGGATCTTGATGATATTTTGTAAGAAGTATCTTAAGAAAGGACATAGGCTTTTAGGCACGCGTACAAAACCGCAAGCTGCAAGTGATGCATGGTTTTTAGTGTGCCGTTACAAATAAAAACATTCGCGTTCATATAAAAAGAAAGATGATGAACAATCAGAGGTTAGTAAAGGTAAGGGTTACTTTATCTGTGTGGGTCTTGAGAGCGCGCTATTTTAGCCTTGAGCGCGCGCTTTTATCCGTGTGTCGTTCGATTCCTAGTCCGCTATAGCAAAAAGAACCTCTTCCTTTCGTTCCGATAGGCATAAGTAGAGGAATGAGTAAAGGGAACAAGCTACGTTAGTGCAGCACTAAATCTTTTTTTTTTTATATAAAAAGAAGATGATGAACAGCCAGAGGATGATAACTACAGTAGTTGTTAAGAACCTTAACAACACGCTACACGTTCTCAAGCTACCTTTCCTTCTGATAATCAGGAGAATAAGAGCTTGTTCCCACTTGTCTTGTGACAGATCTGTATATTAATCGGATGTCGGCGTTTCGAGCCGACATTCGGCTTATTATTCGGCTATTAGCACATTCGGTTAAAAATCGGTTCTCGGCCACGGTCGAAGCTGATGCCACTATTTAACACTCTACGCGAGGCGACTGTGCACGATGGACGTCAACGAAGTTCTTGTTGTGATGTATTATTATTTATGAAGAAAACGAATTAAGGCAACGAAGGAAAGAAAATACTGGATTCACCCAATCCTGAGGGAAATATTTAGTTTGGGAACATTTCAGAACTTAATAACAGAATTGAGAAGTAACGAAATTAAGTTTTTAAATTATTTTAGGATTTCAATAACTTCATTCAATGATCTACTGGCCCCGACATCCAAAAAAAGTGAACAGCATCATATTTATAGGCCAGAGCGAGATCCGACACGATTTTTTCCGGACGTAGAGGGATGGTAAAACACCCGACATTTCTTGTCGGCGCAGACACAAAATCGGTTTGCGACAAGTGTGAATAGCTTCATATAAAAAGCTCTGCCACTGGAAAATCCGGGCTCGACACCCGACAAGTGGGAACCGGCTGTAAGACGAACAGCTAGATGACGATAACACAGTGGTTATGAGTACCTTGAGAGCACGTTTCACGTTCCCAGACACGCAGAGCTCGCAGAGGCGGCGCGCGGCGTGGTGCGGCGGCGCGGGCGGCGTGAAGGTAGGGTCGAGTCGGCGCGGCGGCGCACGCTCCCAGCGCCACACCGGCGTGAAGTCGCACCCGCATTGCGCGCACAGCGCCGGCAGTGTCGACCGCGGCATGCTGCTAGGGACGGGGAAACGTTATACACATTCTGGTGCTCTACGCGTATCCCACTCGCCTATTTTTAATGTGGAACACCTTTCCTCTCGCTTTCCAGCGATCTGCGAGAATGATTTCGTGAAAAGGGACGGAAGTGTGTGTCGTAAAAAGCCGGGAAAGCGCGCGCTATTCGGTTTGAGCAATGGTTTAATGTTATTTCCGTAGTTCGTGCGGACATGTTGTTTTGCAAAAATTTCTGCTTACTGCTAATCTACAATAAAGCAAATGTATTTTTGGGCAAATCTAACTGACATAGGGACTGGAATAGATTATTGCTTTCCTGTAATCTGTGGAAGTGATTTCGTGAAAAGAGATAAAAGTGTGTAACAGGAAGCCGGGGAAGCACGCGCTATTTGATTTGAGCGATGAGCACGCGCGGTTGTATAGTTGGTTGGTAGTGTCAGCCAACTGTAACCTATTATATTATGTAAGGCGTTTCAAAGTAATCCTTGTGATAGTATTGAATAAAATATCTTTTGACTTTGACAACTGTGAGTGTGTGTATGTAACGACAAGGAAATAGAGAAGGAGAATGCATCAGCTGTGTGCTTAACCTACAGTGTTGGGTATAAAGTGCTGTTATGTAAACTAATTCAGGATATAATGTTGATGTTGCTTATTACCAAGGTGAGGTTTCAGATGTTATCTATACCTACAAAAGAGCTTAACCTGACTGACTGACTGACTAACTGATTCATCATCGCCGAGCCGAAACCGCTGAAGCTAGAAAGCTGACATTTGGAAGGTAGCTTTCTTTTACAGCAAAACCATTTACTAAGGGATTTTTTGAAATTTAATCCCCCCTAAGAGGGTGAAAACGAATGTATGAAACTTTTTAACGCGTGATGCGATTTGCTTGAAACTGGATAAGAATAAATAAGATGGAAAATAAATTTACACGTGTTTCAGGATATTTCTAAATAACCTTAACAAAGGGGTAAAATGGGTGTCAAAGTTTCTATGGGATATTTTTAACAGATGGTGTGTTTTCTTAGAAACTTGGTTTGGATACATAAAATGCAAAATAAATGAATGTGTTTCAGGATTTTTCAAAATAGCACTTATAAAGGAGTAAAATGGGGTGTGAAAACTGTATAACCATAAAACTTATCAATATAATTTGGCAAGGAGATAATGCATCCTGGGCAAGGATTTAAGCTACAGTTCCTTTAAAAAATGCGGACGAAGTCGCGAGCATCAGCTAGTACATCATAATGCGACTACGATAAGGCTCGCTCATTTTTATTCACGCTAACGCTTTTAAGGAAAGATCAGGAGGTCTAGGTAACTTTTTTACTCTACACGGGATATTTATCATAATATGTGTTTACATCTTATTATAAATATTTACGGGTATTTATCGCGTTTATTTACCTATTTTTCCCGACGTTTCGACAGGTTTACACTCTGTCGTGGTCACGGGATGACTGGATGTCATAACGCGATAAAAACCCGTAAATATTTATTATAATGTGTTCTGATCGCGTAAGTTTAAAAAACTTTGTGTTTACATCATCCCGATATTTCGGTTGCCGCAATAGACTGAGGAAGAGGGTAGACTGATTTGTCTGCTAATAACATCCCACCCAAAGACTTATCAAGAAAGAGTTTATCTCGTGATGACGCATGAACTGTGCCGAAATATAGAAAAGAAGTAAAACTCACATGGTATATCATATCATGGTAAAGGTCTCGTTTTCAGTGATATATGTTAAGAAGCGTCATGCTTCTTACTTCTTGCCAAATTTCAAGATTCTAGGCCAACGGGAAATACCAAACTGGTTTTGTTTTACTGCGAGTGTACAGACAGACAGCCAGACAGACGATCGTAAGTAAAGTAACAAATCCGACAATTGTCCATTTGTTATTATTCACAAAAAACAATCGTTTTGCGATTACAAACTTATATTATCGTGACTTACAAGTATATCGATGTATCTGAATATTTTTACAAACACAAGTTGTTTGTCCTTCAATAAGTCTCATCTGATTTCTGATTATCATCTTTTCGTTGGAGCAATGTACTTTCATAGTTTATGTCGGTATATTGGCCTTGAGTTGGTAATTGTAACTGATTGTAAAATAACAATGGTGGTGAAAGAAATAGGTATGAAGACTAGATACCCCTTTCAGGCGTGGCTTATGGCTTTTTATTTTTTGATCATGAGAAATAATTTCCAAATTCTGTTACATGAATAGTAGTAGAATAAAGGAGAACGAAGGTGCACTTTAATCCTTTTAGCACACTGGTTCGAAATAACTGATGACACGATAAGAAGAATCGCAATATATACGCAATTTTTAATATTTAAGAGTGAACTAGTCGATTATGTTTCCATACAAACGTCGAGACGAAGGATCACACCATCGTCTGATGTTAAACAACCAAAACTGAGAGTAGTATCAGTTTGTCTCGTCATAATCTATGCTTGTATCGCAACAAAATCATAAAAAAAACGTAGGTTCGAAAAATACAAGTCTCAAAAATATCGAATTCCAACACTTATTTTAACAAAACTTTATGCGTAAATAAATAACATATGCAGCACGTAAACTGCAAAATGATTCCCATACAAGCATAGATTATTTATTCAAGAGCTTAAATAACTTTATTTCGAATAGATACATTCAATTCTTTTTTCATGAGAACCCTTGAGCCAAAAGTCAAATTATGATTTATACGCGGTCTTTTTATGTCGAAATCACAGTCTAATCTAATTATTGAATGAAAATCATCATCATACTCTCTCCTTACAGCTCATCACCATCTTTCGTGCACGTCAATCTATTTCTCGCACTGTGCTTGGTGAAATAACATACATTTTAGATGCGCGCACTGACGAGTTTCTGACGCTGACTTGTGTATCTTTAAGTTAAGATAGTTGGATTGTCAAAATGCCATGCCATGTACATTAAAAATATTAAATACTAAAACTCCTTGAAGCTCTTTTTGTACACATTAAAAATAGTACAAAACCGATCTTTACGACTCACCGATCCTCGTTAGTAAGGTAGTCAACAACGTGCTCCAAGCCGACCAGGTATACAAAGTCAGTGTTGCTTGGAGACGGGATGAAGTTCATTTCTGGCGGCGGTGGTTTTGGTGGCGGAATCTGTACGGAAATTCAAACATGGATTTTACAAGGATAACAATGTGTTGTGTCTGGGTGTTACAAATGTATTTAAAAACATAAAAGTATTCGGTCACTCATCTGGTCGCTATAATACAAGCTATGCTTAGTTTGTGGCTAGATAGTGCTGTGTGCATTGACCACCAATGTCAATTTAACTATTTATATACATATTCAAGTTACCTTACAATATAGATATTTACTTATTCATGTAGGAAGGGTACATAATAATGTGGTGACACAGTTTATTAGAAAAATACGTACTTACCACAACCTGTACCTACCAAAAATGTTTAGAATAGAATATTGTAAAATAATGTCCTTGTTGAAAGTTTAAAACACGTAATAATTAGCGAATAAACCCAACCGATTCTGATCCTGATCACTACCAGAAACCCTAAGACACTGTGGCGGCATTGTCGGGTTGAAAGGCAATGCTAATAGGCTGGGCCAGATAGGAGCCAGGGTTCTAGGGTTACGTGACGCTTACGTAGCTTATTTCATGAATCGTTATTATTTATTAGGAAGAATGAATTGTTATTAGTATGGGTAATTTAGTTGTTCTTATCAGATCAACGCAGTGCGTCGTATGAATCTGGACGGGTGTTATGAGAGGGAGGTGTTAAGTTAAGGGATAAGAGGTCAAGTTAAGCTGTCGGGTCCGGCTTTTCAAATGTTGTTAGGACACGTTGGAGATCTTCGATCGGCCTATAATTTCCATCGCCAAAATTGGCCACTGACTCACACGAAAGTTGTAGTAGTACTGCTTGTTAATTGAAGATAGAAGTAGAAATGGACGGGACACTTGGCAAGAATGGATAACGGGAGATGCAAAACCGATAACGGAGTGGTGGCCAAGGACTGGATAAAAGGAAGACAGCGTTGTTGAGAACCACTAGATGAAACTTGCTAGGGACCGGAAAGAGAGGCGTAATAGAGAGGAGGTCTATACCCAGCAATGGGTGCAATCAAGCTGAATGATAATGACAGTACCTGCAGTAGAGTCTTCTCGAGTTGCTTACGCAGGGCAAGTTTAGCGGCAGCCTGGCGCTGAGCTGGCGTTTGTGTGTCCTCTGAACTACGGGTGCTTGCCTGAAACAAATACAAAACATATAAATACTGATAATGATGATAATAAATACTACAGCCTCAGGGTCTACTTATAGTCACACATCAACTAATAAAAAGGATGGAAAAGGTTAGCTGAAACGAAAATTCTTTAGTAGAGTTTAAGAATAGGATCATACTAAAAATGATTGAAAATATAAAAAGGTATGTGTGATTGGGCACTTTATACAGAGTTACAGGTTAAGTCGACCTAGATCCTTGATGGGGTTGTAGCTTCCATAATTTATGACTGATTTGACTATGAAACACCCTACCCCAAACTTAACCTTTTTCAAGATATAGCATTTTGAAGTTTTTTTAAGAAAATATCGATATTTTGTCTATTGGCTTATTTTTTTTGGGATTTTGGCCTCTAATTTTTTTGTGTTTGCGATTTTTGTGTAGTAGATGAGTTGCTTTCTTATTCCTAACACTAAAATTGCAGGTAACTTAACCAACTGGGTCGCAGTAGACGATTGATAGTTAGGAATTGAAATAAATTCGTAAAAGATATTTTTTTTCTCTTAGAAATATCTAAAAAAAAATGTCTATGACAGTCATGCTGCAGATATGCTTAAAAATATCTACGTTTCAGTAGCTATCTAGTAAGGTATAACAAGCCAGGGTATTATCAGAATTCTTAGAAAAAACTTTGATGAAAGGGTAGTAGTCCCAGGTAGTAGTAACAAAAAACAGTAGGTATTTCGTTGAGTTACATGTCCTACAAGGGATTGCGTTGCGTGCGAGCGGGATACTATACGATGTAAGCAGGAGTGAGCGAGAAAATACAATCCCCGGCCATTTTTTAGTTGTTTGGTTAGTCTGCTTACGCGATTCGTCCGTGGTAGATGTGATATTTAGTGCTATTCGTTTCTTACTCGACATGGCTTAGATTTCTGGACTGTTTCTTTCGATTCGTGACCGTGCTTGCAAACTGGACTCTGATTTGTGCTTCTGATTTGGAACTGTTGAAGATGACGACGTTTACGAACGATGAATATGCTGATATGTTGATTTGTTACGGATACTGCAATTGTGTATGTGCACGAGCTCGTGATGAATACATATCACGTTATCCGGGCCGCCGAATACCGGATGTTAGTGTCTTTAACGGAGTTTACCGACGACTTAGAGAGACTGCCTCTGTTTCGAATCGACAAACAGGCCTGGGTAGGCCACGTGTCAATGATGAAGAAGAGCAAGACAATGAAATAGTACAACGGTTTAGATTGGATCCAACTACTTCGACTAATATTGTTGCCCGAGAATTTGGACTATCGCAGTGGAAAGTGTGGTTTACGGTGAATACTGCCGGCCTGTACCCCTATCATTACACGCCGGTGAAAGTTATTGAAAAAGGAGATCCTGTGAGGAGGTTGGATTTCTGCAGATTCATGCTCAATGCAGGTTTAGAGGACCCATCATTTCTGAGAAATATCTTGTGGACAGATGAGTCGAAATTTGATAAAGACGGCATAACCAATTACCACAACGCTCATTATTGGGCCTCGAAAGTACACGAAAATCCCAATAAGAAGCGGACAAAGGGATCACAAAGATGATTCAGTTTGAATGTATGGATGGGAATCATATCGAAGCATTTGATTGGGCCTTACTTTCTTCCTGACAACTGAAATGGAGAACGTTATGAAAACTTTAAGAGAAGATTTACCCGACTACTTGAAGATTTACCACTCAATATCATTCATGACATGAGGTTTCAACATGACGGTTGCCCTGCACACTACAGGAGGAGTGTCAGAGAATGGCTAGACACGAATTATCCTAATAACTGGAACGGAAGAGGTGGACCCATACCGTGGCCAGCTAGAAGTCCATTAGGGCGATTATGGAACTCTAATTACAATCAATTTCTATCAGTTTTCATAGATTTCTGATAGACATTGATTGTAATTAGAGTTCCATAATCGCCCTACTGACCTGACCCTGATGGACTTTTATGTGTGGGGACGGACACATGAAGAGCTTAGTTTATAACGATACTAATCCAATAACATCTGTAGATGTTTTGAGACAGAAAATAATCGATGCGGCGAATGAAATAAGACGGGGTTTAACAACTGGTGTAATAAAAAGTGGATTAAGACACAGAATGAGAGTTTGTGTGCGAAACAGAGGCGGACACGTGGAACATGAATTGTAATTGTAGGCATTTATGTTAAAATTAGTAAGAAACGTAATTTTGTACCTATTTGGACAGTTTTATTGTTTTCTGACGTAGGTACCATTATTTTATACTACTACCTGGGACCCTTTCATCCAAGTTTTTTATAAGAATTCTGATTATACCCTAGCTAGTTACCTTACCTACCTTACCTATACCTTACTAGATAGCTACTGAAACGTAGATATGTTTAAGCACATCTGCAGCATGACTGTCATAGACATTTTTTTAGATATTTCTAAGAGAAAACAATTTCTTTTACGATTTTATTTCAATTCCTAACTATCAATCGTCTACTGTGACCCAGTTGGTTAAGTTACCTGCAATTTTAGTGTTAGGAATAAGAAAGCAACTCATCTGCTACACAAAAATCGCAAACACAAATAAATTAGAGGCCAAAATCCCAAAAAAAATAAGCCAATAGGCAAAATATCGGTATTTTCTTAAAAAAAACTTCAAAGTGCAATATCTTGAAAACGGTTAAGTTTGGGGTATGGTGTTTCATAGTCAAATCAGTCAGAAATTATGGAAGCTACAACCCCATCCAGGATCTAGGTCGACTTAACCTGTAACCCTGTATAATGCCTGTATAAAATGGCCAATCACATCCCCTCTTTCATTTTCTAAAACATAATCACAGAAGGGAATGTTCAGAATCAGATACATAAGCTTAATTAAGGAGAAGGTGTCATGTTGTATTAGGAGATTAAGGAGGCTGCGCTAGAGAGGAACAGGTGGAAAAAGCTACATCATTCACCTACCAGAGCAAGCATTATATAAGAAACAAATGTGATGTTTAAATTTGTTCCATCTGCCATCTTTATTCATTGACATTACAATGACAAGTACAGATCATACTTAAACTCACAACTACAATAAGCCAAGTGGTTTAACACTTTTAATGTAACCTTAATCACAGTAGAAATGGTTTTAATTAAATATAAATTCAAACTAAAATAGACCTTCTACATAAAGCAAAGAATAACCACACTACTTGTATAGTTTTAAAGTGTATTAAAAACAATTGTTTTCTATAAAAACAAAAGTCTATTTCTACTGGTATATTAAGTGAAATGAAATCACATTTCCGTACTCACTGCATCACTTGTGCTACTTGTAACTGAGGATGTATCCTGAGCGGGCTTGCAATAATAAATACAAGGAATCAACACTTGACGTGCTTTTTTATTCAACAACAAACAGCATACTGTACACCTGATGTTAAGTAGTTTCTGTAACCTATGACGCTTGCCATACCTGGAGGTATTACGCGCACGTTACCGGCTCTAGATACAAGTTATTTTGACTGTTTGTCCAGTAATTAAAACGCTTGCTTTGCTACTACTGCTTGGAGGCAGAATACTGATTCTGCCAGGTAATACTGATTACTGATTCTAATCAGTAGTCAGTATTTAGAATCGTTTAGGCCACGGCTGACTGAGCCCTTCCAACCTAATAGCTGATGTTAGCTGACAGCTGACTATGATTATTTATATCTCACAAACAACTTAAATTTATAAGTGTGCCTATGTAAATGTGTCGTTTTTTGTTTTGATTCAGTTGTTTTGTGAGAAGCTGGTGACTGATATAAGCTCGAAAAACTTGTAATACAGACAAGTCTGCCTGGCGATTATGTAATTCTGATACTATCAAAATATTGATACTAACAGCTGTGAGTTACTATTAACGAATTGGTATTATGGCAGCTTAATGTTGATTGTAACATGTACTGTCATATAAATAGAAACCAAACATACGTAATATCAATCAATCTTTTCAAAACTTGTTCCAATTACAATCAAACTAATGATTGAAATAATACAAATTGCTAATTGAAACCGGTAGTCATTGATTTTATCACAAAATCCATAATAGCTGTACCTGTACTGGTGGTTCTCATTCTGCAGATTTATCCAACTTTTTCGACAACAGAAGGTTGTCAAAAAACTTTTTTGACAACAGAAGGTTGTTATTAAAGTTACTTGGTTTTTAGGTACCTGAGTAACTTAGCGCTATTGTGCATTTAGGTTACTGCCGACTCTTCTGACAAGCTCTTACTTTGTCAGTGCCATAATGAATGTATCTCTGACTGATCTTTTTGGACATCAAGTGTTGTAGTTAACACTAAATATTAAATATTGTTTTCACTGACGTGTTAGTTTTATAAATATACTGTTTAGATGTGGAGTATATTACCTTAGAAGCTGGCTGCTGTGAGACCGGTGGTGGGGCTGGAGTTATAGTCACTGATGGAGTGATGCTGGCGCCGCCACTAGTTGATGACTGTCGAACATATATCTAATTCATTATTTATTTTAATGATTAGGCTTCTGTAAGAAGGTCGAAGATTCTGGGAGGTCTTTGCCAATCGTGGTTTACAGATCACACACATCGGAATATCAAGCTGTACAGTTTTATGGAGTGGTTCATTGTAAGCAGTAAAGCGGGCGGTGTCAAAAATGTATATAAAAAACATGACGCTTACGAAACTAATACATAGGTACGTGATTTAGTGTCCTTTTTCGCATGAGCAGATGAACTCAAATCTGTTTTCCTTGGATTTTCATTTTAAAGTTCGTACATTTCACGACTCGTTCAACAATGTACTAAATCATCAAGATAATTTATAGGTCGCCAATAATCTTTAAAAAAAAATTGCATATGTGAAACGAGACAACACAAACAAATGAAGCAGATAAAAACACCTTTAAAACATGACATTACCAATGACAATATTTCATCTTTTCGAACCCTGTCTCTTCCAGATGATTGATAGAATACTTATATACTTCTAATTAGATACTTAAGATATTTTATAGCACCCAGACACAAAAGCAACATCTATGTTCATCATACAAATGTTTCGTAAGTTTCGGACGTATTATTTTGTCGATGAAAGCACGGACACCGTTCGTACGTAAACAGTAAGTGAGTTAAAATCCGTCTTTCTAGTAAAACTCATTAGTTTTCGTGGTTACCTGCGAGCGATAGCCTCCAGGTGTAAGAGTGGCCCCGCCGGGTAAGCTAGCCCCGCGTCGACTCGACGACACATTGTTGACGGCATTCGAGGCAGTGTTACTATTTGCACGAGCAGCCTGTTACATACAAATATAAGTCAGAACCTGTATTTAATATTTGTACCTCAAACAATATTTTTTAGCTCATAGAAGTGAGGTCTCAAAGCTCGCTCAAGAGTTCAGTTTGCATGTATTTTTGTGTTTCAATAACAAAGCTCGCCATCTAACCAACATATAGATGTGTTCAAAACACTGAAATCCGAAGACGCACTAAGATCAAAGACGCCAGGAAACTGACAGTGGAGCTCAAATGGAGCAGGGCAGGACACATGATGACAGTGATGACAGATAGAGTAAGGCAATCACTGAATGGTGTCCTAGATATTGTTATAGGAACGTCGGTCATCCTTTGTCAAGATGAGCAGACGATTATAGTCAAAGTAGATTAGAACAGGATCGTGCATGTATGAGTAATGTGATGAGAGTAAATGAAACAAAAGAAGTATGTCAGTACAGGACCACAGTAAGTGGAAAACTGTAGTCTGTAATTTTGAATGAATGCCAAGTCGAGATTCCAGACTCATTCTAAGCGTTGTCATCCAAATAATTTGTAATTTTTGAACAGTTTATGTTTTATAACATTTTTAAATTTCCCAATTGACATATCTAGCACATCGTTTGGGATATTGTAAGATAATGGTTATAGTACCAGGTATCAAGTAGGTATCAAGTTTTACCTTATTCTGATGTGCTGGTGGCGGGGCTGGCGTGACAGTGACTCCGGGTGGCACTACGCATCCGCTGCCAGCCAGCGCTGTACCAGTCGCCGTATCCTGGACAAAAAGGTCATTTTAACATTTAATATTCTAAGATGTCATTTTAACCAGTACTCACTTCCATACTAATATTATAAGAGTGTCTCTCTCTGTTAGTTTGTTATACAAAGTAGAATATATCCGTCCCGAAGATACTATCTTTCCCTGCACCTCAAGATTCGTTGAATTATTTAGCAGTGAAAAGACAACAAACAAACTGACAGACAAAGACACATACTAAATTAGTTTGGATCATCATCAGCAAGCTATATAGCCCAGTAGGTACTGAGCTAGTTTGCTGATGATCCATTCTCAAAGAACAAAAAATTTCATCTCCCCCATATCCAATGCAACATCCTGCTTTCTATATAAAACAAGTTATACCTTCTGCTTCCCCTTGCCCTTACCCCACCCTAAGTAAGGTTGTCCATCCTTCCGTTTCCTTCCATCAGCCATGAGTACCGAGATGACTCAGTAATCACGCCATTCTTACTCATACCGTCATTCGCACAATCCATGCCTCTTTTCTTTATAAGTTTTACCTATATTTTTGAAAAGTGTGTGAAAATCTAACAGTGGGTAAACCGGCAGCGAGATGTGTGGCCAAAGATGGATTAGATTGAAAATAGCGCAGGATCGTGGTGGATGATACAAACAGGGAGTATAGACCACTCAGGGAGTGAAATGATGCTGTGGCTGCAGTTAATGATACTGATGAGTGTGGTAGTGCTTTACCTTGGCAGGCGGAAGGCCGGTGGTTTGCTGCGACTGTCGAATCTTCCTCAGCAGCACGAGACGCGTCTCCTCCGCGCGTAGTTTCTCGCGCAGATTGCGCAGTCGACGGTCGCGCTCCCATATCTCAGCGCTGGACAGCTCCTACGCAAATACAAATTCCGTAATAAAGAATTATTTACTCCTTATTACTAATACGCTAATTTCTTAGGCTTAAGGGTATCTATAAGACGATCATTAGACCTGTCGTAATGTATGGATCCAAAGCAATGGATTAAAGATGAGTGCATGCGAAGGATATGCGAATGTTACGATGGATGTGCTGAGTGACGAGGATGGATAAGGTAAGGAATGAGTATATCAGAGAATGTTTAAAAGTGGCGCCCGTGACAGAAAAGATGAGGAGTAATGGGTTAGCTTGGTATGGGCATGTCATGTGGAGAGAATAAAGTCATCACAAGGAAAGGATTTGAATGAGGAGGGTTGTAGAAGAAGTGGCCTAAGCGGATGGACTGTGTGAAAGGAGTGAACACTGAGATGTTGAATGATAGATGACAGTGGAAGCAATGAACCTGTATAGAGATTATGGAACTTTGTTGGTTGGTTGACACAACCAATGTCAGTCCAACCAATCAATCAGTTTCCATTAGGAATCGGCATAATTTCAATCATTAGTTTGATTGTAATTAGAACCAGTTTTGTCAAGATGGATTACTATTACGTACGTTCGGTTACATCTCATACAAATTTTGACAAGAGGGCCGTGAATAACCTAAGTGAAGCCTCAAAACCATGTTCCTCTGTGTAAATAAAAACACGCACCCACGCACACACATCCAACCAAACTGTGCTCCACAATTTTAAGCGTCGTACGCCGTAGTAAAGCCGTAGCAGCTTTATCCCATAAAAAACATGATCAATAAGCGCAAAGCCGATTATGCTGCTTTTACAGTCTGGTTTTACAATGTTTTTCTTGACTGTTTAAAAGCACTGGCATTGCGGCCCAAGCATTATCGAGAGCTAGGTTTAGTTACCTTACGATCCTTGAGTGATGACGGCAATGGTGGGTCATTCTCATCATCAGACTCCTCTTCCTCTCTAGGCTCGCGAGGTGATTCCGGTGCCGGGCACGCGTTACTGGCTGTTATAGATACGTTCACAGCGCCAGAGTTTAGCTTACTGCTTACATCTGGAACAAAAGTAGTTATTTATATATTGAGTCCATGGTGTTTTCTAAAATGTCAGTAATTCCGTAGATTAAATGTCCAGTAATTTACTGGGATGGGAACTAATGTATGAAATTAAATATGAAAGTCTAAATTATCCCGGCAGCGGACAGCTTAGGCAGAACTTGGGAAGAATCGGCACCTATGTTCACCTTCGCATGTAGGTATGATTCCAAGTGGTTGTCCTTGTGATTGTATTGAATAAATAAATTAAACTATTGACTTTGGACCTTCTAGCATGAGCGTCATAAACACATGTTTTTCAACACTAACAAAATCAGTTGTAGGACAGGATCAGTAATTTAGGGTAATGCGTTAAGCGTTACGCAGGTGAGGCTATACTTCACCATACTACGTTTAACGTCCAATTGCCGGAATAATTAACCTGTTATAAATGATGCACTAAACTATGCTATAGATTGATGGCCATACTATCATTTAACATTTGTGTTTAGCTTCTACCTGTTTCAGCGCATTAAAATCAAGATGCGAGGCAGTTGCTAGTCTGGTGTATTTAGCATCATGTATGAGTACGTTCAGTACTTCCAAGAACTTAATACAATTCTCATTTGTCCACTCCATCATTACTTCACTTCAACATTCATTTGAAAGCGATGCGATGCGTCCGTGTTTTCTATTCAACTCCTTTTGGGCAGTACTGAATGACTGCAGTAGGTGTGCATGACGCGCTAGAGGCTAAATCCTTTTGATATGTCGTAAGTTACCACCATCCGAACTATCGCCTTAAGTCTAACGACAATAATAAGCCCATTAACAAATTCGAGCGCAGACCCGGCCATATCTGCGTACTATGTCAAATAACGTGCTAATGGCCTCAATTCTGTTGGCACCAACCCTAAAATTAGGTCAAATGAAACTTTAGTATTCTGCTGTTACCAATTTATCCTAATTTAATTTTATCTAATTTAGTTAAGCGTTCCTAATTTCGTTAAATGGCACCAACCGAATATATTTTACAAATGCTATAACTATATAAAATATATTTTAGACAATTCCTAATTTTAGAAATGAACCAACCGAATTGCCACCAATGACTAGCATAACACGCAGGTGAAGTCTTGGTATAAATGTATGTTAGTTTAAGCCAACAACTATCTCTGGTGACATTATTTTTAATATTATAATGAGATCAAATCAACTTTGTAGGATTAGTTATTAATGTTGTGGTAGATTGTGGTTGTCGCAGATCTAGAAGAAACCTAGTTACTCTTGACTTGAAGAGACCCATATTGTAGTTTATAGGAAACATAGACAATGGCCTCAATTCTGTTGGCACCAACCAAACTAATTTTAGCTAAAATTAGGTTTTGAACTGTCAAATTAACCTTTGGTATTCTGCTGCTACCAACTTATCCTAATTTAATTTTATCTAACTTAATTAAGCGTTCCTAATTTAGTTAGATGGTACCAACCAAATAGGTTTTACAAATGCTACGACTAACTAAATATATTTTAGACAATTCCTAATTTTAGTAATGAACCAACTGAATTGCCACCAATGGCAAAGTATTCCTATACTGAGCTGTACATATTATGTGGAAGCAAAGCGCTTTGTATGTCATTTGTATTTATGTAATTTGTAGCGCTTTGTAATGAGTGGTACGTCTGCTTGTCCTGTTGTGAAAAGGAGATGGAAGGATGTTGTAAGAAGATATTTCTAGTCTGTGTGCCCTCTGTCAAAAGCCCTCAAACTCTTCTCGGTCATCTCTGTACTATGCTTTTCTCATATATATTATTTAATCTGGCATTGAAAGTTTACTCACACAACAAACAAGAGAAAGACAGAAATTCTATCAACATTTATATCAACCCATAATAAAATATGGAAACAAAACCATGATAATAGTGATTTCAATGCCAACAGCACCATTGCATAAGGTAAATAAAATATATAGACACTTACCAGAGAACGGAGCAATGGTTGCAGAGGATGGTTTGCGATGCGGAGGCGCGGCAGGCAATAGTACAATGTCAGGGCTCTCTGCATAGCTTCGTTGCTCTGAACGCGGCCGCAACACGCGCTTGCCACCTGAACCCTGATGATACCATAACATGAGCTAGTTTTGTATGACTTACACATTATCAATTTTCAATAGAATTCATGGTTCAACCAGCACACAAAACATTTTTGTTTAGATTAAAATTTGTTATCTACAGGTAAACATTAGAATATGATAAACATGATCAGATGAAGATTACATAACATGTTTGAATAATTATGGGATCTATAGGTAGATATGCAGGATTTTTCTTATAAATTAGTGCTAAATAAACAACAAATATAACAAACCCACACAAAGAGTGTAAAGTAAACTAAAAAAAGATCTTCAAGGTTGTGGACTAAACAATTCACTTTCACAAAGTACTTACCCTTTCAATCTTTAAGTAAGCATTGGAATAAATCAAAAATTCATTAATATTATAATTTACAGTTTACAAATAATAATGTAGGTATGTAATAAATGTGTCATAATTATTTATTACTCATTGCAGGATGTTACATTATGACCTTGTACTAATTTATCCTGTATTCTGAGACAAGGAAAGAAAACTAGATTATATTTATGTAATTAATCTTATTGTTATTTGGTCCAAGACCAATAACAGTGATATGATTAAAACTTTGAGTAACATAAAGACCATGTAAATTTTCTAGAAGCAAAACAGGAGGCTCAGTGTAAAGCCTACCAGTTATACAAGCATTTATCTTATGCATTTAGTAACAATCAATATAAGTTTGTTGTTTATTTTTTATATAATCTAATCACATAGCTACATTGTTTGCAAGCTGTGTTATTGCTTTACTTTTATTTATTAATCGTATTGTTTAGAGCCAAGCATTCATTTATATAAATAAACATTGTACTTCATAGATACCAAATACAGTTTACTTACATGAGGTGGTGGTTGGGCTGGAGTGATGGTCAGACCACTTGCTGTGAGAGCCCTAAGCTCACTCAACTCCGGCGGTAGCGACCTACCAAAAGAATATCTACATTTATATTGTATCACTATAATCAAAATAAAAACAAATCCACATTTTAGAGCAACGAGGTAAAGAAATTATTACCTCACGCTAAGGTCAACCGCCGAATCGTCGACGTCCATTGTTCTTCACTGGAATCAAGCGAGATAATAAATCAATAAATTTATTTATTGCTTTTCTATAAAATTGTGTTAGTTTGTTACAAAACACTAGAACAACAGCTAGTGAAACTATGTGGTTTTAATATAAGTTGGAGACGAGTAAATAAAGCAATCTGATAGTGGAGTGGATGGGATAGAAAGATATTTATTTGGAGAACACGCACGCACGCATTAAAACCGGGGCGACAATTTTTGACATGACAATGGTCAATGGCCGAATGCAAATCACGTTTTAGAATACTTACAATTTGAACCACTTTTCTAATACTGGATGCTCATTACTTAACAGTTATTCTGAGATGAGAAGGCTGGGTAAAAATCACAGAATCATAATCACATTAATCACATCACACACAACACCACTCGCAATCGACTCGACCGACCGTCGACACGACAGCCAGCAGATCCCGTATTATTATTATACTCTTTGGCCAGCAGCCATTGAGCCATTATTATTTTTAATTTAATTGATCATAGACAATTTTTAATTAATTTGTTGTTTTCTGCAACCATAGATAAAAGCATTCGATTGTTTGTTGACGTTTTGTTTGATTGACTGACAGACATGCTGTGAAGCAATGGAGGCGACACAAATTTCGTCGAAACTAATCTGTTGGTCTCGCTTTCGCTTTAGCTAACTTTATCTAGTAGTGTTCAAAGTTGCTACAAGGCAATAACATGCTTAAGGATACACAAGTCAGCGGCACAAACTCGTTAGTGGGCACAGCTAAAATGCATGCTATTTCACCTAGTTTAGTGTGAGAAAAGGATAGACGTGCACCAAGGATAGAGATGAGCAGTAAGTAGATAGCGTGATTATAATTTCGAGTCATATGATCAGATTCATCTATGATTTCTAAATAAAACGATTGCGTAAAAATAATGAATATACCTTTGGCTCAAGGGTTCTCGTGAAAAAACTTCTGAATGTAATTATAAAAAAAAAGTTATTTGAGCTTTTGAATAAATAATCTATGCTTGTATAGGAAAAAAAATTTAGTTTGAGTACTCCGTTTGTTATTTATTCACACCTAAAGTTGCGCTAAAATCAGTGATGAAAAACGATTTTTTTTTTAGGCTTGTATCTTTCAAACCCATTTTATTTTCACAATTCTGTATTGATACAAGCATAGATTAAGACAAGACAAATTTATATCACTTTTAGTTTTGGTTGTTCATCATCAGACGGTGGTGTGATCACCCTTCGACGTTTGTATGGAAAGATAATCGACTTGTTCACTCTTAAGGCTATTTGCTTTCTTCCGTAAGCATGTTATTTTACGTCCTTTTTTCTAACATGCTTTTTTTTTACGGCAAAACAGCATAGAAATATTACAATCACTGTTTACACTGAAAAACCACAAAGCAAAATAAGTAGGTAGGTATACCTACCTATAACGTGAGCCGGCCGAGATCTCGAATTTACCCATGGTGAATAAAACACACAAAACATCAAAACTATTTCTCAAGTCTCAATCAATCGTCCTTTATTACACAATTATAGTCAGTCAATACTGCGTGTCCAATCGCTGTTTACACCGGAAAACCACAAAGCAAAATAGGTATACCTACCTACCAATTACGTGAGCCGGCCGAAATCGCAAATTTACCCATGGTGAATAAAACACACAAAACAACAACACTATTTCTCAAGTCTCAATCAATCGTCCTTTATTACACAATTATAGTCAATACTGCGTGTCCAATCGCTGTTTACACCGAAAAACCACAAAGCAAAAGAGGTAGGTAGGTAAGTAGGTATACCTACCTATTTATTACGTGAGCTGCCCGAGATCGCGTTTTCCCCCGCGGAGCGATGACGCGCGCGACCGATCACAATATTCAGAAATAGGAAAAAAATATTATAAGGACATAAAATGTGTACCAGCTCTCTGTTTTGAAAATAAAATTATTATTATTATTATTATATTATTACCTACTAAATCGTTAGCATGCAACGACTGAGACTGACCGTGCTTTTTGCTTATGAATGATGTTATTATTATCCATGCTTATGCTTTTGCGTTGCGAGCGAGTTGCGACTTATTGTTATTGCGACTTGCGACGGACAGATGATAGAGAGAGAGAGAGAGTGTTAGTTATGCAAGTAAAGCAACAACTGAGAGCCACGATATCATTTGCTATTGACGGAACGGAAAGCACGGTGCTTTTTGTTGCTTTATGATATATTAACCACCACTAACTGTATCACAGGCAGCACAGTGTCTCAATCTGATGAAATCTGTCATCTGTATGATATCCAAAACTAACTAACTAAATCCAGACTATTCCAGACAGATTGGATGTGATATTACTCTGGGTCTGTGTCAGTGATGTTCATTCATGTTGTTGTTGTTTGCGTGGTCGTGGTGCACAAACTTTAAGATGCCATGTTAACGCATGTGGATTGTAAATTATAAATTACTACTACATGTTCCCCCCCCATGTGTCAATAAATTTTCATAGGTTGTTTAGCTAAAACATTTTACATTGTTTTACATTGTTTTAAACATTAAAATCGAGAAAATTAGATAGGTAATAATGCCAGGTCCAGATCTCCTATCGAGTCAAGGACTACGTCTTGACGGACGAAGGCCAAACGAACTACGTCGGATAAGGTGTAAACTCGGTGTTTTTACTCAGCCTGATGGAAGCGCTTATTTGGAGCAGGGAAACACAAAAGTTTTAGCTGCTGTGTATGGTCCTCATCAGGTATATTACCTTGTCCCTAACTTTTGTTTCATTTTTATTTATAAATCACCAATTATCTCTGCCAGTCACTGCCAGCCTATTTCCTAGCCAATGTGGCAGGTACCTCAGTCTATTATTTATTTCATAAATGGTACAGTGCAAGATTTACCGTAATGCTCCCCTTTTCTTGTCTAAATAACCCCAGAATTGAAAATACCATTGATAAAAAAAAACACATTCCGGCATCAAGTTTATTATAAATCTATGCTTTCAGGCATCAAAATCTAAAATGTCAACAGATGGTGTTGTTGTGAACTGTCAATACAGCATGGCTACATTTTCCACAGGTATGGTACATTATTGAAACATGAAGAAAGATTTTTGATATTTTTAAGGTCACCTCATCTCAACTTTAAAAGTTGGAAACCTTTTAAACCTATTGCTCATTTTTGTATTATTGGTCTAATTCAGGACCACCATATGAGGATGGTGGTCCTGAATTAGACCAATAATCGTAACCTGTAGTAAAAAACCATGGTGGTGAAATGAGTAGGTAGACCCTTGTACTTGATTATGTTGTTTAATTCTTAAAAAAATATTGATTATTTATTAAAATAATCAAATCCAATCAAATACATTTACAAATAATGCCAACAGCATAAATATTTATGCATTCCTGGTAAACAACATTGGCAAGTCAAATTTTTTTTTTTTCTAACTTGTCTCTTAGTAGATGCTTACTTACTTATACTAAAATCAAACTTATTTTTCAGGAGAAAGAAAAAACCGTCCAAGAGGTGACCGCAAATCCACTGAAATTTCTCTCCACCTGAGACAAGCTCTCACAGCAGCCATAAAGACAGAACTATACCCACGGTCACAAATAGATATTTACATTGAAGTTTTACAGGTAAATAACCAACCTAACAAAGCTTTCTAATATTATCAAGTAGTGGATATACAGCTGTGGGTCAACCAGCAGTGAGACAGGTGGGATAAATAAGGTATTATGAATAGATAAGATTAAGAGGATGGTATAAATTAAGGCCTATACTCAGCAGTTGGTGAAATCAGGCTGATAATGATGGTGCACCAACTTATCTAATGTACTATGTACTTAATTATGGGTACTATATACTGTGGTGGTCATATAATTAAGAATGCTGATATAAAGGGAAGATTTGTTCAAACTAAGACGCAAAACTAATTGCATGCAATTTTTTTTATTTCTCGGTATGTATCGTTAAACTTTTCCATAATACCACTGTATTCATTGATACATATGATTAGCTAAAAATAAATAGACCAACTTTTTACACTACATACCTACTTCTAAACATAGTGTTACGAGCCGGGTACAGATAAATTATGAAACCAGTCGATTTTACCAAATAATAACTTTAATTTCAAAGTTACCACACACAGAACTTAATCCACTGATTCTATTAGTTAACTTACAAATAGAACACTGTAAAAGTCACAACACTATAACACAACTGATAACACTTCGAAACTATTGCACTTGTATCACTTGCTTAGCCGAGAATAGACTGACTGTATCTGCAAACCAGCGCCGTATTTATACGAGCGTCGAGTGCGTCGCGCACAACCGCGACGCAACTCGAACGTTCGAGAACGAACCGGAACGCGCTCAAATGTTCGCTTGCAACAGAGAGATATTGCTATCTCGTTCACTCACATGCATTCGATACGTGTACTTTGTAGTTTGCATCTACTCGATACCAGATGGCGTTGTAGGTGAATATTTAACGCGTCCGCCTGCCAACAGATGGAGCTATATATCGGGCGCAACAATAGTATTCCTATTTACTGGCTGGTCACGTAATTAAGAACGCTAAATAGTTTATACCTTTATTCAGATTTAAATAGAGAACACTCAGTCGAGTTTGTTACTGTTTGTATAATTTTGGCGCCATTTAGTGCTGTAAAAGATTAAAAGTGATTGCTTCTTATGAAAAACCAATGGGAAAAAATAAAAGTTGTGATAAGTCTACAAGGGAAGTAATAATAAAACTTCGCCGGAAGAATTGGTCTTATAAAAAGATAGCCGACCATCTGCAATGTTCAAAAACGATGGTTTTTCACGCTGTAAAGCATTTTGCTACGTATCAAACTACTTCGAATGTTCCACGTGTACCTAAACAGAGAAAAACAACTCCTCGAGATGACCGAAACATGCGTATGGCAAAACAAAATCCTTTTAAAGGATCAAATGAGCTGAGAAAATAATATTTTGGTGAAAACAACCCTTCAGCAATCTCAGCACGCACTATTCGAAGACGTTTGGTAGGAGAAACATTGCACGGTAGGATAGCAAAAAAGGTACCCATGTTGAAACTTTGCCACAGACAAGCCTGGCTTGCATTTGCGAGAAAGTATGAAAACTGGACTGTGCGACAGTGGAAAAATGAACTTTTTTCTGACGAAACGAAAATAAACAGAGTATGTTCTGATGGAAAACGATATATACGACGTCCCCCGAATATAGCATTCGACCCTACACGAAAGTTAAATTAAAGCACGGTAGTGGAAATGTGAAAGTTTGGAGGTGCTTTTCTGGACATGGTGTTGGACCTGTAAAGTTGATAGAAGGTAACATGGATCAGTTCCAATACAAAAATATACTGGAAGAAACAATGTTACCTTATGTTGAAGACGTTCTACCAGTTATTTGGACATTCCAGCATGACAATGATCCAAAGCACACTGCACGCACCGTAAAGGAATTATTTACAGCGCAATCAGTTTTTGTCTTAGACTGGCCAGCTACAGCCCAGATCTAAACCCAATAGAGAATCTGTGGTTCGAAGTAAAGAAAAAGGTTTCAAATACACAGTGTGGGCATTTAAGAGAGCTGTACGTACTGTTATAACCCTCTACTGTAATCAAATTTGTAAAATAGCAAGCTAAAACCGCCCAGTAGGCACTTTTAGCTTGAATATTTATCAGTCGCCAGATGCTAAACAGCTTCATAGTTTAGCAAGAAAGTTTTGTAAAGATAAAAACTACAAATTTTCATGGGTGCGTTTTGGTCAAATTTATATACGTAGAAACGAAAAGTGTCCTGCCATTTTAATTAAAAATCAAGAAACATTTAATAAGTTAAGTCGCGAGTAATAGATTTCTTTTTCTTTTTGTATTTCTATTAATATTCCCAATTATTATTATTTTTTCTATAACTTACATTATTTTGTGTAATTCTCATAATGGTTTTAGTTTATTACCAAAACGTTAATCGTATTCGTAGTAAATTATCACAATTTTATTTAAATCTTCTAAATTATAACTATGACATTGTATGCCTGACGGAAACAAATCTGAATAAAAGTGTTTTTGATAGTGAAGTTGTAGATGACTGTTATAATATTTTCAGAAGGGATCGCATAGATGCCTCATCTCAAAAGCTTGAGGGAGGTGGCATTTTGTTAGCTGTTCATAAAAAACATGAAATTGTCCGCCAGACATCTTGGGATAGTGACGTGGATATCTGGTTAACTATAATTCCTGAGGCCCGTGACTCTCCTCGTTTAAATGTATGTGTATGTTACCTACTTCCTGATATAGGGTACGATAAAGTCGAAGAATTTTATACTCACTGCCAAAACTTAATATTGAATGATTTTCCTGACGATCACTTTCTATTGATAGGAGACTTTAATACCCCTGATTATCACTCTGTTATTCTGAACGCTGAGTTAACAAATTTTTCAACTGATGTTTTGGCTGCACCTAGTAAAAAATGTAATCTTTTAAATGAATTGTTGGGTCTTTGTAATTTAAAACAATTTAACAAAGTCACAAACGCTAATGGTCGTTTATTGGATCTGGTGCTTTCTGATCTTGATAATGTGTCGGTTGGTAAGGCTCTTTGTTTGAGTCGTTTGGATAAACATCACCCAGCTATCACCATTGAAATACCCATATTCAAAGTATCCAAATGTCTTAAACGTTGTAATACCAAAAAACTGAACTTCTCTAAGTGTGATGTTGACAAGATTCGATCTGAGTTACGCTTAATAGATTGGCATATTGTGCTTGCTTTTTCTGATGTGGATCGCTGTACTGATATTTTTTATGACCATATATTTGAAATAATCCATAAACACACACCATTCACTTCGTTAAGATATTCGTCGTTTCCTATTTGGTACAGCAAACCCTTGATTAAATGTAATGAAGAAAAAAATAAGTTTCATAGATTGTACAAAGAATTTGGAAACCCTCGCGACTACGATACTTTTTCATTGTTACGTAACAGGTGTAAAAACCTCACACAGGAATGATACAACCAGTATCTCCTATCAACGGAGCAAGCTATGCAGAAGGATATTAAAAATTTCTGGAGATTTGTCAATAATAGGAAGGGCCAAGTTTCTATACCTCATACTATGACTTTTGGTAACATCTCTTCATCGGACGGTTATGGGATATGTGAACTTTTTGCGCACTATTTTGGTTCGGGTTTTGAACGTGATTCCGATGACGTAAACCTCACAGTCATTGCTGACAACTACATTTCAAACTCTCTGTCACAGATAACGTTAACCGAAACAGATATTCTGTTAAAAATCAAACAATTAGATAAAAATAAGGGACCGGGACCAGATTTGATTCTTTTGTTAAATCTTGTGGTAAAGAATTAGCTGTTCCACTTTGCATTTTATTTAACAAATCACTTAGTTATGGTGTTTTCCCAAAGCTTTGGAAAACTGCTCATATCATTCCAATCTATAAAAGTGGTGATAAATCACGTTGCGAAAATTATCGCCCCATAAGTATTTTGTCCTGTTTCGCTAAATTGCTGGAGTCATTAGTGTATAATCATCTTTATAGTCTTATTAAAACAGTTCTCTCTGATGCACAACACGGCTTTGTAAAAAATAGGTCGACGATTAGCAATTTGCTGGAATACAAAACCTACCTTTGTCAAGCCTTTGCCAAGTGTGGCCAAGTCGATTCAATATACACGGACTTTTCAAAAGCCTTTGACAAAGTTAGTCATAAACTGCTTTGTCAGAAACTCTATTTAAATGGTGTCCACGGTAGCTTATATCGTTGGGTATGCTCCTACCTTGACAATAGAAGTCAGCTTGTGGCATTGAAGGGTTTTGTTTCCTCACCTGTGACGGTGTCTTACGGAGTCCCACAAGGATCCCATTTGGGACCTCTTCTTTTTCTATTTTTTATAAATGACCTGATTGAGCGCTTAACTTCTCATTGTCTTTTGTATTTTTAAATCATCAGCATACGCTGATGATTTAAAAATATTTAACGTCATTTCTAAAGATACCGATTGTGAACTTATACAAAAGGATCTAAACACTGTATCCCAATGGTGTAAAATTAACCATATTTACTTAAACATTGACAAGTGTTTCGTAATATCATTCACTAATAAGCGCAATAAAATTATAAATTACTATAAAATCGACGGTCGTGTACTGCACCGGTCCTACGTTGCTAAAGATTTGGGAATTTTGTTCGATGATAAACTCGCTTTTCGTACGCATTATCAACATATCACATCCAAAGCCAACCAACTTCTAGGTTTTGTCTTAAGATCTACAAAAGGTTTCAAAAAGCCTCGTAGTATTCTATATCTTTTCAATACTCTTGTGAGATTTGTTCTAGAATACGGCAGCCCGATATGGTCACCTAACTATATAATTCATTCGAATAATATTGAAAGAATTCAAAGAAAATGTCTCAAAATGATTATTTATCGCATACAACCAGGTCGTTCAAGTCTATGTTACGACGAAAGGCTATTTAATTTAATGTACACTCATTAAAAACTCGGCGCATATATTTCTATTTAATTAATTTCTATAAAATTCTACACATCATAATTGATTCCCCTTTGTTGCTGTCGGTTGTGTCATTCAATATTAAGTTTAGAGCACGCAATTCTAATATGGCTAATCTTTTTTCGTTGCAAACCTATAAAAATAACATATCTTATTATAATCCTTTAACTAGAATGGCTCGCCAGTACAACGATCTGGCAAAAAGTAATACCAAACTTGATATATTTGTGCCTAAATTGAGCCAATTTATAAGCAGTTTGAAAGATATCCTCTATGTTAACGACATTCCTCTGGAGGTGGGTAAGCAATTTGTTGAACACCTAATTGCTTGCCTACCATTACCTATCACTCACTAGGTATAACATAATTTTGGTGTACCTATTTTATATTTATTTTTCTCATGTTTTTTGTTTTATTGTAGTTATTAATTATTAATTTGTTTTTATGTCACTTTTTATTTACTACTTACTACCTTTTTTGCTCATTTTTGTTTAGTCCTTGTTTAACCTCATTACCAGAGTAGGTAATGGTAGGTAGTTTAATTATACTCAGGCGACTATACCTACTTGTTGTTACATAATTTAGCCGTACGCGCAAGTGTTTACGTTTCAATCCAGTTCAAAACCTTTAATATTGTTAGATTTAGTTTTTTGTGATTGTAATGTGTTTTGTGCGTTAAATAAATAAATAAAATAAAATAAAAAAGTTCGGATCAAGCTCTTAAATGAGCCACTCGTCTTCTAAATTCAATTTCAATTTTCAATTACCATTTCAATAAAATAAAATCAGTTATTATTTCTATTTCCATTTTAATTAAATAAGTAAAATAAATAGTGTATTTTAAAATTTCGTTTTTTTTAAAAGACTCAGCCCAAATCTCATATAACATTGGTGGCAGCTTAAGGGATTACAAAATACTTACGAGTGTCGCTGTATCACTTCGTCGTTTCGCCGTATCTTTTCACCGTGCCGCGCACTACTCAGTGGTCCTGTACCACTCACCTCATAATATCGTCGTGTCCTCTCGCCGTGAATACATACTTACGATTCAAGACGATTTAACAAAGTTTTTGCTTATCCCATCGGTAACGTGACGGCTGAAGATTCTTGCGAATGTCTCATTCACTTCATTTCCTTATTCGGCATACCTAGAATGATACTTACCGATCAAGGTACTAATTTCACCGCTGACTTATTCAAGAAGACATGTGAATTCCTATAGATCAAACAATTATGGTCTACAACATACCACCCTCAAACACAAGATGCCTTAGAGAGGAGTCGTTCAACTCTTAAAGAATACCTGAAATCATATACTAATGAAAATCATACTAACTGGCATAAATATGTTTATACTGCTATTTTAGCCTATAATACTAATGTTCATACCATTACTAAATTCACTCCTTATGAACTACTCTTTGGTCACAAGCCTTATCTCCCTGACTCTATCTATGAAGTGAACCCCACAGATTCTTACCACGAATATATTAAAGTACTAAATCATCGCGTTAAACTCTCCAGTCAGAAGGCCCTCGAAAATATTGCAAAGTCAAAAGAAACATCGAAAACATATTATGATCAAAGATCCCGACCTGTTACGTATAAAGTTGGTGACATGGTATATCTTAAAAATCACGTAAGATTAAGAAAAGCATTATCGCCCATATGGAAAGGACCTTATAAAGTCGTTAAAATTCACGGTAATTACACTTTATCTCTTTTGATTAACCGTCGTCACGTCAAACATCATTTCGATGAAGTAAAACTACCTGACGTTGAGGTCCCTAGGTCTTAAGAGCTAGCCAGTCATCTTTGTCACCTTTTATTACTAAATAGTTATAAATAAACATAGGTACTAATAAACTAGTTGAAATATAGTTAAATTTAGTTTTTTTTAAGTAATTTAGTGTTTATTTTTTTACAGCGTGGCAGAATACTGTCACGGTCTTTCGCGTACCCAAGACTTAATCGCTATCGATTCCATCACGAAAAGCCCTGGCATCTATTTCAACCCTTCATGATCTGTAAAATTAATTAGTGACTATTACATATTATAATACAAGTAGAAATAGAATACATAAAACCACACATTGACAATATTAAAAACGTACTCCATTCGGCTCAATATATTTGCGCCAGAAGCGATGCTATAAATGACATAGAGTGTCAAAATTCTTTTCAACCTTTGGTTTCAACTTACAACGATATCTCTAGAGACTTTGATGCTATATCCTCCTAAGCCCTGAATTTGAAAATAGCACTTGGTCTTTAAGAACGACTGTCCAATTTTTGGAACAAATTGATTGATACCCCTAAGACCTGAACCTTAATGTGCTTGTAATAAGCCTTAGACTACATTTACTGCATTTTCGCCAGAACAAAGTTGTTTTGGGTGTTCGTAAGGAATACATAGAGTTCAATTTGAATTACCTACAATTTGTTCGTTTTTTGGAACATTCGTCCTTACTTTTGAGTATTTTTACAAAACTAATGGCAAAACAGAATACACAATTTTGGTTTTTTCAAGTATTTATTTATATAGTAATTCTGCTTTTTGTTCTTCTTTGTATTTGATCCACGCATTTGTGATTGACAGATCGAAGCAAAGTGAAACAAATCGGACTGTCCATTTCATAGTGCGCCCTCGTGCTGGAAATACAGCTAGCAGTCTATCAGTTCAAATCAACACCGCCCATGCTTGCGTTGCACTCTTTGATTACTTTTGGTGTTGGTACCTAAATATATTGTCGTAGCCTTCTGTCATACCAACGACAATAATCAGGTTCATCAGCTGCGTGAATGGTTGACTAAAACATAACAGGCTTATTATCAAACCATTTTGCGAGAGCTACCTTGCCATCTGGACTCACAAGCACGTCGTGGCTTCCTCTTTCTGATCTTCCTAATGTCCTATCACTTTCTAATTGATCTTTTATGTAAGGTATTCGCATAATGTGCGAATTCGCAGTGCGCTAGAACGCACTTAAATCCTATGCTATTAAGATTTTCTGCCACCTTATATTTCATAAAATAAAATAACGTGACATAGCTTCAGTTATAAGAGAAACTGCCCAACGTTGATTCCATTACATTTTGATTTGAGGATAATTTATGCAAGACATGAGCATGGTTTCTTCTTTGGTTAACCTTAAACTTCTTCCATTTCTTTCTACAGAGCTCTGGTTTGTTTTTTGAATTATCAACTCGAAAATATTTTCGCCTATGTACTCTTTGAAGTAATCGTAAACATCACTTGCACCAATATGTGACGGGGGTTAGGATGGTTCTGTAAGAACAAGTGCAGGTTCTCTGGAGGCTCTGCTCCAATAAAAACGATGACTTGGAGGCCTAAATCTTCTTAGACCATTGGGAGCACATGTGCGACCGATACGACGTTATACCACCACGGGTGCAAGCACGAAGACGAATAGGATTTGGACGTACGAGTACGATTTGTAGCAGGAGTGCGGCCTCGCGGATTCGTTTGTTCGAAATGGTTGCCTTCATCAATTTTACTGAGGTTATATTCCGAAGCAGAAGAACTCTCTGGTAAATATTCTGGCTCATTGTCAGTTGGTTATCCAGTATCAGAGTCCATCTTCATATTCTGAGTTGTTCAATAATGCACTCAATTCAGCATTGTTAAAAACTAAAACAATACATTTTTATTGAATAAATATTTTTTAAAGCTCTTTTACTAGGTAACAGCGAGCTGATACAAAGCAAAGCTTAAGCCCTTTTCATTTTATGTCTAAAAATTTACAAATTGGTAAACAAGCATGAAGAATTTAGCTTTGACTGAGTACGGAGTTACCTATTACGGTACAATAAATCGATACCTATATTTATAATTGGATACGAAGGTACCTTTTTCAGAACAAAATAGAACTAATAATTTTAATAGGAGACGAAGTGGACTTTTTCGGAACAAAATTTTACGATTACATTTTTTGGTGCAAAAATCGAATACTGTCTAAAATAATAATTGTATCACCATTTTGACATTCAAAATGAAGTTAAACTAACAAAAATGTTACTAATTAGTAGCAGATAATCGTGAAAATTAAAGATTTTACAGACCCCTGCCGGTGCGGTCTGCCATCTCGATGGATGAACGGCGAAACACTGTGCTGTGCGTCTATGTTATAGTAAACATTTTATTTGCGAGAGAGGCACAGATATATTAAGTTTTAGTTTACACAAAATGCAGCAATGCTAAAAGACTAGATTTTGAGAGACAACAAACAAATATTATGGTTAGTTTTTGGAACATCCGTCCTCTAAGAAAGGTCGTGTTTTCTAGAAGCCGGATTCGGCGACATGTTTTATTTTGTTCCAAAAAAAGACCGCGAGGGCTCAGGAGGATATCACACCTACTATCATCTAATAAATCAAAGAGATCTGCATGGATTTCTGGACCAGGTACAGTTTTTAAACAAATATTCGGAACCATGGACGAAGATGATGCCATTCAATATAGTAATGCCATTAAAATACTGAAAGAAAACAATAAAATATCTTTAAATTTAATTAAAGAAAACATCCTTATCTCAAAATCAGCTATTTTAAAACTTAATAATTCCATAATATAAATAAACAAAAATGAAAAGCAATTAAATTTGATGGTTGAAAATTTATCAGCTTATGCTAATAATATGACTATAGTTACGAACTCATTGTTACTTAAATCAGGAATACATGAGATGTTTAGTGTACTCCAATCTTGTATGTTAAGTTTATCATATAGACTAGAAGATTTAATAAATTCTATCTTATTCGCTAAAACAAATACACTACACCCATCAATATTAACACCGAAAGATCTATATTTTGATTTAGTAAACAATGTAAAACATTTACCCAAGTACGCGGAATTTCCTGTAAATTTAGAATTAGAAAATATTCACACATTAATTAGCCTTACTGAAATAGTTTCATATATTTTAGATAATAATTTATTTTTTACTCTTAAGATTCCTTTGGTATCTATAGGTAGCTTTAATCTGTATAAAAACATCCCAGTACCAGTTCCTCACAATGCAACTACGCATGAATCTTATGCGCTGATAATACCTACTACATCTTATGTAGCTCTACTTAATGAAGATAAGTCTAAATATGTAACATAAACAATGTCGACGATTTTAAAACTATCAACAACGAAGTGTACCTGTGCAAACAAATAGATGTCTTTAGAGTCCTCCAAAATTATCCTATTTGTGAAACGGAAATCATGACCAGAGTCCTGAACTCACTTCCGGAACAATGTAAAACAAATTTCCTATACGGATATATTAATATCTGGCAATCCTTAGGAAATAACAGATGGATGTTTACACAATCAGAACCAGCAAAATTAAATATTAATGTTATAATGAAATTTCAGAGCGTACTATTTTGGGAACTGGCATCTTATCTTTAAAACCAAACTGTATTGGATTTTGTAAGGATGTGAAGTTAATTGGAAAAACTCACCCTAAATATCAGTTTAGTCATGTTCATTCCGATTTTAATTTGATAAATGATACATGTTGTAATCTGAATAAATTTAAAAGATTAAATTATACTGAGACTTCAATTCGAATATCTAAATTAAATACCCATAACTTAAACGAATTAAATAATAAAGCTGAAAACATGTTAGATATAATTGAAAAACTTAAATCGGAAAATGAGTCTGTTCCACAATTAACACCACATTCCCTAGTTTCATGCATATTTGTAATCTTATTCATAATGTTTGTTATATATTATTTTTGTAATAAGAAATGTTTAACTTTTTATGATAAGCTCAGACCAACACAACTTGAAAATAATTCAGAGAATCTTGATTCCCAATGAAATTCTCCACCTCGAATTAGAATTAATTAAAAACCTGGGTACTTTAGTACCATACGTTTTTACCTAAACGGACTCCCCGTTTAGGTTATAACCCCCGTGTTATAACCCTCTACTGTAATCAAAATTGTAAAATAAGCAAGCTAAAACCACCCTGTAGGCACTTTTAGCTTGAATATTAATCAGTTCGGATCAAGCTCTTAAATGAGCCACTCATCTTCCAAATTCCATTTCTATTTTCAGTTTAATAAATCGTTCTTAATTATTTGTCCAGCTTCAGTACTATTTGAATGTGTTACAATGGTAAAATAAATAAAATGTGAAAAAAATAGATTGCGATTTTATTCTTTATTCCTAAGCCACGTGTGCCTATTTTATAACATTACTAGTTGCTTCTCAGAAGGTACACATCTCTGTTTATGACACGATTTAAATTAAAAACTTCTATAACTTCAAATCGTTCTTAATTATATGACCACAACTGTATATATGTATAACAAGTATAAATTTAAAATTGAAAAAAACCACTTAAATAATACATTGAGAAGATTTCAATGAGCCTAAACACAATACCTCTCCTATAAGTTTGTGAGACGTTGTGCATCCTGCAGATTCCAGGTAATGCTAAAGCATCACATCAATGTTGCCCTAGTTTTTGCAATATCATTGAATTAACAATTAAAATTTCCGATCAATCAGATCCATAACCTGTCCACCTCTACATCCCTTCATCAATAAGAAAGGAGCTGATGATTAATCAAGATCAAATCATTATTCAAACAAAAAATATTAAGACCTATCACAAAATGCGGCAGTACCTAGTAGACCTACAACTACTGAGCTCAAGCGGCAAGAGATATTATATATTTCGGTTGCTTAGTAGTTCAATCCGTGAACTTGAAAAAGTGTCGTCTCGCATTTTATTAAAATCTAGCTTCGGAATTTTAACTTTATATAAATAGATTTGCTAAAACCGAGGCCGCTATGAACTTTAATATTCTCTACTATAGAATAAGTCAAAACTATAGAAGTCTCAGTTTCTCTAAATAAGAACGCCAAAGATAAACGTTTAGATAAACAAAAATGTGTGCGTCTCGGGACGCCCGACAGAAGTGATAACTTAAACTAATCTAACTAGCGCTGTGGGTTAGAGTGAGAGAGGAGGAGCCTGCCTGCCTGCCTGCGTGAGAGAAAGGGAAGCCAGACAGACTGGCGTCATAACGCGTTACGTAACAAAGCGGTTTACCCTCCCATAAGAAGTTATCACTTCAAAAACAGTCGTAATGTAATAGGCACCTTAAATCATAATTGGTTTCTCCATTACAGGACAACCTCTGTGGCGCAGTGGACTAAGGTCCGGCTGAGACGCAGAAAGTTGCGGGTTCGATTCCCGCCGCGGGACAAATGTTTGTATGATCTGCAAGTATTTGTTTCTGGTCTGGGTGTTTCATGTATAATATGTATGTATTTAGAAAAAAAAACGTATATAGGTAGTGTATCAGTCATACGGGTACCACACCCATAACACAAGCTCTGCTTACTTTGGGGCCAGATGATGCTGTGTGAAATGTCCGACAATATTATTATAATATTAAACTTACAATACCTTTTTGCTTTGTGTGATAATAGTAAAAATTATAATCACATTCCGATTTCTTCACAGGCTGATGGAAGCAACGTCTGTGTTAGCGTAAACGCAGCGACGTTAGCGCTGATCGACGCCGGCATTCCACTCAAAGCATACGCCTGCGCTTGCAGCTCCTCCATGTCATGGCTTGGACCTCAGGTATACCCCTACTCTGATTACTGAGTGACCATAAGTTCCACTGCATTAATGCTTACTCCATAAACAGGATGCTGGCATCCTGCTCAAACAACATTTTGATAAACAGTTTTGGTCAATCAGGATATTCAGTATTTCAGAATCTGTGATGAGCTGTGAAGCTCAGTTGATAGACCTGTCTTCTGCGCTGTAGGTTGTGAGTTCGATTCTTTCCTAGGACAAACAAACATTTGTGTTATGAATGTTTGATACGTTTTAAGTCAACTTGGACACGGTTACAAAGCGAGCACAAACTTACTAAGTCTATTATTGTTATTCACATTAAACATTATTATTTAATTGATTATATGTTTTCACAGGCTGAACCACTCTTAGACGTGGCGCATGTAGAGGAAGCAGCGGGCGGAGTTGTACTTACGGTGGCTTCTCTGCCGAGCACGGGTGAGCGTTGGTTTATTGCACGAGCATTAACCCATTAGCTGTCGCTGTACCTGACTGGGTACACCTGATTGTCATTTTTTTTCTAGAAAACAGTTAGTTCCAGCAGATCTGTTTTGTTTCATTATAAAACACAGTAACACTCGACATTTAAAAATAAAAAAATTTAGGGTAGACTGAACATTTTTATCCACTTTTTGTTATCAGAAGTTTGACTACGGAACGGTGTGCAGAGGTAAGTGCTTTGTCAACTAAATATTTATTCTCATTGAAAGTAAATGGTATATTTAGTCATAAAATCATTAGAATACATATTCATGGTGATCTTGTGTAATAAATTAGATTGCTATTACTTGCTATGGCTGAATTATTACGTTATAAATTTTACTGTACCCAATCGGGTACAGTGGCCATATCCCTATATAAAATTTCCCAGATTTTTTCAGATTCGTAATTATGAGCGGAAATCGTTTTGGTATTGCAAACAACTTCAAAGGACTTCAAGATGCCCTAGATGCTGTTATGCAGGATAGTGATGATGATGCCGAGTATGACTTAGCCATCATACCTCCTGATCCTGACGTACTCACGGACGAAGAAGCTGGTGATGAGATTATTACTGCCAGACCTATGCCCCAAGATGTTCCAGGTAGTGTTGAGATATTTATGAACGAGGAAAGTGACAATGCTAGCAGTGATGATGAACCGTTGGCTGCAAAGCGCGTTCGCCTTCCACCGCAACAGCAAACTCCGGTGTGGCGTAAATGTTCTCCGACGTACAGCTCGAATTCCCAAGGCACTACTGAAGTTCAAGACAAGCTAAATACAGCAAAAGAAGAGCTCAAAGAACTCAACCCTGTAAACATATTTGAAAAAATATTTGACGAAGAGATAGTAGACTTCATAGTTTCAAATAGCATTCTTTATGCGAATCAAAAAAGAAACTCTAGCCGCATTAGACCACAGGTTTGATAAAACTAACGAAGTGTTGCTGGTGAGGTGGAAAGATAACAGTGTGTGCACCATGGCTACAAATTTTGATTCCATTGAGCCAATGGGAGTGGTAAAACGATGGTGCCCAATAAAACGAGAGAGGACTGATGTTGACATTCCGCATTTATTCAAGACTTATAATAAAAGTATGGGAGGGGTCGATGAGCTTGACCAGTCGATATCGCTCTATAGAATTGCAATTCATGGAAAGAAGTGGTGGTGGGTTCTTTTCACTTACATGGTGGACATGGCTATTGCAAATGCTTGGCGTTTACATGTTCTAAGCAGAGAAGACAAAATGGACCAACTGATGTTTCGACGTAGCATCGCTAGGTTCTACCTACGTCAAGAGAACCAGAAGAAGGCAAGAGCTTCTTCATCCCTGGTGCCAGGTTTGCCTCAAGATGGGTCAGGACACTATCCAAGAAAGCTGGAGAAACCACTGAGATGTGTTATGTGCCATGCTAGAGTGCGCTGGCAGTGCAAGAAATGTCTAAAAACGATTTGTATTGAAAAGCCGTGCTTTGAAAAATTTCACCTATAAGTGGCCATTGTACCCAAATGAGTACACCCCTCTCACCCCCTGAAAAGTTGTCATAATTTTTTTTTCTGTAATAATGTTTTTTTATAACCCTTTTGTGATATAGAATTAAAGTATTTGTGGTACAATTACTTCTGGTTTTCATTTGGCCACTAATGGGTTAAACATATCACTTTATTATAACGTGAGCAATGAGCATAAACACAGGTGCATAGTTAGGCCTTGTCAATAAGGAGCGCGACGGACGCGCAAAACGATTTGCAGCGTCTAGAAACAGTGTGAAAAGCATGAAATACGCATAACCATTTTAGAACAGATTCAATCAGTATAATAATTTTATTCTCTTTGAGCCGAAATTATTTCTTCGTGACGTCAGCACAACCTATGTATGTATTGACAGCAACAAATGCATTTTTATAAAAAAATATCATATATTACTTTGAATTGAAAAACCACAATGAAAGGGTTGGAGAGATATCTGATTTTTCTCGTACGAAATGAGTAAAGTTTACAATTACATTAGATACCAACCTCCAAAACAGTCGAAGTCAAAAGATACTTTATTCAATACAATCACAATGATCACTTTGGAACGTCTTACATACTAGGTGAATTTAGGTGCCAATTCATCTTAACCCAAGCCCGAGAAGAACTGGCAAGAAACGTTCTTTTACATGATCCATCTTATAACTTAACTACTAAATACTAATTAGAGAGAAGCGACATGCATTCTTATCAATAATTAGTCATTTATATTATAACCAGCTGACCCGACAAACGTTGTTTTGCCTTATTGAACATAAAAAAAAATGTAGGGTAAGCCACCCTTAATACTTAAGGGTATAAAATTAGTTATAAACCTATTTTCAGACCTACTGAATATACATATAAAATTTCATCATAATCGGTCAAGCCGTTTCGGAGTAGTATAAACACGATAACTGTGACATAAGATTTTTATATACGAGGGCGGGTCAATAAGTCCGTGACTTTTTGAATTTCTGACCTCTTTACTGAAAAAGCAACACTACTCCTGTCAACAGGCATCTGTCAGTTGACTCCTGTCAAAATTTGAACTTGCTGTGTCAGTTAGTTTGTGTTTGACAGCTATCTTTATCAGACTACCCACTAATTTGAGGAAAAAATGGAAAAAAGTGAATTTCGTGTGCTTATTAAGCATTATTTTTTGCGAAAAAAAACCATTACCGAGACCAAGGCTAAGCTTGATAAATACTATGGGGACTCTGCACCATCGATTTCAATGGTAAAAAAGTGGTTTACTGAATTTCGTTGTGGCCGTACAAGCACTGAAGATGCCGAACGTCCTGGACGCCCAGTTGAGGTCTCTTCACCCGAAACAATCGAAAAAATTCACGATATGGTGTTGGCCGACCGAAGATTGAAAGTGCAAGAGATTGTGGAAGCCGTAGGGATCTCGCATGGCTCAGTGGTTTCAATTTTGAATGATCACTTGGGCATGAGAAAGCTTTCCGCAAGATGGGTGCCGCGTTTGCTCACAGTCGACCACAAACGCAATCGTGTAACAACTTCACTGGAAGGTTTGGCGTTGTTTAATCGCAATATGGAGGAGTTTTTGCGCCGTTTTGTAACCGTGGACGAAACATGGATCCATCACAACACACCAGAGACCAAACAACAGTCAAAACAGTGGGTTTCTAAGGGTGAATCGGCGCCAAAGAAGGCCAAGGTGGGTTTGTCAGCCAATAAAGTTATGGCGACTGTTTTTTGGGATGCACGCGGGATAATCCACATTGACTACCTTCAAAAGGGAAGAACAATCAATGGGGAATATTATGCCAACTTATTGGACCGATTCAATGACGATTTGAAAAAAACCCGACCTCATTTGTCCAAGAAAAAAGTTCTTTTCCACCAAGACAATGCAAGGGTGCACACATGTGCAGTTGCCATGGCAAAAATCCAGGAATTGGGCTATGAATTGCTCCCTCATCCGCCCTATTCTCCAGATTTGGCTCCGAGTGACTACTTCTTGTTCCCAAACCTGAAGAAATGGCTTGGTGGAAAAAGATTTGACTCCAATGATGAAGTCATCTCGCAAACAAAGGCCTATTTTGAGGACCTCGACAAATCCTATTTTTTGGAAGGGATAAAAAAATTGGAGAAGCGTTGGACAAAGTGTATAGAGCTCAAGGGAGACTACGTTGAAAAATAAAATTATTTATTTATCAAAAAATCTGTGTTTTATTCCAAAAGTCACGGACTTATTGACCCGCCCTCGTATATAGGGATAAGCTTTCTTCAAAAGATTACCTTTTATGTATGCTTTGAATTTCTTAATAGGTAGTTTAGTAGCATTTTCAGGAAGCTCATTATAGAAGCGCACCGTGTCCCTTTTACTTTTTCTAGTCGAAACCTAGGGATGTATAATTTGTGTCTATTCCTGGTATTGGTTCTATGAAGATCTCTATTTTTATGTGTATAACAAATTTTCATATATATATATATATATATATATTGTGAAGCTATTGTGAAGCTATTGTGAGAATATCAATTTCTTTGAATATTTCTCTCAAAGATTCTCGTGGTTTTATGCTATAAATGGCACATTGTAGTGTATTTCTATTCGTCGTCTATCAAAATTTTGACACGTCATTTCTCTTAACACATTCACTGCCACTGACACGCCTCGCGTGTTCAGGCTAATCTAAGTCTCTACGCCAAGAACACGCCAGGCGTGTTTTGAATGTTTCGGTTATATTTCCAAAACTAGGCCAGATTTTCTGTTCAAATTTTTAGTGCATCATTTTTAAAGGATAGGCTATGGCATATTGAAGCGGTTCCCTAAAAGAACTAGTTAGATTTTTTTTACGAAAAATAGGTATTTTGTAGTGCCGAGAACACGCTAGGTGTGTTCACTTACTGAAGCTACCCTTAGGTTCCCAAACTTTTTTATTCTATTAAACGCTTCGCTAATTTCAGAGTTATAAGCTTACGATATGAGATTTTTAACCAGTATTTGATGACAAAACGGAATGTCATAATTTATCGGACCGTTGTTTTTACCGTATTATATACTGTGTCATATATGAATAAATAATAAATAAATAAATAATGCCGGACATTTCACACAGCACCATCTGGCCCCAAAGTAAGCAGAGCTTGTGTTATGGGTACCACATGACTGATATACTACTTATATGAAGTCGCTTATACAACTCCTTATATGGCGTATGCGCCATCAATGAAAAAAAAACGTACCTATCCGATGTATATCTTTATATAATTATATATTCACACACAGTGACATACACACGTACAGTAAAATTATCTCTATTATATAAAAATCAATTGCTGTTCGTTTGTCTCGCTAAAAATTTTGTCATCATTAATATCTTCCGTTTCCGGTACAAATTTAACTTTTCCTGAAAAAAAGATAAGAAATCAATTTATTTCATTTGAATATTTTGAATTTAATTCATACTTATGTAATTAGGTAAGGCCAATCAACCAACATTACGATAATACGAGATAAATAACGTAAACAAACTTTCTGCAGTTCAAAGCTTTTTATCGGTTTAATAATTTAGATGAATTCACTCATATAATACTGAAAATATGTTTAAATATGATTGTCACTCAATATATTATTAACACAAATGTACTTGCACTGTTAACAATGCCAATGTTACAGTTCACAATAAAACTTTATTCATTTATGCATGGGAATTTTAGTAAAAAAAGTTTGAGAACCTTAAATTACGTTATAATAAATTAACTTACTAAAATCTATTTTTCCAAGCAATGCCGCGAGCACGCCTAGCGTGTCCGCGGTTTTATACGGCGGCATCTCGATAAACTTCAAGAAAATCGTGGTGGCAGTGAATGAGTTAATATTTCGCGTCGACCCGCGCGTAACACGAACACGCCAAACGAGTCGAACGTAGTGCACGCGAATTATAAACTGGCATGATGCTTGTGAACGGCACGTATACTGTATCGCGCCCTAGTATCTCGCGAACTCGCGCGTTGTTTCGCGACTAATTTGCTCATTCTGAACTAGGCCTTTAAAAGGCTAGAATTTTGTATGGTGAAAATCCTAGACTTCTTAGTCTATAAGCCTAGACCTAATGATAATGATGGTATTTGGTGTGGAGATACATTAAAAAATCCAAAGTTCACTGTTAGATAGTTGTATATTGAACTTCACACTACACGGAATAGTTATTAGAGAGTACATTAAACTGTTATAAAAGTAATATATTAATTGGTAATAATTTATATGGTATAAAATGATATTATTAATTGGTGATGAGTGATGCGGTGCCGGGTCAGCAAATGGTAGCGCACTGGTATGCTCAGGCAAAAATGGAAAATTTATCTCTTTGGTATAAACCCGAACAAGGCGATAAGCCGATTATAGTGGTTTATTTAAGACACGAAATTTACTTTTAAATATTTGTTCCAGGCAGCATATCCCTCCTGGAAATGTCCCACAGGCTACACATGGATTATTATGACGTCGTAATGAGCAGAGCAATGCAGGGGTGTAGGGATATTGAGGTAAGCAACTAAAAAAATAATTAAGTTTTAAAAACCAACTTCACTGAATGAAATTTAAGCTCATAAAAATACAACAGAATTGAGAACCTCCTCCTGTTTTTGTAGTCTGTTAAAAATAATAAATAATATAGTAAAAAATCTAGATCTTTTTATTTTTAACTGTGGTTGGAAAGTGATGTTATTTTACTGCTCCCATGCGAATGTCAACTGTTAATTAATCTTGTATCTTTACAGGTTGTATTGGACAAAGCCGTACGCACGCACATGGCTGATGGATGGACCATACAAGAACCCTTGTATAATGTATGAAATAAATGATTTTAAAGCAGTTTGGTATTTGTCTTTGATAAAAAAGATTTGAACATCCCTTCCTACTGATGGCAACATCTAGGCAAAACGTAAAACATTATCTTGTATAAAATATTCTATGTACTTACTACCTAACTGTTAGTTAAATAGCCTTATAATAAAATAAAACAAAATCAGGTAGACTTACATATTTATTAGAGATCTGAACAAAATAAGAAATTAAATTAATATGTACAGTCTATGTTAAAACTAACTAAAATTATAGGTAAGTTAATAGGCACACACTTGATGTGGCCTAATTGGTAAAGGAAAAAACTTAATTTAAAATAAAAATGTTTCTTTTATGGCAAATAAAATAATGACAACAGTCAGCAAAGAGTTAGCGAGTAACAGCCAGCATAGAAGTCGATGGAAATGATAAAATATATTTCGGATGTAAATAAAATCAGTCCATCCGTTACATATTGCACGAAAAATAAATAAAGATACTATATTTTATGAATAAATAAACAAGTACATAAACCTGTACTTTCAACTAAATTTCTCCAATTAAAAACTTAATAAAATATTTGCTACTTTGAAGCTATAACTATCATATTAAAAATAGTAAAAAACTCTGCAACATCAAGTTACATTACAATATGAAATACAATATCGTATATAAGATAAATAACACAATTGCACTCTAACAAGACCGTGTAAAGTCGGCTCTATATAATAATTATGACATGAAAAACAACTACTGTTTTATATTGGGTAATATTCTTAATAATCAAACACTGAGTTGCTAAGGCACTCCTACTTTTACATTAGGAAAGTATTTACGCATAAAGCAAATATAATGGGTTGTTAATGAAAGTAAACAACAAAATATGTAATTTCGTTCACCTATGCATGAAAAACAAAGTTCAATTCCAAAGGATACTTAACTAATGAATAATAATACGGATAATAAATGTTTCACGTTCTATGGCATGTTTATGCTAAGTTATGTGGTACAAAATTCTAAGCGTGAGTGAACGTGATGGTCTTTACTTGGCGATCACTGTCTCGAGCGCTGCCGGGGCTTTTTGACTAGGATCCCCCGTGGCTACGTCTGAGAAAAACAACGAAATATCAACACAGTTTAGCATTCATTGCAACTGCTACATAATCCAAAAAAAGTAGTTATCCAAACGTAAATACTTACCATTATTGCTTGTTTTGTTGGGGGTGTTGTGTGGAGAACTGTTCTGCGACTCGCTTGTGCTGCCTTCTGCATCGTTGGTCTCACCAGCTGATGAGGCTGCCTGCAAACCAAAAATACATCTTCTTAACACTAGTGTATCATGTAAAAAAAACAGTATAGAAACTTTGCAGTTTATTAGAAACTCATTTCACTTAATACAGTAAACGTAACATACCCGTGGCCTTATATTGTTTCGCGGTAATCTCGGCTTGGGGCCTTTAGGCTCTTTGGCTGGGTCGAAGTGACAATCGAATATCTCGATCAGCTCTTTTATGTCTTCCTCTTTAGCTGACACCGATAGCTCACTTAGCTGCTTCTCCAGACCTAGAAATGTAACATAAGATAAAAAAAGGTTTGCAAGGCACTGTAGTCAGTTAAATGACATGGTGAATGAGATAATAAAATAACTGTCTTGGTTTAGCAAAGTGCGACGTATCTCTGATTTTACAAAATGTCACAGTAACCACTTATCCACAGGTAGACCTTATTGTCTATCGACATCTCAGTGATGTCTGTACAAGATGTTTATGAATATCTGCTAATTAAGAAAAAGCACATAGCATAACATACATTAAAAAAAAATACACTAAGCAATGACATTAGATGATTATTGCAGTAGCAATTGCATACAGTTCATGACACCTGTCATCTCTTCAGATGATTTTTTACAAAAATAAATTTTATTTTATAAGTTTTTCACTTTTACCATCTGCTGTACTCTATAACGATCAGCTGAGGATCATCAAAAATGACTCAGCACCCGCATCCAACTGTAAAATCGGTTTGGTAATTTTCGCTGAATTATATAACATTTCGAGTGAGGATTTCTATGTGGAATTGATCCCAGATGAGTGCTGCTTGGAGACTGATGATGGAGACGACTGCGATAGTCTTCAAAACATTGGGAATTAGTCCCCCTGCTGACTAACAGAAGAGCTAGCAATAGAGAAGGAAAACTTGAAACAAGCCTGGCTTGGTGCCAGCCGTTATGCACCTGCAACGAAACTGACACCGCGTGTACTGATTCGTCTTTCCTGCGGGTCCTGTCGGTAAGGTCGAGAGCTTACATTAAGGCTTACCTAAGTGCACGAAAGGAACCTCTGAGGCCCACTTTAATCCTTTCACCACAGAAGCTTCCATGCTAAGAATGACACTTTAAACTGTTGATTCCTGTTTATTAGGCCACGACAAAGACTTTTGGGCGGCTTATTAAATCCTTCACTAAAATTGGCCATTAATCAAGATGTAACTGTAACTATACCTGCAAGTTGATCCTGTTCCCAGGAAGTCTGGAGCTGGTCGTACAGCAAGCCAGCATCGGCCAGGAGCCTCCTCAGCTGTGTGACTCGCTTACGCTCCGGTCGCGCTGAACGCAACAGAGGCGCGAATACCGGCCGGAATGTGTTCTGTCTGCAAGCGTTTCAAAATAAATGCGTTTATTTCTGAGAAAAAGTAGTTTCTTTGTAATTTAAACTAGAATATATAACAACGAACTATAATGTTAACTTACAGATACATAGGTATTTTTATTATTTTTGTTTTATAGTCAGTTACAAAACGATACCCTTTGCAGATTGAATTATGGTACGGAAGGGTAATACTTCAACCTCCTAATAAATTATTTAAATCTTTGCATGTAGGGTAGTGAGTTTTTTTTTATAGAACAGTGCAAACGCTGTTCAATAAAAAAAAATCGGGTTGCACTCCGGGAGTGCCGACAGAAGTGAAAACTTATTTTGGCGCGTCAGATTTTAGTAATAAATCACTTCAAAATCAGTAATTATGGCGACTGCCAATCAAATACTGAACGAACACAGATGATGCAATATTTTTTGTTCAGAATGTAGATAATATATCAAAGAACCTAACTCAGTAAACTTCTCCATACAAAAGTAGACTGTAAACATGTGAATTAAGGTTTATAATCAAATGGGGCGAGCGCGGCAGCCCTGCGTCTCGCCAAAAAAACGGTAACGGTGTCGCGAATCCAGAGGTTTTACCTAATCTAAAAACATGCGTACCGCGCTAAAAGAAGTTTTCAAAAAGTCAAAACACAGCGGGGATGTTCTACTTCGTTTGAACGTCGAAGAATTTAGTGTGACAAAAAAATAACTGAAATCGACTGCAGTAAGATTCTTGTTTATGAAACATATTTCCAAAATTTTCTGGAACTAATTTTTTTTTTTATCAGTTTATATATTGCCAGCTATTGAAAATAATCTTCCGGAGGCTACAGAGCTCAGTTTAAAAAAAAACTTATGAACACTTCTTTTTCAAAATAATTTGATAGATTAATCTTTGCGTTTTACAAATATTTTTCGACGAATAAAATGCAAATATTCACAGAATACTGAATTATAGAATTCGAATCCATTGCATCACTAGTTTAGGGTAACTATTTCGAACATCGTTTATCTTTGCAAGATAGCGTTCATAAACAATCTTATCGCGAATATAAAAATAAAAAGACCAAATCGGGAACTTCTATGTGTGGGCTGCATTATACTTTTGAAGAGAAATGCCCTAAATTAACACAAACAAAAACAAGTGAGTACCAGGATAGCATACCTTTCAAGAAGTTTCTTTAAGTTGTCCAGAGCCTCTAGTTCAGTGTGCACGGGACGCGCCCACGCTCGCGCAGTCTCCACCATGTCCTGTGATGCGCCGCCTTCCCCGCCACCTCCAACCTCTTGCTGCTCGCCTGGTACCAGATAATGAGATTAAAGTTACTGTTATATACTTAGCATTCTATGCTAACTTTCTCATCTTAGCGACACTACTTGTCATAAGAGAATTTATTTTCTTGTCTTAAAACCTAGCTCCTAAAAACCGACTATAGTATAGTCGAAGAAGCCGACGCACTGGCCAGGAGAGGCTTGGAACTGCAACCAGCAGAACCAGAGCCACTGATACCCATACTCTTCTGCCAAGTCTGCTCATGGATCCGCAAACATACACCTACTTTGCATTAAAATGACTGGGCAAACACTGATGACAGTCGAAGAGCAGTCAAAAAAGATTTTACCTGAGTTAAATCCAACTTCCGAAAACTCCCGATGTCTCTGAAACTTAGATATATCGTCGCCATTGCGATCTAGTTGCGGAAACCAATCTGTACTAAGTACTTAGTTGTAACTACGATATAATTATCGTCGCCATAAATACTAAGTACTAATTTTTTTAGTGCCTGCTTGCATGATACGTTTTCAAGGCTAAAAAGTTGATATGACCTTGTTGAAATTCGGTAAAGAGATAGAAAGAGATTTATTATATCTTGGAGAAGGATACTGACTACTTTTCATATTACCTCGCGTGCAAAGCCCCGAGCACAAACTAATGATTAAATAAATAACCGAAATCAACGCCAAACCTTGTGCCAAATGCTCAAGTATTTTGTAAGCAGCGGTAGCGCGATCTATCGCGCTATCTACAGCCAGAGAGTCTGCGTCCAATAGCACTCTCGCCAAGACCCGCAAAGACACCGACTTGACGGTCGCCTTGCATTTGTCCGCGGCGAGAGCGTAGCTGTCTGCAAATCCGGCCACGATCGACTTGAAGCGGTCTAGAAGCTTGTACCTGGAATAAAACCATACAAAATAATGTAGCAGATCAAAATTTCGATTCAGTCAAAACACAAATAAATAATGCCGGACATTTCACACAACATCTGGCCTCAAAGTAAGCACAGCTTGTGTAATGGGTACTGCATGACTAGTAATACTACCTACCTATATACTTCTTTTTGGAAATACATACATATTATGCATAGAACCGACTCAGACCCGAGACAAATACTTTAAGATCATACAAACATTTATCCCGTGGCGGGAATCGAACCCGCAACCTCCTGCGTCTCAGCCGGGCCTTGGCCCACTACGCAACGTCAAAACATTGATGCTTTTATCAACGAATTGGTATTATGGAAGGATATGTTGATTGTATGTAGGTAATTGGCCGTGGTGGTTCCGGCATAGAATAGGACCCCTCCATCTCCTCCCGTGGATGTCGTAAAAGGCGACTAAAGGAACACACACCGGGGGATTGGGCAGCTGTACCTCCCGAGTACTTAACACAAAATCTGCGGTCACCAATCCGCCTGCCAAGCGTGGTGACTATGGCAAAACCCCCAAAATGAAATTAATTGGGGAGGCCTATGTCCAGCAGTGGACTTCCTAAAGGCTGGTATGATGATGATGATGTAGGTAACACATGCATGCTATTATATGAATAGAAACAATACCAAATACAAACATCGATGGAACATGTGTCACATCTGTCAAAACTGGTTCCAGTTGCAATCAATTTAATAATTGAAACAATGCCTATACATAATACCTATCAAAACTCCAGTTGCGAATAGATACTGATGATAGTAATTGATTGTATCAAGAACGCCATAGCTGTACCCATAAAAATGGCACAGAAACCTGTTTGAAAAATAACATTCGCTGAAGTATAAAACTGTTACAGAATGAGTTTGGTTAATTATTAATCACCGAATAGATACGCCGTCCGAAGGCCGTCTAGAAATCTGAAGCTTGTTGCAAGCAAAGATCTCAGTGGCAACTTTGTCTGATCGACGATAACTTTCGATAAAATAATATTTAATAACTTAAAATGTAATTATGGAGACAACAAGCTGATCTGATGAAGAGTCAGGAGCTGTTCCATGGAACTTTTTAATTAATAGGAGTAGGTAGATACCCGTGTTTGGGCTCATTTAAATCAGTTTGCGCTTAACTAATGAAAACTTTCATTTATTAATACTTTATACAGTTTTTTTTTTGAAAAACGACTAGGTAGGTACATACCGCGAGATTTCTGTTCGATGCGAAATATAAATAAATAATACCCGGACATTTCACACATCATCTGGCCCCAAAGTAAGCAGAGCTTGTGTCATGGGTACCACAAGACTGATATAAATACTACTTATACGTTTTTTTTGTAAATACATACATAGGTATTATACATAGTACACCCAGACCCGAGACAAACACTTGCATACAAACATTTGTCCCGCGTCGGCATCGAACCCGCAAACTTCTACGTCTCAGCCGGGACCTTATAGTAAAGTGTTGCTAAACTAGTCATTTGTGGGTTTCCCCAGTAAACATCATGTATTTGCGTTTTAATCTGGGGATGTCCCAAATTGTGTGACTATCCAACCATTCAAATAGAACAAAAAACTTCAAGTCAGGGGAATTCCCGAATTGTGTTTTCATCGTAACAAATAATTGTTTACATAATAGTTGGCTGGCTTGGCTATTAAGTTATAGCAGATAATGTGATTCATACAGAGAACGTTGGAAATATCGTGCGAAAAGTAAAGCACAAATAATAAATAAAACATAAGTTGGTTACTAACCTGGTGAGTGCTTCAAGCAACATAGTGGGACTCAGACGCCTCGGCTCATGGTAGATCAGGATGATGCTACCATCTCCTTTCTCCTTCTCCAGCCAGTCGAGGAAATCGGAGAGCGCGGATATCTCAGACTTTGTTTTCAGAATCTGTTGGAATGAGACAAACCATTACACCAGATATACATTGTGATGGAAAATAACAATATTCTTAATTTATTTAACTTAAATGTACTAAAATAAACCAATAATTATCCGTTTATTGGTAACATGCATTTTATACGCTTTATATTAGCTTCACTTGTATGTATGTTTGTAACCGACTCCTTAGGACGCGATTTTGACCCACTTTAAACGGCCAGATTTCATTCAAATTTTGCACAACTGTCAAAGACCCATGACAATGCAATAATTCGAAAAAAAAAAAATATATCCGATTATCCTAAAACTAAAAAGTAGAAAATAAATAATAGTTTAAAAAAACGAAAAAACACGCTTTATATAGAAAACCAAACTAAAAAATAGTAAATAAATTTTAATAAAAAATGTAAGTAAGAAAAAAATGTTTTATTTAAAAAAAGCGTGGGGTGCTTTTTAAGATATTATCGAAATGATAATCCTTCTCCTCATATCTGTCAATGAAATATTTATAACTATTGACACTATGCACCCCACGCTTTTTTTTAAATAAAACTTTTTTCTTACTTACATTTATTAAAATTTATTTTCTATTTTTTAGTTTGGTTTTCTATGTAAAGCGTGTTTTTTCGTTTTTTTAAACTCTTATTTATTTACAGGTCAATTTAAATAAAAAATATTATACTCAATTACCTTTTTGTATATTATTATTTTATCAGTTATTAAACATTAGAACCCATTTGAATATATGTACAACAAAATCTACATTGTAGAACACGTTTTCGAGATAAGCCATGATTTTATCCTAGCTTTAAATCATTTAAGACTTTCTGTCGACATGCTTTGGCTGCGATTGTATACATTCGACCTTAGGACGTGAGTTAGCCTTTCAGACCTAGGTAGGTTAGGAGTCAAATTAAGATAAAAACAATGGTACAACAGAATCAAAACTGTTAACTGGATGGTCAAGTCACCTACTGATACGTTAATTTAATTTTAATTTTATTTATTAAACAAAATCCACAGCTCTTAATAAACAATATTACTTAATTTAGCGCATTTATCCTAAAGCCAATAACGGATTTACATTTTATGTTTATCACCTATAATTAAGAAGACAGTCACTAACCAATACTATTATTACATTTAAATGCCCCTAAAAGAGGATAGTTAAAAGCTCTGTTTTTTTATCTCTGCTCTCGGACTTGGGTTAGGAAGAATTAGCACCTAAATTCACCTAGATAAGATGTTTCAAAGTGATCCTTGCGATTGTATTGAATAAAAATATAATTGACTTTTTATATCTTAGTAGCATCTTAGCTTATAAATAAGTGTGATATTGGTATGGACTGGTGGGCAAGATCAAGTAAAAAAAACTACTAAAGTTATGATGAAAGCGACATTCAAATTAAGGGTAGAAAAAAAAGTGATGTAAAATTTAAACGTCTAGGTTGACAGTCACGTGAGTGTTTATAACTTGCCTTGTGAGTGTTGGTATCCTTCAGCATGCGATAACGTCCTACTGTGACGACGCGTACGTTATGTCTCCTGCGCGCTCCCGGGTTTAAATCCCCATAAGGCATGATGTACTGGGAATAGGTCTGCTTTGGGGTGTAAGCAGCTATTTGGCATATCTGTAACAAGAATACATTTAAACTAGTTTCGTATGGGTAAAAAACCACATAAAAATTAGCCTATGGCTTTCCCCAAGATGCAATCTACCTATCTCTAAATTTCACAAGATCTATTCACACAAACTTTATTTACTGGTTATCAAATGAAAATGAAAAAGAAAAATATATTTATTACAGCAAAACATACAAAAGCTAAATTAAAAATAACATAATAACTATGAATATAAATTAATTTTTGCAGACAAATTATTACAGCTTTTGAAGTATCTGATGGTTTCCTCACTAGGCAACGCCTGTATCGAGGAAACCCAAGTACGAGTTCTATTATAATAACTAATACAAATTTGATGCAATAGAATTGCATAATGGACCCTATGGGTTACCTCATCGATAAGCCTGCGTCCTGTGGTGTCCATGTCCCAACCGACAAGAGAGTACTTGCCGGGTGGCAGACCAGCTGGCTTCTCCGCCAGTGCTGGAGGCAGCTCACCAGACACTTCCAACTCTCCTCCATTGACTTTTGCCTCGGTAACCATTGCCATGAACACTGCTTGCGTACCTGTGACAATAAAACCAAGAAACTGTACAAAACGAATATATTGGGTTTACTTTCATTGGCTTTGTTTAAATTAACTAGGACTTCTGATGAGCAGAAAACATTTTGATTTGTGAAGAAACCTACAGATCACCTGCAGACAGATCCTATATGAATATAAACAATAGAATAGACAAAGGAAGCAATACTACAACTGTACCACTGTTGACTACAGTGATGTAAGTTACTTTTAGCTTTTCAAAATCTGGGATCGGCAGATTAACTGAAACACTAAGTAAAACAAAAACTACTAATTTCATGTTAGCCAATGGCCAACTCGAGTCAAACTAAGTACTAATTTTCAGGAAGTACAAATAGACATGCATACATAAAACATGCCCAACCTTATAAACACCTCTCAACTTAAAACACTGTCTAAACGCTGCTAAGATTCGGCCTGTCACTATTTTAAAAAAAGGGATGGCACTATTTTAAACAGTGAATAGCTTTTGACAGAGTTTTTAAGGCAAGCCTAATCTAAGTTGTAAGTTAAGAAATAAACATTGTAGGTTAATTCTAATAGTGTTCATTCTTATTAGAATTAATTTCAACTAACAACTTTAATATAATAACTAGTAAAATAAACTAAGTATGACTATTATGTATGAGATAAGATAACCAATGAAATTATTGAGTTTTACAGTAGATTTATAAGGTACTGATTCACAGTAATCTTATAAAATTTGCTATATAATCATCTACTTTACTTGTATATGACATTGGAGCTGATTGTGTTGCTGGTTTAAGAAGGGTTTATTCAAGGTTAATTTTGTTGTTGTGACTAGGTTGGTACAGTAACTATATTATAATGAACAAATAGACTGTGCATCCAGGCTGTACTGCATACTGCTACAACACGGTGCTTGAGTACAAAGATTACTGCACCACCTTATCTAAATACCAACATGATGTTGAGGGTAGGTATCCCGAAATAGTTTTCAGAGGTTGGATGACTCACACCTTTTGATTTGTTATACTAATGTAATTGTATTCGTGAGATTTACCAAAACAATCATTGTTTATGCTAATATGAGTAGTAACGTAGACCGATGATACCTATTAAATCAGACCGGCAAGAAGGTTGTAGGTAGGTATTGATCTTGTGAAAACAATACAATAATTCCTCCGCCACAGATGCAGTGTAAAAAGACACTGTTTTTCAAATTAATACAACCAACCGGTCTATTGAATTAAGTGATAATATTGCTGAAAAGGTCTTAAAAAGACAAAATCTCAGTATAAATCTGAAATGTAGGACACGTGGCGGTCCTACAATCTAGACATTTTAGCCCCACCCCAGCACGTCGATATATATTGTTAAAGACTCACCACTAAGTTAAAATGACGATTGAATGTTGATAAACAATAATAGCGTAAATGAAGACACTAGAGAAAGATGCGTAAGAGCTGAAAAGTAAAATAAATTGAAGTAAAAATATCACAAATTCTCAACACATGTGCGGCAAACGGCAAACCGCAATAGAGCGGTAAAGGTTTCCTAGTTTGCTTTGCTTGCTGTTTGCTAAATCGAACAATCAATGATTGTTAAATTATACCCTAACAGGCGATTAAGTGTGACAAAACCGTTATAATTATGGGCTCAAGGTCGTTCGATTCATAGGACCGGTCTTTGATCATTCAGCAAGCATATCGTATGGGTCTGCTAACCCAATTCAAAACTCAAAGATCTTATATATGTTCGCGATTCTATCTTCACTGAGATCTCTACATGACTAAAAAAAATGTTTGAGCTCTAAAATTGTTTAAATATTTAACTGCGCTGCCTCTAAAAATGGTAATTATATGAAATACCCACATTATCATTTTATAATTGATTTCGTTTGATACTATGTGTCAGCCATCCCATCACTAGTAAGAAAAATAAACGATCGTTCAAAATCGTTACTCTGCGCTGGATGAGTCTGTGAAGCGAGGAGAATTTATTACAATACCACATAATAAAAGAAGTGTCCCGGCTACTCTACTACTTATCTAAGCTCTAACATAACTTGGACATTTATTATGAATTATCTGGCTGTAAGATTTGGATAATGGTTAATTATCTAAGTAGGTACATATGTACGTACCTACGTAGCTTAGCTATGATTAAGTCAAATATGTAGTGTCATCAAGAAAAATGACAATTAATATTAGATTAACTTTATTAACTTTTGTTTATTTCTTTAACTTTAGTTGTTATTATAGTCCGGTCAATTTAGACCCAAAAATGAGAGTGAAGTTACATAAAGTCCCAACAAGCTGAATTTCAGTGAAATTGTTCAAAATATAATTATAAACAATGTCTAGAAGTTCCCCATCATTCCCCTGTAAGGAAAAAAATTAATTCAAGGTCAAAGGTCAAAAAAATGAGTTTTTCGCGATTTTCAGCAAAACGGTAAGTTTTATCATAAAAGTACCTCAGACAAAAATTGTAGATCATAAAATTATCTATAAAAAATGTCTAAATACTTTTTTTCTTACGAGCCACCGTTTCTGAGATATAACGATTCAAAAAGTTATAAAAGTTGTTATCGTCATAATATGCATGAGTACGCCACGTATATACATCTAGAGTTGTAATATTTAATATTTAATGTAATATATATATCATATATTAAATGTTTAAATATTTTTCTATCGGTCATTGTAACTTATACTTACAATATAAAATATACATAAGTTTTAACTACAAGAATATCAGGTAAAATGAAACCCAGTCCCTTAATCTTTAAGCCAGTGTAACTTCGAGACATCTGTCTCTTGTTCTATTGTGTGCGTGGCTAGGGTCTTATACCTGCTATAATAAATGAAATACTGTTAGTCTTGAGCGTCACTCTGTAGTGAAAACACGTGTTTATCCAAACCTATATTGTGCCAGTTCAAACTTTACTTCCACCTGCGCCGGAAAAACTGCTGAACACTATTTTTTGCAACTGCAAAAAGGGATGCAGTGCTAAATGTGGTTGCAAAAAAGTCGGACTGTCTTGTTCTTTGGCATGCACAAATTGTCAAGGCCGGTCGTGCTCTAATATTGAATCACAAACAATGGAGGATTCGTTTGACTCCGACGAAGTATCATGCGATACATCGCTATTGACGCAATTTACTTGCATCCAAAATGAAGATGAAGAAGAAGCAGGAGAAGAAGAACAAAAAGAAGATCAAGAAGAAGAACAAGAATTTGAAACTTACGAATAAGACGAATAAACTTCAACACTTTTTTTTCATTTACATCGCTTTTATCTTTCCCAATCTTTGAAAATTTCCGTTATTTTGCAATAGTTTTACATTAAACAGGATCACAACTGACCCGTGGAGTAGGCCTACTGGGGAAACCACGTTAAAAAAAACGCGCTAAGTACACTACCTCATAGGTGGCGTGGAAACGTGTGCATATTATGACGATAACAACTTTTATAACTTTTTGAATCGTTATATCTCAGAAACGGTGGCTCGTAAGAAAAAAAGTATTGAGACATTTTTTATAGATAATTTTATGATCTACAATTTTTGTCTGCGGTACTTTTATGATAAAACTTACCGTTTTGCTGAAAATCGCGAAAAACTCATTTTTTTTGACCTTTGACCTTGAATTAAATTTTTTCCTTACAGGGGAATGATGGGGAACTTCTAGACATTGTTTATAATTATGTTTTGAACAACTTCACAGAAATTCAGCTTGTTGGGACTTTATGTAACTTCGAATGTCTAAATTGACCGGACTATTACTAAAGTTAAAGAAAAAATGTTTTAAAATACTATTGGTGTGTGTTAATGTTTCTTTTTATCTTTAATTATATGCTAGTTTGTATAAAATTTGGATTGTAATGGCATATTATTTAAAAATTAAAAGACAATTAAGCTAAATCCTAGATTATGTTATGATGCTTAGATAAATAACTGGTTGACGACAGTAAGTAGGTAATGTAATACTCTGTCTAGTCACTCTAGTCTCTAGACTAGACTAGTACAATGACGAAAGAAAGTCTTGCCAACTTGAAACTTTTATTGACTAGCTTATTGCACACATTATTAAGTAGGTACATAATTATATGTACAAGTACAGTTATGAGTTATCATTTATCAAAGTTATCTCTCAACACTAAATAGCCCTATGCTCAGCTCTAACTTTTATATGATAGACCGGTAGTCTATAAGGTCAAGCTAGTGTAACGTTTTTCACTTTTGTAGCTTGTAAATATGTTACTCGAAGGGTAGTCTTGGGAAAGCCCACGCTGGCTGTAATAACCTAAGATTATTATATAAACACTAGCTGTCCCGGCAAACGTTGTTTTGCCATTTTAGCCATTTTTAGGAAACATTTTTATAGGTAAATATGATGTTTAAAAAATAAGGGTTGATCGTAGAGGGGTGAAAATTTAGGGTTGCATGTATTTTTGTATGATGTATCATAAAAAAATAAAAACAAAAAATTTTGTCTGAAAAATAAAAAAAAAAATTAAGGGGTGGACCACCCTTAACATTTAGGGGGATGAAAAATAGATGTTGTTCGATTCTCCCCCCTGACTAATATCCTCGCTAAGGATCACGAAAATCGGTCGAGCCGTTTCGGAGGAGTTCGATTACGCACCCCGTGACAGAAGAATTTTATATATTAGATTAGATGTCAGATTAATACACCATCGGTGCCTAAATTAACATTTCTCTTACTTTCTTATGAAGTACTGATCAAATTTGTTAATCCAATCAAACATGATTGGATCAACAAATTTGATCAGCTATATATTGTTGAAGAAGATTGTATTGAGTACTAAAGCTACAACCTTCTTTTATATTATTCAATAATGTTTAATGTCTATTGTGAAAAATAGAGTGACAGTGTGTCAATGAGAGTAAAGTGTAAAAGAAAGAATATACAAGATTGTTTAGGAAAAACCGTTTAGCAGCAGTTCCGCGTAGTGCTGACCACTGCAGCAGAAACTACATCATATATTACAGCTATATATTTGAACTGTCATTTGTCTTATGTACCTATGCAGATTACATTTGTGTGAAGTGAGAAGTGACTTTTGGTGTGCATAGCCTTCTGAATCGGCAAGTCTTGAACATCTTGAAAACATCTTAAAAATGTTGAGATCAAATTTCAATTATAATCGTGCTAAAATGTTATTATTATAATGACAAATTGAGAGTAACCATGATGGGCCTTTATAATTAAAGTTTTATAAATGTATTGCTTTATTTGTATCAATATAAGTACCTATAATAAAAATAGCCAGGTTGTATTTATTACGTGATTTTTTCGGTGCGTTTTGAAGTCTTGTTGTGTGAAAGACAGTTATGCGCTCACGGGACGCAATATAAATGATCGGATTTTTTTTCCATACCCAGGTTTATAGTATTACAGTAGTATGTTATCTGTGCCTAGGTGCTTTTTTTACATAAGTAATAAAATGTTTCTGTAGGTATAGGTTTAAAAATACTTAAGTACCTACCTAAGGAAGGAGGATATTACATAAGGAAATAAAATAAATATAAATAGTTAAAACGTTTCCTAAATGAACAAAATATACATAATACGTTACCTAAAGTTTTCCCAAAGATGAATTGATGAAAAGGAAGGGAATGCGATGTATAACCGAAAAGCCTAATTGGAAATGGAACAAGAGTACGCACCTCATCATCATCATCATCATCATCGACCCGTAGCTTTTTTACAGCCTCCCTTCGTTCGTGCAACCCTCATCGATCGTGTACTATTTGTGATATCATACATACCTTCTTTACATGAGTACAAGTACCAATGGAAACCAGGTATACAACAGAATACACGGGCTCTAGTACACCAACTGAGCCTAAAGTAAACTGTGGATTAGCTAATTGAATCAAATTCAATAGATGGATCCATTATCTAAGAGACCTAGTTCTGTGGCTTACGCTGTCAAAAAGATCCGTCTTTTTACGTGGATACCGCATGAATCATGATTCGTTTACTTCAGTTACTTTCATAGCATTGTGTTTTGCGGCATGTAAAACCAGCCCTAATTTTTTTTAAGAGAGCTTATTTATAATAATAAATAAATATTATGACAGTGTCTTGCTGGTCAGTATTATGGGGAATATCAAAACTTAATGTATTTTGATGTAAATACTATCTTGTTTACAAAAACTGCAATAATCATCATCAACATTCCACAGTAGGTATCTTCTAGATAGGACAATGCGTTCGCTTCTACAAAAAAGTCTCAGGAGTATGAAATTGACCAATAGCAAATTCAAAACGTAATTCTAGATAAAAGCGATTGCATAATGTTTGAATGTAATTAAAAACTGTTGTTCAACCCGTAAAAACCATGTCTTTTAAAACCACATACCGCTTTGGTAAAAGCGTTTTTACTCTCCCTTTGTGATTGAAAACTAATGAAAAGGCCAAAATAACTATTCATAATAATGCGTTAGCATCCTATAGTTGGACCTAATATTGCATGAATTTATGCCAGAGAATATAAAACTCTATTCTACAAGATCCAGGCCATAGACAAATACTACATGAGATCCAGTTTGGTTTGGATCCAGGCTTTAAAAAAAAACTTATCGGAGTCGGACCGGACGGAACTCGGAGTCGAAGTCGGAGAAAGTATTCAAAACAAATAAATTTGTCCAAGTGATTGCGGCTAAACCTGTACCCTGTAGTAAAATGACTGAAAATGAACACCAGTATAGCAACCAAATAGCTTTAGCCAGAACGGAAATCAAGAACTTAAGGTACCTGGTAATCGCAAAACGCAGGCTGTTGTGTTGCTGCCTTAGAAATTATTAGTTACTTGCCTAATTGTTGCATTCAGAAGACTGGTTGCTGTTGTATTTACAATTTATATTATATTCCGTTTCAGGCAGCAAATATCTGCTCTAAAACATGAGCACACTAAAGAAATCAAGAGTATAAAAAATGCTCTTGATGTATTACGCTGTGCATCCTGTGCAGAACAAGGTAAACAATGCACAAATTGATCAATGATTTGAAATCTCCCATTAAAGACCTAGTTTACTTTTTGTAGACTCACTCATGCAAGACCCACCTCACGAAATGTACATAGGTACCTATTTATCATATTTTCAGCTACCACAGTCATATCCCACCCCAAACCGGTACACCAAAACACCAACCTGAGTGAATGCCATTCCATTCCATTCCGGCCTATAGGCGTTATTCGAACTACATTCCAATCCAAGCGTGGAGTACCTCGCCAGACGTCAATCCTGGCAAATTCTAAAGGAATAGTGGAGATTGATACTTCTGTGTTCAATAACCCAGAGCATTCTACATATGGCTTAGAAGAGTTTTCTCACATGTGGTAAGTATAAGACTTATTTAACTGTCATAAGTTGTTTCTTAGCCACTGTATTACGAGAGGACATTACTAGCTGAATACTGCTACATGACTGCCTATTGAAAAACATAACTAAGACCAACATGTGTGAAAAGCTCATGTCAGAGGTCTTTAACCGATGGCCTTTTTTTTACTTATTTTTCTGGCTTGGTTTAATTAAAGCAGTTTGCAGTTTTGATTACAATATGTTAAGTTGTATAATATTTGAATTTCATTTGAGAATCAAAGAAAGAAATTACTTCATTATAGTAATTTAAGAATAAAACAGTTGATGCAATTGGGTTGCATAGTTTTAATTTTATTTACAGAATTTTTATAATAATGTTGCGATAACAGAGTCAAAAGTATACTTAATTAATGCAACAGCTCAAGATAAATATCACTATCAAGCATTCATCTTTTCAATGATAGTACTATTCAGAACTTGCTTAAAGTTGCATAACTTCATTGATCATCGAAGGACAACTAAATTGACTATGCCACAAGTAATGATAATGGATCAAATCTGCTGATTTTTCCAGGATAATGTTCCATTTCCACATGACTGAGAGCAGCAGTGTCCCAGCCAAGGTGGCACCGCCGCGGCTTAGTGGGGAGAGACGTGGTGTGTTCTCCACCCGTTCTCCGCACAGGCCTTGCCCGATTGGACTGTCTTTGGTGAAGATAACTAAGATTGAAGGTAGCATACATACTTACATTTATTACAGTACTGTCTTAAGCTGTCTCTGATGATGGAGTTATTAAGCCAGATAATTGGTTCAGGCGTGGCCGGAAATTAATTACCAAATATTGAATAGGTAAACCATTATTCAATATTTGTTATATACTTGTTATATCATTGAGCATACCTTCATCGCAACATGTTTGCAGAGAAGCTCGTTACGGTATCTTTGTTACAGTGCAGATCGAGTCAGTTAATCCTGAGGATGGCTCATGGAGGTGAAACAGGTGTAGAATTTCTAGTACTAAATATTAGTCTTTAAACCTTCAACTGCTACAGTCACAGAACATCACTAAAATTGTATGGAACTGTATCTATGGCATGAGCCGTATCTTAATTATCTTAAGATCTTAATTATCTACTGTCTTAAAATTCATTCTGGCTTGAATCTGTAGTCCAATAGTTTGATATATTGACACTAAAGACGAATTATATTTAAGGTAGTTTCGTTTTAGCGTTTTAGTTTTCGTTATATTGCGTTAACCGCAGTAAAAAAAGCGTTGGTTCAAAACTTGACGGGACATCCCGAGAAATCATAATTTTAAGATTTGAAGGCCAATTGGCCGTTCTGCCAGTAAACGTTATAAAGACAGTTTAAAACTTGGATAGACAGCTAATTGTGCCCTCTGAAGAACAAAGTACTCCTCGAAATGTATGAATTGAACATGTTTTTTGTCTTAATATATTATATAAATAATTCCCAGGCAACAAGATCCACTTCCTAGGAGTTGACATGGTCGACGGTACCCCAGTATTGGACTTGAAGCCATACATACCGCAGTACGACCATCCGTCAGCCATCGCCGATATCAGCGACCGACCGCCTACCGAAGGCACAGCTGACGCAGCTGGCAATATGGCCAGTTTGAATATTGATGACGGAGGAAGGTGAGTGTAGATTCAGTAATACTATTCTACTAGTACTCCATTTATTATGGGAGGGAGGCGGTTTATCGATTTATTAATAAGTCATTCAATTCTTCTCAATTTTTACTTCGTTTAACCCAGTTTTCTATCATTTTACACTGTTTCTTGCAGAAAAAAAAAACGTGATATTTACCGAGACCACCCACGTTTGATTAGGTGAGGTTTGGCTTGACCCCATCCCCCCTAAACGTCTCACGTAATGAATTAATGCCCCTTATAAATAACTAGTGATGTAATAAGAAGACTAATACTTGTATTATAAATGCGTAAGTTAAGTGGATGTTAATGCTTTAACATGTGAACAGAGACTTCAAAGTAACTCTGTATAAATAAGGAAGCAAGCTGTCAGGGTCAGCTAAAACGCAAAAATTGCGGGTTTAATTCCTGCTACAGAAAAACATTTGTTACAATAAAAAGTCTAGGTATTGTGGTAACATAGGACTTAATATGTCCAAAATCAGATAAAATAAAAGACTTAGCAGCATGTACAAGTTACCTACGTACCACGCGGGCGAAGTCACGGACAGAAGCTAGTAATTCATATTCATTGAATGGTCCATTCTCTATTCTAGTATCAGTTCCCGGGTAACTTTACCAATCGGCGGCGTGGGCAGTCCCCTACCTGACTCATCACTGGAAGAAATATTGTCTCCAAAATATGTAGACATATCACCATCACCCGAATCACCAGCTGTAGACTTGCTTCAATCTAGACGGGATAATGAAAGAGGCGCTCCAGATGGTCAAGAACACTTCACACCACCTACCCCAGCCACTGACAGTCCCAGTGTTAGGGTGGCTCCGTGGATATCAAACCCACCTGCTCAAGTCTTTGAAGTAACATTTACGAGCGAGGCTTTTGACCGGTTGAAGGAGTTGATCGGCAACAGAGCAGAGACATTCAAAAGTAATATACAGAGTCTTTTGTCTGAGGACCCTCGATCACACTATGTTAGAACTAGGTACCCAGATCATGAATTTAGTTGTGTGTTGGAGGATCTGTCTATAAGCTGTATATTTGACGCTGGTACGTCAGTATGCACTATTATTGCTGTTAGAAATGCAGAAGAAATGCAACAATCATAAATTTAACTTCTACCTTATAATTTCACATTTGCAAATGTTTTCTAAATCTGTAGCCAGCATGGAATGTCGGAATAACCATACTTAACGCCACGGTAGCAATGATGTGATTATAAAATAGAGGTTTCATAATTTAGTATCTATAAAAAATATCATGTAATTTATTTAACTGAATTTAGTGTGAAATGGTGGTTAGATGTTTATTGAAATGATTATTACATGCCTAATAAGAACTTTAGTGACTGCAATGTTTTTATGTTTTAATATTTATGACTTTTAGGTAATGGTGGTGATTCTATTGCCAGACTAGCGAAAATTTCGTAAAATACGAATGATCTTATTTAGCTTACACTAAAGTCTAAATAAATAGAATTAGTAAAAAAAAATACATTTCGTATCATTTATTTACATGGCTACTAAAATAAAAAACAAGTCAATTTCCTCCAATTTTTAAAAATGTTCTGTATTCAGACTTTAGTAAAAATATAGTTTGTTCGTATCGTATCATTCGTATTTTACGAAATGTTTGTTAGTCCCACGCAACAGCAGAATCAGGACCAATGTGTACTTGTATATAAATAAGAATCTTGTCTAGGGGTCACAGCACAGCACCTACGAGAACTATTAGTATTATGTAATACGATTGGCCTATAGATATTTATTTTGTGCACGCAATAAAATTCATTGTCACCAAAAAGTTTTTTCATGTGTATTGATAGAATGAGTTTTTAATAAATATTTAAGTTGAATATAATTTTAAGTTTTCAATATATTTATAAAAAAGGGCACTCAACACGCATATGAACAATCGGTCATATTTACCATAATAACAAGCTATGCTTAGTTTGGGGTTAGAATAGTATAGAAAATACTTTATTGCACACCACAAATACATTGAACTGTTATAAGAAACAATGTTCAGCTACACGGTAGAACAATGGGCGGTCTTATCGCTAGATAGCGATCTCTGCCAGACAACCTTGGGATGGATAGAAAACAATATAGCTGAATATGGGGTGATGAAAATAATATGAGTGATTTATTAAAAAAATAAAATTTACATACATTTACAGGATAACAAAAAGAGAAATAATAGATGGTGTTGTGTGCATTGTTCACTAATATTTATTTATTCATAACGCACCACATGCGATAAAAATATACTTGGAATAAGCAGGTAGGTTAACAATTAAAAGATTTGTAGGATTTTTTATTATATTTTATTAATACGTTAGCTTATTTAAGGGCTTACAAAATATAATAGTTACATATCTACATAAAAATAGCTAACACTAAGTAGTTATCCAAACATGATTTTTTGACCTATAATTTCAACCCCCGAAGCAAATAGTGTGTGTGTCTGTCTCTGTCCAGCCATTTGAAGAGCATTATCTAGCTAATTTCTAGTCGATGAAGGAATGTGAGCAACTTCTAAACGTTTTATCTGGAAATTTCGTATCATGTTACTTCAATGATAATGTATAAACATGGTTACCTTAATTACCTTAATACCTTAATGGTCCCATCATAACAGGATACTCAACTTATCAGCAATTTACAGCAAAGGAATTGTGTTTGAACTCATTGGAATCATCCTAAAGAATAGATTATAGATAGATGTATGTTTTTGTGTAGGGGGTTTTTAATTTTTAATTTGTACTTGTTTTAATGAAATGGATCGATAACGGATTTACGTCATTATATAATTACAGGTTAACTTATATTATTACTGGTTATCTTACGTATTACAATTATGCCTGTATCTCGAGCCTCGACGGGGTAGGCAGAGACAATGCCTGCTACGATAAGCCTTATTGAATTTAAATAATTTCAATCTTTATACACAATACTAATCGTTCACAGCTTAGGGTATCTATCGTCCTCTGTGGCGCAGTGAGCCAAGGCCCGGCTGATACGCAGAAGGTAGCGGGTTCGATTTCCGCCGCAGGGCAAATAACAAATAAATAATCCCGGACATTTCATACAGCATCATCTGGCCCCTTAGTAAGCAGAGCTTGTGTTATGGGTACCACATGACTGATGTACTACTTATATACTTATTTTTTGTAAATACATATACACATATTATACGTAGAAACACCCAGACCCGAAACAAATACATGCAGATCATACAAATGTTTGTATGATCTGCAAGTATTTGTCTCTGGTCTGGGTGTTTCTATGTAGGCATATGTGTATATAAAAAAAAGTATTTTAGTATTAATATCAGTCATGTGGTACCCATAACACAAACTCTGCTGGGGTCAGATGATGTTGTGTGAAATGACCGGCATTATTCATTTATTTATCCTATTTTAAACATATTATACATGTGTTTCTCTGAAAAAGAAGATTTCATCAAGTTTTCTTGTACTACTACTAATACGTTTGTATGAATGACCTCTGGTGACAGAGTTAATAGGCCACCGTCATGACCTAGTTTATGTTTAAAAATAAATAATAAAAAGCTTAAGCAGCTTAAGGTGCCCTCCAAAGCACGGAAGCGCTCAGATAGAAATGCCACAGCGGTCAACCATTAGACAGCCCTCGCAATACCTTGCTTTATCGTTGGACTGTTAGGAACGAATAAGTTATTTTTGCCTCTAGCTGTTTTCGGTTTTTTTGTAAAACATGATGTTTCTTCCCGACCCAAAACCGCCGACGGAATCGAGTATGTTTAATTCAAAGTGCTTTAATTCAGCGCCATCCAAGTCTATAATTTTTGTAGACTCATTCCTGTCCCAAGAAACCACTGGAGACATGTCAGTCCAAGAACTGCCGTCTTTTGAATATCTGTACTGAACCTTCAGGATTGTACCGTTGCCAGCGTCTTCCCTTGGAACATACTCTATTTTCCTTATTTCATGAATATCATTTAAGTCAAAAGAAAGTATTATTTTCTTCCCACTTCCAAAAGCTGCCTGTCCAGGTCTATTCCAGTCTGTGTGCCACCAGTTGCAATCAGTTTTAGTTAAATTGCAAACTTCTTGTTGCTTCTGGCATGGTATACTACTTGAAACTGTAACATCTTTTACGGTATCTTTAAGTGGATCTTCATTCGTACGAACGACTAAGGAGTAGCTCCATTCGGACACTCCTGCGTCACTCACAGATCGAATTCTAAATGCATGTTTAGATTCACATTTCAAATCGTTGAAAATAAAATTGTCTCCTAAAATATTGCTGAAAATTGTGTCTCCATCTCTTTCGATTTCGTAGTAAGAGGCGCTGTTGACTTTCCATCCCAAAGTGGTCGAGGTTGCTGTAGTTTCTTCTCCAAGTGATATAAAATATTCTGGGGCTTCAAGAGTTTCAATAACAGTAGAGTTGTTGCCAAATATTGTACCTGTGTTAGAAAATCCCTTTATTTTTACGTGTGTTACCGACTCTGTTACATCAGTCTTTTCAAGCTTGATTAGTAAACATTTTTGGTATAGCTCATTTGCTCCGAAATCTTTCATATATGGATTCACCATAAACTTCTGATCAAAATAATAAACATTGTCATTTTTCTCGAAGTCCTCTTTAGTTTTCACTAATTGTATGTCAATAGTCTTTTCGTTGATGACAGCTTTTATTTTTTTTACGTAATCAGACGCCATTATTTGCAGAACTGTATTTCTTTCCTTAACTATGTCTTTGTAGCTTCCCGTAGTTTTGGTTATATAAATTGTAACATTTCCGCTTTCGTTCGATGCTGGACCACTTACACCAATCGTAGTTTTTGAATATTTCTGTTCAAGGTATTCTGAAGATTTTCCGTCATCTTCATAAACTTCAAACGTGCTTGTGCGGTTTGGATATATAAGGAAAATTCTGCAGTCTCTATTGATACTGTTTGGGTTGTTATTGGCGTTGACGAATGGTATAATCGCGCCATCTTTGACGAAAACAGGAATTTTCCACAATGGAGTTTCTATATTATTGTAAATTTTGCCACCCTGGTATTTGTCTCCGGTAAATAGATCAATCCAAACCTGTCTAGAATCAGGCAGGTAAACTCCATTGCGTACAGGTGCATCTTCGTTTGTTGGTTTTTCGTATACTGGAGCGACTAATATGTATGGTCCCCACATAAATTGATACTGAGAATCCTTTGTATATGCTGAAGTTTCTCGTGGAAATTCTAGAAACATCGCTCTTATCATTGGCAAACCTTGAATCGATTCATGACCAATTGTGTAGTTGTAAGGCAGAAGCATAGATTTTAACTTTAGATATGCTCTATTTATGGCAATTGCCTCAGTCTTTAAACTAAATGGCGTCTTCTCAATGTTTCCCCAACCATCCATATTTAGTTGAAGAGGGGTAAATGTTTTCCATTGAAAATCTCTGATGTTCACATGTTTATCACCCCCTCCGTATATTCCATCCATGTCAGAGCCTACGATTGGCAGACCCGACAATCCTGCACCGATGTAGGTAGGGATATGAAAACGTATGTATTCCCACTCTCCTCCAGTCTGATCCCCGCTCCAAATGCCTGCATACCTTTGCGTGCCTGCCCATCCATCAACCATTATGACCAGAGGTCTCACTTTATTTTGAACTCTGTTCTTAAATATTTTAGTCGCGTTTTCAACAGCATTGAGACCAAAAGAATATCCAGCTCCAATCCATGCGACATCACATTTAAGAGCAACGGCACCCACTTTTACTTCTTGACTCAAATCTCTTTCTCCTTTCTTAGGCCTTTTAGGATCCTGTGGTTCCAAACAAGATTCCGTCCACAAAGCGACTTCTACACTATTTTTATGCGCATATTCTACAAAATTCTTCAAATTTTGTAAATCACCCTCCAATGATTTTGTTTGTCCATAACCTGACCCATATCCATCATTAGGTACAAACCAACCCAGCGGCATATCGTTTTTGTTGTATCTATCGATCATCGCTCTAGCTGAAAACTGGTAGTTGTTTTTTTCCCCATTTAGCGACTCTAAAATTCCCTGTTTACCATTAATATCTTGGGGTTGATAGCTTTTATAATACTTGCCATCTTCGAATAAAATCGAGAGGTTCTCGTCTGGTGATGCTTCTACCCAGTAATCTCGATTAAAGGTATTCAAATGAGCTTCATAAAAAGCAAATTCAGGCATAAAAATTGGCATTCCAGTCAGTTCGTAGTAATCATTTAAAATATCCCTAGGAAGAGGGTTAATGAAGTAAAACGCGTCAAAATAGTCATCTTTGTGTTCAGTTTCAATAACTAAATGGTCCTTCGAGCCGAAATCGTAACTACCCGTTTGCCAGGTATTTCTCAACACACCATAACCTTTTGTTGACCAAAAGAACGGATTGGGAGAGGTGACTCCTCCATCTACCCAGTTGTTCGTATTGACAATGTGTATTATTTCTCCTTTATGTGTGAATCTGCCGTTTTGCATTCCTCCACCGAAGAAATATTCGTTATGATGTTGGTGCAACGTTTGTTTGCTTGATGAATCACTGTAACGTATTGGCTCATGTTCATTCAACACTTTCTTATCGGTTAATAAGTCGTAAACTGTGAATGTTCCTCGTATCTTATTAAACATGATTCTTACTTGGTTAGTGCTTACAATGTAATGGTGTTCGGTTTTCATACGCGTAGAATGATCAAACGCGTGTGAGCCATAATCTTTTACAGCTTTTATGTTTATTTTGGCAATATCGGTAGTATTCATGGGCGTTGGATAATCTAAGAATTGTCCTGTCGGTGACATGTAATACCGAAATACATGATTATTTAAAATACTCAGTGTAGCATATTCTCCGGTTTCATAGCGGATTGAGTAGTTCGTTTTAGATTTTATGAAGCTCGTAATGCTTCCTAATGTTTTAACTTCATCAGCTGCCATGTCTTATCTACTGGAGTTCTACGAGAATCTGAAAATAAAAAAATATTGGACTTGACTTGACATGACTTTAGATATTTTGTTAACAGGGGTTGCACAGTCTCTTAGAATTATAAAAAAAATATTAATCCACTATGTTATATTTCCGTGTTATGTTCACAACAGTGCTCAACTTCCTGCAAAGTGTTTATATAAATATCTACTTATAAAGTTAGCAATGTTATTTACACCTAAAATCAAAATTATGTTCCTACTTTATAACGAATATACCTAAATAATTGTTTCATTTTAGCCTACAACATCAGATGCAGAGAGAAAACAGACAGTTTTCGAATTTATAATATTTTTGAAAGTGCCTCTGTTTCTATTTATCGGTATGCCAGTATATGTATATGTACCTATATGTATAAACAACTAACTATCGTGTTTGGGCTTAGCGGACGGAATAGCCTTAATAAAGCATGAATTCATTGAGACCATTCCGTCTGATGAGTCCAAACACGATCGGTGTAAGTACCTTAGCTGTAAGTTGGTGAAAAGTTGGGTATCATGCAGATTCTAGTAATGCTGCAGAATCAAGTTAATGTTATCATATTCTTAACAATATCATTGAATTAAGCAACAGGATACTAAATTTCTGATCTATCAGACCTGTGGAAGTTGCTCACATCTCTTCATCAACTATAATTACGTTTTAAAAACTAAAAAGACAACCGACTTCATGTATAAAAAAGCAAAATATCAAAACTACTAAACCGATTTTTATGAAATTTAAATGGGAATCGGGAAGTTTCACATTCAGATTTTTTCAAATCGGATCATAAATGGCGGAGTTATGAGGTAAAAAACTTTTTTGATGTCGGTAGAAAAACGAGTTGATCATCAAATGACTGATCAGATTTTCTCAAATCATAGCTAAGAACACGCTCGATCAAGTCACCTTACGAAAAAACTAAATCAAACTAAATTTATCCGTTTGGGAGCTACGATGGCACAGACAAATACCTATACACTGCTTATCGGCTATACGTTATCGGGCTGTGCAATATTAAAATGTATGAACCCACTAACGCCCAGGTCCGGAGGAACAGATGGTAAGTACCATAAGAACTTGAAATAAATGACATTGTTAAGGTACCCTATAGAATGCTATACGATTTAGGTCATTTCAACCCGACATATCTCCCGACAAGTCAAATGTAACCTGACGTCTCAACTACAAATAAACAATTACTAGTGGTCGCCAACTGGTAAAAATTCGACCATAATTTTTTAATAATTAATGTATTTATTATGCATAATTAAAAAAAGTATTAGCATTCTGCACTCCTCTGTATAAACTATAAGTGTACGAAATTTCATACTCCTCCGTCCGCGCAATTTTCGTAAATAGGGGTACAAAGTTTTTGCTTCACGTATTAATAAATAGATTCAGTCGGTCGTAACTTAACATCTTAACTAGTAAATAACATAACTTCGAATTAAAATAACAAAACATTGAAATCCGCGACGCGATAGTCAACTAGTAATTTTTACTTTAACTTAGTCGTTTCTTATCACGTTTAAATCAAAAGTGCAAAAGTCTGTCCACAAGTTGTATCAAATATTGTGGTTGCTAAGTGTATTTGATAAAAAAATATACAAATTTTCGTTCACAAAAACAAGTTTGACATGGATTGTGCTTTTTTCAAGATAAACATGCCAAAATGCTATATGTCAACATTATTTATGAATGTAGGTATTTTCTTTCAACTACGTAGGTAGTAGATAATGGTAACATTAATCATTACAAAACCGATCACAAAGAACATTTTTTTTGCTTAGAACCAAAACAGTGCAGAAATGTTATATGAAATCTCATTATTGCACAGTTTTTGATTATTGCACTGTTTTTTACTTTTTAATTAGATATAAATTTACCACAGAGGTTTTATGTTAAGTTTAATATTCAATGTTTGCATTAGATTAAAAAGATACTGGTTCAAAATAAAAATCGGCTGAATAAAACCGTGAAAAAAAAACAAATGGGGCGCATTTTGTAACATTGTAAAACTTAGATAGGTGCTTCATATTTTTAGTTTGAGAAGGTATATTTTATCACAGTAGGTAGATTGGTAGTTGAAAGAAAAGTAGATTACGCACCTTGCTTAAGTGAGTAATTAATTTAATCGTGTAATTTAGTGCCCACACATGCCCTCGGGCACCAACATAACACTCGTGCATTAACAGCTCACTTTGAGCTCGATGCAACAATCTACTATTATAGTTCCAATGTATGTATAAAATTTACTGACAATTTCTTAATTCTTTAGGATGTCTTTAGTATAACATGCGTTTAAGCCAATAAAAAAAAAGCCAGTCGATGTTAACGTTTTATGGATTTAACCTGTAGGTTTTTCTGAATTAAGTAGCTACTTTTAGGTATAATGTTGTGTGTGCTTTAACGATCTCGTAGGTGCGCCGCGCTGGCGAGCGTTAAGCTCTATATGTATGTATATTACTACTACTCGGCCGTAGCGTGTTCGATTCTCGTAATGTGGGGTATTTATTATATTCTAATCTAAAAACTAAAACATTGGTTTTTTGTAAGTACCTACTTAACACCCAAAAATTCTAACTTACCAAAATTAAAATATTTTACTGCACTGTCAAACTATACAGGGTTAGTCTTGGAGCAATATTAACGGAATAATAGTTATTAGTACCACAAGACAAGTCATTTTATACGATGAAGCCTATCGCAATGCCCTCCTTACAAACAAAAGAACATTATTTACGCAACAAATAGTACATGGTATGTTCAAGTGGGTATGTTGTAGGTACATCATTATTGTCAGTTACTATAATATTATCTATCTACACTATGAACGAACATTGGTTTTGCCTTCATTAGGCTTAAATTCCAGAAACGCAATAACATAATAGTATAACAGTATTTAATTATTCTGTATATAAAATAAGTAATGTAAATTACCTACTACCTACACACGTAGATAATTTATCTTAGGTATCTACGCATGTTTTAAAAGTAGATGATAAAAACAAAAGTAATTTAAAAAATATTTTACTGTCTATAATATCATAGGTTATAATAATTACACGGCATACAGTACGTATAATTACGTATATTAAGTTTTTTTATTCGTCTTATGAAATAGAAAGATTCTACCTGACCCGGATCTTAAGACAGAATCAAGGATTTCCAATTCAAAGTGCTTGAATTTAACTCCATCACCCATATCGATATCTTTGGCAGAGTCATCGTAGTCCCATGAAATAACTGGAGACATTTCAGACCAAGTTTGTCCGTCTATTGAATGTTTGTACTGAACCTTGAGTAAAGTACCGCTGCCAGCGTCTTCCCTTGGGACATACTCTACTTTACGTATATCATGAACATGATCTAAGTCGAATGAAAGCGTTATTTTTTGTATTTCTTCATCTAGTAAAGCCCAGTCACCCCACTCACAGTCTGTATGGCAAAAGGTGCGATCGGCTTTAGTTAAATTGCGCGCTTCCAGTAGATGTTCGCAGGGTACACTGCAAGTCACTCTCACTTCTTTTACTGTATCTTTATATGGCTCTGGTTTAGTCTTAGAGTGTAAGCAATGACTCCATTTTGACACTCTTGCGTCGCACACAGATCTGATTCTAAACATGTGTTTAGATTCATAATAAAAATATTTAAATGTGTACTTATCTCCACAAATATTGCTAAATACTGCATTACTATCTCTTTCGATTTCATAGTAGGAAGCATAATTGACTTCCCACCATAAAGTGACCGATGTTGCTGTTGTATCTTCATCGATTTGCGATAATAGTATGGGAGCGTCAATATTATCATTAACGATCATATTGCTTCCAAATATTACGCCTTTGTTAGAAAATTCTTCTATTTTTATATTTATTACCGAATCCGTTACATCAGCCTTCTCTATTTTTATGCGTAAACACCCTTGATGTAACTCATCTGTTCCAAATACCTCCAAATACGGATTGATAATGAACTTATGGTCAAATTAAAACACATTATCATTATTTTTGAATTCATCTTCAGATTCTACTCTTTGCAAGTTAAGGTCCTTGTTGTTCATAAAGGCTTTTATACTTCCAACCGTTTCAGATGCCATTATTTGCAGCACTGTACTTCTTTCTTTGACCATGTCTTTGTAGCTTCCCACCGTCTTATGTATATAAATTGAAACATTTCCGCTTTTATTCGATGCAGGACCGTCAGCTTCGATGGTGGTATTCGCGAATTTCTGTTCAAGATATTCCGATGATTTTCCGTAGTCTTCATAAACCGTAAAAGTAGATGCACTATTTAGATACAGTAAAAAGATCCTGCAGTATCTATTAATTTCACGAGGGTTATTATTGGGGTCAACGAGTGGTATGATCTTTGACGAAAACCGGGAACTTCCATATTGGAGTTTTGATATTATTGTATATCTTGCCTCCCTGATATTTAACTCCAGTGAATAAATCAATCCAAACCTGTTGAGGATCGGGCAGATACACTTCATTGCGTACAGGTGTATTTTCATATTTTGGCTTTGTGTAAGAGAACTCATCGTGAACCCAAAAATAGAAAAAATAATTAACGAACTCAGGCTTGCAATTGACGTCTGCGTTTGCGTACACTGGCGCGACTAATAGACTCGGTCTCCACATGAATTGATACTGCGAGTCCTTTACATACGCTGACCTTTCTTTAGGGAATTGCGAATTGGAAATAGAAACATTGCCCTTACCATCGGCAGGCCTTGAATAGATTCATGACAAATTGTATAGTTATACGGTTGGAGCATGGATTTTAACTTCAGGGATGCTCGATTTAATAGAATTAATTCAATACAATTAAAACCAAATGGATTTTTATCGATTCTACCCCAAACGTCCATGTTAAACTGGAGAGGGGTAAACGTCTTCCATTGAAATTCTCGGATATTTACTTCTATATTGCCTCCTCCGTACGCGCCATCCATGACAGAGCCCACGACCGGTAGCCCTGATAAGCCTGCCCCAATCAAAGTAGGGATATGATAGCGTATGTACTCCCATATTCCACCAGTCTGTTCTCCATTCCAAACGCCTGCATATCTTTGAGTGCCAGCCCATCCTTCGGCCTTTATAATAAAAGGGCGTATTTTGTTTTGAGATGTTCTCATGAGTTTTTTGGTGACTTTTTCAACAGTTTCACGACAATAATAAGTGTGGCAATTAACTTCATGGCATTGTAAAGCGACACCGACGTCTACTTCTTTACACAAATCGCTCTCTCCTTTCTCAGGTTTTTTATCTTTTAGTTCCAAACATTGATTACTCCACAAAGCAACTTCTACGTCTTTTTCATTAGCATATTCCACAAATTTTTCCAAGTTTTCTAGATCACCCTCTAAAGAATCAGTTTGGCCGTAACCGGATTCATATTTGGGGACAAACCAACCCAATGGCATGTCTTGTTTTCTGTACAAGTGTATCATAAATCTTGCTGAAAATTCGTATTTAGTTTTTTCTCCATTCAATGACCCTAAAATTCCACTTTTGCCATGTATAATCGGTGTTCGATGAGGTTCATAGCTCCCGCCATCATAGCAAAGCATTTCACGACCAGAGCCTTGACCAGTTGCATACCAATAAATTTCATTGAAGTTATATATGTGAGCTACATAAAAAGCATATTCTGGCATGAATATTGGTCTGCCAGTGAGTTCATAATAATAATTTAAAATATCCTTAGGAATAATATTGATGAAATAGTACGCGTCAAAGTAATCTTCCTCGTGATCAAGTTCGATAATTTGTTGATTTTTCGAGCCAAAATCTATGATTTTGGCTCGAAATGCCTGCTCGAATGCTCGAAATGCCTCGAAATATCGACCTGCTTTCCAGGTGTTTCTCATCACCCCATAACCTTTTGTTGACCAATAAAACGGCTTAGGGAACGTTTTGCACCCATCTGCCCAGTTACCGTCACAGGCAAACAATATCCTTTCTCCTTTATGGGTAAACTTACCATTTTACATCCCTCCTCCGAAAAAATTTTCATTTTGACATTGGTGCAATATTTGTTTGCTTCTTGAGTCACTGTATCGTATTGGCTGGTACTCTTTCAAAACTTCCATATCACTTATTTTATCATGAACTGCCAGTGTTCCTGTTACCTCATCAAATAGTATTTTAAGTTTATTTGTTTCAATAATGTAGTTGTGCTCAGCTTTTATGAGTGTAGAATGGTCAAACGCATCTGAACCATAATCTTCCACAGCTTTAATGTTTATTTTAGCAGTTTCAGAATCATCAACAGGAGTTGGGTATTCTAAAAATTGTCCTGTCGGTGACATATAATACCGAAATACATGATTACTCAGAATACTCAATGTAGCATATTCCCTAGTTTTGTAGCGAACTGAGTAACTTGTTTCAAGTTTTTCAAATGCAGCAATGCCTCCTAATTGTTTCTCTTCAATGGCTGCCATGTTGTCTGAAATTTAAATTAAAGTGTTTCAAGCTAGGTATTTTAGTACCATTTATTAAAAATTATATACTGTGATGAAAATGTAAAGCGGTATCTAAGTTGATTAGATACCTACTTTGATCGAAGCCTACCTTTAATAAACAACCTGCCTAAAATAAATCTACTAATACTTACAATCATTTGGATAAAGAAATAAAATTTAAAATGTGTATAGTAGGTATCTACTTAATATTTAATGTTCTTCAAATGATAAGTCCCAAAGTTGTAAGTCAAGTGCCTACAAAAATAAATAACAACTTTAACATGCTATATTGGTATATTGGTATTTACTCAGCTGATAAAACTGGTAGGTAAATACAGTCCGCATGACTAACAAACTGAATATTACGTATATACTTAGTTAGGTAACTACATGCCTATGTTGCTCATTGGAATATGATACAAGCATAGCCATAACAAGCCATGCATACAATATTTGCCAGAAGAAAGAAGCTTAATGTCAGTTGATCACGCCCATGGTGGTGACGCTGGTGGTCAACGTCAACATTGGTGGTGCCGTTTAGGCTCGTAGGCAACGCGATCACCCCCTCTATATCGGACTGGTAGCCCAAGGTAACCAAAGGGTAAAAATCCAAAAAAAAAGGAAAACAAGCGAGCTAGGAAGGAGGTGCAAAGGCCACAGGCCGGACCCTCCGGTACCAAAGTCCGAGCCCTCGAGGAGGCCAACGCCCCGGAAGGCAAAGACGTAAAGAAGCTCGTAACAAAAAGGAGTGACATCAGACCAGAGGATGCTCCGACGATAGGCCCGGGTCCGAGTCACTACTATAAACATAGGAAACAAGCGAGGTCTAAACCCGAACCGCATGCCCCGGCGGCGAGACCTGCAGGCCTGCCTGTAGTGACCGCCGCGCCCGTTGGTTGCAGAGGTAAGGGGACGACCAAGCACAATAACCGTCGCAACCGCCAAAGACGTGCAGCTGCTGCAGTCTCACGACAGGCACAGGCCCCGGCTCATAACGAGCCGAGCAAGAGGACACGGGCGGACGACACTGTATCTCCAAGAGGAGAATACAAAAAACAGAAAGTCGACAACTCGCGAGCCCGTCGAGCCCCGCCCAGCTACGCGGAAGTTGCCCAGAGCAATCTCCAAGTTGCAGTGGCCAGGGCCGACCACCAAACTATGACAGACGAACAAATTACCTTAGTGAAGAGGTACCTCGAGCGCAGGATTCTGGAAGACGTCAAGAATCCCGCAATCAACTTCTCACCGCGCTTTATGGGCAGGCCAATCATGGCAGAGGGAGCTCTAAAGCTGTGGTGTGAAGATGACCTCTCACTAAAATGGCTAACAGAGGCAATTGAACAACTGCCGGCGACCTCCTCACCAAAGCTCAGGGTTGTAAAACAGAACAATTTGGTGAGGAAGGTGCGCGCTGCTATTTTCATTCCAGACTGTACCAACAGTCTGCAGGACACCAGTCTGGTACTAGCAGATCAGAACAGGTGGGCGGAGATCCCTTCGTGGACCGTGTACACCCATAGCAACTTAGAGGACGACATCCTCTTCGTGGCTGTGGGAATCCCGGAGAATCTGGTCCCAGAGCTGATGAGAAGAGACCGCAGACTGGCTCACAACCTGGGCAACGTCTACGTCAGGTTCTACGGCAGGGATGGAGCCCTGCAAGACGTACCGCCCCAGGTTGTATCACCACAGGCAAACACAAATGAGCAAACAAATCCCAGCGTCCCCCGCAAGCCCTCCTTGACGGCCAAGTAAAGCCATCAATCGCGCCGCCGACCTCGCACTCGTCACCCAAACCGTCGTGCTCAAAACCGATGGAGGTGATGTGTGTGAGTCCGGAGGACAAGCTGGACCTGGAGGAGTCAGAGGAGGAGGGAAGCCTTGATCCCACTCTATAATTTCGTACAAGCAAACCTCGAGCATACGCTGCAACGGCTAACCTACGCAGAATGCTGGAGGTTCAAAACAACAAGACCATTGCCTTGATCCAGGAGCCGTGGATCAGGGCTGGGCGTGTGTGTGGTCTTAACAACCTTGACGGTAAGTTACTCTATGACAGCACTTGTGCAAACCCACGAGCATGCATCTACATACCACCTAACATAACAACAGTGCCCCTCACCGAGTTCTGTTACAGGGACGTAGCGACTGTCAGACTCCAAGTCTTGATAGAGGGAGAGGTCGAAGACGTAACGCTGACGTCAGTGTACATGCCTGCTGACGAATCCATTCCTTCAAAGGATGTTACGAGTCTGGTAAGACACTGTGAAATAAATAACTCAAAACTTATAATTTCAGCCGACACAAACGCGCATCACCCTATATGCCCCCATACTGCCCCATACAATGCCAACATCAAACACAAGAGGAGAGGACCTGGTAAATTTCCTCTTTACCACCACCCTCACAATAGCAAACACTGGTGCGGTACCGACCTACGTAACGAAGCGTCACTGCACCGTAATAGATCTAACTCTGGTATCAGGAAACTGTCCTAATCTTTTACAAAATTGGAGGGTTTCAGAAAAAACCTCCTGCTCCGACCATAGATGGATCAGGTATGAACTAATGGTAAACACAACAACACCAGCACCTACACGCAACCCTCGCAGAACAAACAAGGTACTGTTCGTAAATTCTCTGAAGCAGCACCTGCGGGGGAATACACTTGGGTCAAACATATCAAATACAACAGAGATAGAAGGTAGTATTGAACACATCACTACTAGTCTGACCGAAAGTTTCGATGATGCCTGTCCCCTCGCCATAGCCCGAGGGGTCGATGGCGGGAGGAAGGGCTGGTCAAAGGAACTGGAAAGACTGAAACAAAAGGTACGTAAACTGTTCAACAAAGCTCTAAACACCTACGACGACAAAGATTGAGACGAATACAAGAAGGCCCAAGCCGTTTATAAGAAACGTATTCATTCGTCTCAACAGTCGTCTTAGCTGGAAGAAGTTCTGCACAAACATTGAATGAAACTGCAGTGCAAACAAAATTAGGAAAGTCCTCGCCGCTGAACTTGGTTCAGCGCGAGATTGGATCTATAAAAAGACCTGATGACACCTACACTAAAACATTAGCGGAGACACATGAACTCCTCATCCAAACACACTTCCCAAGATCGCAACTGTACAATGATCACAAATGGCCTAAAACCTGTGAGCACACACCATCTGAGACAGACTGGGCAGTAGCTCATACGGTAGTTACAAAATCAAAGGTAAACTAGGCAATCAACACCTTCCAAACATACAAGTCGCCAGGCATAGACAAAATCTTCCCCGGCCTCCTGCAGTGGGGCGAACCGTATATAGGCGAGTTGCTCACGAGCACCTTAAGGGCGTGCCTAGCTTTCCGATACGTGTCACTGCTGTGGAGGGAGGTCAGAGTCATCTTTATACCAAAACCGGGTAAGAGTGACTACACAGAGGCAAAATCGCACAGGCCGATCAGTCTCACATCTTTCCTATTAAAAACCCTGGAGATGAAGGATGGAGATGAAGACTATGCGATAGACACATTAGAGAAAACATACTCATAAACGCACCCTTACACCCACAACAGCATGCATACAGTGCAGGTAAGTCTACCTTATCAGCCTTACACAAAGTGGCAAGTAGACTTGAACGCGATATATCAAACAAAGCGCTCTGTCTAGCAGCCTTCATAGACATAGAAGGTGCTTTCGACAAGACAAACTTCAGCAGCATAAAGACAGCCCTACGGAACAAAAATGTCGAACCAACTTTAACAGACTGGATTTTAAACATGCTCAAACTTATGGCAGTGCGAGTACATGTACAACCAGGAGGGATGTCCCCAGGGAGGAGTCCTGTCACCGCTCCTCTGGAACCTGGTGGTAAACGATCTCATCACCAAATTGAATGCCGAGCGCTTCTTTACAGTGGGCTATGCAGATGACCTTACCATATTAATCTCAGGGCACTTCGCTAGTGTGGCGTGCAACATCATGAACAATGCACTGAAAGTCGTAGAGACATGGTGCAATGTTAACGAGCTAACAATAAACCCAGCTAAGACGGAACTTGTAATGTTCACAAACAAACGCAACCTAGGAACCTATCAACTTCCTGTCCTTTTCGTCACCCAACTACACCTGTCCCATGAAGTCAAATACCTAGGCATAACAATGGACAGCAAACTAAACTGGGCCAAACATTTAGAAAACAAAATAAAAAGCAACCATATCATTCTGGCAATGCCGCAAAATTATAGGTAAAACTCGGGGCCTCTCCCCAAAAATCACCCTATGGCTTTATAACACCGTGGTAAGGCCCTCGATAACATACGGTGCTATAGTCTGGTGGCCTAGAACAAAACAAACTACCACTTTAAACAAACTACATAAGTTATTATAAATGCAACAGTTGATGTGGATGTATGGATATTTGCTAAAGGCTCAACCATACCTTAATAATAATAATAATGCTGGACATTTCACACAACATCATCTGGCCCCAAAGTAAGCACTTGTGTTATGGGCTGAACTGATTGGACAAACATGTTATAGGTGTAGACTATGATCAACTGATCCAACTGTTAGGCCATGCAGATTACCAATAGTGATGAGGAATTTGTTTATATTGTGACTATATTACTATATATTGTTACGAGCCGGGTACTGATAAATTATGAAACCGCTTGATTTTACCAAATAATAACTTTAATTTCAAAGTTGAACATACTGAACTTAATCCACTGATTCTACTAGTTAACTTATCAATAGAACACAATTAGAGTCACAACGCTATAGCACAACCGATAACACTTCGAAACTATCGCACTTGTATCACTTGCTTAGCCGAGAATAAACTGACCACATCCACAAACCACCGCTGTATTTATACGAGCGTCGAATAAGTCGCGTGAAACCGCGATGCTACTGGAACGTTCGAGAACGAACCGGAACGCGCTCAAACGTTCGCTTGCAATTTGCAATATTGCTATCTCATTCACTCTTATGCATTCGGTACGTGTATTTGTAGTTTGCATCTATTCGATACCAGATGGCGTTGTAGGTGAATATTTAACGCGTCCGCCTGCCAATAGATGGAGCTATGTATCGGGCGCAACACTATCCCCTCCTAAGACGTGCTCGTCCCGAGCATCGTTAGACCCGTAATATTGCGCTAGTCGATCCACATGGACAATCTTAGGCTTGCCTCGTAGCCCCTTTTTAATCCGGTATGTGACATCGTTGATCCTGTTCACAATTCGATATGGCCCGTCCCATTTCGACTGCAGTTTAGGACACTTTTTTTTACTGCGTACAGGGTTATGTAACCACACCAGTAATCCCTCACTAAAGCCCAAGTGGTTTAATTTTCGGTCATATCGAGTCTTCATTTTTTCAGACATTTGTTGGCTGGATTGGCGAACGTGTTCGTGTACATCGTTCAATTTGTTGCAAAGGTCACTCGCGTACTCTGTTATATTGCGCGGAGACTGGGGAGGAATACCTGTTATAAGGTCTGCTGGCAACCGTAGTTCTCGTCCAAAGTTCGCCGAAGCTGGAGTGACACTTGTACTTTCGTGAACTGTACTTCGATATGACAGTAAAAACGGTTGAATGTGCTTGTCCAAATCGGTCTGCTTGTTTCTCACCACTTTTGCTAGATATCTTTCCAACGTTTGATTGAACCTTTCAACCATTCCATCGGATTGTGGCCGATAAGAGGTGGTTCTTGTCTTATAAGTGCCCATCACTCGACATGTTTCCTGAAATATTTGGGACTCGAAATTCCTCCCTTGATCGCTGTGAATTTCCAAGGGTACTCCAAAACGAAAAAAGACCTCATGGACTAACTTATCGGCTACTGTCGACGCTTCTTGGTTTGGGATTGCAAAGACCTCCGGCCACTTAGTAAAATAATCCATAACAACCATGAAGTACTTGTTTCCATTTTCTGTAGCAGGGAATGGTCCCGCAATGTCCAAAGCTATCCGCTCCCATGGCGCTCCCACGTTATAAATCTTTAATGCACCTCTGCTGCGTGTATGGGGGGTCCTTTCACTGCTGCGCAACTCGTGCATTTTATGCACCAGTCTTCCACATCATCTCTGCAATGGATCCAGTAAAATCGCTCACGTATCTTTAACAGAGTTTTCTTTACCCCCATATGCCCTCGGAGCATCCTTCACGGTAGAGTTTAAGCACTTCAGATACTTTAGCCTTTGGAACAACCATTTGCAGATGACAGTGATCTCCGCGAGCATTTTCCCATTTACGGCACAATACTTCATCGTGGATAACCAGACTGTCCCATTGTGCCCAGTAGCTTTTTGTTATTGTGCTCATTTCAGCCACATCACTCCATACAGGTTTAGAAGTTCCAGCCCTTATCCATTCGATGATTGCCTTAATATCTGCGTCATCCGTCTGCGCTTTCTGCAGGGCTTCCTTCCACTCATCACTTAGATCGCTGCTCAACATTCTGACGGGTACCACTTCTTTGGACTCTTGTTTTACACAATGTTTACATTCTTCTGGACAAGGTTATCTTGACAATGCATCCGCATTACCGTGAGATTTTCCACTGCGATGCTCAGTTTCATAGTCAAACTCCTTGAGCTGTTCAATCCACCTTGCCACTTGTCCTTCAGGATTTTTGAACTGTAGCAGCCATTTCAATGCAGCATGATCCGTGCGTAGATGAAATTTACGCCCCAGCAGATATTTACTGAAATGCTGCAAAGTTTTTACTACTGCCAATAGTTCCCTTCTTGTGACACAGTAGTTTCTTTCCGGTTTGGATAAAGCTTTGCTGAAGTAAGCTATCACGATCTCTTGATCTCCTTTGCGCTGGGACAATACACCTCCAATACCAGTATTACTTGCGTCTGTGTCTACGATGAACTTGTTCTCGGTGTCAGGGAAACCAAGAATAGGTGTATCATACAGACGCCGTTTTAACTCTTGGAAGGCAATGTCGCATTCTTCGTCCCAGCTGAACAGTCGTTTCTCCTCGGTGAGTTTATGCAAGGGCTTAGCAACATCAGCAAAGTTTCTCACAAACCGTCGGTAATAGGAACATAATCCTAGAAACGCTCGGACTTGTGTTTTATCCTTTGGGATCGGCCAATCCTTAACAGCGACGATTTTCTCCGGATCAGTTTGCACACCATCTTCTGACATAACGTGCCCTAAGAAGCTTACTTGTCGTCTGAAAAATGAGCACTTCTTCGGACTCAATTTAAGATTGGCTGCACGAATTCTAGCTAGTACTCGTTCCAAATTTTGAAGTTGGTCTTCAAACGTACGTCCCACTATAACAATGTCATCTAAGTAGACAAGGCAGGCGTCTCCAATTAATCCAGCTAGTACCATTTCCATCAACCTTTCAAAAGTTGCAGGGGCATTGCACAACACGAACGGCATTACATTAAATTGTCACAGACCCTTTCCCGTAGCCGTAAAAAGCCGTTTTCTCCTTATCTTTCGGGTCTATTTCAACCTGCCAGTAGCCGCTTTTTAAGTCTAGGGTTGTGAACCACTTCATCCCTGTCAATGTGTCCAGTGTGTCGTCAATCCTTGGAAGTGGATAACTATCTTTCTTTGTTACGTCATTAAGTCGACGATAATCCACACAAAAACGCAAGCTACCGTCCTTCTTCTTGACTAGTACCACAGGAGAGCACCAAGGACTGGAAGAAGGTTCTATCACTCCGTCTTTTACCATTCCCTCAATCATAGTTTCCACTTCTTTTTCTCTTGCGACAGGTAATCGTCTTGGTCGTTGACGAATCGTTGACTCGTTACCGGTGTTTATGGTGTGCTGAACCAGCCCAGTCTTTCCAATGTCAGCATCATTCGAAGAGAAAATATCAGGATATCGATGTAACATCTTCTCAGCCATTGCAACTTCCTCTTCAGAAAGATCTTTGCGACAATCTTTCAGCAATGATGACACATTGTAATTAACTTCTAATTTATTGTCACTGGATAATTCTTGACATCTTCGCATCCAGGTTACTTCTTCACAATTGCCCATTAACATTCCTTTCTTAATGAGATTTTCCTCGTTACTTGGATTCAGTATTCGCACTGCTGAGATGGTGGTTGCCTTTACTAGAGTTCGCATAATCCATGGTAGGTCATTGTCTAACCTTTCTATCAATACACATCGATTTCTCTCTGATCTTTGCAATAGGCGTACTTGTACCATGGTTTCTGACCTTGGAGGAAGCATTATTTCATTTAGGCAGTAGACTTTTCCTGAGGATCCTCCTTCCATAAAGACTTCTTCTGTGCCACATTTTAAAATCCCTTGATTTACGTCAATCTCCGCGTGGTGTTCTCGCAAGAAATCTAAACCCAGAATGCACTCATCTTATTCTTATTCTTATTCTTATCTCGCCTTGAATGGATATATTCTGGCCAGTTGCTGTCACAAGCTGAACTCTGTTACATTTGCGGGAAAAGTCCCCAAGAAAGCGATTTGCAAGTTGGGAACTCACTACTGTACGAGAAGCACAAGTATCCAAAGTCATTTTACAGGTCGTTCCATTAATTTGGCCTTTGATGATCAGGCTGTTCCCATCGTGGGCTTGTGAAATCGAAACTCTTGGTGCTTTATCGATATCCGCTAGCACCCGCCACGCAGTCCTGACGTTTCCCTGCTGCTGGGGAGAGGAAGTGCTCACTACTTGTCCTTGAGATCTGTCGTTACTCTTTTTGTATCGTTTCGGGCAACTGGACCTCAGATGACCATTTTCTCCACACCCATAACATTTCGGACTTTGGACTTTGGACGACCGTCGCAGCTGGACTCCACCACTTCTCTGATGTGATGTGCTCGAGTGTCCATCCGTACAACTTCCACTTCCAAAGCATGGGCCAAGGCGTTCTTCAAAGACTCATGATGGCCAAGTCTCACAGTAGCTCTGACTTCCAAGTCACGTATCCCATCGACGAATGCCTGAACCAAGTTCCCATCGATAAGGGCAGGTGAAGATTGGAAAGCCTTCCGAACCAGCTTTTCTATTTCCAGGGCCCACTGCTGTAGGTTCTCCGAATTGCGCTGAGTCCTGTCCTTTAATTGAGCGCGGAAAACATGTTCCAGATGTGCGTCACCATATCGAGATTCGAGTGCCTCCAGCAGCTGCTCATAACTGACGTTACTACCCAGGGCCTCCAAAACACTATGTGCTTGGTCACGCAAGGCTAATGTTAGTGCAGTCATAGCCTGCGACTTCGTCCATCCGTTTGCGTTTAGAACAGCTTCGAACTGAATTTTATAGGCGGACCACGAAGAACCTCCATCAAATGGTGGCACCTTAAATCCTCGCGCTGACGATGAAGAGACCACAGGAGTAATATCTCTATCTTCAGATTTCAGCAGATCCACAGCTTTTTTTACACTTGCAATCTGGGTTTCTGCTTCAGAAATCCGGCTGTCATGGTGCTGGATTTGCTCCTTAACTTCCTGAAGCTCCTTGCCAAAGGCTCCATGCAGGTCTTTTATAAGGCGAGTCTGTTCATCTTGCCGACGAGCCTGTTCCTCTTGCCAGCATTTCTGTTCTTCCCGTTGCTGGCGAGCCTGTTCTTCTTGACGACGGGCCTGTTCCTCCAGCATCGCCATTAAGGCAGCAAGGTCCCCTGCAGCAGGAGCCTGAGCCACAGCTGATGATGGGACTCCCGATAACTCACCAGATAAATCCATCGTTGGCTGAAGAACTTGTCGAGATTCTTGTGATTTAGAACCTCCAAACCGCCTCTCATCCATTTCCTGTTGCCGCTGACTCCTTGTCCGGATACCGTCCGTGTCTTCCTTTGGTAAAACCGGCATTTTTTTATCTCCGCTTCTGACACCAATTTGTTACGAGCCGGGTACTGATAAATTATGAAACCGCTTGATTTTACCAAATAATAACTTTAATTTCAAAGTTACCACACACTGAACTTAATCCACTGATTCTACTAGTTAACTTCTCAATAAAACACAATTAGAGTCACAACACTATAACACAACCGATAACACTTCGAAACTATCGCACTTGTATCACTTGCTTAGCCGAGAATAAACTGACCACATCCACAAACCACCGCTGTATTTATACGAGCGTCGAATAAGTCGCGTAAAACCGCGATGCTACTGGAACGTTCGAGAACGAGTTCTGTTCGGAACCGGAACGCGCTCAAACGTTCGCTTGCAATAGAGAGATATTGCTATCTCATTCACTCTTATGCATTCGGTACGTGTATTTGTAGTTTGCATCTACTCGATACCAGATGGCGTTGTAGGTGAATATTTAACGCGTCCGCCTGCCAATAGATGGAGCTATGTATCGGGCGCAACAATATCTATATTACAAGTGAGTGAACACATTTTACATTTTTTCACATTTAGTGAACATTGGAGTGGCTTTCATTTTGAAACTAGATGGACTCTAGATACTTACTTATTCATAATAAAATTGATGGTTGATAGGAAGTAGGAACTACACTTACCCTCGTGATGTCAGTAGTTGAAATTGTAGGCAAAGACAGGAACGCAAAACAAAACGGCACTGAATTTATGTAGGTACTTAGTAGACAAAATAGCAGTAGCAGGTAGGTATGCGTCGGTGCCCTATTAGGTGGTAGTAATTAAACTAACAGAAATTAAGGCTTGGCTTTAGTATCTGGATACAGAAATTACATATTCACCACTTTTAACTTAGGACAGGACTTAGGAAATCCTTAGTTTTCGAGAGAATGGAATCAGCCCAGGCCCCCCCACCCTCCCCCTTTTCCTGTATCCAGATACTAAAGTTTAACCGAAATTAATCGTCCACATTGAAATAGGAGCCGCACGATCATGCTTTTAGACGAATTGAGTACCACGTACATACCGGCGCGGTAGTGAGATGTAGTAACTATGTTTGTAATCTGTATTATATACCTAATCTATGTATGAGTGTAATAACTTATCCTAATAAACGATAGTCATAATCTAGACTTCAGTGGTTTCACTCGCCTCCGACGTCAATCCTTACATGGCGACCATGCCATGTAAGGATTGACATGGTAGCCCGTGCCATGTTTGGAACGCGTGACGCGTATGCCTAGTGCACTAAGGCGCGCAATGCCTTCAAATAAAATAATAATTATGTAAATAAAATCAATAAAATTTTCAAAAATGTGTCGTACAAATATAGATAGTAAAAAGTCATCTATCGATGATGAGTATAGCGATGATCGTCGTCTGCACTCTCCTGTTGATCGCTGCAATATACTTCCTGTACAAGCAGCAGTTCGAGATGTCGAATCGGGGATCGTTCTTTCAACGTTGTCGTCGTCAACAGCAGCAGCTGTACCCTGACTTGAAGATCAACGATAGTAAAGTATAAATCAGTGTTGTGATGGTGTTAAAAAATAGTGAAATCCGATCGATCGATCGAGATCGCGTGCGTTATGTGTAGATAAAATAAGTGTAGGTAAGACGTATGGAACTGAAACCTGATAATGTAAATGAACTTGTGCGGATCTACCTACCTACCTAATACCTACCTAAAGCTGGACGATGAACAATCAACGAAGTGTTTATTACGGTAAAATTAAAATAGGATAAGAGGTATGTGTATTATTTATCTTATATCAGTAATTTTAATTTTAAAGATTTAGAAATTATTAATGGCAGAATATTTAAATGAAACTTATAATGAACTTTTAGGAATAAGAAAATATTTAATTAAAATTGGACCTTCTCGTAGACAAGGTACCACAATTTCAGAGAAAAAATTAGACGAATGTAAAGTGATTATTAATCAATATAATACATATCTAGAAAATATAAATAAAATTGAAAGAATTAAAGAAGAAAAAGAGTGTATTGTGAAACACTGTGAGAATATAAATACAACAATGACACAAAAGTTAAAAGATACGTCTTGTGTAAAAATGGAATTTGACCTGAAAGTTGCTTTGAATTTATTACCCGTTATATCGGATGAAATTTTTACCACAGAAAAATTAATTGATGGTAAGTCAAAGTCAAAGTCAAAAGATGATTTATTCAATACAATCACAAGGATCACTTTGAAACGTCTTACATACTAGGTGAATTTAGGTGCCAATTCATCCTAACCCAAGCTCGAGAAGACATTAAGGTATTGATTACTACAGTTCGCTGATAGCCAATAAATCGCATTGTAATCAGATTAACTTCGTTCTCAAAACTAGTTGTCTCAAGGTGCAAAATTAAAATTAGCATCTCAATATGACAGTGTAGAGTTACTTTTGAGTGACATGCGAAGATTCCTATTGCCACAAAAATCAGCTTGTGCTTTGCAAAAACAAATGCTCAGTTGTAGGCAGAATGATTTATCGGTTGATGATTTTGGTAAGAAGCTATCGGAAATGTTTGTGAGTTTGACAATTGCTCAATCTGAGGGCAATTCAACGAAATATGACGTCCTAAAATCTATAAACGAAAAACAGGCTATAAAACAATTCAGTGACGGATTACGGAACCGTAGGATTAGTACAATCATTTCAGCTCAGAGGTTCGAATGCCTATAAGACGCAGTTCAAGCTGCGATAGATGAGGACACGTCATCAATGAAGTCATCGGGAGAAATGTTGTCAATGTCCCGAAACAACAATAACGACTATAACAAAAACAATTCCAGGCAGCCGGCGTACAACGGTCATAGAGGCTACAACCGAGGTGCGTCTAGAGGTTTTCGAGGCTACAGAGGTGTTTTTCAAGGCTACAACCGAGGTGGTTTCCAGCAGCGTGGCTCGGGGGTAACCCGTGGATATCAGCCCCGCGGCAGTGGTTGGCAGCCGAACGTGGAAGCTTCGTCAAGGGGTAAGCCATTTCAAAACAATTATAGAGGAAATAAACCGTCCCGAGGACAGGTTCGCCTTGCTACAGAACAGCAGCCCAATACATCACCAGCTTCAGAAAAACTACTTTCTTTCGAAAATGAGTTTTTTCGAGGCTTAAGAATACAACATTTTGGCTAGTAACAGTAGTTTTTGCATTCAATTATTTGTGAATCATTGTGAATCATTTAGTTGGCTCTTAGATACAGGCGCATCGATTTCAGCCCTAAAACAGAAAACAGGTATTTTTGTAGCAAGTACGTTAGCAGCTCCAATCAACGGTAAGATACCTATTCGTATTTTAAATACAACAGATGACATAGAATTATCACAGATAAAGCTTGATATTCCAAGTTCAAAAGATTTTGATGTTTGTGTTTTTGATACAAAAGCTAAAAATGCTGAACGTGTTAAATCGTTATTTTCCAAATTGAATTTGAATCATTTAAATAAGGATATTTTTTATTTAGATGGCGATACTTTAACAACTACAGATATTTATCAACATTCGATTGAAGTAAAACAAGGAACTCAACCAATATATTCAAAACCTTATAGATTACCTCATTCTTTAAAAAATGAAATAAAAAATCAAATTGATTATTTGTTGAAAGATGGAATCATTGAACCATGTCAAAGTGAATGGTCTAGTCCAATTTTACTTGTTCCCAAAAAATCGGACAGTAATGGAAATAAGAAATGGCGTTTAGTTATTGATTATAGGAAACTTAACAACAGCATTCACAATGATAAATTCCCACTTCCAAATATTACGGAAATATTAGACGCTTTATCGGGTTGTATGTATTTTTCGCATTTAGATTTACATCAAGGATACTACAATGTTAGCTTACATCCAGACAGTCGTAAGTACACAGCGTTTGATTCAGGAAGATATCAAATGACAAGACTTCCTCAAGGTCTTAAGACAAGTCCCAGTTCTTGCTCGCGTATGATGACAATGGCTATGACAGGTTTAACATATGAAAAATGTTTAGTTTACCAAGACGATGTTTGTTTGTTTCAGCCGTGATTTACCGTCTCATATAAAAAATTTACAAGATATATTTGAAAGGTTAAAGAAAGTCAATCTTAAATTAAATCCCAATAAATGCAATTTTTTGCAAAAGGAATTACTTTTCTTAGGGCATGTGGTTACGTCCGAAGGAGTAATACCCGACCCTAATAAAATAAATGTAGTACCCAATTCCTACAAACTCAGATGAGGTAAAACGATTTGTTGCTTTTGTTAATTACTATAGGAAATTTATTTCAAACTTTGCAGAAAAGGCATATCCATTAAATAATTTAGCTAGGAAAAATGTAAAGTTCGATTGGAATAACGATTGTCAAAAATCATTTGAATTACTCAAACAATGTGTTATTTCGCATCCTGTACTTCAATATCCTAATTTTTCTGAGAAAAATTAATTTATTTTGCAAACAGATGCTTCCGGATTTGCTATCGGCTCAGTGTTGTGTAATGGAGATGGCAAGCAAGTAGCATTTGCCAGTAGAAGTTTAAATAAAGCAGAGAAAAGATATCCAACTATAGAGTAAGAAATGTTAGCTATTGTTTGATTAGTAAAACATTTTAGACCATATCTTTATGGACGAAGGTTTAAGGTTCAATCCGACCATAAACCGATAAACCGATTAATGAAATTTAGACTTATTTTAGAGGAATATGATTTTGTCGTGGAGTATATAAAAGGAAAAAACAATTCAGCAGCTGACGCAATGTCACGCTTGCGTATTACATCAGAAGAATTAAAGGAAATGAACGAATGTAGCATGAATGTTATGACGAGAGGACAGAAAGCAAGAATGCAACAGCAACAGGCACAACAGCACAAAGATGTTTTTCACGACGATTGGCTTGATCACCCGAAAGTTGTAGAAATGTTACGTAAGCCTAAACAATGTGTTGAATTACGTTTTATAAGCGCGCAAGAATTAAAACGATATCGTAATTAAAGAGAGAAAAGAGATAATTGATTCAGGCGTGACTTTGCGGAAATCCATTACAAAACATTAAACAGATGGACAAATATTTAGTACAATTCCGCTAATCTATTCCTAAAGAGTTACCTCCAAAAGAAATTCGACACGTGTTTCGCCTCTCCACGAGGCATCTTCAGGAACACTTGACTCACTCCGCACCCCGACGAAAAAACACTCTGCTCTGCAGGCTTGTTGCTTCGACCAACGTCAGAATAAGACTAGTCTTATTCTGTATTATATTGTCTTATATTAACTGTCTTATATTAACACGTGTCGAATTTCTTTTGGAGGTAACTCTTTAGGAATAGATTAGCGGAATTGTACTAAATATTTGTCCATCTGTTTAATGAGAGAAAAGAGATAAAGTATGAAAGTAAAATATTGTGTTATGTACCATGTGTAAGTAGGTACCATTTTTATCAATCCAGCATCTCAATCGCAACTATCGCCAGGCGAATTTGTGAGAGATTTTGTGACAAGTGTGAAATAAAAGATATATACAATTTTATAAAAAATAAAAATAATAATATTTTTATAGAAAAAGTAATTAAAGAGGTACAGAAGATGAATAATTGGACCAGTCAACGACTATTTATATTAAAAGATGTAGAAAGGATAATTAATAAAGATGACCAACATGTAATAATAAACGACTTTCATCTTTTGCCCACTAGTGGCCACGCGGGATTTAGACGAATGGTAAATAATATCAAAAAATATTATTTTTGGCCAGGTCTTGAAGTTGATGTAACAGAATTCATTAAAAGATGTGACAAATGTCAAAAACAAAAATATTCATCACATCATATAAAGGAACCAATGGTTATTACCACAACAGCAACATCAGCGTTTGATAAAATATTTTTAGATTTGATAGGACCTTTAGATAGAGATAATTATAATTATACCTATATACTGACAATACAATGTGAACTAAGTAAGTACGTAGAAGCTTATCCTTTGCTATCTAAAACTTCGGTAGAGGTAGCTAGAAGTTTTGTAAATAATTTTATTCTAAGATATGGAATTCCTAGGTGTATAGCAACAGATATGGGCTCAGAGTTTCTATCAGCTACAATGAAAGAGGTATGTAGACTTTTACATATAAAACAATTACAGTCAACAGCATATCATCATCAGAGTATTGGTGCATTGGAGAATTCACACAAGCATTTAGGTAACTATTTACAAATACAAACTAAAAATCATTCTGATGCATGGAGCACATGGCTACCTTTTTGGTGTTTCTCGTATAATACATTGGTACACACTGAGACGAAATTCACTCCATTTGAGCTAGTTTTCAGCAAAAAGAGTAATTTACCATCGAATTTAAATTAAAAAAAGATAGATCCACTTTACAATTACGATAACTATCCTTTAGAATTGCGTTACAGAATCCAAACTTCACAGAAAGAGGCAAGAGATAATCTTATTTCAAGTAAAATCAATAGGAAAATAAGATATGATCAGAATATTAATCCAATAACATATTTGCCAAATGATTTAATTTTAATAAGAAATGAGATAGGAAATAAATTCAAAAGTATTTATTCAGGTCCATATTCTGTTATTAGAGATTGTTCACCAAATGTTGAAATAATTAAAGATAATAAAATGTATTTAGTACACAAGAACAGGACTAAGCGATATATACTGCCTGATTCTTGATTTTAATGTACATATAGTAAGTAAGATATTTCATAAAAATATTATAAACAAACATTGTACCATGTTTAATCAAGTTAAATTTATTCCTAAAATTATATTAATTCATGTAATCATTTTGTTTATTCGTTTTGCATAAAATGTATTTAGATTTAAAATAAAATAAACTATCATTTATTTTATTTCCTGCGGTGGAAATGAGATGTAGTAACTATGTTTGTAATCTGTATTATATACCTAATCTATGTAAGAGTGTAATAACATCCTACTAAACGATAGTCATAATCTAGACTTCAGTGGTTTCACTCGCCTCCGACGTCAATCCTTACAGTAGCCGGTCTGTTAATAGTATCTACCTACTTACTGATGATTTGAACTCTCGTAGTCAGCCAGTAGAGGATAGCAAGATCATTCCAAAATCCCGAACGCAACGAACAGTATGTAGTTATACGAGGTATGACGAATCGTTAATCAAAACATATGAACGAGAAACAATGGTAAACTTCCGAAGTCAAGTAGATAACACCCATTTTTTAGGTAAGTTATTGCACAATTTAATGTAATTGGGTAACTTGGTAACTAGCACAACATGGCACAATAACTTAAGTTACTCACTCACCTTAAAATAACTTATTTCACTCACATTAAATATTTTAACTTATGGCATCATTCAATATTAAACATAACGTAAATAAAATAAACAAAGAAGCACACAACAAACTTTTCTTGGGGTTTTTTTTTCTTATTTGATGGCACGACTTTATGTGTCATAATTCTGCCAGTGTCTATGTCATGCTACTGTTATAAAACAGGATGCAGTGCAGATGTTGAAAAATATATCAATATAAAAATATATAATCCTCTAAATCTTACTATATATTATCTTATGAAGCTTTAACTTTCAAACCTAATTTATGTTCTATTCATTCAATTGTCGGGCTCTCACCAGCGTCAACGTACCAGCTGTTCTCGAACCGAACGGTCTGATACGTGATGATGGTATGACTCTTGTCCCTTCGGGGATGGGTAGGCCATTGGTGTGGGATGCTATTTGCGTCGACACCCTGGCCGCATCCCATATCTCGGGGACTTCCCCGATTAACTCATTCACTGCCACCACGATCTTGAAGTTTATCGAGATGCCGCCGTATAAAACCGCGGACACGCTAGGCGTGCTCGCGGCATTGCTACTTGGAAAAATAGTAAACACGCCGCGCGTGTCCATGGCACTGACTAAAGGTAAATTCTTTAAAACGGGTTTTTTTCTGTTTTAACTATGTTTGCCGGGTATTATTTCTTGTGCTGCGCGAGGATAAAGGTGTTTACAATAGTATCGTGAGTTTTGGTTCTTGGAATTATGGCGAAAATTAGATTTTATGGTAAGTAAATGTATTATAACGTAATTTAAGGTTCTCAAACTTTTTTTACTAAAATTCCCATGCATCAATGAATAAAGTTTTATTGTGTACTGTAACATTGGAATTGTTAACAGTGCAAGTACATTAGTTTTATTAATATATTGAGGGACAATCATATTTAAACGTATTTTTAGTCTTATATGAGTGAATTCATTTAAATTATTAAACCGATAAAAAGCTTTTAACTGCGGAAAGTTTGTTTAAATAAATAAATAAATAACCCCAAACATTTCACACAACATCATTTGGCCCCAAAGTAAGCAGAGCTTGTGTTATGGGTACCGCATGACTGATATACTACTTATATGTTTTTTTTTTTGTAAATACATACATATTATACATAGAAACACAGACCCGAGACAAATACTTGCAGATCGTACAAACATTTGTCTCGCGGCGGGAATCAAACCCGCAACCTTCTGCTTCTCAGCCGGGTCTTAGCCAACTGCGCCACAGAGGTCGTCTAACGTCGTCGTTTACGTTATTTATCTCGTATTATCGTAATGTTGGTTGATTGGCCTTACCTGATTACATAAGTATGAATTAAATTCAAAATATTCAAATGAAATAAATTGATTTCTTATCTTTTTTTCAGGAAAAGTTAAATTTGTACCGGAAACGGAAGATATTAATGATGACAAAAATTTTAGCGAGACAAACAAACAGCAATTGATTATTATATACATAGACATAATTCAACTGTACGTGTGTATGTCACTGTGTGTGTATGTATAATTGTATAAACGGATAGGTACGATTTTTTTTCATTAATGGCGTATGGAGTTGCTGAGCGACTTCATATAAGTAGTAGATCAGTCATGTGGTACCCATAACCCATGCTCTGCTTACTTTGGGGCCAGATGATGCTGTGGGAAATGTCCGGCATTATTCATTTATTTATTATTTATTCGTACATGACACAGTACCTACGGTATACGGTAAAAACAACGGTCATGTGGTACCCATAACCCATGCTCTGCTTACTTTGGGGCCAGATGATGCTGTGGGAAATGTCCGGCATTATTCATTTATTTATTATTTATTCGTACATGACACAGTACCTACGGTATACGGTAAAAACAACGGTCCGATATATTATGACATTCCGTTTTGTCATAAATACTGGTTAAAAATCATATATCGCAAGCTTATCACTCTGAAATTAGCGAAGCGTTTAATAGAATAAAAAAGGTTGGGAACCTAAGGGTAACTTTTGTAAGTGAACACACCTAGCGTGTTCTCGGCACTACAAAATACCTATTTTTCGTAAAAAAATCTAACTAGTTTTTTTAGGGAACCGCTTCAATATACCATAGCCTATCCCTTAAAAATGATGCACTAAAAATTTAAACAGAAAATCTGGCCTAGTTTTGGAAATATAACCGAAACATTCAAAACACACCTGGCGTGTTCTTGGCGTAGAGACGTAGATTAGCCTGAACACGTGAGGCGTGTCAGTGGCAGTGAATGTGTTAACAAACAACTGGGTTGGTTAATTATATTATAATTATTTTAGTTACCTTCTATTTATTTGCATTGTATAACTACTTAACTAGTTACTTAGTAAGTTAATTTTTACCACGTTTAAAAATTTGCAATAAAAAAAAATGTGATAGGCAAAGGTCAAGTAGATAAGTACTCTTACCTACTTAATATAATATTTGGGTATATTGTAAAGATTAGTGTAAAAATAGGTTGACCTATTTATCGGTAGGGACGGTGCTTTGTTTGTTTAACTCATTCACTGCCACCACGATTTTCTTGAAGTTTATCGAGATGCCACCGTATAAAACCGCGGACACGCTAGGCGTGCTCGCGGCATTGCTTAGAAAAACAGATTTTAGTAAGTAAATTTATTATAACGTAATTCAAGGTTCTCAAACTTTTTTTACTAAAATTCCCATGCATAAATGAATAAAGTTTTATTGTGAACTGTAACATTGGCATTGTTAACAGTGCAAGTACATTTTTTTTAATAATATATTGAGTGACAATCATATTTAAACATATTTTCAGTCTTATATGAGTGAATTCATCTAAATTATTAAACCGATAAAAAGCTTTGAACTGCAGAAAGTTTGTTTACGTTATTTATCTCGTATTATCGTAATGTTGGTTGATTGGCCTTACCTAATTACATAAGTATGAATTAAATTCAAAATATTCAAATGAAATAAATTGATTTCTTATCTTTTTTTCAGAAAAGTTAAATTTGTACCGGAAACGGAAGATATTAATGATGACAAAATTTTTAGCGAGACAAACGAACATCAATTGATTTTTATATAATAGAGATAATTTTACTGTACGTGTGTATGTCACTGTGTGTGTATGTATAATTATATAAAGATATACATCGGATAGGTACGTTTTTTTTTCATTGATGGCGTATGAAGTTGTATAAGCGACTTCATATAAGTAGTATATCAGTCATGTGGTACCCATAACACAAGCTCTGCTTACTTTGAGGCCAGATGGTGCTGTGTGAAATATCCGGCATTATTTATTTATTTATTATTTATTCATACATGACACAGTACTGTATACGGTAAAAACAACGGTTCGATAAATTATGACATTCCGTTTTGTCATCAAATACTGGTTAAAAATCTCATATCGCAAGCTTATAACTCTGAAATTAGCGAAGCATTTAAAAGAATAAAAAAGTTTGGGAACCTAAGGGTAGCTTCAGTAAGTGAACACACCTAGCGTGTTCTCGGCACTACAAAATACCTATTTTTCGTAAAAAAATCTAACTAGTTTTTTTAGGGAACCGCTTCAATATGCCATAGCTTATCCTTTAAAAATGATGCACTAAAAATTTGAACAGAAAATCTGGCCTAGTTTTGGAAATATAACCGAAACATTCAAAACACGCCTGGCGTGTTCTTGGCGTAGAGACTTAGATTAGCCTGAACACGCGAGGCGTGTCAGTGGCAGTGAATGTGTTAATAGGTAGGTATAGTTTTGAATAAAGATATATACGATTAGTATATGTACTGCTTAACTGTTTAAGTGGTACACTCTTAATGTTTATAGCAAGCAACAGATTAGGTTGGTATATTTTATTGTTATCACCTTATACTTAGTTTACGTTATAAGGGGAAGGTGTAGTATTATGTATGGTGGCGGGTAGTTTATAATTGTTATTGATGGCACCTTCAGATAAAATAAACTAGTGTTCATTCACCAAGCTGTGTTTTACTACATTATCTGTACCTCTGTACTCTTGTTTTGGGAACGTGGAAACGGCTTTTTAAAAAGCAAACTAAAAATTAATTAAACTCTAAAATAAAACTAAGTGATTACGTCCACACCGATTTGAAGGTGATTTAAAAATGGCACCACAGTAGAACGCCGGATGCAGTCGTATCACATCGAGACGGCTGAATCGGCACTTAAACATGCGCTACACGGTTTGAAACCACAGTTTCTACCAAGGTGACCTTGGTAGCGTTTCTTTTACACGGTTCTGTTTACACGGTTTAAAACAAACCCCAAACTTCAGTGTGTTTAAAACGCTCGTGCTGAATAGACGTGTGTAAAATGCTTGTAATGCACTATTACAATTTACAAAGACGCCATGCTTCCTTATTTATCAAAATTTCTAAAGTTAGGAAACTCCTATATGGCACTTTTGTGTACATTTAAAGAAAAAAAAAACATTTTTTTGGGTGGAGTCTTTGTACTCCTTAGACGTTAAGTCCAGAGACAGGGTAGGTCTCTAAATAACTCGATGAATTCAGTGATAACCTCACGTTCTTCCTCCATAATACCGTGCGTGCGCGCTATACGTCCGCGCTCGATGCGTGCAGCGGCGTGACTGTAGTACGCGTGGTTTTAAACAAGCGGCTAGACGGTTTGAAATACGTTTTAAACCACCGCTTCTGCCAGTGGTTTGCTGGGCAAGCCTTTTTACCAAGGGCGTTTAAAGTGCTTCTGAGATTTGGTTTGAAACCACTATCTACACGGTTTGAAACATATGTTTTTACCAAGGTCACCTTGGTAGAAACTTTGGTTTGCAGCATCTGCTCCGGCACGCACAACTTCAAAAGCTGTAGCACTGAAACTAAAGATGCAAAATGCTCGAACTGCGTGGCAATCACATCGCAATACTTATCTGCTGCTTGCCCTATTAAAAAACAGAAGGTAGAAGAAAATAAAATAAAATCAAATATATATATATAATATAATAATATAATACATATAATAATTCAAATAACATTCATATTGCAATTATTTCTGAAACATGGTTTAAACCATACCAAACATTCAAAATAAAACATTATAACATTAAACGTAATAATTGTGGAATCAATTTTAATGGTGTAGCTTTCTAATTCACAATAGTATCGCATATTCTAAAGTCAACACGTTTTTTGATGACTCACTACAAAATATGTGTATTAAAGAAATAATTCAAAATCAAAATATAAATCAATTAATAACATTGATGAAAACAAATAAGCGGAAGATGGGTGACGCGTCTCTACTCTATGGACTCATGGACCGCTTAAATTAGGACTCCGAATTTCTCTCAGTCGCAAGACATCGCGCGCGTGAGACGTGAAGATACTCTTTTATTATTTTAAGCGGGATAAACATTACTAAAATGCCTTCGTGTGCTTGTATGCGTTGTACCAATCATTCCAATAAAAAAAACAAATCTCATGGAATCACTTTTCACTCAAAGTACACAAAAACATGAAATTTCTTATGATATTTATAAATTAGCTTATTGTTTGATCGCCATTTTGCAGAGCGAGATAGAAATATACGATACTTTTAGCACGCACGTGGTGCCGAGCGAAAACGCCCGTGGCCCGCGTATTGTTTTCGCAGTAGCGTCAGCACAATAATATCAAAACATGTAAAGGCTTTTATATAAAAAAAATATTACCCACCTAAAAATATTTTTTGGTGTTCATTTATTACTTTAATGTAGATAAATTAAATAGTTGTCATGTTACGAGTATTTGTAAAAAAAATAAGAATTTATGTTAGTACAAACGATAGTGTGTTTGTTACATTTTTAAAAACATTTGATTTTATAATGTTAAAGCGTTCCGTGTTTGTTTGTTTTCTAGGTTTCCTGGGGATGTACTTGTGAGACATAAATGGATTCTTGTAGTTCGTAAATAAAGGCAAGAGCCAGACTGGACACCAACTCAACATAGTCGTATATGTTCGATACACTTCAAACCGGAAGATATGTATACTACCAACAAGGGTTGTCAAAAAAAAAAATTGTTGAATTTGTACTATTATATTCCATGCGTATGTTAAAATTTTCAACTTTACACCCGGTAGTCCAACATTAAACGTCCTATAACTCAAAAAGTATGGACATTAGAAAAAAAAGTTTGAAGCAAAAGTTGTAGAAAATAAAATGATCTTTAAAAATTTATAGATGCATTTTATTGATTTATCTAATATTTCAAAAGTTATCGGCTGCGATAGAAAAGCCGGTTCAGTAAATGGGCCATAAATCGTAAACGGTAAGTTTTACAAAAAAGTTTACTAGAATCAAAAGATGCGAATTTTATTTTCTACAATAATGGTCTCCATAACTTTTGTCCTAAAGTGCATAGTTTCAGAGATATCGGCCAAAAACGTTTTTTCAAGATGGCGCTTGAAGCGTCACCTGGATCTGTCAGCATTTTGTGATTTTATGCTCAGTAAGTGATCCCAAGCCTTAACTTATAAAAAAAACAATTTGGATCGGAAATTTAGTGCAAAGTTGAATGCTATTCTGACTGGCCTAATAATTATAATTTGTCTGCTGACGCTCCTTGGTAGTCATTGTCACGGTCACGACTCGACCCGAAGTATGCCGGTGACGCACGACAGTGGTCTCGCTCGCGCTACTATCGAAACAAATCGATTTGTCTCTGTCGTTCAGTAGTGTTCAACGTAAAATAGAACTACAGCTGTTGAGAGTTTGTGCATGTGGTTGTGCATCATGCCTATAATTTCACTGACGGACGAATGAATGGACGTGCCGCATCTTCCGCTTATTTGTTTTCATCAAAGATTAATAAGAAAGCTAAGAGCATAGTCAGTTTTTATAGGCCAACAAACTGTAGTCCAGCCTTTAGTAAAAGCAAATTTGACGCAATATTCAAGTCTATTCCACTTTGTCTAGGCCCTCAGGGGCTAGAGCACAAAGTAACTTTCGGTTAGCGATCGTTTATTCTATTCGTCTGTTCGCTACGTGGCGTGCTTAGTCTATGGTTTTTCGATATCAAACGTCAATTTCCAAATGTCATATTCGTCTAACATAGAGAGTCGGTGTTGTTTACACGTGTTTTGAATATTATAAAATCGAATGTTTTTAATATTTAATAGTTAATTTTTGGCTCTATAAACATGTGTTCAAAAAATATGTTTAACCCTATCAACGTAGTATTGAATTATTTACCTACAACTAGCTGGTATTATTAGTATTAAATAATGGGATCAAGATCACGGGCCAGCGGAGAAGTTTCCAACTCTTTTGGAGTTCATGGAGAGGTAAATCGTTTTTCGGTACTTATCTACTAGTCATTAATAATATTTTACATATTATGCTGGTATTATAAACTAACATTATTTAATTTTCACTCAAAACGGGATATTTACCATGATATATGAGTTTTTCTGCTTCTCGATATTTCGGTACAGTTGCATGCGCCATGATCACGAGTTAAACTGAAGTCTTTGCGGGTGGATGTTATTGGCAGACAAAACGGTCTACCCTCTTTCTCAGTCTTTTACTGCGAACATTACCCCTACTACCGGTTTCACTGTCACTAACAACTCGATCACTATTACGACACACAACACTCACGGTATCTGGACGCATAACTGGTACCTCACTTTTACGATTTCCACACATCCTCACCACAGGGTTCCAGGCTCCAGACAATTGAAAACCGTCTTCTCGATTGAAATTCTTGTGTTTGGTAATCTCTATTGCCTCTTGTACCAATCTTGGGATGTAATGTTTTTCAGTTGAGATTACCTGTGGATTGTGTAACTCGATCCAGTGGTTTGAGCCAGATTCTAATAGATGTGTAGCTATGGCCGACTTTTGTGTGTCCATATTTTTGACCGCCCGGATGTGTTCTGTCACTCGACAAGCTATGGTACGTTTTGTTTGGCCGATGTAAGAGCTCCCACAGCTGCAGTCAATCTTGTACACTCCTGGTGTTTGAAGAGGAATCTTATCTTTAGGTGAGCGCAGGTAGTGTGAGATCTTCTTTAAAGGAGTAAAAATTGTTTTTATGGACAATTTTTGCAGGGTTTTCGCAAAAACCTATTATTAACTATTAGGACCTATGTGATGAGTGCTCCATAAAGAGTGAGCTAGCTCATGTTCAGCATGTCTTACGTAAAAATGGATATAAGCTTCGATCTTTTCCAGTTAGTCAAAGGCCTAAACCCCACAGATGTATGGTAGAACGAAAACCTACTTTTCTACCGTACATCAAAGGAGTGACCGACAAAATTGCGAAAACCCTGCAAAAATTGTCCAAGAGACAGACACATAAATTCATAAGATTTAACGTGGGAGAAAATGAGATAGGAAGCATTATACAGTGTTTCTTATATTCGTGGTTCTAAAGTTTTTGAAGGTTTCACTTCTACCACGTGTGAATTGCATGGTTTTTTTTATTTTCAAAGACAAGAAAATAAATTTTAGTTATCTTTTATCATCATTTTGAACCGACTTCAAAAAAGGAAGTTACTCAATTCAACCGTATATATATACTTTTTTATTTGTGTTCGCGGATAACTTCGTCGCTTTTGAACCAATTTCGATGATTATTATTTTGTTGTAAAGGAGATATACCAAAGGTACCATGATAAGGAAACCAGGATCTGATGATGGCATCCTAGAGAAATCGAGGGGAGCCTTCGAAAATCGTAGTGGCGACTTAGTGCGTTTGTAAATTTTTTCATTGAGTATTTTAAAGCACTACTATTTAAAGAAGGTCTGGAGTCGATCAGATGATGGAGCCGAAAGACAGTCGAGGGAACTCCTCAACTATTTACAGCAATTACCTGGTGTTTGGGCTTGGTTAATTTGTATTGATGAGAACTTTACACCTAGATGGGTTGAGACTGTCATTAGGGGTCTGATGATGAAGACGAAGGACAGTCAAGGGAACTCCTCAACGTTTTACAGTAGCTACCTTGTATATATACATGAAGTTAGTTGTCTTTTTAGTTTCTAAAACGTAATTATAAATGTAACAAAACAGAATCTAACACTTTGTTACAAATTGTCTTAATAATCTGTTTTTATTGTAGGTACTCCTTTTAGAAAACGAAACCTTATTAAAATATTAACCCACTTTCAACAAACTTAAATTATTATTTTTTACAAAAAAATCTTAAAGTAGGTAGGTACCTACTACAAAAAATCTTAAGATCATTTTAAACTCAATAATAATTATCTTTTTAAAGTTTTTATCAGCGGCCATGAGTTTAAAAAAAAGTCTCTTAACATATTTGAACTTAATTTAGTGATCCTAAATCTTAACAAAACTGAACCTGTTAAGAGTTTTATGACTTACATTATTTATTTCTTAAAAATGTCGTTGTGTCGGTAAATAAACACTACCACTAGCTGTTGGTACCTTAACTCATTACAATAATGTAAAAACCGAACGGTACAAAATTGAATAAAAAATATACAAAGTTATATCGTATTATTAGAGTTATGACAATGCCAATTAAAAGTGCACAAAAGTGGCAGAATATGTTTCTATAAAGGTACCAAGAGCCGATAAGAGTCCAAAACAATTTAATGGGTAGGTAAAATGCGCACTATTCAAGAACTAATGCAATAAAATCAGTTTTCAGCCATTAACTCCTGAACTATAAGTTCTATAAGTTAATCTGAACTATAAGACCAGGCGTAACGTGCAATAGAATAACAATTGATTCGTTTCGATAAAGCTATCGAATGGTGTGATCAAATCTATGAATTTACCATAGAACGTACCATAGAAAGCCCAGAACGAAACAAGACGAAACACGCAGTCTACAGACGTCAGTAGTTTGATTCCCATACATTAAAATCAATTTTATGCCATTTACACCTGAACTATAAGTCTATAGGCACTTGCCTAGTTTTATTATAGCAATCGAATGGCATACTCAAAATTATCAAATAACGACTTCGAAAATATTAGTACCCTAAGTCCGACCTCTTGTAAGGAGTCAAACCGCTGTGCGGCGGCGGCCCAAGACTTGAAATTTTTAAACCTGGACTAGAAATAAAACCCCGCCTGGACTATAATGATGTTAGTTACTTATTATCTAACAAACTATTTATACTTTAAGTGATCCTTACTTAAAAATTCTTGCTTTTTATGATAAATACCTACCCATTCCGTTTGTAGTTATGTACTATTGCATTGTAAAAAATAAATTTTGTACTAAAACATATAACACTTTCTGCCTCAATATTTATGATTTGTTAACTATGTTGCGCCCGATACATAGCTCCATCTGTTGGCAGGCAGGCACATTAAATATTCACCTACGCCATCTGGTATCGAGTAGATGCAAACTACAAAGTACACGTATCGAATGCATAGGAGCGAACGAGATAGCAATATCTCTCTATTGCAATCGAACGTTTGAGCGCGTTCCGGTTCGTTCTCGAACGTTCCAGTAGCATCGCGGTTTTACGCGACTTATTCGACGCTCGTATAAATACAGCGGTGGTTTGCGGATATAGTCAGTCTATTTTCGGCTAAGCAAGTGATACAAGTGCGATAGTTTTGAAGTGTTATCAGTTGTGTTATAGTGTTGTGACTTTTACAGTGTTCTATTTGGAAGTTAACTAATAGAATCAGTGGATTAAGTTCTGTGTGTGGTAACTTTGAAATTAATGTTATTATTTGGTAAAATCAAGCGCTTTCATAATTTATCAGTACCCGGCTCGTAACAAATTGGTGTCAGAAGTGGGATAAAGAAATGCTGGTTTTACCAAAGGAAGACACGGACGGTATCCGGACAAGGAGTCAGCGGCAACAGGAAATGGATGAGAGGCGGTTTGGAAGTTCTCCATCACAAGAATCTCGACAGGCTCTTCAGCCAACGATGGAGTTTTCTGGTGAGTTATCGGGAGTCCCATCATCAGCTGTGGCTCAGGCTCCTGCTGCAGGGGACCTTGCTGCCTTGATGGCGATGCTTCAGGAACAGGCTCGCCGACAAGAGGAACAGGCCCGTCGTCAAGAAGAACAGGCTCGTCGTCAAGAGGAACAGGCTCGCCAGCAACAGGAGGAACTAGTTCGCCTACAAGAAGAACAGGCTCGCCGGCAGGAAGAATTGGTTCGCAGGCATGAACAGCAACGGGAAGAAGATGCTCGTCGGCAGGAGGAACAAACCCGCCTTATAAAGGACATGCATGGAGCCTTTGGCAAGGAGCTTCAGGATGTTAAGGAGCAAATCCAGCACCATGATAGCCGAATTTCTGAAGCAGAAACCCAGATTGCAAGTGTAAAAAAAGCTGTGGATCTGCTGAAATCTGAAGATAGAGATATTGTTCCTGTGGTCTCTTCATCGTCAGCGCGAGGATTTAAGGTGCCACCATTTGATGGAGGTTCTTCGTGGTCCGCCTATAAAATTCAGTTCGAAGCTGTCCTAAACGCAAATGGATGGACGAAGTCGCAGCCTATGACTGCATTAACATTAGCCTTGCGTGACCAAGCACTCACTGTTTTGGAGGCCCTGGGAAGTAACGTCAGTTATGAGCAGCTGCTGGAGGCACTAGAATCTCGATATGGTGACGCACATCTAGAACATGTTTTCCGCGCCCAATTAAAGGACAGGACTCAGTGCAATTCGGAGAACCTGCAGCAGTGGGCCCTGGAAATAGAAAAGCTGGTTCGGAAGGCTTTCCAATCTTCACCTGCCCTTATCGATGGGAACTTGGTTCAAGCATTCGTCGATGGGATACGTGACTTGGAAGTCAGAGCTACGGTGAGACTTGGCCATCACGAGTCTTTAAAGAACAGAAGAGGAGGTGGAAGCTGTACGGATGGACACTCGAGCACATCGCATCAAAGAAGTAGTGGAGTCCAGCCGCGACGGTCGTCTAAAGTTTGGTCCGAAATGTTATGGGTGTGGAGAAAAGGGTCATCTGAGGTCCAGTTGCCCGAAACGAAACAAAGAGAGTAACGCCAGATCTCAAGAAGGACAGGTGGTAAGCACCTCCGCTCCCCAGCAGCAGGGAAACGAGTAAATGCCAGGACCGCGGGGCGGGTGCTGGCTGGTATTGAAAAAGCCCTAAGAGTTTCGATTTCACAAGCCCACGATGGGAACAGCCTGATCATCAAATGCCAAATAAATGGAACGACCTGCAAAATGACTTTGGATACTGGTGCTTCTCGTACAGTAGTGAGTTCCCAACTTGCAAATCGCTTTCTTGGGGACTTTTCCCGCAAATGTAACAGAGTTCAGCTTGTGACAGCAACCGGCCAGCACATATCCGTTCAAGGCGAGATGCAGGTGGAGATGAAATTAGGGGAGACCACTTACCATCATAACGTCATCATTGCCAACATAGTTGATGAGTGCATTCTAGGTCTGGATTTCTTGCGAGAACACCACGCGGAGATCGACGTAAAGCAAGGGATTTTAAAATGCGGTACAGAAGAAGTCTTTATGGAAGGAGGATCCTCAGGAAAAGTCTACTGCCTGAAGGAAATTGTGCTTCCTCTAAGGTCAGAAACCATGGTACAAGTACCCCTGTTGCAAACATCAGAGAGAAATCGATGTGTATTGATAGAAAGGTTAGACAGTGACCTACCATGGATTATGGCACGAACTCTAGTAAAGGCAACCACCATCTCAGCAGTGCGAATACTGAATCCAAGTAACGAGGAACATCTCATTAAGAAAGGAATGTTAATGGGCAATTGTGAAGAAGTAACCTGGATGCGAAGATGTCAAGAATTATCCAGTGACAATAAATTAGAAGTTAATTACAATGTGTCATCATTGCTGAAAGATTGTCGCAAAGATCTTTCTGAAGAGGAAGTTGCCATGGCTGAGAAGATGTTACATCGATATGCTGATATTTTCTCTTCGAATGATGCTGACATTGGAAAGACTGGGCTGGTTCAGCACACCATAAACACCGGTAACGAGTCACCGATTCGTCAACGACCAAGAAGATTACCTGTCGCAAGAGAAAAGGAAGTGGAGACTATGATTGAAGGAATGGTAAAAGACGGAGTGATAGAATCTTCTTCCAGTCCCTGGTGCTCTCTTGTGGTATTAGTCAAGAAGAAGGACGGTAGCTTGCGTTTTTGTGTGGATTATCGTCGACTTAATGACGTAACGAAGAAAGATAGTTATCCACTTCCAAGGATTGACGACACACTGGACACATTGACAGGGATGAAGTGTTTTACAACCCTAGACTTGAAAAGCGGCTACTGGCAGGTTGAAATAGACCCTAAAGATAAGGAGAAAACGGCGTTTTCTACGGGAAAGGGTCTGTGGCAATTTAATGTAATGCCGTTCGGGTTGTGCAATGCCCCTGCAACTTTTGAAAGGTTGATGGAAATGGTACTAGCTGGATTAATTGGAGACGCCTGTCTTGTCTACTTAGATGACATTGTTATAGTCGGACGTACGTTTGAAGACCAGCTTCAAAATCTGGAACGAGTACTAGCTAAACTTCGTGCAGCCAATCTTAAATTGAGTCCGAAGAAGTGCTCATTTTTCAGACGACAAGTAAGCTTCTTAGGGCATGTTATTTCAGAAGATGGTGTGCAAACTGATCCAGAGAAAATCATCGCTGTTAAGGATTGGCCGATCCCAAAGGATAAAACACAAGTCCGAGCGTTTCTAGGATTGTGTTCCTATTACCGACGGTTTGTGAGAAACTTTGCAGATGTTGCTAAGCCCTTGCATAAACTCACCGAAGAGAAACGAGTGTTCAGCTGGGACGAAGAATGTGATATTGCCTTCCAAGAGTTAAAGCGACGTCTGTGTGATACACCTATTCTTGGTTTCCCTAACACCGAGAATAGTTTCATCGTAGACACAGATGCAAGTAATACTAGTATTGGAGGCGTATTGTCCCAGCGCAAAGGAGATCAAGAGATCGTGATAGCTTACTTCAGCAAAGCTTTATCCAAACTTTAAAGAAACTACTGTGTCACAAGAAGGGAACTATTGGCAGTAGTAAAAACTTTGCAGCATTTCAGTAAATATCTGCTGGGGCGTAAATTTCATCTACGCACGGATCATGCTGCATTGAAATGGCTGCTACAGTTCAAAAATCCTGAAGGACAAGTGGCAAGGTGGATTGAACAGCTACAGGAGTTTGACTATGAAACTGAGCATCGCAGTGGAAAATCTCACGGTAATGCGGATGCATTGTCAAGAAGACCTCGTCCAGAAGCATGTAAACATTGTGTAAAACAAGAGTCCAAAGAAGTGGTACCCGTCAGAATGTTGAGCACGGATCTAAGTTATGAGTGGAAGGAAACCCTGCAGAAAGCGCAGACGGATGACTCAGATATTAAGGCAATCATCGAATGGATAAGGGCTGGAACTTCTAAACCTGTATGGAGTGATGTGGCTGGAATGAGCACAACAACAAAAAGCTACTGGGCACAATGGGACAGTCTGGTTATCCACGATGGAGTATTGTGCCGTAAATGGGAAAATGCTCGCGGAGATCACTGTCATCTGCAAATGGTTGTTCCAAAGGCTAAAGTATCTGAAGTGCTTAAACTCTACCATGAAGGATACTCCGGGGGGCATATGGGGGTAAAGAGAACTCTGTTGAAGATACGTGAGCGATTTTACTGGATCCATTGCAGAGATGATGTGGAAGACTGGTGCCGAAAATGCACGAGTTGCGCAGCAGTGAAAGGACCCCATACACGCAGCAGAGGTGCATTAAAGATTTATAACGTGGGAGCGCCATGGGAGCGGATAGCTTTGGACATTGCGGGACCATTCCCTGCTACAGAAAATGGAAACAAGTATTTAATGGTTGTTATGGATTATTTCACTTTTTTCTTTTCATTTTTAGCAATATCTCTCTATTGCAATCGAACGTTTGAGCGCGTTCCGGTTCGTTCTCGAACGTTCCAGTAGCATCGCGGTTTTACGCGACTTATTCGACGCTCGTATAAATACAGCGGTGGTTTGCGGATATAGTCAGTCTATTTTCGGCTAAGCAAGTGATACAAGTGCAATAGTTTTGAAGTGTTATCAGTTGTGTTATAGTGTTGTGACTTTTACAGTGTTCTATTTGGAAGTTAACTAATAGAATCAGTGGATTAAGTTCTGTGTGTGGTAACTTTGAAATTAAAGTTATTATTTGGTAAAGTCAAGCGCTTTCATAATTTATCAGTACCCGGCTCGTAACAATTATTTCTTATTTTTTCAGGGGCCATCTACTGCACCATCCCAAAGTCTACTAGAGAAAATCCACTGTATGACAACCTTAATTTAGACATTGGTGTAGAAGATGGTATATAATATGGCAGTCTAAGTACTCTTTAGTTTCGTCAGTACTACTATATCTTAACTTTACCTTAAATTATAAGAGGGAAAATGTTTGTTTTTGTTTTTCAGGAATAACCATTGCCAGTACCAGGGCGCCTAACAGTATCCCAACCACAAGTTGGACTGCTCTCGACCATTCGCTCACCACTAAGAGGAGAAGCGGGATAGAAACGAGGCCCGGAGGATAGAGGTGTGGCAAGAGCTGCCATTCAATGTGACAATGCCGTTAATATCTTGTGACTCTGTTTCTAATGAAGCTGTTTTTTTGGAAGTAATAGGGATCTGTTGAGCTATTTATAGATTGTTCCAAGCGCTTTTTAGATAGCTTAACTGTTCACACTGTGGTTTTTTGTTTTGATATTATTCTGTACATTTTCGTATTTAATTAGTGTAAATAAATCTCATCATCTTTCAGCCTGATTGCACCCACTGTTGGAAAGGCCTCCTCTTTATTATGCCACTCCTTCCGGTTCCTAGCAAGTCTTATCCAGTGGTTCCCGACAACGCTGACCAAGTATATCGTGCGACCATCCGGGCGGGTGGTCTGCTCTTGGCCGTTGAGCATCCCTTAAGAGGCTTATTACATTACGATCGTGATTTTTTAATAAAACGCCGATTTTTGGTGTTCTTGTTCAGAGAAACCGAAAGTCTTCGACAAATTTTACTTATTGTATGGTGGAGAATAATTATTACTATAGTTCATAGCGGCCTCGCTTTTTGCATATTTTTGTTATTTATTCATGTAAAGCCCAAATTCCAAAGCAAGTTTGCAAATAAAATGCGCGAAGGCACTTTTTCAAGCTTGTGGATTGAACGTCTGTACTATGAAAATGAAATAAAAAAATTACCACAACATCTCTCATATACTAGTTGAGTTTCTAGCGGCCTCGGAATTTAGAAATATTTACAAAATAAAACCAGTATATACGATAACGTAAATGAATCCTTGTCGTTAGTTCTTAACTGGTTCACTGTAAATAATCTTTTGCTTAATTCCAAAAAAACTAAATGTATCAAATTCACTTTGCCAAATGTTATTCATAGCCCGTCCAACATTGAAATAAATGGAGAGGCAATGAATCTTGTAAATTCCACGATCTTCCTAGGTCTTAATATTGATGCAAAACTACAGTGGGGACCACAAATTGAAACGCTTGCTGGTAGGCTTAGTTCCGCTGCATATGCAGTTCGTGCGATACGGTGGCTTACTGATGAAGCTACAGCTAGACTAGTTTATTTCAGTTACTTCCATAGTGTTATGTCATACGGCATCATTCTCTGGGGAAAAGCAGCTGATATTGGTAAAATATTTGTAATTCAAAAAAGGGCAATACGTGCCATTTATAAAATGAAACCACGAGAATCTTTGAGAGAAATATTCAAAGAAATTAATATTCTCACAATAGCTTCACAATATATATATGAAAATTTGTTATATACACATAAAAATAGAGATGGGATTCAGCAAAATAGTGACCTTCATAAAATCAACACTAGGAATAAACATAAATTATACATCCCTAGGTTTCGACTAGAAAAAGTTAATAAGTCATTTATGGGGAACACGGTGCGCTTCTATAATAAGCTTCCTGAAAATGCTACTAAACTACCTATTAAGAAATTTAAAGCATACATTAAAGGTAGTCTTTTGAAGAAAGCTTATTATAATGTAGATGACTATATTATTGATAAGAATGCATGGCCTCATGTCGCTCTGCCGTCAGACAGTTAACCGACACACTTGAAATGTATAAACTCTCTTGTATTAGTATTTCGTAGTTAAGGTAGTTATAAGATGGATCATATAAAAAAGCGCTAGGACCAAGACGAGTTTCTTGCCAATTCTTCTCGAGCTTGGGTTAGGATGAATTGGCACCTAAATTCACCTAGTATGTAAGACGTTTCAAAGTGATCCTTGTGATTGTATTGAATAAATCATCTTTTGACTTTGACTTTGACTTTGATATCTACAAAAAAAATCCAATTCAAAACTATAAAACTACTAAAAATGTTCAGAATTAGCTGTAAATTTCTCCTTAGTACATTAATACTATCGAGTAAAATTTATACCAGAACAAACGTTAGTTCATAAGCAACGAAGTTGTGTACTTTTTTTTATATAATATTATATAAAACTATTAATAAACGTAATTACAACTGCGCGAAATGCACAAAATAAATTATATAATGCGATGCGTGGGCCGCTCGAACTCAGTACTGCGCGAGCGCTCGTAGACGGACCCGTGTCGAATTTTTACGCGCCAAACGAGCGTAGTTTACGCTCATTCCAATCATTTGGCGCGTATAGTGCGACTACGTCACTTTGATAAATTTTTATATTGAACATTCCATCAAAATAGAAAAACGAATGTTGGTTCGTTACTTTTTTTTACGAGTCTTTACTTACTGATTGTTATGTTTATATTTAGCATGGGTCAAACAGGATCCGTGTATTTTTTTATTGTTTTATACTAGCTGTTGCTCGCGACTTCGTCAGCATTTGTTGATGTGAAACATCTATAGGCAAACCTAATTGTTGGCGTCAAAGTCAAAGTCAAAGTCAAAGTCAAAGTCTGTAGGTGTATGTAGGTGTATGTGTAGGTAAGTATGTAGGTGTGTTTCGTACAGAACTTGCATGGGATTGGGAACAGTGAAATGTTGTCCGAGTGAATTCGAATTTCGCGCGTTTACTGAACTATAGAAAAGGAATCGGTTCAGGTCTGGTACCATGCAATAAAACATTTGGTTTTTGAAGTGTTCTGTTGAGTTGAAATCGGTGGTTTAAAAGAGATAAACTACAGGGTACTTGAATACATACATACTTGACGACCTCTGTGGCGCAGTGGGCTAAGACCCGGCTGAGACGCAGAAGGTTGCGGGTTCGATTCCTGCCGCGGGACAAATGTTTATATGATCTGCAAGTATTTGTCTCGGGTCTGGGTGTTTCTATGTATAATATGTATGTATTTACAAAAAAAAGTATATAAGTAGTTTATCAGTCATGTGGTACCCATAACACAAGCTCTGCTTACTTTGGGGCCAAATGATGCTGTGTAAAATGTCCAGGATTATTATTATTATATCAATATCATGTATAATATGATTTATTTCCTTATAATAGACATTATTCTAATAAGTACGATAATTTCGGTCCATGACAGTGACATATACGATAATTCTACGCCCCTGGGCCCCTGGTACGATAGTCAGCTCGCTTCAGGTTGCTAAGTGCTAACACTGGTAGCTGGTAGTATTTTGTTATTGATAGTACATAATAAAAGGTTAAAATTAAAAGCCAAAAGAACAAAATTTGTTGGTGTGTGGGTAACATAGGCATTAAATTGTGCAATAATCAACTTAGTAATAATAAAATGGGTATTACCTACTGACTTTGCAGGTTTACCTACTATTGTTTCTCATTCATTTGTTTTGATCAACAATAAAATTCGTCATATTATCTCTATTAATAATAATGTTCCGTGCATTCGGGAGTTTGGGACGATCTTGCTATCCTCTACTGGCGGACTGCGAGAGTTAATGACCAGTAGTAGATACTATTATCCGGCCGGCCACCGCGCCGGTATGTTCGTGGTACCTACTAAGAAAATTCTTCTAAGAGCATAATCGTGCGGCATCTTCTGTTTCGATGTAAAGCATTAATCTCTTATAGTTTTATTACTACCAACCACCTAATAGGGCACCGACGCATACATACCTACTGCTACTGCTGTTTTGTCTAAGATAGGTACATAAATTCAGTGCCATTTGTTTTGCGGTACTGTTTCTGCCTACAATTTCAACTCCTCTCAGAGGGTAAGTTTAGTTCCTACCACCCATCTTCAACTTCATTATGAATAATTAAGTAATTAGAGTCCATCTAGTTTAAAAATGAATGCCTCTCCAATGTGTTTACTCACCTGCAATGTAAATGTATAGTCACAAAATCAACAAATTCATCATCACTATTGATCAAATTCTGCATGTCCTAATAGAACAGTTGGATCTGTTGATCAAACAGTGCATAGGTAATGAAATGAATAACAGAGCAGATGTGTTGTTCCATATATAATTTGTATTGTATTTCATGGCAAATGCTGTAATTGGAGTATATTACCTACATAAAATGTTATTGTTCATTTATTTGATTCATATGTTTGTTATGTGTGCAAACAATAAATAAATAAATAAATGCCATACAATGTCAGTAGGTACCTTGTGCACAATTAGTTGACCTCACAGTGAGTGGATGAGTCCTAGTTCACAGTCAAATCGCCAGTTCTAAGCAATCAGATTTCAGTTGCTGCCCGCTATCTTCTTGATCTTCAGTACCTTTTTGATTTCCATCACATTTGTGGTTAATCCATTCAATATTACCAAAATATGTCTCATACATTATGTAGGTAAACAATATAATTCAGTAAACAAAAATGCAAATAGCAAAATAGAAGTGATCCATTTTGTCCCAGAATGTTTTCTCTGGGAAAAATTACAAAATTTTTTTTTTTTATATGTTCACCTTTATAAGATTAGAACAAAAAACAGGTCTTAATAAAATATCTTGATGGTTTACTACTAGCAAGTTATTACTAGTAGAAAATGTGAGCCTAACACCAAATGCATTTATGAACCCCATAAACAAATATTCAAACATCCACACAAACTTACTTACCTACCATATTTATAATATTATAGTAAAATCTTGCCTAAAGGTAAGTATTAGACCTATGCACTAAAGCTTCATCCTGTTTACATTGAGTGTGATAGTTTTGTATTAGGCACTTCCCAACTTTTGACAAAAGATGCTCAAAGAACTCCATTATCGCCTAACAACTTTTCAGACATGGTACAACCTGTAATATAAAATAACCAAACCTATACTTACTCAATTTGCGATACATGATATTTTTGTTATAGTTCTGTAGGGTACTTACAAAGCCCATGGTCTGATTAGTGTTGGTTCATCTGGGTCTTATTGTGAGCATGGCCTGTTCCATGTTCCCCTGTGCAAGTTATACCATGTAGGTACCTAATTAAGTAGATACATTATATTCAGTTGAATTATATTAGTCATGTTAACTGAAAAACTGCCTACAAAAATAAATAACAACTTTAACAGGATAGTACATTGGTATTTACTCAACTGATAAAACTGGTAAATACCAATGTACTATCCTGTTAAAGTTGTTATTTAATCTTGTTGGCACTTGACTTACAACTTATGTGACTTTTAACATTAAATATTAAGTAGGTAGGTAAACATAGATAGACTTTGAAGTAGGTTTCTAATCAACTTAGGTACCGCTTTACATTTTCATCACAGTACATCAAATTTAATGAATGATACTAATATTGTCACTTTACTTTAAATTTCAGAAAACATGGCTGTTGAAGAGAAACAATTAAGAGGTATTGCTGCATTTGAAAAACTTGAAACAAGTTACTCGATTCGCTACAAAACTGGAGAATATGCTACACTGAGTATTCTGAATAATCATGTATTTCGGTATTACATGTCACCAACAGGACAATTTTTAGAATACCCAACTCCTGTTGATGATTCTGAAACTGCTAAAATAAACATTAAAGCTGTGGAAGATTATGGCTCACATGCGTTTGACCATTCTACACTCATAAAAGCTGAGCACAACTACATTATTGAAACAAATAAACTTAAAATACTGTTTGATGAGGTAACAGGAACACTGGCAGTTCATGACAAAAGAAGTGATAAGCAAGTTTTGAAAGAGTATGAGCCAATACGATACAGTGACTCAAGAAGCAAACAAATATTGCAACAATTTCAAAATGAACAGTTTTTCGGAGGAGGAATGCAAAATGGTAGGTTTACCCATAAAGGAGAAAGGATATTGATTTCCTGTGACGGTAACTGGGCAGATGGGTGCAACACTTGTCCCAAGCCGTTTTATTGGTCAACAAAAGGTTATGGAGTTATGAGAAACACCTGGAAAACAGGTCGCTATGATTTCGGCTCGAATAATCAACAAATTATCGAGCTTGATCACGAAGAAGATTACTTTGACGCGTATTATTTCATCAATATTATTCCTCAAGATATTTTAAATGATTATTATGAACTCACTGGCAGACCAATATTCATGCCAGAATACGCTTTTTATGAAGCTCACATTAATACCTTCAATGAAATTTATTGGTATATAACTGGTCCAGGCGCCGGCCGAGAACTTCATTGCGATGATGACAGGTACTATGAACCTCATCGAACACCGATTATACATGGCAAAAGCGGAATTTTAGGATCTTTGAATGGGGAAAAAACAAAATACGAATTTTCAGCAAGATTTATGATAGACTGTTACAAAGAACAAGACATGCCATTGGGTTGGTTTGTCCCCAACCATGAATCTGGTTACGGTCAAACTGATTCTTTAGAGGGTGATCTAGAAAACTTGAAAACATTTGTGGAATATGCTAATAAAAATGGCGTAGAGGTTGCTTTGTGGATTAATCGATGTTTGGAACTAAAAGATACAAAACCTGAGAAAGGAGAGAGGGATTTGTGTAAAGAAGTAGACGTCGGTGTCGTTGCTTTCCAATGCCATGAAGTTAACACTAATTATGGTCTTCAAACTGTAGAAAAAGTCACCAAAAAACTCATGAGAACATCTCAAAACAAAATACGCCCTTTTATAATAATGGCCGAAGGATGGGCAGGCACTCAAAGATATGCAGGCGTTTGGAATGGAGAACAGACTGGTGGAATATGGGAGTACATACGCTATCATATCCCTACTTTGATCGGGGCAGGATTATCAGGGCTACCGGTCGTGGGCTCTGTCATGGATGGCGCGTATGGAGGAGGCGATGTAGAAGTTAACATCCGAGAATTTCAATGGAAGACGTTTACCCCTCTACAGTTAAACATGGACGTTTGGGGTAGAATCGATAAAAATCCATTTGGTTTTAATTGTATTGAATTAATTCTATTAAATCGAGCATCTCTGAAGTTAAAATCTATGCTCCAACCGTATAACTATACAATTTGTCGTGAATCTATTCAAGGCATGCCGATGGTAAGGGCAATGTTTCTAGAATTCCCTAAAGAAAGGTCAGCGTATGTAAAGGACTCGCAGTATCAATTCATGTGGGGACCGAGTCTATTAGTCGCGCCAGTGTACGCAAACGCAGACGTCAATTGCAAGCCTGAATTCGTTAATTCTTTGTTCTATTTTTGGGTTCACGATGAGTTCTCTTACACAAAGCCAAAATATGAAAATACACCTGTTCGCAATGAAGTATATCTGCCCGATTCTCAACAGGTTTGGATTGATTTACTCACTGGAGTTAAATATCAGGGAGGCAAGATTTACAACAATATAAAAACTCCAATATGGAAGATCCCGGTTTTCGTCAAAGATGGTGCGATCATACCTCTTGTCAACCCCAATAATAAACCTTGTGAAATTAATAAAGACTGCAGGATTTTTTTACTATATCTAAACGGTGCATCTACTTTTACGGTTTACGAAGACGACGGAAAATCATCGGAATATCTTGAACAGAAATTCGCGAATACTACCATCGACGCTGACGGTCCTGCATCGAATAAAAGCGGTAATGTTTCAATTTATATACATAAGACTGTGGGATGCTACAAAGACATGGTCAAAGATAGAAGTACAGTGCTGCAAATAATAGCGTCTGATGTTGGGAGTGTAAAAGCCTTCATAAACAACAAGGAAATCAACTTGCAAAGAGTGGAATCTGAAGATGAATTCAAAAATAATGATAATGTGTTTTACTTTGACCAGAAGTTCATTATCAATCCGTATTTGGAGGTATTTGGCTCAGATGAGTTACATCAAGGGTGTTTACGCATAAAAATAGAGAAGGCTGATGTAACGGATTCGGAAATATGTATAAAAATTGAAGAATTTTCTAACAAAGGCAAAACTTTTAGCAGCAATTTGATTGTTAATGATAATATAGACGCTCCCACTCTATTATCACCAATCGATAAAGATACAACAGCAACATCAGTCACTTTACGATGGGAAATCAGTGATGCTTCTTACTATGAAATCGAACGAGATAGCAATGCAGTTTTTAGCAATATTTGGGGTGACTATTACACATTTAAAAATTTTGATTATGAATCAAAACACGTGTTTAGAATCCGATCTGTGAGAGATGCAGGAGTGTCGAAATGGAGTCATTACTTACATTCTGAGACTAAACCAGAGCCATACAAAGATACAGTAAAAGAAGTGAGAGTGACTTGCAGTATACCCTGCGAACATCTACTAGAAGCGTGCAATTTAAGTAAAGCCGATCGCACCTTTTGGCATACAGACTATGAGTGGGGTGACTGGGCTTTACTAGATGAAGAAATGCAAAAAATAACGCTTACTTTCGACTTAGATCATGCTTATGATATAAGTAAAATAGAGTATGTCCCAAGGGAAGACGCTGGCAGCGGTACTTTACTCAAAGTTCAATACAAACATTCTTTGGACGGACAAACTTGGTCTGAAATGTCTCCAGTTGTTTCATGGGACTGCGATGATTCTACCAAAGTTATCGAGATGTGTAATGGAATTAAACTCAAGCACTTTCAATTAGAAATTCTTAATGCAGTCTTACGATCCGGCTCAGGTAGAAATTTTCTATTTTATAAGACAAATAAAGATTTACACATATAGCTGAATGAAAGTCTGATTTTCAGGGCACATTGTTGAATAACTGAAAAAGTTAATATAATTATTCGCAGCATTAAACAGATACCTACTACCTATAGTTATTGTATAAACAAATTTAGTGTATCATTATATGTTTATATTATTATTATTAGTTAATGTATTTCTATTTTATCAACTTGTATGTTTGTAGTAAACATCTTGTGATTTTCTAAATACCTGGTCAAAACTATTTATTCTTCCTAGTGTTGAAAATAAAGTAGGTAACCAACAATAATAATTTACAACGTACCCACGTGTAGGTACATACCAAATAATGTTCTTTTGTCTGTAAGGAGGGCATTGCGGTAGACTTCATCGTATAAGTACTTACAAAAAACCAGTCCTAAGTAAGAATACAATGATGAAAACCCCAAATCGCGGGAATCTAACAAGCTACGGTCTTGTAGTAGTAATATTAGTAGCTTAACACTCGCCAGGCGCACTTACGAGGTCGTTAACACACACAATGTTCATTCGGAAAAACCTACAAGATAAAATCCGTCTTCGTGAATACGTTGATATCGACTGGTTGTATTTTTTATTGGTTCAAACGCCTCCTATGGTTATGCATAGTAAAATGAGAAAACTAGCTGTCCCGCTCGCGACTGCGTCCGCGCCTTTTGGAAATGGCAAATGACAAATGAATTAGGGGAGACCTTTGCCCAGCAGCGGGAAAATTGAGCGTCCGGGTAACAAAATCGACTTGAAACTTTGTTGCGTAGAACATCCGGGTGACTTTCTACCCATCGGACCTCCCTCCATGACTTTTGTGTGAAGTTCTATTGGCTGGCGTCTAAAATTCTAGCTAGTATAAAATTGGCGTATGGTATAATCCAAGAAAACCATACCTGGCAACAAAAATAGTAAAAAATAAAATTTAAAATCAAAAAAATTATGCGTGAGTTTGCGTTTTGTGAAGTGAGTGTGTGCGGGTGGGTGTCGTTTAGATTGTTTATTAGTCCTATTTATATTAGTGTTATATATCAAAGTAATTCTCAAGATTATTGCTATTGAAATATTTACAAATATATTTGGCCCATAGACTGATGGCAAAAAAAAATCGACATTAAACAAAATTCCGTTGCACGACGGGGTTCATGTTTATGAAGTGAAGTATTTGTAATGGAGAAATTATGTAAGTTATCATATTTAAATATCTACCACGATCTAAATACAATGAAACAACAGAGTATTTTACATTTGTTTGGGTTTACAGCCAAAATGCTCCGGGTGAAAGTCACCCGTGTACGTTTTTACGTATTCTAGGGGTGTTTTGAAAAGGTTTATTTTAATAAACAGTATGTTATTGTGATATTCATGTCAAAAAAGCCCTTAAATTCTAGTTTAATAATAAGTAGGTTATATTGCTACAAACTACGATATTTTGTGTAAAAACTCCTTAGAATCAAAAGTTTATTGAAATTGAATCTACATTGTCAAGTTTAATTTTATATTTTCAGTATTTAGATTCATAGTTGAAATTATTTTTTCACGTAGTTTTAATCTGTATAGTTTAACTATTCAAAAGTATTTTTTATTTAAGTCTAGCTATACCTAGTAGTTATTTAGTTATCACGCTCGAAGTTAAAAATGAACCAAGCGCTCGGCGCCGCAAAATTCCGATCGCGCGGGTGGACGTTCTAGAGGGAGACAACTGCCGCGCTCGGACGTTCAAGTGGATAGGTTAATAAAAAATAAACAACTTAAGCACTCTGAATAACAGAAGGAATCGGTTTAGAAGTTTCAAAGATCGAATACTTACAAAATCACATACAAACCTACAAACTTTACTTCTATGAAATGTAGCATAGACTCATAACGTTCGACTACTCCTACTACTCCTTTGTAACTTAGGACTTGTGCTCTACGCTCCACGTGTCATATTATTTTTGTACAGGGTTTGATTTCCCGTTGTCCCGTTGCTTATTATTAAGTAGTTTATAATGTTCCATACCTTAAAATTATAATGATCCGGAAAAACAACCGCTAGCAATCAGTTTATCCTGTGTTTAACACGTACCTAGGTTTGAATTTTACAGGGTTTGAACACACATTGTCCCATTGCATACATGTATAGGGGAAGGGGGGATATATGTATGGTGACCCTCGTACGGTTTTTACATTTTATTTTTTTCCAACTCCAATATTTGACTGAATAGTGAACTGATTGCTTAAGGTACTAGTAGGTATATTTATCCCAAAATGATATAAAAAAAATTTAAACTCAATCTGGAATTCGTACGAATCTGCCCCGCGTGTGGGGTACTTTCATACAGTGCCAGGGGTACCTTCGGACGCTATGGGGTGGGTTTGTATACAATTAATAAAGTGCTTAAAATTAACAAAATTGAATGTCATTTTTTCTAATCAACAAAAAATAACCGTTTTATCTTCTTATTAACAAAGACAAGTAACTTTTCTTTTACATAACAAAAATTAAAATATCTTCTTTTATTTTACAAATAATTCTTAAAAAAAATAGTTTTTGTGTCATGATTTATTCTTCTTATTATAAAATCACTAAAATTAAGAGATCCATCATTTTGAGGAATTTTGAGGACTCATGGGAAGAAGAATAGTGGAGGAATGGTATCTCTACTGGTCGATACGATACCACCAAACGCTACTAGTTCACCTCTTTCTGATGAAACGATTTGTCCGACTTGTTTTTGAGTTCTTGGAGCCAAGACTTTGGGAGTATTGAAAACTTTGGACACGGGGTACATTCGTACGCGTACGGATGTTCCCCACTTGGTTCTGTCCGAAAGTGCCCCATTCACCAAATAATAATTAAACAAGAAATTATTTTTAATCTGTAAGCTAACTTGATAAAGTATTAATTTAAAACATATCCTAGGGATATTTACTACATACTTGCAAAAAACTGGTCAAAAACTTCTCAAAGCTAGTGTAATGGTTCACGTAAACGTTGTTGAAAAAATTACTTACCAAGGACGAAAACACATTGTGGCCTGTCCCAGCACTCTCAGCGGTGCGAGTGGCGCGAAACTACATTGATGTACACGCGGCTAGGCAACTCACGCAACATGCAAATGGAATGTCCGCACGCCCTTTGGTTTGTGTTTTATAACTACTGTATGTATGTGCCCCGCGTACGAAGGGTGCCTACTTTCCCCTACCTACCTATTCTACTCGTATAACTATCCGGACTCCAATATTATAACGATTGGGATAAACAGACGCCAGTGATGAGTTCGGTAGGCATTAGTAATGACTATGGTAGCTTATTATCCATAGTTTCTCAATAGTCAAATCGAAATAATAATGATTAGGAAATACCGACGCCAATTATTTCCATTCACTTTTTCGTAAAGTGCTTGTCCGAAAAGTAAGTATTTTCTCTAATATCTTTAATGTTTTCCCGTTGTCGCGTTGTCTGACATGCACACGAAGTTAATAATTCAATTCAATTCAATTTCAATTTCATTTAATTTTACATTACACCATATAATATTAGTAAAATGCTTAGTCTAAATGTTAATAATTATATAATTTAATGATAAAATATAATTCACAGACAAAAATTACTACATAATAATTTACAATAGATTAAAATATAGGGTCTTTCATTAAGCGTGTCCTATCTTTAAATTTAAATAAAACAAAGTGTGTGTGATATATTATCGAAATTATTTATTTATTTGAAAGATGTAGTGATGCCATTAAGTGTGGAATATGACATCATTCAAATGTCCGCCACGGCTTCTCTGGGTGGAGCGCATGCGAGATATCCAATTTTCCATGACTTTTGCGCATAAATCAGGCTGAATTTGACTTATGGCATAGGTTATGGTGGCTTTGAGGGCCGCTGTGATTTGTGGTTTATTCACATAGACCTGCGACTTAAGAAAACCCCACAAGAAAAAGTCTGGCGGGGTTAAGTCACAAGATCTTGGTGGCCAGTTCACGTGAGATGACCATGCCCTCAAATCTCTCATGCAGAACATTCAATGTGGCATGAGCTGTGTGGCACGTAGCGCCGTCTTGTTGATACCACATGTCGTTGGTGTTCAGATAATCCAGTTCATGCCAAAAAAAGTTGGTAATCATCGACCTATAGCGCTCGCCGTTGACAGTGATGGCCTGGCCAATGTTGTTCTCTAAGAAATATGGCCCGATGACGCCGCCAGCCCAAAACTCACACCAAACTGTAACTTTTTCGGGATGCATTGGACGCTCTTGGATCTCATGTGGATTTGTATCGTCCCAAATTCGACAATTTTGTTTGTTTACGTACCCATTCATCCAGAAATGGGCCTCATCGCTGAAGATAATTTTTCTGTGAAAATTACGGTCAGTTGCTAACTGCTCCAGTGCCCATTCAGCGAACACACGTCGTTGTCTATGGTCGTTTACCTTCAATTCCTGGGTGAGTTGAATTTTATACGAATGCAGGCCCAAGTCACGACGCAAAATTCGCCAAGTTGTGGTCTGTGAAAGGCCGAGTTCTTGTGAGCGACGCGAAATCGACTGCCTCGGATTCTCCTGCACACTCTCACGGACAGCGGCGATGTTTTCGGCAGACCTTGCGTTTCGTTGACGTACGGGTGTTGGTCGATCATTTACCGAACCAGTGGACTCAAATTTATCCACCACACGACGAATAGTCCTCTCGGTAGGACGATTATGGCGACCGTAAAATGGGCGAAGCGCGCGGTGCGTTGCCCGAACAGAACACTCATTTTGATAAAACAATTTTATCATTTGCACGTGTTGTTGAATGCTATAGCTATCCATGATGATTTGGCAAAACAGAATGAATAAATTACAACCAATTTGACAGATGTAGCTTCAACAAGATGGCCGCTACCAACTGTCAAAGTTCGGACGTGCCTATTGGAAGACCCTTTATAACAAAATTCATAATACATAAAAAATAGCTAAAATTTTTATTTAAACTTTATTCATTTAGCACAACGCATTGCGTTGCATGGCAGTACATGCATATTGGTCCAGTGCCTAAGAATGGGTCCATCTAACCGCTCTGCCACAGTAGTAAGGAGGCTGTTGGTGCTGGCGCGTAGTCGATGCATCAGGGAGGCGACTCGTTTGCGCATAATGGCATGGAAGCCGTCGATGTGTGCCTCCGCGAACATACCTGATGCACTGCAGTATTGCGGTAGCCCCAAAAGCATCCTAAACACGTTGTTATACTGGACGCGAAGGGCATTGTCCGCACTCTGGTTAAAGTCGATCCATAGACTGCTAGTGTAAAACGTTTGGCAATAAGCCCTAAACAATGTTATTTTAACGTTTTTTGTACACTTAGCAAACCTACGGATCAACATGTTACCCCTTACTGCCAACGCCCTTCTCTCCCTCTCAATGTCCATGTTATCTTTGAGCGTTTCAGTGACCCAATTCCCCAGGTATTTAGAACACGAAACCATTTTTAGAGCTGTGCCACTTAATGACACTGTAGGTACGATAGGGTAATATTTTATTCCAGCTTTAAAAACTAACAGCTCGCTTTTCGTAGAATTATACCTGAGACCGTGTGTCACAACATACTGTTCACAAACACCAACTAGTTTCCTGAGGGCATTGATTGATGGGCTCAGCAATACCATATCATCAGCATAACTGGTGTTGTTTACCATTTTTCTACCAACGGAACAGCCCACCATGGTATTGTTGAGCTTCCCAATCAGCCGATTTATGTATAGGTTAAAAAGTCGAGGTGAGCTCAATCCCCCCTGCCGCATCCCACACTCCAGCCCATACGGCTCAGAAAGCGAGTCTGCCCATCTAACCACATTGCTCTGATGGCCATACCAGTACCTAAACAAATCAATAAGCTTATCAGGCAATGTTGTGTCTTCAGACAGCTTCCACAGGAGGTCATAGGACACCAAATCGAAGGCCTTTGACAAGTCAAGAAATCACGCATACACCGGCGTCTTTCCATCCGTGTACCGGACGGTATGCTTGAGAACTGCTGCTTCTGTAGAAAGCCCTCGCCTGAAGCCAAATTGAGCAGCATGCAGCTTCAAATGTTTATCCAGCTGTTTGTCAAGCATACAATCCAGCACCTTGGCTATAGTCGTAGTCAACGATATGGGCCTATAATTACATATGTCGGAAGCGTCCCCTGTACGGTTTTTAATTAATGGTACTACCACAGTCTTTATTATAAATACTTACGGGTATTTATCGCGTTTATTTACCTATTTTTTCCGACGTTTCGACAGGTTTACACTCTGTCGTGGTCACGGTCATCCCGTGACCACGACAGTACAGTATAGTACTGTATAGTATTGTACAGTACAGTACAGTAAGTATTTATAATAATGTGTTCTGATCGCGTAAGTTTAAAAAACTTTACCACAGTCTTCATCATACTCTCAGGTAGGTAGGCATGTCCAATGCAAAAGGCAAAAAGAAGAGACAGCACTCTTGGCAAATTTACGCCGGCATACTGTAAGTGCTCTATACTAAGGTAATCATGACTTTCCCCTTGTCATCTTTCTCAAGACTGTACGGATTTTCCCAGCAGTAAACACCATACGCAACTCACTATTTGTGCCTGGAGCACCGGACATTCCCCTCGAAGTTTTAAGAGAGGACTTTACTTTAAAGTGATCCCTAAATAGGTCCGCTATTTTTGCAGTCTCGCTAATACCCTCGACACTTACTGGTAAGCCCGACTCGAGATTAATAATGTCCCAAACATTAAAACTAAAAACAGACAGACACCAGAAATCAGTTCCACTTCTGCGTGGTTATTACGAAAGTATTTTCAAGAGCATAGGCCACTGCCTTTGTGTTATTAGCCCATTTACCTTAATGCCCATGTAATTAATATTAATGTCTCTGTTTAAATTTCATTATAAATGTTTAGTAAAGTTAATAGTTCATAGTGCTTTATTCCATTAACAAATTACATTGTAGGTAGGTATGCAGAAATATAAATTATAAAACATGAAATTAACATTGATAAATTATGGTAATCATGCAATATATTATAATGACAAAACCTAACCTAACAATAAATATTCAGTACATTTTAATGTGATCATGTGATCAATCAAGACAATGTTTAAAATGTTTGAAGAGGGTTCCTTTCCCATGCTTTTGAAAAAATCAATTGTTAGACCCCTATACAAGAAAGGTGATAAGTCAAAATTAGACAATTATAGACCCATAACATTAATACCTGTAATATCTAAGGTCTTCGAGGTAGCCATGCAAAGACGCATACAAGCGTTCATTAATAAAAATAATATATTGAAACAGGAACAATACGGGTTCCAGCAAGGTAAATCCACAACGTTAGCTTGTTTTAATCTCGTTAAAAAAGTAATAGACGGCATCGATAACAAAGAATTAGTTACAGTTATTTTTTTCGATATGTCAAAGGCGTTCGACTATGTCTCTCACGATATTTTGTTGACTAAGCTAGAAATGTATGGTATCCGTGGACCTGCCCTTAGTTGGTTAAAAATGTACTTGGACAATCGACTACAATGTGTCGAAATAACCAATCTGAATAACGATAATGAATTAGCATCTGTTCGCTCTACCTACAGACCTAACAAAGTTGGAGTGCCTCAGGGAAGTGTCTTGGGACCTCTTCTTTTTCTTCTATATATTAACGATCTTCCTGACATCACTTCTAAGCCCTGTATATTATTTGCTGATGACATTTCTTTAATATTTACATCTAATCGCAACACTGACATTAATAATTACATAATTGACATAAATAATACTATAGAATGCATAATTAAATGGCTTGACATTAATAACTTGAATGTAAACTTGACAATGACAAATTATATACAGTTTGGAACCTATGCACGTATAAACCAGCCTCTAAAAAACATTTCATATGGAAATATCAACATTTCAGAGGTTGATAGGACAACGTTTCTAGGAATAGTCTTAGATAAACATTTAAATTTTAAAATGCAGGTCGATAAAGTATGCTCCAAAGTAAACAGATTTGTTTATGCTCTGCGGAGATTGAGAAAAACGTCGTCCTTAGCCACAGTACTTCAAGCATATCATGGTTATGTAGCATCGGTACTCACATACGGTTTAATTCTTTGGGGAAACTCAACAGACTTAAAAAGAGCATTTATCGCACAAAAAAAATGTGTAAGGGCCATTGGCGGGATACCGCCCTGGGAATCATGCAAACCACTCTTTAAACAATTAAATATTCTCACACTACCTTGTATGTATATCCTGGAGTCTGCTTTGTTTGTTAGAAAGCACAATCAACTGTTTGTTAAAGCTAGTGAGGTATATCATAGAAGCACAAGAAACCAGGACAGAATTGTATTGCCTAAAGTTCCAAAGACGAGTATGTATATAAATAGTAGTTATGCAATATGCGGAAATGTATATAATTCCATACCTGACTATATAAAAAAGTTACCATTAAATAAATTTATTAAGGAACTCAAGACCTGGTTACAAGCTAAATGTTTTTATAACGTATCTGAATTAATAAAATGACATAAATTTAATTATGTAATATTCCTAAGTGACGTTTATATTGAATTATTATTACATTACCTAGTTATTTTTTTTATAAATGTCTCACATTGTTAGAAAATATTGTACACCATTTATCAAATGGTAGCATAGCGAACTTACCAAATAATAAAACCTGTATTATACCTATGTTCCACAATAAATGAATTATGAATTATGAATTATAAATTAGGCATTCAATGTTTTGGAAAACCTTGATGCACATGACTGTTATTTAAGGTATGTAAACCATGCTTGAAGAAAATCGCATTACCTACACGTTTAAAAGTTCCCATACAAATTTTAAACAATAATTGCACCCTTGTTTAAAGGGTTGTTCGAAAATGAAAATATATTAGGTAGTCTTTAATCATTTATATACAAAGCATGTTTGAGCATAGTTTAGATTTGTAAGTTCAAGGTATACCTACCTACTATTTTTCATACAAACGTTTTACCCTTATTCACCCTGTTAGGGGTTAAATTTTGCAAAATCCTCAAATTTCCTCAAATAATGCTCGTGCCTAATTTCTAACCTGTAACGCATTACATTACGATCGTGATTTTTTAATTAAATGCCGATCTTTGGCGTTCTTGTTCAGAGAAACTGAAAGTATTCGTCAATTCTTACTTATTGTATGGTGGATAATAGTTATTATTATAGTTCATAGCGGCCTCGCTTTTTGCATTTTTTTAAATATATTTATATAAAGCCAATATTCCGAAGCAAGTTTGCAAATAAAATGCGTGAAGGTTCTTTTTCAAGCTCATGAATTGAACGTCTGTACTATGAAAACGAAATGCAAAATATACCACAACATCTCTTATAATTATAGTGGTTGAGTTTATAGCGGCGGAACAAAGCTGGTAAACAGCAACATAAATATATGTGTTATACACACAAAAAAATCTTAAAGTTTATGCCTCTATTACAGTACTATTTCTTCCACTGATAATTGGATTATAATATCATTATTATCATTATCTCAACTAAATATGTAAAAAAAATATTAATAAATAACTCAATAATAGAAAAAGTATCAAAATCGTTTAGATGTTGGCTACAACAGTGTAGTGAACTCGTGACCTCGAGCGAGTTGTCGCCGTGCTTCAATATACCGATTATTTTATAACGGCTTTTTGTGATAGGCCTCTTAATACAATATTTTTATTAATTTTTATAAAACAAAGAATTGTAACGACGTATTTGCGTCATACATGTAGTTCGGGGATCTAACCTCGAAAATTTTTGTGGTTGGTTTACTTCTAGATATTGAGACGACTCATTTTATGTCCGGCAGCTTCTGTCTTTTGAGCGCAACATTTAGCTGTTCTGTCAGAGCAATAAATTTTGACTTTGACAGATACATTCGTCTCTATTATGGAATTTTTATTTTCTCAAGTTGGCAATTCTAGATTGAGTGATTGGATTGGAGAGAGCTTTCATTCTCGGTCATCGAGACCGTACTTTTCTCTTGACGGCCGACTGAGGCGGTTTTGTTATTAGGTCTTGCGAAATCTTTTAAATTCGCAAGAATCCTATATTGTTGAGGCCTTGAAATGGACGAAATGTTTCCATAGGCGAAGGGATGATTCCCCCAAAGCATTATTTCGGTAAGTTTCCAATTTGATTGTGATTTTGTTATCTTCAAATTTGCCTCGCGGATTTTGACAACGTGAATATTTGTTCTAGGCGGAGAACATAAATTTTCCTACCATTAAGATGACTGTGACACAGCAGCATTATTTGAAAAGAAAAACGGTGAGTTTCTACTACTAGACTTGGTTTTCCCTTGTCCATTCATCGAGTTTTTATTAATCGTGATTTATTTGTTCTAGCTACGCGAGATGTCGGTGGCGTTTTTTTTTATTATTATTAACAAAATTTTGAGTCAATGACGCCTCGTGTAATTTCGGCGGGAACGTCAAAGTGGTAAGGTTCAAACCACATGACTTCATTTCTCTGATATAAAGAGACACCGGACCGACCCCAGGAGACCCGTTTTCCAAGACACGCGACGATCGCGAGACCCTCACGCCACGTGGCGGAGTCTCAGGATGCCTCCTGAAACCGGGATCCGGTATAATTTATACTATTTTCATTGACTGACAACCCAAGGTATTTAAAATTTAACTTTTATTTTTTTTCTACTAGACATGCAATGGTAACCAAAATTAAGAAATGTATCTAGAATAACTACATGTAATAAGCTCCAAACAAACCCCAAAACATCAAAATTATAACATCTGAAACGTATCTGGACTTTCATTGTTTTCCCCGGCCTGTGATTAGAAGTTCTGGTGCGACGGCTGCCTATCCGAGGAGATTTTATGTAAGTAAGTAGGGATACCTCCTGTCTGGCGCCCGAGGAATATTATTTAATTGTTTAGACTTTGTTTGTGACGGGAGGCCCCATTCAAAACTTTCTTACTATTCCAATTTTAACATCTTACTAGGAACTTTTAATTTTTTATTACAACTTTCAAATTTTCAATATTACAATTGTCGCTCACGCACAGGGACCTGGAGTGGTTTGTTTGAGGTTTATTAGTTACCATTGCATTCTATTTTTGTTAAACCAGATTAAAGTGAGGCAATTTAATTTATTTGTGTAACCCCTTTGTTCTATTGTTGGATATCAAATAATTTTGATATATTGTTATTTTTGTGCCATTATATTGTGTTTTTAATTGTGTAACAAACATTAACAAGCCAGGTTGCTCAGTTAATTATATGTATCTTTTTACAGTGGTTATAATTAAGTTATAATTGTTAAACTTTAATTTTAAAAGTATTCATTCAATAGTAAGTTTTCATGTGTAAATTACCAATGCATTTAGTGAGGAAAATAACTGTTTATTGTAGAATCAAACTTATTTAAACAAATACTTTGGAAAACATTTAAAACATTTATTTTTAAACAAAATATTTGACGGACTTAACTAGACATTCTTGACTTTACTTTGTTACTGTGTTCTTCGAGTGTTCACACATTTTCACCATGGACAAACAGGTTCAGTTCCCACCATTGTCTGAACCGAAAGAGTTTCACACAGCTGGAACCTACACTCATGAAGACAACATTGCCCCTGAGGTCATAAATATGACAGAGGTTCCGGATCCATTTTTGGATAACATTAGGGCTGCTCACAGTTCCTCAACCTTTGTTCCGTCATTCAACACATTGAACGAAAATATAAAGAAGAACATGCCTTCTACCAACATGAAATTGCCTGACCTGAAGAGGAGTAGGATCGTTTTCGATGGAAGTGCCTGTGTCAGGGAATTTATTACTCAAGTAGAGGAGTATTTTCTATACAAGAACTTTGATAAAACATTACTGGTTGGTTCATTTTCGGATTTGCTCTCTGGTACCGCCGCCATCTGGTTCCGTGCCATCAGAATTAACATCGCCTCATGGCAAGAGCTCAAGGTTGCTCTGCTCAAACGTTTTGACAAAGTCGATTATGACTACCAGATTGAACATGAACTTCGTTTCAGGAAACAAAAATTAAGTGAGTCCCTTCCGGATTATATCACAGTGCTTATGGATTTGGCTAGTCGTCTTGTTAACCCTGTTTCAGAACTCACATTGGTTGATATAGTTCAGCATAACATGTTACCTGTCTATGCACCTTATGTGCTAGATAAAAATATTACTTCATTGGATCATTTTATTCATTTAGGTAAACGAATGGAAGTCCTTGTTAACAGGAAGCCGCTCACAGTTCAGAGGACCCGGACTGGCGCTGTCAGAACTGACGACACCTGTCTGAAGTGTAAGGCTTCAGGCCATTCTTATAGAAATTGTCCGACCATTCCAGGTATGATATGTTTTAGATGCAAAAAGTTAGGTGTTACCACACAATATTGTGATGTGTGTAATAAGGGGAATAAGGTTAATGTTCCAAAAAACTAGTTGGCGTCCATCGAGCACCAGTTTCTGGTAAAACCCGCCGTGTCTCGATGATGAAAATTAATAGTCACATAAACAAGCCTAACACTATAACCTGCAAAAAAGAATTTTCGGATTGGTTAGGATATTTAAAAACTTTCTTTAACATCTACAAGTCTGCTCCTGTTTTGTTTGTCAAGAATAATGATTCTAGGCCATTCATGCAATTTTCGGTTGGTAAACATATATTTTCAGGTTTGTTGGATAGTGGTTCAAATAGTTGTGTTCTTGGTTCCAATAGTCATTTGAAGTTTTTGAAATTAGGTTATAAAATTACTTTAGCTTCTGGTAGTGTTTCTAATTCTGCTTATACTGCCGACGGTTCTTCACAAAGAGTTATAGGAGTTATGGACATTCCAGTAACTTGTGATGGCATTACTAAGATTGTAAAGTTTATGGTTATACCTTTGTTTGATTATCCAATTATTTTAGGATTTGACTTTTGGCTTAAATTTGATCTGGCTAAAGATCTATGGAAAAATATAACTTTTGTTAGGGATAATAAAATTCATACTTGTACAGTAACTTCTGCTTCTGAACTTTCTCCTTCTGAGAAACAAAAACTTAAAGAAACAATTTCACTTTTTGAAAATATTTCATATGAAAAGAAGGGTTTAGGTCTTACACATCTTGTTCAACATAAGATCAATGTTACTAGTGAACCTTTTAAACAAAGATATTGGCCCTTGAGTCCGGCCAAACAAAAAGAACTTTATGATGAAGTTGAGGTTTTACTAAAGGAAGGTATCATACAACCTTCTAAATCTCCTTGGTGTTCACCGGTGCTAGCTGTTGAAAAGAAGGATGGTAGTACTAGGTTGTGTTTAGACTCGCGGCGTCTAAACTCAGTTACCACTAGAGATTCTTATCCTTTACCTTACCCCTCAAGAATATTAGACAGTCTTAGAGGTGCTCGTTACATATCAACAATTGATCTTTCCAAAGCTTTCCTTCAGATAGCTTTAGAAAAGTCCTCTCGTGAGAAAACTGCTTTTGTGGTCCCCGGCAAAGGATTATTTGAGTTCATCCGTATGCCGTTCGGTATTACCAATGCTCCTGCGGAGTTACAAAGATTAGTAGACAAACTTTTTGGTCCTGAATTTGACAACATATTGTTCTGTTATTTGGATGATTTGATTTTGGTTAATGATAATTATGATACTCACATAGAAAGTTTAAATAAGATTTATAAAGTACTTAAAGATGCTGGTTTGACTGTTAACTTAAAGAAATGCGAATTTTGTAAAGATAGACTCCGTTACCTTGGTTATATTGTGGACAGTAAAGGTTTACATACTGATCCCTCTAAGTTAGATACTATTGATAATTTTCCTCAACCTGAAACCGTTAGACAACTAAGAAGTTTCCTTGGCTTATGTTCTTATTACCGTAGATTCATTTGTAAATTTGCTGACATAGCTTCACCTTTGACTAAATTAACTGCAGGTGGTAAAAATTCTAAAAGATCCATTGAATGGAATGATGATGCAGAAACTGCATTCAATAATCTAAAACAAGCTTTAGTTTCATCACCTGTTTTGAGTTGTCCTGATTTTGAAAAACCTTTCTTTTTACATTGTGATGCTAGTTCTGTTGGAATAGGGAGTGTTCTGAGCCAAGAAGACACTGATGGTGGACAACATCCAATCGCGTTCTACTCTAGATCACTTAATAAGTGTGAACGCAACTACAGTACAACAGAAAGAGAATTACTTGCAATTTTAGATTCAATAGAACATTTTAGACCCTACATAGAAGGAATGGAATTCACAGTTATTACAGATCATGCTAGTTTAAAATGGCTTTTAAATTTAAGTAATCCAAGTGGACGCTTAGCACGTTGGGCCGCTAGAATCTCCCAGTTTACATTTAATATTATTCATAAAAAAGGTTCCTTACATCAGGTTCCTGATGCTTTGTCTAGAATTGAAATGGCAGCGATTCACGCTTTACCAGTACAGATTGTCACACCTGAAGAAGATATTGATGACCCATGGTTTAAGAAAATATTTATAAATTGTCAAAAGTTCCCTTTGAGATTTAAGAATTATAGAGTTGAAAATAACACCTTATATAAATTTTGTAAAAATAAATTCAATCCAAACAGTCGTTTAAATTGGAAAATTGTTATTCCTAAGGAACATATTCTAGATACTATCAGATCAAATCATGATGATATTAATTCTGGTCATCTTGGCATTCATAAAACATTAAAGAAATTAAAACAACACTATTTTTGGAACGGAATGTTTAATGATACTCAAAATTACATAAAATCTTGTGAAACATGTAAAGCTTATAAACATAGTACATCTCCACCTTTTGGTATCATGGTTAATCCTAAGAAAGTAGATCTTCCCATGGTCATGCTTTCAGTAGACATTATAGGTATTCTGCCTAAAAGTTATTCTGGACATAAATATATTCTTTCTGTAGTGGATGTATTTACTAAATATTGCTGGATTTTCCCCATGGTTAAAGCTACCACTTCTGTTATTAATAGATTATTCGAAAAGGAAATATTTCTAAAGTTTGGTTGTCCTAAGATTATAGTTTGTGATAACGGTACTCAGTTCACGTCAAAATATTTTGTAGATTTCCTAAAGAGTTATAACATCACTAAAATATTTTATAATACTTTGTATACTCCACAGAATAACCCCGTAGAAAGATATAATAAAACTGTAGAGACTTGCATCTCATGTTTTGTTAAAAATGACCAACGCACATGGTCAAAATTTTTGCCTCACATTCAGTTAGCTTTGAATAACAGTGTTAATCTTGCTACAGATTATACACCTAATTTTCTTATGTTTGGTAGGGAATTAATTTTTGATGCTTTTTTACATCGTTTTAGTAATTCCCTAGATAATTTGGATCAACTTGAATTTGGAGAAAGAAGTTCTTTTGCAACTTCTCTTAAATCACTTAGTGATATTTTTGTTAGGGTTCAGACCCATTTATTGAATTCTTATAAGCGTAATGCTATTTATTACAACAAAGGGAGAAAAGTCATTTCTTTTGCTGTTGATGATATTGTTTGGAGAAGAAGTTTTGTTCAATCTAATGCGCCGGCATATTTTTCGGCTAAATTAGCACCTAAGTTTATTAAATGTAAAATCATAGAGAAAATATCGGACAATGTTTACCTCTTAAAGGATCTAAATAAAAATACAACTGGACGTTATCATATTAAAGATATTATTAAATACTAATTTTGGCTTCTACCTACATTTTTCTTGAGTTTAGTAACTTTGTTTTGAATTTTGCGATTTGAATTTGATGAATGAGATTTGATGGATGAAAGAATATCGCAATATGAAAGAGATGTATGTAAGGGAACCCCATTACGGTTATTGAATTTAGGTTAGATGTTCAAAAGTTGGCTTAGGTCGTTTCGGTTTACTACTTCTCACTCTTTATTACTGTTAATCAACATCAAAAGATCTTATGTATATTATTGTTCATTATTTTAAAGGTCATTGTTTTTGTACCTTTTATTCGTTTGTTTTGTAAGTCTTTTTAGGCTTGTTTTTATAGGTTTTTTGTATTGTCCAAGTTTACAATTGTTAGATTAGGTATACATGGATAATTTTAAGTTTACTCCGATTTGACATTTTACATTGGCCACCTTCGATTAGACATTTTGTTGCGACATCCTTTCGGATGGTCCACACACCTTTTGCGGTCCTCGGATTTTCCCTCCGGTTCCGTTTGATTGTTTACATTTTGTTGTGACATCCTTTCGGATGTGCACACACCATTTTTTGCAGTTCTCGGATTTTCCCTCCGGTTCTGTAGTTTGTTTTGTTCACCCTCACCGACTTGTTGTGAGGAGTGGAACCATTTTGTTAGTGTTGTGCCCGGAAAATTGGTGGGGTAGAGTCGATCACAGCACTTACAGTTTTTGTTTGCCTACACCGTTTTGTCGTGTAGAGCAACACCATTTGTTACAGATATGCATGTGCCCGGGAAGTTGGTAGAGATGCGCCGATCACATCATACTCTAATTTTTGTTTATCCACACCGTATTGTTGTGTTGGATAACCTTTTTGTTTGCTGTATTGTGCCCGGAAAGTTGGTAGTGTAGAGCCGATCACAATTACACCGATTTTTGTTGGTTGTTTCATTGTCTAGTTGTACCTAGTTTTGGACATTCACACCACGAACTTTTGTTTGTGTATTATACTTTCACCCCTTCAGGTGATTGTGTTTGAACTGAAACGGCGACACAAGTGGTCTAACCGTAAATTGTATTAGATATCTTTCGAGATAGAGTTTTTTTTGATATTCTTTGAACTTTGAGTCGGAGGCTAGGATTGCCTATCCGCACTTTTTACCAGTTCACTGAAATACTTAAGTTTTCTTAACCATTTATTATATATTTCATTACAAAATTATTAACATTTATTATTTCATTCCACTTTTGATATTCATTGAACTTTGAGTCGGAGGCTAGGATTGCCCATCCGCACTTTATACAAGTTTCAGTGTAATACTTGAGTTTTCTTAAACATTTATTGTTGCATTACAAATTTATTGGCATTTATTATTTCATTACTCATTAGATATTCTTTACACTTTTCTGAGTCGACGACCAATGTTGTCTAGTCGCACTTTATAGGTACAGATATCTTAGTATTTTTGTTTAGATGCATTCCTTCAATTTCAATTCATCTTTTGTAGAGCCTATAGTGCTTTGGTATTGCCAAACATTATAGAGTTGTAGAGTCTACTTTTTTTTTGCACCTTTTAGGTAGAGACTTACTCTTTCATTTTATTTTGAATTTTGTATGGTAGAGACTTGCTCTCTCATATTATTTTGGGTTATTTTTGTAGAGGTTTGCTCTCTTATTCTATTTAGATCAATTTCGTTTGAAGTTATTGTTTTGGTAATTGGTTTAGGCATAAAAGAAAGTGTCTTTCTTTTATTTTTTTTGGGAAAGTTTGTACTGTAACGACGTATTTGCGTCATACATGTAGTTCGGGGATCTAACCTCGAAAATGGTTGGTTTACTTCTAGATATTGAGACGACTCATTTTATGTCCGGCAGCTTCTGTCTTTTGAGCGCAACATTTAGCTGTTCTGTCAGAGCAATAAATTTTGACTTTGACAGATACATTCGTCTCTATTATGGAATTTTTATTTTCTCAAGTTGGCAATTCTAGATTGAGTGATTGGATTGGAGAGAGCTTTCATTCTCGGTCATCGAGACCGTACTTTTCTCTTGACGGCCGACTGAGGCGGTTTTGTTATTAGGTCTTGCGAAATCTTTTAAATTCGCAAGAATCCTATATTGTTGAGGCCTTGAAATGGACGAAATGTTTCCATAGGCGAAGGGATGATTCCCCCAAAGCATTATTTCGGTAAGTTTCCAATTTGATTGTGATTTTGTTATCTTCAAATTTGCCTCGCGGATTTTGACAACGTGAATATTTGTTCTAGGCGGAGAACATAAATTTTCCTACCATTAAGATGACTGTGACACAGCAGCATTATTTGAAAAGAAAAACGGTGAGTTTCTACTACTAGACTTGGTTTTCCCTTGTCCATTCATCGAGTTTTTATTAATCGTGATTTATTTGTTCTAGCTACGCGAGATGTCGGTGGCGTTTTTTTTTATTATTATTAACAAAATTTCGAGTCAATGACGCCTCGTGTAATTTCGGCGGGAACGTCAAAGTGGTAAGGTTCAAACCACATGACTTCATTTCTCTGATATAAAGAGACACCGGACCGACCCCAGGAGACCCGTTTTCCAAGACACGCGACGATCGCGAGACCCTCACGCCACGTGGCGGAGTCTCAGGATGCCTCCTGAAACCGGGATCCGGTATAATTTATACTATTTTCATTGACTGACAACCCAAGGTATTTAAAATTTAACTTTTATTTTTTTTCTACTAGACATGCAATGGTAACCAAAATTAAGAAATGTATCTAGAATAACTACATGTAATAAGCTCCAAACAAACCCCAAAACATCAAAATTATAACATCTGAAACGTATCTGGACTTTCATTGTTTTCCCCGGCCTGTGATTAGAAGTTCTGGTGCGACGGCTGCCTATCCGAGGAGATTTTATGTAAGTAAGTAGGGATACCTCCTGTCTGGCGCCCGAGGAATATTATTTAATTGTTTAGACTTTGTTTGTGACGGGAGGCCCCATTCAAAACTTTCTTACTATTCCAATTTTAACATCTTACTAGGAACTTTTAATTTTTTATTACAACTTTCAAATTTTCAATATTACAGAATGTAATCTGAAATCACCTATAACTGAACACATTTACCTACCCTTAAAGTAAAAACAAATCACCAATGAATGAACCAACAAAGTTGTAAGTACGTACGAGTTATTTCTGAAATGAATATTTATATTTTTTTTTACCTATGTACCTAAAATGTTTAAGTTGGTAGCCTGTAGTAAATTATGTACCTACCTAACCTAAATAATTTATTTTATAATTGCATTATATTCGCATTTAAAGGAACAAACAACACGAAACCCTTAAGTGTCCTTTACTTTTAGGAACGTTAGTGAACATTTAGAAATAGGTATATAGGTAAGTAGGTACTTACCTAGAAACTAATTTTATGTCAAAAAACGTTCTGTAGGTAAAAGCTTATTAATTTTTGCCTAGACAATTATTTACGGTTCACGTGTGCCGGGAATAAAATGGCCAGTTACTTTTTTACCCTACCTAACCTGGTAATGTGAAAAGAAAACTGAGCCAAATAATAGTTACTTATTACAGAATTTAATAAGAAAAGAATACTAAGAAGAAAAATACAAAATTTACCGAAGCAGCTCAGAAAGAGGCACATATTTATAAGGTCGTGGTTGTCCTACCTGAAGATTATGGGTCTGTTAACGCTCCCACAGCTCTGTACTCCCCTATGTAGGCGGCGATAGATGATAGGTGGCCTCGAGGTAACGGAGTAGCTGGTAACAGGCCAGGAAGTAGGTAGGTGGTATCGTATGTATCATCAGCAGTAGCGCGCGCAGTGAGGGTATGTAGGCGAACCTACACGAAGCGGCAACAGCACGCTTAATCGTGACTTGACTAGTTCCCTATATCGGGAAATCACTTTCACAGTATTCTACAAGGTTACAACAATTTTATTTAGAAAAATCAGCTACTGCGCAGATTTAAAATAAAATATGGAGTTCGCGATTGACATTGACAAAGAGTATGCAATATCCTATATGAAGAGTCGGGACACCATAGATTAATATAGACTAACACTTACGTAAATGTCAAAACTTAGGTACACTTATATAGGCAACCAAACATATATGAAATATATATGATATATATAATATATATGAAATAGGGCTGTTCAGCAATAACATTTATACGTGGTGGTAAATGAAACTCCAGAAGTTTCATTTAACACCACAAAACAAGGTGCTTGGCTCAGTATAAATTTGGGTTAAATAATAAAACGTCATTAAAATAACCAAACAAATTTTTTTTTTTTTTTTTTTATATGTACGTCCTCTTCCTGATTATCATAATAATACCTGTAATAAAAAACGATCAGATACGAAATTACATTTTTACTTTTTAAATATGACCCATTCGCTTGCGGCTTTTCAAACCTTTGATGCTTCTTTTTACCATGGCTGGGCTGTTTAACTGTGTTCTTTTTTTGGAAGGTTTTATCATCAAAATGCTTTCTGCAAACAAATTTTAATTCAATAAGTTTTTCAATTGATAAGTCCTCATTGCCTGCCATCTTCACCCATTTTTACACCTAAAAATTATAGCATCGAAATAATATCGATGTTTGTAAAATGTTTCGATGCACCCCTCTATTACTGAGATTACTGTTATTATAATAATATTTTGTTCCAAAATGATGTAGGTACTACTAGGTGCCTATAAATTGATACACTCGAGAGCATAAAAATCGAAAATTCACATAGGGGAATTTTCCTTCATTTTGATTTCGACACTTGTTTTTTTTTTAATTAATGGTTGGTTGCAAATATAACTTGAATTGAATTAAAGTACACACTGTAAGCTTCCTAAAAACCCATAATGTCTGGTCTTGACATTCCAAATCATAGCAGTGGCGGCTTAACAATGGAATGGCCTAAACTCGCTCGTTTCAGGTAGCGCGGTTTGTGGGACTTTGAGCAGGTATAAAACGATAAGGGATGATTGAAATGACATCATTTGCATACCAACTTCCAGTCAGAAAGGTCCTTTAACGAATAAGTCATCTCTCTAAACAAGAAAATGGATACCACACCAGAAGCAGCGTCTCAAGTGGTTGCACTAATCGAAGCTGGACAGAACCAAAGTCAAGTGGCTCGTCAATTGATTTGAGCAGATATGCTGTTCGACGTGTATACCAGCAATATTAGCAAACTGGTGGCTATACCAGGCGACCAGGAACAGGCCCAAAACGTGCGACAACACAGCGCGATGACCGTTTTCTTGTGAATACATCACAAGATTCTTGTGAAGTGGAAGTCAGTCAGTGGACGGTGAGAAGAAGACTAGCCGAAGAAGGTCTGACAGCGCACAGACTAGCAACTGGCCCAAAATTGACCCCAGCGCATAGACAAGCACGCCTTCAGTTTGCTCGAAATCACGTTAATTGGACTATGGATCAATGGCAGGCAGTCCTCTTCTCCGACGAGTGCAGGATACACATCCTGCACTCGTCGGAGAACCCTGTCCATCGTTACTCCATGGTAACGATGGACAGGGTAGAGTCTACCGAAGATCCGGTGGGCGTTTTGCTCAATGCTGCATCTCCGAACGGGTCGCATACGGCGGTGGTTCGTGTATGTTCTGGGGAGGCATTTCACTGGAAGCGAAAACCGAACTTGTCTTCATCACAGCGCCCGATACCGACCGTCGATCGCGTGGATTGACTTCCCAACGTTACGTCGAGGAGATCCTGCAAGAACATGTTGTGTCCTTTTCGGGATTTATCGGCGAAAACTTCGTTTTTATGCAGGACAACGCTAGACCACACACCGCTGCTATAGTACGCCAGTACTTGGAGGAGGTTGAAGTACTCGTTATGGAGTGGCCTGCTCGAAGCCCAGATCTCAATCCCATTGAGCACTTATGGGACGAACTAAAGAAACGAGTAAGAGCCAGAAACGTAGTGCCTACGCAGTCTCAGAGAGCTCCAAACCGCGATCAAGGAAGAATGGGACAGCATACCGCATATATGATTTGGAAGGTCAAGGCCAGACATTATGGGTTTTTAGGAAGCTAACAGTGTGTACTTTAATTTAATTTCAGTTATATTTGCAACCAACCTTTAATTTAAAAAAAAAAAACAAGTGTCGAAATCAAAATGCAGGAAAATTTCCCTATGTGCGATTTCTATGCTCTCGAGTGTATATTAGTTTATGTTTAGCCCCTCATCCAGGGGAAATCTGGCCATAAAAAAACGATTATTACCATATTTTCTTTGTGAACGAAATCCACATACTTACCTCGCTTTACATGCCATACACCTCTTAGTTTTGCTTGAAAACAGGAATTTATAAGAAACACACTCATGTTTATCATGCTAGCAGCCTTTTAAACCTTATCTATAACCTTATTTATAACAATTTAAAACGATAATTGAGTTCGTAAACAACATGTAAACAATGCAAAAAGTGACAACTGACGCTGAACTAACTGACTGACTGACCAATTTGTGTCAGTAATGGAAAGAGGGAGAAACTAATATCTTCCATTGCATCAAGTTTAGCCATATATCATAGTTCGTTTTCTTTTTTTCATGTCGCAGCAGACTGGCGATTGTCTGCTAGCGCGCAAGACAAGCGTGGACCAGCCTTGTGTTCGGCTCAGAGCTGAGTCAAAGAGTATGCAATATCCTCTATGAAAAGACGGGACACCATAGATTAATATAGACTAACCCTTACGTCAATGTCAAAAATTAGATAAACTTACGTAGCCAACCAAACATTTATTTTTTTATTTATTTATTTACACAATAAGATCATAGCATTACAGTAGGTACACCAAGGCGCTATGAAATAACAGTTTAACAGAAAATTTAACACAATAAAATATTTTTACCAAATAATTAATAATAAAAATATTTATAAATAAAATTTCTCAAAAAAAACAGATTGAACTAATTCTACTACTATCAATCGTCTCACAATACCTCAGACATTCTATGCACACATTCGTACATCGGTCAGCAAACAGATCACAAGAAGGTGTTTATGCCAGAAGCGCATTTAATAATTTTAGAGCCCGAACAAGAGGCGAGTTGTCGTGCGCGACTGACCGCGCCCACGGTGCAGCCAGTAAGTCGTGACTACGGGGCCTCAGCGAGTATTTAGGCACTTCGGGAACAGACAGTCTTACAACTCTAACCACTAATTCTGGGCAGTCTGAAGTACCGCGCAGTATCTGACAATAGTGACCAGAAGATTGTAGTGACGCCTAGCTTCCAGAGACTTGAAGCCTAGCGCACCAAGTAAAAATTATTGTAGGGTACCGGCACCGGCACCGGCATCGTGAAATTCACGGGCATTCCGCAGAACAAAACCTAACCTACGATAACAATCGGCAGCGAGTACGTTCATATGCTCATGAAAATTCTGTCGTGTATCAAAATTAACGCCCAGGTCTCTCACAGAGTTGACCCTAACTATGGGTTCAATACCTAGCAAATATTGTGCTAGGAATGGCACACGCGCGCGACTGAAAGTCATAGCACAACACTTGGCCATGTTGAAGAAAAGCTTGTTTGTAAGACTCCAATCAAAAACGGCATTAATGTCTTCCTGCAGATGTATGGAATCATTAATTTGTTCAATTTTATGGACCAACTTCAAGTCGTCAGCGTACAACAGACATTTTGTATGTTTAAGAACAGCATCAAGGTCATTTATCATATACCAAACAAGAGCGGGCCCAATATTGAGCCCTGACTGACTCCAAACCGTGTATGAAAGGGAGCTGAAACAAAGCATTCATGTTGCACAAATTGCTGCCTGTCACGCATATAACTTGCATTAAGTAATTTTGTTGAAAAACTAATATTACAAAGTTTTTTCAGCAGAACATCATTATCAACTCTGTCGAAAGCCTTTTTAAAATCGAAGTATATAACATCGACCTGCTTACTCTTGTCCAAGTGTTGAGATAAAAAATCAACAAGAGTCAACAAATTCGTATTTACAGAACGCTTAACTCTAAATCCATGCTGCGAGTTGCATAAAAAAGGTTTTATCTGAGGGCATATTAGACTATGCAATATTGATTCAAAAAGCTTGGCAAGCGCGGAAAGTACTGCAATACGTCGATAATTGTCAACCTCAGTTGTATCTTTAGCTTTAGGAATCGGTCTAGCTCTCGTAATTTTCCACTGGCGTGGATAATCACCGGTAGTAAGGGCAAGGTTCAGGATATAACAAAGAGGTCGTTTTAAGTAGTCACTGCAGCCCTTCATAATAAAAGTAGGAATGTTGTCAGGCCCAGCGGAACTGGTTGGTTTCATGCGGTTTATGGCCAACTCTACCTCCTTCAGCGTAATTTTATGAATATGGACGTAGTTTGCAGAGTTACTCTTCGTCTCAGCCTCAACAGAATAAGGATCGAGCAACGGGACGTTAGGCAAAAAAACTCCCGAAAAGTAATAAGAAAAAGCTTGGGCTGCATTGCTGCCAACATATTCATTTCCTTCAAAAGAAATACGCGATTCGAAACCCCCCTTAGATTTTAAGCTCCCTACATGCTGCCAAAATGATCGTGGGTTACATTTTATCTGTGCTTGAATAACATCGAGGTAGTTGTCATAAGCCTGAGATATTCGAATCTTGACATCCGCTCTTAGACTAGCAAACTCCTCATAAGAAGTTTGATTCTTAGAAGCCTTCCAAAGACGATGTTTTACAGCTTTACACTTTATATCCTTGATCAGGTCAGCCGTAAACCATACAGGATACCGCCTACTATAATGATTGGAGCGAATCTTTCTGGGTAAACACGTATCAAATATACCATAGATAATATTATAGAAGTTGTCCAAAGCAAGATCAACTTGTAGGGCTTTCAAAACGCCATGCCAGTCAGCCTCGGATACAAGTTTATAAAGCAGCTCATAATTGCCTTTAGCAAAAAGGACCCCACGATGACGTTCTGACACCGGTACCACATCAAGCTTACCAACATACAAATTTAGTACCTCATTCATCTCTGTCAGACCACAAACATTTATAAAATAGCAATAATAATTTAGAATGTTACAAGACGTATGTGTAGGGTTCAAGTTAAGATCACCAGCGATAATCACAAATCCCTTAAGTGAGTCAATTATAGATTCTACTTTTTGAAACCAACACATGTACACTTCTTCAGGAGAACTAGGTTTAATGTATACTACACAGATATGACAGGTAGAGTGTTCTATTGAGAATGATGCCCAAAGGTCTTCACCGTCAAAAGTTTCTAGATCGAACCGTCGATGGAGGGTTATACAGGTCGAGCCGATAATAGTACATCACCACCACGGGTGCCAGCAGCACGGTCCCTTCGTAGCACGCTCCAACCACAGCATAACAATTCCGCGTCCTCAACAGAATCACTCAAAAACGATTCAGTTATTGCTATATGATCGCCTTCAAGAGATAGCAATGCTTGTCTGAAGTAGCTAAGTCTTGAATTTAAGCCTCTGACGTTCTGGTAGACTATGGAAAGCGTAATAGTATTCTTAAGGCCACTGTTATAGCTTCTTTTTATTGGTGGGCGACGAATTAACCACGGCTTGACTCTCGCGTTAGATGGCCAGGTGTTGGGACTCAGACATTTATCGTAGTAGGCAGGTGGGACACCTATTTTAAAAGACTTATAATTACCTCTAGGCTTAAGTTCTTCAATTGTGCATGTACCATCTTGGCACTGCTCCACAAGGTACGACTGAATCTCTTCAGCTCCAGACAGCATGTTCCATAGGTGAACGTACTTGCGATGTTCCACAGCCTTAAGAGTAGTAATATCTGGTCCTGCAGTACACCGGATCGAAGCACTGGTTCGCCTATTTGACAGTTCTTTCTCTTTGTGCAGGTCTAAATTCGGTTCAGCCGTACGGACCGAATAGTTATGGCGTTTATTATGGTGCACTTCTTTCCATTTAGTCGAATCATCTTGCTCGACATTGACTATATCTGGAGATACGTCACAACATAAACGAAATAGGGCTGTTCAGCAATAAAATTTAAAATTTATCGATATCGATGAATGACCTGACCTACCCACGGTTGCAATTCTTACGTGGTATTGATTTAACTATCATTTTGTGGTGGAAATTGAAACTCTAGAAGTTTCATTTAACACCACAAAACAAGGTGCTTGGCTCAGTATAGATTTGGGTTCAATAATAAAACGTCATTAAAATAAACAAATTTATTTAAAAAAAATTATAAGTACGTCCTCTTCCTGATTATCATAATAATACCTGTAATAAAAAACGATCAGATAAGAAATTACATTTTGTTTTTTTTTAAATTGACCCATTCGCTTGCGGCTTTTCAATCCGTTGATGCTTCTTTTTACCATGGCTTGTCTGTTTAACTGTGTTCTTTTTTTGGAAGGCTTTATCATCAAAATGCTTTCTGCAAACAAATTTCAATTCATTAAGTTTTTCAATTGATAAGTCCTCATTGCCTGCCATCTTCACCCATTTTTACACCTAAAAATTATAGCATCGAAAAAATATCGATGTTTGTAAAATGTTTCGATGCACCCCTCTATTACTGAGATTACTGTTATTATAATATTTTGTTCCATAATGATGTAGGTACTACTAGGTGCCTATAAATTGATATATTAGTTTAAGTTCTACTCACCGCCCCTCATCCAGGGGAAATCTGGCCATAAAAAACCGTTTACTACCATATTTTCTTTGTGAACGGAATCCACATACCTCGCCATTAAACGCCATACACCTCTAAATTTTCCTGGAAAACAGGAATTCATAGGAAACGTCTTCATGTTTATCATGCTAACAGCCTTTTGAACCTTATCTATTTATTACAATTTAAAACGATTATTGAGTTCGTAAACAACTCGGAAGAAGATACTCGTCGGCAGGAGGAACAAACCCGCCTTTTAAAGGACCTGCATGGAGCCATTGGCAAGGAGCTTCAGGATGTTAAGGAGCAAATCCAGCAACATGACAGCAGAATTTCTGAAGCAGAAACCCAGATTGCAAGTATAAAAAAAGCTGTGGATCTGCTAAAATCTGAAGATAGAGATATTTCTCCTGTGGTCTCTTCATCGTCAGCGCGAGGATTTAAGGTGCCACCATTTGATGGACGTTCTTCGTGGTCCGCCTATAAAATTCAGTTCGAAGCTGTCCTAAACGCAAACGGATGGACGAAATCGCAGGCTATGACTGCACTAACATTAGCCTTGCGAGACCAAGCACTCACTGTTTTGGAGGCCCTGGGAAGTAACGTCAGTTATGAGCAGCTGCTGGAGGCACTAGAATCTCGATATGGTGACGCACATTTAGAACATGTTTTCCGCGATCTATTAAAGGACAGGACTCAGCGCAATTCGGAGAACCTGCAGCAGTGGGCCCTGTAAAAAATAGAAAAGCTGGTTCGGAAGGCTTTCCAATCTTCACCTGCCCTTATCGATAAGAACTTGGTTCAGGCATTCGTCGATGGGATACGTGATTTGGAAGTCAGAGCTACAGTGAGACTTGGCCATTACGAGTCTTTAAAGAACGCTTGGCCCGTGCTTTGGAGGTGGAAGCTATACGGATAGACACTCGAGCACATCGCTTCAGAGAAGTGGTGGAGCCAAGCCGTAACGGTCGTCCAAAGTTCAGTCCGAAATGTTATGGGTGTGGAGAAAATGGTCATCTGAGGTCCAGTTGCCCGAAACGAAACAAAGAGAGTAACGACAGATCTCAAGAAGGATAGGTGGTGAGCACTTCTGCTCCCTAGCAGCAGGGAAACGAGTAAACTCCAGGACCGCGGGGCGGGTGCTGGCTGGTATTGATAAAGCCCTAAGAGTTTCGATTTCACAAGGCCACGATGGGAACAGCCTGATCATCAAAGGCCAAATTAATGGAACGACCTGTAAAATGACTTTGGATACTGGTGCTTCTCGTACAGTAGTGAGTTCCCAACTTGCGAATCCCTTTCTTGGGGACTTTTCCCGCAAATTTAACAGAGTTCAGCTCGTGACAGCAACCGGCCAGCACATATCCGTTGAAGACGAGAAGCAGATGGAGATGAAAATAGGGGAGACAACTTACTATCACAACGTCATCATTGCCAACATAGTTGATGAGTGCATTCTGGGTTTGGATTTCTTGCGAGAACACCACGCGAAGATCGACGTAAATCAAGGGATTCTAAAATGTGGCACAGAAGAAGTCTTTATGGAAGGGGGATCATCAGGAAAAGTCTACTGCCTGAAAGAAATTGTGCTTAGTCCAAGATCGGAAACTATGGTACCAGTACGCCTATTGCAAACATCAGAGAGAAATCGATGTGTATTGATAGAAAGTTTGGACAATGACCTACTATGGATTATGGCACGGACTCTAGTAAAAGCATCTACCATATCAGCAGTGCGAATACTGAACCCGAGTAATGAGGAACATCTCATTAAAAAGGAAATGTTAATGGGCAATTGTGTAGAAGTAACCTGGATGCGAAGAAGTCAAGAATTATCCAGTGACAATAAATTAGAAGTTAATTACAATGTGTCATCATTGCTGAAAGATTGTCGCAAAGATCTTTCTGAAGAAGAAGTTGTAATAGCTGAGAAGATGTTACATCGATATGCCGATATTTTCTCTTCAAATGATGCTGACATTGGGAAGACAAGGCTGGTTCAGCACACCATAAACACCGGTATCGAGTCACCGATTCGTCAACGACCAAGGCGATTACCTGTCGCAAGAGAAAAGGAAGTGGAAACTATGATTGAGGGAATGGAAAAAGACGGAGTGATAGAACCTTCTTCCAGTCCTTGGTGCTCTCCTGTGGTACTAGTCAAGAAGAAGGACGATAGCTTGCGTTTTTGTGTGGATTATTGTCGACTTAATGACGTAACAAAGAAAGATACACTTCCAAGGATTGACGACACATTGGAAACTTTGCTGATGTTGCTAAGCCCTAGCATAAACTCACCGAAGAGAAACGAGTGTTCAGCTGGGACGAAGAATGTGATATTGCTTTCCAAGAGTTAAAGCGACGTCTGTGTGATACACCTATTCTTGGTTTCCCTGACACCGAGAACAAGTTCATTGTAGACACAGATGCAAGTAATATTGGTATTGGAGGAGTATTGTCCCAGCGCAAAGGAGATCAAGAGATCGTGATAGCTTACTTCAGCAAAGCTTTATCTAAACCGAAAAGAAACTACTGTGTCAGTAGAACTATTAACAGTAGTAAAAAAATTGCAGCATTTCAGTAGATACCTGCTGGGGCGTATATTTCATCTACGCACGGACCATGCTGCATTGAAATGGATGCAACAGTTCAAAAATCCACAAGTGGACAAGTGGCAAAGTGGATTGAGCAGCTACACGAGTTTGACTATGAAACTGAGCATCGCAGTGGAAAATCTCACGGTAATGCAGATGCCTTGTCAAGGAGACCTTGTCCAGAAGAATGTAAGCATTGTGTAAAACAAGAGTCCAAAGAAGTGGTAACCGTCAGAATGTTGAGCACGGATCTAAGTGATGAGGGGAAGGAAACCCTGCAGAAAGCGCAGACAGATGACTCAGATATTAAGGCAATCATCGAATGGATAAGGGCTGGAACTTCTAAACCTGTATGGAGTGATGTGGCTGGAATGAGCACAACAATCAAAAGCTACTGGGCACAATGGGACCGTCTGGTTATCCACGATGTAGTATTGTGCCGTAAATGGGAAAATACTCGCGGAGATCACTGTCATCTGCAAATGGTTGTTCCAAAGGCTAAGGTATCTGAAGTGCTTAAACTCTACCATGAAGGATGCTTCGGGGGGCATATGGGGGTAAAGAGAACTCTGTTGAAGATACGTGAGCGATTTTACTGGATCCATTGCAGAGATGATGTGGAAGACTGGTGCTGAAAATGCACGAGTTGCACAGCAGTGAAAGGACCTCATACACGCAGCAGAGATGCTTTAAAGATTTATAACGTGGGAGCGCCTTGGGAGCGGATAGCGTTGGACATTGCGGGACCATTTCCTGCAACTGAAAATGGAAACAAGTACTTCATGATTGTTATGGATTATTTCACAAAGTGGCCTGAGGTCTTTGCAATCCCAAACCAAGAAGCGTCGACAGTAGCCGATAAGTTAGTCCATGAGGTCTTTTGTCGTTTTGGAGTACCCTTGGAAATTCACAGCGATCAAGGGAGGAATTTCGAGTCCCAAATATTTCAGGAAACATGTCGAGTGATGGGTACTTATAAGACAAGAACCACCTCTTATCGGCCACAATCCGATGGCATGGTTGAAAGGTTCAATCAAACGTTCGAAAGATATCTAGCAAAAGTAGTGGGAAACAAGCAGACCGATTGGGACAAGCACATTCAACCGTTTTTACTGTCATATCGAAGTGCAGTTCACGAAAGTACAAGTGTCACTCCACCTTTGGCGAACTTTGGAAGAGAACTACGGTTGCCAGCAGACCTTACAACAGGCATTCCTCCCCAGTCTCCGCGCAATATAACAGAGTACGCGTGTGACCTAAGCAACAAATTGAACGATGTACACGAACACGTTCGCCAATCCAGCCAACAAATGTCTGAAAAAATGAAGACTCGTTATGACCGAAAATTAAACCACTTGGGCTTTAGTGAAGGATCACTGGTGTGGTTACATAACCCTGTACGCAGTAAAGGAAAGTGTCCTAAACTGCAGGCGAAATGGGACGGGCCATATCGAATTGTGAACAGGATCAACGATGTCACATACCGGATTCAAAAGGGGCTACAAGGCAAACCTAAGAGTGTCCATGTGGATCGACTAGCGCAATATTACGAGTCTAACAATGCTCGGGACGAGCATGTCTTAGGAGGGGATAGTGCGCCCGATACATAGCTCCATCTGTTGGCAGGCGAACGCATTAAATATTCACCTACACGCCATCTAGTATCGAGTAGATGCAAACTACAAAGTACACGTATCGAATGCATAATAGTGAACGAGATAGCAATATCTCTCTATTGCAAGCGAACATTTGAGCGCGTTCCGGTTCGTTCTCGAACGTTCGAGTTGCGTCGCGGTTTTGCGCGTCGCACTCGACGCTCGTATAAATACGGCCACCGCCGTATTTATTTGCGGATACAGTCAGTCTATTCTCGGCTAAGCAAGTGATACAAGTGCGAAAGTTTTGAAGTGTTATCAGTTGTGTTGTAGTGTTGTGACTCTATTGTGTTCTATTGGAAAGTTTAATAGTAGAATCAGTGTATTAGGTTATGTGTGTGGTAACTTTTAAATTAAAGTTATTATTTGGTAAAATCGACTGGTTTCATAATTTATCAGTACGCGGCTCTTAACAGTATTAATGATACAAAGTTATGAAAAAAGACGGTTTTTAAGAATAACGGTTTTTTTCCTGTAGGGTTTTCAGAATTAAGTAGTTACTTCTAGGTAATATGTTTGGTGTTTTAACGATCTCGTAAGGTTCGCTGCGCCGGGCGAGTGTTAAACTACTAGATACTCAGCCGTAGCGTGTTCAATTTCCGCAATGTGGGGTTTATCATTATATTCTAATCTAAAGACATTGGTATTTTTTTGAAGTGTTAACTTCTTACGGGAGGGTAAACCGCTTCGTTACGTAACGCGTTAAGGCGCTAGTCTGTCTGGCTTTCCTTTCTCTCACGCATACGGCAGCGGTAGGCAGGCTCCTCCGCTCTCACTTAACCCACAGCGCTAGTTATATTAGTTTAAGTTATCACTTCTGTCGGGCGTATCGAGACGCACCGTTTTTTTTTTAACTTAAAAACCCAATGTTATTTCTTACCAATATTTTACATATTTTACTGTACGGTCAAACTATACAGGATAAGTCTTTGAAGAATATTAACGGAATAATAGTTATTGTACCACAAGACAAGACATTTTTAACCAACTCCAAAATAAGGAGATTTCTTAATTTGACCGTATATATTTTTTTTTAAGTGTGTTCGCGGATTACTTTGTCGTTTATCAACCGATTTTGATGATTATTTTTTGTTGGAAAGGTAATATCCTAAGGGTGGTACCCTGATAAAGAAACCAAGATCTGATGATGGCATCCCAGAGAAATCAAGTCAAAGTCAAAAGTCAAAGTCAAAAGATGATTTATTCAATACAATCACAAGGATCACTTTGAAACGTCTTACATACTAGGTGAATTTAGGTGCCAATTCATCCTAACCCAAGCTCGAGAAGAATTGGCAAGAAACTCGTCTTGGTCCTAGCGCTTTTTTATATGATCCATCTTATAACTACCTTAACTACGAAATACAAATACAAGAGAGTTTATACATTTCAAGTGTGTCGGTTAACTGTCTGACGGTAGAGCGACATGAGGCCATGCATTCTTATCAATAATATAGTCATCTATATTATAATAAGCTTTCTTCAAAAGACTACCTTTAATGTATGCTTTAAATTTCTTAATAGGTAGTTTAGTAGCATTTTCAGGAAGCTTATTATAGAAGCGCACCGTGTTCCCCATAAATGACTTATTAACTTTTCTAGTCGAAACCTAGGGATGAATAATTTATGTTTATTCCTAGTGTTGATTTTATGAAGGTCACTATTTTGCTGAATCCCATCTCTATTTTTATGTGTATATAACAAATTTTCATATATATATTGTGAAGCTATTGTGAGAATATTAATTTCTTTGAATATTTCTCTCAAAGATTCTCGTGGTTTCATTTTATAAATGGCACGTATTGCCCTTTTTTGAATTACAAATATTTTACCAATATCAGCTGCTTTCCCCCAGAGAATGATGCCGTATGACATAACACTATGGAAGTAACTGAAATAAACTAGTCTAGCTGTAGCTTCATCAGTAAGCCACCGTATCGCACGAACTGCATATGCAGCGGAACTAAGCCTACCAGCAAGCGTTTCAATTTGTGGTCCCCACTGTAGTTTTGCATCAATATTAAGACCTAGGAAGATCGTGGAATTTACAAGATTCATTGCCTCTCCATTTATTTCAATGTTGGACGGGCTATGAATAACATTCGGCAAAGTGAATTTGATACATTTAGTTTTTTTGGAATTAAGCAAAAGATTATTTACAGTGAACCAGTTAAGAACTAACGATAAAGATTCATTTACGTTATCGCATATACTGGTTTTACCTCTATCAACTTTAAAAATTAAAGACGTATCGTCTGCAAATAAAACTATATCACAAATATTTTTTACAAAAAAAGGTAAATCATTAACGTATACTAGGAATAAAAAAGGGCCTAGTATCGATCCCTGAGGTACCCCTATATCAATAATTGATCCCAAAGACCTCTCACCACCCACGTCTACTTTCTGGACTCTATTGGATAGATAAGACTGTATGAGGTCAATCGCCTGGTTTTTAATGCCATAATATTTTAACATTGTGATTAGGGTTGCATGACTCACACAGTCAAAGGCCTTAGATAGATCGCAGAATACCCCAACTGCATCCTGTGACTTCTCCCAGGCCTCAAATATATGCTTTAAGAGCGCTATACCTGCATCAGCTGTTGATCGACCTTTAGTAAATCCGTATTGATTACTATGTAGCAGGCCGTTAACGTTAAAGTGGTATAATAACTGATTAAGAATTATATAATAAATAAAATATATAATAAATCGAGGGGAACCTTCGAAAATCGTAGACTCACTAGTCGCCACTAGTGCGTTTGTTATTTTTTTCATTAAGTATTTTAAAGCACTCCTATTTAATGAAGGTCTGGAGTAGATCTGATAAAGCCGAAAAACAATCGAGGGAACTCCTCAACGATTTACAGCAATTTTTTTTTTTTTTTACTTTGTTGTTTCTTGTTCGAAGGTTTTTTTTGTTATAAATTATATTACGATGAAGCCTATCGCCATGCCCTCCTAAATACAAAAGAACATTTTTACGCCATTAATAGTATCTGTATAGTATCTTCAAGTGGGTTCATCATTGTCAATTATTACTACCTACACTAGCAATAAACATGGTTTTGCTTGATTGCTTGATTGAGAAAATTGCAATAATGTCCAGGATTATTTATTTTAATACTGGAAGGTGAGGTAAATTATCTACCTACATACCTACGTGTAATTGTGTTTTGTAAGTAGGTAATAAAAAAATCATCATTTAAACAAATATTTTACTATATACATAGATTATCGTTCATAATCATACAGTACGTACCTATCTTACAATAACTATAGTAAGTATCTGCTTAATACTGCATAATATTATATTGAACATTTAAATGTGCCCTGGCAATAAGACCAGATAAGTAAACGTAGATAAATAAGCACAAAAGCACGAGCTTGTGTTTGATTTTGCGACATCGTATGTTATCAATGGTAGGTTAATTTTATGATTACATTAATTTAGCTATAAATCTTTGATCGTCTTATTAAATAAGAAGTTTCTACCCGACCCGGATCTTAAGACAGAATCAAGGATTTCCAATTCAAAGTGCTTGAATTTAACTCCATCACCCATATCGATAACTTTGGTAGAGTCATCGCAGTCCCATGATATAACTGGAGACATTTCAGACCAGGTTTGTCTGTCCATTGAATGCTTGTACTGAACTTTGAGTAAAGTACCGCTGCCAGCGTCTTCCCTTGGGACATATTCTATTTTACTTATATCATGAACATAATCTAAGTCGAAAGAAAGCGTTATTTTTTGTATTTCTTCATCTAGTAAAGCCCAGGCGCCCCACTCACAGTCTGTATGCCAAAAAGAGCGATCGGCTTTAATTAAATTGCTAGCTTCCAGTAAATGTTCGCAGGGTACACTGCAAGTCACTCTTACTTCTTTTACTGTATCTTTATATGGCTCCGGTTTAGTCTCAGAGTGGAAGTGATGACTCCATTTTGACACTCCTGCTTCGCTCACAGAACGAATTCTAAACACATGTTTTGATTCATAATCAAAATTTTTAAATGTGTATTTGTCACCCCAAATATTGCTAAATACAGCATTGCTATCTCTTTCGATTTCATAGTAGGAAGCATCATTGACTTCCCACCGTAAAGTGATCGATGTTGCTGTTGTATCTTTATCGATTGGCAAGGATAGTATGGGAGCGTCTATATTATCATTAAAAATCAAATTGCTTCCAAATATTATGCCTTTGTTAGAAAATTCTTCTATTTTTATACATATTTCCGAATCCGTTACATCAGCCTTCTCTATTTTTATGCGTAAACACCCTTGATGTAACTCATCTGTACCAAATACCTCCAAATACGGATTGATAATGAACTTCTGGTCAAAGTAAAACACATTATCATTGTTTTTGAATTCATCTTCAGATTCCACTCCTTGCAAGTTGATTTCCTTGTTGTCTATGAAGGCTTCTACACTCCTAACGTTTTCAGACGCCATTATTTGCAGCACTGTACTTCTTTCTTTGACCATGTCTTTGTAGCATCCCACAGTCTTACGTATATAAATTGAAGCATTTCCGCTTTTATTTGATGCAGGACCGTCAGCGTCGATGGTAGTATTCGCATATTTCTGTTCAAGATATTCCGATGATTTTCCGTCGTCTTCATAAACCGTAAAAGTAGATGCACTGTTTAGATACAGTAAAAAGATCCTGCAGTCTCTATTAATTTTACAAGGGTTATTATTGGGGTTGACGAGGGGTATGATCGCACCATCTTTGACGAAAACCGGGATCTTCCATATTGGAGTTTTGATATTGTTGTAAATCTTGCCTCCCTGATATTTAACTCCAGTGAGTAAATCAATCCAAACCTGTTGAGAATCGGGCAGATATACTTCATTGCGTACAGGTGTATTTTCATATTTTGGCTTTGTGTAAGAGAACTCATCGTGAACCCAAAAATAGAACAAAGAATTAACGAATTCAGGCTTGCAATTGACGTCTGCGTTTGCGTACACTGGCGCGACTAATAGACTCGGTCCCCACATGAATTGATACTGCGAGTCCTTTACATACGCTGACCTTTCTTTAGGGAATTCTAGAAACATTGCCCTTACCATCGGCAGGCCTTGAATAGATTCACGACAAATTGTATAGTTATACGGTTGGAGCATAGATTTTAACTTCAGAGATGCTCGATTTAATAGAATTAATTCAATACAATTAAAACCAAATGGATTTTTATCGATTCTACCCCAAACGTCCATGTTTAACTGTAGAGGGGTAAACGTCTTCCATTGAAATTCTCGGATGTTAACTTCTACATCGCCTCCTCCATACGCACCATCCATGACAGAGCCCACGACCGGTAGCCCAGATAATCCAGCCCCAATCAAAGTAGGGATATGATAGCGTATGTACTCCCATATTCCACCAGTCTGTTCTCCATTCCAAACGCCTGCATATCTATGAGTGCCTGCCCATCCTTCGGCCATTATTATAAAAGGGCGTATTTTGTTTTGAGATGTTCTCATGAGTTTTTTGGTGACTTTTTCTACAGTTTGAAGACCATAATTAGTGTTAACTTCATGGCATTGGAAAGCAACGACACCGACGTCTACTTCTTTACACAAATCCCTCTCTCCTTTCTCAGGTTTTGTATCTTTTAGTTCCAAACATCGATTAATCCACAAAGCAACTTCTACGCCATTTTTATTAGCATATTCCACAAATGTTTTCAAGTTTTCTAGATCACCCTCAAAAGAATCAGTTTGACCGTAATGGTTTTGACCGCAGATTCATGGTTGGGGACAAACCAACCCAATGGCATGTCTTGTTCTTTGTACCAGTCTATCATAAATCTTGCTGAAAATTCGTATTTTGTTTTTTCCCCATTCAAAGATCCTAAAGTTCCGCTTTTGCCATGTATAATCGGTGTTCGATAAGGTTCATAGCACCTGTCATCATCGCAATGAAGTTCTCGGCCGGCGCCTGGACCAGTTATATACCAATAAATTTCATTGAAGGTATTAATGTGAGCTTCATAAAAAGCGTATTCTGGCATGAATATTGGTCTGCCAGTGAGTTCATAATAATCATTTAAAATATCTTGAGGAATAATATTGATGAAATAATACGCGTCAAAGTAATCTTCTTCGTGATCAAGCTCGATAATTTGTTGATTATTCGAGCCGAAATCATAGCGACCTGTTTTCCAGGTGTTTCTCATAACTCCATAACCTTTTGTTGACCAATAAAACGGCTTGGGACAAGTGTTGCACCCATCTGCCCAGTTACCGTCACAGGAAATCAATATCCTTTCTCCTTTATGGGTAAACCTACCATTTTGCATTCCTCCTCCGAAAAACTGTTCATTTTGAAATTGTTGCAATATTTGTTTGCTTCTTGAGTCACTGTATCGTATTGGCTCATACTCTTTCAAAACTTGCTTATCACTTCTTTTGTCATGAACTGCCAGTGTTCCTGTTACCTCATCAAACAGTATTTTAAGTTTATTTGTTTCAATAATGTAGTTGTGCTCAGCTTTTATGAGTGTAGAATGGTCAAACGCATGTGAGCCATAATTTTCCACAGCTTTAATGTTTATTTTAGCAGTTTCAGAATCATCAACAGGAGTTGGGTATTCTAAAAATCGTCCTGTCGGTGACATGTAATACCGAAATACATGATTATTCAGAATACTCAGTGTAGCATATTCTCCAGTTTTGTAGCGAATCGAGTAACTTGTTTCAAGTTTTTCAAATGCAACAATGCCTCCTAATTGTTTCTCTTCAACGGCTGCCATGTTATCTGAAATTAAAATGAAAATATCACTAAGCTTAAGTAGTTTAGTATCATTTATTAATAAACATTATGTACTGTGATGAAAATGTAAAGCGGTACCAAAGTTGATTAGTTGCCTACTTTGTCAGTCTACTTATGATAAATAAGCTGCCTAAGATAAATACTTACAATCAATACTTTGGATAAACAAATAAAATTTTAATTATGTATATCAGGTACATTACTTAATATTTAATGTTCTTTGAATGTTAAGTCACCTAAATTGTAACTCCACTGACTACATAAATAAATAACCACATTATCATGATAAAACTGGTATATACAGGAAACATGAGTAATGAACTGATTGTTAAGTAAGTACTTAGGTACTTACATACCTAAGTTGCCCATTGGAATATGAAACAAGCTATGCATACAATAGTAGCTCAGATGGGCTTTGAAGATACCTTCAAGGAATGATGACAAAAATGTAATGCATCGCAAACCTGTTGCCTGCTCGGTATTGTTTTAATTATATTATACAGATAGTATGTCATTGACCATGTATTACTTCTAAGCACTTCTATGCTTTGGTTCTAGCTTTGAAAAGTCGTTAGGCGATAACGGAGATCTTCAAGCGGCCTTTGCCAACAGTTGGGAAGTGACTCATAACAAACTAAAACCTATCACACCCAATGTGAAATCGGATACACTAACATATTATGTAACAAATTTTACTACAATATTAGAAATACAAATAGAGCCTCCAGGAGGCCCCTTGACATTGAAGTGGATTGATGTAATAGTAATAGTAATAAATGTAATAGTAATATGGTAGCCATAGTAGATGCTAGTAAATAATCAATTGTGGTGTTGACTGACCTCAGAAGTATCATACCAAGTGCTGGGGTTTAGTACCTAAATGTTAGTTATTGTTTTCCATTTAGCTAGTTTATAAGAAGTATTAGGCTCACAAATGCATTTAGGTACTATTAGTACTACCTGCTATTAATGTATATACAAGATGTTTTTAATAAGATCCCTGTCCTTTATCTTAAGGCTTACAAAGGTGAATATAGAAATTTAGGAAATACATAATTATTCTAAGAAAAACCATTTGTCTAAGGGACAACCTGGATCACTAAGTATTAGCATTTTTGTTTACTAAATTATATTGTTTATTGCATACCTACATAATGTACGAGACATATTTTGGTGAATTGTTATATATTTGACAGCTGATTATTAATTTATGCAATTATTATTGTAACTTTACAAAACTAGCTTTATTTCAAGTATCCTGAAATAAAGCTAGTTTTGTAATTTATTTATTTATCATAATTTAGGATTCACAGTTATTAATTTAGTTTAATATAATAAAGTGTAGATATGCCAAACTTTAACCAATTAGAATCCACATGATGAACTTGAAATGGCATATATCTTTCTATTATTATAATATCTGGCATTTACTGGCATCAATGTGCGAATGGATGAGCTTGAAAAGAGACTCGATGTGGTTGAACAGAGGAGCATTATGCCGCCGGCTGAGAGCTACACTGAGCTGGAGCGCACTGTCGCCAGACTAAAACTAGAGCTTAATGAACGGGATCAAGAGCTCTTGCAGTCAGACCTGGAAATAGGACATCTCCCCGAGGAGAAAGGGGAGAGTGTTCTGCACACTGTAATTGTACTCGCCGCTAAGCTAGGTGTAACGGTTGAAGAGCTTGACGGCGTTTTTGCGGAGCGCGTGGGAATGGCGCAAGGCGCTGGAATAGCGGGCGAGGCACCGCGCGAACGCCGAGTGGTAGTGCGGTTTGCGCGAAGACATGCGTGATCAGATGATTCAAGCAGCGCACGTGCGTCGCACGCTGACTGCCGCTGACGCTAGCAGAGCAGCGAACTCTGGCTCTCGGGGCCGTATCTTTATCAATGAAAGCAAACTCCAGTGGCGCTTCTCTTGGACAAAGCGTGGCCGCATAAATGTGCGTCGGTCGGACGGAAAGGCAGCTCATCACATACGTCATGAAATAGACTTTACACGGGTTTTTGGGTCCAGTCATGTTTGAGAGGGTTACCAAATCATGATCTTTGTATTGGGTATTTAACAATATTTTTTTATGGTTTTGTGTCCTGTTTTGTTTTCACTGTGTATTTTATTTTTAATTATAATTTGAATTTATATACTCTTCAATATTTTAGGTACTGCGTCTTTCTATATAGCACTTGTTTATACTGTTACGGGCTTTTAGTTTCTTGTAATACTTTTGATTTTTGGTAAGCTACTGAAGGTCGGTTTGTACAATCCAGGTTCCCTAGGCACAAATCATGACAATTTTATAGCCTCGGTAATACGCCATGATTTGGATATTTTGGCTATAAATGAAACATGGCTTAGTTTAGATCAGGACGGTCGAGCGCCAGCACTGTCTGGCTATCGTTTGCGTCACACTCCTCGTTCTCGGGGTAAAAGGAAGCGTGGGGGAGGAGTAGGGTTCTATATAAAGCGGGGTGTGGGTGCGCGAACTTGGCAACATCCGGTTGATCCATTACATGCACAGGTAGAACAATTTTGGCTCATTGTCTCAATCAATGGAAAGAAACTGGCGATAGGCACATCTTATAGACCGCAATGGATTGATGTTGATTTATTTTTTGACGCTAGTTAGTTTTTTAGATTTTTTAGATAGTTTTGGGGGATTTTAATGAAATCCAGGTTAAATCTAAGTTTGACTTGTTTCTCGATTGTTTTAAGCTCTCACAACTCTAGTAACTTCATCCACTCACTTTACTAAAAATTCTGAGTCACTCATTGACGTAGTGTGCACTAACTTACAGGCGAAAAGTGTAGTGTTAGATCATGTGGGTAGGGTTCATGGACACTGTATGATCGTAAGCGAGTTTAATATAAAGCGGGAGGAACTCGTACCAGTTACTTTGACGTATCGGCCACTTAAGGATATCGATTTGGATCAATTTAATAAGGACGTGAAAACTATCAACTGGGATTCGTTATCGGCTGTCGCAAACATTAACGAAATGGTTCACATATTTAATTATAATCTTCTCCTATTATTCGACTTACATGCCCCTGTTAAAACTGTTGTTGTGAAATCCCGCACCTACCCTTGGATAACTGATACAATTAGGTTAATGATGAAGCTGCGTGACGAAGCTGCAGCGGAGTACCATAAAACTAAATCTTCTGGCAAGAGAGAATACTACAAGAGTCTCAAGTCCACTGTAATCAGGCACTCTACCATGAAAAACAAGCTTATTTTAATATTAATAACAATCTTCATAACTCAAAGGCTCTTTGGAAAAATCTTAAAAGCACTCTCCTTCCAAAAAACCCCCCTCTTTTCATGAACCCAACATTATTAATAATTATTTTCTTGATATTCCTTGCCCAACTCATATATGTAGCCAATATCTGTTTCTCTTTAGGTCCAACAAGTTTAGTGATGCTATTTTTCAAATAGATCCAATAAGTGTTGACCTTATCTTAAATGTCATCAAGAGATTAAAATCAAATGCTGAGGGGTCTGATCTTATTAACCTGAATATGCTCATTATGACCTTGCCCATCACTCTTGAAGCAGTTGCGGCTTTGATAAACACTTCAATTATTACATGTACATTTCCTGATGTCTGGAAAACAGCAATCGTGCGTCCTCTACCTAAAAACTCAAATCCCGTTGCACTGAAGGACCTCAGGCTAATAAGTATATTACCGTGTTTATCAAAAATTCTAGAAAAAGCTGTTTGTGCACAGGTAACCGACTACCTTGAGGACAAATCTATACTTCCTGAAATGCAGCCAGGCTTTAGAAAGGGGCGAAGTACAGTAACCGCTCTTCTCGATGTAACTGACAACATTCTCTGTGCGCAGGATGAGGGTATGTGCACATTACTAGTACTCCTAGATTTTTCGAGGGCTTTTGACTCTTTGAATATTGAACTTCTCATCGCCAAGCTTAAATACTATAGATTTGATAACAGTGCTTTAAAATGGTTTGAAAGCTACCTCACAACTCGTAGCCAGTACGTAAGCCTAGTATCTGGTTCTTCTACCAAGCAATCCGATAAGGTGCTCCTTGGCCGAGGAGTACCGCAGGGATCGATTTTAGGTCCAATACTTTTTATCTTGTATTCAGCGGATTTGGGGCAATGTATAAAACATTGTCAATTTCATTTATATGCCGACGATACACAAGTTTATATTTCCTGTGAGCCTTCTGAAATCGACAATGGCATCACTAAACTCAATGCTGATCTGGAGAATATTGCTCTCTGGTCAAGGAACAACGGTCTCTTATTGAATCCCACAAAAAGGAAGTACTTACCTAATTTTTGGTAGTAAAAATCACTTGGCCAATGTAAGTCCATCAGTAGCTGTTACGGTTATGGGTGAGGCTATTGAACGGGTCTTTAAAGCTTGGACTTAAACTGGATTGCGCCCTTCGTTTTGAAGAACACATTGCAGAGTCTGTCAGAAACTGTTTTTTATAGGCTAAAAGTACTGTATAAAATGAGGCCATATATATCGGAAGTACTTCGAGTCAGGCTGGTGGAGTCTTTGGTGTTGTCTAAGCTAAACTATACTGATATTGTTTTTAGCCCGCGGCTTTTGGCTAGGACACAAAGACTCCTTCAACGGGTACAGAATGCCTGTGCTCGTTTTTGTTTCGACATTCCATTTAGGGGTCACGTGAGTCCATTTTTGAACGCTCATTCAATATTAAAAATGAAACATCGTCAAAAGCTTCACTTAGCGTGCCTTCTATTTGGAGTTATGAAGCACAACGCGCCCAGGTACCTTTACGATAAGATAGATAAACGATCCAGCTCAAGGTCCTGTGAACCTCGCCAACACTCGGCGCAGCTCTCAACATAGCATCACAAGACATCTGCTTTTAAAGGCAGTTTCCGCTACGCTGCGTCGAAGTGTTGGAATAATATTCTGCCGCCGATAAGGAACCTGCAGAGTATTAATAGCTTTAGAAAGAAACTTAAAATGTATTTATTTGTCTGGCAAAAAGCGCAGGAAAGCCTTCTGTTGGATACAAGTGCTATATAGTATATATACTGGTATCTATAAGTACTGTTATAAGTAGGTACTAAATATGTTATATTAGCCATCTGGTTCCCAAAGTACTAATTCTGTGACTGTTTTGCCTGGTGTGGGGCTAGATGGCTGTGTGTAATGGTCCATATGTGTTTATTCATGTGTTTATTTTATTTTGTTTTGTAACTTTTGTCTATTTATTTTTTGTTTATTTATAATGTAATTATCGTTTCATGTCCGCTAAACAGAATTGGTCCTAACGGAAGACCAGCGCGGGTTGTTGACACTGCAATCCGCATATGCTGAGTTAGGGTCCATTTTGCGGCAACCATTCATTTTGTATATTATATTTTTATTGTAGTTTTGTCTGTGTTGTTGCAAATAAAAACTTTTCTATTTCTATTTCTATATATTCATCACACAAATTATTGTCTTTGGACTCAAAGCTCCAACCTATAGTGCAGAATCTGAATGCAAAGTTACTGCCATCTGAACTGACAGGCCAGTCTTAATATCTAAATAGTCTAAACTAAAATGTGATTGAGGTACACAGTACACTTTTACCCCAATACATATATTTGGGTAAAAGTGTACTGTGTTCTCTACCTATTGTAACGACGTATTTGCGTCATACATGTAGTTCGGGGATCTAACCTCGAAAATGGTTAGTTTACTTCTAGATATTGAGGCGATTAATTTTACGTCCGGCGCTTCTGTCTTTTGAGCGTAACATCTAGCTGTTCTGTCAGAGCAATAAATTTTGACTTTGACGGATACATTCGTTCCTATTATGGAATTTTTACTTCCCCCAGTTGGCAACTCTAGATTGAGTGATTGGAACAAATAGAGCCTTTATACTCGATGGCCGAGACCTTCACTTTTCTCCGACCGCCGACTACTGCGGATTTGTAACTGGATCCTGCGAAATCTTTTAAATTCGCAGGAATCCTATATTATTAAAGCCTTGAAATGGACGCTATGTTTCCATAAGGCAAGGGGTGATCCCCCCAAAGCATTATTTCGGTAAGTTTCAAATTTAATTGTGATTTTGTTATCTTCAAATTGACCTCGCGAATTTTGACAATCGTGAATATTTGTTCCAGGCGGAAAACACCCATTTTCCTACCCTTAAAATGACTGTGTAATACAGCAACATTATTTGAAAAGAAAAACGGTAAGGTTTTACTACTAGTTTTGGTTTTCCCTTGAACATTCCTCGAGTTTTTATTAATCGTGATTTATTTGTTCTAGCTACGCAAGATGTCGGTAGCGTTTTTTTTATTAGCAAAATTTTGATTCAATGACGCCTCGTGTTATTTCGGCGGGAACGTCAGAGTGGTGAGACTTCACCACATAACTTCATTTCTCTTTGGCATCTGATATAAAGAGACACCGGACCGACCCCAGGAGACCCGTTTCCCAAGACACGCGACGTTCGCGAGACCCTCACGCCACGTGGCGGAGTCCCAGGATGCCTCCTGGAACCGGGATCCGGTATAATTATCCTATTTTCTTTGACTGACAACCCAAGGTATTTGAAATTTAACTTTAATTTTTTTTCTACTAAGAAATGCAATGGTAACAGAATTTAGAGATGTATCTAGAATAACTAGAATTATAAGCTTCAAACCAAGCCCCAAAACATTCAAAATTATACCATCTGTAACATATCTGGACTTTTATTGTTTCCCCGGCCCTGCGGGGCACGGTTAAAAATCTTTTTTATTACAATTGTCGCTCACGCACAGGGACCTGGAGTGGTTTGTTTGAGGTTTATAAGTTACCATTGCATTCTATTTTTGTTAAACCAGATTAAAGTGAGGCAATTTAATTTATTTGTGTAACCCCATATTGTTTTATTGTTGGATATCAAATAATTTTTGATATTTTGTTATTTTTGTGTGCCATTATATTGTGTTTTTAATTGTGTAACAAACATTAACAAGCCAGGTTGTTCAGTTAATTATATGTATCTTTTAACAGTGGTTATAATTAAGTTATAATTGTGAAACTTTAATTTTAAAAAAGTGTTCATTCAATAGTAGGTTTTCATTTGTAAATTACCAATGCATTTAGTGAAGAGAATAACTGTTTATCATAGAATCAAACTTATTTAAACAAATAGTTTGGAAAACATTTATTTTTAAACAAAATATTTAACGGACTTAACTAAACATTCTTGACTTTACTTGGTTACTGTGTTCTTCGAGTGTTCACACCCTTTCATCATGGACAAACAGGTTCAGTTCTCACTGTCGCCTGAACTTAATGATATTCTACTGCCAGTACTTCTACTCATGAAGAGAATGTTGTTGCCTTTGATTATCTTTATAGGGATTGCCCGACCATTCCAGGTTTGACTTGTTTTCATCTACACAGGTTATATGTTATCACAAGGGATTGTGAAATGTGCATTTTAGAGTAATAGGATACTGTTTCAAAAAAACTAATTGGTCTCCATCGAGCACCAGTTTCTAAGAAACCCGCCGTGTCTGGATGATGTTAAATTGTTAGCCACATGGAGAAAACCTAACATTACAACTGATAACAGGTAACTTTAGGATTGGTTATCCTATCTAAACACATTCTTTAACATCTATAAGGTTATGTTTGTTTTGTGTGTCAAGAATAGTGTTTCTAGTTTCATTTTTGCAATTTCTGGTTGGTAAATATAGTTTTTGGTATTGTTAATTATTGGATATTGGTTCTATACATTTGTGATCTTGGTTATATTGTGGACAGTAAAGGTTTCCATACTGATCCCACTAAATTGGATATTATTGATAATTTTCCTTGACCTGATACCGTAGACAAATAAGAAGTTCCTTGGGTTATGTTCTTATTATTGTAGATTCATATTATAAATTTGCTGACATTGTTCTCACCTTTGATTAAATTAACTGCATTCAATAATTTAAAAACAAACTTTGGTTTCACCATTTGTTTTGGTTTGTCTTAGCTTTGAGAAATCTTTCTTTTTACATTGTGATGCTAGTTCTGTTGGAATTGATAGTGTTCAGAATCAAGAAGACACTAATAGTGGACAACATCCAATTGCGTTCTACTATAGACCACCTAATAAGTGTGAACTTAACTTTAGCACCAAAGAAAGATAATTACTTACAATTCTAGATTCAATAGAACATTTTAGATTTTACACAGAGAGTTAGTAGTTATGAATATTCCAGTAACATGCGATGGCATTACTGGGATAGTAAAGCTTACTTATGTTTAATTATCCAATTATCTTAGTACCTTAATTTTGGCTTAGATTTGATCTAGATAAAGATCTATGGTAAAATATAACTTTTGTTAGTAATGATAGAATTTATACTTGTACAGTAACTTCCGTTTCTAAACTTTCTCCTTCTGAGAAATAAAAACATTAAATAAATAAATAAATATCTAAATAAATAAATATAAAATAAAGAAATTAAAACAACATTATTTTGGAATAAAGGTTTAATGTTCAAGTTGGTTTAGATTAATTTAAATATTGTTAGTTAAATTAAAATTAAAAGTTTGATGACATTTGCTAAGCTTATAAACATAGTACATTTCCACCTCTTTGTAGTATGGTTAATCCTACATGGTTTTGCCTTCGGTTGACATCATAGGAATTTTGCCTAAAGGTTATTCTGGACATAAGTATATTCTTTCTATGGTTGATGTGTGTAGCTGAGGTGTAAATACATGTTAAATATTGCTGAATATTCCCAATGGTTAATGCTTTCACTTCTGCTATTAATGGATTGTTGGAAAGGAAAATATTTCTAAAAGTTTATTAGTCCTTAAAATTATAGTTTGTTTCATCGATACTCAATTCACTTCAAAGTATTTTGTAGATTTCCTGAAAAGTTATAACACTATTAAAGTATTTTATAATAATTTGTATACTGTAGAACAATCCTGTAGGAAGATATAGTGAGACTGTAGTAATTTGCATACCATGTTTTGTTAAAAACAATCAATGTTATTGTTCAATATTTTTGCCTCGCTTATTCTGAAAATTTGTTTCATTGGTTTCTTATTTTGAAATTTGTTCAATTCATTTCTTATTTTGGAAATTGTTTTATTGGTTCCACATTTTGGAAATTGTTTAATTGGGTTCACATTTTGGAATTTATACCATTAGTTTTGAATAAGTGTTAATCTTTTAACAGATTACACTTAGTTTTCTTATGTTTGGACGGGATTACATTTTTGATGCTTTTTACATCACTTTAGTAATTCATTGGATTATTTGGATCAACTTTTATTTGGATCAACTTTAATTGGATATTCTTTTACAACATTTATTAGATCACTTAGTGATAATTGTTATTTGAGTTCAGTTTCATTTACTGACATTTTTTAGCGTAATGCTATTTATTACAACAAAGGGAGAAAAGTCATTTCTTTTGCTGTTGGTGATATTGTTTGGAGAAGAAGCTGTGTTCAATTAAATGCTAAGGCATATTTTTCGGTTAGATTAGAACCTGAGTTTATTAAATGTTTACCTTTTAAAGAATTTAGATAAAACTACTTCTGGACGTTTTCTTGTTAAAGATATTATTAAATATTAATTTTGGTTTACACTTACATTTCTCTTGAGTTTAGTAACTTTGTTTTGAATTCTGCTTTTGATTGTGATGAATGAGATTTGATGGATAAAAGTAGATAGCAATATGAAAGAGATGTATATAAGGAAACCTCATTACGGTTATTGAATTTAGGTTAGATGTTCAAAAGACAGCTTAGGTCGTTTCGGTTTACTACTTCTCACTCTTTATTACTATTATTCAACATCAAAAGATCTTATGTATATTATTGTTCATTATTTTAAAGGTCTTTGTTTTTGTACCTTCTATTCGTTTGTTTTGTAAGTCATTCTTTTGACTTGTTTTTGTTCTAGCGTTTTGTTTGCGTTGTGACTGGAAAGTTAGAGAGGTTTCGCCAACCACAGCATATCTATTTGTTTTGTTTGCTCATTCCTTCTTTGTTGTCTGAGCAACGTTTTTTTTAGGGATATGCTTGTGTACGGAAAGTTGGAAGGTTTAGCCGATCATAACGTATTCAATTCATTATTTATTTTGTTCATATTCTATTTGTTTTGTTGTTGTTTACATTTTGTTGTGACATCCTTTCGGATGTGCACACACCATTTTTGCAGTTCTCGGATTTTCCCTCCGGTTCTGTAGTTTGTTTTGTTCACCCTCACCGTCTTGTTGTGAAGGGTGGAACCATTTTGTTAGTGTTGTGCCCGGAAAATTGGTGGGGTAGAGCCGATCACAGCACATACAGTTTTTTGTTTGCCTACACCGTTTTGTCGTGTAGAGCAACACCATTTGTTACAGATATGCATGTGCCCGGGAAGTTGGTAGAGATGCGCCGATCACATCATACTCTAATTTTTGTTTATCCACACCGTATTGTTGTGTTGGATAACCTTTTTGTTTGCTGTATTGTGCCCGGAAAGTTGGTAGGGTAGAGCCGATCACAATTACACCGATTTTTGTTGGTTGTTTCATTGTCTAGTTGTACCTAGCTTTGGACATTCACACCCCGAACTTTTGTTTGTGTATTATGCTTTCACCCCTTCAGCGGGCCTAGCACGGCACAAGGAAAAATAGTCTTTCCCCTGTTTTTACCCACCTGTCAGTGGAAATGATTTCCTTTTCTACCTCTCATAGCACAGCTTCGGGGAAAGGAATATAATGTTTCCCTTTGACGTTTATCGTAGACTGTAGGTCCCGCTACTCCCCGCCCCAGAGCACGGCCTATCAACAACGTGGATAAATTTATCTCTATTTGACATAAGACAGGGAATATTAATCACTGTCCTTTGAAGGTGGGTATAATAGTCCTAGCTTGTGAAAATTTCATAGTTTCTTCATGAAAAAATAAAATAATGTCTCGAGCATACCATAATTACATTCTAACGCGAAATATGCAAACATTAGAGCGAAAATTACATAGAAGACATATCCGAGATGCCAGTAACGCATTCGAATTCCCGGAGAATGAGTTTCGCCACATATTTCGCGTTAATAAAGAAATGGCCTTATATATGTGTGAGGAATTGAAAGAAGCCTTGCAGCCTCGAAATCCTTGGGATGGTTTGCCGGTGCATATCAAGGTAATTGAAATACTTAATACATACTTCTAAGTTTCATAGTTCCCAACTAAAACTAAACAAAACCTACTTATACGTTTTTCTACAATAGGTCCTCACATCCCTACGGCTTCTGGCAGACGGTAGCTACCAGCGAGGTACGGGCCAAGACCACGGATTAGCGGTAGCTCAGACCACTGTCAGTAAATATCTGACCCAAGTTTCTGATGCTATCATCAGAATGTAAGTGCAATTTTTAACACAAGTGTATTTAGTTTCATTATTATACGTATTAGGTGCTTACCTATATTATTCTCTTGCAAAGATAATAAAACCGTTATGTATTGAATTTTCAGATTAATGCCAAAATGGATAGCGTTTCCAGGGACAGAACATGCAAGGCAGTGTGTTTCTGCTGGCTTCCATGAAAAGCATGGCCTGCCAGATATTATTGGCGCCATTGATTGTACCCACATCGACATATTCCCACCACCATTCCCAGCAGGAGTACAATACAGAAATAGAAAGGGGTGTACTACCATAAATGTACAACTGGTAAGGAATAAAAATATAGATAATTAAGTTTGTAGTGTTATTGTTAAAGAGTTACATTATTATAGTACTGATATGATTGCAGGTTGTCGATGTAAATTGCCGGATTATTCATATTAATGCAAGATATCCAAGGAGAGTGCATGACCAATTTATCTTCAATCATTCAAATTTAAAGATGGAAATGAGACGCCTTTATACTAATGGAATAGGGCAATATTATTTATTGGGTATGTTATGTATAATTTATCCTAATTCACATTTGGCTGAAAACCTAATTGATAATATAATAGCAGCACCCCGCGAGTTCAACCTCTCTCATCAAGATCTATTAATAATAATAATAATAATTCCAGACATTTCACACACATTTCACAGAGCTTGTGTGGGTACCACATGATTGATATACTACTTATATACTTTTTTTGTAAATTAATACATGTTTTACATAGAAACACCCTTAGTATTAATGCTTAGTATATGTATAGGTCGAAAAAAAACAACAGTTTGATAAAAACAATATTTATTATTAGTTAGTTTAGTTAGTTTATTAGTTGTTTGGTTTATCTCCGGGGATACTGAAAAGAAAAAAAATGGTATTATTGTAAGTAATTTTTACAGGGGACTCTGGATATGCCTTGGAGCCATGGATGATGACGCCTGATTTGGATGCTGCACCAAACAGTGCTGCTGAAAAATATACCAATTGGCATTGCCAAGTCCGCAACTGTGTGGAAAGGGCCAATGGATATCTAAAAGGCACATTCAGGTGCCTCGGCATAGACAGGGTGCTTCATTATGATCCGGAAAAGGCGTCACAGATAATATACTGTTGTGCAACAATATATAATATCATGCACCATTATAGGTGAGTTTAATTGAAATTATAGTTACCTATAATATAGATAGTTTCATATATGACTAGTGTTATCTAACTTATGTACATTCCATCACTTTGTTTATTTCAGAGTCCCAATGGATAACACTGAGCCAAGCTCAAATGAAGAGCGTAACACAACAGACCAATATGTGGAGGAAACCAACATGCTTAGAGTTGCTCGCACCAAACGAGTATCAATTATTAATACATATTTTATTAACTAAGATTACTCTTTGCTTAATTTTTACCTATTTTTTCTGGCAATATCATTTGCCTCTCTCATGAGGATATTCTGTTCCCTCAAAAGTTCATTCCGCTCGGCCAACAGAGATACTACGTTCTGAAAGGTTAAAAAGATGTACATATTAAGTCTATTACATTATTATAAATGTAAAGTTTGTGTGGATTTACACAAGTTAGTATAAGCACAGAGTAAAAGCAGTATTACTTGCAAGATAGCATTATTTTCTTGCTGCAGCTGTGCAAAAACTTCATGATGCCGAGCAGGTCTTGCAGCACGTGCAGTACGTGCAGGATGAGGGGTGCGGGAAGAACTTGGTGGAATGTTCTCTTGATTTTCTATTTGCAATGGAGTGGTAGGAGGATGAGGAGGAGGAGGAGGAGGCGAAGCTGAGGCCGGCAGAATAATTTCACTAGAAACCAATTCCATGTCATCCTGTTACAAAATAAGAAATGTTAGTCTACATGCTTTCATCCAATAAAACACAATATTAGAGTTCATACATACACAAATAGGACCTATCACTGATTCTGCAGGACCAACCCCTGTGGAGCTGTCATACCCTATTGTGTCCAAGATTTTTTTTGTGGTCTCGGACACAATAGGGATATTTATTATGTTCCCAGTGGCCATGGTTGCCTGCGCACCTAATGCATTCTCGATGCGGGCATTTTTTTTCAAATCTTTCTAAGTCTGTAATAAACAAAATAGTTAATTTATGAGTGCATTAGTATGTTTTTCATCACTAAACTCCACTATGCCTAAACCTTTGTTTATCACAATAGGTGACATGATTAACATTGGGGTAGCATAAACCCTGTTTAAACACATTTATTTATTATGCCTATAATGCTGGCTGTTTATTTCCATTTTTTATCATGCAGTCACATCATTTTGTCTATTTCATGTTAAATTTGTATTAACAACAAAACACAAACCAATATAATTATATTACCTGCTTCCATTGTTCAATGGTCCTGTCTGGACCATAATTTTTCAGCAGGCTTTTAAGCTTGAGCCACTCGGCCTCTGTTTTTCTGCTCCCCAGAGGCCCAGTGAATTCGCCAGTCGCCAGATGGCTACTGCCATAAAGTCAACCAACACAAGTCTAGGAAGAATACGTTACGGGTAGTTTTATTACATTATGTGAGCGTTAAAAACAATCCTTTGAAAAAACAAAAATTAAGTTATTTTTGTAAGAATAGGTACAATTTATCTCATCTCATCACACTTACTTTTTCCCACTCATATTGAATATCGATTAGGTATAGATTTTTTTAGCTAGCCAACCGCCAAATTGCTCTAATCGGTGTTCTGCTATTCTTAATCACAGATAACACAATACTGCTTAATGCTACCACAGATAGTACAAAGAACGAATAATTTTTGGAGTTTTGATGGATTGAAGGAAATACTGAAGACTGATACGTCATTTTTATTTAATTTGCTAAAATGGCAACAATGCGGTAGAGAACGCTATTCCCCCCGTATATCCACCATAATAAACTATTCCCTAGCGCGGCCGTGCTCGCAAGGTAGACCAAAATGACAGAGGTGAAAGGATTTTTATCCTTCCCCCGGGGACTAATAATCTTCTTGCCGTGCTAGGCGGGCAGGTGATTGTTTTTGAACTGAAACGGCGACCCAAGTGGTCTAACCGTAAATTGTATTAGATATCTTTCGAGATAGAGCTTTTTTGATATTCTTTGAACTTTGAGTCGGAGGCTAGGATTGCCTATCCGCACTTTTTACCAGTTCACTGCAATACTTAAGTTTCATTATATTTATTATTTCATTCCACTTTTGATATTCTTTGAACTTTGAGTCGGAGGCTAGGATTGCCTATCCGCACTTATTACCAGTTCACTGAAATACTTAAGTTTCATTACATTTATTATTTCATTCCACTTGAGATATTCATTGAACTTTGAGTCGGAGGCTAGGATTGCCCATCCGCACTTTATACAAGTTTCAGTGAAATACTTAAGTTTTCTTAAACATTTATTATTTCACTACACAGATATTCTTTACCCTTTTCTGAGTCGGCGACCAATGTTGTCTAGTCGCACTTTATAGGTACAGATTAGTATTTTTGTTTAGATGCTTCTTTGATAAACCCAAAGATGCATTCCTTCAATTTCAATTCATCTTTTGTAGAGCCTATAGCTCTTTTGTATTGCCAAACATTATAGAGTTGTAGAGTCTATTTTTGCACTTCATAGGTAGAGACTTACTCTTTCATTTTATTTTGAATTTTGTATGGTAGAGACTTGCTCTCTCATATTATTTTGGGTTATTTTTTGTAGAGGTTTGCTCTCTTATACTATTTAGATCTAATTCGTTTGAAGTTATTGTTTTGGTAATTGGTTTAGGCATAAAAGAAAGTGTCTTTCTTTTATTTTTTTTGGGAAAGTTTGTACTGTAACGACGTATTTGCGTCATACATGTAGTTCGGGGATCTAACCTCGAAAATGGTTAGTTTACTTCTAGATATTGAGGCGATTAATTTTACGTCCGGCGCTTCTGTCTTTTGAGCGTAACATCTAGCTGTTCTGTCAGAGCAATAAATTTTGACTTTGACGGATACATTCGTTCCTATTATGGAATTTTTACTTCCCCCAGTTGGCAACTCTAGATTGAGTGATTGGAACAAATAGAGCCTTTATACTCGATGGCCGAGACCTTCACTTTTCTCCGACCGCCGACTACTGCGGATTTGTAACTGGATCCTGCGAAATCTTTTAAATTCGCAGGAATCCTATATTATTAAAGCCTTGAAATGGACGCTATGTTTCCATAAGGCAAGGGGTGATCCCCCCAAAGCATTATTTCGGTAAGTTTCAAATTTAATTGTGATTTTGTTATCTTCAAATTGACCTCGCGAATTTTGACAATCGTGAATATTTGTTCCAGGCGGAAAACACCCATTTTCCTACCCTTAAAATGACTGTGTAATACAGCAACATTATTTGAAAAGAAAAACGGTAAGGTTTTACTACTAGTTTTGGTTTTCCCTTGAACATTCCTCGAGTTTTTATTAATCGTGATTTATTTGTTCTAGCTACGCAAGATGTCGGTAGCGTTTTTTTTATTAGCAAAATTTTGATTCAATGACACCTCGTGTTATTTCGGCGGGAACGTCAGAGTGGTGAGACTTCACCACATAACTTCATTTCTCTTTGGCATCTGATATAAAGAGACACCGGACCGACCCCAGGAGACCCGTTTCCCAAAACACGCGACGTTCGCGAGACCCTCACGCCACGTGGCGGAGTCCCAGGATGCCTCCTGGAACCGGGATCCGGTATAATTATCCTATTTTCTTTGACTGACAACCCAAGGTATTTGAAATTTAACTTTTATTTTTTTTCTACTAAGAAATGCAATGGTAACAGAATTTAGAGATGTATCTAGAATAACTAGAATTATAAGCTTCAAACCAAGCCCCAAAACATTCAAAATTATACCATCTGTAACATATCTGGACTTTTATTGTTTTCCCGGCCCTGTGATTAGAAGTTCTAGTGCGACGGCTGCCTATCCGAGGTGAGTTTATTTAAGTAAGTCGGGATACCTCCTGTCTGGCGCCCGAGAATTATTATTTAATTGATTTACATTTTGTTTGTGACAGGAGGCCCCATTAAAAACTTTCTTACTATTCCAATTTAACATCATACTAGGAACTTTAAATTTATTATTACAACTTTTAAATCTTTTTATTACACTATCTATCTACATATAGATAGATAGGTTGAGATTGTGTAGTCCAAAAATTAACACAATTAAAACAATTCCTGTAGTGGACACTACAGGAATTGTTTTAATGTATGAGAAGAAATACTAATTATTTTATTTGAGTACATGCCGCGATTTTACTGTAAACTTGAACTCATCTACCCACTCTGAGATTAACAAATTAGCACTATCAATAGCACTAACATTGTATGGCTGGGAGCGCACACTTTTAATTGAAAAATACTTCCACTCGGTCTTGCGTTGAGTTATTACGCACTGGTTGACCAACAGATCCAACTGTTAAGGCATGCAGAATTTTACCAGTGATGACGACGAATTTGTGTGTATTTCATATAAGCTAGATGGACTCTAATTATGTAATTAGAGTCCGTCTAGCTTAAAAATGAACAACTCTCCAATGTGTTTACTCTCATATGCAATGCAATGTAGGTGTCTAGTCGCAATACACACAAATTAATTGTCATCAATGTGTTTACTCTCTATCATGAATAAATATGTACGTTCATACTTATAAAATAAAATTGATGGTTTGTAGGAAGTACTAACTTACCCTCTTGATGTAATCAGTTCAATGTATAGGGAGGAACAGGAACGCCAAACAAAACACCACTGACTTTACTACCTACCCTAAATACTTAGTAGCCAAAATAGAAGAAGCAGCATGTTTGCGTCGGTGCTTTATTATTATAAGTAAACTTTAACAGATTAATCGTAATCCACATCGAAATAGAAGGTACGCACGATTATCCTCTTGTACGTGTTTACTTAGTAGGTACAACATACATACCGGCGCGGCGGCCGGCCGGTTAATAGTATCAAATCAACTGATGATTTAACTCTAGCAGTCAGCCTTTGTAAACCGAACAGTCGGTAGGTACCTATCTCATACGAGGTATGACGAATCGTTAATCAAACAAAACAAATGAACCTGAAACAATGGTAAAATCCGAAGTCAAGTAGGTAATACCCATTTTTTAGGTATGTAGGTATTGCACAATTATGTAATGTATGTAATTGGGTATTTTAAACTATTAAATGTATGTATGTAATTGGGTATTTTAAACTATTGCAAAACAGAACACAATATCATAAATTACTCACTCACCTGTAAACATTTAGGTACTATCACTATCAAAACATTGTCGGAAAGAAACCCAATCAGATTTGAATTTAGAAACGCTGGAGAAACAAAACAAAAACATTCAAACAGTTCTTGGATTATGGCTTCTGTAGCTTGTCACAATTATGATTATGCCAGTGTCTGTTTTGTTTCATGACGTTTCGTGAACTACCTATTTGTGTATTACAGATGGATTCTTCGTTTGTCATTTCATGAAGTAACATAAGTAGCTCTGCTAATTTCATATTTCTTACTCGTTTTATTGCATGTTTTATTTAGTAATCTTAGCGGAATTTTAATGAATAACTTAAGACTACCTACATGGGACAAGTATGAACAATTGAATTAAATTAACTAAATTGGTGCAATGTGATTTGAACGACGAGGAATCTCAAGAAAATTTGGGCTGGCCATTCCGCGTGACGTCCAGAATTGACAATTGACCATCGACTAAGACTTTAACAAACTAATTGAATATAAACACACAGAAACACTTGACACTGGCAAAATTTACATTATTATGTCACATGCCATAAACAAAGGGGAAGAAGAAGTGTGTTGCAGATTTGCAGGGGAATTGGTCAGTTTAATTTTGCAACCATTCTTTTTCGTTAGGTACGTTAACTCATTCACTGCCACCACGATTTTCTTGAAGTTTATCGAGATGCCACCGTATAAAACCGCGGACACGCTAGGCGTGCTCGCGGCATTGCTTAGAAAAACAGATTTTAGTAAGTAAATTTATTATAACGTAATTCAAGGTTCTCAAACTTTTTTTACTAAAATTCCCATGCATAAATGAATAAAGTTTTATTGTGAACTGTAACATTGGCATTGTTAACAGTGCAAGTACATTTTTTTTTATAATATATTGAGTGACAATCATATTTAAACATATTTTCAGTCTTATATGAGTGAATTCATCTAAATTATTAAACCGATAAAAAGCTTTGAACTGCAGAAAGTTTGTTTACGTTATTTATCTCGTATTATCGTAATGTTGGTTGATTGGCCTTACCTAATTACATAAGTATGAATTAAATTCAAAATATTCAAATGAAATAAATTGATTTCTTATCTTTTTTTCAGGAAAAGTTAAATTTGTACCGGAAACGGAAGATATTAATGATGACAAAATTTTTAGCGAGACAAACGAACATCAATTGATTTTTATATAATAGAGATAATTTTACTGTACGTGTGTATGTCACTGTGTGTGTATGTATAATTATATAAAGATATACATCGGATAGGTACGTTTTTTTTTCATTGATGGCGTATGAAGTTGTATAAGCGACTTCATATAAGTAGTATATCAGTCATGTGGTACCCATAACACAAGCTCTGCTTACTTTGAGGCCAGATGGTGCTGTGTGAAATATCCGGCATTATTTATTTATTTATTATTTATTCATACATGACACAGTACTGTATACGGTAAAAACAACGGTTCGATAAATTATGACATTCCGTTTTGTCATCAAATACTGGTTAAAAATCTCATATCGCAAGCTTATAACTCTGAAATTAGCGAAGCATTTAAAAGAATAAAAAAGTTTGGGAACCTAAGGGTAGCTTCAGTAAGTGAACACACCTAGCGTGTTCTCGGCACTACAAAATACCTATTTTTCGTAAAAAAATCTAACTAGTTTTTTTAGGGAACCGCTTCAATATGCCATAGCTTATCCTTTAAAAATGATGCACTAAAAATTTGAACAGAAAATCTGGCCTAGTTTTGGAAATATAACCGAAACATTCAAAACACGCCTGGCGTGTTCTTGGCGTAGAGACTTAGATTAGCCTGAACACGCGAGGCGTGTCAGTGGCAGTGAATGTGTTAACGCATGTGCTACACGGTTTGAAACGATGGTTTATAACAGATGTTTTAAACCATGTAGATAGTGGTATCATACCAAATTTCTCATGACCTTTAAACGCCCTTGGTAGACTGGCGTGCCAAGCAAACCACTGGCAGAAGCGGTGGTTTAATACTTATTTCAAACCGACTAGCCGCTTATTTAAAACCACGCGTACCACAATTGCGCCGCTGCACGCAACGAACGCGGACGTATTGCGCGCACGCACCAAATTAAGGAGAAAGAACGTGAGGTTATCACTGAATTCATCGAGTTATTTAGATACCTACCCTGTCTCTGGAACTTAACGTGTAAGTACAAAGACTCCACCCAAAAAATAATTTACTATTTACGACTATTTTTTACACACAATGCACACAAAAGTGCAATACAAACTCCAAACTTTAGAAATTTTGATAAATAAGAAGCCATAGCGTCTTTGTAAATTGTAATAGTACATTACAAGGATTCTGCACACGTCTATTCAGCACGAGCGTTTTAAACATACAGAAGTTTGGGGTTTGTTTTAAACCGTGTAGACAGAAATCGTTTGAAATTATGGCTTCAAACAGTGTAGCGCATGCTTAAGAGACCTATTACATTACGATCGTGATTTTTTAATTAAATGCCGATCTTTGGCGTTCTTGTTCAGAGAAACTAAAAATCTTCGTCAATTTTTACATAATATTGTATGGTGGATACCAGTTAATTCGTGTTAATTCGTCGTGGATTGAACGTCTGTACTATGAAAACGTTTATTTTTGTTTTATTTAATATTTTTATGAATCCGCATCTTGTCTTGCTTACTTATTTATTAAACAAAACGTCAACACAACAGACATGTACACATTACAAATCAATGTTTGGAACAAAGCTGGTAAACAGAACCATAAATAGATACCTATAACACACAGAAAAAGCTAAAAGTTTATGCCTCTATTACAGTACTAGTTCTTCCACTGATAATTGGATTATTTATCATTATTATTATTTTCTCAACTAAATATGTTAGAACAATATTAATAAATGACTCTATAATAGAAATAGTATCAAAACCGTTTAGACGTTGGCTACAAAAGGTTGTGAACTCGTGACCTCGAGCGAGTTGTCGCCGCGCTACAATATAGGTACCTAATCTTTTATGACGGCTTTTTGTAATAGGCCTCTTAAAGGCATGTGCCATCATAATCATAATATTGAGAACTTTGCCAGTGTCAAGTGTTTATTTTGTTTATTGTATGATGTCGATTATTATTGTTATTGGTAGTCTTGCGAAGCAAACATTACGTTCATAATTTTTTTTTCTCGAGTTATTTCCGGTTTCATTCGTTTTTTTTAGGTGAAAACTTCTTTAGCACCGTTGTGATTTGAAAGTCGATGAAACGAAAAAGCAACAGTAAAAAGAGACAGACACATAAATTCATAAGATTTAACGAGGGAGAAAATGAGAAGCATTATACAGTGTTCCTTATATTCGTGGTTCTCATTGTGCGTTATTATTATTACCATATTAGGGAACGTACCCATACTACGTGAACTGTTCAGGTGGGGGACGGGGTCTTTAAAAACACCACGCTTGGTCACAGGGGCGGGGGGGGTGTATTTAGGTTTTCGTCACGTAGTCAATATTCTCTAGAAAAATCTCACGCATTTTCGAGCTATATTCAAGTATGACGCGCAGCATTTAGCGCTTTTAAACACACAGGTGGCAACACTGACGCTCATATGCCGCCCGGATCTCTCTCAGGGCAGAGAAATACCCTACGATACAATACTGCCCATCAATTAAAGAGTCACCGGAAGGACGTGTGTGGACACGTGTGTGTCAATTTGTGGACTTTATTTTGCCTCAAAAAGTTCCATGAACAACCATCGAAAAAACGTGCATGGTGGTGCAGTAGACTACGTGTCTCGCGTGCGACTCTCTCTGTGTCCTACGGGTTCTCTCCAGGAGACCACAGGAGCTCTTGTGTGTCATGGAGGATAGAAGTGTGGAGTGGATAGACGTCAAAGCCATCGATGATGAGGAAATAATCACGTCTGAGAATAATCCTGTTGCCACCGCGCCCGTGATCTACGATGTGTCCGAGTGGATTGATGCTGGGAACGTGTTCGTTGAAGCTGATTGAAATGAAACACAAATGTGATTAAATCAAAAAAATAAGTACTTCTGCTTTTCAACCGACTTAAAAAAGGAGGAGGTTCTCAATTCGACTGTTTTTTTTAAATTTTTGTTACCTCATAACTCAGTCATTTATTAACCGGTTTGAAAAAAAAAGTCATGTAAAAGGATTTACTTTCCGTTTGGTCCCATATAAATTTCATAAAAATCGGTTCAGTAGTTAGGTTTTTAAATCATAATAACAGAAAAACAATGTGCAATTCACACGCGTGGTAGAAGTGAAACCTGCAAAAATTTTGGCGTATATAAGAAACACTGTATAATGCTTCCTATCTCATTTTCTCCCACGTTAAATCTTATGAATTTGTCTCTTTTTACTGTCGCTTTTTCGTTTCATCGACTTTCAAATCACAACGATGCTAAAGAAGTTTTCAATTCAAAAAAACTGTCATCCACTTGGATGAAACGAAATTTTGATAAGTATTTTACTTATTTTTATACATGAAGTCGGTTGTCTTTTCAGTTTTTAAAACGTAATTATGTAAATTAAGTTCCTGTTAAAAATTTTTTTTTCTTCGTGATAATATTTTTTTCATTTGTAATAATAAGTATGCACGCATTCTGGGCGTCACGCGGGAAGCGCCGTATTAATAAAGACAAACGTGAGACAAAATCTTTTTTTCTTTCTGTTTGCAAATAATGATTTCTGAATTACTACGTGAAAACTCGAGAGGGAGGGGGGGGGCCCTTAGCAAATACCACGGATGGTCACCGAGCGGGGGGAGTGGGTTAAAAATTGTAAAAAATAGATCACGTAGTATGGGTACGTTCCCTTACCCAATTCTTCTTTTTCGTTAATGGCATGTGTCATAATAATGTCTATTTCCAGTGTCAAGTGATTATATTGTATAATGTATGTTACAAAATCGTATCTTTTCGTTCGTCATTTGTTGTTTTGTATAAAATGGTGCCTTTCATATAAAATAGTTACCTATACCTGGCAAAATTTGCCTATACGGACAATTTTTCGCGAATCACAAAGTAACTTGCTTAAGAGCTTAATGTTTGCATCACAAGACGGCCAAAAATAATTTAATTTTGTAACCAATTCGATTTGGAAAAATATATGATCAAATTGTCAATTGTCAAAGGCAGTGTCAAATCTGTTTTTGTAACGTCAAAAAGTCAACTCAATTCAATTCTTGGCATCAATTCTAAAGATTATTCAATCAATTAAATTAAATTAAATTTTGTTTCACCTTATTTTGTTACGGATACCTCTAATGCATTACAGGCATATACGACATAACAGATAACTATTTATTGAATTTAAAATAGGAACAAAACAAAACATAGAAAGCATATTTAAACAAAACACAAGAAAAAAGAGCTAAAGAAGTAGGTACATACAGAGAAAAAATAAAGGTCTAAATCTTACCTTTAAAAATAAAAACAATCAAATTAATCAAAGAAACATAAAATATATTTCTATACATATATATCTATTTATTTTAAAATAAATCTTATTTTACAGAATATAGATGTGAAACAGTTGAGCTATCTAAGAAATAAATTTAAAACGATCTATCGATAGCGCAACTGATCCAGATCACTGTCAGAAAGCAACGTCCCCAAGACACTGACTGGCGGCATTGCTACGTTGAATGTTTCTACCAGACGCACTAAGGAGTAGGTATATTAACTTCAAAACCGGACAAAATAATTAGCATTTTTATTTGATTGGAAATGAATAAAAATATGTAAAGAAAATTTTATAATTATGTCTAAAATTAAAAATAAACACAAAATTTTTTAATTCTAATGGATCTTAGTCTGATTCATCTGAGTAAATAAGTCTCCATGGTTGATCTTCTTCTGTATTCAGTTCTTCTGGCTCGATCTACTCTGTGGTTTCACTCATGAAGGGCTGGCTTTTTCTATTTTTACGTTTGCGTACACAACTTATAAGAGATAAGATAAGATTAAGTTTATTCAATAACAATTTTTACATTGTGTCTGAAATACTTAAGCCTAAAAACATTATAATAATATAAAAGAGTAGCATGTATGTCAATAAGTACAAATAATCACATTTTTCTTAATTTAAAGTCATCAACTGTATAGAAGCACCCCTCCAACAAAAGCTTTATCAATGCAGACTTAAATGTAGTGGGACTTTCTATGATTTTCATAGCCACAGGAAGTGAGTTGTACAGTGTAACGGCCTGATATCTACAACCATGCCTAACAATATTTAACCTCGGACACAGTGGGGTCGCAAGATCTTTTCTTCTTGTATCTAGTCTTGCAGCTCTTTGTTCTTGTGTTTCATACTTTGACGGATGTCTGATAATGTCCATAAGAGTTACAAGGATATATAGGCTAGGTAGAGTTAAAATATGGAGTTCCATGAAATGATTTCTACATGATTCCCATGGTGGTATGCGTACCATGGTACGTATTGCACGTTTCTGAATACTAAAAGCTCTATTCATATTGTAGTCATAGCTGTTACCCCAAAATTTTACACTATATCTCAGTTTTGACTCCACAAGAGCATAATAAGTCGTTTTCAGTTGTTCCATACTTACTTCGTCTCTAAGACTCCTTAATGCGTAACAAGCCGAACTGATTGCGTTCTCTATTGCCTCTAGCTCAGGTTTCCAGTTTAAATATTGGTCAATATGGACTCCAAGGAATTTAACGCTATCCACAAACACCACTTTAACTCCATTACTAAAACTTTGAATTATATCTTGCTCACGTGCCGTAGATCTAAACAAAATAGCACTTGTTTTAGCAATGTTAAGTTTTAGATTATTAACACAGAACCAATTATTAAAAGCCACAAGTGCGTTGTCAATTTTATCTTTTAGATCTTGGATATTCTTTGCTGGGATTATAGCATTAGTGTCATCTGCATAAACGACTAATTTAATTCCTGGTATTGTATTACTAATATAGCTTATTAGATCGTTTAAAAATATTAAAAAGAAAATAGGTCCCAATATTGATCCTTGAGGAACTCCTCGTCTTACACTGACTAGTTTTGACGTGTTCACTATTTCTAGCCCTTTCACGATATTCTTTATTTCAACGAATTGCTTTCTATTGTTTAGGTAAGATCTTACTATGCTTAGAGCAGTTCCCCTTATTCCATAAAATTCTAGTTTGGCCAAGAGTATCTCGTGGTGGACAGTGTCAAAAGCAGATGATAAGTCCAAAAATAAACCTGCCACTTTAAATTTACTATTTAAGTTGTCAAGTACTTCTTTTATCAGCAAATCAACCGCGTCCATAGTTCCGAGCCGCCTCATTTGGTAGCCAAATTGACGTTCATTAAGAATTTTATGTTGGTTATGGTGTGTCACAATCCTATATTTTAAAAGATCTCTTAAAAGGATCTGATGTGAGAAGCAGGCTGCTTGAGGACGGTTGAGGACATCTTCATTACATTCAATCAAGGAGGGTAGACGCGGCTTGACAAAACTGGTCATGTTTATAAACCGCTCGTGATTATTATATCTCTAAAATAAATTAAGGAACAAAAGTTTAATGGACAGTGTGAAATCAGTAACTTTGTGCCTGTGTTAGTGTTCTACAATAGTTTTATGGGACCTAACTAATTAGATTACCATTCATTTTCGAGCACAAATCACGTTCACTCGGCTCGCTTACCCGCACTATCGGGCTGGGCGCGAATAAAAAATAAAATCCTACTAGCTACTCCGTTTCTTATCTGTTAAAATGTCTTATAGCTTACTACCGTAATAATGGTGAATAATGGTGGCCGATGGGGCCAGATGTTCCAAGTGTTCGTCTACGTTTCACCGCGCTTGTGTATGTTTGCTGGTATCTGGGACAGTGAAACCATCCTGGGTTTGTCCGGGTTGTAAACCCAAATTGCCGCGCACTCCGCGGCAATTAGATCCGAACAACACTCAGACACCAGTGAAAGGTATCAGCGACATTGACGATGTAGTTTTACCACGCTCACTGGATGGGGCTGTCAGTGATCCGGACAATGAATCACCTAATCTGGCCCAAGAAATTCGCGCGCTACGACGGGAGCTAATTGATGTGGTTAAGGACTGCCGCGAGGAGATACGCGAATGCAGAGCTGAGCTGAGGGACTACACAGTCAGAGTCGAATGCCTAGAGGTCAAAGTCCTTGCTCTAGAAACAAAGTTAGACAAGGTCGTCCCCAGCAAAGACAGCAAAACTGATAATGTCAAACTGATGATGAGTTTGAGAGATGAAGCATTAACTGACTATCGGAAAACTAAGCTAGAAACCAAGAAAAGTTATTACAAGTCACTTAAATCGCTAGTTACTCAAGCAATCTTTAACGAAAAAGTTGCGTATTAAAAGCAAAATATTAATACCAAAGTTAAAAATACTGTGGAAAAATCTCAAATCAACTTCCAAAAAATGTCAATTTACTACGATCTCATTTTAATGACACCAGACGCGATTAACGATCATTTTTTTAACGTTCTTGGTTCTTCAACTGTTCCTATGTCCGTTATCACGTTTTTTGAGTTTCATTTGTATTCTGATGAGGTATTTTCTTTGCAGCCTGTGAGTTCGAATGCTATAGCTTAAATTATAAAAAACCTAAAATCAATAGCTGAAGGGTGTGATGGTACTACGCTCAATATGATCTTACTGACGCTCCCCTTATCACTTCAAGCTATAACATCGATAGTTAACCGGTCAATATCCACCTCAACCTCTCCTGACTCCCACAAAGTTGCCATAGTGCGTCCACTTCCAAAAGTAAACAACCCTAATGTTGTGAAGGAACTGAGGCCGATTAGTATACTGCCTTGCTTGTCAAAAATTATTGAAAAAGCCGTATGCCAACAACTAACCTGATGTACAATCTGGTTTTAGAATTAATCGTTGCACGGCCACAGCACTTGCGGACGTTACTGATAATATATTGGCCGCTCAAGACCAGGGCATGTGTACCTTGTTCTCCTTGATTTTTCAAGAGCGTTTGACGCAATAAACATCCCGCTGCTATTGTCTAAACTTAGGTATTATTTTGATACTAACACTGTAAATTGGTTCGATAGTTATTTAAGAGATCGGTACCAGTATGTCGAGATAAGTAATGCCAATGGCAGCACGGTTTCGGTTCACAACTAAAGCTTCTCAATCGCGGTGTGCCTCAGGGTTCTATTCTTTGTCCCATCTTGTTTATTTTGTATAGTTCTGACATTAAAAACCACATCACTCGATGCAGATATCACATATACGCAGATGATGTTCAAGTATATGTGTCATTTAAGCCCCAAGATCATGCAAAAGCTGTTGCTGCTATAAACGATGACCTTGCGCGGATCTCAGTATGGTCTGATGCAAATTATTTAGTGCTCAACCCTTTAAAATCAAATTACTTAATACTCGGAAGCAAATACCATCTAGCCTCGTTGCACTTAACTTCGAGTGTACTACTTAAAGGCAATCCAGTTGAGCGGGTATTCGATGCTCGAAATTTGGGACTAAATATGGACGCGGGTTTGCGTTTCGAAAACCACGTAGCGGAATGTGTTCGCAACTGCTTCTATAGGCTAAAAATCTTATACAAGATAAGACCCTACCTATGCGAAGAGGTCCGCATACGTTTGACTGAATCGTTAATCTTGTCGAAGTTAAATTATGCAGACACTGTCTATCGACCTCGGATACTTTCACGGACTCAACAATTGACGCAACGAGTCTAGAATGCTTGTGCAAGGTTCTGTTTCAATGTTCCACCTAGAAGTCACGTAACGCCTTTCCTAAATAAGAATCGTCTTCTGAAAGTGGAGTCCCGTTGCAAGCTTCATCTAGCTTGTTTGCTTTTTGGTGTAATTTCCTATCAAACCCCTAAATACCTTTATGATAAACTCAGTTGGCCCTCTACGAGACGTGATGGTGCTAGAAGGCAGTGCGCCACTCATTTGTCAACTCAATGTCACAAGACACAGGCCTTCAGAGGCAGTTTTCGATATGCCGCTTCTAAGTGTTAGAATAACCTGCCACCACTAATAAGAAGAATACCACACCACAAATAAGAAATGTTAAAGGTCCCAACAATTTTAGAGTCAAACTCAAGGCTTTTCTTTTGGAAGCTCAAATACGGCATGGAAATATAAATATGAACGTCTCGTTTATATAAAGCAGATTTCGTAGTCTTTGTAATAGTACCTTTGTTAAAAATTCTTTAACTACTAACAACCTAACTAATTAAACTAATTTTTTAATTTTTTATTTTAACGCCTATTTATATTTATATCTTATTTTACTGATGTACCAAATTATAATATTTACTTATATTTTATGTTAATTGTTCCACCTTATGTATCCTATACCTTATCTTAATTGTTCTGTTGTCGCTGCTGCAGTACTCTCCTAAACTTAGTTAACAGCTGAAAATCAGCGATTAATAAAGTGTTTTAGTTAAGATGTTTTCTTTTTTGTGTGTGTGCCAAATAAACATTTCATTAATTTATTCATTCATTAATTCATTCAATCCTCGAAAATTTTCGGGCATAATTTTGCCGGTATGAGCGGTAGTGCTTATTACGGGCTTCTGAGGCCTCATTAGATAGTTGTCCGATAGGGAGGATGGCATATTTTATTACAGTTTCACCGTGCACTAGGACTTTGTGAAGAGTTTGTGTCATTGGATGCCAACCGTACAGTTCGACATACATTTTTGCAGTATCTTTGCAAAACTTTCCGAACTTCTCTGCATTTATTATCAGTCCAGATGACATCGCTTCCAAAATCACTTTAAGTTTAATTATAAATTCTTTATTTATGCTAGTGATTTCAGCAGCTAGATCAGGATCGGCAAAGAATCTTCTAGACGTGTTGCCTGAATTGGAATTGCCGAAACCAGGTTTCGGCATATCGACTACAAGGCCAGTCTTTTCTCTATATTTCTTTTGGATTTTTTTTTCTTTGACCATAGTTTTTTCATCTGCAGTTCGGGCTTGCCATTTTTGCAGAGGAAGTTTGTAGGCTATGTGTAAAATCGTTTCTAAGAAACGGATTCTTGCGTGAAGAATTGACAATCCGAATCTTAATGATTGAGGATCCTCCACATTAAAATTTTCAAAGTCATTGAGGCTTTGGACGTTTTGCCACATATGTAACATCTCATAGTGGATGATGTTCCAGTAGCAGCGATGCAATCTTTCCCATCAACTATGATTGGGAGTAATGTATGTCGCACAATAGATGATATTATGATTTTCTGTTTCAGTCTTTAACAGTTGTTTTGTGTGGTTTTCTATAAATTTTATTTCATCATTTGTAATGTCTACTGTTTTGTGAAGAAACCGTATACGGATTGGCCGGCAAAAGCGAGTAGATGAAGGTGTCGGATTCTGCCATAAAATCTTCATATTTTACCCAACACCTGGTTATAATCTCAAGGGAACCAATGAACTTTGGAAAATGTTTGAGTCATCATGAGAGCTATCTAAAAACTTTTGTAGGTAGGCTATTTGGTGGGAGCCATCACATCCCCATTTTGAAAAGAGCTCCAGATTTTCCAATTCTTCTGTTGTACAGTTTTGGAGTACATCCTTTTACTGCGATCAGTCAATTCTTTGAAGTCCTTGCTTGGGCGTCCAGGCTTAATGTTCGGCTTCCATATAAGTACTGGTATTGAAACATTTAGCCATCTTTCGTTTTTTTTTTTCATAAATCTCTCTTCGATGCCCATCTCTTTTTTAAATCAAATTTGAAATCAGTTAAATCGTGACTTAAGGTTTGATACTCGTTTTTGGGATATTTCATTATTTCTCGGACCTTGTTTACCATAAATGTTACCTTGTCATCTAATCTTCTAGCTGGGCTTTCTTTAAAAAGCATATACAATGATCTTCGAGAGATCTCAATGACATTTGATGTCGAATCTGCAAATAAACGACAAAATATAAATTTTCTAAAAAAATTAAGACTCCTTATATCACTTTAAAAGTACCTACATTTTTTTGAGTGGTTGAATGATGTGGTAAACGTTTTTACTGTTATGGTAAAACACTATATTTTACCATAAAAGTATAATTATCATCCGATCTAACCCGGTACTTTTACAAAAGTACTAATTATTGAAGGAAAACATACACGATTTACAATGTTTACCCCTCTATTGATGCGTGTTCTAAAAATACATAATAGTCAATCGTATTAAAGATAATATACTTAAGTACATACCTTGTTCTTCAGATTGCATAGTTAAAACTTTCCACAATCCACTTCAAACTACTTTTAACACCAAGTGCAAGTTTGTAATCAATAGGACGTATCGTGAAAGTAGACGTGCGTAATAAACAAAGACTAGTTTCCGACTGCCTGATCGGGGCGCGCGGAAAGAAAGGGTCCGAGGTAGGACCAGTTTCTGATAGTACTATTATTCAGGTGCAATAAATCACCTTGGGTGACATTTACAAAGAAATTTGTAATTATCACTTTTGTCCGGTTTTGCAGTCAAAATACTATTTAGTGCAACACCTCGTTCATTTTATTTCTCATGTAGGTATTCCCCGAATGATCGTGACTGACCAAGGCACAAATTTCTGTTCCGACATGTTCAAGCAGCTAGCCAAGCTATTTGGCATCAAACATATACAGCGTGTAAAAAGACTACCGAAAACTGGTTGCAATCAGACCATGATTCTGAATATATTTGGCTAAAAAAAACGCAAAAAATATTTAGAATTATCTACATTTTTATTTTGTTTCTAGTTACATACACATAGTACAAAATAATAAGACCATATCTATCTAATTATTTAATTTAGAATAGCAAAAAACAATTAAAATTAAAAAACCAGTAATGTACACGCAGCGCAGCGGTGTTTCTGCCCGTACTAATACTACGAACAGCTGATATCGGCCGCGGTCATTAATCGAGCGCACGACCCACTCGGAAGACTCGCGACGTCGTCGTGCGGGCGCGTCACACGACTAATAAACGCGCGCGTCTGCGTCTCGTCCACTACCTAGGCAGCCAGCCTACCTTAGTTTTACAAAAAACAGAATCTGAGGTGCCAGGTAAACAACATTTAAAACGGGTATTACACTACACGGTATTCAGAGCCCGGTAGTTAGGGAGGGCGTGGCCCCTTGCAAGGGCATCGATTATTACACTGCACTAAACACCGGCTCCCTTACTCTCTGTGTACAGTCTGAATTAAAACGCGCGCGGATAGAGACGTATCATGGCACCTGTTTTATCTAAACCATTAAAAAAAGCAATGGCTGCCGTGGCTTTGGTAGTTGGATCCATGAATATTATAGAAGAAAAAAAGAGGAGGAGAAGGATCTGGGTCAAGCAATACTTTAAATTAAGAGAAAAGCACTACAATATAAAAATACTCAGTGCTCTGGAATCAGTGGATTTTAAAAATTATTTAAGAATGGGAGAGGAGGAATTTGAATACTTATTAAATTTAGTAGCTCCGTATATAAAAAAAGAAGACACAATTTTAAGACAGAGTGTAAGTGCTAGACAAAGACTGGTTGTCACATTAAGATTTCTAGCTACAGGAAACACTTACCAAGATTTAAAATATACCTGCTTAATTTCCCAGCCGCTTTTATCCAAAATTATCCCCGAAACATGTCGGGCTATTTACAAATGCTTAAAAACCTACATCAAGGTAAGAAAAACACAATAATTTATTTTGAATATTTATTTTAGTAGTTAAGTAAGTACTTTCTCATTTTAATTCTTAAAAATTAAATGCTTACAATTATTATTACAATTATTATTATTAACAATTATTACAATTAACTAATAATGCTTAGGGGGAGTAGGGGTACATAGATGCATGGGGCACATAGATACAGTCGCAATAAACTACTAGTACATTTTTAGCTTCAGAAAAAAAATCGTATCAATCTGCGCCTACTCCCCCTACAATTAACAACAACTTAACAACAAATTAACTACTGTTGTTAATTGTGTTAATAGTTTATATTAATTAATCATTTATTTCTTTGATTTGAATAGCAAAAAATGATTTAAATTTCCTGCAGAATATTCTATTATATTGGGTAATAATACATTAGTTTCTGATGAATCTTCTTCTGAAAGAATTTGTGAAAATTCATCAGCGTGGTCAACACTGTCAAATTGCGCTTGTTGTGAGGATTGTGATTGATGATGATGTATAAAGTGCGACTGATCTTGTGCATTTGATGTAGATGGTGAAGGATGATTATGATACGGTGATTGTTGGTGAGACGGTGATAGTACCGGTAGATGAGTTGGTGATTGCACATGATGTGTAAAGTGCGACTGATCTTGTACATTTGATGTAGATGGTGAAGGATGATTAGGATACGGTGATTGTTGGTGAGACGGTGATGGTATCGGTTGACGATAAGGTGATGGTTGACGATTAAGTGGCTTTGGTGTTTGGTGTATCAGTACTTTATTAGATGGTTGTATTAGAGATTGTTGGCGAACTAATTGTGTATGATAGCTTGGGTGAAAATATATATGCAGCGACGGCGATGAATGTGAGGATGTTGGCGAAGGTGAATTAAAATTATGTAGCTGAAATGTAGTTTCGTTTGATGGGTTTACAATGTATGAATTTTCATTTAGCTTACAGAGTTTAGCGCAAAATATGGCATCTGATATAAGTTTTTGACAAATTACCAACTGATTTTCATTTAAATCTTTCATTTGATATGCTATAGATCTTCCAAACACTTCCCACTGTTCATCTTTTTGCGACAAGTTTGCGACGAGTTTTCCTGCTGTATCAATTAATTGTCCTTGTTTTTCTATTAGCGATTCTTTTCTTTTTCTTTTTTGACTGTTGTTTGATGCTGCTTCGCTGACATTATCGTCATCTGACGAGAATAAAGAATAATTAATGTTATTAATTTCCAGATGCCTACGACTGAAACCGAATGGAAAGAAACAGCAGAACAGTTTGCGTAGAAGTGGAATTTCAGTAATTGTGTCGGAGCATGTGATGGGAAACATAATTATTGCAATCGAAAAACCCCCTAAAAGCGGCTCTCTATTTTATAACTATAAAGGATTCTTTAGGATTGTGCTGTTTGCTGTTGTGAACGCAAACTATGAGTTTCTGTACGTGAATACAGGCACTAACGGGTCTATCGCAGATGCATCGATTTTAAACTGTACTAGATTTTATCAAAAGATGATTAATAATGATTTAAAATTGCCATTACCTTCAGCACTGCCACGCACTGAAGATATAGTTGTACCATATGTATTCCTAGGTGATAGCGCTTTTGCATTAAATAAAAACTTAATGAAGCCATTTACATTTCACAATATAACTTATGATCAACGCATCTTTAACTCATTCACTGCCACCACGATTTTCTTGAAGTTTATCGAGATGCCACCGTATAAAACCGCGGACACGCTAGGCGTGCTCGCGGCATTGCTTAGAAAAACAGATTTTAGTAAGTAAATTTATTATAACGTAATTCAAGGTTCTCAAACTTTTTTTACTAAAATTCCCATGCATAAATGAATAAAGTTTTATTGTGAACTGTAACATTGGCATTGTTAACAGTGCAAGTACATTTTTTTTAATAATATATTGAGTGACAATCATATTTAAACATATTTTCAGTCTTATATGAGTGAATTCATCTAAATTATTAAACCGATAAAAAGCTTTGAACTGCAGAAAGTTTGTTTACGTTATTTATCTCGTATTATCGTAATGTTGGTTGATTGGCCTTACTAATTACATAAGTATGAATTAAATTCAAAATATTCAAATGAAATAAATTGATTTCTTATCTTTTTTTCAGAAAAGTTAAATTTGTACCGGAAACGGAAGATATTAATGATAACAAAATTTTTAGCGAGACAAACGAACATCAATTGATTTTAATATAATAGAGATAATTTTACTATACGTGTGTATGTCACTGTGTGTGTATGTATAATTATATAAAGATATACATCGGATAGGTACGTTTTTTTTCATTGATGGCGTATGGAGTTGTATAAGCGACTTCATATAAGTAGTATATCAGTCATGTGGTACCCATAACACAAGCTCTGCTTACTTTGGGGCCAGATGGTGCTGTGTGAAATGTCCGGCATTATTTATTTATTTATTATTTATTCATACATGACACAGTACTGTATACGGTAAAAACAACGGTTCGATAAATTATGACATTCCGTTTTGTCATCAAATACTGGTTAAAAATCTCATATCGCAAGCTTATAACTCTGAAATTAGCGAAGCATTTAAAAGAATAAAAAAGTTTGGGAACCTAAGGGTAGCTTCAGTAAGTGAACACACCTAGCGTGTTCTCGGCACTACAAAATACCTATTTTTCGTAAAAAAATCTAACTAGTTTTTTTAGGGAACCGCTTCAATATGCCATAGCCTATCCTTTAAAAATGATGCACTAAAAATTTGAACAGAAAATCTGGCCTAGTTTTGGAAATATAACCGAAACATTCAAAACACGCCTGGCGTGTTCTTGGCGTAGAGACTTAGATTAGCCTGAACACGCGAGGCGTGTCAGTGGCAGTGAATGTGTTAATTATAGATTATCTAGAGCTAGGCGAGTTGTAGAGAACGCGTTTGGAATTTTATCTTCAAGATTCCGAGTGTTCCGAAGATCTCTTAATACAAACCTAGATACCACCGACGCTATAGTAATGGCGTGTTGTGCTTTGCACAATTATTTAAGGAAACAGGGATCAAATTATATATCTCAGAACAATGTTGACCGAGAAAACACAGCAACTGGTACATTTGAAGAAGGAAATTGGAGGACAAAATCATTACATTCATTACAACACAGATACAATAACCAAAGGAACGATGAAGCGACTATCGTACGAAACAAATTCACGAGCTACTTCGTTTCGGAAGGCAAAGTCGAGTTTCAAGATAGAATGATAAATGTAGTGCCAAGTTAATGATGTTGAATACAAATAAATGAAATGCTAAAGTAGTTTAATTGTTTTACTTGCCTCATCATCTAAGGAGTCTGTGACAGTACGAGATGATTCCGTTCTGTTTCCCAAAAAACTTAGTGCATTGAAATACCACAGAGATGGTACATAAACTTCATCTGCTCCAGCGCCTGTATGTTTTGATGCCAACACCTGAAATAAATAATAAATAAATATTTCGGGACAGACACACAACAGCATCTAGTTCTGTACAAGGCTTATGTTACGGATACAATCCGAGACAAGTTACACAATCAGGGGCAGATAGTTGATATATGTAGGTAGGCGGATGGGGCACATTTGAACAAAATAAAGTTTAAAAAAAATTGGAATTGTGTTACTTTCATAAGTCTAAATAATTTCCACTATAGCTAAAACAGAAGATAGAGTTATATTGATATAATTACGTTTTAAAAACTAAAAAAAATGCATACCTATTTACCTACATTACGCTACAGATGGTTAAGGTAGGTATGTAAATAAATAAATATTATAAATAAATAAATAATCCCGGACATTTTACACAGCATCATCTGACCCCAAAGTAAGCAGAGCTTGTGTCATGGGTACCACATAGCTGATAATACTACTTATATACTTTTTTTTTGTAAATACATACATATTATACATAGAAACACCCAGACGTAACCTAGACCAGTTAGGTTACATTAATAGATTTTTCTCAAGAATGGTGCATTGCCTTGTAATGAGAGTAGTACCAGGAGGTACCCCCTCCCCTCCCCCGTCAACTCCTGCTTCCACGATTCTAGACCTATACCTAAATCTTGATAAATAACACCATTAGGTATGTGAAATATATTACATTACTCAAAAACTGTTCAAATGTGCCTCACTCTTCCCTACTAATAATATTTCTAAATACATACTACGTTATAAATACAAACATCCAAATTATTATTAAATAAACTACATTTTGATAGTAATTAATTTTATGAAGGATTTTTAGTGGTTTATTAGGGTTTATAGTGGCAGATGATCAAAAACTAATGTAAAGTGGCAGATGATCAAGTAGGTACAAAAGTAAATACGCCAATGAATAAATGTACATACCTTTTTCAATTCCTTGGCATAGTTTGTGCGCATATTTTCTATTTTTTTCTTTACGGTTTTTACCGTGGCTTTTACTTCGAAATTTTTATAAAGTTCTAATAAAACTTTAAACCCCTCGGCTCTAACGTCTTTGTTCATGTATTCACTGTGGTCCTTTTTCCACAGGTAAGGCATTTCTCTATACATTTCTATCATGGATAGTAAAACTTCTTTTTCTGTATTTGAACACATGGCTCTTCATCAAAATGGTGGTCGGGTCGCTCAAGTTGAATTTTACGGACACTTACTAGGTACCTACTCAAGCACTCTCCGCGCTAGCCGCGCTACGACTGAGTTCCCTAACTGCCCTAAGTGTTATTACACTACTCGTTCTTTAGGGCGATTAGGGAGCAAGGCTTGCCGGGACCGTCCGGTCGCCCTAGTTAGGGACCCTTACGCTCTAACTCTTATTACACCACTCTTAGTTAGGGTAAGGGTCCCTGAATACCGTGTAGTGTAATACCCGTTTATAAGTAAGCTGTGTAAGAAAATATAAGAAAAAATATAAAAGTCCCTATATGCCAGATTTTTTTTAATTTGGCGTAACAAAACATAGATCATGAACAGATTTATCACGTTGGAGATATTGATTCTAATATTAATATTATTTATGTAATAAGCAATATGTTTCTTAATTAATGTAATTTTTTTTCAATCCTTTAGTAAGTACATAATTAATATAATGAATCGTAAGAAGGGGTACATTAGGTATTAGGTAATTAATTAGTATAGTTACTTAAGTTTAGTTTGTGATAACCCTTATTCTAGGAGCAGGCGTTTGGGATTAAAAACGGTTATCTGCGCCGTGTTCAGTTACAAAAGCGGTAGTCTGTAAAATTTTGTTACAAAGTTGGCAATCTGTAAAAAAAATAGGGCTTTTACTAGTTCTGTTACTTATCTAAGATGGTATTTGAATTAGTTTTGTAGTGGCAAGGATAATGCAATGAAAATAGGACGTTTTTTTTTAATTTACCAACATTTTTGAAAAAGTCAGATTGTCGGTTTTGAACCCGACGACTCATTTGTTTAAGTTTTATTTACATACCTACCTAAACCATCGTACAAATTCGTAAAATTGTGTTTTTTCATCATTCCATATATTTAGTTCCTGTCTTATTCTGTACTTGAATGCCTTCTTCTTCTTCTTTCTTAGTGGCCTGTGACATACCAATGTCAATTCTGCCAATGTCAAGTGTAAATAGTTTATAGTCAGTTTGTTTGTTATTAGTCTTAGTCGATGGTCAGTTGTCAATTCTATACGTCACGCGGAATGGCGTCTGGAATTCTCTTGGGATTCCTCGTCGTTCAAATCACATTGCACCACAATACTCATGACAGGCGAAGAATTTACTTTCATGCCTATAATTTCGATGTTTCACATCTGCCGTGACGACTGGCATTTTTTGATTATTGCGCGGGTTGAGTTCTTTTTCTTCTTCTTCTTTGTTTTGGCATGTGACATAATAATCAATTTTGTCAATTTTGCCAGTGTCAAGTTTTTATGTTTGTTTATAGTCAATTTGTTTTTTAAAGTTTTAGTCGATGGTCAATTGTCAATTCTAGACGTCACGCGGAATGGCAGTCTAAAATTTTCTTGGGATTCCTCTTCGTTCAAATCACATTGCACCATACACAGTTAATTCAATTGTTCATACTTGTCTCACGTAGTCACAACTCATTCATTAAAATTCCGCTAAGATTACTGAACAAAACATGTAATAAAACAAATAAGAAATATTAAATTAGCAGAGCTATGTTACTTCATGAAATGACAAACGAAGAAAGAAAAGAATCCTCGCGGAGTCGCGGGTTGAGTTGAGACTTGAGATTGGCTTGACTTGACTGGACTGGACTGGTATATATTGTTAATAAGCGTAACTAAGCGTTAGTAGAGTTTGTTGGGCTGATAGACTGACCTGATTTGATCTGATTTGACAACCTGACTTTCAAAGAGAAATAAAATCTAGTGACATTTTGACATTTGAATAGAATGACATGCATGATGACATGACAGACATTTCCGAAAATCATTGTTTTCGTTTGGACGCTTTCAATTTTCCTCAGTTTCCATACAATTTTATACATTAATTTGTGCTGTGTCGTTGTCAGTTTCCTAAACAGTAAAGGTGAGTAAGGTAAAAAACAGTAGAATATATTATTAGCTGGTTAATACCTAACATAAACCGCCTTGTCATCTTGGTCTAACCCTACACCGGTAGGTACATACATACATATTTTATTATTTTAGATGTTTCTAACCCGCTCCGAGTATGACCGCGGCGTCAACACATTCAGCCCTGAAGGACGGCTGTTCCAAGTGGAATACGCTATCGAGGCCATCAAATTGGGTTCGACGGCGATTGGCATCTGTACTTCTGAAGGCGTAGTGTTAGCCGTGGAAAAGAGGATCACGTCTCCTCTCATGGAGTCTACAACAATTGAGAAGATTGTGGAGGTAGATCGGCACATCGCCTGTGCTGTATCTGGCCTTATGGCTGACTCTAGGTATTAAAAAAATGCATTTGTATTTAAACAAAACAGTTAACCCAACCTCCAGCTTGCATTGGCTAGTATCAAATACTATCACTGCTGAATTGAAAAATCTATGCCAGTCTCGCATTTTTGCACTGTTTTTGTCAATAAGATCACAACAGTTTCCATTTGCAGTGAATGATCCATTACTAGGTTTTATAATTAATTATATTATAATAAATTGATTCTTCTTCCTAGCATTTTTCAATGTCAGTATTGAGTCGCTTTAGTGATGTCATTTTGGAGCTCTTTTCAGGCTACTGTCTTTTGCTTGTTATAAGGTGAGACGAGCTGCTACGTAATTAATAATGCGGTGTTTACCTTCCTATTCCCTACTATGACCTGACTACGACTAGATTATTGAGATAATCTAGCTGTCTGCTGGCCATATTATTTAATAGCTCAGTATTCGTTGGTAGCAAATGGTGGAGTGTTAAGTTATCGAGGTAATTTGACATGATTGTAAATATGTACATTTTTATATGCCCTCAGGACTCTAGTAGAACGAGCCCGTGTGGAGTGCCAGAACCATTGGTTTGTTTACAATGAGCGAATGAGTACTGAGTCATGTGCCCAGGCTGTGTCCAACCTTGCGATACAGTTTGGAGATAGCGATGATGACAGTGGTACAGCTATGTCTAGGCCTTTTGGTGTAGCTGTTATGTTTGCAGGTATATCTTTTTATACTTTCTTCTATTGTATAATATAAGCACTCTTTTAAATCTTTGAACATGATAATCACGAAAGAGAAAGAAGAAAAAGAAAAAGAAATGAGTAAGAGAAAAAGAATGACATGGTTCTAAAAAGACCTTTATTCAGATGGTAAAAGAGCAAGTTCATATGTATATAGAGAAAAGTCTAAAGACATAAACAAACTTTAAAATATATTAATTCTGACTTAGACATTTTTCAGAGTAGTACGAGATCTGAAAAGAGGTTGACTACAATATTATAAAGTACTAGTTGCTACTTGCGGCTTTGGATGCTTGATATCTACATGAAAAGTAGTCTATATCCCAACATACAATGTCTCTTCATTTCAAATTTCATCAAGATTTATTCAATTGTGAGAAGCTAATAAACAGCCAAAAAATTTATAGACAAAGACACTTCTAAATTTATAATAATAGTACTTTTATATTCTAAACTTATATTATAAACAAGCAATAAATTAATTATCTAGCCTGAAGCTAAGCATAGCTTGTATTATATGAATCAGATAACTGACCAAATAGTTAATAAAATTTGTAAATAAATAAATAAATAATAAATAACCCCGGACATTTCACACAGCATCATTTGGCCCCAAAGTAAGCAGAGCTAGTGTTATGGGTACCACATGACTGATATACTACTTATATACTGTTTTTTATTTGTAAATACATACATATCATACATAGAAACACCCAGACCCGAGACAAATACTTGCAGTTAATATAAACATTTGTCCCGCGGCGGGAATTAATAATAATACCGGACTTTTCACACAGCATCATCTGGCCCCAAAGTAAGCAGAGCTTGTGTTATGGGTACCACATGACTGATATATTACTTATATCTTATACTTTTACTACTTATACTTATACTTATACTTTTTGTAAATAGAATACATAGAATACATACCCGAGACACATACTTGCAGATCATACAAACATTTGTCCCGCGGCGGGAATTGAACCCGTAACCTTCTGCGTTTCAGCCAGACCATAGCCCACTGTGCCACAGAGGTTGTCAAGTCGAAAACATACATAGCATGGTTACATAGGGGTGATTTGATGTACGTGTGTCGCTTTTCAGTTCTGGTCTAAGGGTGTAATGTGAGCCTCATACCAACTTACTTGACTAGAGTCAGAGAAACAAAATGTCTTAACTACCAATTTATTAACTCCTTCACCAAAACTGTCCGATACAAACTTGCATAATGTTACAGGTATTGATGAGAAAGGTCCTCAACTATACCACATGGATCCCAGTGGTACATTTGTCCAGTATGACGCTAAGGCTATCGGCTCAGGCAGTGAGGGTGCTCAGCAGAGTTTGAAGGTATACATCTTTTTTTAATATTTTTGTTTTGTTTAGGTACTGGGTTAGTTAAAGAAAAAACTTACTGATAACTTAAACTCTAACTAGCGCTGTGGGTTACAGTGAGAGAGGAGGCGTCTGCCTACCGCTGCCGTATGCATGAGAGAAAGGGAAACCAGACAGACTGGCGCCGTAACGCGTTACGTAACGAAGCGGTTTACCATCCCATAAGAAGTTATCACTTCAATATTTGGGAAAACAGCAGAAAAATCTAAATTAGTAATTTTGTATGGAAATAACCACTTCGGATTACTTTCAATAGATGACGTTTGTGGCGTAGCTATGGACATTCAAATACATTCTAGGAGATACTTATTTCACCTGTATAGCGATTATGGAACTTTTGATACAATCAATGTCTATCAGTTTTGATTAGCATTAGCAGATATTATTTCATGGATTGGTAGTAGGAATGTTATGCTACATTTCCATGCTTGCCAAGCGTCGGCAAACGTCCACAAGCACAAACGTGTAAAGAAAAAGATAATATATAATTACGTTTTAAAAACTAAAAAGAAAACCGACTTCATTGAATGAAATTTGAGCCTATAATACATTAAGACAGCGAGGTATCGAAGGACACGAAAACATCATCGATGTATAAAATTTTTTGGTTTTCGTTGTTTTTTCAGCTCAACCTATTTGATAAAATTTAAATGGGACCACCTGTGAAGTATACCCTAACAAACAAAAAAAGCATTTTCCAAATCGGTTCAGGCGTTTTCGAGTAATCAGCGAACGTACATTAAAAAAAAATGATTACGACGAATTGAGAACCTCCTCCTTTTTGATGAAGTCGGTTAAAAATAGATAAAAAATAGATATCTAAATAAATATCTAAATAAATAAAGGATAAAAAAAAGTTCATTAAACCAAACGCAAAAGCCGATACAAGTTCGGTGTCCGTCATGCTTGGGTGTACGTAGTACACTGACGCATTCACATCACAAGCATGTAAACGACTTCCAAATGCAAAGCGAGATTTGTGGACACTTGCGGCTTGTGAACGTTGGTCGACGCTTGGCAAGCATGGAAATGTAGCATTAGGTTTCTATCTCAGTTTATATTCATATGACAGCATGTCTTACAATCAACATCAAACTTCTGTAATACCAATTCATACATAGAGTTCCATAATCGCCCAGCTGGTCATTATTATAATTGTGTTTCAGGAAGTGTACCACAAATCCATGACCCTAAAAGAAGCAATCAAGTCTGCACTTACCATTCTGAAGCAGGTCATGGAAGAGAAACTATCAGAGAGCAATGTGGAAGTGGTCACCATGACTCCAGGGTCCATGTTCCAAATGTTCACACGGGAACAGCTTGCTGAGGTCATTAAGGATATACCTTGAGTTGGTTAGGTAGCGGTGAAGGTTGAAAGGTTTAATTAAAAACACATTTTCGTATCAGAGTTCATATTGTTTTAGTAATTTAAACGTCAAGAATCAGTTAAAAGATAATACGAAATAAATTAATTTTAATCTGGTTAAATAAGGCCTTTTTGAAAAGTATTCCAAATAATAATAAACACAGTGGGTTGTTTATATTCATAACAGTTTTATTATCATAAAAAAAAGAGTTTTAAAGTGTCTAAAACCTTTCAACCAGATGCCTCCTTAGGGTATGTATTTTAGAGTAATATTTGAAGTAAATTGTAAAGATCATTGTAATTTGTATTTTTTATTGTTTTTTTTTTAATTGAGTTCACGGTTTTTGTATTTGGAAATATTTAAGTCTTTGTATTATGTATGTAGTCGTAGCATTTTGATCTGTAGTTAAATATAATTTATGTATTTCTTAGTTTACACATTTGGCAAGAGATTGCATTGGATTTTTTTCTTAGTATTGCAATTTATTTTAAATATTACCTATTTGGTGAGTTTGGAGTATGTTTTGGAACAACAGTAAGTTTATCTGTTTATTAAATTAATTTTTATATAAAATGTGTATTTATTGTACCATATACATATGTTACATGTAAGTATGCCAATTATTGAATAATTTATGTTTTTTATAGTGTCAATGTACTACCTACCTGTTTCAAATTCACATCTCTAGACAAGGGTTTTTTTCCATAATGGGCATATTTTGTCTGTGCCTTGCGACGCTTACATTACTAGCATACTAGCCGCTGCCCGCGGCTTTGTATGGTGAAATGTACAAATATGCTGTTTTGAATGATACTTTTTGTATTAATTCGAATGGTATTGGTACTAGTACTTTGCCTGTGTAACCTTAAGATCAGATATTGTATGAGATAACATAGGTATAGTCAGAAAAGAGAAAACGTATTCCCTGAATTGTGACCGCAGTAATATAGATTGACAATTAAGAATAAAACATTACTCAGGCACATAATAATCTGCCGCTAGCCAGCAAAGAATATGCGATTTTGTTTATTATACCTATTGGTCCTGGTAAAGTTACTAAGTTTCATTCAAACCAGTCAATTTAAGCGTGAAGCAGTAGCAAACAAAGACGCACAAACTTACTCTTTATCTCGGACCGAAGCTCTTTATATAGGTACGAGTGTGATGGATGATGGATCAAAAACCTACGCTTTTCGACAACGTTGTTCTTGATAATACAGCTGGCGTTTCGCAATAACATTGAAGCCGAGCGCTTACTGGTACACTCATAGGGAACATAGTACAGCTCCTAAGAGATGGAAGGTCAATAGGTGCCTAGATGACAGCAGTAGCATTTTCATCTAAGCGCTTTTGTGCTCCAGAATGCACGTTAAGCTGCTTATAACTGACTCATAAGAAAACAAACTGCAGACTACCTACACCATTAAAAATATGTTATTAGTGTGGTGTCACTAGTTCGAACCTGTGTGGTGAAAAGATTAAAGTGCGCCTCGGAAGCTCCTTTCATGCATTCGGCGTATGGTTTAGGAACTTTTTATGTTCCACTACATGCCGTTTCCTCACGATAAAAGTAAAAATAATGTTATTTTGTCAGATGATAGCAGCGATACCGGAGCTCCAGTGCGAATCTAATTCTTCTAGAACAATTCAACAGGACCTGTCGAAACTGCGTCTGGGAAGGCAGACGGTGTAGCGTGATGTACCTAATCTCAGACCAATGTGGTGTTATGTTGAAGTGAACACAGACATATTGCAATTAAATTGACCTTAATTATAGAAATGTATTTTTAACCCCCGAAGTTAAGTGTGTCAGTCTGTAGCCGGTACTTAGAACTATGGAACATTTGTTTTTTCCGTGTTACAGTTGACCGCACCGCGGAAAAAATATTTTTTCAGCTGTTGGGTCAACCGAACCATGGAAAATAAACTAGGTATGAATATACCTAGTTTATTTTCCATGGTTCGGCGCTTTGGCGGCCGCTGCCGCGGCACGCTCGCTTTGCTCGCTCGCCTTGCGCGTAGTTTTCTATACTCTAACATAACCTAACCAACTGGTTTCGATCTGATTTAACTTTTTCAATAAGAACTACTAGTCTTATTGAAAAAGTTAAGAAGGCACAGGAAAGTAAAATTTCCCTTCACTCTACTAGTAGTGCCAAGCGTTAGTGCCTATGAAAAGAAAGCACCATAACTGATAATACCTACTACTTTTATAGGTAGGTACTTTTTTTGTAAAAACAGACATACTGGTAGGTACCTACTTACCGTGGTACGGTTGTGTAGTTCCTCCAACCGGACTATGGAAAATTTGTTTTTCCGTCGCCGAACAATCGATAAAATAAATTTTCCATAGTCAGGCTGGCCGAACTACACAAGCGTACCACGGAAGAATACCTGTCTGTGGCATCGCGGACACGTAGCTCCCAATGTATGAACGTATTTTTTTTGCTTGAAAGGTGGCTTGTTTGCGTGTGTTCTTAGATATGATTCAAGAAAATATGTTCAGTCATCAACTCTTTTGCCTTTTGAAAGGATCTGAGTACATTCCTCAGGTCAGATCGCTTCGAAATTTGGTATTCTGATATCAATTTGTGTACACTGCCCTAGAGAGCAGTGTACCCAAGACACTGGTGGCATTTTAAGCAGTGGACAGTGGAAATTGTCTACTCAACAAGATTGGGAGAAAATCTTTCAGGGTTTTGCATTTCTATCTACGACTAAGGAAATTACAATAATAACACAAATAAGATTTAATTTATTTTATATCGAGCTTATTAGCTACTGATGGAATGTGTTATCCATAACCAGGTAATACATAGTTATATAGTAAATATACATATTTACATTCAAGAGAACATAAAATAAATAAAAACAATTTTTGTAACTTTTCGCTTGCTTTCCTGCAATCTTTGGGAGTGATTTCATGAAGCCGGAAGTGTGTAAACAGAAAGCCGGGAAGCGTGCGCTATTTGATTTGACCAATGACCAACCCATTATTACATGTTCCACGTAAATGTACACGCAACGTTGCAGATAAATCCTGCGCTGCGGGACATGTTATGGTATGTTACATGTCATGTTATACTCAAGTAATACACAACTTGGCGTGGCTGTAAAGTATGACTTTTATCTCAATGTCAATAGAGATTGAATTATGCGATTACATTATAATCAATCAATCATATAATAGACCCCATGTTACATTTTATGTTGAGGCATTGCATTTATGGTAATAATGATCCATATCAGAAATAATATATTATTTTAATAATACAACGTTTTGCGCCACAAACTTTAAACTTAGGTTACTAAATAACAATTAATCAATCGGAGCAAAAGGTACTGGTACACATGGTTTATAGTTTCTATCATTTACCTAGTTATAGAAAAAGAGCCTAATAATATAGAGGTATGACCTAAATTACCTGTACTGTCCTCTCTACATTTCCGCTTTTTTCCTGAAGATGCCTCGTGGTGAGCCGAAACACGTGTCGAATTTCGACGTGAGATGGATCATACAAAAAAGCGCTAGGACCAGGACAAGTTTCTTGCCAGTTCTTCTCGGAATTGGGTGAGGAATTAGCACAAAAAAACACCAGTATGTAAGACTTTTCAAAGTGAGCCTTGTGATTGTATTGTATTGACTAAAATATTTGACTTCGACTTTTCTTTTTGAAGAATAGATTGGCGGAATAGTACTAAATATTATCTAACAGTTTTTTAAGTATGCAGCCAGCTGTGGATTATTAATTTTAAATGCATTTGTTGTGAAGGTAGTAACTTCGTCTGACAGTTGATTGGAGTTATGGACCACTGTGTTACTGAGGAAATGCAGTATTCGTGTTGGATAGTGTACGGTCTATCTCGCATGCTGGATGGTGTTGTGTGCATTGTCCACCAATATTTATTTTATTTATTTATTTCTAGCTGCTACCAGCGGCATCGCACATGTTGTACTTACAGAAAAAGTAGTCTATTTTCGCCTCCAACATATAACCTATCTGCATAACAAACTTCATGAATCTCATAGAGATAGTATAGATTTGCCAATCTTGCTAGATTTACAAATACTTAAGCAAATGCAGCTCCATTTCCTTCGGGCTAGTATTAGAGCCGAACCTATGCATCGGCAGACCATTTCTATCCACAATAAACTTCGTAAAATTCCATTTTATAAAATCGGCCAATGTACCTTTGGTAGTTGGTTGTCCCTTCAAAAACTGCCACAATGGCGTCGTATGTTCCCCATTCACGTCAACCTTCTCGAACAAATCAAACTGAACTCCTTTGTCCTTAGTGAACTTGAGGATATCTTCTGAGGTGCCCGGTTCTTGGCCGCTGAACTGGTTGCAAGGGAAGGCCAGGATACGTAGACCCTTGTCATAATACTTTTCATATAGCTGGTTAAGTTCTATGTAGTTTGTTTCGGTGAGTCCGCATTGGGACGCTACGTTGACTATGATAAGGACATTTCCTCTGTACGTTTCTAACGATATAGGCTTTCCGGAGATGTCGTTGACTGTGAAATCGTAGACGGTTCTCGGTTGGGTTTTCGGCGCTGGGTTTTTGCTGGAAATAACAAAATTAAATAAAAATTAAGCTATACAATCTGACAACACTCGCACAGGCACCACAAAAGTATATTGACTTGCCTGTTAGCTCAGTTGGTAGTAGCTCTGCCTTTGCGCTGTAGGTTGAGGGTTCGATTCCCTCCCAGAACAATCATTTGTGTGTTCATCATTATATGTGTTTGTCCTGTATTTGGGTCCTAAGTATGTATTTAAAAATATAACGAAAAAAGAAAAGTAATCAAATGTATTATAAGTATTCTATCAAGTCACCTGGTCACTATAATACAAGCTGTGCTTAGTTTTGGGCTGGATGGAGTTGTGTGCATTGTCCACTAATATTTATTAATTTATTTTAAGCAGAGATATTATGTAAAATCAACCAATCTAATCATGTAAAAACTGCAATTAATTTATTTATACTTAGCGTTTTTTTTTTAATTTTAATGACTAATTATTTTATAGACCTCTCTCTCCTATACGCTTGAATATTTTGAATATTATTTAATATATAATATAATATTTTAATAATAATATTTTATGCGGGTAATTAGGAAAGTAAAGTGCAATAACAACAACCAAGATTCTGAAATTCAGGGCTTAGAAGCATTGAGACTACATCTTGATTTGACTAGATTGCATGACTAAATCTCGATAAGACTACATCGTGTTAGGACTAAATGGCTGTCTAACCATATTTACATACATACTTCCTGTTATCAGATAGACTTGATATCGATAAGACGTACAATGGTATCTAAAAGTGGCACTTGGTTCATACTTACACTACAGCATAGGTACTTTTTGTAAACATCAATCCATTTACCATGGAGTTCAGGAACGTATAAGAATAAATTAAAACTATTTTCTCTTTTTAAACAATTGTCACTTTTACTTTTCTATGTTCTATTTTGTTTGGTTATCTAAATTTACTATGAAAGATAGATAAGTAGGATTCTTCGTTTGTCATTTCACGAAGTTACATAGCTCTGCTAATTTAATATTTTTTACTCGTATATTGCATCACGACCTCTAGTGGCGCAGTGGGCTTAGGTCCGGCTGTGACGCAAAAGGTTGCGGGTTCGATTCCCGCCGCGGGACAAATGTTTGTATGATCTGCAAGTATTTGTCTCGGGTCTGGGTATTTCTATGTATAATATGTATGTATTTACAAAAAAAGAAGTATATAAGTAGTATATCAGTCATGTGGTACCCATCACACAAGCTCTGCTTACTTTGGGGCCAGATGATGTTGTGTGAAATGTCCAGGATTATTTATTTATTTATTTATTATTTATTGCATGATTTATTCGGTAATCTTAGAGAAATTATAATGAATAAGTTGTGACTACATAGGACAAGTATAGACAGTTGAATTATATGTGTATTATAGTGCAATGTGATTTGAAACACGAGGTATCATTCTTTCCGCGATGACGTTTAGAATTGACAATTGACCATCGACTAAGACTTTATTAACAAACAAATTGCCTATAAACAAATATAACCACTTGACACTGGCAAAATTGATATTATTATGTCACATGCCATTAACAAAGAAGAAGATAGATAAGTAAATAAATGTTATATTACAATTACTGTGGTTTTATTTTATAACATAGGTACTGAGGAAAAAAAGCAGAATGTTCAAATTATCTACACAACTGTACTTTAGAAAACAAACGACAATAATAGTCGTTACGCTTTATGGCGATATAGTTCAAACGCTATGTAGGCCTAACGCGATGTATTCATATTGAGATTCAGTCAGAAAGCAATGTAGTCATAACTAAGTAATAAATAATAATAATAAATAATCTCAGACATTTCACACAGGATCATTTGGCCTCAAAGTAAGCAGAGCTTGTGTTATGGGTACCACATGACTGATATACTAGATACTTATATATTTTATTTTTGTAAATACATACATATTATACAAAGACACATCCAGACCCGAGACAAATACTTGCAGATCATACAAACATTTGTCCCGCGGTGGGAATCGAACCCGCAACCTTCTGTGTCTCAGCCGAACCTTAGCCCACTGCGCCACAGAGGTCGTCGAACTGCTATCTAGTAGTCAATATGTAGTCTCAAAGCATCCTAACCCAAATGCAGTAATATCAGTAATGTGCTTTTTATGTTACACGTTATGTCGGTGTGAAACGAACTTATTTTGCATAATCTGCTACCCGTGGCTTCACAGCAGAGTAGCCTGTGTCCGTCCCCAATATAGAACCTTGACCAAATTTCTTCTACTTCCTATCAGCCGTTTATCCGTGGTAAGGTAACAAACAAACAGACACTTTCTGATCTATAACATAACTAGATGCAGCTCGCAACATCAAAAATAAAAAGTAGCCTGTGTCCGTCCGGACAGTAGTTTTTATAACTATTTACCGATACCACAGAGCTAGTAGAATTTCCAGTAGCTCCATTTGTGGGCGGGCGAACGCAATAAAATAATCAGCACAGCGCCATCTAGTATCGAGTAGATACACTAAATAGTACGCGTATCTAGTGTATAAGAGCGAACGAGATGGATATATCTCTCTCTAACTAGCGAATATATTAGCGCGTACTCGAACGTTCGAGTAGCGCCTAGGTGTTCTATTTGGAAGTATACTAGTAGAATCAGTGGATTATGTTCAATGTGTGGTATTTGAAATTAAAGTTATAATTTAACCCGGCTGGTAAAATTAGTATGGATTACGTACTTGATGCCATGGAACTGCCTAAAAGCGTGAACAGCCTCGAAGATATCGTGAGCCATCAGGTCGGGGCTCTCGAGCGCCGCGAAATGTCCGCCCTCGTCCACTATACTGCAATTAAACAATAAGAAGTGTTGTATAAATGTGTGTAAATGATTTACTCAAAGATGAAGATAAAGATCTCAAAGAAGAAGATAAAGAGTAACACGCCGGAATACTGAAACACTATGACTTTTAAAAGCTGGGACCGTAAGATTGAAGGCAATACCTGAAACGTAATAAAAGGTATGCTTTAAGCTCAATACAGGGAGCTTATGCTTACACACCGGCGGCGTTATTACGTAAAATAGCATTAGCGACAGGAATAGCAACGCGACAATATATGCGAAATTAGTCGCGAGTCCCCAGCCGTTGCCTATTACTGGGCGACACCCACCTAAAGACGAAAAAGTTAGTTTGACAGTAGTGATCGCAATTCACGTCTATTGTTTATAACTATAATCTAGGTAACATTTTTGTCTTATTATTCGTGTAGGTAGCTAGTCAGTAAAACAAAGTGTTAACTTTAGAAGATGACGATTATTGAGTATTTTAGAACTTATTTCATAAACAATAACTTTGAAAACAAGTTGAAACGAGGAAGTCAAAATATTGAAAATAAATACCATATTTTTGATTGTTATTCCTTCAATTCACATTCATATTTTTTTCCCTCCCAAAAACTTATGTTATGTTTAAGGCCTTTAACAAGCATCCTATCTTGATAGACAATGCATACCATGCTAGATAGTACTAAGTACTAAGCATAGATTGTATTATGGTGACCAGATGACTGCTGAAATACTTATATATTTTTAAATACACATATAAGATTCTTTATAACACCCAGACACAAAACAAACTTCTATGTTCATCACACAAATGTTTGTCCTGCAAGGGATCCGAACCCTCAACCTACAGCGCAGAAGCCAGAGAAGCCGACCAACAGAACTGACAGGCCAGTTAAATCTATCCAGTTAAGGTACATACCTGCTTTGTATATAGTTCGTGTACTTGAGGCGAAGCATGCGATCTGGGTTGTGAACTAACTCGTGACGGAACTTGATGCCCCATGTCGGTACTTCCGTGGAGATTCTGTTGTACAAAAAAAAAAATTTTAAAATATTTTTGAACAATACATTCACAAGGATCATTTAGATATACTAGGTGAATTTAGGTGCCCATTCCTCCAGCCCAATTACAAAATGAATTGACAAGAAACTCGCCCTGGTCCTAGAGCTTTTTGTATGATTTGTCTTATAACTAGCTTATCTACGAAAATCTAATACAAGTCAGAAATCAGAGCACTATATATACCAAGCGTACCTGACTGCTGGGTTTCACCAAAACATAGCTTTCATGGATAATTCATAATTCGTTCCTAAGTTCTTTCAAAGTTTAACTCAACATTACAAGTAACATGGACTGAATTAGCATTATCTGATAGCAGTTGACTTGCAAGATCACGAACACACGGAAAACGAACCGTAACATACCCTAGTTGACTTGCAAGGTCACGAACACACGGAAAAATAACTGTAACTTACCCTAGTTGACTTGCAAGGTCACGAACACACGGAAAAATAACTGTAACTTACCCTAGTTGACTTGCAAGGTCACGAACACACGGAAAAATAACTGTAACTTACCCTAGTTGACTTGCAAGGTCACGAACACACGGAAAAATAACCGTAACCTACCCTAGTTGACTTGCAAGGTCACGAACACACGGAAAACGAACCGTAATGTAGCCTATTGACTTGCAAGGTCACGAATACACGGAAAACGAACCGTAGCATACCCTAGTTGACTTGCAAGGTCACTATGTCTCTGACTACGCTTTTCGGCATCCTCAAAATTTATAAAATATGTTTAGTCATATTTAAAAGTCATTACAGTCATTTTCATTTCATTTCCACACATCACCATGTGGCATTAAAACCTGTTGCGATCTTATATATTGATTTTAGTATGACAAGAACCATACTTTGACGCCATATTAACTACTATGTATTCAGAATATACATACATAAAATCACGCCTGTTTCCTGACTAAATCTCTGACTACGGATTTCTACTTGCTATGGTCCTGACATAATTTTGCTTCATTCACTCTCATCACATACATCATACATCATACAGCATCTGTTTCGAGCCTGGCCTTCCTATTAAACGTCCCCGAATTTGTCGCAGTAAGTACGCCGAGATCTTCCCCATTCACACTCTTCTCATGCACTTCTTTCGCCCATCCACTCTACATGCCCAAACCATCTTAACATACCTTTCTCAATCTTCATCACTACGTCTTGTATCACTCCACAACGCTCTCTTATCACACTGTTTCTGACTGTAATCATTCAAAGTTCATACACATACTTATCAAAGCTCTAATTTAGAAAAAAACTCTAAATTTATGGTGAAAGCTTACCGGTCAAATATCATCGGTATCTGTCTTTTATTCAATGTCTCAGCATACACTCGAACACTAGTCGTGATAGTATTAGTGGCCCAGTATATCATCACGTTGTCCAGGAGATGTGTTAGAGAGAATTTGTTGAGAAGGTTTCCATCGTAGGCCTTTTTGTTAGTAGGGTTGGTCCAGGTAGAGAACTTCTCCAAGATATAGGCAGCTAGACCAGCGGGCGAATCCGACAAGGCGGCACCTGAGGGAAATATAGGTTTCTAGCTGCTGCCTGCGACTTCGCACAAAAATACTGGCCTGTCAGGGTTCGATTCCCTCCCAGGGCATTTGTGTAATGAACAACCGTGTTTGCTCTGTGTTTGTTGTGTTATAGTGTTATAAACAGTGATCGGCATAGGTAGTGCTATTCACGGGAATTAGTGCCCGTTAACTTAACATGGATATGCCCTCTAAATCACAGGAAATATATTATTTATTTTATTAAACTGGTTTTTTTAAGAATTCTTATTTCACATAGTACGTATTCAGCTATATGCAAATACATATTGTATTGGTCACTAAATTCATCCATTTCCCTCACGCTTTTGTAGCTACTACCACTATACTCTTTAGATATTGTTTCTATGTACAAATATTGTGGATTTTCAATTTCTGTAATAAAATATTGCTGTGTTTTGAATAGTTATTTTATTTATATCTTTAATATTCAATCATCTTCATATTTCACAAATTATTTTAATAAAAAATGGGTGCTTATTGAGACGTAATAGAAGAAATTCAGTTTCACAACTTTTATACCTATATACTATATAACGAACAAACTTCAAGACAAAACAACAAACAAGAAGATTTCTTACGATTTGTAACAATCGAATTCATATCACATTGACAAGCACTTCTAAGATCATTGTAATTGTACACATGACGACATATCAAGCCACCCGAATGTTTTCGAGTATAATTAGATCCCGCCTATTGACCAGTAAGTAATATGGCAAACAGCACTGTGTGGGATTAGTTTAAACCAGAAATCAGTAGCCTGATATGTCCTCGTGCGTACTCATGATATCTTAAATAGTTTAACTTCATTTACATCGACATTCAGAAAAATATTCCCGGGAATCCTGGGGCATGTCCATATTAACATTATCATTTAGGTTCAATGACCTAAAATAGTACTACCTGCGCCGATCCCTAGTTATAAAGTATCTTATGTATGTATTTAAAATTAGATCAGTATTCTATCAGTCATCTGGGCATCATCATATAAACTATGCTTAGATTGGGAGTTAGATAATGTTGTGTGTCTTATCCACTAATATTCTTCCCTAAGATACAATGTAGCTCTTAAGCGAATTTTATCAAGATTCGTTCAGCTGTTTAGCCGTGAAATGACAAACAGTAAACACTTTCGAATGTATAATATTAGTATGAATTAACAATGTTGCCAGCTCCTTAAAAGAGCTCGTTTTCAAAAGCGACGAGTCAATTAAATTAATAGTAGACTTGGTTATTTTGTTTGCACCTTAAACTTCCATATCACTAACCGTTACAAATATTCTTTTAAATAAATTGAAAAACGTTGTAGATTTAGAAATCTAGCTATCATTTAAGAAACTGCTATACAGGGTGTGCCGGAACTAGTATGTTACACCAACGTTCGTCGACTTTAGTGAACTCGATGATTTTCGATAAAGAAATGTGCAGCAAAGTCTGCTTTAAAAATTTGTATCTTTGCCTACCTATCTTTAGTATAACAGTGAATTTGAACTTGTGCAAGACTGCGAGCTCATGTAGGTAGCTTAGAATCATTTTTGACTATGGTTGCCAAATTCAATTATTGAAATGAAATACGAATTCGTATGAAAATTTGAAAATAAGAAATCTTACGAATTTTATACTGATATCTGTTAATTTTCATGCTCGGAATCACCCAGTTCAGGCTTTAAATACTAGTTCCTGCAAACCCTGTATACTTTGGCACCCGTTCAGGTCTCAACTCTTTTATCGACGTCACTGTCAACCTCGGACACAGTTTGTACCGAACTTGGCCTCTTTTTCACATTTTTTTTAGTTTAAATTTATACTTGTTATAAGTTTCTCGCAAACTGAGTCTTACCGATAGTGTCGGGCTTGGTAGCCTGGATGTGCATATATCCGGTTTCCTCCATAATCCTTGCCATGTACTCTGTGTACGGGTACATCCGGTCCAGCAATTTAGGGTGTTCAATCCATGACGGTATGAATGACCCTGGAAGAGATGGCAAAGTATTCAAAATCGGACATCAATGTAGGTATATTAATAAATAAACTAGCGACTTCGTCTTCGCAGGATTAGTACTTCGTGTAATTTTAACGGTTTTTGCAGCGCACGCCAGAATAGCTCGCAGAATAGTTTTTTTCCTACTTACTTGACACTTATGGTTACACTTGACGTTATATTTTGGAAAAGTCACACAATATCTTTATAAATTATATTATTGAGCTACACTCGTGAGCAACCGAATCGAATCACCCCTACAAAATTTACAAAGTGTAACTTTTTTCCAAAATGACCTGAGTAATGCATATAGAATATATTTTTTTTTGAAAGCTTGATCTTTAAGCTTCAAAATTACACCATTATTTTGAAAATCTACACAGTATTTTTTTAATTAATCAGTTTTGAATGGAAACACAACAAAAGTGAAGTTAATTTAAGTTAACATAGGGCTAATCAAAATTAAAATAAAACAGAAAATTTATGTTTAATACTCTTCATTTATTTAATCAATATTTGGTGTTGCCTCCTCTAGCTCTAATAACACTTTGAAGGCGGTTTTTCATTGATTTAATAAGTTTTTTAATCAGTTCTTGAGGTAGCCTTTCCCACTCCTCTTCCAGCGCTATCTTTAGCTCTGCGATGCTTGTAGGCGCCGGATTTCTGGCTCGTACCCTCCGTTTGAGTTGGTCCCATACATGCTCAATCGGATTGAGATCAGGACTTAATGCTGGCCAGTCCATGGTCCGAATGCCAACTTCATCCATGAACTGACGAGTGATTCGTGCTGTATGACACCGGGCATTGTCATGCATTAACAGAAAGCCGTCCTCGATGAAGCCTTCATAAGGCAAGACATGATCCAGAAGAATGTCTTCCACATATCGCGCAGCAGTCAGACCGCCTCCTCGGCCTCCACCAGGGATGAAAACGAGCTCCGTTTTTCCTTCCAGCGAAATGCCCGCCCACATCATACACGAACCACCCCCGTAGGACACGGTTTCGGCAAAACAGCACTGCGCAAACCGCTCGCCTGGGCGCCTGTAGACCCGAGCTCTCCTATCACTGCCATGTAGACACACTCTGGTTTCGTGAGTGAACAGGACTGACCAGTCTCTTGGAATCTTCTGTACACCCTAAACACAGCAGATTGACTCAGGTTTAGTCGACGAGCGACTTCTCGCTGGCTGAGATCCTGTTGCAGCAAAGCAACAACTTGAGCGGCTATTTCTGGTGTTGTATCCATAGTGGTTGTGAATCGGCGATCGTAACTTGCGTAGGTGTGTTCAGGTCAACGTCTGATGAGCGACTGATAAGTGTGCACTGCTTGCACGGGGGTTTTATAGGGGGTTGGAACGCGCCCGCACAGCTACTGCACAAAGCGCATTTTTGATGCTTGCACTGATACAGCGCTATTTTAAAAAGAACTGAACAAATTTAAATGATAGTAGTGTTATTTTAAAGCCTAAAAATTAAGCTTCCAAAAAATATACTATTTTATATGCATTACTAAAGTCATTTTGGAAAAAAGTTACATTTTGTAAATTTTGTAGGGGTGATTCGATTCGGTTGCTCACGAGTGTATATTATTGTAAAGTTTCATTAAAATCCATTCAGTAGTTTTTGCGTGAAAGAGTAACAAACATCCATATATAAGGTTGAGGAAAAAGTCTTTTCGCATTATAGTATGTATGAACTTGTAATAAAATCTCTTTGGCTATACTATTTGTATCTGGCTGGTTTTGGTATCATTAAAAGTTTAAATTTTAAAGAACATAATTCCAAATTCAAATTAGGAAAATGTGTGATTTTTATTTGTTTTTCGTACTGTCAAGATGAGTGAATACAATGAAGAAATTATAAAATTTTACTACAAAAAAGGTAAAAATGCAACGCAGCCTCGAAAAAAATTTGCGATGTTTATGGACTTAGTGCAGTGTCTGTGAGAGTAGCACAAATTTGATTTAAGCGTTTTCAATCCGGAAATTTTGATGTCAAAGATGCACGTCGCTCTGGTCTCCCTATTACGGATAAAATAGATCCCATTTTTGAAAAAGTGGGGCAAGATCGGCATATCAGTATTTACGACGTAGCTGAAGAACTGGGAATAGACCAAAAAACAGTTTTGGCGCATTTGAAAAAAACTGGGTACACAAAAAAGCTCGATATTTGGGTACCTCACGAGCTCACTGAAAGAAACCTAATGAACCGTGTACTCATTTGTGATTCTTTATTACGACGTAATGAAACCGAACCATTTTTGAAGAAGCTGATAACTGGTGATGAAAAGTGGATCACGTACGACAAGAACGTGCGAAAAAGGTTGTGGTCAAAGGCCGGTCAGGCTTCACAGACTGTGGCGAAACCCGGGTTAACTCGCAACAAGGTGATGCTGTGTGTGTGGTGTGATTGGAAGGGCATTATTCATTATGAGCTGTTACCACCAGGCAGGACCATCGATTCTGAACTCTACTGCGAACATCTGATGAGATTAAAGCAAGAAGTTGAGAGAAAGCGGCCGGAATTAATCAACAGAAGAAGTGTGGTTTTTCATCATGATAAAGCTAGACCTCACACATCTTTAGCCACTCAGCAAAAATTAAGAGAGTTTGGCTTGCGCCTTGCACCTTCAGATTTCCACCTGTTTCGGTCTCTTCAGAATTCTTTAGGCAGTGTCAGGTTAACATCACGAGAGGACTGCCAAAACCACTTTTCGCGTAATTTTGATCAGAAGTCCCAAAATTTCTATAGCAATGGGATCATGTCCCTACCTACAAGATGGCAAAAAGTTATCGAACAAAATGGTACCTACATACTTTAGTTAAATGTAAATAAACTATATTAAAAATGTTTTGAATTTTCTTAAAAAATGCGAAGAAACTTTTTCCCCAACCTATTATACAAACTTTCGCGTTTATAATATTAGTAAGGATATTGTTGGACAATCTACATAGCATCTAGCCCCAAATTAAGCATAGATATGGGAACTAGATCAATTCTTCTTCTTCGCGTCACTAGTTATTTGTCACAAGTGTGGAGAAAGGATTAAAGTACGCCTCAGAGGCTCCATTCGTGGACTTGGCACAACTTCGTTTTTTTTAGGTTCTACAACATACCGGTTTCCTCACGATGTTTTCCTTCACTGTTTAAAACTACTGGTATAGAGCACATACATTTTTCGTACAGAAAAAGTCGAACTTCTCTGCAGACTATTGCTTCGTCGTACTTCGAAATGCATGTAATTCAAACTCACATACGGCTAACTTACCCAGTATATGATAAAGTGTTGCTGAAGGACTGAACAAAACCACCGGGAAGTTAGTATGGAATCCTAGTACCCTGTCAGGGAAGAGTGTAGCCATTATCGAGCCGATTGTATGACCAAGGTCACCTCCTTGTATATAATATTGTTGGAAACCGAGTCGGTCCATCAAATTGTTCATTACAACTGCCATCTCCATTGGTCCGAAACCGCGACGGGTTGCCGCCTGGAAAAACGTAAATATGTTATACTAGGGTCTGCCCGTGGCTTCACATGAGTGGTATTTACAAAAAATGTAGCTTTTGACCAAATTTCATAAAGATCTATTCAGTTGCTTAGCCGTGAAAATGTAAGAAACAGACATTTTCGTATATATTATTAGAAGGGCTGGCCTCAAAGCTCAGTTAGTAGTAACCCTATCTTCTGCCCTGTAGGTTGTGAATTCGATTCCCTCCCAGGATAAAGATTTGTGTGATGAACATAGATGTTTGTTCTATGCCTGGGTGTTAGATGTATCATAGAAGTATCATAAGTATATATTTCAAAATGTATAAGTATTCCCATAGTTTCAAATTCAAATAATTTTATTCAATACAAACACAACCCAATCTCTACATTATGATAAACACGGGCTTTACTCAAGTATTATTTTGTCGATGGAGGCATCGACACTGTTTCGATTCATCTAGAGAATCTTCATCAGGGTGAGTTTGATCAGCGGTCCGTTCTTTGAGTGCGAACCGTGAACTCGAGCGGCAACGATGCCTTATTTTGTCTGTGTAATGTTATGTTAAATAAAGCTTTTTATCTATCTATCTAAGTCAAAAATTTAATATTATTTTATATTAAAATGTAATAATTTTCCAAATCGGTTCAGACGTCTTTGAGTAATCGGTGAATATACATAAAAAAATATTTCAACGAATTGAGAACCTCCTCCTTTTTTGAAGTCGGTTAAAAATGGTTGCCTGTAGGCGTCCATCACGGCCTAAAAAATTGTGAAAATTCGGGATCGATAGCTTGACTTGTCCACTAAAGCACGCACTTAAGCACTCCGATTAAAATTCCACTGCGGTTCATCCCGATACTGACCATGCAGTGATCCTTAACTTCGTTGGTCTGATACGAACTGAGCTAGCTATACCACGAGCGCTACAAGTAAGGTACTAACTTCAGAGTATCCAAATCCCGGTAGGCTCGGAGCGATGACCTCAAAGACAAAGTTCTTTTTCGTTGGTTTGATCAACTTCGGGATGAGCTCGTAGAACTCTCGGATGGAACCGGGCCAGCCGTGCAGCAACAGTATAGGAACTACTTGGTACTGAAAATAACAGAGTAATTTTATATTGTTTTGTCAATTCTATCGAAACAGTGTGGTTAAAGAATTTTGTACTTAACCTATTTCAGATTCATTTTACATGTTCATGTATTCTAAATATTGCAAAATAACTGTATTTCTAGGACTATACACAATTGTATGTACATACATGCTATGTCTGTTGTCAGGTGGACGCATTAGGCGCGAATTAGACAACGCCATCTAGTATCGAGTTCATACAATACAAAGTATGAGAATCTAATGTGTAAGAGTGAACGAGATGGATTGATCTCTGTCTTACAATCGATACAATCGATTGTACTAGCCCGATCTAGAGTTCGAGTGTCGAGTAGACTATACGCGACGTGCTAGCAATTCGTATATAAAAGGCCATGATTGTGCGCATAGAGTCATTAGAGTTCCCTCCGTAGAGCAAGATACGTTCTTGGTGATCCCGATTACCTGACCACTGCCACTAACACAGCGAAATAGCATAAAATCGTCTAATATCAGCTTAATAGGTCATACGAGTCTTTCAAAGGGTTATCTGTTGTGTTGTGACCTTTATAGTATGTGGTAACAGAATAAAGTGTTGTGTGGTGTTAGGAATAAGTTATAATTTGGTAAACCAAATTGTGTTATTAATTTATCCCAGCTCTATCAATTTTTAATTGTAGCACTATACATTATGTACTCGTATATACATGTTGCAATATACAATACACAAAGTAATGTAGGTACATGTTGCAATATACATGACCGACATCACAGTTCAGTTGGTAACTCAGTAACTAACTGACATCTTTGCAGTAGGTTGTGGTTTCCATTCCCCCCAGGACAAATATTTGTGTGATGAACGATGATAATTCTTTGTCTGGGTGCTGTATCATATGTATGTATTTAAAAGTAAATATACATACATATTCTAACAGTCATCTTGTTCCCATAATACAGGTACAGCAAAATTTATTTGCAATTCTAATAATTATTATGTTTCTAGCACCATACATAAAACTGTACATGTTGCAATATAAAATATACATACAACACTGGACACTGATCAAAAATGGCCACTTCAAAGCTTAATATTTATAAAACGAATATCTGTATCGAAAAATTGTTAAACAAACCTCTTAATATCTTTAAAAGACCTACTCAACAATATGCAACACAATGAGGTAAAAAAGTTTTAAAAAATTAACCATGTTACACATGTAGGGGCGGTACTCCATAAAATCATTTTTCAGTTTTTATTTTATAGCTTTGTAGGCCACTCACACTTATATGTATTTCCATCCAGTTGTGGTTTCACATGCAAAAAATGAATATTCAATCCATTTATTTTAGTAGTAAACTGCTTAAACTTGTTCAAGAACCGTTCTCTCTGTTTAAAGTTGTAGTTATTGGCCCAGTAGTCTGCAACTTGTGTGAGGAAGTCTGTATTAAAGCCGTAGCTGAATCCAGAGTTTTCTATGGGCTGCGGTAGGGGGCGCCTGTGTAGCAGACGCTCTTTGAGATCGTTTATAATCTAAAAGTAAAATGAAGAATAGGCTAGAAATACAATGTCTCCAAATAAATAAATGAAATTTTTCCAGCAACTACATATACTTATGATACATTATACCGGCGTATTAGCATTGCACTGGTAATGCAGGCAGTGTCTTGAGGTTACCCATCTGACAGTAATCTGAATCAGTAGAGCTATCTATAGATCGTTTCAAACGGTCCGTAGATAGCTCAACTATTTGACAACCTCTATGACGCAGTGGGCCATGGCCCCACTGAGACGCAGAAGGTTGCAGGCTCAATTCCGACCGCGGGATAAATGTTAGTCAACATCATCTTCATTCATACAATGTAATCTAGCACCCAAACTAAGCATAGCTTGTATTAAAGGTTGCCTGGCAGAGATCGCTGTTAGCAATAAGGCCACCCATTGTATTGCCTTTTATTGTAAAATAATTGTTTTTGTATTTTTCTGTGTGGTATAGCAATAAAGAGTTATCTATCTATCTATGGTGACCAGAGGACTGATAGAATCATTACATAGTATAAAACAAAGTCACCTCCCGCTGTCGGTCTGTCCTGATGTATGTTTAGATCTTTAAAACTATGTAACGGATTTTGATGCGGTTTTTTTAATAGATAGAGTAATTCAAGAGGAAGGTTTATATGTATAATACATGCATAATATAGTTGATAAACACTGATAATTTTAGAGGTTTCCAATGTGGTGTCCTAAATAAACTCATATTTTTGCGCTTACATTGCAAACGCTGTCTGAGCCCTACGAGATAGATCAAAATAATGTACTACAGTATTGTACACCCTCGAAAGGACTACAAAAAAGTCCGCGATAACTTAGGGATAACCATTCTGTAGGATAATTACTATCAGCATTGCACCCGTGCGAAGCTGGGGCGGGTCGCTAGTACTTATATATTTTTAAATACATACTTATGATATTGATGGTGTCATTCAATGAATATAATGAATATACTAGCTGTTGCTTGCGACTTCGTCCGCATTTTTATGAAAGGAATTGTAGCTTAAATCTTTTCACAGGATGCTTTTTGTCTTCTTGCCATTTTATTGATAAGTTTTAAACTAATCACACCTACCACCCAATATAAAGTTTCCATATAAACATTCACACCCCATTTTACTCCTTTATGAGAGTTATTTTGAAAAATCCTGATTTATTTTGCATTTAAAGTATCCAAACCAAGTTTCTAAGACAAACTTTGAAACCTCATTTTACCTCTTCGTTAGTTTTATTTTGAAGAATTCTGAAAAATGTGTCCATTTGTTTTGCATTTTAGTAGTCAAGTCAAGTTCAAATCAAGTTCATCAAGTTTCAAGCAAATAGCACCATGCGTTAAAAAGTTTCATATATTCGTTTTCTCCCCTTTTCACCCTCTTAGGTGTTGAATTTCAAAAAATCCCGCCTTAGTGGGTGGTTTTGCTATAAAAGGAAGCTACCTTCCAAATTTTAGCTTTCTAGCTCCAGCAGTTTCGGCTTGGCAATGATGACTCAGTCTGTCTGTTGGTCAGGTTAAACTCTTTTATAGGTATAGATTTATAAGTAGTTTATCAGTCATGTGGTACCCATAACATAAACACCATAGGTAGATGACAATGTGTGAAATGTCCGGCACTATGTATTTATAATACCCAGACACAGAACAAACACCTATGTTCCTCACCCAAATGTTTGTCCTTGGACATCAGACCTCCAACCCGCAGAGCAGAAGGTAAAGCTACTACTAGCTCAGCTGAAAGATTTTCTTTTTTTCTAAGAATTGATTGCAGATGGTTACTTAACTTCTTGGTCCATTAAGAACAACTTATCTATGCCACAAGCACTTCAGGTAACATATAATTGCTTGTAATATCATAAATTATTACTTACCACATCAGTAAACTCAATTTTAAACGGTTTTATGGAAAGATCTGGTTTAGCATCCATCGGATATGTACCCCAATACTCATCCAAGTCTACCTTTGGCATAGAGGGTGATGCGGTCCATTGTCTGATCCAATAAACCGATGCTACACCTAATATTAGAATGAATAAGTATATGAGTTTATCAATCTGTAAATAATGAGAGATAAATTAAGTATCATAAACATAACATAAACAAATATTTAACTAGGTGTGAGTTTCACATATTACCCATTTTAATATTATAAATTTAAAACTCTCTGTTTGGTTGTAACATTTTTCCAGCTGAGCAGATCTTGATGAAATTTAGTAAGGAGATAGATTGTATCTTTTTGCTGCTTTTTATGTGAGTCTCATGCAAAGCCACAGCAGAAGCTTATACAGTATACTTATACAGTTGTAAATACACCCAGACCCAGAACAAACATCAAATTCATCAGACAAATGTTTGTCCTGGGAAGGTATTCCTTACCCATAACCTACAACGCAGAAGGCAGAGTTACTGCCTGAGTTGTTTTATATTACCATGTGTTCTATTCTCTATCAATGTATTGCCCCCAGGGGTTTCACGCCAGGAGCTACAAGTTATTGATGCTTGCAAGTCACAACAACACTAATATACACTAACACAGTAATTTATTCAATGCAAGACTTCTTTTTGAATAGTATTGTTCAGTGACTTACCGTCCTGTTTGGCAAATCAATTTCCTTCGGTATCTCAGGATTATTAGTGATTGCATCTTTTTCTTTTCTAATTGTTTTCGTCGACATCCTTGTAGTTGTAGCTTTGGCCGGATCGCACCTTAGGAACCAAGACGGTAGAGTCAAGGTTTAGATACACGGAGCGCAATAAAATTGATTTCATATGTCCAAACCGATATTAATAGAGACTTATGCGTATTTAGTATTAGTTAATAAACTTAAAGCAGAGCTTGAGTTGTTTTGAATCTTCTATTCTGCTTCTATCATTATTTGGATTCGCAATTTCGCACGCAACAGTCAACCGGCAATCATTGTTTTGAACCGGCCCCGGGGATGCAAAATATAAATAAAATTACAAGCTTAGTGCCTTGCCCTTGCCCAGCCCATACATAAAGCCTTGCCAGTATCGTGTAGTGTTGAAACTACGCTAGTTACATTTTTGGGGAAACCGTACACTACAAAGAGAGCTGCCGAACTACTTGACGAAAATCAAAGCTTACCTAATAATTAGTATAATTAGTAGATAATTGATAATTAAACTTATATTTGAAAAAAAAACATACATTGGGATAAAGTAAGTGATTAGGAACATACCTACTTACTATTTCATTCCCAATAAATCTACGACATTTCTTACAATATCATAATTTGCTTCATCCTATAAATCCTATGAATATTGAATACGGATTCATAATTATTTTGAGTATTGGCTATTTTGGAGTGTTTGGTTTGGGGATGTATGGTTTGCTTTATTAACTGTTATTGGGCCGTATGGTGTATATTTTGTGAATTGAAGGCTACTGTACAAAATGGTAATTACCATACTTCTGTCTGGCAGCCCTGACACTTGCACAGATAAACCAGGGTTTGGGGAAGGTAGAATGAATTCTACAATGAATCTATCTTCTTTTCTTCTTCGATAATGGCATTGTGTCTTAATAATGTCAATTTACATTACCAGAGTTAAGTGTTTATTTGTTTATAGTAAGAAGTCACAAAGCCGTATGTTGTCGTTCGTTGTTTTTTATTTTATATAAAATGGTGCCTTTCATATAAAATAACTAGGACTATTTTTTCTCGAATGACAATCAAACATAAAGCTTTTATGCCAACTATTCACACCCGAGTCAATAACTCTAGCTCTATCAAAATAAAAACAATAAAAATTACTAAAAAAACCTCAAATAACGAGAGAAAAATTAATAATATAAATACGAATGCAATGTTTGCTTCGCAAGACGCCTAAAAATAATGCCGAATCTACCTTCATTATGATGTGACACCATCATAATGAATATAGATTCGGCATTATTATTAAGTTATCTGTCTATTATTTTTGATTTGTGACATGATTGCTCATGTTGACATTGATATATAAACTGCTTTAACTCTAAATCTAGGTAGGTACCTTTTGTTTGGAGCTAAGGAGATAACTTCGAAAGTTTGCGTGAGAGCGAGCGATGGCGCTAAACGTCACTTTACTTGAATTAACATAAGCCAGGCCAGCCAAATACTACTCTACTGCGTTATTTGCAGTTGTCTTCCAGCAACGTGTATTTTCACTGTGAACCTACTCTTGAAATAAAATAAACGAATAAACAGCTAGGTAGGATGGTCGTGCCTGTAGTTGACCAGACACCGGTTGTTGACCACTTGCGGCATTGAGTGTAAATATTAAGATTTCCCGACCTTATCGGTCTTATTACAAAAAAATACAATAGTCTAGGTTTAAACCAAGACCTTCTAGTCTAGGTTTGTTGCGGTAACAAAGTTGGTCCGAGTATCAAAATGTGTTTTTATTACAAAACGTAGTACTAACCAAAGACCAGCTAGTACAAGAAGAAAGACCATGGTTTATTTATTATCCACAGATAAGGTAGTAAAATTGCGCCGTCTGAATGTAAACGTATTGTTAAGGTCTATGCTCTCGTTCTATACAACACCATTTTACGTGATACTGACACTTACATTGACAGTAACGCCGACAGATTTACAAAATAAAATGAAAAATTGTCATCTGTCTCTGTCTGATAAATCGATATGCTAGCGCGGTAAGTTTGATAACAATTGTCTCTCAGCAAGATTTGATTTAAACAAATCCAAAACATTTCGAAAAGATAAATGTTAAAAAGAAAAGAAAGAAAGAAAGAATAAAAGAATGGAAAAATATAACAATCAAGTAAGTAATTAGTAAGTAGGTAGGTACATAAGTACTTTTTATTTAAGTACTTACCTACCTACTCGTTTTTGTTATTGTAAATATTTACATTATTATGTCCTACCACGGCCTGTGTGATGCGATATTCATTTCATGCTTATTTTTTTAGATTATGTGAACTAACTGGTAGAAACCGTCATGAAAAAGACATTAGACTAGCATGGCAGAGAATGAAGTTGTCGGCAGAGGCAAATTTATCAAGCCATAGGAGAGAACAATCACATACAGGTGGTGGTGAAAAGCCACCATCACCATCTCCCGAAGATCTGGCAGTAATGGCTATTGCTCTTCACGACTTTGTCGTAGAAATAAATGACTATAACAGTGATGCAGTACCAGCGGTAAATACAATTTCTGACATTTTGCCTATTTGAGGCATCATGAAATCAATATTTATATACTGTTAGTAATCTCAGCTATCTTTTATTTATTTACTTACCTAAATATTTTACCTGCCGACTCTTGCCACAACAAGAGTATCAACTGCTGGACCTAGCAATGAGCTGGGCTGCATCATCATTGAGGACAGTTTCAAACCCAATGAAGAGAGAGAGATTGAGGATCAAGGTAAAATATACTATAAATACAATTCATATAAACATATGAATACAATATATCGCCTTACCAAATTTCATCAAGACTCATTCACCCATGAAAACATAACAAACAAGCATACAAACATACAGAGAGTGAAGAAAATAATTAATTCTGTTTTTTATTGTTATTCCAATAAACATTTTTCTTTATGTTTTTAGTGACATCAAGCAAACACCCCATCGATAAAAGCAGCTCAGCCACCAAAAGGAAGAACTCCTATATCTAAATCTAAATAGGTAGATCACCATTTAATCATCATGATTCATGCATGAGCCACTGGTACACTTAGGCCTTTTAATTCAACTTTCAGCTTTTGTGGATGCCCACCCTACTTTTTGTGTATAGTCGTATTGCTTCATACATTTTTATGTAATTAATTATTATTTACAGAACTGAAGAAATATGCACCACAATATTATAACAAGTAATATAGAGTTCAAAAACAAACAAATCAAAATGATGGAAGTTGAACATGAAAACAATAAAGAAATTGCAAAATAAAAAATAAAAAACTATAACTGGAAATAGCTTTATTAGAATTACAGTACAAAAAAAAATACATCTAATATAGAATACATTGTATAGTATAAGTTCCTAACCTACCTTCATATTACTATAGATAAATATTGTAAAAAATATTATATATACTATTATTAAAAATGAGGTTCAGTTCACGCATCGGCTGCGCGCTTAACCTACAGTGTTCTTTGTGTGTTATTATATAATCTAATTCAGGATATAATGTTAATGTTGCTTATCACCAAGGTAAGATGTCGGGTGTTACATTATTATAATGCGAATACTGTAATTATAATCGCTCGTTTTTTTTTAATGGAATATCTTTACCAAAATTGGGAGTCCTCTGAAGGTCTCTACCAAGTGCTCTTTTTTTAATTATCATAATGTATGATTAATTTTAATATAAGATAGTAAATTAGTAGCTGTACTCGTAGCACAACGCCGATAAGTCAAAGTAATTCAATATTCTGAAGCACCATTGTTCCTATAATCATGTTCTGATGGAGCTCACTCGAGCTGATTGCATTTACACATGACACTTCAATAATTATGCGTGCACGTAATTGACATACGCGATGACGTATTTATGATAATTGAGGTTCTCCGCGCATAACTATGACAAGTATATGATTATATGACAGTGACAGTGACAGCAGGAGTCGGGACCAAAGTATACACAAATCCTAATAGCTTAACCCATGTCAAGGAGTGGAGACACGAGCACTCCTAAAACCTCTTGGAACCAATAGTGGAAAGCAGTGGAGACCGAAACCAATAAATAAACAAACAAAAATTAATAATAAGTCTAATGAACGAATACAATGCCCAGTGTGTACTAAAGCTCAACTTTACTATCTATGCGGACATTTATAACTAAACAACTAAACTCAACTAAAACTCTACTGCCTAAAACTAAACTAAAACTAAACTGCCTTCTCCTAATATTTCCCCTTATCGTGTTAGGAACATATCTCTGTATTTCTAATGGTTCCCGTGATGTTTGGTCATTACTATTCTTCTCACCGGGAAACAGGTCTTCCCTCATATCAATAGCAGTATTGTGAAGCATGGCACATTTTTTAAATTGTTTCAATATCCCCAAACATGCCTCTTAATAGGCAGCGAAACCTGTTTCCATAGACCAAAACATCTTTCCACGGTGTTCCGGGTACGGATGTGGCATCAATTGTAGTTTTGTTTGCAGAGTTGTGGGGTTCAAACCTCTAATTCAAACTAAAATCTTCATCATGTAATTGAAATGGGATATCGTGTCCGATAATGTTGCCGACGGAATGTCTCCAGGATATCCAAAGCACCTATATTATCAATTATCAATTATTATCAACCATTTTCGAAACGCAAACCGAAAAAACAACAAAGGAATAAATCCAAACAACGGATATTGTTTGACGTTTATTTGATTGATTTAGTTTTGAGGTTATGTTTAGTACCAAAGATTCAAAGATAAACTAGGGGTCTCGTGGGTTTATCTTTAGTACCATAGATGTTACAGTATCTAGAGAAGCTTTGGATTAGACCCTGGTTTATCAGCAGGTTTAAACCTAGACTATCATTAGTCTTCGTTTTGGAATAAGGCCGTATGGGTTTTTTTTATGTTGGCTACATTGTTAAATCATCTAAAACAGATCAATTAATCACCTTGCCGTTGCAATGAGACAAACAGTGTAGCCTACAATTTTGTCACTTTGTCACATTTATCACTGACACTTCTCAGTCGGACGCCATTATAGTAATGCACGTGATTCGTCAGGTAAGACTATTTTATTTCTTATTAAATTGTTTATTAATGAACTCCATTCTAATTATGGATTTTTCTAACGAAGTTAAGTTTATTTTTATGATTTTTAAGTAATTCAGTCTAACCACTATATTTCTCTAGTTCTTTGAACTGGTTAACTACAGGGACACGATTTGTCTCGATGTTCCTATGAATGACCAATTGGTCAACGACTGGGGCCCGTGGTTATTATATTTTTCTTGGTTTTTTTTTGTTATTTCACAGCTTTGGTATGTTTAGTGACGCAACTCGAGTATTTAAGGTTTGAATCGCGTTGTTTCCATTCGTTGACCAGTGGTTTGACATTGGGATTACGTAAGAAACGTAAAATGTTCCTGTAATTGACCAGCTTTTTTTAAAGTACGTTTTTTGTACATTTTAGATTAAATATGCCACCAAAAAAGAAATTCTTTCAGTTTAGTGAAGCGGATGTCATGAAGCAATTAAAGAAATAAAACTAGAGAAACATGCCGCAAATATAAAATTCCCCATTCAACTCGTCAATTCAATTATCAATAAATTAATAATGAGAAACCCGATACAAAGAAAAAAGGGGGGAAGCCAACAATGTCAACACCTGATGAAGAACGATTGCTAAGTCTGTAGATAAATGATAAATGACTAAAAAAGGAATCCCTATCAAAAAGAGCATTTAATAGAAACAGTCACCAAAATAATAAAAACAGACAATCTCCAAACTCCTTTCAAGGACGGAATTACAAGTCGGAAATGGTTTGATAATTTCATGAAAAGAAACCCAGAGCGTGCAAAGCGACATGCGGAAACTATAAACTCAGCAAGAAATAAAGTAGGAAACTAGGAAGGATAAGAAAATGGCATGCAGAAATTAGAAGAGTTTTTAAAGACTGAAAACGCACTAGACATAATAGACAATCCTGATAGAATATTGAGTGGTGCCGACTCTGGCTTTTAAGTATGTTCTTCCTCAGGCATCGTGTTGGGGCCATGAGGCATGGAAAATCTTTATGAGCATTAAGCAGAAAGCATTACAGTGTTAGGGACTTACACTGCTTCCGGTAAAGTAATGTCTGTGCTGGTTATTTACACATATGAGAGAATACCTGCAGAAATCGCAAGAAACATTCCGAGGATTGGTGCATTGATAAGTCACCGAAAGGATGGCTTACCTCTCGTGTATTCTATGGCACATAGGCAATTCATTGGTACCAGCTTTACGTAACAAAAACGTGAAATTTCCTGTGCTTTTGTTAATCCATAGGCATAAATCACACATCACATTCCTTGGATCTGATTGCATTCTATAAGAATTAGTTTTATCTTTTAATTAGATTTTACGTAATAAGCAGTTTTTTATGTTTTTTGTTGGTTATAACAAAGAAAAATATTATAAGATTCATTTATCCTATTTTTAATGGTCTAACTCGAATGGGTAGACCTTATAAACTACTTTTAAAAAATGGTCAACTTTTGGAACAAAACTTGTCAACTACTGGGATTGGCTGGTCAAAATAGGGAACATTCCAGCTTTTTGACTTTTATGTGTAATAAAAATAAAAAACAAAAGGATTTAAGTTTTCTTATTTTCTTATATTAACATCAACAAAACAAAGCATAATATAAAAATTAAACTAACAGCAAATCTCGCACCTAACTTATATAACAAAATGTTATAGTGAAAATTTGTCCTTATTAGGTTTGAGACTGGTACATCCACCCGTCCTAAGTACATCAATACATCAATTTTAATTTGACAACTGTCAAATTCGACTGTTCGACGTAAATTTCGTGTTATATCCGATATGTATAAACGTGTTATATATATCCGATATATCGAAATCGGTTTGCCGAATAGACACATTGGCAAATTTTTATTTGCAACACTGTACCTACGTGGACCATAATTATATGATAATTGGCAACCAATGATCTGTAATATCATTGTGTTAATCATGATATTACTATGTTATCATGATATTACTCTGTAATATCAATGTTCGCAACAATTGGATTATCTTTGGACAACGCATCGAAATCTTTATTTATAAAAAACTCGCGTCACGATGTTTATCCGGGATAAACTCGGAAACGACTTATCCAATTTATATTAAATTAAGCATACTGTGTGTAATTTGGTTAAACTTAAAAGATAGATAGTTTTAAACTTGATTATTGACCTTAATAATTGTTATATTGCAAATTAAATGTTTTCCTACTATAAGTTCCATATGTTTCTAACAGATGGCAGTGTAAGTTAACTTCAACAGAACTACTGAGCTATAGCAAAGTCAAAATAAAAAAATATTTTATTCAATACACAAGGATCACTTTGAACATACTAGGTGAGTTTAGGTGCCAATGCTCCTAACCATAGCTAGAGAAGAACTGGCATGAAACTCGTCCTGGTCCTAGCGCTTTTTTGCATGATCCATCTTATAACATAAATATGGTATAGTAAATTTGATACATTTTGTTTTTTTAGCATTAAGTTAAAGATTATTTACAATGAACCAATTAAGAACTAACGATAAGGTTCATTTACATTATCGCAAATACGGGGTTTAGCTCTATTAACTTTAAAAAGTAAAGATGTTTCGTCAGCAAATAAAATTATATCACAAATATTTTTTCCAAAAAAAGGTAAATCGTTATCGTATACTATGAATAAAAAAGGGCCTAGTATAGAACCTTGTGGTACCCCTATATCAATAATTGCTCCTGAAGATCTCTCACCACCCACGTCAACTTTCTGGACTCTATTGGATAGATAAGACTGTATGAGGTCAATGGCCCGGTTTTCAATGCCATATTATTTTAACTTTGAGATTATGGTTGCATAATCCACACATTCAAAGGCTTTAGATATGTCACAAAATACCCCAATTGCATCCTGTGAATTCTCCTAGGCTTTAAATATAATGCTGTAAGAGCGCTATACCTGCTGTTGATTGACCTTTAGTAAATCCGTATTGATTACTATGAAGCATAGCAGGCCGTTAACGGTAAAGTGAAATAATAAATGATTTTTCAAAGATTATGCTTTACGTCGGTAATATACGTAATACGTAGAATTTAATCTATTGATAATCTTAAGTACAAAGGGCCATCATCGGTTAGCTTCAGACCTGAATTATTCTAAATCTGAATTATTTATCGGTTTTCATCATCGAACCCAATCGAACTAGTAACATAATCTTTGGTTTTCATAAAGAAAGAGAAATATTATTTGTTTATATTACCTATATCGCTTGTTTTTTCGAGTTGGTAATAATTACATACTAACTTACTCGAATCTACTAGAACTTAGTAAGTGGAAACTTACCTACTATTCGTTTTTGTTAGTAGGTACGCTACCTACTGGGTTCATCTATCCAAATGCTGACTACCCTGAACGATGCCTCAAGTAGACGAGAGAACAATTGGCCCCGAATTCCGATACTAAGGTTAGTGAGTTCGAATCCGAACATCCAACCATGGATTTTTCTGTTTGAAAAAATGTACATATGTGCGCTGTACCAGTAGTTATATACTCTCGAACGTTGTAGGAAAATATCGTGAGGAATGACCGACCAGTAAGTCGTAGAACCTAAAAAGTTCGAAGATTATGCCAGGTGCACAAAAGGAGCCTCTGAGGCGCACTTTAGTCTTTTCACCACACCTATTCTAAAGACTAATGAAACGGTAAGAAGATTATTATACGTAGTCATAACATCAGGAAAGTTATGAAAAGTACCTACCTAGATAATAGATAGGTACGTTCTATACCTTACGCTACGAATTCAGTCGTAAAACAAAAACATTGCCAGCTGTAAGAAAGCGATTTATCGGAGTGTGAAGTGAAATGAAATACCTAAAAGCCAAATGAACGCCCTGTCACAATGCAGCCACAATCTGAGCCGGTTTAATTGAACTTGTGGGGCCAATATTGCCAGCATTTTTCCTTTTAATTTTTCCAGCGAACCGCAGCGGGTGAATCTAGGGCTGGCATAAACAGGCTTGTGATTGGCCTGTGTTATTTTGTAAGCATGACTTCAAATACCTAATTACGTTTTAAAAACTAAAAAGAAAACCGACTTCATTGAATGAAATTTGAGCCCATTTTTTTAAGCCCTTTTTTTAAGTCGGTTTAAATAAGTTTTTTTTTATTTATACTTACGCTTTTTGTAGGTAGGTACCTACTTTATAATTTTTCGAAATTCATAAACACCACTCGAACAGGAACAGGAAAGCAAAATACGAAATTTCGTTTACTTGGATGACATAATATACTTTTTCCATTAGGTAAATTTAAGACAAACCACTGAACCGATTTTGATGACATTTCTATGGAACCTTTCACATGAAAAAATAATGTTTAAAATTAACAAGTTCTTAGTACATAGGTACCTAAATGATTATAGTATTCATATATACGAGTAGTATTATTACCCACAAAAAAGGCCTACTAATAATACCTAGTTAGATTATGGTTAAGGAAGCCGCGTGCGTTCCAGCTAGTTTACGATAATTATATTTGTGCGGATTGTGTGTCGCAGTGTCGCAGCCCTATGGAACACCCACCACGCTTTCATCGCGCTATCACGGCTCTCAGCCTGTCACCATTTTCCCATTTTTCCCGCTCATCCCTATTCCATTTTCAAACGTGGCTCCTACCGTACTCATACACGCGAATTTGAAGTTTATCAACACGGGTATCAAGGACTTTGACGACAATATTGTAAATCAAGTGAGAGTACTTACGATTTTCGTGTTGGATGGTAGATTAGCAATGCGGTTTTTCGAATAAAACCTTTTGCAAAATTGATGGTGGAATGGAATTGAATATTGGTTACTTTCGTATTTAAAATTAATTTATTGTTTATCAAGTTCGACCAGGCAGTAGTTTTGTGGTCGTATGTAACGAACTGATAATAATGCTATGTGTAAGTACCTATTAGTGTATCTGGGTACTTACTAGGTACCTTACTATAATGTTCCTTTGTAGGTATTTAAGTGTTATTGAAGCACGATGTATTTTATGCATTGTTTTATGTAGCTAAGTAGGTACGAGTAAAAAAATGGTTATTTTTTTGGTCTCACGTTTTTTATATGTATATTTCATATGTTATATATGAAATAATTGGGGAAACTTATTTTATTTACAAAACTCGTCAGCAGAAATGCATCACCCACCCGCCTTATTTTCCAAATTTGGCTCCATGTGATTTCATTTTGTTCCCAAACATGAAAAAATTGCTCGCTTGAAAACGATTTTCATTCCATAAGGAGATCAAAGCTTAAACAGACGCCTATTTTTCGTTAGTGTTCGAGAAACGATTTTTATAATGCATTGAGCTGAAATTATTAAGTGATTACCTACGTAAAAAATATGTTATTAATTTTTTAAATTAAAAGTCTCTAACTGCCCTTGTCTATCTATATATTCAGTAAGTATAGGTAACTTGCCATCAACTAGTTGGGAGTGTAAGAAAAAGCTTGGCTTATTCTGTAGTCCCGTGGGATTTAAGTTTTACGGTGACGACGGCCTGACGGGTCTTATCGCGCAATAGCAGCCGCAGAGGTTGCTATGGTTAAAGTTAAGGCGTTTTACAGTTTATACGTAAGTTAGTAGACTGGAATAGAATATCTTTATTTATACACTAGCGATCCGCCCATGCTTTGTAAGAGTGCAATTTAGAGTTGTAATGGAATTAACATGTACATCAACTTTCAGTAAGAAACTATTTAGCTGGATAAGGTGTAATGATACGAATGTCATAATCTTTCTACCCGTGGTTGTTTGACTAATTTGAACATAAAGTAAATCAAGTCAATAAAAATAATCAATAATAAAATAAAAAATGCAATGTTGTATTACCGATAGGTAAATACAGTATAACATTCAACATCCAGTGACAAGTTCAAAATTCGTGTTACGGCAAGGTAGGAAGAGTTTTGAATAGAAACGGACTTGTTTAGACGATAATGGCGCAGCTTATGCCCTGTTTCTAAAACTTCATTCGTTCATTACTATCATTTATTCATTCACTCAAGACAATCATAACGATACCTAATCAATCATACAATCAATCATAATGTTCGAGAGTGTGTTCTTATGATTTCTCATAAGAACACAGGTCTCGGGTCTGATTGTTTCTATGTATAATATGTATGTATTTACAGAAAAAAAAAGTATGTAAGTAGTGTATCAGTCATGTAGTACCCATAACACAAGCTCTGCTTACTTTGGGGCCAGATGATGATGTGTGGAATGTCCGGTATTATTATTATTATTATTATTATTAATGGTTTCATGTTTGGACTCATTGAAATGCTCGCAATGAATAGGTTATAGATCGATTTCTGTTTTTGAGTCGCGGGCTTTTTTTCATATTTTTACTTGTTATACATCTGAGTCGGCGAACAAGCATAGAGCCTACAAGTTGCTGTAACCTATGACGCTTGCAATACCAGTAGGGCGATCGCGCGATTGTCAACGTAATTGCCATTGAACGGATTGGTTTTGGCAAAGGTTTGGATATGGCAAATCGAATGACAAAATGGTACCGCGCTATTCTTCGTGTTCGTTTTCGATTTCATCAATCGAACAAATTTATATATAGAACTACCTAGTATTACTATATGCACAGACTACTAGGATGTACTAAATCAAAAACGTTCGTTTCAAAGCATTGTCAAAAATAACGCACTCCCGCTACGTTTGATCAACGTATAATCCAAATTAGAGTTAAATCGTTTCCGTTATAAGCAGCATGCGCTACACGGTTTGAAACCGCAGTTTCTACCAAGGTGACCTTGGTAGAACGTTTTCTGTCTACACGGTTTTAAACAAACCCCAAACTTCAGTGTGTTTAAAACGCTCGTGCTGAATTGACGTGTGCAGAATGCTTGTAATGCACTATAACAATTTGCAAAGAGGCCATGGCTCCTTATTTATCAAAATTTCTAATGTTTGGAGTTTGTATGGCACTTTTTTGTGCATTTGAAGAAAAAAAAACATTTTTTTGGGTGGAGTCTTTGTACTCCTTAGACATTAAGTCCCTGAGACAGGGTAGGTCTCTAAATAACTCGATGAATTCAGTGATAACCTCACGTTCTTTCTCCATAATACCGTGCGTGCGCGCAATATGTCCGCGCTCGATGCGTGCAGCGGCGAGCTGTGGTACGCGTGGTTTTAAACAAGCGGCTAGACGGTTTGCAACCACCCCTTCTGCCAGTGGTTTGCTGGGCAAGCCTTTCTACCAAGGGCGTTTAAAGGTCATGCGAAATTTGGTTTGCAACCACTATCTACACGGTTTGAAACCGCAGTGTTTTGTTTTAGTTTAGTAGTGTTTAGCGCGATGCGAAATATGTCAAAAATAACGTTTTGACTTTGGTTTAGCTTCGGTTCAGACGTTCAATATTACCGCGGTCGGCCCCAGGAGGTATCACACGCACGTTGCTGGCCCTAGACATATGTTTGCCCAGAATTGTCACTTGCTACAGTGCCCTTCAAACTTAAACACACAAATGCTTGTACCTATATCTACTACAGCTTTCTCATAGAAAACTTTACTGACAGATGATAGTAAGGTTGAAAGTTTATGTAAGCGTATGTTTTCGTCTCTGAAACTAAACTTAGTCTAAGTAATTTGTAGCATCCATTGTTCTTATAGTAGGTCGAGGTTATTACTTGGATGGGTGACCGCACTGGCATTTTCATCTGAGCGCTTCCAAACTTCGGAGAGCATGTTAAGGCGGTACCCTCTGAAATTATCTTGGAGCGTTTTGACAGCGCTCAAACCGCGTTTATACAAAAAAGTCAAATATTAAATAAATACATAAATAAATAAATAAAGTTAAAACGACCTCATACTGAATCAAAAATAACTTTAAAAACTTTGAAACGAGAAAGTTGGAGGTAAAATATTGAAAATATATATAACACTAGCTGGTGCCCGGGACTTTGTCTGCGCGTAATTCTAACGGTTTTTCTAACATGGCAGATTTTTTTCCTACTTACATGACACTTATCGTTATATTTTGGACAATTCACACAATATATTTATAATTTTTTTTGTAGAACTTTTAAAGGTGTACAATACTGTAGTACATTATTTTGATCTTTCTCGTAGGGTTCAGCCAGCAGCGTTTGCAATGTAAGCGCAAAATAATGTGTTTATTTACGACATCACATTAAAAACCTCTAAAATTATCAGTGATTCTCTACTATATTATGCATGTATTATACATATAAACCTTCCTCTTGAATCACTCTATCTATTAAAAAAACTGCATCAAAATCCGTTGCGTGGTTTTAAAGATCTAAGCATACAACGGGACAGACAGACAGCGGAAAGCGACTTTGTTTTATACTATGTAATGATATATAATAATAGAAAGGGATATTCCTTTTATTATTGTTATTCTTTAAATTAACGAGCAGATTGCCACAAAATAAGTCAAACGCAAATAGTTGAATACAAGGCATGTTGAATAACAAAGAGAGGCTTTTCAAAATGAGGTGACACTGTTCTTAAGGTCCAGAGACATCCTTACCTATCATTACATAACAGCCTCAAACCCTGAATCCACCGATTATCCTTCGATTATCTAAATCGAAATACGACCCTGTTCCTGCGGCTATAAGGTGGGGTTTGGGGTGGGTGGTGGTTAATACAGGGTGTACCTTAAGTGGGTTTAGATAACGTCACAGGTTGAGCTTAGCAACGAGTCTCGCTTGACGCTTCGCTTTTAGAGGGATGGGGATTTAGCCAATACTGGCTAAGATTTAGGGCTGGCAATCTTGGGAAAATTATTTTATGAAAATAATGCGTTGTTTCAGATTCATTTTCATTTTAGAAGTTTCGGAGAACTTAGAGCATTTTTTTATAAAATATTTATCATAATAAAAAAGTTTACAATAAAAATGGGTAAACTTACCAATATAATACAAATTTATATTTATATAGCACAAAAAACCACTAGGTTGGTAACCACCTGCATTAATAAACAAAAATACAAATAATACATGTATGAATGTATTTCAGATTATTATAAATACTTACGGGTATTTATCGCGTTTATTTACCTTATTTTTCCCGACGTTTCGACAGTCACGGGATGTCGGGAAAAATAGGTAAATAAACGCGATAAATACCCGTAAGTATTTATAATAATGTGTTCTGATCGCGTAAGTTTAAAAAACTGTATTTCAGAGTCAATACACAGTCCAATTTCATATTATTTAATTGGACTGTGTATTGACTTTGTGTCATTATGATGACAATTTTGACAATGTCAAGTTTTTAGAGTGTTTGGAGTATGACGTCACAAAGTCGTATACGACTTTGTGAGGTCTTTGTAAGTCTTTGTGTGTATACGACTTTGTGAGTATACATACAGTTATTTTGTAAAAAATGGTGTCTCTTCATAAAATAAATAAAGAAACACAAGCTTTATTTGAATAAAATCACAAAAATAACAAATAAAACTCGAAATAATTCGGGAAAAATAAATAATATAAGAGCACAGTGTTTACTTCGCAAAACGGCCAAAAATAATAAGCCTTTGACTTATCATCAAACAGAGCTGTTAGTATCACAAATCACATGATATCTACGAGTATGTCATACATTACTTATGTTATTTGTGGCTTCCATAATGTTCCAAAAATATTAAATAAGTACCTATGTAGTGTCATGTATTCATGTATACTTTGCAAAGCGTCGGCATGTACCAATATAATGTATGGACGTGTCTTAGACTACCGAGCCCGGGGATTTCTCATATTTTATTTAATTTTATTTATCACCACTAAATTTTGAACACAGAAAGATACAAGTAATGTTCTCTATCAATCGCAGGTGACCACTTCATACAGTGAAAAAGTTAATTGTAAACTCGATGTAACAAAAGGATTAGTACTTACATAGCTTGCGCCGGGGCTTTACACAGTGAAAGTAGCCGATATCCTTCCGCAAGATAATATTTATCTCTTTACATAATTGCAATTTAAGATACATCCGTTTAGAAGTAAAAACATAGGTACCAAACATACACTTTCAAATTTATAATATTTGCGTGGATACTTACGCCAAAGGATACCAATCTAATATCAAAGTACATACCTATTTGTCTACCTACTCTACCAACCAAATGATACAAAAAAAATATGCCGTGTATCATGCAGCAGAAGTAACTACTTAGTAAGATATTTATTTAAATTCGATTCACCTGAAACACAGGATCACATTTCGTGCTCGTTTTAAGCATATACTTTTGTATTTTACTATTTCAATTCAGAATTAATATTTTATTATTTATAACAATTCCTTCTTTTGCAGTAGAAATTAAAAGACAATCTTGACTCGCCAACCCTGCACATCTCGTTACGAACGGCCTCGGAGTCATCAGATAAGGGCGGGTGCTCAAGTTTAATTGAATTCGCAAAGTTCCGCCACCCCTAGCGCCCGCGCGCTCTGATTGGCGCGGCTCCGGCGCCCGTCAAAGACATTGTTGCCGAACGGAGCGCTAGGGCTGTGATGTATTGTACACGAACGGTTCTGTAATAGATATTCGAAGTTTAATGAAGTCTTTGTAGTTTATTAAATTGAGTGTAGTTTGGGAATAAAGTTAAATTGATTAGATGGTAGACATCCTAAGGCCTAGCCCGCACTAGCGAATTAATCCGTGTAGTTTAAATAACGCTATTCAGATGCCAAATTATTATTTTTTGCTACATATTATACATTTACAACGCAGTGCGATAAAATTCGCTGCTGAATAATCCGTAATTCGTGTTAAGCCCTAATCATCAAAATGCCTGCTAAAATCTTGAGGATGAATATGAAAGTCTGAACATCACATATATATACACTCATGTACATAATGCCTCGAAGTGTTTGGTAAATGCCTACCACAAAATTGGTTAAATTTTATACGTACATACCTACTATAAAATTAAGTACAACCATCACGTGTGACGGAGAATGCATTTCGCAACTCTGCGTACACAAACTTTCACTGTATTTTATACCTTATTTTTTCTCCGTTAAGAGTGTCAACATTTGGAGTTAGGTAGGTTGGTCTAGAAGGCTGATGATGCCATCTGAAGTTAGTTCCACTTTTAGAATAAGACCGGATATGAGCTATTATGAGAGATGAGATCCAATATGGTTTTGTAAAGAAAACAAAAGAATTAGGATGATGGAATACTAGAAGACAATGTGGTAGGATAAAGCTGAAGGCTTAGATAAAAACATTTCTGTGCAATCTGCTCCGATATGTGCGTGTTCACGCGTGTGATCATATGATCTTACAATTATTTTTGCAAGGTTTTCTTTTATTAATGAATAAATAATGCCGGACATTTTACACAGCGTCATCTAGCGCCAAAGTAAGCAAAGCTTGTATTATGGGAACCACATGACTGATATACATATTACTTAAATACTTATTATTTTTGACCCGAGACGAATACTTGCAGTTCATACAAACATTAATCCCGCGGCGGGATTCGAACCCGCAATCTTCTTCGTCTAATCCGGGCCTTGGCCCAAAGAGGTCGTAAAAGGGGTAAAAATTAAAACAATATCTGCATGGTCTGCAAGTAATTGTCTTGGGTCTGGGTGTTTATACCTATGTATATATGTATGTGTTTACAAAAATAAAAATGTCTATGTATAGTATATCAGTCATGTGGTATCAGTCATGTGGTACCCACAATACAAGGTATGTTTACTTTGGGGCTAGATGATGCTGTGTGTGTGAAATGTTCGGCATAATTTATTTATTTATGTATTTTACCTCTTACCACAGTTTAAAATTCGTTTCTTCGTTGAGATTGAACCTTTTTCGGCACACCACAACGCTGATTGGTTCGCGGGAATTTTGGGCCTAGTTGTAGGTACTTTTCTATTTACATATAATGTGCGCTGTTATTGGTTTATCTTTCTCTTAATGGCCTGTTCTTGGTCTTTTTAGTCCTTTTTCCGCTGTTTTCTACTCTTTGTATTGTTTGTTTTGTGCGTGTGCTAAATAGATAAATAAGGCCGGACATTTAACATAGTATCATTTAGCCCCATTTATGTAGAGCTTCTGTCATGAGTACCACAAGACTGATATACTACTTATATACTTTTTTTATGTATATACATACATATTATACATAGAAACACCCAGACCCAAGACAAATACTAGCAGATTTTCAAATATTTAATGTATTTCTTTCTTCAAACGCTTTCTTAAAACAGGATAAAGAAAAATCGAATTCAAGAAACTTTTACTCTTCCTTTGATGCTTCAAAATTTGGTTTTAATTAAGTGCAAGTAGCAAGCAGAACAAATTACCTACTCACCTACTCGCACGCACTGATGCCTCCGTAACTAGTCAGTTATATACCTACCTACTCACTTTGAAGCACTCTTGACACAGCTAAACTACTCGTTAAGTCGTAACGAAGTTCAGCAACGCTCTGCAAGTGGATGGGTGACCGCAGTAGCATTAACAAAGTGAAAATCAAAGTCAAAATATATTTTATTTATAACAATCACAAGGATCACTTTGTAACGTCTTACATAATAGGTGAATATAGACGCCAATTCCTCCTAACCCAAGCCCGAGAACTGGCAAGAAACTCGTCCTGGTCTCAGCCGGGCCTTGGACCACTGCCCCATAGAGGTTTAAATTTTAAATTTGTTATTTTGCTGTAAATACTTGCAGATCATACAAACATATTTGTCCCGTGGCGGGGATTGAACCCACAACATTATGCGTCTCAGCCGAACCTAAGTCCACTGGGGGTCGTCATATACTGTGTGGCATTTTATTATTACTATATAAATAGCGACTCTTGCTACGACGCAACAAAGTGCAATTTAGCTCGCACAACCGCTTAGTGCCTAACATTATATTTATCTACATAGAGCTGTTGATACCGTTGTTACACTGAACTATTTAAAATTTCCTATAATACGAACGACCTTGTTTTGCTGACCCCAAAGTCCAAATTACAGTTACAGTAACTGTAACTGTAATTCCGCAGTTTTAATCAACACAAACCTTTTCTTCTTCTTCGTTAAATGCTGCACTACTCTCCTAAACCTAGGTTTTCCTAAACCTATGTAACAGCTGAAAATCAGCGTTGAGTGTAAGCATTACTTGCTTCCATCCAACACATGCTGAGCTGCACGCCTTTTTGGCACTCACGTTTATGCTCAATGGTTAGGTGCTTTACTTATCCTATTTTTAACTGGTTTGTATATCTAATATTAATATCATATAGGTATTTTTTAAATTGTTTTAGTTAAGATGTTTTTTTGTGTGTCAAATAAACGATTCATTCATTCATTAACACATTGCCTATTATAGATATAGAAGATAACTATCAGTCATCTGGTCACCATAATACAATGTATGCTTCTCCTTCTTATCGTGTCACTAGTTATTTCTAACTAGTGTGGTGAAAGGATTAAAGTGCGCCTCAGAGGCTCCTTTCGTGCACTTAGGTAAGCCTTAATGTAAGCTCTCGATCTTGCCGACAGGACCCGCAGGAAAGACGAATCAGTACATGCGGTGTCGGTTCGGTTGCAGGTGCATAAGGACTAGCACCGAGCCGGGCTTGTTTCAAGTTTTCCTTCTCTTTTGAACTGCTACTGCTCTTCTGTTAGTCAGCAGGGGAACTAATCCCCAATAATTTGAAGACTATCGTAGTCAACTCCATCATCAGTCTCCAAGCAGCACTCATCCGGGATTAGTTCCACGTAGAAACCATCACTCGAAGTGTTATATAATTCAGCGAAAATTACTAACCCGATTTTACAGTCAGATGCGGGTGCTGAGCCATTTTTGATGATGCTAAATTTAGGGTATACTTAGATGGTGTTGTGTGCGTTGTCCACCAATATTTATTTATTTATCTTTATATTTTTAAAGCTTCTGTGTGCGTGTTTGTAATTAAACTCCTAAACGACTGGACCGATTTTGATGTTTTTTTAATTGTGTGTTCAAGTGGATTTGAGAATGGTTTAGAATTAGACGGGACGGGACATCTAGTTTATATATATAGTCAAAGAATGATTTTCTTCTTATCGTGTCACTTGTTACTTCAAACCAGTGTGATGGATTTGAAGAGACTCCTTTCCTGCAATTGACACATGTCGTCAAACTTTTAAAGCTCTACGCTACGACATGCCAGTTTCCTCACGATGTTTTTCTTCACCGTTTGAGAATACTGGTACAGAACATGATTTTTAGAATTTAAAAAATCGTTGGTGTACGACCGGATTCGAACCCACGACCTGAGGAACAAAAGGTGACATTACCACTAGACCACCAGTGCTCTCAGAATTATAATAACCATTGAGTATCTCTCTGAAAACCAACAGTGCCTCTGTGTGGCTGTGGCTTAGATAAACAGGGTGATTCAAAAACATGTCTGAAAGAATCAAGCATTTTTACTGGCTTAAATATCAGCAGATTTTTGCATTTATTGTGAAGCCTCGTGAGGGCGAATTAAAACCTGTATTTTCCAGACAAAGTCGGACGAATGACCCTAATAAGGGGACAAGCATTATTTTTACACAACAACGCTATTTGACGACCCCTGTAGGGTAGTGGGCAAGCCTTCTTGCCTGTGACGCAGAAGGTTGCGGGTTCGATTCACGCCGCGGGATTCGTGTTTGTATGATCTGCAAATATTTGTCTCTAGTGTTTTTCTATGTTTAATAAATACATATTTAAAAAAGTGTATAATTATTATATCAGTCATGTGGTTCCCCTATCACATGCGTATAACCATGCGTCTTTCCTGAAAACTACAATCTGGGTCTCTTCAAGTCTCGAGTAAATAGGTGTCTTCTAGACCTGCGTGCCCCATCGTCGGCCACATCGTCGCTTAACATCAGGTGTGTTCGTGGTCAAACGTAGGTCTATCTATGATAGAATCAATGTTATTATTTTTATCCTACTACAAAAACAAACAAAAATGCTTACGATTGCTACTGGCTCGGTAGACACCTCCTGAGATCTTCAGTTACATAGTTACATCTTCGAGGATGTCTAAAAGGAGTGGTCTAAACTTAAACTTGACACATGCCCACGCTTTGCACAATAGTTAGTATTCTGTGACAAGCTGCAAGCCCATCTCCGCTTAGGCTCGGCGCAAACGGGCCACCGACCACAGCCACCGGTAGCGACATTTGTAATAGTGTCAGAAGCGAGCGACAGCCACCGGTGTTCGGATGACACCACACTATATAACCCTTCTTACGATGGACTCCGACACGGAAAGATTGCTCACGCTATTGTTAATACGCAAATGACGTAGACAACGCCGTCGCCTATATTGGGTACATCCATACGTAGAACGTCTAACGGTTAACTGTGCAGGGAGTGGAGCAGTGCGACAGTAGCGGGTGTCGGTGTCTTGTGTGGCCCGTAGCGACCACAAGTGGCGAGTCGCGGACTCTGCTGTAGCGAGTGGCCGCCACCGGATACACGTGTGCGGCTCGTCTATACAAAATATATGAAAATATGTGTTAAGTCGCTGTCGCTGGCCACCAGTGGCTGTGGTTGGTGGCCCATTTGCGCCGAGGCTCATAGGAATACCAATGACACACACCTAAACACAACCTAAGTTCTAGAATGTGCCGATTTTGCTCACGATATTTTCATTTACCGTTTACGAGCACTGGTACTGCGCACATATATTTTTCTAAACTTATAGTCCATGGGTGCCCAACCCATTTGAACCCACGATCTTATGATCGGAAGACAAGAGTGCTACCACTATACCACCCGTTCTACTTTTCTTTTACTACTGAACTTTTCATGTGGCGCCATCTAGGCTGTGGGTATGTTTGGATATATATATGTTTGTAGCTCAATCACGTCGTAACGGCTGGTATAAACTTGGTATAAATGTAATCTGTGACTTGGAATAAAGTATAAGCTACTTATTAAGTAGATACCACGCGTGCGAAGCCGCGGGCAGGAGCTAAGTTTCTTATAAATATAGATGAATCAGAAAGGCTTTAAACCATTAACTGCTCTGTATCTTCCAGTCTACGATCATCCTGTATAAAGCTACCGTTAGGTAATTGTATTCTAATAGGATTTCTGTTATAAATCTATTCTTATTGCTTACGTCTAGCTATCTGTAAACTAATAAGCCACTGCTGTTATTGTATTTGGCAATCTATTTTTTAACTCAACGGCAAAGCGCTTATGATTCCAGACCAACTCGAATAATTCTTCAAAGAACTTCATTACCTATTAGTTGTAAGAGATGATGTTTATTGTATATTTTAGACCTTATTTACAGAGTTAGCAATAATATTAACCCGTCTCGTTGGCCGTCTTGCAAACATTGCGCTCGTAAATTATTTACTTTTCTCGTATTATTTAGGGTTTTTTAGTACGAGTAAGTTTGGTGATTTTATATAAATAAAGCTAGAATTATTGATTCGAGTGTAATTAATTTAGATTTAATATAGATAAAAGTTTTGTATTTCAAAGCATTTTCTTATAAAATAACAAATGACGAACGACATTCGACTTTGTGACGTCTTACTCTTTCTTCTTCTTCTTCTTGGTTAATGGCCTGTGACATACTAATGTCAATTCTGCCAATGTCAAGTGTTTATAATTTAAAGTCAGTTTGTTTGTTATTAGTCTTAGTCTTAGTCGATGGTCGATTGTCAATTCTAGACGCCACGCGGAATGGCGTCGCGAATTTTCTTGGGATTCCTCGTCGTTCAAATTACATTGCACCACAATACACATAATAATTCAATTATCCATACCCGTCCTGTAGTCACAATTTATTCATTAAAATTCCGCCAAGATTATTGAATAAAACATGCAATAAAACGGGTAAAAAATAGAGCTATGTTACTCCATGAAATGACAGTCGAAGAATCGACGTCTTACTATAAACAATCTAAACACTTGTAGTCCATTAAAATGTTACATTTTTTAGGCCTTAGTGTGCATTTGTCAGAGGACGCAATTTTATTTTTTTAATGTGTAGGGGGGGTCAGTAGAAGCTTAAGTTCAAGTTTGTGGGGTCGGCACCCTTGTCCCCCGGCCGCCATCTTGGAAAAGGGGGTGCAAAGGGTTTTCGCGCTGTATCTCGTAAACTAGTTACCTTACAGAAAATTTAATCAAACATAAAATGTAGCAAATTAAATTTCCTACAATTTTATTTCTATTACTTTTTATCGTCAAGTGACCAACAAAAAAGTTATAAACAAAAATAAATGAAAATTTTGTTTGTTTGTTCTAGGTTTTACAGCGCTCCAAACTTAAACGGATTCTCGAATGCTCATAGGGATGCAATAAAAACTAAAAATTAGGCTTACTTTTCTATCTATATTTTTTTTATTCATACAATTTATTATGATCTTAACATTCCTATGCTATTATTGAACTATGTTTGACCCTTTTACCCACCACCTATGAGGTATAACATGGGCAAAGTCAAATTTATAAAAATTTTGCAGAAGCATCCAGAGTTAGCAAGTGGAACTAAATTATTTATGAGTGAGAAAGTCGAGTCATCGTTACTCAGTGTTGTTGGCGAACGTTTTTTCGTCTTTTTATATGGCGGAAATAAAGACGATACTCTAGACACTCTGCGATACAAACGATTTGCTAAGACAGTGACAAAAAATGCATTAAAAAATGCATTAAATTTTTATAAATTTGACTTTGCCCATGTTATACCTCATAGGTGGTGGGTAAAAGGGTCAAACATAGTTCAATAATAGCATAGGAATGTTAAGATCATAATAAATTGTATGAATAAAAAAAATATAGATAGAAAAGTAAGCCTAATTTTTAGTTTTTATTGCATCCCTATGAGCATTCGAGAATCCGTTTAAGTTTGGAGCGCTGTAAAACCTAGAACAAACAAACAAAATTTTCATTTATTTTTGTTTATAACTTTTTTGTTGGTCACTTGACGATAAAAAGTAATAGAAATAAAATTGTAGGAAATTTAATTTGCTACATTTTATGTTTGATTAAATTTTCTGTAAGGTAACTAGTTTACGAGATACAGCGCGAAAACCCTTTGCACCCCCTTTTCCAAGATGGCGGCCGGGGGACAAGGGTGCCGACCCCACAAACTTGAACTTAAGCTTCTACTGACCCCCCCTACACATTAAAAAAATAAAATTGCGTCCTCTGACAAATGCATACCCAAATGTAACTTTTCAATGGACTATTGATATTGGCAAGATTTTGATCATAATGACACATGCCATTAACGAATATCTATTAAATTTCCTATTAGAAACTCATTACAATCTCAAAGGAGTTTAAAAACCTCCATAGATACGCGTATAAAAAAATGGCGGCAAAAATTCTGTTTACCAAAACATTAAATGCAAAGTGGTAACGTGGAAGTTGGAGGGAAAATATTGAAAATGCATTCCATAAGTTTCCATAATAATTATTCCGTTAATTAAAGCGTAGATAGCTAGTGAATAGCGACAAAAAAGACACATTGTTTTCTATAACAAGGTCCCAAGCCACTTGCTAGATTGGCAAATTCACAAATGCAATAAACAGTAACTGTCTCTTAAAGCATACAATAACATAACAGATTATTTAGATGACAAAAAAGCTTGGGATCAATCTGCTCCAACTCGGTTCGGCACCCGGAACAAAATAGGCAAGGATCATACAAAAAGTTCCAGACGAATGTCTTGGCGGATTCTTCTAGAACTGGGGTTAGAAGGAACCGGTACCTATATTGTAGCATGCAAGAAGACGATTCAAAGTGGTCCTTGAGATTTTATTGAATAAAAAATGTACTAAGTAATGTAAGATATGATTTTCTTTATTGCATTTTTGTCAAACCTTTTTTAAGATTTTTACAATTAACTATGTAATAAAATAGATAATAATTAAACAAAAGGTAATTGTCTGAGATTACCATCCTATTATACTTACAGATTAACAAGTCAATAGCATTTTAACTACTGATTTTACTTTTAAATCGTTCCTTCACTGCCGCTCGCTAAGCGACTTACAATATTATGCAGATTGATAGGAATGCGTCTAATAAATAATCGCGTTCGTTATATACTTACCAGTTATATTACCTAGGCCCACGTAACATAATTATATTGTCTGAGCTATTATGAAACTGAGCGCTCTGTTAATTTCCTCGTCAATCAAATCATTGCTTCGTCAAACTACAGTTTACAATTATAGGTATACAATAAACTTATTCAACTCGCCTTTAAATTTGAAAAATAAATGATGGCATGTAATTAAATCGATATCTGTGTATTCCCTTTTTTCGAACAAAATATTTCAAAGTTAAACCAAAAATACTGTCTTGCACACAAGTTATGCACACTAAATAAATCAAATTATATATACTGTATAATGGTATTTGCAGAACTGTTTTACTGAACGAATAAATATTATCAAAATAAGAAAATGGGGTGGGGGTGTAATTATGTCGATAATTAAGAAAATGAGAAATCGGAGGGTACAACCAAAAAGACACCACCATTGGTGTCAATTGAAATCTCTTTTCCATTTGACATCACAGACTATTATTGATGTGATGGTATATAAAAGTAAGTAAATATTTTTATATAAAACTACAAACAAACAAACCAATTTTCCCGGGATAAAAAGTAGCCTATGTCACCCGGGGATACTGTAGCTTTTCAACGGTAAAATAATTTTTCTAATCGGTCCAGTAGTGTCAGAGCATATTCAATTCCAACAAACAAACAAACAAATCATTCCTCTTTATAATATTAGTATAGATAATAATAATAATAATAATATAGAATCCTCTTATACTGGCATAGTATAAGAGGATAAAAGTAAAAGTAAAAGATATGCCAAGTTATGAAAAGATATGTAACGTAACAGATTAATATTTATGTTAGGAAGATGTTAGTTGTAACCAGTTGCTTAAATTATTCTAGACTTCTAGAGTACCTACTTATAGAAAACAACGCGCGAGGCGAACGAGCCTAGCGAGCGTAACGCGGCATCGGTCGCCGTAGTACCAGATAATTGTAGTTCATCTCGCCAGATACTTCGGAGAGAAAGTAAAAACTACAAGTTGTGACATGGATTGTACAAATCTAGGTCAATTAATAATAATAATTATAAAATACTTAATATTAGTGGACAATGCACACAACACCATCTAGCCCCAAACCGACCCAGGCATAGCTTGTGTTATGGTGACCAGATGACTGATAGAATACTTATATATTTTTAAATACATGCTTATGATACTTTATAAAACCCAGACACATAATTATTTATGGGTTGTGACTGTTAGGCAACGCACCATCGACATGCCGCCGGCACCAACCCACCAGACCGTTCTGGCTTTATTTTAAAACATATAAAATAAAACTGTCGACACCAACTGGCCGTTTTGGTACAAGCAAATCAGCGACTTTGGTGTATTGGTGTAGTTGTGAAGACTCTTAAGTAATGTGGATTCAAATTGGTTTATGTACGGCATAGTTACACTTTATTAGATGAAACTAAACTAAAACTTTGACGACCTCTGTGGCGCGGTGGGCCAAGGACCGGCTGAGACGCAGAAGGTTGAGGGTTCAATTCCCGCCGCGGGACAAATGTTTGTACGATCTGCAAGTATTTGTCTCGGGTCTAGGTGTTTCTATCTATAATATGAATGTAATTAGAAAAAAAAAATATCAGTTGTGTGGTACCCATAACACAAGCTCTGCTTTCTTCGGGGCCAGATGATGCTGTGTGAAATGTCCGGGATTATTTATTTATTTATTTATTTATTATAACTGTGAATCCTAGATAAATAAGTACCTTAACAAAATCATCGATGAAGGAACGTAGATTGTTCCAGCAGTTTAGTGGAACCATAAATGAAACTAAAGAACTTGACAAAAACTATGGACAATGAACGGTTTCAACCTTGTGAACGGTGAACCTTTCTGCAGAAGTTTAAATTGAATGAGAAACCTCACATTCTTCCTTTCACATTCGACATTCACATTCGATATCCTTTTCACTAACAAATAGCGACAGAGCGAATCTTCTGCAGAAGTTTAAATTGAATGAGAAACCTCACATTCTTCCTTTCACATTCGACATTCACATTCGATATCCTTTTCACTAACAAATAGCGACATAGCGAATCTTGTGCAGTGTTTAGGCATTGTTTGACGACCTCTGTGGGCCAAGGCCGGACTGAGACGCAAAAGGTTGCACGTTCAATTCTTGTTGCAGGACAAATATTTGTATGATCTGCAAGTATTTGTCTCGAGTCTGGGTGTAATATTTATGTATTTAAAAAAGTATATAACCAGTACATCAGTCATGTGGTACTTATAACACAAGCTCTACTTACTCTGGGGCTAGATGGTGTATGAAATGTCGGAACGGTGAACCTTTCTAGAGAGTATAAATTGAATGAGAAACCTCACATTCAATTTAAACTTCTCCAGAAATGTTGTTTGGAACAAATCACTCCTTTAGCGATAAGATTGATAGAACATAGTTTTTGTCAAGTTGTTTAGTTTTATTCATGGTTATACTGAGCTGCTGGACAATCTACGTTCCTGACCGGTTGGTCAGGCTGTATCAAATTATGAGTTTGACCTAGAATTTATTTGGCACACACAAAGAAGAGAAAATGTGCAGAAAAACAAATTACTTAGTTATGTATTCATGTTTTTCGAGTTAACTGTACTGCCACACTCAGATGTTAATGGTTAGTTAAGGCGCTCCTTAGTATAAATAAATAAATAAATAATACCGGACATTTCACACAGCATCATCTGGCCCCAAAGTAAGCAGTGTTTGTGTTATGGGTACCACATGATGGATATACAACAGAAATACTTTTTTTTTTGTTAATATATTATACATAGAAACACCTAGACCCAAGACAAATACTTGCAGATCATACAAACATTTGTCTTAGCAGGACCTTTGCCTACAGCGCCACAGATGTTGTCAAAGTATGGATTTGACATAACAAAATCTATACTAAGGAGCAATTTCAGTAACTATTAATGACTGAGTGTGGCAGATAGACCCTAGTTGGTATCTATACAATTTTTATCGAAGTTCTGTAATGTATATCTTGATGGTTTGGTCCATTTTCATAACTGTTTTCCATAACTAGTTACGAAAAAAGCAATTTCCTTCACTCTTTCATAACTAGTTATTAAACAAGACTTTTTTCCATTTTGATAATCGGAACATAAGACTTTTTTCCATTTTTATAACGAGACCTCTCCTGATATACTGGACAAATTAGCACTGGCGGACCGGCGGCCGCTGCCGTTGCACGCTCGCTTTGCTCGCTCGCCTTGCGCGTTGTTTTCTATACTCTAACATAACCTAACCAACTGGTTCCGATCTGATTTAACTTTTTCTCCTGACTCTATGCTGTCCTAGTCGCTAATTTGTCCAGAGTACCAGGAGACCATACATGACTAAGTCTAAAAAAGTCTTGTTTAATAAATAGTTATGAAACAGTGAAAGAAATAGCTTTTTTCGTAATTAGTCATGAAAATGGACCAAACTATCTTGATGACTGTACATCTATTTAATGTTAAGTAATAAAACTGGTGATCGTAACAGGCTGGCTTGCAAATTGATGAGTCTGGGGAAAGTGCCTTAGGTATTCATAGAGATTTATTAAAATTATCTAATGAAGCTTACGCATTGCGCTACACAAGCGTAATCTACTTATTATTTTTCAACAGTAATAAATTGGCCGAAAGCACGTGAACACCCAAGGCTTACGCAGTCAGTATGACAACCTCTGTCGCGCATTGGGCTAAGGTCTGGCTGAGACGCAAAAGGTTGCAGGTTTAATACCCGCAGCGGGACAAATGTTTGTATGATCTGCACGTATTTGTCTCGGGTCTGGGTGTTTCTATGGTATATGTATTTACAAAACAAAAATATACATAAGTAGTATATCAGTCATGTGGCACCCATAACATAAGCTCTGCTTACGTTGGGGCCAGATGATGCTGCATGAAGTGTCCGGGATTATTTATTTTATTTCTTTGTTTAGTATGTTAAGATTGACTAGTGGTCAGGTCTCAAACCAACCAATTTATTTATAAAAATTACGTCAATATTACCTTATATCACATGGAATAACACTAGAAAACGAATTAATTTAAGAGCTAAATATACTAAATATATTGTCATACAAAGAATCCCGACAAAATAAGAAGGTACCTTGGACCTTGAATATTAAGTTTCACACTAACAAATTAAATAAAAAAAAACACTAACTTTCCAAGTTTTGGTAATTATTGCACGAAGTAATTACCTACCTACAACCAGTGTAATATAACTATTGGCTAACTTCAGAGTGAAGTAAACAGCTGCTTACTGTATACGCAAAGTAATTGTAGCAATAGTATCGCACGAGAATAGTTCGTATCCATGTCGAATGCTAAACATTATCTCGATTGAGGAGGACAGTTTCGTGGGTGGCATGAGATAGCTGTGGGTAGAATGAAATGTCATGTCCGAATGTTTCTAAAACAATGATAAAATCTCTAATATTATGCAACACTTGGCGACAATGGAGGGGCGAGCCATGTTATCGTAGCACCTCTACGATGTGTACGCAATGTCTCGTAGATGCTCTACGTTAATTAGCCAAACAAATATTCTTCTATAATTTTCCGAGTAGGTATTAGGTTTGACAACTTTATTTCTTCTTCTTCTTTGATAATGGCCTGTGACATAATAATGACAATTGTGCCAATGTCGATTGTTTATAGTTTATAGTCAGTTTGTTTGTTATTAGAGTCTCAGTCGATGGTCAATTGTCAATTCTAGACGTCACGCGGAATGGCGTCTAGAATTTTCTTGGGATTCCTCGTCGTTCAAATCACATTGCACCACAATACACATATAATTCAATTATCCATAGGTACCCGTCCTGTAGTCACAATTTATTCATTAAAGTTCCAAGTAAAAGTTGCCAAGATTACTGAATAAAACATGCAATAAAACGGGTAAAAAATATTAAATTAGAGCTATGTTACTCCATGAAATGACAGACGAAGAATCGACAACTTTATTTATTGGTCATGAATCGGTCATTACCTAGGTACTTAAGCAAAATAATATCAATGACTTTACTACATTTGAATCCAAGATCAACTTGTTTACACAGATCGAGTAGTGTGACGCCGATTGGCATAGAAAAGTCACCTATAATTGAACATTTTGATCAGCGCGTCATACCACTGTTCCGTCATAACAAGGAATAGCGTAAACAAGCCACAATGTTAATAAAAAGTCGATATCATTACGCTGAGATATATAACCAATCTTAAAAATGCCTATGATCTTAAGAATTTAAAACCAGTTTGAGTATGAAAAGAATTCAGACATTTTCAAAATAGCCGGTTTCATAAATAAACTGTTAATTACTGAAATGGTTTTACTTTCTTTTTAATCGACTGCATAAGTGACCCCTTATCGATGTTTACGTAATAATATATTTTTTCTATTTATTTGTGGCCAGCGACCGCCTCCTATCACCTAATTATCATTATGTAAGTACAATGGTTGTATAACATGTAGGTTGGTAAAAAGAAGGCTATATTTTGAGATGTAATCATAGTACAAAGAGGCTTTAATGGTAGGTCTCTAATGAATGTAAACTTTTTAGACCAAGTTTTTATCAATCCGCTAATTTGGAATTGGAATGGAATTGAATATTGGAATATGTACATTTTTGTAATTATTTCTGTAAATAAATCTATTTCTTGAGATTAAATAGGTTGAGTTTAGATATCTGACAGAGGTTTAGAGGTTGTGCAACAATTGACTTTGACAAAATTGTCATTAGAAAAAAAATAAGAAGTGGTAGAAATTTCTACGTAGGATTTTTTTTGCCCGTCTTGCGAAGGAAACATTGCACTCTTATATTATTTATTTTTCTCGAGTTACTTCTGGTTTTATTAGTAATTTTGGTGTTTTTATTTAAATAGAGCTAGAGTTATTGACTCGGGTGTGAATAATGGAATAAAAGATTTGTGTTTGTGTGTGATTTGAGCAAAAATAATGAGTTGTTATTTTATATGAAAGTCACAAATGACGAATGACAAGAAACGACTTTGAGACATTGTTAACCGCGCCGACAGTGCTAACAGTAAAATGTAATAAGGTCTAAAAATAGTTATAGACTCATAGCTTACGTAATAGTTGAATAAAGAGACAAAGAAATAAAATACGTCTCTCTCCCTCTCGCTCTAATATATTGAAAACGCGCTGCCTGCCTATAGTGCGTGCGGAGGGACTTAAAATAGTATAAGTATTGTGTGAATTTTTTAAAATAATGTTCAGTTCAGTTTGTAATCAGCTCTTTTAAAAATAAGAAAATAAAACAAGCCAAGTAGTCTGCCAGCACTGTTTCAATCAGCCGAACCAGCCCTCCAGCCGCAACAGACATGCTATACACAATATAAACTTGACACTTGACACTGGCAAAGTTGTTATTATTATGACACATGCCATTAACGAAGAAGAAAAAGTGTTAAAGATTTATGTATTACGGCTTTTAAGATATAGGTGGGTTTTGGAAGCGATAAATAGATCTTGGTGTATTTTTCTTAAGAGTACTGCGCTGAATCCATAGTTGTTCCGCTTTACATAACGTTACGCTAAAACCTACATCCGGTCCCGACTCACCTATGGAGCCCCAGCGTGGTACGCGCTGCTTTCAAGGACCAACCGACGTATGCTACAGACTGTGCAGAGCGTCGCCCTGCGGACGTGCACAGGAGCAGGCCGCTACGTCCGGAACGACGTCATAGCCCGTGACGTGCACATGAAGAACGTGGAAGAGTTCGTGGTGATGTTGGCGCGTCGAATGTTCGACACCGCGGACAACTGCCACCACGCTCACCTGAACGCCTTAGCGCCCCTGCACGCGCGCTCCCCAGTCTACCCAGGACCATGGCGGCCCACACCGCGAGACCTCCTGGGCGCACCTAACTCCGCAGACGCGGATCCAAGAAGCGCACAAACCCCATGAAGGCCACCGCTAACGCCAAGAAGGCAGCGTACCGTTGCAGAACGCAACGAGACCCACTGGGGTCAGTGGGTCTCGTTGCGTTCTGCATGGAACTGGGTAGGGGCAGTCGCCCCTGCGAGTTGAAGCCAGGGTAATGACAAAGATGTCGAGGCCCTTACCTAAGCCCAAGATGGGCAGGTTTAGACGATTAGAGTAGTATAACGTTACGCTTTTACGAAGCTCTGGAATTTTAAGTTGTGTCTAAGTTAAAGCAGTTTTGTACGCAATAACCTTGAAACACGTTTATATGAAACAGTAAGTCCAAACAAGTACTTGATCGTAAGTAGGTGATAGTGAATGGTGTTTGGTGTTATCGCAATAACGTGAGCGTAAGCCTATCACTGACAGTGTGTGAAGTGGTGAACGGTAGCGGAGGATGTAGCGGTTTGATACTTATTACCATACCCAGGACCTGACTAAAAACCAACGCTATTTTATAATAATAAATATAAATATTATGATATCACCGTTTCGAAATATGCTTTAAAGTAAAGTTTAAAGTAAACTACGCCAGATTGTATAGATCTCACACTGGAGACCTTGAGACAACCAGGTTGGTTAACTGCATCTGCGAAGCGGCGGATGTGGTCCAACAACGTTACCCTGATGCCCATCTTCTGGGTACTTCTGGGTGATTTTAATACTCATCACCAGCAGTGGCTGTTTCCATTTCAGTCTACTGACCATGCTGGTAGAGAATCTTATAAACTTGCTCTCTCACATAATCTCACTCAGATGGTGATCGAGGCTACCAGGGTACCAGACGTTGGAGGCCACACAGCCAATTGCTTGGACCTGTTGCTGACTAACGAATCGGATCTCCATTCAGTATCGAAGCTGCCTGCTTACAGAAACTTTACGAAAGTGTTGCTGTGTTAGAATATCAAAGGCTTCTAATTCTGAGTTTGTCTTTGGACATTTTTATGAATGGAATTTTTTATGAATGCACATTATTATGAATGGACATTTTTATGAATGTAAATTTTTATGAATGTCTATTTGTAATTTTTCATAATTAGACATAAGTCGTGCAAAGCCTTGTAAATACATACATATTATCATATTATACCCAGACCCGAGTCAAATACTTGCAGCTTATACAAACATTTGACCCGCGTCGGTAATCGAACCCGCGACCTTTTACGTCTCAGCCGGACCTTGGCCCACTGCGCCACAGAGGTTAAAAGCTTAATCTGTAAATTTTAAATTTGTTATTTTAGTGTTTTTTTTTTTTCATTTTATTGCGCTCTGAACACTATGAATGGTCTGTCTGTCGATGAGATGTCAATGAATAAAGCTTTTTTGACCCTATTTAAGATTAAACTTAACACCATTGGGAATAATGGGGTAAGTACCTATGAGTTAATAATGAAAGGTCGAATTCTGGATACTTTCCGCTCGACGCTACCTCCTACCACAATATAGCAAGCCTTGTATTTATGTAAGAGTGTATCAGATCAGTGTCATTTTTAACGGCGATATAATTACAGCAAACAGAATATCTTACCTAAAATAGAATTCAACTTATTAACGGATGTATGCCATTTGCTATGTAGTTTATAATAATAAATAACGCCGGACATTTCACACTGCATCACGTGGGGGCCGACCGCGGTAATTTTGAACGTCTGAACCAAAGCTACCAAAGCTAAACCAAGGTCGAAACGTTATTTTTGACATATATCGTACCGCGCTAATCACTATAACGGAAACAATTTAGCTCTAATTTGGATTTTACGTTGATCAAACGTTGCGGGATCATATTATTTTTGGCAGTCAGTGCTTTCAAACGAACGTTTTTGATTTAGTACATCCTAGTAGTGCATAGAGTTATACGAGGTAGTTCTATTTCTAAATTTGTTCGATTGGTAAAATCAACGATTAAATCGTTCAGGAAGTCCACGGTACTATTATGACATTCAGATTAGCCAAATCCTAGGCATATCCAAACCTTTGCCAAAACCCATCCGTTCAATGGCAATTAGATTGACAAATAGCGCGATCGCCCCACTGGTCCCAAAGTAAGCATAACTTGTATAACCCAAGCATGCTTTGGGAACCACATGACTGATATATGGTTAGTTCTGTTTTTTGAAATCGCGAATTTACTCTTTTGTTCGAATACTTGAGTGGATTAAGACGTCAAATAAACTTTTGTATGGAAACATGATATGGTAATATATAGTTTTTTTTCGTATTTAGTAGCTATCTGCTCATTAACTGAAAGAATAATAGATATAAAAAGATATTATGGTATGTGTTTTAAATATTTTGCCTCCCACTTATTTGTTACAAATTGTTTTAAAAGAAATTGTTAGTTTTGTTATATAATTATGAAATAATGTTTAAAATAATCATCAATCATCTTCTCCTAAAGTTGATGTAGTCTTAACTTGCAGTAAGTTGTAAGTTAAAACGTTAAACTTAAAGTTAGTTGACTTAGTTTCCTTTCCGCTTATTAGTGCAAGCTTTAAAAGGCGGAATTTAAACTAATTAAAACATCACTCGTTAAACAATTTCAGAATTTCTTATTTAATTTTTCTGATGAAAAAAACGCTGTTTGCACCATGAATACGCGTCTGAATTGAGGGAGTAACTGCATTTGAGACCAATTGAAATATTTAAGAGCACGTTATCCTTCAAAACTGTGACAGGTAAGTGACAGCTACGTCTTCTAAACTTTAAAATTGGACATGGCAATCTTGCGAAGCAAAAATTACGTTCTTGAATTATGAATTGCTCTACTGTTATTTCTGGTTTTATTAGTAATTTTAATATTTTTTTCAAACAAAGTTCGAGATATTGACAGTTGTTTTGTATGTAAAGTCGCCATTTTATATAAAATAACAAATGACGAACGACATACGATTTTGTATTACTATAAACAATCTAAACACTTGACATTGGCTAAATTGGCATCATAATGACACATGCCATTAACAGACTGGCCTGACAGCTCAGTTGGTAGTAGCTTTGCCTTCTGCGCTGTAGGTTGAGGGTTCGATTACCTCCCAGGATAAACATTTGTGTGAATAACATAGGTGTTTATTCTGTGTCTGGGTGTTATAAAGTATCACAAGTATGTATTTAAATATATATGAGTATTCTATCAGTCATCTAGTCACCATAATACAAGCAATGCTTAGATTGCGATAAGATGGTGTTGTGTGCATTGTCCACCAATATTTATTATTATTATTATTAACAAAGAGGAAGCCTTTTTATTTGAGCGGTGTTTCAGTATTTGGGCATTTGGCTACTAGAGTTGGCCACGGATATCATATCTACGAATAAGAAAATAATAATTATAATGCCGGACATTTCACACTGTCATCTGGCCCCAATGTAAGCAGAGCTTGTGTTATAAGTATCACATGACTGATAATACTACTTATGTACTTTTTGTAAATACATACATATTATACATAGACAAATACCCACTACCGAGACAAATACTTCATACAAACATTTGTCACGCGGCGGGAATCGAACCTTCAACCTTTTGCGCGTCTCGCCCACTACGTCACAGAGGTCCACGTCGAAAAAAAACTTGGACAGTTTTGTCCTGATGTTTTCCTTCAACGTTTTGAGCACGACTCAGCTATTATTATCGAGGAATACCGTCTCTTATTTAACATAATAAGTAGAGAGGATAATGTTTTAAAAATGTTCTGGTTTTAAAACCAGTTTAGTAGATAGCGGACAAAAATTTAATATGTTTATGAAAGCAATCTAGACGATAGACCTGAATCTAAATTTACTATCAGATACTTGTATTATGCAGTCAGGCATTAGGCATTTAAATTTATAACAGCATTGTATGTTACATCAGCTTTATGTAGTCTAATACCATTAAAGGAGCAATTCTGGTATATACGAGTCATCTTCATCATTGGCCTTCGTTCGTCTGTTGATGATGATTTAGGTGGCGTCAGTAAAGTTACAGAGCTTAATTAGAATAGAATAGAATAGAATAGAATAGAATAGAATAGAATAGAATAGAATAGAATAGAATAGAATAGAATAGAATAGAATAGAATAGAATAGAATAGAATAGAATAGAATAGAATAGAATAGAATAGAATAGAATAGAATAGAATAGAATAGAATAGAATAGAATAGAATAGAATAGAATAGAATAGAATAGAATAGAATAGAATAGAATAGAATAGAATAGAATAGAATAGAATAGAATAGAATAGAATAGAATAGAATAGAATAGAATAGAATAGAATAGAATAGAATAGAATAGAATAGAATAGAATAGAATAGAATAGAATAGAATAGAATAGAATAGAATAGAATAGAATAGAATAGAATAGAATAGAATAACATACTGTTTGGATGTAGATCTCATCGTGCTTTCATTGTCAACATGAGTTAAGGTACGGAGTCACATGTGAACGGGGAGGGATGTGAAAGCAAAACCGAGCACAGGCATTCTGAACACCCTCTTTCTCATACCCAGCAGACAAGGCCCGAACACAACATCACAGTAATTTAGCTTAGACAAAACAAGAGATTCACATAGCATAATTCGGACCTTCTCACTGAGATATGGACGGATCTTATACAGCGTTTTTAGCCTGTAAAAACCACTTCGTACACTTTCAGAAACCTGGCTATCTAATTTTAATTGTAATTGAAAACTTTCATTCATGGATCCACTCCAGCAAGCTGAGGTGGGTGAAGTTTCCTCTCCACTGACGCCACTCTGCCTGGGATTCTGTTTGATAGCGCAGGCCTTCCCAGGTACCCACATCAACCTCTCGACCTTGCCAACAAGACCCACACGAAAGACGAATCAGTATGCGGTGTCGGTTCGGTTGCAGGTGCATAACGGCTGGCACCGAGCCGGGCTTGTTTCAAGTTTTTCATCTCTATTGCTTCAAGTTTTTCATCTCTCTTCTGTTAGTCATCAGGGGGACTAACCCCCAATAATTTGAAGACTATTGCTGTCGTCTCCATCATCAGTTTCCAAGTTGCACTCATCTGGGATCAGATCAGATTATATATACGAATATGTATATATATATAATCTGAATCTCGGAAACGGCTCCAACGATTTTCATGAAATTTAGTATGCAGGGACCCCCTGCATACTAAATTTCATGAAATTTCTGGGGCGATAAATCGATATAGCTAGGTTTAGGAAAACGTAATTTTATCAGTGTTTTATACCGAGCAAAGCTCGATCATCCAGGCACTAACAATTTTAAAATTACGATTCACATCTTCACCGTCACCCTCTAAACCATACCGGCCTAGACGTATCTGTGTGAAAACGCTACACAATGTATGAAACAGTGACGCACAGATCGCATTGTGGATTATTCCGTTGCGAATATTTTCGCGTTTGTTGAATTCTTTGTAGCATGCAATAGCGGTTTTTACCAAAATCAAAGTCAAAAAATATTTGATTAAATACAATCACAAGGATCACTTTGAAACGTAAACTAGTATAGTAGTAGAATAGGTGCCAATTCCTCCTTACCCAAGCCCGAGAAGAACTGGCAAGAAATTTGTCCTGGTCCTAGCACTTTCTTACCGTAGTTTAAGTCGTGATAAAATACGACGCGGATTAATCTGCAGTGTGCGCTAAGCCTTAGTATTTTTATGTCTTCTGCGGTAATACCGCCAGCGCACGTTGCGCTGGCGCCGTCTACGTATGGTTCCGATCAGTGTTCAAGATCTTTGTTCCTCTATAATATGTCGCTTAGCGATTTTTGTGTATATGTACTTATATTATATGTTTGTGTCATAATTGTGGTTCAATCCCACCACAATGGTTTAACAGATTTGCTTCAAGAGTCAAGGCCAAACTGAACTCCCTTTTTAACCGACTTAATAAAAAAAAAAAAGATTCTTTTTTTTTTTTTTTTAAGTATGTTCCCCGATTACTCGAAAATGGCTGAACCGATTTGAAAAATTCTTTTTTTGTTTAAAAGGGTATACTTCACAGGTGGTCCCATATAAATTTACCCATACCCATATTACTACCCATATTATATATCTACAAAATACATCTACTTTCCATTAAAAATGTTTTATAGGCTCAAATTTCATTCAATGAAGTCGGTTTCTTTTTAGTTTTTAAAACGTAATTATTTTACAGAAATAATTACAGAAATTTACAGAATAATATAAAACACATGTAAACCGTTGAGCTATCTTAGGACCGTTTAAAACGGCTGTTTAAATCTATAGATAGCTGAACTGATCCAGATCACTGGTAGAGGGCAGCGTTCCTAAGACATTGGCGACATTGCCGCGTTGAATGGCATTGCTATTACGCTGAGCCAGATAGGAGCCAGCTCTTGGGTCACGAAATGTATGTATCAGACGTGAAATAATTTTGAAAACGTGGTGGACTCCTGTTTCTCACGGGCCCAAGGTCTGGACTCTAAAAGGCTCAAATATATTTTGTAATTGAATTTATTTTTCTAAGATATTTCGCAGTTTTGATAAGCACTAATTTGCATTAAAACACGTCAATTTCGTAAATTTAAGAAGTGGAATTTAAAATATTACCATCTTCTTTATATATAAAAATGTTGCGTCACTATGTTTGTCCAGGATAAACTCCGAAACAACACATCCAATTTTAATAAAATTTGGCTTTATGTGTGTAATTTGGTCAAACATAAAAGATTTTTAGACAGACAGTTTTTAACTCAATACTTTTTATTGCAAATTAAAATATTTTCCTGCAATAAGTTCCATAAGTTTCTACAAGATGGCAGTGTAAGTTAACTTCAGCATCTTTTGCTATCTATCTATGTTAAAACTTAGGTACAAAGGTTTAACGTATTAGAACTACTGTGCCCAGTATCTCGTGGCTAGGTCAGTTACTATTATGTAAAATAAAAAGAAACCAGACTTTATTTATATACTAGTGCCTCTGTGAACTGTAGACCTCGCGAACATTTTTGATCAAAATGACTGAAATAGAACTTTTTTACGTTTTCAACCTCCATATATCCGACATTTGGAAAAATTCTCAAAAACATATATTTTTTATGTCGATTCACGACAAAAAAAAATATAGTTATAGAACCTGCTCACAAAATTTCACAAGAATGGGTTGAGAAGTGCGACCAGTAAAGGAGAACATCCAGACAGACGCCGGCCGGACACCGGCCGGATAGACTTACGAAAGCATTTTTGCCCAAGCTTAAACGGACTCGCTCGCGCTTCGCGCTTGCTCAGTCAAAAAATACGAAATTTTGTTTACTTTGATGGCATATTTTTTCCAGCTATTTTGATTAAAAAATCCAAATTTTAATGAAATTTCTATGGGACCAATCTAAAGTCCTATAAAATAAAAAAAACTTTCAAATCGGTACATAAATGACTGACGGTGTTATGAGGTAACAAAAATTAAAAACAAAATACCTTAACAAAATAAAATAAAATAAATAATAACAAATAACGAACAACATCATACGTCTTACTATAAAAAATCTAAACCCTTGACATTGGAAAATTTACATCATAATGACACATACAATTAATGAGGAGGAAAAAGTCTTTAGTGCAAACAAAAGATCGTTCGTATTTTGCGAAATTTAAGTTATTCCGGCGAAACCACAGAAACAGGTCTATTATCATTTTAACATGAATAAATTAATTTAATAAATAATATTTCGTTACAAGTAATAAACCAGTCATAGTATTTCAATTAAATTAACATTAAATTAACATTGCAATAATGCCCATCCCATATAGACCACCTGCATCTCAATTATCAGATCGATTTGAGAGATTAAAAATAAATCGGCCAAGTGCGAAGAAGAAAAGATTCTGAGAAGATTCCGTACCATACCTATCTACTTTTGAAGTGATAACTTCTTATAGAATAGAATAGAATAGTATTTATTTGCAACAGCATGACACAAATAAGTTACAGTCAAATAATAACAATAATCGTAATTTAAATGTAAAACCTACTTAACCTACTGCGTAAACAACCTGCGCTGGTCTTCCGTTAGAACCTGTTTGCGACCAGTTCCTAAAATAAAATTAAAATTGCGGACTTAACTAAATATAAAAGTGTTTTTGAAAAAGTGACAAACAAACAAAAATGTATAAGGTGATAAAAACATAAAATAAAATAAAAGATGAGGAATAAAGTATACAATACATGATCGTTTCAGCTATGATATGATAATAATATTAATAAGAAATATGAAAAATAATGATAATATTGTAAGAAAAAAAATATATATAGGAGGGTAAACCGCTATGTTACGTAACGCGTTACGGAGCCAGTCTGTCTGGCTTCCCTTTCTCTCACGCATACGGCAGCGGTGAGCAGGCTCCTCCTCTCTCACTCTAACCCACAGCGCTAGTTAGATTAGTTTAAGTTATCACTTCTGTCGGCCGTCCCAAGACGCACTCGTTTTTTTTTCAGGATCATGGTTCTTTTACCAGCAGTTACTATTACTAGTCTAATTATACCGTCTCAAATTACCATATTAATAAAAATCGTGGCCGAAAAAGCGTTGGAGGGACGATCTTGACAACTTTGAAGATGGGCAATCTCGGAAGATATAGCTAGTTGGAAGGGTTTGGGGGAGAACATTGCCCAGCAGTGGGACGATATAGGTTAAATAAACAAACTAAAAATAAGAATTTTTATATGATACTTAAATAGGTTTTTATTTTTCTTGCAAGTTCGAATTATGCAGCATTAAATAAAAAATTAATAATGTCGGACATTTCACACATCATCTGGTCCCAAGGTAAGCAGAACTTGTGTTATGGATACCACATGTCTGATATACTACTTATATACTTTTTTTTGTAAATACATACATATTATACATAGAAACATGATAATGAATTACCTTAATGATCTTAATATTAGATATTTATCTACGTGTATCTGAGAAAAAAGGGTCTTGAGAGACAGATATACGGACATCGAGGTACTTCAAGGGTTCCTTCTTTCTTTTTGAGGTACGAAACCCTAAAAACGTTCGTTAGCTATTATTTATTTATTTACAAGCAATCGCCTGTTACTTCGTTCGTGTGAAGTTTGATTATTTATATTTCATGTCTTATTGACGTAATTGTAATTATTTTTATTTTAGAAGTAAGATGTAGCATCCCATCTGTCGGGGACTTCCGTTAGGGCTGGTGCGGCGGCTGAATGTGCCGAGGACCTCAAAAACCGCAAATATGCTGGTTTGGATAAGGCCTACATATTTGAGTCCTTTTGGAGTCGAGACCCTGGGCCCGTGGGGAACAGGAGCCCACCGCGTATTCTAAATTATTTCACGGCGTCTGGTAGATACGTTGCATGACCCAAGAGCTGGCTCCTATCTGGCTCAGCGTATTAGCATTGCCATTCAACGTGGTAATGCCGCCAGTATCTTGGGAACGCTGCCCTCTGGCAGTGATCTGGATCAGTTGAGCTATCTATAGATCGTTTTAAACGGTCCTTAGATAGCTCAACTGTTTCACGTGTATTTTATATTATTGTATATTATTTTGTACATTTCTGTAAATATTTATAGATGTAGCCAACTATACTTTTATTTATATATAACTCCTTTTTGATTTATTTAAATATGTTTCGAGTTCCTATTTTAAAAGTTAGAATACGAGTATCTGTAACGTTAAATTTAGGTGCAAAAAAAACGGATTTTTATTGAATAGAATTATGAACCAAATATAAACAAGACATAACCTACTCACGATTGAAATCCCAACGAATGACACTTCCTCTGATCTCTAACTACTTATTAACATTAGTTAATAACGACCACCTCTGTGGCGCAGTGGGCCAAGGACCGGCTGCGACGCAAAAGCTTGCAGGTCCGATTCTCGCCGCGGGACAAATGTTTGTATGATCTGCAAGTATTTCGGATCTGGGTATTTCTATGTATAACATGTGTGTTTTAACAAAAAAAAAACAAGTATATAAGTAGTACATATATCATTCATGTAGTACCCATAACACAAGCTTTGCTTACTTTGGGGCCAGATGATGCTATGTGTATTGTCCGGCCTTATTTATTTATTAGTTACTAGCTAGGAATACCCCGTTTCAATAAAGAAACGAAACTTATATGATAATTTTTGTCATGTTCTCCGTGTCACTTGCTATATAACAATAGCTATATTATTTGAGAGCCTCAATATTGATATCATTTTCATTTTCATTATCTATATTCATTGTCACATGTGAGAATGGGGATTTAGAGACCCCAGCTTGGCGCATTCTTACTGTGGTGCTCCAACACAATCTATGGTGCATCTACTCGTACCCTCTTTGCCCAAATACTTGCACATGGGTGGAACTTATCGCGGCCACGTTTAGTGCGATTGAGATCGTCACCTATTACTCTAAAACCATGTAACGACTGAAGCATCGACACGTAAAGAAGAAAAATGGTCACCTAGTATGTAAAACATTTTTTTTATAATAATAATTAATAAGTGATCATTGTGATTGAATTAAATAAAAATACACAATATTGCTGTTAGTATTGTGCGCGTAATAGGACATCACTAAAACTATCATGTACGACTAGTTTCTTTATTGAAACAGGTTTATCTTGTTCCTAATTTTATAAAGTAACCTATTCTGATAGGTTCGTTATTTACAGTCTAAGGGCCATAATTTTAACTCCCCTAGACGTTGAACTGATTTTTTTATCATTTACAAATGACTTAGCTGTACATTTATTTGCAAAAAAGTTATACTACTTACCTATCTTTATAACTTTTGTTTGTTGTCTATCCTGTCCATCCAAAGGTTGCCTGGAAGAGATCGCTTATAGCGATAAGCCCGCCCATTGTACAACTTTATTGCTTATTGTTTTTTTAATGTTCTCTCTGTGTACAATAAAGCGTTAATTTATCTATCAGTCTGCCTACTTTTACCACATAAAATTTTCGTTAATTTAGAGTTGACTGGAAGAGAGCGCTTCGGGCAGCGCCTCAGTTTCATTCTTTTGCCGTCAGAAAGATTCTAAACGATAACCTTGTTATTTTACATCAAACAAATATATTTGTTATTTTTAATAAGAAAAAATATATTACCTATATTACCTATAAAAATATATTTTATTACTACGTCTAAGGGAGTTAAAATGATGGTCCTTAGACTGTAAATTACAAAACTTATCAGAATTAGGTTTCTTGTATATGAATGAATATGAATTTGAAATTATGAATTTCTTGATAGTTTCAAAAGCTATATAGGTATATTATGTTCCAATGGAAAGTCGAGGATCCCTTTACTCGGAAGTAATAACTCAGCACTCACTCAACCATCCCTTTGACCGCATTGAATAATATATTATTCAACGCAGTCATCTATATTATGTACTTACTTCATACTCCATAAATAAATATTGGTAGATAATGCAGACAACGCCATCTAGCCCAGATGACTGATAGAATACTTATATATTTTATATACATACTTGTGTTATGATACTTTATAACACCTAGACAGAACAAACATCATAAATCATCACACAAATGTTTATCCTGGGAGGGAATTGAACCCTCAACCTACAGCGTAGAAGGCAGAGCTACTACGCCCTGAGCTGACAGACTAGTCAAATAATATTAAAATTATAAATTTGAAGATGTCTCTGTATGTCTGTTGGTGTGTTTGTTACCTTCACACGGCTAAACAGTTGAATATATGTATGTTTTTTAAATACATACATAATTATACATAGAAACATGATAATGAATGACCTTAATGCTCTCAATATTAGATATTTATCTACGTGTATCTGAGAAAAAAGGGTCTAGAGGGACAGACAGACGGACATCGAGGTACTTTAAGGGTCCTTTTTTTCCTTTTGAGGTACGGAACCCTAAAAACGTTAGTTAGCTATTATTTATTTATTTACAAGCAATCGCCTGTTACTTCGTTCGTGTGAAGTTTGATTATTTATATTTTATGTCTTATTGACAATTAAAATTATAAATTTGAAGATGTCTCTGTATGTCTGTTGGTGTGTTTGTTACCTGCTCACGGCTAAACGGTTGGATATATCTTGATGAAATTTGACATGGAGATAGATTGTATTTTGGGAAAGGACGGGCTAATTTTTCATGTAGGTATCATGCGTGCGAAGCCGCCTGCAGGTAGTAATAAATTATATTATTGCACGTTTCATACAATTGTTGAAAACTTAGGTCTTCTTCTTGAAGTGTCGCTGTTATAGTGTATGATGTTAGGTACTTCAAAACAGTGTGGTCCGAAAAGAAAAAACAAATGATAAAGAAAAAAAACACACGAAAAGAAATGTTTTCCGCAAATTTTTTTTATATGTACGACCTCTTTGTCGCAATAGGCGAAAGCTTACCTGAAACGCAAAAGATTGCTGGTTCGATTACCGCCGCTGGACAAATATTTGTCTCTGGTGTTGGTATTTTTCTATGTATAAATGTATCTATTTACAAACAAAAACTATATACATACTTAGTTAGTATATCAGTCACAGTTCCCATTACACAAGCTCTGCTTTCTTTGGGACTAGATGATACTGTGTGAAATGTATTTTTTATTTATTTTATTTTGCATTTAATTTTGTCTGTGCATTTTTATCTTTACCAACTAAACCTCTCGTAATCACAGACCGACAATCTAATTTCGTTTTATGTTAATAAGACCTAGAAATACTAGTTACCTACCTAACTAGTCTCTGCTATATGAGAAGAACGCTGGGATGGCACTTATGTCAATGACATAGGGTTCAAAATCCAATAGTTCATGTCTCTACTCGTATTGTAAAGACTATGTATTTCGAAAGATGCATAGTATATCGATGCAGTAAAGTTCAATGTAAAATCTAGGAGATGGAAGTCACTGTCATTAGTTATCGACTTATTGCAACACGAATTAGCATAATTATACGTGGGTTAGTTACATACGGTTTACTATATTTGCGTGAAAGTTATCATTTTCACACAGAGTAGAGATAGAAAACCTTCTTCGTAAGAAAGAAAACAAAAAATGACTATTTAATAACAAGGAGCATTTTGAATCGTCTTCTATTCTATATATATTCTATATACTATATATTCTATACTATATATTCTATATACTAGGTGTATCTAGGTGTCGGTTCCTCCTAGCCCCGGTTCATGAAGAATCCGGCAAGAAACTCATCTGGTCTTAAGGCGACACCCTGATCAAATAATTTTGACGCGTATTCACGGCGCTCAAATCGCAATTTTTTATCAGAAAACATTCAACTAAGGAATTATTTAAAAACAATAACGAGTAACGCTTTAATTACCTTACTTTCCGAATATTAAAGTAAGCTGCAAGATAAAATGACGTCAACTTTAGAAGGAAATAATGATTATTGAATATTTAAACATTATTTCATAATTTAATTATAAAACTAACAATACCTTTAAAAACATTTTGAAAGGAAGTAGGAGGTAAAATATTAAAATACATACCTACCATATATACCATATAATATACCAAATGTTTATTACTATTATTCACTATTGGCTCTGTGAGCTGTAGACCTCGCGAACATTTTCTGATATGACTGATATATTTTTTTACGTTTTCAACCCCTAAATCACCGCCATTCTAAAAATTTCCAAAAACTGAATCGACAATTTTTTTTTATATAGTTATTGAACCTGCTCACAATTTCACGATCGGTTGAGAAATGCGACTTGTAGTGTAGAGGAGAACATCCGGACAGACGGCGGATAGCATTTTCGTATAAGCTGAAACGGAGACACTCGCTTCGCTCGGTCAATTAAATTATCGATTAGATATCTACTAAACAGTGATAAAAAAGGACTAATTTATTCCATACAAACAATAATTTGCTGAGGTCACCGTCATTATGATACACATATTTTGAATACACACGTCCAATTTATTTAATTTAAGATGTGTCAATTGTTACTCCAAATTAGACTTTGGTGCAAGCAAAATAAGATCGTTCGTATTTTACGTTATTTTAGTTAGTCCGGGAATCAACAGAATCAAGACAATTATGAACACTACCAGACTAATTGCCTCAAATAAAGTTATGACAAATTCTTACAAATTCGTCTCTTACAGTCTTACATGCACTTTTGTGAACGCAACGTTACAAATATGAAATGTAATGCAGAAACCGTGCTATCAACAATAAAATATCACCAATAAAACTTATAACCTTTCGTAATTTTGCCAAAAAATCAATTTGCAAATAAAAGGCTGTTTAATTAAGCGCTCTGTGCCATGCTTCCTGTTTATAACGTTATCGAGCCCATTCAAATTTGGAATGTTACTTTCTGATATCGGGCTTACTTATTTGAATTTCGAATACCGTACTTACAATTTTCTCACGCTATAGAAATTTTCACTTGCTACGATCATGAAAAGAATATTTTAATTGTAGTTGTAGATGACCTACGTTTGTGTAACAAACATTTTGATGATGCATCCATTTTTGAGTAAGTAGTTGCCTACTTAACATAACATAGCGTAGGTGACAGGATTTTGTTGTAGATTAGCAATAAGCATTGCCCTGATTACCTTGTGTCTAAAACCTTATGTTCGTTTCAACCTTTGCACAATCCTTCGCACAGCAGCAAAGCATCTAAATGACCCAGAGAGTTCACTAGGTTTATCGACAATCCTTTAGGTAGGTAAAGTATGTAAGTAGGTACTTTTACGCAAGCTAGGAGCCATAAACGAAGCCTTATTTTATTACATTAGCTCAGTACCTAGGTAATGCAGCGAATATGGACGCCAATAATCTTACATTCTAAATCTATGTCACTTTTAAAACGTTTTAATACAGTAAGAAACGAATACAGTAAGAAAGTAAATATGATGTGCTTGCGGCATTGTGAATGCATTCATCTATGTAGGTAACTATACTCATATGTGCATATCAAATTGTGGAAAAATTATCATAAGGTACACTCAAATTGGTCAAATAACATACGTACTACATAATTACAACCTATTTGCTTAGATTATTTTATAAAATGCCAAAGCATTCCATATTTAAATCTGTTGAATGACAGCTGTTATAATCTACAATAGTTAGTCACAATCATAACGTTCGAAATTCAAAATATCAGCTATTAATTTTACGGTAATCGCAAGCTCAGCGTTCTTAGTTTGAAATATTGGTTTTTGAATCCATAATAGTGGCATTATGTACATATTCAAGATAAGCTCTTGATACAATTAATTTATATCATTATAAGGCCTAGCTACCCTTCTCGGCCGTCTCAGCTGGGTAAGTGGGAGGGACAGTATATAACGTATGGTGAGCTACCACTGGCCACACAACCGGTCTTCGGCGTCGACGAAGACTCGCAGCAACATGAAGTTCTTGGTGAGTTAAAAAATTGTGAAGTGACATTGTGTTGTGAAAGTGATTGAGATTTTTCGATATTGCGAAATTGGGTATAATTGGAATACACATCCCCATATAGTGCTCTCAAATCTCAATAAGGACATTTTAAAAGTTAATTAGGTATGTCTAAAAATAATGCCCAAAATACTTTTAAAAAGTGCGGTACATATTTGGGTTTGTTCAAATACACAAATCTCTACTTTGTGACAAATAATGTTCGTATTCGTTTCGTATACAGATTTTTTTCTGAACGCTAATGAAATGAACGAGAATGAAAAACCATGCGAAGCCATAAAAAAAAGTAAAACCAGGCTTGTCATCACTGCCATAACCAAATAATATCATTTTGTTTGGTGTTGTACAAAACACTTCCCACGACTCAACAAGAGCAAATTATGATCTTATCTTAAGAAAAGAAAGTGTTACGTTAAAGTAATACGACGGTGTTTATCACATACAATATGTAGCTATGCGTTTTATTCATATCATAATTTCAAACTTATTAATCTCACTTTAAAAACAGTCATCGGAACTTTTTTTGTGATTATAATAGTTTTGTTTGATTTCTAGTACAATGTCATATTGAAATAGGTAATCTCTTTCTTATTTGCTAAGTATTTATTTAGAGATATAGCCAGATTGGCTACTCCAAAATAGGTAGGTAACAGTTAAAGTCTTTGATTAGTAATAAAAATATTCCAAAAAAAATCCAAAACAGGAAAAAATTCAGCATACTTAATATTTGTTTTCTATGGCACCAGAAAAACACCTCAAACCGCAAAAAAACTATAAGGAGTTTAACAAAACCTACATATTACAGAACCATATTTCATTTTTGATCACAAAAAAACAGATACTTAGGTACATTAGGTAAATTTATTTATATATAATCCATTACATCAAAACAACTTCAATCAGCTATTAAACAGTGGGTTAACCGACATAACAACAGACGAGCATAATTACATATTATTATAGCATACCACGTATTTAATGTAATGGCGGGTTGGCTATTTCCGTCTTATGTGGAAACACGATTTTCTTTTCACTTTCTTCGAGACAGAGATGAGAAATCACGAAATTATAGCTTACACTTCATGTAATTAGGTTTAATTCCGTGTGTTTTATATTATGTAAACTCTCTGTTTCTTCAGAAGATTAAAATAAACGCTAGAAGGTACCTTACCTTCTCAGTATTTTCCACCCACACTGTCTTTTTAGTATAGGATTTTATTTATCTTCTTGCACATTTTGTTTAATCTTTATTAAAATGGCCACTTGAGGCCATAAAAATAACGATTAAAATGGAAAGGAGCACATGTGGACCTTGAAAGAAGTAAACCATTACTTCCATACAAAAGACATCAACGCGTGCGTTCAATTTGTGTATATCGTGCTAATGGTAACTTTACACGAATGTGGCTCTATTTCATTATTCTTTAAAAAAGTACAGAAACATTTTTGATTCAACTTTTTTTCATTCGTTCTTTTTTAAAGTATGAACTATGAACTTAGGTTACATAGAAAAAAAGGAGTTTTTTCTCTACAGTTTTTTAGTTTTTATGGATATGTGCTACCTATATACCTATCAATAACAAAGTCACAAGCGTTTACGCTTACTATAGAAACAAACCGGATTAACATATTTTGAGCGCATTACAAACATTGCGCTAGTTATTTATTTGTACTTACTTTACCGATATAAATTAATAACGAGCTTCGTTACACAACATTGCATGATTGATATTGATTAAAGATTAGATAATGCAATCCACCCTGAACTTGAGCATCTGATTTAGGCCCCTTTTCCACTGAACGGCTAGCCGTCTGTCAGTCGTCGTTCATACGATTATGATAAGTAAGTACAAGTATAAATTATAAGTTATACAGAATAACTTACTACCAAACCAATCGACCCGGTCGTAGGTAAATGCATTATGTCAAGGATTGAAAAAGATGCCACTTGATTTGGTTTAGATCTTCAGACGAGAACACGTCTTTTACACTCTTGTCCTCCAAACTCCTCCTCTTAAGCCAAACTAGCCGCATAAAGGGAATTAGTTTTATGAAAGAACGTTTGAAATCAGAACTGGTTTTTTTTTCTTAGTTCCGTGGCGCCAACGGTATAGGTAACATGATATTTACACATCGCGTGTAAATAACATAAACTATGTCTAATCAGTGATGAGAAAATCATGCAACAGTAACACCATTGCATAATGTGGTTATGCCATTTGACCACCTAATCGTCATGCACAATTAGAAGTACGGGTAATCGTAGGACTAATAACCAGGCTAGAACTTGTTAGTTTTGTAAGAGCCTGTGTGGTGCCCCGCCCTGCTATTTGATTCGGTGTGCACTGCATTTTTGTTCTAATTTTAAATTTAAAAACAATTCATCTCCTTTGAGCAACCTTTCTTTCTTATTTTTTTGTTATAACCTCTTTGCTTGCAATGTAATCCTAATCAAGCGCCAAAACTGACCTATTGTACTTCCTTGTACCTGTTGTATCGAGTAGATAATGTAATTAATCTGTCGAAAAATACAAAACTTCGAGTGAAGAGATAGCCTCTTTGCAGAACTAAAAATAGTAAGTACATTGTACTTCCTTAGGGCATAGAAAGTATAGTAAGTACAGGATTTCTAGACTCTAACGTCTATATTGACAACTATAAAATCAGGTTGTTCGCTTCCTAGTGAAACCTAGTTTCCTAGACATTATGGTGTCAATGCTCTTACTCGTAAACCAGTACGGTCTGTGCAATATGAGTAGACAAGTGAGTCATTGCGTTCTGTACCTTATATCATTGACATAACTGTCTTCCCACGACTCTACTACTATAATAGAATGTACTATCTACATAATACATGAATGTAGACACCAAATCTGTGGAACTATTCGCATTTTACAGTACTTTCTACCAGGCACTAAATTGAGCTTTAGAAAGGGACAATTGGTTTGAAGAGCGTTGTCCTTATCACTCGTACCTACAGCGTGTACATGCTAGCCGATTATAGCCGATAGTCAAGCCGATGTTTGCCGATGCAATGCGAATGCGAAAGCTCATTGAATTGGAATATAGTATAAGTACTCAAGACTCATCTTATTTTAATAAGATTAACATTTTCGTGCACTTGTGCTACATAACGTCTTAAAAGTACTTAAGGTCCCACGCGATCTGTATTAAGGGTCATTTTGCCTTTCACTTGTGAATTGCATAATTTTTGAATTACTTAGAGCGGCTACTTAGAACCGGTATCCTCATGAAAAGGGAATGCATTGTGTGTACATTACATGCAATTATCTATGGTGAATTAGACGAAATAGCACCAAAAGCTACAATAGAAAAGATAGTCGTAAACTGTTAAAAAACCTTCAATACAAACCTATTTAGTGACAAATAAGTTAGAAGAAGTAATAGATTGAATGTCGAATGCGAAGGCCTTTTAGACGCGCGGTTTTAAAACGTCTCAACCCCATCAGGATGCAGCCTACAAAGAATATTTTCATTATAACAATCACCCACGCTTTGTTTAGCACTAAAGAATAAATTGCCACCTCAAAACAAGGCTAATAAGAGCAAATGAAATCTTTTGTGTTTTCTGAAACAGACCATGAAAACATCCGGTTTTTGTAACAATGATGACTCTATTATAAAATGATGAATTGGTCTTTACAAATTACAGACGAGCGTTGAAGCATGTACGTTACATAGGCACGTATGTCAAAACTAAATTCAAACTTAGTCTCGGTTCAGTATAGACATCGATTTTTACGGGCTTGTACACATTAAAATTGACAGAAATCGATTGTTTAAGCTAGAGAGGGTAGTTTAAAAAAATGTAGGTAGTTAATAAATCAAGATGATTAACAAGGAAGCTATTTTAATCATAATAAATCACTTTTACAAGATAGCTGTCTACATTAGGTATCTATTAAAAGATCTTAGTCGATAAAATATCATTGAATCGCGTTTTAGCTCGTGCTAGATCGAAACGAGTAGTTTACGATTATGCAATCTGTTATTGCTTCAAGTTAGGAAATACATAAACTGTCAATAACTACACGTCGGATATTGAAATAGGTTAGCTACATCACTAGAAAGTCAACATATAAAAAAAAAAGCATGTGTGCAATTGAAACCTTCAAAAATTTTCAAGGCTTCAAGATAATGAGACGGATAAGAATATGATAAACACTGTATAATGCTTCCTATCTCATTTTCTCCCACGTTAATCTTTTATGTGTCTGTCTCTTTTTACTGTCGCTTTTTCGTTTCATCGACTTTCAAATCACAACGATGCTAAAGAAGTTTTCACTTCAAACACTCACGACCATAACCTACTATTGCCAGAACATAAAAAAAGCGGCTACATAAAATTGTAACTTAAAATTTTTATATATAAATATTTTTTAAACAGATGTAATTTGAATCTCAACACAGTACAATACCCGCATAATTTACACCAGATTAGAAAGCATGTTTGCTATTCTAAGCTCATTTTGCGATTACAAAACTAGATCATCGCTTTTACTTTAGTTAGATTCTATATTACGCGTGCATTCTGCGTACAAGGTATGCTAATCTTTAAATCTCCGTAAAACATCCTACTTTCTTATTTTAAATATAAAAATAAACACTAAAGAGGTCGGCTCTCACTCTTCGTAGTCTTAAACAGGTTGTCAACGTATCACATTTTTTTTATTTGGCACATTATTGTGTTCAATGGATTTTAAATAAATAATTTTGATTTTGAATATTGAACTAAACTTCGTACTGCATGAATGGTCGAACATTGATATTGAATCATAGAAGTGACAGCCCGTAGGTTTAAAAAAATAATTGAATTTTAAAAACACAACTGATAAAATAACATAACAACTATGGTTATCTTGACAAAAAACTTGTAAAAGCATTATTATTTCAAATACGGCAGCATTTACATAACTTTGCAATTTATATCGTCGCAAAAATGTTAAACCGTTTGTGTTATTAGAGTAGTATGTATATTAGAAAAGAGACTCATCTTCATTTCTTTTGTCTACAGGTTGTTTTGGTGGCAGCATTGGCCGTTGTGGCCTTTGCCAAGGAGGAAAAAGGCACACAAAAGGCGGCAGTTGAAGAAAAGAAGCAGGAGAAACGCGGCATCTATGACATCGGCGGATACGGCGGAGGCCAGGGTGGATATGGCGGCGGCCAGGGCGGATATGGTGGCGGCCAGGGCGGATATGGTGGCGGCCAGGGCGGATATGGCGGCGGTGATGAAGGCCACAGCTTCCATGGTGGTCAGGAAGGTGGCTACAGCTTCGGAGGCCAAGAAGGAGGCCACAGTTTCGGGGGCCAGGAAGGTGGCCACTACGGAGGTGAAGGTCTGAGCCACGGTGGTCATCAAGAGTTCGGATCCAGCGGTGGCGAGTGGAAGCCTATCTCGAGTGGAGGCGGCGGTGACTACGGCCATGCCCATAGCCACCACGAACACGTCAAGCACGTCGAAGTCATCAAGAAAGTCCCGGTCCCATACACCGTCGAGAAACACGTTCCTTACACCGTCGAGAAGAAAGTACCTTACGAGGTGAAAGTACCTTACCCCCAGCCTTACACTGTTGAGAAGAAAGTCCCAGTAACTGTCAAGGAGTACGTCAAATACCCCGTCTACGTCCCAGAACCTTACACAGTGGAGAAGAAGGTACCTTATGAAGTCAAGGTCCATGTTGACAAGCCTTACGAGGTTAAGATCAAGGTCCCCACTCCATACACCGTTGAAAAGAAGGTGCCTTATGAAGTCAAGGTTCCCTACCCACAACCCTACACCGTTGAAAAGAAGGTGCCCGTTCCCGTCAAGTACGAAGTCAAGGTCCCTCAGCCCTACGAGGTCGTCAAGAAGATCCCTTACGAAGTGAAAGTGCCAGTCGACAAGCCTTACAACGTCTACGTTGAGAAGCCTTATCCCGTCACTGTCGAGAAACCCTACCCCGTCACTGTACACAAACCAGTGCCCTACGAAGTGAAAGTACCAGTCGACAAACCTTACAAGGTTGAAGTAGAAAAACCATACCCAGTTCACATTAAGGTCCCCGTGCCGAAACCTTATGATGTCTACAAGAAGATCCCTTACACCGTTGAGAAGAAGGTCCCCTATGAAGTCAAGGTGCCCATTGACAAGCCTTACCCCGTTTACAAAGAGGTCCAATTTCCCCTGGTCAAGGAGGTCCCATACCCAGTGAAGGTTCACTACCCGATTTACTTCAAGAAGGAGATCGAGCACCATCCTCATGGACACCAGGAAAGCCACCAACAACACGGCTGGCATTGAGTTGTCAAGACTCAAGAGTCACTCCAATGATGTGATGCGTTACTTGCACCCTAAATAACACCTAAAAATTGCAGATCGTATAACATCTTCGAGCTGCGATATTCTTTGTTGATTTCTCGTAATAGGAAAAACATATCTTTGATAAAAATATATAGGAGGTATCGCATCTGGATAACATCATTGTCACCAGTACCTTATAGGTTAAGCTCCTAAAATGTGATCATTAGTATTTTAGATCTAAATTTCGCTCACGTGTTTAGGTTGTGTCGCTGGCTGTACCGCATAGCACTCAAAAACACTTATACACTATCAATGTCTACTTTACAATGTAATTGGGTCTTATGTGTTGCCATCACTTTCCGGTTCGTAGACAGACACCCCTCAAGAACCGTTATTCATCAGAGTTCTTTATGATCAGCATATTGCCACTGATATTGAAGTAAATATTGATAGTGTGACGGGTTTTAAAGAGTGCGCGTACGCAGTTATACATAGTATAATCTGTTATTAAATGTTTAGCTCCTACTGCTTTGTTATTGTAATGTATATAACTTGAAGAAATATGTGTAAAGTTGAGGCTGATTTGAATAAAAAGTGTGAAATGTGTTTATTGTTTTTGTTGTCCTACTGTCATTAAAATAAAAATAATAAAAAAAAATATGCACTTAAAAAATAGAAAAAATATGAATATTTATGCAAATAAAAATTATATGCACCTGACTAATCCAAAAAATTACCACCCTGGGTCATTCACCAGTCAGAGGCTCTTTTAAGATCCACACTTTTCGTTGACCTAGCAGAATCCAATATTATTATCAAAAATCACAACTGGACTTACTGATTATGCTAAGTTTCTAAAGCTTGGATAACATTTTAGAAACATTGATTTATACATTTTTAGACCTTGAATCTAATAATTTAACAATAACACTTTATGAAATTATATAGACATGCACATCATTTTCCATAAGATTAGCTCTATAGTTTTTAAACAAATTATGATAGACTACAAACCGAGTCTGTTCAATAAATATGAGGAGAATCGTGTATCATTGCATTTTGTTTTGTTCAAATTCAAATTCAAACCCGTTTTATTCAATACTATAAAAATATTACTTTGAATAATCTTAAATGCTAGGCTAATTAAGGTGCCTTATGCCCAAATTCTGAAATAGACCATCTTAAATGTTTGGGAACCCATTATCTTCCGAAACTGTGTTCATATAAACTTTCGAGCAGGTTTTTCAAAATTTGGGCAATATGAACCTAAAACTTAACGCAATATTTGTATATTTTAGTGTGTGTTTAATAGTTTTTTTATTAAAGTTTCGACATACTCTACTAGCATTGAATTTTGTGTGGCTAAAATAATATTATATTAATATAGTATAATTCAATTTTATAAAATGTCCGTGGATTAACAAAAAGTGACTTTCTGTTAGATATAACGAAACGAGTACAAACGAGTTAAAGCATGATAACATTGATGAATATCCACAAACTTTAATTAACTGTTGCAACAAGGTACCTACTAGAAAGTACTCTACATTATCCAAATTGCATAATTGCAATTAACGAGAACATCGAGGCAAGACTTTCACAATCAAAATCATTAGAGCAAAGCTAATAAGAATGAAATTTGGAACAGACGCACTCACGTGTTTTACTTTTTATGTTATGTCATGAAATTATTATTTTGGACCAGCATTATTTATTGAGCAATACATCAGAGATCGCGCTTAGATGGTTTTAGAATTACGCTGTCTCTGCGCCGACACAGGGGTTCCTCTCGGGTGGTTGTTAATAATTTGCAAGCCTGGATTTGCGTATAATATTAATGAATAGAAAATTACAGAGTTTTGGATGCGTGCGTAAGGTTGAAGCGGTAAACGATCTGTCACTTTGACATCGGCTGTCAAAATACATTTTAAATAGGATGACGTTTGTGCGTCTGCACATTTTTTGGATACGTGACACGCTGTAGCCTGCTTTTATGAGGAATACCGCGTAATAAAACTAGTTGAGGAACCGACAATTACCTAATTAAATTTTATGATTAAAAACAATCTATAGATAGCTCAACTGATCCAGTTCACTGCCAAAGGGCAGCGTTCCCAAGACAATAAATATTGATGGACAATGCACACAATACCAATAAATAAATAAATAAATACAACTTAGTCACAAAGTAAGCATAGCTTGTACTATGGTGACCAGATGACTAATAGGATACCTATATATTTTTAAATACATACATACTTAATATACTTTATAGCTCCCAGACACAGAACAAACACCAAAACCAAAACCGCTGGATAAACATTTGTTCATCTCACAAATGTTTATTCAGCGCAGAAGGCAGAGCTACTACCAACTGAGCTGACATGCCAGTCAACAACATATTTTGACAGTTCTAATTAAAAAACTGATAAGGGTCTTGATTTCATTTTGAGTAATATTGAGGCTTTAAATTCTTCCTTTTCCAGTAGTGCAAGAAAATCTAAGTCATAGTGAGTTCATAGTTTATAATACTTATGTTTGACATCAACATATCTAAAGAAAGTATAAATTAGTTGATAAAAATACTCCACATTTTATTTCAGGTTCATTACATTAATGATATCGTGACTGTAAAATGTTAAAGAAAATGAAAGTAGGCATGAAACAATTAAGAAACTCCAAGGTCACGGATTGATGTCATGGTAAATCGAATGCGTGGGTCAAAATAATATTTTTATATCTAAAGCCTTTATTTTTATTACGCCCTTAACATGCGTTATTTGATAAGTAACATTGCACAAGTTGAAACAATTCACGATGGGTAGTAGAGCCGTAGTAAGGGAAAGATAATGGGGCACGACGACACCCCGAAGTGACCTGCAAAGTGCAAACAGTTTTGTTGTCGGAATAGCATTAAATACCTACAGGAATTCACTTGCAGAAATTTCCATTGAATTTATACAATAAAATCTCTAAAACGTCACATTTTAGACGGTTACCCATGACTGATATCTCAAATAAAACAGCTCATGTGATTAAAAATGTCTCGTCCGTTCTCTGCACAGTGTATTATTAACAAGGTTTTACAATCTACCCTCATCTGTTATGTTATGCCTGTTACGAAAAAAAATGTTTCCCATATTAGAATATTATTACTAATTTTCGCAAGTGATTTGTAATCTTTAGAGAATTAAATAAAGATGTTATTTTATTTTAAAAATATAGTAGGTATGTTTATTAATTAACTAGCTTTTGACTTTATCCGATTTGTATACACCTGGTCGGTTCATAAGTTCTGTCACAATCCTATTATTTTTAAATTTCATATACTGGTCAGAAATCTTTTATTAATTTAAAAAAAGAACATTTGCTTTCTAAAAATAAATTCACTTTCGTTTATTTTTCAAAATGGAATGGACGCTAAAGGATAATCGAGTCGCGGTTATCGCGTTGCACCGCTGTGGTTACGCGCCAACAAAGATTTTCAACATTGTCCAAAATTTGAAAATACCATTAAGGTTTGTTCATCGAACCATCAAACGATTCGGTAAGGATTCGAGCCTCGAAGAAAAAGGAGCGGCCGACCTCGCACGGTTAGGACACCAAAGTCGTCATCTTCGGCGGTCGTCAAAGCAGTGAGAGCGTGAATTCAACGAAATCCCGTGCGTAAACAAAAAATCTTAGCTCTTCAGATGGGACTTACGCGCGCCTAAAAAAAATTAGGTTGGAAAGATCTCGCGCTTTGATACGGCGGTACGCGGGAAAAAATACCGCCCAATTTTGTTTTCGGACGAAAACATTTTTAACATCGAAGAAAGTTACAACAAACAAAATAATAAAGTGTACGCCCACAGCGTGAAGAAGCAAGCGCCTGAATTTCGAGGGTCCAGCGAGGGCATTATCCTTCTTCATGCATGGTTTGGCTTGCATGTCTGCCTGAATGTCATATTCAGGCCTAACAGATGTGCATTTCTATCAGAAAGGTGAGAAAGCTAGTGCTAATGTGTACCAAAATACCGTCCTTACAAACATAGTTTAACCTCTTTCCCAAACAATGTTCGAAAACAGACCCTGGACTTGCCAGCAAGATTATGCACCAGCTCATAGGGCACGAAGCACTCAAAACTGGCTGACCACCCGTGAAATCTACTTTATCAGGCACGAAGACTGGCCTTCGTCTAGCCCAGACTTAAATCCACTGGACTACAAAATATGGCAGCATTATAGGAGAAACTCGGCGCTAAGCCTCATCAAAATTTGGAATCTCTCCGTGCATCTCTGATTAAAGCAGTGGCAGAAATAGACATGAATGTGGTGCGTGCTGCAATCGACGACTGGCCGCGTCGGCTAAGAGCCTGTTTTCAAAATCGGGATGGTCATTTTGAATGATATTAATAAAATTGTATTCTACATTTAATTATCTTGCTTTTTATGTACAACTTTAAAACAATAAACACAATTTATATTATTTATTCAGTTAAATGTTTGTGACAGAATGTATGACCTGACTGGTTATTTAGACAAGAGTGTATATGTAATTCCAGATCAAAGTCAATACCTATACCATGTTTTATACATGCAATTTCAGTCATTATTGCGTCATTGAGTACCTAACAATTAAAAATCCAAATGTGCTCTCAAACATTCATATTGACTAGCTTCTACCCGCGCCATTTTAGTATTTTATAATTCATAAAATACTAAAAAGCGTATACTAATTTAAAAACCAAACTACTTAACAGATTTTGATAAAATTTATATATATGGGACCGATCGGAAACTGGCAATATCCTTTCACATGAAAAAAACATTTTCAAATCGGTTCATAAATGACGGAGTTATGAGGTTACAAATATAAAAAAAAACTTATTGACAACCTCGTTTTTTGTAAGTTAATTAAAAAACAAGAAGTAGTGAATGCCATACATTTTGAGAGACACGGGCTTTTACTCACGTATTATTTTGTCTAAGAAGGCAGCGACACCTAGATAATCTTCATCAGGGTGAGTTTGATTCACTGTTCAATTGCTCAAATACGCGCTCGCGATTCGCACTCATTTTGAAAGTGAAGTTTTAAAAGCTGTTTTTAATTTAAACTGCCCAAAGACATAAATCTACTATCAGTGTGTTTACGTCATCATCATCACCAGCCCGTGTCAGTTCACTGCTGGACATAGGCCTCTCCATGGCACGTCATTTAGCTGGATCTTTAGCTTTCCTCCTCTAATCCTTGAACGCTGACTTACGAATATCATTGTCCCACCTAGCTACAGGGCGCCCTACACTACGTTTGCCGACACGCAGCCTCACTCAAGAACCAGTCTGTGTGTTTACATAATAATGAACATTAGTATAATGAACTAATAATCAATGTAATATAAAAAAATAAACTGCCGAATAACTGCCCCACAAATACCATACCTGAGTATATACCAGGTTGTTATTAGTGCATTACATGATCAGATAAGGGGTTTATGCACCGATGATTATGGAAGAAGCCTTGGACTGGATGTGTAGACGAACTCGAAGGTGTAGGTACCTTTCATTGTGACACTTAGTCTATCTTGGGCATCGTTGCATGACATAGAACTCGTCTTAGGTATTTTGAAGATCAGGAGACCAGTGGGCACGTGAAAGATTTGAGGGGACGAGTGGGCACAGGGTGCGAGTTGCAAAGGACCAGTGGGTTCTGAACCGAAGTAACTTCCTCTAGTTACGATAAATGCCAATGATATTAAATACTTACAACGACATCTGTGGCGCAGTGAATCCGGCTGAGAGATATTTTTATAAAAATACCTCTTATATATATCTCTCATCCTATATTTTTTCCAGCTACTTTGATATAAAAACCAAACTACTGAACCGATTTTGATGAAATTTATATGGGACCAATCAGAAAGTATATCCTTACACATAAACATTTTTTATCGAATCGGTTCAGAAATGACGGAGTAATGAGGTAACAAAATAAAAATATTATATATATATATATATATATATATATATATATATATATATGTATATATATATGTATATACAAAAAAAACTGAAAAAAATATGTCATCCACTTAATTTTTACGTTTTGCTGTTGTCTTTTTAGTTTAAAACGTAATTATTTGAAGTCGATACAAAAATTAGCGAATTTGGGTTCAGTTTGATTCTCATTGGAGTGGGGAGTTTAGCAAGTTTGCACTGAAGATATTCACGTCGCGGTGTATTACCTAACTTAATTGCCATGTTAACAAATAAGTTGTAAACCAGCATACTCTAATTGGAGCATGCCGGCAGTGGGGAAATATTTATTAATCGCTTCCTTAAACTCTATCGGGCTGAGGTTTTATGGACAGCTTTCAAGCTAGGAGCCTGCACACGAAGATTGTGGTGACATCGAGAGTTTAGACAAGTTCCACTTTCTTTGGTATATCTAAACAGATATAAATATCAATAATATTGTAAATTTATTGCGGTTATTTACAAAAATATTTGTATACTGATGACCTCTGTAGCGCTGTGGGGTAAGGACAGACAGAGACGCAGAAGTTGCGGATTCGATTCAAAAATCATTTGTGTGATAAACAGAGTTGATTTTTCAGTGTCTGGGTGTTATAAAGTATCATGACTGATAGAATACTTATATATTTTTAAGTATTTATATATGGTCCCCATAATACAAGCTATGCTTAGTTTGGATCTAGTTGGTGCTGTGAGTTGTCCACAATATTAAAATTATTTATATATTTTTATTCAAATTCTCAGCAGAATAATCGATGTTGTATCAATAGGCACTGTATTGGGATGCTAGGGATACAGATTCCCTGGAAACTGCAAGGATGGCGGCTGGACTTAATCGTTATGTCATCGTGTGCAAGGCTTTAAGGTATTTCTAGAGATCTATATAACATCTTGATTGATTAGTTGAACAGCTACTTCTGTGGCATGGCGGGCATGCGGCTAGCTGATGCAAGAGGACCAGGTTCGATACCCACAGTAGGGTATATGTTTTCACGGTCCGTGTAAATGTTGTGGTACCATAGTATCTAAAATTTCTGGTTATGACGAGTTCAGAAGAGGGATGTTCGTGCCAGTTATAACATGGGCCCTAGAGAATCACTTAGAAATAAATTTTAAGAAATAAATATCATGCAAGTGCCTTGTCAGTATATACATATATGAAAATCGAATGTATGTATGTTCACAAAAATGTTTATTTGTTTACCTTTAAAAAAATGCGATAAAATAGTATTAATACTAGAAATAAATATGTACTCGCTGTTCCTATAGTTATGCTCGCTAAAGTTAATCAATATTTTAATGGTAATGTGTACGCTTCTTTACAAGGTCCCAAGCGACGTGTTAGATTTGTCGATTGGCAAATTTAAAAACGTAATAAAACATAAACTGTCTTTAAAAGCATGTTATAAAAATAAAATAATATTGCCATAAAAATTATAAAAAGTTATAAAAAAGCTTGGGATGAATTTGCTCCAACTCGACTCGGCATCCGTAACCAGATTTGGCAAGGATCATACAAAAAAGTGTTAAGACCAGATCAGACCAGACCAGAGTTTTTTTTTGCTGGATTCTTCTTGAACTGAGGTTAGGAGAAACCGGTACCTAGATTCACTAGCATGTAAGAATAATATTCAAAATTGTCCTAGATTTTATTGAATATAAAACGTTTTGATTTTGACTTTGATATTGCGCTTTGGGGCCCGGATTTTTGATCAGTAGTCGAAGTATAAAATTAGATGTGTTTGCAACCATTTGTCACTAAACTTCCCACTATTACGTAACTCGAAACAACTAGTAAAGACGTAAATTACACTATCAGTACTGTCAAATACACTTTTTGTACGCTGATACATAAGCTATATGCGTGGTTTCGTCTGTAGGTGGGCAACACGCTAGCTAAAGGCAGCGGCTGGCCTTCGTGATAAGAGTTTTTTTACAACTTGCTACAGATTTTATGGATATAGTTGTCTTGTTGCTATTGCTGTCGCTACTAATACGTTTACGTAATAACCCTGGTTTAAGGAAGAGTGCTTAGGAAGTTTGGCTAAAAATGCATTCTCCTAATTTAAGAGCCGTGCTCTTGTCTCTCATTCTTAATCTCTTTATACGACATGACAGCTATTTTCTCCATAATGTGACGCATGTAGTAGATTAGAGGTCTTCTTCTTCTTCTTATCTTTCCTTCAACTTTCCATTCTTTCAATAATCCCTTAGTCGGGCAAAATTTACAAAAATAGGTGTAATTAAATATTTTTTACGAACCATCAAAACATAATGGTTATAAAGTTGGTCAAAACTATTATGGCCATAAGATTTTGTAAGTACCAAACTCTTCCTTATATGGCCTACCAGAACCAATCAGTACAGTCAACGTAAGAAGTAACATTTGAAGTGTACGGCCGTATTTCGTCAATGCAATACTTGACTATGACATTCTGTAATATTTTTTGTTTCTCAAATGCTTAGGTCGCTGTTCGAATAAAAAAAATACGAGTAGGTTCTATTTTCAAATCAAGTGTCTTGTGTTAGAGTTGTACCGAGCTGAGTAATGCTGTATTACACTATAACAGTGTTAAGGTGCTTCGAGTCAGTCCAGTGCTTGGTAAAGTTGCCACTGGGGCAAGTAGATAGATAGATAGATGCTTTAATGTATTTGTGGTGTGCAATAACAGTAGATTGTTGCACCGAGCGCAAAGTGAGTTATTAATGCACGAGTGCAAGCGAGGGCACTGAATTAACACGAGTGCATTAATTACTCTCTTTAGCGAGGTGCGTAATTTACTTTTCTTTCAACTACCAATCTACCTACTGTGATAAAATATACCTACTCAAACTAAAAATATGAAGAATCAAAGTTTTGCAATGGTACAAAATGGGCACCATTTGTTTTTTTTTCACCAAGTCGGTTTTATTCAGCCGATTTTTATTATCAGCCAGTATCTTTTTGATCGAATGCAAACATTTTATATTAAACTTAATGGGAGATATTAAACCTCTGTGTTAAATTTATATCTAAAATAAAAAGTAAAAAACAGTGCAATAATGAAAAACAGTGCAATAATGAGATTTCATATAACATTACTGCACTGTTTTGGTTCTAAGCAAAAAATACGTCCTTTGTGATCGGTTTTGTAGTGATTAATGATAACATTTCTGCGTAGTTGAGAGAAAAATACTTTATTGCACACCACAAATACATTCGACTATTATAAGAAACAATGTTTAGCTACACGGTAGTACATTGGTCGGTCTTATCGCTAGATAGCAATCTCTGCCAGACAACCTTGGGATGTATAGAAATCAATATAGCTGAATACGGGGTGATGAAAATAATATAATATAAATAATATAAGTATGTATAACGTTAGGCATAGCGCACGTAGCCGTATAAGAGCATTAAAGTTACAACTGGAGGCAAGTATAATGTTAGGCCTAGTGCACATAGCAATATAACTAAGCTTTTACTAAGCAGCCACAGAAGATTAAGATTTCTATAAAAAAACCGTTAGTATCATCTGTCAGTTGATTTTCCCATGAACCTCAGAACGGTCCGTTTCCTTTCTCATACAATTAACTGACAAATTGCAGTTTGCCTATTACAGAAATCCTGCGGGCTATATGGTTCAATCCTTAGTAAAAACAAGCAAATACCACTGCATAGACGACGTCTGTGGCACAGTGGGCCACGACCCGGCTAAGACGCAGAAGGTTGCGGGTTTGATTCCCGCCGTAGGATAAATGTTCATATATATGATTTGTATGTATTAGTCTGTGTTTATATATTTAATATGTGTGTATTTAAAAAAATGTATATAAGGAGTATATTAGTAATGAGGTACCCATAACACAAGCTCTGCTACTTTGGGGCCAGATGATGTTGCGTGAAAGGTCCGGCATTACTTATATATTGATGAATGAAACGCACTTATTAACGCACCAGCTCTCTCTTCCGCTTATAATTTAAGAGCTGAGCTCTTGTCAATGATGATGCAGCTCCTTCGACCCGTTCCTTTCCAGCACAGCATTCTTTATCTCCTTATAGAACACTACAACATTTTCTCCTTAATTTGGCAAATATAGCTAACTCATGGCCTTCCTCTCCCTCTCATTCCTGTAATCTTTCCATTCTAGGTTGGTGTTTAAAATACTGTTATGTCGTATAAGGTAAATAATTATTTATCTTCTGTTTTCAATCATTTTCAATAATGTCTTTATCTCCAACACAAAACTAGTTACGTAATACGGGTACAATTCCCGCCGCGGGACAAATGTTTGTGTGATCTGCAAGTATTTGTCTCGGGTCTGAGTGTTTCTATGTAAAATATGTATGTATTTACTAAAAAAAGTATATAAGTAGTATATCAGTCATGTGGTACCCATGACACAAGCTCTGCTTACTTTGGGGCCAGATGATGCTGTGTGAAATGTCCGGCAAGGAAAAAATAATAAAAATAAGGACGAGGTCTTTACCCAGCGGTAAATGCAATCGGGCTGAATGATAATGATGATGAAAACTAGTTACTGGACTCAAAATAGACCACTAAGACCAGTCACTATACTCGTGTAAATCTCCCTTTCTATCAATATTGATGTAACACAAATCATCGTAAATCGCCACGTATTGGCAAACAGTGAATGGCTCTGGAAGTTCAACGATTGCCAAATGCAGGTAAAGGCAATAACCGATACGAAATCTCGTTGTAATGAGGCTTTGTTTCGTATAATTATAATGATTTAGGTCTTTTGTGGACACGCTATATACTATCAACGTACATAATTGACGCAAAATCAATGACGTGGTCATTGGAAGGAATTTTTTACTTCTTCGTCGTCAATGGAATAATAATAAAATAATAAAAATAAATAATCCCGGACATTTCACACAGCATCATCTGGCCCCAAAGTAAGCAGAGCTTGTGTTATGGGTACCACATGACTGATAATACTACTTAAATACTTTTTTCTTTTGTAAATACATACATATTATACATAGAAACACCCAGACCCGAGACAAATACTTGCAGATCATACAAATATTTGTTCCGCGGCGAGAATCGAACTCGCAACCTTCTGCGGCTCAGTCGGACCTTAGCCCATTGCACCACAGAGGTCGTCAATATGTCATAATAATATCAATTTTGCCAGTGTCAAGTGTCTATATTGTCTATAGTATGTCACAAAGTCGAACCTTGTCGTTTGTCATTTGTTATTTTATATAAAACTGTGTCTTTCTTATAAAATAACTACGGATTATTTTTGCTCGAATCACCAATGGTTTTATTTCAAGTATTCACACCCGAGTCAATAACACTAGCTCTATTTAAATAAAAGCACCAAAATTACTAATAAAACCGGAAATATATCGAGAAAAATAAATAATATAAGAACGCAATGTTTACTTCGCAAGACGACCAAAAATTATCCTGGAAGGATCTTACTTCTTCTTTTCTTCCTATAATGGCATCTGTCTTGTCGACAATTTTGCCAGTGTCAAGTGATTGTTTGATAATAAAGTCTTAGTCAATTCTAAACGTCATCGCGGAAAGTCTAGAACTTTCTCGAGATTCAACGTCGTTCAAATCACATTGCAACATAATACACTTATAATTCAATTGTCCATACTTCTCCTATGTAGTCACTATGTATTCATTAAAATTCCGCTAAGATTACGAAAATAAAACATGCAATAAAATGAAAAAAATATATTAATTTAGATGTAAGAAAAGGAGTCTCGAAATTCAAATTGACGACCTCTGTGGTGCAGTGGACCATGGCTCTGCTAAGACGCAAAAGGTTGCTGGTTCGATTACTGCTGCGAGACAAATGTTTATATGATCTGCAAGTATTTGTATCCGGTCTGGGTGTTTCTACGTATAATATTTATAGTATTTACGAAAAAAAGTATATAAATGGTATAGTACGAGGTACCCATACCACAAGCTTCCTTTGAAGCTAGATGATGTTGTGTGAAATATCCGGTATTATTTATTTATTTATAAATACCTAAAACATAATAGACCGAAAAAATTATGATTGCCTTTTTTTTATTTTATGTTAGTGTTTTTCGCGAACAAAGTCGCTAGCATTCCTAGTGTAAACTAATAAGAAATAATTTGTTAGTGTAATAAAATTGTAATTTATCCTACCAATATTATAATCGTTAAATAAAATAAGAAATGTGTAAATTGTTATAATAGGAAGTGTGCTAACGGCTGGCCCGGAGCGGAGTGCAGAGAAAAGCTAGCTATTCACTGTACTTCACAGGCTTAGCATAAAAATTCAGACATTGACATTTGACGACCTCTGTGGTGCAGTGGGCCAAGGGCCGGCTGATACACAGAAGGATGAGGGTTCGATTCTCGCTGCGGGACAAATATTTGTTTCGAGTCGGGGTGTATGAATATATAATATTTATGTATTTACAATAATAAAAATGTATTATATCAGTTATGTGGTACCCATAACACAAGCGCTGCTTTCTTAGGGACCAGTTGATGTGGTGTGAAATGTCCGGGATTATGTATTTATTTTTATTTATATGTATTATTGATTTGCCGGTTTAGTTGCTTCCACTCAGAGTAAAGATCACTTCCACGGCAGCGTCTAGTTCTAAAAAAGCGCCAACCTGGAAGAATACAAGAAGAGAGAAAGACAGAGAGAGAGAGGAGGATACAAGGCAGAAAGTAAGTGATTAGCCACTTGACAGTCTGTTATTATATGTCCTATCAAGCCAAAGTCAAACAAACACGGCGTTTTCGCGGACGACTACCGATAACAGCACATATCGCGTGTCACACGTCGCAGACTCTACGTGCTAGTAATTAGTATTATAATATTACTTATGACATGTATGTTAGACTTTAAGGTATATATTTGATATGGACCTTAGTTTGTAAGTATTTAACATGGTCTAAACTAGTGTTGCCTAAAATAAACGATATTATTATTATTATTAAAAATGCTATCAAAACAACTGTTTTACTTTTAAGGTTCTGGGTCTAAACCAGAAACCTTGGGCTCGATTGACATATCAGTTGCTGAGATTGTTGAGGATATCTAAGGAGGCAGAGCGAGTCTACGCTTTGCACAATAGTTGAAATTCCGTACGGTTGCAAGCTCATTGCTGTTTATAAGAAAACTAGCCAATGAAGCACGTGTACGTACATATATACAGAGCCTCTTTACTAACATATTATATATAAACTTACTAGCATTATAAATTTCAATGTGCCTTTTTAATCGACTTCAAAAAAGGTTGAGTTTCAAATTTCAGTTTTTTTTATTATATTTAGTTTATGAACCTATTTAAAAAAACAAATTCATGTAAAATGAGATATTTCCCGTTTATCCCAAAGAAATTTCATCAAAATCGGTTGAATCTTGGTTTTTAAATAAAAATAGCTGGAAAAAGTATGTCATCCAAATAAACGAAATTTCGATGTTTTGCTTTTTTGTGACTTTCTAGTGATCTTAAATATAACTATAAAAAAAGGAGGAGGTAATTCGGTTGTATATTTATGGGCTCAAATTTCATTCGATAAAGTCGGTTTTCTTTTTAGTTTATAAAACTTAACTATTGTTTGTTTGTTTGTTACCTTTTCACGGCTAAACGGCTGAACAGATCTTAATAAAATTTGGTAAGGAGGTATATAATCTCAAGGTATAATATTAAGGTAGTTTTAATAATTTTAGGTAGTTGAGCCATCCAGCAAGTTGTACAATCAAGATGGACAGTGAATAGCCGCCTCGCATCACCTATAATCGCAGAGCCGGGGTAAAATCATCACTTCCACGTGTTACGAGAGAGTTATGTAACGCTTCCACAGCGCCTGCGCCTGCGCCGGTGCGCACAATCATTAATATTACGCGCACAAAAACTAGTTTAGAGCCAATTGTATCGCAGACGGCATTTTAATTGATCATTTCGAGATAAATAAACTTGAATTCAAATCAGTTTATTTTGTTTAAAATGATTGTCTTCTTAGCTCAGTTGGTAGTAGCTTTTCAGTGGTGTAGATTATGGGTTCGATTCCCTTCCAGTACAAACATTTGTGTGATATAGTATAGATAAAAAAATATTCAGGCCATCAAACAAGGTACAGAAGAATATATAAAAAAAGTGTACGAAACAAAAATTAACAGGTACCTAAGCTTTTGACGACCTCTATGGTACAGTGGGCTAAGAGCCGGCTTATACGCAGAATGTTGCGGGTCCGATTCCCGCCACGGGGCAAATGTTTGTATGATCTGCAAATATTAGTCTCGGGTCTGGGTGTTTCTATGTATACCTAATATGTATGTATTTACAAAAATATATAATAATACCTATATAATACCTGATATTTCACACAGCATTATCTGGCCCCAAAGTAAGTAGAGCGTGTGTTATGGATACCACATGACTGGTATACTACCTATATACTTTTTTTTGTAAATACATAAATATTATACATAGAAACACCCAGACCCGACACAAATACTTGCAGATCATACAAACATTTGTCCCGCGTTGGGAATCGTACCCGCAACCTTTTGCGTCTCAGTCGGACCTAAGCCCACTGCGCCACAGAAGTCGTCAATATATATAAGTAGTATATCAGTCATGTGGTATCTACCCATAACCCAAGCTCTGCTTACATTGGGGCCAGACGATGCTGTGTGAAATGTCCGGCTTTATTTATTTATTATTTATATACTTCTTAGTGACTAGGATTCTAAGTAAATGTCGTGAAACAGTACTCAGCTCTGCATAATGCTGCTTGTCTTCCGCTGAGGCCAGTGTTAACGCCACGTACAGCTTAATCCGATAGGGTGTTAGCTCAGCAATACTCAACGTTGACTATCAAACCAATTTATCAAAAGAACTTAAACTAAACTTGGATTCAAATAAGATTTGACTTAGATTTATTTGCGGACGGATGGATATAGATCCTTAGAAGTTGTCCTTCAGCGAAATAAATTAGTAAGTATAACTAATCGAATACCTTAGAATGAGCAATCCTTGTATGTTTATATATAACTAGCGACCCGCCCCGGCTTCGCACGGGTGCGGTGCTGAATATACTTCAGAATGTCTTTATATACAACGTTATCTAAGAGAATAACAAAGTCTAAGAGATAGACATATACCATTGTGGACTTTTGTGTAGACCTTTTTAAGGTGTACAATACTGTAGTATATTATTTTTATCTATCTCGTAGGGTTCAGCCAGCGTTTGCAATGTATGCGCAAAAAAGTGTTTATTTACGACACCACATTAGAAACCTCTAAAATTATCAGTGTTTCTCTAATATATAATGCATGTTTTATACATATAAACCTTCCTCTTGAATTACTCTATCTATTAAAAAAACTGCATCAAAATCCGTTGCATAGTTTTAAAGATCTAGGCATATATCGGGACAGACAGACAACGTGAGGCAACTTTATTTTATACCATGTAATGATCTGAATCTCGGAAACGGCTCTAACGATTTTTATAAAATTTAGTATGGGTTTTCGGGGGCGATAAATCGATCTAGCTAGGTGTCATTTTTAGAAAACGTCGTTTTATCCATGTTTTATACCAAACAAAGCTTGGTCATCCAGGTACTTATATTTAAGTGATTAAAAGATTATTATCGTGTTCTTATTTCGAAATATATGTGCTTAGTCAAATTTGAACCCACGACTTTTAAACGGTTCCATGGTAAACCAACCACTCAATATTATCAAAGAGTTCAAACTGTTTTTAATCAACAAACGTCAAAATCAAAACCAACATTCCAATTAGTAAAATCATTATTAATTTCAAAAACAAATAAGAAGGTATCCAAATCATCCCCAATCACATAATGACGTAATCAACCCCAATAAATCGGAAACAGAGCGGTCATTGAAAAATTATCTTTAAATCGAAACATATTTCTTCCACCACATTACTTATCAGTGATATTTAATCAGTCAGATTGGATTACCTCGTTGGGGTTGAAATGGGGTGAAGATATTTAAGGGCGGAAATTTGAAAGGGAAACAAATAAAGGTTTAGGTTTTATTGTGTTACGGATGGTGGAGAGTAAGAATGAGCTAGTGCTGGCAAAATAAGCAGTAGGTATGAACTGAAAGCTATCCCATTCAATTAAGCCAAAAATATATCCCGAAGTTTTAACAGCAGAGTATTAATACCTAAAGATTTTTCTAATTCAAGTTTTTTTTTTTGCCAGATTTCTCAGCGTCATGTAGCCCCAAAGTAAGAAGAGCTTGTGTTATGGAACCACATGACTGATATACTACTTATATACTTTTTTTTGTACGTTCATGTACACAGATACACCCAGACCCGAGACAAATACTTGCAGATCCTTGGCCCACTGCACCACAGAAAGCAGCGAGAGCATCTTTTGCATTAGTTCTTCAATATATATATATATATATATTATTATTTACTAAAACACTAAAAGATCTACTGCGCACATAGATTCAGAAAAAGTTTTGTACCATTTTAGAAGTTAAATGTTTATTATTCAGTAGATGACTTACTTAATTCCTCAGTGCCGCAGTGGGCTAAGGTCTAGCTGAGACGCTGATAAGAGCCGGCTGATACGCAGAAGGTTTCGGGTTTGATTTCGGCCGCGGGACAAATGTTTGTATGTTCTGCAAGTATTTATCTCGGGTCTGGGTGTTTCTATGTATAATGTGTATGTGTCTTTATTATTATTATTAGGACATTCTTACACACATTTTGTGCGAAACACGGATTTTGACAAAAAAAATACGTGAATAGAACCCGTGCCTCTCAAAATGTAGGCCAACCTACGAATGTTTTGAAGGGGAATATTATACGTTCATACCTGAAATCCGCGCACCCTCTGCCTCAGTTACTTAATACTCCTCTCTTATTTTTGTTGGGCACCTGTATGTTACAAATTAGCTTGTTTTAGGAAGAAACGATTACCGTAATAAGGCTGCTTCTCACATAACTCTATCCGAAACATCTCTAGATAATACAGTAGATAGCGATAGCTATTCTCTGTTGTAGATACTACATTATTAATAAGTACATATTGATATTGGTTCAGAAGATCATTGATCAGAAGATACGATCTTCCGCCTGCGGTTTCACCCGCGTAAATATTTTGACAAACTCGACTGGCGAGTTAGCTCAGTTGGTAGTGACTTTACCTTCTCCGCTGAAGGTTGTGGGTTTGATTTCTTACCTCATTACACCATCGGGTGTTACGTGTTATAAAGTATCATATGTATTTAAAAATATATAAGTATTCTACCAGTCATCTAGTCACCATAATACAAGCTATACTTAGTTCGGGGCTAGATGGTGTTGTATAAATTGTCCACCAATAATAAAAAATAACATACCTACTTGTGATATAACACCTCATAGAACAAACATCTACGTATATGTTTGTCCGGGGAAGGAATCTAATCCACAAAAGTGTAGAAGGCAGAGCTACTACCAAAGTCGGAGGCCAGTTTAAGCTGCCTATCCTTCATCACCAGAATTGGCCACTGAAGCTAAAAGTAGCTCCTACAAAAACTAGCCAGGTAGCCTTATCGGCGCTTGCGCAAATTAAAAACGAAGGCGCAACGCAAAGAAACATTCCATGTCTTTGAATGAATTAACGAATGAATGAAAATAATTGTACTCCTTAAAACTAGATATTAAACAATTTGACCATTATGAATACCTATATATAATCATGTACAATGGGTGGTATTATCGCTAAGGATAAGACCGCCCATTGGAGCGCTTTCCTTCAGACAATCTTTGAATGGAGACTTACTTGAATAGAAGATTAATAAATAAATAATGCCGTACATTTCACGTAGCATCATCTGGCCCCAAAGTAAGCAAAGCTTGTCTATAAATACATATATATTATACATAGAAACAACCAGACCCGAGACAGACGGGAACATACAAACATTTTTCCCGCGGCGGCAACCGAACCCGCAACCTTCTTCGTCATAACCGGGCCTTGGCCCACTGCATCACAGAGGTCGTGTTGGTCGTGTTGAAGGTGTTTGTCATGGTCAGATTGATCGGGGTGCACTAAATTATGAACTAAATCTTGAATATTTTTGTAATAAATAAACGCAATAAACTTACACAACATTATTGATATTTATATATATTTACATAAACGATATACAAATACAGACATAGTATAAGTGAATGTTGCTACACTACTAAGGCCTAGCACACAGTAGCGAATTAATCCGTGCGATTTAAACCGCTCAACTCTGAAGTCTATTCTGAAGTATTATCACTGCGTTTTTTTCCGCTAGTGCGTGCGCTTACGTCTGATTCCTTGTTCCGTATAATAGCGCCGAAAACTTCTCTACGGAATTATCCACAATGCGCACTATATCTAACTAGACAAGTACTTGAAGTTTTGGCTAGGTGACATTTCGGACACAATATTTTCGGACACTTTGACTGAAATGACACTTTCAATTTTAATTTATTTTTTTAGCGACATTTCGGGCACCATCAAAATATTGAAGCTGTTTTGTACAATCAGTTAGAAAAGTTTTAACTTATATTAGATTAGATAGCTACTAAGAAAAACAGAGTTACCAAAATAAAATATTTCTAAATGTATCAACTAATGTTGGTTTGTTACAAGTTCGCTTCAATTCCCGACGTATGTTGATCACCCGATAAAATTAAATAACACCTGTGCTTTCGCGGCGCAGAGCTACGAATTAATCTAGACATGGCTTTCAAATATGCTGCCTGTATCTACATATATTAGGAGACTTGTTGTTACTAGCGACTTCATACCCGCTAGATTACTAGTTTTGTAATATTCTTCATATTAAATTGTAATTATCCTAATTCTCAAAACTATTTTAAGACATACTTTTCACTTCTGTTTTCCACGATTTTCCATATTAATCTATTACACTCGACCGTTAGATTTTTCTGACAACTTCTTTTAAACATAACGATTATAGTGTACAATATGGAATAACTTTTAAAGTTAGTTATACTACATTATTTCAACTTTTTACCTTATATACAAGTCACTTCTAAAAGTTATTAGCACTATAGCTCACCACGAATGTTTGAAATTCACATTTTCTGTTCGTCCGAATTAGTTGTTTATCGCGTTATCCATCTCTATCGCCAACGAAAGCTGAGTATTCATTAAAAATTACCTTTCAACGTAAAATGAGCTTTAAAGCTATGACTTTAGATTCAATACAGGTGTTTAAACTACTCAAAATCGAGACCGTGCTGTTGCCACACATGCCAGGTGAAATTGAGTTCTCATTTATTTGAATTAAGTTATAATATCGCTTGAACGCGTGACACAGATTATTACCGTTGTATCTGTTTGCGGTGACGTCATATTTTTAAAGTGGAACTTCTGTACGATCAATAACTCTATTGTTATTCTGTTATATTAGTCGACGCATTCTGTCAGTTGGTTAACAGTAATTAACCTGTTATTTGTGTGTCCTATTTATTTCTATTACATATTAACGGGGCATTAAAATTTCGATTATGTCGTAAATCGTGCTTAATTATTGTATAAGCTTTTTATTACAACGTCGAGTGTGTTGCCCGCCGATAGATGGAGTGACTAATATTTTATAAGTACCTAGTTTTCTTTACTATTTTGAAAGATTTGGCTAACAATAACTGGCCTATTAATTAAGTTGATAATAGCTCTGCCTTCTGCGCTGTAGGTTGGGGGTTCGATTTTCTCCCAGGATAAACATTTGTGTGATGAACATAAAGTGTTTGTTCTGATATTTTTTGTAATTGTTTGGGTTATTAATTAGGAATAATAAATATGTATTGTAATATATATAATTATATCAGTCGTCACAGTAATACAAGCTATGCTTAGTTTGGGGCTAGATGCTGTGTATTGGCAATTCTGTTGGTTCATTTATAAAATTAGGAATTGTCTAAAATATATTTAGTTAGTCATAGCATATTTTGTAAAACCTATTCGGTTGGTACCATCTAACTAAATTAGGAGCGTTTAATTAAATTATATAAAATTAAATAAGGATAATTTGGTAGCAGCAGAATACCAAGTTTCATTTGACAGTTCTAAACCTAAGTTAGTTAGGTTGGTGCCAACAGAATTGAGGCCTACAATTCTACCTGTGAGAATAGTTCTGCTTTTTGCGCTGTAGGTTGGCGGTTCGATTTTCTCCCAGGATAAGCATTTATGTGTAGAACGTAATGTGTTTGTATATATATTTTTTGTTATTGTTTGGGTTATTAATTAAGTATAATAAATATGTATTTAAATATATATAATTATATCAGTGGTCACCGTAATAAAAGCTATGCTTATTTTGGGGCTAGATGGTGTGCATTGTTAACCAATATTTAATTATTATTAACACACTTTAGGTAAGCACTTTTTTTAATTAACCTATGATGCATTTTGATAAACACGGGTTTTACTCACGTATTATTTTGTCGATAGAGGCACCGACACTGTTTCGATTCATCTAGATAATCTTCATCAGGGTGAGTTTGATCCGTGGTCCGCTCGTTGCCGCTCGAGTTCGCACTCTTTTCAAGTTTTGAAAGTGAAATAACCTATGATGTCTTATTTGTGGGCATGGATTTCCAAAACCGTCCATTCATCCCAGTCTTTGGTAATTAGGCAACACTCTTTTTCAAAACATTCGTGATCGTCCCGCCAACGTCTTCTCAGTCTGCTTGTTGTCACTTTCGTACGTAACGTTAGCATTATAGCATTATATATATATTTTTTGCAAATTTTATATATTTTTTATTTTTTATTTAATGTAATGTACTGATTTGAAAGTATAAAGATACACTCTATTTTATAATCACAAAATTAACTAGCGTGGTGCTTAAGTATACTCTGTAATTGTCATTCTAATGTCAAAGAATGGATATGAACTTGGATTCTTCGTCTGTCATTTCATGGAGTAACATAGCTCTGCTAATTTAATATTTTTTACTAGTTTTATTGCATGTTTTATTCAGTAATCTTGGCGGAATTTTAATGAATAAATTGTGACTACAGGACGGGAATGGATAATTGAATTATATGTGTATTGTTGTGCAATGTGAATCCCAAGAAAATTCTAGACGCCATTCCGCGTGACGTCTAGAATTGACAATTGACCATCGACTAAGACTAATAACAAACAAACTGACTATAAACTACATACACTTGACATTGGCTGAATTGACATTAGTATGTCACAGGCCATTAACAAAGAAGAAGAAGAACAATAGAGATAAACCTAGGTAACAACTGAAAATCAGCGTTGAGTGTAAGCATTACTTGCTTCCATCAAACACAAGCTGGACGCCTTTTTGGCACTCACGCTTATGATCAATAGGTAGGTGCTATACTTATCCTATTATTAACTGGTTTGTATACCTAATTTTAAGTAGTTTTTCAGTTGTTTTAGTTAAGATGTTTTTGATGTGAAAACTTAGCATCGTTGTGATTTGAAAAACGATGAAACGAAAAAGCGACAGTAAAAACAGACAGACACATAAATTCATTAGATTTAACGTGGGAGAAAATGAGATCGGAAGCATTATACAGAGTTTCTTATATTCGTGGTTCTCTTTGTGCTTAAACTTTTTGAAGGTTTCACTTCTACCACGTGTGAATTGCACACAAATGTGTGCCAAATAAACGTTTCATTCATTCAGATGGCAACATATTTTAAAAACACATTAGCTATGTAGTGTATCTTTATAAGATAGACACTTACAATACAATACAATCATTAATCGATTGCGACTGAGACGCAGAAGGTTGCGGGTTCGATTTCTGCCACGAGTCAAATGTTTGTACGATCTGCAAGTATTTGCCTCGGGTCTGGATGTTTATATGTATAAAATGTATGTAAGTATTTAAAAAATAAAGTTTAGAAGTAGTATATCAGTCATGTAGTACCTATAACACAAGCTCTGCTTACTTTGGGGCCAGATGATGCTGCGTAACCTAACATATCTAACATAACATAACATAACCTAAGAGATAGACATATACCATCGCGGACATTTGTAGACCTTTTTAAGATGTACAACATACTGTAGTACATTATTTTGATCTATCTTCTAGGGTTCAGCCAGCGTTTGCAATGTACGCACAAAAAATGAGTTTATTTACGACATCACATTAGAAACCTATAAAAATATCATTGTGTCTCTACTATATTATACATGTATTATACATATAAACCTTCCTATCAATCTATTAAAAAACCCGCATCAAAATCCGTTGCGTAGTTTTAAAGATATAAGCATACATAGGGACAGACAGACAGCGGTAAGCGACTTTGTTTTATACTATGTAGTGATAATATGTCAAATTAATTATTAGTCAACTATTAAACAAAGTTATTTTGCCTGCAAATAGCAATGATTATCAAGCAAGTGTAAGCTAATATTATTTGGAAAGGCGTCGAGCGATTAGATTATAGGTAAGAGTCATTACTTTCGCCAATGATATTATAAAACACAAGAGCTTATAAATTATCATTGACGTTCGCGTACTGAGTCCGTTGCATCTATGTAGGGTATCGAGGTCCACAAAGAACCCTTAAGGTTCGGCCAAACCTGCGCGTCACTAACGCGGGAAGCAAGACGCGATGCAGGAGCGTCTGCAATGCAACGTGCAACGAGGTCGCGTAGGTGTGCAAAGCGCCATAGATAAAGTATGGGTAGCGTCCCGCACTCCCGCTTCGCAGTCGTTTTGGTCGCGCAGGTGTGGGTTATGCTTTATTGTATCGCCATGTCCGTCTGTCTGTCAGTCAATCTATCCGCCCTTAAACAGAGCTCTTGCTTAAAGACCGTGTCTAAGCGATTAAATTTTGCACAGTAGGTACTTTATGAGTAGCCCCTCACAAATTTATGAAATAAAAACTGAGTAAAATCTTATTTAAGGGTACCTCCCCTACATGTAGAGTGGGGTTGTTATTTTTTACTTAGCCAATCGTGTGGCACATCGTTAAGTAGGTATTTCATAGATATTGTAAGATTTTCTAAACAGTTTTTCGATACAGATGTTCGTTTTATAATATTATGTCTATTTTGATCTAATCTAGTGTCTCCCTCTTCCTACAGGCTTAACTGTTGTTTTCAGGGGTACCTGAAATGTTACGAAAATAGAAAATATTTATATAATGTTGGTGGACAATGCACACAACACCATATAGCCCCAAACTAAGCATAGCTTGTATTATGGTGACCAGATGGCTGATAGAATACTTATATATATATATTATATTATTTATATATTTAAATACATACATAAGATACTTTCACCCAGACACAGAACAAACATCTATGTCGTCACACAAATGTGTGTCCTGGGAGGGAATCGAACCCTCAACCTACAGCGCAGAAGGCAGAGCTACTACCAACAGCCAGTTCTTATCGGGCGTAAGTTAGGAAGAATTGGCTCCTTAATTCACCTAGTATGTAAGACGTTTCAAAGTGATCCTTGTGGTTGTATTGAATAAAATATCTTTTGACTTTGACTTTGCTTGATTACTTTGTATCTGCAAAAAATCTTAATTTATAGAAAGATACCATCCACACAGGACTTTATAAGCAACATAAAATGTACTCCTTTTTAATCGATACCAATTCGTGTCTTTTTGCATTTCTATAACGAAAGAGAAGATCCTGACAGCTCCAGCTCGATAAGCAACATATTATAATACAAACATGACATTAGTCGTGTAAGGGTTAAAATATCGCCATTCCTGGGAATGGAATGCATCCCTTAGCTTAACAGCCCCACACTGCTTAATTAGTTATCAATAAAATATTGACTACATCTTTCCACCCTCTTGCACACGCTTAAATATTTCTCAACAAAACGTAAACTTAAGATTAAAATCTGTTTAAATACAAGATATTTAAAGAATCCATTGCTTTTTCTCTTTGGGTTCTAAATAGCTACTGTATCTATCGTGGTTTTATTTTCAAATTTGTAGGTTTTATGTTGTATACTTAAAAGCTTCTGCCGCTTCGTTCGCATACATACACAAAAAGTAGCCTATGTCCGTTCCTAAAATACAATCTATATCCATACCAAATTTGATTGATGAAAAAATAAGTTCACCCGCTATGCGAATCTGAAGATTTCCTAGAAATTTCATCGAAATCGGTACAGCTGTTTCGGAGACTATAAGGAACATATATACATACACATATCGCCTTTTATAGATATAGATTTGTAGCCTTCTTCTCCGGCTTAGTAAGTCTTCCCTTATGACATTCGTACAATCCAGCATTGATCAACACAAAAATCTATATTCTGTAGACGACGACCCCTGTGGCGCAGTAAGCGAAGGCCTGCCAGAGACTCAGAAGGATGCGGGTTCGATTCACGCCGCCGGACAAATATTAGTATGATCTGTATTTATTTGTTTCCGCTCTGGGTGTTTTTCTATGTATAATATGTATGTATTTACAATAAAAAAAGTATTTAAGTAGTATATCAGTCATGTGGTACCCATAACACAAGCTCTGCTTACTTTGGGGGTATATATGACGCTGTGTGAAATGGCGTTATTTATTTATATGGCCGGCCCTTGATTCTGTAATTTCCCCAGTCTAACTAAAATTTCACAAAACAAGATCTTATTTTGTTTATTTCAAAGTTTAAATTAGAATAACAATTATATCGATTATATTAATACGAGAAAGCAAAAACGTTGTACCCCTTTTTACGAAAATTGCGCGGACGGAGGAGTATGAAATTACGCACACTTATAGTTTATATAGAGAAGGAGTGCAGAATGCTAATATTTTTTTTAAATTATGCTTAAAAATACAATTATTAATTAAGACTTTATTACTAAACTATTTATTATAAAATATAGTATTTGACTAAGCACGTTATTTTTATGCCTGATAGATAGGTAATATATCAATTAGTACATTGTTGTTTATAGAATGATAAAATATGGTTTGGTTGTAGAGTTATTACATATTTTGTACAATGCAGTATTTCTGAGTATTTTTGCCGCCACTTTAGTCTAGTCTAGACTCTAGTGCTAGTAGTGCTAGCTAAAATTTTTTTTGGGATTGAGAGGTTAAACTCATTTTACTCACCATGTAAAGAGGTGTTGATTAAAACTACGGAAAATTAGTATCAAAATCTATTCAATAACAGACCAAAAATATCGATTATTTTTGGCCGTCTTGCGAATTAAACATTGCGTAGGTACTTATTTTATTTATTATAGTAATATTATTTGGTTGAAATTTTATTTTCGAGTTATTGACTTTGGTGTGAATAATTGGAATAAAAGCTTTGTGTTTCCTTGTGATTCGAGAAAATACTACCTATTTTATATTAAAGGCACCATTTTAAATAAAATAACAAATGACGAACGACAAGATACGACTATGTGATATACTATAATCAATATAAACACTTGACACTGGCAAAATTTACATTATTATGACACATGCCATGACCGAAGAAGAAGAAGACCAAAAAGCGGCCAAGTGCGAATCGGACTCGCCCATGAAGGGTTCCGTAGCAGCAAGTAACATTTTTTATTTGAGTTGATTGAATGAAAGGTAAATTGCGGTTTACGATTTATGACGTATTAAAAAAAAACTACTTACTAGATCTCGTTCAAACCAATTTTCGGTGGAAGTTTGCATGGTAATGTACATCATATATTTTTTTTAGTTATATCAAACTCTTATTTTAGATGTTACAGGGGTGGGGGGGACACATTTTACCATTTTGGAAGTGTCTCTCGCGCAAACTATTCAGTTTAGAAAAAAATGATATTAGAAACCTCAATATCATTTTTGAAGACCTATCCATAGATACCCCACACGTATGTGTTTGATGAAAAACAATTTTTGAGTTTCAGTTCTAAGTATGGGGAACCCCCAAAATTTATTGTTTTTTTTCTAATTTTGTGTGAAAATCTTAATGCGGTTCACAAAATACATTTACTTACCAAGTTTCAACAGTATAGTTCTTATAGTTTCGAAAAAAAAGTGGCTGTGACATACGAACGCACAGACAGACTGACAGACAGACAGACATGACGAATCCATAAGGGTTCCGTTTTTTGCCATTTGGCTATGGAACCCTGAAAAATTCAATTTTAACTTATTTTAAAACCATAATTTAAAAATGTTTTTCTAATCTAGTCTTTGGTGTAGGAAAAATATCATTCCTACACCAAAGACTAGATTCATTCATCATTCGTATTTTACAAAATTTTATTGTATTCATGTAAGTAATATCTTTGATAAAAACTGTTTTTTTTATAGACTCTGCTCATATCTACTAAATATAAATAGAGTCGTGACACATTGAATTTTGTTTCTTATATCTTTGACATAAATATCACCCTAGCACTCTTCTGACAGACAAAACCGGATCATCAAAAGACACTGATCAGTGTTCTCGTCTTATCAATTTTTTGCACGGCCTGCTTCAATGATTTAGCTCGATGGTTGTCAGCGCGGTGCTTTGTAATTCAGTGGTGTCGATTCTAAATTAGATAAGGATTGGTGACAGAGCTCTTAGTACCTCCGTTTTTATGTGAGTTCATCGGTGGAATGACTTATGTCACGAATACCAAATTATAATGAGCAGGTGGAAAATGATAGCAATAGTTCTCTATATATTGCTATGCATTTTTGTCAGGCGAGCTTGGGAGACTCTTGACATTGGCCTCAATTCTGTTGGCACCAACCTAACTAATTTTAGCTAAAATTAGGTTTTGAACTGTCAAATTAACCTTTGGTATTCTGCTGCTACCAACTTAATTTTATCTAACTTAATTAAGCGTTCCTAATTTAGTTAGATGAACCGAATAGGTTTTACAAATGCTATGACTAACTAAATATATTCTAGATAATTCCTAATTTCAGAAATGAACTAACCGAATTGCCACCATTTTCAATTGATATTTGTTATGGTATTGATCTTCAGAGAGGTTTTTTGGTATCAAAGTGATTCTTTGTTTGTCATTCCATGAAGTAACGTAGCACTTCTATATTAATTCAGTAATCTTAGCGGAGTTTGAATCAATAAATTGTGACATCATAGCACAAGTAATAGACAATTAAATTATAAGTGTATTATGGTGCAATGTGATTTGAATGACGAGGAATCCCAGAAAGTTCTAGACGGCTATTCTGCGATGACGTTTAGAATATACAAATGATGATCGACTATTCAACTAAGACTTTATTATCAAACAATCACTTGACACTGGCAAAATTGACATCATTATGACACATGCCACTAACGAAGAAGAAGAGACAGAGTATAGGTTAATAGTGTTTACCTATGCAGATATTTGTATCAAACGGTTTCATAATTAAACTTCTGATATTAGTTTTGGTAATTTTGTCATGTATATCTTTTCGGATTTTGTTTTTTAATCTAGGTAATATGTAGTTGGTAGTTCTTTCTCCATAGAAGTTTTTAGCTGATATTGTACAAAAAATTTTATCGTTAACGTGTCTAGTATTTAACTTATGTGTAACAACCTGATTGAATAAGAAGTAATTTTCGAAATAATTTTCTAAATAATATTTTTTTCAAGAAGTCGTATTTTAACTTTATCGTATTTTGTTGTAGGTCAAATACCGATTCATGTAATTTTCTGTGTTATCATTTTTTGTGTAGTATAAGTAATGTTATTTATTATATTTTAAACCAGTATTTAAATAGTGATAAAAAAATATACATGATACATATTTTTTTTTCAAATTTTTTTTTTCGCCGGCTATTCAACTAACATTACCTACATGATTTATTTTTGCTTGTTAAAATTAAGTTAGACTTTATAAATTCCTTAAACACAGTTCGTGTTTAAGAAGTTCGGGAGCCAATTAATTCATTATAGATCTATAACATTGTTTTTTTTATTTTTATTGAATTCCTGGGCTGCTGTTACACACCATACATTCAAGAACCATGTGGCTATGTGATTTAGTGTCATTTACCATAACAAAGGGCCGTGGACCCGACCTGTCGTCACACATACCCCCTGGGGTCAACAATGCCACCCGGCATTGCATGGGGGTCCTCATATTTTCCCTTATTTTATGTTGTGATAAAATGATCACTGTTTTTGAAACAAGTGGAATTTCCCGCGACACTTTTCGTGTAGGTAATGGTATTTTGTAAATAAATCTCCTTTACCCTAGGTAACCCCAGAATTTTGGGAGTTTCATTGTAAGCTTAGTACTTGTCCTTTTGCTTGCAGTAACGCCTGCACGCACTGTTTCAAACAACAGTCGCTTATCTGCCGCGTACAGAGACATTTAAAAATGCTTCTCACTGAACATCCTCAGGCGGATCTGTTTGCGGATGACTAGAAGGCGATAGAGAGAATGTGCCTTACCTACTGTGAGAACGTTTTGTGTATATACAGCTATATATAATTAAGTATCTAAGTCAGGTCAAAGTCAAAAGATATTTTATTCCAAACAATCACAAGGATCACTTTGAAACGTCTTACATACTAGATGAATTTAGGTGCAGCTCCTCCCAAGCCCTAGAAGAATTTGAAAGAAACTCGTGCTGGTCCTAGCACTTTTTTGCAAGATCCATCTTATAACAAGCTTAACTACTAGGTTTAACTCAACAACTAGGTTCCTTTAACTATTCCTTTAATAATTATCCTACGGTTTTCTGTTCCCATTTTTAACACAATAGGTATCTGTAATGTTAGAATAAGGTGTAAATAAATTGAATTGAATTGAATTGAATGGCTTACTTAATAGTTCCTAAAAGACTAACGAAGTTACAACAATCTGATTCAATTTGATTACTCTAATACAGTAAGTAAACATTTTATTAATTTCGTTTTTTATGTACCTACGTGCTAGTTGTAAGATTATTTATTGCATATCGTTATTTGTTGGCTGGTCTGTCAGCTTAGTTGGTAGTAGCTCTGCGCTGTAGTTTGAGGGTTCGATTCCCTCCTAGGATAAACATTTAAGTGAAGAACATAGGTGTTTGTTCTGTGTTTGGGTGCTATAAAGTATCCTAGGTATGTATTCAAAATATATAAGTATTTTATCAGTCATCTGGTCACCGTTATACAAGCTATGCTTAGTTTGGGACTAGATGGTGTTCCACCATTATCTATTTAGTTATAAAGTTTTATGGTATAGAACGGCAATTTCATAGGTAAGTTATATAATATAAAAGGTATAAGTAAGTACCTATTCATTTAAAAGTATTATTTTATAACTCAACTGGCTCCCGAGACCCGATCGCGAGCAGCGGAACTGCGTTTTTGTCTCATCTCCACAGGGGGCGCTACCGCTGTTAAAATGATAAAATAATTTAGCTCCACGGTTATTTTGAGTGGTCCTTACTGATTTTAAAATGTCTTTGTTTAAAGTTATTTATAACAGGGCGTTTCGCTGGAGTTTTTTGAAGGCAAAAAATATGGCTTCGTGTCTCAATTTCCAGCCGATGCATTATAGGCTCTGCCTGCGGCTTCACGTGCCTGGAACCTACATAAAACTACATATGATGGAAGATCCCGGAGATACAATCTATTTTCTTATTAAATTTTATCAAGTTCCAGACATAGATTACGAGACTACGTTTATACCAAGACTACGTTCATACCAAGACTAGGTTTATACCAAGTTTTATCCAAACCCGTTCACATAATTCTGACGACCTCTGTGGCGCAGTGGGCTTAGGTCCGGCTGAGACGCAAAAGGTTGCGGGTTCGATTCCCGCCGCGGGACAAATGTTCGTATGATCTGCAAGTATTTGTCTCGAGTCTGGGTGTTTCTATGTATAATATGTATGTATTTAAAAAAAAAAAAAAATTGTATATAAGTAGTATATCAGTCATGTGGTACCCATAACACAAGCTCTGCTTACTTTGGGGCCAGATGATGCTGTGTGAAATTTCCGGTATTATTATTATTATTAATTGACCCTTCAACAAACATCCATGCAAACCATATTTTTATATGATATGATAATAGGATTAGCAAGATGGTAGATGATTCAGCCTTTTTAGCAAACAATAATATTAATATGTGAAGCAAAAACTTTGTACCCCTTTTTACGAAAATTGCGCGGACAGACGAGTATGAAATTTCGTACCCTTATAGTATATATAGAAAAGGAGTGCAGAATGCTAATATTTTTATAAATTAATTAATGCATAAAAATTACATTAATTATTAATTAATTATGGTCGAATTTCGACCAGTGGGCGACCACTAGTACAAATAAATAGATAAGCGCATGTGACCTCGTACTGTGAAGGATTTTAAAGTCATTAAATATAAAAATAATAATAATAAATAATATAGTATAGCCGAACATTTCACACAGCGTCATCAAGACCCAAAGCTTGTGTTATTGACCATAACACACGCAGCTGATGACTTATATACATATTTTTGTATATACATACATATTATACACAGAAAAACACCCAGACCCGAGACAAATACTTGCAGATCATACAAACATTTGAAGAATAACGAGCAGTCAGGTCTTAAAACATTTCAATGTCAACTAGTCAGCAAAATAAAGACGAGAGCACTAGTGAGCTAGAGGTCCACTACCACTTCCGATCCTAAAGTTAATAATAATAATAATACCGGACATTTCACACAGCATCATCCCCAAAGTAAGCAGAGCTTGTGTTATGGGTACCACATGACTGATATACTACTTATATACTTTTTTTTAATACATACATATTATACATAGAAACACCCTGACCCGAGACAAATACTTGCAGATCATACAAACATTTGTCTCACGGCGGGAATCGAACCCAGTCATAGATTTTTCTTTTGGAAAAATGTTCGTGCGCTATACCAGTAAGAAAAACATCGTAAAACTTGATGATTCACAATTGCATAATTCTAGAACAGAAATACTAAGCCATTCTTAAACTTAGACGAAGGTAAACCGACAAATAATAAATAAATAATGCCGGACCACTCACACATCTGGCCCCAAGGTAAGCAGAGCTTGTGTTATAGGTATGACTGATATATTACTTATATACACTTTTTATTTCAATACATACATACTTATTATAAATAGAAACACCCAAACCCGAGACAAATACTTGCAGATCATACAAAGATTTGTCTCGCGGCGGGAATCGAACCCGCAAGCTTCTGATGTTCTCAATGTCTTAAAAACAAACATTATTGTGATTTGACTGGCCTGTCAGCTCAGTTGGTAGTAGCTCTGCCTTCTGCGCTGTAGGTTGAGGGTTCGATTTCCTCCAAAGATAAATATGTGTATGAACATAGGTGTTTGTTCTGTGTCTGGGTGTTATATATCTTATTTATGTATTTAAAAATATATAAGTATTCTATCACTCATCTGGTCACCATAGTACAAGCTATGCTTTGTTTGGGGCTAGATGTTGTGTGCATTGTCCACCAATATTTATTTATTATTTACAAATACTTTGACTGCACTTCGGATACTACAAACAATATCATTAAGTGTCGCTAAAAAGCATAGTTTTATTAAACTAAAACAAATGAAACCATATTTAAGAACGATCATAGCTCAGCAAAAAATAACGGATGTAATTAATAGTGATTGACTGTAATTAACACCAAATACTAATTTAACGTTATAGCGGCAAGGTTTTATTAATGTTAAAAATAATTTAATTTAAATTCGATGGTGTGATAGCGTCGACTACAGGGCGCCGAAAGACAATCTCGCTCTACTTTGATCAATATCTAGGGCCGGCGTTGCTTGTGTTATGGGAACTACATGACTGATACACTACTTATATATTTTTTTGTAAATACATACATACATAATAAATAGAAAATCACCCAGATATTCTATATTGTCTACTGCAAGCGAGCAATTGCTTTATTTTCTTTTTATTTTGTCAAACACAATGTTTTGTCTTACCTCTGCCTATCCCCGACTAACTACGGCATGATAAGGTTACGTACAGTCAAATAGAGCTTGAAGCACTACTCAATTCATGGGGCAATCTAAAATATCATATCTAACCTGAACTACGAAATTAAAGAAACTATAACAAATGGGAGCTCATACTATAACGGTATATTGTATTTTACTGATTACTGGCAGCCCGCCCCGGCTTCGCACGGTGCAATGATGATACTAAATATACTACAGAATGTCTAATGTGATTAGAAACCTGTAAAATTATCAGTGTTTGTCTACTATATTATGCATGTATTATACATATAAACCTTCCTCATGAAAAATCCGTTGCGTAGTTTTAAAGATTTAAGCATACATAGGGACAGACAGACAGCGGGAAGCGACTTTGTTTTATACTAGTGATGTTGTATTTTACTGATTATGTTGTATTTCATAATTATGACATCTATTAATATATTTTTATTTATCAATTAATATTGTTTTACTAGGAAGAGAAAAAAACAAGAAAATAACTGTAAAATTTGTATCTCACAAACTAACAAATTTTACATCCTTAAAAGTGTTAGATGTAAATAATTAAAACCTTCTGGGTATTCGGCTAAAATAAAACCGAGTGGTTTTAACCGACTTCAAAAAAGGAGGATTCAATTCGGAAGTATTTTAATTTTATTTTTGTAACCTCTAAAATCATATGAACCGATTTAAAAAAAAAAATTTTTTTTATGTTAAAGGATATACTTTCCGATAGGTCCCATAGAAATTCGCATCATAAAAATTGTTTCAGTAGTTAGCTGGAAAAAGTTTGTCATCCAAGTAAACGAAATTACGTATTTTGCTTTCCTGTGACTTTCTATTGGTGTTTACGAATTACGATAAATGATAAGGTATTAACTAAAAAGAGTAAATAAAAACATCTTTTTAGTTTTTAAAACGTAATTATATAACTACTTCTAAAATCGTATAAACATTTAAGTAGATAGATCATCCATAACTCGCACGCAATTGTGACAATGAGTACACTATGTGTTAATGTTGTAATAGGCTAGGGTGACCACATAATAGTCTCAGCACGGTACAATATGCCTCCCCACTGTTTCTGGTTACCCTACTTGTTTCCTAATGTTTTGGTAATCAAACGATGTGGGGTAGCTTAGTGTGGATAAGATTGAAGCCCGTTTTTACTAACGCTAAGAAACACTTATGTTGGATTAATTTCAAGATTTGACGCCAATTTGACGTCAACTTGCATTTATAACTGACATTTATGACGACCTCTGTGGCGCAGTGGGCTAAGGCCGGCTGAGACGCAGAAGGTTGCGGGTTCGATTCCCGCCGCGGGACAAACGTTTGTATGATCTGCAAGTATTTGTCTCGGTTCTGAGTGTTTCTATGTATAATATGTATGTATTTACAAAAAAAATACGTTTGTATTTAAGTAGTATATCAGTCATGTGGTACCCATAACACAATCTCTGCTTACTTTGGAGCCAAATGATGCTGTGTGAAATGTCCGGCATTATTAATATTATATGACTTTTCAAGCAATTATGGCCCTTAACGTAAGATAAAACCAGTATTTGTCAAGATTTGACACAGGTATGATGTTATCTTATGCAATGTAATTTTTTAACTTTTTCAAAGCTTAAAGCTTTTTCCTTGTGGTCAAGATTAGCAAAGCAATCTATAGATTATTATATATGTTGATTATTAGCTATACCTAAAAATATATAATACAAATTAAAATAAAACAGATCATTTTAAATGTAGAATCCTTGCCTCCAATAATGTAGGGATACACAACACGATCAAATATTAGACCATGCATAATTTGACATGTGACAGAGACGACATTAATTTGCGTATATAATGTCTCTTGAATTTTGAGTCTCCCTCCGATAAGCCGGATACTTTCAATTTGCTCAAACCTCATAACGCCTAACATAATGAAATCATGTCGACTTGCAAAATTGAGGCAAACACCCACTGACGCCATAACCAAAAGAAGAACAGGTCTCTATAGTTTTTGATTCATGTAGCAGACATCTAAAAAGGACAATGCGCTAGGCCAGATAGGAGCCAGCTCCTGCGTCACTTGATGTTTTAACCAGCCACCGTGAAATAATTGAATTGAAATACACAATTGTTTTTTCTAAGGAATATCCATATATTTCTAACGATATTAACCCGCAAGCAAAGGTAACATTACCACATAGTTGTGATTCGAGCATCCCAATTACGTGATTATTTATGTGTGACAAGTCATTCAACACTTGTTCGTCTGCACCAGGTCTTTCTGACCCTTGCAAACTTTATACCATACGAATGTTTCCGTGCTATTGGGGTCATTGAGGGATCAACTTAGAATGGTTATTTTCATGGTAACAGATGTGGTGACAAGTGAATGCTGTGCTTCTATTGTGGTTTAATAGTGTTTATCTGTTTACGATGTTAGCAAATGTGCGATTAATGGAGTATAGTGAAAGTGGAAATTTTGTTGAATTTAATAGTTAAATGCTGTATAGAAATACTGCGAGCTGGTGGAAATCTTAGACGACATAATACAGGACACGTTATTGTCCGTTTTGAATATTCATCTGGATGTCAAGGCATGGCTGCAGGCCTACATGATGGCGATGGCGCCACTGAAAACCAGCGATACAGCATCCTTCACACTTATGTATCATATGCTGAGTGGTAGCCTTTTTTCGTCACTGTACATAGACTGGTTTATATTATAATAGCTGCTGCCCGCGGCTTCGCACGGATGCTACCCACATAAAAAGTAGCCTATGTCCTTCTCCAAGGTCCCATCTATCTCTATACGAAAATTCATCAAAATCGGTTTAGCGGTTTAGACGTGAAAACGTAGCAGTCAGACAGACAGAGTTACTTTCACATTTATAATATTAGTAGGAATCAACAGCCTTACATTTTATGCTTCTAGTTCTAAAAATGACAATACTTTCATACAACCCTAAATTTCACCCCCCTTTTCAACCCTTTACAACATTTTTCCAAATAAAAAGTAGCCCATGTCCTTTCTCTGGTTTTAGACTATCTGTTTACTAAAATTCATTTAAATCAGTACAGTAGTTTTGGCGTGAAAGCGAGAAAGACAGACAGATAGACAGACAGACAGACAGAGTTACTTTCACATTTATAATATTAGTAAGGATTCGCACTGTATTTGATATGTGACGTTTAATAAATATTTTCTATTCTATCCTATTCTACATGTCAAATTAGGGGGCTTGGGTATTTGCAAAACTTCAAGTGTTAGCAGTGTTCTTGGCTTCCGTCTACAGCACTAGTAATTAGGTTGAAAATTCAAATTCCGTTTTTTCTGCTAGTTCTGGCATAACTCATTATAGGTAGGCCATTGGTATGGGATGCCACTTGCGTAGACACCCTGGCCGCATCCCATCTCTCGGAGACATCCGTTAGAGCTGGTGCAGCGGCTGAATATGCCGAGGACCTCAAAAGGCGCAAATATGCCGATCTTGGGTAAACATATTTGAGCCTTTTGGAGTCGAGACCATGGGCCTGTAGGGAACGGTAACGTCGTTTTCAAAATTATTTCACGGGGTCTGGCTGATACATCGCGTGACCCAAGAGCTGGCTCCTATCTGGCCCACCGTATTAGCATTTCCATTCAACGTGGAAATGCCGCCAGTGTTTTGAGGACTCTGCCTTCTGGCAGTGATCTAGTTCATTTGAGCTATCTATAGATAGTTTTAAACAGATCCATAGATAACACAACTGTTGCACATGTATTTTATACAATTCTGTTTTTTTTTTTTAAACTATTATTCCTTCAGAGCAGAGGTAAATTAAAACCCATGTTTTCTAAACTCAAAGTCATTTACTGAGCGTGCTGTTTTAATCAGCTTGTTTTAAATGTTTTTTTTTTTCTATTTTCAGTGCGTGCGATTATCAATATCAATTTGAGTGTCACTTCCAAATCAGCCAAATCTAAATCTTCCGCCTTCACAATTCCTGATTGACAACGTTTTCTAACAAAAAGCGCAAGGGATTATGGTCGAAGGGCGCCACGCGACCAAATTAACTTTATGTAATCCCTATCATCGATGGAAACCAGGAGTGGATTCAGAGAAAGCTCTTGTTACACGAATATGAGTGTATTTATTGTAATGTATAGGTACTTGTTGACTTGTTATTTTGTTTGTAGGTTATTTATTTATTTTTAAAAGTTCTGTGTATGACAAATAATGTTTATCTATATACAATAACATTAACAGATATGTACAGAATAATATAAAATACATGTAAAACAGTTAAGCTATCTACCGTTTTAAACGATCTATAGATCACTGCCAGGTCGAACCTCGAATCTGGATAATAATATCTATAATATTTATAAATAGTTTTAAACAGTTTCTTGATGGTTCAACTGTTCCCATATATTTTTATATTTTTGGTATATTATTCTGTAAATAGCAAAACAATATATTTAATAAACAATTTTGTAATCTTGCCTAAGATACGTCCCGTAACTGTTACTGTTATCTCCAGCCCCATTCGCTAACGAGTCGTTTTTAATAGTTTAATTCGGATTAGATAATGTCCCACGGGTGGTCGTTGTGACCCGCTCGCGGAGGGTGGCTCCCTACCGCTGACAGGTTAACATGTCGGCAGAGGGTTAAAGGCGTCTATTGGATTTAGATTTAGTTTTGTTATAAATATTATGAATGTTGATGAACTTTATGATATAGATGCGTTTTTAATATCACCATCATATTCCTGTAAAGCTTAACCATTAAATTCAAGCATAGGAACGACGCACATTGGTAAATAAACAAATAATGATGGACATTTCACACAGCATCATTTAGCCCCAAAGTTAGAAGAGCTTGTGTTATGGGAACGTCATGAATAATAATTTTCCAATTTTTTTAGTGATAACTTCTTATGGGAGGGTAACCGCGCTACGTAACGCGTTACGGCCAGTCTGTCTGGCTTCCCTTTCTCTCACGCATACGGCAGCGGTAGGCAGTTCCTCTTCTCTCTCTCTAACCCACAGCGCTAGTTAGATTAGTTTATGTTATCACTTCTGTCGGGCGTCCCGAGACGCACACGTTTTTTTAAATACATACTTAGAAGTACACACACAGACTTCATCAACATATTGGTAGATAATACAAACATTTGTCCCGCGGCGGGAATCTACCTTGTAACTTTCTGGGTCTCGGGCCTTCGCCCATTGAGCTCGCCATTAGTAAATCCAACCTTCAGGTTCAACCCCTTGGCAGGTCTGCGTTCCTAGTAACATATTCCTAGAAAATTTAACAAATATAAACTTAAGCGAATAAAAACTATCAATTGGGTGCAGAATTATTATTATAATAAAAATATTGTTGGACAATACTAATCCTAGTGGCTCTGTGAGCTGTAGACCTCGCTAACATTTTTCGAAATGAATTTTTCGCCATTTTGAAAAATATCCAAAAACTGAATCGACAAAAAAAATCTATATAGTTATAGAACCTTCTCCCAAAATTTCACGAGAATCGGTTGAACAATGCTACCTGTAGAGGAGAACATCCGGACAGACGCCGGACATACGAAAGCATTTTCGCCTAAGCTGAAACGATGCTACTAAAGTTACTAATAATAATACTAATATATTTTTAGGACATACTTAAGGTAGTTTGTTTATAACACCCAGACACAGTACAAATATCTATGAGGAGATCAATCTATGAAGTGACGGAACATCAACTAAATATATTTTAATTTAAGTGACAATTCAGTAGTCGAGCGTCAAAAATCGAGGCGAAACTTAACTTGCGTTAGAAACGTAAGCTGTATGTCATTAGACACGATTTTGACAGTCATTTTGACATAAAAAAAATGTGCGTAAAGTCATTAAGAATATGTAAACGTTTTGGTGATATTTTGCACTCCATTAATGATGAGCGAAGCCGGCGGCAACTGCTAATACATGTCATTACGCAACATTGTAGCAGATGTAACCTCTCTTTATTGAACGAAATAACCGAAATCGTCATTAACTAATGGTTTTTAAGAAAAATGGTTTAGTTCGAGAGCATGCATGTAGTTTTATGCATTAATAAGTCTTACATGTACGCTTACTCACAATCTGAAAACTGAACACTACTATACAAACATTTTTCTTCATCCCATGCACACATATTTCAACGTCAAACACACAATAACACAAAGTATACATATACATATATCATTATCAAATTCATCCCTAGGCTTACATACTATACAACGTCAACACTATATACGTCTTACATAAACTTTCTTACATACTTTTATCTGTAGCTGGAGGAGGGTGCTGAGAACCGGGATACATATAATCTGGTCTGGCTCCTAGTGCACCAATATTGTATTATTAGCATTATAAGTTATCTTGTAACTTGCTATTTATTCAAGTTCAATAAATTATTATTTGATTTTGATTTGATTTGATTTAATGTGAATCAGATGAAGGATAATTATATAATTGTAAATTGTAAATACATACATAATCACGTCTGATTCCCGGGTAGGCAGATAATAAATAAATAAATAATCCCGGACATTTCACACAACATCATCTGGCCCCAAAGTAAGCAGAGCTTGTGTTATGGGTACCACATGACTGATATTCTACTTTATACTTTTTTTTTTTAATACATACATTTCATAGATATACATACACTAAGACTAGAGTCAAATACTTTCAGACCATACAAACATTTGTGATAACGATGACTTAAAAATCGATGAACGCCGGCACGCACGAAAAATTGTCACGTTCCGCCCGAGGCAAGCGTGCAAGCGAGAGCGCGGAACACGCGATAGAGAGGCACGATCGGCCTAAGCGTTCGGCTTGTGATGATTACGTGATATTAAATTATCGCCCGTAAACCAACTTTACAGGCAACCATTATTTTTTTTAAGTTTTTATTTCATGACTTTTTCAAGCCGACTAATAAAACAAATAATATAAAAAAAAAACTTTTATTAATTAAAAACAAGTAGGACATCATATGTGTTGTTGTGTTGTATCACTTCTGTTAAGTTACAAATAACCTGTGTTAGAAGAGTCCTCTTTTCCGTGGTCTAAAAGAGCAATTGAATTTAACAAAACAAAATTCACAATTGCAATTAATAGCCTACTTATAGCTCTTAGACTACTAACAAAGCCTACTAAGAGCCTACGTATTATAGTGCAGGTTATCACGATAAGACAAGATGATAATGTCTGCGAGCTTTAGAGGCGGACAGATAGACAGGCAGACAGATAGGCAAATAGACGGACATAGCAAAATTTTATGGATTCCTTGACTTGGGAACCCGGCAGGGCGCAAACGTGGACACTTTTGTGTCTTGTGTCAGATGCAAGCTACCGATGAATATTTGATTTCTATAGACCCAGTATGAAATCATCCACTCCTTGCGCATACGTAAACATTTTTTGTGTCCAGTTGCTCCCACTTAACACATACTCATGACGATCAAAAAGTGTTCGGTGTCGGTAACTGGAAACTAAAAGCCGTCAGTTGAAGACACAAACAGCATTAACAAATTTCCTTACAATTGTGCTGACGGAAAACAACAGCGAATTGTACCAGTGGCCAGTAGTAGCAACGGGCGACTGTGTCCGATCACCGCTACAGGACACAGCAACCACGGTTCCCTGTGATGGTGTGCCGTGTCGGCAACAGAACGTGCTACGTTTGCGCAGCGCCTAAAAGCATTCGCATTCATATCGGTAAGCTTATTAATCAGAAAATAACTTCTACACGCGGCTTCACACGATAGATACCTAGGATATGAAAAATAGCTAAGTCGTTCTCCAAGATACAATCTATTTCCTTACCCAATTTCATCATGACCCGTTCATCCATTTACTCCTGAAAACATTACAAACAAACAGACATAGACACTTTCAGATTTATAATTATTAGTATGTAAAAAGAACTCTTACAACTTTTAAGAATTGCTTCACAAAAGGCGTGAAAAATATCAAGTATTCAAAAAACAAGTTCATTATAATGATATTTTAAACATTCTTTCCGCTTACAATGTCGTTCTTGCCATGTTTAAACAATCGGTGAAAATGTTATCATCCGTATCTGTGCCGTGGTATTTCAGCAACGCGCTCCTGGTCTATACCATATTTGGCAGCCATATTTGTTCTCGCATAATAATTTAGTTTTGTGTACCTGTAGTGTCGTTTTTAGCTTTCAATTATATAATTTTGTATGTGATAGTACAAACATAATGGGACAAGCGAGAGATAGAGATCTATGGAAAGATATGGGGGAGCCTACTCCCGAGAGGTAAACTACTGCAATATAAACTATCTTCATCAAGCGTAAATATGAAGGTCTTGATAAGGTTTGCTTCCACATTTATAATGCGTACAGCTAAGGATTGGAATGCTTTGCCGTCCTCTGGCTTTCCAGTTGTTTTTTTGTTTTTAAATGGTATAGATTTGTAGTCACAAAATTTCCGATCACCTTCGTCCTTCGTGCAAAGGACAACATAAAACGTGACATTGGCGAAATTGTGGTCCCTTCCACAAAAGCCATTAACCAAGAATTGAATTGAATTGAAGTGGGTTTTTAGAAGTTGAGACGTTTCTAAGTAAGGCCGCTTGTAAGCATCTTTTTCAAGTACCCCCACATAAATATAACACTACTGATTGTCAAGCTGTCACTGTTTTTTACTAGCATCTGCTGTCACTAGCAGATTCACTAGCATGAAGACGATTCAAAGTGGTCATTGTGATTGTATTGAATAAAGTTATATTGAGTTTTGAAAAATATTTGAACTTTGTTTAGCTATCTACCTATTATATAAATAAAACACCATATAGGAGTCTTCTAAGTTGACGTTTCCATCCCTTTCCTCATACAATTTTGAAAAATAACGGTGTGTCAAACGTTTGAGTTGGTCGCAAATGCTCTCAGTAAATTTTGTATGGAAAAATGAGACGTCGAAATTTTTTACGCTATTAAGTGGCTATCTGCTAAAGATATAACTGTTAGTTTTATAATTTAATTATGATTGTCTAAAATATTCAATAACCATCATCTTCTCCTAAAGTTAACGTCGCGTCGTTTAAACTTGCAGTTAACACTAATGATTTTTTCAAGGTCACAATTGTTCCAGGGTTAAGTTTTTATATGCAAATTGGTCATTATTTTGGTTGCGTCTGCATCATCTGTCTTTTGAACAGAAGCTACTAGAGGGTACACTTAACACCTCTTCTCAATGTCTGACGCGCTCGATTTTTTTTTTCTTCCCCTTCGTATGGCCACCCCCACCATGCAAACCGGCAGATTCATATTTTTCCGTTATCAGAAACACGTAGGGCGCATACACTACTGATATCTGAAGTGCTCGAGTATTTTTTTGTGACTGTTTTTTTTTTAATTTTTGAAAACCTGTACACGCTCCCGCCACCAGTGAAACATATTTAAATACATAATTTAAACTTTTTATTTTTAGCATCTAATCTTCACAATCCAATAGGTCCCCACGACGTTCGAATAAATCCCTATTTACCCTCTTGGTCTATGCTTAGTTCTCGAACTGAGTTGTAAATTTGTTTGTAATACGGACCTTCAAAATTTAAATGTCGTCCAAAATTATAAAAATGATCAACATGTTCAATAAATCTTCTAAATAACAATTAATTACTTCAATGCCCTCAGTAAACGATCCATCACTTTAACTAAGTGCCAATGCCGCTGCCTAATTTTAACTTCAAGTGTTGGGCGTAGAAGTTAAGCCAAACCTAAGTTAAGTGTCAGGCGGTTAATTTAAGTTAAGGGGTTGACACCCTGGAGCATTTAGTGGTCTGTGATTTGAAATCAATTACTTTTTAGCGACATTTTGGGATAAGGTGTGTAAAGTATGGAGTGGACTTTTCTTCCAGCAGAAGACGTGACAAAACAATAAATAAATAATGCCAGACATTTCATACAGCATCATCTTGCCCCAAAATAAGCAGAGCTTGTGTTATGGGTGCCATATGACTGATATACATACTACTTATATACCTTATTTTTGTAAATACAAACATATTAAACATAGAAACACCCAGACCCTAGTTAAATACTTGCAGATCATACAAACATTTACACCGCCGCGGGAATCGAACCGGCAACCTTCTGCGTCTCAGCCGGTTCTTGGCCCATTGTGTCACAGAGTCGTCGAACAATACAATAGCTATCAACATTATTATTTACCTTTATTAACCAACGGTTTATTAAACAACCGTTCTAGTCCAATCTATTAATATTTGGGCTGCGGTTGCGTTCTAATTTTACCCTAAAACATATTGTGTTTCCTCTATTACGTAGACTCCCTCAGCTCTTCGTCTTGTCTTCGTATTGTGCTGGGTATTTGTCTCGGGTCTGGGTGTTCCTATGTATAACATATATATGTATTTATAACAAGTATATAAGTAGTATATATCAGTCATGTGGTACCCATAACACAAGCTCTGTTTACTTTGGGGCCGGATGATGTAGTGTGAAATGTCCGGCATTATTATTTAACTAAACTTGAAATGTACCTATGTTCCTCAATAAATTAATTATTAATTATGAAGATACGTATAAAATTCTGTAAGATATATGACTTACAACCCGAAACTACAAGGAATAAACCTCAGAATTTTAGAATGTCACAAAAGCTTCCATAAATAAATCTGCAGCATTCACAGCATCGTAAAGTCCGTCTCCATACTTAAGTACCTCTAACATGCTAAAGTGTCGCTCACGGCAACATGCGGAACTAATTCATAAATGGACCTGAGCCACAGAATGCTAACAGTTACTATGTCTAAACGACACAGAACAACAAGTAGTTAGTACGCTGAATATTACAGTTTGTGATATAGTTTGTACGTGCGCTTAGGGCAGTCATTTCATTACTAAACGACCACGATTTATGACTTTCAATTACGTGATTGAAATGTTGCAACATTATCATTTTTTAAATGTACATTATTTATTGCTATATTTTACAATGTATATAATATCTTTTTTATATACAAATTTTATTTTTGGAGTATATTTTTAAACATGATATCTATACATATATACTGTCATATTTTCTTATTCTTAGATTATGTTACCACGCCTACTTTTTATTTTCTCTACCTTGCAGGTTGGTTGGAAAATGCTATTAGCAATAAGCCCATATATTGTATATTTATACATAGTGTTATAAACGATTAAATAAATAAATAAATAAAATTTAACAATGCACTGTCTTGAGCAGACATTCGGCATTAAATTCAAAACAGTTGTATGCAATACTCTCTTTTACCCGTGGCTTATCACGCGTGGTACGTACATAAAAAGTAGCCTATATGCTATTAAAGTTTTCTGACTACATATATACCAAGTTTCATCGAAATCTGTTCAGTCACAAGCAACGTCGTGATCAAGCCGCAAACGAACATAATAAAAATACACTTATTCATACAAACTTTAACTTTTTAGTAGGATATTAGTAGTCCGATTACACTAATTTAGGTCCCATTTCCCCGTAAGTTCCAACATAAAGCTTAGTATCTTACTTCCGGTCCAAGAAAACTACTTAATTTTAAGACTTAAAAAAAGTCATATTTATGAACAATGCACACAACACCATCTAGCCGCAAACTAAGCATAGCTTGTATTATGGTGACCAGATGACTGATACTTATAATATCATAAGTATGTAACTTATAATACCCAGGCACAGAACAAACCTATGTTCATCACACAAATGCTTATCCTGAGACGGAATCGAAATCTCAACCTACTGCGCAGAAGGCAGAGCTACTACCAACTAAGACAGGTCAGACATGTGCCAGGTGCACGAAAGGAGCATCTGAGGCACACTTTCCTTTCACCACATAATTAGAAATAACTAGAGAGATGAAAGACATTTGAGAACCTTGACCTTAAATCTGACCTGAAATCCATAGGTATGGTCACACTCAACTAATTTACCAATAATCGATATTCAGCAAAAACTAAGCACTCGTAACTTAACCTGAGAACTCATCAAAATACCAATCAGGACCCACAGACACCAAGTTACAGAACAAACTGTAGTCTCCGATCACTAACTGCCACTTTGACGTTACGACGAAACGTTAGGGCACATAAATATAGCAAATCGGAAGTCAATGGTAGAGGTCTCAAGGATACCCGAATCAATCCCATGGTGCTTTGAGATTTTTATGATTATAAAGTCGACAGCCCTCCCTGTCTGTCAGCCCTCCCCTAATAAGAGTTCTTGCTCGCAGATTTTTAGACGTCCTGCTGAAAGTTTGCACGGCAATATGTTTTAGTGGCCCCTGCAAAGTTGTTAAATAAACATTTTTAACATATGTTTTTAGGGGTAACTCCGCTACGTGTAAGTTTAGATTGATCTATTTTAATTTTTACTACCTCACCGTGTGTCATATTGCACGTGGTTACCTATTTAAAATTACGAGGTTTCTTAAACAGTTTTGCACTACAGATTTCCATTACATATTCTCTAAAGTCCCCTCGCCCTCGCCCCTCTCCCCTTTACCTTTAGTACCTGAAAACAATTTAAAGTAGGATACATAAGTATTCTATCAGACACTTAGTCGCCATATTACTAGCTAAGTAATATAGCGACCAGGTATCCAGACCAGTTTGGGGCTAGGTGGTGTTGTGTGCATTGTCAGTCAATATTAATATTTATATATGCTGAAATGAAAAGACTATTTATGACAGCTAGTAAAGCGTTACTAGATTATGAGTAATAGCTTTATTTAAATAAAAAATAGGAAAGCACTATAACTTCTTGTTTACCTAATTAGATAACTTTTTATGTATATTTCTTTATAGAACAATATTAAGTCCCACACCTATTAGTCCTTATGTACTTACCTACTAGTATCCAGTATCTATGTACCCATGGCTCTACTGCTTCTTCTTCGCCCGTGCTCTACTTCCTTATAGTGATGTCCCATTATTATTATTATTATATCCATCTGTATTTCGTACAGTTTCTTATTATTGTATATTTACCCCTTGCTCCCCTGGTTCCGACGGAAGATCAGCGTTGCGTTTTATAGTTCCGACTGTATAACGCAACATAATGCGGACACCAATTTGCGGACAATACACTTGGACGATTGCGAGACACTCAATTTTTAGTTTAGTTTAATTTATGTTGTCTTTTCTGTTTTTCTTTGATTTTATTTTGAGTGTACATTCATATTGTTTTTTTATGTGTATGTTGTTACAAATAAATGTATTTATTTTCTCTACGAATTTGTCCAATAGGTCAGGTGTTGTACCTAAAGAGCGGAGTACGTGTGGCCTTGACAGTACTTCGTACGTGAAAAGTGCAAGCCCATTGCTGCCGAGTACTTTTATTTCAAAAATAATTAAAGAAATGTATAGAATAATATTAAACAATATAACATACAAATGCAACAGTTGAGCTATCTAAGGACCGTTTAAAACGATCTATAGATAGCTCAACTGATCCAGATAACTGCCAGAAGGCAGCGTTCCCAAGATACTGGCGGCATTGCCATGTTGAATGGCAAAGCTAATACGCTGAACCAGATAGGAGCCAGCTCTCGGATCACGCAATGTATCTACCAGACGCCGTAAATTTTGAAAACGCGATGCGAACGCGGCTCCTGTTCCTCACGGGCCCAGGGTATCGACTACAAAATTGTATCAAGACCGGCATATTTGTGCCTTTTGAGGTCCTTGGCAAATTCAGCCGCACCAGCTCTAACGGAAATTGGTTATTAATAATATTTGGTTCTAAAATTTGGTTTCCATACGATATTTTCCTTAACCGATTGAGTTTAAGAGTTTTCCTCACTAGTGGAGCAATTTGAGAGTGATATAAACCTTATCAACACAGTGAAATTACAATACAGCGGTCTCACTCGCGCAAGAAACACCATGGAATATTGTCGCATGCACTAATGACGTGCTTTTCTGCGCTTTAATTGCGATCAAACAGACAAACTCACGCATCTTTACAGCGTCTATATCCTTTATAATAAAGCTTTAAAGATCAAAGTAGCGTAAATGAGAAAGAAGTGTAAGTTGGTGCGTCAACTTTGCTGCATCCGTGGCCATGAAAAATGTATGAAGGCTCGTTTCAAAAACCGCGTAAAAACAGCTTATTGAAGTCGATTTTGATCAGTTGGTACCTGTATCATAACATAAGTCTAACTAGCCATAAATGTAACTGTTCTAGGAATGCTAGAGACTTATGGCCTATGAGAAAGTACCATGGGAATCTAAAATTAAGTCATCATTAATGATTTAACAATAAAAAGTTCGAAAACATGTGCCGAGTGCACGAAAGGAGCCTCTGAGGCACTTTAATCCTTTCACCACACTGGTTCGAAATAACTAGTAGCACGATTTGAAGAACTAATTATTTGAATAAATCACGTCTTAAATCCCTATTAATATTATAAATGCGAAAGTAACTCTGTCTGTCTGACTCTCTGTCCCGTTTTCACGCCAAAACCGCTGAACCGATTTTGATGAATTTTGGTATAGAGATAGATGAGACCTTGGAGAAGGACATAGGTTACTTTTTTTGTAGGTACCACGCGTGTGAAGCCGCGGGCAGCAGCTAGTATTCGATATTTCAGAGTTTCTCATTAAATTTCAGATTCGCTGCTTATTGCAATTGCTATAATTGTAGTCATACTACTACACCGTTCTGTGGTGTAAATGTTTTTTATGTTCAGATGTTTGTTTGAAACATCGTGTGAGCCAAGAGCTGGCTACTAAACCCACAAACCTCATTTAAAACTTGGAGTAGTAAAATACAAACCTCATTTGTATCTTGCAGTAGTTCGTAAATAATTTGTTTGATTTGTTAGCCATATTAGAGAGCCTATGACACTTCTGCAGCTGCCGGTGACTAACTAAACATATTGTGCTATTATCTGCAGAACATTGGGCTGCACCATGTCACATAATATTATTTCGTTTATGTATTGTAGGCTTAAACTTCAGATCCTGCGCTTCTGTTTTGAAGTTTTAATAATAATAATATTCTTTATTCAGACACAAGATCCATATCAAGATAATCTTAGTATAAATAAAAACACATAATATAAGATACATTCAAATATATAATAAAAAATAATAATAATTAGGTATCTACTGTACCTATCAGGATGCGATTTGCACCCATCGTCTATACATATTGGTCAAGAAGACCCTTTCAGCTAAACTTGCAATAATGGAGTTCTTACACCTGTCGACCCTGGACCCTGGCTCCTATCTGACACCGTTGCATTGCCATTAAACGTGACAATGCCACCAGTATCTTGAGGACGGTACCCTCTGGCAGTAACCAGGAACAGTTGAGTTATCTATAGATCGTTTTAAAAGTTCCTGTGATAGCTCAACTGTATCACATACATTAATGTAATATTATTAAATAAATATTTGTTACTCAGTCACGCAATAAAAGTTCAATGAATTTGGAGAAAACTTGAGAGAGATAGATTTTGGATCTGGAATTACATATAGGCTACTAACAAAACAAGCAAAATCCCTAGATGCTACTTTGATTATTGTGCAGTTGAATGTATAATTTTAAGGTGACAAAGATAGCAGTAAAACTAGCGGCTAAAATAACTATGACTGTAACTAATCTTATTGAAGAATCATTTTTTATAAACTCTAAATAAAAAATATAATCCTACCATTATGTCTGGGCAGCTGAACATCACACCTTAAAAGGAAATCTAACAAAATACCAATAAAACTCAAGGTACCTTAGAGAACAATTCTTAAACAAAGCACAAACAGCCAATCTACCAAATACTTGAAAGCCAATATTGTCTCCTGCCGAATTCTTCCAATTTCCCGACCATTCCATCTTTTTTCCTCATTCCCATAGCGGCTCTTGTTTATGGTCAGACAATCGAAGATCTAAAAACGGTGGGTAAGTAAAACGAAGAGTAATATTATTAAACGTCACTGTAAAGGTATGAACAGAGAGTTCCTAAGAAGCAAAATTCTGCAAAAGAAAACCCGTATTTCAACCCTCAAGACATCCACTTCTACTTCTAAAGCGTCGAAGGGTGCAATAATATAACTAATAATAATAATATAAAGTTTATTTTCTCTCAAAAAAAAGGTGTACAACAGTTAATGCTACAATAATTGTAAGGACATGTCCTATTACCTAATAGATCACATAAGACACAAGCCTGTTTCTCAAAAGTCACAATTAATGTGACCATTCACGGAACAAGTGGAGTAAAGTACTAAATTATATCATATAGATATTTATATAATATATATAAATATCCATATGTTATATATTATTTATATTATGGACTAAAGTACTATACTATCTGTTAGTAACAGCAATCTCTAAATCGTGTATATAGTCAAAACATAGGATGATAGTTCTTCTTTCTATCTTGTCACTAGTTGTTTCTAACCAGTGTGGTAAAAAGATGATAGTATACTAGCTCGATGACCAAAGCGATCAAGCTATATCATTAGATATAATCATATGTATATAATAGGATAAGTGAGCCCATAGAGATGAATAACATTATAGAGCGGCCGTGAGTCTTCAATTGTTGGTAGTTTGACGTCACTGCTAGGTGAGAAAAGAAGAAGTAAATAAAAGTTAAATTTGAAGAATACTTCTACGACTGCGATAGTCTTCAAGTTATTGGGGGTTAGTCCCCTTGCTGACCAACAGAAGAGCTGGCAATAGAGATGAAACACTTGAAACAAGCCGGGCTCGGTGCCAGCCGTAATGCACTTGCAAACGAACCGATACCGCATGTACTGATTCGTCTTTCCTGCGGGAGCTGTCTGCAAGGTCGAGAGGTGTGGGCACCTGGGAATCCCAGGCAGAGTGACGTCAGTGGAGAAGAAACTTCACCCACCTCAGCTTACTGGAGCGGATCCATGAACGAACGTTTTCAATTACAATTAACTGCTCTGTAATTTTATTGACGCCACCTAAATCATCTTCAACAGATGAACGAAGGCCAATGATGACGACTACTAAATAATACAAAGTACTAATGGCTATAATTGCATGTTTTGACTCTTCATCAAATAGCATTCTGTGGACGAACGCGCGCCGGTCATTCCACCGGCCCACTCGCCAATCATACCGAGATATTTATGAGTTTGGGAATCGGCATAACCTAAAAAACGTCCGCGACAATACGCCTGACCTTTTTACGTCTTCCTCCCGTCTCGCATTTTTCTGGCAAAACTGATTGTTTACCGGAAAAAATTACGCCTGTTAGTCGAAACGGTGCGCATAAATAAAAGATATATCGGGGAATTTTGATTCGGTGCTTTTTGTGACGCAGAATGTCGATTGTGAGCGAAACTACAAAAACTCGAATGTAGAATTGAGAAGGGTACGTGTCAAGTGTTGGATTTATAAAAGTCGTTTACATGTCGCGGGATTGAGACGTTTTTGTCGGCGGTGGGAGAGCTTTGAACACTGGCCATTGGGTACATAGATTCTTATTTAGCTCGATGACCGATTAATAATAAAACTTACGTAAAACCCTCTCGAATATGTCATCAATATTCCAGAAACATTTCATGACGCTTTGATAATGAGTATTGAAACCTTACTTCCCAATAGTCAGCCATGTAAAAGTACTTTACTCGGATCGTGACTTCTAAAAATCATCAATTAATACCGGATCGTCCATCGTCCATGCAATATTTCAAGTGTTTTAATAAGCGACAAATTCATTAATAACCATGGAACGGGCCAATTAATGATACTGATACAGAATACTCTCCAAGGATCATCACCGTTGTGGCCAATAAAAAAGCTATTTGTAAACGACAGTGACACAGAGGGCCAAAGAGGTTTTAGAAGCATTTCAAATGTATTGCTGGAAAAAAATGGAGAAGATAAGCTGACCAAAAAAAATACAAACAAGATGTACTAAAACGAGTGAAGGAGGCTGATCTTGTTCACTTAATTTATTCAGATTAATAATGAAGAATATCCAAAACAGAAGAGAGAAGATGATTAGCCAAATTATATGTCATGACATCTTTGATGTTCTTGATCCTTATCGAACTTATCGAACCTTAAGGAACGACCAAAAGACAGAGAGATAGAGGAAGGTCAAGAATAAACTTGCTATCATGTATGTATGTATAATCAAGGAGGCTGCTTTAAAGATGACCACATGGCGGAATCTACAATAGTTACGACGACAAGGAGCAAAGCTCAAAAAATAAATGACAGTTTTAAACTGTGTGTATAGATACGCCAGTTTCCTGACGAGGTAGGCAGATATCACATATAACGTATTACTGCGCTCAATGCCCCCTTGAATAAGAACCCTGAATGTGATGTGTTTGCGGACTGGTAGAAGGTGATTCTATCTGAATGTCTGAGGTTCTGTGAGAAGTCTGTTTGAGTGTGTAGATGCTTACTATTATTATTTTTATTTTTATTTTTGTAATTTTATTGTCTTGACTATTTTTGTTGAAACTACATGACATTTATATTAAGCTTGTCATTTTTTTTTAACATTGACATCTTCTAAATTTAAGGTTTTTTTTTTAATTAGTGTTGTTGACATGTTCGTACTATTTAATAAATAAATAATATATATACATTACATGTAAACAATAAGTAGAAAAATAAAGACATAATTTTAAAACACTGCATTTGATGTAAAAATGTATTGTAAGACCCCTTATTATTTTCAGTGCCGAAAAAGGCAAAACAAATGGTCCCAAAAAGCCAGTCGGTACTTCCGGGCAGTCGATAAATATGTGAAATTGGTCCAAAACCATGATCGCGTGTCCTGGCAGATAATGGTCAAGTTTTCACACATGTTACCTAACATTAACATTCAACCAGTTATTTAGATTTGGGGTGACCAAGCAAGCCGATTTGTCTTCAGGATTACTGATAAATTTAAGTCCATCTGTCGGTGCCAGGTTTTACCTTTATATAAAAATGTTTGCAAGATCTAGAAGTATTTGTGTCAGGTCAGGGTATTTTTCTATATATAAATGTGTGTAGTTACAAAACAAAATTAAATTAAGTATATCAATCATGTGGTTTCCATAACACAAGCTCAGATTACTTTGGGACTAGGTGATGATGTGTGCATTGTCTATAAATGTTTGCATTATTTATTTAACTACTAAAACATCAAAATTATTTTGTTTAGAAGAGGAGTGTCCTAGGTTAAGCTTGCCGGTTCGATTTCCGCTTGCAATAGTTTCTTAGTTTCTTCTCAATAGCTTACGGGCACTTTATAAACAGGTATTTTTTGGTATATATGTAACCTTTGGTTCTACTGAGTCCAAAATCTCTTTGAAAAGTAAATTTTCCCTAACAGTCCCCGACTGTCATGATTTACGGCTACAAGACCGTGTAAACACAATAATTGTTTCGTTCAAACTATCCTCACTGTTGGCACTCGACCGACCGCACAAATTGTTACAAACCGTACAGAAAGAACGCAATGGGACCAATTTGGGCATATTTGAACTAATGATCCGATGCAGCAGAAAGTTCAATGACCCAAGGTATAAAAAAATGGAGAAGACTTATTTAAGTTCTAGAAACTCATTTTAGTTGGAGATAAATAAAAATGGTTGTCTGTAAAGTTGGTTTACGGACGATAATTTTACGTGATAACGCCATCAGAAAACATTGATGAACGGATCGTGACTCTCTATCGCTTGTTCCGCGCTCTCGCTTGCACGCTCGGCTCAGGCGGAACGTGACAATGAGTTATGCTTTTTCGTGCTTGCAGCTGGCGTTCATCGATTTATAAGACGTTATCACGTCAAAATATTTCTGTATAAACTTCAAGTGTTTTAAGTTTGCCATTGAGCGAACTTCAAGAAAATCTTTATTTTATAACGTTTCATTCTCTTATTCAATGAAGAGTGCTCTGAGGAACTATTCAAATCATATCTCTATCGAGGATCTACCATCGGAAATAGTAACATGGAAATAATGCTCGTCCACACCTCACTGACACGTGAGTATCTCGCAATACTCGTTTTACGAGATCTTTCCTCCCCATACGTGGAAGTGGTAGAATGATCTTCCTTCTGAGGTATTTCCGCCGAACATGAAGCTTCAAGCTAAATTATGAGTCCTTGAGGGCAGGTGATGCATGAGCAATGCTTCCTGCAACACCAGAAGCATTACAGATGCGTTGCTGATTCTCTTTTCAACTTACATGCGTCTATTGGCGACAGTAATGGCTTACCGTTAGGCGGCACGTAGGCATGTTTGCCTCCTTATAATATAAAAATATCGTGTCACAGGACACGTGTATGGAACGAAACGAAGTCCCTTTCTTTTGCAGGGTTGGCATAATTAATCATTAACGTGTCAGACTCTCATTCTCTCTACCCACCATTGAGAGACTAGTTATTTGTCTCCTTCATTCTCTCTTTCTCTTACGGATTTTCGTAATGCGTTTTCGTAACGTAACGCGTTACATTTTTTCTTGGCTAGATCCCTTCGCCAACCCGCGATAGGGAACTTCGTTCCAAAACATACAGCTATTTTGTTTTCTAAGCAAAGAGGTTAGGTACACCTATAAAAAATAATACTTAGAAACCTAGTTACCTTTTATCCAAATAATTATTCAGCTGATACAAAATACCTAGGATAGGAGTACCGCCAATGATTGGAATACTTTGCCAAGTTTTGCTTTCACTTCCAGTCAAGAGTAGAATGTCTAGACCTGCGTGCCTCAACAAACAATTACAATAAACAATAAACAATTACATACAAGCATATATTTGTACCTACTTATATAGGTAATGGATCGAGGATTTGGTAGAAACGTTGCGTGACCCAAGAGCTGGCTTTCATCTGGCCTAGCGTGTCAACGAGGCAGTGTCTTGGGTAGGTACGCTGCTCTCTGGCAGTGATCTGGATCAGTTGAGCTATCTATAGATAGTTTTAAATGGTCAATAGAAAGCTCAACTACTTCACATGTATTTTATATTATTGTATATTATTCTGTACTTACATTTCTGTGTTTAAGTGGTAAAGTATTATGCGGGAATAATAATTTATGAGATAGAAGCCACAAAATAATCGGTTTAAAAATACAAATAAAATGATAGCATGAGGTAAATCATCAGCTCTCTTTCTTCGATTAGGGAACAAGGTGTGAAAATTGGATTGATTTGATAATGGGCAACCTATTGTGATCCTGCATAACCTGCCTGATAGTTTTCGACTTTTATTTAATAACGTTAATTTTAAACGTTTGAGATAGCTATTTCACTTTCAAAACTTTCGTGAGTTGTACTATGCATTTTGATAAACACGGGCTTTACTCACGTATTATTTTGTCGATGGATGTCACCGACGGTTTCGATTCATCTAGAGAACGGTTTCGATTCATCTAGAGAATCTTCATCAGGGTGAGTTCATCAGTGATCCGCTCGCTCCGTCGGTGCCTCCATCGACAAAATAATACGTGAGTAAAGCTCGTGTTTATCAAAATGTTTGAGATAACTTAACTGGTTCACATGTAATTTATTTCTATTAGTATTGCCCACTTTAATCCTTTCACCACACTGGTTTCGTAATAATCGCACGGTAAGAAGATGTAATTTATACAATTGTATATTACTCTGTATGTTTTTTGTAAATCATATCATATTTTTTTTATATTAGTAGCATTCTCAAGGATCTTTTTGATCGGATCTCGGCTTTGAATCGTCACATGTACATTTGATAAACCCAACATTATCTGTTGTGTTTTATTTTTGTAATTTATGGTAGTCAGCCAGTGTTATATTCTGACGATTCAGGTCACAGGGACCTTTTGCTACATTGAAGTTTTCCGTAATTAAACGTTCTGCAACTTATATAAAAAGTCTATATCATAAACCATAAATTTAGGTATGAATGAGCACAGTGACACCTACCATAATCCAATTAATATCAATGTTAAATAAAAATATAAAGGTATGTAAAAGTACAGATAAAAAAACGTTTAGAAAAGATATAATTAAGGTTGCGCACTTTAATCCTTTCACCACACTGGTTTCGAAATAACTAGTGACACTATAACTTTTAAAACTATCATGGTTTTGCACATAATTTTCACTCGTTTATCTCGTGATCATGGCGCATGCAACTGTGCCGAAATATCGAGAAGCAGAAAAACTCATATATCATGGTAAATATCCCGTTTAGAGTGAAAATTAACTAGTGACACTAGTGTCACTAGTTATTTCGAAACTAGTCATGATGGTAAAACCGGAAAATCCACTCTTTTTCTCACCCATCTAGCGCCTGTCTGCTTAACGTTGTCAATGTCAAGTGTTTCTTCTTCTTCTTTTCTTGCTATAATAGCATCTGTCATTTTGTCAATTTGCCAGTGTGAAGTGTTTGCTTGGTTATAAAGTCTTAGTTGATCGACATTTGTCTACTTATTCTAAACGTCATCACGAAATAGAACTTTCTCGGGATTCCTCGTCGTTCAACCCACATTGCAACATAATACACATACAATTCAATTGTCGAAACTTTTGCTATCACAATTGATTGACTGAAATTCCGTTAAGATTGTTGAACATGCAATAGCACCAGAAAATATAATTAATTTAGAAATGCTATGTTACTTCAAGAAATGACAAACATCCCAAAAAATATTTTTATTGTTTTTGTGATTGTTTTTTTATAATGGACATAAGGTTGCAGCCGATCGTCATCTGTCTATTCTAAACGTCATCACAGACTGACTTCTAGAATTTTCTTAAAGCTTCACTCGCATGTAACTAATTGGTTATGGGCCCAGTCGCGTGCGCATGCGCCCGCGGCCAGTGCTGCCAACACGCAAAAATTACAAACTAATCACACAGGGTGGCCAGTCTCGCTGCTATTTACATTAATCGCTTCTTTTGAATAATTTCCGTAAAACGCTTGTTACTGCTTCTGTTCGGAGGCTTCGAAGGAAGTCATCTGTCTCAAATGTTGTTCTTCTTCTCTTCCTATAAAGGCATCTGTCTAGACAATTTTGCCAGTGTGTTAAATTTTTGTTGTAATATCGTCACAAAGTCGTAGTCGATGGTAATTTGTCCATGTTTTAATAATAACTATTTTGTGAATAAAAAATCGGGTTTTTTATCCAAAGTCATACGATTTTTCCTCGTGTTCGTATATTCAAACATTGGACAAATCATACATTTTGATAAACACGGGCTTTAGGAGGCGCTGACACTGTTTCGATTCATCATGAATCGAGTGAAGTGTCAGTGCCTCCATCGACAAAATAATACGTGAGTAAAGCCCGGGCTTATCAAAATGTATAGTACAACTCACGAAAGTTTTGAAAGTGAAATTGAAATTGAAATTGGACAAATCAATTGAAAATGCCGTAATAAGTACCTGCATTCAAAGCTCCCTAAATCAAACGATGCAGCTGCTCGCTCCTCCTTCTCATAAATTCGTCGCTAATAAGACAGGCGTATGCAATATTTCCAAAATCGATAATTCAGTTGAACATGTTACTCTAATGGAGTTTCCACTTTCGCGTCAGGCCTAAATTTATCGCAAATTGCATCGCAGCAATATATTTAAATAAGTCAACAACATTTTGCTAAAGACGCGTCAAACAAATCACCTCTAGTTACGAAAATGGGACATAATGGCGTTTGATCGAAGTAAATCGATTATGTTAAAATTCACAGCGAGATTGGACACTTTTTGTTCAAAATTACAATAGTGCGAGAGCCCGTGTATAATATAATATATATATAATAATAAATATCGTATATATATGAAAATATCTAACTATAATCCCGTGGAATAGAAACTGCTCTCATTCAATAATAATTATATTTAATAAAATTTGTGATCTTGTATTCAATTAATTTTATATAAAATAAAATATAATGTTTTTCTTCTATGAATTATTACATTTTAAGTGTAAGTCAAAACTCAATTCAATTCTTGGACCTTTTAAGTCAAAACTACAATTGACTAAGGTACTTGAAATAATTGCATTTTTTTCTGTAATTACGATACCTAAGTATGAAGTTGGAGTTTGAACTAAGATCACGCATACGATCATCTATTAAAACAAACTTTTTTTTGAATTCTCAATTAATATGAATATGGAGTTTGAACTTTAAAGACGTAATTTTTAAATAAACAGAGAAACAATTTAAGTGCTTTCATTCGTTGAAGAGAAAAATCTTATGTTGGCGACAAGTCAATGCTAAGCGAACGGAGTGAAGTGAGGCTCAATAAATTACCACCAGCTCCTGCACTACACATTGCTATAGCCCGAGGGCTGAGTGTACAATGTAGAATTCGTTATATTCTTATAAATATTCGGCGAGCGACGAGACCGGTCGGGCGCAGTTTTTGCTTAGAACCAGCTTGGGCGATGATTGCAAAACTTCACGACTATATTGGAACTTCCAAGTGTTTCGACTGTCACTTTTATTACTTTAAAGACCTTAGGGACCTAAATTAGACTCAGGTCTAGGTAAAAAGATGCTTGAAAACAGGGTTAACAGGGGTTTTTCACACGTTTTACAGTTGTTCTTTCCTCAGTCATTTTATAGCATTTTGGTTCTGCATTGTGCTAATATTATTAGAGCACTAGAGCTATGTCTAGTGACAGTGGCCCCGCTTTCCGATCCTAAGGTCGTGGGTTCCAATCCAGTCGTGCACCAATGGATTTTTCTGATCGACAAATATATGTGCCTTATACATGTACTCTCAAACGGTGAAGGAAAACATCGTGAGGAAAGCGGCATCTCGTAGAACCTAAATAGTTCGAAGACATGTACCAAGTACACGAAAGGAGCCTCTAAGGCGCACTCTAATCCTTTTACCACACTGGTTTGAAAAACGGGTCTGGGTGTTTCTATGTATTACATTTATTTACAACTAGCAGTACACGCGCAGCTTCACCAGCGTTGACATTTTTCCCGGGACAAACCAATTTTCCCGGGTTAAAAAGTAGCCTATGTCACCCGGAGATAGTGTAGCTTTCTAACGGTAAAATAATTTTTAAATCGGCCATTAGTTTTTAAGTTTATTCGTTACACACAAAAATACAAATCTTTCCTCATTATAATGTTAGTGTAGAAATAAACTATGTCTTTAGTATATCAGTCATGTGGTACCCATAATACAAGCTCTGCTTACCTTGAGGCCAAATGATGCTGTGTGGAATATCCGGCACTATTGACCGAGCGAGCGTCTCCTTTTCAGCTTAAGCAAAAATGCTTTCGTATGTCTGTCCGAACGGGGCATCCGGCCGGCGTCTGTTCGGATGTTCTCCTCTACAGGTCGCATTTCTCAGCCGATTCTCGTGAAAATTTGTGAGCAGGTTCTATAATAGATTCAGTATTTGGATATTTCACAAAATGGCGGAGATTTCGGGGTTAAAAACGTAAAAAAAGTCATATTTCATTCATTGCGAAAATGTTCGTTAGATCTACAGCTCACAGAACCATTAGTTTATTAATTACCTATTACAAATATATTTATTTACAAATACAAATATATTTATTTAGAGCAAAAATAACAACATTAAAACATATGAAAACGATACCGACCGCAAAAGTATAAAACTGGCGCAGCCATTAGCGCCCTCCCCTGATCAATTCCAAATTAACAATATTTTTATAAGGGTTTATTAACTAGTGATACATTTAAAAGAAGACTAGAATTATAAAAGCAACAGTTTGAATATTAATATTATTATGTTTGTCTATGGCTAAATGACGGGTAACAACAGAACGGGATCAAATTATACTTGCTATATTATGTGTTATGTGTACAGGAAATTCCTGGATTTTTATATAGGTAAAATGCTGCCTGTCCCACGGTTTATTTCGTTAAACTTACCCTATAACCCTATATATTCTTATAGTATAATCCCATATTTCATATTACCTCTGTGGCGCAATGGGCGAAGGCCGGCCTGAAACGCAATAGGTTGCGGGTATGATTCCCGACGCGTGACAAATGTTTGTATGATCTGCAAGTATTTGTCTCCGGTCTAGGTGTTTCTATGTATAATATATGTATGTTGCTCTGCTTATTTTGGGGCTAGATGACGCTGTGTAAAATATCCGACATTATTTATTTAGCTAGCGTAACATTTAAGAATACTCTGTCCTTGTCACTCTAATGACTTTATTTATTTAATCAACGCATTAGGTAAAGAGGAAATATACGATAGGCAACAGCACTGGGATAACTTAGCTATATCTCAATAAAATATTTTTTAGAATGATTTGAGTAATTCCAAACGATCAAGAAACAAAACTAGACTTATCGCTTCAAATAAAAAAAACATAGTCGTAATAGTTTTGTAGAATTCCAAATTTTAATTTGGAATTTGGTGTCGATCGAAATCTTACACTTTTTTCAGCCCTCATTTACCAAATGTATATGTAAATGTTGTGAAGTCCTGTAAAGTATTTCGTTCTAAAAACTCATCTATTTCATATAATACCTATTTCGCTAGTGGCGATTGTGTATCCTTGAAATTTTAATGTCATTAAATATAGGTGGCAACATATTTAAACAAAGCTAGCTAATTTATAATTAAAAGATATATATTTAAAGCTAAAACCAGTACCTACAACCAAAACCGAAATAAAACAGTCTATATATGATTAGAAACTTAAAAGAAAACCGACATCATTTGAATTGAGAACCTTCTCCAGTTTTTGAAGTCAGCTAAAATAGTTTTCATTTTACGCTAGTACTTTATAATTTTTTTCAAAATTCGTTAACGCCCCTGGAAAGTCTAAATAATTTAGGTACTTGGATGACATACTTTTTCCAGCTATTTTGATTTAAAAACAAACGACTAATAAAAACACATAAATACATAAAACACAAATCCTTTCACATAAAAAAATATTTTTTCAAATTGGTTTATAAATGACGGAGATAGAAGGTAACAAAAAAACATGTGCTTCTCGGGAAGCCCGACAGAAGTGATAACTTAAACTAATCTAACTAGCGCTAGGGGTTAAAGTGAGAGAGCCTGCCTACCGCTGCCGTATGCGTGAGAGAAAGGGAAGCCAGACTGACTGGCGCCGAAACGCGTTACGTAACGAAGCGGTTTACCCTAGTTATCACTTCAAAAACTACTGAATTAAAAGAAAAAAAAAGTTAAAAGTCAAAGTTATCAAAGTCACTTGTACAAATACAAATCTCTTCACAAATATGAACTATCACAAACTGTGATCTAATCCCTACCCTATTATTAATTAGTTGACGCGTACAAATCAGTTCGCGCGTAAATAACATGCGCGCGCACTCAACCAGCAAATCTCCCGGTTTTCACACGTCATCCGATTGTCTGTCTGCTAGCCACGCGTGTAGGCGGGATAGTACGATCGTGTAGCGAGTGCTTGACGGGGATAACTACAGATAACACAGCTTAAATGCTTATGTGGGAATCGAAATGTAAAATAGTTTTGGCAAAGCGCGTCCAAAATGAAAAATAAATAAAATAACAAAAATGTATCGATAGTTTCTTGAACTAATAAGCATTTTAAGTAATTTTAATATAGATAAACGTCATGTTTAGGTAGTTATACAATTAAGTAAATACAATAGGCTTTTGATTATATTTGGTCGTCTTGCGAAGCAATCATTGCGCTCTTATATTATATATTTTTCGTAGTTATTTTATATGAAAGGTACCATTTTATAAAAAATAACAAATAACAAACGACAAGATAAGACTTTGTGACATACTATAAACAATATAAATTATAAACACTTGACAAAAAAATTGACACTGGCAAATTGACATTATTACGACACATGAAGAAGAAGTACAATAGGCTTGTGGTAACGCACTGGTTGACACAAGCAAAGTTGCGATGGCTACTCTAGACAGGAGCGCTTGTACACCCACCCTACAACCCGGATGAAAATGATTTATATACATACATATTTATATTTAGGTGCTCTCTCTGTTTTATATCAATTATTAATTGTCTAATTAAGTACAGACAATTACAGAAAGATAAAAAACAGAGTGAAATTTAACATGAAATGAAATTGAGTGCGAATCGTGAACGCGAGCGGCAACGAGCGGACCGCGGTTCAAACTCACCCTGATGATGATTCTATAGACTAGATGAATCGAAACAGTGTCGGTGCCTTCATCGACAAAATAATACGTTCGTGTTTATCAAAATGTTAAATACAACTCACCAAAGTATTGAATGTGAAATTAAAATAAATTTTCACAAAAAATTAGGGAATAGAACCATGAAAAAGTTAACACGGTGATTGTGACCCATTTTGAGGGCATGGAGAAAACATGTCTGGTATACTCGTACAGAAGCTTATTTCTAAATCGGAAATCTCAAGGCTATATATATATATTATTATATATATATAATAATTGAAAAGGAAAAATAGTTTCGCTCTTTTAATTTTATTACAACTACACCAAATTTTTGGTATCGCGGACATTTTGATCCCCTCTGACATGCCCACGATTTTATTCTCCGGGCTCAGTAGACTTTAGATCTCTAGATATTTGAGGATTTCAGAGGACAAACAAACATGATATCTGACACGTGCCTTTTTTTGCACAGTAGTTAGTATTGCATACGTGGTAGGTTTGCAAGCAAATCGCTGCTTAATACAAACCGTTGACAAAAAAACATTCAAAGTCCAGCCGTTTAGTAGAAGTTCAGTGACATACACACGTACAGTAGAATTATATATATAAAGATATATATTTAAAATAAAGTCATGTTAGTCACACCATTTATAACTCGAGAACAGCTGGACCGATTTCCATGATTTTTAATTTGTTAAATTTGTCTCAGCCCCGAATAACTATCAAAAAAAATTAAATTTGTAAAATGGTGGTGAGGTCAGTTTGATAGAACCTTTGACGATGATCGGTTTGTTAGGTTATGACAGCCATTGTGCATGCATCAACAATTGTGTTGTATAAAAGGAAAGTTAAACAAAATATTTTATTCTGATATATTTTTCTTTTTAAAACGCGCAAACGAAGTCGCGAACGGGACAGCTAGTATGAAATAATACCTATTGTTAATCGAAACTAATAGACATTGATTCCATCAAGAGTTTCATAATCGCCATATCGGTTCGAACCAACAGGATCAGAAGAGAAGGATGCTATGTATCTCACCAGTGTTTCTACATTGCAGTAAAGATAAAGTAAAGATAAAGTAAGATAAAGTAGTTCAAAGATAGGTTTATTTAATTTTATGACTAAAGCAAGTGTTTTTTATCACCAAGCAATCAAAGCTCAGTAATTTATTAACACAAAAACGTCAAAATAACGACAATTAATCCAAAGACACGAAATTACTAACTGGTCACTTAGTAGCATTAACGGCTGGGTTTCGGCATGTGTACGGAGGCAAATTACTCTGAATTATAGTGGTTTTGTCAACTCGTGCGCATGGCAGGTGATCGTGGAGGGTGCCTGGTGACGTGCCATTGATTAAAAGCTGCTATAGATGTGAAACAAACTTAACTGGAGACGGGCTGAAAACGTGCTTCACTGGTATCCACGACAGGCACCTCGCCCCCGTGGGAGATTAAGACGAAGATGGCGAGATGACATAATGGGAATAGCGGGTGCTAAGTAGGCCGGCCCGCCCAACAAAGAGAAAAATGGCAGCACTTGGAGGAGGCCTTTATCCGCCATATGGCAAAATATATAAATTTAGTAGGTAATATTTAGTTTTATTACTAGCGGCTCTGTGAGCAGTAAGACCTTGCAAACATTTTTCAAAATGACTGAAATATAACTTTCCCCTAATCTCCGCCATTTTGAAAATTTTTCAAAAACTGAATCGACCTAAAAATTCTATATAATTATAGAACCTGCTCACAAAATTTCACGAGGATCGGTTGAGAAATGCGACCTGTAGAGAAGAACATCCGGATAGATGGCGGACATACGAAAGCATTTTCGCCTAAGCTGAAATGGAGACACTCGCTTCGCTCGGTCAATTATTGGGATATAAAAGGCTTATTATTATTATTATTATATAGATGTGAACCTGTACTGGCTACTACTTTGTATGAGTGGCCGTCTCTGGTGATAGAGACAGGCAGCCCAAATGCCCTTGTCCGTTATTTTTATCAGTTGCAGACATTAGACCACCAGTGGCTAGCTCAGGTGACGCAGTAATGTTTTTGTTTTGGCCTAGCTTTGGAAAAGCCAGGCCCAGCAGCTTAACGTACCGTGCTTTTAATCGGAAGCTCTCAGGTAAATAGCTTCTGTGGTTATCCATCCTAAGTATTGACCTCGCAAAGCGTTAATATCGTAGATTTGTTAGAAATACTAAATTGCTATTTAAAGTATTAGTGGTATCTACATTTTTAAACGAAACATAGCCAAAATTGTTGTTGTTCTTCTTTTCCTACTACACTGAAATAAAAGGTTCCATATAGTCTGATTTTAGACTTAAAACTAATTTAGAAATGCACCAGAATCACAGAATCACTTAATTTTTAGCAGTAATATTTCAAAAAATGTAATATTGAAAGATGTAGTAGGTATTACATAAAATTGAATTTGAAATTGACTGTCGACAGACATTTTTTTTAACAGCTGTTTCAGGGTCTTTGTCTATCTGTAAGCTTGTTACCTTTTCACGGCTGAACGGATCTTAATTAAATTTGGTAAGAAAAGAGATTATATTTTAAGGAAAGACAAGAAAAAAGCAGTTAGTTAAAAATCATACAGCAAGTTTCTAGTTTTTTTTTTTAAATAATGCTGGACATTTTTCACATCATCATTTACCCCAAAAAAAGCAGAGCTTTTGTTATGGGTACCTACATGACTGATATACTACTTATATACTTTTTTTTGGATATACATACATATTAAACATAAATAAACCCAGACCCGAGACGAATACTTGCAGATCTTACAAACATTTGTCCTGCTGCGGGAATCGAACCCGCAACCTTCGGCTTCTCAGCCGGACCCTAGCCCACTGCACCACAGAGGTCGTCAATGTTTGTACCTAAGTAGTTTCACATCTATGAGACATTGTTTAGTTCAACACAGGTAGTTATCAATGCTCGTGCCTTGGGTCCTACCCTGCCTGTTGCGATGTACTGGATCTGATAATTGTGTGGTTGGTCACCGGCCTTCTTTGACAGATAGGATAAACGAGATTGAGATATGTAGGTACCTATTTTTTGTTGAAGGATATCTGTTTTTTCGGCAACGATTGGATTTTAAAACGATTGAGATAGTAAAGTGGTTGAGATAAGGCTTTTATGGCGATGGACAGTTATCGTGAGATCGAAATCGAATATCTTTTGACCGTTCTAGTAATATAAATTAATTATAAATAATTCTAGACATTTTACTAAGTAATCATCTAGCCCGAAAGTAAGCGGAGCTTGTGTTAGAGAAACTACATGACTGATATACCACATATACTTATTTTTGTATATATACATACATACATAATCGTATTATGTATAATATGTATGTATTTACTAAAAAATGTGTGCTGTGTGCTGTGTGAATATATTATATTATTATATTATACAAAGAAAAACAAAAGGAAAAATAAGTTGATTTAGGTATAATAAATAATTAAATCCGGACATTTCACACAGCATCATCTGGCCCCAAAGTAAGCAGAGCTTGTGTTATAGAAACCACATGACTACTATATATTGTTATATTCTTTTTCTTGTAAATATTAATACATTTTATAGAAAAACAAATGGAAAATAAGATGGTTTAGGTATAATAAATAATTAAATAAATAAATCTGAACATTACACACAGCCCCAAAGTAAGCAGAACTTGCGTTATGGATGGTATGTATGAGTATAATGACATTTTGATAAACACGTGTTTTTACTCAGGTACTATTTTGTCAATAAAGGCTGTACCTTCATTGGCTCTGTTTCGATTCATCTAGAGAATCTTCATCAGGGCAGGGCGCAAACGTGGACACTTTTGTGTCTTGTGTCAGATACAAGCAACCGATGAATATTTAATTTCTATAGAACCAGTATGAAATCATCCACTCCTTGCGCAAAGGTAAATATTTTTTGTGTCCAGTTGCTTCCACTTTAACACATACTCATTGACGATCAAAAAGTGTTCGGTGTCGGCAACTGGAAACTGTCAGTCGTTAGTTGAAGACACAAGCAACATTGTACCAGTACCAGTGGCCAGTAGTAGCAACGGGCGACTGTGTCCGATCACCGCCACAAGACAGCAACTACGGTTCCCTGTGATGGTATGCCGTGTCGGCAACAAAAAGTATCTTCGTTTGCGCAGCGCCTAAGGTACGAAGACCAAGGTGGGCAAACCTAGTAAATTCATAGAGAAAATTTGATGGTGATAGTGCAAATTCATAGAGAAGTGCCGCGCATACGAGATCAAATTACGGGATAAAAAGAGAGGCTCTATGTAGGCTTATATAATGTTAGGCGCTAAGTACTAAGCCTGTTGAATTGCACCTTGTTGCGTCCTAACAAGAGTAGCTAATTAAATAAATGTTTTCGTGGCTTTCTGTACATGTACTTATCAATATTCTGTGATCATTGTGAGTTTGATCCGCGACCGCTCCTTGCAGCTCGCGTTCGCGGTTCGCACTTGAGTTAGCACGAAAAGTTGAGTGCTAACTCTAGATGAGTGAGAAATTAGTCGAGATAAGTGAGTAAAAACCAGTGTTTACCATGTTATAAGTACAACTCATGAAAGTTTTGAAAGTGAAATATGTAGATATGGTGTACATAATAGGTATAGATTAAAGTACTCTATCTAACAATATAACATTCTTCTTCTTCGTGTCACTAGTCCTTTTGAACAAGTGTGGTGAAAGGCGTGTATTGCGCCTCAAATGCCCCTTTCGTGATAATATAACATTATCAGTGGCATAATGTGCTGTATAAATAACTAGCAGCATAAAAAGTATCATATGTTCTTCCCCAAGATACAATCTATCTCCATATCAAATTTCATCAAGATCCGTTCAGCCGTTTAGCCGTGAATAGGTAACAAACAAACAGACAAACTGACACACTTAAGAATTTATAAACAAATCCTCAAAAAACATAAATCTTATTATTTTTGCTGAATGTGTTTATATCCTTACAAGATTAAATGTACTTGCAATATTCTGCATCGGTACAAAAAAACGCGAAAATGTAATGAAATCCTTCCGAAAACCTAATATTAACTGTCCAAATGAATGTATCCATCGGTATAGCAAGTATTTAGATGTCAGATTAAAGATCACACAGCCCCGCTCCGTAATCCAGAACCAATAATCCCAAAACATCCGTTCATTAACAAATGAGAGCTAAAAGTAATTGTGCCGACAGTACCACCTCAGACAGAGTAATAAATCCAACTATAGAGTAAGAAGGAAAGTACCTATATAACCTGTTTCAATAAAAAAACTAATCTCAAATGATCTCATGTCCTTTCACTCGCACAATATTGCAATTCCGTAGATTTGCGTGGGTCAGTCCTTACAGTATCTACAGGACATGACAAAGGACTGTAGGGAATATACTTACTAGGGATAATAAATATAATAAACTAGGGACCCGCCCCGGCTTCGCACGGGTGCAATGCTCATACTAAATATACTACAGAATGTCTAATGTGATTAGAATCCTCTAAAATTATGTATATCAAATATTATGCATGTATTATACATATAAACCTTCCGCTTAAATCACTCTATTTATTAAAAAAAACCGCATCAAAATCCGTTAAGAAGTTTTGAAGATCTACAGACAGACAGCGAGAAGCGACTTTGTTTTATAATATGTAGTGATAATACTGGACGTTTTACACAGTATCATCTAGCCTGAAGGTAAGCAGAGCTTGTATTGTGTGAAACAACATGACTGATATACAACCTAAATATTTTTCTTTTGTAAATAGATACATAATATACATAGAAAAATACCCAGAACCCGCAACCTTCTGCGTCTCATGCACAGCTTTGCTCACTGAGCTACAGAGATCGTCATAGAGGGATAACATTTATTTCTTTATCCGGAAAGTTAGAGCCGAGTTATACTTAGATCTCAAACTGAGTATTATATGGTATAATACTCGTATTTTGTCAATTTTTTATTCAAAACTGTTAGAAAATGTTTAGTTTTCGATCTGGGTTTAAGTTTTGTTCTGACATGAGTATAGTGACTCGTGGCTTAGACTGAAAGCACAAGCAAAACATATCGCAAATATAGGTAGCTAGAAATTAATTAACAGATCCCAGGCCCTTAAAACGTACTTAAATAAAAGTTTCACTTCAAATCAAAGCAACTAAAGCAAATTTATGTAACTTACCTTATAAGTTCATAAACCTATTTTGTGCGCGCACACCTGTTCATACCAATCAATGCCTAGATGCGTTCCGTAGTTTGGTTATTATTAATCTCAAAGTTGTAAGTATCTGCCGTCGATGTTGCCACCAATAAAACAATAAACTTCCGCGGCAAATTGCCCAGATTTCGGGTACCTAATTGTGCCTTCTCCCGATTTTATAATTCACGTAATATCTCTCATTGTAGGTACAATATAACCTGTTGTGAGTTTGACCATCAATATTAGTATTAATTTCAATGTTTTATCCTAAAATTCATGTTCTGAAACTGCTAACGAAAAACTATTCGATGTAACTTATAATGGTTTAGTTTAGAACCAGAAAGTGCTTAGAGAGCTGTCAGTGATAGTGGCCCTGCCTTCCGATCTTAAGGTCAAGGGTTCGAATATAGTCGTGCACTGATATTTCTGATCGAAAAAGGTATGTGCGCTAAGCCAGTATATACTAATCGCTAAGGAAAACGTCGTGAGGAAACTGGCATGTCGTAAAACCTTAACTAAAACTCCACGATATGTGTCAAGTGCTCGAAAGGAGTCTCTGAGGTGCATTTCAAAGTGATCCTTGTGATTGTATTGAATATCTTTTGGCTTTGACTTTGATTTTAATCTTTTCACCGCACACATTCGAAGAACTAGCGACGGATGAAGTTTAGAATCACATTCGCGTAGAGTGCGTAGATGTACTAAGAATACTGCTCAACGCTTTTCAGGGGTTAGAAACCATCGAAGAACCACGCATACAACAACGCAAAAATTTTATGCGTGTATAATTTTATAAAAACAAAAAACCTCCTTGTATTTTTGGCACCACCAGCTTTTTCTTTGCCTTTTCAATAAAAAACAAAAAAGGTCGGCCTCACGTCAGGCGCGTGGCTCGTTCGACGTAGTGCGCAGGCGCGTGATCATCATTACACAAATAAACGCCGTGTTGTTCCGTGGGCGAGTGTCCGCGGGCGATAGTCTTCACGACTGTACCATAATGCTACCCAAAAGTAATGGTAGTACGGTCAAGCGCACAAGTTTTACAAACAGCTGAAATAAAAAAAAAAGGGCAAAGACATGAATGAATGCGGTGCTATTGTGGTTGTTTATTAGCGGAGTGAATTGCTTTGAACAGATTGAAATTGAAAAGTCGTTGACTTTTGTTGCTGTCTGTACCTGGCATCTAAGTAAAATTCTTGTAGTGTTTGGGCAGGGAGAGTCAAGAATGCAAATGAGATAATGAAATGAGGTTGTTAAATATTTCAAATAAGTAACCTCAAATTGACAAATAGGTACTTAAGTACCTGGCTCGTATTTTAAAATTGATTTTCCAACAGAGTAGGTAGGTACCTACGTAATAATAAATACTGGTAGGCAATGCACACAACACCATCTAGCCCCAAAGAAAGTATTATAGTGACCAGATGACCGATATAATACTAATATATTAGGCTGGAGAAAAAGTATTTTCGCATTATAGTATGTATGAACTTGTAATATCTCTTTGGCTATACTATTTGTATCTGGCTGGTTTTGGTATCATTAAAAGTTTAAATTTTAAAGAACATAATTCCAAATTCAAATTAGGAAAATGTGTGATTTTGATTTGTTTTTCGTACTGTCAAGATGAGTGAATCTAATGAAGAAATTCTATACATATTAAAATTTTACTAGAAAAAAGGTAAAAATGCAACGCAAGCCTCGAAAAAATTTTGCGATGTTATGGACCTAGTGCAGTGTCTGTGAGAGTAGCACAAATTTGGTTTAAGCGTTTTCAATCCGGAAATTTTGATGTCAAAGATGCATGTCGCTCTGGTCGCCCTATTACGGATAAAATGGATGCCAGTTTTGAAAAGTGGAGCAAGATCGGCATATCAGTAGTTACGACGTAGCTGAAGAACTGGGAATTGACCACAAAACAGTTTTGGCGCATTTGAAAAAAACCGGGTACACAAAAAAGCTCGATATTTGGGTACCTCACGAGCTCACTGAAAGAAACCTAATGAACTGTATACTCATTTCTAATTCTTTATTACGACGTAATGAAACCGAACCATTTTTGAAGAAGCTGATAACTGGTGATAAAAAGGTTGATAAAAAGTGGATCACGTACGACAAGAACGTGCGAAAAAGGTTGTGGTCAAAGGCCGGTCAGGCTTCACAGGCTGTGGCGAAACCCGGGATAACCGCAACGAGGTGATGCTGTATGTGTGGTGGGATTGGAAGGGCATTATTCTTTATGAGCTGGTACCACCAGGCAGGACCATCGATTCTAAACTCTACTGCGAACAACTGATGAGATTAAAGCAAGAAGTTGAGAGAATGCGGCCGGAATTAATCAACAGTAGGGTAGGGTAGTAGGTTTTTCATCATGAATACGCTAGACCTCACACATCTTTAGCCACTCAGCAAAAATTAAGAGAGTTTGGCTGGGAAGTGTTAATGCATCCGCCGTATAATCCTGACCTTGCACTTTCAGATTTACAGCTGTTTCGGTCTCTTCAGAATTCTTTAGGCAGTGTCAGGTTAACATCACCAGAGGACTGCCAAAACCACATGTCGCAGTATTTTGATCAGAAGTCCCAGAATTTCTATAGCAATGGGATCATGTCCCTACCTACAAGATGGCAAAAAGTTTTCGAACAAAATGGTACGTACATACTTTAGTTAAATGTAAATAAACTATATTAAAAAATGTTTTAAATTTTCTTAAAAAATGCGAAGAAACTTTTTCCCCAACATATTATATTTATAAATACATACTTATGATACTAAGATTATATACCCAAACACATCATAAACACACCTATGTTCATCACACAAATGTTTATCCTGGGAGGAAATCAAACCCCAGACCTACAGGGCAGAAGGCCGAGCTACTATTAATTATTAGGTAACCAACTGAGCTCAAAGTCTAGTCGTGTTAATAATTAACACATCCAGTAAAGTCGTGTATTTTTTTGGCAACCCTATGGTAGGTGTTTTGTATTTGAAATATTAGGGACTGAATTCTATATTTGAATTCTGAAAACAAAAGAGAACGCCTACGAAAGAACAACTTTAAAAAAAAAACAGTCAACGTTTCCAAACTCATAAATCGAACGCCACGGCCCATTCCTAACATAACCTCTAAACTACACACTTTTTAACCAACTTACCAAAAGAAAGTAGCATGCTCGAAGCGCGTCCGTACAGGTGCTCGAAATGCTTCCAATTAATTACACGAAATAGCCCAATCATAAGCCAAAGCAATAAAATAAATATTCCTAAAAGATCGGACCGCAAGGGATACCTATGGGAGTCCGATTGAAAAGTTGTGGCTGCACAGATGGCGGGAAGCGATTTATGAAAAAACAGCCACTGCCTTTACATTATAAAACTGGCACATTATAAAACATTATAAAATTTTGCTGTAGCCCGTGACATTGTCTGCGTGCGTAGGTAAATAAAGAGAGTATGATCCGATACTTATAGAAGTTGGGCTAGTTAGGATCATGTTAGAGAGCGAACAAATAAGCCCAAGAACGATAATGCCAAAGAGTTGCACATACAAAAAAACTAATGCGAGCATAGCGAGCTTTTTTAATTATGTTAAAAATTGTTATTAGTAAATGCCCAGAGCTGTATCGAAAAGTGACTGGAGAGCGGAGCGAGCCGCAAATTTTTCATAGCCAACGGAGCGAATTCATTCATTTTATATTATTGTTTTGCAACTTTGGTATTATAAATAAATAAATAAACTAAGGTGGACCTGGAACAATCAGCCCAGCCAAATTGCGTGATCACTACTGTCCAACACATATTTTGTACGCTAATATCTTGGCTACAAGCGCATTTTCGCCTGTGGGTGTACGACTGTGAGTATTGGGCAGCGTGCAGCTTCCTTAATAAGAGTTTTTTTTTTAAACTTAAGACTGATTTCACAGATTGCAGTCGCGTTATTATTGCTGTTGCTATTGTCACTTTTACGTAATAGACTTGTGAAAATTACAAACTAAATAGATACTGTTCTTAAGCGTTGAAAAAATACATTATGTACTTATGAAATAATCGCATCGGGAAAATAATTGTGCAAAAACCCGTTCTACGTTACATTTTTTTACTCGTTTTGAAGGATGGAACGACACAATCGATGCGGAAATCCTTTACGACAGACGATATATCATTTGATTTTACCAACGAAACCTATGTAAAATCGAATGAATATGAACATTCCAATGACGTTTAACGATATATCGCAATCGGCTTAGCGAGTAGACGCCTTGGCAGAACTGTTGCTTGATTCTCTATGAAGTATATTTAGGTTCGTTTATGTATGTTATCTAAAGTTATATATAATATATAAAAGTGTATGTATTGTATATATTTTTGTATTAGTATCGATATTTTTGTCCTGTAATTTTGTATGTACCTACCTATACATCATTTTCGTCATAAATCACTTATTATCACCCTATTTTCAGCCACATTCAGTTCTATACACCCCAAGGTTGTCTGGCAGTGATCGCTACTTAAGACCGCCCATAGCACTTCCGACTAGCCAAACATTGTTCTTTTTTCTATCAATATCACCATGAATACCAATGTATTTATGGTGGTATTTCCTATCTTCTATCTATCTAACTATTATCGCTCGGCACAGCTAACTTAGCCGCACTACGAAGTCAGTACTTACGGGTGGGATGGGTGACCGCAATAATATATATGTTCAAACATTACTAAATTTGTCTATGGTGTTATGTGGTTTTGTTATATAAACAGTTGCAAATTTCTAAAACAAATTTTATATCTTATTTCGTCCGCTTACCGCCAAATCTGGGGCCAAACATCAGAACGCTGTAATTGCAAAAACACAAATTAAAATATCTCATTTGACAGGTGACAGTCCATTGACAGATGACGTTTTTGTTTGGACAACTTAGTTCGCAATTGATTTGCTAAGATTATCTCAATGAGGCTTGCCAAATTACAGAGCTTATTAAAAAAAGTTATTTGAACCTAAGTAATTAATTTAAACTAACTTCCGCTCCTTCGGCCACGTGGTACCCGGGATTAATGAAATTGTGAGTAATCTATCTTATTAACAATAGTTCCATCAAAATCAGGTTATGATAGTATGTAAGACGATTCAAAGTGATCCTTGTGATTGTATTGAATAAAGTATCTTTTGACTTTGACATTGACTTGATATTTTATAGCAAATAATGTTTTGAAAAAACTTTATTCATACCTACATGTCAATTTATTGTTTTTCTAGAAAATAAATCGGTAGGTTTTTTAATTTCTTATGGGAGGGTAAAACCGCTTCGTTACGTAACACGTTACGGCGCCAGTCTGCATGGCTTCCCTTTCTCTCACGCATACGGCAGCGGTAGGCAGGCTCCTCCTCTCTCACTCTAACCCACAGCGCTAGTTAGATTAGTTTAAGTTATCACTGTTGTCGGGCGGCCCGAGACGCACATTTTTTTTTTAAGTTATCGGAAATGGCAGATGGGTGGCGAGGTCCACCTGGTGGTCAAAAACATACCAAAACTGCAATACTTTGTAGGAAACGACTACCTACTAATTTAGGACGATTTCTTTACCAATTTTCCCTCCAAAATTTCAGATTTTTATTATGATGTACTTGTATCTTCTTAATTAAAATACGGAATGTACCTCCCTCCCCTAGCCTCCCCTGATGATGATTCTCTAGATGAATTGAAACATTGTCGGTGCCTCCACCGACAAAATAATACGTGAGTAAAATCCGTGTTTATCATAACTAGTGGTTGCCCACTGGTCGAAATTTGACAATTAATTAATAATTAATGTATTTTTTATGCATAATTAATAAAAAATATTAGCATTCTGCACTCCTTCTCTATATAAACAATAAGTGCGCGAAATTTCATACTCCTCCGTCCGCGCATTTTTGTACAAATGGGTACAAAGTTTTGCTTTACGTATTAATAAATACATAGATGAGTACAACTTATGAAACTTTTGAAAGTGAAATAAAAAACACTTTCGTAAACAAATGTCTCTTCAAATCCAATGAGCTTTTATCAAATATCCGTAGGTAATTTATAATCAATTAGAAACCTCAAGGTGTTTCTGTATAATCTGACTTTTTATCTAGCCACGTGCTTAAAAAAGTTGACATGTCTAGTAAAGTATGGACATGACTAGTCATTAGTCATGTCCATACTATGTGGGCATTTTATTTTATGGTTAATTTGAACATGATTATGTCAATGTTAATGATGTTGCCGCCTTGGATTTATACATTTTTGTAATTTGTTTTATTGGCAGGACTTTTCTAAACTTATATTATCAAGAGAAAAGATTTGTGTTTTTGTATTTTTGTATGTAATAGATTAACTCAAAAACTACTTAAGCGGTTTTAAAAAATCTTTCACCTTTAGAAATCTACATTAATAATAATATATTAACTATATTGAGATCATAACATTTTAGGTACGGCTACAGTGTAATATGTCCTGCAAATGGTGGTCTTATCGCATATGGTGATATCTTCCAGGCAAACTTACCGAAAAGTAACATGAGGGTGTATTATATTTACAAAAAATATGAATTGCACGAAAATTGCAATAAAGTTACCTTTGCACCCGTGTAAAGTCGGGGTGGATCGCTAATCAATAAACAATCACTGTCAATAAAAATATGTATTGACAGCGCTAGAGACATATAGACACTTGGCAGCGTTTTGCGGAGGAAACATTAGGTAAAAGCAAAATGTTTATTACTTATTTTTCCCGAGTAATTTCGGGTTTTATTTGAAATTTTGGTGGTTTTATTCAAATAAAGCCATAGTTATTGACTCGGGTGTGAATAATTGGAATGAAAGTTTTGTGTTTCTTTGTGATTCATCTACGACTACACCATACGACTCATACCTACTACTGACACATGCCATTAACGAAGAAGATATTTGACAATGACATTTATATTAATCTAAACATTTCAAAGTTTATAAAATTTAATTAAATATAATTGTTTCCTTTGGAATGCTTTAATATTTCAACGTGTAATTGAATTACTGCAATAACAATAATGTTAATAGATTTGTGTTAAATGACCTCAGTTTGTGAACGAATGGATTGTTCCCATACTAACTACCACACACTCTGTGGCTCTAGTATGCAAATAAAAACGAGACATTTCAATACGAATCCAACTTATCTATTTAGACACGCCTACCCTTCGAAGCTGCATTGATTAAAAGCAACTGTCTCTTTCAATCTTAGGCTTGTTATATAATCCGTCCTAGTCACACAATTCAATGTCGGGCTAATAGAATAAGAGCGTAAAGGAGGATACTAGTTTAATAATGATTTTATAGTTTTTGAAGGTAGGTGACAAATATTTTTCCAAAGCTAATAATAATGTCGTCCCAGATAAAAATTTTTAGTAGTTATACACATAATGGTCAAAAGTCAGAAGTCAAAAGATACTTTATTCAATACAATCACAAGGATCACTTTGAAACGTCTTACATACTAGATGAATGTAGGTGCCAATTCCTCCTAACCCAAGCCCGAGAAGAACTGGCAGGAAACTCGTCCTGGTCCTAGCGCTTTTTTGCATGATCCGTCTTATAACTACCTTACGATAAACGAATACAAGAGAGTTAATACATTTCGAAATGTATATAATAACTTATTTCACGGCGTCTGATTAAAACATGATGCGATCCGAGAGCTGGCTCCTATCTGGCCCAGCGTATTAGCATTGCTATTCAACATGACAATGCCGCCAGTGTCTTGGAGACGCTGCCCTCTGTCAGTGATCTGGATCAGTTGAGCTATCTATGGATCGTTTTTAGAGATCCTTAGATAGGTCAACTGTGCTAGCACATGTATTTTATAATGCCTAGTAGGTTGGGGTTGTGTGAAAACGTCTACCAATATTTATTTTATTACTATCGGTTTCATATTCAAAACATAGAGAAAAAAATAAATTAAATTAAATACTAGACGACCCGGTGAACACCGTACCACATAAGGTTTATTAAATTGTCAAATGATAGGTCTGCCATTAAAGTGATTCCGGCGCCATCTATTGAAAGTAATTCCCATAAGGTCCTTAGACTAGATATGCGAAAACTATAAATTGCTCTATAGTTATAAATTTAGTTCATAGTTATTGGTATATAGACTGTTTGAGTTCCTGTGAAAATAAAACTAATATAGTTATTTTCGATAATATAGTGTGTTCCTTTGGATTTTTGTAATGTTTGATTTCCTAAATCACCCAAGGCTAAGGAGAAAAAAAATTAAAAAATTGTTATTGAAATCGGTTAAGCCATTTTCATATCATAGATTATTAACAATTAAAAATTATTATAAAGGTGGCAGTTCGGTTGGTTTATTTCTAAAATTAGGAACTGTCTAAAATTTATTTTAGTTAGTCATAGCATTTGTAAAACCTATTCGGTTGGTACCATCTAACTAAATTAGGAACGCTTAATTAAGTTAGATAAAATTAAATTATGATAAGTTGGTGACAGAAGAATACCAAAGTTCATTTGACAGTTCTAAACCTAATTTTAGCTAAAATTAGTTAGGTTGGTGCCAACAGAATTGAGGCCATTGTACATCTAAATATTATTCCTCGGCTTTATTTATAATGTGTTTCATGTTTTATTTTTTGTTAACATTTTTAACAAAATAAATAGTAGGTACCTAAGTATTTGTAATGTAGGTGTAAAACCATGTGTCTTGTTCTTTTTCTGTACATAGGTATTTGTGTGCTGTGTGCTGAGAAGCAAATAAATGTTTGTCTATGTCTATCTTAAATCTTAAACAACTGTGACTAAACTGAAAATTTAAATGAAATAAAGATATTATTTACAAAAATATTTAAATATTTTTGGCAGTTTCCAGACCGAAAAGGTGTTGTGAAACACGCAAAAACCAATAACTACATTATCCTCGTGCCGAATGAGCTGTTTTTGGAAACAATAACTCATTTATGTAATTTTTGGACGTTATTAGTGGCTTCCACCGCACGGAAGAAAGTAAAATGAGGTATGCTACTCGTTATTTTTGTCGTAATTTTATATTTGTTGTAATTGCTACCTTAAGACAGAGGCAGATGTGTGACTTCGTTTCAAATTTTACGTGCACAATTTCTAAAAATAATTAAAGTGAGAACTTGTCACATTTTAGAGATAGGTGCTGTTGTTGTTGTTGTGTAGTTGTTTTTTTATTTATTTATTGATGATAGACGAGCAGATATATCTGATGTATATCACACAGTGTTGAAATAGTCTTTAATTATACGTTAATCTTTTTGAGCACTGATTCGTTAGTTCGTAGCCAGTTGTCGTGCTTGTTTTTAAACGCATTGACAGAAGTAGCAGACACAACGTAATCTGATAGTGTATTCCAATTGAGGATCACTCTGTTGCTAAATAAGTGATAAGAGGCAAGAAAGCGGGCAGGGTCACGTATGAGTTTTGTTTTTATTTACGTAACGTATTTATAGATCAGCAGCAAATAATGTTGCCTCATGTAAATTGGTTTAATAATGACAGAGAATTATTGCGAAACCAATGCCCACAGATAAATAATAAAATTAAAAACATAATTTCATGCTAACACATCCATGACCTACTAAAGACGACCGCTTTAGTAGGTCATCAATAGATCGCTGTTTTTATCAAAAAAAAATACATTCAATTATGATTGTATAGACAGATAACGGTTTATTGACTACCACACGGAAACTTATAAAAAACAATAATAGTGTTTACAAATAAGGCCAATACTGACTTTACACCAACATTTTCATAGTTTTCATCTAAGTCACGTAGCTGATTATTTTATGCATAAAAAAACAACTCTCAAGAAAGTTTTCTACTTTTTTTTAAAGATTTTTTTAAGTTGTTCAAATCGAAAATTTTCAAAAATTCATAACTCGAAAACTATAAAAAATCGCAGTACATGGGGGTGATTCGGGTACCCCAAGGGGTGTTCTATCTCTGGACTTTCGCTTGACACTATTTTCTGGGACACCCTGTATAATAAACAAATACAAATATAACACATAAGTGGGTATTAAAAAATATCAATATGTATATGTTTTTTTATGATGCCTTTTTTATGGCAGAAATAATAGAAATATCGACAGAAATGTTTCATGCCCATGTATTTCAAGATCAATGTCGATTACAACAATAAATATAGGTACCTAGATACTTATGTGCATACCTAATGTACCAAACTTAAAAAAAACTACGAAATTAGTAACTAAAAAATTGGACGTAACGGACAGACTATAAACAATATCCAAGACCAAACGGACCGAATGAACGGAATGAATGACTAGTTTAGTATTTTGACTACTTAGTTACAAAATCTAGACTGGCCTGTCAAATCAGTTGGTAGTAGGAAAAACACGGAAAAACATTTGTGTGATGGACATATGTGTTTGTTCTGTGTCTAGGTGTTGTATATTATAAGTATGTATTTAAAACTTTAAAAATATTTTATCAGTTAATCTGGTCACCCTAATAATGCTAACCTACTAAGCTATGCTTAGTTTGAGGCTAGATGGTGTTATGTACATTGATCAACAATATTTATGGTATCGTCTTTTTACAACGAAGTGACCCAAGTTTACAGTCCTTGTAGACCCATTACGCAATATCCAGTAATTCCCCTATAATTTGAGGGTGCCCGCAAACGCAGATTGTCTGAGATAGGACGCCGGACACGATCATACGTGTAGGTAGGTGCTGCTCACACACCTGGGTTTGACAATTGCAATTTTTTAATGAATTTTGGCGTTCTTTATACACCAAAGAGTTCGCATTATACTAACCTCCTTTAATGCATCGATATAATATAAGAACATTTTTGTAATTTTGAATTGAGAACACAAAATATTCAAATCAAGAATGTCTACCATGTTGGTTGTAAACTTTTTTGATGATTGCTGCACCTAAGTCTTATTACTAGAAGAGTGCTGGAGTGACATTTATGTCAATGGCATAAGATACACAATACAATGATTCATGACTTTACTCATATTGTAAAAGACTATGGCGATTAAAAGCTACGTTCATGGCGTATTTCAAATCCGTTTCGTTTTAAGCTTTAAAGTGATGCATAGCTTTTATATTTTTTAATCATTTTTATTAGACCATTCAAACGGTTTGAAGAAGCATGAAATTGGATGAGAATAGCCGCGGAACTCTGTCTTAAGAAGCCAACGCACACTTCACTCACGATCGTTATTTTAATAGTTAACGAATTGTATTTTTTTAAATGCAATTATAAAATTATTTGGGAGCTTCAGTCAAATTGGCGACTTTTACTAATGGGTACTTTAAATGAACTCCTTTCGAAATATTAAACCAATTCCAAAATGGCACGATTAATTATTTTAAAGCGTCATAAATACGAAGATGATTGTTGATGACGTCATACTATTGTGTTTTGCCAACGCTCTGGATAACGAAATGGGAACTTCTTTGTTTCTATACTTATTTTTTTTATTTCACTGAGCGTTATGTGGTTAAATTACTCAAATTAAAAAAAAAGTGTGCGTCTCGGGACGCCCGACATAAGTGATAACTTAAACTTATCTAAGTAGCGCTGTGGGTTAGAGTGAGAGAGGAGGAGCCTGCCTACCGCTGCCGTATGCGTGAGAGAAAGGGAAGTCAGACAGACTGGCGCCGTAACGCCGTACGTAACGAAGCGGTTTACCCTCCCATAAGAAGTTATCACTTAAAAATATATATATAAAAATGGCTTTTGCCCGCAGTATCCTTACCAAAATTTTTGCCATGAAAACTAAACGAAAAAGGACGAAACGAACAGAGGACAGTAACAGTATCAGTAATAGACATAACTAACAGTTGTTACTATCGGATGTTTGCATTACAATACGAACCTGTCATAACCTTACTTATTAGCTGTACGGTCAGCAAATACGATGGACGCGAGAAATAGATGGGTAGTAATGCCAGTGTGCTTTTGTTTAAGCACCATGACTGGGTGTCACTATGTCCTGTCACGTGTGGTCTAAGGCATACACTTATCTATATATCAATACGTGAAGCAAAACTTTGTGCCCCTTTTTACGAAAATTTCGCGGATGGAGTAGTATGAAATTCCGCAAACTGATTGTTTATATAGGAGAAGGAGTGCGGAAATCATATATTTTTTAATTATGCATATAAAATACATTAATTATTAATTTATTATGGTCGAATTTTGACCAGTGGGCGACCACTAGTCAGTTTTAATCTGCTGTCTGTACTTATATAGTTCTATTGGGAATAAACCTCTTCTTCTTTGTATGACAGACATCTCTAGCTATTTATACATAAAAATTAAATAAAAATATGTGGACAATGCACGTAAACCCAAAACGAAACATAGCTTATTAACCAGATGTTTGATATACTACTTATATATATTTTATAAAACATCTCTGAAAGCATTTATTTGATCAATCAACAATTATAAGGATCACTTTGAAACATCTTACATACCTACTAGGTAAATATAGGTGCCTATTCTTCCTAACCCATGTCCGAGAAGAAATGTCAAGAAACTCATTCTTGTCCATGCGCTTTTTTGTATTACTTATACTTCTTATAATAAATAAATAATGCTGGACATTTCACAGCATCATCTGGCCCCAAAGTAAGCATAGCTTGTGTTATGGGTACCATATGATTGATATACTACCTATATACTTTTTTGTTGTTGTAAATATATACATATTACTAGCTGTCCCGTTCGAAACTTCGTACGCGCGTTAAAAAAAAATTTTAATCTAAACCATTCTTGAATCCACTTGAGCTCACACAAAAAAATCATCAAAATCGGTCCAGCCGCTTAGGAGAAGTTTAAATACAAACACACACACAGAAGATTTATATATATAAAGATAAATAACAACTAATGCCGGAGATTTCAATTAACATCATCTAACCCCGAAGCTTGTGATATGGGTATCTACCATATGACTTATTTACCTATAATAATAATAATAATAATAATACCGGACATTTCACACAGCTTCATCTGGCCCCAAAGTAAGCAGAGCTTGTGTTATGGGTACCACACGACTGATATACTACTTATATACCTACTTTTTTTTTTGTAAATACATACATATTATACATAGAAACACCCAGACCCGAGACAAATACTTGCAGATCATACAAACATTTGTCCCGCAGCAGGAATCGAAATCGCAACCTTCTGCGTCTCAGGCGGACCTAAGCCCACTGCGCCACAGAGGTCGTCTGTGGTCTGTCTGCGTGTGTGTGTATTACTTATATACTTTTTGTTGTTGTTTTAAATAAATCATATATATGTATATTATAAAAAAAGTAGTGTTAGAAAAATAACTCGAGAACACCTGTACCGATTTTCATGATTTTTGATTTTGAATTTTGAACTTGTTTCCGCCCGAACAGCAGAATAAAAAAATGCAAAATATAAAACGCAAACGGGGCAGTTAGTTATATATATAAACACGCCCGAGACAAATACTTATACGAACATTTGGCACACGGCAAGAATCGAACCCGCAACCTTTTACGTCACGGGCGGGCCTTTGCCCACTGTACCACAGAGGTGGCAATACCAATACATATACAATACAATACCTAATATAGATATTGTATTGGATTTGGGTCCAGATGATGTTGTGTGAAATGTCTTATTTTTCTTTTCGTCTCGATGCTTCAGTCGTTAATGGTTTTAGAGTAGTAGGCGGCAATCACAATCGCACTAAATGTAGCTGAGTTAAAGTCTACCTTTGTACAAGTATTTGGACAGAGAGCGCACACGAGCAGATGCGATCTTCCCCTATTATTTATTTATTTAAATGACAGACAAATATTCAGGGTAAAAAATCTGATTTTCAGTGTTTTGTTTAGACCACAGTAAAACACACAGACAGACGGGCGTGTCCTCCCATGACGCCGAGCACACTTCGCCATTGCAATTACAGGTTTACACTCGATAAATTATGTAGCGCACCCTCTACCTTGTCACCCACGGACGGACAGACGGACGGACGGAGATAAGACAGCACCCTATTATAAAGAAAAATAATTAACTGAATGTAGGGAGCAAACAGTTTCTTAGTATGTATTTTAATGTCAAAGTCAAAGTCAAAATATATTTAATTCAATACAAGGATCACTTTGAAACGTCTTACATACAAGATGAATTTAGGTGCCGATTCCTCCTAACCCAAGTCCGAGAAGAAACAAGAAGAAAATCGTCCTGGTCATAGTGCTTTTTTGCATGATCCATCTTATAACTACCTTAACTATGAAAAACTAATGCAAGAGAGTTTATACATTACAAATGTGTCAGTTAACTGTCTGAGGGCAGAGCAACATGAGGCTATGCATTCTTATCAATAACATAGTCATTTATATTATAATACGCTTTCTTCAAAAGCCTACCCTTTATGAAAGCTTTAAAATAATTTTTCGTGGCATACCTTACTTAGTCTTCTTCTTTTCTTCCTATAATGCCATCTGTCTTGTTGACAGTTTTGCCAGTGTCAAGTGTTTGGTTTTAATCTTAGTCGATCGTCATTTGTCTATTCTAAACGTTATCGCGAAATGGCCGTTTAGAATTTTCTCAAGATTCCTCGTCGCTCAAATCACATTGCAATAAAATACCCATATAATTAAATCTATATACAGTGGTGGTCAAATAATTAAGAACGCAGATATAAAGGGAAGATATTTTCAAACTAAGACGCAAAACTAATTGCATGCAATTTTTTTATTTCTCTCGGTATCGTAAAACTTTTCCATAATACCACTGTATTTATTGATACACATGATTAGCTAAAAATAAATAGACAAACTTTTTATACAACCGTTTATACCTTTATTAAAACTTATATAGAGAACACTCAGTCGATTTGTTACTGTTTGTATAATTTTGGCGCCATTTAATGCTGTTAAAGATTAAAAGTGATTGCTTCTTATGAAATAAACATTAGGAAAAAGTAAAAGTTGTGATAAATCTACAAGGGAAGTAATAATAAAACTTCGCCGGATGAATTGGTCTTATAAAAAGATAGCCGACCATCTGCAATGTTCAAAAACGATGGTATTCCACGCTGTAAAGCATTTTGCTACGTATCAAACTACTTCGAATGTTCCACGTGTACCTAAACAGAGAAAAAAAACTCCTCGAGACGATTGAAACATCGTTCGCATGGCAAAACAAAATCCTTTTAAAGGGTCTAATGAGCTGAGAAAAGAATATTTTTGTGAAAACAACCCTTCAGCAATCTCAGTACGCACTATTCGAAGACGATTGGTAGATAAAAAAATAGCATGGTACCCATGTTGAAACTTTGCCACAGACAAGCCCGGCTTGCATTTGCAAGAAAGTATTAAAACTGGACTGTGCGACAGTGGAAAAATGTACATTTTCTGACGAAACGAAAATAAACAGAGTATGTTCTGATGGAAAACGACGACGTATGTACGACGTCCCCCGAATACAGCAAAATTTAATTTAATGTAACTTTCGTTTACTCTAACTACACGAAAGTTACATTATATAATATTATATAATATATTAATACTCAACATAAGTGGCTTTAGTAAAATCATACCCAATATCGCCATAGTTCTAGCTTCATGGGTAGAGTTTTTACCGAAATCTCCGTGTAAAATTACACGTTTCTCTAGGTCAAACTCATGTTGTTGTTATCATACTCAAACTCAAATAAGGTGTTGATAAGGCCTACATATTTGAGCCTTTTGGAGTCGAGACCCTGGGCCCGTGAGGAACAGGAGCCCACCGCGTTTTCACAATTATTCCGCGGCGTCTGGTAGATACATTGCGTGACCCAAGAGCTGGCTCTTATCTGTATCTGTCTCACCTTCTGGCAGTGATCTGGATCAGTTGAGCTATCAATAGATCGTTTTAAACGGTCCTTAGATAGCTCAACTGTTTCATACATAAATAGTAGTCTTTTGAGGCAAGCGTATTATAATATAAATGACTATATTATTGATAAGAATGCATGGCCTCATGTCGCTCTGCCATCAGACAGTTAACCAACACACTTGAAATGTATAAACTCTCTTGTATTAGTTTTTCGTAGCTAAGGTAGTTATAAAAAGGACCTAATTTATTCAATACAATCACAAGGATCACTCTAAAAGTCTTACATACTAGGTAAATCTAGGTGCCAATTCCTTCTAACCCAAGTTCGAGAAGAATTGACAAGACTCTCGTCCTGGTCCTAGCGCTTTTTTGTATGATTCTATTTATAACTAACTTTACTACGAAAAACGAATACAGAGTAACAGTAGGTTATACATTGCAAATCTGTCAGTTATTATCATACTAGGAATACTAAAATATCATAGCGTATACTAAAATATCATAGCGTATACTAAAATATCATATGGGATAAAGGGAAAACCTTAACCCTCTCATTATATATGGGGATTGTTATAATAGTAAAATGTCAAGGATTACCTAAAGTCAGTTAATACCGAATAAGTTTACATAAAATAAAAACTGACAGATTTGTCTATGAAAATTGGAACAGACTGTTCCATTCTAATACAAAAAAATATGTCTGTTAGTTAGGCGAATTTCCGTTAGTAGGTACCATCCGTTATTTAATTTTTCTATGAGAATGGAGACGACTCGTATTTATTTAATAGAAATATGGCGCTACTAACAAAGTTTAGCATAAAACATAAAGCAGAATGGTCATCCATATAATTAGAAGCAAAACTTGAAGAAAAAAATACCTGTACAAATTATGATTCAAATGAATTTCTGTACTTATTATCATTCGAATTGTATTATTTGAAGTAGAAAAACCAATAAAATTTTAAGACACCATACAATATACGACATAACACATAGATTCTATGAACAAAGCTTATAGAACTACACACCCATATGTGGCCCTATACGAATTTATCTATTTGACAGTCTTGCTCTCCGCCCCGCAAAACACCAGAAATACTCACTTGCTAACGTAACTATACATACTCCTTCACCCTTAACACAAAAGCAGTAAGGTTCATAACTCATCCAGCAAGCATCACCAGCACCGACCAGCACAGAAAGAGCTCTATCAAAGCGCTTGGTTGAAAGAAAAAGCGGGGGGCCGCAGAGTTCAGGTTATGCTGGAGGTTCTAGTAGGTATGAGGGAAGTGTGAAGAAGCTAAGAGGTGTATCGTCCCCTCCGTTCCGTTTCGCGGTAGGCGGGGCGTCCCGGTCGGCAGTTACAAGCGGCTCGACGCTCAGAGCAAGCGCGTACAACGGAACGGAACGCGTATCCTAACTGGAACATCGTCGTTTTGAATTTCGAGTGATTTATTTTTAATTTGATAAAGGAGGTTGGACTTTAGAAGCTTGGTGTTTTTTTTTGTAATGCTATTATCGATTATTGAGGCTGTTTGCTGTCTGTGAATATTTGGTAAGTATTTTTATTTATCTATATAATTGAATTTTCAATACATATTTTTGTTTATATAGGTGGATATATATAGAATAATAAAAAATAATTTATTTAAACGTTATTTCGAACACAATCTATTTTTATTGTTGACTGTGCTAGAGATAACATCGATTGCCTAAGAAAAGACATAAACGCGCTCACTTCGCTTTAATATCTTGTCCCTTAGCAAAGATAAAAAAAAAAACTTTTTGTTATTATGTCAGATAAATCTATGGTTTATTAACCATAGTTAGGTTGTGTAAAAAAACAGCAAAATACCTAACTAGAGAGCTTTTAAAAAGTTTATAGGTAGATAGAATTTGATAGAAATACCTATATTCCGTAATTATACCTATATAGTTATTAAGTATGTTCAATTAAACATAGTATTTGGTTGTTCAACAAGTCATGATAATCTACTTAATGTTATATATCATTGTTTATTTCAATCAGCACTTTAAAAGAAATAAAAAACACCGTGGGAGATATTTTTCTCCCTCTGTACCGGAAGTCCGTAAATGTAGGTATCTTTCCTAGCAAGGACTAAAGACAATCATTGTTATGACTGTATGTAACCCCCAGTTTTGATAGACACCTCCTCAGATGAGTAGTTACTTATAGGGTGTCTATTTGGCATAGTCAACGATATTTTCACGTTCAGGTAAAATATATTTTTGACGCACGTCCAAATGTTTAACGAACTTAAAAAAAAGAAGGAGGTTCTCAATTCAGTTGTATACTTTTTGTTTGATGCTTAAAAACTCTGTCTTTCACGAAACGATTTGGAAAAATATATTTTTTAGAGAAGGTATACTTTCCGTTTGGTTTTATTCCAATTTGAAGAAATTAGCCCAAAGGGTAAAAATTAAGCAAGAAATTTTGTGTTGGCTTTTTAATGTGTTATATTTTTTGTATTTGATTCGTTTGTTGGAGTGTTATGTCTGTGTGTATTTCTTTCTTAATTATTTTACGTATGAGCAGGCAAGTGTTATAAATGTGTAATGTATTTATATTAAATTATTGATATAAATAAATACATTATAACAATTTGCATCACTAAGGGTGGAAAAACAGGTGATTTATGGGCTCAAATTATATTAAATGTAGTCGGTTTTTAGTTTTTCAAAGGTAATTATAAAAATAAATAATTATTTACTACGCTAGGTTGCAAGCCCTGTTGCTTATAGAAATACTAAACGAGAAACACTTACGAATTTAATTCAAGAGTGTGCCGGTTTCTTCATATTTTTCTTAATGATTATTTTAGATCATATTGATGCAATTTAAATGCCCACTGGCCATTACAGTTGCATCAATATGATGTAAAATTTGATGTTTTTCGATGGTTTTAGTCTGTTGAAAATATGAAACGTAATTACCCTGATTTATTAACCGACTTAAAAAATTAGGAGGTTCTCAATTCTAGTATCTTTTTTAAATGTATTTTACCTCACTCCGTCATTTATGGACCGATTTAAAATGTTATCTTTTTTCATGTGATAGGATACACTTTCTGATTGGTCATATAGAACTTCATTAAAATCGGTTTAGTAATTTGGTTTTCAAATCCAAATAGCTAAAAAAATATGTCTTCCAAATAAACAAAATTTCGTATATTTAGATAAATGAATCGATTGATAAATAATTGATTCAGGCGTGACTTTGCGGAAGTCCATTACAAAACATAAAACAAATATTTAGTACTATTCCGCCAATCTAGTCGGTCATATTTCTTTTTAGTTCTTAAAACGACTCTGCTGACTCTGTTGTCTATAGTTATACCACAGAGTCATCAAACAAGCATACAGCCCACCTGATGGTACCGTAACATATAACGCTTGCAATAACAGAGTAATTACAAACACGTTGCCCTAGACATAAGTTGTCTGTTTGTCCAGTAATGTCACTTGCTCCAATGCCCTTAAAACGAAAACACAGAACTGCTTGGAGCCAGGATATCTGGCACTCAATCAAATCAAATCAAAACATTCTTTATTCAATAAAATCACAAGGACCACTGTGAATCGTCTTCTTACGTGCTAGTAAATCTAGGTGCCTCTTAACCCCAGTTCAAGAAGAATCCGGCAAGAAACTCGTCTGGACTTAACACTTGTATGATCCTTACCAATTTTGTTACGGATGCCGAGTCGAATTGAAGCAGATTCATCCCAAGCTTTCATCTAAATAGTATTATATTTTGTAATATGCTTTGATAGACAGTTTCTGTTTTATTACATTTTTAAATTTGCCAATCGACAAATCTAACACGCTTGGGACCTTGTTATAGAAGGTCTGTACTGTGCTGGTATCCAAGACAGGCTGTTGCTGAAGACTGCTACCACCAGATACCTTTGGTAAAACTGTTAAAATTACAAGAAATGGTATCCGTGTAATTTTAATTAATCCTGCACCGGACGCTTCACTTCAAAGCTTCGCCTCAGTTATTAATTATTAAAGACAGTAATGTTTTAGTTATTTATCTATGGTAGGTAATTACAAAAGCTCATTGAGTATATACGGTTTCTGTTTCCTTTAGAAATTTTACAGAAATTTGTAGAATAATTTACAATAATGGGAGCATGTGAATATTATAATTAGACATGTCTCTGGCTACCTCCCTTTGATATCCTAAAAAGAAACATGTTTCTGACAACTTACCTTTAATATCGTGAAATATCTAAGTATCTAATATCTAATAAATAAACATGCCTCTGACTACCCCCCTTTGATATCCTGAAAGATTTAATTATATTCTCTTAAGATTTAAGTATCTTATCCTGCTTCCTACTTATATATCCTTCCTTACTTCCTTACCATCTCCTTACTCTCCTTACCATATTATGAACGCGAAGGTTTGTATGTATGTTTGTTACTCTTTCACGAAAAAACTACTGAATGGATTTTAATGAAACTTTACAATAATATAGCTTATACATCATAGGCTATACTTTATAAAGATATTATGTGAATTCTCCAAAATCTAACGATAAGTGTCAAGTAAGCAGGAAAAAAATCTGCCATCTGCGAGCTATTCTGGCGTGCGCTGCAAATACCGTTAGAATGTGCAGTATTAGTACACAAAGTACTAATCCTGCGCAGACAAAGTCACGGGCACCAGCTAGTATCTAATAATTAGACATGTCTTTAAGTACCTCCCTTTGATATCTTAAAATATCTATGTATCTAATATCCAATAATTACACATGTTTGACGACCTCTGTGGCGCAATAGACCAAGGCCCGGCTGAGACGCAGAAAGTTGCGGGCTCGCTTCCCGCAGCTAGACAAATATTTGTATGATCTGCAAGTATTTGTCTTGGGTCTGGTTGTATCTATGTATAATATACGACTATATGTGTTTACAAAAAAAAAACCTAAGTAAGATATCAGTACCCTTGTACCCTGGGTGAAATGTCCGGCATTCTTAATTATTATATTTCTCTGACTACCTCCCTTTGATATCCTGAAAGGTGTATCTAATATCTGAGCCTGGGGATTATAGTCGTGAGCTTTTTAGGGTTCCATACCTCAAAAAGAAAAGAGAAACTCTTATAGTATCACTTCATTGTCCGTCTGTCTGTATATCAAGACACTTTTTCTCAAGAACGCGTGTATGTATCAAGTTGAAATTAATATCAAATACTATAGTCTAAGATCTCTCTTACGCCGTGAAATAATATTGAAAACATTGATAGATACGTTGCGTGACCCAAGAGCTTTGGCTCAGCGTCTTAGCATTGTCATTCAACGTGGCAATGCTGCCAGTGTCTGTGGACCAATGCGGCTTTCTGGCAGTGATCTGGATCATTTGTGCTATCTATAGATCGTTTTAACGACGACTTCTTTAGATAGCTCAACTATTCTGTACATTTCTGTAATTATTTCTGTAAATAAACTACTTTATTTTGTGGAAAATAAGATCTATTAAATCTGTAAAAAACCAAGCTTCTAAGTCAACGCAATTTAAACATATCTACGGCCATTTATGCTGCATATTTCGACACAGACAATAAATCAAAATCTATATGGTACTTCCCGTTGACCTAGGATCATGAAATTTGGCAAGAAACAAGGTCTTAGAACACAAGTGAAGGGAAAAATCCGAAAACCGTTATTAATGGTTATTGACATAAAAAACCGAGATGTATCTGACGGAATATTTTTTCAATAAAATTGAATTGGAATTTGACTAGTAATAAATAAATTAATAAATCAAATGATCTGGATCAGTTGAGCTAATTACAGATCGTTTTAAACGGTCCTCAGATAGCTCAACTGTTTCACATGTATTCAATATTATTGTAAATTATTCTGTACATTTCTGTCTGTCGGTCCGCCCCTAATCAGAGTTTTAACTCGAAGATAATTAGTCTTATCTTAATTAAAATGTACATAGTAATATGTATTAGAGGTATCTACTAAAGCTAAGAAATTAAAATGTTGTAGTTGAAATAAAAAATAATTACAGAAATGTACAGAATAATATACAATAATATAAAATACACGTGAAACAGTTGAGCTATCTGAGGACCGTTTAAATCGATCTATAGATAGCTCAACTGATCCAGATCACTGGCAGAAGGCAGCGTTTATAAGAAACGTTGCCACGTTGAATGGCAATGCTAATACGCTGAGCCAGATCGGAGCCAGCTCTTGGGTTACATATTTTACTACGACATCTTATGTGTTGTTGGATTGGTCTTTTAAATATAAACGGTTTGAAGAACAGTTTTTTGTTTGATAAATAAGAATAGATGTATATTTTTCGGCTACAAGCTGTTTGGGAGTACCTGAATTTTGTTCAAAACTATAGCATTATTATATGCTGAAATTATGAAATGAATTATGATCTGTCCGGATTCCAGAGACCGGATCTGTCTGTTTCGTGTCTGTCCGGATGTTCTATAATTAAAAAACTTGAGCGTCTCGGGACGCCCGACAGAATCGATAACTTAAGGCGCTTCCTGGAGACAGATACAAAATTTAACACTTTCGGTCACTATTAAGTGGCTATTAACTCGTTATTTGTAAGAATAAACGAAATTTTAAAAATATGTTCTGTATGCTGAATATTTTGTCTTCAAGTTCCTCGTTTAAAATTGTTTCTAAAGTTGTTGTTAATTCGGTAATTTAATTTTGTATTCAACACGAAAATTGGAAATAATTTATCATCTTCTCCTAAAGTTAGCATCACTTAAATTTGCGGTTTGCACTAATAAATAGATATTTTAATAGGTAAATGATTCCTCGTTAAATACTTTTCAAATTGCCTACTTGTATTTTTTCCCAATAAAACTTCGAGAAATTTGAGTGAGTTTTGGTGTGGCTGGTAATGCGCGGGCGCGGACGTCAGTGCGCCCCCAACTCTCGGACGTGGAACCCGTGTCGCTCGCATCCGCACCGGCCGGCCGGCTGCCGATGCACAATCTCGTGGTTTCTTCTAAAAGTACTTAGTTGTGTTATTTTGTTTTATTTTATTGTGAAAAGAGGCTTTGTGTTATCAAGATACCTACCCTACCTCTTTAGTTATATTACCTTTAGTTTGTAGAAGACTTAGTTATACTAGTATTGATTGTGATTTCTGAAACATTTCTCTCAATTACCAACTGCGAAAAGACGCTTCGATTGCCTAGATTAGAGTTGGTACCTTCTACTTCCTTGTGTTTTATCTATATACCTACGTGCCTAAAAAATGCCGAAGTTCAAACAAGTGAAACGACAAAGGCGTCAAAACGCAGAAAGATTGAATAAATTTATGTAAGTACATACCTATCTGCCTAATTATTGCTATTTTCATCATCCATACTGCCAAACTTTATCATACATAATATCCATAGGTAGGTAGGTACTTACTAATATTATCAAATGTGTCTCTGTTTGTCTGTTTACCTGCTTGTTTACTAAGTTACGATTAGGTAGGACCTACCTACTACAGACTGACTACTTGATTTATCTAATCACCTGCTCACTTACTTACAATGTAGGTAAATACCACAGTAGTTACTTACAAGTACCTACCTAAGTACACAATAAACACAGGTAAGTAGCTGAATAACGTATAATAATTATTTGTTGTAGGTAGACGAACGCGAAAAGAAGAATTATTTGGAACATGCTCTAATAACGGACAAAATAAAAATACAACATCCCAATTGAATGTGGATGAAAACGAATAAGTACCTACCTCAGAATAAATAGGTACCTATCTATTTACTATACCTACCATAATACTTACGGTAAGTACCCAGATACTTCAATTTCGATGGTAGGTACCTACCTACCTGCCTGTCTACCTAAGTACCTAAATACTTATTTTGATAATCTGTCGGTCTGCAAATTTATCAAGAAAAAATCACGTATTAGATAAATACCTACTAGTACCTAGGTAGGTAAATCAAACAACTAATCAAAATAAATCTACAATGTTTTGTTTGATCAATAATCGAATCATCGCTGCGAGTAGGTAGATACTTCGTCATCGGCGTGCGAAGAAAAATGAACTGTATCTCGCTTGGGTGTGGATCATAATGGAAACACCTAAACGCCTGCTTTGGTATTTAAAATTGCAATGTAGTGTAGCGCATAAAAAATACAGACACGACACTACACGAACGCAAGGGTTGCCGTGTAATATTTTCTGATTGCAGAATTATTTTACATGATTAGGTACATGCTTTATTTTGTAAGTCGACTTTATTAGAATATTTACCTGCCTAAATAATTATAATAAAAAGTTTTTTTTGCAGGAGATCGTTGGAGGTTACTGTCACAAAATAATAAAATAAGTAATGATGAGCAAGTGATTGACATAATCAATAATGAGTAAGTAGATTATATATATATATATATAATAATACCACGTTTTATGCTATATTATACAAAGTGTTTTTTTAATAAAACGATGTTGGTGTCAATTATGACATTTTTCATGTAGATAAAAAAAATGGCATCCATTTCAAAATCTAAAGAGGTACATTTTAATTAAAAAAAAATGTACCTACGCACATTTGATTTTTATAAAATGATCCTTCTTATAAACTATGATATTTAGACGTTTGTTTGTTTGTTACTTACGCAATCACAACGATGCTAAAGAAATTAAACTTCAAAAAAATACATGTTTGCGATTCACACGTAGTAGAAATGAAACCTTCAAAAAACAAACTTATAATACGTACACGTATACAAAACACCACGGTTGTTGTGATGCCTTTTCTCAAGCTTTGTACTACGCATGCGCGCACAAACACGTAATAATAAACACGAATAATGTTTCCTATCTCATTTTCTCCCACGTTAAATCTTATGAATTTATGTGTCTGTCTGTTTTTACTGTCGCTTTTTCGTTTCATCGACTTTCAAATCACAACGATGCTAAAGAAGTTTTCACTTCAAAATATATCTTGCCTATTCAATTCATGATAAATTTATATTTTTTCAGGATGATTGAAGAGCGCTCAAGATCACCTTCACGAGTCATCGAAACAAGTAACAACGAAACCTTTGACGATAATGAAGAGGTCGGTATTATAATATTATAAGGCAAACTCGAGGTCGAGATTAGGCTTGTATACAATAACTTATATATGGCTTGAGTTTCTAATGTGGTTCAGATAGCTTAGTTTTATATTTTTTTTGCAGTTACAAATTTCATACGAGAATGAAACAGAAAACAAGACAGTGACGAGAAGAAGAGGGATAATCGACGTCAGCTATTTTTTATCAGAGCTTAAACGCATATCTACTCATGGACCGCTCAGATGCAGCATCACTGAACTCAATTTGATTTCAGAAACACAAAATGGTCTGCAATCAAAATTTAAATTTAAATGTCGTCTCTGCAATAAAAAAAATGTTATAGCAGGTGATAACTGTAGTGACAATTATTTGCCCATTAATACATGCGCCGTTGCTGGTGCAATGGCAATTGGCGGGGGTCAATCTCAATTGGTAGAATTTTTTTCGGCTCTTAACCTGCCTGTTATATCTGAAAAGATATTATATGCAAAAAACCATGACATTGTCCGTCAGAAATGGGAGGATGTTTCTGTTGATGCAATGAAAGAGGCTGCTGAAAACGAAGACTATTTGCGATTTATAAGGACAGGGTCAATAATAATGGCATTCCAATCGTCGATGTCATTGCGGACGGTTGCTGGTCTAAACGTAGTTATAAAAACAATTATAATACTCTTACATACAAAATTCAGGAAAGGTTTGCCACTTGTAAACTATCCTTAATGTTGTATGAAATTATGTATAAATTGCCTCGCCATCATTTGTTTGTAATTTTGTTTGATTATAAAAAAGTTTAAATAAAGTTTATTACGTGTCAAACAGATTTTTTTTGTACCCTCAACCATAACCACCTAATAATTTGACGACCTCTGTGGCGCAGTGGGCTTAGAACCGGCTGAGACGCAGAAGGTTGCGGGTTCGATTCCCGCCGCGGGATAAATGTTTGTATGATCTGCAAGTATTTGTCTCGGGTCTGGGTGTTTCTATGTATAATATGTATGTATTTACAAAAAAAAAGTACATAAGTAGTGTATCAGTCATGTGGTACCCATAACACAAGCTCTGCTTACTTTGGGGCCAGATGATGCTGTGTGAAATGTCCGGGACTATTTATTTATTTAATTAAAAAAAATACATAAGTAATATATTTTCCTGACTAGTGAGGTTGCTACTTTTACTTCTGACATAGACAGGAATTTACATGTTACCTAACCTTAGAGGATTCAAAGTATAATCAATAATCTAAGTAGTTTAGTAAACAATTATTTATTTCAGGTCCAGAATTACTTTAGATTGATGTCTACATTATCCACTCGTATAATCAGTAGGTATATATAATTTTAAAATGCAAAAATACTTATTATAAGCATAACTTATCAAAGTCAGTCAAAAATACAGTAAGTAAGTAAGTAACTAAATAGTTATCAACTCACAACTTACCGAGCTACTTAGTTTTAATTTTACCGGCCGTGTCTGTTACATTTCTAGGGTTATGTTTTTACAAATGAAATCTCAGAATAAGTACACGCACAGAATAAGGACGCTCTACGACGGCGACGCGCGGCACCGGCTCGCCAGGCAACGCCACCTACGGCGTAATTTTGTCAACTTTCTCGGCCGTTTCTGTCTTTATTTTGGGTACTGGAAGCGCCTTAAACTAATCTAACTAGCTTTGTGGGTTTGATTGCGAGAGGAGGAGCCTGCCTACCGCTGCCATATGCGTGAGAGAAAGGGAAGCCAGACAGACTGGCACCGTAACGCGTTACGTAACGAAGCGGTTTACCCTCCCATCAGAAGTTATCACTTCAAAAAAGTTTTATTAATAATCTAATTATTAATTATTACTTAATTATTTTATTTTGCTAACTAGAAGGTGTTGAATTAGATTGAAAGCTGACCACTAGTAATTCTTATCCTTACTAACTTCAGAAGCCTCGTACAGTGCACGTAGTCACATACGCTTGGTTAATTTATTGTCTATTCTCGCGACGGAGAAATCGTAATCTATCGTTATACGCAGGCTGGTTTTCCGTAACCCCCGATGCAACGATGAGTGAAAAAATCACATTATTTTACAGTAAATAAAACATGTTATTATTTATGAAGCTGTTTATTTTACTCCGCATTATATCATGCTCCTTTATGTAGTTTACGCATAAGTACAATCAGAGCACAAAAGAGTTGTCACTTTTTTGATATACTCATAATTTTTAATTACACTTACTAATAGAAAACCAGTTTTAAATCTTTTTGTATTAGTTCCACGAAGTTATAAAGAGTTAAATAATATTTGAGGGAAACGTGAAACGATCAAAGAAAATGTGTTTTTGGAGTAGCGTTTATATATGCAGCCTAAAATGTTGACTCTTCTTCTTCTTCTGTCCTGTATCTCAGACTAAGTCTTCTTATCGTGTCACCAGTTATTTCTAACCAGTGTGGTGAAAGGATCAAAATGCGCCTCAGAGGCTCCCATTAAGTGAGGTTGGCATATTTTTTACGTTTTCCGCTATCGTTATCTCAGTACTGACGCATATATATGGTAATTATATACATCGTAATTATAGGGATTATGTACCCTATTTTTAAGTCTAGCGTTTTTTATAGGGTCTATATTATAAATATATAGGTACTAAATAGAAGAGGAAAAAAATGTTGTCTTAAATATATGCCCACTGAAATATTAAGTGAGATATAGAGTTTATCCATTTCAAACTTAAAAACAATCAAATCAATTATGATCTTTTTCAATCAATATTTTTATCATTGGCATTTATAGCACCATCTAGCAAGATACTAGGAGAAATGATCCAATCATTAAATTTGAATTTGCTCTGACACATTTTTGTAGCTGACTGTACAATTAAGTCAGTGTGACCGTCACACTGCATTTCCCCCGTGAGACATTATCTAAATGATTACTATTACTACTGTAATTATTACAATTACTATGAACCTTATTACAAAGCAGTAACGACTACATTGTAATAACATGTATTTTGAATACAGCTTAGATATTATATCTACCATTTTACAAACTATTATAATTGTTGAGAACCTTGCTAGTTGGGTGTAAGGTCCAATTTTAATGAACCAATATTTATTAACTTCTGCCCGTGGCTCAAGTGGTACGTACTTAAAATGTAGGCTATATATTATCTTATTTTACAGACTTACCTTGTATTTTAAACCGAATTCAAAAAAGGAGGAGGTTTTCAATTCGTCGGTTTTTTTTTATGTTTACTCAAGACGCCTGAACCGATTTGGGAAATTCATCATTCATTTCGAGTCATATTATCAGATTAGACTATGATTTCTACATATAACGAATGCGTAAAAGCAATGAACAAGTTTTAGCTCAAGGGTTCTCATGCAAAAACTATTGAATGCATATATTCATAATTACGTTTTAAAAACTTAAAAGAAAACCACTTATATTGACTAGAAGATGTGTGAACTGTATGATAATATTTATTTATTATTTATCAGTATATTTACGAGCCTTCCTGTAACTATATCTATACATATAAAAGAGCTTAACCTGACTGACTGACTGATTCATCAACGCCGAGCCGAAAGCGCTGAAGCTAGAAAGCTGAAATTTGGAAGGTAGCTTTCTTTTATAGCAAAACAACCCACTAAGGCGGGATTTTTTGAAATTCAACCTCTAAGAGGGTGAAAAGGGGTGAAAACTAATTTATGAAACTTTTAACGCGTGGTGCGATTTGCTTGAAACTTGATTTGAATAAATAAAATGCAAAATAAATGGACATGTGTTTCAGGATTTTCCAAAATAACCCTTACAAGGGGGTAAAATGGGATGTCAAAATTTGTATAGGAACTTATGAACGGGTGGTGTGATTTCTTAGAAACTTGGTTTGTATACTTAAAATGCAAAATAAATGGACACGTGTCTCAGGACTTTTTTAAATAAACCTCATAAAGGAGTAATGTGGGTGTGAATGTTTGTATGGAAATTTTTAATACGTGGTCGGTGTGAGTGTGTCATAGAAGCAAAGTTAAGACAAGTGTTATAATGTGATATATATGTATTTAAAACGCACGAACGAAGTCGCAAAAGGAACGGGATATAGAAGAGCGGGATTTTGTAACACAAGTATTTCTATACTTAAAAGAAAACCTCAACCTTATTGTACTGTAATATCTTGGCTACAGAAAATAATTTATCTTGTTTTTTGTTATTTGGTTGAATTTCCTTATTATTATGTGCTTATTGTGTGATTGAATTATTTTATTTTATTTTTTGCCCTATGTCATGTGTTAATGCTATTGTGACTACTCTATTGCATTAGGTCTAACCTGTAATGGTAGATGTAGTGTTTTAATATATATATTTTTGTTTAATTCATCATTTTATGTATTCTAGTAGTCGCCCACTGGTCGAAATTCAACTATAACTATAAGTGTGTGAAATACTCCTCCTAATACTCCTCCGCCCGCGCAATTTTCGTACAAAGTTTTTGGTTCACGTATTAATATATAAATTTATATTGACCACGTGTCAAAAAACGCTGCAATAGTCACAAAAACTATACCAATTTCGTGGCTTAATTTTCTCAATATATTTAAATCAGTTATTCAAATCACAGCAAATTAACTAGCTCAAAATATTCATAAGATGCTCCGCTGTAAGTCGCGTGTTAACTTTCAACAGGCGATAATAAGCTGCACTTTTACCACCCAATTTAAAGCTGTTGGCGTTTTTAACACCCAATTTCGGTACTTTTAACGCGCACGCCCTGTAATTCGGCGTTATTAGACGCCAATGTGAGGTATTATCGCTTATTAGGCTGCTTCTTAGTTCATTGGCATCGTTTGAAAATCTTAATGAGGATTTAAAATTGAAACTTTGAAAGTGTTCATAAGGTGCGTGCACATTGACGAACTGTTGAAATTTATGTAACCAAAGTTATTATAGGAGCCCCCTAAATATAAGTATAGTTACGTATACGTATAAGTATACTAGCTCGCGCGCAGTTCACCCGCGCTAAAGATTTTTTTTTTTACAAAGGCTACTTTTAAAAGTAGCCTTTGTCACCCGGGGATAGCGTGGGAAAAGTTCTTTTACCGTAGTTTCCAACGGTAAAAAAATGTTTCAAATCGGTCCAATAGTTTATAAGTTTAATAATAATAATAATAATAAACAAATAATCAATCCCGGACATTTCACCAATGGCCATGGCCAAATTTATGTAAAAACTTTCGTTTCGTATATAAAGCTAAATCAATCAAGCAATCCTTTTGTTTTTAGTGAAGGTAGAGAGTTTAATTGCCACTCCGCTTAGGTGAACCCTACTAATATTTTAAATGCGAAAGTAACTCTGTCTGTCTGTCTGTCACGTTATCACACTGAAGCCGCTGAGCCGATTATTATGAATTTTGGAATAGAGATACATAGGACCTTGGAGAAGAACATAGGCTACTTATTAGGTAGGTACCACGCGTGCGAAGCCGCGGACAGCAGCTAGTATAATATATATACTCTAATCTACTAGTCTCGTATATACTAGAGAGGAAAATGTCAAAGCAAATACTATCATGCATATTATTAGCTGCAAATAACGGCTCTTTCGACTTTAAGGTACATTACTAATATATTTAATATCTATACCACAGTGTGCACACACCGTTTCCATTACAACTTCAGCAGAACAGCCTTAGGGCGACACGTGACGTCTGTCAACCCTCAATTTTGCGATAAGTGTGAAATATTTTTAGGAACAGCGGGAAGGCTGGTAAATTAGCTGAATATTAGCAGTAATTTGAGCAAGTTATGGCTGCAATTTCATGAGAATGAAACCTTGCGGAATTTCGATTTCTATTCCTGTACATTTTTGCAAATTTGGATGTTTATCTACACTCAGCTTAAGACTTAACACATACTATTCTTACTTAAGACTTAACACACACTATTCTTACTTAAGACTTAACACACACTATTCTTACTTAAGACTTAACACACACTATTCTTACTTAAGACTTAACACACACTATTCTTACTTAAGACTTAACACACACTATTCTTACTTAAGACTTAACACACACTATTCTTACTATTTAATCCGCACTATTCTGACGTCTATTTTAAAGTATGTAATTTTCAACGTGGATTTATACACTAGTGTGTAACAGTGTAAACAATTTCACTGTAGTTTAATTCGTAATACGCACTAGGCTTTAAAATCGCAAATTTTTGGAGAACAAGAAGGAAGCGGTTACAGGGATAGAGATCGTCTGGTTATAGAAGTTTGAATGTAAAAATAATATAATAATGCCGGATATTTAACACAGCATCATCTGGCCCCAAAGTAAGCAGAGCTTGCGTTATCGGTACCATACGACTGATATACTACTTAAATTGTTTATTTGTGAATTGAACATATTTTACATAAAAACACCCAGACCCGAAACAAACATTTGCAGATCATACAAGCATCAGTCCCGCGGCGGGAATCGACCCCCAACCTTCTGCGTCTTAGCCGGCTCTTAGCCCACTGCGCCACAGAGGTCGTCAAATGTCTAGAAAGTTCGTAAAATCCAGTATATGATATATGCTAATTTCCCTTGCCCTGTATTATTTACGGCTGTTTTACGTGTAGGTCAAAGAGCGTGTGGTGAATAGTTCCGTATATTATCTTGCTTCTGCCTTCAGCTTTGTTCCGTGGAATCTGAATAAGGAGTATCCGTTTTTGGGTAGTTATCTAGAATGGTCTACCAGCTCAGTTGGTAATAGTTCTACCTTCCGCGCTGTAGGATGTAGGATCAATTATTGTCCAGGAATAACTTAGAATGAATTTAAATGTTTGATTGATCTGTCTATTTTTTTAAACTTTCGTGAGTTGTACTATACATTTTGATTTGCCTCCACCGACTCTGTTTCGATTCATCTAGAGAATCTTCATCAGGGTGAGTTTGATCCGCGGTCCGCTAGTTGCCGCTCGAGTTCACTTTGCGAACCATGAACTCGAGCAGCTGAAGATTATCTAGATGAATCGAAACAGTGTCGGTGCCTCCATCGACTAAATAATACGGGAGTAAAGCCCGTGTTTATCAAAATGTCTGTTTTATGTATCATATTTTAGCATGTATTTCCAAAACATATTAAACTGAGAATCAGTAATTTGATTCTTCGTAATAGGTACAAGCTATAGTTAGTTTGGGGCAAGAGTGTAGTGTAGTGTTGTGTGGACTTTCTACCGATATTTGTTTATTTATTAATCTATATCGAATTTTGATAAATTCAGTTATTTCACCGTTATTGAATCTTACGCTTAAAAACCTTATTATTCAAATGTATGCCATATATACAAACAAGATAGTGAGTAGGATTTAACTTATCAAAGACTTTAGAGAGACAGAGGAGAGAGTATAAAATTACAAATACCGATATACTAATTATATACTTTTTTAAGTAAATACATATTATACATAGAAACACCCAGACCCGAGACAAATACCAGATCATTCAAACATTTACCCCGCGGCATGAATCGAACCCGCATCGTTCTGTGTGTCAGCCGGACCTTAACCCACTGCGTGACAGAGGTCGTCTCGATCTTCTATTTATAATAATACTAGCAGTCCGCGCGCACCTTCGCCTGCGTTGAAGATTTTTCCCGGAATAAAAAGTAGCCTATGTCACCCGGGGATAGTGTAGCTTTCCAACGGTAAAAGATTTTTCTAATCGGTCCGGTAGTTTCGGAGCCTATTCAAACAAACATACAATCAAATCTTTCCTCTTTATAATATTAGTATGGAAGTATAGATAATATAAAATCGAGAGAATAATAGATACGCTTTGTTATTTTGAATACCTACCGTTAGACAAGTCGTACAAGCAAACACTGCAGAAAGTACATTATGGTATTTTTTCGTGAAAACGCTTATTTGAAACGCATCATAACCACAGGAATAAAAATGCGGCGTAACATAAATCGAGATATGCTCTCGTAGAGGGCTATCTATGTTGCTGTTCGCATTCTTTAGATTCTGAGTCTCCGAAATACAACCATACTTATTGCTTGAACTAATTCCAACATCTCCTTTTCACAACAGGACAAGCAGACGTACCGCTCAATACCACCCATACCTTGTCAGTTTACAACCCTTACGTACAAAGCGCTTTGCTTCCACATTTATAATGCGTACCAAGGATTGGAATATTTTGCTGTCTGTCTTTCCTGAAAACTACAATCTGAGTCTCTTCAAGTCAAGAGCAAATAGGTGTCTTCTAGACCTGCGTGCCTCATCGTCAGCCGCATCGTCGTTTACTATCAGGCGAGATCGTGGTCAAACGTATGTCTATCGAAGACAATAAAAAAAAAATTACAGAAATAAATTACACAAATGTACAGAATATTATACAATAATATAAAGCACATGTGTAACAGTTGAGCTATCTAAGGATCGTTTAAAACGATCTATAGATAGCTCAACTGATTCTGATCACTGCCAGAGGGCAGCGTTCCCATGAGACTGGCGGCATTTCTAGATAGAAGCCAGTTCTTGGGTCACGCAATGTCTCTAAATAAAAAAAAAACGTGTCGCGGGACACGCGTTTGGAACGAAGTCTCTTTCGTATGCAGGGTTGACATAATTAATCATTAACGTGCCAGACTCTCATGCTCTCTACCCACCCCTCTCTTTAACATTGATAATTGATGCAATAAATAACTATATTCATAAATTTTATAAATATACACACACATATATGGGAGATGTATATATATGTGGGAGACTAGTTATCGTTCTCCTTCATTCTCTCTTTCTCTTACGGTTTTTCGTAACGCGTTACATTTTTTCTCGGCTAAGTCCCCTCCCCAACCCGCGTTAAGAAACTCCGTTCTAATAAAAATAAAAATGCTTCCTACAAATATGTCTCACCATGCATATCACATAAAGTCATCTCAATATCGAAGTAGGTACTTAATTGATGAGAAATGCCACATTTCCCGTCATAATTTGACCACGATCACACGGCTTTAGGGCATTCATTACCAATTATTTAAACAAGATCCTTCTTACCACAATTACATCCCTCTGGCTAAAAAACATCATCCTATTTTAATACTTATTCGGTTACCATAAAGTCCGTTTTCTTTTGTAATTATAGAGCAATTTGTGAGGACAGTGCTTTAAAATTTCGTGATCTCGGTAACAAAAGACTTTTGTTCAGTAACGGTTATTGATAAGCTGTGACGTATCGGTAATTGATATGGTCAATTGATTGATCTGTTGCTAGGGAATTATGTTTGTGAAGATTTCAGGTTTGAAATCAGTGCCTAATAACAGTGAACAGTCATATTATCCTGCCTGATCCTTCGACCAACACAACACTTCTTCTTCTCGTTAATGGCATGTGTCATATGATGTCAATTTTGCCAATGTCAAGTGTTTAGATTGTTTATAGTAAGACGTCACGTATGTTGTCGTTCGTCGTTTGTTTTATAACAATGGTGTCTCTTTATAAAATAACTAGCTGTCCCATTCGCAACTTCGTTCGCGCGTATAAAAAAAAAATGTAAATCTAAACCATTCTCGAATCTACTTGAACACACACAAAAGTTTCATCATCGGTCCAGCCGTTTAGGAGGAATTCAATTTAATCACAAACATAGGCACAGAAGATTTATATATATATATATGAAGATTATACGGATTATTTTTGCTCGAATCACAAAATAACACAATAATTCCAAATATTCACGCCAGAGTCAATAACTCTAGCACTATTTGAGTAAAATCACCAAAGATACCAATAAAACCCAAAATAACTCAGGAAAAATAAATAATATAAAAGTACAATGTTTACTCAGCAAAACCGCCATAAATAATTACCTTTAAATCTGTTACCATAAACCATTCTTTGACATTAGAATGACAATGACAAACAATACTTTAAAGAGCCTCGCGGTTGCATATTAAACAAGAAAAGCGGCTAGCCGGCTAGCCGTGCGGTTAACCGCTAGTGCGTTCAGTGCCTAAGTGATTATGAAATAGCGGGTGAGTTTTTCATGAATTTTATAAGCAATGTAAAAATCCCGTTGGTAACGAAAGTTAGGATTTTTGTTACTCACTTTCGCAAAAGGATGAACTGATTTAGATGAATCTTTGTATAGATATAAATGTAGAACTGAATTATCTAATCAGATACTTTTTATCTGCGAACCACAAGCAAAGCCATTGGCAGCAGCTTATCTAGTGTCTAGTGATAGTGCTCCCGTCTTCCATTTCTAAGGTCGTGGGTTCGAATCCGGTCGTCTCCCAATGGCTTCTCTTGGAAAATATAATGTGCTATACCAGTTTTAAAACAGTGAAGGAAAACATCATGATAACCATATACCAAGTGCACGCAAGGAGCCTCTGAGGCGCTCTTTAATTCTTTCACTGCACCACCTATTCGCTGCTTCTTGATATAGTGTCAGTGATTCGAAAACTACTGACACTATAGCAAGAAGCAGATTATGTCAGAAACCTAGGTTACCTTAAACGGTTTTCGTAATATTTTCTTGGTACAATAAAGTCCCAAGTTTTATGACGTCATTATTAAAAAGTCAGTACGTACGTGTTAATTGCAGAACTGGAGCAGCGAACCATTTTAAACCCTTAAAGCCCGATGCATGTAAATTTGTGCGAATTCATTAAAAATTTTGTGTTTTAAACCGCGAGTATCAAAACTGTTTCATGTCGCACGAAAATGCAAATTTGAGGGTAGATTCTGTTCGTAGAGTCATAAATATATAGAGCGCTCCGCCTCAACTCTTTAGCTAAGTTCACACATGCTCAGGGTTTGCGGCTGTAAGAGTATCTGCAGTAACTAAATCCAAGGCCTAACGCACACTGCGGATTGTTCCGTGGTGAACTATCTCATGGTGTGGAACATGGGACGTAGGAAAATATCATTTAAGTACTTCATAATAGCGCGGCATAAACCACGCGGATTCACTCACTTGTGGGTGTTAGGCCTAAGCGGGAACAAACGAGGCTCCCTAAAGTTGCGTAATAATAGTTTTCGATTTCAATTTATTTTGTGTAACAAAAAATTACGTTAAAAAATTTAAAAAAAAACAGAAAACCGACCTCATTTATTTAAAAATATGAAATTTCGTTAACTTGGATGACATATTTTTCCAGCTATTTTGATGTAAAAACAAAACTACCGCACCGATTTTGATGACGATGAAAAAACTCTTCCTTTTTTGAAGTCGATTAAATATACAAAACGTTTTTTCACGTCACTTTTTTTTATTAATAATAATGCTGGACATTTCACACAGTATTTTTTTTATGTAGTAAGAAAAGCTAGTGTTATGGGAACCACATGCCCGATATACTTCTTAAATTACATTTGATTTCCGCCGCGGGACAAATGTTTGTATGGTCTACAACTACTTGTCTCGTGTTTCTATGTATATTATATATGTATTTAAAAATAACAAAAGCTTTGCTTACTTTGGGACCAGATGATGCTGTGTGAAATGTCCGGCATTATTCATACCTTTTTTCGAACTATTACATTAAAACGTGTTCATACTTACACGTGGTTCATCTGCAAGAGCTCTTTCACCTCTGAGGTTCCGCCATTTTCACGATGTCAAACTAAATAACGACGTGCTTTTTGCATAGTTGTTGTTATGCGCTTAATTAGAAATTTTAGAATCATGACGAATTCCGTATAGTTAAAACACTTATGTGTAAACTAGTCATAGGTGAATATCACGAAATGCTCGTGTCATTACTTACTTAGTGGTTCCTAATAAATCTAAGAAGTTAAGCAACGTAATGCGATGGCACCTTGCTGCAGCACTGAGTGACTGCAGTTGCATTTTTAACTGCCGAAAGAACACAGAGAAGTGTTATAAGTTTAACGTATGTATCTGTCTGTGGCAACGAAACAATAAATAATCCCGGGCATTTCACACAGCATCACCTGACCCCAATGTAAGCAGAGCTTGTTTTATGGGTACCACATGACTAATATACTTTTTTATAAATACATACATATTATACATAGACAAACCTACTAGATAGATTCGCTTCGTCTGTCTGTCCGTCGCTAATCATAGCTCTTGCTTGCAGATTACTATATTATATTATTATTATATTACTAGCTAATTTTTTTTTGATAGATAGGACCTTGGGGTCCTATCTATCTTTATACCAAAACTCATCAAAATTGGTTATGCCGTTTAGTTGTGAAGGCGTAACAGACTGGCAGATTATTTCGAGAGACCTTGACTCTTATATAATAAAAGTATGTATTTTGATATAAGGATCAATTTGTTACAACTAAATTATAAATTTGTATTGTATTTATAGTTCACTATTTTGGCGATAATGGCTTACACATAAAAGATATATGCTATTTTGGGCTTTTTGTAGGACTATTTAAGATAAACATTTCCAATATACATTATATACGTGTAATTCTAACAGTTTTTGCAGCGCATGCCAGAATAGCTCGCACATGGCAGAATTTTTTCGTACTTGACACATATCGTTATATTTTGGACAGTTCACACAATGGCCTCAATTCTGTTGGCACCAACCTAACTAGTTTTAGCTAAAATTAGGTTTAGACTGTCAAATGAAACTTTGGTATTCTGCTGTTACCAACTTATCCTAATTTAATTTCATCTAATTTAATTAAGCGTTCCTAATTTAGTTAGATGGTACCAACCGAATATGTTTTACAAATGCTATGACTAATTAAAACATATTTTAGACAATTCCTAATTTTAGAAATGAACCAACCGAATTGCCACCAAATATCTTTATAAATTATAGCCTATGTGTTATTCTGATGTATAAGCTATATTATTGTAATGTTTCATTAAAATCAATTTTGTAGTTTTTGCGTGTAAGATTTACAAACATCTATACATACAAACTATCGCGTTTATAATATTAGTAAAGATCTATAAGGGTTCCTTGTGGACTTCGGTAACCCGTGTCATAAAGTTTATAGTAATAACCCCCCCACATGCATAACAGAGCTATTTAACCGGATAATTAACAGCTATTATGTACTTTAAACATTAATTGACTTATCTTCGGGTTAAGGTGGCCCTAGACGCAATCGGGCCTAAATCAGATAAGTAATTAAACCTCTACGGATAAATCCTAACCCCTCCATAGTTCGAACGCCTACAAAATAACCGTAGGGTGGTCCGCCTGTGTGGCGCAATGCAAATCCGTTCGGTGTAGCGCTATCTTTATCTCAAACGGCTGCCGTCACACCGACCTGTAACCGGTACGGGAAACTCTTAATATAAAACAAGAAACCTCTTGTCACGGTTTCTTGTGATTATGTATTTATTAATAACTGATATTAATTTGATTGGCCTATCAGCTCAGTTGGTAGTAGCTCTGCCTTCTGCGCTGTAGGTTGAGGGTTCGATCCCCTCCCAGGCTAAACATTTGTGTGATGAACATAGGTGTTTGTTCTGTGTCTGGGTGTCTTATAATGATTATATTTAATACGGATATAAGATAATGTATCTTATATATGTATTAAATATATTAAGTATTCTATCAGTCATCTGGTCACCATAGTACAAGCTATGCTTAGTTTGGGGTTAGATAGTGTTGTGTGTATTGTCTAGCAATATTTATTTATTTACAATGTTTATATTCATTTCAACTGGATGCGTCCACACGTTCTTGAGAAAAAGGGCATCGACAGACAAATAGGCCGACGACGGTCAAGTGAGTGATCCTATAAGGGTTAATTTTTAGTTTTGCTGTCCATTGGTCTATTTGTCTGTCTGTCCGTCTCTAATCTATTGCTATGTTGTCTATGGTAATTACATTTTGCACAGTGGTACGTATTAGCGGCCTCTACAAGGTTATAAAATAATTTGAAAAAAATGTTTCTAGGATGTAGGTATCTCCCCTATATGTAAATTGAGATTGATTTTTTTATTTCATTGCTTTATCGTATGGGATATCGTGCCTTTTAAAGATATGAGGAAGTGTCTTGAACATTTTTCCGAAAAAGATATTCGTTTGATGAATTTTCAGAGATAAAACTTACGCTTCCAATTTCAAAACACAGAATTTTGACAATAGGCTTAAGAAGTTAGCACTTAGTTTAGTTTTAAAATTTGTTGCAAAAATAAAGTATAATTTAACATAAATTATTATGCAAAAAATATACCATATATAATCTAGCATGTACATTTATTGCACTTATTTAGTAGCTAATTTTGATAAAAGTTGATTTAGTTACTAATTGATAAGTGATTATGTCCGTTGTTTGTCCTTTGCTATAATTGCTTACTGACGAAATACAGACGGATATATAATACACATTTTTTTTAAATAATAATAATAAATAAATAATACCGAACATTTCACACAGCATCATCTGGCCCCGAAGTAATCTGAGCATGTATTAAGGGTACTACATGACTGATATACTACTTATATACTTTTTTTTGTTTTGTAAATACATACATATTATACATATAAAATACAATTAATAAAAGTTTTTTCATTTACAGAAATAATTACAGAAATGTACAGAATAATGTATAATAATATAATATACATGTAAAACAGTTGAGCTATCTAAGGACCATTTAAATGATTTATAGATAGAGATAAATTACTTTATAAATAAACTACATCAATGGAATTGTATTGTCTTGTGGACTTCAAAACCCTTATAAAAGTGTGCCTTTGTTAAATAAAGGTTACACTACAGTGTAAGACGCGTCCAATTTCAATACTGACAAGCTGTGTCGCTGCTGTGACTAGTTTACACTTAATGAAGATATATTCATCCTTTGGCACTTACATTGTGAAATATTTAGTACATTAAGTTAGCTCGTGGCTGCTCCATTCTATATTATGTTTAAGGCCGCCTGTAGGCCACGTAGGCATCCGTTGAAGTCGACTTCGGGACGATGTCGGGACCGAGAGTTTGATAAAGTTATGACATAGGACCTTCATTGACGACCTCTGTGGAGCAATGGGTCAAGGCACAGCTGAGACGCAGAAGCCGTCTTCGATTCCGCCGCGGGAGAAATGTTTGCATCATTTGCAAGTATTTTTCTCAGGTCTGGATGTGCATGTTTATTATGTATGTATTTACAAAAAAAAATATGTAAGTAGTATATCTGTCATGTGGTACCCATAACACAAGCTCGGCCTACTTTGGGGCTAGATGATGCTGTCTGTAATGTCCGGCATTATTATTATTACTTATGTCCTAGTGACTATGCCTGGAGTGAGAGGTACTTTAAGACTTACTTATGTCCTAGTGACTATGCCTGGAGTGAGAGCTACTTGAGGACTTACTTATGTCCTAGTGACTATGCCTGGAGTGAGAGCTACTTTAGGACTTACTTATGGCCTAGTGACTATGCCTGGACTGAGAGTATGACGCCTTAAAACCTCTCTTACCTAACAAGTGGTACGGATAGTATGACTACAGTCTAGGCCATGTTTGAAGTATTCAGAGACACAAAATTAAAGCCTAGTGACTAACGAATTAATCCGTGCGGTTTAAACCACGCAATTCTGAAATTTTAAAATTTTCAACGCGGTTTTCCGCTTGTGCATCTGATTTCATAGTAGTCATAGCAATATACATATGAATAATATAATAATATACATGAATACATAAAGGAACTTTGTTAAGGAATAAAGGAATTTGTCGTGCGAGTATGAATATGTGTACGAATTCGGATGCAAAATTCCGGGTTTGATGAAACTCTTTGAATCGTATATGTCAATAAACAGGTCAGAGTTGGCCACTAATTCATACAAACTAATTAACACGTATCACAAAACCATACTATACCATGCTATACCATATTATCATGAAAAGTGACTGTGTCTGTCTGTCGGAAATCCATTACAAAAGATTAAACAGATAGATAAATATTTAGTACGGAATAGTACTATACATTTATCTCTCTGTTTAATAATAGATATATAAATATTTATAAATAAACAGTTTATAAACAGAATATATATAAATAAACAGATAGATAAATATTTAGTACGAAATAGTACTAAATATCTGTTTAAGGTTTTGTTTTCCTAATGAGTTAGATTGGCGGAATAGTACTAAATATTTGTCTATCGGGATAGATTGTATCTTGGGGACGGACATAAGTTATTTTTAATGTAGGTACCACGTGCAAAGCCGCAGCTAGTAGTAAATAAAAATACCAGTAAAACACTCTTCAAGTACATACTTTATGATTTAACTTCATTACCATAAAAATAGTTTTTTGGGTAAAAAGAATCGTATTAAATTTCATAGAAATTGGCTCATCTGTTACAACTTGAGTATAACCATCAAAACATCAAATCATTCGCATTTATATAAATAATATATATTGGTGGACAATGCACACAACACCATCTAGCCCCAAACTAAGCATAGCTTGTACTATCGTGACCAGATAACTGATAGAATACTTATATATTTTTAAATACATACTTATGATACTTTATAACACCCAGACACAACAAATACCTGTGTTCATCACACAAATGTTTGTCCTGGGAGGGAATCGAACCCTCAACCTAAAGTGCAGAAGGCAGAGCTACTATCAACTGAGTTGACAGTTATTTAATATTGTCGTGATAAATATGGTAACAATGATTAGCAATATTTAAAACCAAAACGAATAAAATTTCAGAAGTAACCATGCTAGGTCCCATCTAGAGCTATCGATACAATCTCATTAAAAAATGATCTAATTAACAAAGTCAGCCAATACCATACTCTTTCTCGGAATATCGCGTTCATCACTCGCCAAAGACTCTTAAACGGGCAACTTTAAAAGCAACTTTTGTCTCTTTTCCTACCTGTTGATGTATGGCAAGTATTTTTATTATAGATATAATTTATTTATTTAATTTATACGGAATATTACAAACTACTACTATTAATATACATATATAATACTACTAACTTATGAGACTTGGTCACTAACTGTTGGCCTCATACACAAGCTCAGAGTCGCAACGTGCTATGGAGAGAGCTATGTTGGGTGTTTCACTACGTCATAAAATCCGTAATGAGAAAATCCGTAGGACCAAAGTTACCGACATGGCACTCAAACTTTGCAAGTTGAAGTGGTAATGGGCAAGCCATATAGCTCGCAGAACTGATAACCGTTGGGGAATTAAAGTTCTCGAATGGCAACCAAGGACAACGACAGGAAAACGACATTGTAAAGATCGCGGGAAGTCGGTGAATGGAGAGAGCTCAAAATCGTTCTTCCTGGAAATCAATTCCGCGAATCTAATCCTAATGAGTTAGACACGATGCAGACGCATGCATATCCCGCCCATAATTAAAAAACCACGCAAAGCGTTAGTACAATGGTAGAGCACAGAATTCAAACATCCTCAAATAAGAAATTCGACACGTGTTTCGCCTCTCCACGAGGCATCCTCAGGAACAATCGGCTCGCTCCGCAAAAACACCAAGAATGTAGACTTGTTGCATCGCCGTGCGCTGGAATGAAAGCTGGATTTTGACAGTGTTCAGTGATTGTTAGGTTATAAACTCTTAGTCGATCGTCATTTGTCTATTCTAAACATCATCGCGGAATGGCCGTCTAGAACTTTCTAGGGATTCCTCATCGTTCAAATCACATTGCAACATAATACCTTTAACCTTTAACTCAATGGTCCATTCTTGCGCTATGAAATTAGATTACTAAAAAAAATCTAGAAAAATAATTAATTTAGGAGTGCTATGGTACTTGAGAAGTACTTGATGAAATGAAATGATGAAATTACAAACGAAGAATCCGATTAATCGCTTGTTGTGACAATGTCGTCTGAACGTCACGGTGTTTCGAATTGTGCAATTTAAATTGCCCGTGTAGAAATTTATTTAAGACCACACCTCGATATCTTAACCCGTTTGACAAAATTATACGCTTTGATAAAAATAAATGGCCGATGAAATAAATGTGTGGGTTCTGTATATATTTTACGTGATGTATTTAGTTTTTATTTTTAATCAAACTTCTATTTCTCTTTTATAATCATCTCTTGTAATATTCAAAGGTATGGTATGGTATGGTATGGTCCTTGTGATTTTATTGAATAAAGATTTATTGAATTGAATTGACCGAGCGAGCGCTCGTTCTCCTCTACAGGTCGCATTTCTCATCCGATAGGTACTCGTGTAATTTTGTGAGCAGGTTCTTTAACTAAAGGGTCTTCCAACAGGCACGTCCGAACTTTGACAGTTGGTAGCGGCCATCTTGTTGAAGCTACATCTGTCAAATTGGTTGTAATTTATTCATTCTGTTTTGCCAAATCATCATGGATAGCTATAGCATTCAACAACACGTGCAAATGATAAAATTGTTTTATCAAAATGAGTGTTCTGTTCGGGCAACGCACCGCGCGCTTCGCCCATTTTACGGTCGCCATAATCGTCCTACCGAGAGGACTATTCGTCGTGTGGTGGATAAATTTGAGTCCACTGGTAAATCGGTAAATGATCGACCAACACCCGTACGTCAACGAAACGCAAGGTCTGCCGAAAACATCGCCGCTGTCCGTGAGAGTGTGCAGGAGAATCCGAGGCAGTCGATTTCGCGTCGCTCACAAGAACTCGGCCTTTCACAGACCACAACTTGGCGAATTTTGCGTCGTGACTTAGGCCTACACCCGTATAAAATTCAACTCACCCAGGAATTGAAGGTAAACGACCATAGACAACGACGTGTGTTCGCTGAATGGGCACTGGAGCAGTTAGCAACTGACCGTAATTTTCACAGAAAAATTATCTTCAGCGATGAGGCCCATTTCTGGATGAATGGGTACGTAAACAAACAAAATTGTCGAATTTGGGACGATACCAATCCACATGAGATCCAAGAGCGTCCAATGCATCCCGAAAAAGTTACAGTTTGGTGTGGGTTTTGGGCTGGTGGCGTCATCAGGCCATATTTCTTTGAGAACAACATTGGCCAGGCCATCACTGTCAACGGCGAGCGCTATAGGTCGATGATTACCAACTTTTTTTGGCATGAACTGGATCATCTGAACACCAACGACATGTGGTTTCAACAAGACGGCGCTACGTGCCACACAGCTCATGCCACATTGAATATTCTGCATGAGAGATTTGAGGGCATGGTCATCTCACGTGGAGCTGATGTGAACTGGCCACCGAGTTCTTGTGACTTAACCCCGCTAGACTTTTTCTTGTGGGGTTTTCTTATGTCTCAGGTCTATGTGAATAAACCACAAATCACAGCGGCCCTCAAAGCCAACATAACCTATGCCATAAGTCAAATTCAGCCTGATTTATTTATGCGCAAAAGTCATGGAAAATTGGATATCTCACATGCCCATTTTCCGAGAGGTTGGTGCTGTGAGACAAGTGAGCATGGCTTTGTGAATGTGACGAGAAAGAGAAAGAGAAATAGAGAAGGAGAACGCGTCAACTGTGCGCTTAACCTACAGTGTTGTGTATAAAGTGTGCTGTTATATAAACAAATTCAGGATATAAAGATAATGTTGTTTATTACCAAGGTGAGATGTCAGATGTTACAGACACATCATCTGTAAGGCTCGCTCGTTTTTTTTAATTATTTATGTACAATAAGAAATAAAGTTAGAGAATTAAGCTCGCTCTATATAGAAGAGAGAATTACAAACCATATACTTAATTCTTGCTATATTATCACCACAATGAAGACTAATGCCATGCTAAGAAGAGAAGAAGAACAACTATTTCAACAGCTGATTTTAATTTGAAAACCCACATTGATGCAAAATCTATAAACGCCAATTCATTACAATCATTTAATATTGCTTCCCGTTGAAACTAATTGTAAAATATGAAATAGCTTTACTGCAGAAGTAACGATGTGCTGAATAATTAGAAATACACTTCGGGGCTCCAAGGCTCGCTTTGAGCGTTTTCGATTTACGCTTAGGCGTTCGCTACTAGAAAACAGCACTGAAATACAACATTTAAATAAAATTGTATCTAAATGAGTAGGTAACAAAATATTTTGACTGAATTTTTAAGGCATTATGAAAGGCTAAGGCCTAGCGCACTGTGGTTTATTAAATTGCGAATATTTTCGCGGCTGGTAAATTCTCGGAAGCACGCATTAGCGTTTTCCGCAGGCCGCAGTTATTTCGGCCTACCACGGTTTTTACCGCCGCGCCTCACAGATTTTTTCCGCGAACAATGTTTTTTTCACCAATTCTTCTTGATTCTTCTGCATACCAGACGGCGGGGTGCCGCGGAAATTTCCACTAGTGCGTGCATACGTACGTCTGATTTAATATTTCACAGAAAAGCAGAAGAAAATCGACCGAAAAATTGTGAATCAATCCACAATGCGCGCCTAACCAATGCTCGTCAATATAAAGAAAATAAAGTTTATGAAAAGCATTATATGAAACACATGAAAACCTATATGAAAAACATTATTTTATTGGTAAGTTTTAAAGCGTTTTTTGCATCCAAATACAGTTACTAGTACCTACATAATAACGTAGGTATTACGTAATACTTATGACTAATAAGCAAATTTTTGATATCAATAAAAAAAATATTGTTTCTTAAATTATTTATTTATTTTGTGAAATAGCAGGTAAAAATATAATAGGTGAAGTTTAGTTATGTTATTATTAATAATTAGTTAAGGATTTTAATTGGCCACAGTGGCCAGTTTGCATTTAATGATTTGTTAAACACAGATTTTTTTTCCATCTATTGTTTTACTCAAACTTTACAGATAAAAAAGATTCGAAATCTATCTTTTTTATGTGTAAAGTGTTTGTTATATGAAATTTAATGGACATTCTTTTGCAGTTCTTGTAATTTTGACAGACTATCGACAACATACGACTTTGTGACATCATACTATAAACACGATAAACACTTGACATTGGCACAAATGACATTATTTTGACACATGCCATTAATGAGAAGAAGAACAGGGGAGAGTCCAGTATACCCAAAAGGTCAAGCAAAACATCGGGAGGAAACGGGCATTTCGTAGAACCTAAAACGTTCGTAGAAATGTGCCAAGTGTTCGAAACATCTGAAGCGCGCCTTAATCCTTTCACCACACTGATTCGAATAACTATTACACGACAAGAAGTGGAGTCGACCAAAAAATGGGCAAATGGCTGCCACAATAAGACACATCGAAGTGCTATTACTACTGCTCAAAGGGTTAAATAACTGGGTATATCCCACTATTTTCATCAGGTATAGCTATTGATAGAAATACTGGGACTGATTCTCCCACTATTTCCATTGCTGGCGGCGGTGGCAAAAAATTACTGATGAACTATATTCTACTGGCGCTACAGCGGCCGCTGCGGCGGCGGCACGCTCGCTTTGCTCGCTGGTCTAGCGCGTTGTTTTCTATACTCTAACATAACCTAACCAACTGGTTCCGAACTGATTTTATTTTATCAATGAGAACTACTATTCCTATTGATAAAGTTAAAAAGGCACGGAAAAGTAAAATTTCATTTCACCCACTTTTCAGTCCTATTTTTTCTATTATGTATTACCATGGAAATAGTGGGATACACCCAAAAAACTTACATATAACATCTCTAAAAGAAAAACGAAAGCCCGCACCGTTCCATTGCATCTAAATATTTATAAACACAATTAATTTTCCGTTCGTGGACAAGGCATCGAAAAAACGTAAAAAGGTATTCCGGTGGCGATTGCGGGTAAAAAACAAACTAGTGGTGAATTGATTAGCATAAAGCGACGCCTGAGACCTCCCACAGGTCAGCTCTCAATTAAGCCACTTGTCTTTTCGCGCTCGCCCGGTGTGGCACCGGCCTTATCGAGATCTGACGGGCCTTGTTTTGTGCTGGCTTTTGTGGCCGCAAAATGTTTGTGGCTTTTCCATTATTTTACATCTTTTGAATATGGTTTAGAGGAAACTTTTATTTACAGAAATAATTACAGAAATATACAGAAAAATATAAAATACACGTGAAGCAGTTGAGCTATCTAAGGATCATTTAAAACGATCTATAGATAAACTGATAAATATACTGATAAATTAAATACATACTTATGATTTATAACATTCAAAAACAGAACAAATCCTATTGCTTAAGTAGTTTGCAAAACGGAGCTGTTTTTTAGATACATATTTGCTAATTAGAACAGTTTTTTATTCATTTTATACCTATGAGGCAGCGGTTTCAAGACACTGGCGGCATTGCCACATTGAATGAAAATGCTAATACGCTGAGCCAGATAGGAGCCAGCTCTTCGGTCACGCTATGTTTCTACAGCACCATGAAATAATTATGAAAACTGGAAGGCCTCATACACACAACGGGTGCAGGGTCCAAAAGAGTCGACTTCCAAAACCTCAAATATGTAGGCTCTATCGCGACCCGAATATGTGCGCCTATTGATGTCCTCGATACAATCAGCTATACGCACTTAAGTCCTTTCAACACACTGGTTCGAAATAACTAGTGACATGATAAGAAGTAGAATGATTTTTTTTAATTAAGCACTGAAAATATGGTAAGTATTCGTAGCAGTATTTTAATGCTATAGAATTTGTTTTTTTACCTTTTTAGTTTATTTCAGGACAATAAAGTGATATTTTTTTGATTCAATTATCTCGGAATACGGCATCGATAGTGGTATTGTAGGTATCTTGTCGTAGATTTTACTGGATCATTATTAATTTGTAAATCAAATTCATTCGAAAGATATTCCAAAATACAAAATATATTCAGAAACAGACACGGACAGCAGCTAATATAGCTGCTGTCCGTGTCTGTTTCTTCTGTGTCTGGGTGTTTTAAAAAGTATGTATTTAATATTAAGTATGATATAAGAAATACATTATATATCAGTCATCTGATTCCCATGGTACTGGATATATTTAGTTTGGGGCTAGATGGTGTTGTGTTGATTTTCCACAAATATTATAAAAAAGTATATATGTACATATGTAGTATATCAGTCATGTGGTACCCATAACACAAGCTCTGCTTGCTCTAGGGCCAGATGATGCTGCGTGAAACGTCCGGCATTATATATTTATTATTACTAGTGGTCGCCCAGTGTTCAAAATTCGACCATAATTAATTGAAATAAAAAAAAAACTTATAAACTCCTCTAAATAAACTATAAGTGTGCGAAATTTCATACTCCTCCGTCCGCGCAATTTTTGTAAAAAGGGGTACAAAGTTCTTGCTTCACGTATTAATAAAATAAATAATAATTCCCAATTCCATATACTCGTATTGTGTCAGGTATTAATTATAATAATTCGTGCTGAATACCCTATTTAGTTGAAGGAAAGTAACCTTGATTGTACGTTGCATGGCGTGTCGGCTACAAGCCAGCTATAACTCAAGCATTTTGTCGTACGATATTATAGCGACCGTTTTTATAATTTTTTGATACGCTCACTTTAGTTTCCGTGTTATGAGTAGGTTTGGGGTTTTAGTGCGTTTTTTGTAATAGAGATGGGACATTGTCGATATTAGTAGTACCTATATTTTGTATTAGTATTTTTGAAGTGATAATATCTTATGGGAGGGTAAACAGCTTCGTTACGTAACGTGTTACGACGCTAGAGTGTCTGGCCTCCCTTTCTCTCACGCATACGGCAGCGGTAGGCAGGCTCCTCTTCTCTCACTCTAACCCACAGCGCTAGTTAGATTCGTTTAAGTTATCACTTCTGTCGGGCGTCCCGGGACGCACACGTTTTATTTTTAATCTTTCGCGATTAATTGAATAGAATAAACGTTTATTTGGTACATTAAAACACACGAAAATTAAAAAGACAATAGAAACAATCAGTTAGATAGGTAATTAGAACAATTAGGTTAGAAGGTAAGTAAAAAAATACACTAAAATAATATAATAGTAAACTAACTGTGGTTCGAAAACATTTAGTCCTTTCCCTGTGTGTGATATGCAAGTGTGATAAACAAGTCTAATCTCAGCGTTGATGCTAATCCCATAAGAAAGTAGCGCTAGTTTTCGGTCCTAATATTCATATTATTTTAGAAGTTAACGGGTATTAAAGATAGTTTTCGATTAACTTCTATTAAAATCTAAAACAATTTAATTTATATTGTTTAGTTGTATGTAAACATTTGTGCGTTCATCACACGTAGGTAGGTAGGTAGGCACGTAGGTGTTTATTTTGAGTCTGGGTATTGTAAAGTATTACAGTATATTTTAAGAAATTATAAGTATTCTATCTGTCATCTGGTCGCTTTAATACAAGCTATAAGTTTGCTTAGTTTGGAGCTAGATGGTTTTGAGTGCATTGTCCACCGATATTTATAATTATTATCTTTATATCGATAGACTTGTGTTATCGATATTTGTAATCATAACAGTACTTCAGGCAGGTCAACCAACGGTGTGGTGCCGATGTCGTGCCATGGTGATGTGTCCAAGCACTAACTGTTGTTAAACACTAACTGTTTTTTGACGTGATAACGTCATATAAATCGATGAACGCCGGCTGCACACACGAAAAATTTTCACGTTCCGCCTGAGCCGAGGCACTAGATAGAGAGGCACGATCGGCCTAATCGTTCGGCTTGAGACGCAATTATGACGTTATCACGTAAAGTTATCGTCCGTAAACCGACTTTAAGGACAACCATTTTTTTTGTTAGTTATTGTTTGTACAAATCAATTATGTACTAATATTATCTAAGCATGTAAAACTCAAAAATTTGTTTATCAAATTTTAAATTGAATTTTTTTTTTGTATATTTCCTACGATAATCGCGATTTCCAGTTTTCGTTAAATTCCGTTACATAAGTTACTTAAACTTCGATTATTCGTCACGATACTTATGGTTCACAATAAAAATACTTGTGAAATAATAAAACTTAAGGTGTGATATCTGCAATTATCGATATTTTAAATCGATACTCGGTAGTTATTACTCATCATTCATCGACGTCGATAGTATCAAAAACGGATCCATATTGCACCACTATCTCGGTTTTTAATACCTCTACGTAACTTTAAATTATAATAATGGTGGAGCAGGTGCGTCATTGGCTCAAGAAAGTGTGGGTTCGAGTCCTGCCAGAAAATCTTTAATTAGATTTTAAGCTATGTTATTCGCATTAGAATTAAGTTTATTATCGCACATTACATACATTTTCGAATGAGAGTATGCCAAGTGTAAAATTTTAAGCAAATTAAAAATTTTTAAACGAAACAATAACGACGCCTTTATGTTGTTGACTTATTTCGCACACATGTTTATGATCACGCTAGCTCAGCGGTTGACAACGTCGACTATCAATACTGAGCCTTGAGTTCGAACCTTATATACTACGTATTTTTGAGCTAAACGATGAATTTTAATAATCATTTTAAGTTTTCATAAACACGGGCTTTACTCACGTATTATTTAGTCGATGGAGGCACCGACACTGTTTCGATTCATCTAGATAATCTTCATCAAGGTGAGTTTGAACCGCGGTCCGCTCGTTGCCGCTCGAGTTCACGGTTCGCACTCTGATTATTAAAATGTATAGTACAACTCACGAAAGTGAAATATTTTAAGTACTTGTATATTCCGAGTGTTGACATCATCAATTATTATGATTTTGAACTTTGTTCCAACCGGTCTCGTTTTTTTATCTAACTTCCAATGTCATCCCTATACCATGACCAAACAATACAATCACGAATTTAGTAACAAGTATAAAATGTTAACGTGCGCAACGAATAAGGCTGCAAAAGCCTAAAATAAACGCCTTGACTTTGAGAAAACACTTCATTTGCATAACTCCCTCCACGCTTTCATAAAGTGTGGTCAAAGCCTAAGCACCAAGACGCCACGCGTTTTAAACTGATATTTGCGTGTGACCGAAACCTTATTGAGCGAGAGGAAATATTATAGAGCGCGCATGAGGCTAAGTGTACCTACACTAATACTCGTAAGTCGAGTCAAAAGCCAAAGTCAAATGATATTTTATTCAATACAATCACAAGGATCAGTTTGAAACGTCTTACATACTAGGTGAATTTAGGTGCCAATTCATCGTAACCCACAAGCTCGAGAAGAACTGGCAAGAATCTCGTCCTGGTCCTAGCGCTTTTTTACATGATCCATCTTATAACTACCTAAAATACGAAAAACGAATACATGAGAGTTTATACATTTCAAATGTGTTGAATAACTGTTTGAGGGCAGAGCGACATGAGGTCATGCATTCTTATCAACATTAAAGTCAATTATTATTATAATACGCTTTCTTCATAAGACTACCCTTTATGTAAGATTTCAATTTCTTAAAAGGTAGTTATTTGCTATTCCACAATTGATGTCCCAAATCCATACTTTTATATTAGTTTTATAAAATGGATAGTATCTCATTTGTTTTTTTATTAATTACTTTTTCACACCTACACGGCTGAACGGATTGCTTTAGAGAAGGACATAAGGCTTGTATTTATGCAGGTACTATGCTAGTGCAGTCGCAGGCATAAGCTAGTTTGAAATAAGGTGATCGCAATGTTTTTTTTTTAAATGCGTGGGTTAAATATGTCTACGTTGTCGATTGCTACAATAGAAGAGCTCCCCGGGACAGAGCAGAGAATGTTTCGCAATTTATAGACTAACCTACCACAATTTATAGACTTACCTATTAACTTTTTTTACATATTACTACCTGGTAATGCTCATGTGAAAAAACTTAGAGTTCATTCCTTACAAGCATTCATTAATATGATTCCTCTGCTCCTATCCATCCTTTGGGTATTTGAAAGAAATAAAGTTAAAAAAGATGTGTTTTAAGCTTGTATAAAAAACAAAACCTTCAGTAAACATAGGTCCATAATGTTTAATTAAGGTTTTGTTTACCTTATCTCTATCTTTTTTATATATTTAAATTATACATAGATTAGACGATTAGACGTAAATTGTTTATTTATGTAAATTATAAGAAAAGCAAATAACTTAATTTATCTAACTATTCTAACTAAACTTATAAAAATTAAATGATGGTAGTCGTGAAAAAATATAGTTTACTCCGTTTGTTCGCTCCAACTATTATTATCGTAATGTTAATTAGATTAAATGAAATTAGACGTAAATTAGATCTTCACATGAATTGACAATTCAAAAAAAAAATTAAATCAACATGAAATAGAAATCTCGACAGCCATCCCCGGGTAGAAAGTTCATACTCTTACAAAAAATTGTGCGTTCACGTCTGCGAGTGGCGAGATTCAATATTGTTCCTCTGCCTTTTCTTTTCGGCTTTTCACGGAGCGATAACATCAGTTTCCCAACACGCACCACCTCACTTAATTCCTGATTTAGTACCGCATCATATTTTGATAATATTTTTAATTTGAATAAATTATGATTTAAGCGTGTTATCGCGTAATGGGCGGTTGTAATCGCAACCGTGGTGCGTTCATGCTATAATGTCACAGTTGAATTGTGGCGACGATCACGAACGTTTATAGTCAATAGCTCGAGGCGGATTTCTTTTGACATCGAATCGTAATCATAAAAATATTATGACGTGTTTTTTCAAAAATAACAATACATATTCATTTATTAGGTAGATATAGCTTTTTTTCAATTATAAAATGATAAAAATATATTGATGGACAATGCACACAACACCATCTAGCCCTAAACTAAGCATAGTTTAGGGCTTGTACTGTGGTGACCAGATGACTGATATAATACTTTATACTTTTTTTTAAAACTTAATACATACTTTACTAGCTGTTGCTCGCGACTTCGTCCGCATTTTTTTTATAGGAATTGTAGCTTAAAAGGATTTAAGGATGCTTTTTATCTCCTTGCCAAATTTTATTGATTGGTTTCAAACCCACCACACCCACCACCCATTAAAAAGTTTCCATACAAACAATCACATACCTTTTGACTCCTTTATGAGGGTATATTGAAAAATCCTGAAACACGTATCCATTTATTTGGCATTGTATTTATTCATATCAAGTTTCAAGCAAATCGCATCACGCGTTAAAAAGTTTAATACATTCGTTTTCATCCCTTTTCATCCTCTTAGGAGTTGAATTTAAAAAATCCTCTAAAAAATCTAGCTTTAGCGGTTTAGGCTCGGCGATGATGAATCAGTCAGTCAGTCAGTTTAAGCTCTTTTATAAGTATAGATGATACTTATGATACATTATAACAATTACATACATATAATAATTACACCTTTTTATTCAACAAACGGTTTACAGTTTTCTATAACTCAAGGAAAAACATACCTTATTCATATGTACTTAAAATAATAAGTTTTGTTCGTGTGGAAGAGTTCGAAGAGCACTAGATGCATTCCCGCACAGTATAACCAATATGTTTGAGCAAGCAGTGACTGGCTCATTTTTTGCTCAGATAATTAATTTCTTCCCTCTTGTTAAAACATAGAAATAGATGCCGTTATTTATTCAAAAACAATTTAGTACATGGTCCCAATACATTATATAAAATTGTAATTTTTTTTTTATTAAAAAAAAAATAATATTAACAAAAAAATAGTTTTCAAATAATCCATTGAAGTTATTGCATACATAGTTACATCCCCTATGTGTGTACTGTGTTCTCTCGTAATTATGAATCATGATGATATAATAAAACCACCACCGGCTCCCGAGCTATAAAAGCGAAAGGGGAAGTGCGATAAAGATGTCACGTGGTATTTTTGGGTTTTGACAGATTTTTTCAAGATTAGCGTGTTTACGAGAGCTGGACTTTGCATTTTGAAGTTTTTATTGTTGAAGGTGCCGGAAAAGCTTTAAAATTAAGTTAGGGTTAAAATGGGGTCAATCATGCAATTGAGCAGTTTGGAATTTCCTGCAAAAAGTTAAAAATTTAATGAAATTTTATTTATTTTCAGGTTTTTGCCGTTCAAGATGCCACACACAGGTAAGCTTTTTTTATTGTGAGTATTTATTTCATTCGCATTGATATAAAGTTTTGCTACTTAGAGACATTATAAGATAGTTTGCCGCCATTTTGAATTTTCTATGAAAGTTCATACACCCAAAGTTTGCAAAATCTATTTACAAGTTAAGTCAGATGACAATTACGTATAAAGTACGCATACTGTAACGTCACGTAAGTATTTGAGAGCAACTCAAACTTTTGTTTGAAACCTTTGTTTCACTTTGTAAGCCCGTTTTTTTTTCAGAAATACAGGTCTAACGCCAGAAGACTGTACCGCCATCTGTATTTGAAGACTACCAAGATGATGATTACGTCACTTTTCTCTTCCTATTCTTCGTTAATGGCATGTGTCATAATAATGTAAATTTTGACAGTTTAACAGTGGCAAGTGTTTATAGGATGATATCACAAAGTCGTTTCTTATCGTTCGTCATTTGTTATTTTATATAAAATTAGCGACCCGCCCCGGCTTCGTACGGGTGCAATGCTGATACTAAATATACCACAGAATATCTTTATATACAACGTTATCTAAGAGAATAACATAACATAAGACATAGACATATACAATCGTGGGTGCAATGCTGATACTAAATATACCACAGAATATCTTTATATACAACGTTATCTAAGAGAATAACATAACATAAGAGATAGACATATACAATCGTGGACTTTTTTGTAGAACTTTTTAAGGTGTACAATACTGTAGTACATTATTTTGATCTATCTCGTAGGGTTCAGCCAGCATTTGCAATGTAAGCGCAAAAAATGAGTTTATTTACGACATCACATTATAATCCTCTATAATTATCAGTGTTTCTCTACTATATTATGCATGTATTATACATATAAACCATCATATTGAATCATTCTATATATTAATAAACCGCATTAAAAAACCGCATCTGAATCCGTTGCTTAGTTTTAAAGATCTAAGCATACATAGGGACAGACAGACAGCGGGAAGCGACTTTGTTTTATACTATGTAGTGATGGAGTCTTTCATATAAAATAATAACGAATAATTTTTACTCGAATCACAAAGAAACACAAAGCTTTTATTCCAATTATTTACACCCGAGTCAATAACTCTAGCTCTATTTAAATAAAAACAACTTGCGAAGCAAACATTGTGCTCTTATTTTATTTATTTTACTTGAGGTATTTCCGGTTTAATTAGTAATTTTGGTGTCAATATTTAAATATAGCTAGTTGTTGACTCGGGTGTGAATAATTGGAATAAAAGCTTTTTTTTCCTTGTGATTCAAACAAAAACTATTCGTTGTTATATTATATGAAATATTATATTATATATTATATTATATTAGTGATGGTCACTACTACATAGTATAAAACAAAGTCGCTTCCCGCTGTTTGTCTGTCCCTATGTATGCTTAGATCTTTAAAACTACGCAACGGATTTTGATGCGGTTTTTTTAATAGATAAGAGTGATTTAAGAGGAAGGTTTATATGTATAATACAGCCATAATATAGCAGAGAAACACTGATAATTTTATAGGTTTCTAATGTGATGTCGTAAATAAACACATTTGTAGTATATTTAGTATCAGCATTGCACCCGTGCGAAGTCGGGGCGGGTCGCTAGTTTTATATAAAATAACAAATGACGAACGACAAGATGCGACTTTGTGACATACTATAAACACTTGACAGTGGCAAAATTTACATTATTATGACACATGTCATTAACGAACAAGTAGAAGTGAAGAATTACAAGTATTTGTCTAGGGATTTTCTCTTTCTCTTTGAGTGCTTGATATGAATGTTGATGGATTTACCTTTAATCGTAATTCCATCAACATTCATATCAAGCACTCAAAGAGAAAGAGAAAATCTCTAGACCAAAGAAAAGATGGATGGATTGTGTGAAGGATGACATGAGTAAGAAAGGAGTGAGTGTTGAGATGAAGAAGAACACATGTTGTGCCGACCCCACATAATGTGGGACAAGGACAGGAAGATGATGATTTTCTCTTTGTCATTTCATGAAGTAACATAGCACTTCTAAATTAATATTCTTTATTCGTTATATTACATGTTTTATTCAGTAATCTTAGCGGAACTTTAATGAATAAATTGGACATAGGACAAGTATTGACAATTGCATTATAAGTTTATTATGGTGCAATGTGATTTGAACGACGAGGAATCCCAAGAAAATATTAGACGGCCATTCCGCGTGACGTCTAGAATTGACAATTGACCATCGACTAAGACTTTAAGAAACAAATTGACTATAAACAAAAATAATCACTTGACACTGGCAAAATTGACATTATTATACCGCAAGCCACATTAACATAGAAGAAGTATTTGTCTAGACCCCTGGAGTCTTCAGTACTCGGACATTAAGTACTAAATTAGCATAGCTATATCTCTAATACCTAATTATCAATAATAATGATCAGGTGACAACCGGGAACTTCGTGTGAGTCCAAAATATTAATAATAATTATCTATATTATAACATATTCTAAGTAATAGCTGAGATTACATCTCTACAAGTTATTATATGCGAGATTTGTATCAATTTTTAAAAATATTCTTGTTTTTACGACGCGACGAGTTCAGAATTTATGACTTTTTGAGCGTTTTTCTGTTATACTTTTACATTAACTGTTTTTTTGTAGTTATATTTAAAGACTGGAAAGTTTAAATTTAATACAACAACAACCCCCGTGTTTCACGTTCTTTTAATCGGTACTATTCTTAAAGGATGTAAAAATTAGGTTAAGTATACATTTTATAAGAAACTAGGAAGAGTGATAATGACACAACAATTTAAAAACAAAATGGTGGTTTACATTTTGATAAACACGGGCTTTACCCACGTAGGTATTATTTTGTCGATGGAGGCACCGACACTGTTTAGATTCATCTAGAGAATCATCATCAGGGTGAGTTTGATTCGCGGCCCGCCCGTTGCCGCTCGAGTTCACGGCACAATGTGCGAACCGTGAACCAAAATAATTCGTGAGTAACGTATTATTTTGGTTCACGGTTCGGGCACGAACGGGCCGCGAATCAAACTCACCCTGATGAAGATTCTCTAGATGAATCTAAACAGTGTCGGTGCCTCCGTCGACAATAATACCTACGTGAGTAAAGCCCGTGTTTATCAAAATGTATAGTACAACTCACGAAAGTTTTGAAAGTTAAATAATGGTGTTTTATAAGAAGAAAGGTATATTGAAAGAATGAAAGAAATGCCACGAATCAGCTACATGAGCCAAACTAAGAAAAAGGTAGCGTTCGTATCGTATACTGAGAATAAGGAGGCTGAGAGAAACTGGTGGAAAGAACTACATCATTCACCAACAATAGCACAGCTCTTGAACTATAAGAGTGGAAGAGCCGTAGTTTAGTTATAAAAGATATATTATTTTTCTTTAGTTGAAACATTGAAAAGCAGGGGTTCCTAAAGTTTAAAATACTAGGTCAAATTTTTAATTTTTCTATTTTGGTCATCAATTGGCTATAAGCGGTAAATTCAGTGTCAGATCTTAATAAGCTAATATTAAGCATGTATAATGTATTAGAACTGGTTCGATGTCTGGGTGGGCTGAGAGGACGCTCGATACGATCTCGATAGTTACAGATTCGGGGCCGATTCTCTTAATTACCGTTAATGGTTTTGGGGACGGTGGTACGTCACCAGGGTTGCCATGTAAAAAACAAATGTTTGAATGCCTGACTTGTCCTTAGATATCTTCAAAGATTGAAGTAGATCGGAGATGTCTGTTCTATCTGAAAACCAGCGCTGCTTCCATACTTTGTAAGGGAGTGGCATAAAACTGGGACTGGGCCTTTTTGGGCACACAGAGGGAGGGACTGTTGTTTGGGTATGTTAGTAGGGAAGTAGGTAAAGTGTTTGGGTACCCATCTGCCTAGGGGGGTGCTTATACTTATACTATTTTGTTTTCTTTAATTCGTACTGTCCGTACTCTCTTTTCTTTGTGTGTGTGTCAAATAATTGTCTATTCTATTCTAACAATCCTGGGAATGAAATTCGTTGTTTTGTTTAACTAGATACAACTGTAAATAAAGAGGTCGCTATATTCATACAGTAAGTCACATTTCACCTAAAAACATTAGCATTGATTGACAGCCTTAACGTCGGAAAATCATCGAACCTATCATATAAAAATTATAATACGCCAATTCGCTTATGTAACCTCACTTTTCCCTATTATTAATTATATAATTTTCACGACTTTAATGACTTCCAGTTACAGTGAATTGCACTAGCGCTCGCTATGCAAATTTTATTGTTAGTTTAAAAAACAATTAATTAATTATTCCAAATTAAATTTTAGTATTTGACAATAATGTATAGCAACTAACTTCCAAGAACACTAAAAAGTTTCTGTTAAAGCCACAATTTTAGCTTCTATAAGCAGAATTTTTACTCGAAACGATTTACCATGATAATAACCATATAAGTTTAAAATATAAGTTTTTCTGCTTCCCGATATTGATCAGTTTATCTCGTGATCATAGCGTATGAACCCTAATCCTAATAACATAATAAATGTGAATGTAAGTTTGTTTGTTACGCTTTCACGCGGAAAATATTTAACCGATCATCATGAAACTTTGTACCTACACATATTCTTGGAGGTATTAGTAATATAGGATAAAAAATTAAAAATAATTTTTTTTTTTTTTACGAAAGATATGGCAAAACAACGTTTGCCGGGTCAGCTAGTCTGTAATAAAACACGAAAAAAACGTCGGCGCGTTCGCGACCGGACGGCATTTAAACTAAACCACTTGTCACCCGTAGAGCGAATCCACACGTGTAATGGTGCGTCCAAGGCCTAACCTAACCTAACCTAAGTGCACGAAAGGAGCCTCTGAGGCGCACTTTAATCCTTTCACCACACTGGTTAGAAATAACTAGTGACACGATAAAAAGAATGACATTAATTATTGATTGAAGTGAAAACTTCTTTTAGCGCGGTACGCATATTTTTAGATAAGGTAAAACCTCTGGATTCGCGACACCATTACCGTCTGGGGCGAGACGCAGCCGCAGCAGTCATTTAAACTGGTTACTGACTTTGGCGTGAGCCAGCAACAATCTGTATATATTTATATATGTGTGGCGATGTGTGTATGTATGTTCCCTATAGAATCCATAACGGCTGGACCGATTTCGATGAATTTTTCAGAGGAAATCTTCAGATTGGCCTAACGGGTGATCCTGTGAAGTTTCGTAGCGATCGGATCAACAGAACTTCTATTTTTCATTCAATCAAATTTGGTATGGATATAGATTGTATCTTAGGAACGGACGTAGGCTACTTTTTATGTATGTAATATACGTGCGAAGCCGCGGGTAGAAGCTAATAACTTGATATTGTTCATAACGTCATTTCCGAAAATATAATTTCCTAATTTTTATATACATACTGAAATGTTTGACAGATTTTTAATTAAACGTTTTCGTAACACCGAAAACACATATCCATATTTTTAAAATCATATTTGGCAAGTATTGCTCGGGATTAAGCAATATCAATTGCTCGTGTAAACGTACTTTTAGTAACTTTTACGCTTTTAGTGCCAACTGCCAACCCTAAGAAGGGTTCTTTGAAACGCTTATGATTTCAATGCGTGAGGTAGAATCTTGTTAGGGCGATAAGCGCGGCCTTTCGGCTCTCGCCCTAATGCATGCCGTTAATGATAATTAAGAACTGAGCTTTGTATATATACTGCTACTGAATTGATTCCGTTTCGAGATACATATTGTGGGATATAAAAGAACCATCGTGTAGATGTGATAGCGTTTGTGGCCACTTTTCGAGTCGTAAAGTAAAGGTTAAAAGGTCAGCTTGTTTGGTATTTTGATCTCTCTTAACTTAGAATACACAAATCACATATGTTTCCTTTTCCGGGTTATGTAATTCTAAACAAAACATTGATACCTACTAAGAGCATTCAGTTGCTACTGAGGTTACTGAACTGTTAATAATATTAGGTTGAGGAAAAAGTCTTTTCGCATTATAGTATGTATGAACTTGTAATAAAATCTCTTTGGCTATAGGTACTATTTGTATCTGGCTGGTTTTGGTATCACTAAAAGTTTAAATTTTAAAGAACATAATTCCAAATTCAAATTAGGAAAATGTCTGATTTTTATTTGTTTTTCGTACTGTCAAGATGAGTGAATCGAATTAAGAAATTCGATACATTATAAAGTTTTACTACAAAAAAGTTACCTTTTTTGTTGCACGTTGCACGTCGCTCTGGTCGCCCTATTACGGATAAAATGGATGCCATTTTTGAAAAAGTGGAGCAAGATCGGCATATCAGTAGTTACGACGTAGCTGAAGAACTGGGAATTGACCACAAAACAGTTTTGGCGCATTTGAAGAAAACTGGGTACACAAAAAAGCTCGATATTTGGGTACCTCACGAGCTCACTGATAGAAACCTAATGAACCGTGTACTTATTTGTGATTCTTTATTACGACGTAATGAAACCGAACCATTTTTGAAGAAGCTGATAACTGGTGATGAAAAGTGGATCACGTACGACAAGAACGTGCGAAAAAGGTCGTGGTCAAAGGCCGGTCAGGCTTCACAGACTGTGGCGAAACCCGGCTTAACTCGCAACAAGGTGATGCTGTGTGTGTGGTGGGATTGGAAGGGCATTATTCATTATGAGCTGTTACCACCAGGCAGGACCATCGATTCTGAACTCTACTGCGAACAACTGATGAGATTAAAGCAAGAAGTTGAGAGAAAGCGGCCGGAATTAATCAACAGAAGGGGTGTGGTTTTTCATCATGATAACGCTAGACCTCACACATCTTTAGCCACTCAGCAAAAATTAAGAGAGCTTGGCTGGGAGGTGTTAATGCATCCGCCGTATAGCCCTGACCTTGTACCTTCAGATTTCCACCTGCTTTGGTCTCTTCAGAATTCTTTAGGCATTGTCAGGTTAACATCACGAGAGGACTGCCAAAACCACTTGTCGCGGTATTTTGGTCAGAAGTCCCAAAATTTCTATAGCAATGGGATCATGTCCCTACCTACAAGATGGCAAAAAGTTATCGAACAAAATGGTACCTACATACTTTAGTTAAATGTAAATAAACTATATTAAAAATGTTTTTGAATTTTCTTACAAAATGCGAAAAAACTTTTTCCTGAACCAATTATAATGTCAATCATATAAGTTTCAAAATGTGGTGATGTACGATTCAACTTTGTACTTTTACTGTTGAGAAAAACTTGTTTAATACATAACGACAATTTCATACTGAAACCCTTAACATTTTTAATACTTATGATACTTTATAACACCCAGATAAAACAAAAATCTACTTTAATCACACAAATGCTCTGGGAGAGAATCGAACCCACAACCTACAGCGCAGAAGGCAGAGCCTCTACCAAATGAGCCGAGAGGCAATATATACATGTCACCATAATTTATGAGTTGTGCTCTTGTCGGCATAAATTACGCAGCTTCCATGAGCTCTTCAAAACAGCCTCCTTAACCTAAACCTCCTCCCTAACCTTAACTCCTAAATACGACATAACAGCGACCTCTTTAATATTGCTCTTATAGCTTAGTTGTCCGCGGCTTTTCCCGCGTAGTACCTTCTGCTGTCATGTTGTATAAATGTCGTGATAGTGAGTATTTCTAAACCAAAACTAACTAAAATTGTTTCTGTCCTTTTCATACTACAATGAAGTGAAAAGGACTATACTATACTATACATGCATAATAATATTATACACTCCGCTCTCTATTACCTCTTCACAGCTAAACGGCTGAAAGGAACTTTGTTAATGAGGAAACCCTGGGGAAAGATACAGTCTACTTTTTATCTAGTTACCACGCGAAGCCGCGGCAGAAGCTAGTTACAAATATGTTCAAATATGTAGAAAGTATGTAGAAAGTAATTAAACTAATCAATAGATCATACTCTTGTAGATATTTAGTCATAGCCATATAAGAATAAAAAAAAAACGTGTGCGTCTAGGGACGCCCGACAGAAGTGATAACATAAACTAATCTAACTAGCGCTGTGGGTTAGATTGAGAGGAGGAGCCTGCCTACCTCTGCCGTATGCGTGAGAGAAAGGGAAGCCAGACAAACTGGCGCCGTAACGCGTTACGTTACGTAGCGGTTTACCCTCCCATAAGAAGTTATCACTTCAAAAACGGTTACCGTAACATAACTGATGTTTTTTGAATACTTAACTTGATATTACACGCTTTATCTTCAAAGAGAAATCCAAAAAAAAGGTTTTGAATACATGTCAACGTTCAGTGAGTCGGCTATTAACGCCAAATTAGCTATTGGGCATGGAGCTTGGATGGTTACCGCGTGGCTATTGGCTTTATCATAATGTAGATACTCCTTTCCAAATGATTATACTAACGATTTAAATATTGGATAAGTTGCCTAATTTACCATAGAGGAATACTAGGTTCTTTAGGGATAGATTTTTAAAATTTTTTGACCACTTAAATGATTCCGCGGAGCCCGATGGCAATGGAAGGCAAATAAAAAAAATTGTTGGACGTTTCACACAACAACTAAACTAAGCCCTAAACTAAGCATAATTTAATTTCACACAGCATCTGGCCCCAAAGTAAGCAGAGCTTATGTTATGGGTAGGTACCGTATGACTGGTATACTAAAAATATACTTTTTTAAGTAAATACATCTAATACATGGTATAAACCGCTCCCGACCCGTGGTACAACCGTGATGTCCAACTGGTTGTACTACGGAGAAGTAAAGTTACCCACGGTTCAACTGGTTGTTCTATGGGGAAATATCTTTACCAATGGTTCAACTCGAGTGAGTTGATCTTTCCTTGGTCCAACTAGTTGTACTACTGGGAATTGAATGTATCTATGGAACAACTACTGGTAATAAACAGGAACAGTACTGCGTTACATCTGGCTTCAATCTCATCGACAGACGAACTATATTCTTCTGGCGCTTCGGCGGCCGCTGCCGCGGCACGCTCGCTTTGCTCGCTCGCCTTGCGCGTTGTTTTCTATAAACATAACCTAACCAACTGGTTTCGATCTGAAATATTCTTCTGACGCACCATTTTTTACAATCACAATCGTTGTCAGATCACTTAACGATAGTCATTTGTTTTGTAGACGTTAATTTGTTTTACACGATCATCTTATCCCCGTGGTCCAACCAGTTGGACATAATTCCACCGTTGTACCATGGGTCATAATCATAAATGTCAAAAAAACACGAGTTGAACTATGGGTAACCTTACTTCTCCGTAGTACAACCAGTTGGACATCACAGTTGTACCACGGGTAGGGAGCTGTATAAACACCTAGACCTGAGACAAATATTTGCAGATCATACAAACATTTGTCCCGCGACGGGAATCTAATCCGCAATCTTCTGCGTCTCCGGCATGCCCTCACCCTTTGCGGCGCAGAGGTAAAAAATACCACTTTACAGTGCAACTCTTTCTTAGTAGAAGACCAAGACTACATTACTTAGCTCAACTATTCCTCGCTTATTACTCAAAAAAAAGCATAACAGGACATGAACATAGACTGACTTTATTAAGCAGGAAACAAATCGTCTGACACAGCTCTAGGAAGCTTGTATTGAACGCAGCAGAAGTAGATCTGGTAGAATAAGTAACATAAGCCTGCTCGTACTGACATTTCTACTGTACGGACGCGATCTCGAATCAATGTACACTATAGCAGACATCGGCGAGCCCACCTAGGTGGGCAAATTCATTTACTCCCACCTGTTCTGTTGAGTAGTTATGTTGGCAGAACTAATGGGATTTTTTTTACCATTAGTTCTGTAACTTATAAGACTATGCTTTACATCTGGCGTCAATCTCATCGACAGACGAACTATATTCTTCTGGCGCTTCGGCGGCCATTTCTGCGGCACGCTCGCTTCGCTCGCTCGCCTTGCGCATTGTTTTCTATACTCTAACATGACCTAAGCAACTGATTTCAATATGAATTTCATGTCACAAGATTCGTGAACAGAACTACTGGGAATTATTTTCCCACTTGTACTGTGAACAGAACTAATGGTAACAAAAATCCCAATAGTTCTGCCAACAGAGCTATTCAACAGAACAGGTGGGAGTAGACTGGCAAATTGATGAAGAAGTGCCACGCCAGACGAAATAGAATTACGCGATAGAAAGAGAGGCACATGTACACTATACATCCGTGTATCCGTTTTCTGTACTCCTAGTAATAATTATTCATTCGCTTGTCCACAGACCCGAAATAATATATTTAGATATCAATAAGCGTAATCATTTTAAAGTTGACGCTCTATCAACAAGAAGAGACTATGTTAACCTTACATAATCTGCACAAAATTCTACATTCAACTGTTGATTGTCCTAGTTTGCTCGCGTCAGTCAACATAAACACATATTATAGATCCCGTAATCATGCAACCTTTGGCTTAAAAATATATAGAAACAATATTTAATTCCACAGTCCCCTCCCAAATATGTGTCGTCTTTATAACGAGTTGGCTACTTCATATAATCTAGATGTCTTTAATAACTGTATCAGTATGTTTAAGCTGTGCAAACACGATGCTAATAATGTATAATTTCCATAGTTGGTTCCTAGTTTAGGGTATTATAACATTTATGCATGTAACACTGTAATTGTATCAATAAATAGATTAGAACTAATTCTAGTTACAAAGATGTGTTGATTGTTATCTGTTTTGTAATTTAATAAATAAATATTTAAACGAGTATATATTATTTAAGTTTTATATTTTTTTCTGTTTTCTGTGGGCTTATCCATGATAACCTCGTCGTAACGGTGAATACTCCATATCAACGAATCTCATACATCAGATCCGATTTTCTAGTCGAATGTTTACAACTGTGTTACAATTTTATATCGTAAACTTTTATTTCCTTTTATTATTATTAATTAATTTAACTAAAACTAGTTTAGGGACCTCGTAAACGGAAAAACGGGAAGAAATCGATTTCGTAAGTGGCCAGTCTGGGTATAAGTAGCGAAATTAGTTTTTGATGACTCGGTGGCGCCTGGGATTAACGGCTGCCGATGATGAGATAGATGCGGGTTTGATTCACATAATGCTCAGCTAAACAATATACCGAGTCTGCTTATTGACTGAGCGAAGCAAGTGTCTCCGTTTCAGCTTAGGCGAAAATGCTTTCGTATGTCCGGCGTCTGTCCAGATGTTCCTACAGGTCGCATTTCTCCACCGATTCTCGTCAAATTTTTTTAATTGGTTCCATAATTATATAGAACTTCAGTTTTTAGAAATTTTTCAAAATTGAGATATAGGGTCGAAAACGTAAGAAAAATTATATTTCAGTCGTTTCGAAATATGGTCGCAAGTTATACAGCTCACAGAGCCACTAGTCTAAAAAGGTATAGATAAAAAACACGTAGATACATTTATATTAAGCTTTAGAATAAATCAATTTTAATTAACTGTACTTAGTAGGTGTTTATTTTATCGTGTCAAGAGTAATTTCGAACCAACCAGTGTGGTGAAAGGATTAAAGTGCTCCTCAAAGCACTGCCGTCATACACTTTGCATGTTTTTGAACTTTTTAGGTTCAAAGACAAGCTGGTATCCTCACGATGTTTTCCTTCACCGTTTGAGAGTAGAGACATAGCGCACATTGTTGCACGACAGGATTCTAACCCACGATCTTAAGATTAAAAGGTGAGGACACTACCAATAGTGCACCTTCCCACCTAGTAATATTATGATGTTAATTGTTTGTTATCCAGTTACATAACAATAACTAAATTTTGGAAACTTTGTATATATTTATCTATCTATATATAGTTATAGTGCCCGCGACGTCGTCTGCGCAGGATTAGGACTTCGTGTAATTTAACGGTTTATGCAGCGCACGCCAGAATAGCATGCAGATGGCAGATCTTATTTACTTGACACTTATCGTTATATTTTCGACAATTCACACAATGATGGCGATTCGGTTGGTTCATTTCTAAAATTAGGAAATGTCTAAAATATATTTAGTTAGTCACAGCATTTATAAACCCTATTCGGTTGGTACCATCTAACTAAATTAGGAACACTTAATTAAATTAGATAAAATTAAATTAGGATAAGTTGGTAACAGCAGAATACCAAAGTGACATTTGACAGTTCAAAACCTAATTTTAGCTAAAACTAGTTAGGTTGGTGCCAACAGAATTGAGGCCATTATCTTCATAAATTATTGCCTATGTGTTATTCTGACGTATAAGCTATAGTATTGTAAAGTTTAATTAAAATCCATTCAGTAGTTTTTGCGTGAAAGAGTAACAAACATACATACAAACTTTCGCATTTATAATATTAGTAGGATATATATGTATATTATAGGAAAAGGATATAGATTTACACTTATTCACAAATTACGTAGCTCGCGACAACCAGCAACAAGCGTGAACTGCGATCACTACTGTCAAGCACACTTTTTGGGTCCAATCATGATTCGAACGTCAATCATTTTATCAAAACAACATTTGTACTCTGAAACGAGTATCTCTGTAAGTATTTTGTCCTGTGGTGGATGACAGGCGAGTAAAAGAATGCGGGTAGCTTCCGTATAATTTTTACGACATGGAACTGTATTGTAGTTATTGTCGCGTTGCTATGGCTGTCGCTACGCCCACATTTACGTAATTACCCTGCTTAAATAACGTAATAAGATATTAATCGAAAAAAATATCGAGTACAAAGCAGACAAAGTCACCGGCAGAAGTTCTGCATAAAAAGTTGATTTTAATCACATTTGAGTTTAATTTGAGCAAAGCCTTCATCAGTTTCTAAAAACCAGTTAATCAACATCAATTTTATATGGCGTCATATACGGACACCACATCTGTTCCACCTTCCTGGCGTCTCTGGGCATAGTGTTCTCAGGTAGATGATGTGGGTTGACGGCTCTGGCCCTTGGTTTTAAGAACTTCATGTCATCATAGCTTATACACACCTTTCTCCATTTCACTGCAAAGCCGGTTCCTGGACAAAGCAAAGATGATTACGACTGGATCCCCAGGCTTGATAGAATAGAATAGAACACATATTCAGTCCACTACTCAAAATACAGAATAAAAAAAAATAGGAAGTTAACAATACAACAATTACACCAATAAACAATAAATGAATGTCCTATTGAATTTCCGCATGTTACCGTGTGACAGCGCTGGTCTTCCGCTGAGACCAGTGTTGATATCACGGATATCTTGACTCGAAGGACTTACAATCATTTTTTTTTATCAATGTAACTTAAAATATACAACTAACTACACAAGATACAATAGCAAAGAGGTAGAGTCTTCCACAGATCTCTAGATCTCTGAGGTTATCAGAAACACGTCTAATGTTATTTATTATTTGGGACATGTCCACACAGTAGCACAGGCTACTACAGACTGAAATCTGTAACTATGGTACTATACTAACTATGGTATGTTTCAGTTTTCATTCGCAGTTTGAGAGCACATGCATTTATCGAAAGGAAATGCATTAGTACACTACCAAATTCAAAGCCACGATTTTATGATCGGATGTTAACTTAGCCGACTTATGACTTCGTTAATATTATAATATACTAGCTGCTTCCCGCGGCTTCACACGCGAGGTATCTACATAAAAAGTCTATGCCTATGTCCTTCTCCAAGGTCCCATCTATCTCTATACCAAAATTCATCAAAATCGGTTCAGCGGTTTAGGCATGAAAAAATAACAAACAGACAGACAGAGTTACTTTCGGATTGGTAATATTAGTTAGATAAATTAATAAATCAATATCGGTTAACAATGTATACAACACCATTTATCCCCAAACATAGCTTGTATTATGGTGACCACATGACGGATAATATACTTATATATTTTTAAGTACATACTTATGAGACTATAACACCATACACAGAAAAAACCTTTTTGACGACCTCTGTGGCACAGTGGGCTTAGGTCCGGCTGAGACGAAAAAGGTTGCGGGTTCGTTTCCCGCCGCGGCACAAATGTTTGTATGATCTGCTAGTATTTGTCTCGGGGTCTGGGTTTCTATGTATAATATGTATGTATTTACAAAAAAATAAGTATATAAGTACATAGTATATTAGTCATGTGGTACCCATAACACAAGCTCTGCTTACTTTGGGGCCCGATGATGCTGTGTGGAATGTCCGGTTGTGGTTATTATATTATAAACAACTATTTTCACACACAAATATTTATCCTGGTAGGGAATCGAACCTTCAACCTACAGCGCAGTGAGCAGTTGGTAGTAGCTCTGCCTTCTACACCGCCTTCTATGGTTTCATTACTACATTTTCTATTCGAAATATGTAGTGCGCTGTACCAGTACTCTCAAACGATGACGGAAAACATCGTGAGGAAACCAACATGTCGTAGAACCTAAATTGTGCATGTCAGTAAACTTTTCACTACATTGGTTCGATGTCAATAATGACAATAACAAGAAATAAAGCAAAGAATGATCATAAACTCACTATCAAAGTTATCAATTTTTTCAGGCCTGTGAGTGCCTACAGTGTAAAACCTCAGTTTCTTCACTGCTTCTGCATATTCAGGGCATCGGCAGCGGTCCATTGGAAATAAAATAAAAATTACATAAAATAAATGATCAAAATATTTTTTTTGGACATATGTCAAAGAATGATAAATAATTCCCCCTTTTTGGCAGGCTCTAGTCTTAAAATCTTAAATGAAGTTAAATGAAATATTGCAAAAAACCTTTGTTTGTGTAGACTTTCAGTTTTGTGATCATTGCGGTTACTATTCATTGTCATTACTTTAGGTTGTAAAATGTTAAGATTTTTATATATAACTATATTAAAAAAAATACGGACGAAGTCGTCTTCGTCTTCGACTTCGTCCGTATTTTTTTTCTAATGGAGCTGTAGCTTAAATATTTTCCCAGGATGCAATTTATCTCATTGCCAATTTTTATTGATAAGTTTCAAACCAATCACATCCAACACCCATTAAAAGTTTCCATGCAAACATTCACACCCCATTTTACTCCATTATGAGGGTTATTTTGAAAAATTCTGAAACACGTGTCTATTTGCAATTTAAGTATCCAAATCAAGTTTCTAAGAAATCACACCACGCGTTAAAAAGTTCTCATACAAACTATGACACTTCATTTTACCTCTTTGTTAGTGTTATTTTGAAAATTCCTGAAACGAGTATTTATTTATTTTGCATTTTATTTATTCATATCAAGTTTCAAGCAAATCTCTCTACGCGTTAAAAAGTTTCATACATTCATTTTCACCTCTTTTCACCCTCTTAAAAGGAAGCTATAAAAGGAAGCTACCTTCCAAATTTCAGCTTTCTAGCTTCAGCGGTTTCAGCTCTGCGATGATGAATCAGTCAGTCAGTCAGGCTAAGCTATTTTATTATATAGATGTATATATATATATATATATATATATATATATATGTATTTATAATATCTATATAATAAACCTATACATTTTATTATATAGGTATAGATTATTATCTACGAATATATTGGTAGGTACGTGAAAATACGTCAATTTTTTGAGCGACTGACCCACTGAGAGACGAGCTTTACCCAACGGCAACGTTCTGAATGCATTCGAGTCACATGAACTGCCCAGTCCCACTTCAAACGTGCAGTCCTCGTACCTACTTATTAGAACTAGTGGTCACCCACTGGTCGAAGTTCGAGCACAATTAATGTATTTTTTATGTATAAAATTTTAAAAAATATTAGCATTCTGCACTCCTTCTCTATATAAATTATAAGTGTGCGAAATTTAATACTCCCCCGTCCGCCCAATTTTCTTATAAAGGGGTAAGATCAAATTTTTTTCTTCACGTATTTTCACGTACCTAGCTATATACTAGATAAAAATCTAACCTATAAAATAGCTTAGCCTGACTGACTGACTGATTCATCATCGCCGAGCCAAAACCGCTGAAGCCAGAAAGCTGAAATTTGGGAGGTAGCGTCCTTTTATAGCTTCCTTTTAAGAGGGTGAAAATGGATGTATGAATGGTTTTAACGCGTGGAATGCTTTGGTTGAAACTTGATATGAATAAATAAAATGCAAAATAAATGAATACTTGTTTCAGGATTTTTCAAAAATAACTCTAACATTTCATCTTCTATCTTCTTCAATCGATATAAATAAAAATGAATGTTGCTAAGCGCATAACTCGAGAATGGCTCGACCAATTCGGCAATTTTTTTTGTATGTTATTTAACATACAAAACATACGTAAGGATTTAATACTAAAAAAAATATGTTACTATTTATCCCGGGAAAATTCTTCAACGCGGGCGAAGCTGCGACGGACAGCTAGCACCTTAATAAAAACATGGTAGCCGAAGCCCCACACTTCCAATTGTCGGTGTAGTAAAATCAGTCACATGCTGTTAAAACTTGCCATAACCTACTCGCTATATTGCCGATATATTCGCTAAAGCAAAACGTCGAAAAACTCACTTTACGAGCTGGATTGTAAAACGAGGAGCGTATTATAGCGACCGACGCGTATTACGACTCTAAAGTTATGCCATAACCTTTTTGAGTCTTTAATAAAATGTAAACATTTTGCTGGATGAGTCGAAAAGGCTGGCAATATTCGACACATCGCTAGACAACGCGTGACTTTTATTACGTACGAGCTGCACATCTCAAAGTTTCCCTCGCAAAACACAATCTATATTATAGATAGGGAGAGATAATCTAGATACATCTCAATTAAAGAATTGTATGAATTGGTTCAGTAGTTTCAAAGTAATCTACAACCATAGAAAAAGAAATGTCATGGGACACCCGGTAGAAACGTATTTGAAAATCATAATAATGGTAATTTTTTTTTCCCGTCTTACTTATTAACTACTCTTAACTGCGCTCTTATATTATTTATTTTATATTTATTCTCAAATAATTTCCGGTTTTATTAGTAATTTTGGTGTATTTATTTAAAGAGAGCTAAAGTTATTGACTCTGGTGTGAATAATTGGAATATAAGTTATTTTATATGAAAGGCACCATTATATGAAATAACAAATGACGAACGACAAAATTGACATTATGGCTCTTTAGTCAACTCATCCCGCTTCAAACTTAACCCTCGGGATGAGTTGACTAAACAATTCATTTTATTATTTTTGTTTAGTCAACTGATGCCACTGTAAAAAACAGATAAGCTGTATTGTATTATTTGAAATATATGTACACACGTAAACAAAAATCGTTGGGAAAAAGAATTACACACCTTGATTGGTTTATGAAATACTAGCTGACCCGGCAAACGTTGTTTTGCCATATAAATATCTTTCGTAAAATTTTTTTTTTATAAAATATCCTATGTTACTTCTAATACCTCCAAGAATATGTGTACAAAGTTTCATGATGATCAGTTAAGTAGTTTTCGCGTGAAAGCGTAACAAGCAAACATAATTCACATTTATAATATTAAGTAGGATGACACTCGCCATTAGCGATGAAGAAGAAGAAGATAGAACCTCTATTATACCCTCTAAACGTCACGATACTTAATAATGGGATTATAAGATATTCGGAAAGTCTATATCCGTATTTAAAATATTAGCAGGCAGTGGCTTGTTGACCCCATTAGGAATAGAATACGAGCTTGGATCCTAGACCCTAGTTCTTCTACATTGTAAAATACCAATCACGTCTTATGAATATATGTTTCAGCTTTTATACCTGCTTAGGTTCTTACAATGTCCAGTAATTTGAAGAAGCGGCTACCATCATCTAACAACCGTAATATAGCAGCAATTGTAATTTATTTAACGTTTTAAAGTTATACATTTAAGTTTAAATGTTTTGTATCTACATCCCCTAGATTGCTAGAAATGCCAACTTGCAGCAGAGGTATCGTGTTTGGGCTTATTGGAATCGTATCAACGAATCAGCTACAGATAAAACTAGGTAAAGTATGACTGGCCTGTCAGCTCAATTGGTAGTAGCTCTGCCTTCTGCGCTGTAGGTTGAGGATACCTACCAGGACACACATTTGTGTGACGTACATGGATGTTTGTTCTGTGTCTGGGTGTTATAAAGTATCAGATGTATGTATTTAAAAATATATAAGTATTTATTCTGTCAACTAGTCATCATATTACAAGCTATACTTAGTTTGGGGCTGGATAGTGCTGTGTGCAGTGTCCATCAATTTTTATTATTTCCTAGCTTCTGCCCGCGTCTTCGCACGCATAGTACATACATAAAAAGTAGGCTATGACCGTTCTTAAAATTCAATATGCATAACAAATTTGATTGATGCAAAAAAAAAGTTCTGTTCATCCGATCGCTTCCAAACATCACAGGATTACCCGCTAGGCCAATCTGAAGATTTACTAAAAATTTCATCGAAATCGGTCTATCGTCGTTTCGGTCGTTTCGGAGTCTATGAGGAACATACATAAACACATCGCATTTTATCTATATATTAATAAGTGAAGCAAAAACTTTGTACCCTTTTTTACGAAAATTGCGCGGACGGAGGAGTATGAAATTTCGCACTTATAGTTTTATATAGAGGAGTGCAGAATGCTAATATTTTCATTAAATTATGCATAAAATTTCATAATTATTAATTAATTATGATCTAATTTCGACCAGTGGGCGACCACTAGTATATATAGATATAGATTATTTTATGCATGTTTGTTTTATCTGTCTTGTATTTATTTATACTTGTTTAAGTAAGCTACGATCACAAAATCAACGGTTACAGTTTTGCAGAAAATGAATGCCTGGTTCTTGCAATTACTTTATACTATGGAATATAACCAATGAGTTTTACAATGTTAGAGGTGTTAATGTCAAATAGATTTCATTTTATATCCTTGTACCTACTTACTATTTTATTAAAAAGGTGTTTACGGAAAATGAACATCATTATCATTATCTGAAGCTAGAAGATGAAACTATAAATTAATATGAGGTTATGAAGTCTGGGGAAGTCTACGCGGTTAAGAGAGAGATATTAATTTGATACATTATAAGTAAGTAATTTTGTTTGAGGTTTTTAGTCTAACAAGTTATGGGATTACTACACCACATTACTTATTGACCGAGCGAAGCGATTGTCTCCGTTTTAGCTTAGGCAAAAATGCTATCGTATCTGGTCTGTCCGGCCGGCGTCTGTCCGGATGTTCTCCTCTACAGGTCGCATTTCTCAACCGATTCTCGTGAAATTTTGTGAGCAGGTTCTATAACTAGGTATATAGAGTATTTTCGTCAATTCGGTTTTGTAAATTTTGTAAATGGTTTTGAATTTTTTCAAAGGGGTTGAAAACGTAAAAATAGTTTAATTTCTGTTTTTTCTACAGCTCACAGAGCCACTAGTATTACTTTTTTATGCATTTTATACATACTTATACACCCAGATTCTAGACAAGTACTAGCATCTCGTACAAATATTTGTTCCGCGGTGGGAACTGAACCTGCAACCTTCTGCGTCTCAGCCATAATAAAAGGTCGTCAAAATATAAATCCAATAGATATAAGCGTCAAATGTTAACTTAATTCCATTTCAATTCTATGAAAATCTTTATTATACTAGCTGCTACTAGTTCGAGAATTCGTTTAAAAGAGAAAAAAAACTTCTAAATCTAAACCATTCTCGAATCCACTTGAACACACACAAAAAAAAAACCATTTAGGAGGAGTTTAATTACAAACACACGCACAGAAAATTAATATATAGAAAGATTGCAATTTTTTATTATGATAAGACTAATAAACTGCGAGTTACATCTCTGACTTAGGGCGGAATGGTTTAGATTTACAATTAGAGTTTTTTTTTATATTTTCTTTTTAAAACACGCGGACGAAGTCGTGAACATGACAGCTAGTACATATTTTATATAAAATCCGTGCAAAATTATGCAATCAAAACATTACAAAAAAGTTTTCAGCTCAAAAGCTCATGACCAATTTATTTGTTTTAAAATGTATGAATCTTATTATTTTCCCAAAGACATCATTCCAGATCATTCCGCGGCTGGGTTCAAGAGTAAAAGCACTGACGTAGCTACTTATAGCGTTAATATCGGTAGCAGTTCCAGTGTGCTTTACGAGCGGTTCACTAAATGAGATTTCAACCTTTTATTTGGTGCGGACTTAACAGCATTGATGGTACAGAGGTGATACTTTCTGATCTTGAGGTGGGTTCGAATACCTGTCTTGTACCGATGGAAATTTTTTCCAATGGACTTATGAAGTTCGGTCTTCTTACAAATACCTAATTGAAAGTACAGGCTGTATGTAGTGGCATTTATTTATTAATTAATTTAATCCACAGTTGCACAAACAAATATATGCATTTATTTGCAATAGGTGGGCGTAATGCTGGTAGCATTGTGTACCTGCCAACTTGCAAGGTAGATAGAAAAAAAAGTAGGCGTGCTAACATAATCTAAATATAAGGAAATATAACAACACAAATAGATAACAAAGGTATGTATTTAAAAATAAATTCCTGATATCCAAAATAAAATAAAAATATATAAATAGATATTATATTCATACATAGTAAAATGCGACAGCAATAAATAAGATACATTTATAATACTTACAAAAACTATACAAGAGGTATATGTATGGTATGGTAGGTAACCCTGCCTTTTGACTTAAAGGTCGTGAGATCGAATTCTTAGACAGCGCCTTCAGATCCGTTGGGTTATTACGTTATAGATAATTAAACGAGCGAGCGAAGCGAGCATTTATCTCAGTGGCAACTTGGGTGATTTAATTTAGTACATATGTTTGTATGATTGTTTGTTCGACGATAACCTTCGAGCCGTTGCCTTGAAAACAGAGAGGTTGCCTGGAAGATATCGCTTTTAGCGATAAGACCGTCCATTCTACAACTTTATTGCTAATTTTTGTTTATGTTCTCTCTGTGTGTGTAAAGCGTTAATCTATCTATATATCTTTCCGTTGATCAATACAGTGGGACGTACGCATGTTTAGCTGTACAAAAAATACAGAATTTTGAAAAATTTGTTCATAAAACAATCAAGTTCTATTATAGTGGTTATCGCTTCCGGCCTTACCCTTATAATGCTCTTAGAAATGCTGGTTTAAGGTTACTGTTCGTTTAATGGTCAATGATACCGGCTATATTATTTGCGATACGTTGTAAAATCCACCGTGATCACCGAGAAATGAGCGCTACTGGTATTGTGGAGCTCGTGCTGCGCCTGCGCATGATTGAAAGCGATAACTTTTACTGGTTCTTCTTATCCTTGATTTTATGTAGTGACTAGTGTGACGCCCTTACTTTGTTTATGCGGAGGTTTGTAATCTTTCGATGCTCCTTTTTAGTTTTCCGAAATCCACAAGAAACCTTATAGATACGCCATGTGTGTTCGTCTATCTGTCCGTCTGTCTGTTGGTCCCCTCTAGTCCGAAATCTTACTTGCACGGTAATAAATAAAAACTTTACAAAAATGTTTGTAATGATACCCTTCATGTGAAGTACAAGTAGGCTTAATAGATAAATAAATAAATAATCCCGGACATTTCACACAGCATCATATGACTGATATTTTTTTACATACATTTTTTTTTTCATTTTTCATTTTTACTACATACATATTATACATAGAAACACCCAGACCCGAAACAAATACTTGCAGATTGTACAAACATTTGTCCCGCGGCAGGAATCGAACCCGCAACCTTCTGCGTCTTAGCCCACTGCGCCACAGAGGTCGTTTAAGTTCTTTTATTATTGTACCTCTTCGTGTGAAGTATCGTTAAATATATTTTTTTTCTTTCAACTACGTAGTAATGTTATCATTAATCACTACAAAACCGATCACAAAGGACGTATTTTTTGCTTAGAACCAAAACAGTGCAGTAATGTTATATGAAATCTCATTATTGAACTGTTTTTCATTATTGCACTGATATTTACTTTTTATTTAGATATAAATTTACCACAGAGGTTTAATATCTCCCATTAAATTTAATATAAAATGAATGATCAAAAAGATACTGGCAAAAAGAATAAAAATCAACTGAATAAAACCGACTTGGTGAAAAAAAAACAAACGGCGCGCATTTTTTACCATTGTAAAACTTTGATTCTTCATATTTTTAGTTTGAGTAGGTATATTTTATCATAGTAGGTAGATTGGTAGTTGAAAGAAAAGTAAATTACGCACCTCGCTAAAGAGAGTAATTAATGCACTCGTGTTAATTCAGAGCCCTCGCTTGCGCTCGGGCACCAACATAACACTCGTGCATTAATAACTCACTTTGCGCTCGGTGCAACAATTTACTATAAAGACATTAGGATGTTTCTAGAAAAGTATTTATTTTTCACTCAAGATTATGCACAAAGACTGCGTAAAATAGATAAGTTTTGAAATTGAACACGCATCAAAAAAAATATACTAAAATAAATGACTTGTTTGCTTGTGGTATCTAGCAACATTATTAGCGCAAAAGGAACCCATGTCTCAGTCAAACATTCACACATAATTCCACTGCAATCATCAATAAACAAAACTCCCCCAAAAATATCGAAAATGAATTCTATAATTTGACTTTCAACCGTTTCACCACTTTCATTATAAAAACGAATGACTACAAACATTATCTTCATGTATTCATTATAACTCGATTGTTGACAAAAGAGTCATCAAAACTTAAATTACTGCAAGTCGAAATGCACCTGTCCTTATTTAGAGCTGATATTTATTTGATTGCCAAATTCCCCCAACTCTCCCTGACGATTTTAACAACTTTTAGATGCACGGTCTCGATACGCGTTATTTAATGTTTTTAATTAAAATAGAAATAGTTTTCTAAACTGTTTAATGGTCGTTTTGAAATAATAAAACAGAATAACGATTTTTTTTTTAAAGTTATACGAACTTAGCTAAGATACTTTTTACTTTTGACGAGTTAGTGGCAAATTTTAAAGACGGAGCGTCTATCTTATAATCACATGTGACCATGACCTACAATCACTGAACCTAAAATCCTGGCCGATTTATCTTTACATAGTATAAAACAAAATCGCTTCCCGCTGTCTGTCTGTCCCTATGTATGCTTAGATCTTTAGAACTATGCAACGGATTTTGATGCGGTTTTTTTAATAGATATAGTAATTCAAGAGGAAGGTTTTTATGTATAAAACATACATAATATAGTAGAGAAACACTGATAGTTTTAGAGGTTTCTAATGTGGTGTCGTATATAAACACATTTTTTTGCGCTTACATTGCAAACGCTGGCTGAACCCTGCGAGATAGATCAAAATAATGTAGGTACTACAGTATTGTACATTTTAAAAAGGTCTACACAAAAGCCCGCAATGATATATGTCTATCTCTTAGTCTATGTAGTATATTCTGTAGTATATTTAGTATCAGCATTGCACACGTGCGAAGCCGGGGTGGGTCGCTAGTAGCCACATCTTTTCTGACAGTTCCCTCCCCATTCTTTCATACATCTTTCCTGTCCGAACCGGTTATATTTCTTCTTCTTTTCTTCCAACAATGGCATCTGTCTTTTCGACAATTTAGCCTGTGTCAAGTGATTATTTGATAATAAAGTCTTAGTCGATGGTCACTTGTCAATTCTAAACGTCATCGCGGAATGGCCGTCTAGAACTTTCTCGGAATTCCTCGTCAAATCACATTGCACCAATTTACACTTATAATTCAATTGTCCATACTTGTCCTATATAGTCGCAAATAATTCATTAAAATTCCGCTAAGATTACTGAATTAAACATGCAATAAAACGAGAAAAAATATTAATTTAGAAGTACTATGCTACAAACGAATAATCCCGGTCATATTTGTTTTCTATTTTGCTATCAACATTAAATCTATTCAAACAAGCTGAGAAACCAACCAAACTAACAAGCAACCGCTGTTGCAGTTTCAAAGTTGACAGAGTTGAAGCAAGCGTTAGTATCGTATAGTTTGTGCATGTGACTTACTAGTCCCAAGCTAGTGCGGTGTAAATGTATGGACAAATCTTATCATGCTATTGTCAATTACTATAGGTTGCATAATAAATAAGTAATGTTGGAAATTACACACAGCATCATCTAGCCAATATCATCATAATCCCAAACCATATCCTACTTACGGCAAGACGGACTCTTGGTGTAGAGCCCTACCACCAGAATATTATAATGTTTGTGGGTGTTTTCTATGTGTAATCTTTAAATAAAAATATGAAAAGTAGTGTATCTGTTATGTGGTTCCCATAACACAGTTCTACTTACTTTAGGGCCAGATGATGCTGTGTGAAATGTCTAGCATCATTGTTGTAGTTGTTTGTAACGCGTACTGTCCCACTGCTAGGCAAAGAGCTCCCCTCGAGTTTTCCATTTATTTCGGTCCAACGCCATTGTCTGCCACCGACAGTCGCTAAAGGTGTCCAGCTCGTCGCGCCAGCTCTTACGTGGCCTCAGGGCTCTACTCAGTGGTAGCTTAGGCCCACAGTTCGTCCAGCATTATTGATAGACCAGGAGTTTGAGAGCTAACCGAAAGCCTACACGAGGCGGGCTTACTAACTATACTAACTAAACGTGTTAAATTCATTCAACATATATTGTTTTAAGTTTATAATTTTTTTTTCTTACAAATAGCTGGTAACATAGTATACTTAATGGTAATATTCATTAATGGTAAATTACACGCTTTTTATTAGCTTCACTTGTACGTTTGTATGTTTGTAACCGACTCCTTTGGACTTGATTTTGACCCACGTCAAACGGTCAGATTTCATTCAAACTTTGTTGATTTATCGAGGACCGATGACAATACACTAAATTGATAAGATTGTTCCATTATTCAATTTATAAAATAAGACTTTTTAATTTATTTAACTTTCATCTACTTATAGTCAGGAATTGATGTTTATTAACTTTAATTTCCAATCAATATCTTTAACCGATTTATCTAATATTAACAAATTTACGAATAACAAAGAGAATTTTCAATTTAAAAAAAATAAGCAAGAATTAAAATTTTTTTTTTTTAGGTAAGATCCTTGTTCGCTATTGTATTGAATAGGGATCGAGCTTCCTATTAATTTTGCTCTAATAAAAATAATAGTAAAAAAAAGCTGAATTAAGAATAGGGTAATTAATAATAATAAGTATATATATGTTAATAATAGTGGCAATAAGAAAAAAATATTTTATTCAAAAAAAAGCGTGGGGTGCATGGTATTAATAGTTATATAGTACATTACACACCTAGGACAGTAAAGTAAGTAATGTCATATTTGTCATTACCTGTGATCTGAGGCTTTGTCTTTTCGATAATATCTTAAAAAGCACCCCACGCTTTTTTAAATAAATTTTCTTTATTATTAATTTTTATATATTCAAAAAAATTACACTACTCTAAATTTATATTTATTTTCTATTTTTTAGTTTGGTTTTCTACAAAAAAGTGTTTTTTTTGTTTTTTAAGCTAGTATATATTTTTTATTATACTTATTGCATCCTAGTATGTGTGAGAACTGGTGCCTGAGGAAGGTTAAAAAAACCTGTGTGGTCACCAGCATTCTAATTCAAAGTAAAGTAAAAAAACACGCTGTCTTCTAACCATCTCAAACTCTCGGAATCTCTGAATCATAAGTACTTACTGGTAATGAATCTATAGATTAGATTCCGTCGATTCCTGGAACGATCTGAGATGACTACCGATCTAGCATCTCCTTTAATAGGCATATCATTGCCACAAGACATTACACCTTCAGTAATGGGTATTAGGTTTAAATTAGATTGCTCAGCCCGCCGTCATTACAAGAGCGGTCTGAAAGAAGAATCGTAAAGGTAAAAGTAATTTGCATCCGAACCATTCGGCGACAACAGGCGTGAAATAGCGCATTGGCGGGAGCTTGCGCCTTTAGAAAACGTCGTAAATACAAATTGCTGCGAACAAATTAGAACGCTAATTTTATAGCATTAAGGTAATAAATCGCACGGCGATCGGCGATTGTTTTATGACGGGTATAGTAACGTACGTTTAAATAGGCTGGAGCTAGGAATGGGTGGATTAAATGAGTTTGGTGAATGTAAGGAAATTGATGACCTAACGAGTTGTGGAAGAATCTTTTCAAAACCTTATTTATCAGAGCCACTGGATTCTGTCGTTTCGCCAGACTAACTAAAATTTCTTAAAACACTAATGTGTTTTAAAACGCAGACCTCCAGCGAGAGTAGCTAAGAAACAAAGGTGCAACCTTTGTTTCTTAGCTACTTTGTGTGTAAGTTGTAACTTAAAGGTAAGCGTCCACAGGTCCGCATCGCATGCAGCGGACGGATCGCATCAAGCGGATTAATTTTTCATAATGCGTCCACTGTATCGGCAGCGATCGGATTTGCCGACGTAAGTACCAGCAATCGGATTGACGATGCCAATTCTTTCGGATTTTCGTAGTGAACGCACGTGTGGAATCTGTCAGAATGGAGGAAAGCGATGAAGAACATTTTGTCGTAGCTTGTAAGAGGAAGAATTGGAAAAAAAAGCTAAAAAAAGAAAACATAGTATCTGGATACATAACATATTCAAGAAGAGATCGGAACATGGAGAATATCACACCCTATTTCCTGATTTGTTAAACGATGCCACAAAGTTCTTCCAATATTTTCGTATGTCGCAAGATAAATTAAATTATCTTGTTGACAGCCTGAAACCACATTTACTGAGACAGAATACTACATACAGGGAGGCTATAGGACCAGAAGAAAGGCTTGCTGTGTGTTTAAGGTATTTATTGAAATTAAACATCGGATATTTATTTCATATTAAAATGTAAATATTGGCCGAGAATCTGCGTATTTTGATCCACTGCATGTAAACGTTCTGTATAGTTCACAATTTCTTGGGAGGAGGACATCATGCGCAAAGTTTCTCTATTGGCACATGGAGACATCGTTTCATCCCTGGGTGAAGGCGGCATTTCGTAAGGTGTAGATGAACGAGAAAACATTGCCGGAGACAGATTGTGCAGAGTTTCGTTCATGGCAGGTGGAGGAGGAGGAGGAGGAGACATCACATATAGAGTATTATTCACAGATGGTGTCGAAGCGATGGTTGTGATTTTGTTCATAGCAGGCGAATTAAACATCGTTGTATTTGAACGAGTAGGTGCCGGAACCATTACATTTGAAACAATTCTCACTCTCTCTCTTTCATTTGATGAAATGATGATGATGATTTGATGATTATGATGATGATTCCAGATGCCATATGATTAGAATCAGGATATTCAGGATTGATTGGAGTTGTCGCAAGCTTCATCTCCACGTTGTTAACCATTTGAAACAAATGAGATTTAATTTGAATTTGGTCTTGTAAAGGAACAGTCTTTACTGTTTTAGCCATATTGATGAAAAAATCCAGTAGAGGATCACTCAGATTTCTGTTTTGTTCCGTTCTTGTTAAATATTGTTGTAGAAAGTTGGCTGCAGTTGAACCTTGTGAAGTTTGTGAAGCTGCGTAGGTCGATTTCCTACCGACAGTTCGAACGGATTCTATGGATTGTTGGCTTCCTGCATCACTTGTATCTAGATTACTAGAATTAGACAGTGTTTCAAGCTGTGTTTCGTCGTCATTGTTGACAATTTTAGGCGATAGGCTTGACCGCCGTTCTTCCTCATCGTTTAGGTATGGTGCTAGGAAAGAAAGTTCTTGGAAGAATTTGGGAGGTTTTAGTTTCGATGCTGCTTGGCCGCTTTTGGTCTTACGCAAATTCAAAGCCTATGGCCTAAAGCCTATTTCTATGGTTGTCTCTGATTCTGGTCCATCGCTCCTTGCATACATTGCCTGTAACAATTTAGAAAACAAATTTCATTTATTTCATTTATTTGAATTCTTTTCGATCACTGGCATTTTCCTTCAGGATGGGAGAACGTACAGTGCGAACAATTGTGTATTCGACCTGCGAAGCCATTATTGAAGTCCTACAGCCCATAGTGATGCCAAAACCTTCTGAAGATACATGGATTGAATCAGAAAAAGGTTTTTACGTGAAATGGAATTTTGCCAACGCGATCGCTGCCATTGATAGAAAACACGTGCTTATGCAAGCTCCACCGCACAGTGGTTCAAATTACTTTTGTTATAAAAAACACTTTAGTTCAACGCAGATAAAAAATTCATCGTCGTTGAAGTCGGTGCTTTTGGTAAGAACTCTGATGCTAGTATTTTAAGAAATTCGAGTTTAGGCAAAGGTTTACAAGATGGCACTCTAAACATACCTCCACGAAAAATACAACCAGGAGGCACTGAAGCACTACCTCATGTCATCATCGGTGACGAAAACGATACACTGGACAGAAAACGATAACACATCTATGAGAGGACTGCGAAACCTAAGGAATGTAGGTGGTAATTCACGCACAGATGCTTTAGCAGTCAGGGATAGCTTCAAAAGTTATTTTAACTCAGAAGCAGGGTCGGTAGATTGGCAATTGAGGAGAATTCGGGCTGGAAGGCGCGTTGTTTAAGTAATTAAATAAAAATTCACAAACTTACCGTTTGATTTAATCTGTTCCCAATTTCCTCCCAGATATTGTCCCTTCTTTGCTGGTTAGAATAATTAGGGTTTTTGAAATTATATATTTCTTCGTACTCTTTCGTTTTGACGCGTCCATGCTGCAAAAACAACGTGTGTTGACACGACAAACGCCAAAATGCAAATGGCCGACAATGCAGAGCGCGCGGCATTCCGTATGACGTCATCGGCAGGCATCGCAAAAGTTGCCTCTCGGAGCAACGGTGTCGGCATTGCCGATGTGTGATGCGTACTGTTATACCTATACTCTGTTTATAAAAACGATGACATCTTGCCGATGTCAGCGCTATCCTCTAATCTAAATAACCGTCTATCCCTCCTTTCCTCAGTCTTGACTTTTACTTCTTCGCGAGCGGTTGTCTCTGGGTCATATTTTTGTCAAACCTATGTCTATATCCGAATAAATAGGTTTTAGTAATAAAGTCCTTTTTTTAAAAAGACCCTAAGCAATTCGCCTATAACATTTGGTGGCAGCGGTGGGATACGAAAATCCCCAGTGTCTAGTGAACTAGCAAAAGTGTGTGTCCTAGTAAAAGGGCCTTATCTAAATATCCTGTGACGGTGCTCCTCTAGTGATAGTGTATACGTATACTCGCTACCGCATCCTGGATATCCTGCGGAACGCGGTATAATTATCCAAGTCAAGACTCATCATCACTATCGTCCAGAAATCAATTCTGACCCCCGAATCCTGAAGTAAGAACCAACCTCATCCGGGACCGAAGACATCCATACCCGGCTGACGGTGAATCAAGCTGCTGCGACGGCAGGGAACGACCCCAGAAGATATCATCTACGCCGTGCACCCTGTATCCTGTGTTACGACGCGACATCCTACAACGACCAATAATTTAATTTATTGATCGCGATCATCGAGTGTGAATTAGCCGTCCTCTCGTCGGACTGCATCGCCTTATCACCCGGAATGCTCCAGTTCGTCGAATTGGTCGCCGCCGCATACGCGTTGTTTATACTGTGAGTCTTTGGTCATTGTGTTTAATATTATTAGGGTTCAGTGGGTAGAAATATAAAATCTATTCTTTATTAATAAGTGTAAATCGTATTAGCTAATTCGTATCCGTTAACTAATTTAATTTTCCTTACTAAAATCTGTAATGCCAAAAAAGGCAGACGACGGTAAACTCGCTGTGGAAGTCCAAGATACCCCCGAAGTTAAATCACCCCTTGGCTCTCCGCGACTCACAAGGTCCGCAGTCGCGGCTGCAGCAATGGCGGAAGTCGAGCTTCCCCTAAGTACACTCTTTAAGTTTGTAAAATCCTACGACGGCAGTCGGGAAACTGTAAATTCTTTTATAATCAATTGCAACAATGCTTGCGAATTGGCCTCGGAAACGCAGAAACCTATTCTGTTCAAATACATCCTTAGCCAATTGACTGGCAAGGCGGAACTTGCTTGCTCTATTAAAGAGTTCACATCCTGGGTTCAACTCAAAGAGTTCCTTAAAACTCAATTTAGTGAGCGTAAACATTACGCTCACCTCTTGACCGACTTACAAGAGAGCAGGCAAGGCCCGCAAGATAACGTGAGCCAATTTTCACTCCGTGTCGAAACCCACCTCTCACAATTACTCACGGAAATCACCTTATCAAATTCAAAAATCAAAGAATTGCCCGGTCGGTGTGCGGCGATGGAAGATCTCGCCCTCCACCATTTTCTCATGGGTCTTCATCCTAGGGTGTCGAACATCGTGAGATGTAGGTCTCCCAAATCGTTAAATGAAGCCATTAATATGGCAATATCAGAAGAGAGAATACAACAAAGCATCTATAGGAGGGCTGAAAACAATTCGAGACCTAAACCACAAAATCTTAACCCACAGAAGTCAAACCAATTCAGTTCATTTAGGGCACCACAAAAACCAACATTCAATTCTAATCAACCTCAACCAACTTCGGGGTCATCTTCGGCGTTTTGCCGCTATTGCAAAGTCCCTGGGCATGATATTTCGGCTTGCAAAAAGAGGGAATATAATAATAATCGCTTCAAGTCCCCACAGAATGTGACAACCAATCGAGAGTCGTATAAACCTCGAGTCAACTTCGTATCCGAACAAGAAGGAACCGATGTCGTTGATTCCTTTGCCTATGACGACGAAGCTTCCCCCAATTTCGATGACTGTACTTTAAACGAATAAGAGTCTCGCCACAGTGTCGCTCGAGACCACCCACAAAAGTCGACACCCATCATCCAAATCCTAAATGGGACCACACGGGTAACCAGCCCCAAATAAGTGCCCATGCCTTTGTTACTAAAGGCTCCTTGGAAAAGAAGCCCCAAATAAATATTTCAAAACGTATCCAGACCAACCAACAGGGTAACCAGCCCCAAACTGACGGTCTATCCAATAAAACATCGACTTACCAACAGGGTAACCAGCCCCAAACTGACAGTCGACGTATCCAGACCAACCAACAGGGTAACCAGCCCCAAACTGACGGTCTATCCAATAAAACATCGACTTACCAACAGGGTAACCAGCCCCAAACTGACAGTCGACGTATCCAGACCAACCAACAGGGTAACCAGCCCCAAACTGACGGTCTATCCAATAAAACATTGACTTACCGACAGGGTAACCAGCCCCAAACTGACAGTCGACGTGTCCAAAGAACTAACCAACAGGGTAGCCAGCCCCAAACCGACAGTTCCAATCCTAACGAATCCTTAACCAAGGTCTACGAAGTGAATTTAGATACAACCAAAAGGTTGTTACCACATGTACTCCTGGACTCTCAAATATCCGAGATTCCTCTGACACTTTTAGTAGATTCTGGATCCGCTATATGCATAATCAAACAATCCTGTATCCAGACCAATCAAAAACTGATTAGAGAATCCATCAAGATCAAGGGAATAGATCCCGGTGATGAACCGACCCCAACAGAGGGTTACTTCCAACTCAAACTTAAAATACCGGAGAACAAAGTTGTATCCTATAAATTCCATGTCCTCAAAGACATTAGCTTACCTTACGACGGTATTATAGGGTCGGACTTCCTTACAGCCTTCGGTTGCAATATCGACTACACGACTGACGTCCTGAAAATCAATAAACTCAGTATCAAGCTACACTTCTTCAATCCTTTTTACGAAATTCCACCTCGCATGGAAACTGTTGTTGAATGTTCAGTTCAAAATCCTGAGATTAATGAAGGCATCATTCTGAACCAACACCTTTCTAGTAGCCTGTTGATATCCAACTGTATCGTTAAAGTGAAAGAAAATAAACGGGTAAATCTGACGATTGTCAACACATCCGAATCGCCCGTGAACATCAATTCGAATCTAAATCTTAAGCTTGAACCTCTAGTTTCTTGTGCCATCCCATTAAGCACCAAAGTACGCAATACATCTGAACGTACTGCTGAGGTTATCAAATCATTAAGAGTCGATCATCTCAACCGAGAGGAGTCTGACGCCCTCTTAGAACTTTGTTCTCTATATTCTGATATCTTCCATTTATCCAACGACCAATTATCCTTCACTGATGTCCTAAAACACGAAATCAAAACATCCAATGATGTCCCCATCCATACCAAATCGTATCGATTCCCAGAATTCCACAAAAAAGAGGTTGAAACTCAAATTCACAAAATGATAGATGATAAGATCATCAAACCCTCATCCTCTCCATGGAGTTCCCCCATATGGATAGTCCCTAAAAAACTCGACTCACAGGGTCAACGAAAATGGCGGATAGTCATTGACTACCGAAAATTGAATGATATCACTATTGGGGAAGTATATCCTATCCCACAAATATCCGAAATCCTAGACCAATTGGGCAAAAGCAAGTACTTTACAACTCTAGATCTTGCGTCTGGTTTCCACCAGATCCTCATTTCACCCGATGACGCACCCAAGACAGCATTTTCCGTTCCTCAAGGACATTTCCAATTTACAAGGATGCCTTTCGGCTTAAAGAACGCCCCTTCCACCTTCCAAAGACTTATGAACACCTGTCTTACAGGTCTTCAAGGAACCAGGTGTTTTGTCTATCTCGACGACATAGTAATCTATTCGTTCGACCTTAATTCGCACATGTCCAACTTAAAGGCCGTCTTTAACAGACTTCGCAACTTCCATCTCAAACTACAACCTGAGAAGTGTGAGTTTCTTCGAAAAGAAGTTGCCTATTTAGGCCACATCATCAGTGAAGAAGGTGTTAGAACAAACCCTGACAAGACAAAAGCCGTAGCTGAATATCCCGTTCCTAAATCTCCAAGAGACATAAAGTCATTTCTAGGTTTAATATCGTATTACAGACGTTTCATACCTGATTTTGCAAAATTAGCAAAACCTCTTACGAGTCTTTTGAAGAAAGATGTTCCTTTCATATGGCAGAACGAACAACAACTCGCTTTCGAAACTCTGAAAGGAAAACTAGTATCCGCTCCAGTTCTCGCCTATCCTGATTTTTCACAACCATTTAATATGACGTGTGACGCGTCAAACTATGCCATTTCCGCGATACTATCGCAAGGACCAGTAGGCCAGGATCGTCCAATTGCTTACGCGTCCCGCACGCTAAATAAGGCTGAGTGCAACTATAGCGTAACCGAGAAAGAATGCCTCGCCATTGTCTTCGGAACTAAAATGTTCAGACCTTATCTCTATGGTCACAAAATTGTGATACTATCGGATCACAGACCATTGCAATGGCTATTCAATTGCAAAGATCCAGGTTCGAGACTTATTAGGTGGCGCCTAAAACTCGAAGAATTCGAGTATAACATCCAACATAAAAAGGGAAAAATCAATACTAACGCTGATGCTCTCTCCCGGTTCCCAGTTAATCCTGTCCAACCTGGCGAACCCGTACCGTCTAATCCCAATAACGAAGCCGAATCTCATCGAGAATTAGATGCTGATTTAATGGATCTCTTTAGATCCCCACCTTCGTTTAATCCCGACGAAACTATCGTCCAAAATCCTGAGTTCGTCGATCCTTACGAAGATATCCTTCCCTTACCAGATATCGACTTGCCTGATAACATCCCTGATCCTCTTAGGCAACAAATTGAGAATGAGGTAAATTTCCCTGGCCCTATCCAGGAACTGCCATCCTTACCTGATCCGGTTCAGGAAATACCATCCTTACCTACTCCTCAATCTCAGTTTGATCCGACACCATCAACAAGTGCAAATCCAGATACACCAGTCGACGATTATCATACCTTTCTGAAAACAATGTCAGAAAAAACATTTAACACCGAAATTATAGAACATAATGAGAGTCTTATGAAGTGTCCTGCAAAGGTTTTACTAGTTCCTACGTCTATTGATTTAGATGAATCCAATCCATACCTCCAGGAAATCCTGAGTGATCCTGAAATTTACGCAAAAATACGCGACACTGAAAAAGAACTCTTCTTATTTGAAAAACTTATTACAGGTAATAAAATATATTACCTACTATACTTTAGAGTCCATCATTTCGATCAAACAAGGTATCCCGAAATCTTCGAGACCCTAAAAATTATAAGAAATGAATTAGTATCCATCGGAGACATAACCGAAATCGGTATACCCGACTTAAAGAACCCTTTCGAAAAACATTCCTTCATAAAGATATATAACATAATAACTTATCTTTTCCACGACACCCGAATTAAAATTAATATTTATCATAATAATATCATATTCCCTGTTCCATCTGAAATCAAAAAGATATTACATGATAATCATGATATCCCTATAGCGGGCCACCTAGGATCTGCCCGCATGTTTAATAGACTCAAGCAAACGTATTATTGGAAGGGAATGCACAGTGACATAGAATCGTATGTTAAGCAATGTAAAGCCTGTCAAGAAAATAAAGCGCTTAGGAAAACCAACCGAGCACCCATGCAGATCACCAGCACATCTTCTGAACCAGGTCAGCGTATCTCTATCGATGTCGTTGGTCCACTTCCAGAAGCAGGCCCTGCAAAATTAAAATTCATTTTAACTTTTCAAGATGACCTCACTAAATTTTCATCAGCATACCCCATTCGTAGTACAACGGCGGAAGAAACTTGTGAATGCCTCCTCCATTATATATCCATATTTGGAATACCTAAAATAATCCTCACCGATCAAGGCACCAACTTTACATCAGATCTGTTCAAAAAGACATGCTCTTTCCTCAAAATTAAAAACCTCTGGTCTTCTCCTTACCATCCACAAACTCAAGGAGCTCTGGAGAGAAGCCACTCCACCCTGAAAGAGTATCTCAAATCCTACATAAATGCGGAACAAACTAACTGGCCGCGTTATGTATATACAGCCATGCTAGCGTATAATACTTCCGTTCATACAACAACGCACTATGCGCCTTACGAATTAATGTTTGGTAATAAACCATTTATACCAAATTCCATTTACGATGATTCTTTAGGAACCACGTACCCGGACTACGTTCAGATGCTTCAAAACCGACTGAAATATTCGCGAGAGAAAGCTATGGAACTCATTAGGAAATCCAAAGAATCATCTAAAACGTACTATGATTCCCACACTCGACCTATGTCGTACAAGGTTGGTGATTACGTCTACCTCAAAAATCATCTCAGACTACGCAAGGCCCTCTCTCCCATCTGGAAAGGTCCCTATAAAGTAGTAAAGACAAACGGTAACAACACACTTACCTTGTTGATTAACCGACGACATGTAACTCACCACTATGACCAGGTAAAACCTGCCGACGTCAGGAACCTGTAAAAGGAAAATAGTTAGTAAGTAGATATAGATCTAGGTATACTTTTACTTTTACACATATTATTAAATACTAGTTATAGGTACTTACATTTTATTTCTATGCTTTTTATTCAAATCCATTTTAGTTAAACACATTTTTATTGTTAATTTACAGGGGTTTAGCACGAGGGCAATTCAGTACGGAATACCTTCAACCCATAACATCAAGCCCAGGCCTGTATTTTGACTACTTAGGTACCCTAAAAGCTAGTAACGGCTATCTCAAAATCTTGATACCATTAGATATATCACATTTTGATCCTCATATACAAAATATCGAAACAGCACTCGAAACCACCAGGTACTTGTGCAACCAAACTCATATAATCGAAATAGATTCATTATGCCATAATAGGTTACAACCTTTGATAGCACGATACCACGATTTAAGTAATGAATTCAATTCTATTTCACACTTGATAGATAGCCGTACCAAACGTGCCTGGATCGGGGGTATAGGATCTGTATTAAAACAAGTTTTTGGTACTTTAGATGAAAACGACGCAATAAAATATAACGACGCAATAGAGTCCTTACAAAATAACGAAAAACGTCTAACCGCATTAATGCAGGAAAATATTTTAGTAACCACTTCAATTATAACTTTTTATAACAAAACATTGAGCAAAGTCAAGGATAACGAAATCAATCTAAACGAAGCTATTGACCATCTCTCGTTTAACTTAAAGAATATATCTCAACAAACAAACGGATTGCATATACTTTTTAAAGTAAATCAAATCTTTAACAACTTAGAAACATCAATCCTTACCCTATCTTTTCAACTAGAAGATATAACTAACGCGATACTGTTCAGTAGTCTAAACATCCTGCATCCAGCAATTATGACAACATCGCAACTATATCGAGAACTGGCCAATAACTACAGACACTTATCTAGGGATTTACAATTACCTATTGTTTTAGATTTAAATAATATTCATTACATTTTAAATATCTCTAAATTAGTTTGTTATTATGTAGATTATAAGATTGTGTTTGTCTTACAAGTTCCATTAGTTAGTGTTGAGGAATATACATTGTTTCATACTATCGCTCTACCTACACCCTACAGTTCTTTAGAACCAAATAAATTCAGTTTAATTATACCTAACAGTAAGTACATCGCAATGACCAAAGACAAATCAAAATATTGTAATTTCGACGACTTGAGTGATTGTAGGAGTGTAAGCCCAGGAACTCTTATCTGTGACGTCACGAATGTTTATACAACAGACGCGTTACCTACCTGTGAGAGTGAACTCCTGTCTAAAGTGATCAGAAACATACCTACACAGTGCGACACTAAATTTATTTATGGAAAATTAGATATCTGGAAACCTTTGATTAATAATAAATGGATTTATGTTCAGTCGGAACCTAATAAAATTTCTATACATTGTACTAAATCCAAATTATATGAAACTAGTATTTTAGCTACTGGAATTATAACCATACCTAATGATTGTATTGGACGTTGTAGAAGTACTACACTCATACCTAAATATACTCTTAATATTACGTCACCTGTCAATCATGTACCAAACTTCAATCTAATTAATGACTCTTGCTGCAACATTGTAAAATTTAATGACCTTATCGAAGATAATGTGTCTCCTATTCACTTACAAAATATTGATTTGGATGAACTTAAAACAAGTAAAATTGCACTAAACTCATTACTAAATAATGTAAAAGAAATTAATGACAGCCCTCACATTGTAAGATATGGAACACATTATTCTACTCTAATTATCGTCATTTTATGTGTAATCTTATTGTATTTGTTTTATGTACTGTTTAAACGGTTTTGTAAACCCAATGACAACCGAATCCTTAAATTTAACTTTAAACCCAATTCACCCCTTCAGTCAACCCCTAGAAATACTGACTGTACGGACACACAACATCCCGATTTTGAATTGAGCCCTATTGCCACAATTAGAACCCAAACTTAATCTTGGAACTTAGGTAACAAAACTACCCCTAAGTATCCTCTTAACGGGGAGGTGTTATACCTATACTCTGTTTATAAAAACGATGACATCTTGCCGATGTCAGCGCTATCCTCTAATCTAAATAACCGTCTATCCCTCCTTTCCTCAGTCTTGACTTTTACTTCTTCGCGAGCGGTTGTCTCTGGGTCATATTTTTGTCAAACCTATGTCTATATCCGAATAAATAGGTTTTAGTAATAAAGTCCTTTTTTTAAAAAGACCCTAAGCAATTCGCCTATAACAGTACGATGCGGACAGGTGGACGCACTTATATGAGTTTCTATACAAATAATACTACGATCCGTTGCGTGCGATGTGTCCGAAGCGTACGATACCGACAAGTGGACGCTTACCTTAAGTAAGAGTAGGAGTCTTTTTTTTTGTAATATTTTTCTTTTTACTTTATTTTTTTACCTTACTTGGTGTCTGTGTAATGTTGTGTCAAATAAAGCTATTATTTATCTATTTAATTTAGACTAAAATATTTTTTTTTTCTCAACAATTTTTTTTACTTACATAAAAAAAATATGTAGTATATAAATTTTATCAGTCATGTGGTACCCATAACACAAGATTTGCTTACTTTCGGGCTAGATGACGTTATGTGAAATGTCTGGCATTATTTATTTGATTAGAAAAAAAAGTACCACTCTAAAAAAAATGGGTTAGAATTTAATTTTTATTGAATAACGTATTTATGGAGAATTATAAACATGAATAAATATTTCACTTTCAAAACTTTCGTGAGTTTTATTATACAATTTGATAAACACGGGCTTTACTCACCTTGGGTGAGGTGAGGTCACTTAGGTGCCTCCATCGACAAAATAATACGTGAGTAAAGCCCATGTTTATCAAAATGTATGAATATATATACTTATTTAAATAAAATTACACCTGAATGAGGGTGGAAAAACAGGAGATACATTTTTTATGGGCTCAAATTTGATTCCATGAAGTCGGTTCTCTTTTTAATTTTTAATACGTAATTATTTTAACTTATATTTTTTCTCACACATTACCATAAACAACAAGCTTACGAACAAAACGAACGTAAAGAGTAAGCCGCGCAGGTGACTCATTAATGACATTGACGTTTCACTTTCATTTGACAGGATTATTGAACAGCGCTATCTCTTTTCAACGCTGAAAACATTATCTATACCTATAAAATAGCTTAACCTGACTGACTGACTGATTCATTATCACCGAGAAATAGAATAGAAAGCTTAAATTTGGAAGGTAGCTTCCTTTTATATAAAAACCACCCACTAAGACGGAATTTTTTGAAATTCAACCCCTAAGAGGGTGAAAAGGGGTGAAAATGAATGTATGAAACTTTTTAACGCGTGGAGAGATTTGCTTGAAACGTGATATGAATAAATAAAATGCAAAATAAATGAATACTCGGTTAAGGAGTTTTCAAAATAACTCTAACAAAGAGGTAAAATGATGTGTCAAAGTTTGTATGGGAACTTTTTAACGCGTGGTGTAATTTCTTAGAAACTCGATTTGGATACCTAAAATGCTAAATAAATGAACACGTGTTTCAGGATTTTTCAAAATAGCCTTCATAAAAGAGTAAAATGGGGTGTGAATGTTTATAAACTTTTTAATGGGTGGCGGGTGTGATTGGTTTAAAACTAATTAATAAAATTTGGCAAGGAGATAAAAATTTTATTAGGGAAGGATTAAAGCTACAATTCCTTTCAAAAAGAAATGCGGACGAAGTCACGAGCAACAGCTAGGAAGTCAAAAATAAATCTAAAAACCTTTCTTTGATTTCAGGTCAAGCTGGTGTTAACCAGCTCGGCGGTGTCTTCGTAAACGGCCGACCATTGCCCGATGGAGTCCGCAAGCGGATCGTTGAACTGGCCATCATGGGAGTCAGACCCTGTGACATCAGCAGACAACTCCTGGTCTCACATGGCTGCGTCTCCAAGATCTTGACGCGGTTCTACGAGACGGGATCTATACGACCTGGGTCTATTGGCGGGAGTAAGACTAAGGTTAGTTCTTTATAATAATAATAATGCCGGACATTTCACACAGCATCATCTAGCCTAAAGTATTCAGAGCCTGTATTATGGGTACCACATGACTGATATACTACTTATACACTTTTTTAATATACTTTTTAGGGTTCCGTACCTCGAAAGGAAAAAACGGAACCCTTATAGGATCACTTTGTGGTTCGTCCGTCCACACTGTGCCACACTGTCCACTGTGTGGTTTATTTTATTACATACATATTATACATAGAAACCCAGACCCGAGACAAATACTTGCAGATTATACAAACATTTGTCCAGCGACGGGAATCGAATCCGCAACCTTCCGCCAGGCTGCCGCTCAGCCAGGCCTTGGCCCACTGCTCCAAAGAGGTCATCAAAGTGTATTCCCTGTCCCTCGTGCCTAAGGAAGAAAGAACCTGCGTTATAGACTGAGTTATTTAACTTAAGAGCGCTATCACAAAAATATGCGCAGTTGCAAGGTTTTCGTCGTTTAAATATGATACAACTGGTCTCAATTCTGTTGGCACCAACCTAACTAATTTTAGCTAAAATTAGGTTTAGAACTGTCAAATGAAACATAGGTATTTTGCTGCTACCAACGTATCCTAATTTAATTTTATCTAATTTAATTAAGCGTTCCTAATTTAGTTAGATGGTACAACCCGAATAAGTTTTACAAATGCTATGACTAACTAAATATATTTTAGACAATTCCTAATTTTAGAAATGAACCAACCGAATTGCCACCATTGCCTTAAAGTCTATACCTAACTATTATTATTAAGAGCCCCACTGCAGGGCAAAGGCCTCCCTTTCTTTTCTCCAATTGTCCCTGTCTAAGGGCACTATGGGGGCGTCTAACTCATCCCTCCATCTTCGCCGCGGTCTGCCGCGAGATCGTTTTCCGTTCAGGGGTGTCAACTCTGTGGTAGCTTTAGCCCATAACGCATCCGACATGCAGCAGACGTGGCCTGCCCAGACCCACTCAAATGATAACGATACCTAACTATTACATGAATAATAGCTTTTCTTTCATCTTCTTAAATAATAACAGAGAAAATTTTAGGTATATTATTTATTTAATTAGTAATCATCATTCTCCTGGTGCTTTCTTCGCAAAAAACACACAGAGAGCCGGTCTTCATTTAATCTATTCTCATAAGCATCTTTCATTATTTCTCGTTACGCTTGCAATACCAGGAGGAATCACACACATTGCAGGCCCTAGACATACATTCTTTTGTCTGTTTCCGTCATGACTTCAATGTCCTCAGTGCCTTTTAAGCCTGAACACAGTAATGCGTGCACACTTGCTTAGAGGCAGAATAATTCTCTGGCACTGCGCTGGTACCCACCAAGACGGATTATGATGAGAAACCTAGTGGTAGCACCAGGTTTCTCACCATAAACAGTTACCTACACGAGACTTTTCGTCTATTTGCCTCAAAGTCTAAACAATCGTCATGGCTTTCTATAAAAAGGTCCATGTCTAGCTATGTTGTCACTACATATGATCTGACGTCTGATGATGATAAAGTTAAAAGTTAAAAATAAATAGGCAGCTAAAGACATGGTAAAAATAAAAACAAATGGGCGGTCAAACACTTGTAAAACCCGTGTGGACTGTTAGTACAGATTCCCGTCGGCGAATCGATCGGGTCACGGAGGCAATCAGTAATTATAAACTATAAAATTAAACCGGCAACTTTCGGCTTCTTGAGGTGGCCTTTCGACACGGTCACAAAATGGAATCGGTTGGTGGGGTTCCGTTTCTATAAATAATCGATTTTATTATCGATATCGATATATCGATAGCAAATAATACATATATCGATATCATACCATAAATTCGATGTATCTATGTATGTCTGTTTGCTACCTTTTGAAGGCTAAAGGGCGAAATTGATTTTGATGAAATTTAGAACGAAAATAGATAGTATCTTGGAGAAAGGTATAGGTTACTTTTTATGTAGGTTCCACGCGAGCGAAGCTGCGGGCAACTAGTATAGATATTTAAAAAAATTATGTGTATCTGTTTATCTGTTTGCTACATTGTCACAGCTAAACGGCTGAATGTATCTTAATTTAATTTAATATGGAAATATATTGTATCTTGGGGTTTTATAGGCTACTTTTTAGGTACCTCGCAAGCGAAGCTGCCGGCAGTAGGTAGTTTAGACGATTAACGAGTGGTCTGCCCCGGTGACTATTAATGTTAAGCGTGCATTCCGATGCGTGTATTTGCACGTGTTTTTAAAGTTAAATAAAATAATAGTAAAATAGGTAAGGAGCTTAGAGCTTTAAATGCCTCATTACAGAAGATATAACAGTATTACATACATAGCCCTACTCTAAGTAGGTATTCTATTTATCTAAGTAGGTATTATATACCTTTTATTTACTTAGAACCTTATTTCTTTTTGATGTCTATCTCGTGTCTATTTGCTGTATCATACACCATGTAGTATACACACACACATAAACAGAATTCTGATTTGTTATTTTTACGAAGCAAACATTGCACTCTTATACTATTACTATTTTTCTTGAGTTATTTTCGGCTTTATTAGTAATTTTGTAAATATTTAAATATAGCTAGAGTTATTGTCTCGGTGTGAATAATTAGAATAAAAGCTTTGTGTTTCTTTGAGATTCAAGCAAAAATAATCCATATAACTTATTTTCAATAAAACCGTTTTATACAAAATAAATGACAAACGACAAGATACGACTTTGTGACATCATTTTATAAATAATATAAACATTTGACATTGGCAAAATTTATATTATTGTGACACATGCCATTAACAAAGAAAAAAAAGATACAGAATTCTGTTATTATCATGTTAATACTATGACTCATCTGTTTTGTGTGGTAATATATATCTGTCTATGTCAAATAACTAGGACAGAACTCTTGAGGGTTTCCCTATTCGCCGCATAGAACCCTAACCCAAGTCCGGTAAGCATTCGGCCGACCTCACTAAATTCGGTACGCCAATAAAACGACCATTTGTCCGTACAGACGGACGCCGACCAAAAATTGATTACAACAAAATACGTAGGAACCACCGATACGTTTATTGGTGCTGTTATGGGAACGTTTAATTGACTACTAATCAACTTTTTTGAAAGGCACCAGTAACTGTGTCGCAATCTTCTGTTAGAAACTAGTACAGTATTCTGCGGCTCGACTCGACCATCCCTACCAACCATCGTTTTCGATCGTCTCAATAATTCGCTTTGAAATGTGAAAAACTATGTAAAAATCAATAGTTATTGCCCGCGGCTTTGCACGCATGGTTCTCACATAAAAAAATCCTATGTCCATCCCCAAGATACTATCTCTAACACCCATAGTTTTCGATCGTCTCAATAGTTCACTTTGTAGTTCTGAAATGTGAAAAACTATGTATAAACCCATAAGTCAAAGTCAAAAGATATTTTATTCAATACAACAATAACAAGGATCATAACAAGGATCACTTTGAAACGTCTTACATACAAGGTGAATTTAGGTGCTAATTCCTCCTAACCCAAGTCCGCGAAGAACTGGCTAGAATCTCGTCCTGGTCCTAACCCTTTTTTGCATGATCCATCGTATAATCCATATAATATATAATCCATATATAATCCATCTTAACTACGAAAAACTAATACAGGAGAGTTTATACATTTCAAATGTGCCGTTTAACTGTCTGAGGGCAAGGCAACATGAGACCATGCATTCGTATCAATAATATAGTCATTTATATTACAATACGCTTTCTTTAAAATACCTACTACCCTATATGTAAGCTTTATGTAAACATAGCTGTTGCCCCCGTATTACACGCATGGTACTTACATAAAAATAACATATGTCTGTCCTCAAGATACTATCTATTTTCTTATCAAATTTCATCAAGATCTGTTAAGCCGTGAAAAGGTAACGAACAAACAAAGATACAAAGAGAGACACTATAGAATTTTTAGTGTTCCTTCTATGTTATAATCACCTAATTAGTTATCGTGGCGTCAAAGTATGCTCTGTCACTTTAATGTCAATGAATAAAGATGGCAACATATTTTAACAACACATTAGTTAATATTTGATTATAAGATAGACTTTTACTATGATAAATAAATAAATACATATTGGTGGACAATGCACACAACACCATCTAGTCCCTAACTAAGCACAGCTTGTAATATGGTGACTAGATGGCTGATAGAATACTTATATATTTAAATACATACATAAGATACTATAAACCACCCAGACACAGAACAAACATCTATGTTCTAATTATTGAAAAAAAAAATAAAAAAAATGTACTTATATATTTAAAACTAGCTGACCCGGCAAACTTCGTACCGCCTCAGAATCAATAAATAAAAAAGCAAGCATTTTTTTCATATTTACTCACCTTTTAAACCTTCCCTGGACTACGACAAACATTTCAACACCGAAATCAGCTAAATCAGTCCAGACGTTCTCGAGTTTTAGCCAGACTAACGAACAGCAATTGATTTTTATTATATAGATTACTAGCTGTGCCCCGCGGTGTTACCCGCGGTAACAAACACAAAAAAATATATATTTTCCCGCAGTAAAAGATAGCCTATGTGTTAATCCAGGGTGTCAGCTAACTCCATACCAAATTTAATTAAAATCGCTCCAGCCGTTTAGACGTGAAGAAGTAACAAACATACACACTCGCACACTCACAAACATTCGCCTTTATAATATTAGTGTGATAGTGTGATTGTACAAGTATTCTATCAGTCATCTGCATGGCGTTTAGGGAACTCTTGATATAATCAATGTCTATCAGTTGCGATTAGTAAAAGGCATTATTTCATGGATTGTATTCATGGATATTATGTATGTTCGCTTTCTATTCATATAACAGCATGTGGTACAATGAACATCAACCTTCCGTTATACCAATTCATCAGTAGCATTCAGTTGCTGTTAGTATAATAAATACATAAATAAATAATGCCGGACGTTTCACACAGCATCATCTAGCCCCAAAGTAAGCAGAGCTTGTGTTATGGGTACCACATGCACTGATATACTACTTATATAGGTTTTTTTTGTAAATATTTACTTATACTTATACATAGAAAAATACCCAGACCCGAGACAAATACTTGCAGATCATACAAACATTTGTCTCGCGGCGGGAATCGAACCCACAACCTACTGAGTCTTAGGCAGCCCTTTGCCCACTGCACCACAAAGGTCGTCCATAAAGTATCAATGTTTAAATAGTAACAGAATTTCATAATCGCCCGGCTGGTCACCATAATACAAGCAAGCAAGCTTAGTTTGGGGCTAGATGGTGTTGTGTGCATTGTTGAGCAATTTATTTCTTGTGTTTAGATTCTGATCTGTGTTTTAGTACACAAATATTGTATTCACATAGTAGATGGATACATACCTATTTGAACCTGTAGCATGGTACATTTTAATTATATTAATTGAGGTATCAAAACCGATACCTCTTGTAATTGATGAATCAATAAAACGTAAATTCATGCACAAAATAATTAAGCAGAGCCCGAATTTCGTTGTAAATGTTTGATTGGCCGATTCGACCGGCCCTCGGACTTTATAAGGTTAAAACCATAATTTTGAAGGCACCTCCTAAATTATTTTATACGATTCGATATTTCGGAATGAACCAAATTAAAATTTACACCGTTTTTCCTTATTATTATTGCAATGACGACCTCTGTGGCGCAGTAGGCTAAGGTCCGGCTGAGTCGCAGAAGGTTGCGGGTTCGATTCCCGCCGCGGGACAAATATTTGTATGATCTGCAAGTATTTCTCTCGGGTCTGGGTGTAACATGTGAAACAGTTAAGCTATCTAAGGACCGTTTAAAACGATAGCTCAACTGATCCAGATCACTGCCAGAGGGCAACGTTCCCAAGATACTGGTGGCATTGCCACGTTGAATGGTAATGCTAACACGCTGAGCCAGATAAGAGCCAGCTCTTGGGTCACCCAATGTATCTACCAGACGCCCTGAAAACGCGGTGGGCTCCTGTTTCCCACGGGCCCAGGCTCTCGACTCCAAAAGGCTCAAATATCAAGTAGGCCTTATCAAGACCTGCATATTTGCGCCTTTTGAGGTCTTCGGCACATTCAGCCGCCGCACCAGCCGCCACGGAAGTCCCCGAAAGATGGGATGCGGCCAGGGTGTCGACGCAAGTAGCATCCCACACCAATGGCCTTCCCATCTCCTTAAAAATAAACAATATACAAGTCTTAAACTTAGAGCGAGTCAAAGTTTTGATCTTGCAAGGTTTACGGTTCTATTCATTAGAAATTATTAGTTAGTATTAAAAAGTTATTGAGTACCTATAGGTAGCTATATTAGTTATAAGAAAACATTCAATACCTACTACTTACTTGCACTACATTTACGTAAATTTACGCAATTGTAAATTTTTGGGAAATAAAGTTTTTTATTATTTGGGACGGGGATAACTCTGTTAATTTTCGTAAGCTCGATTTAAATCGAACCGCAACCAACCTAAAACTTTTGACGTCTTTTGACAATTACGCTACGTTTACGAAGTCGCCAACGATCGCTCGAATGTTTTCTTTTGTTTGGTCATAGAGATAACAGAATAGGTTTTAAGTAATTATCGAAACGTAATTAGAGCCGAAACGTTTTGGATTGGAAAGATGGATTGGAATAGAACGATAACCGTTTTAATTAATTTACATATGTATTACCTAAATAATTTAATTTATTTAGAATTACCCCCACTAGTCATTCTTGTCCTTAAGTAAGCACAGCTTGTGTTATGGGTACCCCATGACTGATATACTACTTATAAAAGTACTTTGTTTTTTTTGTAAATATATACATATTATACATAGAAACACCCAGACCAGAGAGAAATACTAGCAGATCACAAAAATTCGTCCCGCGGCGGGAATCGAACCCGCAACCATCTGCGTCACAGACAGACCTTAGCCCATTGCGCCACAGAGGACGTCAAATAACCTTTACTGAACCAATGAATCCTGAGTATCAAGTTCAAAGACGTGCCCACCTTCATGGTTTCCGTGGAAGATCAGCATTGTATTCAGTAGCACTACTAAACACAACATAATGCTGAATCGAACACCATTTTGTGACGTCATCCATAGAACGTTTTTCCTAATATTGTTCCTCTGAGCTGCTTTTATTTTTTTTATTTTCATTTTTTTCTTGTTTTTAATGTCTGTTTGTCACTCGGTACCTAGTGTACCATTGCAATAAACTCTTTTTCTTTCTTTCTTTCTTTCTTTCTTTCTTTCTTTCTTTAAAGTAAGGCTGAAATTGTCTAATACAGTTCCGGCAGAAGGTATCTAAGTACTTAGTGCAAGTTATACTACACTTGAACCCAACAAACTGACCTTAGCAAAGCTGATCGTATACTAAACTCAAACCCCACAAGAGAACTGACCTTAGCAGAACTAATCTCTAGTGTGGGAATACACGAATAAGAAGCATTATTGATATTTACAGTTAGTTCTATGTTACAAATAGCGAAGACCTCCAATTACACGCCACAGCCAATCAAAGAGAAGAGATATGCTTTTTTAACAAATCGGTGATCACGGCAGAAGCGTTTTTTCTATGTAATATGCAGTAACCTCACTCTAGCTTCCATTTCAGATGGCAATTAGCGTTAATAACTTTTGGTTTTCGTTCGTTAAAACTAAACTTTCAAATTGTTGAAAGTTTTCGGTGAAATATTTGACGTTTAATGGTTTATGATCAAATTGGTTTTTAATTGTAACAGTCATTATGCAAAATAGTGAGGAAGTTCATTTCGAGATAGGTACTATCTAGAACTTTTTAAAATGACTCTGTTTCTTATTTTTTTTTTCGTTTAAATCGCAGTCTTTTTTTGCATTCCATGCTGTCACATGTAGAGATGTTGCCATTTTTTGGCAATATTGCGCTTCTATTAAAAAAATTTTCTCGATATTTTTAAACTATAGTTTGAGTTTGACGCGGGTGTGAACAATTGAAATAAAAGTTTCGTGTGAATCGAAAAAAATAAATCACTTTATCAAATTGTTACATAGTTTTCGTAATAGTTATCATAATGATCGCCATCTTGTATACATAAAAAATATGACGTTATGACAATTGACTGCGAATATACTATACTTTTTAGTTGACACTTATAAAGGTGTGTCATGTCATAAAAAATACATGTCATTAAACTCACAAAATTACAGGAAGAGAAGAAGAAGTACAAGTTGTAGGTCATAATCATCTATCTATCTATCTACTATTTTCGCTAATAGGTTCGGTATTAGTGAAAATAGTCAGTGATTATTATTAATATTACTATCCGTGCAAAACGTGACATGTCAAAATTGTGTTCATTGCATAAAAACAACATTTTTATTAAAAATGATAGTTTTTCTTGTTCCGGATTTAAACACCTAGATAAAGGTAGATGTAGTAGGTAAATGATGATTTGTTTGTATTCTAGGCATAATACAAAATTAGGACGAGAAGAAGTACAAGTCATAAGTCATAAAACAACGTGACTTTGACAAATTATGGTCATTCTACAAAAGTCACTAATCAAGTATCAAATAGATGTTTTTTTCTACTCGCGGATTTAAACCTAGCTAGCTGTAGTTGGTAAATGATGAGTTGTTTGTGTTCTAGACATTTCAAAATACAAAAATAAAGAGTCACTAAGATTTGCATCCAAGCTTTACGACCATAAGTTATAGCGTTTATGATGAATAACCAGTATTTATGGTCAAATGGTCATATGGTCGTATTATGGCGGTAATTAGCGGGGCCGACACAGCCTCTTTACGACGGGGCGGAGAGCACTTTCACACTGAATTTTAGTTAATACGCTTTTATGAGTGTATTTGTTCTGCTCGGGGTTTAAGCTGTAATTTGGTTATAATTATACGATTATATGGTTTAATAATGTCTAATTTGACGATAGTTTGGAGATTCCCACAAGGCTAGATATTTTGTAGCTTGCAACAATTTAGTTCGCCTAGGTGTTAAATACCCTGTTGTCTCGTGGTATTGATCGGGCCAAGGCCCGGCTGAGACGCAAGAGGTTGCGGGTGCGATTCCCACCGCGGGACAAATGTTTAAATGATCTGCAAGTATTTGTCTCGGGTCTGGGTGTTTCTATGTATAGAATGTATGTATTTACAAAAAACAGTACATAAAGTAGTATATCAGTCATGTTGTACCCATAACACAAGCGCTGCTTACTTTGGGGCCAGATGATGTATGAAACGTCCGGTATTATTATTATTATTTATTGATAAAATGGATCTCAATTTCATATAGCCTTTATTAACAACCTTAAAACTAGTTTTTTACATTAGCTGTTATTGTCCGCTACTATGCACGTAGTAAAAACATAAAAACTAGCCTATGTCCTTTCCCAAAATACGATCTATATCCGTATGCATGCATGCATCCTAATTTTATCAGGATACATTTAGTTGTTGTAAAAAGGTAACTAAAAAACGAAAACCCAGAAAAATAGACAGAGACCGACAGAGACATTTTCAAATTTATAATACGATCATGAAGATTCTAAAATATATAGATTTCCCATTTGCTAGAAATCGTTTCGATTTTCAGCATAGGTATTCCGACGCATTACGTACTTTAAGGCGGTTAAAAAATAGTTAAAATGTTGCTTTAAATTTTTGGTAAGATCCTAAATGAAACTGAACTGTTGTTTGTCAATATTCAGTTCATTTTACCGTATATTTGTGACTGAGTCATAATGCTTACCCAAAATAATATAGCAAAAAAAATCTAGGCGCCAATCGTGAAGCACACAATCCCTTGCCTTCCGTAAAAGCGTTGGTGAACATTACCTAATGCTAAGATTATTGTGTAGATAGAACACGAAATTTACCCAGTGTCCTTTACCAGGCTACAAGTTATCAAAACGAATTATTGTATGGGTTACAACATGCAACCCTTACAGAATACTTAACGGTTTAACGGCCAATTAGGATGTTGGCGCGGCATCGTGAACCTGATGACACGTGTAAGGTAATAAAACGCTGTAATTCTGACGCTGAAAACTATAAAAACAATGCTACAAAGTATTATAAATACATATTAAATAATTTGTGTTTTTCCACAGTGGGAAGGTAGGTACTATATAGTACGAGATTATTTAGTTCAAATTGAGAACCTATTTTACGAATATTCACTTCATGTCCAAATTCGAATATGAAAACCATCGCTCTACTTTCAACCTACTTCTTAATTTGAATCAAACTATTTAATGTATTTGATAAACATTTGAACAAAATAAAAAAAATGCGGTAAAAATTACCAATTACTAATTTTATCAATTCACAAGTGTCTCTGGTCGCTTGTCTGTTTGTTTGTTCATTTTCACAGCAAAATGTCAGAACGAATCTTGGAGACGAATATAGGCTACTTTTTATGTATTTACCACGCGTGCAAAGCCCTACACAGCAGCTAGTAATAACATAAAAAAACAAAAACTACAACAAACAGTTCTTGCTAGCATTCCAACCGCCAGATCTAATACGAGATACCACAAAATGAGCGTTCATAAACATAAACAGGGGTAAAAAAACAGTAAAAATGGCCCTCCACTGGACAATTCGATGTATTAACATGTTATTTAGATAAACGGTGTTGTCCTGTGTTCGCGTTAGGACGAATTGCATTTAATTGGTAATTCGTGCACGGTTCACGTAATAAACTATGGCTGTGGTGTCGCGTTTTGACGTGTGTGAAATTATGGTTTCCACACCAAAAAAAATATCGATAAGCACTGTAAACTTGGTATGGACATTGTGACATACCTATGAACGTATGACAGTATGGTATATTAGTAGTATATTAGAACGTAGCGAAATGAAACTGTAGTCTTCAGTGGACATGTCGAAATACAGCTCGTTCAATAAACAGATCTCTAAGTCTATGCGACGCGATTTGCGTCTCTTTAATACGTGTAGTATTAAGAACGCAATAGAGCGCAACCAAGGTTCCAAAGTGTTCGCGAGAGATCTGTCTATTGGGCAAAGTCTGTTGACGAAGCTGAAGACCGATAGTGGCAGTGTCGTTTCCTCGAAGCCAGAAATTTTACGAGAGCTCGAGAAGTTCTATGGACAACTATACACCTCATCGCAAAGTCCTACTACAAGCACGAATAGCGATGCAAGAACCCGCCTAACCCGACACTACACTGAAGACAGTCCGGACGTCAGCCTTTATGAGATTCGAACGGCTCTCAAGCAGCTTAAGAACAACAAGGCACCGTGGGAAGACGGAATAACGACAGAGCTTCTGAGAGCGGGTGGAACACCGGTACTTAAGGTCCTCCAGAAGCTGTTCAACTCCGTCATCCTCGAGGGAACTACGCCAGAGGCGTGGAACAGGAGCGTGGTGGTACTGTTCTTTAAGAAAGGGGATAACACCCTCTTAAAGAATTACAGGCCCATCTCGCTGTTGAGCCATGTCTATAAGCTGTTTTCGAGAGTAGTTACTAATCGTCTCGCTCGTAGGTTTGCCGACTTCCAGCCTCCCGAACAAGCCGGGTTCCGAAAAGGCTTTAACACCATAGACCACATCCATACGCTCCGGCAGGTTATACAGAAGACTGAAGAGTATAACCAGCCACTTTGTTTAGCGTTTGTGGACTATGAGAAAGCCTTTGATTCTGTCGAAACCTAGGCAGTGTTGCGGTCACTCCAGCGGTGCCAAATCGACTATCGGTATATGGAAGTGTTGAAATGTCTGTACAGTATCGCCACCATGTCTATCCGACTCCAGGACCAGAGCACGAATCCTATCCCATTGCATAAAGGAGTGAGACAGGGAGATGTTATTTCTTCGAAACTGTTCACCTCTGCATTGGAGGATATTTTCAAGCTCTTGTACTGGCATAGACATGGTATCAACATCAATGGCGACACACATCACTCACCTTCGATTTGCCGACGATATAGTCCTCATGGCAGAATCTCTGAAAGACCTTGGCACAATGCTCAGCGTCCTTAATATCGTGTCGCAACAGGTGGGTCTTAAAATGAACATGAGCAAGACAAAAATCATGTCAAATGCTCATGTTGCACCCGTACCGGTACATATTGGGAACGATATAATCGAAGTTGTAGACCATTATGTCTATTTGGGTCCAACTTCGACAAAGAGGTCAGCCGACGAATCCAACTCGGATGGGCAGCCTTCGGAAAATTACGGCACATCTCCTCGTCACAGATACCGCAGAGCGAAATTAGAGATTAGAGACGAATTAGACGAATTAGACTGATTAGAGACGAAAGTCTATAATCAGTGCGTGTTGCCAGTGATGACATATGGAATTGAGACTTGGTCGCTAACTATTGGCCTCATACACAAGCTCAGAGTCGCGCAACGTGCTATGGAGAGAGCTATGTTGGGTGTTTCACTACGTGATAAAATCCGCAACGAGGAAATCCGTAGAAGAACCAAAGTCACCGACATAGCACTCAAAATTTGCAAGTTGAAGTGGCAATGGGCAGGCCATATAGCTCGCAGAACTGATAACCGTTGGGGAATAAAAGTTCTCGAATGGCGACCAAGGACAGGAAAACGAAGCGTAGGACGACCCCCCACCCGATGGAATGACGACATTGTAAATATCGCAGGAAGTCGGTGGATGGAGAGGGCTCAAAATCGTTCTTCCTGGAAATCTATTGGGGAGGCCTATGTTCAGCAGTGGACTTTATAAAGGCTGTTATGATGATGATGATGATGCTTAGTTTGAGGCTAAATAGTTTTGTGTGGTTTTGTCATTGTCCATCCATTATTATTTGTTTATTTATATGACGAGTATTATTATTTATTAAAAACACGAATAAACAGTATCATCAAAATAGTAACTATTTTAGATACTTATTCCTTTTTTTCGGACAAAAAATATACAATTATGTTTCAGAAACTACTGCACTGTTATTTATGTATTTTACACAATTGAAGTTATTCGTGTATTTGGTGCTTCTTTACTTTCTGTAAGTCCGTTTGCCAGTTGGCAAAGGTCTCCTCCAACCTACTCCATTCTGAGCTCTCTCTGGTAACTCTACTCCATGTTGTGGCTGCAACCTGCCTTATATTATCGTCCCGAAACCCCTTGAAGTTAAAACCCCTTGAAGGCCACCGCTAACGCCAAGAAGGCAGCGTACCGTTGCAGAACGCAACGAGACCCACTGACCCAGGGGCAGTCGCCCCTGCGAGTTGAAGCCAGGGTAATGACAAAGATGTCGAGGCCCTTACCTAAACCCCAAGATGGGAAGGTTTAGACGACCAGAGTAGTATTATCGTCCTATCTTTTTTGTTGGATACTTATAATAGTAATATTTTATTGTTAAGTCAAGACGGTCACACCCCACTTCTTTGTTCTACAAAAATGGTTTTGTCACATAAAGATAAAGCCGTTTTACGATTAGGTATATTTTTTTTATATTCATACAATTAATTTTAAAATTACAAGCATTAAATTGCCATTTGACTGTTTTAGCTCACTTTAGCAGTTTTGTAAATTTGTGCTGAAAAAAAAAAACAATTCAGTATAAGAACAATTTCAACTTATTATAAAGCTGTTACGCTGACTTTGGCGTAAATTAAATAAGATCGTAGTGTAGGACGCCCTCCGGCAAGGTGGAGTGACGATCTGCGAAAGGCTGCCGGCAGAAGCTGGATGCGTCGAACTGAAGATAGGGCGCAATAGTGCTCATTAGGGGAGGCCTATGTCCAGCAGTGGACTGCTATGGGCTGATGATGATGATGATGATGATGATGATGATGATGATGATGAAATAAGATCGTTCGTATATTTAAGCTAGTATGCCAAAACAATAGAATCACTATCATTAACAATATTTATTATGGCTAATGATTAAAATATTATGAGTAATGTTCATAGTCGTAACAAATAAAATCAAATGAATGTCTGTTTAGAATCCAATACTTAGATATGTTTTATGTGCGAATAATAATTATCATTAACTTTTGACTATAAGTATTAAGCTTTTCAATGAATTCCTCTGAGGCGCATTTTAATCCTTTCACCACACTGGTTAGAAATAACTAGTGACAAGATAAGTAGAAGAAGAATGAATTCCTATTTAGAATCGGTTTCCTATATTATGTTAACTACCCACTTAATAAGTTATGCAAGCCTATTTTATTATCTAAGTACTTATTACCTGCTTACTTATCCTACAAATACAGAAGGCGGACTCCACGAAAACATTTATATAAATAGCGACTCTTGATACAACGCAATAAAGCAATTCAGCTCGCAAAAGCACTTTGTGCCTAACATTATATGTACCTATCTACCTTTTTGAAGTGATAACTTCTTATGGGTGTGTAAACCGCTTCGTTACGTAACGCGTTACGTAAGCGTGCCTGCCTAACGCAGCGGTCCTCCTCTCTCACTCTAACCCACAGCGCTAGTTAGATTAGTTTAAGTTTCATAAATTCGTCGGCGTCCCGAGACGCACACGTTTTTGAAGTGAAAACTTCTTTAGCATCGTTGTGATTTGAAAGTCGAAGAAACGAAAAAGAGAGAGACACATAAATTCATCAAATTTAAAGTGGGAGATAATGAGATAGGAAGCATTACAGTGTTTCTTATATTCGTGGTTCTCTTTGTGCTCAAAATTTTTGAAGGTTTCATTTCTACCACGTGTGAATTGCAAACATGTTTTTTTTTTCGCGTAACTCTATCTTTTCTCTACGAATTATCCCAACTGAGAAGGAGTACCAATGCACTTATAACTTCGTACCTAAAGTGCGGAGTAGCTCTGGCTTGATACTACTATTCATATATATTATTATAATCCATTACTTAATACATTTTAATGTCTAAACGGATTGTGTAATGGGGAAGGGCATGGCTACTTTTTATGTAGACACGCGCCGCGGACAGAAGCTAGAAAGTACCATTTACATACCCTACTAATTAACTTGAACCTGAAAGTAAACAACACTTATTAAACAATTTTCTATGAATACAAACAACTTTATGCATAATGTTTTGGTATTGAAAAAATGCCTGATAAGCATCAGTCTTTCCATGACATGCTACAATGACATTAACAGCTTTGTCAAACAGTATAACGTGGTATCTAATATTCAACACTGGCAACTCTCACGTGCACTCGTGTTTTTAATAGCAACACCGAAGCGCGATTATTTTGTTTTTAATCTATGGCCATCGCTATTTCTAGGAAGCGATAGCGTAATTAGCATTAAGTCGACACAATATATTAATATACGACCCAGCCAATATATTTGTCGTTTTGGTTATTTTTTTATATTTTGAACAACTTTTCTTTTTTCATTTCTAAAAATGTCGTACTAATTACTTTTTAATCTCCAGGCCTTCTCCATTTACAGAAATCAAAAGACGGCTATACATTCAGAAAACCAAAGATTTAACGCCGGATATAATGTTTAAATTATCGCTCCTAGAATTACTTTCCATTATCATAAAAGTTTCAAAGCGATTGAGTTATCGCAAAACGCGAAATCGACAAAGCGGCTAAATCTACCGAAGCCCGATAAACTGTCCATATCGGCAATAATTTCCAATATGTTTTATAAACCAGCTTTACGGTATTAAGAACCGAGTAATAATATTGACAATATAATCCAGAAATACACCATAAACCGAACGTTATCGGTGCAAATCCTACTTAAGTTGTGAAAATCCCAAACGATCGTACTACGACGTTTAGCTGGCACTGTATTCAATGGATTAACGTCATATTTAGAGCTATATTACTGCAAAAATAGTACCCTAGTTACATAACCTAAAAAAACTAGTTTCTATCTTTATCTTTGACATATCAAAAACATATAAAATAATAAAAGAATAATAAATAAATAAATAAATATTGGTGGAAAATTCTCAAAACATTATTTAGTCCCAAACTAAGCATAGTGTACTGTTACGTATCTACATAAGTTTTCTACCTAATCAGCGCAATAAGATCATTACGATGAGTGCAACAACAGTGACCGCGCAAGACAGTCGCGAAACAGTCGCGAGAGTCGCGAGACCGTCGCGATGAGCGCGAATCGTTTACTTTTTACACAATATTGTAATTAGTGAATAAAACTTTTAACTTTTGGTGATAGTATACTTTTTCGTCAATGTGCACTAACACTAATTAACTTTAATGTACAGTCTCAACTGGGATCGTACACATAGCTTGTATTATGGTGGCCAGATGACTGAAAGAATATATACTACTACTACCAACTGAAATGACAGGACAGTCAAACTATATGACCAATAAGTCAGAAAATATTGTACTTATTACTAAATTAGTTTAAATGTTTAAGTACCTTTTCCTTATGTACTTGAGTAGACCGTTAGAATACAGAAATCGACGACCTCTATGGCACAGTGGGCGAAAGCCTGCCTGAGACGCAAACCGTTGCGCGTTCGATTCCCGCCGCGGGACAAATGTTTGTATGATCTGCAAATATTTGTATTGGGTCCAGACCCATACATACATATAATTAACATACAAACACCTGGGTGTTTGTATGTATAATGTAAAAATAAGATATTATCACAGTCATTTGGTACCCATAAGCTCTGCTTACTTTGGGGCCAGATGATGCTGTCTGAAATGACCGGCATTATTTGTACTTAAAAAAAATTAAATCATTCGTTAAATTTTAGGCTCTATCCTTGTCATTTTAACCTCAATGAAAAAAATATGGGCTGATATTTAAAACACATTTTTGTATAATAAATTCTTCTTGATAGACTTTACATTGGTGCGTTTATGAGGTGCTGCCATTGATCGTTATTCATCGAATCGCCCTTTACTACACTATTAAGCCACAGATAACATCCCCGATATGACAAGTGACACTTGACAGGTGTACGACGCTCCCATGACCCGGCAACCCTACGTTGACCAATCGCGCCATTATCGTTACAAATTACCCGCGATTGGCCCCCGATTGTCTATGGAACGACCTAATTACAATCTAATTTAAAAATATAGGGTTGTTCGGTTTTTAAATGTCATTTCGTGTTTTTATCTAGGGATGCGTTGATCAGATTATCTGTTTTTTTGGGGATTTCCCATATACCTGCAACGCGATGATTAATTTAAAACGATAGAATGTTACATTATTAGGAAGTAGGTCGTCATTTGTCAAAGTTACGGTACAGAATGTCTCGATCGAGAATCGAGATGGTATATATTTATATTTTGTTTTTATTGGGGCTTTAAATCCTTTTACAGACAGAAGGAAGGCTGGTTTGATATATTGGTGTGAAATTATATTACCAATCAATATTGTAATATTGTAATTGTAAGTAAATTAGGAGTCTGCCTATTCCACAAATATAATGATACGGCCTACATTGCAAAATCATTAGTGTTTAAGATTGGGTTTACCTGCGGGCGCAGATGCAAGCATCGCTAATATCCTAGTCATTGACTTCCGTAGCCTACCCTATAATTACCCTTATAGCGGAGGAGAATAATGAGTTTTCGTATGCCAAAAAAAAAGTCAACTAGTCGATGCAGGTGTAGGTACCTACAGACATATTAACTGTAGAAATGTCTTCCTCTTATTAATATCGAATCAATCCGTCATTAACGGGCCGTCTCACGCCCTCGCATTATCTCCCTCTCACCCCATCAGGAAGGTGGAAAGTCTAATAGAAATCCGTAATAAGAAACGTTAATCGTGCACGCGTTTGTGCACAGTTACTGGTAGCCATTTTGCGGCGTAGCGGGCAAAAACTGATATTGGATGTGTCAAGGAATGATGGATGCGTGCGTGCGCGCAAAAAGCGACGCTCGGTGAACGGAACGGGCCCGTGACGCGCGCTACCGGATTACAAGTCACGCTGATAGCAAGGTTATGATTTTAATGGTTATGTTTTGAAAGTGTTCTCGGAAAGTAGATTTGGTAGAATGACACGTTCAACATAACAACAATAAGTCGGTAACTACATAATGTTCTTGTAACTTTCTTGTAACCTTCATAAATGAGTATATTGGCCTAGTAGCAAAATGGAAATGGATTGTCCGTTGAATTACAACCTAAAAAATATATTGTTGTTTTTGATCAACTTTCGAATTAAACATTGCGCTTTCTATATCTATTTTAATCTCGAGTTAATTCGAGTTTTATTAGTAAGTAATTTTGAAGATTTTATTCAAATAAATCTAGAGATTTTCACTTGGGTGTGAATAATTGGAATAATGTGTTTCTTTGTGATTCGAGCAAAAAAAATCCGTAATTATACAGAAAAGATACCATTTTAGAGAAAAAAAATAATGACGAACGACAACATAGGACTTTGTGACGACTTACTATACTTACCTAAATAATATACTAAATACTTCTACATACAATCTATATTAATAGATTACTAGGTATATAATTCGAATGAAGCGACTCGTATAATAATGATCGAACTTCACCCAAGCTCGTTTGATCATATATAATCTATTAATACTTGAAATTTGCAAAACTTTCATCACTAAGACTCATGCCACTAACAAAGAATAAGAAGAAAAATAACAACATCGATATAAAGGCAAGTGTAGAGCTGTCATTTTAACCGTTTTCTATTGTCAAAGTAACTCAGTTTATAAAAAAACCTTTGCAAATTAAGCTTTTACTGATAACGGTTTTGTGATTTTTTTTGCCTCATATGACAAAAAAGAAGTACCTAAAACTAATTTTATTGTCTAAAAAAATGACGCTAGGTTATTTTATCTAAGTAGGTTACCTATCTACCTATTTCGATACCAAACTAATTTTATTTTTTATTTTAGATTGTTCTGCCTATAATTGCACCTACCAATTTCCGTGTTCTCATGGCATCTGTTTGATAGAATCAATAGCTATAAGCGATTATCAAAACGCGGTTAGAAATCCATTACAATAACTTTTTGCCGCCAAAACGTAACTTCCTTTCACGCGTGTGGTTTTAAAAATAATTATAGGACTTTTAAGTAGCCTGTCAAAGTTAATGTGTAAATAGTAGGCTTCGATGCGGGGGTGTGGTAGAACCAGCCCGCGTTCAAGGCGTCAATTTTGGCAGGAAGCTTATAATTACGCCATTAGATCTGATCGATACACTATCAAGAAAAAAAACAATTGTACGGTTGAGTTTTGGCGCCTTTTTCTTTTTTTTTAATCGAAGAGCGTGTTGTCTGTTGAGCTATTATTATTTTGATGCGTTCAAGGTGGCTGTCAAAATATTGCCAACTTTGCTTTGCCAATAGATATTTTATTTTGATATTAAAAAATATGAAACTACTCTACATTGATGCAAGACGTATCTTCGGATTTAAAATACAAATGAATAGGTACGTAGGTGCTTCTACGTAATTGTGCTTGATATTAAAAGCGTGTTTCAGCAAACACAAACTTTATTAGTGTAGGAACTTTTCATTACACCTATCTATACAAACATACACTTCATACAATTCATAATAACAACTAAATGAAAATTCGTGAGAACAAGTCAGCTGTGCCTAATGGCTTAGTACGACGGCTTTGCTCATTAGTCGATGGTCGAGTGTTTCTATCGATAATATCAGATTCGATTCGACTACCGGGGGCTGCACTATCGCGTTTAATCTATCGAAAATAGAGTTATTTGGGAAGTACACCGGACCTACACACTTATTATGTAGCTACTAAGTACATACACGTATTTAGATTAGCACCTACAGGTGCTAGATTTGTCGATTGGGAAATTTAAATATGTAATAAAACAGAAACTGCATCATAAACATTATTATTAAATAACAGATTATTTATATGACAAAAATGCTCGAGATTAATCTGCTCCAACTCGACTCTGCATCCGTAACAAAATTAGCAACGATTATACAAAATAGCGTTAAGACCAGACGAGTTTGTTGTCGGATTCTTCTTGAACTGGGGTTTGGAATAACCGGCACCTAGATTGACCAATAATTGAGACGATTCAAAGTGGTCCTTGTTATTGCTTATGAAATATATTGATTTTATTTAGGTAGATTTCAAAAAACAAGCATAAAACAAGCATGAGTAGGTAAAAGATAATATAATCAATGTTCCTTTGGTCTAACTAAACAATAAGTTACAATCTAAGTATACCTACCTACATACTTACCTACACCTAAAAAAACGAAAATTTCCCTATTTTATTCAATTTTATGATTTCTCGGATACCTACCTAGGTACCGTTACGATTGCTAGTGAGTACCAGATATTTTGCTTCCGCAATTTTTGACCTATCTATCTAGGTACCAGATTCTTCCGCAATTTTTGTGCCTAAGTTCAGCAGCTAGAAGGCACATTCAATTTAATTATTTTTATTACACACAAATATAACAGAATACTAAAGTACAGAATACTAAAATCCTATAAGTTGTATTTTTGCATAGAGTTTTCTTCTTCTCAGTTAATGGCATGTGTCAAAATAATTTCAATTTTGCCAATGTTCAACTTGTTTGGATTGTTTATAGTAAGATATCACAAAGTCGTAAGTTGCGTTCGTCATTTGTTTTTATATATAGATGGTGTATTATCACAGACTCCACTTAAGACAAAGCTTTTATACTAATTATTCACCCCGAGTCATTGGTGTCAATTCGGTTGGTTCATGTCTAAAATTAGGAATTGTCTAAAATATTATTTTAGTTGGTATATTTTACATATCATTTGTAAAACCTATTCGGTTGATACCATCTAACTAAATTAGGAACGCTTAATTAAATTAGATTTAATTAAATTAGGATAAGTTGGTAACAGCAGAATACCAAAGTGAAATTTGATAATTCTAAACCTAATTTTAGATAAAGGTTGGTGCCAATCTATATAATCTCATTTTACCTATAGTAACTCAAGAAAAATAAATACTATAAGAGTTCAATGTTTGCTTCGCAGGGCCGCCAAAATCATCCCTTCTTCTTTTTATAATGGCATGACATCCTGTCTTGATGTCAATTTGGCCAATGTCAACTGTTTTTGTTGTAATAACGACACAAAGTCGCATCGTCGTTCGTCTATTCTCTAGAATTTCATCCATCGTTGTATAAATCAAATTGCAACTTAATACACTTATAATTTAATTGTCTACACAATTCACAATTTATTTATTAAAATTCCGCAGAATTTCTGCGGAAATAATTCAAAAACTCGATTTAATTCATACGAGCTATGTAACTTTGAGAAAAGTCAAATGAAGAATCATGCAGTCTTAATCGAGCGATAACTTTCACTCGATTCCAAACAAAACGGTCACATCCATCGATGTATTATAGTTACTATTAGTCTCATCATCATAGACAGACGGTATCAAACCGTCATCATTACGCTAAGTGATGTTGCGTTCACACTTTCAAGCAGCATTTCCTTATGAGCTTACTTGATAATATAACAGCTTTTTGCTTGACGTTTCACCTACATTACCGAGATTACTTACTTATTACATAATAATTACGTTTTTATGAAAAATTAACTATGTACTTCAAATTAATAATATTACTAGTGGCTCTGTGAGCTGTAGACCTCGCGAATCTGTCTTTGCATAGCTTGTTAATATGGACACCTTGAAGTTTATCGGATGAATACTTGTTCGAACAGAAAAGTTGCGTTTTAAAAAAGGATAACAAAAAAGTTTTGTGTCACTTTTGAACATTTTTCGAAATGACTGATATATAACTTTTTTTACCTTTTCAACCTTTCAATTTTTCAAAATGTCAAGATATCCCATATCATATAAAAATTTCCAAAAACTGGATCGAGAAAAATATATATTTTTTTCTCGATCCAGTTTTTGGAAATTTTTTAGTTATAGAACCTGCACACAAAATTTCACGAGAATCGGTTGAGAAATGCGACCTGTAGAGGAGAACATCCGGACAGACGCCGGATGAACAGACGGACATACGAAAGCATTTTCGCCTAAGCTAAATGAAAAAAGTCGCTCGGTCAAAAATGTTAATTTGACAAACCATTTTTTTCGCCATTTTTCGCGCTATTCCGTGGAACATGATACCAGAAGTAAGCGCACGCAGGCGAAAAAAAACGCGTTGAAAATTACTTTTGAAAATTAAATCGCTAGTGCCTTCTAGACTTAAAGGGTGAATAGGAAAGAACTAATAGCTACATATTAGATTAGATGATGCTGTTTAAAAATGTCCGGCATTTATCTATTTATTTCATTTATCGCGAAAGCGATTTTCAACAAAAGTTTTCTGGATAGACATGCGCGTTGAAATCTTTTGTATGGGAATTTTGACACTAAATGTTTTTGTTATTAGTAGCTTTACACCACAAAAGTTCTTAAGATTGTAGGTTTAAATATTGGCCAAAAGAAATATCAGTGCATCTAAAAATTTTAGTTGATAACCTACTTACAAAGACTTCTCGTCCAATCGAACCTGCGCTGCGTGGCATACACATTGCAACAACATACTTGTACAATACCGGTAACTCCTAATAAACATGCGTATTAAATAAATAAAGTAATTCCTTTTTCAAAAAATAAAATTTTAAATTAAATTGAGGATGTGAATAGAATTTTTATTATGTGCTCGAACTGCGTGCGAAACTTCAAAGGGCTTGAGTCTAAAAAAAAAAATTTTTAAATTGTGAATGTAAATTCAGAGTTTATAAATTTAATTTGTACCTAGAGAACCACCAGGTATAAATATAGGTATATTATGTTCTGCAATATTCCTTGTATATTGTTTGGACGTCCGACGTGCGCCTCTGTCTACAATCCATAGACATCAAGATCTTTATTAACAATAAATCTGACAACATAACTCCCAACTCAGGCATTACATTTGTTCTTTATTCGTTATTGCACACAAAACATTTACATATCATCAACTATCATCAATGGCATGCACACAGGCGAGCTTGACCCTAAAAAGAGTGATCTTCTAGCAAACCTTGGATTTGTGATCATGATAACAATTTAATTTTCGTTCTTTCCAGCAAGTGGCAACACCAACAGTCGTGAAGAAAATTCTTCGTCTAAAACAAGAGAACCCAGGAATGTTCGCGTGGGAGATCCGGGAACGACTGCTCAGTGCGAGAGTGTGCGAGCCGCACTCCATCCCGTCAGTGTCTTCCGTGAATAGAATACTGAGGAACAGTGGACTGGCCTGGAGCGATGATGAGAGAGGTCACGGTAAGCAAAATTTCATCAAATTCCAAATGTTTTAATCGATATGATAAATAAAAAAACGTGTACGTCTCGGGACGCCCGACAAAAATGATAACTTAAACTAATCTAACTAGCGCTGTGGGTAATAGTGAGAGAGGAGGAGCCTGCCTACCGCTGCCGTATGCGTGAGAGCAAGGGAAGCCAGACAAACTGGCGCCGTAACGCGTTACGTAACAAAGCGGTTTACCCTCCCATAAGAAGTTATCACTTCAATAATGATGGATAATCCACACAACACCATCTAGCCCCCAAACTAAGCAAGTATTAAGGTGACCAGTTATATTTATATTCTAAAATACTTATGATACCTATTACGACCTCTGTGGCGTAGTGGACCAAGGACAAGAGGGTTCTTTATTTTTAAATACTATTTCAAAGTCAAAGTCAAAAGATGATTTATTCAATACAATCACAAGGATCACTTTGAAATATTATACATAGAGACACCCAAACCCGACTGAAATACTTGCAAATGATACAAACATTTCTCCAGCGGCAAGAATCGAATACGCAACTTTCAGCGTCTCAGTCTGGCCTTGGTCTTGCTAAATATCCAATAACTATATATTATTACATAGTATAAAACAAAGTCGCCTCCCGCTGTCTGTCTGTCCCGATGTACGCTTAGATCTTTAAAACTATGCAACGGATTTTGATGCGGTTTTTTTAATAGATGGGTAATTCAAAAGGAAGGTTTATAAGTATAAAACATGCATAATATAGTAGAGAAACACTGATAATTTAAGAGGTTTATTATGTGGTGTCGTAAATAAACACATTTTTTTGCGCTTACATTGCAAACGCTGCTGGCTGAACCCTACGAGATAGATCAAAATAATGTACCTACTACAGTATTGTACACCTTACAAAGGTCTTCACAAAAGTCCGCAATGGTATATGTCTATCTCTTAGTCTATGTTATTCTCTTAGATAACGTTGTATATAAAGACATTCTGTAGTATATTTAGTATCAGCATTGCACCCGTGCGAAGCCGGGGCGGGTCGCTAGTATATTATAAAAGAAAGTCGTGTTAGTTACACTACTTATAATTCAAGCACCGCTGGACCGGTTTGGATGAAACTTAAAATGAATATAGTTATTAACTTGGATTAGGATATAGGCTATTTATTATTCCGCAAAAAGAACGGGAACGGGAACAGGGAGGGCGAGGCCGCGGGTGCCGCTAGCGCCATCTATCAATATTTATCCGTAACTTTGTTAATATCTGTAATTGTTACAATAATTTGAATAGCTATCTATTTTTTAATAGCGATATTAGTACTTTAATATTTTTTGTTAAGTTGTAACCGCCCAACGAAGTGGGCACGGGTCAGCTAGTTATTTATACAAACATGTTTTCTTTATAAGATTCCTTTTCACGTAAGCTTTAAATTTGTTTACGGAGTTACAAAACCACTCATAGGCCTCGGTCATGGCATAATGAATATCCGGGGCCGACCAGCTTCTAGTGCTCTCCGTAGCACGGAAGCGCTCATATTAAAATGCCTCTACGGTCACCCATAAAGGACAGACCACGCAGAAGGCTGCTTTACCTCGTTGATTTTCTCGGAACTATCAGTTTCCGGCGTAATTTTAATCATTAGTTTGACGAATTTGACGTTTCGATAGACATTGATTGTAATTCGAGTTCCATAATCGCCCTACAGGTCACTATAAAAGCTATGCTTAGTTTAGCGCTAGATGGTGCTGTATGCACAGTCCTCCAAAATTTATATATGATTTATTTATCTATCTAAAACAATTCCCTAGCCCTATTTCGAGTTCAATTAAACTAACATTAATGTTGTGTGTTTTAAATTAATATAAACATTACCTGACTATTTACACTTCCTGCACCTGCCTTATTATGGTACCTATTTAAAGTACAGACTATTAGGTAATCATTGTTTAATTTATGTCACTAATTTGTAAATTAAATGTTTATAGATCCATTTAATTTACGATCTAAATCTATAGTCTGCACCTGGGTATAGCTTTCACACATGGCGGCATCGCCATGTTACCCAAGTAGGTAGGTAACTACAAGCACATGGGAGAAATTCGAGACTAACTATCCGAGAAGCAAATAAAAAAATTGCGCTGTGTAGATTATGTATACCTACCAACGAGTACCTATTCACAGTAGATGCTGAATTTATACCCATTGCAAAAAAATTATGATCTGCAAGTATAATAATGATTTGTTTTCTATGTTAGATATTTTTGACCTCTCCCTTTCCAAATTTAAATACGCCATCAGCGAACAACTGCTATCTTTAAATAACTTGTCTAATGTATACCTAAATCAGTTTTTTTTAAATTAATCTATTTTTTTAACATGTCTACTTTATTTTAAATTTTTTAAGCTTTACTAATAAAGTGAAAACATTACTAGATTATGTAATATTTTAGTGATTTTGTTTATAAGTTTCAATGTTCTGTTGTTTTTTTCTAAATAAATAAGTAAAAAGTTTCTGCTTACTTTGGGGCGAGGTGACTGTGTTAAATGTCCGGCATACCAAAATTCATCAAAATCGGTTCAGCGGTTTAGGCGCGAAAAGGTAACAAACAGACTGACAGAGTTACTTTCGCATTTATAATATTAGTTAGATTATTTAATGTGGCGATTAAAAAGCCTAGCGACCTAACTAAACTTACGATATTTAGTAATTTTGTAACTAACTATTTTGGCAAAAAATAGAAATCTTCTTATTAATTCCCATATCGATAAGCGCCCAAGCGATTCGTCAAGTAAAATAAAATTACATGTTGTCGATTGTTATGCTCACCTCATTTGAGATTCGGTTGAAAAACTCGCATCGGGCTAATGTTTCGATTTATTATATTTACACAAACTCTTTTTCTTTTCCTATTATGGCATCTGACTCAGATGAAAATTTTACCATGTAGGTAAATGTTTTGATAGTTCTTCGTTTGTCATTTCATGAAGTAAAATAGCATTTCTAAATTAATTACTTTTTCTGGTGTTATTGGATGTTTTATTCAGTAATCTTGGCGGAATATTAATGAATCAATTGTGACTTCATAGGACAAGCATGGACAATTGAGTTATAAGTGTATTATGGTGCAATGTGATTTGAACGACGAGGAATCCCGAGAAAGTTCTAGACGGCCATTCCACGAAGACGCTTAGTATAGACAAATGACGATCGACTAAGACTTTTTTTATCAAACAATCACCTGAAACTGGCAAATTGTCGATAAGACAGATGACATTGACATTGGAAGAAAAGAAAGCAAGATTGTTTTGATAAAAAAACGTCACAAAGACGCAGTCAATCGTAATTTGATTATCATAATAATAATAATAATAATAAATCTTTATTCATTACCTTAGAGCTAAGGGTAACAACAGGTGAAATAATATTTATTATTACAGTATAATACTTATTATGTAACTATACTTATGTAGCTGTTTACAATATGCCCGAACTAGGAAAACCTGTGTCTCGGGCATTCTAAACATCTTCGCGGAATTATCGTCTATTTTTTTTTTGTTTCCGCGTGGTACAAATCACAATGCAAAATAATACAGTTATTATTAAATTGTCTTGATTGATTCAATATCCGTTAAGACTTTCCCAATTAAACATGAAAAAATATAATTAATTTACAAGAGCTAGTTACTTCATAAACATACATTAACAGAAACATTGACGACCTCTGTGGCGCAGTGGCTAAGGTCAGGCTGAGACGCAGAAGATTGCGGGTTCGATTCCTGCCGCGGGACAAATGTTTGTATGATCTGCAAGTATTTGTCTCGGGTCTGGGTGTTTCTATGTATAATATGTATGTATTTACAAAAAAAAAAGTATATCAGTCATGTTGGTACCCATAACACACTCTGCTTACTTTGGGGCCAGATGATGGTGTGTGAAATGTCCGGGATTATTTATTATTGTTATATATAAAATGACAAATAAAAAATCATAGACAAACTCTTATGTGTACAACGTCTGCTAGACGCGTCATATGTCAAAGTCGCGGTGAATAGATCTTAATATCCCAATCAAAGAAGCACTTTTTACCTGTCTTTTTTCTTTTCAGAACAATACCCACCGTCAGAGATCCCAAATCTCATGGATTACATGTCCCTCAAGACATCTCTACCCCCAACACCATTGACTCAAAACTCACCATACTTCGCGCACTCCGCAATTCGAGTTCCACCGCCCCAGCCATCCGAATCTCTCTACGACCGACGACTAGCCACATCATGGCTACTAGCGAACCAAGTCCAAGCTCAAGGTCTACTCAAGCCATACCCAATCTCCCCATGGCAGCGCATCATGGTTCCCTACGATGCTAAGAACTTCAACCCTTATGCTGCTATGCATTCGGACTACTTTAAAATTCAGGATGAAGTCAAGTCTGAACATTCCGAGCACATTTCTGTTGAAGCCAGCGATGACAGCACTGACAGGCCGGACACGGAAGAGCCTAAAGAGAAGAAGAAGAACCCGTATTCGATTGAAGAGCTGCTGAAAAAGCCTGATAAGATGAAGAATTTGAATCCTATAGGATTTTCGAATTTCTTGCGGCAGCCCAGTGGAAGTATGATTAATATCCAGAGCCAGGAGAAGAGTTCGAGCAATCGTAGTTCACCAGCTAGTTACTGTTCCACGAGGAGTGTGTCTGACGACTGTTTTGTTGAGTCTGCCAGTACAGAAATAAAAGCTAAACATTAATAAAACACATGAAATTGTATTATTCGACAGGTGTTATGTAGGAGTAGAAAAAAAATGTTGCCATGTTTGTGTCCATAAATATCTACTGTTTAAGTTATTTGTAGGTAATAGAACTTATAAATGTCAGTACCAGTAGGTACGTAGATAATAAATTATTTTAATGTAATTTAAACATAATAGGTAGGTACCTGCCTACATTTCTTACATACCTTTATACATACTATAGGTATATAAATTATGAAATAAGAGATACCTACCTAAGTACATTTTTATCTAAGATTGTATATAACATTTGATGCTTCGTGTGAAAAAGTGTATAATTAGTGTATAAAATTCCTGTTATACTTAGTAGAAGGTATTATTTTAAATTTGTTAGGTATTTTTAACCTACTGTTACGATTCTGTGATATTCTCTTTTAAAAATTACAAAATTAAAATTTCTCCATACTACCTACTACCTACTTATATATTACGTATTCCAATAAAAAAAAACTGTAATAAGTAGGTACTTACTTATCAATAATCAAATATGTAGTGGATTTGAAGTTATGTAATTTGTATATAACTAAATATTTTAGTTAACATACCTAGGTAGAAACATACCTACGTCAGTCTAACTAGGTAGTTAGTAAGTAGGTACTACTAACACCTATATATTAAGTTAGTTGCCATACCTAACTAATGAAAAAATATTTTAAGTAGGTACATACTTAGTTAACTTAAAAATGTAAATAAGTAGGTTTAGGTTCAAGGCTACATACAATAAACCAAATAATAAAAATCACTTGCATTTTATTTTTGTACTTAGATAAACAAATTTATCATGGTAGATTATGTAAGGATAAATAATGTAATATATATATTTTTTTATACATAATACATAATTTTCCATGAGACCCACATGGGATGAGATGGGATATCCTCTCGCTTGACCAAAGGAACTAAGAAGTTCAACAGTAATTAAGGCAACTCAATGGAACTGCTCCTAAATCTCCTCCTCCCAGAACACATCTGATCCTGGCTGACGAGCCGATAGCAGATAAAGAGGGAAAAAAATAAAAAGTTGGGCTAATACGTCAAAACAACTGAAAGTGCATATTTCAATAAATTTCAAGGTACGTTCTTATGTCATCTCGATTTAGTCGCCAAATAAAGAGAGGCCAAAACTAACTTTTACAATGACAATGACAGTTTTGTTTACTACGATAAAGTTATTCAAAACAAACTACTTGACGCAATTATGTTTAGAAATCATGCAGTGTACATTTTTACAACAAAAAAATAAACAAAACAAATAAAATAATTTCACAGTAACACTAAACAAAAAACTTGTGCGTCTCTGTACGCCCGAAAGAAATGATAATTAAACTAATCTAACTAGCGTTGTGGGTTAGAGTGAGAGAGGAGGAGTACGTAACGCGTTACGTAACGAAGCGGTTTACCCTCCCATAAGAAGTTATCACTTCAAAAATTACAAAATTGTTTTAACAGCTCCAGATAAATATCACTATTGGGCGTTTGTTTTTCTGATGATAGACAAAATTTGCTGAGGCGCCAACGTTAAATGGTAGTACTGACCTGAGGGCTGATAACGAATACCCGATAAGCGCTCCTAACGATTCGTCGATTAATCTTAAATCCAAGTGTCGATCTAGTTGCTCACTTCGATTGCGAAACATTCAAAGAACTCGAATTATGCTCTCTGCTTTCTTTTGCAAGACTGAAAATAGTATTTTTTTATAGTCGGAACCACACGTTCAGTCGGGACACCTGTGTAAGGATAACTAGTAGGTACCCGTATACAGGGTGTTGAACTACTAGTAGTTACTTTTATACAGGGTGTCCCAGTTGAACTTACCTTGACAAGTTAAGGTAAGCGTCGCTTATAAAACAATGGGTTTACAGATTTACATTTTATGCAATACCCAAACATAAGTTTGTCATATTCAAATACATTACCTAAATCTCGATTAGGAGAAAAAGAAATAATAGTGCTGTAAACAGTAATCAACCCGTATCAAAGCGAATGTATGAAATTATGGAAGTTTCCGGCCTCTGCGACGTATTACCATATTTCCCATAAATATCTATTAAACCGCATTTACATAGATAGGAGATCACCAGCGCATAGGTGTTTGCTGACTCACATATTAAAAGTGACAATAAAAATAGGCAAAATCAAATGGGTAATAATTATAACTTACTGATTCCGCCCCAGGCCCCATTGCGTTAAAAATAGCAAGGCAGCCACAGAATAATAGGATGCTAGCACATAGGCAGCTTATGCATTATGAAGTATGAAAAACAAACAATTAAGTAGTTAGAAGCAGGTAGGTATGTATAGGAACAATTGTAAAAATAAAATGACGACCTCTGTGGCACAGTGAGCCAAGGCCCGGCTGAGACGCAGAAGGTTGCGGGTTCGTTTGCCGCCGCGGGACAAATGTTTGTATGATCTGCAAGTATTTATATCGGGTCTGTGTGTTTCTATGATATGTATGTAAGTATTTACAAAAAAAATAAGTAAACAAAAGTAGTATATCAGTCATGTGGTACCCATAACAAAAGCTCTGCTTACTTTGAATGAAGTGAAAAAAAAACTGAAAAATTCTAATATTACGGTACGTCTAAATATATAAAATTACTACTCATCATATTGCGGTTCTCTTTTCTCTTTATTATTTCGTTACAATGCTTATTTGTCTAGTTTGTAAAAATACCCAGTACCTATACGCTGACAAACTGCGTTTGGCGTAAATGTGGCCGAGTTACGATTTGCATACGACATGAGCAATTACACACGCCAATACCGGCTAATTTTATTCCAATTTGTGTTATTAGAAACATGTGCCAGCTCTAGAAATTCGATATTTAGGTTCAATTACAACACAATTCACTCTATTTTATTATTTCCTGGAATTGAAACACTTTACCTACTTCATTGGTGTTAGGTTAGGTTAGTTGTAAGAGTAATATGAAAATATAATAATAAAAAACCTCCCTGTATGTATTTTTTTTCATGCAAATAATCTAAATCTAGTCTTATAATAATTTAGTAATCTTATAATCTAGTATTATAGCCGATTTTCTCATTAATAATATATAGAATAGAATAGAATATATCTTTATTGTGCAACTTATAAAATAAAACACAATACATATTTCAATTTCATTAAAGTACCTACAAGTAAAGATTGCCGTGGCGGTTCCGGCATAGAATAGGACCCCTCCATCTCCTCCCGTGGATGTCGTAAAAGGCGACTAAAGGATTGGGCAGCAGCACCTCCCGAGTACTTGACACACAATCTGCGGTCACCAATACGCCTGCCAAGCGTGGTGACTATGGCAAAACCCCCAAAATGATGTACACAAATAGAAGACGGCCCCCAGTTCCCGGCAGTTCCGCTATTCCTGGCATAGGTGGCGGCCACGGTAACGGCGAAACAGGGGGTGCGAAGAATTTCCGGCAGAAGTCCAGCTACCAATCCCAACGACCCCTGGCCCTGGCAACTTACAACGCACGCACACTGAGGACCGACGAGAAGTTGATAGAGCTGGAAGAAGTAGTGAATAAGTTGCACTGGGATATTATAGGGTTATCAGAAGTCCGAAAAGAGGGAGAGGACAAGATAATCCTAAATTCCGGCAACTTATTCTACTACCGGGAGGGCGATCAACTATCTCAGCACGGTGTTGGGTTTCTTGTCCACAAATCCCTCGTTAACAACATTGTGAAGATCGAAAGCGTGTCGAGCAGGGTGGTATACCTTATACTCAGAATAACCAAACGGTATTCGCTTAAGGTCAGGTGTACGCACCTCACTCAAAACGACCAGACGATGAAGTGGAGACTAAGTATGATGACATTTCAAATGCCATGCAAGCCTCGAAAACACACTTTACGGTTGTAATGGGGGACTTCAACGCGCGGCTAGGTATGAGGAACGGCGATGAACTGAGAGTGGGGCAATTTGGATTTGGACAGCGGAACCAACGGGGTAAGCGATTGGCCGACTTCATGGAAAAAGAGGGACTCTTTATGATGAACTCCTTTTTCAAGAAGCGGTCGTCCAGGAAATGGACGTGGCTTCACCCCGGTGGACACAAACGCGAGATAGATTTCATCATGACAACAAAAAAGCTAATATTTAATGATGTCTCAGTGATCAACAGGGTCAAAACCGGCAGTGATCACCGAATGGTAAGAGGCTCATTAAATCTTAACGTAAAGCTAGAAAGGTCCCGTCTGATGAAATCTACGACGACGTCTCCGTTCATAATATAACCGGCGAATACGGGCATGCTATGGTAAATGTGACTTTATCTATAAGTAAGCCTAAGCCTGTACCTAGATCTTTCTCCTTTCGCCCTTTCAATAACATTTCCTGATTTGATGAAACATAGCAAGATCATACCTCTATTCAAATCAGGTAGTCATTCCGATCCTAGTAACTTTAGGCCTATATCAGTACTTCCTACATTTAGTAAAATATTTGAAAAACTTATACTAAACCAATTACAACGGCATTTTAATACCAACAATTTACTAGACAGTAAACAATTCGGTTTTACAAAGGGACGCTCAACGACTGATGCCGGTGTTGAGTTAATATCACATATTTTTGATATCTGGGAGGAATCACGCGATGCCTTAGGTATTTTTTGTGATCTGTCGAAAGCTTTTGATTGCGTTCACCATGAAACTCTAATCAGCAAACTACACCACTATGGTGTTAAGGGAGTTTCACTTAAGCTTCTCACATCCTACTTAACTGACCGAACACAACGAGTAGATGTAAATGGAAAGCGTTCTCCGGGGTCAATGGTAAAAATGGGTGTACCACAAGGATCAATACTCGGGCCATTCTTGTTTTTAATTTATATAAATGATCTACCTAAACTTGTAAAGGATGATCACGAGATTGTACTGTTTGCTGATGACACGTCGCTTTTATTTAAATTAAAGCGACGACTTACTAATCTTGACGATGTAAACAATGCAATCTCTAAAGTTGTAACATGGTTTAATGTAAACAACTTATTACTTAACGAGAAAAAAACGAAATGCATTCGTTTTATACTGCCCAACGTTAAACAGGTGAAAGCTAATGTAAAAATTAATAACGAAAAGATAGATCTCGTCGACACCACAGTGTTCCTAGGCATTACTTTAGATAATAAGCTGCAATGGGGCCCGCACATAGATAAATTGTCGAAGAGACTCAGCTCTGCCGCATACGCTGTCAAAAAGATCAGTCATTTTACCGACGTAGATACCGCTAGACTCGTTTACTTCAGCTACTTTCATAGCATTATGTCTTATGGCATTTTGTTGTGGGGGAGTGCTGCTGATATTAACACCATATTTGTGTTGCAGAAGAGGGCTGTTCGTGCAATTTATAACATGGGCCCCAGAGAATCACTTAGAGATAAGTTTAAAGAAATTAATATTATGACAGTGCCTTGTCAGTATATATACGAAAATTTAATGTATGTGCACAAAAATGTTCATTTATTCAAAAAAAATTGCGATAATCATAGTATTAACACTAGAAATAAAGATAAACTAGCTGTTCCCACTGTTAGGCTCGCTAAAGTTAATAAGTCTTTTATAGGGCAATGTGTACGCTTCTATAACAAGGTCCCAAGCGACGTGTTAGATTTGTCGATTGGCAAATTTAAAAACGTAATTAAACATAAACTGTCTATTAAAGCATATTATAAAATATCTGATTATTTAGAAGACAAAAAAGCTTGGGATGAATCTGCTCCAACTCGACTCGGCATCCGTAACAAAATTGTCAAGGATCATACAAAAAAGTGTTAAGACCAGACAAGTTTCTTGCCGGATTCTTCTTGAACTGGGGTTAGGAGGAACCGGCACCTAGATTCACTAGCATGTAAGAAGACGATTCAAAGTGGTCCTTGTGATTGTAATGAATAAAGTTATTTTGAATTTTGAATTTTGAATTAATCTTGACGCATTTAACGAAGAATTATACTCTATTAACTGGGATTTTATATCTTCCCTGCCAACTGTAGATATGATGGTCGAAAAATTTAATTCCTTAATTATTGCTCTTTTTGATAAGCATGTGCCTATTAAAATGATTTATGTTACAAATAAGCATTCACTACCCTGGGTTACTGATGTTTGTAAGATAATGATTAATGAACGTAACAAGGCTCATGAGGCCTATCGCATATCGGGCCTAGACCAAGACGAAAAATATTATAAGGATTTGAAGAAATTAGTATTAACTAGTATAGCTGCTGAAAAACGTGCTTACTACAATAGTGTTGTAAATTCGCAAATCAAAAACATTAAAACATTTTGGAAGAATCTTAAGAATAAAATACTAATTGACTCGACTGACGAAAAGTCGTTGCCTGTATGTTTTGATGACCCTAATAAAATTAATGCACATTTTTTAAATATTCCTGGAAATAATACAATATTGCCTTCAGATCTTTCGTTTTACAAAGATAATAAGTACACGACCGAGACATTAAAACTAAAACCCATCACGCCGACTGATGTGTCTAAAATTATAATGTCAATAACGTCGAACGCTTTAGGTGATGATGGTATTAGTAGGGAAATGATAATGTTCTCGCTTCCTTGTACCTTGGACGCCATTACAGCAATCATAAATAAATCCATTACAACAGGTGCGGTTCCAAGTAAATGGAAAACTTCTATCGTTACACCTATACCGAAAATTAGTACTCCGGTTGAGCTTAAGGATCTTCGGCCAATAAGTATTCTGCCCTTCCTGTCGAAGCTCCTTGAGAAAGTTATTAGTGACCAACTAACTAGGTATGTGGAATCAAACAACATTCTGCCCTCTCTGCAGTCTGGATTTCGTAAAGGACGTGGAACTGTGACTTCCCTTCTGGATGTCACAGATAATGTTCTGGCGGAGCAGGATAGAGGGCGCTGCACATTACTAACCCTCCTTGATTATTCACGTGCTTTTGACTGCCTCAACATACCACTCCTTCTCGCTAAACTTTCTTACTATGGTTTAAGTCAATTATCTATTATGTGGTTCCATAGCTATCTTAGTTCTCGATTACAGACCGTAAAATTTACAAAAAATGATGGATCGACTTTATTATCACAACCAATGCCTATTGTTCGTGGTGTCCCGCAAGGCTCTATACTTGGACCTTTACTCTTTATAATTTATTGTGCAGATTTGTCCAGGGTTATCTCTTATTCTAACTACCACTGCTATGCAGATGACGTGCAGATCTATGTATCAGAGACACCCGACCATTTAGCACAAGCTGTTCAACGGTTGAACCAGGATCTGAACGCCATTGCAGACTGGTCTTCGCGCAAAGCTCTCGTGTTAAACCCAACAAAGTCACAGTATATGGTTTTGGGTACCAAAAACCAAAAATCGACAAACTAACTGGTGACCCTGACGTTACGATCTGCGACACTAAGGTGGGTAGAGTGGAAGAAGCTAGGAATCTCGGAATTACCATTGACAGTCATCTCAGGTTTGAAAATCATGTTATTAATTTGGTAAAAACTTGTTTTTACCGCCTAAAGATGCTTTACAAAGTTAGGAATCAATTGACTGAGGCATCTCGTATCGCTATTTGTGAATCTCTAATCATTTCTAAACTTAATTATGGGGATATTGTTTATGGTCCTCGTTTACTTGCGAGCACCCAGCGAGCAGTACAAAGAGTGCAGAATGCTTGTTTTCGCTTTTGTTTCAATATCCCGCCTCGTAGTCACATAACACCGTTCCTGAATAAAATGTCCTTGTTGAATATGGAATCACGCAGGCTACTGCACCTGGGAGGACTGCTCTTTGATGTTGTTAAGTTTAAAAAGCCTGAGTATCTGCATTCTAAACTTAACTTCGTCTCTGGTGATAGATTACGGGCAGTTAGATCTGCACTTCTCTATCACAATCACAAGACTGCTGCTTTTAGGGGTAGTTTCAGGTATTCGGCAACGAAGTGCTGGAACAATATTCCTCCCCCTATCCGCAATGTTCAAACTAAGAACACATTTAAACTAAAATTTAAAAAGTTTTTACTGCAAAAGCAAATGGAAGGAATTCCCAGGCACTTCGTATGCCGAAAATGAAACTGTCATTAATAGATATTATTATTTTTTAACACATTGTTTTCATGTATTTTTTCTTTTTATTTTATAATATTTTCATTTATATAGATTATTTCAACCTTAATTTAAAAAAACTTCATGAATAGTTTCAATAGTAAACACAATCACACGAATAATTTTCACTATTGCTACGCAATCGCAATAATTGGTTACTACACATTGTTCGTTTGTACTCGTTCTGCTCGCTCTCGCTCAGGTTTTGGCTGAAAATCAGTGTTTTTGCTTTTAAGCAAAAAATTTCACTGAGCCATGGCCTTTTTGTCGTGCTGCAGCACACACAAATTTACCTACACTATTTAATTGTACCTACTTATGTTTAAAATGTAAATTGTATGTGTGTCTGTAGTACCAAATAAATGTTTATCTATCTATCTATCTATCTATCTACTCTTCTCCCAAGTCCTGCCCAAATCCAAAACCCCGAGAGCTTTCAATTGGAACTTCAAGATCGCTTCAAATGCTTCGCCGAATGCGAATCCGTGGACGAAATAAATGATGGGCTGGTGAAAACTGTCCATGACGTTGGGTCAAAGTTCTGTAAGACTCAGCGCAAAGGTAGAACCCAAAAACTCTCTGAGCAAACTCTAAAACTCATGGCAGAACGTAGCGAAATGAAACTGCAGTCTTTAGTAGACATGTCGAAATACAGTACGCTAAATAAACAGATCTCTAAGTCTATGCGACGCGATTTGCGTCTGTATAATACTTAAGATGTCTGTATAATACTTAGATGATATAAAGAACGCAATAGAGCGCAACCAAGGCTCCAAAGTGTTCGTGAGAGATCTGTCTATTGGGCAAAGCCTGTTGACGAAGCTGAAGACCGACAGTGGCAGGGTCGTTTCCTCAAAGCCAGAGGTTTTACGAGAGCTCGAGAAGTTCTATGGACAACTGACTGACTACAATTCATCGCAAAGCCCTGCTACAAGCACGACTAGCGATGCAAGAGCCCGCCTAACCCGACACTATACTGAAGACATTCCGGACGTCAGCCTATACGAGATCCGAACGGCTCTCAAGCAGCTTAAGAACAACAAGGCACCGGGGGAAGACGGAATAACGACAGAGCTTCTGAGAGCGGGTGGAACACCGGTACTTAAGGTCCTCCAGAAGCTGTTCAACTCCGTTATCCTCGAGGGAACTACGCCAGAGGCGTGGAACAGGAGCGTGGTGGTACTGTTCTTTAAGAAAGGGGATAAAACCCTCTTGAAGAATTACAGGCCCATCTCGCTGTTGAGCCATGTCTATAAGCTGTTTTCGAGAGTAGTAACTAATCGTCTCGCTCGTAGGTTTGACGACTTCCAGCCTCCCGAACAAGCCGGGTTCCGAAAAGGCTTTAGCACCATAGACCATATCCATACGCTCCGGCAGGTTATACAGAAGACCGAAGAGTATAACCGGCCACTTTGTTTAGCGTTTGTGGACTATGGAAATGTGGAAAGCCTTTGATTCTGTCGAAACCTTGGCAGTGTTGCGGTCACTCCAGCGGTGCCAAATCGACTATCGGTATATCGAAGTGTTGAAATGTCTGTACAGTAACGCCACCATGTCTATCCGACTTCAGGACCAGAGCACGAATCCAATCCCATTGCATAAAGGGGTGAGACAGGGAGATGTTATTTCTCCGAAACTGTTCACTTCTGCATTGGAGGATGTTTTCAAGCTCTTGTACTGGCATAGATATGGTATCAACATCAACGGCGAACGCATCACTCACCTTCGATTTGCCGACGATATAGTCATCATGGCAGAATCGCTGGAAGACCTTGGCGCAATGCTCAGCGATCTCAATATCGTCTCTAAACAAGTGGGTCTTAAAATGAACATGAGCAAGACAAAAATCATGTCAAATGCTCATGTTGCACCCGTACCGGTACATGTTGAGAGCGATATAATCGAAGTTGTAGTCCATTATGTCTATTTGGGTCAGACGATTCAACTAGGCAAGTCCAACTTCGACAAAGAGGTCAGCCGAAGAATCCAACTCGGATGGGCAGCGTTCGGGAAATTACGGCACATCTTCTCGTCACAGATACTGCAGAGCCTCAAGACGAAAGTCTTTAATCAGTGCGTGTTGCCAGTGATGACATATGGAACTGAGACTTGGTCGCTAACTATTGGCCTCATACACAAGCTCAGAGTCGCGCGACGAGCTATGGAGAGAGCTATGTTGGGTGTTTCACTACGTGATAAAATCCGCAACGAGGAAATCCGTAGAAGAACTAAAGTCACCGACATAGCACTCAAAATTTGCAAGTGGAAGTGGCAATGGGCAGGCCATATAGCTCGCAGAACTGATAACCGTTGGGGAGTAAAAGTTCTCGAATGACGACCAAGGACAGGAAAACGAAGCGTAGGACGACCCCCCACCCGATGGACTGACGACATTGTAAAGATCGCAGGAAGTCGGTGGATGGAGAGGGCTCAAAATCGTTCTTCCTGGAAATCAATTGGGGAGGCCTATGTCCAGCAGTGGACTTCCTAAAGGCTGGTATGGTGATATGATGACCTACAAGTATTTAAGTGGTACAATGGGCGGCCATATTGCTTGAAAGCGATCTCTTCCTGGCAACTTTCGGATGGAAAGGATCGTATTAGGTTGAGTGGAAGGCGCTGCGTACATTAAACTAATTATAAATTATGTAACTAAATACTACGTGTATGTACGTAGTACATACATAAATAAAAATAAATATCTATCTACATAAAAATTTACAAACTAAATAGATATCTATGAGACTGATGTGAGATAATGATGGTATACCATGTTTTTGAAAATAGGTGAGGATTTAGTTCATTCCAAAGCTTCACAGCCTGCAGGGTAAAAGAGCTCCCATAGTAACTAGATGTATGAGTAGTAATTATAAGCTGCAGGGTTTCAGAAGAACGTAAGGATCGAGGATTGGAAAGATTGAGGAACTCAAAACGTTCCGGAGTGGATGGAAGAAACATAATGGAGTAAAGAAGAGAAAGGATATGGAGCATTCCGCCGAAGACGAATCGGTAGCCACTTAAGTCTATTTCGGAATTCTGAGATGTGGTCGTACTAACGCAAGCCAAATATGAATCTAATAGAAACATTATGAAGACGCTCAAGTTTATTGAGTTGGTCTTCAGTTATATCAAGGTAGGTGACTTCGGCATAATCTAAGATAGGGAGGAACAATGATTGTGCTAGTGCAATTTTAGTGGGCGTAAGAAGAAAGTTTCGCAACCGTTTCAGAGAGGCAAAGGCAGCAAGGGTCTTTCGGCTTACCGCTGTGGTTCCCATGCCTATCCATGAGTAGGTACACCTAAGTTTTTAATTAACCACCTCACTAATTTCCATAATAGTGTTATCGAACATAACTCGCGGGAAGCTAAGCCAGTCGATCCGAGACATCATTCTTGAGCTTTCTATAATTATTATTTGAGTTTTAAATGGATTTACTCTCAGACCGTATAATTTGCTCCACTCTAGAATACTTGCCAAGTTAGTGTTATTACTGGCGATGGCTTCAGCTAACAACTCGACAGGAGCTTGTGTATAAATTTTAAATCATCTGCATAGACGTAGAGTTTCATTTATTTATTTTATATAAAGATTAAATAACAATAATAATATAAAATTACAACTTTACAGTGCAACCGTCAGAAGCCTTGCTAGATCCGATAACATCCTGTTAGCTTGTGCTTGTTAAGTAGTTTAAAATAAAGTTATTCTGTCTTCTTACAATTTTGCCAATGGGAAATGTTTACTACTGTCACGTATTATGTCAATTTCAATGGCAAAATTATCTATCATTTTGTGTTGTGGTGGGGATTATTTTTGATCGTCTTGCGAAGCAAACATTGCGCTCTTATACTATATATTTTTCTGGAGTTATTTCCGGTTTTTTTTATAAATTTCGGTGTTTTTATTTAAATAGAGCTTGAGTTATTGACTTTGGTGTGAATAATTGGATAAAAACATTGTGTTTCTTTGTGATTCGAGCAAAAATAATCCGTAGTTATTTTATATGAAAGGTACCATTTTATATAAAATAACAAATGACGAACGACAAGATACAACTTTGTAACACTATAAACAATATAAACACTTGACACTGACACAATAGTCATTATTATGACACATGCCATTAATGAAGAAGAAGAATTTTGTGCTGTCAGTGAAACAGCTGAATTTATTTTGTGTGGTGTTTTGTGTTTTCAATTTTTCGAAAATAAATCGAATTTGCTGTAATTTGAAATAAATAGCTCAATTTATTTCACGACACACCTACAACAAATACAATTGTTTAAATTATGGAACAGGACAACTTAACCAGACAAGTAAAATCTCTATTTCAGACATATATCACTAATTATTTATCATCTATCGCTAAGTAACCAAATCAAACATATTTTTATTACCTCAGACCAAATAAATTTATCTACGAGCTTACCACAAAAAACCTTTGAATTCTAGGCCGAAGAAGTGGAAACGCTTACTGCAATTTACGGCAATGATTGGAAAATAGAGAGTGAAGCCTCGAGATCTTACAGCATCACAATACAGGATGGTAAAAACGAGGTGCTATTGTACGTGACATTGCCTGAAGACTACCCGACCTTGTCACCGCCGAAGTACGAGATATCTGCGCCGTGGATGGACAGGAAAGCGAAGGGACAACTTCTTGCGGCTTTAGACGAAGTTTATTTGTAGGTATCTGTGATCTCACTATAATTTTGCAGGTGAAAACAAACCAGGTCCAACAATAATTGGGACCAACCAATTCGGGTTATCTAAACCTCGACTCTACCAGACTACTATCTTAGTTTGACTAGTGTGTGTATGAAACACACATGAAGTTCTTGATTCTGCATTCTTGAGCATAAAGTGCCAATCTCAAGCATATCTTTGGTGCTACTTACTGTGGTTGCTCTATCTAGAGATTGTATTAGTAACTAGTATAGTATCTCTTGTATTAGTATTTCGTAGTTAAGGTAGTTATAAGATGGATCATGTAAAAAAGCGCTAGGACCAAGACTAGTTTCTTGCCAGTTCTTCTCTGGCTTGGGTAAGGAAGAATTGGCACCTAAATTCACCTAGTATGATTCTAAGGTGATTCTAAGAGCTCACAAGCCAGGCGTCGCCTGATAACAAACATGCTTTGTTTGTATTTAGTTAATGTGTAAAGCATTAACTACTAATATGATTGCCTTATCAATTAGAATGCTTTATAGGAACATGGCCGATTGAGACTGGGGCAGGATCGATGGATGGTATGAACAAAGATAGGTCCATACTCAGCAGCGTGTGTAATTGGGATTGTAACTGTAGATAATGATGTTGGTGATTTTAAATTCCTAAATAGATACCAAAATTTTCTTGTTATACTACTTTTACTATAAGTAATTAAGTTTCCAAAACTTCTGTGAGTTGTTCTATATATTTTGAGAAACGGCTTAGACTCACATATAATTTTGTTGATGAAGCCACCAACACTGATTTGATTCATCTAGACTCTAGATTTGATTCTCTAGATTCTAGAGAATCTTCACCAGGGTGAGTTTGAGCCGCAGTTAAATTTTTGTAGTTTGAACTGCAGATAAAATGTACAACTATATGTTATTTTATATCAAACTATATAAAATAATATCTGAGTAAAACTTAAGTTATGAGGTATTATAAATTGTGCATCTTATACCTAAGAACAATCTAAATCAATTTATTATTATTACATTTCAATACTATTAGATATTAGATAACATTTAATTTGGTTTTAATGATTTTAATTCATTAGAATTTTTACAATTAACTAGCTGTCCCGTTCACGACTTTGTCCACGCGTTATAAAAAGAAAAAATAAAATAAAATTATAAAAAGAATATTATATAGGTAATTGTAAATCTAAACCATCCTAACCATCCTAATCCTAAAAAATTTCATCAAAATCGGTCCAGCCGAGGAGTTAAATTACAAACACATGCACAGAAGATTTATATATTTTAAGAAGACTACTTACTATAAATTTAACATATTCACGTGCCTGTACTTTGGGCAAGATATCCTGCTCTACCATTTATAACTCTACCTAATGTATAATGTACAGTGTCTTTTGTTAATACATATACTGAATACTACTTAGTACTAAATATTTTGAATAAGTAAGAAGTATTATATTGGTTAATTGAATAATAAATAAATAATGCCAGACATTATTTTCACACGGCATCATCTGGCCCCATATTAAAATTGTATATTAGTGTACTATAATGTGAAAAAGTCTTTTCACATTATAGTATGTATGAACTTGTAATAAAATCTCTTTGGCTATACTATTTGTATCTGGCTGGTTTTGGTATCATTAAATGTTTAAATTTTAAAGAACATAATTCTAAATTGAAATTAGGAAAATGTGTGATTTTTATTTGTTTTTCTTACTGTCAAGATGAGTGAATCTAATGGAGAAATTCGGATACATTTTAAAATTTTACTACAAAAAAGGTAAAAATGCAAGCCTCGAGAAAAATTTGCGATGTTTATGGATCTAGTGCAGTGTCTGTGAGAGTAGCACAAATTTGATTTAAGGGTTTTCAATCCGGAAATTTTGATGTCAAAGATGCACGTCGCTCTGGTCGCCCTATTACGGATAAAATGGATGCCATTTTTGAAAAAGTGGAGCAAAATCGGCATATCAGTAGTTACGACGTAGCTGAAGAACTGGGAATTGACCACAAAACAGTTTTGGCGCATTTGAAAAAAAACTGGGTACACAAAAAAGCTCGATATTTGGGTAACTCACGAGCTCACTGAAAGAAACCTAATGAACCGTGTACTCATTTGTGATTCTTTATTACGACGTAATGAAACCGAACGATTTTTGAAGAAGCTGATAACTGGTGATGAAAAGTGGATCACGTACGACAAGAACGTGCGAAAAAGGTCGTGGTCAAAGGCCGGTCAGGCTTCACAGACTGTGGCGAAACCCGGGTTAACTCGCAACAAGGTGATGCTGTGTGTGTGGTGTGATTGGAAGGGCATTATTCATTATGAGCTGTTACCACCAGGCAGGACCATCGATTCTGAACTCTGCTGCGAACAACTGATGAGATTAAAGCAAGAAGTTGAGAGAAAGCGGCCGGAATTAATCAACAGAAGGGGTGTGGTTTTTCATCATGATAACGCTAGACCTCACACATCTTTAGCCACTCAGCAAAAATTAAGAGAGTTTGGCTGGGAGGTGTTAATGCATCCGCCGTATAGTCCTGACCTTGCACCTTCAGATTTCCACCTGTTTCGGTCTCTTCAGAATTCTTTAGGCAGTGTCAGGTTAACATCACGAGAAGACTGCCAAAACCACTTGTCGCGGTATTTTGATCAGTCCCAAAATTTCTATAGCAATGGGATCATGTCCCTACCTACAAGATGGCAAAAAGTTATCGAACAAAATGGTAGCTATATACTTTAGTTAAATGTAGTAAAATGTATTGAAAAATGTTTTGAAAGAAACTTTTTCCTCAACCCATTACATACTTTTGTTATGTAAATATACCAGATACAAATATTTGCAGATCATACAAACAATAGAATAGACCAAACCTGAATATGAATATTGTGTTATAGGGAAAATGTGGGTGAAATGGTGATCTTTCAATGGGTGGAGAAGATAAGAGAAATATTGCAGACCATCAAACCTCCTGATCAGAAGAAAAAGAGCAAACCCCCTGGTGTTGAGGCCTTGGATTTGAAACTGGTAAATATTTGAATATTAGCACCTTCTTACCACTTCTTCTTCTTATCGAATCTCCAGTTATTTCTAACCAGTGTGGTGAAAGGATTAAAGTGCGCCTCAGAGGCTCCTTTCGTGCACTTAGGTAAGCCTTAATGTAAGCTCTTGACCTTGCCGACAGGACCCGCAGTTAAGACAAATCAGTACATGCGGTGTCGGTTTGGTTGCATGTGCATAATGGCTGGCACCAAGCTGGGCTTGTTTCAAGTTTTCCTTCTCTATTGCTAGGTCTTCTGTCAGTCAGCAGAGGGATTAATCCCCAATAATTAAAGACTATCGCAGTCGTCTCCATCATAAGTCTCCAAGTAGCACTCATCTGAGATCAGTTCCACATAGAAATCCTCACTCACTATAATTCAACGAAAGTTACCATCCCGATTTTACAGTCAGATGCGGGTGGTGAGCCATTTATTATGATCCTCAGCTGATCGTTATAGAGTACAGCTGATGGTAAAAGTAAAAAAAATATAATATTAAATTTATTTTTGTAAAAAAATCATCTGAAAGGATGACTTTAGCACTGAATTCAGAAAAACCATTTTGGGTTTACTTTGGAATTAAAATATACAATTTGCACTGGTGGCCTAGTATAGTAGTGGCCTAGCATTCCGATCCTAAGATCGTGGGTTCGAATCGAGCCTTGCACCATGCATAGTTCTGTTCGAAAAGTATATTTTGGCTGTACTCAAAAGGAGAGCATTGTTAGAAAACCAGTAGGTATGTCATAGAACATAAAAAGTTTAAAGATATGCCAAGTACATGTGAGAATAGTCTGAGAAGCACTATATACCTTTCACCGCACTGGTTCCAAATAACTAGAAAAAAGTATAATTATGTTTTAAAAAGTAAAGAGAAAACCGACTATATAATGAATATAAAAAAAATACGAAATTGCGTTTACTTGGATGCATATTTATTCTAGTTATTTAAATTTAAAAACCAAACTGCGGAACCGATTTTGATGAATTTTCTATGTGACCAATCGGAAAGTAGGTATATAAAAAATAATTTTTCAAATCGGTTCATTAATATTGAAATTATGGCGGTGTTAGGTTTTTTGTACCTCCTTGTACAAAAACAAAAAAACAACCGAATTGAGAACGTCATTTTTTAAAGTTCGTTAAAAAAGATTGCTATGTTACGTTGACCCATATTAAATGTTAAATCTCAAACATAATCATATTATTGTATTTCAATGTTTAACTTGGTAATAATATATTAGTTATTTCTATAGCTGGATATCAACTGCCCAGACATCACCCATGGAGAGGTGATTATAGACAGAAAAAGCTCATTCCAAGGACACGCAGCTGAAGTGCACAGCATAGATGATGTAAAGTAAGTGTCCGCAAAAACCTACTTCTGGGCATGTCCCATAATGCATATGAGAAGAAACATGTGTATCAAGAAACGTGTTGAATTTGTGAGGGATTGATACCAACCAAATCAAAATGTTTATTTCAATATTTTAAATTATCCTACATGCTAGGTAATAATAATAATAATAATGCCGGACATTTCACACAGCATCATCTGGCCCCAAAGTAAGCAGAGCTTGTGTTATGGGTATCACATGACTGATATACTACTTTAATACTTTTTTTTGTAAATGCATACATATAAATACTTGCAGATCATACAAACATTTGTCCCGCGGCGGAATGTAGGTGGCCGGTTCGTCTTGAATCCTGCAGGAAACTTAACTCGCTTCAATCTGTAGGAGTGAAAAGAGACTGAAGTGTGTATCAGGAAGCCGGCTATGCGCGCGGTAACTGATTTGAACAATGAACACGCGCGGTGGTAAAGTTCAGATAGTACCAACCTTGTCAGCCAAAATAGGCGCCACAGAGGTCGTCAAATATGTACTGTTTGTCATGGCTTTAAAGTCCTTAAGTCAAGATGCCTTTATACTTACTAATTCCAGCGCAATGCTAGCCAAGCTAAAACAGAACAAGAAGATCATCAACGCTACACACAACATGCTAGCTTACAGGATAGAGCGAACCACAAGCAAAGGGACGAGTGTGTTGCAAGATTGCGACGATGATGGCGAGGCTCACGCTGGTGGGAGAATGCTGCATCTGCTGCAGATACTTGAACAGAAAAATGCTTGCGTGGTCGTATCCAGATGGTAAGAATAAGAACCATGGAACGCTGGTTAAAAGACCAAACGAATGTTCGTGCATTCTATAATAAGCTTCCTGAAAATGCTACTAAACTACCTATTAAGAAATTTAATACATTAAAGGTAGTCTTTTGAAGAAAGCTTATTATAATATAGATGACTATATTATTGATAAGAATGCATGGCCTCATGTCGCTCTGCCGTCAGACAGTTAACCGACACACTTGAAATGTATAAACTCTCTTGTATTAGTATTTCGTAGTTAAGGTGATCATATATAAGATGGATCATATAAAAAAGCGCTAGGACCAAGACGAGTTTCTTGCCAATTCTTCTCGAGCTTGGGTTAGGATGAATTCGCACCTAAATTCACCTAGTATGTAAGAGGTTTCAAAGTGATCCTTGTGATTGTATTGAATAAATTATCGTTTGACTTTGAGAAACTAACAACGTTCCTTTTCTAGCTCTAGCTCTTTGTTCTAAGCTCATCTTGAAATACAACTCAAAACATTTATGATATTTCATACATGTGATAGACAGATAGATAGGCCAATGGCATCAAATGGTAGGGGCTCAGACCTGGAAGCGATCAGGCATTAATAAGATTATTTGGTATAAAATGGCTTTGAAAACCTCCTTTTTTTAAGTTGTTTAATGAAAATGGCTTGCAACGGGATGGTAGACATCTATCAGCTAATCTAAGGGATCATCCAAAAACATAATTTAACACATGGTTTGCCTAATCACCTAGCCCAGTTAGAGAGGCACTATGTAGGTATATTATGTTTAGCTCAAGGCACTTATGTTTGCATTACACGTTGTTGCGTCGCAAGAGTCGCTGTTTATACAAATGTTTTCGTGGAGACCGCCTTCTGAACTTGCACTAATATTATTCGTGCCTCTTCCGCTTTTAATACTGAAATGAATATTTTTTCAGGTATGGAGGCATACAACTAGGCCCCGACAGATTTCGTCACATCAATAATGCGACGCGACAAGTCCTACAGCAAGCTGGTTTGCTAAAGAAATGACATAGGCTTTACTATAAGTAACTATAATAAAATAATCTCATCTTAATAATAACTTGTAGATTTTGATAGCAACTAAATGTGATTTGTACAAGTTAGGTAGAGTTTTATTTGTGTTTTTGGCATAATATTTTGACAATAATTAAACTTTAAACTGTTAAAGTTCTTTCAAATAAAATTGGCCAAAAATGCATGAAAACTCAACCGAAAAGCATAAAGTGTAAATTCAAGCAATGATAGCGTGCGAAGATAGCATGATGCAATTTTTACAACATTCTATTGGCTGTATTCACTTAGCTCTACTTTGGTAGTTACTCGGCCTTATAGTAACGTTATTTACAGGGCGTATATAAAGTTGATCTAACGTTAAATAGTAAGTAGCTAGTGATTGAAGTTAAGCATGCTTGGTCATTTTTTTGAATGAATTTATATAAAATATTCTTAATATTGCATTGGCCTCAATTCTGTTGGCACCAACAGAAGTAGGTAGGTGTAGGTTTTACAAAATGACTAACTAAATATATTTTAGACAATTCCTTATTTTAGAAATGAACCATCCGAATTGCCATCATTGACGTAATTATACCTACATCCTATAGTTTATTAGCCCCAACGACACATGGAATCTGTCTTTCCTGGAACAGGTCTGCATTGATCTGGTTAAAACAGATATTGGTGGACATTTTACACAGCGCCATCTAGCACCAAACTAAGCATAGCTCTTACTATAGGAATCAGATGACTGATAGAACACTAAATAATAATGAATAGAATAGTATACATTCATCTCCAATTGAACTTTCTTCACTATTTGAAATTGTTGAACGCTGGAATGCAGTTGATGACCTACCATAATGTTCTATAATGTTCCTGTTCTTATTTAATATAATGTCAGCAAACCATGGTACATGAGGTTGCTCACTTTGCACTGTCTTTGTCACCAATTGCCATTGTCCAGAGCGCCAACTGCATGTTTATGGATCTCTTTGATACAATGAATGTCTATCAAATTTGATTAGCAATATGCATTGTTTCATGAATTGGTATTACGGTATTATTGGTAATTCTATTGATATGACAGCATGGTTTACAATCTTCTCTAATATTAATTCATAAAAAGTAACAGAGCTGTTAGTATGAATGTTTTGTTAGTATTAAAATTCCATAATCGCCTGGCTGATTGATATTATCTACTAGCTACTGCCTGCGGTTTCGGTTTAGTCTACATCCTTTCCAAGATTTCAAGTTTATAATTAACTAGCTTATGTCCGCGGCTTCGCATGCATAGTACATACATAAAAAGAAGCCTATGTCCGTTCGTAAAATAGAATCTATATCCATACCGAATTTGATTGAAGCAAAAAAAAAATTCTGTTGATCCGATCGCTACCAAACTTCACAGGATCACCTGCTAGGCCTTTGAAGTTTTCCTAAAAATCGGAAATGGGTTGCATTCGGTCCACCCGCTTCGGAGTCTATAGGGAACATACACACATAACACACAACATATTCATATGGAGTATGGATGTAAAAATTCTGAATATTCTTGTTTTAAAAAAAACTAGCTAGCTTCAATGAGCACCTCCCACACTAATATTTTCATATTAGATTTCCTGTGTCGGTCTAGATTTTAAATGTGATTGTTGTTGATATATTTAGATTCTAATAAACTTACTAGTAACGTAGTTTGTAGAAAATAATAGAGATTCTGTTGTTGCATTTCTAAACTATAATTTTTGCTGTCCTTTTCTTATTTCATTAACTGCAACCGGAATAGTTTTGCGAGTGAGAAGAGGGCATGACTATAACTGCCATTTAATTCGTTTCTAGTCATATTAAGTTTAGAAATGTACTTACAGAATTTTGAATGAGCAATATAATAGAGTATATTTTTTATTTATGAATAGTGAAGCATGATTATCTTTTGTGGTTTCTTGCATCATTGTCGTTAGTTTTAACTGTAATGCATTTCTTGTCCATGAATTTTAGCAAATCCTGAAACAAATCACAACTTTAATACACTTTGTATACATTTGTTTTTAACTCTATGAATATACAATTTTTATTTAATTTTGTCATTTTATTTTTAACAATGAATATATAATTACGTTTTAAAAACCAAAAAGACAACCGACTTTATGTATAAAAAAACAATATCAAAATTTCGTTTCATCCAAGTGGATGACATATTTTCAGTTTTTTTTATTTAAAAACTTACTACTGAACCGATTTTTATGAAATGATATGAGACCAATCGGGAAGTATATCCTTTCACATGAAATCAGATTTTTTCAAATCGGTTCATAAATGAGGGAGTTGAGATAAACAGTCGAATTGACAACCTCTTCCTTTTTTGAAGTCGGTTTAAAATAATAAATAAAGAATGGCGGACCCTTCATACAGAGCAGAAGCAAACTCTGAAAGTAGAGTTTGTTTTAAGGGACCCATATGACTGAAATACTTTTTATTTTGTGTATACATACATGAATATTATACATAAACACCCAGATCCGAGACAAATATTTGCAAAACGATTTTACCGTTGATAAGTCGGAATTAGCAAACTAGATGGCGCTTCTAGGAAACATTACATACTATATATTTGGTGTCTTTGCATGCAGGAACATTTTGAATACTTATACTGGAATTTAGTGTGCTTACATCCATTTGTGCATGCAAAATTGAAATAATTTATTTGCAATTTGTAATACTGTTGGCATTGCAAATAAGCTTTGGACTTCGGACTTTGTAGAGTCCGTTTGGGTCTTTCAGGCAGCGAATTAGACTAACCACTAGAAAGGTCTAAGAATTATTACCTTGGGATCATATCTATGTCCATATGCAACAAGATCTTTATGAATATCGTCAATATTGATCGGTTCATAACACAAAATAGCTTCTTTTAGCTCACGGCGCGATGACACGTAGTTATGGAACGCTATGTGCAGAGGAACTCTGCAGGAGTGGATCTAAAAAGATAATTATGTGGGTATTACAAAATAATCTTCTATCAGACATACATCATATTTGTTTTGGTAATCTTTTCTGTGGACAAATGATAGTCTTGCTTAAAAGAAACTAAAAATACCATAAATAGAATGAGTCCAAGAATACACCCCTGCATTATGTTATTACTAATCAAATAAGTCTTACAAACCTTGCTTGAAAGTAACTAAATATTCCATAAATAGGATGAGCCCAAGAATACACCCCTGCGTTTTGTATTACTAACCAATTAAGTCTTACAAACTAGATGTACCTATGTACAGCTTAAACAGGTAAATAAAATAAAAGGCGATTTTATGAATAAGTAAGAACAATATCAAACGCCTTTGCTAAGTCGGAAAGTACCGAAAATGAAATTATTTTCAAAATAAAAGCTGTTTTTTTTTAATTTTCAGAAAGAACCAGCCAGCGACTTGCTGGTTCAAGAGCATAAACTCGAAATATTGCCATCCACCAAAATGGATTGGACCCAACCAATTTCGTTCCAGAGTAGACAAGTGTTAAAGCAGTGAACATTAAAATTGGTGATCATGAAATCAAGTATTTTTTTTACCTTGGCTTTCTCTCGCTTCTGGAACACCCAATCATCAGGACTGCATTCTACTTCTTTTATATCTGGTGTTTCATTCACTTCATGATTTCTGCTAATTTGTATTTGTTCTATATCATTCAGTCTTATATTATTGCTCTCAATATCGTTCATATTATCTTTCACCCTTTTTGATGAAACTATTCTTCGAGATTTATTACTTTCCGAAACATTCCTTGGAGATTTTAGAGTCTTTTTAGGGGACAAAACCTTTCTAGGTGTATTTTTCCTAGGAGAAGGTTTTTGTGGAGAACCGTAATTGTTGGTTTTTTGTCTTTTACAAGGGGATTCTTCATCAGAATATGACTCAACAGTTGGATGAGTTTGGTTGTAAATGTGTGTTAGTAGTTGTATGGCTAGAAATTTAAAGAAAAATAATAATGATTATTCCTTTCTTCTTGTATCAGAAATTAGAATCAGACTAATAAAATGTGTTTGTTTCCGACATTAATTACCTATATAGACTTACCTCTTTTTCGTTTAAATGGCTTCACTCCAAATTGATCCAGTTCATTATGAAGTTCCTGTAGTGACATTGTGTCGTACTTTGGCATAGGAGTAACATCAACCGTTTTTATAACATAATGGCTGTTACTTGGTGTTACTACTGTGTTTATTCCACTGCAACTTGGCTTCTGTGGTGTCACTAGTTCGTTTACTCTTTTATGTTTAACTGGAGTCTTTCTTAAGTCTTCTAGTTCTATTTGATTACTAAGCACATCGTCAACGTTGACAGTCACCTGAATATTATTAGCGGCTGCTGAATTGTTTTCGATATTTGTAGATCTTCTATAACTTGTTAATCCAGAAAATTCATCCATGATAGATATACCACCAAATAGAAAATTATCTACAGGTTTTTCTAATTTGGATTTATGCATCGAGTAGTCTAATTCATTGTCTGATATCACAAATACTTCTGAAGTTTGACTACAGTTGGAAATATCTTTACTTTTGTTTGAAACATTACTCATAGAGTTATTTGTTGCTGACTTAGACGAATTTCTACTTTGTTGAGAACAAGAGTGTTGGGTTATAATATTATCGTAAATGTCATCGTAATCTATTGATACATCATTCTTTTTACCAAGACTGCTACATCTTTGAGAACTTTTTACGATTTCTATGTCATTTGTAGCATCACTTTCAGAATCCACATCTAAACTTATAGAATCGTTGTTTCGTAAATCTCGAGTAAGTTTCTGAGGTACTGAATGTTGAGTTAAATCTATATCACTTTGATCACTCTTCCTTTTAATTTCAGTAGTTTCCTTACTTTCATTTCTTTTAACTCTTGGTTTTGAATGATCATTGTTTGGTGAATTTCGATCAAGTTCTACAGAGGACTCTGAGCTTTGAGTCAAATCAATATCACCACTTACATTTGGGTTTGCAGTTGATTGTATTCTTGGACTCTGTGTATAACCGAAATCTGAGCTTTCAATTCTTTGAGGACTTGTGTCTCTATCAACATCTAAGCTTATTTCTATAGAATCAGAATCTTTAAAAAAGTTGTCATTACATATCGCATCTTCATGTACATCTTTATTATCAGAATGGTTGTGAACATAGTCATCAAAGATACTTTGGTTGATTTCATTATTCTGTCTCGATTTTATTAGAATCTCTTGTGTTAAGTCTAAAATATCTTCAGGATTTTGTAGATTGAGAGCAGGTAGTTCTGGGATTACTTGGATAGCTTTATTATTTTGTGATTCTTGTGAGCAATTATTGACTTCTTCATGCATGGTTTGTGTTAAATCTAAAATTTCATCATTATCTTGTAAAACTATAGATTTTTTCATTGCTTCATAATCTTTAGGATCCATAATAATTGTTTCATCTAAAGATAGTTCTTTTTTATTGTTTTTTAAGCTAACAAAAGGTAAATCATCACTATTGTTAGAAGATTGAGTCAAATCCAAACTATCATTACTAGCTTTTTTTTCAGCAGTATTATGTTTTACTGAGTCTGGACTTTCTGTTAGATCAATATTGATTTCTTTAGTTAGAGATATTATTTGGGGCGTTCCTTCAATGTCCACAAGTTGTAAGGCTACATTTTCTATTTCGTTATTCATATTATTCACATTAACCTTGGTATGAAATACTCTTGCTTCATGATTTTGACTGGAAATTTCATTTAATGTTTTGATGTCGTATTTATTTGCACCTGATACATGCATATTATTGTTTTCTGGGCTTTGAGTCAGGTCTATATTCTCTGCAATATGCAAAGTTTGCACTGGGTTTACTACACAGTTTGTTATTTCCATGAAATCATTGGATTTTCTCTTTGTTATGTTTTGTGATAGTTTTAATGTTTCACTTTTATTTGTAGAATTTGTAATCAAACATGGAACTTCTACACATTCTGTGATTTCCATAAAATCATCGAATTTCTTACCATTAGTGTTTTGGGATAATTGTGAGTTTGGATTTATACAAATGGAATGTGTCTGTATGTTTTTATCTTGATCACATTCTGTCAAATCCATAACATTAACATTGGATGAAACTACTATAGGAGTTATGTTCAATGGTGATACTTTTTCTTGAGAGAATAGTTCTGTTGTGTTATGTATTTCAGTTGATGGTTCATCATCAAAAATATCAGGAGAACAACTTCTGAATTGACTTATTACTGTAATAACCTCATCTGAAGTTTTACTACCATTTGTATCCAATGTTTTGCTGACAGTTTTTGGTTCTTCTGAATCTATTTTTTCTTTATTTTGCGGTATATCATTTGAATTTGGACTTTCGTCATCTAACAAAACAATAACACTATTATCTAAATTATTTCTGCACACTAGTTCATTCTGTTCAGTTAATTTATGTTCACTTACACTAGCTTCTTCTTGTTTATGTTTTAAAATATTTTTAGAACTTTTCAGCGATCCACTTAGCACAATATCTAATTCATCCTGTGAGCATTCAATTTCACTAAAATTCATTTTTGTAGGTTCACAAAGTTTAGGACTGACAGGTCTTCCTGGGATTTCTGACCAATCTCTTAGAAGATTACCTGTGGATGAAGATTTCTCTAGAAGATCATCTATATAGAATGTATCAATACTTTTCAGTATACTGTAGGCTGCACTAGTTGTCAGATTATACAAATGACTGTGTGTTACATCAACTACAGAGCTTTGAGAATTTGAAGGTACTATATTTTCAAACAGTACTTGGGAGTACTTATCACCAATAATTTGCTTCTTGGCATCTTCACTTGTAAGAAGCAATTTGTAATGTTTTCTTTTCTTTAATTTCTTAGTAGTTTTTATTTTTATATTTGGAACTTTGAAACCATATTCCAGCAATGTAGATCTTATTTTTCCAACCCTGTCTTGAGCACTTCTTAGTGATGGAGCAATTTCAGGATTATCAGTTGAAGTAGATGCAGGTTGCTGCAGTGATTTTGACAAAGCTATAGCTAACTGCAACTGCTCTGAATCAATGTCCAAACCAGCCTGTTTGCAAACATGATCAAAGTCTTTAGAGTATGATTCTAACTCGTTTTTCTTAGATTGTAAAGATGTTCTAATATCTTTCTGGCCTCGGATTCTTTTCAGAGCTTTTTTAGGTTTTTCAGGTGCAGCCTTGGCTTTCTTTGGAGCCTTTTTAGGAGCAAACAGTTTCTTCGGTTCTTTAAAGTCTGATAAGCTCTCATCCATATCAGATTTAGATGAAAAGTATTTGCTGCTTACTGTGTGTGCACTTTCTTCACTGGTGGAAAATAAAACAATATATTTAGTTTAACATGTTTATTATAGTTTCTACATCATAAAATAAATTACCTAACTTATTTACCTACTTATTGATATATTTGTTCATAACTATTTGTCTGGGCGATCCGGTCGGCTGTCTTCTTTGAGTAATCTTCTAATTTGATCACCACTTCTGTTCGGCAGCCCACTGGCAATCATAAGCCGCCTTTCCACCTCCTCAATAGGATCCTCATATAACGGTTCTGTAGCTTTACGTATGCCTTGTGTAACTTTGGAAAAACTGAAAACCAATGAGATAGAAAGTTGTTTGTTTTGTAGCAGAATTAATCATAACCTCATTAAGTTCAATATTTTGATGTACTTACTGGAATATCAGCCCACAAAGCATTCCTCCACCTATTATACCACAAGTGAGCCAGTTTCGGAATTTAGCAGCTGGGGTTCCATTTACTTTCCTAGGTTTCCATTTTGACGTATCTACACCGATGGCCATTTTTGTTTTATTTTATTGTTTTAACATTCCATTCCATTTTATGTTCAACTTGTGTTGTGTTATGTAATGCATGTAAATGTATGTCTCGTGTTTGTAAAGAACGATAATAAAATGAAAGGAATAATTTGGATTGTAGATTAGATGACAGTGATTATGTATAAAGTAAGATGTTTGTGATAAAAAACTCTGCTGAGTCTTATCCCTTTGCAAGCCAATTTAATGTAATGACCACTGTTCACGTAAAATGGATCGTAATTCACGCTAGTCTTTTTGTCATTGTAAAAAAAAGATAGTTGATTGCTCAGTGCAGTGATGCCAGGTGGGGGGGATTTCCTACAAATTCAGGGGTATTTTTGGTTTCCAGATGGTATTTTGGGGGTAGAAATCCATTGGGGGGTTTTTTGAGGGGACGTTGCTGAACGAAAACGATCCAATCCACGTTAAAAGCTTTTGAGTAATGAAGGATTGAAGTTTAAACGATGTTTCTTTGTTTTTTGGTTCTGGTTTGATCTTCACTTCGAGATATCTTGGTATATATGGTTTTGGATTATTTTTGATAAATATTATTTTGGCTGAAACTGGCTCTAATTTAGTTCCACCATAAGGTTCCACTTTATCATTTATTAGCTAACTACTTACAAGAAAATCTGATCTTTTACCCTAGGATATGAGTGGAACGTTATGAGTTCAACTTTTACGTTAGGACTTAATATTTTTATTGCAATATTCTTCTTTATTCCAATCATTTTTACTGAAAACAAAAATTAGTCTTAAAATCCACGTAGGTAGGTATACCTATCAACTATTACTTATGTCATTACCATCTAAACAACACTGTGTAGGTATCCAATCTTTGACAATCATTAACAATAATACAATCATTTTACGCAATGAGAGATAACAAAATATTTTATTATATTTTATTACTAAGTACCTAACTATAAAAATCTTACGTTATTTTTGCTTTGGTACCTACATGTATTTTATGAATAGAAATATTATGAGATCACTATACTATTATTAAAAGACTATTCAATAATACTGAATAGTATTATTCTAATAGTATTCGAATTTAGAACTGATTAGTATTATTAATAATAGACTGTTATTTTACGCATCATCACCATCACATTGAAGTAAATGTGTACAATCATTGTAATGTTACTATGTTATCTACAGCATGTTTATCGTCTTGAGTTTCAACTATAAAATCAGGTGGTCCTCCGTACCTATTTATATCTGCTGGAATGCCAGTATAACTGATGAGTTATACTGGCATTCCACCTTAGAGAAGAAGAAAAAGAAGACAAACAAAATCACTTAAAAAGGATAGAAGATTGAAGGAACAAAATAAAAGAAGATTTAGCAAGGGCAAAGACTGATGGACATTTCTGCCTTCTGCACTCTGCCCTGAATCCCAACCAGTATAATTTTCTATAAACTGCAGCTATGGCTTTTCAACTGTGGCATTCATGCAGGTTCCAATGACTGCGGACACTATTATGCGTGGATAGAAGGCGAAGCTGGCTGAGGGGCCCAAGAAGTAAGGTCGTGTATGATCAATTTTATTAAAAATAAATGTAAAATATCTAGTATTGTAGAGTGCCTGCTGTGGGGGACAAAACCGCAACATCAAAATCGTACTTATGCTGAAGGTAGTATTGACTTATTGACCACCCAACTTTGAGGACAATAACACTCAAATACCTGGAGTCAGGTCATACATTTTTGCCTAATCTTACAGAATTTTTCTAAAATAGAGACTAAGTTAAAATTTCACGAATTAATTTACACAACAGGAGATTACATCAACGTCATAAAAAGCTGTAAGTACAAGAATCCGAGTTATGTTTATAGAATGGAAAATAAATACTTTTGAGCACCAAAATTAACATAACATAGGTAGATAATTTGTTTGTTCGACTGATGTACCTATATATTCATGTATATGCATCATTCATTCATTCCTTTCATGCAGTTACATCCACGTTGGTTTGTTTGATACGTCATTTCAGTCAGTCTTCATAATTTTAAACTGAAAACACTAGAATCTCTAATATTATTTAAAAGATCTTTGGGGGCTTTTTTTTTACGAAAAACTTTTTTTTCGGGGGGATTTCATGCTATGTTTTGGGGAATTTCATTAAGTTATCTGGCAGCACTGTGCTTACTTGCTTTTATGGATGTGACATTATACATAAAAAAACGATTTTTAATTAATCGATTGTTTTTTTAGCATGAAAAATCGATAAATAAATAATCGATTTTTCATATATATATAATAGATTTTTTATTAATCGATTTTTCCCTTATTTGTCAATTAATTTCAAAACAAATGCCATAAATATTATATTTATCATAGTTTCAATAATTAAAAATATACAACAGAAATAATAAGTTTTTAAATAATCAACATTATTTAATAAGGTTAAACTTTAGTTTCGCGTCGCACGAAAATGAAGGAAAAAATAATCTAAAAAAATAGGAGGTGGGAGGAGGACCCCCCCCTCACCCCTGGTACCACCCCCATAATAGGTATTGCCCCGTTCTCGAGATATTTGAATAAATGTAAAACCTGGTAGGGTTTTGCATCCTGATTACTTATTTACCACTTTTAACTTTAGGTAATCCTTAGAATTCGAGAAAATAATAAAACATTTCTAACCTGAAATGCTCCTGCCGTGACCTTGTATTATTCTTCTGGCGCTTCGGCGGCCGCTGCCGCGGCACGCTCGCTTCGCTCGCTCGCCTTGCGCGTTGTTTGCTATACTCCAACATAACCTACAAAGTGATAAGTAACCAAGTGAAGTGACGATAACAAATACGTCGAAAGAAGCCATATGTCAAAGATTTCGTTTTTCACGTATTTCACGACACATGACAGGTTTTTTACGTTTCGTTCGCATCAATTATGCACAACATGTTAAGCCACAGACAACAAATACGACAAATTTGGATATTATCTGTCAATTTTTACGTTTTGTTTCATGTTTTATCAGATTTGAGGTTAGAAATGTTTTATTATTTTCTCGAAAACTAAAGATTACCTAATGTTAAAAGTGGTAAAATATGTAATCAGGAAGCAAAACCCTACCAGATTTGAGCCTTTTCACCCTCCAATTCGTGCGACGCGCAACTAAAGTCAAGCCGATTTATACTTTAAAAAATCGACCTTAATCGATTATTTTTTCACATCCCTACTTGCTTTGTTTTGATTTTGTGCTTTGCTTTGTTGCTTTTGCTTGTTGTGTTTTAACAATTTTCAGAACTTTGGAATGGCTGCTGCGTGAAAATATACATGATTTAAAATGTCTTTACTGAACAACTTACCATACAAGGAATATAATGAAGCCCTAACGTTATCGATCCAAGATTGCCAAAGAATTGCACTATATGCAGATTTACAGTCAGTAGTTCCAAGTGTGGCTTTTGTACATTACAAACAGCATTTTTTTACAGAATAGCATAATCATAATTTCTGCCCTTATGCATTTTCTTACAGAATAACATTCAACAATGAGAAACCAGGTGAGCAACTTGTAAAACTTCTAGACAGACGTGGTTGCTCCTACGAAAGTTATAAAAAGCTCCTGACTATCAAAGACGCTATTCCAACATTTTACCGGCCGCAGGCTAAAGTGGCTATCATGATAGCTAACGAGAGATACACGCATTTAGCTAACCTAGCCACTCCTGTTTGTGATTGTGAGCGTCTGAGCAATATTCTGAGCTCATTAGGTTTTGTTGTGTTTACTTTGAAGAATACCACTAGTTTACAGTTGAAGAAAGCTTTGACGGAAGTCTTTGATATGATACCAGAAGATTCCTATTGTAAGTAACATATCTTGTACAAACTTAGTAGCTGATTATGTACTTACTATTTGTTCAGGACTATTCCATAAAATCAAAATGTATTTATGATTAAAATACATGTGAACCAGCAGAGCTATCTAAGGACCATTAAAACAGATCTATAGATAGCTCAACTGACCCAGACCAGATCACTGCCAGAGGGCAGCATCGCCAAATCATTGGTGGCATTGCCTTTTTGAGTTGTCTTGGATGCTAGGTGAATGTGATGCCAGTTCCACCAAACCCCAGTTCAAGTAGAATCCAGCAAGAAACACTTCTGGTCTAAAGGTTCTCAGGATCACGGAACCTATTAATATTTAATCTGTAGCTGTGGAAAACTTATCTCAAACCTGTCCAAACAAGTTTTCTATTTTTATAGGTTTTTAGTTTTAGTTACAATTTTTTTTCCAGGCTTTATATTTTATGCTGGCCATGGATGTCAGTTGTCCAACACACAATGCATGCTCAGTGTCAACTGTCCCATGGAAGACATAGAGTTGCAGCACTGTGTTACTGAGAATTTTGTGCTCCGTGAGATTGAGAAGCGGAAACCTGAGCTGGTTGTGTTGATTATGGATATGTGCAGAGTTTATTTAGATAGGTAATTCATTATTTTTAAAATCAATGTTGTTCGTTATATTACTCAACTATTTACACAATACTATCCAATATGCTTATACTAGGGAGACTAGATGACTGATGGAATACTTGCGTAGTTGTTAATACAGACCTACAATACTATAAGGTGGTTTCAGGGACGATAAATCGATCTAGCTAGGTTTCATTTTTAGAAAATGTTGTTTTATCCGTGTTTTATACCGAGCAAAGCTTGGTCATCCAGGTACTGTTATTTACATAAATGGGCCTAACATGAATAATTTAAGAGTACACACATTGACAGTGACAGTTAATTCATGTCAAGAATGTTAAGAAACATGAGGACAAATATAACTTGATCCTGTCAAAGTATGATGTGCATGGGGATTATTTTTGGTTATCTTGTGAAGCAAACATTGCATTCTTATATTAATAATTTTTCTCGCGTTTTTTCCGGTTTTATTAGTAATTTTGGTCTTTCTATTTAAATAGAGCTAGCGTTATTTAATTGGGTGTGGATAATTGGAATAAAAGCTTTGTTTCTTTGTGATTCAAGCAAAAATAATCTGTAGTTATTTTATATGAAAGGGTCTAATATATAATATTAGTGTAGATAGACCCTCTTTCTTTTAAGAAATATAACATAGAGATTGTTATATTTCTTAAAAAAAAGAGGGTCTATCTACTAATTTAAGATCAAGATTGAAGAGTGTTTGATCTTTGGCTTTTTTGTAATGTAATAAACTTTACAGATCAACCAACCCAAAAATCTATGCATCCATGCCAACAATAGAGGAATACACAATCCACAAGAACCTCCTAATCAGTTATTCAACTCAATCAGCCCAATCGGCCTATGAAGTGCTTGAAATAGAATGCACTTCTACAATGGATCTTGACAGTGCTGTTACCTACGAGCTCAAGTCAAGTGATTTGGACAGAATAGTGCCAGGATCTAGTCTGTATGTTCAAGCTCTGGGCTTGAGGATGGCTGAGTTTTTGGATATTAGCAGTATTCTGGATAAAGTTCATGCAGGTACTTACATAAAACATTGTACTTACATATTTTTCAATGTTAGCTAAGATAATTTTATTTAACCAATAACATGTGTACATGGGTACATTTTTTTCTTAGATTAAGATCTTACACTAAAACGACGCTAGGTATAGGTACCCGGTATGTAAACTGTTACCTTCCGTGCTAGTTATAAAACTGTCTTACGGCAAGGTAACGCCTCACACCCCTTTAGGACTAATCTGAGCAATTACTTAGATATTACAGGTACATTAGCTATAAGATATTATAACTAAGTATCTTATAGCCAATGTATATGTAGGCAGGTAGGAGGTTCATAATTAAGCTTAATACTAAATTTATAACGTTTAAGACGAGTGTAAGTTACATTAAAAATAACAATAGAAAACAATGAAAAAAATAATAAAATCTAAGAAAATAACATTAGAAGACAATAAAACAACGTAATCTTTACAACAATAACAATTTAGGATTTATCTACTAAAAACAAATAAAGAAAGTTGAATGAAAGTTTAAAGAAAAAATGTTGTATGCTGTTAACAGATGGCGCTCTGTTATATATTGATAACTAGTACTATTTTAACTGTATACTTTTTTTTTAATTCAGTTTTGGAATGCAATTTTAAATGACACCTGACTTGACTAATTTGAATAACTTGTTTTTCTTCGTCGTTTTGGAACCTTATCAACCCGTGACCCAATTTGGTTCAGTAAGTTACCAACTCAATTCCAATCTCTCAACCTGCCAAATTTCATGCGGATCATCGGTTCGATAGTTATCGTTGGACAAACAAACATACAATACTAGCTCCTGCCCGCGGCTTCGCACGCGTGGTACCTACATAAAAAGTAGCCTAGGTCCTTCTCCAAGGTCCCATCTATCTCCCATCTATAGTCTATACCAAAATTCATCAAAATCGATTCAGCGGTTTAGGCGTGAAAACGTAACAAACAGACAGACCCGAGTTCGAATTAATATATTAATGTCGAATTTATAATATTAGTTACATAATGGCCTAAGTAGCGACTGAGTTCTGAATCAATAATAAATATTGGTGGACCATCCATACCACCATGCAGCCCCAAACCAGGCCAGGCGTACTCCGCACTTTACTACGAAGTACCTAGTACATTGGCGAAGAGAACATTGGTAGAGACATATCGGGCCAGACGAAATAGAGTTAGGTACGCAATAGAAAGATGCACTATGTAGGTAAATATAATGTTAAGCCGGGTATCCACTATGATCGCGAACCTCTTGCGCTCCGCGCTCTTGCAACAGCTCCGCATAGTGGATACGTTTGCGAACTTGGAGCGTGTACGGTGCGCGCTCCGCGCTCAGCGCTCCAATTAGCGGCCTTTACACAGACACTATCGCGCGTTCTCAGGACTACTCAGGAGCGTACAGGATTGCGCGCCGGAAAGCCTGCATGCACAATCGTGCGCGATTATGTTTTTGAAGCAGTTTAAGCTGCGCGTTCTTTCGCAAGCGATTAGCCGTCAGTTTTTGTCAAAACGGAAAGAGCGGCCGTGTAAAGGCTAATCGCGCGGGATAGATCGTTCTGAACTAGCGCATGTTGGAGTGTGTGCAATTCGCACAGTTTTACTCATGTAACGCAGTATGCTACTAGTAGTGTTACGGTAAAAAATGGATAGAAGAAATATGGCACAAGCTATTGTAATAAAACTCCGTATATCTCACAATGAAACGTGTATTTCTCCCTTGATTCAATTTTTAATCATTTTATTTTGCTACCATCATAGTCCTCGGTATGCCACCATCACTTCCGACCGCGCTCTGCCGACTGACTTCTCGACGGCCATTTTCATGGCGCCATTATGTTTGCCGGAAGTGTTGCTGGCATATCGAATTTACAAAAATATACAAACGGACTTATTTTATCATGAAGATGCTAATAAAAATAATATAAATTTATCCTACCATTTTACAAAATCGATAATAAATTTTAAGAACATAAAAACAATCAAAACAAACAAAAATAGTTCCTAAAAAGTATATCAATTCTACCTAGGATTATAATAACCATATTTAAAATGTTCCAAAAATTACTATTAAGCTAATAAAACCCAACACTCGTCCATCCTGACGACGTGCATGTCCTCATGCACGTATCAAGTGAACACTATACCCAACACTCTGCTTCTATTTAACTCGACTCTCAATAGAGTTAATATTAATAATAATCAATAAGTACATACCTGGTTCTATATAACTTGACTCTCAATCAAGTTAATATTAATAATAATCAATAAGTACATAACTGGTTCTATATAACTTGACTCTCAATCATGTTAATATTAATAATGATAACAATAATCAATAAGTAAATTGAATCAATCATGTATTAGCTGTCCGTAAACCCATCCATTCTTACGGGCACCTATCCTGCGACTTTGCGAACCCATCCATTCTCGCAAAGACAGCAGGAAGTTAGATTACTTTGCAAAAAGAACATGAACCCATCCATTCTCACGTCCTAGTTGTAAACATAAACAATATGACTTTGTGAACCCATCCATTCTCACAAAATCAATTTGACATAGGCTTGTTTTGCAACAGAGCATGAACCCTTCCATTCTCATACTCGATTGCAGCCCAATCCAACTCTTATAATGATATAATGGCACGTGACATGAAAACCTCTATTCATATACACGATATACACGACAATATCTAATCTTTATAAACATATATTAAAATATACAGTTAAAATATTATCATAATTATCCATATATCATTTCATAAACTTTCCTCTAGATTACTAGTCACAGGAGATTTATCATCGGTAGTATTATCATTAAGTTCTAGTGCAGCTACATGAACCCATGGACGCATACGATTAGCAGCTACTGTGGTCTTACGTTTGTTATTAGTACCAGTAAGTCCTGGAATCGCAGCTATCTCATACCTATCGTTGCCCAATACTGACACTACGCGATACGGGCCCACATAACGGGGCAGGAGTTTTTTACTCTTACCGTCATTATTAAATGCAGTCTTTGTTATTTTAACAAGCGCACCCTCAGAGTAGTTAAGAGCAGGACGCCTATTCTTGTCAAAGTATTGTTTTTGTTTAGTTTGCTCATGATCTATCCTATCCTTAACCTGTTCTCGAGTAGTACTAAGGACAGTTTGGTCTCTCGTAGCCTGTCTTACTTCATTAAGTCTAGGATCTACTTCGCTGTTCATTTGTGTACCAAACATAACCTCTGCGGGAGTCCTACCTGTTGTCTTTTGCACGCTATTATTAAGCCCCCATTGAATTTTACCTATTTTTGTATCCCAATCTTTTTCATTACTGTTCAGATTTTGTGCAGTTAGGGAATCGAGAATAGTACGGTTGTACCTTTCGACTTGTCCGTTCAATTGCGGACTGGAAACTGCGTTTAGGACGTGTTTGATGCCTTTATCGGTACAAAATTTTTTAAACAAATGAGAGGTAAAGCACGTACCCCTATCACTGATTACACGATCTGGAGTCTTAAATGTGTCAAAAATATTTTCCAGGATGTTAATAGCCGTCACTGATTTTGTATTTCTTACAGGTCTGATAAAAATAAATGTAGTAAAGGTTAGATTAAATTTAGATCACGACTAATAAGTATGAATTGCTCTTTTTTGACTTTACAAAGGGCCCAAGGTGGTCGATGTGTAGCGTGTGGAATGGGACTTCTACTTTCGTAATCGGATGCAACAGTCCTTCTGATCCATGATTGCCCTTTTTCGAGTATGCGCACTCAATACATGAACCAACATATTTTTTTATAAACTTTGCCATACGCGGAAACCAATATGCGTTTTTAACTCGCTCTAGCGTTTTCTCAACTCCAAGATGACCAATGTCATCATGGTTTATTAGCGACACAACTGCCACCTTGCTCCCTTTGGAACAGCCCACCTAAGTTTGGCTCTGTCACCATCTATACATTTGTACAAACCGTTGTCTTTTATCATATAGTTATCCTTTATATATTTAAGTCCTTCTGAATCGAGATTGAATGTAAGAATATCGTGTATCCTATTCAACTCAGAGTCTCCTAACTGTAATGTATGCAGCCAATTATCTTGGCTTATTGACATAATCATTGGGTATTGATCGACCGGACTTTGATCCTCGTTTGGAATGGGATTTCTTGATAGTGCGTCTACGTGCAACATTTTGGCACCCGGACGATATCCTATGGAGCAATTAAATTCTTGCAGCATTAACCACCACCTAGCGATGCGAGGGATCAGGTCTCGTTTAGCAAAGATAGTGCGTAATGCGCTGCAGTCCGAAACTACTTTAAATTCGTGCCCTAATAAGTAGACTCTAAATTTTTTTAAGGAACATATAACGGCAAGAGTTTCCAGCTCATAAGAGTGGATTTTTTTCTCTTCCGGCGAAGTCTGGCGATTATAAAAAGCCACGGGCCGGAAAGGTTCAGTACTAGCTGAACGTTGCATCAATATACCTCTTATACCAACCCTACCAGCCGGGTCATAAATTGCCAACACTGGTCTCTCGATCAGTTTTTCTTTTAGTGAACTGAAAGCTTCTTCCTGATCACAGCTCCAAGTCCATAATACGTCCTTCTTCAGAAGTCGACTGAGAGAGTGTGCTATCAGGGCAAAGTTTTGGATGAACTTGCGAAAATAGCTCGCTAACCCTAAAAATTGGCGCACGCCATGGATATTAGTAGGCCGAGGGAAATCGACAACCGACTGAATTTTCTTATTACCAGACCTTACCCCAGAACCACTAATTTCGTACCCTAGGTAATCAATTTTATTCTTGAGAAATTCGCACTTTGATAAATTTAGAGTTAAATTAGCCTGCTCTAATAATTTTAAAATATAAATAAAGTTAGTGGTATATATTTTAAAATTTTAAAATATATACCACTAACTTTGCCAGACAGTCATCAACATTTTCTCCATATATTAAGAGATCGTCTATGTAAGCGGTAGCTTTGGAAAATCTTGCGGGACCTAACACCTTGTTCATCATCCGTTGGAAAACGGCGGGGGCATTGGCCAATCCAAACGGCATGCGATTATATTCGTATTGGCCGTCTGGAGTGACAAATGACGTAAGAGGCTTCGAACTCTCTGATATGGGCACCTGGTAATAACCAGAAGCGAGGTCAAGAGAAATAAAACATGCCTGTCCAGAAAGTCTAGATATTTCATCTTCTATTATTGGCATCGGATAACGTTCTTTGATCGTAATTGAATTAAGCATCCTATAATCTACGCATAACCTATGGTTCCCATCCTTCTTGCGTACCAAAATTATAGGGCTGGCGTATTCCGATACCGATTCTCGGATTATCCCCGATGCTAACATCTCATCCACCATGTTCCGTACTTTTAGTCGCTCGATATGAGAGAGCCGATAGGGGCGATACACAATCGGAGTTTTGTTATTTACTTCGATGCTCATTTCGCAGATATCCGTACAACCTAAGTCTTTAAGAGATGATGCGAAGCAATGAGCATACTTATTTAATGTATTGATAAGCCTATTCTTATCAGTTTCGCTAACCGACTCCCCGACACGAATCTGACTGACTTCGACCTGCCTAGCTGACTCCATATTTATTTCAGACTGCTGTGCAACGATGCAATTTACTACTCTGACTAGAGTTGCCCGCATCGTAGTTCCAGTCTGATTCGTGCAAGACATCGAAACTGGAGTCATATTGACAACACCATCCTTAACTGGATAGACTCCGGCAGTCACTACACATTGTTCGTTAGGTTTGCCTACAAACCCCCTATCTAACAACACGTGTCCGTTAAATGATCGCCCTACTGACGCCCTAACTGATGCCTTCCCGTACAGCTTCACGCTATTAGTTAGTTTCACACAGAGTGTGTTATCATTACCAATGTCATCTATTCGTGAAAATGGGATCTCATTATTGATGTTAATAAATCTCAGTTCTGTAGCGCTTTTAACTGTAACAATGTGAGGCTGTTCGGTATAGGACTGCCCAATCAACATAGGCATTTCAAGGAACTTATCATCAACGACACAGCAACAAACTTTACCACAAACACCATCTACGCATAGGTTTACCTCTATTTTACCAAGTGAGTTGACCATCTTATTCCCAAAGCCCTTTAAAACGGTCACGACATTATCATGTTTGATATTTAAGTCAATGAGTAATGATTGCTTCATTAAAGAAACTTCACTTCCGAAATCTACAAAAGCATTTACTGCCAAATCGTTAATCGTGACCTTTTTAATGAATTTTGAATTTGGTTCAGTAGCTGATATGCACATAGTTTTGCTGACTGTGTCGTTGGTTTTGTTACCTACCTCCAATCTAGAAAAACAGTTTTCTGCTGTGTGACCTACTTTCATACATTTAGAGCAATTTATCAAAGGCTTTGGGCATTTTAAAAAAGGGTGTCCCTTGTCTTTACAATTAAAACAGAACATGCCATTATTGTGCGCATTAGGCGGTCTGTTTGAAAATTTGTTATTATAAACAGCATTTGATTCGGGGCCTGACCTCTGCCTAACATTACTACCGCGCTGTTCCGAAAATACAAAGCTTTCCTTGTTACTCATCAAGAATTGCAGCAATTGGTCGGGGTGGCTACTACGCAATGCGAGGGCACTTGATTTTATAGTCTTGTCAGTTATACCGTGTATAATGCAATCGGTAGCTCGTTTACCGGTTATGTCACATTGATTTAGAAGACCTAATTTTTCATAAAAGTAAACTTCAATAGGCTCATTGTATCTGCTTTTCCTTCTTAGCATATCTTCCAAGGATTGGCCATAATTCTGCTCATGAGGAAATGCACTCTGTAACTTTTCTTGCCACTCAGGCCAAGTAAACAGAATAGTGTTTAAACTTTCGTACCAGGTTTTGGCCAACCCTTGTAGTTTCTGCATAGCAAAGTGCACGGTCGTTTTATCGTCCCAGCCATAAACGGACGAGCACTCATTGACCTTTTTTATCCATATATCGATTTGTTGATTTTTAAGAGATGGATTGAACTCTGGCAAAATGTTGTTATGATCACTGGGTCTAAGTGTAGGTGCTGTTTTCGATGTTGGCTGAGGCGTCAAGTTCTTAATAGTACCTAACAGATTCATAACATCTTTGGTAGAAAACTCTACGCTACTAGGTCTTAGATTTCTATCATTGGCTATATCGCCACTTCTAATCCGCTTGCGGTCACGACTTGGTGACGAGAGAACTCGCGGAAGAGGCGCGTGATCTACTTGACTTTCGCACTGTTGTTGATTTGATAATAATAGGCTACGAGCGTTGCGTACCTCATTTTCCAATGTTAGTAGTTGCTCTCGTTCACGTGCAAGCATCCTCTCCTGCTCCCGTACACTCCGGTAGCTGGGCCCACGGCTGCGAAGGTGACTGCGGCTGCGCTCGCGCTGATGCCTGCACTCCCTGCTTCGCTGGCGTCTGCGCCGATGGCTGCGTTCACCGCTGTGCTGGTGGCTGCGCCTGTGGCTGCGCTGGCGGCTGCACCAATGGCTGCGTTCGCAGTTGCGCTCCCTGCTGCGCGGGCAGCTGCGGTCCTTGCTGTGGGGGGGGCTGGGCTGGCGGTTGCACTGACGGCTGCGCTGGCGGCTGGGCCTGGCAGTTCTTTCGCTCGATGCCTCTTCAACACGGCGTGACCGACTTCTCGGCCTTGGTGTCAGAAGGCGTCGGGGATCATCATTGTCGAGTGGCATTGTCTGGAACTCAGAAACAAGAGTTGTTATGCATATAATAATTTACCCATTATTCTTGATGGGGCACTAACAATAAAATTGTATAAAACTATTTTAAGCACAAAAGCATTTAATTTACCAGTAATATTGACTAGCAAAATCCCAATCTATTATAACTATCCTGTGCTTGGCGGTTAGACGTAATTATAAACAGTTAAGTCAGTACTCGATCATCTACGATGAACCCTAGTATTTGACACTTACAAGGGTAGCATTCAATTATATAATGATCAATATCAATTGCGTTTACCACATGCGATAGCAAAAATATATAAACAAAATGGGCGTGTACTTACCACTTCGGATATGTAATAAAACTCCGTATATCTCACAATGAAACGTGTATTTCTCCCTTGATTCAATTTTTAATCATTTTATTTTGCTACCATCATAGTCCTCGGTATGCCACCATCACTTCCGACCGCGCTCTGCCGACTGACTTCTCGACGGCCATTTTCATGGCGCCATTATGTTTGCCGGAAGTGTTGCTGGCATATCGAATTTACAAAAATATACAAACGGACTTATTTTATCATGAAGATGCTAATAAAAATAATATAAATTTATCCTACCATTTTACAAAATCGATAATAAATTTTAAGAACATAAAAACAATCAAAACAAACAAAAATAGTTCCTAAAAAGTATATCAATTCTACCTAGGATTATAATAACCATATTTAAAATGTTCCAAAAATTACTATTAAGCTAATAAAACCCAACACTATCATGTTCGCTGGTGTTAGTCTGCTCAAAGAGAAGAAACGATCCGTGTGGGTTAAAAAATATAGACAGCAATTTAGTCATATGCCTCTGATAGAAGAATTACGACAAAATTACGCGGACGATTTCAAGAATTTTTTGCGTATGAATAATCAATTATTTAATATATTGTTATATTAAATCAACATAAAATCAAAAGTAAGCGTGCACGCAAGAATGTTACGTGTAAAGGCAAACGGAACGCGCGATTCCGTACGACTATGAGTGAGCGCAATCGCATGGTCGTTCCCTTCCCCTTCTAACATCTTTACACGCTAGCTCTTTCGCGCACGATTGCTGTTTCACACACGATAGAGTGTATGTGTAAAGGTCGAAATTGTCGCGTTTCCATTTTTTCTTCCTTTGTCTACCAATTTCACTACACACGTTTTGTAAAACTTTTTAAAATTGCAGATGTTGAAAAATCAATAAAGAAGCAGAGGCCAATAAAAATACAGTGTGGCATGGACAGAAGAAGCATGTATGATCCAGCTCTGGGTTAGTATTAAAAAAAAAACCAAACATTTTTATTACGCATTTTAATGTTGCCACTTTGAAAGTTAAGAAGCTATTTAATAATATAAAAAAATATGTATAGGGTGGGTTGTCCAGCAATGAACCAGGTAAAATTTAAACGTCCATATCTTTTACATTTTTTGACTTAGGGACCTAAGATTTGGGCGTGAAGTAAGGTAATTTATCTGGCTAAGATTTTGCATTGTTAGGTTGTTCATATAATCTTTAGATTTCCAAGAAATACATATTAAGTAAAAAATTCGAATTTGTTCAATGCGTACCACCCGTGTTACGCATTGAACCAGACCGAATTTTGCAATGAACCACCTATTTTACAAAAAGGAAGGGTAGTGTTTTTACCTTATATTACCTAGTTAAAGCAAAATTATTACTGAGTGAGTTATTACTGAGTGAGGGGCACCCGTCATCATGAAGTCCTTGAAATTCTTTTTCGAAAAAACCAGAACTGGTAGGAGAGCTTCACCCCTAGCACAAACAATGGCACATATTGTTACAAGTGGATGGATGTCGTTCCACCGCGCACTGTTTTATCAGCCATTTGAAAAGCAACTTAGCGACAATCCTTGCCTGTCCATAGAATTTCAAGACGCATTCTACATAGCATTTTAATGCGTTCTCTTGATCAGGCGTGAATAATTTGGTGTCATCCGTTTCCTTACAAGTTCTTCGTCCGAGGCGCTCAAATTTTTACAACGTAGCGACGTAGTGTTGAGTATCTTTCATTAAAATCCCAAAATGTTCTTAAACACAAAATATTTACACTGTAGGTGTAGGTGTAGGTGTAAATATTTACATATGAACCGATCATGGTACGCAATAAACCATGGTTCAATGCAGGACACTCATCTTTGGCTCATTGCTGGACACACCACACTGACAAAACTAACCCCAAAATTTCACCCAGTAAATGATGATACAGAAAACTGCACTATAGTGTAATTTACAACGTTATGTACCTATGTGTCATACTAATGTGTAATCATACATAACAGGCAAAAACACTGTAGTTAACACCCAAAAATATTAGAAAAACAATGAAATAAAGACAAAAAACTTACTTTTGAGGTAGGTATATTTTTATAAACTTGATCACTGTGCGTGTGTCTTTCACCAGCGCTGCTTGCAAACTGGGGAGAGATAGAGTGGTGCATATGCGTTTCTGTTAGCAGTATTAGTTCAGAACGCCAACGTCGCATTTTTGAAATATAACGGTGGCTCATTGCATCTGGTTGGTTCACAGTTGGACAACCCAGGGTGGGTTGTCCAACCTATAGAAGAATTCGTGATATAAAGAAAAAACACTGATTTGGTTAATATTTCACTGTTATCCTGCTAACGACGATACCTAAATAAGGGACTCGTTAATCACCTAGTTACTTAGTTCTTTGGTGAGAAGGGGGTAGTCAGAAGCACGTCCAAACATTATATTTGGTACATCCCCACACTTTACATGGGTAAGTAACTAGTATTTATTCCGTGAATGACAGGTTACAAGCCCATCGCAACATACCAACCACATGCACACACACCTTTTAGTTCCAGTCTAGGATGTGCTGGTTTCCTTTAAGGTTTGATGGCATTGACACTGCCCTCAGGCTCAGGCAGGTGGGGGTTTGATGCCCTTCCAGAACAAAAAGTATATAAGTATCAGTCAGTTGACCAGATTCACCATTATACAACAAGCTATGCTTCGTTTTGGGCTAGATGGTGTAGTGCTTTGTCCACCAGTATTATAAATGCGAAAGTGTCTTTGTCTGTCTGTTTGTTACGTTTTCACGGCTAAACGGATCTTGATGAAATTTGGTAAGAAGATGTATTGCATTCGGGGGAAGAACATAGGCTTTTGTCTCAAAAAACAACCTTGAAGGTGGTAATATAGGGAACGAAAGTTTGTTTGGGCAACTCATATTTCCATAAGTTTGGGGATCTGAAAATTCATATTTAGGCTTTTGGTAAGAAATCCTTACTAATACTATAAATGCGAAAGTAACTGTGTCTGTCTGTCACAGATTTTGATGAATTTTGGAATAGAGATAGTTGGGACCTTGGAAAAGGACATAGGCTACTTTTATGTAGGTACCACGCGTGCGAAGCAGCGGGCTAGTTTATTATAGTCAAAATTAACAGGAAAACTCTTGTTCACAGGCGATACAGATACCCTCAAAACGAAAATAAGTCAGTATCTACTTGGAAATGAAGCACTGTGTTGAATTTTATGACTTCTTTCGTTTAAGTTAGTTCTCATCTCTAGTGACGGAGTTATAAACCATATAAATGCCTCTACCATGGCATTATGTAATGTTGAAAGATCACATATCACCTACTTTATTTCCTTCACTGGTTTACAGCGAAGGAAGACACCAGAATAGGTTTTATTTATTTAGTCTGACAAAATATCCAGGATATTTGAGTAGTATGTAAAAGGTCTATCTTTAATCAAATTACTTGTTAGCTAATGTATTGTTTTAATATAGGTATTGCTATTTTTATTTCTTGATATTAGAATGACAAGAACTGAGCATACTTACACAATGTTAACTTATGTGAATAAAAAATAGATTGAAACTAAATTATGTGTAAAATATTGTAATTTGACATACCAACATGATGTTACAACCTGTTATGAAATAGATATAATTTTACGAGTATGTACTTTACGTATTTTCGCCATTGTATTTAGTAGTATATAAGTCATGTGGTATAACACGCTCTGCTTTGGGGCCAGATGATGCTGTGTGAAATCACCGGCATTATTATTATATTACTATAAGAAAATAGTGATTATGTACCTACTTGATCTGTGATTTATTGATAAAAAAAATACTCTTATATTTTATATAATAAATTAAACAACTTTACAACAATAACTGCATTTATTACATCCCTAACACATGAAGCTGTTTAAACTATCAGTACTTTCTATCACATTTAGATCTGTTTCTTCAATAAACTTTGCGGCTGGAAGTGATTAACTATGTTTAACCACCAACTGTCTTCAACACCTTTTGTGAATTCCCTGATAAACCTGTAGTTTAGTATGAATATCTTATCTTGAAACTCTGGTTGTACTCTGAAATAGAAGTATATAGTTATAAACAGAGCTTGTTTAGACACCTAAACAGAAATAACTGGCCTACTGTGCTTGAGGCTGGCACTAGACCGAGGAAAATAGATAGAGCTGGAGGAGGCCTTTATGTCCAATGAGGGATTACACAAGTTACATAAGGGATTCTTGATACTTAAAAATCGTAGAGTAAATATCATTGTAAACTATATACCACTAGCGATCCGCCCCGGCTTCGCACGGGTGCAATGCTGATACTAAATATACTACAGAATGTCTTTATATACTACGTTATCTAAGAGAATAACATAGACTAAGAGATAGACATATACCATTGCGGACTTTTGTGTAGACCTTTTTAAGGTGTACAATACTGTAGTACATTATTTTGATCTATCTCGTAGGGTTCAGCCAGCATTTGCAATGTATGCGCAAAAAAATGAGTTTATTTACGACACCACATTAGAAACCTCTAAAATTATCAGTGTTTCTCTTCTATATTATGCATGTTATATACATATAAATCTTCCTCTTGAATTACTCTATCTATTTAAAAAAACCGCAATAAAATCCGTTGCAGCTTTAAAGATCTAAGCATACATCGGGACAGACAGACAACGGGAGGCGACTTTGTTTTATACTATGTAATGATAATGATGATGATGGGTAACTGTTTTGCACCTAATTTCAATAATACTTTACAACACCCTGACACCGAATAAACATATATGTTCATCACTCAAATGTTTGTTCTGGGTGGAGATTGAACACCTAACCAAGCGCAGATGGCAGAGCTACTACCATATGAGCATCATAAATGTCACCGGACAGGACTTTATGGCATACCTAGATAAACTCATTAAATCCACAAACAAGAGTCAATCTGACAATTAGAGGGATTTTTTTTGAGGAAGAATACATACTGATTGATGTAAATAAAATAAACAGGTGATATTATTAGGTCTGTCTATCAGTACATTAACAAAATTTAGTTCAATAAGATGATGTGACATATGCTTTTATTTATTTAAACATATTTTTAGAGCTGAATTTTAATCAATAAATTGTGACTTCTTAGCACAAGTCTAGAAAATTGAATCATAAGAGTAAGCGCAGATGTCTATCGGACAGGCATTTAGCCTAGTTTAGGCGTCTGAGGCCATTAGTAATAGTTATGTTATTGTTATTTCATTTAAAACCAGTTTTTAAGTAGTTGTAATAACTTATGTTTAAATTGTGCTCAATAAATATTATTATTATTATTAAACTTAAGAGATATAAACAATGGACAATCATGTTGCAATGTCATTTTCACGAGGAAGCCGAGAGTAGACTAAAGTAGACGTCGATTCAATTCGATGATAATGTTTAAAATAGACAAATGAAGAATGACCGCAACTTTGTGATTAAATTACAAAAAATAATTACATTTTAAAAACTAAAAAGACAACAAAGTTCATGTTTAAAAAAGCAAAATAACAAAATTTCGTTTCATCCAAGTGGATCATATATTTTTTTCAGTTTTTTTTAATTTAAAAACCTACTACTGAACCGATTTTTATGAACTTTATATGGAACCAATCGGGAAGTATATCCTTTCACATGAAAACTGATTTTTTTAAATCGGTTCATAAATTACGTAGTTATGAGGTAACAATAAAATAATTAATAGTTTAAAAAAACTAAAAAACACGCTTTATTTAGAATTTTTTTTCTTACTTACATTTATTATAATTTATTTTCTATTTTTTAAGGTTGGTTTTCTATATAAAGTGTGTTTTTTATTTTTTTAAAACTATAATTTATTTTCTTTTTTTAAGTTTTAGGATAACCGGATATTTTTTTTTTTTTTTTTTCGAATTATTGCATTGTCATCGATCTTTGACAGGTGTGCAAAATTTGAATGAAATCTGGCCGTTTAAAGTGGGTCAAATTCGCGTCCTAAGGAGTTGGTTACATACTAACATACATACAAGTGAAACTAATATAAAGCGTATAAAAAAACAGTCGAATTGAGAACCTCCTCCTTTTTTTGAAGTCGGTTAAAAATCACTTAACACTGGCAAAATTGTCAACAAGACAGATGCCATTATAGGAAGAAAAGAAGGAAACTACAGTTGTTCCTTAACTCGGTGTGCCTTTTGGCAATGGCCTCCAGTAGTTTCCATTGCTTCCTGTCTTGAGCAACTCTCCTCCATATGGCCTTTGCCAAAAGGCACATTGAGTTGAGAGACATCCTGTAGCCAAACAAATCAAACAATACAGTCATAAAAATCAATCTCACCCGGTTTAATGGGCTAAATAAAATAAAATAAATAGTTGTACTTATTATAAATATTTACGGGTATTTATCGCGTTTATTTACCTATTTTTCCCGATGTTTCGACAGGTTTACACTCTTGATGTAATGATGGGATGACATCCCGTGACCACGACATAAATATTCATTCAGTCAGTCATAAATATTTATAATAATGTGTTCTGATCGCGTAAGTTTAAAAAACTTTAAATAGTTGTACCAAAATAACATACCCTAATGAGATTGGAGGTAGATTATCAGCCTCTTTCAGTTGTTTAAGCCCCTTCAATACATGATAGCACATTGTAATCTCCACCCAACGCTTATCTGATTCATCGAAAATCACTCCTACCTGGAAAATACCAATCAATTTTACTACAATAATGTAAAACCTGCAATTTCTTTTGCAGTTATTAAGAAACATATATTTTACAGTAATAATCTAGAATACATATGATTCAGTTGAGCTATCTAATAACTGTTTAAAACAAATGATAGATAGGTCAACTGATCCAGATCATTGCAGCGTCCCCAGCATATTAGTATTGCCATTCAACATGTGAGTGGCAATACTGATGCTGGAACATATTGAAACTGTTGGGTAGAACTTAAAAACTTATTATTATTACTTATTTAATCACTAGCGACCCGCCCCGGCTTCGCACGGGTGCAATGCTGATACTAATCATACTACAGAATGGTTATCCCTAAGAGATAGCCATACACCATCGCGAACTTTTTTGTAGACCTTTTGAGGGTGTTCAATACTGCAGTACATTATATTGATCTATCTCGTAGGATTCAGAGAGTGTTTGCAATGTAAACGCAAAAATATGAGTTTATTTACGATACCACATTGGAAACCTCTTTTTAACTGGTAATAACCCATCTTGCTATCCTTCTGTAATCTTCCAGAGTGGTCGGAGTTTGTTGATTTTTTAGCAAAGATTTAACTGTTACACGAGCATACATTTTGATAAACATGGGTTTTACTTACGTATTTTGTTGAAGGAGGTGGCAACACTGTCAGCATGATACAGTGACACTGATTTAGGTAAAATGTACCTTAAATGCATGTCTAAAAGTATGTTACTTGCCTGATAAGGAAACGCGTAGAAAATATCATCCTTCTCAATTGAAAGTAGTTGTCTCTGGCCAACTGATAGCTTGGATATGGCAGTCTTCAGTGAATTAATAGCATCTTTTTCTACTAAACCCTCAAGCGATTTGAAGTCGCTTTTCTCTAGAGCATCTGAAACAACCTGACGAGAGATATAAAGTATCAGTAAGAGATAAAGATAGTCAGCGGCACAAACTTGTCAGTGAGTGCAGCTAAAATGCATGCTATTTTACTAAGCATAGGTTGAGAAAAAGATGTCCACGAAGGATAGTGCTGTAAGGAGATTAAGATTTTAATTCATATTAGACTATTTTCTACATAAAACAACCAAGTAAATATCATATTTAGCTCAAAGTGTTCTCATGAATTAAATACTGTATCTATGAAAAATAACAACCAGTGTTGAAATAACATTTTTTTGAAGCTTGAATCTTTAAACCCCATTATTTTTTTAGTCAGTTGGGATACAAACAGATTATGATTAAACAAATTTATTTGTGGAGTGATAATCCTTTAATATTTGTACAATACACTATTAAATATACTTTTTTAATTGCTTAATCACTCCTGGGAATGTTATTATAGTAATTGCTGACAGATCAACGAAGTTAATCAATCTTCTGCAAGGTCAGTGAGTGACAGGCATGCCATTTTCATTTTATTGTTATGCAGTCACTCCCGGCTTTTTAAAGTTATTATGTCATGAAAGAGGCCTTTGGATGGGCTATCAACTCCATCACTAGAATTGGCCACTGACTGATACAAAAGCACTTAATAGTTATTATTTAGCCATAGATTAATGTAAATAAAATAAAGGATATAACCTGTACAGCATGTTTAGAAGCCTCTATGAAATCGTGCAGACGAAAATCATTATCAAAATAAGGCCTGATGATTAGGTTAGCAAACATCCAATTCTTGATAAACTTGATGAACGAGGGCCAAACGACTGGCGGGAACTCCATTAATTGGGGCAGTTTGCGCGCCTCCACTCCTCGATCGTCGGAATAACTTCGATATTGAATAGCGGGACATCTTGTGACTACAGGATTACGATGAACACAAATACAGGAATACAGGAGACTTTTCTGAGCATATCGATCACGTAGGCCAAAAGTCTGCCTTGTTAGGACTTGTCTTAGAGCTAAATTCATATTTTTAAACTTTTTACAAAATTATTATTGAGGTTTCTGAGAATTTTAAAAGTAAACCATGAATGAAAGAATAGGATTCTGCACAATATCAAATTCACTTAACAACAACAAAAAAGTTGGCATCTAAAAATAAAAAATATGTTCTTAAGCTCAAAGAAATAACAATTTTTTTTCCGAGAATTCTATTAGTTAAAATAATAATTTAGCCAACGCAACGAATGGACTTATAATATTATTTCATTTAGCTAATCGGTTTTGAAAATGAGGACAAACTAGGTTTTTCGTTCCGTAATCAAGATCTTATTCAGATTAAAGAAAAACCTTGTGAAGTTTTTGGACGAAAATGTTATTTGACAGTTTTTACCAAATATCAAAGTCAACTTGTCATTACGATGTTCGATTTAGCATTGCTAAAGTGACTTAACTTAACATTCGTAAAAATGAAGGGTTTGAAAGATATAAGTACAAGCTTCAAAAATAACGTCCCGGCTTATTACATTAAGTAAAAGTCATGAATCGAATAGTTCATAGTTCGTTTATTGCTTGAAGTACATTGTGTAATAGATGTAGTTATAAATAAATAGTAGATCAATGTATTCTACCCTATTGAGGCATGCAATGTCTTTAATACAACAATAACTTATAAATAATTAAATTAAATAAATGGTCATGCATGCTAAATAATTATAAACTAAAACTAAATGATTGTATTTTTATCGGTCATAAATTCATCTAATGTATAATAACATTTGTTTGCGAGTATGGTTTTGAGCTTTCTTTGAAACATTATATGCGGTAATTCTCTTACAGACTTATGGATCTTATTATAAATGAAAGGAGCCGTACAGAAGTAGAATACTATTGCGCATCATTGTAGTTTTTGAGTCCCGAACACAGACTTTATAGTCATCTCGTCTCGTACGAACCACAACATCAGAAAGCCTTAAAAATAAGTCTGGGTTATTTCTAACAAACATAGCTGCTTCAAAAATATACAGCGAGGAAATGGTCAAGATTCTATGTTTAATAAATAACGGTTTACAAGAATCTATCATTTTGAGGTGGAACATGGCTCTGACGCACCGTTTCTGGTGTTTAAAGACCTTCATAACGTCAGTTGAATTACCCCAGAACATTATACCATATCTAATATTGGATGCAATTAGACCATGGTACGCAATTAGTAAAGTTTCCTCGTCTACTTTAAGAGACATTTTGTACAAAATATAAACTAGACTGTTAATTTTTTTGCAGAGACTGTATAAATGCAATTTCCAATTAAGTTTTTTTTCAATAGTTATACTTAAGAATTTTACATGGTCAACTTCATCAATTTTTTCATTATTGTATTGTATGTCATAATTTATGCTAGAAGCAGCAGTATCGCGTTGCCTAAAATGAATTATTTTGGTCTTATTTATATTTATTTTTAAATCATTGTTGTCTAACCATTTTATAATCGATGTCAAAGCTTATGTCATTTTTATATGAATTAGTATTGTTACATGTTATGGTTACGGTACTATCGTCCGCAAATAACGTCATAGGTTGTATTGTAGCTTTTGGAAGTCATATAGGTATATTAAAAATAACAATGGCCCCAGTACACTCCCTTGGGGAACACCATATTTTATTGTACGTTCTTCAGAGACGTGACTTTCTTCAAGTTTCGTTTTAGGATTAACATTTGTTATCTTGGTCAGTTGTTTCCTATTTTCTAAATATGATTTGATTAATTGTAGTGGACTTCCTCTGACACCATATAATTCTAGTTCTTTTAATAAAATGTCATGTTGGACATAATCAAACGCTTGAGTCATGTCACAGAAAATTGAACACACTGGTGTTACTTTATCGACGTTACTTGTAACACGATTAAGAAAGTCGTAGCCATATTTATTGTTTTGCTTTCTCTGAACCCTTTTTGATCTACTCAAAAGATTTTATTTAATTCAAAATAGTTATTAATTTTTATAGATAGGTTTCCTTTCAAATATTTTAGAAATAACGGGTATAAGAGAAATAGGTCTATAATATTCTATGCACTCTTTGTTCTGTTTTTTGTATAGAGGTTTAATTATAGAAATCGGGATATACACCTGTACTTATACATGAGTTAATAATGTGACTAATTGGTGCACATATACTATGAACTGCAGATTTTAGTATTTTAGTTGAAATTTCGTCATATCCGACACTGTTTGTATTGTTAAGGGAGTTTATTATCCTAATCACATCATCCGGTATGCATGTTTTTAAATAAAAATAATCTCTTCGACTTTGTATCAATGAAGTGATGTTTTTTCCCGAGTATTTGATTGGAACCACTTTGTCAATAAAAAAATCATTAAATGCATTAGCTTTAAGGTTTGTTAGGGTCTTTAGGGTTTGTTATTGTGTTATTATTTAAACTTAATTTATTGATAGTATCTTTAGGTAGATTTCCTCTTTGAGCTATTTATAATACCCCATGTAGTCTTTGATTTGTTTTTAGATGATCTAATTTTATATTTATTTTGTGCTTTTTGTGTAAGTTTGGTTATTTTTTTAAAGATTTTTGTATATTTTTGATATTCTTCTTTACTGTTTTGTGTAGGTTTTTTTCTGTGTTTCCATAGAAGTTTTCTTTTTTTTTTTGACAACATAGTTTAATTCCGCGTGATACCCATCGTAGTCTTGATAGTTATTAGTTTATAGGGGAAACAAAGGTCATGAAATAATTTAAAAATGTCAATAAACTGATTGTATGCAATATTAGGATCGTTCTCGCTGTATACTTCTGAAAATGATATGCCTGTAAGTATATCGGTAAACCGTAATATGTTATCAATTGAGTAATCTCTTCTCTGAATTCGCCAGTACTTAAGGATACTTATATTGCTTACTGGGCATTTTTTAAGTTGGGCTGTGTGGTCCGATAGAGCAAGTTCTAATACCTCAGTTTCACACGACCTTCTGTAGTTGTTTGCAATATTATCTATACAAGTTTGGCTCTGAAGTCGTGTCGGTTGTTTTATTGCTAATTTAACCAAAACTCAAAAGTAAGCACTCAAAGTCTAGTGTTAAATTATTTCTTTTTAAAATGTGAATGTTAAAGTCACCAGCTATTAATATATTCACATAACGCTGTTTTGATAGGTCATGCAGAGCTTTTTGTAAATTATTCATAAATATGTCAATATTAGAGTTAGGTATTCTATACACACATAAAATGGCAATGTTATAATTAACTAATTCTATTGCACAGCATTCGAATGTTCCGCACACTGATAATTCAGATATTTTTTTTAGATCTTTCCATATATGTCCATTTCGCAGCAAAATGGACGCTCCTCCCCTATTTTTGTTTTTCCGACAGAAGTACGCAGCTAGCGTGTAATTAGGAACTGCTAGGTACTGCTCATATACATGCATCATGTTGTGTTCCGTAATACATAGGACGTCCACTATTTTATTATTTTCTGCTAATTCACTTAAATAGATGGTTAACATGTCCGACTTGTTAGTCCTGCAATGTTTTGATGGAGAACAAGCAATTGATTTCTAAACGAGAAAAAGCTGATTTTGTTGTTGATCATTACCAAGTTCCTCATTTGGTAGTTCTACTCTTTGTGAGTCCCTATTTGTCATGTATTTCTTAATTATTTCAATGTAATCTACGAGGTCTTGGAACACTGTACGAAGTCCAGCGTTGTTTAATTTTCCTGATGGCTTATGAAACATACTGTAATCATATATTAAGTTTCTGTTTGTATCAATCAAGTATGCATATCTATTCGTTTGTATATCTTGGTAGAGAAGGTTGTTAAAGTGTAAAATTCTTTGATTTATTAAGTTTCTATTATTTCCATATTGATAGGTAGGTGTGCATGGTATGACATTCGTTTGTGTAATTTTCTGTAAAGTGTTTCTGATGTAGTTTATCAATTCCAGATTTGTTTCTTGGAAGTCTTGATCGCCAATTAGGATAATGCAATAATCCTCCATTGTGTAGTCATTTAACTTATAAGGGCTTGTAGCCCTTTTAACAGCTGTCGTATACCTCCGTTTGGGGTTAGGTAATGGCAGATTAAGAAGTCATGATTTATTATATCCTGCGCAATTGAAAGCACCCTGTTTTGTTTGTTATCACTAATCAGACACAATTTTGGTTTATATGCGGTAATTAGATGATTTGAAGCTGCAATTGGTAAATTAGCTATGTTAGGAATAGTATAATTATTCTTGAGAACTTCTTTTTTAGGGCAGGTTTGAGTTTCCGTATAATTTTTTTGGGTTATGTCTTTAATTAATTCAGTGTTTGTTTGCGTTTCCTTGTGTAATCTTTGACTCGTATCATTTTTTTCAACTTTTTTAATTTCTGTTTTCGTCTTCTTATGAGCTTTATTTATAGATTGCAATTTAGTAGTTTTTAGAGGCGTTGAAAGAGTTGACTTAACGAACTTGGAAGGACTGTGTCCAATCTTTTTGTACAACGTATTCATTCTTGTCAGCTCTTTATTATTTTGTATCAGGTCTCTATTTTCAAGTGATAGTTGTTCGATTTCATAGTGAGCACTTTTTAGTTGTATTTGTAGTTGTTCTATTTTATGTACTAGACTACTTACTTGCTCAGTTTGACTGTCAACAGAGAGATCTGGAAGGCTACGGGTACTGCCATCTAGTTCTTCCATTTTCCTGTCTATGTCGTTTTGGCTTATTGATATTTGCGTGCGCGCTCGTCTGAAGGTAATGTGGTCATTCATCTCGGTGTCCATTGGTATAATGCTTCTGCTGTTCGTAAGGTGACGTTGTGGTAGTTATTTGCCAGTTCAAACCAATATTCGAAAACTTTTCGCTTTTTTAAACTTTTTCTGGGATTCGATCTCGGTGTATCAGTTCTGTATTAGCATAAAATTACACGGTGCAAACAGCTAGGCCACACGACCATTGAGAGCAACTGCGAAAATATGCATTGGCTCTGTGTTATTACCCTATTTTAGACAAAAAATTCGTTACCTTATGATCGATGATGAGTCACAGTTTTTTCACAGCACCTTCAATTGTTTTGTGATCACAGAATTTATTTGTGTTTTTAAATGTTTCTTAGATTAGTTTTATAATTGTTATTTAAAACGTTTCTTTGTGTCACTGGGTCAATTTAATAATGTTTTTAGCACTATGATTTTAAACTGGAATGAATATCGAGTATTATCGTCTTAAGGTATTCTGGAGATTCACACTTATCTTAATTAATTGTTTACTTCACTTGCTCACAACACTGTCATATAAACTTTACAACAATGATATAGTTTTAATGTTAAGTTTTCCCGGAATCATGCACCTTAAGTATTTTAATTAAATTAATACGTGCGGAGCCAATATTGATGCAGTAGCAGCGCCCTAAGCGCCAAAAGGGATTGAGTGCACATTCGCGCACTAACAGTCACCTGCTTTAAAAGACTTGGATTTGTCTCTCGCAACTGTCTTTAATTTAGCAATGTAAAAGGAATAAAACTCTGATACACTGCACTCATTAGAACCAAGTTAGAGACAAGTGCTTGCGTCTGGAACGAATCTGCTTACATTCTAATGCTGGAAAAGGTCCAAAAATGTTTTGTGCAAAGAAATCGCACAAAACATTTTTAAACACTACCAAAAACATTATAAATATTATCTTTATTAGGAAACATTAAGTTTTAATTTATTTAGCTAAAACTAGATGATGTAGGTAATGATTAGATATTAGCTATATGTAGTATCCTCAGAGGCCACCTCGACTGCCGTGAGCATCTCAAAGAAGAATGAAACCAGGTTTCGTTCAGGATGCGTGTCGTAATTTGCAAATACCGACGCGCACTAACTAACAATCCCCTATCTCCAGAGTATCACAAGTTGATTTTTATGTAGCTGACATAAAAATCAACTTGTCACCAAGCGTCCTTAGTTTAACGTGTTTGCTGATGAATGGAGGAGATTGAAAGGATATGTCTCAATTTCTGTGAAAGTTATTAGTACAAGGGTTCTAATTTGTCACAAACTTTGGAATGTTAGTCTAGCTAGATAGCGCAAATTGATAATATAGTTCCTATTATATCAGAAATAAAATATGTATTAATATGAGAAGTTAAATTGTTATTATTAACATAGGTGTGTAAATAGTTAAGTGGTTTTTTTTATAATTCTTGTATTGTTAATTTTTATAGTTTTTTTTATGCACATAATGTTTGCGTACCTACTCACAGTGTAGATATTCGTAGCGTGCTTGTATTTTCCTAATAGTCATATTTTTTATATTGTATGATGATAAAATCGAACGCATTGGAATATATTACCTGTATCTAATGTTATAAATTGGTAATAAGCTAACGTTGAATTTGAATCTGACATTATATTCTGATTAATCTGATATGATATTGGGGGACGGACACCAATTTCAATAACTTTCAAAATTTTCGTGAGTTGTACTATACATTTTGACAAACACGGGCTTTACTCACGTATTATTTTGTCGATGGAGGCACCGACATTGTTTCGATTCATCTAGAGAATCTTCATCAGGGTGAGTTTGATCCGCGGTCCGCTCGAGCTCACGGTTAGCACTGAAGAACCGTGCGTTCAGTGCGAACCGTGAGTAAAGCCCGTGTTTGTCAAAATGTATAATTTCAATAACCTCAAATTTCATTCCTTCAGTCTCAGTACTGAAATTTTGGGTTTTCATATAAGTTTGTAATTGTAATTTTTGATAGATTTAACGGTAGGTGAGGGACTTCAGCCAGGTACGGCAAATACACAACCACCTTGTTAAAAGTTTGATAAAAGTTTAATATGTATATGGAAAAGTAGGTACACAAACAACGCAAGAAACTTAGGTAGGTATAACGGCACAATGATTTATATTTTTAGTACAGTATTACACAGAAGTTCACAGAACAGAAACAGTTAAAGCAAATGGCGGTCGGTCGGATCGCAGCAGAGTCACATGAACGCGCGTTAACATTGCATATGCATAATGCCCCTGGGCCGACTGATTGTCGTCATGCGCGCCGCGGCGCTCGCGTCACCGCGTCACGCGTCCCTCGTTCAGCGCATGCGCGAGCCTTGCCAAACTACACGCGCTGCACGCTCATTGGCTGCCGCGCTCATCGTTCCGTAGTAACATAACGGACGGTATGGTCCCGCGCGCGCAAATATAAAGCCTCGAGCCTACCTTGAATGTGAGTGTTTCCTACCTAATAAAATCCCCGCGTCACACTCTCCCCTGATAGCCCTACTTAGCGCCCTCGCAGCTGGGCTAGCAATCGGCTATAAGTCGGCGAGGTCTACCGCGCTTGCGTTTCCCCCTGATTGGAAGCTCTACAACGCTGGCAAATGGTGTGAGGTGTAAAGCGTGATATTTTCCTAGCCTTTCTCTAGTCTGAATGCTCTCTAATATGAAAGTGGTGGGACTAACTATCTGCTGTATTCGGTATGGGCCATCGCGGCGCGGAATAAATTTCGCTGATTGGCCGCGCATTACATCGTTTTGCCCTTGAGTCTTTAGAAGGACAAGGTCGCCTACCTGATAATCTGGTGGGGTTCGTCTTCCTTTGTCCGCGTTATGTTTCTGGACTTCCTGCGCCTTCTCGTGAGTATCTCTGGCCTCGTCCAGTGTTGCCGCGATCTTCTTAAGGTATGGAGTTATACTTGGTACGAAGTTATCATTCTCTATGATGGCCCTCATATCCGTCGCAGCGTCACACGGAGCGCGCAGTTCTCTACCAAAAGTAAGGTAGGATGGAGAGAATCCAGTGCTGGAGGTAACAGCAGAGTTTATTGCAAACCTTACTGATGCTAAGTGCAAGTCCCACGTCGCGTGATCTTGACTCACAAGCATAGCCAGCTGCGGCTTGAGATCTCTGTTTTTCCTCTCGATAGGATTAGCTTCCGGATGATAGTACGGCGTAAGCGATTGGGTGATTCCTAGCGCGTGACATACCTGCTGCATCACCTCGCTCACAAACTGTACTCCGTTATCGCTGAGGAGGCGACGGGGTACGCCGTATCTAAGAAAAACTTCATTTGTCAACGTCTGAGCACACTCAGTACTGGTGGCGCTCTCTAGCGGAAAAAGTTCGACCCACCGTGAATAAACATCCTCTACGATGAGGACCCGCCTGTTTTTCCTGGGTGTTTCGATAAGGGGTCCGAAAAGATCCACTGAGACCACTTCGAATCGCCTAGAGACGGCGGGAGTCTGTAGCAATCCCGCTGGCTTCCGGTTGTCGGCTTTGTACCGTTGATAAGGGACACAGCCTTTAACGTAGTTTGTCACGAACGTGCGCATACCTGGCCAACAGTAGCGTTTACGGATGCGACTCAACGTCCGTTCCACACCCAAGTGACCTGCTGTAGGTGCGTCGTGGAGTTCCGCCATGACCTTACTGCGCTCGTGCTCGGGTACCACTAGGCATGCGTCCTGGTCGCCTTCGGCCTCTAGGCTATACCTGTATAGTATTCCGTCGGACATCGTATATCCCCGATTTGACCATGGTCTCCCCCTGGAGGGTTCGTCGGCTTCTAGATCGTCGATGATTTTACGTACCTCTGGGTCGTTTCGTTGGTTTTCTCGAACCACTGCTCTTCCTCGGCACGTCAACGACCGTAAGACACAGGTCGCAATCTGCATCTTGCGAGCAAACGGGTCGTGATAGCGTGTCGGCTACTACATTCGACCGTCCAGGAGTATACTCAATGTCTAGGTCGAACTACTGCAACGTAAGAGCCCACCGGGCTAACCGACCGCTCGGAGATCTTTGATTCATCAGCCAACGAAGAGGCTGATGATCTGTCCTGACTTTAACCTTTATTCCATCTATATAACCTCGGAACGTACTTACTGCCCATACGACCGCGACAGCTTCCCGCTCCGTCGTCGAGTAGTTTCGTTCAGCGCTCGTGAGAAGACGGCTCGCGTACTCTATCGGTCTCTCATCAGGGCCCTCCCCCTGCATGAGAACGGCGCCTAAACAGTATGCGCTGCTATCCGTGTAGAGGACGAACGGTTTCGTCTCATCTGCCTGACGTAGGATAGGGGCACTTACCAATAGAGCTTTGATTTGCTCGAACGCCTTCTGTTACTCGCCTTCCCACTTCCATGAGCTTGATTTCTTGAGAAGACCAGTGAGGGGTCTCGCAACGTCTGCGTAGTTAGGGATATACCGTCGGAACCAACTCGACGTTTGTAAGAAACACTTCAAGTGTTTGACGTTCTGTGGAAGGGCCATACCTTCGATTGCCGCTGTCTTATCGGGATCCACCTGGATACCTCTCGGGACGATGACATGGCCTAAAAACTTCACAGAATCTCGTGCAAAATGACTCTTCTCTCTGTTGACTCGTAGCTTGAACATCTCTAGGCGATCGAACACTGTTTTCAAGTCCGCCAGGTGCCTCTCGAAAGAGCCCGGCGACAACAGAACCAGGTCATCTAGATACGCTAGGAGTTCTACTTCCTTGAGGTTGGATCGGAAGCGATCAATGAGTCGTTGAAAGGTAGCGCCTGAATTACGTAAACCCAATTGGCATGCGATTGTACCTATACGTACCTAACGGGCTGGTGAACGCTGTTTTATCCTGGTCTTCAGGAGCCACATTCACTTGGTGATAACCCGCTCGAAGATCTAACGTTGTCATATACTCACTCGTCATGGCCGCGTGGAGAATATCTTCGATGCGTGGGAGCGGATAACGGTTTGGTTCGGTAACCGTGTTGAGCTCTCGGTAGTCGATGCACAGTCTCCAGCTTTTGTCCTTCTTTGCGACGAGGACCACGTTGGAGGCCCATGGAGATTCGCATTCCTCGATGACGTCATCTTGGAGGAGCTTTTCGATCTCCTTCTGCAGCGCTTCTTTCCTGTTCTGCGATAACCTATAGGGCGGAGACGCGATAGGCTCCTGATTGGCATTTACCTTTATATGGTGCGTAGCAAAGTCGGTAGCGGGCCCTTTAAGGGCGAACTGCACGTACTTTCGGTCAATGAACTCATTGAGCGTGCTTCGCTGCTCGTCGGTAAGCTTGGATCCTTCATCTGCACGCAAACCGAGGCTCATGGATTCGGCACGCATCAACTCCGCATCGGGCGAACTCGCTGCTGGGTATTCATACTCACGTATAAAATCGTGTGGACGATCGGGTTCGTCCGAAAACGTCCACTTCCCTTGGGCGACGTCCACTATCATTCCGGCGCGAGATAGGAACTCGACTCCTAAAAGCGTCCGGGTCTCATTACCAGGTAACACCAGAAAATCTGCCGGCCCCCTCGTCCCTCTAAAGATACCAGTACTACGGCTTCTAACAACTTTCTTTCTACGCGAGAGCCGTCAGCCAACCGGATGCGGCACTCTATATCGCGAAATTCCACGCCAGAATCTACCAATATTTTGTGTATCGATGGACTTGCGATGCAATGGGTAGCACCGGTATCACCTATCGCTACACCGCTACGACCCATAATACCTATATTTACTAATGGATGCGAAGCACTTTTATACGCGACTGCACTACACGCGTGCGCTATAGAAGTTTCAATCTTGGACTTATATTCAATATCCGATTTAACTAATATATCGGACGAACTTTTCTCTAAGATAGAATACCTATTCACAACGGATGAGGTCCTATTCTCGACGTCGGGGGACCTATTCTCATTATCGGAACTAATCTCGATGTCGAGCGATTTACTCCCCTGCGATTATCTACAAACGAAACATTAAAATCAGTCGACTTTTTATCCGCGTTGCAAACGTCGCATTTAGATCGAACAACGCCTATTTTACCGCAACCGTAGCAACGAAGGGCTTTAGCGTCGTTGTTCGCGTCCGGTTTAACCGACTGTGATTTCTCGCGGTTACGGCACTCTTCGCTAGAGTGTCCATACCTCTTACAGAAGTTACAGCGGGTCCGGACGGATTCGGACGGAACCCACTCACACTCAAGGTAGGATCTGTGGCTGTAGGTTTAGGTAAGCTATCACGGCATGTGGTGGGGGTTGCTTTTACGTTAGATTTAATATGTTTCGCACTTGCCTGTTGAGGTTTTACCTTACTCATGTGATCCTCTGCTATCCTCGCCCTCTCGAGTAGGTGATCCATATCTAACACAGATTCACGCGGAACACGTTTACGAATACGTCGGTCGAGGAGTCCGTACACTATGTCCACTTGAACTTCCTCGGCCAACCGATACAGTAACTGAGCCATAAGGGCTCTTCTCGCACTTATGTACTTATCGCTTGACTCGGCACTTTGCTCGCACGCAAATATTGCGCGGAACACTTTGTACGCTGGTCGCGGGGCTCCGTACATGGCGCGCAGACGCAGCTTCGCGTCTGCCCACGTAGTCGCTCCTCCGCGCACGCCACACCACCACACGGCGGCGTCGCCGGTCAGCAACATGGGGAGGCCGCGCAGCACGTGCAGACAGACACGTTTCTGACACGCCGGCGCACTCCTTGTGTACTTCTGTGACGTCTAGAAAAGCCTCTAGTACTTCCGCGTCGTGGGATGAGCCGTCGAACCGCGCAGTACACCTCGTGAAATTGCCGGTTGTTGTTGATGACATGGCTGCACACGGCGGCGGGTTTGCGCCTGATTGCGCCTGACACCGATGGAGAGGACGCCCCGGAGTGCTGATCTCCACGGGATGCTGCCAGAAACGCGCTGATAAGGGCCTTGTTGGCCTCCGCTTGCGCCCTGGTGATGGTTTCCATCAGCGACATCATGAACTGTTCTGTGGGGAGTGGAAACTCGTTCAGCTGCGCCGGTGCGTTGCCGACCGCCGTCGTTTCGACGACGCTGTTGGCGTCGGAGGTGGTCTCTTCTCCCGTCAGTGTGACATCAGTGTCCTCGTGCTCTTCTAGTTGCTGTTGACGGAGAGCACTCCCCCGGGTTGACGGCATGTCTGCGGCGACAATGGACTGGAGGTTCCGTGCTTGCTTCCGTACACAAGGTACACGGTACGGTGGTGATCACTCACTGTGTCTACCTAAATTACACCCGGTCGTGTTTCGGCCACTTAGTTGGAGCGCCAATTTAACGGTAGGTGAGGGACTTCAGCCAGGTACGGCAAATACACAACCACCTTGTTAAAAGTTTGATAAAAGTTTAATATGTAGGTATATGGAAAAGTAGGTACACAAACAACGCAATAAACTTAGGTAGGTAGAACGGCACAATGATTTTTAGTACAGTATTATACAGAAGTTCACAAAACAGAAACAGTTAAAGCAAATGGCGGTCGGTCGGATCGCAGCAGAGATTCACATGAACGCGCGTTAACATTGCATATGCATAATGCCCCTGGGCCGACTGATTGTCGTCATGCGCGCCGCGGCGCTCGCGTCGCCGCGTCTCGCGTCCCTCGTTCAGCGCATGTGCGAGCCTTGCCGAACTACACGCGCTGCACGCTCATTGGCTGCCGCGCTCATCGTTCCGTTGTAACATAACGGACGGTATGGTCCCGCGCGCGCAAATATAAAGCCTCGAGCCTACCTTGAATGTGAGTGTTTCCTACCTTATAAAATCCCCGCGTCACATAGATTATTTTTGGTCCTCTTGCGAAGCAAACATTGCGCTCTGAAATTATTTATTTTTCTAGAGTTATTTCCGGTTTATTGAGTTATTTTGTTTTTATTTAAACTAGGTATGGTTGCCTGCCTCTACGTTACGTAAGGTGCGCTAACGTATAGCGTTACGAAGCGGTTTACCCTCCCCTAAGAAGTTATCTATCACTTTAATAACGAACGATAATATACGACTTTGTGACATCTTCTTCTTTTTCTTCTTCTTCTTTTGGTTATGGCGTCTGTGGTTACTTTCCACAATTTTGCCAATGTCGGTGTCAACAGGATTTAATTATGTAAGGTTTCTAGTCTTCAAATACTGGCATCCATCGTGCAAAGGGCAAACGTGACATTGGCAAAATTGTGGCCCCCCTTCCACAAAGGCCATTAACCAAGAACTGAACTGAACTGAGTCTGAGTAAATTGAAAGTAGGTCAGTATATCGAAGGGAGACTCAAAAATGTTTTATCAAGGTGATTGTTTCAATAAGTCTAAAACATTGAGGACATCACAACAAGCAAAGAGAACACATTTTTTGCATAAATACCTATGATTAGTATGTTTAGTAATAGCTAAATAGTGATATATATTAGTTTACAACTTTATTTTGTTAATGTTAATAAATTTACATAGTAGGGATATAAACGGGGTAAACACAAGGGAGAGAAGTTGTTTAGAGGAGAAAGGACGAGGGATTTCAGAAGGAGTAACATCATGCAGAGATAGCCGCAACCTTAGACAAGAGAAAAGGAGATGTTCAACATTACCTTCATCCAAACCACATTCACATATAGAGTGGTCCCTAACTCTAATTTTGGCAAGGAAATAAAAATCCTAATCTTAAACGACAAATGGTAGAAGTAGTAGTTTTGTCAGCTTTACGATAACTAAAGAACCATGGTTTAGGAGGTATCTCAGGTTGAATTTCACCGAAATGTTTGCCTTTCAGTCTCTTAGACTTTGACCACATACGGGACCAGGAAGTTGTTAAATGGGAACTCGGCACTAAGCAAAGGTCATGCAAAAAGATTTTGAGGTATTCATGAGAACCCATCTGTATAGCCATTCTTGCGCAGGAGTCCACTGTTTCATTTCCAGGGATCCAACCTAAAACAATATTAATACCTAGTTCATGACATCTAAATAAAGCTTCTCGAATTTTAAGAATGATAGGGAATCTGGATTTGGAACAAAAAGGGTTGGAGAGAATAGATTGTAGGGAGCTTTTGGAGTCTGAAAACACAATTGAGTTGTTTAGATTGTGGGATTCTACAAAAAGAATACTTTGTAATAGAGCTATGGATTCTCCTGTAAAAACAGAAGCTATGGATGGGCATTTAAAGTTCAATACAATTTTAGTAGTTGGAATCCAAACAACAGCACCAACAGGACTTGTGTTATATCATTTGGATGCATCCGTATATATAGAAAGCCAATTACGGTACTTGTTATCCATTTCCTTTCTGAAAATGTCGCGGGCACACGAGGATCCCTTGACTATTCCGAAATCAAGAACGATGTTAGGTTTATATATTAAGGCTGGGTAGGGGGTTGAAAACAAAGAGTTTAAGCGATTTTGAATAACAGGGTGTGAAAGATGTGTATATTTAATAAAACTACGAATCAATTTGCCAGTGCAATGCGAATATCAGTAGTGATCAAGCTCAGACTGTCCAATGTGCTCATACCTTTCCTGAACCCATACTGAGACCTTGCCAAAAGATCGTTACTCTCAACGAACCATTCCAATCACAACTTCAGCATGTGTTCCATGACTTTTGATAGAACAGAAGACAAGGCTATAGGTCTATAACTGTTTGGATCGCTACAATTTTTCCCCGGTTTGAGAATAGGAAAAACTATCTGAGTCTTCCAGTCATCTGGTACATGTCCATTTTCAAAAAAAATATTAATTAGATCTAAAAAGTATTGCTTAATATATCAGGTGACTTAATTAAAAATGAGTAAGGAATGCCATCCACTCCCGGAGACGTATCCTTTAACCCATCAAGTGCCTGTGTAAGTTCATTTATTTAAAAGTTACAGTCAATATTAGAAAGAGCAGGTATAGGAAAGGGAGGGGAGGGAAAAAAGTCTAGATTTGGAACAAACTGAGGGGATAATCTGTCACTAAATGAGATCACCCAAGATGAGGGATCATTTGAAATAATATTTGGTACATTAGATGATCCTCTATAACGCCGAATTTGTTTCCAAACAAATCGTTAGTCATGGTCCATGACTAACGAAAACTTCACTGAATACAAACGCTTAGCAGCAAAGGCTAGAAAAGTTCTTTCACTCAAAAAAAAATTGGTTGGAAGAAATTTTGCGAAAGTTTATTTCCTAGATCTCCATCGTCGCTGGTTTGGAAACAAATTCGAAACATGACTCATGGAATTATAATAAGCTAGTTCTGCAGTTTTCCTATGCTTAACAGCTGATGTACAATCTGAATCCCACCATGAAGTGGAAATTTTTATTTTGGAACGAGCGGGGATATTTTTATTGGCACTTGTTGTAATTAATTCTATTAACTTTGAATAGGCTAAAATTGGTTTATCTGTGCTGTTTATTTCTAAGAGAGGTAAATTATCTGCAGAATTATCTAATTGTGAAGTATATGATGGCCAATCAGCTCCTGAGAGCCGATATTTTAGACAAGGGCTAAAGTTGAATTAAGGGGTAACGCGTGTTGAGATGGTTATAACCATATGGAAATGATCACTACCATAAATAACGGGTAAAGTTTTCCAGGAGGAAAGGGAAGGGGAGCAAACAGTTAAATCTACAGCACTCTTAGGGTCTTGTGAAGGTAAGACTCTACGAGTGATAGAGCCATCATTGATGATGCAAAGATTAGCTTCATCAAACACTTCTAAAAGCATGCGTGAAAACATATCACAATGACCAGAGCCCCATGAAGTATGATGGGCATTAAAATCACCCAGCAAAATAATAGGAGGAGGAACAGAAGAGATAACCAGAAGGATATCAGGAACGAGAGTAGAATTAGGATGTGGAATATAAATAGAAAGAAATGAGATGTCAAATACTCTAACAGCTACTATGTTTATGTCTAAGGAGTGAGATGGGAGGGGGATTTGTGAATAGGAAAGGTTACGCCTGACAAACAGGGCACTACCTACATGCCTGTCAGACCTGTCGTCACGGAGGCAGTAGAAACCTGAAATCCGAAACTGGGTTACAGGCTTCAGCCATGACTACGAGACGGCAATGACTGACGCGCAGTATTTAGATATTAAGTAAAGAAGTTCAGGTTTGCGCGGAGGCTTTTCACATTCCACTGCACGATGGAGACTGGGTCCATGTGACTAGTTAATGAGAAGATCTGGGACAGTTTTTGGGCAACGTTGGGCGGTAAGGGAGAGTTGGTTGTTGAACACAACTCTATTAATATATTCAAAAGAGTACAACCGATTGGGTGGGAATCCAAGATGCTTTGCCATCCTCGTATGTCTTACGGTTCAGTCTACGGGCTTTGGCTACAAATACGCTATTGTTCGGGATTTCCAAGCTTGTTGTAAATTCTTCCATAGACATGTCAACTGGGACATTGCGAACAAGACCCATTCGAGTAATGTTAAATGTAGGAATAGTTGCTACATATTTATATTGTGTGAGTAGTTCAGGACTGTCCAAAAACTTGTTGGCATCATTGGCAGAACGGAATTCAACCGATGTACGGTTCCTACCTACCTGTTTAATACCGCCAGGGCTGATGTTTTTAACATGGTGATTACTTAAGAATTGTCCGAATTTGATCGGTCGAATTATTGTCCCAGCTGCTGAATCGACCGTTGAATATTCTTTAACTCCAATTACCATTGGTGGTATTGCCAAATTGTTCGGATTGAGGCTGCGGCCATATCTGGAGACGTAACAGTTTTTTTAATTTGGGTTGCGTTATCTACCTCATCCGAGTCCATCCTGCGTTTGGAGCCCGTACGATTTTCTTCGGGCAACGCAGAGCTTAAAATCGGGTCAGGTGGATCTGGGTTCGGAGGGCGATCAGGCGGGAGGCGTTCGGGAACGACCTCCATCTTGTCGCCCCCGACAAGAAGTTCGGACAAACTGTTTAGTGTAATACAACTATGTTAGTACATAAAACTACAGCTAACCAACAACTCCCAAACCACCAGCCACCACACTGAAACCAATCAACTTGAATTTGAGCCAAGATTCTAAAAACTCAAAAAATCCTTGTCGACACGCTTACAACCTCAAATCCGAAGCCGACCTCCTTTGTGAAATCTATAAACATTATAAACACTTGACACTGGCAAAGTTGACATTGTTATGACATATGTCATTAACGACGAAGAAGAAGAAGTCATTTGGGCATTCTCTTTGGTTTGGTTTTGAAGTTTGTTTGTATTGTATTTTGTTAATGTATTGTATGCCGGGTTTGGTTAGTTTTTTGGTACAAATTGAATAGAATGCTGAAATCATTGAACTTTTTACTTCGTTCGTTCTGTAAAAATATATTCTATTGCTACTAAGTAAGTACGCGTGATCGAAATTTCTTCATTTTCTTTCCAGAATCATGGACGACCAAGCATGTCCTCGTTGCAAAACAACAAAATACAGAAATCCGTCTCTGAAGTTGATGGTGAACGTGTGCGGCCATGCACTATGTGAAAGCTGTGTAGAATTATTGTTCTTGAAAGGTAAAATCTATTGGAAAATGATTTGCTTAAATATGTATCTCAAGTCAGATCCGTGACATCGTTTGCTTAAAATAAGTCCCGTAAAAGTTTTTTTTTCTGAATAATAAGTATCCTATGTCTCAAGGTAATAAACAATCTTTAGACCAGCTTTTATTGAAATCTTTTTAGTCGTTACAAAGTGTCTAACTAATAAATATTCATAGGATTTATATAACATTTCTGTGATCATAGGTTCTGGTTCATGTCCCGATTGCAATGTCCCACTTCGTCGAAGCAATTATCGTGTCCAGCTTTTCGAGGATCCTATGGTGGAAAAAGAAATAGACATAAGAAAACGTGTCCTCAAAGATTATAACAAAAAAGAAGAAGATTTCGCCACATTACGGGAATACAATGACTATTTAGAAGAGATAGAATCAATTATTTACAATCTAACAAATAATATTGATATTGTAAATACAAATAAAAGGATAGAACAGTACAAGAAAGAGAATAAGGAGTTGATTATGAAGAATAAACTTAAGATTGGTAAGAATATCTCTAGTTATGTTCGTCTTACTTTCACTCTGTGGTATAGTGGGCCACAGCCAGCCTAAGGCGCAGAAGTTCTGTGGGTTTGATATCCATCATCATCATTGTATCAGCCTTTAAGAAGTCCACTGCTGAACATGGGCCTCCCCAAACAATTCCAGGAAGAATGATTTTGAGCCCTCCATCTGACTTCCTGCAATCTTTACCAAGTCAGTCAATCAATGGGAGTGGTAGAACGTCCTAAGCTTCGTTTTCCTGTCCTTGGTTGCCATTCGAGAACTTTTATTCTCCAACGGTTATCAGTTCTGCGAGCTATAAGGCCTGCCCATTGCCACTTCAACTTGCAAATTTTGAGTTCGCTGGGTTTGATATCCGCTGCGGGACAAATGTTTGTATGATCAGCAAGTATTTGTCTTAGGGTCTGGGTGTATCTATGTAAAATATGTATGTATTTAAAAAAAAGTATATCAGTCATGTGCTTACTTTGGGGCCAGGTGATGCTGTGTGATAGGTCTGTTATTATTTATTTATTATTTATGTCTAACCAGTGTGTTGAAAAGATTAAAGTGCGCATCAGAGGCTCCTTTCTTGCACTTGGCTCATGTCTTTGAACATTTTATATATTTTGTTATTTATTTATTGATGATAGACAAGCAGCTATAGCTGATATGTCTATATCACACAGTTTTGAAATAGTCATTAATTATTGGTTAATCTTTTTGAGCACTGATTTATTAGTTTGTAGCCAGTTGTTTTTAAACGCATTGACAGAGGTAGCAGTCACAACATCATCTGGTAGTGCATTCCAATTGTGGACCACTCTGTTGCTAAAGAAGTGATAAGAGGCATGTATGCGGGCAGGGTCACAAATGAGTTTTAAATGGTGGCCACGTAACAGTCTCTAAAAAACTTTTCTTCTCAAGATGTCATGAATATTTAGCAGGTTGTACTGATAGGTCATAATCTTATAAGTCTCAAGTCTCAATAAGATCTCCTCGAAGGCGTCTATCCTCAAGAGTAGTAAAGCATAGTGAGAGTAATCTATCTATTTATTTTAGATTCTAATAAGGATTAAATAAGATGTAAAGAATAGAATAGAATTGATTAAATATTTATTTGGTAAATACAAATAGTAAGAAAATTGAAACACATAGTTAAGTAAAAAATTCAAACAATTAGGTAAGAAGGTACCTAAGTAAAATAAAAATAACATGTGCGTCTTGGGACGCCCGACAGAAGATAACTTAAACTTATCTAAATAGCACTGTGGGTTAGAGTGAAAGAGAAGGAACCTGCGTACCGCTGCCGTGTGCGTGAGAGAAAGGGAAGCCAGACAGACTGGCGCCGTAACGCGTTACGTAACGTAGCGGTTTACGGTAAGAAGTTATGACTTCAAAAAAATACAGTACAGTACAATAATATAATAGTACACTTAACTGTGGGTCATATTCATTTAGTCCTGCCCCTGTGTGGGGTATATCCAAAAACATTTCTAATCTCAGTACTGTTTCCCTAAGAAAGTAGCACTTGTTTTCGAACTAGACCCTGTCTGGTGTGACTTCACGGGTGTAAAACATATAAAATAATAATAATATAATAAATAATATATTATGCTGAACATTTCCACACAGCATCTGGCCCCAAAGTAAGCAGAGCTTGTGTTACAGGTACCAAATGACTGATATACTACTTACATACTTTTTTTTTGTAAATACATATATATTATACATAGAAACAGCCAGACTCAAGACAAATACTTGCTGATCATACAAACATTGGACTCGCGGCGGGAATCGAACCTGCAACCTTCTGCGTCTCATCCGAACCTTCAGTCCACACACAACTTTATTTAAAAACTACGGCTGAAAAAATTTGGTAAGGAAATAAATATAAAGGCTTCTTGGATGTCGGTACTACGAGTGCAGCAGCTATTTTATAATATCTGTAGGATTTATAAATTTTTTCAACAGGTCGCGAAGAAATAGAGCTAGAAGAAATTCTAGAAATAGAGAAACAAATGGAAGACCACCGCCGTGCAGAGATCGTTAGGATGGAACAGGAGGCGAAGAAACAGAAGATCAGGGAGAAGGAAGCTCTTATCGATGAGCTGATGTTTGCTGAGGGAGATGCTAAGGATATACTGAACACATTTGCACAGACTATTGCAAATAAACAGGAAGAGGTCTTACCTCCAGTGCCCAAGGTATAATGTATTCTGTTTGCTATTTGAACAAGAATTCTGTCTTTATTAAGCAGCTGTTACCCGTGACTTCCTAAGCGTATGCTTAGAACCTTTATTTTATTTTTTAAAGAATGCATTCTGTGCATCTAAAAAACATATTTTAAGTTTAATCCCCTATTTTACCCCCTTCGGGGATTATATTGCAAAAACGTTGAAACACAATATTTCTTTATTTCTTGCCAAAAGCCTAATTATGAATTTTCAGGTCCCTAACTTAAGGAAATACGAGTTGCCCAAACAAACTTTCATCCCCTATTGTACGCCGTTTAAGATTGTTTTTGAGACAAAAAGTATGCCTATGTTCTTCCCCCGAATGCAATACATCTTCTTACCAAATTTCATCAAGATCCGTTCAACAGTTTAGCTGTGAAAACGTAACAAACAGACAGACAGAGACACTTTCGCATTTATAATATTAAGTAGTATGGATTACTATTATTGGCGATTTATTTGTGTAGTGGCAGGCTCGCTCCAACTTAACAATATATGCTTTTTCGATTTTAGTACTAAATTTGTTTTCTGCCGAGCTATATTAAATTTAAAAAAAAATCCCGGACATTTCACACAGCATCATCTAGCCCCAAAGTAGGCAGAGCTTGTGTTAAGGGTACGACATGACTGATATACATACTACTTAAATACTTTTTTTTTAAATACATACATAATTATACATAGAAACACCCAGACCAGACACAAATACTTACAGATCGTACCGGATCTTAGCCCACAGCGCCACAGATGTCGTCATGTTATTATAATATTATTTGGATGTTGCAGGTAACACAGTTCTCATCAGGAGTGATGTTCACCCGTGGTTTAGGACACGATTCCCTACCTCTAATAGAAGAAGGCCCGTTGTACAAATACACTCCACCTGTTATACCAGACCGTGTTGGACCATCTGCTCCGAGCCTACAGGATATTGTTAGCTTGGGATATTTGCAGCATGTCAGGTTAGTTATTTTAAGAGTTATTTGATTACACAACAAGTATAGAAGAAGACAGAAGACAGTGCCTCGTCCGAGTGCTCGGTCGTTTGAACATTGACACTTTGCGCCTGCCGAGTGCTACGATTAGGTTGTTTGAACACTTTACAGAGTGTTGGTCTTATGAATACTTTGCCGAGTGTTAGGTCGTATGAACACTTTGACGAGTGCGTGGTCGTATGAACGGTACCTAGTGTTAGGTCCAATGAACACTTTGACGAATGTGTGGTCGTATGAACACTGCCGAGTGTTAGGTCGTATGAACATTTTGACTAGTGCTCGGTCATATGGACACTTTGCCGAGTGCTTGGTCGTGTGAACACTTTGACGAGTGTGTGGTCTTATGAACACCTGGCAAAGCTTGCTAATGTTATAATAAAAGGAAAGTCCTTTAATGTCCAATGTTCAGCGCAGTCATATTTTTAACCGACTTCAAAAAAGGAGGAGGTTCTCAATTCGACTGTATTTTTTTGTTACCTCAGAACTTTCGACTGGGTAAACCGATTTTGATGATTCTTTTTTTATTTTTATTTACTGGTGCTTCCCGTGTAGTCTAATTTGGTCCAGTTCTGACAATGGCATCTATGAGAAAACCATATAAGTCTTAAATGTGCATTAAGTATGTGCGCGACAAATGGACGAATAACTCAATATCACACCGGTCGATTTCGATGATTCTTTTTTAACCGACTTCAAAAAAGGAGGAGGCTCTCAATTTGATTGTATTTTTTTATATTCAATGAAGTCGGTTGTCTTTTTATGTTTTAAAACGTAATTATTTTACTAAACTCACAAAGAACAGCCCATTGGTTTGTCAGTGTAACATATTTATTTTATTCTATACCTATATACGCTTGCAATTCCTTTATATTTTTAACCAACTCCAAAACATGTGGCAAGTGCCTCTGAGGCGCACTTTAAACCTTTCACCACACTGGTTCGAGAAAAAAAATAGTAATTCTCAATTCAATGCTTATTTTTGTGTTTGTTTAAGTACCTATAACTCAGGAACTGCCGGTCCGATTTTAATGTGACTTTCACTGTTGTGTAGAGAATGATCTCACCAAGTTCTCATATAATTGTTATCTATTTGGGATTGATAGTTTTTGTATAAAACTCAAAAAACAATCATTTATATTTACAGATCAGAGAATTCTACAGAGAAAGCAGGCGGCTACTCATCTACGTTACCCTGTCTTCGAGCGTTGCAAGACGCGTTAGCAGGATTATACCACGCGAGCTGACCTTGTACACCGAACTATACATTGTCATTATACTCATTAGGTAGCTAATACTGTGGCAAGTTTTTGTGTGTTATATTCTGTTATTTCTAAAGCGCCTTAGGTACCAATCTATTTTAAATGAACCAATCAAGACTTGTCAAATTGGCGCGAAGATGACATCATGTAGTAGATTTTGCAAGGCCTTGCCTTCTGATTCTAAGATCATGGGTTCGAACCTGGCTTGCCCAATGGATTTTAATTTCGAAAAATGTATATCATCATCATTGGCATTTGTTCATCTGTTGGAGATGATTTAGGTGGCGTCAGTAAAGTTACAGAGTAGTTAATGAAAACATTCGTTCATGGATCTACTCCAGCAAGCTGAGGTGGGTGTAGTTTCTTCTCAACTGACGTCACTCTTCCTGGGATTTTGTTTGATAGCGCAGGCCTTCCCAGGCCTTATATGTTTATTGCCAGTGCTATTAAACGGTTAAGGGAAATATCGTGAGAAAACCGACACGTCTATCCTAACCTAAACCACAAAAGGTGTGTGTTGGTATTTCTATAAGCAGCGATGTGTCTGTATCGTACGGAATATTAACTTGTGTAAAATGTGGGTATGTCCAAATGATGTTTGAACGTGCATCTGACTACCCATAATGTACTACATATTTGTCAAATACCACTCACTCATTCATCACGAAATCTCAGAAACCACCGAACGGATTGGAATTATATTTGTGTGCATATTGGTATGCAGCTTCCTCTAGAGCTGTAGGTGCTCGCTAAGAAATGTTTTCAAAGAATTCACTCGGGTCAAACCGTGAAAACCGATTATGCTTTGTAATTTATCCGAAACATTCATTCGTTCAATTCTTATCTTGCTACTTTTTATCTACCACGAGGGCAAAGCCGCGGGAAATAGCTAGTGCGCTATAGGGTCCAAAGGGGTCTCTAAAGAACGTATTCATATTTTGAAGTAAACTTCAATGTTAGTATCTGTTGTTTTAGTAGTTAACTGGTATTTATACAATATACTTTTTTTTTTGTAAATACATACATTTTATAAATAGAGACACTCATCGTCGTCTAATTTAAATAAGACGACCTCTGTAGTGCAGTGGGCAAGACCCTGCTGAGAAGCAGAAGGTTGCGGGTTTGATTCCCGCTGCGGGACAAATGTTTGTATGTTCTGCAAGTATTGGTCTCGGGTCTGAGTGTTAAAGTATATAAGTAGTGTATCAGTCATGTGGTACCCATAACACAAACTCTGCTAAATTCGGTGCTAGTTATTTAAAAAAAAATTACGGGTTGCACTCCGGGAGTGCCGACAGAAGTGAAAACTTATTTTGGCGCGTTAGACATTTATTTGATGGGTACTAGGGATATTGGGTTATTGGGTTACAAACATACTTATACTGAGTAGAATAAACAGTTTTTGTAATAATAAACAGCCCTTACTATCGGTAAATCCAGTAAATCCACTATCAAATCACAAACAAAACATAGTCAAAGTTCACTGAACTCACACGGACCAACGCGAAACGCGACTGCCAATCAAATACTGAACGAACACAGATGATGCAATATTTTTTGTTCAGAATGTAGATAATATATCAAAGAACCTAAAACTCAGTAAACTTCTCCATACAAAAGTAGACTGTAAACATGTGAATTAAGGTTTATAATCAAATGGGGCGAGCGCGGCAGCCCTGCGTCTCGTAACGGTGCCGCGAGGTCCAGAGGTTTTACCTCGTCTAAAAATATGCGTACCGCGCTAAAAGAAGTTTTCACTTCAAAAAAATTTAAAGGTAATCAATAAATAAATATTGCTGGACAATGCACACAACACCATCTAGTCCCAAACTAAGCATAGCTTGTATTATTATCACCAGATGACTGATATAATACTTATATTTCTAAATACATGGGATAGTTTATAAACACCCAGACACAGAACAAGCACGTATGTTCATCACAATTGTTTGTCCTGGGCGGGAATCGAGCCCTCAACCTACAGCGTAGAAGGCAGAGCTACTATCAACTGAACTGTCAGGCCAGTCAAATACGAGATCTACAAAACCAATATGAATTGTGATCGCGATGGTTTATATAGTAACTTTGTTCTCAAAAGATACACAGTAAATGTTATGTTTTCTCTGGTCTAAGTTTTACCAAAAATGTCAGTACATTATCCACATTCCTAGTTTTGTTAAGTTTATTATAAATAAGGTTTGTTTTCGTTTGGTTTTCTCAGTATTTAAAACATGTATATAGTTGTACATAAGTTGAATGCTTAGTACTTAGACAAGACTTTCTACTGTAATGATCTTAGTGCAAGTATGTTTCTTATTTGTGATAATAAAATAAGTGTAATTCATGGTTTTTGTCTTTATTCTATCTCTATTATTTATTAGCTAGTGCCCGCGACTTCGTCTGCGCAGGATTAGTACTAATACTTCACTTTTTTTTGTAAATACTAATGTAATACAATAATCTTTATCGCCACACAAAATTCATTTTAATGATTTGCTTCTGTACGTTGTTCTAGAGATGGAGAGTCCTAGTTATTCAAAAATGACCTTAGGAAGTGTGATTCAGTGGCCTATGGCAAACTATTTTGCTTCAAACCTTGAAAACCCATTTTCTCCAAGCATTTTTCTGTCTGCACTAGTTACTTGCTGCGGTATTCTCATCCCCGGGCGTAATGAGACCGCTAAAAAAGAGAAAAAGTCATACAATTTTGAATTTTTTTAGGGCGTTGTGCGATTTTCTTGAAAAGTAATTTGCATACTTTAAATATAAAATTAATCGACACTTGTTATAGGGTTCTTAAATAAACTATAAAATGTGGTTAAAGTTTGCATGGAAAAGATCATAATGTCACGCCTGAATCAATTATCTAGCATGAATCTTACAAAATTTGTTTATAGAATGTTCGAAATATTGTAATAACACGTTTATTTTAAAAGTCGTGAGCGGTTTGACTAGTGTTTAATAAAAATTGACGATTCCTTCTAACCTAAGTCCGAGAAGACAAGGAATTCGTCTTGGTTGATACACAAAACCTAGCAATGTGACAACCTAGCAAAACCTATATGTTAGTAATTCCCGGTTCCTATAATTTGAAATCATCCAGTAGTAGGTAATTTTCGTCAGTGGATTTCTCTATCAAAAGCTGAACGGACTGTTTCCTTTCTTTCACATCGAGAGAGTAACCGACGGGACTCTACTATCGAATGTTTACTTATAAAGTATCGAAGTCGTGATATCGTGACAGGAACAATAGAAAAAAACTATTGTGTTCTGAAAGTGGTTTTCTACAGATTAAAAGAACCCGTAAATTATTATGTAGAAGTAGAAGTAGCGACAGCGATTGCTAGGCGGACAGCAAAATCAGTCGCAATTCTTAAAACAACTTATATCATGGAAGCTAGCGCTGCCCGTCTGTCGCCTGTATTTTTACCTATAAGTAAAAATACGCACAAAATAAATAAATAAACAGACGAAAGAGACTTCATTTCAATTCTATTTAGTATCTGTGGTTAAGTGGCCTTTGTGGAAGGGAAGACAGACTTCCGTCGAAGTCAACTTCACTTAAGTACTTATGCTTATACCCCGTAGACAGAGAAATCTCTGTCTACGTTATATCCATTAATAAGTCGTAGTGTAGGTACATGCTTTGTCTATGTTATTTATAAGTGGACCATAAACAAAATAAACCCTTGACATTGGCAAAATTAACATTATTATAAATTTATAACACACATGCTATTGACAAGGAAGAAGAAGAAGAGGTAGAATAAAGCTAATAATAAGTTCATAGAGCCAGATTAAAAATAAGATTGCTGTCATGTCGTATAGAGGCTAATTTGAATAGGAGCACATGGAGTAAGCAGTAGTTACACCTATAAGAGCCCAGATATAAATGATGATAATTATGTGTTTTAGTAACAAAGCCGCAAAGTTACCTGGCGGGATTGGAGTAAGTAAACAAAGCATGCTAGTCGCGATATAACGGCGTATACACACTATACAATTAGCATGTGAAAATAGCGCTTCGGTCGCCCGAGGGACACTCTAATTGGCGTTGTGTAAACTTGCTATGTTATCGAAACGCCAGAGGGCGGGCGGTGGATGAGCTAGGCCGGTGTGGAAGCGGCTTTGTAATTTATTTTACCGTTTTAGTGGACAGAATAAGTTTAAAGCCTAAATTTTACTTTCCGTTTAGTTGTATCTAGATACATAGGTCTTCGAAATAGGTAGGTATACTTTCATCAATAATAAGTCTCGACTCGTAAAAAAAATCCTATTACAATGCCCACCGCTGCCATTTGCGCATTGACGCCTATTGCTAGCTGTCGCCGGTTCCTCCTAACCCCAGTTCAAGAAGAATCCGGCAAGAAACTCGTCTGGTCTTAACATTGTTTTGTATGATCCTTGCCAATTTTGTTACGGATGCCGAGTCGAGTAGGAGCAGATTCATCTCAAGTTTTTTGTCATCTAAATAATGTGTTATTTAGATACTTATGCTTTAAGAGACAGTTTCTGTTTTATTACGCTTTAAATTTTACAATTGACAAACTCGTCACTTGGGACCTTGTTATAGAAGCGTAAGTACACATTGCCGTATAGAAGGTTTATTAACTTTACCGAGCTTAACCACAGTTACAGCAGTGTTCCCACAGGACCAGCGAGTTATCTTTATTTCTAGTATTAATATATGATAATACTAGCGACCCGCCCCGGCTTCGCACGGGTGCAATGCTGATACTAAATATACTACAGAATGTCTTTATATACAACGTCATTTAAGAGAATAACATAGACTAAGAGATAGACATATACAATTGCGGGCTTTTGTCTAGACCTTTTTAAGGTGTACAAAATACTGTAGTACCTACTTACATTATTTTGGTCAGCCAGCGTTTGCAATGTAAGCGCAAAAAAAGGGTTTATATACGACACCACATTAGAAACCTCTAAAATTAGCAGTGTTTCTCTACTATAAAACCTTCCTCTTAAATTACTCTATCTATTTAAAAAAACCGCATCAAAATCCGTTGCAGAGTTTTAAAGATCTAAGCATACATCGGGACAGACAGACAGCGGGAGGCGACTTTGTTTTATACGATGTAATGATGATGAAATGAAATATATGAACATTTTTGTGAAAATACATAAGTTTTTTTTTTTTTTGATATAATAATTCGTGTTTTAGTTATATCGAGCAAAGCTCGGTCATCCGGGTACTCGATAAGGCACTGTCATTAGTAGTTCCATCAATTGTACTACAAATAGGATAACTGAAAATGATCACAGTTTTTCTTAAAAAAAGTAGTATAAAAACAGTCTGTCTCCACTTAAGCTGCACGTTCTGAAATCCGCCCGCCCAGCGCGCTAATATTGACTTCTTATTACCGCGCACCGTCTCCGTATACAGGGTGTACCTTACATGACACGTGATTAGCTGAACAAAGGATTGTAATGGGGTAAAATAATATTAGCATGTAAGTGGCTAGGTAGGTTGTCATAGAGAGCATGTTACGTTTTCGTACTGAGATCTACCTTTAAACCGATACAAACGAATAAAGCGTAGATACTTGGGCCTGTCGGCTCAGTTAAGTAGATCTGTGTTCTACGCTGTAGGTTGGGGTTTTGATTTCCTCCAAGAACTAACATTTGTGTGATGAACATAGGTGTTTGTTCTGTGGGTCTTATATAGTATCAAATGTATTTATTACAAATTTAATATCATATTAGTTATCTATTCACCATAATATTAGCTATGCTTAGTTTGAGACTAGGTAGTGTTGTGTTAATTACCTCATGTCGCTCTGCCGTCAGACAGTTAACTGACACACTTCAAATGTAGGTATAAACTCTCTTGTATTAGTATTTCGTAGTTAAGGTAGTTATAAGATGGATCATATAAAAAAGCGCTAGGACCAAGACGAGTTTCTTGCCGATTATTCTCGGGCTTGGGGTAGGATGAATTGGCACCTAAATTCACCTAGTATGTAAGACGTTTCAAAGTGATCCTTGTGATTGTATTGAATAAAGTATCTTTTGACTTTGACTTTGAATTGTCCACCAATATTTATATTTAAGTACGAGCTTTTTTGTTTTGTGAATTGTGAAGACACGAGATTATGGTAGTTAATAAAATAGTATGCTTTTTAATAGATATATAGGTACTTCCCTAGAGTATTTAGGCTTAGTTCGCACTGCGGATTAATCCGCGGTGAATTTTCTCACACTATTTATAGAACATGGAATCAAACATACGCGTACGCACTCGCAGAATAAACCGCGTTGAAAATCACATACATCATATCGCGGATTAAAACGCTAGTGCATGCTAGGCCATACTTACGTTTCAGGCAGTGAAAGTCTGATGAAGGTGTTAGGCAACCCGAAGCCCTACGTAAAGCTTAACGTTCCAAAGCACCGAAGCGCTTAGATGAAAATGTCACTACGATTACCCATCCAGATACTGATAACACATAGCGTTGCTTCGTTAATCTGATAGCAAAAACTAAAATAACTGTGCCACGAGTGCTTCATCGTGGAACTTCTTCGTGTCACTATTAGGTCTTTCAAACCTGAATGGATTAAAGTGCGTATCAGAGGCTCCTTTAGTAGAACATGACCATGTTTATTTATTCATATTTAGAAAACCAAACAGCTAATAAAACAACATAATATTTAAAAAAAACAGAGAGCCAGTTACAGGTTTTCACTGATGGAAACATTGTAGTCAAAGGTGAGAACACTATTTTATCGTACCTTCATAAAGAGGGCACATGCTCGCTAACCAGATTTAATAATTACAATCATCAGAGTTTCTTACTCAATATAAAAAAAAATCTGCTTTCGTCCCGCATTGTATGCCATATTTAGTCACTAAACTTAACTACAACGAAATCGTACAAGATTTAAAAAACTTGCACCTGGACAAGTTCTATGCACATACTAATGCATCAGATGCTACCTTCGATATTACTAAGGCTATAAACAAGATTGTTACAAAACACACTTCCTACAAACGCTTAAAGAACCGCGAATTCATAATTAAACCATGGATTACCCCAAATTTACTAAAATGCATTCGAAAAAAGGACTCGTTGCACCTGCTTGCCAAGAAAAATCCCAAAAATGATACCTTAAAACAAACTTATAAAAATTATAGAAACACTTGCATGAATCTCTTACACGAATTAAAAAGAAAATATGACAGCAATTTACTAAAAAAGGCTAAAGGAGACAGTAAAAAAACTTGGAAGTGCATAAAGGCTGTTTGTAATTTAAATAAAACTGCTAACAAAAACCTAGAACTAATATAAAAATTTTAAACCCTATTAGACACTATTAATAACGTGAATAATTACTTTACGTCAGTAGGACAGACTCTTGCAACAAATATTCTAGAATCACTTTCTATGACGGAAGGTCAACTGGTTGCTCTAGTAAATTCACCCCAAACTGGATCACAACTGAACTCATTCTTCTTGACGCCAACTGATCCTTACGAAATCAGCAAAATAATCAGTTCCCTAAAAATTGCATCTGCACCTGGGTTTGACAACATTAACAATAAGATACTAAAACATGGCAAATATAATCTTGCTCCTATCATATCCTTCATGACTAACTTGAGCCTATCAAGTGGCAATATGCCAGACCAGCTAAAAATTGCAAATGTTATTCCCATACACAAATCTGGTGAACCTCATATAGTTTCCAACTATCGGCCAATCTCCCTGCTCAGTTCTATTTCAAAAATTATTGAAAAAGTCGTAAATAAACGCTTACTTAGCTACCTAGAAAGACAGGATTGATATCTGTCAATCAGTATGGTTTCCGTAACAACTGTTCGACCGAAGACGCCGTTACCAACTTAACTAATTATGTTTCCAACAAGCTGGACAGTGGAAAGCGTTGCGTCTTTGGCGTCTTTTTAGACTTAGCGAAGGCCTTCGACACGGTGTCAAAGCCAATCCTCCTACGCAAAATGGAGACCATGGGAATCAGAGGCACCGCACTTGTGTGGTTCAAATCGTACCTGAGTTCGCGTAAACAAAGAGTTATGTTGGGTAATCATGTTAGTGATTTTTCTGAGCCAGCTTTTGGGGTGCCACAGGGCAGTGTTCTAGGCCCCAGTTTGTTTTTAATTTATATTAACAGCCTTTGTACTCTGCAAATACCGAAAGCAAAAATCTTCACATTTGCAGACGATACTGCAATTGTGTTCCACGGAGATACTTGGTGCGAGGTGTTTAAAACTGTCCAATCTGGTCTAAGACTAGTCCATGAGTGGCTACAGTTAAACCTGCTAACTCTCAACACCGATAAGACCAAGTACATACCTTTTAGTATATCCAAACGAACATCCCCTACTAATCAGCTCGACATCAAATTGCACAATGACCATTCATCTACAGCACAGTGTACTTGCCCATCTATTGAAAGAGTTGACACAATCAAATACTTAGGAGTGCTGATATACGAGAACCTCTCGTGGAAAAACCAAATCAAAGCGATGTGTAGTAGATTGAGAAAGCTCTTATACATTATTAAGAGTATCAGATCGTGTGCAGATGATATAACTATAAGGCTGGTCTACCAAGCCCTGTGTCAGTCGGTGCTATCGTACTGCATAACAGCATGGGGTTCTGCTTGTAAAACCTACCTACTCAGACTGGAACGCGCTCAGCGAGCTGTACTAAAGGTTGCCTACCACAAGCCTTTCCGCTTCCCCACGGTTATGTTGTACCAAGAAGTAAAGCACCCAACTGTCAGACAACTTTTTATTTTAACAAACACACTTAAAGTCCACAAAACCGCTTTAACCACAATAACTAAATCACACAGTCAGCGTCGCTTAGTCTGGAACACTCCTAAAGTCAAGACCAGTTTTGGTAAGCGATGTTATGACTATCTAGGACCATTTATATATATTATATTACCGAATATACCATATATATTTGTATTTCTGTTTTTTGTTTTGCCCTATTTTATTTTGTTTAAAATTATAAAATTGCCGCACTCTTTTTTAGCGAGTAACGCAAATCAACTTTTGTTATTTAGCTAGCAACAACGCTCGACGAAAGAGGCTAACTACCCACAACACAGGTTTTCCTAGGGTGGGAGTTAGCGTTCTTATCAATTTAAAACTACCTACCTATGTTTGAAATTTGTAGTGTTCAAATCTTATGTTACAACTTGTTATGTTCTATAAATTATGTACCTACTGTACGAATAAGCCAAATTATAGGTATAAATGTACATCTCTGTTTACAAATAAATAAATAAATGAGAAATGAGAAATGCTAATGTGCCTTGGGGTCTCTGCTAGAGGGCAGAGTCCCCAGTCCCAGTCTTTCAAAGGGAAGTGATCTGAATCAGTTGAGCTATCTATAGATCGTTTTAAACGGTTTTTAGATAGCGCAACGGTTTCACATGTATCTTATATCATTGTATATTATTCTGTACTTTTCTGTAATTATTTTAAATAAAATATTAATATAAAAATATTAAATATTAATATTAATATTCGGCCCATAATACATTTTATTAAAGTATCTATGTAACACCTGGGTTGCCTAGGTGCTAAAAAAATATATTATCTAATAAGGTCTTTATTATAAGGTCTATAATATCGTCTCTAACATTTCTAACATTTCTTCTGTCCACCTCTCTTACGTTTGCCATCCCTCGGATAACATTCTGTCAATCTTTTTTACACTGTCTACTTTTTGTCTCTCATTGTGTGTCCAGTCCAATTCTTCCACTTTTACTTTAGTTTTCTGTGTTATGGACTTAAGGCTGTTTCTGTCTTTTCTTTTAATATTTATCATACTAAGTCCATACTGTGTTTAACACTTTCAGTTTTTATATGTCTATTAGGGTTTCGTACCTCGAAAATAAAAAAGTAACCCTTACAGGATCACTTCGCTGTCTATTTGTCTGTATGTCTGTAAGTATGTCAAGTTTTTCTCAGGATCGCGTAGAGGTATCAACCTTAAATTACTATTTAATATCTAGTACTAAGTTCTTTGGTCATTTTAATAAAAAATCAATGCCCCCATTTATGCCCCATATTTCGAACTCGCCAAATCCAAACCTGTGAAGTACGTACCTACTTCACGTTTTTCTAGAGTCATGAAACTTGGTTAGAGCAAGTTCTCACTGCACAAGAAAAAGAAAACCTTGTTTGTGATTATAAACTTAAAAACAATGTTCGTTGCTTTCATAGCGATCATATACGACGATATAATTGGACTAGAAATAGTAACAGATGGTGATAGTACCACTCAAAAAGTAAGTAAGTTCTAAGTTTCGCACTAGACCGTTTTTTTAATAGAGACCAGCATAGCGATTACGAAACTTTCAATCAATATTTATCAGTATTATTAGCAATTGGCATAATTTCATGGATTGGTATTACTTACGATCGGTTTCTATCCTAGTTTCTATTCATATGGTAGTGTTACAATCAATATCAACCTTCTGTAATACCATGATTCATCTATAGTAACTGAGAGCTGTTAGTATCAATGTTTTGATACTATCAGAGTTACTTAATCGCTCAGCTGGTTTGGTACCGTATGTCATACAGGGTAAGATATAGGTAAGTATAAAAAAATATTTTGTAGAACGGAACACCCTGTATGCTAGGTCCGGTGGCATCGCACCGTATCGTCATATAATATGCGTTTTAGTGCAGGTGCTACGATTGTCTCTGATAAGACGCCAACTTTCGACGTTTGTATAATTTTATAAAATATGCGTGGGGTCGCGGTTATTGTTACAGCGCCCAACTTTTGATCTGGCACATCAGTCTGACCTTTGCAATAAGTGAAAAATATCATTGGGCTCTTTAGTTGGTTAACTACTTGAATCTTGAGTATCTAAGGAGAAAATACATATCAATAGAATAAAAAATTCTGAAGGGAAAAAAAAAACGATCCTTTTCATCAGTCCCATATCCAGTATAAGTGATGAGACAAACGAGACTTTTTAGTCTCATTTGTCCCAAATGCTCGGTAGCATCTCGTGTTTAACGAATGTTTTTTATATGGAATCTAGGTGTACATCTCAATTTGTAAATAAATAAAAACAACTAAAGTTACTGGGACTACTGAGACTAAAGTGTATGGGACTATAACTTGTCCCATAAACATAAACTTCTCTGGCTTGTATAGGTTTATGTACTAGGAACGTAGAACCGCTTAGAGGTCACTTTACTTAGGTTGGATTTACTATCTTTTTTTGTTGTAGGTATAGTATGTTATAAAATAATATTACATGTGATAAAAATGAAAATAAAATGGTGTAAGTTTGGGAACAAGCCTACACAGCTTGGCCTAGAATTCTTGTAATCCTTGATAGAAATTAATCAGATCTTTTTAAGGATATAAAAATAATGTAGGTTCTGTTCAAGCAATACTTGAACGCACTCTATGGCTATAAATTAATCCAATATAGGTAGGAATATACTTAAACAACGAATAAATGCTTAAACATTTCTTCAACTTCAACTTTTAAGGTAGAATGTTAAATGCCGTGTCTAAAAAAAAATTGCGATTCGAAGACTACGTTTGCAATGTGCTATAGCTAGTGCCGGGAACTGTAGCTCCCTATTAAGATAGGTGAAAGGGAGATTGGATTTCAGATTTCTGCTGTCTGGGAGTTTGGTTAGGATTAGGTAGTATGAGTCTGCAAGAAAGTTTCAAAAGCTTCATAAAATTATTTATTTTATGCTTCCCGAGTAAAAACCATCGCCAGAATTAACTATAATAATAGGAAGTACCTATACGTAAGTAGGTAATACCTATTTTTATACTTATATTGTGGCACAAAATAAATGTATTTATGTAAGTATCACCTAAGTATTTTACTACCTCTGTTGCGCAGTCGGCGTAAGCCCACCGCAGAAGGTTGCTGGTTCGTTTTCCGCTGGTTCGAATGTTTTTATGATCCGCAAAAATTTGTCTCTGCCTGGGTAAGTTAGGTAGTTATATAGTTTGTTATAAATAATAATATTTATTTTTATTTATTCAAAATAAATAAATAAATTTAGATAAATTTATAAGAAATTTATTTCGAAACAATAATATTTATTTTTATTTATTTATATTTACAGAAATAATTACATTATCCCTACTAATATTATAAATGTGAATGTAAGTTTGTTTGTTACGATTTCACGCGAAAACTACTTAATCGATCATCATGAAACTTTGTACACATATTCTTGGAGGTATTAGAAGTAACATAGGATACTTTTTATGAAAAAATAATATATTTTTTACGAAAGATAAAAAAATATTTATTCTAAGCATACGCGTACGAAGTCGTGGGTAACAGCTGGTAAATTATAAATGGCAAGTAATTAAATCGATATCTGTGTATTTTTATTGTATTTTTTCGCACAAAATATTTCAAAGTTAAACCAAAAATACTGACTTGCACACAAGTTATGCACACTAAATAAATCAAATTATATATACTGTATAATGGTATTTGCAGAACTGTTTTACTGAACGAATAACTATTATCAATATAAGAAAAAAGTTACCCCCGATATGTCCTTATTACCGTGACCTTGTATTATTCTTCTGGCGCTTCGGCGGCCGCTGCCGCGGCCCGCTCGCTTCGCTCGCTCGCCTTGTGCGTTGTTTTCTATACTCTAACATAACCTAACCAAGTGATAAGTGATAAGTAACCAAGTGAAGTGAAGATAAGCCAAAGTCGTCGAAAGAAGCCATAACAAAATCACTGACACATGACAGGTTTTTTACGTTTTGGTGTGAATTCAATAAAAAAGATCATCTCGTTTTGTTTGATTTTTTAGTTTTTTTTGTAGGACATGTTTAGTTAATCAATTGGTTTTTTAGCACATCATTCATTTTTCTGGTATGCATTTAGTTAATTAGTGGAGTTACCTAGTGTGCTGAAAAATTATACAGATATGCATTTAAAAATATCCTATTATAAATTAATAAATATAGTTGGACAGTTCACACAACACCATCTAGCCCGAATCTTAGCATAGCTCGTTCAGTGGAAACCAGGTGACCGATGGAATATTTTTATATTTTATATACATACCTACTTATGTTACTTCATAATACCCAGACAAAAACAAACATCTATATTCGAGTACTTTTCGTTTCTCTGTACTTTTTTTTTAACTTATATTTTTTCTCCTGTTGTTTTGTCTAATCAACTATGCGTAAAAAAAAAGAGCCCTTCCCGCGAACCAATTAACATTTTAGTGTGTCTAAAAAAGTTTAATCTGATGTGTAGATATCAATATTTTGACGCCCTCTGTGGCGCAGTTGGCTAAGACCCGACTAAGACGCAGAAGGTTGCGGGTTCGATTCCCGCCGCGGGACAAAGGTTTGTACGATCTGCAAGTATTTGTCTCGGGTCTGGGTGTTTCTATGTATGTATTTACAAAAAAAAAAGTATATAAGTAGTTTATCGGTCATGTGGTGGTACCCATAACACAAGCTCTGCTTACTTTGGGGCCAGATGATGTTGTGTGAAATGTCCGGGATTAAAAAAATAAAAATAAAAATAGGTATATTGATGAACATTGCAAGTGACTGGTACTACCTAATATCTACTTACTTGCTTAAGTAATTTAATACCTGCCTAAAGTATCTACAGTTGGTACGAGCCTCTTCCTACGGCTTGGTACGTATTATTATCTTTAACACTCCCTGAGGGCAGTTTCTCATATTTTTTTAACTTATATATTTTTCTTCTGTTGTTTTGTGTTTCTATTTTTAACGCATTAGATAGTATATGTTGAATTGAATTGAATATCCCACAAATGTTTGTCCTGGGAGGGAATCGTACCTATAACCTACACGCAGGAGGCAGGACTACTACCACCTGAACTGAGAGGCCAGACAAATAAATAATAGTTAAAAAAAACTAAAAAATACGCTTTATATAGAAAATCAAACTAAAAAATATGTATAAATGTAAGTAAGAAAAAAATATTTTATTTATAAAAAAGCGTGGAGTGCTTTTTAAGATATTATTGAATTAATAATCCTTCCACCATGCACCCTACGCTTTTTTTTTTAATAAAACAATTTTTTTCTTACTTACATTTATTAAAATTTATTTTCTATTTTTTTATTTGGTTTTCTATATAAAGCGTGTTTTTTAGTTGTTTTTAAACTATTATTTATTTTCTACTTTTTAGTTTTAGGATAATAAAAAGGATAATTTTTTGTTCGATTTAGTGCATTGTCATCGGTCTTTGACAGGTGTGCATAATTTGAATGAAATCTGGCCGTTTAAAGTGGGTCAAAATCGCGTACTAAGGAGTCGGTTACATACAAACATACAAACATACTAACATACAAACATACAAACATACATACAAGTGAAGCTAGTATAAAGCGTATAAAAAAAGAAAAAAGATTTTATTCTATTATAGGGTCTTCCAATAGGCACGTCCTAACTTTGACAGTTGGTAGCGGCCATCTTGTTGAAGCTACATCTGTCAAATTGGTTGTAATTTATTCATTCTGTTTTGCCAAATCATCACGAATAGCTAATAGCATTCAACAACACGTGCAAATGATAAAATTGTTTTATCAAAATGAGTGTTCTGTTCGGGCAACGCACCGCGCGCTTCGCCCATTTTACGGTCGCCATAATCGTCCTACCGCCTCTTGGTATTCGTCGTGTGGTGGATAAATTTGAGTCCACTGGTTCGGTAAATGATCGACCAACACCCGTACGTCAACGAAACGCAAGGTCTGCCGAAAACATCGCCGCTGTCCGTGAGAGTGTGCAGGAGAATCCGAGGCAGTCGATTTCGCGTCGCTCTCAAGAACTCTGCCTTTCACAGACCACAACTTGGCGAATTTTGCGTCGTGACTTGGGCCTGCACCCGTATAAAATTCAACTCACCCAGGAATTAAAGGTAAACGACCATAGACAACGACGTGTGTTCGCTGAATGGGCACTGGAGCAGTTAGCAACTGACCGTAATTTTCACAGAAAAATTATATTCAGCGATGAGGCCCATTTTTGAATGAATGGGTACGTAAACAAATAAAATTGTCGAATTTGGGACGATACCAATCCACATGAGATCCAAGAGCGTCCAATGCATCCCAAAAAGTTACAGTTTGGTGTGGGTTTTGGGCTGGCGGCGTCATCGGGCCATATTTCTTTGAGAACAACATTGGCCAGGCCATCACTGTCAACGGCGAGCGCTATAGGTCGATGATTACCAACTTTTTTTGGCATGAACTGGATCATCTGAACACCAACGACATGTGGTTTCAACAAGACGGCGCCGTGCCACACAGCTCATGCCACATTGAATATTCTGCATGAGAGATTTGAGGGCATGGTCATCTCACGTGGAGCTGATGTGAACTGGCCACCGAGATCTTGTGACTTAACCCCGCTAGACTTTTTCTTGTGGGGTTTTCTTAAGTCGCAGGTCTATGTGAATAAACCACAAATCACAGCGGCCCTCAAAGCCAACATAACCTATGCCATAAGTCAAATTCAGCCTGATTTATGCGCAAAAGTCATGGAAAATTGGATATCTCGCATGCGCTCCACCCAGAGAAGCCGTGGCGGACATTTGAATGATGTCATATTCCACACATAATGGCATCACTACATCTTTCAAATAAATAAATAATTTCTATAATATATCACACACACTTTGTTTAATTTAAATTTAAAGATAGGACACGCTTAATGAAAGACCCTTTATAAGCAAGGATTCAATTAAATTCAGTTTATTTATACTTTATGTTAACATTATATAATACTTACCTACTAATGCGTTAAAAATAGAAAAACAAACATATTTTTTTTAAAAAGAAATAAGATTTATTTATTAAAAGTACAGAGAAAAATAAAGTTACGTGTAAGTTCCTTAAATAAAAACAATCAAATAATCAAAGTTACTTATGATTACATACACTCAATAATAATAATAGGGATAAAGTATGTACCTGCGGTTTGTAGGTAGGTAGGGTCGTACCTAATACGTAGCTATGAGTTTTATATACCTACTAATACTTAATTAACCCACAATATTTCAAACAATAACCGCTGTCGGCCATATTGTTTTCTATGACGTTGCGCCGCCATTTTGGCTCCAGTTGAAACAAAGGAGTCTACACAATATGTCTGTAAGTCGATCCCTATGAATGATGCATTAATCAGGAGCGGACCACACTGGTGTGCAGTGTAATAGGGGCATAAAGCCAAGGTGTCGTGTTGATTAGGTATTTATACTCATATTTTGCGATTAAAATTATATTCTGACCTAATAATGACTCTACTTTGACTTCCTCGAGAGACTGTACTAAGACCTAAGACATACTAAGACAAAAATTGGGATGTGTTAGAGAAAGGCCAGGTCAAGAGTATTCTAAGCAAAATGTATATGAAACAAAAAAGTATGACCGGATCCCAGCAAGTGGAAATCCCTTGTCTCTGCCTAACTCATCGGGAAACCGGCGTGATTTTATGTAAGAACTAGCTGTTTCCCGCGGCTTTGCCCGCGTGGTAGATAAAAAGTAGCAAGATAATAGTTGAACGAATTAATGTTTCAGAATAATTAGGTACAAAGCATAGTCGTGGATTTCGCGGTTTGCCCATGATCCTGAGGGAATTTCTTGAAAACCTTTCTTAGCGAGCACCTACGGCCCTAGAGGAAGCTGCATACCAAACATCATTTCAATCCGTTGCGTGGTTTCTGCGATTTTGAGATGAATGAGTGAGTGGTATTTGACAAATAAGTATATAGTACATCTTTAAAGTTTTTTTTTAAATGTAACGTATTAAGCATGGTATGTTTAAGAAACACATTATTGCGATCCAAAAAGGTCTGCCAATAAAAAAGCTGCAACCAAAAAATTCCAACTTTTCCCCGCGAATTTTATTACATCTGTAAATCAGAGCTAGGCGAAGATAAACAAATTAATATGTAGTAAAACCAACGATATTGACGTACAAGTTTACACTCGGTTTTATAAAGACAGATGGTTCTGGCTTCTCGCGCTGAGTGATAGGAAAACATGTCGATGATTGAGCGCTGATACAAACCAGTATTTTGATAAATAAATAGAGCTAGGGATGTGGATAGTCGGGGCTTATAGGCAAACAATTGAGCAAAATTTACATTATCAATGACACAAATATTGATGTTTACATATCAATAGGTATACTTATGAACATTTAGTTTAGCAGTTTAATCTGTAGAAACCTCTTTTTAACCGACTTCAAAAAAGGAGGAGGTTCTCATTCGTCAGAAACTTTTTTTTAAATGTCTTTTATTTATGTTCACGGATTACTGAAAGATGCCTGAACCGATTTGGAAAATTCTTTTTTTGTTTCAAAGGGTATACTTCCCAGGTAGTCCATTTAAATTTTACTTTATCCTTGAAAATATTTAATCAAAATGGTTATCTACTTGCATAAAATACATACCTACCTAGGTAAATACTTATTAATAAAAATAATGTTGGACATTTCACTCAGCATCATCTAGCCCCAAAGAAAGCAGAGCTTATGTTATTGTTTTTAAACACGATTGGTATACTACTTATATACTTTATTGTAAACATACATATTATACATGGAAAAATACCCAGGCTGAGACAAATATTTGCGGATCATAAAAACATTCGAACCAGCGGAAATCGAACCAGCAACCTTCTGCGGTGGGCTTACGCCGACTGCGCAACAGAGGTAGTCTAATACTTAGGTGGTACTTACGTAAATACTTTATTTTGTGCCACAATATAAATATAGGTATAAAAATAGGTATTACTTAGGTATACATACGTACTTCCTATTATTTATAGTTAATTCTGGCGATGGTTTTTACTCGAGAAGCATAAAATAGATAATTTTATGGAGCTTTTGAAACTTTCTTTCAGACTCATTTACAAATAAAAAATAAACGAGCGAGCATCACAGTAGTAGTAATAGGATGTAACATCTGACATCTTACCTTGGTAATAAACAACATTAATATAACATCCTAAATCTATACATATAAAAGAGTTAAACCTGACTGACTGACTGACTGATTCATCATCGCAGAGCCGAAACCGCTCAAGCTAGAAAGCTGAAATTTGGAAGGTAACTTCCTTTTACAGCAAAACCACTAAGGCGGGATTTTTTGAAATTAAACCCTTAAGAGGGTGAAAAAAAAATGGATTAAGTGTTTCAGGATTGTTATAAATAACCCTAACAAAGGGGTAAAATGGGGTGTCAATGTTTGTATGGGAACTTTTTAACGGGTGCTGTGATTTCTTCGAAACTTGGTTAGTATTACTTAAAATGCAAAAGAAATGGACACGTGTTTCTGGATTTTTGTAAATAACACTCATAAATGAGTAAAATGGGGTGAGAATGTTTGTATGGAAACTTTTTAATGGGTGGTGGTGGGTGTGATTGGTTTGAAACTTATCAATAAAATTTGGTAAGAAGATAAATTGCATCCTGGGGAAGGATTTAATTGCGTTAATTCTACAATTCCTTTCAAAAAAGGCGGACGAAGTCGCATGCAACAGCTAGTTAGTTTATATAACAGCACACTTTATACACAACACTGTAGATTAAGCGCACAGCTGATGCGTTCTCCTTCTCTATTTTCTTTTCTTTTTCTCGTCACACACACGCGCACACTGACAGTACCAACCTCTCAGAAAATGAGTTGGTACCATCTGCCAACTCTACCATCAAATAGCACGCGCTTCTCCGGCTGTTCCCTTTCCCGTCCCTTTTCATGAAATCACATATCACAATCATAAATAATTCAAATAAATGCTTACTAACACTAACCTTGTATTTATAATACAATAATAATAATACAATAATATTAGAAAGAATAATAAACTGTTACGCGCTTCAAGCGGTCAACTAACTCAATTGCTAGCTACTGACTCCTAAGAAAGTGGTACTGTAAGAATGGCTTGACTTGAATCTACGCCATGAACGCAATTGGCTTATAACAAAATAGAACAGCAGATTCCCATCACTACCGTCAAAAATCAGTTCACTATAAACGCGTTGCGTTCGTAAGCACTCAATGTTGTTCATCACGGCCTGTGTTGACGTCTAGCCGCCGCGAGTCAATTCGAAAAGCATAAAAATGGAGAATGCACTTACCGTCTGGTTAGAATTAGATTTTAATAAATGAAGATTACTTAGGTATTCTACTTAATACTGACCACACAGAACCATAGACAATATTTTAGTAGTATCTATGAAACTAGCTATGTACAGAATAATATAATATCATTACATTACATTACGTAGTATAAAACAAAGTCGCTTCCCGATGTCTGTCTGTCCCTATGTATGCTTAGATCTTTAAACTACGCAACGGATTTTGATATGGTTTTTTTAATAGATGTAGTGATTCAAGAGGAAGATTTATATGTATAATACATACATAATATAGTAGAGAAACACTGATAATTTTAGAGGTTAGCGTTATGGGTTCAACGTATTAGAACTACTGAGCTACAGCAACCCGTGGCCGGGTCAGCTAGTCTACAATAATATGAAATACATGTAAAACCTCAACTGTTTAAGGGCCGCTAAAACGATCTACAGATACTAGTGATCGCCCACTGATCAAAATTCGACTATAATTAATTAATAATTAATGTATTTTTCACGCATAATATAAAAAATATATTTGCATTCTGCACTCCTCTATATACGATAAGTGTGCGAAATTCCATACTCCTTCGTCCGCGCAAAAAATATATAAGTACCTAGTATATCAGTGATGTGGTACCCAAGTATAACACAAGCTCTGTTTATTTTGGGGCTAGATGAAGCAGTGCAAAATTTCCGCCATAATATTTGAAAAGATACTGTTCTATAAAAAAAAATGGTTGTCTGTAAAGTCATGACGGACGATAATTTTACGAGATAACGTCATAAGAAAACATTGATGAAAAATTGCATACTTTTAACCTATTAAGACGCGTCACAAGCCGAACGCTTAGGCCGATCGTTATTCTCTTTTTTTTTTTTTTTTTTTTTTTTTTTTTTTTTTTTTTTTTTTTTTTAATAAATAATCCTGGACATTTCACACAACATCATTTTTGACCCCACATGACTGATATACTACTTGTACTACTACTTTTTTTTGTAAATACATACATATTATTACATAGAAACACCCAGACGCGAGTCAAATACTTGCATATCATACAAACATTTGTCCCGCGGCGGGAATCGAACCCGCAACCTTCTGCGTCTCAGCCAGATCTTAGCCCACTGCACCACAGAGGTTGTCAAATTGTCTATCACCTGTTCCGCGCTTTCGCTTGCACGCTCGGTTCAGGCGGAACGTGACAATTTTTCGTGCGTGCAGCCAGCGTTCGATTTATAAGTCGTTATCACGTCAAAAATTGTATATTTTAATAGTATCAAGTTTTTACTACCTACAATTAGATAAGGCGTGTCTAATAAGTATCTTGGTACATAGTTACTTCGATAGAATATATAAGGGTATGGTATAAATGAGTGAGTAAAGGACCTTATTTGCACGATTGCCATAAAATGCACCGTCAGCAGTACACAGAAAAAACAACGTCGTGTCCTCAAAGAAAACAAGAGAATTAAGACTTTTCCTATGAATAAAATAAAAGCACAAGATTGTATCTGTGCCTGAGTATGGAATAGCCGACTTATTATATTCCTAATAACAGGAACGTATTAACTTGGGTTGTGGACGTAGGAACGGATAGACAGGACACAATTTGCTAAACATGATGCCAGACATTTTTTTTCGCAACATAATGAACTATTAACTAACGAACGACCTCTGTGACGCAGTGCACCAAGGGCGGCTGATACGCAGAAGGTTGCGGGTTCAATTCCCGCCGCGGAACTAATGTTTGTATGATCTTCAAGTCTCGAGTCTGGGTGTTTTTATGTACAATATGTATGTATTTACAAAAGAAAGTATATAAATAGTATAACAGTCATGTGGTAGATAGACAGATAAACAATACTTTATTGCACACCACAAATTAATGAGACTATTACAAGAAACAGTGTTTAGCTACACAGTAGTACAATGGGCGGTCATATCGCTAGATAGCGATCTCTGCCAGACAACCTTGTATGGTAACCATAACACATGCTCTGCTTACTTTGGGGCCAGATGATGCTGTGTGAAATGTACGGCATTATTATTATTTGATTTTGGCTTTCATCAGCTCGGCTCAGAAGAACTGGTAAAATAATCAAGAAACACGGGCCTAAGCCAAGTGCAAAAGAGTTTTGGTTTGACGTTATTTCTGTATTATTACATTTCTATTACTTTCTCATTGTTTAGCTTGCAGTATTGTAAAGCGTGGTTTTGTCTTGGGGGCTGATTCCTTAATTTATAAAATTTACAAAATTTCTATCATGTAATCATGTAATCATCATGTATCGTATGTAATCGGTCAGTAAAAATGTTTATACGCGGCGATGTGCTTGCAACCTGTCACGTATGGAATACTAACTACGGTACAAAAATGTGATCGCGTGTCTAATTAGTATTTGGACCTCTGACTCTGAGAAAAAGATTTGAGGAAATGTCTACCAAGCCTTATGGATGGCGCTCGTATGCATGATTTCATTTAAACTAGTGGTCGCCCACTGCAAATTCGACCATAATTAATTAATAATTAATATATTTTTTATGCAAAATTAAAAAACCGTTCTGCCGTTTAGTCTTGAAGAAGTAAATAAACAAACATAAACAGATAAACAGAGAGACAGACAGAAACACTTTCGAATTTATAATATTAGTATGGATACCCTATGTTAAATTTGACGTGCCTAGCCTCCTACAGTCTTAACTATGACTCAGGAGCGAGTTTGTTTATTGTCGCCTCTAAAATTCACTAAGTCTACCTCCCAATGCCTTAAAGGAATTTATAGATTCTTCATCTGTATCGACTCTTTTATGTTATTGTTGTCTGCTTTCGGATATGAAACGCAATTGGCTGTTTTATCGGCAGCAACTTATATTAACATTGCCATCAACCCTATCACTACGCATTTAAGGAATATTTTAGCTTGAAAAGGATAAAGGGCCGAAGTTTAGTGCTTAGAAGATTTGTGTGTGATTTCTCGATTGGTGATGTATGCCGTCTGGTTTTCTATTTTGATCGTTTTAAAACTGAGTAGGTACCTAGTTACTTGTATCAAAATTACAATCATACAAAATGAGTTTTTTGCTGGATTCTCCCTAAATTGTGGTTAGAAGGAACCATCATACCATCTTATTCCACCTTGCGTGTAAGGCACAATTCAAAATGATTCATATGATTTTATTAAAAAACCAGCCAAGTGCGAGTCGAACTCGCGCACCGAGAGTTCCGTACAAACCTGTAGGTATATACCATCACGACTGAAGTCAGAATGAAATCCATATTGATCATTCAAAATATTTTTATTATATGATGTAACTAAAAAATTTCCTTTATTTGTGCTATAAGACGTTGCGTCGTAGCAAATTTCAAGATTCTGAGATCACGGAAAGTATCCTGTAGGTTTTGATTCCCTTGCGAGTGTCGAAAATTTGCGGAAATTTGCGGCATAACCGTTTGTATCTTTAAGGGACAGTAGACCTGAGTATTTGATATAAATTTCAGGTTGATATCTCTACGCGTTCCTGAGAAAAAGGGTCTTGACAGACAGACAGACGGACGGACAGATGGATGGACGGACGGACAACAAAGTGATTCTATAAGGGTTCCGTTTTTTTCCTTTCGAGGTACGGAACCCTAAAAACAACAATATTTTGATTTTGCACTTGGCCCCAATGTATAAACATCTTAAAGATCAACTCCGAAAAACGGATAACACCCAATAACATTATGTAAAAGGCCTTTTTAAAAAAATATGTCAACATATGATTACGTCATCCATATAAAGTTAACATCTCAGTCAAAGTTATGAATAGATGACATACAACAGAAGGTATTTTGATCCTCAAGTAGATTAGAAGCATTCGCTCCAATTGAGCCGGTGATCTTATTTGCTTTTGCGATTGAGCTAAATCCTTGGAATTTCCACCAATCCGGACCGACTACCGTTAGGCTTTTTGGAGTATGAGCAACTAACTAAAATTGTGCATTTTGTGACCTTCTAAGCATAGTGAACCTGTCGTTTTTGTAGATATTTTCAGATATTTTCAGATTTAAGACACCTGAGGATAGATCTTCAAATCACTATGCATGGCTTATGTAGGTACTCTTGCTATATGTAATTCAAGTTTGTTGTTTATATCTCGAAAGATAAAATAGTCGATCGCTTTGTACCTTTGAAAAATGCAAACATTGAAACTGTCTTAACATTTTTTTATTCAGTGCCTACGTTTCTTTAAATAAAGCCGCCTACTATGAGTAAAAAAAGTCTCAAGTCTTGTTAGTTTTTGTGTTGGCTTATTCATTTTAATCTCAAAAAAGAATGATGCTTTATTAAAAAGAAATAGCATGTCTCAAGCATTACACATTCTAAAGGAAATGGAGTCACATTCCGCCATTCAACTATTTCGTACTCGTAATACTTTCGTAATAAGGCTTAATTTACGAATTAAACATCACAATTTAAATTCAAATTGATGTTGCAATCTTACTCTGCAATCACAATTACGGCCTCACTTCTTGCGTTTAAGGTGCAATTTACTTTGGCTTTCAACTTATTGACTGTTGCAATTTTACGATCATCAGTCTTTACATCAACATTTCAAATCTCCGTAATACCTACGTAATAAGGATCAACATCCCTAGTCATTTTGTCATTATCACTCTCTTGCGTTTCACCAAAGTTTTCCTTTTCTTTATCGGCTTTGTAATAAAGTTCATAATTGCTAGATTTATGATCATCAAGAGCATTATTGCCAGCTATTTCTTTCACCATCTGCCGGTGCGTTTGATCTATTGCAATTACAGTTTTACACCGATCGTAAAATTCAAGATGGCTGACAGGTAATCCTGCATTGTTATCGTTTTTTACCCTCTACGGTTTTTATATTCGGCCCTAAAATTAAAGCTTGCGGATTTTTGATGGAATGTGTGGTGAAAGTCGTTTATTTTATCTGCTTTTTTAAAAATAAGATTTTTTAAGGTTTAAGCCAACAAACAAACAAACAAGTAGGTACCTATATTCTAATTGTTTGAAAAGTAGGTATATTAAAAATAAAACTATGAATAAAATAATGTCATTTATTTCACACAGCGGCTTCTAGCCCATAAGTAAGCAGAGCTTGCGTTATGGGTACCACATCACTGATACTACTTCAATATTTTATATAAATACACATATGATACATAGAGGCAAATACAAACATTTGTCCCGCGGCGCCTTTCCGCGACTTTCTGTGTCAAGCAGGCCTTCGACTACTGCGCAACAGTGGTCGTCTTAATTTAAAAAAAGTATACTACTAAAAGATTTACAAGTTATTTTGTTACATTTGAGCCTTATATCAAAGCAATAACACACGTCATAAAACACACCCTTGTGGTACTCCAAATTAAGATAATAGCCTACATCTGTTTCAATACTAACTAAGGGGTCGATACTCAGAGACTTCACTTATCTCTTAAGGTTATTAAATTTCTTTGCATTTGCATAGTGAAATCTCTTCTACTAGATCTAAGGTGAAAATAAAACATGGTCATGACTATCTATGCTTAACTTGCGACTAGATGGTGTTGACTAGACTAGATTATCCACCAATATTTATTTTTGAAGTGAAAACTTCTTTTAGCGCGGTATGCATATTTTTAGATGAGGTAAAACCTCTAGATTCGCGACACAGTTACCGTCTGGGGCGAGACGCAGCAATATTTGATTATAAACCTTAATTCACATGTTAACAGTCTAATTTTGTATGGAAAAGTTTACTGAGTTAGGTTCTTTGATATAGACGCAGCCGGCTGCCGCGTTCGCCCCATTTGATTATAAACCTTAATTCACATGTTTATAGTCTACTTTTGTATGGAAAAGTTTACTGAGTTAGGTTCTTTGATATATTATCTACATTCTGAACAAAAAATATTGCATCATCTGTGTTCGTTCAGTATTTGATTGGCAGTCGCCATAATTACTGATTTTAAAGTTATTTATTACTAAACTCTAACGCGCCAAAATAAGTTTTCACTTCTGTCGGCACTCCCGGAGTGCAACCCGATTTTTTTATTATTAACCGACTTCAAAAAAGGTGGAGGTTCTCAATTCGTCGAATCTTTTTATTTTTTTTAAATGATACCTGAACCGATTTAGAAAATTCTTTTTTTGATTCAAAGGGTATACTTTACATTGAAGTTTGGTCGAAATCGGTCGAGCGGTTCTTAATAAATCAACATAAATCTAAAAATTGTATACATTGATAATAGTTTTGTTTACTTCGAAACCCAGTTTCATTGAAACAGTGCGTTAAGTTGGCCTACCCATATTATAATATAAACAAAATACATCTACTTTCAAAAAAAATATTCAATGAAGTCGGTTTTCTTGATAGCTTTTAAAACGTAATTTTTATCATTGTGTTATACTTTTCTACTCAGTTTTACGATTTTACAAAGGGTTAACCGAGATGCACGGGCCTAAGCCAAGTGCACATCAGAGCCTAACTATTTAAGGTTGGAAGTTCCATCATCCTGAAGGTCAGTCTGCAGGAATTTCCTAACAGTTCTGCAGGTGTTCAATATAACAGTCTTCTGAAGAAGAGCATATGTATGTTTTGGGAGATTTAACCGGTCAAGGGATTGGAATAGTTGTTTTGGGTTTGCACCTGTAGAAGACAAGACTATCGGGAATATAGACACTTGATATGATAGACACGTCCTTAGATCTCTAGTTATAACTCTTTTTAGGGTGTATACACTTTATGGATATTGTCGGTGAATAGGTATTTAATTTGCATTGTAGGCTAATTGGTATAAGTATTAAATAAATTTAGGGTTCTGGGTGCGGCCGCAAGTAGCGTATGGAAATGAATAGGTTAATGTTTGTAATTAATTATTCAGTAAACTAAGTATTAGTAGCAATTTACTGGAGAATATTTCATAGTCACTCCATCTGTAGCCTGTTATAAATCTACGCTTAGATTATCTGAAACTAGCATCCATGAATGTAGTTTGACTCATTATATAAGTTACATTGGCTAGCTGTCCTGCTCGTGACATCGTCCGCGAGTTTTAGTTTTGAAATTTTTTATCCTGACGTCATCCACTGCTGCGAATAATAGACCTCACTAAGCTAGTAAGACTTGCTGCGATTCTGTTCTAATATTGTCCATCTGCGGCCTGTGACTTTGACTGCTATTCTGTCGATACATCTTTTCTACACGTTTCTGTATACACTTATCCATTTGCTTCAAATAGTCTATATCTAATTGTAATAGTCAAAAACGTACGTATCTTATAATCCCATAATTTGTTAGGGTGGCGTTAATGTATGCTCCGTCCTTGTCATTCTCATGTAAATGAATAAAGATGGCAACGTTTTAAACAACACATCATGTAGTGAGTGACTATGTAGGATATACGCTCATTATCTAATAGCCTCTCAAAGTCTATTAAATGTAAAGCCTCGACAAGCTGTCTCAAGTCAAACTACTTTGAAGCCAGGTGGTGTGGTGTAAATTGTCCGGCTTTATTTATTTATTAAAACTGAAGCGTGAATAGGATTTGCGATGTAACTTGTATGTTGGGTCAAACTGTACCAAAACTAGAGAAACTTAAAAATTTGTAGCAGGTAATATAGTGTTTGTGTTATTTATAAAAAGTCATAAGGCAAAGTTGAATTCATAGAACGCGGTTAAGCTGATTGACTCTCCCAAGTTATGATCACAATCGAATCAAAATAAATGTTAATATTTTTGCGGTTTACTGTCATTATAAGCCCTGAATTGATGGTTAGTATTTTTCTTAATTTAAATACTACCATTGGTTTTCGATTTCCTTACTTTCGACTTTTTGCAAATGTTACACTTGTATGCGATGCGCTAGTCTCGCTATAAAGTTTTAGAAATCTACTAGCTTCTGCCCTTGGCTTTGTACGCGGGGAATCTTCAAAAAAAAGTAGTAGTTATTTTCCAAGCTAAAATCTATCTCCTTACGCAATTTCATCAAGATCCGTCTAGCAGTGAAAATGTAACAAACAAACAGACAGAAATGCGAGAGATAATAATAATAATGCCGGACATTTCACACAGCATCATCTAGCCCCAAAGTAAGCAGAGCTTGTGTTATGGGTTACCAGATGACTGATATATACTACTTAAATACTTTTTTTTTTGTAAATACATACATATTATACATAGAAACACCCAGACCCGAGACAAATACTTGTAGATCACACAAACATTTGTCCCGCGGCGGGAATCGAACCCGCAACCTTCTGCGTCTCAGCCGGATGTTAGCCCACTGAGCCACAGAGGTCGTCAGATACGAATTAGCTTATTATGTATGAGTATGGAGTATGGATATTTAAGGTATGAGGTGGATGGAAGTATGCATATTTGTATATCGATGAATCTATGGTTACACAACGATGAAGATGTGCCTAGATCTGAAAGAGAAAAGTTATAAAGCCTAGACTTGAGAATGGCACATACATTGCATATCATGAAACGTCGGAGTATTCTTCTACCTTTATTAGTGCACAAACGAGCAATTTTTAAAACCAAAGATTCAAAGACAAAAACTAAGCTTAAGCTCAAGCTTCCATTTGACCAAAATCCACCAAAGTTTGACAAACGAAAGCGGAGTTCATAATTTAAATTATTCGACGATGGGAATACCCGTGAGAGCTCAAAGGAGTAAGAGTGCAACTACGCGCAAATAATCTATAATGAATCTAAAAACAGCTAATTAAAGCACATTTTACATTGAGCTCTGATTCGGTGTGACACGCACGGCGTTGACATGTGGATTCCCGAGAAATAGCATGTACCACGGTATTCGCGAGTACCTCGCGAATACCGGTCGCTGAGAAACACGGCCTGTAGTAAGGGCTCGAAGGATGAACTCGTGCAGTGTGCATCTACACGCCCTCCAGTGCGACCCTTCCCCTTTACGGAGAATCCTATGGAATACACTTAGCAGCCAGTCTGGTTTTGTGTTTCAATGCGCGCGGATCGTAGCGCTGTAACCGGCCATTCTAAATACTTGTTCGATTTTCGAAAACGAACCTTTTTGCAGTTTTATTTTTAAAGTCGCCATGAGTTCCGATTTTAAACTAGAGCGGTTGCGCGCGTAAACTTTCACGAAAGTTTTGTGAAGTTTTTATTTAATTTCGTAATTATTTTCTGTGATTACTTTGTTATGTTTGTGGTTTTGGTTTTGTGGTTGGGATCGGTGTTTTTATGATTTTGTGGTGTGCTTTGAGCGTTTGAAAGGTGATTGGAAAGTGACCTTTGGTGCAATTTGTGCAAGATGAAGCTGTTTTGGCGGCTTTTGTGTTCTCTGATGTTACTGGTGCAAGCGGTCATGGGGAACTGGTGGTAAGTAACAGGATTTTATTTGTACAAAGTTTTCTGAGAGCGCTAAATCACGACAGGCTATGAACTAGGTAATATCTAAAAGCTTGCAGAGAAAATTAAATATATTATTATTATAGTCTCCATTTTACAACACAAGAAATCTGATAATAAAAAACAATTACCTTTAAAGAGCGCTTTGCTGCTTGCTGACTCTAAAAAAGTTGCATAGTTTTTTTCTCCGTTAGATATCTACAGATACAGCTTACGGTACAAGCTGTAGTTTTCTCTGTAGATGTAGCTAGATTATACAATAAAATAAATATTAAAAAATAAACATTAATAAACTTTAGATAGGTAGGTATTATGAATGCGGGAGCTTTTTCTACCAATATTATGAAGCTGAAAGTACTCGTATGTGTGATTGTTTGTTTGTGACTCAAACGCGCTGAAACGGTAAAGGTGGATTTAGATGAAACTTCATACAGATATAGTCAGTGACCTAGGTTTCTTATTATGTATGTAACACCGCGTACAGTAGCTATAAAACACTACCTAATCGAAAAAACTGCTTTACTCAAAACCCCGTTAAAATTGATTGTTTTTGCAAATGCAATTACCTATTACAAAGATAAAATCGTGACAAAATTTACACCAAATGACGGCCATATTTTCTTCTGACATCAGACAATCTCTAGAAGTATGACCCACTAATTTCACGGTGACTCTCGCGCATAGATTTCACATTAATTCTCGCATTTTCAATTTTCGCGTTGGACGTTTACTACCAGTCAGAGATTGCAATAATCAAAATGACAGCCATGATTCAATGAAAATCTATGGTAATTAATCTTGATGTAACGGACGCATTGACCCTGTCCACCAACGATGTCATAATAAATAAATTATAATCAAAAAACGCTAGACATTTCACACAGCGTCATCTAGCCCCAAAGTAAGCAGAGCTTGTATTATAACTACGTGACTGATATACTACTTAATATTTTTTTTATAATATTTTACATTAATATTATACCTAGGTATAATATAAATGTATTAATATAAATGAATAATAGTATAAAGGTATAATATTTTACATTTATATTACATAATATATATATATATGGTATAATATAAATGTAAATGCATTTATATTATACCTAGGTAATATTAGCAGATGATACCAACCTATAAACATTTTTTCACGGTGGGAATCGAACCCTTCACCTTCTGAATATGAGGCAGACTTCCCCCACTACACCATATAGGTGTACACCATCATTTAGTGTTAGGTAGATTTACATTAAAAAAAATCCCATGAGCTCCTCTGCATCCAAACCGCTGCCTTAGCGATCAGACCGCCCATTGTCCAGAAATTGTCTTACAAAATTAGTTGTGAACTTTATACTCCGGTTTAAGGTGTACATTGTACAATAAAGAATGTTAATTTATTAATTAACTCTTACAGTAAAAACACTAGACTGGGTACCTATCACGACTATTGTCTATTATGTCTATTGACGAGACAGTCAATGTATATTTTAGAATTCTAGAATTTTGGAAATGCTGGTTTATTTCATGCTGGTTTTGGTTTATATAGTTTCATCCTCTCAATATTCGCATTGTCAAAAGGGTATCATAATGTGTTTTTCTTATACTTATTAGGATTATAATAATTCACGAGTCTTCTTTTGCACAAACTCCGGCTTAATTTTTTGTAAGAGCTCAAATAACACGAGTAAAGTAATATAATTTGTCAACATCATTGTTACCCAGATGGCTTTGTCACTTTGATCTGCTAGTTTCCGCTGGTGCGTACGCGCAGTTAAATTATATTTAAACTTTGAGGTGAGGATTAGGGTTTTCAATACAATGCAACTGCTAATACTTATATATGATTATATATAACTAATATAATTAAATTATGTTTTACTAGATGACCCTCTAAACTTTTTACCACCTAAATTGTATTTTATTTACCGACGAATAAACGGAACAGGGTACTCAAGTCGATGCGTATTTTTTTTTTTTTTTTTTACGCATAACTTTTTACAGTGTAGTCCGATTTTGATAATTATTTTTATTGGAAAGGGTATACCCCAAGGTTTGTCTCATATTATTGTAAACCAACCCAGGAGTGAGGCAAACAATTAAAAACAAATAATAAAATAAGTCGAGCAATTTTTAAGTTTTTGCAAGACTAACGCACAGAAATTGGTTTTTATACCTATAAAAGAAGATTTACATAACTATTCACATTATGCTATGATGACTATGCTATGGTTATGATGATTTATAGTTATTTGTGTATATTAATTTATTTATTAGTCGCTTTTTCTCAACTCAAGAGCTGGCTCCTAATTGGCCCCGCAGCGTCCACCAGTGTCTAGGGGAAGATGCCCTCTGACAGTGATCTGAATTAGTTTAGCTATCTATAGATCATTTTAAACGGTCCTTAGATAGCTCAACTATTTCACATGTATATTATTGTATATTATTCTGTAACTATTTAAAATAAACATCAGCCATCATCATAAAGGCCAGTCTTCTTCTCTATCCATTTGTTCTTCATCTTTTTTTATCCGAACCGGTCCCATAAACGACGATGAGCACTATTTCCTCTACCTACTAAAATACTTGGGTATACCTAAATACTTGGATTACCATTTTTATCATGCCTAGACACCGAATTAAGAGGGTACCTATTAGGTTACAAAACTTTTGAAGTGATAACTTCTTATGGGTAAACCGCTTCGTTACGTAACGCGTTACGGCACCAATCTATCTGGCTTCTCTTTCCCTCACGCATACGGCAGCGGTAGGCAGACTCCTCCTATTTCACTCTAACCCACAGCGCTAGTTAGATTAGTTTAATTTATGACTTCTGTCGGGCGTCCCGAGACGCATACGTTTTTTTTAAACGTTTTTTTTATTTTTACAGAAGAATCTTTGCTACGGAACGTAATAAATAACATACAAAATGCTTCTTATGTGTTACAAGTTGCAACGTGTTTTGTATCGGTGACAGCCCTAACACGTCGCAAAATAACTTCAAACGTTATGCTCCTTTTGTAAACATGCTTAGCAGTTTTGTTATCGGTTTAGTGCATTAACTAAACTAAGACTATTTTAAATGTTCTCAAGAACACCCACAACACAAAGTTCCTATCGTACCTTATAGAACAAAACTTAATCTTAGAATTCAGAACTAGATTTTGAGCCTTACATTTATTTTAAAACAGATCTCTGTTCTTTTTCTTCTTACTAATGATCGCCCACTGGTCGAAATTTTACCATAATTAATTAATAATTCATTTATTTCTTATGCATAATTAAAAAAAATATTAGCATTCTGCACTTCTCTATATAAACTTTAAGTGTGTGAAATTTCATACTCCTCCATCCGCGCAATTTTCTAAAAAAGGGTACAAAGTTATTGCTTCACGTATTAATATATAGGTAGACTAGCTGACCCGGCAAACGTTGTTTTGCCTTATTGAACATAAAAAAAAATGGGTTGAGCCACCCTTAACACTTAGGGGTATAAAAATTAGTTATAAACCTATTCTCAGACCTACTGAATATACATATAAAATTTCATCAAAACCGGTCAAGCCGTTTCGGAGGAGTATAAACACGAAAACTGTGACACAAGATTTTTATATTGGGATATGGGATAGTGTTACTAGTTATTTTGAACTAGGAGTAAAGTGCACCTCAGAGGCTTCTTTGGTGCACTTGGCACATATCTTCCATCTTTTAAGATTCTATGACATGCCGGTTTCCTCACGATGTAGGTACCTACTCGTTTACCATTTGAGAGTAGAAGTATAGCGCACATACCTTTTTAGAACAGAAAAAGCCACTAGTGCACCACTGGATTTAAACCCACGATCTTAGAAACAGAAGGCCCCGCCTTCCACTAAACCACCAGTGCTCTTAGTTAGAAACTGGGTTTAGGTAATAGTGATGTCGAAAGATCAAAAAAATGGACGAAGTGGACAAAATTTATAATAATATACAATCTTTAAAGGCAAATATCTCGGCTCCGATGAACTGAGGGAAAGACTTCTTCTTCATACTGATTCTGGTTAGGAAACTACAAAATGATAATAAAAAGGCCACTGCTTAAAACGACGCCCGAACCCTAACATTATTACCCAAACCATTAAATGCATAGTTCTAAAACCGAGTTTAAGTTTTGTTCTGATATGCGGCTTGAGAAAGCATTTACTATTCAGGCGGGTAGATTATGAGAGATGGTTCGTTCTTTTGGGCAAGCTGTAATCTTAACATTTAAGTAACGAATATTGCACATTAAGACATTGTCTGGCACTGCGATGGTACCCAAGAAGGATTCTTGTTGAGTCCTATCACCATATTGGAATACAAATATGAGTAAGTTCCATATGCTGTGTATCCATCCAAAAAACGAACTCAATCTCTATAATAGCAAAGCCAATATTTCCTTCTGCGCGATTAAGTTTTTTGCCTTGATTTTTTCTTATTCCTTTTACTTAACCGATACGATTCGTATAAAAATAATTTATGGGACATTGTTCTGACAATGGCCTTATTTTGTTCTTTTTGGCCATCCGTGCGTTTTGTCAAAGTGATTGCCTTTGGATAAATCCCGAATAGTGTTCAGCTTTTTACATAAACATTGTTGATGGTATAGTTTTAGCAGTAGATAGTAAAACAAGTTTGTAACTATGGATTAGCCCTCGTATCTTATAATCACACACTAGTTAATGTATTGTTGTTTTTTTTTCTATCTTTATTTAGTTGGAAGTTCGATTCTCTCCCAGGACAAACATTTGTGTGATGAACATAGGTGTTTGTTCCGTGTCTAGGTGTTATAAAGTATCACAGGTATGAATTTAAAAATATTTAAGTTCTCTATCTGTCACCTGGTCACCATAATACATGGTTGGGGCTAGATGGTGTTGTGTGCAATTGTTCACTAATATTATTTACTAGCTGGTGCCCGCGACTTCGTCTGCGCAGGATTAGTACTTTGTGTAATACTAACGTTTTATGCAGCGCACGCCAGAATAGCTCGCAGATGGTAGATTTTTTTCCTACTTACTTGACACTTATCGTTATATTTGGACAATTCACACAATATCATTTTAAATTAAAGCCTACGTGTTATTCTGATGTATAAGCTATATTATTGTGAAGTTTCATTAAAATACATTCAGTAGTTTTTGCGTGAAAGAGTAACAAACTTATATACAAACTTTCGCATTTATAATAGGTAGTATGATTAGATAGAAGGATAAAGACAGACCATACTTTAACGCTACGTTAGCTAACTATGTGGTAATAAGGTAAAGGGTTGGGGTCTTTGTTACGAGTATAATCACAGTAGGTTTAATTCTGTTGCTATCTTTATTTATTGCCATTAGAATGACAAGGACAGACGATAATTTACGTCACGCCAGCTCACGGCATAAAAAGTGAACCATAGCCTTTCCTAGGATACTATCTATCTCATTACCACATTTTAGCAAGATCCGTTTCGTCGTTATATGGCAGGATAAAGTAGAGGGTGAGAATATCTATGTAATTGCCGCCCAGCCGCCATATCTATGTAATTGATTTACGCAATGGACATGAGAGAGACCGAAGTCTAGCTACGAAATGCAATAGGTCGATGATGATGATGACAGACGTCTGGAAAAAAATGGGACTTTTAAACCCTGTTTAAGTTTCTTTCGTTACTGGCTTGTGAGCGCGCTCATACATCATACGTTATTGGTGTTGTAGTAGCAGCACTCCTGACTTCTTAGCCTGAGGTCTTCGGTTTAAACTAAACACTGAAGAACAATGGAATTTTCATTAAGAAAATGACCGTATTCTCAAACTGTAAAGAAAAATGTGAGGAAAACCACGGTTTGTGGATACAGCCGACTAAGGTATAAGAGGATGGTATAAGCACAGAATAATTATTAGTAAAGCGGGCTTTACGAAAACATTTATATAAATAGCTACGCTATAAATAGCTCTTGCTACGACGCAACAAAATGCAATATAGCTCACTCGCATTGCGCCTAACATTTATATACCTAAATAGTCCTTCTCTTTTTATCGCGTAACTCTTTCATTTACGTTATCGCAAATACGGGTTCAAGCTCTATCAACTTTAGAAACAAAAGACGTTTCGTCAGCGAATAAAACTAAATCACAAATATATTTAGCAACAAAAGGTAGATCGTTGACGTAAACTGGGAATCAAAAAACCGGCCAAGTGCGAGTCGGATTCGCACACCGAGGGTTCCGTACAAACCTGTAGGTAAATAAGTAAAAGTTCACCCATGACGACAATCGAGTCATAGTTATGGTATTTTTATTGCAAAAAAATATTCTCCTTAATGTCAAAAAGGGGTAGTAAGTTTAAGTAGAGTGTAATTATATTTATTGTATGATGTAACTAAAAATTTACAGTTTTCGCAAATTTTCTTTTATCTGTGCTATAAGACGATGCTTCGTACCAAATTTCAAGATTCTGAGTTCACGGGAAGTAACCTGTTGGTTTTGATTCCCTTGTGAGTGTCGATAATTTGCGGCATAAACGGCTGTATCTTTTGATTGCAATGGCTTAGAAGTTTGATTTTTTCACAGCCTTAAGGGACAGTAGACCTGACCTGATTATTTGATATAAATTTCAGCTTGATACCTTTACGCGTTCCTGAGAAAAAGGGTCTTGACAGACAGACAGACGGACGGACAGACGGACAACAAAGTGATCCTATAAGGGTTCCTTTTTTCCTTTCGAGGTACGGAACCCTAAAAGGGCTAAGTATTTTGTCTGGCGCGGCACTGCTCTCGTGTCCACCAAGGTGGGCTCTCCGCTGTACTTGTAGCTTCGTAACTAAAATGCGGAGTGCGTGGTTGGTACAAGGCAAGCCTTCTCAATCTTAAAACTGTCCCAGGGACTACAACACCTTCCTATCTCAGATAACGTTTCTAATTTCAACACCTCTTCCACTCTCGATCCTTGCGCTCCTCTGATACTTTTCTATTTGCGACACCTGTCCACACCTCCTCATATTATGTCAATTATCTTACAGTACAGGCTGCTCAACTATGGAACGCACTGCCAGATGCAATAGCATCTGGCAGTGCGTTCCATAGTTGAGCTATAGTGATTTGACGCGTCTACTATGACGCGTCAAATCACATACTATTTTTAAAGCAATGGTCAGGGAACACTATTTGTCCTGTTGTTAACTATTGCTTGTTTCTTTATGTTATTTAGGTATATATAAGTATGTTTTAGTTTATTTAGATAGTATTTTATATTATAATATTTCGTATTGTTGTATTTAACTTTCTGTTATCCTATAAACAAATTATTTTTATCATTATTCACTCATATTATACTCATATTCATAACCCCATATTCAACTATATTGATTTCTTTACATCCCAAGGTTGTCTAGCAGAGATCGCTATCTAGCGATAAAAACGCCCATTGTACTACCTTATAGCTAAACATTGTTTCTTATAACGCAATGATTATAACAGTAACAGTATTAAGTATTATAATTTAGTATTTTAGTAATATAATTATAACAGTACAATGTATTTGTGGTGTGCAATAAAGTAGCTTCAATTCTATTCTATCCTACAGCACCTAGTGAGTAAAAAGTTAAACTTGACGCTGTAGATATTGGTGGCAATTCGGTTGGTTCATTTCTAAAATTAGGAATTGTCTAAAATATATTTAGTTAGTCATAGAATTTGTAAAACCTATTCGGTTGGTATCATCTAACTAAATTAGGAACGCTTAATTAAGATAGATAAAATAAAATTAGAATAAGTTGGTAGCAGCAAAATACCAAAGATTAATTTGACAGCTCAAAACCAAATTTTAGCTAAAATTTGTTAGGTTGGTGCCAACAGAATTGAGGCCAAACCTAATTTTAGCTAAAATATGTTAGGTTGGTGCTAACAGAATTGAGGCCATTATACTCGTAAATCATAAAGATTAGACGTAGTCCTGGTCCTTAACTACTTCTACCCGCGGCATGCGTGGTACGCATAAAAAGACCATGTCTTTCCCCAAGATACACTCAATCTCCTTGATGATCACACTTTCGAATTTATACCCACTAAGTACTCAACTCTACCTATCACGGGTCCTCTACGCCGTGACGGCCGAAGGGGTCGTGGAATACATGTAGCAGATGACCGGGCTCAACATGAGAGTCGTGGAGTTGGAATCTCGCAAGTGACGCGCCTTCTCGCGCGTGGTACAAAGTAGCCTATGTCCTTCCCCAAGATACAATCCAATTGCCTTGAAAATCTAACAAACAGAGAGACATACAGGTTAGTATCTATACTAATATTATAAAAGCGATAGTCTCTCTGTCTGTCTGTTTGCTACGTTTTCATGGTTAAACGGCTGAACGGATCTTGAACGAATTTGGTAAGAAGATGTATTGCATTCGGAGGAAGAACATGGGCTACTTTTTGTCTCAAAAAACAACCTTGAAGGGGGATTTATTTCCCTATTTTAATAGGGGATGAATGTTTATTTGGGCAACTCATATTTCCTTAATTCAGTTAGGGATTTGAAAATTCATATTTAGGCTTTTGGTAAGATATAAAGAAATATGTGTTTCAATGTTTTTGCAAAATAATTCTCGAATGGGTAAAATATTATGAAACTTATCAGATGTTCTTTAAATGCACAGAATGCATTCCTTCCAAAAATTAAAAAAAAGGTTCTAAGCTTACGCGTATGAAGTCGCGGAGAATGTTAGTGTGTATAATATTATTTTAATATGTTTTCTAACTCAACTCTTTTGCAATCAAATTCTACGTAGTATTCCTATACAATGCTATACAATCCTAATGTATATAAGCTAATCTAAATTAATATTTGTACAGCGATAGTTACTCTAACTAATTAAATGCCTATTGTGAGTTGTTTGCACTGACAGATGTCAAATAAACAGACGCATTGTTACCGACGTTATTAGTACCTAAGTAGGTAATTATGCAATCCTAGGTAACATTTTTAACCCCCGTAGCAAATAGGGATGTTATAAATTTATGTGCGTCTGTGTAAACGTGTATTTGTGTATTGGGAGTGTCTGACTATGGCATCATAGTTCCCAAACAGATGAATCGATTTTGATGTAGTTTTTTTGTTTGAAAGGTCACATGTCTTCTGAAATATCGTGAAAATCCATACTAATATATAAAGCTGTTGCGGCTTTGCTCGCAACAGCTAGTTATATATATACTAGCGACCCGCCCCGGCTTCGCACGGGTGCAATGCTGATACTAAATATACTACAGAATGTCTTTATATACAACGTTATCTAAGAAAATAACATAGACTAAGAGATTTATACCATTGCGGACTTTTGTGTACTTGTGACTTGTGACTTTTGTGACTTTTTAAGGTGTACAATAGTAGTACATTATTACATAATTATGTAGTACATTATTTTGATCTATCTCGTAGGGTTCAGGCAGCATTTGCAATGTAAGTGCATGTGTGTGTTGAAATGTGTTTATTTACGACACCACATTAGAAACCTCTAAAATTATCAGTGTTTCTCTACTATACTATGCATGTTTTATACATTATAAACCTTCCTCTTGAATTACTCTATCTATTAAAAAAACCGCATCAAAATCCGTTGCATAGTTTTAAAGATCTAAGCATACAACGGGACAGACAGACAGCGGGAGGCGACTTTGTTTTATACTATGTAATGAAGTAGAATCAATTCTGTAAATTGAAGGTGATCGAGAGTATTTCTAGCTATGATTCAAGAAATTAATTTCAGCCATTTAATAATAATAATAATGCTGAACATTGCACACAGTGTTATCTAGCTCCAAAGTAAGCAGAGCTTGTGTTATGGGTGCCACATGACTACTTATGTACTTTTTTTTAAAGTACATACGTATAACACATCGAAAAATATCCAGACCCGAGAAAATACTTACAGATCATACAAACATTTATCCCGCGGCGGGAAACAAACCGAAAAAAAAAATTTAAAAAAAAAAACATCTTTTATTCTAGTTGATGAAAGGATCTAACCAACGTCCGTAGGTCTGATCAATTCGTAATTTTTATCTAGTTACTTCAATGATATTGCATTAATATATCATAATATATTGCATTATATATGGAATATCACCCTAGACCTGATTCTGCAGCATCACCGGGAATTTGCAAATGATTTGATTCAGACTTTGATTTCGAAGAATTGGCACCTAAATTCACCTAGCATGTAAGACTATTCATAATAGACCTTGTAATTGAAAAAAAATGATAAGACTTACAGCTCCTTATAGTACCTTCCTTAGGATTCGAGTAAGATCTCTCATATTCTGATGAGTACAGTAACCACCACAGTACTGTAACCAGTACAGTAAGTAACAGTAACCATTTACGAACCAGGTGGGCCGTATACCTTTTGGAAGGCTAAATGAGACTAAAGATCTCTCGTGTTTTATCTATGGTTGATGATTCTCAAGTAATCAAGAAACCTCTGTAACCACTTACCAACTGATGGACCGTACGCTTGTTTGCCGGTAGGTAAGATTTGGATGAAGGAGATATATTGTGAGGAAACCAGCATGTCATAGAACCTTAAAAGTTCGAAGACATGTTCCGCACTTTGATCCTTTCACCACACTTGTTCGAAGTATCTAGTCATACGATAAGAAGCTATTAAAAAAAGTCTTCCAAATGAGTTAGTAAGTGGGCGAATAGGTTTTATATTAATTCCATGTTTGCCGCTAATCTAATTAGCAATATAACAGCCCACGTGAACTTTTGATTTTCGCTTTTAATGTAATTGATCGGATGTTTAAACAATACCACCCCCGCATCATGTCCTAAAGTAAACCACAGTAGGTACAGTACAGTTTGACCCGATATAAGAATAATAATAATATAGTCAGACATTTTACACAGCGTAATCTAGACCCAAAGCACAGAATACAGAAAGACGGCAACTGGCATTCTTGGCCGTACACCGCCTGAAGCGGTGTGCCGGCCGAATATACCTAAAGTTCGGAGTGACACCCCCTGCCTAAAGTAAGCAGAGCTTGTGGTATGGGTACCACATGAATTATATACTACTTTATGTAAATACATATTATACATAGAAAAACATGCTGGTCTGAGACAAATACTTGCAGATCGTACGAGCATTTGCCCCGCGGCTGGAATCGAACCTGCAACCTTCTGCGTCTCAGGCAGACCTTCGCCCACTGCGGCAAGGTCGTCAAGAAGTTACATGGACTAAATTTGCAGAACTGATTTGCGCATTAGTTAGCGAATAAGTCAGTTAGAGTCGTGCCCTACGAGCACTAACACATACATTGGCTGTGTCGATTGGCACCCATTCATACTTGAACTTTTTTTTTAAAGCTTTACCGAGTTCCCAGCCGTAGTAACAGTGATTTGACGGAAAAATCCCAACGAGAAAAGCCTAGTGCGCACTACGAATAAATCCGAGTTTAATCTAATTGTTTCGCGCTATTCTGTTGAACATGGAATTAGACGGCATGCATGTTGAAAATGACTTTAAAAAATTAGGTACATATTTCAGAAAAGAGCGATTTAATATGCTAGTGCGTGCCAGGATTAACAGTGTGGAACAACTGAAACTCTGACATTGTGTCAATAGTTCCATCAACTGTACCGATAGTGGAACTACTGGGAATGATCGTTGTTAAACTGTTTGATATCCGGTTTTGAGTAAAAAAATCGTCCCACGTAGCTGCTTTCAATGCTTGGTTAGGTAGTCGCACTACAGGAAAGTGATCGGCTTTGTGGTTTGAAAAATGATTTATGGGTGCTACTGTAGGTAAATTCGAAGTACCTTATATTCATGTTCAATGAAGAGACCTCCTATATGTTCTAGTAAGAACTTAGAACTATTATTAGAACCGATGCCATTTTAAATAGTGTAGGTAAAGTTAGTTTTCGATAAACTGCAGCCGTCATTATTGACATAGTGCATTTTAATAAACACGATTTTTACTCATATTTTGTCGATGGAGGCAACGATACTATTTTGATTGTCATGTATGTATGACATATGTCATACATACATGACATACTGCATTGTTTTTTCCTTCAAAGAATCAATTATTTTTACACAAAAACACAAGCATTGTTTCTTCCTCATCGTCTTTCAGCGACGTATGTAACAATTTATGGAATGGTCGGTCGGCCCATTATTCCGCTATTTTACAACCGATAAATAACGGTCATCGTTTCTTAGAAGTCTACCACACAACCACGTGTTAGTTAAACGGTACATTAACTACAAACGTACTGTAACGAAATAATTTTACTAAGAACTGTAGGTTTAGGTTTGTCTATCTATCCAGATAGGGTTGAGTTTCTTTGATCTTTAACTTTTAATGTTACAATATGCAAACAGCCGTTAGTAATCAGTCAGTTATTTTTATCCGACTTCAAAAAAGGAGGAGGTTCTCAATTCGTCGGAATCTTTATTTTTTATGTATTCACCGATTACTCATAGACGCCTGAACCGATTTGGATTTTTTTTTGTTGCAAAGGCTATAAATCCAATTAATTAAGATTTTATCGATAAAAAAAACATTTATGTAAAATCAATTATATTCTAAAAATTGGTGATATTTTTTTACACATGAAGTCGGTCGGTTTTTAGTTTTTAAAATGTAATAATTATATAGAAAAAGAAACGGTCCGTTTTGATGTTCGTGGAAAAATCAATTGAACAAAGAGTTGTTGCCACACCGATGGCCGATGGACCGATGGCTCAAATAAGCTTTTATGTTAGATACATTGATGCATAATACAAATTGTAATTAAGATCGATTGAAGAATGCATGAGTTTAATTTGTGTTCTACTAGCTAGCTGTCCGCGGTTTCGCACGCGTAGCCCATCTCCGTTTCCGTCGTTAAGAGTTTATCTCCAAATTATTCAAGAGCTGATTGGCCTTTTAGCCGTAAAAAAGTAACAGACAAACAAACCAACAGACAGGCAGACACATATCAAGTTTTTAATATTAGAATGGAATATACCTACAATAATAATAATATTGCCGGACATTTCACACAACATCATCTGGCCCAAAGTAAGCAAAGTATGGAGAGCTTGTGTTATGGGTACCGCCAAGGATTGGAATTATTTGCCGTCGTATGTCTTTCCTGAAAACTACAATTTGTGTCTCTTCAAGTCAAGAGTGAATCTTCTAGACCAGCGTGCCCCATCGTCGGCCACATCGTCGCTTAACATCAGGCGAGTTCGTGGTCAAACGTAGGTCTATCTATGATACAAAAAAAAAAACTACATGACTTATATACTACTTATATATATTTTTTTGTGAATACATACATTATTATACATAGAAACACCCAGACCCGAGACAAATACTTGCAGATCATAAAAACATTTATGTTGCGACTGGAATCGAACTCGCAACCTTTTGCGTCTCAGCCGGCCTTTAGCCCACTGCGCCACTGCGTCCTATACTATAATGATAGGAATACAAGAAGAAGAACGTTTTGATAGCAAATAGCTACTATTAATAGCTGATGTTGAAGTAAAGATAAGGACTAATAAAATTAGAGAATTAGGATTAACTAGGGAAAGTGTAGAGGTGCGGCCAATAATCAATATTTCGCAATAGTGTAGGGACAGTTTCAGCGAAATACCCAATCAAATCCTACGTTACCCATAAACCCATCAGCTACTTCATTTAGACGTTCTTGATCCCAATTTACGGATCGTAACCAAACCCAGTGGCGATATCTAGTAATTACTTACGCATATTATTTGACAGATATCACAGTTTCAATTTATAGTAGAATAGAGATGTGAAATCAACAGCCGGATAACTATATTAATCGATTCCGCCTCAAGCGATGAGCGAAAAGCGAGCAGCAAGAAGTTCTTGCTGCTAGTTTTATCGCAGAACCACTAGGCGTAACGTACACTACAGATTAATCATTGCTTTTCTGTGGAATATGGAATTAGACGTAAGTGCACACACCAGCGGAAAAACGGTGGTCAATTTGCATACTTCAGAATAGCACGGCTTAAACCGCGCGGATTAATTTGCTAGAGCGTACTAGGCCCTAGTTCGCTTGCATTCTTATTAGTATATCATATAAAGTCTCGGTGACTTTTATGTCTCCTTTAATTGAAATAAGTGACGCAATAAAACAAGTCAGATATCTGAATTCAAATTAACCGACTTGGTATTACATGGAACTCACAACTTTTTACGGTAGAAAAACTGAGTAACGCGGGACTTGGTTTTTTTACAAGTTACGTTTGATGGCATCACTATTTATTTGAATCACATTGACTCAAATTCCAAAACTCCATCTAATCTAATATTGGTAATATTAGCATCCTATTGGTTAGGATTAAATAAAGGAGTTTGAGATTATAGCCGAACAATTCAGAGTTGGTGATACACACAAAGCCGGTCATAGCCGGACACAAGCAGCCCATCACTAACGTAATGTCGTGAAATAATATTTACTGAAGTTTAATTAAATTAAGGCTCCAGGGGTTTTAATGGTCAATGATTATGGTGGTTAGCGGACATTAAACCAGGTCTTTAGAGTATAATTAATGGTTAATATTGTGGTTAATGCTTAGGTTATACCTAAGTCTAGACATAAAGTACTATCTACCTTTCAATTATTTTAATGTCTTTTAATAAAATTGTACTTCGGTCGGTGTAAGAGTATCAAAGTAAGGAGATTTTTTTTATGACAGCTCATGACGTCACTCGATTTGCTCACGAAGGTTAACCGTGCTGAGCTGAATAATAATAACTAGTGGCCGCCCACTCAAATTCGACCATAATTAACTAATAATTAATGTATTTTTTATGCATAATTTAAAAAAAAAATTGCATTCTGCACTCCTCTAAATAACCTATAAGTGTGCGAAATTTCATACTCCTCCGTCCGCGCAATTTACGGAAAAAGGGTACATAGTTCTTGCTTCACGTATTAATATATATAGAAAATAATTGTTGTAGACAGATTTGGTTATTCCATAATTATTCTATTGTACAAAGTATAAGAGAATATATCTTTATTGTGCAACTAATATATATCTTTAAAAGGCGATGTGTGTATGTATGTTTCCTATAGACTCCGAAACGGGTGGGCCGATTTCGATGAAATTTTTAGGAAATCTTCAGATTGGCCTCTTATCCAGTGGAGTTTTGTAGCGATCGGATCAACAAAACTTTTTTTTAGGGTTCCGTACCTCGAAAGGAGAAAACGGAACCCTTATAGGATCACTTTGTTGTCCGTCCGTCTGTCCGTCTGTCTGTCAAGACACTTTTTCTCAGGAACGCGTGGAGGTATCAAGCTGAAATTTATATCAAATAATCAAGTCTACTGTCTCTTAAAGCTGTGAAAAAATCAATCTTCAAAGCCAACGCAATCAAAAGATACTGCCGTTTATGCCGCAAATTTTCGACACTCGCAAGGGAATCAAAACCTACAGGGTACTTCCCGTGAACTCAGAATCTTGAAATTTGGTACGAAACAACGTCTTATAGCACAAATAAAGGATAAATTGCGATAACCGTACATTTTTAGTTACATCATATAATAAATATAATTTTAATAATTTTAAACTTACTACCCCTTTTCTCATGAACGCGTAGAGTTATTAAATTGAAATTCATATAAAATACTCAAGTCTATAATACCTTTAAGCTGTAACAAAACCAAACTTCTATGTCAACGCAATCAAGAGAAACAGCAATTTAAGTCGCATAATATTTAAACTCGCAACTCGCAAGGGAATCAAAACCTACAGGGTACTTCCCGTGAACCCAGAATCTTGAAATTTGGTACGAATTAACGTCTTATAGCACAGATAAAGGAAAAATTGCGAAAACTGTAAATTATTTGTTACATCATCCAACTATGACTCGATTGTCGTGATGGGTGAAATTTTATTTATATACCTATAGGTTTGTACGGAACCCTCGGAGCGTGAGTCCGACTCGCACTTGGCCGGTTTTTATTTTTTGCATCAATCAAATTTGGATTGGATATAGATTGTATCTTAGGAAGATATTTTTTTACAAAAATAAATTTTATTTTGTGTTTTTTACTTTTACCGTCCGCTTTACTCCATAACGATCAGCTGAGGATCATCAAAAATGGCTCAGCACCCGCATCTAACTGTAAAATCGGGTTGGTATTTTTCGTTGAACTGAATAACACTTCGAGTGAGGATTTCTACGTGGAACTGATCCCAAATGAGTGCTGCTTGAAGTTTGATGATGAAGATAACTGCGATAGTCTTCAAATTATTGGGGACAATATTTTGAAGTTTATAAAAGTTTATAAAAGTTAGTCCTCCTGGTAACTAACAGACACCCGAAAAAATACAGAATAGCGTTAAAATACCGTTAAAATACAGAATAACAATTTAAACATAGTAAAAGTATCTACTTAAGTGGTACAATGGGCGGCCATATCGCTTGAGAACGATCTCTTCCTAGCAACCTTTGGATGGATAGGAATGTTTGAACTAGAGTGGACGGCACGGCGTACATTAAAACAAATATTGTAATTGTTAAAAAAGATACGTACATAAACAAATAAAATTAAATATAAAATTATTAATGATAGTGACAAATAGAGATAGTCATGGTATACTAAGTTTTAAGAAATTGCTAAGGATTTAGCATACCGGATGGAGCATTGCAACGTAATGTATGTGTTTACAGGTACTTGTATATTTACATTCTACTAGCTGACCCGGCAAACTTCGTACCGCCTCAAAATCAATAAATAAAAAAGCAAGCATTTTTTTCATATTTACTCACCTTTTAAACCATCCCTGGACTACGACAAACATTTCAACACCAAAATCAGCTAAATCAGTCCAGACGTTCTCGAGTTTTAGCCAGACTAACGAACAGCAATTGATTTTAATTATATTCAGACCTGGTCTTGCACTAATGGATTTATTCTGTTCGGAAAATGTGTGTGCGTTATAGCAGTCTTCTCAGAAGTTGAAGGAAATAATCGCTAGAAAACAGGTATGTTCAGTGCGAACCGTGACCTCGAGCGGCAACGAGCGGACCGCGGATCTAACTCACCCTGATGAAGATTCTCTAGATTAATCGAAACAGTGTCGGTGCCTCCATCGACAAAATAATACGTGAGTAAAACCCGTGTCTATCAAAATGTATAGCACAACTCTGAAATGTTTTGAAAGTTAAACAGGTATGTTGTAGAATCTAAAATGTTCGAAGACATGAGCACGAAAGGAGACTCAAAGGCACAGTTTAATCCTTTTATCTTGTTTATAGTAAAATTTTTTGTTAAATTTTTTTTTGTCTACGGTCAATTGTCAATTCTAAACGTCATCGCGGAATGGCCGTCTAGAATTTTCTCGGAATTCCTCGTCTTTCAAATCACATTGCACCTTATTACACATATAATTCAATTGTCCATACTTGTCCTATATAGTCACATTTTATTCATTAAAATTCCGCTAAAATTACAGAATAAAACATGCAATAAAACTAGTAAAAAATATAAAAAAAAAAATTCATCAAGACAGATGCCATTATAAAAAACAAATCCTGAAAACAGAAATGTTGCAAAGTTATCGAAAAACTTCAAATACCTATGTTTACAAATATACGTAGAAATAGTGACTTATTGGTGGTGAATGAGACTTTGTATCTACTGGGTTCCGAACAAAGCTGCGGACACGTGTTTAATGTCAAACAGAAAGGGGACAGTCAAACCAGTTTCAAATTACACGTTTGATTGTTTGTTTGTAATGTTTTGGCGATTAAGTTTACAAAGCGGTTGAGTTTATAACTATTTCTCTAAAACTTATTATTATTACTAGCTGGTGCTCTTTTGGTACGTAAATTCGTTGTAATAGAAATACACCAAAAGTAGCGTTTAGGTATGTAGGACACATGCATTAAGACGAACTTCATAGAATCATCACTATGAAACAGAAAAAAATTATATACCTATCCCTAAGTTTCGACTAGAAAAAGTAAATAGTAACATCTTGTTAACACGGTGCGCTTTTATAATAAGCTTCCTGAAGATGAAACTAAACTACCAATTAAGAAATTTAAAGCTTACATAAAGGATAGTCTTGTGAAGAAAGTGTATTATAAATAATATAAATGACTATAATCATTGATTAGAATAGCTTCATGTTACTCTATTCTTTGACAGTTAACTGACAGATGTATAACCTTATCATATATGTGGCAATCGGGTTGGTTTTTTTCTCTGAGCTAAAACACTTCGAGTGATGAGTTCTACGTGGAACTGATCCCAGATGAGTGCTGCTTGGAGACTGATGATGGAGAAGACTAACATAGAAGGAAAACTTGAAACAAACCCGGCTCGGTGACAGCCGTTATGAATCTGCAACCGAATCGACACCGCATGTACTGACTTGTCTTTCCTGCGGTTCATGTCAGCAAGGTCGAGAGGTTAGTGTGGGTATCTGGGAAGGCCTGCGCTATCAAACAGAATACCAAGCAGAGTGGCGTAAGTGGATAGGAAACTTCACCCACCTCAGCTTGCTGGAGTCATCAGATCCTTGAACTTGACTGACGCCACCTAAATCATCTTCAACAGATGAACTAAAGCCAATGATCATGATGATAAGTGGCACCGAAAAGTACCTGAAAGTAAAATTTAATTACGTCACGAATAGTAAATATTTACTTGTATTGTTTCCAATGCCAGTGTGCCATGGTTAGCCTGGACTTGTATAGCTGGAACCGACGGCTAATATCTAGCGCAATTTTTTTTGCGTTATTATGTGGAACTTAGAATTGAACTTAGGCGCGCGCACTAACGGAAAAACTGCGTACAAAGTTACATACTTCAAAATAGTACGGGGTTAAGACTGCGCTGAGCCATGAGCACGAGAGAGCTCAACTTCAATTATGCCATTAAGCATGATGATCTAACTCAAATGATGACTGCAGTAAACGTAGCCTGAGCTAAGCCACGAGAATCCTTAGATAGATAGATAGATAGATAGATAATATTATAAACACGAAAGTTTGTATGTATGTTTGATACTCTTTCACGCAAAAACTACTGAATGGATTTTAATGAAACTTTACAATAATATAGCTCATACATCAGAATAACACATAGGCTATAATTTATAAAGATATTGTGTGAATTGTCCGAAATATAACGGTGTCATGTAAGTAGAAAAAAAATCTGCCATCTGCGAGCTATTCTGGCGTGCGCTGCACCAGCTAGTAGATAAATAATAAAAAGGTGTTCAATTTTGACATAACTTTATGTAGCTCCAAACTAAGAATAATCTTGTACTATGGGAATCAGATGACAGATAGCTTATTATACTATATGCCTTTAAACACATACATAAGGTTTTTTTTATAGGGCCTGTCAGCTCAGCCGTTTGCGCTGTAGGTTGGGGATTAGATTCCCTCTAAGGACAAACATTTTCCGTGCTTGGATGTTTTAAAGTATTATAGATATTTATTTATAAATATATAAGTACTAACGACCCGCCCCGGCTTCGCACGGGTGCAATGCTGATACTACATATACTACAGAATGTCTTTATATACAACGTTATCTAAGAGAATAACATAGATTAAGAGATAGACATATATCATTGCTGACTTTTGTGTAGACCTTTTTAAGGTGTACAATACTGTCGTATTAAAGTAAATTGAGCTAAAACACGTCTGTTATACGTAAATTTAGAAAGTGTCACAAAAAAATGTTATGTTAATTCAGACTTTAATGCAAACAATATAAGATCGTTTCTGTTTTAGAAAATTTTAGTTACTCTAGCGAAACAACTGAATTGAGGCCATTATCTAATATTATTTATTTTTAACACGGAACTAAAATCAACGTCCATCACACAAATGTTTGCCCTGAGAGCATCAAGATCTATGCCTGGGAGAGAAGCGAACAGAATGTCAAAACCTGGCAGTTTATTGGACACCCTCATCCCTTCGCATAGGTACTGTCCTAGGGGATTGGAACGCATGGACGCAACTTTCGCTCAGATTGCGTCCAATTCAATTTGCCGTCGTAATGTATCAAACAAAACGGGCTTGATACAATCATTTATAAACGCGTCGCAAAACATTTACATGTTGCTGGCTTTAGGGTTGTCACTTCCAAAAAAACTTCGATAATTGTTTTCTGAAAACTATACAAATTTTCTTTCATATTTCTATAATGGAATTTGTCTTGATGATTATTTTACCAGTGTCAAGTATTTTTGTTCTGTTATAATATCGCCACAAAGACGTACTCCATCGTCATTTGTCTATTCTAAACGTCATCGCGGAATGGCGATCTAGTTTTTTTTTGGATTCCGCGTTGTACAAATCACAAAAAAACATAATACACTTATTATTTAATTTTCTACACTTGTACTAAGCCACAATTTAAGACTACTCAATTAAACCTCAAATAACACGAGAAAACTGGGATGACTCTACAGAGTGACCACGACAGAGTGTAAACCTGTCGAAACGTCCGGAAAAATAGGTAAATAAACGCGATTAATACCCGTATATATTTATAATAGTTGTTCTCCTTTTGAGGTTTCAAAACGTATTAATCCAAATTGGACCAGGGGTGTTAAGGTATAGGGTTCCATATATCTTAACAACCCCAACCAATTTGATTTAATAAGTTACCAGCTCATTTCTCAAATTCAAATCTGTCAATCTGCCAAATTTCATGCAGATCTGATCATCAGTTTTATAGTTGAAATCGAACAAACAGAAACACAACAAATTTGTACACAACGTCTCATAGCTACCTTTTTTACGTTGCTTTTTAATTGCTGATACAATTGTTATAAAAAAAATGACGTAAATTTAAATGCAGTGACAACCCTACTACAGCCTTAGGGCTATTGCACATCGCTTGGCTAATTTGGCGATGTTATACAAGTCGGCTCACTCTTTAGCCTGCCTATTACAATATTGGACATATAGTGATGTGAACTAGGCTTTCTAATATTTATCGATGTTGTTAAAATATAATGCAAATATTTTTATACTGAAATATCTAAATGTTAATAAATAAATATTCTTTTAAACAGATTTTTCTCAGGTTTTATGATTTAAAAAAACTGAACTGTTACATTCTTTGTTCAGTTTTTTTTGATTTTGATTTTGATTTGTGTCTTCTAGTGGATTCAAGAATGATTTAGATTTACGTATATTTTTTTTCTTTTAAAATGCGCGGACGAAGACGCGCACGGGAAAATTAGTTAATTATAAATATTTAAAGCCGCTATAAACATCACGGGCTAAATATTTTAATTTAAAAATTGTATACTTAAATCATAAAAAACACAAAACCTCAATAACAATAATAATTTCATCGACGCAGCCACCACTGCTATGAATATTTAATTTCACCCCTTCGTGTTTATTTATTGGTCGTATATTTCATGGCCTGGGGGTGTGTGCGTACACTATGCGCTGTCAGAATTATTACGGGCTACCCTTGCAGCATGACGTTGATGATTGTGATTACTGAATGAGAATTTGTTGTTTATTTATGGTGATTTTGAGTGCATGTTTTAGAATTGGACAGCCTGCTCTCATTTTATATATGGGATTTAAAATTTTTGATATTTTACTTTGACACTTGTGGTATTGACAGTTATTATGCTACTGCATTTATAAACTACTAAAAATGGTCAGTTACGTAAGTCGTGCCTGAGAGTGCCTGAGAGCCTACTAAATTACTTATTTTTTACCATCGATCGGTTGTTATTACTAGTCCATGAAGTGGTCAGACATCAAGGAGATGTTGAAAATGCTTGACATCAATAACATCAACAGCCTTCAGCTGACGGCGCCGGCAACACAGGGTGGCTATGGTAGGAGACGTAGTTAAGGATAATAAATTTGCTTATATTATTATTAACAGTTTGTGACTAGGTGCTCGTATACAGAACGCGAAAATATGTAAGTATATATCTACCGTATAGTATACCGTCATAAATTATGAGATCACCGAATTGCTCTAAGTAAGTAGGCAGGATAAACTTAATTTTGTAGTTTAAAAAATGTTTAAATACATCGATAAACTTTGCGTTCATGTAAGTTTGTAATCACACAAAATCGTTTATATAAATAACTACAATTAAGAATAAATTGACGTTTTTGAATTTTTTTATCACTTGTGTTGTGAGACACAAATTCTTGTCAAATTTTATAGGAAGTATCCCATAATTTTTGATTTAAATTAATGATGAAAAATGCACACAATGCGTCCTCTGCTCCAAAATTAATTATATCTTGTATTATGGTAACTATGGTAGACTCTAGTATATGATATTAATTTCAACTCGATACCTTCCACGCTTTGGAAAAAGGGTCATGGGTAAGTTCGTTTCAGAAAACGCATCAACAGAATCAATAATAATACCTATACTTATACATAAAAGGTATTTTCTAGGTTGAGAATTCAAGGTAGGTCCTACAACGTTCATGAAGGAAGTCAGAAAATGGAAACAGTCAAATTTTTGCGTTGTAGAGTATTTAATTTCACGAATAATTATAGGATTTTGAATCTTAAATCAATGACATTAAAAATCATGACACAAGACCGTCAATGAATATTGTCAAATAAATACATAGAAAACTCTCTGAATCTATGTAAAATTTTTCGTTTGTCACGTCATAGCTGCCGTAACATCTGATCCATTTAAAATTTGAATCATTAATGAGGTCTTCATATTTTTTAACCAGCAGACCCGTATTTTTAATCCATTTTATCTTTATCAGCTTGGAAGATAACAAATTACAAGCTCAATGTCGATAATTCAGCGTCAGTCAAGCCGCAAGCCGTGATTAATTTATGCAATGTCGATAGATCAATGAGCTTTCACATCACTATTTTACAAAACATGTAAAAGATTTATTTTGTACTGACGTTCCCGTTGATAATGAAGTGACTTTTAATGATAATTCACGATCCACGTTCGATTCAATGCATAAAAAGAATGATTTTGCATGTTTACTCATTCTAAAACAAGTATTTATAAAAAAAATAAAACCCCTGACACAAAAAAACTACCTTTGTCATTGATACCAATCCAATGAGCCCAAACACGCTACTTCTGCTATAAGTTGGAACTCCTGTAGATTCCAGGTAATGCTGCAGAATAAAGTCATGATTCCCATATTCTTCCAATATAATTGAAGTAATATACCAAACTTCAAATCCATCAGACCTGTGGAAAATGCTCACACCCTAGAAAAGAGCTGGTGATCTTTAAATGGCAGAACTAATTTTCTTGACTTTATACTAGGACATCCTCGATCAAGTCACCTTTCAAACAAAATAAAATTAATGAATATAATGGTTCATCAGTTTGTGAGCTACAGTGCCACAGACATACCATCACGTTCCTTTCTGCCTTTCCAGTTTGAAACTATTTTGCCTTGCGTTGGTTTTGGGTTACAGGCCATACCTTCTTTTCTTTGTTGTCTTTCTTTTCTTTTGTTGTCTTTCTTTTCTTTGTTGTTTGACCAATAGAGTCCGGGCAGTCAACATCTGCTCAACATATATTTTGTAATGGTTCTTTTTAATGACTTTTTCCATTGCAAAGTCATCAATAAAATATTGTTAAAATTAGTCATAAAAATACTATCAAATTACAAATACAAATTATCTGTTGAACACTAACTACTACAACTAATTAATCATTTGCCTACCTTTTTTATTTAAATCACAAATGTATTTATTGAACACTTAGAGCTCATTAACTTTAATGTATACCTACCTACCTAAATTACCTTTTTAGTTAACAAATATACAAAGAACGTTAACGTTAATCTAAACGTTATTATTTAATCATTGATAAAAATGCCAAAACTAAACAGATGTTAACCTATTGATGATGATGTCAGATGTCTTCGATCAGTCAAAATAAGAAAACAAATAAAAGAGGTTTTAGTACTTGACCAGACCCACGAAATACGTAGCTCCTATTGGTCTTTAAAAACAAAAGAAATCGAGCAAGCCACCCCCGGCAACCCGTCACTTCACAGAAAAATCATCCTAGTGGTGTAAAGGCAGAAAGGAACGCGATAGTACGTCATGCGAAAGCTTTCAAAACTAAAGACAAAATCCATTCAATTTCTAAACCAACATGAAAAATCTTACACAAGAATTTAAGCTTTGAAACCACGAATTTATTACTCAAAGTCAAACTTAACCGATCCGAAGTCAAAATATTAGTTTAAAGAAACTTTCTGGAATAAACTTTCTGTCGGAAGTTTTGCTATTGCGACGTGTTTGTGGGTTATCGTGTTTGAGTTTCAACGGTTCCAACATTTCAAAATTGGGATGAAACCGAACGCTTTGTTTTAAATTCAAAATGGCTGACTAAATAGGAACTCATTATTGCAAAAGTTGAGTTGCTTATTTCTTTGCGAGAGTTTTGCTTTTTGAGGTAGGTACGACAATTTTTAATCATCAGTGGGGCGATTATGGAACTTTGATACTATCAAAACATACTAATAGCTTTCAGTTACTAATGATGAATTGGTATTACGGATCGCTGCGATTTCTATAGGCTTCATCGCTAGTTACAATGTGAAGTTGGTGTCAAACTATAATTCGACCAATTTACAAGGTACGATTGTGGTAGGAACCGTGTCTAGCGTACTAAGCATTTAAATACATCGTATATGATGGATTGAAATCATGCCTATTGCTAATCGAAATTGATAGACATTGATTGATGCCGATTGCTAATCGAAACTGATAGACATTGATTGTATCAAAAGGTCCATAATCGCCCTACAGATCATATCTGTTAAATAAAATAACCAGGATATTTTACCTGTGTTGTTTTTATAATACTATGTATGTAAAATAATAAATAATGCCGGACATTTCACACAGCATCATCTGGCTCCAAAGTAATCAGAGCTTGTGTTATGGGTACCACATGACTACTTAAATAACTATATATTTTTTTGTAAATTCATGCATATTATATATAGAAACACCCAGATCCGAGATAAATACTTGCAGATCATACAAACAAACAAGTAGTATATCATGTTGTTCCCATAACACAAGCTCTGCTTACTTTGTGGCTATATGATGATGCGTGTAATGTCATACGTTAGCATTCTATAGTTTGTGGAAATGTCAATTAAAAAATGTTTAAATGAAATGTTATTTATTTAAAAAAAAATATACTTGCATTCATGTTTTAAAATATCTGTCATCGTAAGTATAGGTACTTGATTTTTCGCGTTCTATATACGAGCACCTAGTCACAAACTGTTAAGAATAAAATAAGAAAATTTTATTACTAATAGCGAACATCCGGTCGGTAAAGGCAAAAAACAAACCGGAAATGCCTATAAAGAAGCAAAATAACGACTTCACTTTATCAAAAATCTTCAAGGATGGTTAATTTTTTATTTTCCAACGTCATCCAACCGGAAAATTAGTCCTTTAACCTGTAGGTAATCATAATAATAATGGTCCTTCTATGGGAATGGAACAGGTTTGGACCGATTTTTCTTTATTATTTCATAAAATTACGTTTAAACCAAACGCAATAAAGAAACTGCGGTTGGTGGTAAAGAAATTCAATCAATAGCGCTAGAACTAAACTCACCGCATGTGAGACGATTCAAAGTGATCCTCGTAAAGTGATTCAAAGTATTAAATACTAGCGTCCGACCCCGGCTTCACTTTAGCGTTGCTATTTACATATGTATAATCAACCTTGATTATGAAACTATGTATTTAGTTGTATAAGGATTAATATCATGATGCAGTTGTCGGTATCTTTTGATTCTTCTCGTGTTTTGATTAACTAGTTTGATCAAGAAGGGGTTTGACTAAAGAATTTTTTAAATCTATTGCCATTTCTATTCTTTGACATTAGAATGACAAGGACAAAGCCTACCAGAGCAAATAAGTGATTATGAGATACAGGGATAGTCTACCGGACTTTTTTGGGTAATAATGAGTACCATAAACGTAGTACATTTTATAAACATAAGCAATGCCATAAACATAAACATTTTGATAACACGGGCTTTACTCACGTATTATTTTGTCGATGGAGGCACCGACACTGTTTCGATTTATCTAGAGAATCTTCATCAGGGTGATTTTGATCCGCGGTCCGCTCGTTGCCGCTCGAGTTCACGGTTTGCACTGAACAGTGCGACAAAACGACTCCATCGACAAAATAGTACGTGAGTAAAGCCCGTGTTTATCAAAATGTATAGTACAACTCATGAAAGTTTTGAAAGTGATGTAGTACATTATTTTACGTATCATCAATAGTTTTTGTAGAGCGCGTCAAATAATGACTTTTATAGACATAATTTTGGTACTATGGGATACATTATTCCAATTTTGGTAGAGATCTTTAATAAATATTTGTAAATAGTGCTACTTGCTGATAATGTAGGTTTCTATTCGTTTAATATTTTTTCGGTTAAGTAGTTAATCAGTTTATCTATTACAAACAAACATAAAAAATAGCATATCCTGTCTCTTTTTGATATTAGTATGAGATGAGTGATTGGTTTGATGGAAGGAGAAAAAAACGAAAGTAGGTAGATAACCAGATAACCCTATAAAATTATAAATTTACTTAAATTCAAACAATTTTAATAATTTTTGAATTTATATTGAAGCAAGGATCCTGAGAAACTACAATTTAATTACTAACATATATTACCCGAGATATTCGACGCTACCACAGCCTCATTACGGTTTTTTACTTATTTTAACAAAAAATGTGTAAAAGGTAGACCACCTCTGACTTTGGTAGCCGAGTACGGGACGACCGTCATTAATTTCAAATGATGTCAGTGATTGTCAACAGTTGGGCCAATAACAATTTTTTGTTGATTTTTAATCATTTAACACGATTTATGCATTTTGATATAGGTCCTCCGATTAAGTTTAAATTAATTCGATGTATTTGGGAAGTGGGGTCAGCTTCTTAATTATTTTCTTAAAATATAAATAACACAACAGTTTGAGAGAAGGTAATTTTTTTTTTTTTAAAACGAGGGTCGTGGTACCTACTTACTTTTCTTGTTTAATTAAAAGGTAAAAGTTTTCCAATAATTAAAATCGTACTGCAAAAGTTAAAAAGTAGTAATTGTTGACAATTACTAATTAAGAAAACTATTATGATTGATTTCTGTTGTTTATAAGATTATCTTATTTCATGAACATGTTTTAAAACAAAATGAATACGGAGGAAAGTATCTTAATAAATAATATTCAACATAATTATTATTGTTTTATTAGTGATTGGGTATTTCTCGCGTATAACTTTTTAATTTATTTTTATTCCCGTAGTTTCGTATAACTGGAAACCGCCAGGTAAATAAATAAATAAAAAAAACAAATATTGGTGGACAAAGCAACACCATCTAGCCCCAAAAAAGCATAGCTGGTATTATGGTAACCAGATCACTGATATAATACTTATATTTTTATTAAAAACATACATAAGATACCATATAACACCCAGACACAAAACCAACACCTATGTTCATCACACAAATTTGTCCTGGGAGGGAATTGAACCCTCTAATCTACAGCGCAGAACTAGTACCAACTAAGCTGACAGGCCAAGGTAGCATAATTTTTCGAAACTATCCTCATTAGGCCTTCAGATTCCGAAATGTCCACGTTCACATAAAGCTGCGGGCCCACCGCGGCGCACGGAGAAGCTACGCACGTGTATTAATCTTTGCTTTGTAAGAAAATGTATGTGGTTGTGTCCACTGCAACCCACGGAGAGGCTACGCATGATTTGACCACATTGATACATGCGTGGCTTGCTCGAATAGGCGGTTACATAGCTAAACGCTGTCGACGTGGGTCTACGTTTCCACTGGAGTACACGAATACCTATGACCTACGACTATATACAGCTTGCTTATCGCAGTCATACACCTTGTGCAACTTTTTCGTATATATCGTATCGAGGTACTCATAGAATGGCATTGGCACTGACTTCGCTAGACAGTTCTTCTGACGATGAGTACGAAAGAGAGATTGATTATCTATTCTAATTTAACCGTTGGGGAATAAAAGTTCTCGAATGGCAACCAAAGAAAGAAAAACGAAGCGTAGGACGACCTCCGACGACGATGGAGTCCATCGGGAGGTCGTTTTCGCAATCTTTACTATGTCATCAGTCCATCGGATGGACTGATGACGTAGTAAAGATCGCGGGAAATCGGTGGATGGAGAGGGCTCAAAATCGTTCTTCCTGGAAATCTATAGGGGAGGCCTATGTTTAGCAGTGGACTTCTAGGGGCTGATATGATGATGATTATGATGATGATGTGATGAATGATGGTATGATGATATGAATCCTACTAACATGGGATTCCACTACAAAGAGAGTCTTAAGCTATCTTCACCATTGAAATTCGCGTACTTGTTAATTTTAATCGCCTCACGGACTGAAATTGAAAATTTCTGAAATGCAATCCAGTGATTAAGAATCATTAAGACGACTTCTGTGGGGCAGTGGACTCATGTCCGGCTGAGACGTAGAAGGTTGCGGGTTCGATTCCCTGCGCTGGATAAATGTTTGTATGATCTGCAAGTATTTGTCTTGGATCTGGGTGTTTCTATGTTTAATATGTAGGTTTTAAAAAAAAAAGTATATAAGTAGTATATCAGTCATGTGGTACCCATAACACAAGCTCTGCTTACTTTGGGGCCAGATGATGCTGTGTGAAATGTCCGGCATTATTATTAATAATTATTATGTTTGCGAATTACACATTTTTATTTATATTAATAATTCCCAACGTCTACACGGTACTTAAACTTTTCAACATATTCCTAAGCAGTTATTTAAACTGCAAGCGAGTTTTAGTGCTTCAGTAATAATGGATTTACATAAAACTAATACCTTAGTAGAATTAGCTTGTTGAATAAAACATTTAATCTTTTTAAAGATTCCGAGACCGAGCTATAGGTGGTGGTGAGAGGTAGTAGGTAGAAATAGGTATATACCTTATTACGTATAATGTAGCTTCTGCAGGTCCAAGGAGAAATAAGCAGTCCAGTAATAAGCACTAGGTAAAGTTTATTGCGTAGTTAGATAGGCACAGGTTACATTAGTCAGTACATTAACAAGCTCACAAAACACACTATAGTTTTAGAAGGAGTAAGAGAAACAGTAGAAGAAAGTCTTAAAGATATACACAAGAATACGAGAAGGAATTGGTATTAGCGAGATATAGGTCGCGCGATACGGGTGTAAGCTCCGAAGTCTAATCTCAACTGGTGAGGCGCGCGCGCATCTCGCTTGCACTTGTGGCTGCAATGTAAAATGCTGACGACTGCTCGAAACTGCACTGTTTTAGATTGCACGATGTTTGGTTCCAATGCACCACAAGCCGTACGGTTGACGGCGCAACGATAAAATATCGTGTGCAAGTATTGTATTGTATATATTGTGGAGTGTTAATAATTATAGTTTATTTATGCTTATGTAAATATAGTAAGTACTTATATATACTTTGGAGTATATGATATATATATATATAATGTGTATGTGTACCTAATAATAATAATAATAATAATAATTTAAATGTTATCCTAATAAGTAAGTACTTATAAATAGATAGGTAGATATACTAGTAAATATGTAGTGATATATTATGTTCATACATAGGTAGGCTACATCACTCCCTTCCAGAGACCGTCACTATGGTCGATAGAAGTTAGGAAATCGAACCACACGGCCAGAGCGGGTTCGCTTGACATCTCCAGGGGTCTGGGCATTTGGCTGTGCTAGAGGACGATCCGGCAATGGGGTAGGGGTAGAAGTAGGAACGGTAGTGGGAACGGTTTTTTGTCACCCCGTTCGAGAACTTTATGCGGCCCAGAGTATGGGGGCTGCAAAGAGATTCGTACTGCATCGTCTCTTAAAAATACGTGACTAGATGAGGTTAAGTCTTTGTAAATAAATATTTTGTCCTTACTGTGACGTGCTGCGGGTGCTGGTCTAAGCTTCGCTGCAAAGTTGCGTAGGCGAGTTGTGAAGTCCGAAATATCGGTTGTATTGAGAGCTGTTGCCTGGAAAAGTTCTCCAGGTAGACGTAACGGCTCGCCATAAACCAACTCTGCGGATGATGCTTGCAGATCGTCTTTAAAAGAAGACCGGATGCCCAGAAGCACAAGAGGCAAAGAATCAACCCAGTTGCAGTCTGCGTGACACATTATGGCGGCTTTCAGTTGTCGATGAAAGCGTTCCACTAAACCGTTACAAGCTGGATGGTACGCGGTCGTTCGACGGTGTTTGAATCCGATCATTTTTCCAAGGTATTGGAAAAGGGTGGACTCAAACTGTCGACCACGGTCAGTGACGATATCTGTTGGACATCCAAACCTGGATATCCATGATATTAGCGCCTTTCCAACTGTTTCAGCTGTCATGTCCACCATGGGTATGACTTCAGGCCATCGAGTGAACCTGTCTACTGTTGTGAGACAGTAACGGTAACCTTGAGATGGTGGTAGCGGGCCAACTATGTCCACGTGGATAAACGCGAACCGAGCACGAGGCAAATCGAAAGTGCCTAAAGGTGAAGACACGTGGCGGTGTACCTTGGCGCGTTGGCAAGCTAGACATTTTCGTGACCACTCTCGGCAATCTTTGCGCATCCCGGGCCATACAAACCGCTCAGCTACCAATTTAGTGGTTGCCTTGGCGCCTGGGTGGCTAAGGCTATGAAGACTGTCGAAGAGTTGCTTTCGTAAGGGCTTCGTCACAAAAGGCCTGGGTGATGTAGTACTCACATCACAGTAGATCTCGAGATTGCTGTTGGGGATCTTGAGCTTCGTAAGGCGTAGTGAAAATTCGCCACTAAGAAACTGCTGAAGCTCTTGATCAGTCGCTTGAGATGTAGCGAGTTGGTCACAATCGATTGGCATCTGCAGTTCATCGACACGTGACAGTGTATCGGCAACGACATTATCTTTGCCAGATATGTGTCGGATGTCGGTTGTGAACTGCGAGATGTAATCGAGATGACGGTACTGACGTGGCGAACAATTGGCTTTTCGATCATTGAAAGCGAAAGTGATCGGCTTATGGTCAGTGTATACCACGAAATGCCTAGCCTCCAGCATGTGGCGAAAGTATTTTATACTTTCGTATATAGCCAAGAGCTCGCGGTCGTAAGGAGAGTATTTTTGTTGGCAGGGACTAAACTTTCGCGAGAAGAACGCAAGTGGCTGCCATTCGCCGTCCTTCAACTGCTGCACTACGGCACCCATTGCCAGATCGGACGCATCTGTTACCAATGCGAGTTTGGCGTTGCAATCAGGGTGTGAAAGTAATGCGGCATTAGACAGGCTTTCTTTACATTGCTCAAAAGCAAGCAGAGTGTCACCAGTAATATCAACAGGTTGTGATGCCTTGAGTGAACCACCAGCAAGAAGGGCGTTCAAAGGGGCTTGGGTCTTAGCGGCTTGAGGCAGAAATCGCCTGTAAAAGTTAAGCATCCCTAAAAAGCGCCTGAGTTGCTTGACGGTTTTTGGGACTGGGAATTCCTTTATGGCCTCGACTTTTGACTCGAGGGGTTTGGTTCCGGATTGGGAAATGCGGTAACCCAGGAAGGTTACCTCATTTACTCCGAAAACACATTTAGAAGTGTTGACGAGAATGCCGTATTCTTTCATACGGGTAAAAAGTTGCTGGAGGTGAATTTCGTGTAGGGTCTCGTTGCGAGAGTAAACTAAAAAATCGTCTAAATAGCAATACACGAAATCAAGGCCTCTGGTCATTTCGTCAACAAATCTTTGAAACGTTTGTCCCGCATTTCTCAAACCAAAGGACATAAATGGGAATTCATACAGTCCAAAAGGGGTAGTAATGGCCGACTTCATGATATCTTCCTCATAGACTGGGATTTGATTATAGGCTTTGACTAAATCAATTGTGGAAAAGACTTTGGAACCAGCAATACTTTGGGCAAAGTCATGGATGTGCCTAATTGGATAACGGTCTGGGATGGTCCGCGCATTAAGCATCCTATAATCGCCGCAAGGCCGCCAGCCGTTATCCTTCTTAGGTGCTAGGTGTAACGGCGAAGCCCAGGAACTTTCGGAAGGTCGTGCAGTGCCATTAGAGAGCATGAGTTCGAATTCCTTCCTAGCTATCTGGAGTTTATCGGGGGCGAGTCTACGGGGAGTAGAAAATATGGGCGGGCCGGGTGTGGTTCTTATATGGTGAACGGTGTTGTGCATTGGAATCCACGGTGTGCCTGAAGGGCGTGTAATTTCCGGGAATTTACTTAGCAAATTATGATACCTCGTGTCGCCCGAAGAAACCTTGACGGAAAATACATCAGTCTTAGCAACGGAAGCCACGGCAGACAAAGTAGTAGTGTTATCAATAAGGCGTTGATTACGTACATCTACCATTAAATTATAAAAACTTAAGAAATCGACGCCAATGATGGGTTTAGTTACATGAGCAACAGTAAAACGCCATGGAAAGCTACGTCTTAAGCCTAAGTTTAAATCTAGTTGTGTATAACCAAATGTCTCTATAGGGGTTCCATTGGCCGCACATAAAGTAAAGTCCATCTGCTTGGCTCGTCGTTCGCGAAGCGCACTATGAGGGTATACACACAAGTCACTGCCGGTATCAACCAGGAACTGGGTACCTGTAGTACGGTCGGTCACGAAGAGGCGACTTGAAGAGGAGAGGCAGTCGTCCGCCGCCATTAGCGACTGCCCGTGGAGTTTCCCGCCTTGTGGTAGTCGCATGGCTTGATGCAGTGGTGAGCCTTCGATCCGTGTCTCGTGTGGTACCAGCATACCGGGAACTTCTTGTAATTCGAGGCTGATCTGGATCGGTGGTGTGAAGATGAGCGTTGATGGTGAGATCGAGAACGGCCGGAACGGTCATTGGAACGATCGTTGGAGCGGTCGTTAGAGCGTTCGTTAGAGCGATAAGTGCGAGTGTGCTCGTCTAGCTTCAGTGTGAGACGCTCCACCATCTTTCTCAGCTCTGCGATTTCACTGGATGTGCTGCCACTAGTTGCTGCTTCGGATGACGTTGCCGCTATGTTGCAGGGTGCAGTTATTTCCTGTATACGGTCTGCCAGGTCAGAGAGCTGGTCCAGAGAGTGGCTAGTTTGTGATGCCAATACTGTCTGGATGTTATTGGGCAGGCGATTGCTCCAGATGGTCCGGATGAAGTCCTCAGGTACGGAGGGTCCAGCTAAATCCTGTAGATGGCGCAGGAACTGTGACGGTTTCCGATCACCGAGTTCTTCGTGAGTTAATAGCTGTCTCACTTTTTTCTCATGGGAGGCTGATAAGCGACGAATCAGCTCGGTTTTAATTTTTTCGTAGCGATTCTGGGCCGGGGGCTTAATAATGAGGTCCTTCACAGCCTTCGCATGTTGCAAGTCCAAGTTCGTGACGACACTATTGAATTTGACGGCGTCATTAGTTAGGCCACGACTTTCAAATTGGCTTTCCAAAAGTGCAAACCATATCTCCGGATCATCAGGACTAAATGGAGGAACTTTTATTTTTAATTTATAAAAGTCGGATGGTACAGTGGAAACGCACATTTTTGCTGCATTGCGCTTGGTAACATTTTTACCAGCGCCATTTTGCGATGTTTCAGAATCACTGCTTTCTTCACTCATGGTGTTTCTAAATCGTGCACTTAGCGGGGTCACCAGTTATAGGTGGTGGTGAGAGGTAGTAGGTAGAAATAGGTATATACCTTATTACGTATAATGTAGCTTCTGCAGGTCCAAGGAGAAATAAGCAGTCCAGTAATAAGCACTAGGTAAAGTTTATTGCGTAGTTAGATAGGCACAGGTTACATTAGTCAGTACATTAACAAGCTCACAAAACACACTATAGTTTTAGAAGGAGTAAGAGAAACAGTAGAAGAAAGTCTTAAAGATATACACAAGAATACGAGAAGGAATTGGTATTAGCGAGATATAGGTCGCGCGATACGGGTGTAAGCTCCGAAGTCTAATCTCAACTGGTGAGGCGCGCGCGCATCTCGCTTGCACTTGTGGCTGCAATGTAAAATGCTGACGACTGCTCGAAACTGCACTGTTTTAGATTGCACGATGTTTGGTTCCAATGCACCACAAGCCGTACGGTTGACGGCGCAACGATAAAATATCGTGTGCAAGTATTGTATTGTATATATTGTGGAGTGTTAATAATTATAGTTTATTTATGCTTATGTAAATATAGTAAGTACTTATATATACTTTGGAGTATATGATATATATATATATAATGTGTATGTGTACCTAATAATAATAATAATAATAATAATTTAAATGTTATCCTAATAAGTAAGTACTTATAAATAGATAGGTAGATATACTAGTAAATATGTAGTGATATATTATGTTCATACATAGGTAGGCTACAGAGCAATAAATAAAATTAAAAACAATAAAACTGTCAACGCGGGATGCGATGGTGGTCTTTATTATTGACTTTATTCTGGATTTAAAAAAACAAAGTACTTAGTACTAGAGCGGGGACGTAAGTTTTTTGAAAGGATGTTCGCAGAAGCCGAACGTTAGATAGATAGAAAATACTTTATTGCACACCACAAATACATTGGACTGTTAAGAGAAATAATGTTTTGTTGCACGGTAGTACAATGAGCGGTCTTATCGCTAGATAGCGATCTCTTCCAGACAAAGTTGTACGTTGAAAGTTTTGTTTTTAAGATGACTTTTGGTCGTCTTGCGAACAAACATTGTGCTTTTAAATTATTTATTTTTCTCGGGTTATATTCGGTTTTATTAATAATTTTGGTTTTTTTTATTTAAATAGAGCGAAAGTTATTGACTCGGGTGTGAATAATTGGCAAAGCTTTGTGTTTCTTTGTGATTCGAGCTAAAATAATCCGTAGTTATTTTATATGAAAGGCACAATCTACATATATACACAATCTATATATTTATCAAATACTCATTCATCATGAAATTTCAGAAACCACCGAACGGATTGGAATGAAATTTGGTATGCAGCTTCTTCTAGGGCCGTAGGTGTTCGCTAAGAAAAGTTTTCAAAAAAATATCTCGGGATCAAACCGCGAAAACCCCGATTAAGCTTTGTAATTTTTACGAAACATTTATTCGTTCAATTATTATCTTGTTACTTTTTAACTAAAACGAGGGCAAAGCCGCGGGAAACAGCTGGTTTTATATAAAATAACAAATGACAAAAAAACTTTGTGAAATACTTAAAATAAATAAACAATATAAACACTTGACAGTGGCAAAATTTAAATTATTTATGACACATGTGCCATTAACGAAGGAAAAGAAAAGAAACGTTTTGTTTTTGATTAATTAATATTTTCTAGCTTTAACGACGATATATAAAACAAGTGTGCTTGTCATCAAAGATGTAATCTACAGAATAATGATCTATCCTACTAATATGAGTATTAAAAATTAAACATTTTGTGTGAATGATTAAAATTTTTATATATATGTATATATTTGTTTAATTGCGCAGTATTGACTAAATTAATTTGGATGAAACTTGGTATTACAGTAGTTTCATCCAAATTTCATCCAAATTGACCTGTGACTTGAATTAACATATAGGGTACCTTGTATGTGGTTACAACGTGCGAAGACGCGGGAAGAAGAAGATATCAATCTTCTTGATTAATTATTATTAATTATTTAAGACGACGACGACGACAAGACGACCTCTGTGGCGCAGTTGGCTAAGATCCGGCTGAGACTCAGAAAGTTGCGGGTTCGATTCCCGCCGCGGGACAGTACACAGACAGGACATGTTTGTACGATCTGCAAGTATTTGTTTTGGGTCTGGGTGTTTCTATGTATAATATGTAGGTATGTATTTACAAAAAAAAGTATATACGTATCAGTCATGTGGTATCCATAACACAAGCTCTGCTTACTTTGGGGCCAGATGATGTTGTGTGAAATGTCAGGGATTATTTATTTATTTATTATTCTTTGCTTGTGTTTGTAATTAAACTCCTCCTAAACAGCTGGACCGTTTTTGGGACCGTTTTTGATGAAATTTTTGTGTATAGTTCGAGTGGATTCGAGGTGGCTTAGATTTACAATTAGATATTTTTTTGACGTGACAACTTCTTATTCGATGAACGCCGCACTCACGTTCCGCGTGAGCCGAACGTGTAAGCGAGAGCGCGGAACAAGCGATAGAGAGGTGCCTCTCGGCCTCGGATTAAAAATATGCAATTTTCATCAAAGTTTTCTCTTATGACGTAAAATTTTCGTCCGTAAACCAACTTTACAGACAACCGTTTTATTATATTTTTTTTTCTTTTTAAAACGCGCGGACAAATACGCAACATGACTAGTAGGTAATTATTATAAAAAGCACACCTTACGTATCCGTTCGGTTCAACAGAATATAAATCCTTCGGCTTATTAGGTTTTTAAGGTCGAAAATGAAACTCGTTCTACTCTTTATCGGATAAATGCCTACTGGCAATACGCGTAGGAAACCCTACACCGTTATGTCGGCAAATATGTGCATTTAGCCCTAAGTGACTCGTCGAAGACTCCGATACACTTATATTGAGTCTTTACGACTTGCAACTGGTTATGAAGCGATTTTACACTCGCTACCTGCGATTATTAGGCTGGGATGATTTTATATACAAAAAACGTAAAAATGTTTTTTTTTTACAAAAGAACCAACGCGTTTATTATTGAGTAGCAATCTATTGTTGCTCTGATATTTTATAATTTTATAATCCCCAGATAGACTAGATTGATAAAAGATTTTCTTTTTTGATAAACCAGCCATTGATTGTACACACGTACAATCATATCTACACTAATATTATAAAGAGGAAAGATTTGTATTTTTGTATGTAACGAATAAACTTAAAAACTACTGGACCGATTTGAAACATTCTTGTACCGTTGGAAAGCTACACTATCCCCGGGTGAGATAGGCTACTTTTTTTAGGGATAAATCTTCAAGCGGAAGCTGCGCGCGGACAGCTAGTAATATATATATATATATTATATACAATATCCAATCTAATATAACAAAATAATAATAATAAAATTATTTATTTTGCCACACAAAGGGTTACTTAGCTAGCCTATGCTTAGTTTACTTAGTATGCTAATAACGAATAGTACACATGTAATAAAGTGAGATGAGCCAAGTTAACCTGTTTTGTGTAGAACTGGTGCCTGAGATAGGTTTTAAAAAAAACTGTAACTGTGGTCACCTGTGCCCCACTCCACGGATGTACGACGGACATCTAGGTACAAGTTGCCAAGGTAGACTCCTACGTTTAATATAACATATAATATGTTTTATAATTATATCCAATTTTTGAAGTGAAAACTTCTTTAGCATCGTTGTGATTTAAAAGTCGATGAAACGAAAAAACGACAGTAAAAAGAGACATACACATACATTCATAAGATTTAACGTGGGAGAAAATGAGATAGGAAGCATTATACGTGTTTATTATTACGAGTTTGTGCGCGCATGCGTAGAACAAGGCTTAAGAAAAGGCATCACAACAACCGTGGTGTTTTGTACACGTGTACGTATTATACGTTTGTTTTTTGAAGATTTCACTTCTACCACGTGTGAATAGCACACATGTTTTTTTTACTTATTAGATTACTTAAAAAAAAATATTGTCTACAGTGAATTTTACTAATCACTGGATTCAATTTAGATAATTTTACCCTAGCGTGAAACCATCTTAAAATTACTGTAAGAGAAAGACATCTATGTTCAGTTTCTTATATATATTCTTAATTTATTCGCTTGCATACCAACTACAGAACATTATCGATTGCTACTCTATAAAATCCAAATGCTTATCCGGTTGTCATTCCGTCTATTAACATCTTTATCAGGTACTAGCGACCCGCCCCGGCTTCGCACGGGTTTAATTTAGATTTGTCTCTCTCCTTCTCATTGTCTCTCTTCTTCTCATTGTCTCTCTTCTTCTCATTAAACTATTCAACTATTTTGTTGGATAACGATTAATACCATGACACGTTTTCATCTTTTCATTTTATTTATGTCATTTTCGTCCCCAATTTTCAGCCCACTCCATTAAAAAGTATTTATTCGTACCGCACGATAATATTTGTCCATATTCGTCCCGCATACCAAAACTATTGCATGTACAGTTAGCAACTTATGTATAATTTATCATCACAACCAAAACTGAGGTCACGGGTAGAAATCATTTTCTACACGTGTTCTAATTTTTAAATAAAAAAAAAAGCTGTTACTGTGTATTAACTATAAAAGTTAGATTATAACTTAATATTACAATAGTCTTGCGGACTTTTTTGAGGGTAATATGATATGATAACTACTATATAAATAGGTAGTACATTATTTTATGTATCATGCATAGTTTTTGCAGCATACGCCAAATAATAAATTTTAATTGGAAATGTGGAGCTTCTGAGACGCATTTTAATCCTTTCACTACATTGGTTCGAAATAGTCTCGGGCTAGGGTTAGGAGGAATTGGCACCTAAATTAATCTAGTATGTAGGACGTTTCAAAGTGATCCTAATGATTGTATTGAATAAATATATATTTGACTTTGACTTTTGACTTTGACACGATAAAAAGGACTATGGAAATTTTTGATATTACATTTCAGAAATTTGGGTTAATTGGTTTTCATTATTGAAATTTATGTAGAGATCTAAATTTTTAAACGACTTTTAAAATGTTTTTTTTTAAATCTTGATTACCTCATAACTCCGTCATTTATGAACAGATTTGAAAAAGTCTGATTTTATGTGAAAAGATACACTCCCCGAGAGGTCCCGTATAAATTTAATAAAAATCGGTTCAGTTCAGTTAGGTTTTTAAATAAAAAAAATGAAAAAAATCCAAAAAATCTACTTGGATAAAACGATATTTTGTTATTTTGTTTTTTTATACATCATGTCAGTTGTCTTTTTAGTTTTAAAAACGTAATTATTTTGTAATTAAAATACATCATACGAGTATGTTACATACTGATAATGCAGCTTTTTATAGGTTTTATAGTCTTTGAGTTTATCTATTACAAGCTTACAAAAATGAATTTCTCTTTATAATATTAGTTTAGAACAGTCGGATGTAGATGCAAATCTAAATGCTAAATTGAACATTCAAAGAACTCATTAGATGCTAGGATTAAGATAAAATTATTTTTATGATCTGAGGATTGAATGTAGATATTTTCCTGTTTCACGACCTCTGGAAGGCTTCAATGCTCAGATATAAATACCACAAGCGGCCACACATACAGTTGGTGATTCAATCGTTGTTTGGACTGTTAGTCGACAGACATGCTTGTACACTACTGTATGAAGGCAGGATATCTGATAAATGATGCATGTCCTGCTATTTGTTAAAAATAATGGTTGTTAATAATAATCATAATATGACATATTAGGTTTCAGTTACACACTACATACAGATCCTCACACAACACGACTTCTGTATACATGCTCTATACCACAGCATGTTGTCCTCAAGAGAACCAACACATTCATACACATATACTCCCAAACTCACACATAAACACATACATACATACATACACACATACATACACACACACACACACACACACACAAATACACAGTCTCGACTCTAATACACACAAAAGATTTTTAGGTATTAAAATGTATAGTTTGTTATTATTTCGTATTAGTGTCTGGTTTTTGTTTATTTAGTTTAGAGTAATCTAAAGATATGTATATTTGGGTACAATAGTTTTTATTCTTTTTTTATAATAGCCACTAATATGGATATGGAAGAGAAGTACTTAAAAGAAGGTTCCCACCATGGTTATAAATTGTAATGTTTGGCTACTGAAATAAACAAATTTGAAATTATTTTGGAGTCGAGATCCTGGGCCCGTGGGGAACAGAAGCCTTACGTGCTTTCAAAATTATTTCACGGCGTCTGATAGAAACATTGCTAGACCAAAGAGCTGGCTTATATCTGGTTCACCGTAAGCATTGCCATTTAATGCTGCCAGTGTCTTGGGATCGCTGCCGGCAATGATCTGCATCAGTTGAGCTATTTATAGATCGTTTTAAACGGAACTTAGATAACTCAACTGTTTCACATGTATTTTATATTATCCTGTACATTTCTGTAATTATTTCTGTAAATAAATATATTTCCATGTGTTTGTATATCCTATGTGCTTAAAACAAGATTTCTGGATCTTCAAAACGGCCTCCAATCCAAAAACCTATAAAGATTCAAAATTAAATTAAAAAAATATGATGAGATACAGCAGATATTATTAATGTCGTCTAAGGACGTGTCTATCAAGCCTGGGGTACTTGCCGTTACAGTCGTATGTTTATTGGTCAAATAACTAAATTATTTACTTTCCATTCAAAGATTTACTTTAAAATAATGTGGTTTTCATGTGAACAGGAATTTTCAATTTGCGATAAGTTTAAAGTGAAACTCACGACGAAAAGCAACAGTTATTAAGGCGAATGCAGATGTTTGAACAGCTTTAAATGTGTGGAGGGTTAGCAAAACCTGAACATATTATAAACATACATTTTTAAATTGTTCCTTTGTCAAGCAATTGCTGATTTACCTTTTTAAATTGCCTAATTTAACTATTGTTTGTATTTTTGATGTGTTTTGTTGTTTCTTAGCGTAAAACTTAATAAGTTACTTTCTTTCTTTCGTTAATTTTTACTGTATATCTATATAAATATCTTAACTGTAATTATTTTCAAGCGTTGTGTAAATTCAATTTCTTATAAATTAAAGATAATAAAATGCTTTTCGAGTTTTCGTATTGACATGCATGATGTCCTAGTAAACATAAACTGAAGTAACAATATAATTCAATAAATCAGGTAGAGTATTTTCTTTTTAACAATTTTAGAGTGATGCATAAACAGGAAATCTTGTTGCGTCAACCCTACGTATAAGAATAGTGCATTTCAGTCGACAGTGGCACGTTATCGGTCTACGGCAGCGATGCTGCAGCCAAACTGCGAATTAGGTGCTTTGCACATTGTCTGCAAAAACTTACTGTTCCAAAACAATGTTATGTAGTGATGCTGCAGTCAAACTGCGAATGGATACGAGCACGTGTGCAGCTTTTATAGGCTATTGCGGGAATATCCTACGGCGAGGTACACTGAAATCACACTGGTAAAATGCTTTTGTTGTCCAGACAGGTACAACTAAAAACAACACTGAAATAATTAATATTACATTGTTTTACGTACAAAGTACACGTGCAGGAAGTTTGTTTAGTTTGAAATTTAAATTAAATAAAACGGTTCGACCTACGATTTTTCTACCCAATAATATAATAAAAAATACTAAACATTTCACACAAATACAAATACTCTGTGTCATGTATTTGAATTTTAACAATAACAAATAGGAATACAGCTACATATGTGAGTTGGAACGGGAACCTTAATATAATAGAATAAAATTAACGTTTATTTGGTGTTTATACACACACGAAAATATTTAAAACAGTAGAAACAACCAGTTAGGTAGGTAATACACTCAGGTAAGAAAGTAAGTGAAAAAAAAGGAAACACATTTCTTAAAATACAGTAAAATAACATAAAAGTATACTAACTGTGGTTCAAAAACATTTAGTCCTTCTCCTGTGTGTAGTATGTCCAAACAGGTATAATTTCAGCGTTGACGCTACTTAAGAAAGTAGCGCTGGTTTTATAACTAGTCCTTGACTGGTGTGACTTCACGGGCAAAAAACATAAAATGTTTTGGGTCAAACAGAGCTAAATACATACACACTACATACACTAAATACAAGATATAATCATAAAGTCAAATAAATTTACGAACTTCTGAATGTCATCACGATCTGTTGCTAGATAAAAAAAATAACCTAAAAAATAAAGTTAATCGCTCATAAAATTTAACGCAACAACATCTTTAGAGCAGTAAATAATTAAATGTTAATAAAGGCTTCAAAACCACTTAGTAATTAAATTAAACTTGTTCCAAGCCAGTCACTGAATAAAGCAAAGTTAGTATGAAAAGCGCCAGAGAATATAACACATTTAGTAGGTAAGGCTATTCAGCTCGCCACAGATTCACGTGTAGTTAGTAAGAAAACAAGTACAGAACATGGTGAAGTTACTTGGTGAACGACGGGCTGAAGATTATCTCTATAATGCAGCTAAAGTTGGCTGTATTTGAGTAATAATTAACTCAGATCAACTGGATGCGCGGGTAGGGTTGGGACCGAACGGTCTTGCAGTTTCTTGCCAGTTCTTCGCGGACTTGGGTTATGTGGAACTGGCACCAAAATTCACTTAGTATGTAAGACGTTTCAAAGTTATTCTTGTATTTAATATAAATACTTTTGACTTTGACTTTATAAACAATGTAAATCGAAATCAAAGTGTGTAGGTACATTTGATTTTTAAGAAGTATTTTATTATCTACTTCTATGGGTAATTTATTATAATACTACGAATGGTCGATAATCGAATACAATACTAAATAATGCAATACTCAATATTGGTGGACCATTCAAACAAATCCACCCTACCCTAAACTCCGCTCCGCGGTCCGCTCGTTGCCGCTCGAGTTCAAGGTTCGCACTGCAGGTGACGTATCTCACTACTATACATTATATCGTAATGTATACCTAGTACTACTCACGGAAGTTTAGAAAGTGAAACAAACAACTATGTTCATCACACAAATGTTTGTTCTGAGAGAATCGAAAAATGAGTCTTGTTTTTGGTCTTGTTATTAGCTCATCACTAGTCGACAGGATTCAATTCCGATGGCTTTTGTTCTTGTTCTTCTGATATTCGAGTTGCTAAATTGGGTGTTTCTTGTTTGTGGGTTAATTTAATATCGTTTATGGCTGTCTTTATAATTTAAATTGACATTTATGTTGACATTTTGTCTTTGATAACTATTACCTAATCATAAAAAAACAGGGCCAGGGTAATTTTGAGTACCCAACTAGACATTATTAAAGTTTTTAAAAAATGAAAAAATTAATAGACTCACGTGAAACCTCTTTAGTGGGAAAATAATCATTTAAAAAGTTAATTAAAAATGTTTCTTCGCTTCCGGCGTTACCTGCCAAATCCTGACTTCAAATTCCAACAAAAAACGGAATCTTGGGATCTTCACGTACCTGCTTTCAAATCATCAGTGCATCTTCTATCTCCCTCGCACGTGGGCGTGGCTCTATAAATGCATGATTATAATTACAGGTTTCATGCAAAATCATGCTCTCATGTTTTTTTTTAATAAAAGGCCATACATTAAGCTTTTGATTGCAGGTTGAGATGCCTTTATGCTTCGGGTAAATGATACACCGATTTCCTGGTCTTCTGGCCTTAAATGCTTTTTAATGTTGCAGGATTCTGGCTATGATTCATTTATACGCAAAATTGTATTTATGTTACAGTGCATGTTTGAAAAACTTCATTTATATAAATTAGATTTTGTTCATTTTGAAACTATAAAAATAATTTTCCATAACGGTTCAGGCGTCTTTGAGTAATCGGTGAACATACATAAAAAAAAGATTCCGATGAATTGAGAACCTCCTCCTTTTTTGAAGTCGGTTAAAAATAAGGTTTAGTTGTCAACATGCGGTTTCAGGGTTTTAAAGTTTAAAGTTATTTAGATTATTCTCTTACTAGTGTTTAGATTTATAATGCAGAACAACATTTTACATTTTAACATTTTAATGGTGTATTATATTTTCAAAGTAATATTTATTTTTGATTCATCTTGTTATGTATAGGTACCTCATTTTATTAATAGTTCGAATGTTATTTAGTTAGGTTATTATTTCATTAAGCAGTGATGGGCTTGCAACCTGTCACGTACGGAATACTAAGTACAGTGCATAGCTTGGGCGTGTGCCAAATATAATGTTTGGGCGTGCCTCTGACTTCCCTTTTTAAACATCCTCAAAGGTAAATTACAGCCGTGAGCATGTTTGGTTTCAGCCGACTTCAAAAAAGGAGGATGTTCTCAACTCGAATGTATTTTATTTCTTATTTTTTGGGTCACTTCATAACTCCGTCATTTATAAACCGATTTGAAGAAAATCGGACTTCATGTGAAAGGATATACTTCCCGATTGGGCATATATAAATTTCATAAAAATCGGTTTAGTAGTTAGGTTTTTAAATAAAAAAAACGGAAAAAAATATGTCATCCACTTGGAACGAAATTTTGCTATTTTATACATGAAGTCGGTTGTCTTAGTTTTTAAAAAGTAATTATTTTATGAATAGTTACAGTAAAATTTATATAAATGAATGTGAGTATGAATTTCAGTTTTAAAACTACAAGCTCCCCCTTTTTATTAAAGTTATTTTGTAACCTAAATGGCCTTATTAAAGTCACAATGATTTGTACTGAATTGTTGAAAAGGTATTTACATTTAATAGTGCAGTTACAAGATAGGGTTCCCATAACTGTGTGGGATTCTTTAGAATTTGACCCCAAAATATTCCTTTGATATTCTTATATGTATTGATTACAATGCGCCTTTGCTTGCTCTATTTAGAAGATACAGCAATGACAAATTCTCCATGCCCTATTTTACCTTCCATTCCTTTTTTAAGACCTCTGTGACGCAATGGGTCAAGGCCTGGCTGAGACGCAGAAGTTCGCGGGTTCGATTCCTGCTACGGGTATGCAAAAAATTGTATCAGGTCTGGGTGTTTCTATGTATAATATATATGCATTTAGAAAACAAAGTATATAAGTATATCAGTCATGTAGTTACCCATACACAAGGGCTTTGCTTACTTTGGGGCCAGATGATGCTGTGTGAAATGTCCGGCATTATTATTATAATTATTCTGTTTGTCCTTATCCAATCCCAGGGGTTCTTCGATCAGTTCGCGTAGCCAGTGTCTTGATAGAGTTCTGTTCCAGGAGTAACCTGAATCAGGACTCTATGGGTCTTCGGCACCGTCTCGCTGTCTCAGGTCTGATTTTAGCCCAAAGCTCATCTGGCATACGACAGACATGACCAGCCCAGCTCTACTTAAGCTTCGCAACGTTTTGAGCTACATCAGCAATTTGGGTTCTGGAAGTTAAATTACTGGGCGAATAGTCAAAATAACCACTTTATAGTCAGCAAGGAGGGTATTGCCTCTGGTATTCTCTGGTGTTGCCAGCGTTACCGTAACCTATGGGAGGTTACGGTAACGGATTATCCTGTATAAGTATTTGAAAGATACAGTAAAATTTTGAGGTATACTCTATTTCTATGATATGCCCTATTTCATTTCGTTTTTCCATTCGTAATCATACAGGGCTTGTGTTGTCTAGTTTGCGGTTTAGGATACAGGTTTACAAATACCAACAGCAGTCAGTTGCATATGCTTAGGACTTATACTTTTTAGGAAAGCAACCTAGTGGCAAGGACTCTACAGCAAGGGTTCGTCCTTGTGGGCATCACCAAACTGCCAGATATTTTGCCTCCAAGCAGCAGTGTGCAGGCATTATGGAGTTTTGTTTTAGTGGCAGTGAGGCAAGTGAAATTACAGAAATCTACAAAGTTGAGCTATCTAAGGACCGATTAAAACTACTTCTTGAAAGCTCAACTGATCCAGAACATACTAGGCAATCAAATTACTAGGCGAAAAATCATAATGACCAGTCTAGACTGGTCTAGACTTCTGAGTCAGCAACGAGCATGTGATTCCTCGGGTATTGTTAGCGCCCATGCGCCTATAGACTGGTGGGCCGTAAACATGTTTAACAGTTCTATGGTTTAAAAAATAGCGTGGTAGCCAATTCTAGATCTTCAATTGAATCAGCAGTCAAAACACCTGACACGAACAGTATCAGTCATTGAAACGCACGAAACTCGATACATTATTATGGCTATGGTTTGAATGGGACAGCTAAAAATGTAAGCTTGTTATGTAAATATTTCTAATTGTTTAATGCTCTTGCTTTCGTAATGGTTTAACTATGCACAATTGGTTTCACAGTACAGTTGGTAGTAACTCTTTGCCGTCTATGCTTTAGAATGTGGGATGTGGATCATCAGCTAGGACAAACATTGTGATAAACATAGTTGTTTGTTCTGTGACTGGATGTTATAATATTATTATATTGCTGTTAAACATGTTTACGGCCCACCAGTCTATAGGCGCTATGGGCACTAACAATACCCGAGGTATCATCATATGCTCGTTGCTGACTCAAAAGTCTAGACCAGTCTAGACTGGTTATTATGAGTTTTTGCCTAGTAATTTGATTTCAATTGAAATTGATGAATTCAGAAGATAATAGATCTTCTGAATCAGATGAGTTTTCAAGAAGTAGTTTTAATCGGTCCTTAGATAGCTCAACTTTGAAGATTTCTGTTACTTCACTTGCCTCACTGCCATTTATCATACATGTTAATACGAGTACTTATGATAAATGCCATTGATACATTTATCATAAGTACTCGTATTAACGAGTATATAGAGCACGTGTAGTGGTATTTGCCCAGCCCTTCGATTTTAAGGTCGCTAATAGATTTTTCTACTTAAAAATGTGCTCTAAACTATACCAATACTCTCAAACGATAAAACCTGCATATCGTAAAACATAAGTTCGAAGACATTAGTGGCAATTCGGTTGGTTCATTTCTAAAATTAGGAATTGTCTCAAATAATTTTAGTTAGTCATAGCATTTGTAAAACCTATTCTGTTGGTACCATCTAACTAATTTAGGAACGCTTAATTAAATTAGATGAAATTAAATTAGGATATGTTGGTAACAGCAGAATACCAAAGTTTCATTTGACAGTTCTAAACCTAATTTTAGCTAAAATTAGTTAGGTTGGTGCCAACAGAATTGAGGCCATTGTGCAATTAACGAATGGAGTCTCTGAAGCGCACTTTATTCATTTCACCACACTTGTTCAAAATAACTAGTGTTACAATAAGAAGACAATTGTCCATAGTACAAGCTTTGTTTGTTGGGATTCGATTTTGTCGTTTGAATTAAGTTGCAATATTAATTTCATTCACACATTACCATTCAAACTCAAACTAAATATTAACTCGTATTATGGGAACAAGATGACTGATTCATCTGTTCCCATCGAGCTATAGTTATAAACATTTATATGTAAATTTTGTTTGATAATGCACACAACACCATCTAGCCACTAGCTAAGCATAGCTTAGTATCAGACTAGAGGACTGATAGAATACTTATATATGTTTAAATACTTCATATTACACAGACACAGAACAAACAAACTCCTTTGTTCATCACACAAATGTTTGTCCTGTTTGTTTGTAAAGCATACATAAAGGGTAGACTTTTTAAGAAAGCTTTTAATATAAATGACTATATAATTGATAAGAATGCATGGCCTCATGTTGCTCTGCCTTCAGACAGTTAACCGACACATTTAAAATTTGAAATGTATAAACTCTCTTGTATTCGTTTTTCGTAGTTAAGGTAGTTATGAGATGGATCATGCAAAAAAGCGCTAGGACCAGGACGAGTTTCTTGCCGGTTTTTCTCGGGCTTGGGTTAGGAGGAATTGGCACCTAAATTCACCTAGTATGTAAAACGTTTCAAAGTGATCCTTGTGATTGTTTTGAATAAAGTGTTACTTTGACTTTGACTATTTACAGTGCAGAAGGCAGAGGTACCAACTGAGCTGGCATGCTTGTCTAATAGGCAGACTAGCGTTACTACCCCTTCATCAACTTGGCTGTCTATATCTAATCGTTGTTCAGACGATCTTCTACCACTTCTGAACATTTACTATTTTCATGTTTCAACTATGTAAATTACGTACACCATTTATGCATTCATCTAACCATTGCTTGTATGACCACTCTAATACCACTCTTAGTATGGCATTCTTAGAGTCAGATCCGCATAGTGGAAGATGGTGTTGAGTTGACAAAAGACTTAAACCAAAACAAAGAACCATCAATGTTTATCGTTTACCTATAGGTAGGTTGACGATAAACATTGATGGTATACATACACGTTCATTATATCTTGTCGCTTGACGTTTGCTATAGTTGGAGCTTCTCCATACGCATAACGTCGAATCAGCATATCAATCCCTATAATATATAAAAATCTTGTGTCACAGTTTTCGTGTTTTTAGGTACTCCTCCGAAACGGCTTGACCGATTTTGATGAAATTTTATATGTTTATTCAGTAGGGCAGAGAATAGGTTATTAACAAATTTTTATACCCCTAAGTGTTAAGGGTGGCTCACCCCAAAAACATTTTTTTTTGTTCTTTAAGGCAAAACAACGTTTGCCGGGCTCAGCTAGTACAATATAAATTCAGATTAATAAATATTTTTTGTATTTATAAATTAAAAACTTAGGTTATATTTTTGAGTTTCATATTTCAGAGCAAAACGCAGATCTAGGACTAAGCATACGTTTTTGACAGTTGTTTGCAAAAACTGTATGATTTGTTCTCTCGATCTGAGTTGGAGTTTTGTTGTGATATACTGCGATTATACCAAATACTAAAACCCTTAACTTTCGAAATTGTACAAGTAAAATGATGGAAACGTAATCGAAGTAGCCTTCTTCTTTTTCATTTTTATAAAGGTATTTGTCTTGACAACTTTGCTAATGTCAAGTAGTTTCGTTTTGTTATAATATCGTCACAAAATCGAAGTCGATTGTCATTCGTCTATTCAAAACGTCATCGTGGAATGGCCGTCTAGGATTTTCTTCAATTTCTAGTCGTACAAATCACAAAAATTCATTTATAATATTCATAGACACCTATAATTCATTTTTGCTAAGAAGTCACAATTTATTTCGCTACGCTTCCAATAAAACATTTTAATGTTTCTTCATTTTACATTTTAATTTAGATAATTGCTCTTCGTTCTTTAAATACCTTTTTCTAAAAACTAATAAATTAACAAGTAACATATTACTTAGTGAAATGTCAAATGAAGAATCATAAGCAGCTTTAAAATTTCGGCGTATCCGTATTCAGGCGTTAATCTTTGGACTAAACGTGAGTAAGCCGAATCAAAAATCTCTTCTGTCAACTATCAAGTTATACTAAACAGTTGCACAACACAAGGTATATGTATATTCGATTCTAAATCGAGTCGATTGGCTATAAGCTATAACTCGAGTGCACACGTGCGCATTGTTTTGACTGGCACTGTCTTTTTACCTCTGTTGCGTGCAGCATGCGTCGGAGTGCTATTAATCGATTGAATCGAGCAGGTATTTTAAGAATGATTTATTTAAGCATCATAGCATATTTTGTATTCCCAACGTCGAGATTCCAAGTCTAACATAGGTCAAGTCGTTAGAGACTGGATAAGGAAACTAAAATGGAGTGTGGCAGAACTGCTGGAGTAAAGCTCTAAATGGCGTCCAAGATCCAGGTATTCGAACGTTGGTTGATCAGCAGCGAGTAGGTCAGATAATATCTTAAACATCCCGACTGAACCTGGATGAGGCTAGCACAGGACCAGAAGAAATGGCACGTACAAAGGGAGGCCTAATCCTTGTGCGTGAAGTCGGGCTGTCGATGATGATGATGAGCATATTATCAGCTGCTAGTATCAACCCTAATGCGGCTGACCACGTGTGAAAACAAAATTATTAGTGAGTAAATTTTTGTTAATAAACTACCCTACTTAGAAACTTCTTTCAACTTCAGTCAATGTTAACCGATATTCTCAATCCCTTTTTTAACAGACTTCAAAAAAAGGAGGAGATCCTATTTTTCCTATTAATCCTATTTTTTTAAAGACGCCTGAATCGATTTGGAAAATTATTTTTTTGTTTCAAAGGGTACATTTTCAGGGTCAAGCAGTTTTTTAAATACATATCAACAAAAATCTAAAAATTGTATACAACGATGATATTGCAGAGCAGTGCGTTTAGTTGGTCTACCCATATTATATATAAACAAAATACATGTACTTTCCACTAAAAATTTCAAAATAAAATAATTTTATGGTCTCAAATTGTATCCAATGAAGTCAGTTTTCTTTTTAGATTTAAAAACGTAATTATTGTTAAATAGTGACAGGGCGAATCTTAAGCAGTAAGTATTTATGAAGTGTTCAAGTTAAGATGCATTTATAAGTAAGGTCGCTCAATTTCCGAATATCTTAAATGTTGGAAATAAGTAAATCTATTAATAACGTTAACGAAGTTTTTTGTTGACCCTTACATAATGTAGAGTCACATCAAAATGATAAAATAATCTACTTATCACACCATTCCATTCTAACAAATTAAGCCACTTTTGAGTAAAAATGGCCGCCCTTAAGAGCCATGCTACAGGTAGCAGAAAAAACTCCTTAAACAGATCTTGGAATGGAATCATCATCATCATTAACTATACAGCTCATTCGATAGTGACTATACCGACATTTTGTAGGTTGTGGGTCGCGTCCCTCTCAGAACAAGCATTTTGTGTAATGCCGTTTCTACTGTGTTTGGATGTTTTTAAGTATACATTTAAAGCTATGAATTGAAAAGTATAATAAGTACTCTATCAGCTACCTGGTTCCTATAGTACAAGCTTTGAATGCTGTAATTTTTCGAGTTCTCGAAATGATTGTAACAATCATTCTGTATGTCACACTACACTTTCTATTTAAACTCGCCAGTAATAGGCTGAAAATGTATTGTTGGTAATACTCACGATGCTCAAGAAAGACTACATAAGGTATTGGGGCATGAGATGGTGGGGGTAAAGATTTAAAAGGTCAGTACCGGACTCTTCCAGAAATCTACGAGACCTAGGATAGTTCTGACTAAACTGGCTGTAAATATATGTAATTATATTTAACGAATTATATGCTGTACGTTGACCAAATTATCTTCCGTTTTATTCCATTCCCTGCAAGATCTGGTTTTATGATCATCATGTTATCGGAGCCCTTCTATTAAACTTTCATCTATTGTCATAAAAATCGACACTTCCAGAATATGTTTAAAATGTTGTCGCCATATGCGATGAGACAGTTTGCAGGTATTTAAATTTCTTTAATATTTTAATTTGTAACTTACCTAAATCGTGATGTCCTCAGTAAATACCATTTATTAATAAACTTAGGTTAATATTTAAAGACAAAATTGAGCGTGAAATCTGTCTGACACGTTAAGTGTTAGTTAGTTAGCAGCGCCTTAGTTTCCAGTTACCGACACCGAACACTTTTTGATCGTCTATGATATTGAATGAGTATGTTTGAAGCGGGAGCAACTGGACATATAAAATGTTTACGTATGCGCAGGGAGTGGGTGATTTCATATTGGTTCTATAGAAATCGAAATATTTATCGGTGGCTTGTATCTGACACAAGACACAAAAGTGTCCACGTTTGCCTTAAGGTCTTCAGTTGAAGACACAAGCAACATTAACAAATTTCCTTACAATTTGTACTGACGGAAAACAAGCAACGAATTGTACCAGTGCCCAGTAGTAGCAACGGGCGACTGTGTCTGATCACCGCTACAGGACACAGCAACTACGGTTCCCTGTGATAGTGTGCCGTGTCGGCAACAGAAAGTGCTACGTTTGCGCAGCGCCTTAATCCACTCAATACTATCAACTAGTGCTGCCTGCGGCTTCACATGCGTGGTACCCACATAAAAAGTTGTATATCCGTTCCTAGGGAAAACTCCATCTCCTTAACAAATTTCATCAAGATCCGTTTAACCGTAAAAAGGTAGCACACAGACACAGACTTTAGAGATAATAATAGAAGTATAGATGATTATGGGTGGATAACTTTGAATAAGTTAGAAATGATGCTTCTTAACAATTTAAATACAAATACAAAACATTATTTATTCAATAAAATCACAAGGACCACTTTGAATCATTTTGACCATATTAAGACTTATGATGGAAGTAAGACGCTTTGCTGTGGCATTTATGTATTTCTGTACTACACAATTAGATGAATATAGGCATACGGCCCACCTATCTAGCTATTATATCCCGGTTATTATACAAATCGGTTTTTGTTACTGATGTTGGGATTGAAGGTTGACGCAAGTGGGGTTTCGAGGATGCTTTTAACAACCTCTATATGATTTACTTTCGAAATGTCTTTATCTATTTACACGACACCAGCCGACAAAGTATACAAATGAACAATTTTCTATTGAACTTCCTCTTCTTTGAGCAACAGAGATGATAGGGATCAGCTTAAATTGGTTAAGCACCATCTTTTAAACATCTTGGACAAATAAGAACCTGTTGTTGTGAAATTGTTTGATGTATTGGACAAAGTTTGGTATGTTTAAATGCAGCGGAAATGCAACTTAAACTGGTTTGTCATAGAATTCATAGTTGTTTGAAAGTTGATTAGGGATTACATTAACTCTATCGCACAATAGATGAGCTGGTTGAAGAGCTTTTATCTAAGGACTAGGGCTGGGTTTCCTCTTTTGTTGTTGTCTTTGGTTGTGGATGGATATCGGCAAGTCTCATGCGCCACGAATATTATATACCTAGATAAAATATATGTGAAACGATTGAGCTGTCTAAGGACCACTCAAACGATCTATAGATAGCGCAACTGATCCAGATCAATGCTAGGGCCGCGTCTTTAAGACACTAACAGTAATGCTAACACGTTGTTTCTACCAGACTCATACATTTTCACTTTATGCGTCTGGTAGTCTACCTGGCTGTATGTCAAGACCCATTTTTCTTAGAAACTTTCATAGTTTTTTTAAGTTATTTAGAAATTAATATCAAATACTTAGTTTCACTTTCAAAATTTTCTTGTACTGTACATTTTGATAAACACTGGTTTTACTCACGTTTTATTTTGTCTATGGAGGCACCGCGATGTTTCCATTCATCTAGAGAATCTTCATCAGGGTGAGTTTGATCCGCGGTCCGCTCGTTGCCGCTCGAGTTCACGGTTCTCAGTGTCGGTACTACCTCCATCGACAAAATAATACGTGAGTAAAGCCCGTGTTTATCAAAATGTATAGGGTATAATCATTCACATGGCAAATTATTATTTAATGGGTAGCACCTATCGCAAGAAAATTAATTATTTCTCGGCCGTTATCTGAACGAATGTAGATTACCTATGAATAACTGAGCGTAATGAACGGTACGCAGATTGTCATCTATCATTTACATGGCATTATAACTGGTTTCCATGTCTTGAAAATAGACCTATCTACAATCATTATTTCAGTTCGTTCTTACTAACGAGCAATGGAGCGCGCTATGCTCGGAATATCACTTTTGGACCATATACCCAATGTCGAATTCGATCTTGCACCAAGGTCGTGGACGTGGATATGCGGATTGGCAGATTGAAGTAGAAACAACGGTACACTTGGAAAGAAGGGACAACGGATGATGGACTAAGGCGGTAACCGAGTCGTGGTCAAAGGATGCTCAACGGCCAAGAGGCAGAACACACGCCCGATTATCAAATGATATAGTTAGCGTTGTCGGGAACCACTGGAAGAAACTTGCTAGGGACAAGAAAGAGTAGCGCAACGAAGAAGAGGCCTATATGCAGCAATCGGCCTGAATGATGATTAACTGTTGGGTATAGGCCACCTTTTTCTTATGTAAGTCATTTTGACCCCAAAAGCCATAGTCCAGGATTGGCCTGTGACTTTTACTATGTCCCAGCACGCTAGCTGACGGGACTACCTAAGGGTCTAGGCAAGACCCATTTACTGTTGGCGTTTACGACTGCGGAAAGATTGTATGGATATGGCACTAGCTTGTGATAAGTAACGTGACTGAACCATGACTTCTACTGTCATTTCTATACAATTAGATCTTTCCGCAAAACGTTATCGTGAAGGAAAACTAAGAGTAAGGTATTTATCTAGACCACCTGGATTTATTCGGCCAGTTCTCGGTCATCACTCCGTCATCGCCGTTTAGGTAGTTGTTCCATCTATGTATCCATCTATAGGCTGCTGATCTTTTCGACTTTTGTCCATAGTCTGGATGATTTTGTAAACTTAGTAGTTAATGTAAACTTTAGCAGATATATGTTTAATGTATTTAAGCTGTGTGTGTCAATAATTCCAAATATTTCTATTACCAGTACAACTGCTAGGGAGACAAATATTTTAATAGTTGACCGTCGTTACTTGTATGAGTACCTATAGAAGAAAATGAAATGAAATAAAATAAAATAAAATTAAATATTATTTATTTGCTTGAACATATTATGTAATACAATTAGGTCTATTGTATGTCCTACTATATTCTTAGGCATGCAAATACAATATAAAGTTAAAGAAAGCTTACCATCATGATAATCATTTTCATCAAGCTGAGAAAAGTATGAGTCGAAAGTGAATTTAAAACACAAATGTTTAGAGTCTGCTCAATATGAGTAGAGCTGTTGTTGTTGCATTTTGTATCCTGTGCCTGTACCATTGATATAGTCATCTTCTTCTTGTAGAGAACAGACTTTACCATTTTCACCATATTTAGATGACTTTGTGACCATCTACTATGTGGTACGACTGAACAGCATGTGTCTGTCTTGATGAACTAGCATAATGCTATATATTTTGTCTCCAAACAGGAGTGTGAAGGCATTACTGTGTTTGGGTTTGAAAAGCACTGGCTCAAATGAAATTACTGTCTAGAGCCGGCAACGTGCATGTGATATCTCGTGATATTGCAAGCGTCATAGGTTACACCAACCACTTACCATCAACGGGGCCGTTGGTTAAGCTTGTTTGCTGAAACAGTTAAAAACAAAAAAACAAAATCTCACGTTGTCTCTCTTTGTCTGGGCTATGGTTACCTGCTCCCGGGGTCACAGCACCCTGATGTCCCAGCAACGGCGAGGTCGTAGCGATGATGGTAATGCATGATTTCACGGCTCCCCTACGCGTGTCCAAGTTACGAGAGCTCGGAGAATAAATCTTTGCTGGAAACGAATAAATCCAAGTCTATACTAATATTATAAAATCGCATGCGTCTGTCTGTTTGTCAAAGCGGCTAATGTTATATAATAATAATGATGATTTATTCGTCTCTTAGAAACAAATAGGTTAAAACTAACATTCTACGAATAAACTTTACTAAATAGGTACGAGTTCATAATACAAACAATAGTAATTTTAGGTAAGAAAAGTAGCATAAAGTGAAAACAATGGTAACTGGTAATGTTTAAAATATAATGGAATTAAACTAGACTAAATATACTTAACTACAGCGGTAACAACATCGTATTTTTGTTAACATCGTTTTAACTAGAACACACCTAAATCTAAAAGGGAAAAGAAAAAGCAATACCATGAGACAAAATCGAGTGTCAAACATTAGTCAACTTGTATCGTAAGATTCAACTAGTGAATATCAATTGGTGGAACAAATGTATACGAGTATATATCCCTACCTTGCTAGGCAATTATTGTTTTAATATCGATGACTTAATAATGGTGTTGTGGCTAGGGGGCTGGATCAGATGATTCAAACTCAAGGTAAGCTATTCAATTTTATTATCACTGAAATTAACATTTTTTACACAAATTCGCACATATCTTATACAAATCTGGGTGCTTCCGCACTCACTATAAGCAGGCAGTGCGTATTATAAAAATAGAGAGGGAAATATAAATAAATAAATCACGCCGGACATTTCACACAGCATCATCTGGCTCCAAAGTAAGCAGAGCTTGTGTTATGGGTACCACATGACTGATATACTACTTACATACTTTTTTTTGTAAATACATACATATTATACATAGGAACACCCAGACCCGAGACAAATACTTGCATATCATACAAACATGTGTCTTGCGGCGAGAATCGAACCCGCAACCTCCTGCGTCTCAGCCGGACCTTGGCCCATTGTTCCACAGAGGTCGTCATATAATATATATATAAATATAGAATATCTTTTGTCTATGTTTTTCAGCTTAAAACTATTTTATCGGCGCAATTGACACTAATTGGCATGGTTATAGCAATGCAGCCTAATCACCGTGCGGTCTTTGAGTCAAGAGTTTTCAACTTATATTGTTAGTGACGAAGAAGAATAGGCACAATTTATTACCAATCATTTTGTCAATATCAAACAAATTTCAATAAATAAAAACTCAAATAAAATAGTCACATAAAAAATAGCAAATCGCTTCAGATCATCACTTAACCAGCACCCTGACGTATGCACCGACACGTCCCGCTACCACTAACATAAGTGTGTATTCTAAATAGTTTCAACCGGCACCCCGGCGAATATTACAATACAAATAGCTACAATATAAATAGATGTACGTAAACGTACAATATAAAATACATGTACGTAGGTATTATTGTCTAGGGTCGGCTAGTGATAGGGGTTTGATGGAAAATTAAACAAAGGAAAGGTAACATTTAAGTTGATCGACAAATTATTATTTGAGATAAATAAATAAAATATATAAATAAATTATCCCGGACATTTAACACAGCATCATCTGGCCCCTAAGTAAGCAGAGCTTGTGTTATGGGTACCATATGACTTATATACTACTTATATACACTTTTTTTTTTATAAATACTTACTTATTATACATAGAAACACCCAGACCCGAAAAAAATACTTGCAGATCATACAAAGATTTGTCCCGCGGCGGGAATCGAATCCGCAACCTTCTGCGTCTCAGCCGGACCTGAGTCCACTGCGCTACAGGGGTTGTCATATAGAGATAGGACTAGGGCTTCTTGCCGGTTCTTCTCGTTAACCGGCAATTGGCACCTAAATTCACCTAGTATGTAAGACTTTCAAAGTAATCCTTGTCATTGTATTGAATAAAATTTTGACATTGACTTTTGACTTGACTTTGACTTGGACTGGCCTGTCAGCTCTTTTGGTAATAACTCTGCCTTCTGCGCTGTAGGTTGAGGGTTCGATTCCTTCCCAGAACAAACAATTGTGTGATGAAACATTCCGAATAAAACAAGTGATGTTATAAAGTATCATAAGTATGGGACCAGATGATGCTGTGTGAAATGTCCGGGATTATTTATTTATTTATGTATTTAAAAATATATAAGTAATCTATCAGTTATCTTGTCACCATAATACAAGCTAGACTAGATGATGTTCTATTAATTATCCACTGTATCTATTTATTAACCGACTTTATCAAAAAGGAGGAGGTTCTCAATGCGTCGGAATCTTTTTTTTTTGTATGTATGTATGTATGTTCACCTATTACTCGAAAACGGCTCTACCGATTTGAAAAATTCTTTTTTTGTTTGAAAGGGTATACTTTACAGGTGGTCCCATATAAATTTTATCAAAATCGGTCGAGCTTAAAAAAATAAACGAAAGTCTAAAAAATGTATACATCGATGACGTTATCATGTACTCATGATACACTCATACATCATGAAAGTACTTTCATACCTCGCTGTCTCATTGGAGCGTTGCGTTTATTTGGTCTACCCATATTATATATATACAAAATACATCTACTTTCCACTAAAAATGTTTTATAGGTTTCTTTTTAGTTTTTAAAACGTAATTTTTTATAGATCATCTCGCGTAGTCCCTGTACGACAACATGTATAACCGATTACGGTTACGATAAGCCCATTGTTACCCACTACTGGTTAAATGCTTCCCCCCGATCTTTCCAGTCATCTTGGTGTAGAACCAATTGGATCCAAGTTCTCTCAAAGGTGTTAACTCATCAATTCGCCATCTCTTTTTGGGTCTACCAAGACGCCCCACCTCGCTATCTCAGAGCTCTTCTGAGTGGTGATTTTGGACCACAACTCATCCGACATGCGAAAGACATGACAAACACAGCTCCACTTAAGCTTTGCAACGTTTTGGTTACACCAGCAATTTTGGTTCTTTTTTTTTTTGTTTTGTTGCGTTTTGACAATAGTCTGAAAGATTTTGTACACTTAGTAGTCACAGGTGGTCCCATTTAAATTTTATCAAAATCTAAAAATTGTATACATCGATGATGTTTTCGTGTACTCCGATACCTCGCTGTCTCATTGGAGCGGTGCGTTTATTTGGCCTAACCATATGATATATATACAAAATACATTTACTTTCCACTAAAAATGTATTATAGGCTCAAATTTCATTCATTGAAGTTGGTTTCTTTTTAATTTTTAAAACGTAATTATATTGATGAGTGTTGACTTTCATCAGTTTCTAGCATGATTTGCTTTGGCTCATCTTAGAACCTAAATCATTCAGGATTCAAGAGTTCTTCTTGGAAGACCTTCTGACATACATATCACTCTGGACTCGTAACTTTAAGGTCAGTTATACGGTTCATAACCTGGTTCGTGATAGCAGTTATCAGTTCCAAATTAAATATTCCATCTGGAAAGGCTTATCTTGTTATTGTTCTCTCGGGTTACGACCTCATAGATTGCATCAGATTGCAGAGCAGCTGACCGATGAATAAAAGGGGACGAAGACGATCCGATCAAAAAAAAAAATCATCCCAAAAAATTCAAAATAAATGGCAATTAACCGCCAACAGTAAAATTTAACCGCCAATTGACAATTCAAATAGCTAATTGGCGGTAAATACCCCAATCTGACAACACTGCTAACTACTATCGAGGTGCTGACGCAATATCTATCGTTTTTCCCCCTCCACTGGACCGATATTTCCAACCAGTTGTATAATTAGAGGCCAACGCGCGCTACAACGCGGACAAGTGTGATGATAAATTTTCGGTGTTACAAGATATACATAGCTGAAATAAGGATGGAAATAAGGAAAGCTGAGGTAAGGATCAATTTGATTATTACCTAATTTAGATGGCATTTCAAGGCCAATGAGATGCATGAATTTGGAAAGAAAAAATCTAACACTCCCCACGGAAAAATTATATATCCTAGAATATATACTAGGATATATTCCCAGCTTATATTCTAGGATACATAATTTTTCCGTGGGGGACCTTAAAATATAATTGTTTTAATGATAATTATAATTTCGCCATACCTGACTCATCTTATCTTCATATTTAGGTTGAAACTAATAATCATCATAATTATTTTTTGTTCAATTATTAGATATTTCAAATGAAAAATAACAGTATTCACTATTTCATTATTTATTCGAAAATTATGAAATTATTGATCATAATGAAAGTTTCTGAATTCATCGAATAATTATCAGTAGTGGTATAATAAATGACATGGAGCCCTGAGGATGATTCAACAACTTTGGGAATGAAGTGGTTGCTCGAAGAGCTCAAAAGCTTAGAACAGCTTACCCTTTGAGGTTGGAGAGCTCGTAATAACGTATTAATTATATTTTTGAGCTTGAACGTCATAAGTGCAATTTTAAGCAGTTAGATATGGAATTAGCGGGAAGTTGTAGGGATGGCCTTTAGGGTCAACCATTTTCCAAATTTTATTTTTTAAGTATCTGCATTCATACTTAAAAGTAATCATCTACATATTCCTCCACATAACTACGTAATCTTCGTATATAAACTAATATTTTTTTCATAGAACGTACAATCATCGATTGTGTTTTATAAAATTATATTTTAATAAATTACACTTTTATTAATAAAAATTTCCGCTTATTTAATGCTTGAACAACCATGAGAATAGTAGAATAAACGCATTAATTAAATGTTTTAATGGTAATATCTTATGAAGACATATATTATTAGAATTGTCAATTCATAATGACAATTTTAATAGTTGTTAATTATGAAAGTTTACAATTTCTTTCCTATCAGTACGGAAAATAATCTTAGGAACCAAAAAATACTATTATTTTCATACCTAACAAAGAAAACTTCTTTACTAATTAAAAAATTCCAAATAAAAAATTGTTTCTCAACTCTACAACGTATTTTCTAACATTTTTTGCTCATACAAAAACTTATTGTCTATCATAGATTCTAAATTAAAGTTATCTGAAAATCATACTGTGTCTATCCGTCGCTAAAAAAAATATATATTTCAGATACATTCAAAATGGTTACAACAATCAGGATGCTGATACCTCTGATATTAATTTGTCTTCCATATCTCACCACCGTGGAGTGTCGCTTCAAAGGAAAGATCCGTTATACATATACACCTAAGATGTGGCTGACAAACATTCCGAATTCAAGGAAATTGAATACACTTGCATTTATCGGCACTCGCGATCCACCCACATTCGAAACTTCCCAGAAAATCTTACCCAGACTGTTACCTTTGTCTGATAAATTAAAGGTTGGCATACGTGTCTTTGATATGGGCGTACGTCGGATCAACAACGATTTCGCTATGTATAATAGTTCCTTCAGCATGCGAGCGCAATTCAAGGATTCGGTGAATACCATAAAGACTTTTTTGAAGGACAATCCTAAGGAATTCGTTATAATGATCATGCACGCTGAATCCACGGCCATCAACTCAACTTTGTCTGATTGTGAAATCCTTAGAACAAAGTATGTTAAAAAATATCCGAATTTATTCGTAGAAAATTGGTCATTGGACGACACCGTTGGACAGCTCCGAGGAAAAATCTTGTTGCTAGAAAAGAGTCTCGAATTTATGGGATGTACCACTCCCATATCATGCGTAGTGCGCGATCAGCAAAGTGATAATGTAGCAAATGATTTGAGTGCACATTTTTCATATGCTCGAGAACTTCAAGCTGAGGCAAATAAACAAAATTCCAAGTGCTACCTATTTTACCTAACGACCAATCGTGAATTTCCTTTTCCTGAAAAATATACCCCTAATCAAAAGATTGCATTTATGCAACTATATAATGAGGCAAATCCTCCTGAAACATTTGGTGCAATGATTGATATATTTAATAATACAAAAAAATCTTTTTACACCATTGTAGCTGATTTGCCGACTATTGATGTGCTTAATAAAGTTATTGAGAGTAATACTAAGTAGTCAACAATGTATGTATGATTATATAGATGAAAAATAATAAATGTTATTAAACTAAAACGTTCATTTCTCATTTATTACAAAACTTATAATACAAAGCATTACCCTTGTAGGAAGAAAATTATATACAACGGGCCTGTCTTGGCACAATACTAGGTTGCCCAGACTCGGCCTAATAATACTGGCCCATGACTGGACCACTACTCACCTGACAAGTCTTGGTTGAGCCAAGATCTAGCCAATATCTACCTAACAAGTCTTGGTTTGTCACGGCCATTCACTAGCGACCCAGACTGGGCAACCTAGCCTTGGCCGACTCAATGATTACCCGAGCGTTAGCTAAGACTGGGAAGCCTGGACATGGCCGTTGAATGGCAACCCAGATTTGAGCCAGAATTGGGTAACCTAGCCATTCAATGGGAAATCTGGTTAAATTAACCACATTTGAAAAAAAAAATCTTGGTAAATAGATGTTTTCTGTGAACCGCATTAAGATTTTTCACAAAAATAGAAAAAAAAACAATAAATTTTGGGGGTCCCCCATACTTAAATTAAAACTCAACATTTTTTTTTTCATCAAACCCATACGTGCACCTATGACGTGCACGTACGACCTACCTATGGATAGGTCTTCAAAAATGATATTGAGGTTTCTAATATCATTTTTTTCTAAACTGAATAGTGTGCGCGAGAGACACTTAGAAAAAACACCTAAAAAAAGTAAATGATGTACATTACCATGCAAACTTCCACCGGAAATTGGTTTGAACGAGATCTATTAAGTAGTTTTATTTTAATACGTCATAAATCGTAAACAGCAATTTACCTTTCATTCAATCAACTCAAATAAAAAATTAAAAAAAATCATTTAATTTCATAAACATAAACCTTATGCATAAACCGTGAACCATTATTTTCTAATAATATATCTGTAATAGGTACCTAAGTAAATAATAATTATAATTCGCGCGGGGCGTGGCTTGATCGGTATCACCCAGATATACAAACAAAACTTTAATGGAGTTCATAAACAAAAATGTTTTTTGCAACAACAATATGCCAACATTACTTTTTGGAGACTTCAACGAAGATTTTTTTAAAGACAATTGTATGTTGTCATTCATGCAGAACGCTGGATACAGGACGTTATTACCACCTTGTCCAACTACGCGAGGAGGCACACAAATTGATAATATTTTTGGAAATATTTCTTGTCAAACTGGAATATAATATTAGCTTGTTTAGCTATCACATGTCTATATGGGCTCGCATATAGTTAGATCTAAATCACATCATTTAGGTACCTAATTATAATGTTTACTTAAAAATAACTTAATATAAAAAAAACACTATTATTAAAACATCTATCTATTACAATGAACTACAAGAACTTTTATATAATGTTACTTGCTGGTACGGAACCCTTCATGGGCAAGTCTGACTTGCACTTGGCCGCTTTTTAATTGTTTAAGATGACACGTAAAGGTCATAATGAGCAAGCATTCTAAATATGTTGTTCAATTCATAGAGTTGCCTTTTGAAGGTATTGATGATTACTTATGCGTTCCGTACACTTGGCTGATAGTACGTAAAGCGATGAATGACGAGGCCGTTGTTGCGTACCCTAAAGACGAAGATCCTTTTGATACAAGAGATCACGCGAAGAGGAAAGAGAGATACAATGATGAGTGGAGATTTTATATGACTACTGTCAAATAACAATCAAGTGAGTTCAAATAAATGTATTAGTTAGTAGATTGTGCGTTATATCATTGAAGTATATTCAGATTCAGAACATCGTCTCAGCCAGACGTTGGTCGAAGCAACAAGTCTGCAGAGCAGAGAGTTTTTTCGTCGGGGTGCGGAGTGAGTCAAGTGTTCCTGTGGATGCCTTGTGGAGGGGCGAAACACGTGTCGAATTTCATTTGGAGGTAACTCTTAAGAGTGAACAAGTCGATTATCTTTCCATACAAACGTCGAAGGGTGATCACACCACCGTCTGATGATGAACAACCAAAACTAAAAGTGATATAAATTTGTCTTGTTATAATCTATGCTTGTATTAATACAGAATTGTAAAAATAATATGGGTTTGAAAGATACAAGGCTCAAAAAAAATAGTTTTTCATCACTGATTTTAGCGCAACTTTAGGTGTGAATAAATAACAAACGGAGTACGCAAACTAAAAATTTTCCTATACAAGCATAGATTATTTATTCATGAGCTCAAATAACTTTTTTTTTTAATAAATACATTCAGTAGTTTTTATGAGAACCCTTGAGCCAAAGGTCTCTTCATTATTTTTACGCAATAGTTTTATTTAGAAATCATAGATTAATCTGAACATATGACTCGAAATTATAATCACGCTATCTCTATACTGCTCATCTCTATCCTTGGTGCACGTCTATCTTTTTCTCACACTAAGCTAGGTGAAATAGCATGCATTTCAGCTGCGCTCACTAACGAGCTTGTGCCGCTGACTTGTGTATCCTTAAGGAATAGATTGGCGAAATAGTAATACTAAATATTTGTCCATCTATTTAATGTTTTTTTTACCTATCATTTATTTAATTATTATTTATTTATTATTTATCTATTTACATCACACAAAAGTTTGTCCTGGGACAAACTAACTAAACCCCAACTTACAGCGCAGAAGACAGAGCTACTACCAACTAAACTGACAGGCTAGTCTCATGCGTCAATTTCACAAAAAAGTTATTGACACTTAATCACCGCACATTACAATGGTGTAAGGGACCTTACTGATGGAAGCATTCACACAAAAAGCAGCCTGTTCTCTTCAGTATTAGCTCTATTATTCAATTTGAGCTTTACAGGTGGAAACATAATCACAAAAAGCAGTTTCTTCGCTTCAGAATTAGCTCTTTTGAGATTCTACCATCGAACCATTTAAAAACAATTATAAAGAAGTTTTAATTTTACTTTTTACTTTTATTACGTAAGTACTTACAATGTAATCAGTCATTATGTAATCCTATCAATTTTGTATAATCGTAAGTTAGATCTCCACGAAATATGCGTATGTACCTAGTTTTTTTTTACCTTACTCCATCACAGTGTTGAGTTTTTGCGACCGCAATGTCGTTCGTGTAATTGCAGTCCTAGCTTCATGCTGATAGACGCAGGCAGCCTGTTTTCTACATAAATGAGCAAGGAACCTCTCGAAAGTTATGTATTCGTCACTTTGTCGGCGCCCGACGGTTTGTGGACGTTTTTTGTGCACATCATCGGCTCTGTTGACCAACGGGGGTGGTATGATTTAGTTGTTTTGATACTTTAATATTTTGAAGAACTTCTTATGTGAGGGTAAACCGCTTCGTTACGTAACGAGTTACGGCGCCAGTCTGTCTGGCTTTTCTTTCTCTCATGCACAAGGTAGCGGTAGGCAGGCTCTTCCTCTCTCATTCTAATCCATAGCGCTAGTTAGATTAGTTTAAGTTATCACTTCTGTCGGGCGTCATCATTCAAATTACAGACAGAACTACAGGTTAGATACAATCGACTAGCTAGGACGTGATCTACATTTGCTGATACTGCGTCATCACATCATGCTCGTAGCAATAAGGTCATTGTTATTAAATGTTTCTAGAAATCACCGGCAGCAATGCTAGTCATTTTTCTTTGAGACTTAATAATAATAATATTATAATTATTATTAATAATAAATAATTAATAAATAATAAAATAATTATTCTTAATAATAATAATATTATAATTATTATTATTTATTTTTAGTACTTATATTCTTGTTTGATCTTTTGTGTGTTCTAAATAAATGATTTTTCTTTCTTTCAATGCATTTGCTAACAATGCTACTTGACTCGATATCTTTTTACCTATCATATATTTCTTGCAAATAAACTATTTCTTATTTGGTGTCCTAAATAATGTACTACACAGTACTTAGTATCTCATAGAGCACTTTCTTTCATTTCTTTCATTCATTTCTTTGCACTCCTTTCATAGAGAAATGTCTTGCATTATTATTAGATACACAAATAAAAATTAACAACATAAATGAGAGTTGAAAAAATAATAATATAGTTTCAATTTATTATTTATTTGTAATATTTGATAAAGTATCAAGATAGTTTGTATTGACAGGCGGCACAGAGGTTACAATGGAAACGATTTAAAAGAGTTTTTTGTCAGACACCGCATCGCTGGCCCACTGTGCGACGCCATAAATATGGATGTCGACAACACTATGCTATTCCCTATTTAATTTAATTTCCTTTTGAACTTTGCCGTTTATAATAAAGTTATTTGCTGGATGAGAAAATCAAGTATCAAAGTAGATTTAGTAAATTTAAGCAATTTTCACTCACAACAGCATATTTATTTATTTATGTATATGTGTTTTACTGCTTACCGACCCAATATTTCGACACAGTTCCATGCTCCATGATCACGAGATGATGACCATGATAGTTTTAGAAGGGTTACCTCTTGGCGATTCTGCATCCCTAATATATATTTTTAGCATGAACACTCAAATGGGATTATTGAGACTTTATTAGTATAATGGCGACCAACAACAGGGTTATTACGTAAAGGTAGCAGTAGCGGCAGTAATATCTGTCAAATCATACATAAGTTGTAAAAAAAACTCTTTCGGGAGCCAGCCACTGTCTATTACTAGCTTGTCGTACATCCTCTGGCAAAAATACGCGTAAAGAAGAAATATTTGCGGACAAGAAGTGTTTTGACAGCAGTGATTGCAATTTACCCCTATTGAATAAAATAAGTTTTTATTTGCAACAACACCTTACAAAAAACGAATAGACAAAATACAATAAACGTATACAAACTAATATAATTAACGGTTGCCGCAAAATGATGATAAATAAATAAATATTGCCGGACATTTCACACAGCGACATCTGGCCCCAAAGTAAGCAGAGTTTGTGTTATGGTTACCACATGATGACATGACTGATACACTACTCACATACTTTTATACTACATACATATACATAGAAACACCCAGACCCGAAACAAATACTTGCAGATCATACAAACATTTATCTCGTCTATCGCGTCTCAGCTAGACCTTAGTCCACTGCGCTACAGAGGTCGCCTTAGACCCTTACTCAGCATATGCGGATTGCAGTGTCAACAATCCGCGATGGTCTTCCGTTAGAATCAATTCTGTTTTATATTATTGTATTGCTAGTTGTCGCGGAGCTACTGCTACTTTTACGTAATAACCCTGGGACTTTTGTATCAATAGTCACGTCAAATGAACTAATAGGGACTATCGGGAATGATTCGTTATTTTATACACCCAGTAAGTGTCACTCAATCATAGAATACTGGTGGTATTGGGAGTCGACAATAAAAACCGCACCATCTATCTCCAAACTAAGCATAGCTTTTACTATGGGATCCAGATGACTGATAATATTTAACGTGCTATGGAGAGAGCTATGTAGGGTGTTTCACCACATGATAAAATCCGCAACGAGGAAATGCGTAGAAGAATCAAAGTCACCGACATAGCACTCAAAATCTGCAAGTAAAAGTGGCAATGGGCAGGCCATATAGCTCGCAGAACTGATAACCGTTGGAGAATAAAAGTTCTCGAATGGCGACCAAGGACAGGAAAACGAAGCGTAGGACGACCCCCCACCCGATGTACTGATGCCATTGTAAAGATCGCGGGAAATCGGTGGATGGAGAGGGCTCAAAATCGTTCTTCCTGGAAATCTATTGGGGAGGCCTATGTTCAGCAGTAGACTTCTAGGGGCTGATATGATGATGATAATATTTTGATAGATAGATATTTGTAAATAAATATTTACGATATATAACACCCAGGCACAGAACAAACATCTAGGTTCATAACATAAATGTTGAAGAAGAATATAAGCTAAGGTAGACTATATAATGCAATTAGAATATTGGCTTTGAATTCTTGTGGAAGATTGGTTTTATGAAACGCGGCTTTATCCAGCTAGGTATAAATACCGTAGAAAAAATCAAAAACGTAACGAAAAATAATTAAAATAACTGGCAGAGGAATGTTAATTGGCATCAACAATCGGTTGGAAAATAATTGCTTGGGAAAAAAGGTACAAGTACTTAGCGAGTTGTTGCCGAATTGTACATAAAAGGGTCAATAAAGTTCTCAGGGTTCGGTCTCATAAAAACGAGAATACTGGTATGTACCAAAAAACCTTTTTGACTATAACCTGTAGACCAAATGGTGATACTTTTCGACCATGCAATAAGAAAAGTTATAATAATAATGAAGCGAATTTAGCCCAGATTCGTAGTTTTAGCCCAGGTTCGTAGGAATTATTTACTATGTCCAATTTTTAACCGACTTCAAAAATAGGAGGAGGTTCTTAATTCGGTTGATTTTGCGGGGTTATGTTGCCTCATAGCCCCGTAATTTAATTCGAATACTTTTTTTATGTCAAAGGATATACTTTTCGATTGGTCCTATTGAAATTTCATCAAAATCGGTTCAGTTTAGTTTCAAATCAAAATCGAAATAGCTAATAAAAATATGTCATCCAAGTAAACGAAATTTCGTATTTTTACATAAAGGAAGTCGATTTTCTTTTGTCAGTGTCAAAACGTAAATAGTAAAATGTATATATTCAACTATTTTTGTTTGGCTTTAGCTTTTATTTATCTTGTTGAATTTTCCTTTAGATTATAATAGAATTACCTATACTATCAACGTCAAGTAAGTATACTTGACCGGCTTTTCAGCTTAGTTGGTAGAAGCTCTCTACGCTCTCTACGCTGTTGGTTGAGGTTTCGTTTCCCAGGCAACTATTTGTGTGATAAACATAGATGTTTATTCTGTTACTGGGTGTTATAAAGTTACATAAGTATGTTGTTGAGTGCGAACCGTGAACTCGAGCGGCAACGAGCGGACTGCGGATTTAACTCACCCTGATGAAGATTCTCTAGATGAATCAGTGGCGGTGCTTCCATCGACAAAATAATACGTGAGTAAAGCCCGTGTTTATCAAAATGAATACATAAGTATGTATTTAAAAATCATACCTATTCTATCAGTAACTTGGTTCCCATGTTATAAGCTTTGCTTAGTTCTGGACTATATGGTATTGTGTGGAATGTCCACTAATATTTAAAATTATTTATTGTATTGCTTTTCTACGTAGTCTAATCAATATAATTAGATGAATCATTGCATTTTGAGCTTTATTTTCTTGAAATTCATGACACCTCACAACTCTTCTATTATCAATTATATCCACACTCTAATACTAATACCTACTTTATGTTCTTAAACAAAGAAATGTCTCTATCAATTTCCAGAAAAACTAAAGTATAATTACAAACATTATGACTTTACTTACTCTAGAGTCTATTGGCATAAAGTCGTTACGAAAAGTCAACTTAACAACATATATAACATATACACATCGGAGATCCACATTCCTGGATTCCAGGAGCAAAAAAAGGTGCAAATGAGACCACCATAAGGAACACTTAGCACGGACGAGCATCAGGAGGAAAATTAATATAGGTTTATTATCAGCAGAAAAGGGCAATTCACAAGTCCAGTGGCAGATAACTCTGTTATTTATTACATTAGAGTACGAAAGGCACTAAGGCGCTTATTAATTCTTCCATCACTGGTTCAAAAGAACTAGTCAAGTGACAAAAAAAAGGGTTTTAAATTTAGATATCATAGATTTTATTCAGAACATAAAAGTTTAAAACTTTAAGTTTTCAAAACACGTTCGACAAAATTCGAACAATTCGAGAATGAATATCACTTTTTTATCTAACACTTGCTGTCCCGTTCGCAACTTCGTCCGCGCATTAAAAAAAAAATATGTCACATTAAAACACTTGATTTTGCTACTATGACGCAATCTATACTAATATTATAAATGAGAAAGTATCTCTGTCTGTCTGTTTGTCACGTTTTCACGCTTAAACCGCTGAACCGCCTTTGATGAATTTTGGTATAGACATAGATGAGACCTCGGAAAAGGACATTACTTTTTATACTACTTTTTATCTGGTCTTAACACTCATGACATGTCGTAGACGCTAAATTGCTTCTGAGATGCATTTTAATCCTTTCACCACTCTGGTAAACAAATGATAGTGACACTATAAGATGAATAAGGTCTCAAATAGATACCAAAAGCCGTCAAACAAACAGATAACAGTTACACAGCATAAATTTTATCAACTTAAACCAGTTATTGTACACACATAGTAGGTAAATGATTTCACACTAATTAGTCGTCTGTGTATCAAAAACTGTATAATAAAGCTAATTACAGTTTGTCGGGTTTATACAATTACAATTTTATTGATATAATATTATACTACAATAATATACATGTACAAGCTGCTGCCGACTACTCCGTATGTATTGGATTACTCTTATAAATACGTATTATAGTAGGTATTTTTTAATGGTTAGTCAGTCAACAAACTCTCTATTTTACTCCTTCAAGAGGGTTATTATGAAAAAAACTGAAACACGTTTCTATTAATTATATCTTTAAAGTATCCAAACCAAGTTCCAATCGCACCACCCGTTAAAAGTTCCTTTGCAAACGTTAGTAATAAATACTATTGTATAGTATCTGTACATTGCAATGAATTTCTGTATATATATATTACATAAATTATATATGTGCCTTTTCAATACAATAAACAATTTTACAATAGCGTATTTATATCAAAGTTTCAAAGTGATCCTTGTGATTGTATTGAATAAATCATCTTTTGACTTGACTTGACTTGACTTATCTCAACCCACTTTCGCCACCCAAAAGACTCATGTAATAATATATTTTTGTGTTTCTTAACACTTGTTTTTTTTTATTTTTATTTCACTTTACACAGAAGTAAACAAATATATGTTAACTTACGCAACTCTAAACGCCGAGTTTTAGCAAAATTTAAACATACATTCAGCTGCTACAAAACTTCAAAGGATTTAATCGTTTAATTAAGTAATAGGGATGTCTCATAATATATATTGATATGCAATTCTAAAAGGACTGCATTGCCCAATTATTGAAGCCGTATTTGCATGACTGTACATCCACGACTTACTTGACCTTTTATAAGAAACAGCTAACAAACGCCATTTTGTATCCAATCTTACTTAATATCATAGCACAGCTTAAGAGTCAATCCACTGGTGCACTCAGTACTCAATCAAGAGTCACGTTTTACTGGCGAGTGACATCAAAAACATGTCTAAAAACACGTTTAGGATACTGCAAAGGGATGAATTATAGTTGAAAGGTTCAAATTACAGTATATGCTTTTTCAACCAAAAACTAAAAATATATACATGTGTGTATTTAAGTAAGAACACTGGATCTTTCTCCCTCTGAATTTATAAGTTTATACTTATTTTTTGATTTAATTTCTCAAATCTCAGGTTTGAGCCTAACTTTTACCAAATAATAACCAACTTTTATCCTTCCATGCGTATAATTTTCAAATATTTTACTAACCTTAATAGGTTTACTACTATTCACTTAGTTTAAAAAACCTTTTTAACTTGCAGGTACAAAATACGATTATCGATTAAAATAGTTTCATTAATCGCTCCTTCCGCACCCTTCGCTTGCCCCCAATTCTACCCAAAAATGGGTTCTGCGCAGCTACTTGCAGCCACCATCAAAGATCCAGTGTGAGCAGTGTACGTTATATTGAACCACATAATAATAAAAACTGATTTCGAGCTCATTATCGTCCCAAAAGGCGGCAGAATAAACCTCCCTTGTTTGAGTTTTTCATTAATAAACTATCTATTTAGTAATTAAGTTACACAGCTATTCTAATACAGCTGTGTCTATAGTGTTGTAACTGAGAAGCGTGTGAACCCAGACCGTTTGATGTAGAAGCAAATTGCCAGACGTTCATCACGAACCTACCTGTCTTGACTGCCAGTATTTTATCTACTGTTATAACTAACTTGTAACTATATAAATTCTATTTTCAAATTAAAAAAAAATTAACCGATGAAAAAAAATATTACTGGCCAGTATTAAAAAAAACTAATCTTGTTCTTTACTTACGGCGAATGCATAAAATATTGGAAGAAAAAAAAACATAAGTATTTTGGAAATAGCCTCGCCTCACATCAATTCATGTCACACATCAACTCTATACTAATATTATAAATTAAAAGTATCTGTCTGTCTGTTGTTACGTTTTCACGGCTAAACGGATCTTGATGAAATTTGGTAAAGATATTATGTTGTATCCTTGGGAAGGAAATATTTTTCTGTTTAAGTAGTTACCACGTGCGAAGATGCGGGCAGCAGCTAGTACTGTTAGTACTCGGGCACAGTGTAATATACACTTACCTAGGCAGACATACATTTCACATTGCAATCCCCAAACTGCGTTTGGGTAGGGTAGATACACATATAATATATAGGAAAAATTATTTAATTTATGGATGTCCTGTTGATTGTGTACCTGCTATGTTACTTGTGTGTGTCAAAATAATGGATTTTCATTTTATTTTTACTTTCCATAGACATTCGCGGTAGTCACAGACACGAGACACAAACTCGCGATACTTTTGGCCTGGGCTCTGACTTTTTTTTTTTCAGACTTGGCGGAATGCTGTTAAGTTGTCAACTTGTAGGGTCACCTTTTGGTGTTTATCTCTCAACAAAGAATCTCCTGAAAGCCATGATTGAAGGAAGTAGTTGAAATTATTTAAAAGCTCTCAACGTCATGTAATCCGAAGTAAGCCTTTCCAATATTGACATTAAGCTGAAATTTAAATGGCGAAGTTTAAAAGGCTTTCGACCATTTTAATGGGTAATGGTAGGAAAAGGTTAAGAAGTTATTCACGATTTTCTTGCACGAAGTAGGTATATTTAAAAGCACCTAGTACTTTGACGTATGACCAGTTTGATCGCATTATACAAGGTGATTCACTGTTAATGAGACAGAAAGAAGCTTAACTGAATCAACATGTAGGAATTATATAAATTAATTTTCAGTCATTTATCGATCCAAAGCCATGCTTACGTTTAATAATTAATTTGAATTAAAATACTACTAAATTAATGTAAAAACATTTAGTACCTGAGTCTCAATATTTTTCACCGTGAATTAATCCGCGATTTTTTTCGTGGAACATGGAATCATACGATGTCACGCACTAGCGGAAAAAGCCGCGCTGAAAATTACATACATCAGAATAGCGTAGTTTATACCGCGCGGATTTACTCGTCAATACATGCTAATAAGCTTAAATAATATACATGACGACAGTAGTATGGAAAAGGGAAAACTTATTGGAAAGTTCTAGAAAGTGTATCCATTTGTTTTTCCATTTATCAATCTAAAGTCTCTTGTGTTACGCGTCAGCAACCCCCCATCTAATAAAGCATTGATGGTGCTACCACAAACATACTCGTAAGTCCCATAGGGTGGAATTACAGGGGATGTTTTACGACCAATATCATTTTACAGGGGGAATCAAACTTGAAGTCGACCATTTTGAAAAACTACCGCATCTATATCTCCAACTATGTCGCTTAACCATGAAACCAAAATACTCAATTGTATTCACACAATGCAGCTTTTTAAGATAATCATTGTAGCGAGCTTAAACATTACCTAGCCACCTAATTTGAAATGGTGAAAAATGAACTTATCCCGACTACATTAAGCGACCAGCCTGTACCGTTAAATTTTATAATACTCCTACTGAAGCCACCAAGTATCATCATAAAACTAAGAAATTTACTTTCTTCAGCGTAAAATTATTTATTGTTCATAGTTATTGTTCATAGAAACTTTACACTTTTACTTTTTACTTACAAACAAAGCCTCCTTAATATGATCGTAAGTTTTAAACTTCACTTACTTTGACATACGCAACGTTTTTCTATTCGTTTTTCTCCTATACTGTTTAAAAATGCTAGTTACATTATTTCTGAATAAATTATTTCTTGTCTCAAAAACACCTTTAAAATGACTTTTCTTGCGCTGAGAACACGAGACCCCCCCATAATAACATGGCTAGGGAGACAGGGGCCAGACATAAGGTGTATCTTTATGATACTGCATCGGTCTGCGGGGAAAAAATAAATTGGACTGACACCCTCTATAATAGAGACGAATTTTACGATTCCATGCGGTAATAATGTAGGTGCGTGCAGCCGAATGTTCCTGGGTGAAGTAAACGTCATTTTGTGGGACACGACTTTTGGTCGCGAAGTATCTAAACTCTATTCTTTATAGTTCATAATTTTCAAAATGGTGTCCGACCGATAAAATATAGACTTACGGGAAAGGTACCTACTACGACTCGATAAGCTACGATTGTATGAGGCAATTCAGAAGGCATTCCGCCGAAGCGCCAGAAGAATATAGTTCGTCTTGTTGTAATGATATCTTCAATATGAGACTAGTGTCGCCATCTATGTTGTCTTATGTATCAACTATTGTTTATAAAATAAATTAGTCTGTAATCTGCCTTTACGAGCAACGTTGTTTTATTACCGGTTATGTGCCGATCGCTCATAAGTACCTAATCGCGTTTTGTTTTAACCAGTATTTTGCAGTACTAGCAAGTGTTAAAAAAATACAATTTCGAGACGCGATTGAACTGTGTCGTGACCGATTGTTATTAGAATCGCAGTGGACTAGTTTAGTGTATCGTAGTTAAAATGTCAACGAACTATCTAGTTAACGTTCCCAAGTTAACGGGACGCGATAATTACAGCGAATGGTGTTTCGCGGCAGAAAATTTCTTAATCCTGGAGGGCATGAAGCATTGCGTGCGTCGATTTATCTTTGTCACGGTTTAGCGTGATTGTAGCATGGCACTTTCTGCGATAGACGCATCTCCACAGTGTAGACCCACCTTTATTAGTGTTTTTCTTTATTTTTGACCGAACGCTAAGAGGACCGATTGCGAGGATGACGAGTTGCTAAGTTGACCGATCAAGAAGTTGACTGATTGCGAAGTTTATCGATTACGAAGTCGTGAAAAATAGTGGACGGTTTGCTAAGTTGGCCATAAGCGAACAAATTGCAATTTAGAGATATAGATTTATTTTTAAATTTTACAAAAAAAATACATTAATTACTTATTAGTAGGTACATTTCTGATTTTTCATGTATATAAATAATCACTATACATACATATAATAAACATATATTTGTCAACATCACGTTTGATTTATTTATATATGTATATCATAATGCTGAATTTTTTAAATTAATTTTAATAAAATTTAATTTTTCTGTCAATTTTCAATAAGGACAAAATTCGTCAAGATTGTTCAGAGTAATTAAAATTATAATAAAGCATGTAAAATTATATGAACTAAAATCTCAATTTAAAGTCGCGCCTGGTACTTTTTTTAATGATGCAGTGAACGAACAAGAAGATGAAAAAAAATATGAATGAGCAAGAAAGTATGGTGGGAATTTTGTAGTTTTATGAGTAGATAATTACTTTTCAAATTATACGTGTTTTTAACAAAGTACTTTTCAAGTGCTTGTTACGAGTTTTTTGAATTTAACAAGTCCTAAGTTTAACTCAACTGAAACAGCAGAACTGTGTGAAACTTAAACTACTTAACTTTTTGATCTACTTATTTTAAAATCTGGGTTTTCTACTCGTAATTAGATATTTACTTATAAAGTTCAGTTCACTGAACGCAGGTAAAATGCTCAAAAAACTGGCAACGTAGATTTTTTTTTTTTTTAAATTACTAGGTTAGATTGTTAATTGTCTGTGCCTATTGTTAAATCAGGAATATAATAGAATGATGAATAAATTATACAAATAATAAATTGAAGCTTTTAGGGGCACAGATATCTTATCAACGAAACTCTGCCAAGTCGTGGCTATATGGGTGATTACCATGTGAATTTTTTTTACAAGTACTGAAATGTACAGAATAACATTTTATTTTTTTATTTGGGAAAACAAACAGAACTACATTACAATATTACTACATATTTATATGACAATACAATGAAGTCTCCACTAATATATAAACATAAAAAAATAAAACAATGATAAAAAAAGAGATATTTAACACTAAACGACTTAAAAAGTAGGTATTCGATGTTTGCAGTTGGTTCCTAACTGCGAGCTTAAATTTAGAAAGAGAGAGGTCAAAAATATGTATTTTTAAAATAAAATATATGTGAAACAGTAAAGATATCTAAGGATCGTTTAAAACGATCTGTAGATACCTCAAAATGATCCAGATCACTGCCAGAAGGCATCCTCTAGCGGCATTGCTTCGTTGAATGGCAATGCTGACGCTGGGCCAGATAGGAGTCAGCTCTAAGGTCACATGTCAGGTGATGTTTCTACCACTCGTCGAAAAATAATTAAAAAAAACGCGTCTAGCGACCCTGACGCTCTTTATTTAGATATAAATAAATAAATGATGCTGGACATAATACACAGCTTCATCTAGCCTCACAGTAAGCTAAGCTTGTGTTATGATAAACACATGACTGATATACCACTTATATATATTTTTGTCAATACATACATCTTTATATATATAAATCTATATATATATATAAATGTGTCTGTAATTAAACTCCTCCTAAACGGCTTATGATGATTTTTTTTGTGTGTTCAAGTGGATCCAAGAATGGTTGAACACATTTTAACATTACATTACAAGATAACATTTTTTTTCCTTATAAAACGCCCAGACCTGAGACATTGGTGGCAATTCGGTTGGTTCATTTCTAAAATTAGGAATTGTCTAAAATATATTTTAGATTGGAGGCAATTCGGTTGGTTCATTTAATATATTTTATTTAATCATAGCATTTGTAAAACCTATTCGGTTGGTACCTACCATCTAACTAAATTAGGAACGCTTAATTAAATTAGGATAAATTGGTAACAGCAGAATACCAAAGTTTCATTTGACAGTTCTAAACCTAATTTTAGCTAAAATTAGTTAGGTTGGCCAACAGAATTGAGGCCATTATATTGGTCATAATATTTGCAGATCATACAAACATTCGTCCCGCGGCAGGAATAATATTAAAAAAATACGTCAAACGTTTTAAATTTAATATTGCCAGAATTACCCTCAAAAAATATAAAGACACTGCAGACAATCAAGCTGACAATTTAAAACTGCTATCTTTCGTGCCAGTTTACAACGAAATTAAAAAGCTTTTTAATGCCCTCATAAACGTAAGCACCTTATTAAACCGATGGAGGCATGCTTTATGGTAGTGCTGAGAGCTTGAAGAGATTGTTATAGGGCACTTATCATATCGTAGGTTATGGCAGGAGGTAGAGCACTTTTTATACGAGATTTTACAATATTTTTTATAATAGACGTAGTTACTTGGTTTTAAAGCCTGGTTATAAAGCCAGACTGTTTACTTATTAAATGTTATTGAACATAGATTGTTTTATGGTCCAAAACAGCTCAACTGTTTCTTGTAGACTTTTATAAATTATTCTGTTCATTTTTGTAAATAAATAAATAACAATAATTAAAACAATTTATTATCCGATTGTTTTCCGTACGCTTCGCGCTCACTCGGTCAATTACCCTATTGTTTCGATACATTTTAGTAAAAAATATTCATCTGTTTAATTGACCATTTTATTTACAGAAGTGTAAAAAATAATAAACAATAATACAAAATACACGTGAAACAGTTGAGCTATCTAAGGACCGTTTAAAACGATCTATAGATAGCTCAACTGATCCAGATCACTGCCAGAGGGCAGCGTTCCCAAGATACTGGCGGCATTACTACGTTGAATGGCAATGCTAATACGCTGGGCCAGATAGGAGCCAGCTCTTGGGTCACGCAATGTATCTACCAGACGCCGTGAAATTATTTGAAAACGCGGTGGGTTCCTGTTCCCCACGGGCCCAGGGTCTCGACTCCAAAAGGCTCAAATATGTAGGCCTTATCCAAACCAGCATATTTGCGGTTTTTGAGGTCCTCGGCACATTCAGCCGTCGCACCAGACCTAACGGAAGTTGGGATGCGGCCAGGGTGTTTACGCAAGTAGCATCCCACACTAATGGCCTACCCATCTCCCAAGAGACAAGAGTCATATCATTAGGCCTCTTACCATCATCACGTTTCAAATTGACCATTAATTTAAAAATAAAATGAATACACAGATTTTTTGATAGTGAAAGTGTATGATGTTAAAATTAAGTTATGTTAAAATTTCGAAATAAACCAATGTTATTCTTAGGTCAAACTAGTGTTAGTTCAATCAAATTTTAATGTAAAAACGTGAGAATAAATTATATAAAGTTATGTAAAGATTCTGGGTATATCCTTTAATCGCACATTAATGTGTTTAAACAACGTATGCATGAAGACTCAAGGTGCAAGTTCCATCTCCATATTTTTTTATCTCTGTTGAGCCTTTTATAACTTTTCAATCAATTAATACTAAAGCAACATCGTTAACATTCCTAATCAAATGAATCGTCACTTGTAAAAAAACGGACAAGAGCGAGTAGGTCTCGCGTTTTGAGGTTTCCGTATTCCGGGATTTACTTGATTTATATGATCCGAATTTACAGAATAATCAATATAATATTATATATACAATAAACTTTACCTCCCGTGCTAGTTTAAAACTATGTTACGGTATATTATACTTATTTTAAGGTCCATTTTGAAAAACACGGGGTTACTCACGTATTATTTTGTCGATGGAGGCACCGACTCTGTTTTGATTCATCTAGAGAATCTTCATCAGGGTAAGTTGACCCGGGGTCCGCTCGTTGCCGCGGTTCACTGTTAGCACTATATAGTACGAACTGACGAAAGTTTTAAAAGTGAAATAATTTTAAGGTATTTAATACTTTGTTCTAGAATTTCCAGAAAAAAATAGAAGTGGCACACTTCATCTTCTTGTCATGTTACCAGTTGTTCCGAACCTGTGTGGTTATATTAGAACATTACAACGGGGGGTTGCTAAACGACTTAAAATAACATAGTAAAAATTTACCGGCATTTATATGGTCGTTTCTTTGATTTCTTTCAGAAACTTTTTAAGTTATCAGTAGTTTCTAAGCTATACACAATTTAATGAAATAGGACAGAATGACAACAAAATTTTAGAGTTACATTTTTTGAAATGGGACAGAACCCTAAAAATATTAAAAGCTTCTATAAAGAAGCTGAACTATTTAATCAACCACAATCAGGATATTTGAATGCTCTTCAAACAAATTATGAAATACGATATTCAAAGTAAAGAGCGATCCATCAAAAAAATCTGACAGATGGAAGCTCCTTTGTTTGGGTTTGAGTCTGGGACGAGTACAAAATAAATAAGTGATTTTATATTTACTTATCAAAAATTTTATGGCGTTCATTTTGTAGTATTTTTGTCCAAATCAACTAATTTTATTGAATTCATGATTTACCTAGATGGTGCGTAGATAGTACATATGGTATTATGACCATACCATACCTACTGAAAATTTAACTAAGTATGTCAGCATATACGACTCAGAAGTATCTCATAGAGCCTTCGGAGACCTTGACTAGTGTTTCGCCTGGTTCAAACTTCTCCAGGTTCGGACATACAGTGAAGCATAAAAGAGTTTCGTATTTCAACAGATATTTTACTAGACAATAGCACAACTTTACCTACGATAACAAAACAATAGAGATCTTTATATTTGCATCACACCAACATTCCCGTCATTTTCATACAACTTTTTCTCCTCTTTTTCTTCCTCAAAAAAAATTACATATATTTTTTCGACTAAATTGCATCTGTCTTCAAAGACAGTTTTACAGTGTCAAGTAAATAGTTTGATAAAAGTAACGTCACAATGTCCTGTTCAATTATTCACACCCGAGTCAATAATGCTAGCTTTATTTAAAAATATCACCAACATTACAAATAAAATATAGTAACTCAAGAAAAATATATATACATATATATATATTATTTATTTTTGCAATGTTTTCTTCGCAAGACAGTCAAAAATTATAAGTATCTGTTCTTTGTCTTCGTTAATGGCATGTGTCATTATAATGACAATTTGGCCAATGTGAAGTGATTATTTGATTGTTTGAATGTCGATCGTCATTTGTCTATTTTAAACGTCATGGCGGAATGTCCGTCCAGAACTTTCTAAGAATTCCACTTCTTTCAAATCACATTGCACCATAATATACTTATAATTAAATTGTCCTTTCTTGTGTTATGAAGTCGCAATTTATTGATTCAAATTCCGCTAAAATTACCGAATAAAACATACAATAGCACTAGAAAATATAATTAAATTAGAGGAGCTATGTTACTTCATGAAATGACAAACGAAGAATCAAATTATATCTGAGTGTGCAAACAACCAATGACATGACTACTTAATGACAGTTTATGTTGACATAATATATTGGTCAAAACCTAGTCTCTGATTTTTTGCTCATCCACACTCGACATAATGTATATTTGTTGATTTTATTTGATGGTGTTCATTTGGTGATCTATAAATTTCCTTTTCATAAAAACTTTCTTAGAACCACCCAATTTAACCTAAACAGGGTTCATTCCACACCTCAAACATTAGATATTCTGAAACTGACTCAGCCCTATAATTACTTTCCTATCTATAAAACACATCGATCGATTTATGACAATAAATACATACTCGTAAGTATCATTTTCGCATGTCCACATAAATATCAATTTGAAAACCGACGATGATCGAAATTACATGTTTATGTTCGGAACTAAAGTGATTTAAGATGTGTAGCACGGCGACACACCGGGTGGAGTTTGCAAAGGAATGAAAACAATAAAATTTTCAAAAATTTGTGGCTTGTATCTGGGTTGGTATTATTTTTAATAGATATTTATTTTCAATTAAACTTTTCTATACATGTTATTATCTTAGCAGCGGGTTAGAAAAGAAGTTTGACATTGAATTTTGCCTTTGAAATCAATACGAAGCACACCAACCCACACGTTTTGCCTGTGGTTTGATATTGTATTTTTTAAGAGATTTATGATTGTACGAATATTTAAGTGATTAGATTAATGAGTGGTAAGAGAGTAACATTTTGAAAAGTCGATCACGCGAAGTAATTCTCACAGTTATTTAGTATAAAACCAAAGTCAGTATTTCAACGACCGCTACTTCGCTAGAACTGGCATTTTATATTTACTTTGCAAATATTTCATTCATCCCATTCAGATCGTGCGCAGATTATAATATTATATTTGAAATTGACAAAAGGACTGACAATGAAATTTGTCTATCACTCTTACTACTTATAATTAGTAGTAGTACTAATACACCATTTTTTTGTTTTCTAATTTTATTTTTCTGCTCTTATTTTCAGTATTGTGGGTCTCACAAATATGTTTTCCCCTCAGTGCGGTACTCAGGTACTCAGTGCTCTGTGTGCCACCACCTTAGTATCTATAGCCGATCGGATATTATTTAGGCGCCAACAGACGTGTCTTCTAAATACTATAACCGATCCAAAATTTATTATTTTAACACCTCCTATCAGTGTGAATTTATTGAAATCTGATCTGATATTGGGTGTTAAAAAAAAGTAATATATTAGTGAGCAAAATAAAGCTTGTGGTTCCTAAAAAATATCAAGAAAGCGTTAGCTTATATATCATAAAAATACGTGGTTATTATATACATTTTTGCCAAAAGAACCCTAAACAATTTCTTACTTATCGAAGCACATAAATATAATAAATAAATTATAACACAATTATAACTGTCTAAACCCAAACCCACATTCGTTGTTTCAGTCATAAAACTAAATTATTACTCCAGTATATTAGGTTAATTACGTGATAGTTATTGTTAATGTGCATAATTATGTGATATTTATCGTAAACTTGGAATAATTAATTATGTGTTATTTTTTGGGGTTTTTAGATAATATAATTAAGTACCTATTTCAGGAAAATTAATGAACTGTTGGGGTTTTTAACTGGTCACGATATCACGATAAATCGGTTTATTATTTTTGATTTAACTTTACGAATGAAGTAACTATAACTCAGTTATTTAAATAAACGTATCTAAAATGGCCGCTGGAATTGACAGTAGTACAGTTAGCATAAAAAAGAAGTAGGTACTAGCTTTCGCCTGCAATTTTACTCTTCCATTAAATGATTTATATCTTGTACAGAATTTATGTATAAAATAACAACTGGAAATTATAACAACTTCAATGAATGCGCATTGTAAAACTGAGTGTCAAGTTTGTTTTTTCACATTTTACTGCCTTATGTGCGAGTATGGACTACAATAATGTGCGAATTAGATGTAATTGATTTGTTTCTTTAACCGGATTATACCTATCATTATTATGCTAGGTTCTTTATCCTACGTATTTATCTATGATTTTATTGTGTTTGATAGCCCATGTAACTGCCAATATTGTTGTTTTATTAAACCGTAAACGTCTTCAGGATACTTTTTTCCATAAAAGCCTTTATTGGTTCAACTTTATTGCCACTGTAACGATATTGTGAAATTTATTTACTGTGACGTTGAGTATATTGTGTCGTAAGGTGGTTATTGCCGAATTAAATGTGTGGATCTAGCTTAAATTACGTTTTAAAAAAAAATACGACCTACGACAAACAAAGTCTATTCCGACAATTTTACCTATACTATTCGTTTACTGGTTTTTTTATGCCAAATTTAACAAATAAAAATATGCCAAATAAAGTGTTGAATTTTGTCGATGTAGACACCGACACTGCTTCGTTTCATCTAGAGAATCTTCATCAGGGTGAGTTTGATCCGCGGTCCGCTCATTGCCACTCGCGTTCACGAGCGCGAGCGGATGGAGGAGATTCTCTAGATGAATCGAAACAGTGTCGGTGCCTCTATCGGCAAAATAATACGTGAGTAAAACCCGTGTTTATCGTAATGTATAGTTGTTGTCGTGAGTTGTAACGAACGTTTGAAAGTGAAATAGTTTTATTTTATTTTTATTTTATATTTTGTTTGGACGTCCCTCCAAACATTTTCGGAGAACTTATTGTCATAAATCCGTTGCTTTTAGCTAGCTAAAACTCATATAGTTACATTTCAATAGCTATAAATAAATATATATATTTGTGGACAATCCACACAACACCATCTAGCCCCAAATTAAGCATAGCTATAATCAGAATCAGAAGATTTTATAACACCTAGGCACAGAACAAACATCTATGTTCATAAAACAATGTTTCTCCTTGTAGAGAATCAAACAGCGCAGAAGGCAGAGCTACTACCAACTGAGCTGAGAAGCTAGTCGGCCAGTATATTAATATATTTTACTTTTAGTAAAATAAATGACAGGTGGAGGAAAACATCGTTAGGAAACAGGCATATCCTAGAACTAAAATAAAATAAAAATTTCGCAATGCACGAAAGAAGCTTTTGAGGCACACTTAAGTTCTTTCACCACTCCAGTTCATAATAACTAGTCATACGTTAAGAAGAAGAATGACAGGTGCATCATTTCGTTATAATAACCGTGTATCATAAATCGCACCCCTGCACTAAAGTACTTACGTGTGGACCCCGTGACTCACCCATGACGAATGCTCAACGAATGGGGAAATTTTGAGTGATTGTTCTAGTTTACCCTTGCAAAAGGTGGTGGAAAATTTACAAGAGCCGTATTTTTTAATCAAAATCAAACTTTTGTTCTTTTTCTTCAATTCAATTCATTTCTTACTTTTTGTATATTACTTATAAAGCTCGAGTATTTTGTATGAGACGAGTCGTTTAAGTTAATGGTATAAGCTATAAAATGCAATGGTTCAGGATTCTATAATGAACAGACTTTAGCTAGATAGATTAATCTCCACATCCTGATTCGCACTCTAGATCACTTAGGTAAGGTTTAAAATTGATTAGACAGTCATGTACACAAAGCCTCTTTTTCCAGTTTCATAATGCATCGAATTTGAACTTGGAACGAAATATCCACAAAACATTCACTGCAGTACTGTATCCTATTGCAATGTTAGCCTTCTTAATCATTACACATAAAAACTTTTTGATGTCAGCCTCTTCAGCCATTATGCTATTATGAGTTTTTATGCAGAATAAAAACTCTTTGTTACTTATTTCTTTACAAATCTAAACACGCACTGAATGTTTCGTCACCGGACTGTCAACGCCTTCCTGTGATAACGGTATCCAGGCTAATTACCTGCAAACTTGCTGGTTTATAGCTGTTCCATTTAGTGCGGGTTATTGTGGCTCGCTTCCGTGATATGACAAGAATAATCTTGGCTACAGTTGTGATTTCTTTTTTAAAAACCGTGTCAGAGACTTGTAATAAAACATTGTTTTACAACAGTATTCTTTTAACATACCTTTTTAGGTACTTAATTTCGTTTTCTAATACCGTATTAGGATATATAAAAGACATTGTTTTACTACACACTTTTAGAACTCTAGGCGTGTATCTATTCTTGAAACAAAGCCATTTGAATTCGAGGTATTTTTTAATAGTTCGAGGTATTGTAGAATGTGATTAGTAATTAATCCAGTTTCGTAATGTTTCGTGAAGGTAAAAGGTTAAAATATTTCTTGATCCATGTTTTACCTGGTACCTTCAGTAGACTATAGTTTATTTAATAATAATAATAATAATAAATAAATAAATAATGCCAGACATTCCGCGTAGCATCATCTAGTCCCAAAGTTTATATTATGGGTGATGTACAATATGACTGATACCTTACTACTTATATACTTTTTTTGTAAATACATACACATTTTACCTACATAGAAACACCTTGACCCGAGATAAACACTTAAATAAACTTAAATAATGCCGGACATTTCACACAGCATCATCTGGCCCCAAAATAAATAGAGCTTGTGATAGGTACCACATGACTGATATTCTATTTATATACTTTTTTTTTGTATATATACATATTATACATAGAAACACCCAGATCCGAGACAAATACTTGCAGATCATAAAAACATTTGTCCCGATGCGGGAACCGAACCCGCAATCTTCTGCGTCTTAATCGGGTGAAAGTCTCGTTCAAATCAGTAAGTCATTGTTTATGTTGCATCATTGAGACAAACAAATATCCAAAAATCTAAACAACCACACAAACTTTTTCATTTTATTATATTAGTATCATGATTTGATACACCTAAATTCACCTAGTATATAAGACGTTTCAAAGTGATACTTGTGATTGTATTGAATAAAGTATCTTTTGACTTTGACTTGACTTTTGATAATGATTTAACAAAATTTTTGTGATTTCCGTCGAATAACAGGAAATGTACCACAAACTGTTTCTCATTTGAATCACACCACTTACAAAAGTTATATAAAAAGCTTGTAAAGGCGTAATGTACGGGAACTCTACATAACAAAGTTTATTACCATTTAACTTTCAGCTTTATTTGAGTATAACATAACGTTCCATTTCACGTAACGAGCAAACCTTTGTCTCTTTTACATAACCTTTTTACAACCAACTCAATAATATTCTTGTTATTCCTTTCATAAGGTAACTGTAAGGTTTACTTTTATTACACATCGCGGGTAGGTGAGAAAAATCCTTAACAATAATACTTTTACGCGAATTTCCGCTCTACTGCATTAAGGTTAGGTGCTTTATTCCTTGGACGAGGTTATTAGATTTTAAGATTCAGGCTAGATTTTAAATGCAATTTCTTTCAAGATATTAGTAAATGCCCATGATCCTTTGATAATATTGTAGAGGTAGTCTGATTTCTTGGAAATTTTACGATCAGTTATTTTACAACTTTCAGGTGAGTTGCTAATTTGGTGGTGACGAACCAGTATGGTGAAAGGTTTAATGTGCGCCTCAAAGACTCCTTTGGTGCACTTTGCATATGTATTCAAACTTTTTATATACTACGATAAGCCGGTTTCGATATGATTTCTTTACTATTTTAGAATAATGTTCACATAACATACATTTTTCGAACGGAAAAACCTATTAAGCACGACCGGATTCGAATCCAGGACCTAAGGGTCAGTAGGCGGAATCCATCTATATAAAAAACCAGATATGTCCACGACTGTATTCCGATTTTCACACCTCAGATCTCTAATAACTTAGGTATTTTCAACAATCAAATAAACCTTACACCAAATCCTTTGGTCTAAAGTCCAACAAAACTCAAAGACATCGTAAACAAAGATTACAATTTTATATCAAAAAATCACGATACTTAGATTAGAAAAGATAAAAAATATTGTATTAGATATCTTTTTCAGTAGTTATAATTATACTAAAACTTGAACTACTAAAATGGTGTTTTAAATTGTATTTTCATTCATCCCTAATGGTGACGTCACAAGGTAAAAGGATGAATGTGAATAGTTCGAACCATATCATTGCCGATTAGCTTCAGTATTAAAAACAAATGGTCGAGCAAAGCAAGAGTTTCTTCAAAGCAGAAGCCTTCCTGTATCGTTCTAGGAATCATTTACTATCGTAACTCGAATTGAAACATGTGTAATAATTGTTTAATGTGTGCCAAAAATATATAGGTTCTTTAAGGAATCCTAATACCAGTACGTATTAATATTAATTACAATAATGCTAATCTAAGAAAGTGCAAATTTGTAAGTACTAGGTACATAATGTTAAAATATTTTAAAATTGCAGGTTAATTTGTATGAAATAAATAACCCCGGGCATTTCACACAGCATAATCTGGCCCCAAAGTAAGCAGAGCTTGTGTAATGGTACCACATGACTAATATACTACTAATATATTTACTGTTTTTTTTTTTTGTAAATACATACATATCATACATAGAAACACCCAGACCCGAGACAAATACTTGCAGATAATACAAACATTTGTCCCGCGGCGGGAATTGAACCCGCAACCTTCTGCGTCTCAGCCGGTCCTTAGCCCACTGCGCCACAGAGGTCGTCAAAATATTGCCCAAACCAAGTTTCAAATAATTAAGCAATACTTGCGACGTGAATATAAGGTGGATATTCTGAAGAAGGAAATAAGTAAGTAGGTAAATACATTTAACATTACTTGAATACAAAATTAAAATAATGTTTTTGATAAAAAAACATGTTTAAACATTAGACAAGTTATTTAAAGATCGCAGTTCTTCACTGATGGCTTGTTTAAATTTGGAAAGAGAGAGTTCACAAATATCAGACGTAGAAAACAAACCATTATTAAAATTCATGCAACGGTTTGTACTTGTAAAAGTCTTTGAGGCATTTATAATAGGCTCTTTAATATGTACGTATTATATGCTAGGTTAAAATGTGTGGCCCTTTTTGGAATTAAGTCTGGGACATCGACATCTTAATTTATCTAATAATTAAATGTAACAATTAAAGATATAATATTATTATATATCTTATGTATTGTCAATTTGGTCTTTTAAAAGATCGTTAAAAAAACACATGTTAATATCTAAAAAAATTTGCATATAGGTAGTTGTTCTGGACTTCAGTTTGATTTAAGTGCTTAGTCGTTAGACTTTTGTAGGTATTTATAAGTATTTTCTTTTGTTATCCTCAAATATTTTTGTTTTATTTTCTGTTGTATTTACGTTTAATTTGAATTTAAGTTTTGTATCTTAGTTAACATTACATATTTATATATATATTCGTTTTTACTGTACTTATTACATTAATGGCAATTATGATGGTACACGACGACAGTGCTCCACCACAGTGCCGATGCGCATACCAACGGCGGCGTCACGGAAGACCAGCGTTATAGAAGCGTTCTAAACGTTGTTTATAACACATGCTGAGTGATGATCAATTTTGTTGTCAATTTAATTCGTTTATAAGTTCTTATATGATATCATAAGACACAAAATAAACTTTTCTTTCTTTTTTTCTTATACATGGTGTCTCAGAAAACAGTGTCTAGCGACGAATTCGAGAGTAAGTGCATCCCCAAAAAAGGTACCCGAATAACCCTATGTATGTTCTACGATTTTTTTAACTATACGAGATATAACATTTTGCGTGATTTTCTTCTTCTCAGTAGGGTACTCTTGGCAGAGTGGTCGTGGTTATGAGTGGGTCCTGATGAATGGCGGCTCTTGCTATGCGTCTCCATTCGGCTCTATTGGAAGCGTTGTGGGAGAAGTCGGTCATCGTGGATTTGCTGAAAGATTTTATCAGATCTCCCCATCTGTTCGGAGAGCGGCCACGGCATCTCTTGATTGGCGTGATTTTACGCAAGACTGAAAGAAATTCGCTTGTTGGTAGTGGAGAGTCACTAGAAGAAGAAGAAGTGATTTTACGATCGAAAACCTATAGTTAAATCCGAGAATAAGAGATTCACATTGTCGCGTCTCTTACCTTGACTAATACTTAATACACTTCCAAGTACCTTCGGGGTAGGTACATATTCTGTGCCCAGACACACCATTATGAGGTAGCGGCCCGTGAAATCGCTATACCTGCGCGATTGTTCCTGTGCTTCCTTATTATATACTAGTAGATACGGATTTTAAGATACGGTGGACGGTCTATAACGGGCATTAGCGGTACCTTTCCAGACGAAAGGTAATTGACAAAGACTTATGTAAAGTTGAAGTGCAATCTGGGGAAGGTTGCACTTCAACTTCATTTTTTAAATTTTTTTACTACTTATTTTTATAATATAGTCGTTTAATATAATAATTAATAATATTAGTATTTACTTAAATCTTTCTTTTTGAAATGAGCTGTAGGTCAAAATCACCACTCAGTGGAGACGGCAAGACGACGCTGTGGCAGATTTAAAAAGAGATAGCGAGATGATGTCGACACCTTTGACAGATTTTGGGTCCAATTAGTTCAATGCCGTGATGACTGCAGAGATTAAGGGAAGGCGTAAATCGTAATATAATAACAAGTAAAACCGACCTTATTTATAATTATGTAGGTACTTCAAATAAATAGTTTTTTTCATGTGGAAGAGTTCTCAGTTCCCATTTGGCCATAGAAAATCTTTGAGCAAAACTCATTCTAGTGTTGCAACTTTTGACTCGCCTTGTATTGCAAGCGACTAAGGTTACGAGAACCACTTATCATCCGGTGAGACTGAGCATGTTTGCATGTTTGCTGTTTGCCCAAGGTTTCGCACGCGTGGTACCAACATAAAAAGTAGCTTATATCCTTCTCCAAGGTCCCATCTATCTCTATTCCAAAATTCATGGTTCGTGAAAACGTAACAAACAGATAGACAGACAGAGTTACTTTCGCATTTATAATATTAGTTAGATAAATGATTAACTCGTCTCCGTTATAGCGTCTATATAACGGTCGCCGCATCTAAAGAAACCGTAGCTTACAGGAATGTAAATGTGTTTACCGTGGCTGTGTAGCTTATTCAATGAAACCATTTAAATTCTGCGTTCTGGAAACATTGTCACTTGCCATCGCGGAGCTTAGTTGATCTAAGCAACGTACAGTGTAGTCTATTTAGACGATGTTTCTAACTTGGCCGTTCCTATCAGATCAACACTACACACAAGTTACCTACCTACTTATTAATTACGTGATCTAGTTTAAGTCTCTTTTTATACGCTTTATATTAGCTTCACTTGTATGTATGTTTGTATGTTTGGAACCGACTCCTTAGGACGTGATTTTGACCCACTTTAAACGGCCATATTTCATTCAAATTTTGCACTGTCAAAGACCGATGATAATGCATAAAAAGTAGAAAATAAATAATAGTTTAAACTAAAAAACACGCTTTATATAGAAAACCAAACTAAAAAATAGAAAATAAATTTTAATAAATGTAAGTAAGAGAAAAATGTTTTATTTAAAAAAAAAGCGTGGGGTGCATGGTGTCAAATAGTTATAAATATTTCATTGACAGATATGAGAAGAAAGATTATCATTTCGATAATATCTTAAAAAGCACCCCACGATTTAAAAAAAAAAAACATTTTTTTCTTACTCACATGTATTAAAATTTACTTACCGATAGCTTTTCTACAACTCTTGCACGAAACATTGTTACCAAAACGGCAGGCTTCTAGGAAATCTGCGGATGTAGGCACTGGTGTCCTGTAGTACAGGTACTTCACCTATTTCAGGCACCAGTCTCTTTCAAAACAGGTTAGCTACCCTACCAGCTAACATTGTGTATATTATTGGTACCATTTCTATCATTTCAAATATGTTTCTATTTTAGTTTTTATTTTCTTTTATTAGTATCTATTTACTTATGTTTTTTAGAATGTTAGTTAGTTTTAACCTGTTTGTTCAAAGAGACGAATAAATTATTATGATTATTATTATTATCAACGTAAACCAACCTTCTGAGGTCAATCCTTGGGTAACCTCAGTGACCTTTTCATCTGAGCGCTTCCGTGCGTCGGTGGATACGATGAGGCTCTGCGCAAACGTAGACACTTTTTGTTGCCGACACGGCACCGCAAACAGGGAACCGTAGTTGCTGTCTCCTGTAGCGGTGATCGGACACCGTCGTCCGTTGCTACTACTGGCCACTGGTAACCGTAGTTCAATTGTAGCAGCTCAGTACAATTGTATGGAAATTTGTTAATGTTACTTCTGTCTTCAACTGACGACTTTTAGTTTCCAGTTACCGACACCGAACACTTTTTGATCTTCAATGAGTATGTGTTAAGTGGGAGCAACTAGACACCAAAAATGTTTACGTATGCGCAGGGAGTGGATGATTTCATACTGGTTCTATATTAGTAGAATATTTGTCGGTAATTTGTATCTGACACAAGACACAAAAGTGTCCACGTTTGCCCCCTACCTAAACTGTCGGCCCCGGCTTTATTATTTATATTTTATTTTGATTTTTATAGTTATTAGGCCATGATGAAGGCATTGGGGCGGCCAATTAACTCCGTCACTTAGAGTAGGACACTTATACGAGCAAAGCAGATGGGGTACACCTAGCATATGAATGTAAATCTAGAATTTCTTTACTTTATATTGCAGGTTAGCGGTCAGTCCGGAGTGGAGAGGAAATTTAAAAAGAAAATTCGGCGGCTTAAAAAATCCGTCAACAGCAACTAACTGCTTATAATTTTACCGCTTTTAACGTTTTAAACTAAAAAGAAAACAGACTTCATTGAATAAAATGTTTTTTGGTGAAAAGTAGATATATTTTATTTATACATAATATGGGTAAACGCACTGCTCCAATGAAACAAACAAATAATTTTCCAAATCGGTCTTTGAGTAAAATCAATCATTGAACATAAAAAAAGGCTCCAACGAATTGAGAACCTCCTCCGTTTTTAAAGTCGGTTAATAATAGAAAAAGTTAAAAACTTCATATTATATATATAAATAAATAAATCATGAAGTTCCAAATGGTATTAAAAATGCAGGTAAAAAGATTTCTATAACAATATCAATACTAAAAGATCTCCTTAGCAACATCAATCAATAGGTACTTTTATCACTCGAATATTACAACGAGTTCTAAAGCGGCCCGTTAGCGCACATAATAATGTTGTAAGGCTGTTTACACACCGGCCGGTAAAGCCGCGACCGACACTGCGATGCAAATAGTGCTGGGCTCACAAAAGAGCCGGATAAAGTCGGTATTTTTGTTGTCTGTTGATGTAACTTGAACAAATAAATGTGCATTCCTTTAAGTTACAATAAAGTTATTTTAATAAAATATTATTCCTAACCGGAGTCACCATAAACACATTTTAACAAAAAAAATAAACCGCCGAGAGAACTGAGACTGAACCGCTGAGAAAAGCAAAAAAAAACCTTTTTTATTTAACCTTAATGTCTAAGGTCTTAAACTAATGTAAGTATTACCTAAGTAAGATTGAGTCGCCAAACAAGCTAATTAATTAATTACGTAAAGCTTTATGGGCGGCGCCATTCTCGAAGTTAATGTCAGCGAGCGAGACAGCAACCTGACTGAACGGCTGAACTTGTATTTGATTGCGTTCACATGTCGTATCAGACATACAGACAGACAGATAAATGGACAACGAATTGATTCTATAAGGGTAATTTTTTTCACTTTGTGTAAGGAACTTTAAAAATAAAGATACAAAGAAACATTGTGATTTCCACAACTATAATAAAACATGAAAAAAAAACAATAATAGTTCTTTAATAATAGCGAAAATGAAGGAAGTATATATAATTAAAGCAATTGAATTATGTTTCAATCTATTGTAACTTTTCTATGGGTTAGTAAAAGTCGGAGAAATCAGTGAGAAGCCGGCCACAAGCAGCCCTAACCGCAGCGAGGCGGCCGCGAGGCAATTACTCAAAAATCTCTCATGTAAATATTTACAGGAGTGTGTGAACGGGCTCGCTTATCAGTGACAGAGGTGAACTCAAAGTCTATGTAATACTTTCTGTTTAAAGATATTTATTCTCAAAAGAAATGTACATTTCACTTAATGAGGTATTTTTATTATACCATACTATTATTTCTTTTAAAAATACTGTTTTTTTCTCGACAAAGCTTTTAAAATGGTCTTACTTGGTAATTAAAACTTTTAATTTTTGACTGGTAGCACAGTAATGACTTAACTGAAGCACTGGATAATGTTAACTTTTGAAGCAAGAAGATTTTTCTCTCACTACATTTGGCTTTAAAAAGTTCTCATGAAATTAGACTGACTATTTTCAATAACTCAATGTTACCACAGCATACACGATAAACGAAAGTATTGCGTGCCCCTTCGCCATTAAGTTGGCAACACTGACTAATAGTGCTGCCAACCGTACAGTGCCGATTCGTTTCACTAAGTTCCGGTTTTAAAACTACTTTGCAATTAGCATAAACATGTGAATGAGCTTTTTAGGTCAAATTGCAGTATTTTAGCTATATTAAGTACTTAAATAGTCTTTAAATACATAATAATTTAATAATAATAACATAAACTTCCTAAGAGGTACTTCATTTCTCATTGACCTGACATCGTGGATGAGGTTAGGACTGCAACTCCATTAAAACATGTTGAATGCACGACCCCGATGCAGCCTCACTGCACGTGTACCACTCAAGGTCTCAACCCTTTACACATCCTCTCATGCTTGCAATTAAAACTAAAAACAGAAAGAGACAAACGTAATACGACCCGGAAAGTCGGAGCAGGACAAAACACCTCATTTACTAAAGGACTTTTATTTCCCGGAGGTCGTCGGCCAATCAACGTACACAGCCGCACCCGCTCCGCATTGGCCGGTTTGAATAGAGAATTATTTTCTAAAAAATAAAACAAAAGACGAGGGTAGCTAATAGCGAGTTTTATTTTCGAGTGCCATTCCTCATTTGAGTGGCGGAGGTTGTACGGAGCGGACGTCTCGAAAGCTAATTACGTAATTTCTATTGTTTCATTGAGCGCACTCGTGAGCTTTTCAGCTTCACGTAACATTGTTATTATATTGCGCGGAACTCGCCTCTTGAGATGAGATTACAAAACAAGTAAATTAGCGTTGTTTTCGTTCAAACCATCCTGTGTTGACTATTGTTCAGGAACTGCGCAGTTTGAAGATGTTTGACTTCAAATAAAACAGGGTTTTGCGTCTCCATTCACTGTTTGAGATGCTAATTGAAAGGGGATAATGAACAGACTAAGTAGTTGTTACTACATTATTCATACGAAAAGCATACCTACTGTCAGTTTGTTCTCTAAATTTAATTAGTCAACATATAAACATACAATAATAATGTACTAAACATAGCCTTGAGAATTAGGTCAGAACTCCAAAAATACAATATTTAATTGACTTGCATTAAATACGAGTTTCGTTAAAATAACCAACGAAAAAGGTTAGAGTAATTATGCAATTATTAAAACGTTATGTATGGAACACTGGCGTTGTTGTTACCATCGATCCCTCTATGTACAGTGTTACAGTGTATATACAGTGTTTTTAAATTAAATTAAAATTAAATTAAATTTTATTTCAGGCAACAAAATTAAGTGTATGAAATACAATAACAAGGGCCCATAGAAAAAAAATACCTTATAGACTAACATATATATACATATAAACTTATGAACTATACAAAAAGTCAGGGCACTTTCTTCGTAAGCCGTGCTTCCCTATACCGTCGGTAGACAACTCCTGCTGACCAGAAGTCGGGTGCGAGAAATACGTCTTTGTACTTGGCAGCTACCCGGAGCACATACGACTTGAAGTTGGTCTCTCTATTTGATTCTAACCGCTTCAAGCCATGCACAAGTACAGCGGGCGGCTCCCTGATCCGGCATTGGCCTCTTTCGTCCACGTACCGGAGAATACTCTCCCCCGTAGTGGTCGGGTCGGGTACCTCGCTGATTTCGGTCGACGTTTCTTCTCCACGATAGTGAAGCCTTCATCGTCGACCTTATGCAAGCCACCGCTAGGCTTCTTCGGCCGTGCCTGACTCATTCGGTGCGTCTCGTTGGCGCTGGGCGCCGGGCGTGCCGGCTGAGGATGGTTTTTAACCTGTGAGGGATCATTTTTTAAATTATTTTGTAGTCTTCAACGCATTCAGGAGTAAATGAAAAACTTCCATATGTTTCATTGGAACCGAGATTTCAGTTAGAGTAATATTATGTCATCAATGTCACCAAATGCTTTGCAGTTTCATTATTTATGGGCGTTATTCATTTTCCCCTCCCTCTACTTATAATCGTATCTCAACTTCTGACAAAAGTTAATCATTGTTTAAAATAGTGCTTTCCCTGTTTGAAAGATAGTGACAAATAGTGACAGGGCGAATCTTAAGCAGTGCTCTAGTTAGAAGGCATACATAAATAAGGCCGTTAGTGTGAAAGTAGTCAAGAAGTCAATCCGGGCTTTTCAAAAGTTAGTCCATGGCGAAGGTTTTTTCTAAAAGACTAAATTATCTAGTTACACTTTTGCTGCGGTCGCATAAAAAAAAAAGTAGGCTAGACCTGTTCCCCACACTGACTGTAGAGCCTGTATTGTGGGGACACAAGGGCTTCCATGACCTCATTCATTCTTTAAATTGAGAATGATGAACATGTGAATGAACAGAAATGATGTACCCTAATTAGCTCTTAATTTCAGAGCAATGAGTTTTGTTTTCAGTTATTGTAATATCTTTCTTATAAAATGTCTTATTTTCTTATTTTCAGGAACCTAGCAGCACCACCAGCGGCTAGCAACAACTCGCTCGAGACGTTCTCAGTGCTGCACAAAGAGAACTGCCATCGTCTGGAGTACCTCGTGGAGCGGCAGAAACAGCTGTGCATGCTGTCTGATAAAATGATCCAAGTACTACTCTATTTTTTGCCTATTGCCCTATGGTCGAATGACATCACCAGCATCGGAAATCACTGTATGATACTTGCTAGGGACTAGAATGAGTAGCGTAATAAAAGAGGCAGCAGTTGGGTTGAATGATGACAATGATGATGATGATTGCACCATCCTTTCATACTCTATAAGTTGTAAATTTGAAAGTATCTGCTTTTTAACTGACTTCAAAAAAAGGAGGATTCTCAATTCGACCGTATATTTATTTTTGTGTGTTCGTGGATAACTACGTCGTTTATGAACCAATTTTGATAATTATTTTTTATTGGATAGAAGATATGGGTAGTACCATGAAAAGGAAACCAGGATCTGATGATGGCATCCCAGAGAAATCGAAGGAACCTTTGGGAAAATTGTTGTGGCGACTAGTGCGTTTGTAAATTTTTTCATTAAGTATTTTAAAGCACTTCTATTTAATGAAGGTCTACAGTCGATCTGACGATGGAGCCGGAATATAGTCGAGGGAACTGCTCAACCGTTTATTGCAATTACCTGGTGTTTGGGCTTGATTAATTTGTATTGATGAGAACTTTACACTTAAATGGGTTGTGACTGTCATTATAGGTCTTGATGATGAAGACAAAGGACAGTCAAGGGATTTTTTACTTTTTAGTTTCCTGTTTGAAGTCGGTTTTTTTTGTTAAAAATTATTTCTTTTTTACGGAATAGGTTTCAGAATAATGCAGTTTATATTACGAATTAATTAGCTAGTGCGAGTTAAGCCTTAGTCTTGAGATTTTGAGATGTTTACGTGTACCTTACATTACATAACACTAACCAGTATCTACGTACTACTATTTCTAGCAATGGCTTCAAGTTCAAGTAGACTCTAGAGCTTACAAAGTAAGAAACGCGATAATTAGCAGAAGGGACTTAAACGTAGGGCTATTAAGGTGATTATTGAATTTAATGGGCGATCAGAGATCTTTAATGATTAGATTGCTAGAGATAGCGTTATTGAAAAATGCTGGTCGTATACAAAGTGTTAACCGTTTTATTACGACCGTAAGTGAAGGACTAGTTTTAGTTCCAGATAATTATTACAACATTCATTTTGAGAGTCACGGGTTTTACTCCCGTATTATTTATTAACAGTTTATTATATTATATATTCCATACAGCATCGTTTCGCCCCAAAGTGAACAGAGCTTTTGTTATGGGAACCACATGACCAGTGTTCTAATGTAATTCACGAATGTTTTGAGAATAACGATTATTATTTAGTTTCTTCTTTGGTGGTGAATTTAAATTTCTTTGTCATAAAATCCATCTATTTCTGTTGTACCGTACTTTTTGTATGCTTTCAGATACACTATAGTCCGTGTAACGCAGTGATAAAAACAAACAGAATATTTACCAGTCCGAAAAGGCTAACATTACGTCAGTTAACGGCTAACGTTATTTAGAAAACAGAAGCACATCCTGCATCTGATTGAAAAACCACTTAAGTTAATTAAGTAATAGAGTTCATATTAGTTACTCGCAAGAACCTAGGGAAATAATGTTGTAAATTATTGATATTGTGGCTTATTACATTTTATTCCTGCAACAATGTTTTTACTCCCATCTTCAACTTAGCGTTATTCCTGTACATATTTTTTAAAGATTTTCAAAATCATCCATAAGAGCAAAAAGTCGTACCTATCGGTACCTACGTCGGTAGGTATAATAGGTACGGGTAAGTTGTTGTGTCATATGACATCTAGCAATTGTAGGAGTTATTGGCTTTGACTCAGTTATTTAAAGGCCTAACTAAAATATCTTTGTTAAGATATCATGTTCTAAAATTTACAAAATTTACGTGTTTAAGCTTATTAGACACCATGTGATTTGATATTGATTCATATTGCGGAAAATCCTAGCAAAATCTATTCAATAATGGAACAAAATAAAAATGTTAAAACTGTTAGTACTCCTATTTGGACAGAGGTGTAAGCTAAATAAAAACGTTCGTATTTTAGGAAATTTCAGCTAGTCAGGCGAAACAAATGATTGAAACCATTGATTAACCATCATTGATTACCTATTTTTTATTACTAGACCCAAAAACCTTTCGTAAAAAATCCGGAACACCTAGAACTTAAAAAATCGGTCGGTGAGTCATTGGTCAGTATTTCTATAAGGGTCTCTTATACTGTCACTAATAGACTCCAACCTGTCACATACGAAACATTAACTAATGTGCAAAGCATGGGCATGTTCCAAATGTAATGTTTAGTCGTGCCTCTGACTACCTCCTTAAGACATTCAAATGTTTGTATGATCTGCAAGTATTTATCTCGGGTCTGGGTGTTTCTATGTATAATATGTATGTATGTATTTACAAAAAAAGAGAGTGTAAGTTGTATGTCAGTCATGTGTAACCTACCAATAACACAAGCTCAGCTTACTTTGGGGCCAGATGATGTGTGAAATGTCCGGCTTTATTATTATTATTATTCTCAAAAATCTAAGTGACTAAAGATCCAAGTCAACTTAGCCCGGGGATAAAAGTCGTTTATACATATTATATCGAGAGATTCCTTGAACCCTTTTTATCTCCCATTTCGAAATCTGGTACATTCGCGTGCACATAAATAAGCGCCTATTTGGAGAATATTCTGATACTCTTACAGTTATGGTATTTGTGAATCGCGTTTTGAATTTTTATCGCAGATTTTGTGTAAAGGCTTACATTTCGTGTTGTTCCTGGTATTGTGCCTTAAAAAGATCTTACTGATAATATAGAAAACAAGCTGCTGCCCGCGGCTTTGCACGCATGGTACCTACATAAAAAGTCCCATTTATCTCTCTACCAAAATTCATCGAAATCGGTTCAACGGTTTAGGCGTGAAAATGTAACAAACAGACTAACAGGCAGAGTTAATTTCACAATTATAAGATTAGTAGGGATTAGCTTCAACCCGCGGCTTTGCATGCGTTGTACTGCAGCATTTATATTTATAATATAGGTACCTATATTATAAATATAAATGCTCTTTCCAAGATCTGCTTATTTTTTTATTCAAGATTCATTTAGTCGTTTAGCCGTGAAAACGTAAAAAACAGACAAACCGATATACTTATAATAAAATATAGTATATAATAATAACAATAACTTTATTTAACCAATAAATGTTACGAATATACATTCCATGTACTTACATCTAAAAGGTATAAAATACATAGGTTATACTTAATAGTAAGCTAGTCACTTAGTAGTACATCCTCGAAACTTGGCTCACACAAACTTAATAAATAACTATCGTAGGTACTTATTGTATTCTATATCCTACCTAGGTAGGGATACATTGTTAGCTTGGTCTTCTATAAGTATACGACGTACATGGCTGAACCCCAACTCCCAACTAGGTTTCCCTGTATTTGGGATATCAGTGCTCCCCCTAATAATATAAGTATGGATTTAGAGTTATTAACAGATCGTTTATTTATTAAGTATTTTTTTGCGTTTGCTTAATAAATATTGCTGAACATTTCACACAACACTATCGAGCCTTAATCTTAGTAAAGATTGTACGATGTGAACCAAATTACTGATAGAATTCTTTTAAATCTTTAAATACTTACAGAATATTTATGGTACTTCATTATATTCAGACACAGAAAAATCTATCTATTATCAAATTATCATCAATCACACAAATGTCTGTTCCAGATGGGGATCAAACCCACAACCTCCACCACAAAAGGCATAATGATTAAGCAAAGCGATGGGAACAAAATAACTGATAGAATACATTTTAATAAATATATATTTCTGATAACTACTTTATTATATGTGTATGTTCACAGCGGACATAAAAAAAAATTGTTGTACAATGCACACAACACCATCGAGCCCCAAACTAAGCATAGCTTGTATTATGATGACCAGATGACTGATACTTATATATTAAATACATACTTATGATACTTTATAACACCCAGACACAGAACAAACAAATGTGTATCCTGGGAGGAATCAAACCCTCAACCTAATGTGCAGAAGGCAGAGCTACTACCAACTGACAAGCCTGACATTCTTGACATGCTTGTCCCAGATGAGGATTGAAACCACAACCTCCTGTGCAAAAGGCAAAAGTACTACCAAACAAACTAAGAGGCCAATGGTAACAATACATAAACCTTGTATCCGCTAGGTATATTGACGTGACGCATGTTATTTCCAGGTGCTACAGACGGGCGCGGTGCAAGCGGTGGAGGAATGCCAATACCAGTTCCGGCACAGCCGTTGGAACTGCAGCACTGTTGAAAACTCTACCGACATCTTCGGAGGGGTTTTGAAATTTAGTGAGTTTTCAGAATTAATAACATCTCAGCGAAAAGGGCTGACGATATCGCAAGCATCACGGGTTTACCGGATACGGATACGGAACGTATTCACGGATGAGCCTGCACAGGACAGGAAGAAATGACGATCTGGCTGATCATGTTGAAGAGTAGTTAGCAATTATGACTTAATACGATAAGTAGAGAATTGGTATTTTTCTTGTTAAATTGTTTATGCTAGATGCCCAAAGTTTCAATTACCGAGAAGGTGTTAGGTATAATTTTTAGCTAATCCCAATCCACAGTACACCTTAGCAGATCAAAACTCATGCAGGTCATCGACCGTAAACACAGACCAGACATCACGACCTCTCTATCACCACATCGACACCTATTCCTGTAACACAGTTCGCTGTTCTTAGATCAATTTACACTGGTACCTTCGTTTACAATAACATGAGCGGCTCAGTCAGCGTCCAGCCACGTGAAATCGACATTTAAAAATAAACAATAGTCTACGAAGAATCGGTTCCTTGAAGTTTTGCTAATCCGTTTTGGCTTGCTAGAATTTGTATAAAGGATGCTGTCAGTCATTAGCTCATAAAATTTGCCATCGATGATGAGTAACAATCTTCCATAGTAGCTCGCAAATCAACTTTACAATTGCGATGCTATTACGTCATTGATTCTACGTCTCAATAAACCCATAAATAAACCGAAAAATATTCTGAAACACAACATAGAGTTATCCGTTTAGTATAATCTAATTATAAGTTAGGGTTTTATTCGAAATATACAACTTCCAAACTCAATAACCTATAATAGTCTCGTATTTTTGAGCCATTCACATTTCCTTATTTTAACTCCATTGACATTTTCTTAAGCCAAACTAAAGCAAGCATCGAATTTGCTAAATAAGCCTGTGTAACTTTTATCATGCTTTTAGATTCACTTACAAAGATCAGTACATTCTTGTTACCATTGAAGTATTTAACTTTGTTTCTGAGCACTTGCCTCCCAGCAACCCATCTGTCAGCAGTGAAATTGGAAGATCCGTGCATAAAGTAAACACGCTAAGTAGATAGACGCCCTCATACAAAGGGTTACCGTGTATGGTAACCATTGCTGCTGTATCTGTGGCATGCTGACTTCAAAGTGGTTTCAGCTTTTGAACTTGGACTATGTTTTGGTTATAATTGAAACAGGAATAGGTTGTTTAGCTGCCTTGAGTTTTGATAAAACAATGTGTGGAATATATTTTACAGTTTAGTTTAGTTAGGATTGCGTTTCAAAATATTGTTGTGACCCAATAGTTTGGAGAAAATAATACTTAAATTTATATTATTATGTAAGGTGCTCAACAACAACACTAATTGTTGTTGAGCACCTCTCTTTGGGTGAAGGCCTCTTCCAAAGCTTGCCATGTTTATTATTTTGTTCTAAGTCGGTCCAATTTTTTCCGAAACCGCGGCTTCATCAACCCGTTTCCTGGGATCTGCCTCTAGCTCGGGTGCCGCTGAGACCAGTCTGTTGTGGTTTTTGTCAAACTCTGGGCGTCTGTACGCACTAAATGACCAGACCATTTCATGTTTTGTTTATTATTAGTATTATACACTTTCAACATGCTTGTAACTTCTGAAGTCAAACTTCAGAGTCATTAGACATTAGATCAGTAATCGAAGCAAAAAGAATCATATTAAATTATTTTTTAACGTCATAATGATAGCATTGAATCTGTACTTAGTGTCGTTATCTAAAATACATTATCCAGTTATTTGTATCTCTTACTGCTGTTATATTCTTACATTACATATTTTTTACCTACCTACATGGTTATAAAAATCTTAAATGTTTGTCTGTCTGAAGTGTTATTATGCTAAGATCTGTATAACCGGGATACAGGTTTCCTTGATACAGGCTTCGCCTAGTGAGAAAGCCAATACACTTATATTTCAATAAGTAGGATAAGTTCTTTGCAAAACAGGAGTGTTTCCATTGTCCTACCATTAGACTAGGTACTGCTATATATAGTCCTGTAAGATTTACTCTGTTTTTGCTGAAGTAAATATCTGTTTCTTTTTTATTTCAGTTCTTTACCAGCTAAAATCTTTCACATTTTTTTTAGAATCTCGTGAGTCGGCCTTCGTGCACGCCCTTTCAGCAGCAGCTCTAGCACACGCCGTGGCTCGGGCTTGCAGTCGCGGCGAACTGAACGAGTGCTCCTGTGACTCCAGGGTTCGGAAGCGAACTCCACGGCATTGGCAGTGGGGTGGCTGTTCTGAGGTAGTTAGATAAGAAGTGACATAAAAAAAAGCTAGGACCAAGACGAGTTTCTTATCTGATTCTTGTCGGACTAGAAGAAAATAGAGAATCATGGCTTAGAACATAATTTTCAGTCAAAACGGGATATTTACCATATATGAGTTTTTCTGCTTCCCGATATTTCGGCACAGTTGCATGCGCCATGATCACGAGATAAACTGATCTGACGAGTTTATCTCGTGATCATGGCGCATGCCATGTTTTGCTTCACAGCGTGCGTGCGAAATTGCCAAAATATAAAAATATGAAATGTCAAAATATTAAAATAATATAAAACACATTATTGCTCATTTACAAATATAAATAATCATTCACATATTATTTTTTATCACCAATGCATACCAAACACACATGAGTTTATGATGATTAATGGTTATTACGTATACGTTTCTTCCACAATCGTAGGGTACTTCGTCTCTGGTTTGAAACCACATCACATAGAAATATATCGATTGAAACTTATGGAAATCGTGATAAACCTTTCACAATACAAATTTTTATATATAAACATAAAGCGGTTAATAGCAATGTTTTGTTTGTATCAGAACTTATAATAGTAGCACTGATTACCATATTTTACTGTATTTTTTAAAGAAAGAATATATTTTAATTTGGTAGAAACTACCACATGCATAATAACCTACATAAAAAAAGGATACATAAGTTTTGTGCGCAGCAGGATCTAGGGCAAATATGGCCTCTACTCAGCATTGTGCTGGATGCACACTTGAGTGCCCACCCAGCGCTGGTTTTCAGTAGATGCTAGAGGAGCTACGTCACGACCTGTATTATAAATTATATGAATAAATTAAAATTTAAACCAATTAAAAAAAATACAAGTTATATTACAATACATTATATAAAATTATAAATCTATTTTTTTAGTGACCTATTGGTGGTCCCTCGTTCCTAGTACATGTTCAAATACAAGCAAATTACCACCAGGACACGCCTGGAATGCCTGTATGGAAGTCGTTTAATCGACTTTGCATTTAAGTTGGCCGCTGAAGATTTATCATTTATCATGCATAGCGCAATGCGACTGTGGTGCTCCAACACAATCTATAGAGCATCTACTCGTATATCCTCTATGTCCAAAAACTTGCACAAGGCCACATACTGCTCTAAAACCATATAACGACTGAAGTATCGACACATAAAGAAGAAAAATACAAGCAAGAGCAGCAACAAGCATTTTTTTAATTTGTTTGTATTAATATTGTAAAGTGGTGGTTTGACTAGATGATTTTTATTCCTTTCTTTCAAGAGCACTTATGTTTGTAATGGGACGAATAAGACTTTTTTAGTCTCATACATCCGGTCTACTGAAAATGTAACAGTTTGAATTTATCATATTGTTCTTGTTTGTGTGCCTAGCTCCTTGCCAGCTTATTAATAGAATTTTCTAAAATGAATATAATGTTATTTATCATCTGAATTGTATTTTTGCCTCTAGGATATAAGATATGGCGAAATCTACAGCCGCGACTTCGTGGATTCCAAGGAAGATAAGAACACTGATGTAGGACTAGTGAACCTACATAACCACGAAGCTGGACGACGGGTTTGTAAATTTTCACAGAATTATGGTAATCTAATGCGAGTATTATGATTTTGGCAACTAAAATCTTCCTTCAATCTTTGTCTAGAGGCTTCTTGCGAGCTTCCAGAGATTATTATCGCACAGCAGTCTGATCTGTATGCTGTTGGGGTATTGACGATCCACAAAGTTCCCGTCAGCTTCACAAATTGACCATTACAGTCATTACATAAAGTCATAGTCATAAATCTCGCTTTTTATGATTACGATACGTAAGGTTGAATTTAGCATATCACGGTTGTAGGCTGTTCGAGGTCGGATGCAGCGCGTCTGCAAATGCCATGGCATGTCAGGATCCTGCTCAGTGAGGGTCTGCTGGCGACGGCTTCCACAACTCAGACTGGTCGGAGATAACCTTGCCACGAGATATGAAGGAGCTTCACATGTCAAGGTAAGATTCAACATGATACTCATGATTTTACTGTACTTAGTAGCTTTTTATTGAGTAAGTGACCAATTTAATACGAAGAGATGCGAGTTCGAAAGTTTCCGCTTCCCATTTTGAAAATCACGGTCCCAGATGATGTGTCTCATGACAACTAGCAACAGGTGTAAATTGTGCAATCACTGCTGTCAAACACACTCTTTGTTTGACAAGAGTTGCTGTCATCTGGGCGATAGGCTAGTAACGGCTAGCTTCTGTAACAACAGTTGCTATTGCTGTTGCTACTGCTACTTTTACCTAATTCCCCAGCCGGTTTTACCCACATACTATTTTGTCAATGAACGATCTAGAGAATCTTCTTCAGGGTGAGATTGACCCCTGGTCCCTTTGTTTCCGCTCGCTTAAGTTAAACTCAGGATGGTTTAGTTAATTCTATCGCTTTATTTGTTTATTTTTAGTTTTAATAACTAGGTATTTGATCCATTATTTCATCCCCTAACATACTATTTGTTATCGTAAGAAGGGATCAAATTCTGCTAGTCCAAAACAGCTTTTAATTTCACAATAAGTATTTCAAATTGCAGGTAGTGGAGAGAAAACGAGGTAAGAATATAAGGAAACTTCGACCCCTACATGCTGACATGAAGAAACCAAATAAAACTGACCTGGTTTATTTAGAAGACTCACCTGACTACTGTGAACCAAATGATGAGTGAGTACTTATTATATTTATGTCCCTTAAAAATGAAGTAAAAAGTATCATTAAAAAATAAGCCTTTTGTAACATGGTAAAACAATACAGGCCAAGAATAGACCCTTGAGTGATTCTTGTTCACTTATAACCTAAAAATGACATATTTTTTTATCGATTAGCAAAAACAGCATTGTCAGAAGTCAGACAATACCTATTCTACAGAGCATAGCCTATACCTTTGGGTTTTTAAGGAAATTATAATTTGCAGCCCTATCAAATGCCTTTGCAATATTTTTAATTCATCATCTTGTTATCCATAGACTCGGAATCCTTGGCACTCGAGGTCGCACTTGCAATCGCACCTCTGCTGGTCTTGACGGATGCCGTCTTCTATGCTGCGGACGAGGTTACCAAACCAGGGTGAGGGATCACGAAGAAAAGTGCAAATGTAAGTTCGTCTGGTGTTGCAAGGTGCAATGTGAGGTATGCCGGTTCAAGCGAGATCATCATGTTTGTAACTAGAATTTCGATGTTTGGTGTTGAAGAGTCACAAAATGCAACAATTTTGAAATTAAGTTTGAAGAAGCTTGATTATTTTGTTGCGTTGATCAAAATCTAAATATTTACAGAAAATTTACTTGCATTTAATTGTGCAAGTTTATGTAATTTATTTTGTCTTTAATTTATATTTTTTTATCATGAATTAACAAAAATCCAATGTATTTATTAATTACCATATTTTTATTGAATTTAAATTTTGATGTACTTGAAACTGTTCATAGACTTTTTATTTGTTAATTATCATAGGTTGACATACTTACCAACTAAGTATTATACTATAGTTCTCTCGTGTATTATTTTATGGATAAGTACCTTAAATATAATATTATTCTCAAAAATCATTGTGTGGGATAGCTTGATAGCTAGTTAGGTTTTATCGTCCAATTGTTGTGTGTTCTCTTTTCGGTTTATTTATTTTGTATTTTGTTGATCGAAAAAATAATTTATGTAAATATTATTTAACTTTATTCTAATAATACTTACCTAACGCCATTCAATTAATTGACTGAATTATTTTAAGAGGTTTTATCGAACTTCTTTTCTGAAAATAAGCTTTAAATTTGTTTACAGTATTACTAACTTATTAAATTACATGTAAAAATGTGAATAGTGCTATTTGATAATGTTTTTAGAAATATATTTAAGCTCTTCTTTAGGTAATTTATTTAACCTTGTAAATATAGCTTAGACTATGGATCTTAGAATGAAGATTTACCCAAAAAAGTATTTCCTTGATTAGTGTTATAATCTTAACTAATTTCTGAATTCTGTAATATATGACAATATTTTTTTCCCAAATAAATGAACTAAAATAAAAACTTTAACGTCTACTAAGAACATTCAGGCCAGGTTATGCAAAGTATTGTGTAGTTTACGGGTCTTTATTATAAGGAACCAACTTAGTTTTATATTGCAATTTGATTTTCTACCTCATGAGGGAGTATATTTCGTTGAAACCAATAATTATAACTGTATTTTGATAAGAATTCTTTAGTTCTTAGTCTATTGTATATATACTTATCTCAATAATAGGCTTAGTAACTTATTGCTTTAGATTTGTGATAGCTTTATTCCTTTTTAGCATTTAGCAAGTAGCTTTTCATGTTTTGTGAATCTAGATTTTTATAATATTGTAAATATTTTATAGTTATGTAAAATGGATTATGTCTCTCGATCCCGATGTCGTCTTTTTGAAGTTTTCATTTAAATTATGATAAATGTATTGGTGGTTTCCAAGCTAAACTTTGTTTTTAATAAATCAGCTTTATGACTTACGATCCCAAAGTCCCTTGAAGTTTTTACTTATTCAAATCAAATGGGCATGTTGTATGAAACCTAAATTTAAAGTATGCATTTATATAGATTTACCATTACTAATTAATATACATCTTTAATTCCCCGAACGTTGAAACGGCGGTTTCTGACAATTTGTTTTAAAAAGCGTTCGAGAAATTAAATTGGATACTTTACTATTTGATGTACCTAAATGAAATAAAGTAAATGTAGATCAGTTGGTCATGTTTTGATTTAAGATTAATATTGAAACGGGTCTTGAGGTATATACGTAATGATAATGGTAGGAATTCAACTTAGTTAAGTTATCAGTGATAATAATTTAATACTTTACCTACAGTAACATTTATCTAATCTCTTAGCAAAATTTATTAAAAGACTGATTGATCAAATCAATAAGCGATGGATTGGGAATATTGATTAAGTACACGTAACGAACCAGGAAAAATACGGCAAAGAGTGACGAGTGACATCTTTTAAACTAGCATGTAGGTAGGTACACGATAAAAGTTAGAAGTCGAGAGATTTTAATTGAAAATCAAATCAAAATATATCTCAACATCATTCTTAACAAATTAAGTAGTACGGGCACAAAAACAAATGTGTGACCTATTTGGACGTCATAATTTCACGCAAAATGTCCCGAGACATTCAAGCTAAATCACCTGAAAAATCGCGCTTTTAATAAGAAAGTAATGTAGATATTAGAAAATCTGATTTATTAGGAAAAGAAAAAAGAATACTCACAAAAACTGAATAAATAATACTTAATTTCTTTATAAAATAACTAAAAATGCTGTACTAAGAAAGAAACTTGTAATTTTTACTGGCCAAGAGGATTTCCTAGCCATGGGTACACTGCCGGACACGTGTTACAGATTGCCATCCAGTATTCCATCTGCAAATAAAGAAACGAATTTTATATACCTGTATTAATAACACCTAGCTTTTACCAGGTTTACTGGATAGAAATAAAAAACCATTAAAAAATAAATGACAACCACTGAATATGACCAACATTATAGCAGTCGTTGGATTTTTGACATCAATCTGGCTTGAAAGTTGTCATAAGAGATCAAATTATTAAAATTTTAGATTGTTATTAAAATCCAAAATGCACTTACATTGTTGTGTTCAGCTCTCACGGGGCATGTGGTAGCAGGGCAGGTAGTTCGAATATAGTTCCTGCAGGTCTTCAGCTTGTATTCATTTAGTGGACTGGGGGCCTTGACCCAATCTAGTACTTCAGCAGAATTCACCTAAGAGTAGGAAAAGTTATAAATACCTAACAACAACCCAGTTCTAATTAAAAATCATAATCCATGTGATTATGATTTATTAGGCCAATGTCCCATACGAAGAAAGAAGAATGAATAAACAGTGAGGATTAATAAGACAAATACGTACCTACTAAAACAAATTCTGAATATTCATGATATGACTGACTGATAGGATCCGCTGAATCTACCAAAAAATGTTATAACTTGATATGATCAGGAGAACTTACCATGAATACGTCATCCAGGTTGTTAATTAAGTCCAAGAACTTATCCAAAGCATTCCTGATAGCGGGGAAGGTGGCGAGGTACCATTCGTGGACGTAGAAGCCGAATGGAGCGCGGTTGTTGAGATAGTGCCTTTCAAAGTTGGTGACGATAAATCTGTACCACTCGTCAGTATCTTCACGGTCAGGACTACAACATTTTCACCTTCATTTTAGAATCTAGTAATATGATATCATCAAGGTTGGTACAGAATTGTAATCAATTAAAAAAATAGGTTTTTGGTGGTGATTCTGATTAATGTAGATAAGTATTGAATTAAGCTGCTTGATACTGACAATCATTATATGATGATTGATTATCATACAGTTTTTCATAAGAATGGGCTAAGCAAAAACTATAATTACGTAGGTATTACAATCATTTTTGACCCCAAATTTTAACATATTCTCATATAGGCTAGGTTGTAGTTAAAACCGGATATAGATTTACTTACACCCAGAAACATCCATCAACCATCGAACAAATAACACCATTTAGGTCCACCCAGCCAATCATAGGCTGAATCCATACACCAGGGATTGATGCAGTAGGGCAAGGAGGAATGGGGCAGTCCTGGACCGAGGCGTAGTCCAAAGTGTAAGGCCACAGACCAGGGTTGGTGAAGGACGTGGAAGGCCAAGAACAGTCATAGGTAAGAGATGAGTTTTTGATCACCTGGAAAGTGCTGTTTCCAGAGAGTTGGAGAAAAGGGTTACGAATGCCTGAAACCAAAAGGTAAAGGTTAATGTGTTTTTTTAATAAGACAAATTAAAATATGGCACTACAAGAAGCACCTTCAAAAACTGGAATATGTGAGTGTTTAAATACTCAGCAAAACAAAATATCCAATTGATTACGGTGATTGTAGTTACAATATCAATCAAGATAATCCATCGAGGAGGGCCAGATAAACACAGGTTTTTGACAAAACCTAAATTAAATATCTTTACTTATGCATTTTGGTGGAGGTAAGGTTAGGAAGATACGTAATATTACGTCAACATACCCTTAAGCTCATCCATAGGAATGTTAGCAAAATGAGCCATCTGGATCCTCTGGTCTCCAAACTCCCTGTGCATATCTTCATAGGATGCGTTCGCCCAATATGTTTGTGGAGTTTGATGAGTGATAGAGTGTAGTGCGATTTCATAGCCTCTGTTGTACAGCTCATTGACTAGCTGGTAGTTGGTATACTCATGGTTTACGTAAAAGGTGGCGCCAGCAGGACATCCATTTGAGTTACTTCTTTCATAGAGGACATTACGGTAGGTATTCATGTTGTTGATGTTGACTGCATCGTCGAAGGTAAGGGTGACGAACTGCCAATAAATAACTTTAAGCATAATCCAGAAACCTAATTTATGTTATCATACAAAACTATTAATATCTGAACGGTAAATCATGGATCAATTAGATAGTCATGTTAGGTTATTTTAATGCCATGATGGACAACAGTGGGACAATCAAGAACTCCTTCAGGAGTTCACCTCTCAGGGAGCTTGGCACCACCAATTGAGCATCTCCCATATTTCTTCTACTAGACAATATTTTAATTTCTATCCACCTACTTCTCTATTGATATGCTGGGGATCTCTAATGGTAGATCTCCTTGACCTTTCTACCTGATATAAACATGGTATAGCACTTACTTGAGGAGTATCTCTAGCATCCAATCCTCCAGGGATGTCAATAGACGAACACTTACAATCAGGCAGTTGGCACAACTCTTCATTACATCTTTGAGCTAACTCTAGCTCTTGAGCCAGAGCCACCGCGAAAAATAACACTATGACTGCATACCACTTCATCTTGAAATAAGTAAGTACTACCAAATAAACCTAGTCATGAGATATCATTTATATATACCCTCATTATCTTGTGCTAATTTTTGCCTTATCAACCAATATCAATGCTCAAAACAATCAGTGCTTTTAGGTATATTATCGATATCCGGATTAAGATAGCAAAATGTGCATTTTTGCTTCTTCAAACTTATATATTTGCATTGAATAGACTCTGAACAACACCAGGGCTCTATTTCGCTGCTCAAAAGGGGAACCTACGAAATAGTGATTTTAAACTCAGATGCTATATCAATATGGGTAAGGGGGTATAGGTTTGGCCGGTTGGTGATAAAATCAGGAGTTTTGTCCTGAATTTATCACCAACCGGCCAAACCTTTACGCCTTTAACCATATTGATATAGCACCTGAGTTTAATATCACTATTTCGTTCCACGTCCTTGTGTCGTCTCCTCATTGCTGAGGGTCGTGACCTCCGCGAATCATTCCTTGGATGATCCAAAAGTGTACAACTCATAGAGGTTTTCATGGGAGATATCTCGATATTCTTGGTAATAATAATAATAATTGGATAATAATAATTTCCAAATTATTAAGATCCTTGGATGATGAAGGTCTTCTACTACTTTTGTATAAGTCTGCGGACATTTCTGATGAAAGGCCAAAGTATATGTACCCAACCAAAAAATCTTAGAAGATACATACTGTTGTGGTATGCTTATTTATTGGAGGTACCTAATCAATATAAAAGAGCTTGACCTGACTGATATTGACGTCGCCGAGCCAAATCCGCTGAAGCTATCAAGCTGAAATTTAGAAAGTAGCTTCCTTTAAAGAGCAAAACCACCCAATAAGGCGTGGTTTTGTGAAACTTGGTGTGAAACCTTGGTGTGACACCTCTTTAGGGTGAAACCACCTAAAGAGAATACCTTAGTGTGACACCTAAAGAGGTGAAAAAGGGTGAACATCTGTGTATGAAACGTATTATGCGAGTAGCTTAAAACTTGGTTCGGATACTGAGGATACTAAATGTTTGGACAGGGGTTTCAGCGTTTTTCATAATAACTCTTAAAAAGGGTAAAAGGGGGTTTATTTTGAATCTTTATAATGAGTTGTTCGATTTGCTTGAATCTTTGTTTGAATATATTCAAAACAAAATAATTTCTTACGTATTTCAGAGTTGTTTAACCCTGAAGTAAAATGGGGTGTCAAAGTTTGTAAAGCTTTGTAATAGATTGTATGTTTAGCTTGGAACTTGGTTTGGGTACTTTAAATACAAAATATTCGGACACGTGGTTAAGGGTTATTCAAATAACCCTCAAAAAAGGAGAACTAAAAGTCGGGTGGGTTAAAACTTGGTTGAAATACCTTAAATATAAAAAAAACACGTGTCAGAGTTTTGAAAAACCACCATCACAAAGGATAAAATGGGGTGTTATTGTTGGTATGGGGACTTTGTTACGAGTGGTGTGATTACGCAAGTACACTACACTACTAAATGTGGAGGCATATTTCAGAGATTTTCCCGTAACCTCATTTGTGATCAATGTTTTGACTAATATTTGAAGAAGAAGAAGAATAGAGTTAATTTGAATTTTTGTTTTGAACCATAACAATTTTATAAGAATAAAAGAAATTAAAAAAAACATTTCATACAAACATTGGTCCTGCGACGGAATCGAACTTGTAACCTTTTCAACTACCGCATATTTCATCGCATTTCTTACTTACTGATTTTGAATTATACCTAACTATTCAAACGTCATTAAAATTTAGGAGCTGCTTGTTTTGCTTCCTCTTATAGCGTTATGCCAGTAAGAATATCTCTTAACTCGCTAATTAAAAAAAACGTGTGCGTCTCGGGACGCCCTCGGGAACCTACCGCAGTGGTAGGCAGGTACGGTAGGCAGGCGCACTTACGTAACGCGTTACGTAACGAAGTGGTTTACCCTCCCATAAGATGACTATAAAAATTCAGCTCACTTCGCTCGTCACTTACTTGTAGATTATGTATTAGTATTATAACAATCATTTAAAAATGTATGATTTGTTAGTGTGAAACATATTTCACATATTTTTAGAAAGTGTTATGATTGACTGCTACGAAAATAAATAGGCTAGCTTCGCTCACCAGTAGCATTTAGGGGCTGCTTGTTTTGGTTTCTTTTATAATAATTTAATACCTTATCTATAATAATGTCTATCTAATCTCTGAAGTACCTGGATATTTGTTTTCGTTTCTAATACATAAAGGGAACCCACGGCAAAAATACGACGAGAGACATATTTTAAACTAGCGTGTAACTACAATAAAAGTTAAAATTCGAGAGATTTCGATTTAAAATCAAATCAAAACACCTCAACTCATACCTACACTGAACCTACTCGAATATTTACTATACCTACTTAGTTAAATATTATTTATACAAGTGTCACCGACCACAGAAAAAAGATCCCAATCCTAATTTATACATTATTTGACAAATGTTTGTATGATCTGCAAGTATTTGTCTCAAGTCTGGGTGTTTCTACGTATAATATGTATGTATTTACAAAAAAAACGTAAATAAATATTATATTAGTAATGTGGTACCCATAACACAAGCTCTGCTTAGTTTGGGGCCAGATGATGCTATGTGAAATGTCCGTTATTATTATTATTATACTTGTAATCTAAATGAAAATATTTTTTCCTTACTCACAAGATACGCAGTACGGGCACAACATAAAAAAATGTGTGACCTAATTGGACTTCATGTCACGCAACTTTAGGTAATGTATAAGAAAATCTGATTTATTAGACTTTATTAGAAAACAAAAAATACTTACAAAACTGTATAAATCATACTTGATTTCTTTATAAAATTACTAAAATGCTGTACGGAACTAAACATTACTGCCCAAGGGGATTTCCTAGCCATGGGTACACTGCTGGGCATACGTTACAGATTGACATCCAGTATTCCAGCTGCAAAAAATGAAACAAATTTTATATTTAACAACACCTAGCTTTTACCAGGATTAGTTGATCAAAATAAAAAAACATTTAATAAATCAACTACATCAAAACGGTCACATATTATTATAAGTCGTGGGATTTTTGATAAAAAATTTGGTTGAAAGTTTATAATTGTTTTAAACGGTTATTTAAATCCAAAGTGTACTTACATTGTTGTGTTCAGCTCTCACGGGGCATGTGTTAGCCTGGCAGGTGGTTCGAATATAATTTTTGCACGTCTTCAGCTTGTACTCATTTAGAGGAATAGGGGCCTTGACCCAATCGAGTACTTCAGCAGAATTCACCTAAGAGTAGGAAAAATAATAAGTACCTAACAATAATCTTGTCCTAATCAAAAATCATAAACACAGGAGTATGTATATACTAATGACCCATAGGAAAAACAAAGAAAAAATAAAAAGTCAGGGTTTTTAATACAAATCCGTATAAAAACAAATTCGGAACATGCATAATATTATAGGATTCGTGGAATCTAACGAAATATAATATAAAATGATATAATGAGGAAAGCTTACCAAAAAAACGTCATCCAGGTTGTTAATTAAGTCCAAGAACTTGACCAAAGCATCCCTGACATGGGGAAAGGTGGCTAGGTACCATTCGTGGACGTAGAAGCCGAAGGGAGCGCGGTTGTTGAGATAGTGCCTTTCAAAGTTGGTGACGATAAATCTGTACCACGCGTCAGCATCTTCGTGGTCGGGACTAGAACATTTTTACATTTAATTTCAGTATTTTGAAATATAATATCAGAATAATTGTAATCAATTGAAAAAATGGGTACCTTCTTGATCGTGATTCTGGTTAATGTAGATACATAGTAAATGATGCTGCTTGATATTGACAATCTTATATGATGATTGAGTATCATACAGTTCTTCGTAAGAATAAGCTAAGCAAACGCTATAATTATGTAGGTATTGCAATTTTTTATGACGTCAATTGTACAAATTGACATAATCTTGTACAGTAAGAGATTTTTAGTAAAAACTGGATATAGATTTACTTACACCCAGAAACATCCATCAACCATTGAACAAACAACACCATTCAGGTCCAACCAGCCAATCATAGGCTGAATCCATACACCAGGAATTGATGCAGTAGGGCAAGGAGGAATGGGACAGTCTTGGATAGAGGCGTAGTCCAAAGTGTAAGGCCACAAACCAGGGTTGATAAAGGAAATGGAAGGCCAAGAACAGTCATAGGTAAGAGATGAGTTTTTGATCACCTGGAAAGTGCTGTTTCCAGACAGTTGGAGGAAGGGGTTACGGATACCTGAAATAAAAAGATAAAATTTGTAAATAAAACAAATTAATATATGGCACAATCTTCAAAAACGGGAATATGTAATTGCTTACATAACATAACAAGAATATAAGTAAGAGAATTTAATGAAGTGTTTACATAACAAACAAGGTGCAAAACAAGACAACAAATTGATAACGGTGATTATAGTTCTAATATCAATCAAGATAATCCGTGGAGGACAAGGTAAACCCAGGTTATATTCAAAAACCTTAGTGAAATTTATTACCTAACCCTACAGCTACCAAATGTTAGGATATTTACTTAAGAGACAAAAAGAAGCGGCGGATAAGATACTTAAGCTGATCTAAGCAAGCGAAAAACCGAAAAAAGGCGCTTGCAGTTCAAGACTACCAACCTCGGAAGTCAAACAATATCTATACTCCCCCCAGGATGGATGGACCAACGTGTTCGCTCTAGGCAAACAACCACTGATAGAGCTGCGGTAGAATACACCGGGGCCCCGTGAACTGTCGTGCGCTGATGCAGAATCGAGCAACTCATTAGATGATGCCCAACATAACCTGCTACTCTCCTTGAAATAGGGGTCATGCGTAAAGCATTTTAACATCGTAAAAAAAGGTGAATACACAATACATAGTTAAGCTGTTACGAGTATAATATAATGTGACTACAAATTAAATTGTTTTTATGTCAACATACCCTTAAGCTCATCCATAGGAATGTTAGCAAAATGAGCCATCTGGATCCTCTGGTCTCCAAACTCCCTGTGCATATCTTCATAGGATGCGTTTGCCCAATATGTTTGTGGAGTTTGATGAGTGATAGAGTGTAGTGCGATTTCATAGCCTTTGTTGTACAGCTCATTGACTAGCTGGTAGTTGGTATACTCATGGTTTATGTAAAATGTGGCGCCAGCAGGACATCCGTTTGAGTTACGTCTTCCATCGAGGATACTCCGGTAAGTATTAATGTTGTTGACGTTGACTGCATCGTCGAAGGTAACGGTGACGAACTGCCAATAAATAACTTTAAGCATAATCCTGAAATCTAATTTATGTTACCATACTATATTATTATTATCTTTACTGTAAATCATGGATCAATTAGATAGTTATTTAGGTTATATTAATGCCTTGATGGCCAACAAGGCAGCGGGAGAATCAAGAACTTTTTCAAGATTTCACCTATCAGGGAACTTGGCACCACCAACTGAGCATTTCCCATGATTCTTCCAATTAACAATATTTCTATTTCTTATTTTTATCCCTACTTCTACTTCTATTGGCATGCTGGGGATCTCTAATGGTAAATCTCCTTGACCTTTCTACCTGATATAAACATGGTATAGCACTTACTTGAGGAGTATCTCTAGCATCCAATCCTCCAGGGATGTCAATAGACGAACACTTACAATCAGGCAGTTGGCACAACTCTTCATTACATCTTTGAGCTAACTCTAGCTCTTGAGCCAGAGCCAAAGCGAAAAACAACACTATGACTGTATACCACTTCATCTTGAACTAGGTACTATCAAATTAACCTAGACATCAGATGCCTTATTTTATATACCCTCATTATCTTGGTCTATTATTTTCCTTATCAACCAATATCAAAACAATCAGTGCGTTTAGGTATGTTATCTATATCCGGATTAAGATATCAAATTGTGCGTTTTTGGTTATACTGATTTATACTTACGCATTGAATAGACATTGGACAACACCAAGGCCCAAGTATGTACCTATTTAGTTGATCAAGAGGGGAATCTACGAAGTTGTGATTCTTTACTCATATCACAATATGGCTAACGGTGTACAAAGTTGGCCAGTAGGTGATAGGTAAATAAAATATATAAAAGTAAAACAATAGACACATACACAATTGTAGTTCATCTGGCAATACGAGCAGACCATTCGATTTCTAGATATTTAGATATTAAGACGAAAGAATTAAAATTCCTTTATCATCTAATGATAAAGGACTTAGATCTATCTACTTAGACATTTCCAGTGCTTTTAACATGGTCGACCATACTGTTTTAATAAAAAAATTAGATAGTTCTGGGGTCAGCGGTTCACTCTTAAATGGTTCCAATCTGACCTGTATTAAAGACCCCAATTTGTATCAGTCAACGGTACTGAATCTGACATTTATTTGGTTATATCAAGAGTTCCTCAAGGATCACATCTAGGGCCTGTGCTCTTTTCAATATTTATTAATGATATATCTAAGAATGTGAGCCATTGGAAATTGTTCCTTAATGCAGTTACAATTATATGCCCATTGAAAAATATAGAGCTATTCATTGTGCAAAAATATATTGATTCTATAACAAACCGGTGTACCTATTTATAACTGCATGACTCGCAATGTAAGGAAATGTTTTCACATAATGTTTAATGAAAAATTAAAACCACTTGTGTTATCATATCAACTTGGCAGCGTACTACTTGAAGAAGTTAATAAAATTCATGATTTTTATTAATTTAATATTTTTAGAATTTTTTATTTTATTATTTAATAAAAGTCATGATTAAATTTAATTGACAGCCGATTATCCTTCGTTCCTTAAACAAGTCAGGTGGTTGTATAAGCAGCAAAATGCTAGGTTTTTAAAACGTAACAGCAAAGGATTTAAGCCTCGTACAAAACTTTTATTGTATAATGCATTAGTAGGCAGCTAACTTGAATATGCTTCCAGTGTTTCGAGTCTCTTTTACTGCACACATTCGCAACAGATTATGCAACGAGCACTAACAAGACATCTTACTCCTCCACTCTAGGTTTTTCTTATCGCAACCCTTACAACCGACGACTAGTTATGTTAAAAATGATTTCTTTGCGCGATCGACGTAAATTCTTAGATCTGTGCTTCCATAATATCGTTAACGGAAAATTACATTGCAATGAGCTGATAGAGCAGTTCTCTTTTCATGTAGAAACCTTTTAATTTTACCTAACTACCAATCATCAAAATATTTAACACATCTCAATCAAGAAAGAATAAGGGCCTACAAGTACCTTCCACGCGAATATATAATTAAAACAATGATATGAATACACTCTGCGTACCTACCTTTAAAAATAAAATAATGAGCCAGCTTGGCTTAACCACAATTCCCATACTGTATTCCTATGTATGATAGATATTAAGATATTTATTTTTATTTTGAATTCTTAGGTTTAGTATCTGTTTATTATAGAGTCCATTATGGTGAATGTTGGCACACCGTAATTGTCATGCATGTATTATATATAGTTCGTCACAAGTAATGTTGTACCTAAGTATAATGTTAATATGAATGATTAACGAGTATGTGTACTTCAAGCCCAGCACGTTGCCAGCCATTATGCACCTGCAACAGAACCGACACTGCATGTACTGATTCGTCTTTTCTGCGGGTCCTGTCGGCAAGGTCGAGAGGTTAGTGTGGGTGTACCTGGAAAGGCCTGCGTTATCTAAACAGAATCCCAGGCAGAGTGACGTCAGTGGAGAGGAAACTTCATCCACCTCAGCTAGCTGGAGCGGATTAATGAACGAATGTTTTCAATTACAATTAACTGCTCTGTAACTTGACTGACGCCACCTAAATCATCTTCAACAGATGAAGAAGGCTAATGATGATGTGTGCTTAAATAAATAAGTAAGTCGATGATCAACTCTGGTCAAAGGCCAAAGTATAACTTACCAATTAGCAAAATTTTATGAGGTACATAACCTGCGTCTGCGTCCAAGCATTGCATACCTAGAGCATGGCTGCTGTGGTATACCTAGTGGTAATCTCACTCAACTACAGATGTAGTGAATGTATAATATTCAATATCCAGTTGTGATAGTGAGTAAAAATTGTAGAAATGACTAACGCTTTTCTTACTAACTACTTCAGTCAGTCAGTCGCTGTAACATAAACTATGCATCCATAATGTATATATATTTATCAATTAGTCATGTAGCTAATTGATTAGAGATATCTAATCGTTTCATAGAAAGATTAGATCGTGTATATTGTATATCACTAAGATTTTTACCTCACCATTGGTAATGTTTTTCCGCAACAAGCAATTTATTTTAATGTTACAATTATGTTCTCTGTGATTCAAAGTAAACGTCAAAGTCAGTTTTTGGCTGACTTCAAAAAAGATTTTTTAAAAGATAGTCTCAATTCGGTTGTATTATTTTGTATGAATCAGACCTCAGACCTTGGTAATTTATGAACTGAATTGGACAACTCTTTTGTTTGGGAGGGTATACTTCCCGTTCGATCCCATATCAATTTAAAGAAAAATACCAACGCTATCGGTGAAATAAAAGAAGATTTTGTATTGTACTTTTAATTAAGTTATAAATACACTAGCTGTTGCTCGCGATTTCGCCCGCATTTTTTTTAAAGGAATTGTTGCTTAAATCCTTCCCCAGGATGCTTTTTATCTCCTTGCCAAATTTTATTAATACGTTTCAAATCAATCACACCCACCACCCATTAAAAAGTTTTCATACAAACATTCACACCCTATTTTATGAGGGCTATTTTGAAAAATCCTGAAACACGTGTCCATTTATTTTGCTTCGGGACAAATGTTTGTATGATCTGCAAGTATTTGTGTAGGGTCTGGGTGTATCTATGTATGACATGTATGCATTTACAAAAAAAAAGCATATTATGTTATATTGTATCAGTCATGTGGTACCCATAACACAAGCTCTGCTTACTTTGGGGCCAGATGATGCTGTGTGAAATGTCCATTATTATTTATTTATTTATTAATTTACGTTGTACCATTATGTCATTCCCATTGATTGTACGTGTTTGTTTATCAAATAAATGTTTTATCTATCTACCAATCTATCATGTTGTTCCCATAACACAACTCTGCTTACCTTGGGGCTAAATTAGGCTGTGTTATATGTCCAGACAAGTCCAAGAACAAGCCTATGTAGCTACAAAAGTATTAAACATTTGTGTTCCAATTACCTAAATAATCATTATAAGTACTTCGTTATCAGATATTTTGTTGTTGGATTGGGACTTGATTAGGTAATTAGCAGCATAATATTCTACGAATTTGTCACTTATCAGCTTAGATTATTACAGGCTTGCAAAATCCTGCATATGTGCAGTTTTATATATTTTATATATCTGCCTGGTCATAATTCGTCTAATTCGTCTAATAAATTAGCTCATTTGTTTGTTTGAACGCGCTAATCTCAGGAACTACTTACTGGTTTGAATTAAAAAAAATATTTTTGTGTTGGATAGTTCATTTATTGAGGAAGGCTTTAGGCTTTACAACATCACGCTGCGACCAATAGGAGCGAAGCATCAATGGAAAATGTTGCAAAAACGGGAAAATATATTCCTTTTTGAGAGCTTCCGTTGCATGCGCTGTGTTAACGGTTTATGTTACGTAAAAATTATGTAAGATTGAATTGTTCCTCTCTAAAAGTTCTAAAAAAAAGTCCGCGACAGCATATGTCTGTCTTTTAAGATTGATTCACTATAACTTTTTTGATGGTAATCAAATTTGTTCGAAATTAATGCATTATTTGCGAAAGAGTTTTAATAACATAATATTAATCCTTATCCAAATAAATATGTTATTAATCACAAGTATTTAATTGTGACCAAATTGTCGTTGACATCACTTGATTTGAATCAACATCTTAAGAGATATCATAATTTTAAAATAACTCAGCAACAAAATAGGTATGTTCGGGTTCGCGCGCGCAGAAGTAACTCTGCCTGTCTGTCTATGTGTAACGCTTTCACGGCTAAACTACTGAATAGATTTTGACTAAATTTAGTATAGAGTAAGCTTAAACCTCAAGGACGGACATAGTAATAATATTTATCCAACCGCGATAACTGCTATTCACGCGGACGAAGTTGCGAGCAACAGCTAGTAAATATATATAAAAGGCGACATGTGTATGTATGTATGTTCCCTATAGACTTTGAAACGGCTGGATGATTTCGATGAAATTTTTAGGAAATCTTCAGATTGGCCTAGCGGGTGTTCCTGTGAATTTGGTAGCGATCGGATCAACAGAACTTTTGTTTTTGCATCATTCAAATTTGGTATGCATATAGATTGTATCTCAGGAACGGACATAGGCCACTTTTTTATGAACCATGCACGCACGTATACACTGACTGTGCATGCGAAACTGCGGGCAGAAACTAGTGCGTTATAAAAATGTAATCTGCTCTTCGTATCACTAGCGCCATCTGTTTTTGTTGCTGAAAACACGAGAGACACGAAAAGAGAAACCCTTGAGTACCAGGAACCCATTTGCTTTATAGAAGGAAGCAAGTGTTCGATGTAGTTTGTTTAACGTCTCATAGATGGCGTTGCTTTTTAATTTTTAGGATTGTTCGGTTTATTTGTCTTTCGTTGCACCACGTCGAGGTTACCATGAGCTTAATAATTGTGAATAAAGCGTAGTTACTTAGAAGGGTACCTACCGGGCAAACTTTACGAGTAAAGTAAAATAGGTTATGGTCCTAGTCATAAAGTTGTCAGTCTTGTTTAAAGTTTCGCTTCGGGTGAAATGTTTCATGTACGTAGAGCAAATGTGGCAAAGTTGGAAAGGTACACCTGGGACTTGCTTCTCGTATTGAACTGACTGTTCTCCACCTAGCGAGGACTAGTTTTATAAAAGGCTTGTAATGATAAGCTTTTATGAACATCAGGAAGGGTTTGAAATGATAATAGGACGAGGCCTAGGTTACTAAGATTTAGGTAGATTTTTTGTAACATGCTCTCAGGAACCAAACATAGGTAAGTACAAGAATTGAAATTAGTTAAATTCAATTGTTTGCCACAATGTTTTCCTACACCGTTTGATACACCATTGGCGCAGGAACCCATTGACTTCAGTGATAAGAATGAATGGCCTAATGTTGCTCTATCCTCAGACAGTTAACCGACACATTTGAAATGTATAAGCTCAATAAGATGGATCATGCAAAAAAACGCTCTAGGACCAGGTCGAGTTTCTTGCTAGTTATTCTCGAGCTTAGATTGGGAGCAATTGACACCTTAATTCACCTAGTATTTAAAACGTTTCAAAGTGATCCTTGTGATTGTATTAAATAAAATATCTTTTGACTTGACTTGACTTGACCCAAATAGTCTTGGTCTCCGAAACGAGAACTCTCCACCTCCGTTCCTTTGCGATCTCCTGCCAGTCATCAGCTTTAAGCTCACGCAGGTCAGCTTCAAGTCTATAGCTCTAACGGTATTTGGGGCGACCAACCGAGCGACGGCCAAGTGATCGACCCAAGTATGCTAACCTATGAAAAATATCTGATCGTAGGAACATGATCCTAATAGATATATGGAGGCAAATAATAGAGTTACCCAAATGGAAAGTGGAAACCAACCTATAAATAGCATTCACCCAACTTGGATTTTGAATTCCTAGAATTGAAGATCGAGGAAACTTTGAGAGCCATTGTCCACAGGCACTTGGAGCGTTGTAATAATTATTAAATCGTGCTCAGACATTGTTCATAGCTATCTAAACTTTGAGAAACTGTTTCTATTGTATTCAATTATTTAGAGTTTTCAGTGGGTCAGTAGGTTCCCAAACTTATTACTTAGGCAACGGAGAATAATCTTCAAAGTTAAAGCTAAGTAGGTACAATAAATATGCTTTTAATTAAATAAATAAATTAATAATACCGGATATTTCACACAGCATAATTTGGCCCCAAAGTAAGTAGAGCTTGTATTATAGGTACCACATGACTGATACACTACTTATATACTTTTTGTAAATACATACCATAATATAGAAAAACCCAGACACGAGACAAATAATACAAACATTTTGTTTCGCGGCTGGAATCGAACATTAGAATCTCGCAGACATTAGAGAAACATTTTTAAATAACAGTCCTATAAAAATCTATGGAAAAGTTCCTTTATTGAATAGAGATTTCTAGGATTTTTTATAATCAACACCTCTTTACATAATGACTAATAATGCGACAAGTTAAGTAAATAAGTATTATATCAGTCATGTGGTACCCATAACACAAGCTCTGCTTACTTTGGGGCCAAATGATGTGTGAAATGTCCGGTATTATTATTATTATTATTAATTAAGTAAATTTAAGAATTGACGTTTATAAATGTTATCTCACAGGGTCTTTTGGCTGAAGGTTTCGACAGAATACGTTGTATATCCTATTTGGTCTTTCCACTTTTGTTTCTGTTGCTTTTACAAGTAGAATTTTAGAATGTATATGTATAATACCGTTGTGGTCTGAGCTAGTCAGGTCATCTTCAACTCTCCAGTCCTCTACCAGATTAAGCATGTCCTCTGTGCAGGCCGTTATATCAACATGGCTTGTGTACACCTTGTTGCCCCTTATGGTGTCAAAGTAGGGATGTCGCCATCGTTAAGTACCTGTATACTCATTTCTTCGAGGGCTCTGCTCTAGCGTATCTACCTCCAAGTGGCGAGGCATATTATGCTGAGTACCTTACCTTTTTGTTACTGTGCCACAAAGATACATGACATGCTCCACTTTTATTTATTTTAAAATATGTTTTTTTCTGTTTTACTGATTGTGTGTGCTTGAGTAACAAATAAATGAGTGTCTATGTATATGTCTATATACTCTAATCCAAAATTTAGTGCTTTCAAAATAATATCTTTCGTATTTTACGATAGTCCGGCGAAACTAAAGAAACAGGGTAATTGTATCTATTAATTAAATACATAATAATGTCAATGAATAAAGATGGGCAACACATTTAATTAACACAACAGCTAAAGTGTAAAATATATATTGACTGGCCTCAGCTCAGTTGGTAATAGCTCTGCCTTCTGCGCTGTATGTTGAGGGTTCAATTCCCTTCATTTTGTCATGAACATAAGCGTTTGTTCTGTGTCTGGGTGTTATAACGTTAGCCGTATTATTGATATATATTTCTGGTTATATTTTCAAATTTAATACAAGTATTCCATCGGTCTTCTGTCTATAGTCCATAGTTAAAAAATTTGCTTCGTTTTTTTTTATCAGTTATGCAAGTGAGATGGATCATGTAAAAAAGCGCTAGGACCAAGACGAGTTTCTTGCCAGTTCTTCTCGGGCTTGGGTTAGGATGAATTGGCACCTAAATTCACCTAGTATGTAAGAAGTTTCAAAGTGATCCTTGTGATTGTATTGAATAAAGTATCTTTTGACTTTGACTTTAGGGTTTTAGGGACAGTCAATATATGAAGTGGGTGAAAACTCGGGTGAAGCAGCTAGTATTTGAATCAAAGTTCTGCTACTATGCCTCATCAACATCATATCAGACCTTAGAAGTCCACTGCTGAACATATGCCTCCCTAACTAACACTAACAAATATTTTTTTAATAACTCAAAACAATATCTAAAAACTGCAAATAAATTCGTCGCTCAACCTACACCGTCGTATAATCATGTACGAAATTGTGAACAACAAAAATTCTCAGTGTACAAACGGCTTAGCCAAAGGGTGTACTGACAAAAAGGCCGTGTCCACACACATACAGGGATGCAGCTAGGAACGCTACCTTTATTGTAATCTTAGCTATATGACCTAGCGCTATAACACAGTTTATATGCATCATTATTATTATTATTATTAATAATAATGTTTTATTCATGTTAATGTTTAATTATTATTATTAATATTATTATTATTATTAATAATAATAATACCGGACATTTCACACAGCATCACCTGGCCCCGAAGTAAGCAGAGCTTGTAATATGGGTACCACATGACTGATATACTACTTATATATTTTTCTTTTTTTTTGTAAATACATACATATTATACAGACAAACACCCAGACCAGAGACAAACACTTGCAGACCATATAAACAATTGTCTCGCGGCGGGAATCAAACCTGCAACCATCTGCGTCTTAGGCGGGCATTGGCCCACTGCGCCACAGAGTTCGCTATAAACCCCCTTCACAAAAAATATCTCAACCTAAATGTACTAATCATTGAGACTAATGACCCCGAACACGATATCTGGTGTTGGTGACGCGATTGGTATTCTGAAGATTCCAGGTGATGCTGCAATATCAGGTCAAAGTTACCATAATCTTGCTTATTTATTTAATCGTATGACTGTACATAGGCATTTCTTACGATAACAAACAAAAATCTAATAAACTTAGAAAAAAACAAGTACTTAGGTAATTACTAAAATCTAAATAATACTGTTTATAAATGTAAAACTGGTACTAATTTATATTACAAATCAATATTCAGGTTCCACAGCCAAGAGATCGTTTCAGGGGGAAGTTTCAGTAGAACACTCCAAGGTCCTGAGTATGTATGGATAGGGCAGCGTTCGATGATATGATCCATGGTCTGGTTATCCTCGCTGCATTCGCAGAGCGCAGAATCTGTCCAACCCCACTTGTGTCGAAAGTATTTGCATCGACCATGTCCAGTTTTAAGCCTATTTAGGCGGCACCATAGCTTGCATGGCAAGTTAAGGCCTTTGTTAAATGATATTGCTATATCATTAAAATAACATGCAACCAAATTACGAATCGATAGGACCTGTGAAAACTGCTCACATCCCTTCATTTACTGGAAAAGAGCTAATGATTTTCAAATGACTGAACCGATTCCCTTGAATCATAGCTAAGAAAAAATAAAATCGATTAATCGCTTAGGGACTTACGATACCACAGACAGCAACACACGTAAACAGATACACATATACACAGGCACACGGATACACACGTTAAACGTATAACAGCGGTATGTTTGGCTTCGAAGGTTAAAAATAATTGGAGCTCGCTTACTAACAATAATTATCTTCCTGAAAAGACATTATGATTATTTGACTCAAAAGGCCGGTTCTTTTTACTGACCTATTATTATGATTAATCCATCAAATTCGAGGTCGTCCTAAATACGCTTGTCAAAGTAAAACACTAAACAACAAAATACGCTTGTCAAAGTAAAACACTAAATAAACACTTTTAATTAGTGCAGTCACACGGATCACTTTTAATCGTCTGACATTATATAGCAAAACCACCCACTAAGGCAGGATTTTTTTAAATTCAACCCCTAAGAGGGTGAAAAGAGGTGTAAATGAATGTATGAAACATTTTAACTCGTGGTGCGATTTGCTTGAAACTTGATATGAATAAATAAAATGCAAAATAAAAGGACTCGTGTTTCAGGATTTTTCAAAATAACCCTAACAAATGGGTAAAATGGGGTGTCAAAGTTTGTATGGGAACTTTTTAACGGGTGGTGGGTGTGATTAGTTGAAAACTTATCAATAAACTTCGGCAAGGAGATAAATTGCATCCTAGGGAAGGATTTAAGCTATAATTCCTTTCAAACAAAAAATACGTACGAAGTCGTGAGCAACAGCTAGTACTATATAAAGAAGCCTGTATGCTAGTCCAGGTCAAAAACAATATCTATACTAAGTTTCATACAATTTTAAGTGGCTACAATTATCTACTTAATTTACCTATACATTTCGACAAACACGGGCTTTAATCACATACTATTTTGTCGATGAAGACATACACACAATATACTTGAACAAATATCAATACAATTTATATTGACTGACTTAGAAGGGTGTTACGCTGAAGCCTTGGCGTGGGTCAGGTCCTAACTCCGTCCCGGTTCACGAACTATGTTTTTGTCTCGTTCGTCATTCCGTGACAAGGGTAACGGATAACTCTGCAGTGAGCGCGCCCTTTAATTATTCCTGGACTTTTTGCACGAGTGGATTCGAATATGGAACAGATGAAGCATGAAGGACAGGAACTTTTTCTTTTCCGTTACTGATTGGTGGCTATGAGGTTGTATATCAGGATTTAGAGGAAAGAGGTTTGTTTCTTCTTTGTTCTAATTATGGCGTTTGTGTAGATGATATGCGGATGAAACGAACAATTCTGTATTAGAACTAAAAGACGGAGACTTTTTACGTTCCCTTACCGACGTATTGATGACTATGAAGATTAAAAAGTACTTTTGTCTTAGTACTATTTTATCGCATATATTTCGGTTCTCTTACTGAAAACCCAGAGAATGCTTAAACCCCGTAGAAAACGAAACAAAATGGCGATTTTTAATCAGCTGTAAAAGGAATCAGAAAAGTTGTCTTGTATTTGTATTGTTTAGTTTGTTCATTTTAATCAAAATGCATGCATGCGTTTACTGTGGTCAGCTCAAAATGAAAGTGTTTGGCTTAGACGCCAGAGAAGATACCGTTTCCGGCTGCAATTGGAAAGTGTTGAAGAGATGCCAGAAGCATTCTTTATGTATAATTTTAGGCTCAGCAAAACCTTATACAAAACTTTGTTGCGAACAGGATCTGACTGTATTGAAATAGTCTCGGGAGACACCTTTACAAATAAAGGTCCACAATACATTATGGATATTACTGAGTAACATCCACAATTCATTTGACACAACAGACAAAGAGTCGTTGCATTAGAGACGTCGTTGATGCCCTAAACCATAATTAGATAAATTAGGAAATTCATATTTTTTTCCTCACACACCACAACAACGATGTCGATCTCGGTCAACGACATGGATATTTTAAAAATACCTATGTCATATTGCCAGTAGACAATGATCATCAATAGTTCAAAGTTCATTTATTGCTTGAAACACATTGTGTAATAGATGTGGTTATTATTAAATAGTAGATCAATGTAGGTATTCTGAAACCTTTTAATACAACAATTATTTTTTAGTAATTAAATTAAATATGATAATGGTCATGAATACTACATTTTAAACTAAATCTAAAAGGTTATATTTTTATCGGTCATAAATGCTCGTAATTTATAATAACACTAGTATTGTTTTGAGCTTTCTTTGAAACATTATATACGGTAATTCTCTTATAGACTTGAGATCTTATTATAAATGAAAAGAGCCGTACAAAAAATACTATTGCGCACCATTGTAGTCTTTGAGTCCCGAACACAGACTTTATAGTCATCTAATCTAGTACGAACCACAACATCAGAAAGCCGTAAAAATAAGTCTGGGTTATTTCTTACAAACATAGCTGCCTCAAAAATATACAGCGAGGAAATGGCCAAGATCCTATGTTTAGTAAATAATGGTTTACATGTATCCTTCATTTTGAGGTGGAACATGGCTCTGAACATGGCATGATGGAATATTATAATAGAATAGTAATGCTTGAATTTTCAGAAGTTAAATAATTGCCATGGTAGTGTTATGTTTAATAAGTGATAAGATCAGTCACATTTATAAATATAGAAATAGAAAAATAGAAAAATATTTATCACACACCCACACTACCTTGATTTACGATTATTATTACACAAGATAATTGTAGCTTCAGTTCGTAGCTAACCTTTGAATAAAGTATAAACACATTTAAAGAGCATTAGCCAAATAAAGCCTACAAAGCCTTTAAATATTTATTATTATATATATTAAAGCCTTTTATTCAGTGTGACTGTATATTAATAGTAATCAATAATATTGTGTAAGTTTATTGCGTTTGTTTTATTTATATGAGTAAGTTTATTTTAATTTAGTGCACCCCGACCAATCTTCCAATCAAGTAAAGCTCCTCTCCATCCAAAGGTTGTCTGGAAGAAATCGCTATCTTAACGATAAGACCGACGATTGTAGTTTTTTTTATTCATAAGTAACTTGTCAAATTATTATACTAATATGTAGTTTTAAGGTGTACAATAAAGAATGTTCATTCATTCATTAAATCATGTTTACAGATATGCAAAAACAACATATAAATAAATAATGTAAAGTTTGGTGGAGCCATTCATGACTCTCACATGTAAAGTAGAGCCATGAAAACATTGGAGTGTGGGCTTCATGAGAACGGGGAACATGTTTGGTTTCTGGGTAAAATTACAAAGATATTTCTTTTATTACCAGTTAATTGTGTAAACAATATAACACGTTTATCAGGCGTAAGAAATGTTATTAAATTTGTTTTAAATGATTCTAGTTATCCAAAGCCCTGGCTGATGAGACCCATTTTAAATGCAGTTCCTGGGTCTCGAGAAGACCTTTATACAACACTCGATGCGCAAGCCAGGAGCTGCATTGAGCGTTGCTACGGTTTGCTAATGTCACAAATGGAAGTGTGCTCAAAAACAGACTTCTTCACTACTATCCCTGTATTGCTTGCAAGATAACACTTGCATGATGTGTACTGCACAACATTGAAGTGAAGGCTACTATCTCTGTATTGCTTGCAAGATAACACTTGCATGATGTGTACTGCACAACATTGAAGTGAAGGCTACTATCTCTGTATTGCTTGCAAGATAACACTTGCATGCTGTGTACTGCACACTATTGAAGTGAAGGCTACTTTCCCTGTATTGCTTGTAATATAACGCTTGCATGCTGTGTACTGCACACCATTGAAGTGAAGGCTACAATCCCTGTATTGCTACCAAGATAAAGCTTGCATGCTGTGTACTGCACACCATTGAAGTGAAGGCTACTATCCCTGTATTGCTAGCAAGATAACACTTGCATGCTGTGTACTGCACACCATTGAAGTGAAGGCTACTTTCCCTGTATTGCTTGTAATATAACGCTTGCATGCTGTGTACTGCACACCATTGAAGTGAAGGCTACAATCCCTGTATTGCTAGCAAGATAAAGCTTGCATGCTGTGTACTGCACACCATTGAAGTGAAGGCTACTATCCCTGTATTGCTAGCAAGATAACACTTGCATGCTGTGTACTGCACTCCATTGAAGTGAAGGCTCAGTCACCAACATTATTAATGTTAGTAGCGATGATGATGACTCACAACCCAGCACCTCTAATGCTTACAGCGAAACAGAACTGGACTAAGGGAGAGTTAACCAGGTAACCAGGTGACTGATAAAATACGTATATATTTTTAAATACATACTAAGATAGATAGAACATAGATAGAAAATATTTTATTGCACACCATAAATACATTGGAATAGTAGATTCAAATAACAATGTTTTGCTAGTCGGTAGTACAATGGACGGTCTTATCGCTATCGAGAGATCGCTACATCTCTGCCAAGCAACCTTGGGATGGATTGAACTAAATGTAGCTGAAAAAAGGGTGATGATAATAATAATAAGTGATTAATAATGAAAATATAAGATACTTTGTAACAACCAGACACAGAACAACCTCCTATGTCCATCACACAAATGTTGATCCTGGGAGTGAATCGAACCCTTAATCTACACCGAAGAAGGCAGGCTACTACCAACAGAGCTGACAAGCCAGTTAATATCTCTGTACCCTCAAACAGTGGAGGAAAATATCGTGACGAAACCGGCATGTCGAACCTAAAAAGTTTGAAGACACCAAGTAGGTACAATAAAGGATCCTCTGAGCTAAAGTGCTCACCACGCTGGTTTGAAATAACTAGCGATAGGATAAGAATCTTCTAAGAAAAGCCAGGAAGAGATCGCTCTCAAGCGATATGGCCGCCCATATAAGTATTTGTTTCGGGTTTGGTTGTTTCTATGTAGGTATAATATGTATGTCTTTACAAAAAAACGTATATAAGTAGTATATCAGTCATGTGGTACCCATAACACAAGCTCTGCTTAATTTGGGGCCACATGATTCTGTGTGAAATGTCCGGCATTATTATTGTTATTATTATTATTATTGTACTACTTAACTTGTGTTTTATTTTATAAGGTGTACAATAAAGATATATTTTATTCCATATTCTATTATGTTCTTCTTATTCTATCGTTATGAGCAGTTTGTGACGAAAATATTCTGAAATAACGATTTCTAAAACATTACGTCGGTCATAGGACCGTATTGTTTTAGAATAGATAGTTTTAGATAGAAGCATCATCTAGAAATATTCGAGAAATATTTTAATCATAATGGTCAGATGTTTTTGTTAAATTTCGAACTCTATTAAGGTTAGAAGGGTAATTCAATAGAGTTCGAAATTTATCACTAAACATCAACTTCATAAAACGTAGTTCTGTGATCCCATAGTAGAACAAAAAGTAATAAAGAGGATTGAAAGTTATTTCTTTCAGTCTACTAAATTTAATTAAGTTGGAATTAAACCGTGTTTCCAAAATAAGCATAAGTTGTTTGTCTAATAGTTTCAGAACGGGAGTTAGCCAGCTAGCTCATAGAAGCTCGTGTAAAATTGTTACAAAACTTCTCCATTCGTTTGTGCTCTGAACATTGTTTGAAACATCACTACTGTCTGCTCAATATGTGCGGAGTCGTGGGTTACAGCGTTTTGTATCTTATATCATTGAAATAAATGTCACTCCAGCAGTCTACACTAAGAAAACATTAATAGGTACAGGCCCGAGGCCGCTAGTTTTAAACTGTTCGAAACTCGTAAATTGAGGCTTCTATACACCTAATGTACAGTCAACTGATCATATAAATGTACTTAAAGGCATCTATCGCTGTATATTTCTTTATTACATTGGTTTTGATCAGCTTTTGTATGTTTATAGTGCTTTTGCATTCTAGTTCACTCTACTCTAGTCTATGCTGCGAGTGAATTAAAATTACTGAATGTCTAGCCTGTCAGCTCAGTTGGTAGTAGCTCTGCCTTCTGCGCAGTAGGTTGAGGGTTCGATCCCTCCCAGGATAAACATTTGTGTGAAGAACATAGTTGTTTGTTCTGTGTGTTATAATGTATCATAAGTATGTATTTAAAAGATATAAGGATACTATCAGTCATCTAGTCACCATAATACAAGATTTTCTTAGTTTGGGACTAGATGGTGTTGTGTGCATTGTCCACCAATCCCTATTAATATTATAAATGCGAAAGTAACTCTGTCTGTCTGTCTGTCTGTCTGTCACGTTTTAACGCCAAAACCGCTAAACCGATTTTGATGAATTTTTGTATAGAGATATATGGGACCTTGGAGAAAGACATAGGCTACTTTTTTTGTTGGTAACACGCGTGGGAAGTCGCGGGCTGCAGCTAGTATTTATATATATTTATTTAAAATGAGCGTACTAATGCTGACGTCTTAAAAACAAAAACTACCTATATCAAAACATTTAAATAAATGTGGAGCATATTATGTATACATTAAATGTTCAACCGGCATATTGTAAACAACCGTATAAAAGAAAATAATCGAAACCTTTTTTTTTTTTTATATCTTTTATTTTTCAAAGGACTTGGAGTCGCTTAGCGACTATGTCAGCCCTGTTACAGATTGAATTTTACTAACTACGACTTAATAACCATTGTAAAAAGTGTCTTAGCCGCCTCGGATAACGGGGCAGATAAAACACTTTTTGCGCCTACATCTAACAAATTCAGATCATACTGACTACTCATCAGCGATCTTAGAGACTGGCTCCGGCCACATTCCACTAGCAGATGATGAACATCTTCTATAACTCCACAAGTAGAACAGTTGGGAGAGTCTGAAACATTCATAAGATGATTGAACTTTGCCAGTGGAATATGCCCTGAGCGCAGCCTGTGAGCTGTTACAATCAGACATCTCTTAAGTTTACTGTTCGCAAACCAGGGCACAGGAAGACACTTTATTTATTGCCTTATTTTCGTTGTTAACGAAAATCTCTGCTTAGGCTACATGAGACACTGGTTGGCTGTACTCAGGCCCCGCACTCCACAAATGTCTCAATGATTAAATAGTAACATAATTATAATTAGACTACATAGTATCCCACATATATGTATCTCCCATATATATTTATGACTTTATAGTTATTTGTTTCATCAATAATCAAAATTATGAATGAGAGAATGAGAGCCTGGCACGTTAATGATTAATTATGCCAACCTGCATTCGAAAACTAATTCGTTCCAAACGCGTGTACCGCGACACGTTCATTTTTATTATTATTATTATTATTACAAACTAGCGACCCGCCCTGGCTTCACACGGGTATAATTTACAGTTGTAATTTTATAGTGAAATATAGTTCAAGTCCTGTAGATACCCGTCGTAACTCCGAAACAAAAGGTCCGACTAAGAAATCTACATGTACATAATATATCTTTATAACGAAACTATTTCGTTTGATAATGTTTAATATCATGATTTGTTGATCTTTCAATTCTACTCGTGTTTTTGGAGTTATTTTAACAAAAATAGTTATTGTGACTTTACTATAATAGTTAGATATATAGGGCTTATCATATAAACAAACTCAGTAATGTTGTTTAAATGTATTGCCATCTCTATTTTTTGACGTTAGAATGACAAGGACTGAGCATATTTAAACACCACGCTAGATAATTATGTATTGATGTAAAATACAGTCTGATACTCGCTAATTATGTATTTTCATTCTATATATAAGTGAAATAATTTTTAAAATCAGTTTATTATATACTAATAATAATAATAATAAACCTTTTATTTCCCAATAATAATTACATTATTTTACATTACATCATAATAATTAACAAAATTCAATATTTCTTGTGTAGTAATTTTAAAAATAAACTAAGTATTACCAAATTTATATCTTTATATATATATATATATATTGTCTTGGGGCCACCAAATGGCGGATAAAGGCCTCCTCCAAATGCTACCATTTTTCTCTTTGTTGGGCGAGTCGTGTCCACGTAGCACCCGCTATTACCATAATATCATCTCGCCATCTTCGTCTTGGTCTCCCACGAGGGTGAGTTGCCTGTCGTGGGTACCGATGAATCACTTTATCACTCCATCTTCTGTCTGCTGCTCTATTTATTAGTTACAAGCAAAAAACATACAAAAATGTAATCTTTTCACTTTATAATTAGTTAAGATAAAATATGTACAGAATAATCTATTATGTATAAAAATGAGTACCTATTTCTCTTTGTCACGGCATGAACAGCTGGACCGATTTCACTAATCATTTTTTTGTTGTGTTTGCTATTGTCAGGAGAAGTTTCTTATTAAAGAAAATATTGAGAAAGTGGCTTGACAAATTTAAGAAAACTTAACTATGAAATTTACTTTCCTAATGTAACCATAGCGCTTTGACAATATAAACTTTTCTAATGTAACCTTAGCGCTTTGACAATATAAACTTTTCTAATGTAACCTTAGCGCTTTGACAATATAAACTTTTCTAATGTAAACTTAGCGCTTTGACAATATAAACTTTTCTAATGTAACCTTAGCGCTTTGACAATATAAACTTTTCTAATGTACCCTTAGCGCTTTGACAATATAAACTTTTCTAATGTAAACTTAGCGCTTTGACAGTATAAACTTTTCTAATGTAACCTTAGCGCTTTGACAATATAAACTTTTCTAATGTACCCTTAGCGCTTTGACAATATAAACTTTTCTAATGTAAACTTAGCGCTTTGACAATATAAACTTTTCTAATGTAACCTTAGCGCTTTGACAATATAAACTTTTCTAATGTAACCTTAGCGCTTTGACAATATAAACTTTTCTAATGTACCCTTAGCGCTTTGACAATATAAACTTTTCTAATGTAACCTCAGCGCTTTGACAATATAAACTTTTCTAATGTAACCTTATGGTATTTGACATAACTGTCAGTAGTTTGACAGTTATAGATTATACCAATCCGAGTTTAGTATTTATAGTTAAGGCAGGTCAACGTCTGTCGGGTCAGCTAGTATTATATAAAATACATGTAAAACAGTTGAGCTGTTTGTCAATAAACTGATGTTTTCTGATCATTATTCAAATATCACATTATAGCAAACAGTCAACGTAAAAGTTAATGATTATTAACTCTGTTGTAATATATTTACACTCCTGACAGTACTTTAAATAACTGTATTTGTTTAGTAGTTTCGGAGGGTTAATAAAGTCAATCACTAATGAATATTTAAGTAAAACTAATCCATTTAAACCTAAACTAATTCGCTTGTATATATAATCTTGGTGAAATATTGCGTAGATTTTTAATATTTTTTGACTCCCAGAGAGCACTGGCGGTCTAAAGAGCCACTCCTAAGATCATGGGTTCAAATCCAGACATGCGCCAATGGATTTTTCTGACAATAAAATGTATGTGCGCTGCACCAGTACGACCTTCGCGGCACAGTGGAAAAAGGCCCGGTTGAGACGCAAAAGGTTGCGGGTTCGATTCCCGCAGCGGGACAAATGTTTGTATGATCTGTAAGTTTTCGTCTCGAAGTTTGGGTCTTTCTATGTATAATATGAATGTATGTCACCCAGAACCCAAGCTCTACTTACTTTGGGGCCAGATGATGCTGTGTGAAATGTTCGGCATTATTTATTTATCTTGGCAACGCTACGCTCTGGCAGTGATCTGGATCAGTTGAGCTATATATATAGATCGTGTTAAACGGTCCTTAGATAGCTCAACTGTTTCACGAGTATTTAATATTATTGTATATTATTATTTTATTAACGACCACATCACTATCGTATCTAAGGAGTCGTACAGGAGGCTGGGTTTTGTACTCAGGAATGCACGTAACTTTAAAAACGATTACGACTTATGGATCCTTTTCAGCGCTTTGGTCCGTAGCAAGCTGGAGACCAGTTTCTGTATATGGTGTCCGCATGAAAAGAAATATGATCTTCTCTTGAAAAAAGTTCAAGAGGCATTTCTAAGATACCTATACAAGCGCGTGGCAGGATATTACCCATTTATGTATCCCACCAAATATCTGCAGGGTACCTGGGTTATAACTCTCTTAAAACGCGACGCGCGTATGATCAGTTATCAATTACCATAATATAAAATCTTTAGGAATATTATTGACGGACCCGATCTACACAACGAGTTGCTTCCCCAATATGTGCTGGACAATTATATTCGCGGTAAAAGCCTCAGGCTCCTTGTTCTACCACCTTGCCATACTGTAGGGCACCATCAGTCGCCGCTGACTCGCGCTCTCGACGCCCTCAACGGTTTACTTAAGGCTTTCCCAGATGTTGACATAATTTGCGGACGAATGGAAGGAGCGAATGTCAGTCTGTCTGCTCTTTTGTGAGAGGGATGGATGACCGATTATTATTATTAATATTTGTTTTTTTTTCTCTATTGTATAAAATAATATTAACAATTTTATAATGCATAATTTTACTGTGACATTTTTTATTTAATTTACCTATATAATATCAATTTAATGTAGTTTTATAACTTTCATTGTTTGCATATAAATAATTAATTAGTGTTATTGGTGTTTCCGCCGTTCTAATTGATACTTAAATAAATAAAAAATAAAAAATCTGTACATTTTTGTAATAATTTCTGTTTTAATATTTATTTTATTTACTAGTAATCTAAAACGTTAAAGGAAAACATCGTTAGGAAACCGGCGTATCGTAGAACCTAAAAAGGAAACTTTAATCCTTTCATCACACTGGTTTGAAATACCAAGTGGCAATTTCCGATTTTAATTTTTAACCTTAACGAAATAAGTGCTCTATTTCGGTAGTATTTCAATTACCTAGAAAGCCTCAGCTGTCAAACCTTGTTCTAATAGAAGTGGAAACCAGACAAGTGTCTTTAAGGGTAAGTATCGGAGACAAAATTATTTTAACGAAAGAAATGACGAGCTACAAATGTATCATATTTATTTTGTATAAGTGTAAGTGGAAACGTGGTACGTGTAAGTACTTTATTATATATCAGTCATCTGGCACTTTTTAACAGAATGAAAATAATAACGTTTTAAAAACTAAAAAGATAACCGACTTCATGTATAAAAAACCAAAATAACAAAATTACGTTTCATCCATGTGGATGAAAATTTTTTCAGTTTTTTTGATTTAAAATCCTAACTACAATTGAAATTTATATGGGACCTCCATATAAATTTCATAAAAATCGGTTCAGTAGTATATCGGGAAGTATATCCTTTCACATGAAATCTGTTTTTTTCAACTCGGTTCATATATGACGGAGTTATGAGGTAACAAACATAAAAAAAGAGGTTTTATTTTTTTTTGTTTGTTTCCTCAGGACTTATGAACCGATTTGAAATTTTTTTTTTTATTTAAACGGTATACCGATTTATATGTGATGATATTTTACCGATTGCTCCAATAGACATTTCATCAAAATCAGTTCAGTAGTTTGAAATCAAAATAGCTGGAAAAAATATGTCATACAAGTAAACGAAATATCGTAATTTTATCTAAATGAAGTCGAAATAAAGTTTTTTAAACTTACGCGATCAGAACACATTATTATAAATACTTACGGGTATTTATCGCGTTTATATAACTATTTTTTCCCGACGTTTCGACACAGTCATCCCGTCATCCCGTGACCACGACAGAGTGTAAACCTGTCGAAACGTCGGGAAAAAATAGGTAAATAAACGCGATAAATACCCGTAAGTATTTATATTAAATGAAGTCGGTTGCTTTTTAGTTTTTAAAACGTAATTATATAAATCACAGACGTAAAAATTATCGGAACATTTCCAAAATTATGTGTTTTGAGTTAAGTATGCAGAATAATAGAAAATGAAATAATCTTTCTAAATCACTAACAGAACTACTCAAATGTTGGTTCTAATTGAAAGAAAACTTATTCAGTTAAAACTTAACTGATTTTATCATTCATTCATTTACGATGCCACATACACATATTATGTGTCTGTGGCATCGTAAACGGATGAACTGAACTTAGATTTAGATTTTTGTGTAAAGGCAAATTGATCAAGAGTGTTCTCAGCTATGAGACTAGGAAATCTGTTCAGCATTTTGAAGAACAACAGCTCTTTTCTAAGGAATATCAGCCATTTCAAGTCTGATCGATTACAAATTTGGTATTTTGCTACTTTAATAGCATTGCAAGAGCAAATTTTAAATCCTCATCAACTTACAGACACAGAAGATATCGTTTTTTTGCTTTTTGGAATAATCTTCTGTCTATTTGTTTGTTACCTTCTCACGGCTAAATGACTGAACAGATCATAAAGGAATTTGGAACGGAGTTAGATTATATCTTGGAGACAAACATAGACTACAGTTTTCTGTAGGCTAAACGTGTGCGAAGCCGCGGGGAGCAGCTTATAGTTTGTTGATTTGTTCGGGGGTTTTTCAATTTGATGGTTCCGTACCACGAAAGAAAAAAACGGAACCTTTATAGGATCAATTTTTTGTCCGTCCGTCCGTCCGTCTGTCTGTCTGTCAAGACCCTTTTTCTCAGGAACGCGTGGAGGTATCAAGCTGAAATTTATATCAAATACTCAGGTCTACTGTCCCTTAAAGATGTGAAAAAAATTAAACTTCTAAGCCAACTCAATCAAAAGATACAGCCGTTTATGCCACAAATTACAGCAAATTTTCGACACTCGCAAGGGAATCAAAACCTACAGGGTACTTCCCGTGAACTCAGAATCTTGAAATTTGGTACGAAGCGACGTCTTATAGCACAGATATATGAAACATTGCGGAAACCGTAAATTTTTAGTTACATCATCCAACTATCACTCGATTGGTGAACTTTTACTTTTACCTACAGGTTTGTACGGAACCCTCGGTGCGCGAGTCCGACTCGAACTTGGCCGGTTTTTCTATCTAATCTTGCTAGTATTGGACCAGATATAAGTATGGGAATAGTCGACTTAATTTTATTTATATTTTATACAGTTACTAACAGCTCTTTTGTACGGGAACTGTAATATTTGTCAAATCATTGTTGCTAGGTCGCAATTTATACCGATTTAGTGGAAACCTTATACTCGTAGGTAGCTACCGACCCTTCAAACACCCAGACTCTCAACAAATATTTGTTGAAGCAGCAAACACTTAGATAACAGCTATTTTCTGAAGGTTGTTCTAAGGGACAACCCAAAATAATCCTTGTAATCGAATTTAGGCTATCTATCACTGAAAACTTGTAGTATCGTTCAAGTTTTAGGTATGACTTAAGGAGATGTTCTAGGACTTTTACTTATCAAACTCTAAACCTATTGCTACGTGGTAACTGATTTTAATAAGTAATTTATAGTCTTGACTAGGTCGTGACGAGTTTTTTAATTTTAAATTAGCTGGTCAGTCAAATCTGACCTGTATTGCACGCACCCCTTAACTCATTCATTCTATTAATTTACACTCATACTAAACGCACGTCATATTCAACGCAAATATCCACACTTAGCTGTTCAACACACACTTAAATGACCTTAGTTTCATCTTACCCACAATTATTATTATTTTTTTAACCTACTTATTGTTTCGTTTCCTTATTGTTGTAATACATTATTTGTAATTGAAGTTCTCCTAAACGGCTAGACCGATTTTGATGTATTTTTTTGTGTGTGTTCAATTGGATTATGTGTGTAAATGATAACTTCTTATGGGGTTAACCGCTTTATTACGTAACGCGTTACGGCGCCAGTCTGTCTGGCTTACTCTTCTCTCACGCATACGGCAGCGGTAGGCAGGCTTCTCCTCTCTCACTCTAACCCACAGCGCTAGTTTAGGTTTAGTTAGATTAGTTGAGGTTATCACTTCTGTCAGGCGTCCCGAGACGCACTCGTTTTTTTTTCTTTTTAAAACTCGCGGACGAAGATGAAATTAACAGCTAGTTAATTTATAAGATGTTTCATTGGTTAAAAAAGAAAGCTCTCTTCTTTTATGAAATCAAATATTTGAATGTGGTTTGCTAGTCATACAGTCATAATAGTAAAGTAACCGTTTACATTTTAAAAATGTAAAATATTTTCTCAGAAATTGCTAAATTCAATTCGAGCACTCGTCTTGTATCAAACGTCAGCAAAACTAGAATAGCGCAAGTGTACCATCTCTCTAGTGTCAAACACGTTTGTGAAGCGTTTTGTGCAATACAATCGCCCATCATTTCCTGACCTGTCACTTCACTTTCCTCTCTTCACACCAGCAGTAAATTCGATATCCTATATAGCTCTTTTCAGAATGGTCGTTCTCATGCTTCACTGCGGTATTGCAAAATGGGTTTTATCTCAAGGGTGCAAGAGTGGTTATTTGAGAACTGTCAGTCGCTGGCGCATTCCTTCAGCGGAACTCAATTTTACGGTGGGAAAGTGCATTTTTTTATAATATTAACTGGAAGTGTTGGAAACTCTAAGTCGATAAAGAATGATCAGTTTCATAGCTCATGGATTGTGGTTTTGGCATTTCATCAAAGCCTAACAAGGAACATTTATAGTTTCGCCATATCCGTATATTTTTAATAATTATAATAATAATAATACCGGACATTTCACACAACATCATCTGGCCCCAAAGTAAGCAGAGCTTGTGATATGGGTACCACATGACTGATATTCTACTTATATACTTTTTTTGTAAATACATATTATACATAGAAACATCCAGACCCGAGACAAATACTTGCAGATCATACAAACATTTATCCCGCGGCGGGAATCGAACCCGCAACCTTTTGCGTCTCAGCCGGACCTAAGCCCATTGCGCCACAGAGGTCGTCAAACCCTAATTAATTTAAATTAATTTTAACCCTAATCAGAGCCTTTGCTCGCAGACCGGCTTGGGAACAGCGGGGCGGTTATGGAATTTTAATACAATTAAAACATTGATACAGCTTTCAATTAATATTGATGGTGTTACGGAAGGTTGATGTTGATTGTTGCTGTCGACATATGCTGTCATATCTGTGGTCATGTTAATAGAAAGCGAACGTACGTAATACCAATAAATCTTTATCTGACTGGCCTGTCAGCTTAGCTGGTAGTAGCTCTGCCTTCTGCACTGTAGCTTGAGGGTTCGATTCCCTCCCGTGATAAACATTTGTGTGAATAACATAGGTGTTTGTTCTGAGTCTGGGTGTTATAAGGTATCAAAGTATGTATTTAAAAATATATAAGTATTCTATCATTCATCTAGTCACCATAATACGAGCTATTCTCAGTTTGAGACTAGATGGTGGTGTGCAAGCCCAGCAATATTTATTATTATTATTAAAACTGGTCCCAGTTACAATTTTAGTTAATCTGTGGTACAATGTTTAGTTATATGGTTTGTATTGCTTTAATTGATTATCCAGGTGAAAAGTTTTATTATAAAAAATAAAAAAAAATATATAACCATAACCAAACTTAAGATTGCAATAATGCTTCTAGTGCTAATAAAGAACTTATTCTCTTTCTCGATTTTATACCTACCGACTTGGGTCACTGCGTAATCCGCTCGGCAAATTCATTATTTCTATCCACACATAATTTATTTATTTAATTTTATTACAGATACATTTTTTTAATTAAATTGTATTTCACACTACGACATCGACACTATCTGTTTGCCCTTTTTTGGCAAAGACCTCCTCCAAGCTTTTCCACTCTTCCCTATCGTCGCTATCCGCGTCCATGTTTTCCCTGCTTTATCTCATCCTCCCATCTTTTAAACTGTCTTCCCCTCTTTCTTTTGTTGTATTTCGGAAACCAATTCATCAACATTTTGCTCCATTTCTCCTTTCCTCTCACTGTATGTCCTGTCCATCTCCATTTTAGTATATTTACTTTGAGTGTAACATTATCTATTTTTGTTCTTCTTCTTAGTGTTTTGTTTCTAACTTTGTCTAATTTCCTTTTTCCGAGCATACTTCTTTCCATGGCAGATTGATACTACCTACATAGAATCGTTCATTACAAAGCAACTAGATTAGACAACGCTCATTATTTAGACGAAATAAATTAACACTCAATGTTCAAAGACTATGTTACTTTTAAACCTTTCGTGAGTTGTACTCTTCATCAGGGAGAGAGAGTTTCATCAGGTCTTGATCCGCGGTCTTCTCATTGTCACTCGAGTTCACAGTTCGCACTTGCACGGTTTGAGTGCGAACCGTGAACTCGAGCGGAAGCTCACCCTGATGAAGATTCTCTAGATGAATCGAAACAGTGTCAGAGACAAAATAATACGTGAGTAAAACCCGTGTTTATCAAAATGTTTAAAAGCCTATTTTGAAATTTTAACTGTTTCATTAATAAACTTTCATTGTCAAACCATTTTAAGCTATTTTAAGAACCCTTATATTCATTAGGTTCGTTTATACTTTTGTTTCGTAAAGTTGAGTGACTGGATCGAAGGTCTCGGCAGAATAACAGCGCTGACCTGTCATCTGACAGGGAAGCATAACGCTGAGTCGAGGTCTTATTGCTGCTGTAGCACACAGCACTGTAAGGTAGGTAAATATTGCGCTGAATAATTTTAAGCTTTTTAACCTTAAAATTATCATGATGACTTGATATTTGATGATGATGACTTTATCAAAAACGAGGAGGTTCTCAATTAGTCGGAATCTTTTTTTTTTATGTATGTATGTTCATCGATTACTCAGAGACGCCTGAACTAATTTCAAATTTTTTTTTTGTTTCAAATGGTATACTTCCCAAATTGTTCCATTTAAATTTTATCGAAATCGGTAAAGCGGTTTTAAAATAATCAACAAAAATCTAAAAAATGTGTACATCGATGATATTTTCGATACCTGCAGTTCAGAGCAGTGCGTTTAGTTGGTCTACCCTTATCATATATAAACAAAATACATTTACTAAAAAAATCAAAATAAAATAATTTTATGCTCTTAAATTGTATCCAATGAAGTCGGTTTTCTTTTTAGTTTTGGAATCGTAATTATTAGTTGTCTTTTCTCCTTTTACTTTTAAATGTGTTACTGCCTTTTTACCTATTGTTTAGTCATCTTTGTTATTATTAATGTGTATGTGTGCTTGTTCAGTAGATAAACAAATATCTATGTCTATAAACCAAACCATAACAAAGGGTGTCCATGAAACTGATTGGAGGAATGAAACGGTAGTCGGTAGTATAACCGGCTCCGTTTCTTAAAAGCACTACTAAACGGCAGGCTGTCCGTAACTTAGTAACAAACATCAAGCATGCTCATTGCCTAAACAATCTCGTTGGGCGCGGGTAATGACGGACGCGGCGTGAATTATTCCGCATTATTGAAGACCCCTACTAAATGCCCAATTCCTAATAATAAAAACATCCCTTTGAAAACCCAACCGCATACATCATTTCGATATTTAAATAAATATTGATTTTTTGAGGTAACACAGCACCACCTAGCCCCAAACATTGCAAAACTTGTTACTGTAGGAATCAGATGACTGATTGACTTATACAGGTAAAACATTAAACAGATGGACAAATATTTAGTACTGGAATAGTACTAAATATTTGTCCATCTGTTTAATGTATATATTTTTAATGAGTTAGACACGATGCAGACGCATGCACCTCCTGCATTAGAAAAGCCATGCAAAGCGTTAGTAAACAGTTAGCGCACACCATCCACACATGCAATCTCAAAAAGTAACTCCTTTTTCGTTCCATCGTGTCTAACTCATTAGAAATAGATTGGCGGAATAGTACTAAATATTTGTCCATCCGCTTAATGTTTTGTAATGGACTTCCGCAAAGTCACGCCTGAATCAATTAGCTATCTTAGGTCAGTAATGCGGGTACTTTTTAATACAAACACCCAGACAGAACAAACTTCTACAGTCATCAGTTCATTACACCAACGTTTGTCATAGGTGAAAATAGAACCTACAAGCTACAGCGCAGACGGCAGAGCTACTTACCAACTGAACTGTTGTGAGTAAAGTTTTGTCTATCGGAACCTTTTACCAATACCGGTTTTCTTTCGGTATTAATTATTTGAATACATATATTCCGATATTTCGATATTCTTACGATATTATTGCGACAAATTTATCAAATACTTATAAATCATGTAAATTTGGATATATAATATGGAAATTAAAGAAATAAGAGAGAAATATAACAAAGGAAATTAACGGCATTTATCACAGTTTTTCATAGAGATGTTCAATAATTAAAACTTAAACTCATAAGTAACGAACCTAAAACCTACATAATTTTATTTTATCATAATTGGTTACGTAACTATGAGCTATTGAATTTTATCAAATTAGTTCTTTTCAAACATTCTTGCTCTGAATGGCCAAAGAATTTAAATAAGCAATGAATGAAGTCTTCCTTCGACTAGTGGTGGCGTTATTTTCTTGAAAAATATTATGTGCACAGGTCTCACAGACTCTTCACAAAGCGGTGAAAAAATGAAACCACTGAAGGGTTTTGTATTTGCGCTGCTTAAAGTTTCAGCTATTTCCACCGCGGTTCCAGCCCTAATAATGTCCCACTGAGATGAGAGGGAGCCAAAGTGTTGCATCCCAACCGAGAGCCCATCTCATTTGTCATGGGATCAAAGTCATGCCATGGGCTTCTATCCATCATCGCATCCCAAACCAACAGGCTTGAACCTCCTATGTTTGGTTTCGGAAAGAAAATATTTTCAGAAATTTAGTTTTTTTTAAATATAAATATGCAACACCCCAAATAATAAAACTGCAACATTTTTAATTAGACAGAAAGGTATACTTAACTAATGATATTTAACGGAATAAACGATTCTATTGTGGCTTAATTTTTTAATCAAATATTGAAAAACCGATATAGTTTAAATCCAATATCGGTTTTATAATATCGAATTATTAATTCGATATTCCAGTCGTTATTATCGATATCAGGTATCCATTCTTTAGTTGTGAGGCCAGTTAATCAAAAAAATCTGTAACTCATACAAGTTCAAACATCCGTTTACATCCTAAACATCATCATCATCCGTAAACATCCGTTTTCAAGAGAGAAGCTAAGGTTTCTAAAAACCTAAATACTTATATATTAAGATAATATATATATTATTTTTTAGTCCATGATCTCTAAGCTCTGATTTCATATTAGAACAACCGACACTGGCAAGCCAGACTTCGATACCCGATTGTATTATCATAAATCATACATAAAAGGTAATCTTTTGAAGAAAGCTTACTATAATATAAATGACTATATTATTAAAAAAGAATGCATGGCCTCATGTCGCTCTGCCCTCACACAGTTAACCGACACACTTGAAACGTATAAACTCTCTTGTATTAGTATTTCGTAGTCAAGGTAGTTATAAGATGGATCATGTAAAAAAGCGCTAGGACCAAGGCTAGTTTCTTGCCAGTTCTTCTCAGTCTTGGGTTAGGCTGAATCGGCACTTAAATTCACCTAGTATGTAAGACGTTTCAAAGTGATCCTTGTGATTGTATTGAATAAAGTATCTTTTGACTTGACTTAAAAAAGTATTTTCGGATTAAAAAAGTATCCTATGCCCCAATCCAGATTATCTACATAAACCTTTTATATACCCATCGAAATCAGTTTCGTTTTTACAGCGTGGTTAAGTAACAAACATACAATTTTTTTTTTAATACCGGACATTCTACACAGCTTCATCTAGCCCCAAAGTAAGCAGAGCTTGTGTTATGGGTACCACATGACTAATATACTATTTTTTGTATACTCTACCCTCTATTAACCCTCTATCCAATAAAAATATAACTAGCGTGGCGTTTAAGTATGGTCTTGACAATCTATGAATGCAATAGATTTGAACAACGCATTTATATAAATGTATGTATATATATATATATATATCAGTATTTGTTTAGTTTACACACATATATATATATATATATATATATATATATATATATACACGCCCACATGGCCCTTCTCTGTTTATTTATAGTCCAGTCCATCCAAAGGTTGTCTGGTAGTGATTCATATTGGCGATAAGGCCGCCCATTGTGTTGCCTTTAATAGTAAAGTTATTGTCATTGTAATATTCCGTGTCGTAGTTATTTATCTATCTAGCGTGTGATTTTAAGCTGGACCCCTTAACTTTTTCGTATTTATTACTGTGAAATATGATTAAACATTACAATGTGATCCACAGAAACAGGATAAACGACCATGACATTGACAGATTAACCTCCAAAATGAACATTTCTCTATCTCACTTCCTGAAGTTCGGCGGAACGACTTCGCGAACAGTGGTAGGCGCGAACTTCGACTGTTAGTGCGGCGGTAACTACTGGTAATTTGTACACTTCGGGCCAAAATGAGAAATGGCTGCCCTCGGAGCTGCGCGGTGATTCAGAAAAATAACTCAACTGGTATTACGTTGATGGATATAAATCAGATTGGACTGCATGGGAAGTGGGATAAACTCGTAGGGAGTAACACTATGAAGCCGTGTATGTTATGTCGTGTGGTTTTGCCTGACATCGCGACCGGATCTAATCTTGTCTGAAATGTTCAACTTTTGAATTAATAACTTCTTATGGGAGGGTAAACCGCTTCGTTACGTAACGCGTTACGGTCTGTCTTACCAGTCTGTCTGGTTTCCCTTTCTGTTTGTATGCGTGAGAGAAAGGGAAACCAGCGGTAGGCATGCTTCTCCTCTCTCACTCTAACCCACAGCGCTAGTTAGATTAGTTTAAGTTATCACTTCTGTCGGGCGTCCCGAGACTCACACGTTTTTTTTAGATATAAAGCCAAATCCACGTCATATCTCGATTAAATTGACATCCAATTACACCGTTCGTGATGAGAAGTCATCCGACTGCTTAGAGCGTAAACTTTATCGAAATTTCCGAGCACATATTTTTGCTAGAAACATAGCGGGACCAAAGGTTGATATCTGGCCCAGCGTAATATCATTGACATTCTACTTAGCAATGCCGTCAGTGTCTCGGATACGCTGTCTTGGATATCTATCTATTGATCATTTTAAACGGTTCTTTGATAGCTTAACTGTTTAATGTGTATTTTATTGTTGAATTTCGCTCCAATGTACATTTCTATAAATAAAGTTTATAGGTAGGCGAAATTGGGTGGGTTGGGTACCTTTATAAGAAGGTGCCTATTAATAACTCTCTTATGCTTCTAGCCACTTCCTAGTAGCCGCCTGCAGTGGTCAGTGATTGATCGGCGCCTCGCGTGAATGTGCACCAATTCCGAGTTTATTTGTAATGTAAGCATGTTTGATTTCACTATAATTCGCTGATTGCGATCAGTAACACTTCTCAGAACAAACAAATGTTTAATGATTTGCATTTTTGTCCTAAGAATAAGTTTTAAATCTTTTTAAAAAAAATTAAATATATTGTTAGTGATCTAAATTTGATCGAAATTTTACAAGTTTGATAATTAAATGGTACGTTTGTTTATACGACCAATTTTACAAGCAATTATTGCTGAATTTGCAGTAACTGGTTTTCCTAACTTCTCCATATTGCGAGGTGTGGTGTGATTGTATCTTTATACAGTTGATACATGTTACCGTGCCGCAAATTGCTTGATGCTGTCGTGTCGTCATAATTGAGAAGGATGGACCCAGGATTGCGCAATTTCAATTGCTTGTGTAGGGGTATATTAAGCAAGCTTGGCATAATTATCTGGTTCAGAATGGGCTTCATACAAGTATAGGAACTAAAGCCAAAGTCGAATATCATTGCTACTATTTAGGCCCCAGCTAATTAACGTTAAATTATCCATGCCAACAATGGGTATTACGATGAAATATTCAAACATTTTCTAATCTAACAAAGCAGCCTCCATCTACTAAGCCCAGGTGTTGACGCCAGGTTGCAAAGCTGAAGAGTGATACGGTTTGACGGCTTCAAAAAAGAATTCGGTTAATTTTTTTATAATTGTTAACTCATAACTACGTCATTTGAAAAATATGGCATCCAAGTAAAGGAAATTTCGTATCATCATTTATATATAGTATAAAACTAAGTCACTTCCCGTTGTCTGTCTGTCCTTATGTATGCTTAGATGTTTTAAACTACGCAACGGATTTTAATGCGTTTTTTTTAAATAGATAGAGTAATTCAAGAGAAAGGTTTATATGTAATACATGCATAATATTGTAGAGAAACACTGATAATTTTAGAGGTATCTAATCACATTAGACATTCTGTAGTATTTTTAGTATCAGCATTGCACCCGTGCGAAGCCGGGGCGGGTCGCTAGTTTTAATATAAATGAAGTCGGTTTTCTTTTTACTTTTTAAAACGTAATTATTTAATATATTTCTGACATTATCGTTGTCCTGCAATTACCGTGGCCGAAGACTGATTGACAGCCTAGGAAGTTACCAAGGGCAGTTTTTTGAACTAACCTCGCTTGGTCTTAAGATTCCAAAATATCCACGTTCACATATACACCACACAACACCCTATCCACGCACTGATACGATTATGATGAAACGCCGTCTAACAATGGGATTCCTCGACAAAGAAAATCTAAAACCGCCATCTAGATTAAAATTCTCATACTTGTTAAATTAATTCTAATTGCGAAAGTTTAAAAAGTACTAAAAACAAAAATAGCATCGCTAAGCATTTTTAGGCTTGCGACAAAAAGCACAGCAAAGTATTTTCAATTTGAGATATTATGTAACAACCTTTAGATCAAAACCTCGATTTTCATCTTGACTGTCTGCCAAAATAGCATATGATTCTACTTCCGGTGGTAATTGGAGAACCCTCAAGTACTAATGAGAGTTGATCGTTAGTGTAAAGTGCTTCAGATCTTCGGGGTAATTACACCATCCCGCTGCCTGACAACGTTTGCTTAGAGCAGTGATTGATCTAAGGGTATAGAGACAACTGCGACTAACTTGAGCCCTCTTCAGAAGACAGGTTAAACTGGAGCTGAGCTTAACTTAAGATTACCGGTAGGATAAGTTTAGATTGTATACTTGTCTCAAGGTTACTCTATATTTTTGAGGACTACTTTTTTATAGATCTTATGACTAGTGGACCTTTTTTATAGACCCAAGCTTGTCTGGCAGAGATTGACATAACGATAAGACCGCCCATTGTACTACCGACTAGCAAAACATATTTTTTTTTCTACTTGTCCAATGTATTTATGGTGTGGAATAAAGTATTTTCTATTCTATTCTATTATATTCTAGTAGTTTAAGACATCACGTTTGCCTTCATGCTAAAGCTTTTGCGGAAATATTGTATGGAAATGACTGCAGCAGTCACGCTTCTGTCACGTGACTTGTCTCTCGAGCTAGAGTCCTTTCCATAGATTAGATCTTTCCGCTGATGTAAACGTCAATAAAGAGTTTCTTGCCATATTTTTCTTGGTCTTGGATAATGAGGAACTGGCACCTACTTTCAACTAGTATGTAAAACGATTGTAAATAGTTCTTGAAATTTTATTAAATAAACAAAATTTTTACATTTTGTGTACGGATTTCACCCCCGCAGCAGGATAAAATATGACCTGAAAATTATAACACAACTTTATCAAATAAAATGGGTTAGGCGCGCTATGTCAACTCCTTAACACGTTCTATATAAGATAATACTTCTTCGGTCTTTAACTTTTTCTTTTTGCGACTACTTGTGCGTTTGTCATCTTCTGATTTCGTCACCTTCTTATAATGTCGCTCAGAGTATCATCTCCCAGAATGCAAAAGTGAAACTGATGATTTTATGATGGTGTATTTACTTGGATACTTAACTAGACGACTCTTCTTTTTAACTGACTTCAAAAAAAGAGGAGGTTCTCAATGCATCGGAATCTTTTTTTTTTAATGTATGTTCACCGATTACACAAAGAGGCCTGAACCGATTTCGAAAATTCTTTTTTTGTTTGAAAGGGTATACTTCCCATTCAAATTTTATCTAAATCGGTCGAGTGGTTTTTAAAAATCAACAAAAATTTAAAAATTGTATACATCGATGGTATTTTTTATATACATGAAGTCGGAGACTTTTTAGTTTTTAAAACGTAATTATATTGAACAGGATCTATTCTAAAAGCTTGCTCTGTCTTTCAGCTGTTGCATAAATTGTCGGTCTTAACTTTTCTCCATATTTTTGACCATGGCGGAAACCTTCAAGCGGACTTATGACCCAGTTATTAGAGTTAGCTTGACTTATACGAAGTTGCAGCAGCAAAAAGCAACTAAGCATAATACCCACCGTTTAGTAGTAGACACTGTTAAAACAAAGTTCAAACCACATGGGTAGTCTGCAAACTTACAGAACTTCATCGCATTATTCAAACTTAACAGTATCAAACTGCAAACTTCTCTGAAATATTTCGATAAACACGATTTGTCTCCATTCAAAGCGACCAACTAGAATCGTTCAAGTCGCTATGCCCGAGGGCGTGTAAGCAAGATAAGTTCACTTTTCATGTCCGGCACTGCTGCAGTCTCGAACAATTAAACTACTGGACTCTACATTTTGTGTTATTTATGTTAACCCTTGTATGAGTCAGTGACGTTTATGTCTTAGCTGACTATAAATAAATAAATTAACATTGGTAGACAATTCACATAACACCATCTAGCATAGCTTGTACTATTGGAACTAGATGATTGATGGAATACTTATTTATTTCTTAATACTTAATAGCAAACAAACAAACAAACAAAAATTTATTAATTGACATAATTCAATGTTACAGATCTATAATGAATCCATAGGCTCCCGAACTAGTAAAAACTGTGTTTCAGCGTTCTGTTATACCCGATACTTGAATGTGGTATTGCTTACTACAACCCTTTATCATACAATCATGTCAGCATCATATTTATCTCATATCTTCATATTGAGCTATGAGTAGGACCTAAGTCCAACTCAGACACGGCTCGCTATTCAAACAAAAAGGGTTGTCTATGGGTACTGACTTTATTTCGCGGACCTTCATGACCTAATATAAAATAAACGCATTTTTAAGAGATCGGCTTTTTTTAAAAAAGGCTTTCGAGGTTAGTAACGTAATATTTGGTGACAGCAGTAGCGGTGGGAAGCGCACAAACGCACATTCTACGAGGTCCTTATTTGGATAAGTGACCCGTGAAATTTGCCTCCGTGTGTTAGAGCATACATTAAGCGGTCGATCGCAGTTAAATTTACTTCTAGAGCTGGCTATTTTTTCCTTTTTCTTTATATATAAGTCCTACTGACTTATATCACATTAGGCTATTGATTTAGAATTTTAGACCTACTTATAATAAAGATTACGTGATAATATAAACAACGCTTTCAATTACTTTAATAAGTATAGCGGGTGGAGTATATTTGATAAAAATTGAGTCGTGGTGTGATATTTATGTCGATGACATAAGGCTCAGAATGCAATGACTCACAACTCTACAATGTTACTAATTAAAATTCTAGTAGCCAAAGAGGGAACTAAATTGATCTCCTAACAAATCAATGTGAGATGAATGACATAGTCCATAGTCTTACTAATATATTTCACGCTCAAACGGCTGGACGATTTTGGATGAAACTTGATATAGATATAGATGTGAACCTGGAATGAAATGAGCTACTGTTTATCTATCTGGAAAATTCAAGGACAGCGGCAAGAATACAATAATAGCGTCACCTTCACCTAAAAGATTGGTTGGTGTCATTCTAGTCACATAAAAATAAATTTTAGTCCAGTACATGAACAGCCCTATAACATCCCCATTGCACAAAGGAGAAGAATCGTAGGAATGAACTCTGACATATATGCACACTAGTTTTGAAATATCGGGCATACTCGGCATATAACTCGCGTTATCTAGTTACTAGAGGCTTAGCACCAGTTCGATATCGAATTTAAAAGCAATTCTTCGCGTACCTATGACTCTTTACGAAACGCTCATGGCATAGAAAAGTAAGATTTGTCGATTGAAAAAATTAAAAACGTATTAATACAGAAATTGGTGGCAATTCGCTTGGTTCATTTCTAAAATTAGGAATTGCCTAAAATATATTTTAGTTCGTATATTTTATATAGCATTTGTAAAACCAAATTATATAAACTAAATTAGGAACGCTTAATTAAATTAGGATAAGTTGGTAACAGCAGAATACCAAAGTGACATTTGACAGTTCTAAACCTAATTTTAGCTAAAATTAGTTAGGTTGGTGCCAACAGAATTGAGGCCATTGTCTCTTAAACATATTATAATAACATATTATTTATAAATAATGATATAAAATATCATTATTTAGAAGACAAAAAAGCTTGGGATAAATCTGCTCCAACTCGACTCGGCATGCGTAACAAAATTAGCAAGGATCATACAAAAAAGTGTTAAGACCAGACGAGTTTCTTGCCGGATTATTCATGAACTAGGGTTAGGAGGAACCTAGATTCACTAGCATATAAGAAGACGATTCAAAGAGCACAATAAACTGTCGGTCCCTGTAAAAGGCTGACTTTGTGTGGTGGATTTCTAGACCTTTCAGCTATAATGGTAGATATATTGGTAGGTGTGGAGACGATGAGAATTCCAAAGTTCAAGTTTGTTGCATATATTGAACTTCAAAAAATACACGAAAACCAGGATAAATTAAACTGGTATAAATTTGTATAGTTTATGTTTATAGTAAAGTCAAAGTCAATTCAAAAGATATTTTATTGAATACAATCACAAGGATCACTTTGAAACATCTTACATGCTAGGTGAATTAAGGTGCCAATTCCTCCTAACCCAAGCCCAAGAAGAACTGGCATGAAACTCGACTTGGTCCTAACCCTTTTTTCATGATCCATTTTATAACCTTAACTACAAAAACTAATACAGGAGAGTTTATACATTTCAAACTTGTCGGTAACTGTCTGAGGGCAGAGCAATATGAGGCCATGCATTCTTATCAATAATAAAGTAATTTATATTATAATACACTTTCTTCAAAAGACTATTCATGTAAATATAAACAGGTAGAACATTATAATATACCAATTTTTTTGTTTTTGTGTTGTTTTCGCTTCGTGAGGTCACTCTGATGAAAGGTTCAATCTGAAAACCAGCGCTTCTTCCGTACCTGGAAGTAGCACATGCTGAGATTGAACCTTTTTGGCCACACTGTAATCTTGATTGGTTAGCGGAAAAGGGCTAATTTTTAAGCATGGATGTAGGTTAAGTTGGTATTTTGTGTTAGTATAAATTTCCTCTTGGGGCCTAGTTTTCTTAGTCTTTTTTCCGCTCATGTTTACTCTTTTGTTTTGTATGTGCTAAATAAATGTTTTATCGTTCTTAGTAGTGTGTGATCTGCCGGGTCGGACAGATGGTAGCGCACTGGTTTACTCAGACATTAGTAAATAATTGCTTGTAAGGCGAATATGCAGAATTGCTGTGTTCACTGTAATCCCTTAGAACAGGCTTTTCAAACGTTGTCAAACGTTGGGTTACATTTTAGCTACGTCAATAGGGTTGCCCACTTACTCATACGAAATAGTAGTAGTAATTTGAAGTGAATATAAGATCGTTCTGCAGGCGTAGATGTCCCCTCCCTAGGGACCTTGCTTTGTAGTAATTTGCAAATTGTAAAATAAAGTTTCCTCATCTCTAAACTGGTAGGGGATTTTCCTAGCGTGTGACCAAAGTGGTCAAAATATATATAATTCTGGCTGTTAGTGCTATATAATCCGCACATGCGTTGAACGAGTGGGGGCTATAAAAATAATGCAAAAAAGCAGCATAATCTCCATTACGCATACACTCTTAACACAGATACATGCTTTATTTTTGACCGACTTAAAAAAGGTTCATAAGTCAGTTGAAATTTTATTTTTTATGTTATAGTAGTTACCTCATAACTCGGTCGTTTCTGAATCGATTTGTAATACAATTTTTTTTATGCAAAATTTTTTTTATGCAAATTTTCCGATTGGTCCCATATAAATTTCATCAATATCACTTCGGTAATTTGGTTTTTCAATCAAAATAGCTAGAAAAAATATGTCATCCAAGTAAACGAAATATCGTATTTTGCTTTCACGTGACTTTCCAGTAGTGTTTACGAATTTCAAAATATGAGTAATTACTAAAATGTTTTTAACATTGAAAACCGACTTAAAAAAAGAAAGAGGTTCTTAATTAATTTGTATTTTTTTTTCGGTTGTTTGTTTTTAGTCGTTAAATATCATTACATAGTATAAAACAAAGTCGCCTCCCGCTGTCTGTCTGTCCCGTTGTATGCTTAGATCTTTAAAACTATGCAACGGATTTTGATGCTGTTTTAATAGATAGAGTAATTCAAGAGGAAGGTTTATATGTATAAAACATGCATAATATAGTAGAGAAACACTGAAAATTCTAGAGGTTTTTTATGTGGTGTCGTAAATAAACACATTTTTTTGCGCTTACATTGCAAACGCTGGCTGAACCCTACAAGATAGATCAAAATAATATACTACAGTATTGTACACCCTCAAAAGGTCTACAAAAAAGTCTGCGATGGTATATGGCTATCTCTTAGGGATAACCATTCTGTAGTATAATTAGTATCAGCATTGCACCCGTGCGAAGCCGGGGCGGGTCACTAGTTAGTAATATAATATAATATAATAGTAATCGTATTTCTTTAGATATGTCATTATCAACAACACGGCACGTGTTGATGATAATGATGATAATGATAATCCATGTACGACCTGCGACTTTAACTCTGTCATTGACCCATATTGCTGGTGGACGACCTTTCTTCTACCATCTTTGGGCCACCACTCGGTCAGCACCTATCATTACCATGCCTAACAACATGTACTGCCCAGCTCCACTTAAGTCATTATTATTTATTTAGATTTATATATTTTAGATAGAGCTTAAGCTTTTGAACCACTGTTTACTTTTTTTTACCTATCCTTTCAGCACATATGTAATACGCTGGTGGTAAATGAGAAATATATATAGACTCATGAATCATTGCATTTTGTATCCTACGCGATTGACATAATGTCACCTTACGACTCTTCTCTTAGAAAAACGTCAACGTAAGTTATCGGTGCTGTAAAGCTGGTGCGTTGTCGGTGTGTAGACATCAAATCCCATAAGCTCTGAAATTACTGCATTACTTTTTTACAACTTTTTTTTTATAATTATTCAACAATCAATCACACAATCATCATGACACTCTTTTTTACTATACAATTGGGCCACCGAACAACTATGCGACCTATCTGATGATATGATGTCGTCATCGTATGAGGTATAATAATAATAATAATAAATAACGGACCTTTCACACAGCATCATCTGGCCCCAGAGTAAGCAGAGCTTGTGTTATGGGTAACAAATGACTGATATACTAATTATATACTTTTTTATGTTTGTAAATGCATACGTTTTATACATAGAAATACCCAGACCCGAGACAAATACTTGCAGATCATACAAACATTTGTTGCGCGGCGGGAATAGAACCCGCAACCTTCTGGGTCTCAGCCGGACAATGGTTCACTGCGATACAGAGGTTGCCAACAGATGTATCACACGCATGTTGCCGGCCTTAAATATAAGTTGTTTAGTCTGCTTCTCCAGTAATTTCACTTGCTCCAGTGCCTTTAGCAGTTTGACCCAGTAGACTCAAAAACTAGTGTTAACCCCTAAAACTTCACGGGGTGCTTTTAAAATACTAACGAGATCCCTGAGTGATGGACTCTGAGTTAGTTAAACACCCGTTTAGTAAATTAGTGGGATCGGACTCAAGGCCAGCGGAAGAGGTGATTAATTGTCGTTAATTAACTGAGACGGCCTCCTGATTCTGATCCACACAATTCGACAAACTATAAATGTATACAATAAATATAGATGGACAATTAACACAACACCATCTAGCCCAAACTAAGTACATAGGAACCAGATGACTGGATATTTGTACATATATATTTTAAAATACATACTTATGATATCTTATAGCAACCAGACAGAACAAATACCTACGAGTATGTTCTTCACACATATGTTTGTCCTGGGAAGGAATCGAACCCTCAACCTACAGCGCAGAAGGCAAAGCTACTCACAACTGAACTGTAGGGCTAGTTTCAACTGCAAGTATATTATGACCAACCCGGAAAAATAATCGGCGATGGACTTTCGACCAGGACGAGTTTCTTGCCAGTTCTTCTCAGGCTTAAATTCACCAAATATGTAGGACGTTTCAAGGTGATTGTATTAAATAAAATATCGTTTGACTTTTCTTCCTGCCTTCTGCATTGTAGGTTGTAAGTTCGAACCCTGTTCGGTACAAATATTACTTGTGATAAACACAGGTAAACACCTGTATGTTCTGTATCTGGATGTTATAACGTATCTTACGTATATTCTCGTAATCCATCAGTCATCTGTTGGTGTATTGTGAATTTGCACGTAACATATATTTTGTTGAATAAATAAAATTATAAACTAGTTCATAGGTGTCTGTGTAAGTTAAGTTTCCATTTTCTGCCGCGTGTGGCGCTTTGTTCTTTTCACAATGTAGACTAATGTCATGTGTGAGCAAGTAAATTATATCGTATAATTATACAGAAATAAGTCCAACATATTTATATTAATTTTATTTAGATTTTACAGGTTTATTAGAGACATCTATATATATATTTAAATTTTACGCATTTCGTATGACTGACCTTGTATATTTTCATAAATTGCAATATAGACGACTCTAAATAAATATATATAAGATAATTCGATTTATCGGTCGATTGATCGATTAAGATCAAGATTAATCGATCAATCGATCTATTATATTGTTCTTTGTATTATTGGTATGTATACCTTCAGGTGATACTTTTTGTCCTGTCGTTAACTGTTGCTTGATTATTTATGTAATTTTGGATTTAGGTATGTTTATGTATGTATTGGTTTATTCAGTTTATCTTATAATGTTGTATTTAATATATTTTAATGTTTGTATTGTATATATTTTGTATAAATACCGACGTATATGTCTTTTTCTTATGCTGTAAATTTGTATGTACACATTATTTTCATTATAAATCTTTTATTATCATCATAACCCTTTTTTCAGCTACATTTAGTTCAATCCATCCCAAGGTTGTTTGGCAGAGATCGCTACATAGCGATAAGACTGTCCATTGTACTACCGACTAGTAAAACATCGTTGTTTTTTTCTACTAGTCCAATGTATTTATGGAAAGAAAGCAAAGCTTATATCAGGCTTGAGCCTAGAGGAGATGTTTTTCCAATCAACAGGGATGTCAGGCAGGGTGACCCACTCTCACCAAAGCTATTTACAGCAGTGCTGGAACAAATGTTCAGAAAACTTAAATGGGAACATCTTGGACTAATCATACATGGAGCGAGATTGAGCCATTTAAGATTTGCAGACGACCTGGTTGTAATGGAAGAAGACCCACTACTACTGGAATCTATGACACAATGCCTAGTAGAGAGAAGCAGAGAAGTAGGTCTAGAAATTAACATAAGTAAAATTAAAATGATGACAAACGCAGTTCCCGTAGACATAACCATCAATGGACAGAAACTTGAATATGTGGAAGAATATGTGTATCTGGGTCAGATAATATCGCCAAATGACCAGACATCCAAAGAAATAGACAAAAGAATTGCAACAGGATGGAAAAAGTATTGGGCTTTGAAAGAAATCACGAAAAGCAAGAAACTATCCATGAAAATCAAGAAAAGACTTTTGACACCTGTATACTGCCATGCATCACATTATGGCTGTGAAACATGGGCTTTGACAAAACGACATAGGGACAAACTAGCAAGATGCCAGAGAGGCATGGAGAGGAGCATGCTAGGTTTCAAACTATTGGACAAAGTAAGAAGTATATACATCAGAAACAAAACCAAAGTAACAGAAATTTTGTCGCGTATTGACCAACTTAAATGGAGGTAGACTGGACATATGCTTCGTTGCAAAAAGTAGAAATGGAGGAAACAGGTGACAGTCTGGTACCCAAGGGATGGAGCTGGAACTCGAGGTCGTAAAGCAAGAAGTTGGGAGGATGACTTAAAAATGACATTAGGACCCCTATGGACTAGATTCGCGGCAAACAGACATTAATGAAAGGAGTTGGAGGAGGCCTTTGCCGTAAGGCACACCGAAACAAAAGACATTTTACTGTAACAGTGTTTCTTTCAGTATTAATTTAAATTTTCTTGTAAAAATAAATGTAAAAATTTCGGAAATAAAGGTTTTATTATCATTATTATAATGTATATTATGGTATGCAATAAAGTATTTTCTATCTATCTACCATTATGTCACATATTTTGTCCACTTCTCTTTTTTGTCTCCCATTGTGTCCGGACCACCTTTACGTTGATCTCATGATGTACCTACTCTTTTACTTTAATTATCTTTTATTTTTTTAATTATTAATTAATTTTAATTATTAAAGTCTTATAGACTCTAATAAGCGCACATTCACACGAGCGCGATTTTTTTCGGCGCGACACCGCGCGCTAGCCGCGTAAGCGCTGCTTGTTCCACAGAAACTTTTGAATTTACAGTTTGTGTCATTCACATACGGTACATATTTTATCGATATTAATGTACGAGCGCACGCTCAGCACCCGAATAGAAACCGCTTCGCACACGAGTCGCACGCACGCAGAGCGATAAAGGGGCTGCTGACTCTGAGCGGACGCGACACGTGCGCTGATGAAAAGCTACGCGAGCGCGATCAGCACGCGTTGAAATCGTGTCATATGAACGAGCGCTAATCATGCCACGTCCCATACTATGTTGACAAAATGTCTGTGTTTATCTAATAAACTCTATCTAGTCTAGTTTAATTGACATAGCCATTTAACGTGGAAATGCCGTAAATGCCAAAGGGCGACCCTTCTGAAATAAAACCAATATCCACAGCGAAATTTGTAAAGTACTTTTGTAAAAAAGTCACCGACTGCCCTACGATCACTATTATCTTTCATTACTTAAAGAATGGCTCATTTAAGGTTGAATGAGACTCATCGCATCCTTCAGCATAACATGCATTCTAGCGTAGCATACCTCTTAAAAAACTTCTGCACTAGAGTTTGGTGTCACGAATAGCCTAAATTCGTCGGTCACAAGCCATTTTATTTTATTTTATTTTAGAATGTTTGGAAAACTTACAGCTAGGAATATTAAAGTACATATAATAAGTAGATACATGTGGAATACATGTACGCTGATGGCCAATTACAAGTTTCCATTGATAGATCGAGAGAAGATTATAAATTAAACATTTTTTGTGGACGACGGACCACTAACAAAAAAAACGAATAATAATACCTAATATATATGAAAACAATAACAATTTAGGCTTACTTAAAATATAGAGAAACTTAAAACTTACTGCAATAACTTAAAACTAGGTACTTAAAATTAGGAGTTCAAAAAGAATTTGTCACTAAGTGAGTGCTTTAACTTGTTGGAAATGGTGGCGTTAATTCCACCCAAAAATCTACGTCATTTTCATAGCATTTTCGTGTGAAATTATGATCTACTAATGTTTAATGTCACTCCCGACATAAGTATGTAAGTACTTATAAGTACATAGATTATTGTTGGCCATTCTTTTATTGTTTTTGTTTTGCACCACATGTAGCGACTATGCATCGGCCTACTCGCTGCATTATACAACTACCCACATTGCCTATATATTATTTTTATATTAGAATTGTACCTTTAAGTAATATAAGTAATATTTAAGCTACGTATACATGACGGCACATTCTATATAACTTTTAGTAAATAGCATTTCTCTGTAACTGAATTTGTAATTCTTGTGAGAAATAAATTCTTAAACAAGTTTTTCTCGAGTTATTTTCGGTTTTATTAGTAATGTAGGTGTTTTTATTTATATAGAACTAGAGTTATTGACTGGGGTTTGAATAATTGGAATATATGATTCCGTGTGGTTCGAGCAAAAATAAACCATTTATTTATTTTATTTAAGACACCATTTTATATAAACCTAGCTGTCCCGTTCACGACTTCATCCGTGCGTCTTAAAAAGAAATATATATCACATTAATTCCAATATACGATATTATGCAACGATCGCGCCAACTGTCAAACAACTGACAGTTATGTCAAACGCCATAAAGTTACAGAATAAAAGTTTTTAACGTCTTTAAATTTGATAAAATTTCTAATTTTCCAAGCATCTTACTTAATTTTTTTTCTTTCATAAGAACTTTCTCCTGGCAATTACAAACATAACAAAAAATAAATAGCGAAATCGGTCTAGCCGTTCATTCGTGATGCCGTGACCAAGGGAAAAAGAGACTCATTTTTATATATATAATACTAGCTGGTGCCCGCGACTTTGTCTGCGCAGGCTTAGTACTTTGTGTAATTCTAACGGTTTTTGTAGCGCACGCCCGCAGATGACAGGTTTTTTCATACTTATTTAACACTTATCGTTGCGTTTTGGAAAATTCACACAATATCTTTTTAGGTTATAGCCTATGTGTTATTCTGATGTATAAGCTATATTATTGTAAAGTTTCATTAAAATCCATTCAGTAGTTTTTGCGTGAAAGAGTAACAAACATACAAACAAACAAACAAACAAACTTACGCGTTTATAATATTATTAGTAGGATGGAAAAGATAACAATTGACGAACGACAAGATCCGACTTTATGGCATAATACTATACTATACAAAGCCCGGCTAGGTGCCAGCCAATATGCACCTGCAACCGAACCTACTATAATGAAATATTCTTAAGGCCCGTAGGTTCATTTCATTTATTCAGTAACAATTATTTACAAATTGTATTTGAATGTACATAATCTATAAATTCTTCTTATCTTGTCACTTGTTATTTCTAACCAGTGTGGTGAAAGGATTAAAGTGCGCCTCAGAGACTGCCTCGCTTCTTTCGTGCACACGTGCACGACCTTGCCGACAGGACCCGCAAGAAAGACGAATCAGTACATGCGGTGTCGGTTCGGTTGCAGGTACTTTAACGGCTGGCTTGTTTCAAGTTTTCCTTCTCTATTGTTAGGTCTTCTGTTAGTCAGCAGGGGGACTAATCTATAAATGAATTACAATGAAATAACACAAAAAGTTAATTTACAAATTATTATTAAAAATGGTATGTATATAAATTAACAAAACTACTCAACATAAAATAATAATAATAGTTATTCATTGGATATTTAAGAATTTTATGGCATAATACTATACTATACAAAGCCCGGCTAGGTGCCAGCCAATATGCACCTGCAACCGAACCTACTATAATGAAATATTCTTAAGGCCCGTAGGTTCATTTCATTTATTCAGTAACAATTATTTACAAATTGTATTTGAATGTACATAATCTATAAATTCTTCTTATCTTGTCACTTGTTATTTCTAACCAGTGTGGTGAAAGGATTAAAGTGCGCCTCAGAGACTGCCTCGCTTCTTTCGTGCACACGTGCACGACCTTGCCGACAGGACCCGCAAGAAAGACGAATCAGTACATGCGGTGTCGGTTCGGTTGCAGGTACTTTAACGGCTGGCTTGTTTCAAGTTTTCCTTCTCTATTGTTAGGTCTTCTGTTAGTCAGCAGGGGGACTAATCTATAAATGAATTACAATGAAATAACACAAAAAGTTAATTTACAAATTATTATTAAAAATGGTATGTATATAAATTAACAAAACTACTCAACATAAAATAATAATAATAGTTATTCATTGGATATTTAAGAATTTTAGATGTCAGGTGGCATGGCTCCTATTCAAAGAGACTGAATGAATGAGACCAATGATCAAAGGGCCTGTGTTTTCCTTAGACAAGGGATTAGGTATTATTTTGGCTATCCAATGAGCTAACTTTGACAGCCTTTTGGTCAATTTACCAGCGGTCAGTGATCTGAATTCGGTTTCATAAGTAATTGTCTAATTACGGCTAGTAAATAGAGTTAAATGTTTAATAATTGTTTTTGACCTAATAACGTCTTATAAATCTATGAACACCGGCTGCACGCACAAAAAAATGTCAAGTTCCGCCTGAGTCGAGCGTGCAAGCGATAGCGCGGAATAAGCGATAGAGAGCGTTCGACTTGTGAAGCATCTAAATAGGTTAAAAGTATGCAATTTTTCATCAATGTTTTCTTATGACGTTATCACGTAAAATTATCGTCCGTAAACCGACTTTACAGACAACCATGGGTCAGACAAGGAGACTTTAATGCTCGTTTACACATCCTTATGCCAATCAATTTTGTGCTATTGCATCACGGTCTGGGGTGGAGCTGCGAAGACTCATATGATCACCCTTGAGTAATGATAATAACAGCAACATTGATAATTATAATAATAATAATAATGGTAATATAAATAATAATCTTGTTATCCCACCAGGTGAAAATCGGTGGATTAGGATAAATGTACCAGCTGTTAAAACTGCATTTGCTAGACGCTTTAGATATTTTTCCTTCCCTTTTTTATATCATTGTGCCAGTAAACACTGTCAATTATCCTGTTTACTTTATGGAGTTAAAGAGAGAATAAGGAGGTGGCTCCTGACATTGGATTATATCGGAACAGAAAGCCTTCTGGAAATCGAAACCTGACATTACTTTTTCATAGTCTCTTGCTATCAACCCATTCCCACTTCCCTCTTAGTATATTATTACTTACTTTGACACTCACTCACTCACTTATGGCCTTCTAAAGTCCCTCGTTTGCATTCCCCCTACTCTACCCATATTCGCACATATTTGTATTGTATGTAATGTTATCGTAGTTTCGGTTTTTGCACGTAAAAATGTTTACTTAGTTAAATTTTTATTTTTTATGGTTTTCTTTAGTTTACTGTACTATTGTTTTATTGTTTATCTGCCCTGTAATGTGTACTTTTGTGATAGGTAATTAAGTTTTGCTTGACCGATCTCCCGCGAGCCTGGCCTTGTGCGGGGATCACCAGTAACTTGTAATATGTATGTGAAATTTATTTGGTAAATAAATATTATCTTCTCTTATCTTACCATTTTTTTGTAATTAGTATAGGATACCTAGGTTAGTTTGTAAATTGTTTAAATCATTTATTATACTGTACATTTATCTAAAAGGCTAGTATGGCTATTCAACGAGGTAACGTTGCCAGCCTTTTGGGCACTCTACCTGCGGTCAGTGAACTGAACTGTATTTTTTATCTATAAGTAATTGTTTATTTATTTGATATATATCTGTTTCTGTAAATAAAAGTATATAAAATAAAAAAATATTTCTCTAAATAAAATATTCTTGAAAAAATATTTTCTAAAAATTATCTATACATCATCTTCAACTCAGTCATCTTCAACTGAGCTTGATGCTGAAGTGTACAAAGTGTAGTTTAACCTCTAGCTGTTCCGCTACAAGTCGCAATAAAAATATCTTTCCCGTCATTTTCCTTATCTCCTAACGTGGTCCCTCCAAGGGTCTAATGTTCGGAACGTTTACGCGATATATAAATAGCAAGTTAATACTGCGCAATTCTAAAAAAATATTTTTGTAGACTACATTAGAATACTGGTAAGTGGCCATTCTTGCGTCCACGGACGGAAGAGTCGTGTGACCACAAAAGACTGGTGTTGGCAGTCTGGCATGTCGCACTGCCCGAGTACAAGCTGGGTAGTGACTGTTTTTGTTGCCATTCTTTCATTTATTTTATAAGTTTTAGATCTGTTGTTTTGTGGTAGCAATATAAACGTCTTTATTTTATTCTTATTCGTTGCTTTCCTAAAGGTCGTGGGTTTGAACTTGATCGTGCACTAATGGCATTTTACTTTAGAAAATGTATGTGCGCAATGTATATAGTACTCTGAAACTGTGACGGAATGCATCATGACGAAATCGGCGCACCCTAGAAGAACACAATCTAAGGTGAGTGTCATAGGTCAGTATTTTTTTAAGCATCGACGGGCTTGCTACTTGTCATGTATGGACAATGAACTACTGCACAATAATATGGACCTTGATTTAGTAGATATATTTTATTAAATCAAAGTATTTAACCTCTTTATCTGTACATTTCTGCCATCTCAGATAGATAATTAAACCTTTGCAATAGAACTCTGGGGCCTGGAATCAACAAACTGTGTGCATTCAGTTCTGCTTTTTGAGTAGGACATTTTTTACTATGCTAAAATTTGTCCGAATCGCTGACAAAATGGTACTCGGTTGAGACAAAGTTCGACGAGTACGAAGGAAGGAAGATGGTTTGTAACTGCAGCTCCTGTAGTGTTAAAACGGTGTCCCGAGCAGTCTTGCGTTATCGTGGAGCAATAATTGTGAAGATCGGTTGACGAGTTGGGGCTGTTTATCTGTGAGTTTCATCATTGTTCGCAATTCTCCACAGTAGATCTCTGCCGTTATTGTTTGACAGGATCTGAGAAATCTGTTGTGTTATACGCCATGATGTGACCACCAAACAGTTACCATAACATTTCTATAGGTAAGTTTTGCTTTAGAGCATTGTTGTAGCGTTTGACCTGGGTCAGCCATTGCGTTGTTTGCTTATAATTATTGTAAAGCATGCATAATCTGGTTTAAAGTCCCTTAATTTCTGTACCAATTTATGGGATTACGGATTTATGTAATTCAAGCTTCAACGCGCGTTTCCCAAATTTTTCAAAGTTTTTTGTATTTTACTGGTTTGGTGGAAATGGATGAATATTGTGGGTAAGCAAACGTCAAACCATTCCGCTAATTTCTTGGTAGTATGGTACGGATCAGTATCTACTATCACTACAACTGAATATAATATGAATAAAAGAACAAACACGTGTCAAAAATGTGTAAACATTTATTGGTTTTGACAACGTAGCTCTGAAACCATAGATATTTTGAAGTGAACATAATAACATGTCTATTTGACCCTCGTGAACTACATCGAAAGTGACATTGGTTTTGGTTTAGTAGCAGGCGGCTTCAAGCAAAATTCATTTTTTTATCTGAAAATAGTTACGTGATATAAGTGTACTAGTAGTGTACTAGTGTGATATAAGTTTCAATCTAAAATTCCATACCATGCAGGGTTAATCTATACCTATAAAAGAGCTTAACCTGACTGACTGACTGATTCATCATCGCCGAACCGAAATCGCTGAAGCTAAAAAGCTGAAACATGGAAGGTAGCTTGATTTTACAACAAAACCACTCACTAAGGCGGGATTTTTTGAAATTCAACCCATAAGATGGTGAAAGGAGGTGATAACTAATGTATGAAACTTTTTAACGCGTGGTTTCAAGTTTTTTGAAACTTGATTGGAATAATTAAAATGCAAATTAAATGGACACGTGTTTCAGGATTTTTCAAAATGACCCTTACAAAGTAAAATTAGTTAAATTGCAAAGTTTGTATAGGAACTTTTTAACAGGTGGTGTGATTTGCTTAAAACTTTATTTGAATAATTTAAATGCAAAATAAATGGACACGTGTATCATAATTTTTAAAATAATTAAAGTAAAATTCAGACCGCGCGGACAAAGTCGCGGGTATTCCAGCTCTTATATATAAAAGAAAGTCGTGGTAGTTACACCACTTATAACTTGAGAAGCGCTGGACCGATTTAAATGAAACTTAAAATGAATATTAAATGAATTCGACGACCTCTGACCTCTGTGGCGCAGTGGGCTTAGGTCCAGCTGAGACGCAAAAGGTTGCGGGTTCGATTCCCGCCGCGGGACAAATGTTTGTATGATCTGCAAGTATTTGTCTCGGGTCTGTGTGTTTCTATGTATAATATGTATGTATTTACAAAAAAAAAAAAAAAAGTACATAAGTAGTATATCAGTCATGTGGTACCCATAACACAAGCTCTGCTTACTTTGGGGCCAGATGATGCTTTGTGAAATGTCCAGTATTATTATTATTATTATTATTATTATTATATAGTTAGTAACTTTGATTTAGATATAGACTATTTTTTATCCCAGTAAAACAACAAGAACGGGGCGGGTGAAGCTGTGGGTGGCCGCTAGCGCCATCTCGCAATATTTATCCGTAACTTTGTTAATCTCTGTAATTATTACAGTAATTTGAATCGTTTTTTTTATAGCGATATTAGTACCTACTTTAATATTTTTTGTTTAGTTATAACCGTCCAACGAAGTGGGCACGGGTCAGCTAGTTTTAATTAAAAGTGTTAATACATTAGATAAGATAAATTTTTGACCAGCCTCTTTCTATCCTCATTCTCAAAGACCTAGATAACTAGAGTTCTGAGATGTCTACCTAGCCTGGATATTACAATGAGGAGCATGTTTGTTTTTGTTTTGTTGACTACCTCTGAGAACACAATGGGGGCTTTCCCTACTGTACGCGGCTTAACTTCCCCAGGGCACCATATGGCCGTAATAATAATTATAGTAGGAAAACAATTTACTTGGGACCAATCGCCATTTTCAAGTATGGATGGTTATTCTCTACTTTATTAGTTGTTTTGTTGGGTCTCATAAAAGTATAGAGCTGTGAGTTGACGCTCAGAAAGTGAGATTAATATCTCACTCTCATCTATCATTATCTCACCCGAAACGTACAACATTTTGTTGCGTGGTTAACATAAACGTACGAAAAACTATCGATACGATAGGAGGACATTTTTAATGTAAATTGTAAATTTAAATATAAATTGGCCAATTAAAATTCTTTTGAATATAAATTGGCCAATCGCGTCTCAGGCAATACTCAGTAAAGGCTTTCGAAGTCATTAAGGATATGAATGAATAGTGGTCACGTCCCAAAATAAATAAAATAAAATTATGAATTTAAAATCTAATCTATCTAATTAGAAAAACTAATTGTTAATCAGACTATCACTCATAATTTTCAGTAAAAACAGGATTTTTAAACAATGATATGTAACTTTTTCTGCTTCCCGATATTTAGGCATAGTTGCATGTGCCATGGTCACGAAACGTTTTGAGTAAGTAATGTTCAAAACCATGATAATTTCAAAAGTTATATTGTTACCCATTATATAGTAAAGTACTTATATTTTCCTAACTATAATGCTAAAAATAAAATTATTTCTGTATCAAAAAAACAGTTTAAGCAAGCGTAATATTTTAGAAAGACCTGTCCAACGACACTCAATAGAAATATTTTATTATGCAAGCAAGATCTAGCATAGCTAGTTGATCTACTAGGAACGACTAGGCCATCGACTACACCACAAACGCATCTAATGCTAAAGTGCTATAGCTTGTTTTCCAAAACTGTTCAACAGTCTTAGATTCACAGGTACACCAAATACAACCTCAAGGAGGTCTTGTTAGGGGGATTATGCTCTCAAGACCAAGCTTGAGTGATGCCAACATTCCACAATACTCCGAAAGTATTTTCGTTTGCGATGGCTTTAACCATTAATTTAAATAGGCATAACCTTTCTTATATATTTGTTAAAAGACGTGTGAAGTATGTTTTCTTATGTATTCGAAGTATTCGTATAGAAGTGTAATCATAATAATAATATTCATTATTCAGACACAAGATCCATGAATATCAAGATAAACTATCTTAGTATAAAAAACACATAATATAAGACACAGTCAAAAATAGAATAAAAAATAATAACAATGAAGAATCTACTATCAGGATGTGACTTGCACCCATCGTCTATACATATTGGTCAAGAAGATCCTTTCAGCTAATCTTGCAATAATGGAGCCAATAATAATGGAATAATGAAGATTAATGGAGCAAATAATGGTGAGTAATAAATAGTACATAATCCAGAAAATCTATAATTTTAACCCCTAAAAAGGTGTAAAAGTTATAGGATTTGTAAAGAAGCTATGTGCGGAATCTACTTTTCAAAATCTGAAGGTGGCAACATTTTTGAAAATAATTGCAATTGCAATGAGTTTCAGAAATTTTACCCCTTCTACCCTTTTAGGTGTAAACTTCGTAAAGAAGCGAAATGCTATATGAAATAAATAATAGTTTAAAAAAACCAAAAAACACGCTTTATATAGAAAACCAAACTAAAAAATAGAAAATAAATTGTAATAAATGTAAGTAAGAAAAAAATGTTTTATTAAAAAAAAATTGTGGGTTGCATGGTGGAAGGATTATCAATTCGATAATATCTTAAAATTTATTTTCTATTTTTTAGTTTGGTTTTCTATATAAAGCGTGTTTTTTGGTTTTTTAAACTATTATTTATTTTCTACTTTTTAGTTTTAGGATAACCGGATTTTTTTTTTTTTTTTAATTTTGTTTTTTTTTTTTGAATTATTGCATTGTCATCGGTCTTTGACAGGTGTGCAAAATTTGAATGAAATCTGACCGTTTAAAGTGGGTCAAAATCGCGTCATAAGGAGTCGGTTACATACAAACATACAAACATACATACAAGGGAAGCTAATATAAAGCGTATAAAAAGGATATCTACTTCCCCTAGGAGGGTAAAATTTTGAAGAAGCCAGGGTATCCTTTTTATTTTAATCCTCTACCTACTCAAATAAATAAATAAATAAATAATATCATTGAATTTTTGAAATGTATTTTAGAACTTTAATATAAACAATGTTAATATATAATGTATTTTTTTTATATGTATTCAAATTCAAATTCAAATCTTTTTATTTCGGACAACTTAAATCTATAGAGGTTAGCAGATATACATATGACAAAAGGGACTTAGTAAACCAATGTAAAAAATATAAAAAATAAAAAAGTTAAATAGAAGCTGACGCTAGTTCACAGAGCGATCACCAGAGTAACGAGCAGTTTTCTGGGATCACCAAATCAGCGACGAGTACCTATCCGGTATAGTTTTCAGGATGCTGTTGTGACTGTCTCGAACTCTACGAATTATATCTCAGAATTATAAACAATTGAAATAATTAAATTATAATAATTAAATAATTATATTAAATTAAAAAAAAATCACGTGACTGCACCCTGACTATCCGTCTCGTTTGTGACGTCATGATGTTAAAGTAATTTCACGTTAGTACACGGTCGACGGTTACTACATATGGCGCATTAATTAATAACATAAGAAAAATTTAATGCTAATAAATTTCATCGAGTAAATAATGTTTGATAAAGGATTTATAAAAGCAAAGTCTGATATTGTAACTTGTATGAAAAAAAATTTGAAAACGGATTTTCTCAAAAATGATATTCGGTTTAGTTCAGGTGAAGTAAAAGGTGCTAAAGCATCAATGTAATATTATCATATTGTTAATTTAAGTTAATGTATTTTTTTTTAAACTAAGTACTATTATGTATTCCTATGGCTTCATGTGAAAGGCTATAGGTTAAAAAAAGTCGCTTTAGGTTTCATGCGACGCACTGCTTGAAACCATTGGCTTCGACGCATAGCATTTTGAAGCACATGTAAAATCATTTTCCGGGAAGTTGTTTTTGTGTTATCGAATACGATAGTACGAAACAAGCACGATAACTTATAAGGTGACGATCATGAAAACATTATAAAAATATTGACGATAATTAGAAGATTTTGCATGTAATGGTGAGTAGAAATTAACATTGTGACGTCACGCGCGATCGTGTTTGATCGGAAACTGTCGGCGTGTGATCGTTACTTTGGCTTGACTTGATTTTAAATAATAACGTTTTAAAAACTAAAAAAACAACCGACTTCATACACAAGGTAGCTACTGTAAAACCTTGAGGAGTTCTCTTGACTGTCCTTCGTCTTCATCATCAGACCCCTAATGACAGTCAAAACCCATCTAGGTGTAAAGTTCTTATCAAATTAATTAATCAAGCCCAAACACCAGGTTATTGCTGTAAATCGTTGAGGAGTTCCCTCAACTGTCTTTCGGCTCCATCATCAGATCGACTCCAGACCTTCATTAAATAGTAGTGCTTTTAAAATACTTAATGAAAAAATTAACAATCGCACTAGTCGCCACTACGATTTTCAAAGGTTCCCCTAAATTTCTCTAGGATGCCATCAACAGATCCTGGTTTCCTTATTATGGTACTACCCATGGAATAACTCCTTTCTAACAAAAATAATCATCAAAATCGGTTTATAAATGACGAAATTATCCGCGAACACATAAAAAAATATATACGATCGAATTGAGTAACCTCCTTTTTTTGCAGTTAAAAATATTTATTTGTTAGAACTTTTTATTCATAAAGTTGGAAAAAGAAAAAACAGTTTTGCTATACAACTTTCGATGATCTTTCTATTTATAATAATAATAATAAAAAGTATGCTTCAAACCATTGATCCATATTATACCTATGTTAGTAACAATTAAATAACTTATAATCTATGTTAGTTTACAACGCATAAAATATTAACAATTTAAAACTAATTATAATTATATTACTATTAAATCATTGAGACACTAGTGAAGTGCGAGACCAAAGTACAGCCAACCAGTGTCTCCATGTAGCCTGAGCAGAGATTTTCGTTTACAACGGCCAGAAGGCTGTTGATGCCGTATACGTAATGCGGCGCATCAGGGATGCAGTTCTTTTTCACATGATTGCAAAGAAGTAATCAGAGCGCGCGTCTGGAAACATTCCTGAAAATGAACTGAAATAAAATGAACATCCCTACAAAACCGTGAAAGCCTCAACAGCATCCTGGAACCGTTGTTGTATTGGATCCGTAGGGCATTGTAGGATTTTTGTGTATAGCCATCAAACTGCACGTGTAGAAAGATGTACAATTTATGAAATTTTTTTTGTTTTCATTCTCATAACACTATCTAACTCCAATCTAAGCATAGCTTGTACTATTGGAACCAAATGACTGTTTTTTTTTTTAAACCACATCATCTGGCCCCAAAGTAAGCAGAGCTTGTGTTATGGGTACTACATGAGTTCACATGACTGATATACTACATAAATACTTTTTTTTGTGAATACATACATATTATACATAGAAACACCCAGACCCGAGTTAAATACTTTCAGATCATACAAACATTTGTCCCGCGGCGGGAATCGAACCCGCAACCTTCTGCGTCTCAGCCAGACTTTAGCCCACTGCGCCACAATGGTTATCAATACAATACATATACATACTCAAATGTGTATAATTGTGATTGTAAGTACTATTTAGACAAGACTATTAAAAAATACACTCTCGTAGACAATTCATTTAATTATAAGTTATTTTCTAAAACGTTTGCTTTGATGTTAATCCTAGCATTAAAATAAGACCAAAGAGAATAAGTAATCCGCTTTGCTCCTTGTACCGGCAGCCATCTTAGTTTACCGCTAAGTAATACGTTTTGTGTATAATCCGGTAAACTATTTGCAAACGAATAACCAGACATTTTAGAGTTGCAAGAGATGTTCTTAGTTGTAATATTAAGCCTCGACGCAAACAGAGGGGCATTATTTTATTTTAATAATAAAAATAAAATAAAATAATGCCGCTCTGTTTGTCCTTACTATAATATTATAAATGCGAAAGTTGGTAAGTATGTTTGTTACTCTTGCACGTGACAGAATAATTGAAATTATACTCGTAAGAATTCAATAAAAATCCACCTGTCATTCAATTAGTTCACAGCTAAAAACACAGATGGTGTTTTGATAAACAGTTAAACAGTTTTATACTTAAATTATTATTTTATAGTTGGTTTAAATTAACATATGCTTTAATAAATATTATTGTAATAAAAATGATTATACCATCACACACATTTGAGAACGAAATTAGGATTTCAGAACGAAAGTATACAATGATTGTTATATATTGTAAATTTAATTGTTCGATACATACTTTCTTACTATTTTTCAGTTATTAATTAGTTTGGATTTATTAACGAATGTTTCACTTTATTATTTTCTGTTCTCATTATTCTGATATTTACAAGTCCTTCATTTGATTGTTTACTAAATCGGTAAATTCGTTATAATTCTTTTATTAAGACATATATAGCAAAACTATGAATCCATTGTTTCATGAATTATATTTTAACATCTTTTTATTGTTATTAAGTAAATAACTTTCATTATTTCATACTTGGATTCTTAATAGGCTTCTGTGATTGGTTGAATAATGAATATGGTGTGATGTTTTGTATATATTTCAAAAATGTATAAAAGGCGAGGTTAAAGCCTAAGACGGGTAGATTGGGAGTGACCACCGAACTAGAAAGATAAGTGCCTTGCAATAATATTGTACTAAAATATATTTGTGTGTATTTAATATGTGTACCGTTAACTTTTTGTGTTATTCTCTGTTTGGTTATTTGTAACTTTAAAACTATATTATCTATGTGAACTACATACATTTGTATCAGTTAATTATTCTGTCATTGTTTCCTTATATTCCTTATGGTGTTTATTTTGTAGGAGGGTACTTGTGTTGTGTAAAATTGTAAAGGATCATACAAAAAAGTGTTAGGACCAGACAAGTTTCTTGCCGGATTCTTCTTGAACTGGGGTTAGGAGGAACCGGCACCTAGATTCACTAGCATGTAAGAAGACGATTCTAAGTGGTCCTTGTAATTTTATTGAATAAAGAAAATTGAATATACTATGGTAAATTTGTTATTCTCTCTTCTTATTGAATTTATCCTTGCTTACATTTAGCTTTAATTCCTCATGTGAGAAGTAGGTATTTAACTTCAGTAATTTTACTAACTTTCATTATAAACTTCTAAATCTTGATATTAGGTGTAATATATTATACTAATTAGAGCAGGTATTTATATGAATCTAACACACGCAAAAACTACTAAATGGATTTTAATGAAACTTTACAATAATATAGCTTATAGATCAGAATAACACATAGGCTATAATTTATAAAGATATTGTGTGAATTGTCCAAAATATAACGATAAGTGTCAAGTAAGCAGGAAAAAAAATTGTCATCTGCAAGCTATTCTGGCACGCGCTGCAAAAACCTTTAGAATTACAAGTACTACTCCTGCGCAGACGAAGTCGCGGGCACCAGCTACTTAATAATCGTTATTAAAAAAAAAAAATGCCACTCTGTGTTTTACGTGTAGAAAAGAGCTTAATTTGGGCTTATTTGGGAGACATGATAAGTGTGTGCTTACATTAATAAATAGATTGGAAATTAGGTATCCTGTTACTTCAATGATGCTGCATTAACATGGTAACTTTAGCCTGATGCTGCAGCATCATCTGAAATCTACAGATAACTCCCAAATACCTGTACCAAATACTTCAGCAAGAAACAGCAAAGGTTCCTACGATACGGTTGTTTATTTTATTTTTAGTTTCAATCATGTGATTTAAAAGTCATGTAGTGAACATTTTGGGTACGTATCGGGATAAATAAAGTCTGTAACGGAATATGTAGTCCTTGCATTTTTTTGCTTTCTTCTCTCTAAATAAATGAAATGCAGTCGTAATAATATTTTATTAATATGCCGCAGAAGTTGACTAAAAAAAAGGAGTATTTTGTAAAATGTTCAATGTGCAATTTTCTACTCATAATATTTTCACAATTTTCTCCTACCCACTAACTATTTACTAACGAATAATTAAATGCGAAATTTTATATAGATGGTCTTGGGAACGCTGCCTTTGGCATTTCTGATGAGTTGAACTATCTAAAGATCGTTTAAAACGTTCCATAGATAGCACAACTCTTTCTTATGTATTTTATATTATTGTATACTGGATCGAAGTTTCTTATCGCACGATACGGAATTGGCGGATGGGGGCTAGACGAAAAAAATTTAAATTTTTCCGTCACGACCCTTTTCGTGTAGACGGTCATCCATAGGGCCCTATTATCAATATTAATATACCACGATAGGAGCTTCGTTATAACCGTGTGTTCCACGACACACGCTGTTTTTTATTCTGTACATTTCAGTAATTATTTCTTCATATATGAATGGTTAGATATAAGTTTGTCATATTTATTTGTGGCTCAATCAATCCGTAACGGCTTAACGGATATAGATGAAACTTGATATTAATGTAGTCCGTGAAACTTAATACACAATAAACAATTTATAAATTAAGCTAGGTATCCTAAAATAATTCATAAGCTATCTAGAAAATAAAATTCATAGTCTATAAGGTTTTAGGTTTTAATAATTCAATGAAAGCCTATAAATTATATTTCTAAAAGAAGAAAGAAAGAAAGAAAATAAATATTTATTTGACAACACGTTACAGAGCGGATCAGAAGTAAAAATGTGTGCAATTCACACGAGGTAGAAGTGAAACCTTCAAAAAACAAGCGTATAATACGTACACGTATACAAAACACTACGGTTGTTGTGATACATTTTCTCCAGCTATGTACTACGCATGCGCTCACAAACACGTATAATGCTTCTCATCTCATTTTCTCCCTAGTTAAATCTTATGAGTTTATGTGTCTGTCTCTTTTTACCGTCGCTTTTTCGTTTCATCGACTTTCAAATCACAACGAGTCTAAACAAGTTTTCACTTCACAAAAGGTAACAATATAACAAACAAAAGCAAAATATATGACAAATTAAAAACAATAAGCCATATAATACAATCTACGTCGTGTAGCTAATTAAGAACCTATCATACCAGACCAGGTACCTACAAACCAAGTAGGTTACTAGGCACCCCATTGGTAGGTCAAACATAAGCACCGACTAGACCCGCTCTGTGTGGTCTTGAACTCAGCATAAAGCTGCTCTACATGGTTGATAGTAGCTACCTACCATGTAAAGCTTCTAGACGTAATTAGACAATCACTGACAGATACAAAACGGCAACGTTACCTCGTTATCTAACAAAATAATACTTTTATGTATGGCTAGATAGTCATAGTAACATTTTGTCCGAAGTGAGAACCATCCCTTTGATCTTGAAAAGTAAATAAGCACTAGTAAGAGTCTAGACTGCAGCTAAATTCCTAGAAACCCGTGTTATTTAATTCTCAACGTTCGAGTTTTAAATTCAAATCGCCTTAACACCGTTTTTAAGCACGCTTGCTCTGAACGCCCCTTAATAGCAATTCCTTCGATGCCGAGCCACGAGCAATCGTTCGGGAGACTTTTTGCATCGTGAAGTCAGAATTCACTAAAGCGTTCTCGCCATAAACTTACCAGTATCTGGACATAAGATCACACTAATCTTACATATAGCCGGTGAGTAGTTGTTTTGTGTCCTGTGTTTTTTGTAAAGGATAGACGAACTGTACGAAACTCATTATAGATGTAAAAGATGTATTTGTATGTGTGTGTTTTTGGTTTCTTGCTCAAACGGCTGGATGGAATTGGATGATATTATTTTTATTTTTTTATACTACTGACTGATGGTGAGCGGTCACCCATAAACCGAGCATCACATGTGCATTGCCGACTTTTGAGAAACCTTCTTACTAACGTGATTTATATAACAGCAGTCTTTGTTCCGGAGTGAAGTACCGCTTCGATCTATTCAGCACACCTAGCTTTTTGGATGCCAACTTGACATTATGCAAGTGGCTTCGGAATTGCACGTCACTGGAGATGTCGACACCGAGGATCCCAAAATTTTTTGAGATGGTGAGTGTTGTGTTTTGCAATTGTGGGGACACATTTAATGGAGTTTTCTTAGAAGTACCCCCATAATCATTTTTTCAGTCTCTATTTTATAACTTTGTAGAAGCAATAGTACGTATTACCATGCAAATTTACATTGCAATAAATGAAAAAGTCTGCAAGAAATAGCTCTGATTAATGATGGATGGATTAACAGACAGACAAATGGATAGAGATAGCGAAATTACTAGGGTTCCTTGTGGAGTTCAAAATCCCTAAAATTACAGGTGACTGATATAGAAAGTCACACCTGTTATCGGAAAAGAAGTTGTTTCTTTTGTTGATAATTTCTATCACAAAACTTACATAAATTTTAATATAATTACAGAAATTTATAAAATAATAAATAATAATAAAAAACACAAGTGATATAGTTGAGCTATCTTAGAACCACTTAAAACGATTTATAGGTAGTTCAACTAATCCAGGTCACTGCCAGAGCGCAACGTCCCCAAGACAATGACAGCATTGCATTGCTGGGCTAGATAGGAGCCAGCTCATGGCTCACACGATGTTTCTATTATTAAGCTAAGAACACTGACTCAACATGATTTGTTGCCAGTCAAGTAGGTAGGGACGAACGTCGCGGAACAACGATATCTCTCGGTAACATGCCCATTGACATTGCGAAATATGAATTTTAAATTTAAAATGTCAACAATATTGCATCATGCAACATGTTCCTGTTGGCGTGACGGAAGTGCAACCTTCCTAATTTTCAAATCATGGCAAAGTTTCCGAAAAACACTTCAAATCCGTGTTGCGGAACATTTTTATGCAAAACCGTATCAGCTACTTTAAAATTCCTTTTTTGGCTACAGTTTTTGGATTTGTAAAAAAAGAGAGTCCAACAGGTTGTACCTCTTGACATCGTCGGAAGTCGTCTATGTCGGGACTTTTTCTATCGGAATTTGAAAGACTAAATAGAAAATGAAACGGTTTGAGTAATATTCCCTTTGTGAAGCGGTGGATGCGCTTTCACAAAGTAGGAAAAACAATTGATAAATATATAATATTTTTACTATCTGATTTCGACATGCCATAGAAAAAATATATTTAAAAAAAATACTTTATTTGGAACAAATAACAATTGTACTTACTTACAAAAAATGGTATAAAAACGATGACATCTACTGAAGTATAAAACTGTGTTACAGACATCAACGCCCTCCTCCGAGCATTATATTGGTCTAGTAAAAATCTAAGTCTACTGAAAATCGCGCCTAAGAGGATACCTGCCTACCATAAAACACCATGGTTCTTTTACCATCGGTCACTATTGCTAGTAATTATGCCACCATAAACTATGAAAGCACCGAACATTTTAGGCTTGTTATTTTGACGTGATAACGTCTTGAAAAATTGTCACGTTTCGCCTGAGCCGAGCGTGCAAGCAAGAGCGCGGAACAAGCGACGGAGAGGCACGATCGGTTTAAGCGTTTGGCTTGTGACGCATCTTCATAGGTTAAAATATGCAATTTTTCATCAATGTTTTCTTATGACATTATCACGTAAAATTATCGTCCGTAAACTTTACAGACTACCAATTTTTTATGTGATCTAGGTGCAAACTAGCAATTTTCGGTATTTTCCTTTAGTTTTGCTGTAAGACCTTGCTTCTTGCCAAATTACATGATCAATGAGAAGTATCCTATAGATTTTGATTTACCAGAGTGTCAAAATATGCAGAATAAATAAATAAATAACCGTAATTATTTAGTTTCGTTGACTTAGAAGTTTGTTATTTTTAATCATTTCAAAGGAATTTCAATACATCTTCGGGTTCCTGAGAAAAAGGGCTTTGGCATACAGGCAGACAGACTGACAACGAAGTGATCCCATAAGGGTTATTTTTTCTGGTTTGTTCCACTTTCACATTCCAAAATGTACCAAAGCAAGAGCAAAGTACAGGTGACTAATAAAACCAATTGATTAATGTTATGCAACACTTTAGAATGTCTCGTCACCTAGATACTGCAGTATGTTCTGGACCATATCTTTCATTTCTAGATTATTAACAAAACCCTATATTTTGGTTTTTAATTTCCATAATCAAAAATTAGGAACTTCTTAAAGTCTTTCTGTACTTCAACATCAGACGCCTTTGTGAATGTAATTTTTTTATTAAAGCTTTGTTTTATGAATTATAAATACTTGATTTGATTTTTGAAAATTCGGGCACAGTTTACAACAATTAAAAATGTGCTTTGTTTTTTAGTCTTATTATGCTTTCATTGTTGATCAATGGAATGGGTTTACCTTCTGCATATGCAGATTTGATGTAAGATGCTTGCCTACAAATACTATGTTGTGATGATTTTATTAGATGATCATTTGCATCAGTGACCATTTACAATTTGCACTTTCTGTTAATACACCGCAATGATAATGTAATATTTTTAATAATTCATTTTTTTTGTGTGTACAAACCCCGAGTACCTACAGCAGAATCGGCTCAACTCTTTTTGACTCTACGTATGTTAAATGTTTCTGTGAATACGATGGCGTAGTGGTTGTGTCTGGTTCTAACATAGTTACATAGATAAAAAACTGAAATTGATTTTTTTTGGGTTTTCAATATTTAACAACTTTCAGTTTTTAATTAACACGCAAAGGAACACTTGATAAAAAAACCTATTTCTGTCATGTTAAAGTTCAAAATAAATAAATACCAATTGACTTTCACTATGAAGTACATTTGTGTTTGTTGATGTCATAAAATAAGTAAAAATGATGTCTCATATTTTGAGTTATATTTAATACACAACTGATACAACATACTGGGGACCTAATCAAACATTATCATTTAATAAATAGACTAGCAAGAACTTTATTAGAAGCAAGAAAAACAAATAAACTCTATGTAAAGTTGAATAAAAATAACTTTTTTTAAAGATTATACTGGCACCAAAGATAACATAATCACTACTTTAGGCAAATTTCACACACTCACACGAAAAATACAACCTTAGTTCACTACGACACTCTCATTTATGATCTATTATCATTTATAGAAAGTTGCCATCTTCCTTACAGTAGATAACTGTAAAAGTCATTTACAGTACAGGCTGTCCACTTGTGGAATGCGTTGCCTGTAGATATCAGGAAAGACTCTTCCCATCTTCAAAAACATGGTCATAAAACATTATTTTTCGTGCTGTTATACGTAGTCATTTCTGTATTGTTGATTTTTTATACTGTTTATCTTTATGTATATATATATGTATCTATTGAGTTAATATGTATGTATATATTTATATCAGTATTTGTTTAGTTTATACATATATGTAAGTGTGTAATTATATAAATACACCACACCTACATGCCCCTTCTCTGTTTATTTATAGTCCAGTCCATCCAACGGTTGCCTGGTAGAGATCGCTATTAGCAATAAGGCTGCCCATTGTTTTGCCTTAAATATGTTTAGTTTTTTGTTATTGTATTCCGTGTGGTAGTCAATAAAGTGTTTTCTATCTATTCTATCTATCTATAACTGGTTTGGTACTGGTATATAGATAATCTAATAACGTGATTGTCCTAGCACTAAGCCTGTTTGACCATGAAACAAGAGATTGCACACGTCCCAACCTTTTGTTCGCAGAGTTTGCATTATTTACCTGCTGAGTTGTAAAGCAAGTTTAAAAAATTCAATAACAAAGTAATTTTTTCGTAGTTTACCATTAAAATGTTTCAACGCTTCAAGCATTTTATATTCTGACTGTACTTAAATGTAATAGAAAAACATGCGAGGCAAAACAGGAACACAAAATGGGGCAAACGTGGAAAAATATTATTAAAATAAGGGATACAATATTTTTGGGGCGAACAAGGAATATAATATGGGGCGAATCTGGAATTTTACAAGTGGGGCAAAACTCTGCGGGTGGATGTGGAACAAATCTTTTTTCTTTTTGAGGTACGGAACCCTAAAAATATTTAGAACGTAGGTACAATTAGTTTTACAGTAAACTGGGTCACCGAGTAAGCTAGTCACCATTAAATATGTAAAGTAAATCGATCATCAGAAAAAATATTTTAATGATACGTTAAAACAGTCTTTAACGGAGTGGTGCTTGACATATAATTGACATTGATCCATGCTGCCCTTATTTTAATGTACAAAAAACTGTAGGGCAACGTAGTATCTGGTATAATATCTACACTTTTGACGACCTCTGTGAGGCAGTGGGCTAAGGTTAAAACGCAAAAGGTTGCGAGTTCGATTCTCGACGTGGGACAAATGTTTGTATTATCTGCAAGTATCTGTCTTGGATCTGGTGTTTCTATGTATAATATATACGTATTTACAAATAAAAGGATATAAGTAGTAAATCAGCCATGTGGTAGTAGTGTGGTACCCATAACACAAGCTCTGCTTACTTTGGGGCCAGATGATGTTGTGTGAAATGTCCGGTATTATTTATATAATTATTTACACTTAACATTAACATTTGTATCTAAAAGTGTATGACTACTAACCAGCTAAAATCTTTCAGCCGCTGTTTCTCAAAGAATATCTGACAAACAATATCCTTGAAACTTTCCCTGGAGATTAGTTCTAAGCCTCGTTCAGACGGGAGAGCTACGATGCTACAATCGTACAACCTGACCGCATGTGTTTTGTATTTAGGAATCGAATAGTTTTTAGTGGGTACACTTGTACCCACAGAAGGCGGACTCATTAATATAAATAGCGACTCTTGCTACGACACAACAGAGTGCAATTCAGCATGCACAAGCACTTAGTGCCCAACATTATATTGAACTACAAATTACCTCTCTATCTATCGTGTAATTGTATCTCGCAGAGAAGTGCCATGCCAGACGAGATAGAGTTACGCGATAGCAAGAGAGGAAATATGTCGGTAAATGTAATGTTATATAATATCGTCTGGCGTGGTACTTCTTTACGAATTTGCCCAAAAGGGAAACACGTACTTGTAACTTTATACTTAAAGTGCGGAGTATGCCTGAGCGCCTACTCGTGAAATCGATAAACGATATATCGGCTTAATAATCGTGCAAAGCCATACACTTAGCTTCACAAGCTAACGTTTTCATTAGTTTTGAGCGAAGGAACGACAGACCATTATTTTTAAAAATCAATATCGTAATCCTCCATTACAGACGATACAATAATTTAAATTTGACAACGAAACAACTAATGTTGATTATGTTGTAGGAGTGCTGTAGATATTAACACCATATATGTTGAAGAGGGCTGTTCGTGCCTGGTGATTATTTAGATGACGTAAAAACTTGGGATGAATCTCCGGCATCCGTTACAAATTTGGCAAGGATCATACAAAAAAGTGTTAAGACCAGACGAGTTTCTTGCTGGATTCTCCTGGATTTCTTCTTGAGTTGGGGTTAGAAGGAACTGGCACCTAAATTCACTAGCATGTAAGAACACGATCCGAAGTGATGCTTGTATTTTTATTAAATAAAAAATGATTTGATTTGATTGACTATTAATACGACTGAATGATTGAGGACGATAATTTAATTAAGACAAGACGAATCATTCAAATGCAAGTATTTTTCATTTACACGATCAGCTCTTATACTACTTAAGTATATTAATAACTAGCGACCCGCCCCGGCTTTGCACGGGGGCAATGCTGACACTAAATATATTACAGAATGTCTAACCTTACTACCTAAGAGATGGACATATACCACAGCGGACTTTTTTGTAGATCTTTTTAAAGTGTACAGTACTGTAGTACATTATTTTGATCTATCTCGTAGGGTTCAGCCAGCGTTTACAATGTAAGCGCAAAAAAATGAGTTTATTTACTACATCACATTAAAAACCTCTAAAATTATCAGTGTTTTTCTTCTATGTTATGCATGTATTATACATATCCTCTTGAACCACTCTATCTATTATAAGAACCTTCCTCTTGAATCACTCTATCTATTATAAAAACTGCATCAAAATCCGTTGCGTAGTTTTAAAGATCTAAGCATACATAAGGACAGACAGACAGCGGGAAGCGACTTTGTTTTATATACTATGTAGTGATAAAAGCCCCACTTTCCAGTAACTATCCCCGTGTAAACGGTCCTAACACTAGCGCTGGTATTCCACATTCAAATCTTTACAAATTATCGCCTGTCCCGCTCTTACTGTTTACTATCTCGTTTATAAATGGGGACACTACATCATTTTGCTCATTTTCTTTGAGAATTATCTTGTGTTTTGAAGAAAATCTCGAAGAAAATCTCAGTTACGTAGTTGTTAGATGAATTCTTCGTCTGGTAATCTAGTACTACATTCTGGCTGTCAAAGGGGACACAGTTTGACGTAAATTAAGAAAAAACAATGCCGGATACTTCACATAGCATCATCTGGCCCCAAAGTATGCAGAGGTACCACATCTGACATGACTGATATGCTAGTTATATACAGTTGTGGTCATATAATTAAGAACGATTTGAAGTTATAGAAGTTTTTTATTTAAATCGTGTCATACACAGAGATGTGTACCTTCTGAGAAGCAACTAGTTATGTTATAAAATAGCTACATTAATAGAGCAACGTGGCTTAGGAATAAAAAATAAAATCGCAAACTATTTTTTTTTATTAAGAAGCAATCACTTTTAATCTTTTACAGCACTAAATGGCACCAAAATTATACAAACAGTAACAAATCGACTGAGTGTTCTGTATTTAAATTTGAATAAAGGTATAAACTATTTAGCGTTCTTAATTACGTGACCAGCCAGTAAATAGGAATACTATGATTAGAAGTAGTGTAAAAAGTTTGTCTATTTATTTTTAGCTAATCGAATCAATGAATACAGTGGTATTATGGAAAAGTTTTACGATACCTAGAGAAATAAAAAAAATTGCATGCAATTACTTTTGCGTCTTAGTTGGAAAAAATCATCCTTTTATATCAGCGTTCTTAATTATATGACCACCACTATATTTATTTTTGTAAATACATACATATTATGCTTAGAAATACCCAACCCTGAGACAAATACTTGCAAATCATACAAACATTTGTCCCGCAGCGGGAATCGAACCCCCAACCTTGTGCATCTTAGCCGAGCCTTGGCCTCTGCGCCACAGAGGTCGTCAAATAAAGCCAGACAGACTTCATAAGTTTATACATATTCGTATCTAAGATTCTATCTACTTATACAAAAAACCGAAAAACGGCTTCTCAACCCCGATTCGATGTGTAATATACAATAATTTGATTCGACGACCTCTGTGGCGCAGTTGGCCAAGGCCCGCCTGAGACACAGAAGGTGGCTGGTTCGATTCCCAAGGACAAGTGTTTATATGAACTACAAATATTTGCCGCGGGTATTGGTGTGTTTTATTGCATAATATGTATCAATTAAAAAAGAAACGAAAATAGACTTATAATTAGTATACCAGCCATGGTTCCTACAACTCAAGCTCTGCTTACATAGGGCTGGATGATGCCGAGTGAAATATCGGGCATTATTTATTTATTTAATACCCAATAGAATAGCAATACATGAGATATTTGTCATTGATTAGTTCTGTAAAGTATCTTCGAAACCCATGGTCTGAGCAACTGACATCTATACCTATAAAAGAGCTTAACCTGACTGACTGACTGACTGATTCATTATCGCCGAGCCGGCACCGCTGAAGCTAGAAAGCTGAAATTTGGAAGGTAGCTTCCTCTTATATAAACCACACACTAAAGCGGGATTTTTTGAAATTCAACGCCTAAGAGGGTGAAAAGGGGTGAAAACTAATGTATGAAATTTTTTAACGCCTGCTGCGATTTGGTGGAAACTTGATATGAATAAATAAAATGCAAAATAAATGGTCAGGTATTTCAGGATTTTTCAAAATAACCCTAACAAAGGGGTAAAATAGGATGTCAAAGTTTGTATGGGAACTTTTAACGGGTGGTGTGATTTCTTAGAAACATGGTTTGGATACCTAAAATGCAAAATAAATGGACACGTGTTTCAGGATTTTTCAAAATAAGCTTCATAAAGGAATAAAATAAGGTTTGAATGTTTGTATGGAAACTATTTAATGGGTGGTGGGTGTGATTGGTTTAAAACTTATTAATAAAATTTGGCAAAAAGATAAATTGCACCCTGGAATTAAACTACCATTCCTTTAAAAAAAAATGCGGACGAAGTCGCGAGCAACAGCTAGTGTTCTTATAAAGCTATTGCCTGTGATCACCAATGCAATGCTCTAATTCCAATGCATGAGCTGCATGTCTTTGAAGAGTTCTATTTTCTGTTCCATTCATTCCATTCTATTTATCCATTCAATCATTCCATTGTCTCATCAAACCCCATTGTCAAGTCTGTTGACCACTGAAAGGAACCCAAATATATATTCTCTTAATATATTTTCCAAAAAAAAAGTTAGAGTTGTTAGAGTAGTTAGAGTTGGTAGAGAACAAAAAGTTGTTAGAGTTTCAAGTTTCTATCATGTTTTTCATCATAAAAGATCCTCACTAAACTTATATAGAACTACCTTGGAAGTACACCCTGTAGAATAAAAAAAGAATCATTGAAATCTGTGAATAAAATCTGTTCTATTAATAAACATACAGAAAAAATACAGAATAAGAACCCCCGTCTTTTATTGGAAGCTGGTTGAAAACCATAATCAATCCAGATGGATTTATATTTATGAAATATTTATGAATGCAAGCAAGCAATCAATGAAGCAATCAATAAAGCAAGTAATGCTATGAATCGTGATACCTACATAGATAGGTATCACGATTCATAGCATTACTTGCTTCAATCCAACGCATGCTGGGCGCCTTTTTGACACTCACACTTATGATCAATAGGTAGGTGCTTTACCTATCCTATTATTAACTGTATTGTATACCTAATTTTTTTTACATAAAAGTTTTTTTATTTAAGATATAATATTTTCACTGATAGGAATAACATTAGTACCAATTTACGATACCTAATATTTCGATAGACAATGGTGGCAATTCGGTTGGTTCATTTCTAATATTAGGAATTGTCTAAAATATATTTTAGTTAGTCATAGCATTTGTAAAACCTATTCGGTTGGTACCATCTAACTAAATTAGGAACGCTTAATTAAATTATATATAATTAAATTAGGATAAGTTAGTAACAGCAGAATACCAAGATTCATTTGACACTTCTAAACCGAAATTTAGCTAAAGTTAGATAGGTTGGTGCCAACAGAATTGAGGCCAATATTTCAAAATATGCCACATAATAGAACCTACATACTAAAAAGTTTATGTACACACAACGCGTGCGAAGACGTAGGCAGAAGCTAGAAACAAATATAGCAAAAGTTTACCGTATGTACGTATATGTACGTATGTTGGTAAATGTACGTATACATTTATACCAACATAAGTATCAAACATTCAGTAATAAATTCAACAAATAAAAGCGTATGGATCAGCAAACCGGGATAAAGTGTTACCAGTCATTACATTTACATTTTTCCTTCCACAAAAAGTAGCCAACTCACTTTCAGCTTTTACCACAGGCATCCGAAAAACGTAACGTTTTTACCCAACATCCTTATTTCCCCATTCTAAACCGTTATCTCGAATTCCAAATAAATTAATTTCATTTTTATCCGAAGCAAATTGCGGTACGCAGGCGAACGCCAGATGGGACGACTGTCGTCGACAAATTCGCGTTGGAGTCGGGATAGCTAGGGTTCATGGACGAAGAATTTGGGAAACAAAAATTAATATCTACACAAAATAAACAATTGTGTCATGATTGTAACATGTACATTTTTTTGACTGATGCTGAGAGAATGATGTAAAGTTGGGCACGGTATGAAGAAGATTTTTGAAAAATAAAAATGGTTTCTGTAAAGTTGGTTTACGGACGATAATTTTACGTGATAACCTCATAAAAGCCATTGATGACAAATTACATACTTTTAACCTATTAAGATGCGTCACAAGCTGAACGCTTAAGCCGATCGTGCCTCACTATCGTTTGGTCCGCGCTCTGGTTAGCACGCTCGGCTCAGGCGGAATGTGACAATTTTTCGTGCGTGCAGCCGGCGTTCATCGATTTATAAGACGGCATCACGTCAAATTTATCTGAAAAACAACCGAACGAGCCTTACAGTAGTCGCATAATTATTATGTTTAATATCAGACATCTCAGAAAATCGGTTGGTACCATCTGACGGCCAACTCAACCACCGCGGAAGCTCATTGATCCAATCAAATAATGCGCGTGCTTTTTGGTCAAATTAAAAGCATGCGCTTCCTTGGCTTTCTGTGACACACTTTCGTACCTTTTTACGTGTCACTAGTTCTTTCAAACTAGTTTCCAGTGCTCACTACGCAGCACTAGCGTACCTACTAAAAACATTTAAAAATTTTAAAGTACAACATTTATATATATTTTTTTTCGATTTTGGCATGAATCATAGTAATGTCAATTTTGCCAGTGTCAAGAGGTTATATTGTTTATATGTTGTATGTCATAAAGACTTATCTTGTTATTTGTTAAGATGACGAACAAAATGATACGACTTTTTATATAAAATGGTGCCTTTTCATATAAAATACCTACGGATTATTTTAGCTCGAATCCACTTGAACGTCCGGGTAACAAAATCGACCCAAAACATTGTTACGTAGAACGTTCGGGTGACTTTTTCTACCCATCGGACCTCCATGACTTTTGTTTGAAGTTCTGTTGGCTGGCAGCTAAAACTTGCTGTATAACGTCACTAGATGGCTCATTAATAAAATTGGCGTATGGTAGAATTCATGAAAACCGTACCTGGCAAAAAAAAAAATTATAAAAAAATTTAGAGACACAAAAACGTTTTGCGTGAGTTTGCGTTTTGTGAAGTGAGTGCGTGCGGGTGTTGTTTAGATTATTTTATTGGTCATATTAATATTAGTGTTATATATCAAAGTAATCCTCAAGATTATTGCTATTGACATATATACAAATATTCTTGGCCAATCGATTGATGGCAAAAAAATCGACATTAAACAAAATGCCGTTGCATGGCGGGTTTCATGTTTATGAAGTGAAATTATGAAGTGAAGTTTTTGAAGTGATTCACTATATTTTCAGGAAGGAATTATTTGTAATGAAGAAATTATGTTAGTAATCATATTTAAATATACTCCCAAAGTCTAAATACAATTAAACAACAGAATATTTTACATTTGTTTGGTTTTACAGCCAAAATTTCCCGAGTGACAAAAGTCACCCGTGTACGTTTTACGTATTCTAACGAAATTAGGGGATATTTGAAAAGGTTTATTTTAATGGACATGGTATTCTAGCTATTACTGATATTCATGTCAAAAAAAAGCCCATAAAGTCTAATTTAGTAATAAGTAGGTTATATTGCTACAAACTACGAGATTTTGTGTAAAAACTCTTTAGAATCAAAAGTTTATTGAAATTTAACCTACATTGTTAAGTTGAAATTTATATTTTTAGTATTTAGATTCATAGTTGAAATTACTTTTTCACGTAGTTTTAATCTGTATAGTTTTACTTATTCATATATATATATATTTTTTAAGTCTAGCTATAGTAGTTATCTAGTTATCACGCTTGAAGTTGAAAATGAACCAAGCGCTCGGCGCCGCAGAATTCCAATCGCGCGGGCGGACGTTCTAGAGGGAGACAGCTGTCGCGCTCGGACTTTGACGTGGTAAAAAAAAAATTGTTTATTTATTATAAATAATTAAATATAAATGTTTACTATTTATGGTCGTCTTCCGAAGCAAATATTGCACCCTAATATTATTTTTCTCGAGTTATTTCCGGTTTTATTAGTAATTTTGGTGTTTTTATATAGAGATATAATTATTGAATCGCATGTGAATAATTGGAATAACAGCTTTGTGTTTCTTTATCCACGAAAATATCTAAATCTCAATGATAATTGAAGATAATAAATACGGGACTGCATAAATACAAATTCATTGCTAATGTTGGTCATCCAACCCAGCTGTGTGTCCCCTACTGGTCTAGAGCGATCTCCAGCATTACCACTAGACTGCCATGCAAATAGTTTGCACTTACATTCGACACGCCCTCCGCGTTCCGTGAAGTAATTAAAAGAAAATAGCTTTATTCCACGCGAGGAATACGTCCCCTGATTCATTACCACACGATTAGGCTATCTGCTTCTGCTTCTTCTTATTAGAATCTATATCGTAGCCTTAAAAGGCATCGTCGCAGAGCATCGCGTCTTTTCCGTGTTCGCGTCTCTCATTATCTGTTTTTATACCAAGTAAGTTACTACCACCATTTTAAATTATCTTATCGTGTGAATAAATATACTTATACTAGCTGGTGCCCGCGACTTCATCTGCGTTAGTACTTCGTGTAATTCTAACGGTTTTTGAAGCGCACGCCAGAATAGTTTGCAGATGGCAGATTTTTTTCCTATTAACATCACTTACCGTTATATTTTGGACAATTCACACAATATCTTTATAAATCATAGCCTTAGTGTTATTCTGATGTATAAGCTATATTATTGTATTATTGAAAAATTCCATTCAGTAGTTTTTGCGTGAAAGAGTAACAAACATACATACAAACTTTCGCGTTTGTAAAAGTAAGATTAGTGGACATGCAACACAGCACCATCTATCCCCGCAATGCATAGCTTGTACTATGGGACCAGATGACTGATAGAATATCTATAGAATATTCTTATGATAGTTGTTTGTATGTGTCAATGTTTATCGTGTATATCGATTACCATCATTAGAATAATATTTTGTAGGTGTAAGTATATTTTTTTGTAGCTTTTATACATTGCCGTCGTTCTGTTTTTGTTTATCCTGTCCATCTAAAGGTTGCCTGAACGAGATCACTTTTAGCGATAAGGCCGCCCATTGTACAATTTTATTTCTATTATTTCTACTGTGTTATTTTTGTGTACAATAAAGTATTAATCTATCTATCTACTTATATATTTTAATAAACATATATGCAATATTTTTAGAACAAAGAATGCCTCCGCCTTGAGTATTTAGCCACCCATCAACTTTCTGAAGAGGCCTCCTCCAAAGAATGCCTCGATATTTAATACTTACCATCTATTCAGGTTGTTGGAAGATATCGCCACACACGATAAGACCGCCGTTTGCAAGACATATTACATTGTAGCCGTAGCATTCATTTACTTTGTACGTACCTAAAATGTTATGTTCACAATAAAGTTCATTATTAATATTATTATTATTATTGACTTCCTGAGACTGCTACCTTCTTTTTCATATTGTGTCACTATATATTCCGAACCAGTTTGGTAAGTTCTTTTTTCGTTTACTTTCGTTTTTGTTTTCGCACATGTCTTGGATCTGTCTAAAACAGTTATGTCCATGTTTCGTGAAATTTAAGCAAAATTTGTCAAATCAGTGTTCGTAGTGTAGTAGTTAGTCGTGAGGAGGTTAGCATTGTACACTTGGGTATTTTCATCGAGATATAAATCTATGGGTAATTTTGTATTGTTGCTGTCAATTTGTATTGGATTATGTTTGTTCGTTTTGCTTCGTTAGTTTTTGTTGACCGAGCAAAGCGAGTGTCTCCGTTTCAGCTTAGGCGAAAATGCTTTCGTATGTCTGGCGTCTGTCCGGATGTTCTCCTACTCAGGTCGTATTTCTCAACCGATTCTCGTGAAATTTTGTGAGCAGGTTCCATAACTATTTATCTGTATTTATCTATTAGTTAATTCATATTTGTATTAGTTTTATGAATTTAATCTTTCTCTTTTCCTCCTTTTGTACACTTCATACCCACACATTCGTTTTTAATATCTCCAATTCCCAAGGTTACGCTCGCCTGTGTTCATGCTATTATTGATTATGTTTTGAATATATTTTATTGTGTAAAATAATAAATAATAAAGAATAAAGAAAGGACCATATATATTTTTTTTATTGTTTCAGTTTTTGTATTTTTTTCAAAATAGGCGAGATATGGGAGTTGAAACCGTTAAAAAAGATATATATCAGTCATTTCGAAAAATATTCGAGAGCATTTTGATAAACACGGGCTTTACTCACGTATTATTTGTCGATGGAGGCACCGACAATGTTATGAGTGCAAACCGTGAACTCGAGTAGCAACGAGCGGACCGCGGATCAAACTCACCCTGATGAAGATTCTCCAGATTAATCGAAACATTGTCGTTGCCTCCATCGACAAAATAATACGTGAGTAAAGCCCGTATTTATCAAAATGTATAGTTCAACTCACGAAAGTTTTGAAAGTGAAATGTTCACGAAGTCTACCAGCTCACAGAGCCACTAGTTTTAGAACTTATGTTTATGACAAGCTGCGTGTGATACCTTCTGGGGGTTAGTTCTACTTATTACTGTTAGCTCGATTGGCATCGAACCGTAGCTTAGTTAGTTTTCGTTATTCTCCTAATGAACAACGACTCAGCTTGCGCTACGTTTACGAAGTCGTCAACGGACGATCGAATGTTTTATTTAATATATGAAACTTTGCTATACACACATAAAAATAGTGATGGATTTCAGCAAAATAGTGATCTCCATAGAATCAATACTAGAAACAGAAACAAATTATACATCCCTAGGTTGCGACTAGAATAAGTAAAAAAGTCATGTTGCTCATGTGGCTCTGCCCTCAGACAGTTAACCGACATATTTGAAATGTATATATAAACTCTCTTGTATTCGTTTTTCACAGTTAAGGTGGAATAAGATAAGATGGATCATGTAAAAAAGCGCTAGGACCAGGACGAGTTTCTTGCCAGTTTTTCTCGGGCTTGGGTTAGGACGAATTGGCACATAAATTCACGTATTATGTAAGACGTTTAAAAGTGATCCTTGTGTATTGAATAAAATATCTTTAGACCTTGACTTTGAGTTTAGTCGTAATTGGAGCCGAAACGTAGATGGATTGGAATGGAACGGTAACCTTTGTAAATTCACAGAATTACCCCTAATATTGGAAGCGTCATAGGTCATGGTAATCACTACCCACCATGTGGGCTGTATGCATGTTTTCTGGTTTAGATGTATGAACTTATATACGGCAGCTTCTCGATATTATTTCACTCTCAAAACTTTCGTGATTTGTACGATACATTCAAACCACGGGTTTTACTTGTGTATTTTTTGTCGATGTAGGCAGCGACACTGTTTCTATTCATCTACTGAATCGTCATAATTAGTATAATATTGTCAGAGCCTTCATCAAATAATACGCGGGTATAATGAGTAGACAAACAATATGCTTTAACAAAATTATATATAATGCCGGAAATTACATCATCATCTGGCCTCAGCAGAGCTTATGTTATGAGTACCACATGACTGATATACTACCATTTTTTTTTAAATACATACATATTATACATATAAACACCCAGAACCGAGACAAATACTTGCAGATCATACAAACATATTTATAACGACGGGAATTGTACCCGCAACTTTCTGCGTCTCAGTCGGACTTTGGCCCACTGCGCCACAGATGTCTACAATCAAATGTATTGGTTCTATTCTCAGTGTTTTCACAGGGTTTTATTTAGCTCAATTTGATTGCCGTTGTCATCCAGGGTTTAGTCCTGCTGACTGACAGAATAGCTGGCAATAGAGAAGGAAAACTTGAAACAAGCCCGGCTCGGTGGCAGCCGTTATGCACCTGCAACCGAACCGACACCGCATGTACTGATTCGTCTTACCTGCGGGTCTTGTTGGCAAAATCGAGAAGTTAGTGTGGGTACCTGGGAAGGCCTACGCTATCAAACAGAATCCCAGGCAGAGTGACGTCAGTGGAGAGGAAACTTCACCCACTTCAGCTTGCTGGAGTGGATCCATGAACGAAAGTTTTCAATTACATACAATTAACTGCTCTGTAACTTTACTGACGCCAAATCATCTTCAACAGATGAATGAAGGCCAATCATGATGATGTCATCCAAGCGTTGGCATCGCCTTCGTTTTTTTGATCACTCTTCATTGTTAATAAAAAGTTCTGTACGAACAAAACCAACTCTCAACTGAAAAATAAACAGGAAAAATCATGCCATAATATTGTAATGGTGCGGGAAATTTTATTGTTTACAAAAGCTTTGCCGGCTGTTTTTTGTGAAACCATTTCTTTTGGGAGCCATTTATCATTTTGAGAAACCCCTTTTTTCCTCAGCACATTAGTACGTCGTATTCTGCGACAGTTTGTGATGGCACAGGCAGGTTTAAAAGTAGTTGAGCAACTTTGTGTTCAGATATTTATGGAAACTTACAGTCCTCCTGCAACACAGAAGTATGAGAAGCTTAAGAGTGAGCTAATCTGGAGACAGCGCTTCTAACGAGAAAAAGATAGAACAACTGTTGATACACGAGAAACTTAGAGATCGTTAACCTTCACAGTTCCTCCGCCACCTCAAAGGAAGTCAAAGTCAAAGTCAATAAATACTTCATTCAATACAATCACAAGGATCACTTTGAAACGTCTTACATACTAGGTGAATTTAGGTGCCAATTCATCCGAACCCAAGCCCAAGAAGAACAGGCTATTGGCAAGGACTTGCAGGCACTGAAGTTCCAGCGATTTTCTTAAAACTATTTGGACTAGTCGCCTCCCATACGGAGTGTCAATGCTAATTGAATTTATCGGCTTTTGATCTGTTATAAAAAACCCATATATCAGTAACTAAAAATTTAGAAAAATATTTCATCTAGTCGTCAATTCAGTTAACTTAGATTAAACCCAAATATCACAATAATACCAATGAAAACATAAGCGGTAATGGCCTTTCAACCTGTCACGTACGGAATCTATATACTAAAACGTGAACCGAAAACATACCTTTTAACACCCCTTTTTACGAAAATTGCGTGGACGAAGGAAAATGAAATTTCGCACACTTATAGTTTATAAAGAGGAGTGCAGAATGCTTATTTTTTTTAATAATGCATAAAAAATACATTAATTATTAATTAATTATGGTTGAATTTCGACCAGTGGGCGACCACTAGTACTCACTATTGTGCTAAGAGTAGGCATTTGCCAAATATAATGTTTGGACGTGTCTCTGTCTACCTCCTTAAACATCCTTAAAGAACTATAATTAGTTCTTTAAGGATGTTTAAGGAGGTCTATTTAATAATAGAAAACTGAGAAGAAGTGAAAGGCGAGGATTACAGCCGTGATCATGCTTGTTTTTTTGTAAAAATTAGAATATATTAAGAATTGATAAGCTCGTCGTTTGTACAAGATTTCTGTTTATTTTATCTGTATAATAAAAAAATATATGATTTAATAGTAGTGAATGTTATATACACCAAAAATAACTTAATTTGACTATATCGTTCTCTTTGGGTTTGGTGTAATAAATAAATGCAACTGCGGATCTATAATAAATAAATACAAACAAACAAACAAAACATTCTTTATTCAATAAAATCACCGACCACTTTGAATCGTCTTCTTACATGCTAGTGAATCTAGCTAGAAGAAGTTGCTAGTTCCTCCTTACCCCAGTTCTAGAAGAATCCGGCAAGAAACTCTTAACACTTTTTTGTATGATCCTTGCCAATTTTGTTACGGATGCCGAGTCGAGTTGGAGCAGATTCATCCCAAGCTCTTTTGTCATCATAATCTGATATTCCTAATATGCTTTAAATAGACAGTTTTTGTTTTATTACGTTTTTAAATTTTCTAATCGACAAATCTGACACGTCGCTTGGGACCTTGTTATAAAAGCGTAAATATAGATGCGTGTTAAGTAATGCCGGACATTTCACACAGCATCATCTGGCCTCAAAGTAAGCAGAGCTTGTGTAATGGGTTCATTACTGATAATACTACTTATATACATTTTTTGTAAATACCTACTATACCTACTACTTATGAATCCCGAAGTTGCTCAGCTACTTATGAGACTGGAATGTTCAGTTCATGGTATCCTGTGACAGTTTATGAATGGTGCTGCTTTGCAAATAATAAAGGCTGGAATCAGTCAGTAAGCTCAGGTTTTAAGGACCTTTTTGATGAATGTCTCTTTTGTTTGTTCAAAAAGTTTTCGACTTATCTTTTGGGGTTAGAAGTTGGAGTAATTTTATTTTTTTAAACTTTAGTTACCCCTTTATTGTCCCCTAAATTTAAACGGAAATGGTTTATAAACATTGAAAATGCTGTAATACTACTGTTTTTAAACTTTGCATAACTTGGGCAGTTCATTGTAGTCACTGTAATCATCTTTGTTAAAAAACAGTACCAAAGACAATCGTCCCATCTTAACATTATGATAGATAACGAATTATCCATCTTTCCAATGACACTTAAAGAATGGATTTTTCGTTTGTAATTTCATGAAGTAAGATAGCACTTCTGAATTAATTATTTTTTCTCGTGTTATTGCATGTTTTATTCAGTAATCTTAGCGGAATTTCAATCAATAGATTGTGACTTCGTAGCATAGATAAGGACAATTGAATTTGGTATAAGTGTTTTATGTAGCAATGTGATTTGAACGCCGAGGAATCCCGGGAAAGTTCTAGACGGCCATTGCGCGATAACGTTTAGAATAATCAATCACTTGACACTGTCAAAATTGTCAACAAATGCCGTTATAGGAAGAAAAGAAAGAGTTAAAGACCAACAGTTATGGCGAGTTTAAAGGTATATCTTAGCAATTGGTTCATTTCTAATATAAGGAATTATCTAAAATATATTTATTTAGTCCTTGCATTTGTAAAACCTATTCAGTTGGTACCATCTAACTAAATTAAGAACGCTTATTTAAGTTATTTAAATTAAATTAGGATAAGTTGGTAGCAGCAGAATACCAAAGGTTAATTTGACAGTTCAAAACGTAATTTTAGCTAAAATTAGTTAGGTTGGTGCCAACAGAATTAAGGCCAATATTGAGGGCATTGAATTGTTTAAATCTGTTCCATCGCTATTCTTTGACATTATAATTACGTTTTAAAAACTATAAATAAATAAATAAATAATCCCGGACATTTCACACAGCATCATCTGGCCCCAAAGTAAGCAGAGCTTGTGTTATGTGTACCACATGACTGATACACTACTTATATACTTTTTTTTTGTAAATACATACATATTATACATAGAAACACCCAGACCCGAGACAAATACTTGCAGATCATACAACAAAATAAATAAAATAAATAAATCAGATAAAGAAAACCAACTTCATTGAATATAAAGAAAACCAACCAAATTTAGAATCTTTTCCTATTTTTGAAGTCGGTTATAAAAAAAATTATTTCACGCTCACTAGTACCTTATCATTTTTCGATATTTGGAAAGTTACAGGAAAGTAAAAAACTAAATTACTCACTTACTCAGATGACTAATTTTTTCCAACAATTTGGACTTAAAAACCAAACTAACAAACTGATTTTTATAACTGATTATTATGAAGTATATTCTTCCATATAAAAATATATTTTTTTAAATCGGTTCATAAATGACGGAGTTATGAGGTAAGAAACATAAATAAATTATACAACCGGATTAAGGACCTCCTCCTTTATTGAAGTCTGTTAAAAAGGACAAAGTCAGAGTATACTTTAGTGCACATTAGTTCAATCAGTCTTTTCAATTCTACATTTAGATCTGCCCTCCTGACTTATTAGACCGCTTTAACGAGTCTAGCATGATACGAGAGCCCACAAATTCTCTGAATGTAAGTAGATAAAAATACTAGAGAAAAGTGCTGCACGAGTAGGTATTTATCGAAACTAAAAATAAAAATAAATAAAAACATGACAATTTGTACAAGTGTAATAATAAAGATTTATTTTCAAAAACGTTGTGCATATTTTTTGTAAAGACCGACCTACACTTGGCAGATTTTTTCCTTATAATTAATCATCGCTTTGTGGTGTTAACTCATCTTTGACTGCATCATCAATCTATATTACCTTAGATGATACCTTGATACGTCTGTTATTGCTAGTCATGCGTTTGAAACTTGTGAACTTGTGAACTTGTTGCATGAGATTATGAAGTCCTGAGTGACTCACTGACATTATTATAGTATGTAACATCAAGCACTATTTAGGATTTTAACTGTTTTCAAACTAGATGACGCTATTTGAAAAATTGACAGCAATAGCAACGCAATATCTGCATATCAGAAACAAGTCTTAAAAAAAAATGTTGTCTGTAAAGTCGGTTTACGGAATGATAATTTTACGTGATAACGTCATAAGAAAACATTGATGAAAAATTGCATACTTTTAACCTATTAAGATGCGTCACAATCCGAACGCTTATGCCGATCGTACCTCTATCGCTTGTACCACGCTCTAGCTAGCACGCTCGGCTCAGGCGGAACGTGACAATTTTTCGTGCGTGCAGCCGGCGTTTATCGATTTATAAGACGTTATCACGTCAAAAAACTATTGTTACGATAGCTGTCTATTACTTGCCTGTCATAGTCAATGTGAAAATACGCTTTTATTATAGATATATACATAGATAACATACACAAAGTGTGTTTGACAGCAGTGATTGCGCAATTCACGCCAATGCGAGTTGTCACGAAATATATCTTATATAGTTTGGGTATTCTTTGTTTTGTGTCGAGCCTTAAGGAAAGGAATCAGTGCGGAAACGGAAACACCGGACCAGCTGATTAAGAATAGGGACAAAGCCTTGTTTTGGTTAGCGGAGCGGAAGCCCTAGCCAACCGGAGTAGCAGGTTGGCGCTCTTACTCATCGGAGCACTTGTACCGCGTTTCCCAACATCAAATAAAATTACACATTTATTTGCTTGTTAGCATACAACACACAAAATACAAGAAAAGAACAAAGCACATTAATAATACAATTATGCATAGCAGCAAATTGCCCACTCAGGATGATAGCTACTGTTTTCGCAGTAGACGCTGTTATTCTGCCGAGACCATACCTGTGTCAAGACCTTGTGAGAATATATATATATAAATATCTGAGAGGTAAAAAATAAGTTAAATTTAAAATAATTGGCCAGAATAGTACAAAAAACTAAAGATGTAATGAAGATATAAATGGAAGTAACTACTTAAAATAAATGAATTCTTACATGTAAAAGGGGCATCCGTACCAAGCAACCAGGATTTTTGCTGTTCAAAATATATCTAATTCGTTGTTTTAAACGTATATTTAGATTTCAAAAGCCGTTGAGGTGGAGAAATGTTACTTCTGCTCTTGGTTATGGAATAAAATATATGTATTTATATCTTCTAATAGCTATTTTTACATGATATATAGTGTAGTCATCATTTTACAAATTTTTAAAAATTATCATTAATTACTCGTACATATTACATTATATCAAAATAACATAACACATATAAAGTATGTGGCTTCCTCGTGGCACCGAGAACAGGCGCAGCTGCCTACGCCTGTGTACGTACTCGTCGGGCACGCACAACCCATCATCACCTCCAAAATGTTCAGGTTTACAATGTAGGATGGATAACAGTCGGTGTATAAAAATAATTAGAGAGTCGTTACCACGATGCGTAGCAAGAGGTAGAGGCCGACCGATAATGAGATGGGAGGATGTCTTCGTAGAGGCTGGACCGAACTGAATGTCAAAGGCCAGAAGCAGAGGTTTCTAGAAGGAAATGTGAAATGTGACAAATACTTGCAGACCATACAAACCTTCGACCCGCGGCGGTAATCGAACCCGCAACTTTCAGCGTCTCAGGCCGACCTTGGCCTACTGCACCACAGAGTACTTCAGAAGTCGTAAATGATGTTGCGTGAAATATTTAGTTATATTTAATTATATTTAGTTCATCTTTTCTATTCAGTTCTGTGTTTTCAAATAAACTCATTGTTCTTTCTATTATTATTATTATTTGTTTGAAGATTTCTACTCGGTTTAATGAATAACAAGGAACACAAGAAGAAGAATTGAGGACCTCTGTGGCGCAGTGGGCAAATGCAGCGACGCAGAAGGTTGCGGACTCGACCTCGGTACAAATATTTGTATGATCTGCAAGTATTTGTCTCGGTCTCGGTGTTTTTCTATGTATAATATGTATGTATTTACAAAAAAATAAAAGTATACAAGTAGTCTATCAGTCATGTATTTCCCAAACTGAACGGCGTAAAACGTGACCTTGGTTTGACCTACCCGACCCTGACTGTCTTCGATTACACTTTTAACTGTTTTTTCATTCTGATTCTCTCCCCTTGTCTTACCTTTATCACCTTACGTGACACTACCCGTAACACAAGCTCTGCTTACTTTGGAACTAGTAGATGCTGTGTGAAATATCTAGGATAAATAATAATTACCAAACAGCAATATTGTGACCTAGTTATAAACAATATAGCATCATTAGCAAGTATAAACGACTAAGATAAAAGTTACAAATAGTGCCAGCTGTGAAGAGAATGAGTTAGGAGTGAATTTAAAGATAGCTTGATAAGGAAAAATAATGTCTACTTTTGTGAAAAAGAAACACGCTTTTTGTGATAAAAAAAAAAAATTCTTCGCGTCATTCATAGGTATTTTATTTGACAACATAAAAATTTCAGCTTGTATGTTATATCTTATGTCTATGTTAGATTTGTTTAGATACTAGGTTCTCTATATATATATTTGTATGAACGGTAATCAAAGGTGCTTATTTTGAAGCACATAAAGCTGTCAATGTCATGGGTAGTTAATTTATGTAACCGAATGAAGAAACCCTGAAATGCAAAGTAACTGCATACTGATAGAACTATTTAGATAAACCTAAAACCATTTGGGTAAAAGTTTGTCAAAAAGGCCTTCATGTGTCAAAAAATGCGTCAAGTTCATTATCATTGCCACTACAGATTCTGACAATGTCTGTTGTTATGTAATGGTTTGGCTCATGTTAAGGTAATACCTCTTTTTAAGATTATTATGTTCTTTTACTTTCACTTTCAGTGAAAACAGTGAACGCCTGGCAACGAGCGGACCGCGGATCAAACTCACCGTGATGATTCTCTAGATGAATTAAAACAGTGTCGGTGCCTCCATCGACAAAATAATACGTGGGTAAAACCCGTGTTTATCAAAATGTATCCTAAGTCAAACATGTCGCAATACATATTATGAACTTATAAAATAGCCCCCCAGATAAGAGGACTCTCCTCATACACCACTGCTCCCTCATTGCCTGGGGCGTCGACAAACAACTCACTTTACACGTTTATCTGTATGTTGACCTCCTGATGTGCAGACTTTTCGGCGTCGACGATGTTACGTCACAGATCTGGAGAGGTACTGTGAAAGACTGAAGATTGGTATCGCTTTGTACAGAGCAAGCATGGTCAAGTAAAAGCTGACGACCTTTACGACTGTGCGTTTCATCGCTAGCAAAATAAAATTTGTTTATAAAATGTTCTTCCTTATGTTGTAAATATGCGGAACCTAATTTTTCTGGCTTCTAATTTGGACAGCGAGTTAGCATGCTATACAATGTGGTAATGCAGCCCAGTGTTCGGGGCAAGCATCCATCTGGTGACGACCGGGACGGACTGGATTATTTATGTATTTTTTACTAAATAAATTATCCAGTGAGTTGTAATAGGTTCGTTTACATATATTACATAATAGGTTGGGGAAAAAGTTACTTTGCATTTTTTAAGAAAATTCAAAACATTTTTTATATAGTTTATTTACATTTAACTAAAGTATGTAGGTACCATATTGTTTGATAACTTTTTGCCATCTTGTAGGTAGGGACATGATCCCATTGCTATAGAAACTTTGGGACTTCTGATCAAAATACCGCGACAAGTGGTTTTGGCAGTCCTCTCGTGATGTTAACCTGACACTGCCTAAAGAATTCTGAAGAGACCAAAACAGGTGGAAATCTAAAGGTGCAAGGTCAGCACTATACGGCGGATGCATTAACACCTCCCAGCTAAACTTAATTTTTGCTGATGAAAAACCACACCCCTTCTGTTGATTAATTCCGGCCACTTTCTCTCAACTTCTTGCTTTAATCTTATCAGTTGTTCACAGTAGAGTTCAGAATCGATGGTCCTGCCTGGTGGTAACAGCTCATAATGAATAATGCCCATCCAATCCCACTGCATACACAGCATGCAGTTACGAGTTGTTGTATAACGTTGTTGCGAGTTAACTCGGGTTTCGCCTCATTCTGTGAAGCCTGACTGGCCTTTGACCACGACCTTTTTCGCATGTTTTTGTCGTACGTGATCCACTTTTCATCACCAGTTATCAGCTTCTTCAAAAATGGTTCGGTTTCATTACGTCATAATAAAAAATCACAAATGAGTACACGGTTCATTAGGTTTCATTCAGTGAGCTCGTGAAGTACCCAAATATTGAGCTTTTTTGTGTACCCAGTTTTTTTCAAATGCGCCAAAACTGTTTTGGAGTAAATTCCCAGTTCTTCAGCTACGTCGTAACTACTGATATGCCGATCTTGCTCCGCTTTTTCAAAAATGGCATCCATTTTATCCGCAATAGGGCGACCAGAGCGACGTGCATCTTTGACATCAAAATTTCCGGATTGAAAACGCTTAAACCAAATTTGTGCTACTCTCACAGACACTGCACTAGGTTCATATACGTCGCAAATTTTTTTCAAGGCTTGCGTTGCATTTTTACATTTTTTGTAGTAAAATTTTAAAATGTATTCAATTTCTTCATTAGATTCACTTATCTTGACAGTACGAAAAAACAAATAAAACAAATAAAAATCACACATTTTCCTAATTTGAATTTGGAATTATGTTCTTTAAAATTTAAACTTTTAATGATACCAAAACCAGCCAGATACAAAAAGTATAGCCAAAGAGATTTTATTACAAGTTCATATCAAGTTGAAATGCGAAAAGGCTTTTTCCCCAACCTAATATTAATACTAGGAAGTTGATATAAATATTAGGATTATCTGATAGAAAAAAATTTTTACCGATCTTTTCGTCCACTCACGCGCATAACCAACATTATAATCAGCTTTTACGAGATTTTTCTTCTTCTTTTTCTGAAGATTCATAACTAACCCGATCAGGGTTAGTTATGCATCTTAACAACATGTTAATCTGTGTAAGCGGAGACTAGTATCGTTACTAACAAAACTTCTGACTTATTACATTAATCAGCATAGCGCGTTGGGATGGTGTTTAGATACGTGGTTCATAAATAAAATAATTAAAATTATTTATGCCTTCGACGGTAGGTAGCACTCAAGCTCAGTTGACATCTCCTCTGATTTCAGAACTCCATAGATATCCTTATAGATAGTATTTTATAAACTTGCGATCAGAATTCATAAAATTGTAGTAGTATTGTAATACACGATAAATACCCGTTATATTTATCGTGTATTACGTTGTAATTTATTTCCGCTTCAGTGTATAATAAATATATCAGCCTGCAATTACGGTTATTGCAACATAACCGAATTTAAAGACATTTTTGATGTTATGGCCTAAGGAAGATAGACAGATTATGATACATTGGCGTGACATTGGCATACATTGGCGTTAAGACGAAAAAAATCATACAAATTTACTCTCGCAAGGTTTGTAGTTTCACGGTAGCACACTCAGTAACAATACATTGGTAAATGTGTGAATGTGCGCTATAAATACATCGGTTAGTACAAATCGGAAGCAGAATTAGTTCATTGAATAGTTGCTTTTCGCTGATAAAATATTGTGCTGCTTCGGAGTTTGTTGATTTGTGATGCCACTGACTTTTGAAAGAAAATATTGCTTGTTGAGTCGTTATTTACAGAGCAACTTTCAGTGTGGTCATTATTTGGATGGGTGAGCCAGTATTCGTATTTAAACCCGTAAAATAAAAAAGAAATTGGCTAATAAAAATGAAATAGTTCGTTTTGTAAATTAGGTATTAAGTACAAGGAATATTCAAAATACGTGATATAAAAGTAAGATGCGTCATTTCAAGCGCATCTCTCAGACCAATAAAATATAAAAGACAGAGTACTATACAACAATTAAAATGTAGCATCAAAACCGTGCTCTTTTTTTGTGTAAATTCACACATACATCCAAACCGTACGCTTCACGTTCTGTAGTTGTGTAAACGTTATACAAAAAAAACATTGTGCCTTCCTGTGAAGTTAAAACGTGTAAACATTGCAGCAAACTTAAAAAAATATGTTACAAAATCACTTGTGACTTAATATTAATACCTTTTTATTCAATTTTTAATCAATCGTAAGTTTGTAAGTTATTTGGAAGACGAAACCTTAGTAAAATGTCATCGAACGCACTTGACATGGCGTGAGGGTTAATAGAATATAATTTGCCATTTTCCGCAGTCAATGATATTCAGTAATATTATTTAACTTATAATGCAATAGAACTAGCTTTTGTAATAAAACAGTTTCATTGCACACTGTATTACAAGTAGTGCACATATAATAACTGCTTTGTTTATGAATCAACCAATACAATATCTTACTAATCTTACTAATTTACACAATTATAGAGACATAAATAACCATTAATTGGCATTCACGCATACATACATACGCATACAAGTGGCTTCACTTTGGTTAATAGTGGCTCTCCGTTTTTATATTTATTTGGTCTGAGGCGCATCCTAAAAGTTTAAAAAATCTAGCTCAGCTCCCTATTCTTTTTATTCTTTTTTATGTTAAGTACGTACAGTTCGCTGAGAGAAAAGTGCTGCGGTACTTAAAAACTAAACAGAGTTTGCTAAAAGTTTTGAACGAAAAACTATCAAATAAAGTTCTTTTGTACATTTTGAACTAAGAACTGCCCAACATGTAGAAATGTGCAAATAAAACTTGGAAATAGTTAAAAAGTGGTTTATGTCTAATAAAAAAAGCTTTGTAGTGCCAAGTTACTAACTTTTATACCGTGTCTTCGTTTGAAAATTAAACCTCGATGAACTTTTAGAGTTTTGAGGTGTGAGTTAAAAGTTAGAGATAATAGTTCATTTTCTCAAAAAACCTGTTCGTTTAACTTTTTACATAAATTTATATGTAAGTCTTATGAAGTTGAATCGAAACTTAAACATTAATTTTCGCGTAACATTTGATACTAAGTTAAAGTAATTCAAAATGTGTTGGTTAAAACAATCCTAGTTTACACACTTATAGTTTTGTCACTGTAATGTTGAGTTATCTTCACACGGTGAACACAGCTTGACTGGCCTGTCAGCTCAGTTGGTAGTAGCTCTGCCTTCTGCACTGTAGGTTGAGGGTTCGATTCCCTTCCAGGATAAACTTTTCCCTCCCTCTACTCACTCTGTGACGTGCTCACAGTACGTCAGTTGTTTATTCAGGCCACAATTTAACGAAAACATACACAACTGTCTTATGACCCTAATATTACGAGTGTAAAACGACGGTCGGACTTAGTCTGCAGAATAGAGCCACGCAGAACTGCTGCTGCTGGTAGACATTTCTTCTACCTAAGTTGTTCCTTGTACAACAGAGTGAATAAAGCTATAAATATTTACCCCTTACCACTCCACAAATGTAAACTTGTATGCATATCTTGGCTACGATCCCTATCTTACGATGACACTGAGAAACTCTTGATTACTCAAACATAATAATTTTGCTGATATTTATGGTACAATTTAGTTAAACTCATAGCCTATACACACACTCTCTCTCTCTCTCTCACACACACACACACACACACACACACACACACACACATACACACACACACACACACACACACACACACACACACACACACACACGCACACACATACATACTAAAATACACAGATCTGTTTAGTTTTTATATTTTAGTTCACTGTTTAGTTCACACAGTATTTATTCTTTTATATTAAGTTTAAGTTATAATTATGTTATTGAACAGACTACCATTTAATATTATATCATTTAGTTTAACAAAGCTTGTCTTGGAACATTGTCCTTCCTTGCTAGAGAGGAGGGCGCTGACTCTGCCACACAGTTTCTAACTTTTGCAGTTGTCAACGTTTTCACTCGTTTCTTTTGTGTTACATGTGTTAATGGTTCCAAATAAATATTTTTGAATTTTTTAATTTTGAATTTTTAATTTGCGTGGAGAACATAGGTGTTTGTTCTGGGTCTGGGTGTTATAAAGTATCATAAGTAAGTATTTAAAAATATATAAGTATTCTATCAGTCATCTAGTCACCATAATACAAGCTTTGCTTAGTTAGCGACTAGATGGTGTAGTGTGCATTGTCCAACAAATAAAAATGAGTGCGCCTTTTTAGGGTTTCGAAATCTACAAGAAATCCTTATAGTTTCGCTATGTCTGTCTGTCTGTCTAAATGTCTGTCTGTCTGTCCGCTCCTAACCGGAGCTCTTGCTTGCAGACATTTAGGGTTTATCGTGATTAAATTTTGCACAAAAACACTTATTAGTAGCCTTTTTTAATATCAAAGTTATTAAATAAAAAGGTGGGATATCTCCCTTACTTGTTTAGTCTGGTTCGTTTTTTATTTGTTTACTACTCCATCGTCTTGAATATTGTTGGATAGGTCTTTCAAAGATTTTATAAATAATTTTGAAAAAAAATGTTCAAAATACTTTCAAAATAGTTACGTTATTATTCGTTTGATTAATATTAATCTTTTAAGTGGTTTTTTGACATAGAGGTCTATATCTATCAGCTAAAACGTTTTTTGGAGATCTAATTTTGAGCTCGATCTAACACAAAATATAAAAAACCGGCCAAGTGCGAGTCGGACTCCGAGGGTTCCGTACAAAACTATAGGGATATACGTAAAATTTCACCCATCACGACAATCGAGTCATAGTTGGATGATGTAACAAAAAAATTACGGTTTTCACAATTTTTCCTTTATCTGTGCTATAAAACGTTGCTTCGTACCAAATTTCAAGATTCTGAGTTCACGGGAAGTACCCTGTAGATTTTGATTCCCTTGCGAGTTGCGAGTTTGAATATATGCGACTAAAATTGCTGTTTCTCTTGATTGCGTTGATATAGAAGTTTGATTTTGTTACAGCTTAAAGGTATTATATAGACCTGAGTATATAATATGAATTTCAATTTAATAACTCTACGCGTTCATGAGAAAAGGGGTAGTAAGTTTAAAATTTTTAAAAATATTGTTATTAAATTATGTAACGAAAAATGTACGGTTATCGCAATTTATCCTTTATCTGTGCTATAAGACGTTGCTTCGTACAAAATTTCGAGTATCTGAGTTCACGGGAAGTACCCTGTAGGTTTTAATTCCCTTGTGAGTGTCGAAAATTTGCGGCATAAACGGCTGTATCTTTTGATTGCTTTGGCTAAGAAGTTTGATTTTTTCACAGCTTTAAGAGACAGAAGACCTGAGTATTTGATATAAATTTCAGCTTGATACCTCCACGCGTTCCTGAGAAAAAGTGTCTTGACAGACAGACGGACGGACGGACGGACAACAAAGTGATACTATAAGGGTTCCGTTTTTCCTTTCGAGGTACGGAACCCTAAGAATACAAAAACTCCATACCATATTATTTGTTTTACTAAATAAACTATGCTGAATTGATTGGAAACCTAACCACTGATCACTCTTACCCAATCTGATTTTGGAAGCCTTCTTTGTAGGACACGCCTGGACCATTTTAGTAATAACATTTAAGTCTATAAAAAGATTAAGATACCCCATCGGGGTGTCACTTCGTTGAAAAACAGCTAATCTAGTGTACAAATTCAATAAATTGGCAGTTTGCTTCCGTTTAGTAATGAGTGTGCTTCTCATTCCTGCCGTGACCTCTGCTCTCTTGTCTACCGGAGGCAATGAGATCAGCGGGCTTAAACTTCTTACTTGTTTAATCTTCTTACTTCTTAACGTTTTTCTCGTGATTATTGAACTAGTACCCAGATGACCGAGCTTCGCTCGGTAAAAAACCCGGATAAAACGTTTTTTAAAAATGAAACCTAGCTAGATCGATTTATCGCCCCCGACGCCTGCATACTAAATTTCATAAAAATCGTTGGAGCCGAGGTTTAGATTTACTATATCTAAATATATTCCTACAAAAATTGCTCGTTTAAAGGTATTAGATTAAAATCGACACCCAAAGACACCCAGCATCTATGACGAGATCAAAAGTAGTTCTGTATTAAACAAACTTGTTTTGTATTGGCGAACTCTGTGGCCCAATGTGACGCAGGAGCTTGCGGATTTGATTTCCGCCGCGGGACATATGGTTGTAAAAAAAAATAAATATTGCTGGACGCATTGTCCAGCAATATTTATTTACACAACACCATTAAGCTCCAAATCAAACATAGCTTGTAATTTGGTGACTAGATGACTGATAGTAGGTCCTTTTCATCAAATCTACCTAACTAGGTGACACGACAGAAACTTCTGAGACTTTCCACCTTTATCTTCGTGTGACGGGTACAAATGGTGTAACGTTTTACTCGTAAGTTGACTTATCTATAACATGTTACCATTATGACAATATAAATCTCAGTCTGAAAACTGGAGATATCTCCCCAAAAATCTCATGTTTCTCATCTTTGGTTCAAACATCTCAAAGCATCGACTTACGCCCGTTTATTCCATAGCTTACCTATTAGGGTTGCAAGCGAAAAAAGGCAGCAATACACAAGCAAAGCTACGCACGTGACCTGGGCTCAGATCACACCAAATGACTTTGTAATGTTTCGTACAGACGGACAGACGGTCTTGCACTAATGGTTGTTCTCCGAGCCATTTTAAGAATACCTTTTTGTGGTGGGAAAACATTTTTATTGTTAGACACAATCATGTAACATCCACTTAACAGAGCTAGCCAATAAGTACATAAACTTCAAGTACATTTTATCCAATTATTTCAGGGTTTTCGTTAGTTCTTTACCTTTAAACGCTAAACTTGACAAACTCTATTAAATATTTGTATACATATTGCGTATTTTTATGAGTTTTTTATTTATTTATAGCACGCGCGACGGCAGTATGGAAATTTTAAAATTGAAATTTATATTCCTTTAGGAGCAGTTAAAAATATTATGCGACTCATAAAGGTGTGGTCGTATTTTCAGCGAGGTATTTCAGGACCATTGCGATATCTAATATGTGTTGCCATGTTATTAAAAAAGTATGTACTTATAAATAAATAGCCTAATGCCAACAGAGCTTTTCTACTCATTCGATTAGAATCGAACAACGACTGATCGATAGCTTTTGACGTAGTTAACTGTACTTTGTAAATATGGAAAAAAAAAGAATTTAAATATTTATCCGATATACACCACATGAGAAACAAACAAAAATGCAAAATATAATAAAAATAGGGTAACACTAGATTAGGTAGGCGAGAAGGTGCTAACTACATGCACAATCCCTTTTTAACAAAAAAAAAACCTACGAATACTTCTCAGCCGTCTCCGTTATCAGATCAACTTCAAGTCTATGTCATGTAATTGTGTAACATAAGTGTGCCAATATTTAACAGAATCGGTTTACAGTTGAAAATTCAGTGGATGAAGAATGAATCATCTTATTCTTTTACACCTAGTAAAAAACACTTAGCGGTAATTTTTTTCGAACTTTAAAATATACGCAATGTATACAAAAATAATAATTGAAATCACACTAATCTGTACAAAGTGTGGTAAAAACAGTACTTTTTTACCGACTATAAAACATTGGACCACCCTTGGTTGACTAATGTTTTTTCATCGGTTAAAAAGTAGCTGGTACCAAGGTACAAGTACCTAATCGCTGCTAGTCAGATGTCAGGCTGCAACCTAAATTTTATATACACCTGCCTACAGTAGTGTAGGTATTAAGTACCTAATATAAATAAAACTTTATATGGTATTTTTGCACCTGCGATGCAGCCATTTATAAGCTTAAACAAAGTAATCTTTCTTGAGTTACTTAATGAGTATAAATTTTGAGGTAAGTAAGCATAAAAATAATTTGGAAATCCTTGAATAAAACATTCTTTGAACGACTTGGGAGTTTTATAAAATAAATAAGTCCTACATGTAACTAAGTGGTATTTTCTATGGTCAAAATAGCTCCATATGTAATTTCGTGACAGCTTTTCATTTAAAATTGTCTATAAAATAAATAAACAAATAATAAATTATGGTCTAATAATAAATCTGGTCCCAAAGTTAGCAGAGCTTGTGTTATGGGTACCACATTACTGATATACAACATATGTATATATTTTTCATATATTATACATAGAAACACCTAGACCCGAGACATATACTTGCGGATCATAGAAACATTTGCGGCGGGATTCGAACCCGCAACCTTCTGTTTCTCAGCCGGACCATGGCCCACTGCGCCACAGAAGTCTTCCAGTCGACTATCGAAGTTTATTTGTGCTTTAAAGTTCTTAAATTTTTATAATTATCAAACGAATATCTATATCGAAAAACTGTTCTTTATTTATAGTTATTTTTTTATTTATTTACCATTATCTTAAAGTTTTTATTACGTTTGTATGGGTCACTAATACGTATTACCGTGCTAAATTTAATATTCTGGAAGCAAGAGCAAGATAAGGGGTGGACAGACATTCTGACTGACGGACATAATAATAACAATAATAATGTTTGAAGTATTCAAAATTTTACATGGTACAATAATATCTATTAATAATAAAATATATTTAACAATAATAAATTAAAAATCTTATTGGAACGAAATTCCTTATCGCGGGTTGGCGAGGGGATCTAGCCGAAAAGATATGTAACGCGTTGAGAGAATGACGGAGATCGATAACTAGCCTCACACATATATATATCTCACAAATATATATATATATATATGTGTATGTATGTATTCATATTATTTTATACTAGCTGACCCGGCCAACTTCGTACCGCCTCAGAATCAATAAATAAAAAAGCAAGCATTTTTTTTCATATTTACTCACCTTTTAAACTTTCCCTGGACTTCCACAAATAGTTCAAAACCAAAATTAGCCAAATCAGACCAGCCGTTCTCGAGTTTTAGCGAGACTAACGAACAGCAATTGATTTTTATTATATAGATGCTTTTTATACAAAATAATGAAAGGGGCTTCGTTCCAAACGCGTGTCCTGCGACACGTTATTTTTTAAAGGTATGCATAATGCGAGCTTGAACTGGGTAATCCTGTATCTCAGGCGTGAAGCGTACTTACATAGATTCTATAAACATATAACATTAAGGGTTCCTTGATTTCGGAACACGGGGCGAGTGTGGATCCAACTTATTATATAAATTAGGTATGCTCCTTGTAACTTGAATATTTTATACAAAATATAAGAACCTTCAATCAATCAGTCTTCGTACCACGTAACAGGATCGGCCTAAATAAATATCACGTTGTGTTTCGATCGGCAGAGGGTGAAAAACTATTTCCCGGAATACGCTACCCCATATTAAACTGGAGAAGTCTACTGAGTGACAGTTCCATCCTAACCCTTGTTTATAGCCTACATTTAGACCATCCGATACGATTAATTACGTTCAAAGGAACCTAGTTTAAATTAACTAATGGGTCAAATATAATCGCGGAGTTACACCTCGTGTATTTTTGAGATTTGGATTTAAAATAAAAAAAAATGGATTTAGATTTTTTATTTCTATGTTTTATAACGGAGATTGGGAAGTTTCTGATACCCATAACAAAGATCGTATTTTGTCATTACAAAAATTATTTTATAGGTGCAATTAAATGCATTGATGATCCAAATAACACGCATTTTTTACGCATTAACCAAGTCTTTTTTATAATACTAAATAATATAAATATATATAATTAGCTGACCCGACAGACGTTGTCCTGTCATTCAATTCAAACTGGAATACTATATTAATAATAATTATTCTATTGTTGTTTATTTTGATATTGTATATGTTTGTATTTTTTTATTATCTCCATAACATATTGTTTATTGTAATGCCTGTTGATACACAACATTGTTCGTTTTGTTTCCTGGCGCGTAAATAAATAATGCTGTTGGTTTTCCGACACGGGAACAGGCGAAATGTGCAAACATGTATGTTTCTTAATAATCACGTAATCATGTCTCAACCGATTTGAATGAAACTTGAAATAGATATTTGGAGCTGGTACAACAAAACGGCTACTTTCCACGTACCCCACGGGCAAAGCTGCGCCCGAAGCTATTACACAGTTAACTATTCTAAAATCGTGTCGGACGTTAAACTGAGCCTCTGAAAGGCTACAATTTTTATTTGTTCAGTAAATTGAGAAGGTTAAGAGTTCGTTTGTTAAATTGAACAGATGACAGGGTCGTTGCTCGGAATTAATGCTGTGCGGACAGCAAGTGGAATTGTAAATAGAGGGTTTTAGCGTAGGACATTACCAAGTGTGTTTACGAGTAGGTATAGTAGATGCCTGATGGACAGACATTGTGCGGTTAGGAGCTTCGTGCATTTGACAATGATACGGTGTCATTGACTGAATATGATAAGAAGTAAAGGCATGACTGATTACCATTGACAGACTAAGATAATTATCAAAGTCTTTAATATTGACGGATTAAGATAAATATCTAAGGCTTGACTGACTTACTATTGACAGACTAAGATAAATATCAAAGTCCTGACTGACTTACTATTGACAGTCTAAGATAAATATCAAAGGCCTGACTGACTTACTATTGGCAAACTATGATACCAAAGTCCTGACTGACTTACTATTGACAGACTGAGATAATTATCAAAGTCTTTAATATTAACGGATTAAGATAAATATCAAAGGCTTGACTGACTTACTATTGACAGACTAAGATAAAACGATAAATATCAAAGGTTAACTCTAACTATTGACAAAATGATAAGAAGCAAGGGTCTGAATGACTTACTATTGACAATATGATAAGAATCAAAGATCTGACTGACATACGACGCACAGTTAAACCTTAGCATAAGCCGCTAGTATTTTCTGAAATGTAACCCTTCTTCATCAAAGATCAAATAAACTTGACACATATTCACGCCACTCAAATCGCGATTTTTTTATCAGAAAACATTACCTTAAGAAATTTTGAAAAAGCTTAACGGGTTATGTTTTAATTAGCATACTTTCCGCCTATTAGTGTAAACTGCAAGTTAAAACGATGTCAACTTTAGATAGTTTTTAAATATTTCAGAGATTAATTTCATAATTGAATTATAAAACTAACAATTATTTTATAAACAATTTGAAACATCCATCCCTACTAACATTATAAATGCGAATGGAACTCTGTCTGTCTGTTACTTTTTCACGTGTAAACCGCTGAACTGATTTTGATGATTTTTTGTATAGAGATAGATGGGACCTTTGAAAAGGACATAGGCTACTTTTTATGTAGGTACCAAGCGTCCAAAGCTAGTACAGTAGCAGTTAGTACCATATAAATAAATAAATAAATGATCCCGGACATGTCACACAGCATCATCTGGCCCCAAAGTAAGCAGAGCTTGTGTTATGGGTACCACATGACTGATATACTACTTATACATATTTTTTTTTTGTAAATACATACATATTATACACATAGAAACAACCAGACCCGAGACAAATACTTGCACATAATGCAAACATTTGTCCCGCGGCGGGAATCGAACCTGCAACCTTCTGCGTCTCAGCTGGACCTTAGCCCACTGCGCTACAAAGGTCGTCTGTAGATATATATCTTTTATAACTATTATTCTTTCAATAAAAGAGCAGATAGCCAATAAATAGCGAACTAATTTTTCGATACAAAAGTTAATTTGTTGAAGGCACCTTCTTAAGTTATTAAGGGAGGAGGTTATAGGATTCGTACTTCCATTGGTTATATCATTATTGCTTTTCTTCCCGAGAAAATCAAGAAAGTTTTTTTATTATGAATGCACCCAAGTCAACTCTAATCGTTTATCAGAAAATTTCCTTTTAGAAATTTTTCTGTGTTCTCTTTGTATATAACATACATAGGTAGTTTAAATTGATTAATCCATTATATCTAGAAAGTATAATCTTTAGAAAGCGTCTGGTAGAAAACATCATGTAACCCAAGAGCTGGCTCAATCTGACGCTGCCCTCTGGCATCGATCTGAATCTGTTGAGCTATCCATAGATCATTTTAAACGGTTCTTAGAACTGTACCACATGTACCTGATATTATTACACATTTTTGGTAATGAAAATCGATCTATCTATACGAAGACTGTTGTTAACAAGTCTTTATCAAGAAAGCGAGAGATACATCTTAAACCTCGTTCTAATAGATTCAAAGATAACTTTGAGTATTCGGGTCAGGTCGAAGTGATAAGGGTGAAACTTTCTTGCCACAAAACGAGAAGTTCGGTTTAAGGTAGGTTTATCTGAATTTAATGTAGATATTAATGTAGATAGTTTATCATAGGGCATGTCTAATGGTTGCCGGTGAAACTTCAAACGGACTTCAAAACTGAATGAATATTGAGATTTATTTAATTAAGAACAGATTTTATTAAATAACATTATTTTACTTAGATTCGTTATGTTAATATAAAAGTTACGAGCCGGGTACTGATAAATTAATGAAACCGCTTGGTTTTACCAAATTATAACTTAGTTCAAAGTTACCGCATTATTAGTATATATATATTTTTTTAATACTATGTAAGTGCCTTAGATGCTGGGTCAAATAAAAACATTTTCTTTCTTTCTTTCTTCTATTTAATGCGTCCGCCAAATGGAGCTATGTATGTAAATAATGGTGTTTGTTGCTGTGTCTGGGTGATATAAAATATGTATGTATTTAAAAAAATATAAGTATTCTATCAGTATTTTAAGTATTCTATCAGTCATCTATCTTATCACCATAATAAAAGATATGCTTAGTTTGGGACTAGATGGTATTGTGTGCAATATTTGTCTACAATATTTGTATTACTGTATACCAATATTTATTAAATTTATTCCCAACTTTTCGAATATGTTGCAATAACCACGATCGCTTGCTGTCTGGATGCTTAGGGAGTTGCCGCCAAGTAACAATGACAGTTTTTCAAAACTACCCGCTATTGGTCTTCAGATTCCGAAATGTGCACGTTCACATTACGACACACAGTAACAGTACACTAACAGTATTCACGCACTGATGATGAAACACGATGCGCACACCTACTCACAATGGGAATCCAATGGGGAAAACTGCTCATGTTACTCGGCGGCAACTCCCTAACCATCCCGTCAGCCCGCAACCACGATCTTTACAACATAACCAAAACGTCGGGAATAAATTAAAAGTTTATACGCGATATATAACTGTTACCTACTACAACAATATGAATTCAGAACGCGAAAGTTTAAAAAATATCCTGACATATAAAAAACATAATGTTTACTCAAATGTTTGTTTTAGGAGAGAATTAAACCCTTAACGTACAAAACAGAAGGTGATACGTGCTGTTTATTTAAAAGTTATTTTTAAATCTAAATATATAAAAATGAATCCCTATTTCCCTTGGTCACGGCATGAACGGCTTGACCAATTTCGTAATTTTTTTTTGTTTGTTATTGTTAGGGGAAGGAGTTTCTTTCTTATGAAAGAAAAAAATAAGAAAGTCACGTGGAAATTTAGAAAATTTAAGAAAACTTAACAACGATAATTAACTTTTCTAATGTAACCATATGTCATTTGAAATAATTGTCAGTCGTTTGACAGTTACAGTTTATACCAATTTGAACTCAATACTAATATTTAAGACAGGACTAAATAAAAAATAATGCTGGACATTTCACACATCATCATCTAGCCTCGAAGTGTTATGAGTACCAGATGATTGATATACTACTTATATACTTTTTTCTGTAAATATATACATATTATGCATAGAAAAACCAGACCTGAGATAAATACATGCAGATCATGCAAACATTTGTCCCTCAAAGGAGTCTCAAGCTTCTGCGTCTTAGCCGGGCCCTGGCCCACTGCGCAACAGAGTGGCCAAGTCTAATCATGGAGAATAGACACAGAACGTGATATTAATCTTATTCGAGACGCTCACGTCAAAACGTATTCGATACGCTCTCAGAACAATATATAAGTAGGTTTTAGGGTGTAGACTCCATTCAGTACCTACTTTATTTATCAAAACATTCCATTTTATTTGTTTATTTGTAGGTTCACTGGCTTCCGGTGAATTAAAAAGTACTCACTTTGTTTTATTTTAATTATTTTTTTAATCTGAAGTTTTATGCTCCTGCAACTGTTGCAAGCTCGGACATTTTCGCTCTAATTGAATTCCTCGAATAGGTGCTTAGCGATAACAGCAAACAAAGTAAGTCTCACAATGAAAAAGAAAATATTCTTTGTTGCAAAATATTTCTTGCACGAGTGTATTTATAATTTCATAAACAATGCAATTTGAATTGCAGGCAGCACTTTCTTAATCAAAATGAACGAAGATCAGCCACCGGCTTTGCCTACATAATTGTCTTATGTGAACGCACAGATGAACTCGCGAACGGTCTGATACGTGATGATGGTAAGAGGCCTGATGGTATGATTCTTGCAGCTTAGGAGATGGGTAGGCCATTGGTATGAGATATCCCCCATCTCTCGGGGACTTCCGTTAGAGCTGGTGCGGCGGCTGAATGTGCCGAAGAACTCAAAAGGCGCAAATATGCCGGTCTTGATAGGACCTACATATTTAAGCCTTTTGGAGTCTAGTCTAGCCCGTGGGGAGCAGGAGCCCGTTTAAAATGTTTTTTCACAGCGTCTGGTAGAAACATCGCATGACCCAAGCTGGTTTCTATTTGGGCCATTATCTAACAAATTATCATCATCATATGCCCTTATCTCACGCTAAGTGGGATCGGCACATGTTTCCGTCTTCCATGACATCTCAGGGCTTACACCTTATGTACTCTTAATTACTCTTACCTACTATCACTCTGACTCTTACTTAATCTTACTCGTACTTACTATTACACTTACTAAATCTTACTTTCACTCTTACTTTTACAAAATCTTACTCCTACTTACTTTTACATTTAATTACGCTTACTTTTATCTACTCTTACTTACTTTTACTCTTATTTACTTTTACTCATTTGGTTTTTCTCACAATCCATCCTTCTTTTCTTTGGCCTAAATCTACTTTTGTGTCCAAAATGAATAAAAAGAATGATAATAATCTTTCTACAATTATATTTTGTCTAACTGATACGCGTTTTTTAAAAAACATTGACACATTCATCCGTAGATTTATGAGGTGACAGAATAGGTATTTAAAGTTAATTAACCTTATTCTGTGTTAATTGGAAGTTCATCCGAGTTTCATTAGTTTTACGTCAGTGTCCTGCGCATGTTGTCATCTGATAGTGATCTCGATCTGTTGAGCATTCTATAGCATTCTATAGATGAAATGATAAATGATTAAATGAGAAATGTACAGAAAAATATACAACATTTTAAATACATGAAAAACATTTTAAACATTTCATGTATTTAAAACGTTGTATATTTTTCTGTACATTTCTGTAATCAATGTTTTTTTCTAATATATTTGAATCAGTGGTCAACTCTGTTGACGGAGTAATGAACAAAAAAATCTGAAGTCCGCGCTATTCTGAAGTCTATAAGTATCAATGCCGCTTTTCCCACCCTAGCAGAAAAACTGTTTACATTATGATTCAATATTTGTGGTCCGTCAGCTCAGTTGTAGTAGCTACACCTTCTACGCTGTAGGTTGAGGGTTTGATTCCCTCCCAGGATTAACATAGGTGTTTGTTCTATATCTGGGTGTAATAAAGTATTTTAAGTAAGTATTTAAAATCAATAAATACTATATAAATCATCTGGTCACTGTAGTACAAGCAATTCTTTGAGGCTAGATGGTGTTGTGTGCATTGTCCATCAATATTTATTTATTTATTTATATTCTCCAGAATATGTACCACGGTAACATTTGCCATGGATTAAGCTGCAATGCGCGCTACGCCTTAATTATATTTATATTATATAAACTTTATTTCAGACAACAAAATTATATGTATAAAATACAATAACAAGGGGCCATAGGAAATAAATACTTTATAGACTAACATACATACATATAAACAGGTGAACTACATAAAAAGCCAGATCAGATCACTTTGTTCGTGAGCGGTGCTTCTCTATACCGTCGGGATAAAACTCTTGCTGACCAGTAGGGTGCGAGGAATACGTCCTTGTACTTGGCGGCTACCCAGAGCACGTATGATTTAAAGATGGTATCTCGATTCGATTCTAATCACACAAGTTCAAGTACAAGCGGGCGGCTCTCTGATCTGGCATCGGCTCTCGTCTACGTACCGGAGAATAAGGAGAATAATCTCCCTTGTTGTGGTCGGGTCTAACCGAGACACATAACCGAAAAACCGAGCGTTATCTGCTTAAGGACACACGTCACGTCTACGTGGTCCCATGTTACTGGTGGAAAAGAGGTGCGGTCTTGACAAACAAACGTTGGGACGTCATCGGGATAGGTGTCTAGGAACACCTTAAAGATATCCTCGATGTCCTTCTTGCCAGGCTCTTCCAGGCAAAGGCCTGGTTATCAGGCGGATAATGGTCGCCGCTGTGTAGTGGAGTACCTTTTTGGCGACTGCGATCTGGGCTTAAGTGTAGCTGGATTAAAGTCAGGATCTGGGTCAGACTGACCAGATCAATAACATTCAGCTTGCATTGTATGAACGCAAGAACAGTGTCAATCACAATAATGTCTGATCGTTTTGTACTAGCAATTTTACGTCGCGTTGACATTGAGACAGCCACCACGAAGCGACAGTTCAAGCTGACAGAAACGATGCGACTCTAATAATAGACCCAAATGTTTTCGACATGGTATCAGACATTTTAAAAAGCCGGTACCGTTAGTAGAAATTAGTAAACCACGGGTTTTTGCATCGTCTGTATAGCTGTGGTCTAATTAGTGTCATAACATCTAAACAACGCCTTATTCATAATGCAGACCACTAAAAGGATAACAGTAAGCGTAATTGTTTTCCCAACACAACAATTAGTGCAAAATTAGTGCTAATAAAACTTTTGAATTAGCGTTGTTTGGTCTAATTTCTGGGAAATTCAATTAATGCTAGTGCTGCGGTACCTAAGCATTAAGCTAGTTGCTTCCCGTGGCTTCAAACGCGTGGTACTAACATAAAAAGTAGCTTATATCCGTTTCTAAGATAAATTCTATATTTTTACCCAAGTCTATCAACTTTTCCAACTATCATGGTTTAGGTAAACTGATTAGTTTATCTCGAGACCATGGCGCGAAAAACGCATATATCATAGTCAATATCACGTTTTGAGGGATGATTAAATTTCATCGATATCCGTTTAGCCGTTTTGACTTGAAAAGGTTTCAAAGAAAAAGACAGACTAAGAAACTTTTGAATATATAATACTAATATGAGTATTATGGATAATACAGTTTGGGCCACGTTCGTTACTAAGATTTCATAACTAGTTATATATCAGGATTTTTTCACTGGTTTTTAAATAAGGCTAAACTTTGGTGTCATTAATTAGAATTAAGGTTTTTTGTGTTTGTGATTGTTTCATTGTGATTCAAGCAAGAAAGTTATGCAGTTAATTATTTTATATAAAAAGTCATCAATTTATATAAAATGACGAACGACAACATACGATATTGTGACGTTTTACTACTTCTTCTTTTCTTCATATAATATCATCAGTCTTGTCGACAATTTTGCCAGTGTCAAGTGATTGTTTGATAAGTCTTAGTCGATGGTCATTTGTCAATTCTAAACGTCATCGCGGAATGGCCGTCTAGAACTTTCTCGGGATTTTTCTTCGTTCAAATCACATAGCACCATAATACACTTATAATTGAATTTTCCATACTTATCCTATGTAGTCACAATTTATTCATTAAAATTCCGCTAAGATTACTGAATAAACCATGCAATAAAACGAGAAATTAATATTAAATTAGAAGTGTTATGTTATTTTATAAAATAACAAACGAATAATCAACTTTTTACTATAAACTATGTAATAATTTAACATTGGAAAAATTGACATTATTATATATATACATGCCACTATCGAAGAAAAATTATTAAGATTTTCTATGGGCTATTGTTATTTTATTTTATACATATTGATTTTATTGCTTGAAATAAGGTTTATATTATTTATCTAAAGCAACAAATTCACGTATTCCAATTGATAACCAGCACTGCACCGTAGGTTTTAGAGTTCAAAAAAACATGTTGTCTAGCCAATGTTCCGTAAACAGTGATCGCTTAACTTTAACCAACAAGGAAGAGACTATTAGGGCAAACAAACATTTGCGCCAACAAAGTATTGGCAAACGATATGGAGCGGATGAAGTGTATCGTATAATATAACCCTCCTAGGCCGTAGCCGGGTAAAAGGTAACTTATTTTGTACTAGGTGCTGCTCGCGGCTCCGCGTGCGTGGTACCTACATAAAAAGTAGTCGATGTCCTACTCCAAAGTCCCATCTATCTCTATACCAAAATTAATCAAAATCGGTTAAGCGGTTTAGGCGTGAAAACGTGACAGACAGACAGAGTTACTTTCGAATTTATAATATTTGTAGAGATGGTGCTTTTTTCGGAGTGGAAAAGAAAAGTGTCTAAATCGACGTAACGTAATAATCTATATCTATAAAAAGCGATGTGTGTATGTATGTATGTTCTCCATTGTCTCCGAAACGTCTAGAACGATATTGATGAATTTTTTTGGAAATCTTCATATTGGCCTAGCGGGTGATCCTGTGAAGTTTGGTAGCGATCGGATTAACGAAACTTTTTTTTTGCATCAATCAAATTTGGTATGGGTTTAGATTGTATCTTAGGAACGGACATAGCCTACCTTTTATGTATGTACTATACGTGCGAAGCCGCGGGCAGAAGCTAGTTTAACTATATCTTTTGTAAAGTTTATTTGAGTTTAAAACATATACTTATTTACAAATTTAATTACTGAAATGTAGGTACATAATGATATACAAATGCATAATTCATATCAAAATTGATTTATTTATACATAATTACAGAAATGTACAGAATAATATACAGTAATATAAAATACATGTAAAACCGTTGAGCTTTTTAGGGAAGGTTTAAAACGATCTATAGATAGCTCAACTGATCCAGATCATTGACATAGGGTAGCGTTCCCAAGACACTGGTGGCATTGCCACGTTGAATGGCAATGTTAATACGCTGAGCCAGATAGAAGCCAGAAAATGGCTTTTTTTTTAATATTGACACTGTGGATATACTATAACTATAATTGTTATAATAATCTTCTATTTCTTATCGTGTCACTAATTATTTCGAACCAGAAAAATGGTGAAAGAGGCACCTTTCGTACACTTAACGTTGAACTTTTTAAGTTCTATGAAATGCCAGTTTCCTCACGATGTTGTCTTCACTCGACCTCAAAAAGTCAAGGTGAATTTAGGTGCCAATTCATCCTAACCCAAACCCGAGAAGAACTGGCAAGAAACTCGTCCTGGTCCTAGCGCTTTTATACATGATCCATCTTATAACTACGAAATACCAATACAAGAGAGTTGATACATTTCAAGTGTGTCGGTTAACTGTCTGAGGGCAGAGCGACATAAGGCCATGCATTCTTATCAATAATATATTCATTTATATAATAATACGCTTTCTTCACAATTAATTAATGACAATTACAATTTAACACAATGCGAATGGCTGATACTACCTGGGTGCGTATTTGTGGAGGCAGCACACATAGTATTTCTGCTAAAGGGGGGCTAAAAACCAGCGTGATTGAGCCCTCTTCCATTTTAGTTTACCATATAAGATAATTATAACAATTGATCATATTATTATTTGACGACCTCTGTTGTGCAGTGGGCCAAGGCTGATACGCAAAAGGTTAAGGGTTCGATTCCCGCCGCGGGACAAATATTTGTATGATCTGCAAGTATTTGTCTCGGGTCTGGGTGTTTTTATGTATGTACTTACAAAAAAAGTATATAAGTAGTATATCAGTCATGTGGTGCCCATAACACAAGGACTGCTTACTTTGGGGCCAGATGATGTTGTGTGAAATGTCCGGCATTATTTATATTTGTTTACTATTATATTAGACATACTTTATTGTCATCATAGCCGTTACTGTTATGCAACATTATTACTGTCTGATATACATGCCTGTGTTTATGGTTACATTTTGCTAAGTATGTGTTCTGGATAAATGCTTAATTATTATTATCGTTATTACTAATATTATAAATGCGAAAGTAACTCTGTCTGTCTGTCTGTCTGTCTGTCTGTCTCGCTTTCACGCAAAACTACCGAATCGATTTAAATGAAATTTGGTACACAGATAGTCTTAAGCCTGGGAAAGGACATAGGCTACTTTTTAATTGGAAAAGAGTGTTGAATAAGGGGGATGAAAGGTTGTATGAAAGTATTGTCAATTTCAGAGCCAGAAGCTTAAAATGTATGGCTGTTGATAAAGAATTTTCATTCATTCATTCATTTATAAATTATAAACTCTTTCTTTTATTGGCAATAATTAGTTATTGCGGCTTTCAAGTATAGTCTATCCTTGTCAATCTGATGTCAAATAATATGGCAACATAAATATAAATGTCACATCAGTTATTAGTTTAAGAAGCTGTTAGAATGTGAATTTATATCCTTTTATACAAATTAGAAATCAGAACGTGGCCAAGAAATAAAGAGGTGGGGTGGAATTCTACACTTAGAAAAGAATTCCCGAAATTCAACACCAAAATGGGAGCAAATAGGGGATCGAAGTTTATGAACTTTGTAAGAAATCTACCACTAATGTGTGTGCTAATGCAGGTTTTTGTTTGAGTTTATGTAGATTTATAATCTTTCGGTTATTACCAATCGCAGACTAAGGTCAAATAGAACTCATTATAGTCTGGATCCGTAAGGGTCACGTTAGGTCAATTTAGGTCAAAAAATAACAAATCCTAATTCTAAAACCCCTCATTACACAAATCACCTACAAATGGAATGCGTGTCAACGTCTCCCTAATTGTCAAACATTAGTCTGGCTAAAATGAAATATTATTTTCAACATGAGGTATTATTAGATTTGGTTCAGTTTAGATAGATAGATAGATTAAAACTCTATTGTACACAAAAATAACACTAAACAAATAATAGAAATAAAATTGTACGGCCTTATCGCTAATAGCGATCTCTTCCAGACAACCTTTGGCAGGACAAGATAAACCAGAACAGAACGAGTTTATGTTATATAGCGCTGTTTAGATAACTCAGCTGTTTCACTTGTATTTTATATTATTGTATATTGTTCTGTACATTTATGTAATTATTTCTGTAAATAAACTTACTAACATTAGCTGACTAACATTTTTTTATATACTATCGATCTTATTTTGTTTACACCAAAGTATTATATTTGTTAAAATGTACCAAAGTATTATACCAAAGTATTTATAAGTTATTAGAATAACATTTATAAATGACACTTCATACATTTACTAAATTGACGTGTGATTCATTTCTATGGGACCAATCGGAAAGTATATCCTTTCAGATCATTTTTTTTATCGGTTCATAATGAACAGAGTAATGTAGTAAAAAAAATGCGATTAAATTGAGAACCTCCTTTTTTTGATATCGGTTAAAAATTATTTTAAAATGCTTTTTTCTCATAGCTGCAGTTTTAATGCTGAGACAGTTTTTAGAAGATGAGCAATGTGTGAAAAAAACTTCGTCGTACGAGAGTTGTTATCATGCCAAGACAAACTGAGAGTTTTGTGATTTCGGTAGATAGAAGAGCAAGATTTGAGAAAGTTTGATTACACTAATAGCCGCACTCAGAGTTCTTAATGGTTGCTTGTGTCCTTAGATTTAAAAGAGAAAATCCATACTATGGAACCATAAGGACTCTGAGTGTGGCCGTAGTTTCCATTGACAAGTTTGGTGCTGATTAACTTTTATCTAATTTGGAAAAGCCGGAAAAGTTTAAATTTATTTCGACGCTTTTGGTTTGAAAACTCTTGTTTTAAAAGATTAGAGTAATTTTTATGACCGTTTTGTTACATGGGAAGACTAGGGTTAGAGTGAACGCGCGAAGGCGGGTGCGGTAGCGGTCTTATCTTAGTATGAACAAGTGTTTCAAGTGAACTAGGCATGCTATATTATTATACTAGTTGTGCCGCTCGCGACTTCGTTTTTGTTATTATTTTATTAAAATACGATTTTGTTCACAACTTTATGGGTTTTCGTTTTTTTGCGCGGAAAATTAATTATTTTTCTTAAAAAAAAGTAGTCTAAGTATCTCCTTATAACATCAGCTCCCTGTTTGTGAAAGTCCCGTCGAAATCGGTCTTGGAACCGAGCAATCAGAGATTATCCGAAACAAACAGTAAGACAGACAAAACTTACTTAATTTTTTATTTTTTTTTACGTAATTTTTTTGTTTATTTTAGATACTAACATATCCATTACGTAAAAATCGGATATTTTGATATTACAAAACATATTTTTTTTCTTTAGATGTTATATAATTGTATTATAACTTTAGGTTGTTATATAATTTAATACAATTTGGGCTGGCTATTTATGCACAATATGTATGTATTTATTTACAAAAAAAAAAAGCGGCCAAGTGCGTGTCGGTCTCGTCCATGAAGGTTTCCAAGTAAGTAAGCAAGTAAGATAATATAAAAGTTCTTGTAGTTAGTTGTAACCTTGATCGATGTTTTAATAATAGTGTATATTTTTTAATTAAGTTATTGATAAGTAAACATTATAATTAAGTACCTAAATGATGGGATTTAGATCTAACTATATGCGAGTCTATATAGGCTTGTGATAGCTAAACAAGCTAATATATTATATTCCAGTTTGACAAGAAATATTTCCAAAAATATAATCAATTTGTGTTGCCTCCTCGCGTAGTTAGACAAGGTGGTAATAACGTCCTGTATCCAGCATTCTGCATGAATGACAGTATACAATTCTTTCAAGTCTCTTAAAAAATCTTCGTTGAAGTCTCCAAAACGTAATGTTGGCATATTGTTGTTGCAAAAAACATTTTTGTTTATGAACTCCATGAAAGTTTTGTTTGTACATCTGGGCGATACCGATCAAGCCACGCCCCGCGCAAATTATGATTATTATTAACTTAGGCACCTATTACAGATTTTTTATTAGAAAATAATGGTTCACGGTTTATGCATAAGGTTTATGTTTATGAAATTTTATGTTTTTTTTTTTTTATATCTGAGTTGATTGAATGAAAGGTAAATTGTGGTTTACGATTTATGACGTATTTCATCATTTGTCATTTATCATTCTCTTATTTTACATTACATTTTACATTACATTACATTACATTTTACCACTTTGGAGGTGTCTCTCGCGCAAACTATTTAGTTTAAAAAAACTGATATTAAAAACCTCACTTATCAAGTCTCAACAATATAGTTCTTATAGTTTCGGAAAATAGTGGCTGTGACATACGGACGGACAGCAGACAGACAGACAGACATGACAAATCCATAAGGGTTCCGTTTTTTGCCATTTGGCTACGGAACCCCAAAAAGTATATAAGTATATCAGTCATCTGGTATCCATAACACAAGCTCTGCTTACTTTGGGGCCATATGATGCTGTGTAAAATGTCCGACATTTTTTTTACTAAACTAGAACAGAGCAACATCATGCGTTTGTGTTTAAAAATATATACGTATTCTATCAGTCATCTGATTCCCATAGTACAAGCTATACTTAGTTTGAGGCTAGATAGTGTTGTGTGGACGTTCCACCAATATTTATTTATTTTATATTAGGAACTTAGCATAAAATCAAAGTTACATATAAAAAAAACATCAGGTTTTTGAACAAAATGTACAACTACAGGTGTGTTTTAAACCTAATGTACTCAAAAGGAGTGTAACCGAAGATGAATATTTAACTACATATCCCGTACCCTATATTACCCTACTTTACCTTCCTTTATTTTCACTAAAGTGACCTTAGAACCTTGAAAACTACCACCTAATTATTTAACCCGTACAACCTGCGGCCCTTTTTGGCTACAAAAAGATTTAAGATGTCAATAAAGCCAGTGTTTTACACCGAAACGGTACATGTATAGACCACTAAACCATTGAAATAGCTTCATTCGTCTTCTTAAGGGTTAAATTGGGAGTTGTGCTGAATGGAGAAAAAATGGGGTTAAAACGGATCTTGGCTCAAGAGGGGTATTTATAGAAACGAGACAAAAATACGACATTTTCTGTGTTGTTATGTAAAATTGCATCGCTTTGTTCCGGTTTGAAGGGGCTCCGCTTTAATTATAAGCACATGAGACTTTAACCCCGTTATTCATAAAAGTGATTTAAACAGAATTTAAAACGACGTTAAAATCTGTTGCCGTCTTGGCGCATTGACTAGCGTTTTTAAATTTCAAGTCATTATGAATAAGGAGGTTAGTATCATGTAATAGAGTCTTCATTAACAGTTTTATCAAAATATACTCCTAAGAATGTTTAATTGAGTTATTACATATTTGTGAACATTATTTGACTAGCCTGTCAGCTGTCAGTAAAGGTATTACTGACATAGCTTTTGATAATGTAAATTTTGCCAGTTTCAAGTATTTACATTTGTTTATAGTCATATTGTTTGTTAATAAAGTCTTAGTCGATGGTCAATTCAATTCTAAACGTCATCGCGGAATAGCCGTCTAAAATTTTCTTGGGATTCCTCGTCGTTCAAATCACATAACACCATAATAAACATACAATTCAATTTTCTATAAGTACTTGTCTTATGTAGTCACAATTTATTCATTAAATTACTAAGATTACTGAATAAAACATGCTACAAAACGAGTAAAAATATTAAATTGGCAGAGCTGCATATGTTACTTCATGAAATTAATATGAATTATTACGTTTTAAAAACTAAAAAGAAAACCGACTTCATTGAATGAAATTTGAGCCTATAATACATTGTTAGTGGAGAGCAGATGTATTTTGTATATATATAATATGGGTAAACCAAATAAACGCACCGCTCCAATGAGACAGCGAGGTATCGAAGTACACGAAAACATCATCGATGTAGACAATTTTTAGATTTTCGTTGATATTCCAGCTCGACCGATTTTGATAAAATTGAAATGGGATCACCTGTGAAGTGTACCTGTGATCACCTGTGACCCTTTCAAATAAAAAAAACGTTCAGGCGTTTTCGAGTAATCGGAGAACATATAAAAAAAAAGATTCCAACGAATTGAGATTGCTTTTTGATGAAGTCTCTTAAAAATAGATAATTGGTGTCGTAATTATTGTCCTTAACAGACAAATACGATTATTTGAATTTGACAACGAAACAATTGTCAAACTCGATGTACATTTCACACAACATCATCTGGCCCCAAAGCAAGCAGAGCTTGTGTTATGGGTACCACATGACTGGTATACTACTTATATATATATATATATTTAATACATACATATTACACATAGAAACACCCAAACTGAAGACAAATACTAACAGATTATACAAACATTTGTCTCGCGGCGGGAATCGAACCCGCAACCTTCTGCGTCTCAGCCGGACCATAGCCCACTGCGCTACAGAGGTCGTTGTCATTGTCATCATATGACACATGGCATTAACAAAGAAGAAGAAGAAGAAGACTTTATCGTATTGTTATATTATTATCGGTTAAACTGTAAAGACGAAAAGAAAACCGACTTCATTGAATTACATTTGAGCCTATAATACATTTTTAGTGGAAAGTAGATGTATTTTGTATGTCAAATAAACGCACCGCTCCAATGAGACAGTGAGGTATTGAAGTACACGAAAACATCATCGATAGAAATTTTTAGATTTTGCGTTGATTTTTCAGCTTACCGATATTAATAAAATTTTAATGGGACCACCTGTGAAGTATATACTTTCAAACAAAATAAGAATTTTCCAAATCGGTTCAGGCATTTTCAAGTAATAGGTAAACATACATAATAAAATAAAAATTTAGAATGAGTTGAGAACCTCCTCCTTTTTATGAAGTCGGTTAATAAATACACCTCTCTCAATAACTCACAGATCATTGAATAATTTCTAAGATGGTCTATAGATGGCGTAGAACCGCAATACAGGGTGCCTTTGTAGGTTTAATAATTTAATACAACTATCTTGTGGTGTTTGTTTGAGGTTGAACTAGTATCCTGGTCGTTTCATGGTCACGTTATGTATATACTAGTTTAACTGTATTATGTTCAGTCTACGTATTCTGTATTTTTACAGAAATGTACAAATGTGAAAGTAACTCAGTCTGTCTGTTACGTTTTCACGACTAAACCGCTGAACCGAGTTTGATGAATGTTGGTATAGAGATAGATGGGACCTTGGAGAAGGACATATGCTACTTTTTATCTAGGTACCACGCATGCGAAGCCGCGGGCAGCAGCTAGTACATATATAATATTTGATTGGTGAATTCGGATGGTGTGTGTGCGCACTTGCATTGGACAAAATGACGTAGTCATTTAATGCTTAAAGATTATTGTATCTGTTTAACGTTAAGTTCATGTGTGTATGAGTTATGGCTCTTTTCATAAGATCAGTGATTTTGCCTGCTTAGTTTGTGGTAGTGACGATAGATTTAATAGATGCTAGCAATGTTTCACTTATAATCGATAACAAGTGTTTGGATAAACCTAATCTAGGTTTCAAAACACTAATAATGTACTATATTTTATTATACATGAATAAATGTGAAATCCAGGTTCAGATCACTGTCAGAGGTTGTTGTCTCAAGATACTGATACTGGGCCAGATAGGAGCCAGCTCTTGGGTCACGCGATGTTTCTACCATACTTACGCCCCGATCATCATCATCATCGGCCGTAGTTCATCTTGTTGAAGATGTTTTTAACCAACTTTATCAAAAAGGAGGAGGTTCTCAATTCGTCGGAATCTTATATTTTTATTTTTATGTATGTTCACCGATTACTCGAAAGCAAATTTTGAGTACTATGTCGGTGACTTTGGTTCTTCTACGGATTTCCTTCTTGCAGATTTTATCACGTAGTGAAACACCCATCATAGCTCTCTCCATAGCTGCACTGATTTGGAAAATTCGTTTTTTTTCTTCACAGGTGGTCCCATATAAATTTTATCAAAATCGGTCGAGCTGAAAAATAAACGAAAATCTAAAAATTGTATATATCGATGATGTTTTCATGTAGGTACTTTCATACCTCGCTGTCTCATTGGAGCGTTGCGTTTATTTTGCCTACCCATATTATATATATACAAAATACATCTACTTTCAACTAAAAATGTATTATAGGCTCAAATTTCATTCAATGAAGTCGGTTTCTTTTTAGTTTTTAAAACGTTATTATAGGTGAAGCCAGTCAAGCTACAGAACAGTTGTTACTATTGTTACCATTACTATTATTATGAATATTATGTTGTAATTGAAAACTTTCGCTCATGGATCTACTCCAGAATGCTGAGGTGGGTGAAGTTTCCTCTCCATTGACGTCACTCTGCCTGATGTTCTGTTTGATAGTGCAGGCCTTCCCAGGGACCCACACTAACCTCTCGACCTTGCCCAGATATATAATTATAATTTTGGAATGTATTTAAAACGTTGTAGGTATAAAAAAATATTGTGTGAGTGAGAGGACATGAATATAACCACCTTTTAAGAATAGTTTCTTTATTGAAACATGTATAATAATTTTTAACTGGCTTCCCAGTTCAGTTAGTATAAGCTCTGCTTTGTCGGCTGTAGGTTGAGCATTCGATTCCCTACCAGGACAAACATTTGTGTAATGAACATTATGTGTTTGTTCTGTGTATTGGTGTTATAAAGTATCATAAGTATGTATATACAAATATATATGTATGTATGTATCCGTCATTTAGTTAAAATAATACATACTATGCTTAGTTTGGGGCTAGATAATGTTGTGTGCATTGTCCATCAATATGAATTTATTATTGATAATCATAATTAAAATGATGGTTTGATTTACTTGTCTTATAAGTTTTAAATTTGATTGAAATTAAATAAATAAAAGGTCTTGGGACGTCTTGGGACTTGGGACGCCCGACAGAAGTGACTGAACTTAAACAAATCTAACTAGCGCAGTGGGTTAGAGTGAAAGAGGAGGAGCCTACCTACCGCTGCTATATGCGTGAGAGAAAGGGAAGCCAGATAGACTGGCACCGTAACACGAAACGTAACGAAGCGGTTTACCATCCCATTAGAAGATATCTTTTCAAAAGATACTAATACATTTCTGTCAATAAAACATACCAGAAGATATATTCTCCGGCAACATTAATTATTGTTACAATCTCACCCCAACTGATTATATCAAAGAAATCTGTCTCAAACATATTCCACTTTATCAAGTCATCTCAAATCGTACGTATTACCAAAACAATAAGACACAAAGTCGTTTGGCCTAATGAAAGCTGTGCGAAGACTTCTCAAACATCCCAGTCTTGACTTTGACTTGTAGGTAGGTAGGTACCTCGTATATTAAATGTCAAGAAATTATTATAAGGGGTGTACGCACGAACGCGTAATAGCAAAACGCCATTATAAGCCACGCGACCTAAAAGCCAGTCTCATTATACACGGGTCTTTGAAAATAATTGAGCTTATTACGCACGGTCGTCGGTTTATGTACTTTTGTGACAGAGTTTTATATATTATGCATTATACTCAATCCTAATAATCCTACTAAGCCTAGTGTTTTGATGTTCGATTGTTTATCTGTGGGTCAGTTATAGCTCTGACTATAACTGACTTTAGTCTTTAGTCAACTTAGGCAGATCGAACTAATCCCGCGGGATCAGTTGACCTAATGAATATTTGAATCAGCCAACTGATCCCATTCATACATTTTATGAATTGAATTGAAATGAAATGAATTTATAGACACGAAAAAAGTGTTTGACATTATAGAAAATAACAACGCAGACACAAACGCACAAATGCATTGCGTTATTGCATGACGTAACGGGTGTGTATTAGTCTGACAGGAAGGCTTGGATTCACATGTTTACAACATGTGAATTAAGGTTTATAATCAAATGGGGCGAGCGCGGCAGCCGGCTGCGTCTATATCAAAGAACCTAACTCAGTAAACTTCTCCATACAAAAGTAGACTGTAAACATGTGAATTAAGGTTCATAATCAAATGGGGCGAGCGCGGTAGCCGGCTGCGTCTCGCCCCAGACGGTAACGGTGTCGCGACTCCAGAGGTTTTACCTCGTTGATGAAGCGATTTTGATGATTATTTTTTTGTTGGAAAGGAGTTATCCAAGGGTGGTATCATGATAAAGAAACCAGGATCTGATGATGGCATCCCAGAGAAATCGAGGAGAACTTTCGACAATCGTAGTGGCGACAAATGCGTTTGTTTATTTTTATTAAAGTATTTTAAAGCACTACTATTTAATGAAGGTCTGGAGTCGATCTGATGATGGAGCCAAAAGACAGTCGAGGGAACTCCTCAACGATTCACAGCAATTACCTGGTGTTTGGGCTTGATTCATTTGTATTGATGAGAACGGTACACCTAGATGGGTTGTGACTGTCATTAGGGGTCGCATGATGAAGACGAAGGACAGTCAAGGGAACTCCTCAACGTTTTACAGAAGCTATCTTGTGTATATACATGAAGTCGGTTGTCTTTTTAGTTTTTAAAACGTAATTATTGTGGGTAAATTATGACGTAACGGCTGGACGAATTTTGGCAGACAATATACACTATCAGTTAGCGGAAAGATAATAATATTTAATTTATAAAAACCCATTTATAAAGTATGCTAGCTTGTAATAAGGAAAGTCTAAAGGAAAACTAGATTCCGCGGAAGTTTCTTGGTTTGTCATTTCATAAAATAACATAGCACTTCTAAATTAAATATTTTTTTTCGTCCTATTGCATGTTTTATTCAGTAATCTTAGCAATTTTAATCAATAAATTTTGACTTCATAGCACAAGTATGGACAATTGAATTATAAGTGTATTATGTTGCAAAGTAATTTGAGCGACGAGGAATCCCGGGAAAGTTCTAGACAGCCATTCCGCGATGACGTTTAGAATAGACAAATGGCGATCGACTAAGACTTTCTAACCAAACAATCAAGTCAAGTCAAAGTCAAAAGATACTTTATTCATTACAATCACAAGGATCACTTTGACACGTCTTACATACTAGGTAATTTTAGGAGCCAATTCAACCTAACCTAAGCCCGAGAAAAACTGGCAAGCAACTCGTCTTGGTCTTAGCGCTTTTTTACATGATCTTGCTTAAAACGACCTACGAAATAATAATACAAGAGAGTTTATACATTTCAAGTGTGTCGGTTAACTGTCTGAGAGCAGAGCGACATGAGGCCATGCATTTTTATCAATAATATAGTCATTTATATTCTAATAAGCTTTCTTTACCTTTTATGTATGCTTTAAATTTCTTAATAGGTAGTTTAGTAGCATTTTCAGCAAGCTTATTATAGAAGCGCACCGTGTTCCCCATAAAGGACTTATTCACTTTTTCTAGTCGAAACCTAGGGATGTATAATTTGTGTCTATTCCTAGTATTGATTCCATGAAGGTCACTATTTTGCTGAAACTCATCTCGATTTTTATGTGTGTATAACAATTTTTCATATATATACGTAGGTCACACTATAAGTTTTGCGTAACTTAAAAAAACAACATGTGTAAAACCAAAATATTATGTTTATTGCTTTTCAAAATACTCTCCTTTACATGTTAAACATTTTTTCATGCGATCGAACCATTTTTTAAAACAGGAGGACCACAAATCTGAAGGCATGTTTTCTACGTGCTGATTGAACGCTATCACTGCCTTTTCGGAGTTGGTAAAAGTGAAATCTCTCATCAAATCTTTGATTTTGGGGAAAATACAGCAATCATAGGGTGCTAGGTCGGGGCTATGCGCAGGATGGGTGACGAGTTGTAATTTTTCGGAAGCTAAAAATGACTTTGTTTCGTTGGCCGTGTGTGAAGGAACGTTGTCATGATGTAGGAGAATGCGGCTTTTGGGTCGTCTTTCGCTTACTTTTTCTAACACCCTGGGTAAACAAATGGTAGAATACCACTCGGCACTAACAGTCTTTTGATCTTCAAGTGGCATTGTACAGATGGGACACGTAGCTGAGAAAAAAAAACGCGATCATTTTTTTACGAACGTTTCTCGCCTGCCTCACTTTTGTTGGCCTGTTCTCATTTTCAAACACCCATTCACAAGATTGCTGTTTTTTTTCGGGTTCAAAACAATAAATCCACGTTACGTCTCCTGTGACAATGTCATAAACAGCATTAGAATGTCCGTGGTCGTACTTCAGTAGCATCTGTGAGCACCATTCCACGCGAGCCCGCTTCTGCTCCGCTGTCAGTTCATGAGGGATCCAACGACAACAAAGTTTCCGAACTTTCAATTCTTCGAGTAAAATTTTCTGGATTTGGCTCATACCAATCCCCAATAGTCCTCGAATTGTCTCATAGGTAATCCGCGGGTTTTCTTCAATTAGCCGCTTAACAGTAGCCACATTATTTTCGTTGACGGCAGTTGAAAGCCGCCCTTCACGAAATTTGTCATGTAAAGAAACTCGACCTCTCTCAAATTCAGCAAACCATCGCCTCACGGTGCTCAAACAAGGTGCTTCTCTCCCAAAAGCATTTTGAAAACGAGCAGCACAATATTGCGGAGAGAGAGAACTTTTAAAATCATAAAAAATCATCGCTCTAAAATCTTTTCGACTTGATTCCATTTTCGTTGCGTACGTAGAACTTTGATGTGTGAAAAAAAACAATTGACTAATTATTTCCCGCTAATTTTATTTTGCAACGTTTAAAAAAATATAGCATTCAAAATTCAAATAGTTCCGATTAGCTAGAAGTGCAAAACTTTTAGTGTGCCCCATGTATTGTGAAGCAATTGTGAGAATATTAATTTCTTTGAATATTTCTCTTAATGATTCTCGTGGTTATATTTTTTAAATGGCACGTATTGCCCTTTTTTAAAAACAAATATTTTACTAATGATGTATGACATAACACTATGGAAGTAACTGAAATAAACTAGTCTAGCTGTAGCTTCATCAGTAAGTCACCGTATCGCACGAACTGCATATGCAACGGAACTAAGCCTATCAGCAAGTGTTTCTATTTGTAGTCCCCACTGTAGTTTTGCATCAATATTAAGACCTAGGAAGATCGTAGAATCTACAAGATTCATTGCCTCCATTTCTTTTCAATCACTGACATTGACAAAATTGACAACAATACAGATGCCGTTGTAGGAAAAAAAAATTTTTATAAAACAACATACCTCATCAAAATTGAGCAAAATTTGATTTGTTGTTTTATATATATTTCTTTAAACTACGTAGTAATGTTATCATTATTCACCAGAAAACCGATCACAAAGGACGTATTTTTTGCTTAGAACCAAAATAGTGCAGTAATGTTTTATATGAAATCTCATTATTGCACTGTGTTTCATTATGGCACTGTTTTTTTCTTTTTATTTAGGTATCAATTTATCACAGAGGTTTAATATCTCTGTAGGTTTAATATAGTAGGTATATTTCATCATAGTAGGTAGATTGGTAGTTGAAAGAAACGTAAATTACGCACCTTGCTAAGGAGAGTAATTAATGCACTCGTGTTAATTCAGTGTCCTCGCTTGCGCTCGGGCACCAACATAACACTCGTGCATTAATAACTCACTTTGCGCTCGGTGCAACAATCTACTATTATCATATATCAGTAATTTTAGCAAAAAAAACTTTGCACAAGTGTAGAGAGATTAATTATGAGCGTATTATGTTGCATTATGATTTGTACGTCAAAAAATTTAATAAAATTCTAGACGCGAGTTCCGCTATCATCATAGCATCCGCTTTCATCATTTGAAACAAATTACGATCGACTGCGAAATTGTGATAAAATTTAATAATATAAAATTAGTTTAAAATAGTGTCATACCTTTTTGTAAGATAGTGAAAAATAGTGACATGGCGAATCCTTAGCAGTGTTTATGCAGTGTTGTTATTTGTCTGTCTGTATTTGACGACCTCTGTGGCGCAATGGGGTAAGCCCCGGCTGCCCATTTCGCCACAGAGGACGCAGAAGGTTGCGGGTTCGATTCTCGCCAGAACAAATATTTCAATAACAAATATAAGTCTCGTTTTTCTATCTATATTAAGTTTGTATTAACAAAAAAAGTACATTTATATGTACTTTTTTAATACCTTTTTAATAAAAGTACACGCAATGTACCCATAACACAAGCTCTGCTTACTTTGGAGATAATGCTTTGTGAAATGTCCGTCATTATTATTATATATTTTTATAAATGTATAATAAATGTTCATATCATATACTGTAAAATTATTGATAGTATATTAATTTCTTAGAAAATTTCTCTCAAAGAAAATATTTCTTGAATATCAAGTCCGCAAAGCTAGCACTAATTTTTGTTTTGAATGTTTTTAGCGTAAATATGTCAGCGTTATTAAATTAGACAATATGGTGAAAAGATCATCTGGATCATCGATGCATGTTACGAGGAAACTTTGTGTTCAATTCTACTTTTTCATTTTTTGATGTTATAATGAATGGGTAAGTAAAGTTCTAAACTTCAACTATACGATCACAAGAAAAGGTTGCGCAGTGACCGTAATGGTCAGAACTGTACACACTTATGAACTGGTGTGCAACTGCAATAAATGTTCGAAATCTAGACAAGTGGCTGTAAGCGTCATTCTTGTCGGTTCATCAAAAAGATGTCAGTCAGCATAATCACATATTATAGATCCCGTAATCCTGCAACCTTTGCTTTAAAATATACAGAAACAATATTTCATTCCACAGTCCCCTCACTCCCAAATAATAATGCCGGACATTTCACACAACATCATCTGGCCCCATAGCAAGCAAAACTTGTGTTATGGGTACCATATGACTGATACGAGTTTACTACTTATATACTTATTTTTGTAAATACATAATATGCTTAGTCTTTTATAACGAGTTGGCTACTTCTTATAATCTAGATGTCTTTAATAACTGTATCAGTAGGTTTAAGCGGTGCGCTTATAGACTTACTCGGTGCTAATAATGTATAATTTCTGTAGTTGGTTCTTAGTTTAGGGTATTATAACTAAACATGAAATAGATGGACAAATATTAAGTACTATTCCGCCAATCTATTCCCAAAGAGTTAGACACGATGCAGACGTAAGGACCTCCCACCCGCCTGCAATTGAAAAGCCATGCAAAGCGTTAGTAAAAGGCAAGCACACACAATCCACACATGCAACCTTTGGGAATAGATTGCGGATTTAGTAGCGGAATAGTACTAAATATTGTCCATCTATTTAATGTTTTGTAATGAATTTCTGCAAAGTCACGAATTATCTACGGTATTATAACTTTTATGTAACACTGTAATTTTATCACATTTATATATTTGATTACGAATCTAGATCAATATTTATTGAATTTTGTTTTAATTACTAAAATTTGTTCTAATTTTAGAAAATTATTAATTTAAAATTTTACTAAAAACCCTGTGTTGATTGTGATCAGTTTTGTGAATTTAATAAACAAAAAAAAAGAGAATTTATTAAATTGAAACGTTTAAATAAGTTTTAAAGTCTATCGGAGAATTTATGAATCAGAATATATTAAAATCAATTCATTTCGACGTTCAACGTTTCGACGTTTCGGTTATGTTATGCAACCGTGGTCGAAGGCTGCCTTTAAATTTAGTATTACCCATATAATCACACTATACATATAGTCATACATAGCGTAGCGTTTTATTCTAATAAAAAAACACAATGGATACCATACCATATGGATGGCTACATATTTAAACAAGTCATTGCTGGTGATTCTGTTTTATCGCTGTACTTGCAAAAATTTACTAAAATATTAACGACCATATTTTGTTTAAAACAGTCAAAATTAGAGTAGGTAACAGTTTTAAATGACAGTTTAAAAAATGAAAACTGTTTGTTTTAATATTGAATTGATTTTAGTATTATTTCCGCACTTGTAATCAACAGCAAATTCAATGGCGTCTAAAATAGTTGTAAATGTCAACTTCGCAAATTTTAAAATTGTAATTTAAAATGTGACTTTTATTCATACTTTGGTGCAATCAAAATAAAATCGTTAGTATTTTACGAAAATTTTAAGATAGACCCCATTTATTTAATAGATTTAACCGACCCCAAATCAGGAGGTTCTCGATTCGGTGGTTTTTTACATTTTTATTTATGAACTTATTTGAAAAATTCTATTTTCGTGTGAAAGGATATACTTTCCGATTGGTCCTAAAGAAATTTCATACAAATCGTTACCGTACTTTGGTTTTTTAAATTTAAAAAGCCGGAAAAAATATGTCATCCAAGTAAACAAATTTTGTATGATTATATGTATAAATGAAGTCAGTTTGTCTTTTAGTTTTTAAACGTAATTATTATCTCAAATATTAATTCTGAACTAAACTGAACATACTCGTACCGCGGAAAGTTTCATCTGAAATTGTGTGATAATATGCTATTGTAATGTATCAGGTGTTATCACGCGTAAGGGAATAATTCAAAATGTTCTTAGTTACTGTATAAATCTACCACATTCACTACAATTATCTACCTAAAGTCTTTATGATATAAAGTCTGAATTTCTCTGATTTAGAAGCATTTCACTGTTAACAAAGCATATGTCTAATATAATTTCATATTTCGCTTTAGACGATCATGGATCAGTCGCTAGAGTTATAGAAGTCGTTCGTTGACATTTCAATTGATAAAAGGCAATACAATGGACGGCTTTATCGCTAACAGTGATCTCTCTCAGGCAACCTTACGATGGACTGGACCATAAATAAACAGAGAATAAATGACAAGACTCTTCAGTATTTTCTTATATATTTGTATCTAATGTTTATTGATGTGGAACATCTATAGGCTAGGGGTAAACCTAATTGTTAGCGTGGCGATATAGGCGTTGGCGACGCAACGCCGCGCTATATGTTGGAATATAAATAGCGACTCTTGCGGCGACGCAAAAAAGTTCAATTCAGCACGCATATCCTCTAAACGCTCTTGAGACAATTACCTAAACATAGCCCAACGCTTCTTACCTAGAGCAATGTCACTGTCTGGGCCGGAGCGACACATTTCGTAAGCGCCCGTTCATATGACACGATTTCAACGCGATTTCAACGCGCGCTGATCGCGCTCGCGTAGCTTTTTATCAGCGCACGTGTCGCGTCCGCTCAGAGTCAGCAGCCGCTGACGGGTGTGGCGTGGGGGGATCGGAAGCGTTTGCGACTCGTGTGCGAAGCGGTTTCTATTCGGGTGCTGAGCGTACGCTCGTACGTTAATATCGATAAAATATGTACTTTATGTGAATGACATAAACAGTAAATTCAGAAGTTTCTGAGGAGCAAGCAGCCACGCGCGATCTCGCGCCGAAAAAAATCGCCCTCGTGTGAACGTGCGCTAAGGGTTGTCGACTTGTCGCGTTCTGCAGCTTATTTATCTAATAATAAAAAAAATATCTATCTGTGGTGTAATGTAGGTTTTTAAGTACCTAAGTATTTTTTGTAACAATTGCATTTCAAGAGTAGGTACATAAGTAGGTGCAAACCTAGCAGTCATCATTAAAGTATGTAGGTATTACGTACCTACTATTTGAGAATCATTTATTATGCATGGGTTCTATCTAGGCATACTAAATAGCTAGGCTCACCTTGGTAGGAAGATTAAAGTAGGTAGGCTTCTCGTAGGTTTACATACCTACCTAAACCATCGTACAGATTCGTAATATTGTATTTTTTCATTATGCCATATTTAGTTCTTGTCCTAATTTCGTACTTTTATGCCTATTACTTGTACAAAATGATTTCAATGTTATTATTTATTTTTTATGGTGACCAATATCAAATATAATCATTGGTTACAGTAACTACGGATAAAAAAAACAGCATTACTTAGACTAACCGAATAGCATAAGTCGATTTGTAAACCTACCTAGTCATTGTTTCAGACCAGAGGAAATCAAATTACAGGGTACACCAAAAGTCATTAGAAATCGAGAGGGTTGGAAACTCGCCGAACCCATGCGATCTGTAACTATTGTTACATCTAAATATACATATGCCTTAGGGAACTAACATGTCTGTCTATCTGCAGATAGGTAACTTTGAAACGGGAACAGTTACAATATCAATTTAATCAGCACATTCGTGTATTATAACTTTGTTATTAGTAAGACTGGCCTGTCAGCTCAGATGGTAGTAGCTCTGTCTTCTGTGCTGTAGGCGAGGGGTTCGAATTACTGAATACTTCCGTTCGTAAATACTGATAAGGATAGACATACATACATACGTACGTACACCGCTTGATAAGGTACAGGTAAGGATTCCAAGACAAATATTTTTGTCTGTTCTGTGTCTGAAAAATATATAAGTATTCTATTAGTCATCTGGTTGTCATAATACAAGCTATGCTTAGTTTGGGACTATATGGCTGTGTGTATCGTTCAGCTTTATTTATTTATTTAAAAATATTGTTCTAATTCAAACTTTGGTGTTTACGAAATAAGATCGTATTTGTTTTTTTGTGATTGAAAAGTCAACAACGTAACAACAGAAGCAAACCATTGTTACAAAACCTACCAATTTGAAAATCAGTACCTGGATTATTAATGAAGAGTACCATAAAATGTCAATAGACAATGTCAAATGTCAAAACCTAGCCCCAAAGAAAACGTTTGTGTTATAACCACATGACTGATATACCACATACATTATTATATTGTAGTTAATACTTATATATTGTACATAAATAAACTCCAAAATAAATATTTGCAGATCATACAAACATTTGTCCTGCGGCGGGAATCGACCCCGCAACCTTCTGCGCTTTTAGGTTTCTGTCCAATGCGCCACAGAGGACGTCGACATCGTTTGGATGTATGTATCTGAGTTTAGGTTTCATTGTGGAAACTAATTAAAGTAAGACGTTTTGAATATGACTGTACCGGTATCCTACAACTTGGAACCTTATGCATCTGATAATTTCCCCCAAACTAGTGACAAATAATAAATACGGCTTCCCAGATGAGATCGGTACGACTTGCAGAAGTTACTTGCGTCGCTGATTGCGAGAATTTGCTGCTTCGCAACTAAACTTGTTCTGGGGATACAAAACAATTCAATACCTACATACTTACCTAAGAGTAGCTTACTGGTTTTACTTACTTAGCATTAGTTACTTACACGCTAAGGTTATAAGCCTGCAGGGCTATATATATGTAAACAAATAATAATAAATAAATAATGCCGGACATTTCACACATCAACATTTAGCCCCAATGTAAATAGAGCTTGTGTTATGGATACCAAGTTACTGTTACACACCTATAAACATTTTTCTAAATATATATATATAATAGACATAGAAACACTCAGACCCGACACAAATACTTGCAGATTAACCCGAAAATCGTACCCGCAAGTTTGTGCTTCTCAGCCGGGCCTATAGGCTATAGCTAAAACCTATAGGACCTATAGGTTTTAGCTTTTCTCTTACCCGAGTAGCACTCAACTATTTCTATATATAATATACATAGATGAGAGCTCCTTAAGTTATATGTTATCATTTTTATCATCATAGAGTAATGACATATACAACGACCTCTGTAGCACAGTGGGTATATGAGTATATGCCAGTGTGTGAGTATCTATATATTAATACATAAAGCAAAAGCTTTGTACCCCTTTTTACGAAAATTGCGCGGACGAAGGAGTATGAAATTTCGCACATTTATAGTTTATATAGAGGAGTGCAGCATGCTAATATTATTTTTAATTATGCATAAAAATACATTAATTATTAATTTATTATGGTTAAATTTTGACCTGTGGGCCATCACTATTATGATTAATTGACTGATCGCCGAGCCGAAACCGCTGAAGCTAGAAAGCTGAAATTTCAGAGGTAATTTTTTTTCTTATAGCAGAATCATCGATTAAGGCAGTGTTTTTCTCAAAGTGTGAAGAGGGGTAAAAACGTTTTTATTAAACTTTTTAAAGATAAGTGCGATTTGATTGAAACTTGCATATTTGAAAAGACACGTGTTTCAGGGTTTTTCAAAATTACCATCAAAAAAGTTTGAATGGGGTGTCAGAATCGTACGATCTTTTTAATGGGTTATGTGATTGGCTTGAAAATTAGTTCGGCTACTTTTAATAAAAAGACAATAAATACGTGTTTTAGGGTTTTTCAAATAAGGAATCCCAATGGGTAAATTGGGGTATCATAGATTGTTGACTGATTAATCATTAAAAATTGACCAACTGCATTACGTTCTTACTTATAAAAATAAACTAAAAAAAATAATGAAAACATCGCATATTGCTTAAAGCAATTTTTCATACAAAATCTTATTATATTAAATCAGTTACCAAGGTATTATCTTTCTTCAACACAGCACTGTTTTAAAATTTTCCCCTCCTGGATAGTTTTTTACAGAAAGTGAAGTAAGTAATGTAATCTAACGTACGAAGTCGCGGGTAACAGCTAGTAATTTATGTTGTGAAAGGGGGTAAAACTCACTATGTATTTATTTATAACTAAAAACCCATATTTACCAAACCATTTTACCCGCGCGAACAACATCGAGTTTGTCATACAAAGATTATTATATATTATTAATATATATTTATTATTATACAAAATACGAGCAAGCTCGGGCAAATTAATTAACAAAGCTTATCCATTTAAAAATACTTGATGACCTCTGTGGCGCAGTGGGCCAAGGTCCTGCTAAGACACAGAAAGTTGTGGGTTCGATTCCCGCTGCTGGACCCAGAACCGAGGTTCTGGGTGTTTTTATGTATAATATGTATGTATATACAAAAAAAAATATGTAAGTAGTATATCAGTCATTAGGTACCCATAACACAAGCTCTGCTTACTTTGGGGCCAGATGATGCTGTGTGAAATGTCTGGCATTATTTATTTATTTTACTAGTTGCTCTCCAGTTTGAACAATAGTAGTTGCAATTGCTAAAAAATGAACGTGATAAGCGTAACTTTGGAAAACCCATGAATTGATTTAACAAAACAGTAACCATATAACTTACCTATTCATTCGGTGGCATGAAACCATCTCTCAAGGGAGAAAGATTATTCCAAACTTGCTTGCATGCGCAGTTCAGAGGCAGCTACAACATTTAGTAGGTTGGGGGTTGGGGGTAATAGGGCTAATTTAGAGTTTGACTGAAGGGTACATTGCCCAAGCGCGTGCTTCTATTTCTGTATAGTAAGTATGATGTTTAAGTCACATATGGTCTTAGATATGTACAGATTTTCTGTCGTGGTATCGAAACGTATATGCAAATGTATATTAAACGTGGATTTAACTTAAAAAAATACTTGTAAAATGTGATAGATTGTAGAAATAAAATATAATTTCGTTTTAAAAACTAAAAAGACAACCGACTTCTTGTATCTAAAAACATTATCGATGGTTACAATTTTTAGATGTTTGTAAAAAACTAGGGAGGTATACCATTTAATACAATAAAAGATTTTTCGAAATCGGTTCAGGCGTCTGAGTAATCGGTAAACATACATATAAAACATATTCCGACGAATTGAGAACCTCCTCTTTATTTAGAAGTCGGTAAAAAAACCTCTCAACCTCTGTGGTGCAGTGGACCAAGGTCTTGCTAAGACGCAGAAGGTTGCGGGTTCGATATCCGCCACGAGACACATGTTTGTATAATCTGCAAGTATTTGTCTCGGGTCTGGGTGTTTCTTTGTATAATATGTATGTTTTAAAAAAAAAGTATTTATGTAGTAAATCAGTCATGTGGTACCCAGAACACAAGCTCTGCCTACTTTGGGGCCAGATGATGCTGTGTGAAATGTCCAGTATTATACAATAAAAAAATAATAATAATAAATATAGGTGGACAATGCACACAAGCCCCAAACAGATCATAGCTTGTATTATGGTGACTAGATGATTGATAGAATACTAATAGAATACATTTTTAAATACATACTCATGATATTTTATAACATACAGAACAAACACCTATGTTCTTAACACAAATGTTTATTCTTGGAGGGGATCGAACCCTCAACGTACAGCGCAGAACAATTTATTATAATAATAATTTTGCACAGATGCTAGTATAGAATGACACAGAAGACACAAACTACCTTACAATTAATTGGAAATTATAGTGTACTAGCTGGTCTTCGCGACTTCATCTGCGCAGGATTAGTACTAACGGTTTTTGGAGCGCAGCACGTCAGAATAGCTCGCAGATGGCAGATTTTTTTCCTACCTACTTGACACTTATCGTTATATTTTAGACAATTCACACAATATCTTCATAAATTATAGCCTATGTGTTATTGTGTTGTATAAGCTATATTATTGTAATTTCATTAAAATCCATTCAGTAGTTTTTGCGTGAAAGAGTAAAAACATACATACAAAATTTCACGTTTATAATATTAAAAGTATAGATTGGAAGTTATAGTGTATGCCACTTTCCTTACGATATTTTCCTTTACCATTTGAGAGTACTGGAATTACTCATACACATATGCATTTTTCAAATAGAAAAATTCATTAATACACGACTAATTTCGTACCCACGAATTTAGGATCAGAAGATAATGATTCTACTACAACCCTTGCGGTATTAACTAAAACAAATTTTTAGGAAGCCGTTGAAAAGTATTTGTTGTAAAAAAGTTTGCCGATTTTACTAAGCTAACTTACTTGTGATCATAATCACAGTCCGCATTTTGAAAGTTTTTCACAAAATTTCCCAAAACTCCGATCAACAAAGGCTGGATATCTTTCATATTGTTCCTATGCGACTCATCCCTGCCTTCTGAGATTAATAAAATGTAAATTTTCCAGCCGCCTTCCGAACAATATCCTCGGAGTTCTTAAAAATGTTGGGAATTTTCTCGTGGACTTGCTGAAAAATCAATTAGAGCGGTTGATTTCTGGCAAGCTGTTGATTCTGTGCAGGTAATAAGAAATATTGTAAGCAAAATGTGCTGGGAAATTATGGTGATTGCTTTATTAACACCTAATAATAAAATTCTAACGAAATACTAAACAATGCTTGTTGATGAGATTAAGTAATATGTATCCAGTTTAGTGGTGTTTATACTGTAAAGGAAGTATAGCAGCTGTAACACAGGTTTACCTAGCACAGCTGCTAATGAACCTGTTTAACTAGTTATAATTAGATTTAAGTACATCCATTGTATTTTTTAACTAGTACGTACTTACGTATTTAGTTAGTTTATATATTTCACTGTTTTTTTTGGACGCCAAATAAATATTATTATTATTATATTTTTTATAACCAACTTCGGAGAAGGTAAACTTAACTGTAAAATTGATCGCTTTTAAACGATGAGGGAAAAGTGAGAAAATCGATACAATCTTTGAATCAAATGTTAGAAATAGTAAATAGCGTAGGTACCTTATAATACTAAAATTGTTTATTTTATTATTTGAGAAAGAAACAGTACCATTACACAATAATAAAAAAAATGTCATAATACAGTAAATTTATAAAAAAAACATTATAGTAAAGATGTATATGTATCTTTACTATGATTTTTTTGTATATGTAATATATATATGTATATACTATATATATATATATATAATGTAATGATTATTTGTCGGGAATTTATAACTTGATAAATTTACGAAATTTTGGCAAAATATATCGATATTCACAAAATTTACATTTATACCTAACAAAGTCTATTCAGAAACATCTTCTTGTAATTCTTGTGTGTCTGAACACGCACAAATAAATAAATAAAATGAAAGGGATCAAAATCTATGTTTGTATCAGGTTTCAGGATGCTTCAGGTATGTGTGAGCGTGAATGTGCCTTCCATGCTCTCGTCCATGTTCTCGAGTCTGATTATCATAGCGGGAACCCTCATAGCAGTGTGTGTTTGTATAGGTGGATCTGTAAGGGCGTAATTGTATAGGTTTGTGAGTTAGGGTGTGTTTTATTGTTAACGTTTATCATTTTTAAGTACATAGGTGTTTGTCCTGAGTCTGGGTGTTATAAATTATAATATAATAATAATAATATTGCTGGACATTTCACACAGCATCATCTGGCTCCAAAGTAAGCAGAGCTTGTGTTAACGCATGACTGATATACTACTTATATACTTTTTTGTAAATACTACATATTATACAAAGAAATACTTAGACCCGAGACAAATTCTTGCAGTTCATACAAACATTTATCCCGCGAGTGAAACCAAACCCGCAACCTTCTGCGTCTCAGCCGGACCCTGGTCTTCTGCGCCACAGAGGTTCTTAAATCTTAAAAAGTATGTATTTAAAAATATATAAATACTAGCTGGTGCCCGCGACTTCGTCTACGCAAGATTAGTACTTCTTGTAATTCTAACGGTTTTTATAAACGCGAATATTATAAACGCGAAAGTTTGTATGTATGTTTGTTACTCTTTCACGCAAAAACTACTAAATGGATTTGAATGAAACTTTACAATAATATAGCTTATACATCAGAATAACACATAGGCTATAATTTATAAAGATATTGTGTGAATTGTCCAAAATATTACGATGAGTGTCAAGTAAGTAGGAAAAAAAACTGCCATCTGCGAGCTATTCTGGCGTGCGCTGCAAAAACCGTAAGAATTACACAAAGTACTAATCCTGTGCAGACGAAGTCGCGGGCACCATCGGTACTGTATATTTATTTATACTAGGTACAGTATGTTTTATATGTAATGATTGTGAATAAATTAATAAATATTAGTGGGCAATGTAAACAAATTATATCATCTATCCCTTTACTTTATTATTATTGCTTTATTGCTTGTGTTATGGTGACCAATATAGTACTTATATAATTTCTAATACATATGATACTTTATAACATGCAGCCACGGAACAAACATCTATGTTCATCACACATGTTTTAGTTCTGGAAGGTAATCGAACCCCCAACCCAGACGAAGAGATGCTTCTTACTATTTTGCTCGATAATTTACTCCAAGAATATTCCATTATAACACCTAGAGACCATTACAAACTCGTTAACTAACTCCATGCAACGGCAAGTTGACAAAGAAATTAGTTGAGTCGAGGTGCTAACTTTTAATTTATTCAGAACACAATTTGAATACTAAGGGTTGTAAACAAAAATTGTATGTAAAGCTAATGTTACTGTAACGAGCTCTGGTGCCGTAGTGGATACGAAATTGCTTTTGATTCTACGGTCATGAGTTCAAATCTCAATATTATAATTAGGCTTTATAAACTAAAAAGAAAACCGACTTCATAAAATACAAATTTTAACCGATTTAAAAGTCGAGTCCTTTAAAAATTTCATCCCCTATTTTTTTAACCTTGGGGTAAGTTTTACTTATTGTTCACTCTTTAGTAGGTACTTATGTTTTTTTTTTTTTTTTATGTGTGTTCACCGATATTTCGAAATCGGCTAAACCGATTTAGAAAATTCTTTTTTTGTCACAGATGGTCCCATATAAATTTTATCAAAAGCGGTCGAGCTGAAATATTAACGAAAATCTAAAAATTGTATACATCGATGATGTTTTCATGTACTTCGATACCTTCATTTCAACCCACAATTCATTGTCAACTGCCAATTCAACCCTTTATTGGAGCGGTGCGTTTATTTGGCCTACCCATATTATATATATACAAAGTACATCTTCTTTCCACTAAGAATGTTACTTATTTTATTATAGGCTCAAATTTCATTCAATGAAGTCGATTTTTTTTTAGTTTTTAAAACGTAATTATTCCAGCTATTTTCCAGACTAAATTCTACAAATCAATTCTCTATTTCTAAAACTCAATGTGTATTTACAGCCTGATTCGCAAATATTTCAAACAATTTGTACCCGGTTTCTAAAACGGAATTATCCTAGACCAAAACACGGGCATAGACAATAACTGCAGTATTAAGCTAGGATTAAGCTTGTAAACGGTTTGAAATTAGCTGTGTATTACCAGCCTTATGAACACGAGTGCCGGCTAGATGATTTCATTTTGCTAAATAAAGTGCTTTGGACTATTAAGTAAGATCGCTTACTAAAGCGATTTATTTATTTTGATGATTTTTGATTGCGGCTTTATATTATTTCGGGTTGTACGTATGTCGTAGAATCTAAAATAACCTAAGACATTTGCCAATCGCTCGAAAGGAGCCTCTGAATTTACCACTAGTTTAAAATAACTATTGACACGATTAAATAAGAATTGAAAAAGAAAAGTTTTTCGGTTTTCGGGAATGTTAAATAGTCCCCATGCTTTAAGGTTGCTGTTGTACAGGAAAATGTGGGTTCTTCCTCGAAGTTAAGTTTTAGTCTAACTGGTTTTGTTCAACAAGAATTAATTACCTTGTTTATAAATAGTCTAATCTAACCTAGGTATGGTTAGGATAGAAATCAACACGCAAGGCGAGCGAGCAAAGCGAGCGTTCCGCTAACGCCAGAAAAATGTAAATAATACAGTTCATAGCTCGCAGTTTGAATAAAAAGTTTGACCACGAGAAAGAACTCAAAATGAGGGGTTGTGTTCATTGTTCTGTGTTCTAAAACAAAACTCAAACTCATCGTGACCTCAGTCGTTAGCATTGTTCGAATACGAAACGCCACTTAAATTTGAATACTACATTGGAGACGATTTCGTAACTCTTTTATACAATTTTGAAGGATAACGGATGTATAATGCTCGTTCACATATGTTTGCTTTGGTCTCAAATGCTAAATTTGCGTTTCAGTATTCCGGCACAAGTCAGTTTTTCATGTCCTCCTAAATTTCAGAGACTTGTTCAGACTACAATAAAGGAAAATTCGGGAGTGACAAAGCTTTGAGCGAGCTCAGTCCGCATAATTATTACTCGCGCTGGAGAACGGTATTTTCTTCATTTTCCTTTGACACAAGTGCAGTACTTTTACTGGTACAATGCTTAAATTGTTCTAAAAATTTCGGTAATGGACAAACCAATTTTCACGAAATTGATTGTCAAAATTAATGTAGGTCCTTCCATTGCCCAAAATGAGTCGGACGGTATATAACGGGTTATGCACGATTATTGACCCAATAAATAGTTAATCGATTTAAAGAGCAGGCTCTTTGGTCGTCAACATTTTAACGTGCTTAATAAATAAATACCGGACATTTCACGAGTTTCGTGAAACAATTACTAATAAAAAAAGAACATTCACTCATGTGAACAACACTCATGTCTATAACCTCCAAGGGTTACAGAACCCAAGGTTCTGTAACCACCTCCTCAGATCTCTAATAACATAGTTCTTCAGATATGTCCTAAGGGGAAACTAAAACCGAAATATATCTTATTCAATAAAATCACAAGGATCATTTAGAATCGTCTTCTTACGTGCTAGTGAAGTGTCGGTTTCTCCTAGCCCCAGTCCAAAAAGAATCTGGCAAGAAACTCGTCTGGTGTAAACGCTTTTTTGTCAGGGGTAAATCTAAATATTTTATTTGACACATACTCTGGCTTTGCTCAGTACTTAGTATTACGCACGTGACAGGTTGGAAGCCCATCGACGTACTAACAAACACCTTTACATTGTTTTGGTTCTAAGATAAGTCGGTTTCCTTACGATGTTTTTCAGCGCTGTATATATCTTCTTTTTTTTACATAGGATAAAATTAAGTCGTTTCCGATGTCTGTTTGCTTAAATCTTTTGAACTACTTAACGGATTTTTATGTAATTTTCAGCAATAGATAGAGTAATTCAAGTGGTAGGTTTATATATATAATACATACATATAGTACAGAAAAGCTGAAAAATTTGTAAAAGAATTGTAATGTGATGTCGTAACAAACATATTTTTTGCAAATCGCAAACGCTGGCCTTAAAAACCTTACGAGATAGATCAAATTAATGTACTACATAAATGTATATCTTTAAAAGATCGTTAAAAAAAATCTGCAATGGTATACATTTATCTTCTAATGATAATAAAAATGGTTACTTTATCCTTTATATTCTAAGGATAAAGTAACCATTTTTATCTTTTACATAAAAAAACATGTGTTATTTACCAAGCTATTTTATACAATACAGTATTATTTCTTATCCAATTAAATACATTACATACGTTGTACATTTCATGTAGATCAAAACTGCTCTTAAAAGCATTTCGTTATAATGGATATCTTAGAAGATATCAGAGAGAAAAATCGGAGGCTCAGCAGCTGACAGGCCGTACGTTTTGGTCGGCGGGCGCGGGGTGCACCAACCCTACTGATATTATAAATGCGAAAGTAACTTTGTCTGTCTGTCTGTTACGTTTTCACGCCTTTAATCTTTGAACAGATTTTGATGAATTTTGGTATAGAGACAGATGGAAGCTTGAAGAAGGACATAGGCTACTTTTTAAGTAGGTACCACGCGCGCGAAGCCGCGGGCAGCAGCTAGTTTATTTATACAATACAGACCAAAGTGCTACTTGTATTAAATTAAAACATAAATACATTCTTAAGGAGTTGAAGCTAGCGAAAAAAACTGTCATGAAAAATATCTATATGTTGAAACTCGTGTCATTAAGTAAAGAAAACGCCTTAAGGGTTGGCGCGTTGGTCGTTGATAGGTACGCGGTGTGTGACATGCAAATAGAGGATGTCGAAGACTGCCACAAAGGTTGTAGTTGTCGAGAGTATAAAGTTTCATTAATATGCTCAATATTGTAGGATTATTGTCTTGTGTATGTGCACTTGCAATGCGCAAATAATTATTCATAAGAAAAACTAGGACCATTATTATTGAAAAGCAAGGCTACCACCAATGCTACCACCAATGCAATGTATATACAATAACATCATCGATTTGATCATTACCAAAGAATGGTTTTAAAAGGGAGTTAAATGAAATACTGTTGAGAAAAGCGTACTATAATGCTAATGAATTTTTGAATGACCGCAATATTAGAATTTAGTGACCGTTTTTAGTATTTCACTTTGTGACAAGGTTTGTATAGTTTATAATGATTTTGATAATGTTTAATTTACCTACCTACCAAACGTTTGTATGCTGTATGCAGGATTCAGCGATTCATAATTTTAAGAAACACCTGTCTTACGTTACATCTGAATTCACAAACAATAAATGAACATGAATATGCTATCCTATTTTGATAGTTTGATAATAACTATTGAGGTTTATTCCATGATATTTTTACTTACTAAATAATGATGAACTTTAAGTATTGTATGTAATATTCTTAAACGCAATAGTACTTATTCCTCACGACATATTTTTTATGATAGGCTCACAATAACCTCTAGATTTTTATAGGCCTTTATCAACAAGTAGTTGCAAAATTTTACGACCAAAACGACCTAAAACATTTAACCACCATTACACCCTTTGCTGGTGAAGTGTGGTAACCCATAAAACACAATTTTATGTCAACCTCAAGCACCGTTAAATAAATGGCATGTCTTTGATCTTATGTCTTATAGCGATAGAATAGCTTTTTGAATGGATATTTGATGTACTTAATAAATGTAATCTGAATTGTTGGACAACGTTTCAGTAAATACTAATAGTAGAACATTAATATATTGATAGAACTCGTGTTTATTGAGTTTATTCTTCATTTCTTGGTCAAGATTGGTTCTTAAATAACTAATTAATGATTGGTTCACGATAAATAAATAAAATAATATTGGTAAACAGATTAAGTAATCCAGTCCCAACCAGTTCCAGTACGAACCAAGCCGTTTGAGTTAGTGTAGTGTAACAGTGATAGAAAGTGAAAATGACTAATACAATATATTTATAAAAAACACATTAATTTAGTGTCAATAAGAAAAGTGCTATTGGACACATTTTAAAGCATAGTTTACGTTATAAAAATATGTCATAGTTAAATTACTCATTGTTTTACTTAGCTAGATTGTAATAATATTAGAGTATAATTTTAAGAATTGTACACTAATATAAAAAAAAAATCCAGTCCCAAAATAAGAAAAGCTTGTATTATACATATGTACATATTGGTGGACATTACACACAACATCATCCAACCCCAAACTAAGCATAGCTTGTAGTATGATGACCAGATAACTGATAGAAAACTTATATTTTTAAATACGAGCCTGATATATTTCATAACACCCAATCACAGAACAAACACCTATGTTCATCAAACAAATGTTTATAATGGGAGAGAATCAAACCCTCAAACTACAGCGCAGAAGGCAGCTGAGCAACAGAGCTGACAGGTCAGTCTATAGGCACTATGGAAGTATGGAAACCAAATGACTGTTAGAATACTTGATACTTTTTTTTTAGTAGGTATTATAAACATAATGATTAAATGCTATTTTGTAGAACTTATATAATGAGGTATAAATACTTATTACAACAATATTAAAAAAAAAAATTGGAACCTTTAACACATGTAACACAAAAGAAACGAGTGAAAACATTGACAACTGCAAAAGTTAGAAACTGTGTGGCAGAGTCAGCGCTCTCCTCTCTAGCAAGGAAGGACAATGTTCCAGGACAAGCTTTGTTAAACTAAATGATCTAATAAAACCAGCCACAGAACAGAACGCTGAGTTCATCACACAAATGATTATCTTAGATGGAGATCGAACCTACACCCAGCGCAGAAGGTAGAGTAACTTTTCTAAATGATCCATAAGTTTTTTTATGTTTTTTATGCATGGTCTGAGTTTTTCAATAGCTTTTACCACTAAGTGTTTTTAAGTATCTTACAGTAATCTTCCATAAATAATTATACCTAAGACGTTTTATACTACCAAGATTCATTTTTAAAAACAATTTTGAAACATTGAATGCTGAGCTCCAAAAGGTACTTATTAAATATTTAATTCAGATAATTTTTATTGATTTTAGGATTAAGACTTTAAGTATTAATGAACCTCAGATATGGTTTCGTAGCAAGTTCTACGAAGTGCTACGACAATTGCTACGATTGTTTTGCGCTACGGAACTTACTACGAAACTCGTATCATATACAAATTTAATATATACAAAGTCTTATTTATTGAATTGGCCGTAAGAATGATGTAAGATTAAAATAAAGTAGTTTTTTAGGTTGACTTGGTTGACTTGGTTTTTTAGGTTTTTGTTAAGAAGAGTCAGCACCCACGAGTAAGTTCGACGATTCAAAGTGATTCTTGTGATGAGAAAAGGTTTAATTTATTTACAGAAATAATTAACAGAAATGTACAGAATAATATACAATAATACAAAATACATGTGAAACAGTTAATCTATCTAAGGACTGCTTAAAATGATCTATAGATAGCTCAACTGATCCAAATCACTGCCAGAGGGCAAGGTTGGGAATAGAGGACCACCGCGATTTCAAAATTATTTTAGGGCGTCTACAAGAAACTATGCGTGATCCAAGAGCTGGGTCCTATCTGGACTTACGTTGCCATTCAATGTGGCAATGCCGGAAGTGTCTTGCGAACACTGTCCTCTGGCGGGTGATTAAATAAATCAGTTTTAAATTTGTATTTTATTCAAAACTTACCCAAGAGCTGGCTCCTATCTGACCCAGCCGATTAGAATCGCAAATTGCCCATCAACGTGGCAATGCAACCAGTGTCTTGTAGAGGCTATCCTCAGATAGTGATCTGGATCAGTTGTATATAGATCGTTTTATACGGTTCATAGATAGATCTATACTGTATAACTGTTTCGCATGAATTTTATATTATTCTGTAACTTCTTCAGTTATAAAAATAAATGAATTTGTTCTGGAAATCAAATATTGTTCTTTCTAAGTGAACTAAATTATAACTTATTTAAGATTAAATCATCTCACTCACACACACAATATTGCTATTTATTTTGTGTAAATAAGACGACATCACTAAAATCGCTATTTAAGATAAGTTTATTTAGTGAAACATGTTATACCAATCTACAAGGAGTTCATTGACTTAGAAGTGGTTGTAAAACTTCACGACGCCACCCCACCTGAACGCGAGTCAATATTATGTGAATATACCCATAAAGATATACCAAAGTGCCTAGTGTATATTATTGTACAGAGTGTAAAACAACATAATCTATATATTAATTATTATTATTATTATTATTATTGTGATGCGGTTTGTCGTTGGAGCCTCGATAATAAAATGGAGTTTAATCCCTCCAAATGCTCCGTAATGAATTTCGGTCGAAAGAAGCAGCCGGTATCCTTTGATTATACAATCAATGGTAACAAAATCCCCAGAGTCACGGTAGTTAAGGATTTAGGAGTTACTTTTGACCGAAGGCTCACGTTTCACGATCACATATCTACGGTCGTCAAGGAGTCCTTTCAGAGACTTGGCTTTGTTCTGAGAAACTCCCGAGACTTTGGCTGTGACGGGGTTGTGCGGCTTTTGTATGCAGCTCTGGTGCGTAGCAAGCTTGAGGCAAGTAGCTGCATCTGGAGTCCCTATGAAAATACGTACGCTTTGTTACTGGAGAAGGTACAAAAGGCATTTCTCAGGTTTCTTTACAAAAGAGCGTTTGGATATTATCCATTTATGTATCCAACCAGGTTTCTTCAAGGATGTCTTGGCTACAACTCTTTGCAAACCAGAAGAGCGTATGATCAGATTGCAACGGCATGCAAGGTGCTCCGTGGTACGATTGACGCTCCTGACTTGCACAACAACCTCGTTCGACTCCATCTTCCTAACAGTTACACTCGAATTAGAAGTCATAAACTTTTCTCTGTGCCTTTTAGTCGAACAGTTGCTCGCGCCAATTCTCCACTCCCTCGCACCCTCACCGCGCTCAATAGACTACTTGCCCAAAACTCGGACTGTGATATCTTTACCGATGAGTGGAAGAAGATTATGTTGGTATGCCTGAGATTTTGTGAGACTGATGCATGAACATGCAATTGTATTCAATGATTTTGTTGTTAATTGTTATTATTAAGTAGTGTAACTGGTGCTTAACCGTGCTGATTAAATAATTAAATAAATAAATAAATAAATAAATAAATAAATAAATAAATAAATAAATAAATAAATAAATAAATAAATAAATAAATAAATAAATAAATAAATAAATAAATAAATAAATAAATAAATAAATAAATAAATAAATAAATAAATAAATAAATAAATAAATAAATAAATAAATAAATAAATAAATAAATAAATAAATAAATAAATAAATAAATAAATAAATAAATAAATAAATAAATAAATAAATAAATAAATAAATAAATAAATAAATAAATAAATAAATAAATAAATAAATAAAAATTAATATATACAAGCTTTCATAAAAAGTGATCTTTGTCCTGACCTAATATACTATCTATCTCCATACTAAATAGTTAAACCAGGAACTGTTACATTGTTTAATAACACAAACTATCATAGACACAGACACATTAAAATTTATAGTATTAGTATGGACCAACATTTTTTTTATTTGGAGAAACAAACAGAACAATTATATTTATAAACAAAATCGATATATTTTTATAAAATAAAACATGTTTACAAGTTATTTAAAGATACTAGTTATTTACTGATGGTATGTTTATATATGGAAAAGGAGAGGCAAAAAAATCTAAATTAGAAAACAAATCAGTATTGAAGTTCATGGAACTGTTAATAAAAATGTTTAAGGCGTAATTTGTACGAACTATACCAGGTTGGAATGTGTGTTTTTTTGTAAAATGAAGTCTGGGACATTGAAACGTGCTTTCTACCGGTAACAAAGTATTTTTTTCTGGCATGTTTTCAGCGAAATGTGCTTTCTACTAGTGACATAGTTCTTTGTTCTGTCATGCTTTCGATGAAACGAGCTTTTAACGGGTTAACATTGTACTTTGTTCGGTCATGCTTTTGGCGAAACGTGCTTTTTACCGGTAACATAGTACTTACTTGTTTCATGCTTTTGACAAAAGGTGCTTTCTACCGGTAACTTATTACTTCGTTCTGGCATGTTTTCGGCGAAACGTGCTTTCTACTTGTCTTATGTCATGCTTTTGGCTAAATGTGCTTTTTACAAGTAACATAGTACTTCGTTCTTTCATGCTTTTGGCAAAAGGTGTTTTCTAACGGTGACATAGTACTTCGTTCTGGCATGTTTTCGGCGAAACGTGCTTTCTACCTGTAACATAATACTTTGTTCTGTCATGCTTTTGGCGAAATGTGTTTTCTACCGGTAACATAGTACTTCGTTCTGGCATGTTTTTGTCGAAAAGTGCTTTCTATTGGTAACATACTACTTCGTTCTGGCATGCTATTGACTAAAGGTATATTTACGGGTAACATAGTACTTTGTTCTGCCATGCTTTCGGCGAAATATTATTTTTACGGGTATTACAGTCCTTTTTTCTGTCATACTTTCGGCAAAAGGTGTATTCAACAGGAAACATAGGTACTTTACCTTTGTTTATTTATTCACCACTTATTTATCTATTTTTACAAGATTAAGCTAATACAATATTAGAATTTATATAGTCTGGTCAAACATGTCTATAATTTTAACAATTTATTGTAAATCTACTAATTACTATTTACTTTGAAAAACAAATGTCAATATTTAAATGCACATATTTCAGTTATGTCGATTTTAATATATTTTTTTAGTTAACATGACTCTTGTCCCTTGGGAGATGGGTAGACCATTGGTGTGGGATGCTACATGCGTAGATACTCTGGCCGCATCCCATCTGTCGGGGACATCCGTTAGAGCTGGTTCGGTGGCTAAATATGCCGAGGATCTCAAAAGGCACAAATATGCCGTTCTTACATATTTGAACACATATTTGTGGGAAACAGAAGCCCACCGCGTTTTCAAAATTATTTCACGGCGTCTGGTTCTGGTTCAATCCCTACATTTCGGGGTTTCTTTACAAAAAAATTGTTAAGATCTGCGATATAAAGCACTGCGCTGTCGCGAAGGCTCTAATAAAAAACTCTTGAAACTGCACAGAACTTTTACTTGATCAGTTGTCTTAATCATAATTATGTCTTTATAATGTTAATCCTACATCATTATGAAGCTCAATTTTGTTATGTTATAGTATTTGGTGTATAGTATTTATATAGTATAGGTATATAGTATTTATGTACGTTATATTGCTTTTATTTATTTTATTATTTATACATATTTTTAACAAAACACACTTACCTATTATATATAATGTAGTTAAATAATTTGTTGACCGTGAACCGAAGCTATTTTATTTTATGTTGCTTCGTATCAGATACCTGCGATACAGATTATATCTAGTGTGGGTATCAAAGGTAATTCATAATAGATTTAATCAGAAAAACAGACATTTAACAAATATAATTTTATGTATTAATTTTATTTATTTATAATATAGTATTATAGATGTACCCATTGAGTTTTTCTTTTATATAAAAATTCCATATTTAGAATTCTTCTAGTCATAATTTTAATAGTTTTAAGCTGCTTTACTTTCCTTTGTTTTATGTTGTTTTTGCTTTCAATAAAGAAATTTTAATTTTAATTTTCTAATTTAATTTTTGTAAATAAAATTTTTGTTATTAACTTTTTACCATAACACAATATAATCAATAATAATTCTTTTAAATCACTACATGGTAAAAATCAAAATTGCCTCTCGCTGTCTGTCTGTACCTGTGTATGCTTAGATCTTAAAAACTACGCAACAGATTTTGATCCGGTTTTTTTTAATATATAAAGTGATTCAAGAGAAAGGTTTATATGTATAATAAATGCATAATATAGCAGAGAAACACTGATCATTTTAGAGGTTTCTAATGTGATGTCGTATATAACCACATTTTTTGCGCTTACATTGTAAACGCTGGCTCAACACTATTATGTACGTAACGTATTATGACATTCTGTATTATATTTAGTATCAGCATTTCATCCGTGCGAAGCCGGGGTGGGTCGCTAGTTACTTATAAATAATAAAAACAACTAATAACAACAACTTTATTCTCTCATGCTTTCAGCTTAACGTTCTTTTAACTCCTGTGTCAGTTAACTATTGATTTGGCAAGTAATACGTGCGTGTAATGCGTTTTTTGTAGCGTTTCTTATAATTGTGATTGGCTTTACAACTCAGTTGGTAGAAGCACTGTCAAAGCTGTAGGTTGAGGGTTCGATTACCTTCTAGGACAAATATTTGTAAAATTAACAACGATATTTGTTATGTACCTAAGTGTTAGACTAAAATAAATAAATAAATAATTACGGACATTTCACACAGCATCATCTGGCCCCAAAGTAAGCAGAGCTTGTGTCATGGATACCACATGACTGATACATGTGGTACTACTACTTATATACTTTTTTTTAGTAAATACATACTTATTATACATATAACCACCCAGACCCAGACAAATACTTGCAGATCGTACAAACATTTGTCCCGCGGTGGGAATCGAACCCGCAACCTTCTGCGTCTCAGCCGGGTCTTAGTCCACTGTGCCAGAGGTCATCAAAAAGAAAAGTATCACATAATGTATCTGTGTAATTATTTGTACTTGTGTGGGAAGGTATACCTATAACAATTTATTTCTTATATCGTAGCTGCCTATCTACTTTGACTGGTTACTTATTTGTTTTAAAAATTAAAAATAATAAAATATTTATATCAGTTTTTTAAACTTACGCGATCAGAACACATTATTATAAATAGAGTCATCCCGTGACCATGACAGAGTGTAAACCTGTCGAAACGTCGGGAAAAATAGGTAAATACCCGTAAGTATTTATAATAATATTTATTTCAGCATTCATATATGATAGCATATACAATGTATATGCACTTTGATGCTACTCGACTTTTAAATAGATAGACCTTTCAGCGGTCTTCACACTAGGCAAGCCTGTATCGTGAAGACCAGAAATACCATAAAAAAAATGAAACAAATAGATTTTTTTTATTTTTTTTTATTTAAAAGTTTGTTTCTCTCTGTTTGTAATTTTTGTCGTGTTGCGTCAAATAAATCATATTCTATTCAATTCAATTCTACAAGTATGTATTTCAAAATCTAATTCAGCCTATTTTACCAATATACAACATTAAAGGTACCTTTCTCAAAGCGTTCGACATGGACATCATAGAATATAAAAATATGAATATTAGAAAACACGCTATGAGTACGATAAAAAAGGTGTAAGAGTTTTAAAAACCAAAATCATTATGTAACTTCTTACACATCTTAATTAATAATAACATTAAACTCAAAACAATACATATTTTATCAATATTAGGACTATATTAAGAGGTAAATATGTATTCGTATTCGTATTATGCAAGCTATGCTTAGTTTGGGGCTAGATGTAGTCCTTCAATATTTAATCGTCATAATCGTCGATAAATTTTATTTCTTTATCGGCGATTTATGGTGTAGGCTTAAGATTATTTCGCGCCGCTGGCGGAGAGTACTTCGCTGTACATAGCTTAAGAACCATCCTCATCATCATCATATCAGCCCAGCTCAAAATCGTTCCACGAAGAACGATTTTGAGCCCGCTCCATCCACCGATTTCCCGCGATCTTTACAATGTCATCAGTCGATCGGGTGGGGGGTCGTCCTACGCTTCGTTTTCCTGTCCTTGGTCGCCATTCGAGATCTTTTATTCCCCAACGGTTAATCAGCTATATGGCCTGCCCATTGCCACTTCAACTTGCAAATTTTTAGTGCTATGTCGGTGACTTTGGTTCTTCTACGGTTTTCCGCGTTGCGGATTTTATCATGTAGTGAAACACCCAACATAGCTCTCTCCATAGCACGTTGCGCTTCTAAGCTTACTCTACGCTTTTGCAAGAGGCCAATAGTTAGCGACCAAGTCTCAGTTCCATATGTCATCACTGGCAACACGCACTGATGGTAGACTTTTGTCTTTAGGATCTGCGGTACCTGTGACGAGAAGATGTGCCGTAATTTTCCCGAATGATCTGACCATCCTACTAATCATATAAATCACTAAACCAGCAAATGAATCGCAAAATAAATAAAAAAAAAATTGCAAGAAGAAAAATTTACACAAGAACTTCTAGCCACAAACAAAGCATAGCTTATATTATGGTGAATAGATAAAATATTTATATATTTTACATAATGATACTTTATAACACCCAGACAATACAAACATATGATACTTTATAACACCCAGACACAGCACAAACATTTATTTTCATCACACAAATATTTGTAGCATATATGCTACAAATATTTGTGTATACCAAAACACTTTTCCAGTGGAAAGTTTTGAATCTAGTAGATGCCTATAAGTATATGAACACCTCTGTGGCGCAGTGGACTAAGGTCCGGCTGAGACGCAGAAGGTTGCGGGTTCGATTCCCGCCGCGGTACAAATGTTTGTACGTATCTGCAAGTATTTGTCTCGAGTGTTTCTACGTATAACTACAAAAAAAAAGTATGTAAGTAGTATATCAGTCATGTGGTACCCCATAACACAAGCTCTGCTAACAATGGGGCCAGATGATGCTGTGTGAATTGTCCAGCATTATTTATTAATTTATTAAGTACGTTAACTTCTTGGATAAAACAATAATAATCGATTTCAATGTAATATCTAGAAGGCGTTAGTTAAAATTTGTTTCTCCAACATGTAATAGTTACATCATGTCCTTTACGCAGAGCATGTTTGCTCCCGATTTTCAAACAAAACTTAAGGTTTCGCCCTTTCCGAGAATACCCTAAAGTTTGACAAAAGTTACATCTCAACAAATGGCCCTTGATAGAGTTGCAAAATAACTTGGTTCATACAGTCTGTACAAAACAGCTGGTTCACTCATTATTTTTTCAGCTCTAAAAGTAATAATCATTTATGACGTGACAACGACTAATAAATCGATGAACGCTGGCTGCACGCACGAAAAAGGATGACTCATTGTAACGTTACGCTTATAGTAACGTTACGATCGGAGCGAGAGCGCTGAACGAGCGAGCGAAAGGCACGATCGGTTTGAGCGTTCGGCTTGCGCCGCATCTATCTCTCTTTCACTTAATTTTATCAATGTTTTGTTATGACGTTGTCACGTTAAACAATCGCCCGTAAACTGACTTTACAGACAACCAATTGTTTTTATTAAATCATGTAAAATCGGTTTTTTGAAGACTACCAAATGTTTCAAAAACTAAAAAGAAAACCGACTTCATTGAATGAAGATTGAGCCCAAAATATTCAACAAAATTGAGAACTTCCCACTTTTTTTGAAGTAAGCAAAATATCAAAATATCGCTTCATCCAACCTAATGACATATTTTTTCTTTTTTTTTTTGATTTAAAAACCTAATTACAAAACCGATTTTTTGAAATTTATGTCGGAAAGTATATTCGTTCACATGAAATCAGATTTTTCGAAATCGGTTTATAAATTTCGGAAATATGAAGTAACACACATCAAAAAAAATACAGTCGAATTGAGAACCTCCTTTTCAGAAAGAAATCACAGAATTAGATAACGTGGCCTTCAAGTATGATCTGTCCATGATATTTTAATGTCAAGTTCAATAACACGTTATTAAACAGATTTAAACAATACCGGCCTTACTTAGAAACGTCCCACCTCCTTTAAAAAGTTAATCGTTGTTTAAAATAGTGCCATCCCTTTTTGTAAGATAGTGACAAATAGGGACAGGGCGAATCTTAAGCAGGGTTCAGGTAAGTTGTGAGGCGTTTATGAGTAAAGCCATTCGTATGCTAATAATGTTTGATTATAAAATGGTCTATGATATAATCAGATCTTACTAAGATTATGCTTTAATATTATATATGGTACATAATCTCATTATAAAAATGATTTCAAAAAACCTATACGAAGTGCTAGGCTTCTAGAGTTAAAATTTTCTCACTTTCACAGTTTTTTGCACAGAGCATAGTGAAATTGCCATATATTATTTATTAAAACAATGTACACAAAACCATCTAGCTACAGAACACACTTATGCTCATGACACAAATGTATCTCGTGGAAGGGAATTGAATCCCCAACCAATAGCGCAGAAGGCAGAGCTACTACCGACTGAGCTGACAGGCCTGTCAGTGATATTAATAAAAACAATTTGACAATTAAAAATATTACAACAAAACCGATGCCATTATATTAAAAGATAAAATGGAAAATGTCAAGCATGAAAAAATATGTGGTATCCACCACAGAATTCAATTATTCTTGGTCGTCTTGCGAAGCAAACTTTTCTTATATTATGTATCTTTCTCGAGCTATTTCCGGTTTTATTAGTAATTTTGGTGTTTTTATTTAAATAGAGGTTAGGGTTATTTACTCGGGTGAGAATAATTGGAATAAAAGCTTTGCGTTTTTTGTGATTCGAGCAAAAATAATCTGTAGTTATTTTATTTGCCATACCTACTATAAACAATATAAACACTTGACACTGGTGAAATTGACATGATTATGACACATGCCATTATCGAAGAAGAAGAAGAACTCAGAATTCAATTTAAAAAAACCCATAACAAAAGTTCACTTCCACAATAAAAAAATTGTCTTTTTCCACGACAACGACGGTTACATACGGCAGCGCTAGATGGGTAAGGACAGTATTTTTAATTTCTATCAAGCTGATATTTACTATTAGATGCTTTCGTACTTGGCTCAGCACTTTAAGTTTAAATCTACAAGTACATCAGCGTCAATTAACCGTTGTGAGCAAATTTGTAGAAAAGTATCGCGCTAGATGAGATAGAGTTACGCGTTTGAAAGAGAGGTATGTTATGGGTACATAAAAAATCCTAATAAAAAAAAATTTTTGGAATGTGTGGACAAATCTTTATATATATAATTCTACTGTACGTGTGGATGGATTCGAGAATGGTTTAGATTTACAATTAGATAACTTATTTAAAAAAAAAACGCGCGGACAAAGTCCTGAACGGGACAGCTAGTATTTTTTAAAATTCCTGCCGAAATAAAGGACTTGCCAATAAGGGTTTTGAAAAAGAAAGTAGCTGTCCCGTTCACGACTTCGTCCGTTCGTTTTAAAACGAAATACAAATAAAAAAAAACTAATTGTAAATCTTAACCATTCTTCGAAACAACTTGAACACACACAAAAAAATTCATCAAAATCGGTCCAGCCGTTTAGGAGGAGTTTAATAACAAACACACGCACAGAAGATCTAATATATAAAATTCTTCTGTCACGGGGTGCGTAATCGAACTCCTCCGAAACGGCTCGACCGATTTTCGTGATCCTTAGCGAGGATATTAGTCAGGGGGGAGAATCGAACAACATCTATTTTTCATCCCCCTAAATGTTAAGGGTACCCCTTAATTTTTTTTTTTTTTTTTCAGACAAAATTTTTTGTTTTTATTTTTTTATGATACATCATACAAAAATACATGCAAACCTAAATTTTCACCCCTCTACGATCAACCCTTATTTTTTAAACATCATATTTACCTATAAAAATGTTTCCTAAAAATAACATACATGGCAAAACAACGTTTGCCGGGACGGCTAGTTTATATATAATAAAGATTAAAATAGCAGCTTGTTGACAGAACTTTTTACACTGTTAACAAATTTTCTTGGAAACTAATGAATAAAATATTATACTATATACATGGTTTAATTTAATGTTTTTGAAACACTCAAATCTGCATCCTTGGTAATATAATATGTGAACATACTGTATGACTCAATATATTTTTACCTACCACATTTCTTGCAAATAAGTTATTTCTATTTCTATTCCTATGTATAATGTTAGGCACTCTTATGCGAGCTGAATTGTCTGCTTTTGAAATTGTACTCATAGGTATTCTGTGGTAACTCAGAATATTGCGCCGCAAAGAACAAAGTGAGCAAGCTAATTACCTATTAGCTATGTTAGTTATGTTACGTTAAGAGGATGTGAGTTAAGAGAATTATAATAAATCATACTTAGTAGAGCGGTGCTGCCATTAGGTTAAGAACTTTTCAGTGCGGTTACCTTTCTGTGGTATCATGTAGCTCTTAATATATTTTATTTAATTTGGAAAGATCAAAATAATTATGTCACCGACATAATTAAGTATTTACCTACCAACTAATACGAATTAATGTTAAAATGATAATGTAACTATGTAGGTACTTACTTATAAGTTAAGGGATATACCAGGCTTTTTTATTTTTATTTTGTTTTATTTTATTATTAATTAATTTCATGTTATAAGTGATCATCATTAATCTGTGGTATCATGTAGCTCTAATTGTATGCTGTTTTATAATTTTAAGTTTTCATTACCCATTAAAGCATACAAAAAAGGTAGTCTTTTGAAGAAAACTTATTTTAATATAAATGACTATATTATTGATAAGAATGCATGGCCTCATGTCGCTATGCCCTCAGAACGAACACACTTGAAATGTATAAGCTCTCTTGTATTAGTATTTCGTAGTTAATGTAGTTAATGTATTCCCGACGTTTTGGCTTACAACTGTTGTTGCAACAGACGTGTTTGCTTGCTGAGCATCGGAGGCGGCTCCCTATGCTTCCAGTCAGCTCGCAACTTCGGTTCTGGCAACACCACACATTTTTATGTATACGATTATTAAGTATAGGTAACTTGATGCCTGGAGAGATTGCTTTTAGCGATAAGGCCGCCCATTGTACAACTTTCTTGCTATTATTTTGTGTGTTCTCTTTGTGCACAATAAAGTGTTTATCTATCTATATAGCTAACACAACCAAAACATCAAGAATAAATTAAAAATTTATTCACGATAAATACCCGTTATTTATATCGAACCGATTTTGATGATTATTTTTTTATTTGAAAGCTGTTGCATGACATAATAAAGATGTTGTTGCAATTTGGTCCAGTTCTGACAATGGCATCCATGAGAAAACCATAAAGGTCTTGAATGTGCATTAAGTATGTGCGCGACAAATGGACGAATAACTCAATATCACGCCAACCGATTTCGATAATTCTTTTTTAACTGACTTTAAAAAAGGAGGAGGTTTTCAATTGTATTTGTTTTTTTATACATGAAGTCGTTTGTCTTTTTAGTTTTTAAAACGTAATTATTTACTACCCGTACCTCTACTACGAAAGGAGCATCTTATGCGCACTTTATTCCTTTCACCTCACCACACTCGATTGAAATAACTTATAATAATAATAATAATAATACCGGACATTTCACACAGCATCATCTGGCCACAAAGTAAGCAGAGCTTGTGTTATGGGTACCACATGACTGATATACTACTTATATACTTGTTTTATTTTGTAAATACATACATGTTATACATAGAAATACCCAGACCCGAGACAAATACTTGCAGAACTAACTTATAACTAGCGGCACAATAAGAAAAAGAACTCCTTTTAATGTATATAATGGAGTTTTTATGAAAACTAGGACTTAGAGAATTCGCTTAGAAGGATTAAGAAATATTTGTGACTCAGGATTAAAAAACCTGAGTAGAGTTTAAGAAGGGTTTATATGACACTTAGTTATATTAGAGTTGTCTGAGCCGAATTACTAAGGTCAGGTTATTATTTATCATTGTTACCGTCATTCTTCTAGTATTGTATGCCGCTGAAATACTTATTATTATACTTATAATAAATCACCGGGTTATTGTTAGAAGTCAATAAGCGACACAACTAAAAGTGTGAGAAAACGCTTTTGAAGTTTTGATTGTATATCATCATCGATTCCGTATAACTCCGTAAAAGCTCAAAAACACAGACAGATTTTTAGAAATTTAAGGTATATACCGTAACTAGCTAAGCGAAATAACTAAATGATTTTCTAAAATCAACTAAAAAAATAACTTGATGACCTTCTCATAGGAACATACAAAGTATATATAATAAATAAATAATGCCGGATATTTCACACAATATCACCTGGCCCCAAAGTAAGCAGAGCTTGTGTTATAGGTACAATATGACTGATATACTACTTACATACTATTTTTTTTTGTAAATATGTACATACATATAATACATAGATTTTCTACATATATTATATGTGTAAAGGATTATATAATTAGTTTGCTTTAAAGCTTTCAACAAGTTTTTAACAATAATGGCACAAAATGAGTTCAATAATCTATAAATTGTAATAGAAAAACATATCTTCTACCAACACCAATTTAGAGGATTTATTAATCAGTCAAATGGCGACTTATTACAACAATTATTAAGTTATTTTTATTTATGTATATTTTTATTATCTATGGACCTATGTTTGTCCACGATCTCGCCTGATGTTAAACGACGATGTGGCCAACGATGTGGCACGCAGGTCTACAAGACACCTATTTACTCTTAACTAGAAGAGACCCAGATTGTAGTTTTTAGGAAAGACAGGCGACGGCAAAGCATTCCAATCCTTGGCTCTAAACATTATAAATGTTGAAGCAAAGCGCTCTGTTCGTAAGTGTGGTAGACTGACAAGGTATTAATGGTATTGAGCGGTACGTCTGCTTGTCCTATTGTGAAAAGGAGATGGTGGATCATGTGATACCTGGGCACATTCTCCGAAATGTATCCTATAAAAGATCGAAAGGCAAGCAACTATAGGCGATTTGTCGGGTCGCGAGTATGACGATACACATACACGATACAGTGATCAGAGGTGCCCAAAGGAGGCAGCACCTTTACTGAATGGCGGTCCGGTTCGTTAGTCAGCAACAGGTCCGCATGGACATTTTACAAATACAAATTACAAATTGTGAGTGTGGCCCTCAGGTACCTCAGATTTTTTTCAATATACAATAGCTAGATAATTGGCAATTCGGTGGCAATTCGGTTGGCTAATTTCTAAAATTAGGAATTGTCTAAAATATATTTTAGTTAGTCATAGCATTTGTAAAACCTATTCAGTTGGTATCATCTAACTAAATTATGAACGCTTAATTAAATTAGATAAAAATGAATTAGGATAATTTGGTAACAGCAGAATAACAAAGTTTCATTTGACAGGTCTAAACCTAATTTTAGCTAAAATTGATTAGGTCGGTGCCAACAGAATTGAGGCCAAATACCATACTAAATAAATGGTTAGGTAAGTAAAATGTTTCGATATAAGCAATTTAAGTAACCATTTTTATGTGTTTTAGTGTGGATTAGTTTGATAAAAGTAATTTAATGCTGTTAATGAACTCTACCACAACTTATTGTAAAGATGCATGCGTAAAATAATTTTATAAACTTAATTAAAGTCCATAACTGATCTCTATTAAAACCAATTGTAAACTTCATGCATAAAATACTTTTAATAAACGTATTTTTACAAAAGAGAAATGCTGTAAGTCAAGGTATTAGATCAAGAGCCCGTGAACCCCAGACCTTCGTTATTTTATAAAAGCTGAAAGTTTGTCAGCGCATGCTCCCAACACAGGTAAGAACGATGGACCATTATGAAGTTTGGGTTACAGTGGCTTTGGCAGGTAACCGGTAATAATATAATAATTGATTTTTGATATTACCTTCAGAATATTCTTAAAAATAACGTTATGAATTACTAGACACTTAACATCGTGGCAACCGCTTGCCAGACACCATTGACGTTCATGAAGTTATAATTCTACTTACGTTATAGTCTAAAAGCTGATTTTTATAAATGAAAAGTAAATTAATTTATTTAAACCAATATGCCAATAATATCGAATAACGACTTAATGCAGGTGTCATAGCTTCGAAACTAGAAAAGCTAGAAATAAATGGGTTTTTATTATTGTAGAGCTCATCCAGGCGAATGCGCCAATCTAATAAACGTAGTGAGTGACTTTTTGTAGTTGATGACATCTCACAATAAGACGACGAAAATGAAACCTAACCTATTTCTTAAATAACTAACTGGATAATATTTAAAATTATTTAAATATTTTATCCAGTTTTATTTTATTTTATCTAGTTTTACGTTTTAAAAACTAAAAGAGCCCATAAAAATACAACCGAATTGAGAACCTCCTACTTTTTTTGGAAACCGTTTTTTTATTTTACGCTTTTTAGTACTCTATCATTTTTCTATATTCGTAAACACCACTGGAAAGTCACAGGAAAGCAAAATATCAAAATTTCGTTTCATCCAAGTGGATGACATATTTTTGACAGTTTTTTGATTTAAAAACTCAACTACTGAACCAATTTTAATGAAATTTATATGGGAACAATCGGGACGTATCACATGAAATCAAATGATTTTTTCAAATTGCTTCATAAATTAAGAAGTTATGAGGTAACAAAAATATTAATACAATAAAAATACAGTCGAACTGAGAACCTCCTTTTATTTCCGGTTAAGTCGGTTCAAAAAACAAAAATAGTCCAGTCGGTCACAACCGTCACAAGACAGATGCGTGCCTACATGGTTGCCAAAGCATTAGCAGCATTGCTGTTTTAAATTTACTTTAACACAGTATTCAATGTGTTAATAATCTTTCAGTCATTTCAGTCTATTTATCACATAAAATCTTATTTTGCCAGTAATTCTGAACATTCTAACCAGAAGATAGATGAGCTCAACGCACAATATTAGCAACCCTTCCCAAATGGAGTCAAAATGAATGAAACGTCAGCCCTTATTTTCCTGTTCAAACTTCTACAGTAATTGCTCTAAAGTCATGTACTTTTGTTGCTAGCCAGCACGCTAAACTGAACTTTATCACACTAGTAACACGGACCAGAAGGTAAACATGGCTCTGTTAGGTTGGAATACCATGCATGCTTTTACAGAAGTACGTATTTTTGCGAGCAGATTCCATTTAGATTTGAATGGCGCTTCGTTAATTGTTGTTCAACTTGACAGGTATTTTTAATGCAGAGGTAAAAAGTGCCTCATGTTTTGTGTTGAATTTATACGATTTTTAACGTGTATCCATACTAATATTGATATTTTAAGGTCTCAAGTATTATTTATAAATATATGAGTATTCTATAAATCGTCTTATCGCCTTAATACCAGTATTACTTAGTTTGGGGTTAGTTGGTGTTCTGTGAGTTGTCCACCAATATTTATACATACTAGCTGTCCCTTTCGCGACTTCGTCTGCGCTTTTTAAAAAAAAAAACTAATTATAAATCTAAACCATTATCGAATTCACTTGAACATTCAAAAAAATCTAAACCGGTCCAGCCGTTTAGGAGGAGTTTAATTACAAACACACGCACGGAAGATTTATATATTTAAAGAATTAAATTCGAATGTCATTAATGTCATGGTAAGAAAATAGATTATATTTCAGGGATAGACATACGAGTAGGTATCCTTTTATGTGGGTACCACGCGAGTACAGAACCTAGTAATATACTTGGTTTCTACTAATATTATGAATCTTTTAATCAGGTAAAGTATTGCACATTATTATTATAAATATTAACGGGTATTTATCGCGTTTATTTACCTATTTTTCCCGACGTTTCGACAGGTTTACACTCTGTCGTGGTCACAGGATGACAAACGTCAGGAAAAATAGGTAAATAAACGCGATAAATACCCGTTAATATTTATCATAATGTGTTCTGATCGCGTAAGTTTAAAAAACTTTATTGCACATTATTTATAGCAAATTCCAAAAAGATATGCGCATAGATAGCGCATTCTATTTTTCCTGTTTCGCTATCTAGTATAACACAATGTAATCTTGTATGTTCAATAATGAGCATTGGAGTCGTGGACCATCGCATTTTTTATCTTATGTTATTGACATAAATGTCATCACTCTTCTCTAATCTCTAATTATTATTATTATTATATTTTATTTTTCTCTTCCTGTAATCGAATCCGCTATAAGCTCAATTTTGCCAATGTCAAGTAATTTTTTTGCCGATAGGTTAACTTTTATAAAAAAAGTAGGTCTTAAACTAATTTTGAGTAATTAGGTATCGTGGATTGTTGTACAATAATAGAATTAGGAAAGCAAACATAACAAGAACAAAAATATATAAGAAATGTAAGGAAGAAATGATTATTGAGATGGTAGTAAGAATATTGAGAATATGCTTTTTAAACATCCATTTAGAGCATGCAAAATTTACGATGTCTGTGAAAGTAGAATTATAAGACTCAACGCTTACTTACAATCTGTCAATTCTGTCAGTTTATGAGTTGCTATTACAACGCAATCAGTGTCGGAAATTTAGATATCGCCTAACGGTTAGTCAGATGATTTCTGGGGTGATTCTTCGTTTGTCATTTCATAAAGTAACATAGCACTTCTAAATTAGTATTTTCTTCTCGTTTAATTGCATGTTTTATTCAATAATCTTAGCGGAATAATAAGTGTATTATGGTGCAATGTGATTTGACCGACGAGGATTCCCGAGACAGTTCTAGACGGTCATTCTGCGATGACGTTTAGAATAGACAAATGAGGATCGACTAAGATTTTATTATCAAACTATCACTTGACACTGGCAACATTTTCCGACAAGACAGATGCCATTATATGAAGAAAAGAAAAGAAAAAAGGTTTCTGGGTTTCGTTACCTTAAAGGAAAAAGGGGTTCCTCCTTATTGGGTAATTTCATTGTCTTTCCGTCTGTTTGGCGCGACTGAAATTGAAGCTATGAAGCTGAAATGAATTTGAAATACTAAGGGCTGCGGTTCCTTGAAGCAGTAAAACATCAAGTTTCTAAATGAACACAACAAAAGTATACTGTCTAAATACAGTCATAATTATATATGACATAATGTTATAAAAATATGTAAGTATTCTATCAGTAACACCATAAAACAAGCCTTGCTTAGCTTGAGCCAAGATGTTGTTGGGTGCATTGTTTATTTTAATATAACACTAGCTGTCCCGTTCGCGACATCTAATTGTAAATCTACCATTCGCAAATCCACTTGAACACACACATAAAATTTCATCAAAATCGGTCCAGTCATTTAGGAGGAGTTTACTTACAAACACACGCACATAAGATTTATATATATGATAGATTTATTTATTTTTATTTTGGATGAAATAAGATAAAGTTATAAAACCATGATTTCCGTTTTAATAAATAATTCAAGTATGCTTACTTCTTATCAGAGTTTCTCGAACCAAAAGTTACAAAGAATATTTTTTGGAATTTTTCAATAAGCAGTTGTTAATGAAATAGCGGTATTCATTATATATTTAGATTTTCTGAAAATTTTGCGCTGGCTATTGAATAATGTACAACGATTATGAAGTTCGCTTTGTGTTCGTCAAAGTAAAGGTCGTTTAACACGATAAAAGCTTCTGGCCTGTTATATACAATAAGCGTAACGCTACGTTTAGTAGGTATCAGAATCATTGTTTTAGGTATCGTTGGTAGAAATACAATAGTTGTAAAGGGTCTTCCAATAAGGTTTCCGAACTTTGACAGTTGTTAGCGGCCATATAGTAAAATAAATAAACCCCAAACTAAGCATAGCTTGTATAGCTAAATCACCTGCTCCTGCTAAAATTGTTTTATCAAAATGAGTGTTCTGTTCAGGCAACGTTTCGGGCGAGCGCTATAGGTCGATAATTACCAACTTCTTTTGGCCTGAATTGCATAATATAGATACTAACGACATGTGGTTATAACAGGACGGCACTACGTGCCACACAGCTCATGCCACATTGGACATTCTGCACAAGCGATTTCAGGGCATAGTCATCTCATCTCCATGGAGGTGATGTGAACTGACTGTGCGATCCCGTTAGACTTTTTCTTGTGGGGTTTTCTTAAGTCTCAGATCTATGCGAATAAGTCACAAACCACAGCGGCACTCAAAGCCAACGTAACGGTCAAATCATGGTTATGGAAAATTGGATATTTCGGATGCGCGCCACCCAGAGAAGCCGCGGCAGATATTGGAACATGTTATATTCTATACATAATGGCATCGATATGGCTTTCAAATGAATAATCAATTTCGATGATATCTTAGACACAGAATTCACGAAATTATTGTTTTGCATCGCCTAAACCTCCTGGAGAGAAAAGTTGTATTCAAAATTGTATATAAATAGCTTTTAAATCTTGAGTATATTTAGGCGCGGATTTTATCACGTAGTGAAACACTCAACATAGCTCTCTCCATTGCACGTTGCGCGACTCTGAGCTTGTATATGAGGCCAATAGTCAGCGACCAAGTCTCAGTTCCATATGTCATCACTGGCAACACGCACTGATTGTAGACTTTCGCCTTGAGGCTCTGCGGTATCTGTGATAAAATCCGCAACGAGAAAATCCGTAGAAGAAACAAAGTCACCGACGTAGCGCTCAAAATTTTCAAAAGTTGAAGTGGCAATAGGCAGGCCATATAGCTCGCAGAACTGATAACCGCTGGGAAGTAAAAGTTCTCGAATGGCGACCAAGGACAGTAAAACGAAACGTAGGACGACCCCCCACCCGATGGACTGACGACATTGTAAAGATCGCAGGAAGTCGGTGGATGAAGAGGGCTCATAATCGTTCTTCCTGGAAATCTATTGGGGAGGCCTATGTCCAGCAGTGGACTTCATAAAGGCTGATATGAAGATGATGATATTTACGCGCGTTGGGTTTTTTTTAAACATTGCCCCTTTTCAGGCAAGAAACTTTTATCGTTTAAATATGCCTTAGGTATTGCTTGTTCTTACTAAAGTCAGAAGGTTAAAGTTTTGAGCACTCAATGGATCGTGTACACACCTTGTGAGTCGTGTTTAATTGTAACAAGTAAGCCCCGTTTTCTGAAACATTTTGGTTGTTAACAATGTGTTAGAAACACTCTGCGTGCTTCTAAAATTATACCACCACGAGTACTACCTGGCCAGCTCACGACTTCGACCACACATTCTAAAGAGGTAAAACTACAATAAAACACACTCTCCAGCACTCTGAATTTAATTTTATCTATCCTTTTAGATTTGGTTCAATAATTCCAAATTACCCTACATACAAACTAGCAAAGTTTACAATAAACATGTAATAAATTTACCTAAGGTATTTTTATTTAATCGCATCACGACTTGGATGTCTTCTATACCATCCTTGACACCCATTATACCCCTTTTAGGGGTGAATTTGGAAAACACAAACATAACGTATATAATTCACTCAAATCATCATTTTAAAGAGTTTCGCATAAGTATGAAGCCATGGTTCAACCATATGTTAAAAATCCCTTATGCAACGTTAAACCTTTTAGGAGTAAACTAGTTAATAGTCTTACCATACAAACGTCGAAGGATAGTCTCTCCATCGTCTGATGTAGAACAACCCAACTTAAGACTGATATTAATTTGTCTCGTCACGCTTGTATCGTAACAGAATCGACAAACAATATGTTTGAAATATACAAGCCTCATAAAAATAATATTGTAACACTGATAGAAGCACAACTTTGGACGTAAATAAATAACATACCTCCTCCAATATGATTCCGATACAAGCATAGTTTATTTATTCAAGAGCTGAAATATATTTTTTTAAAAGAATGTATCTTTTAAAAAAGTTATTTCATGAGAACGCTTGAGCGAAAAGTCTATTTATGATTTGTACGCGGTCGTTTATTGTAGAAATCAGTCTTATCTAATCATATGATTAGAAATCATAATCCTACTATCTCTTTACTGACCATCCCCATTCTTCGTGCACATTTGTCCTTTTGGCGGAGATGTGGGGTTGAATACATAAAAAAAGTTATATTTCAGTCATTTCGAAAAATGTTCGCAATGTGTGTACAGCTCACAGAGCCACTAGAATTTGCAGTGGCTACTGTATTCCGTTTGACCTTTGAGATACAAGATGGGTCAACCTCCACTGGCCTAACCACTCTTCCCACGATAGAAGCCAGTATGGACACACCACTTGGCTTCTACCAAGCGACGGTAGCTGAAGTTGCTCATAGATTAGTCAACTTACTTACGACTATTCTCGTCGGAGTTTATTTGTGTTGCTTATTCTTTTAGCGATGGTTATCAAATTAAAATACATAGACTACTGCCCGCGGTTTTGCATGTTACGTAGTTTAAAAGCATTCTATTATTCTTTTTTAACTTTGAACAGGAACTTATAACTCATATTGTTTCAGTACCTACCTAGTTTAAGGGTTTGCAACTTAATTAAACCATAGAGAACCAATTAAAAGGAAATACTCGAAAAATAACAGATAACTACTAAAAAAATAAAAGTAGCCTATACTAGTAGTTATAATATAATTATATACAGGAAAACGAAGCGTAGAACGACCCCCCACCCGATGGACTGATGACATAGTAAAGATCGCGGGAAATCGGTAGATGGAGAGGGTTCAAAATCGTTCTTCCTGGAAATCTATTGGGGAGGCCTATGTTCAGCAGTGGACTTCTAGGGGCTGATATGATGATGATGATGATACTAGTATCATCACCATAAACTTAGATATTGTATCGTGTTGTCGTTTGATAAGTTAACTCCAATCCATTTTCACCAGAATGCTCATATTCTCAATTTTCTCTAGAATATATTGTTCTCTCCATCAACTCTTTTTTATCTCAATTAACGATTTGAATTGCTTTATATGCCTAACATTCGATCCTTGCGTTTCTCAGGTACGAATCAACTCAAATTCCCGTTCACTTCTTTACCTGCTATGGAAAATTGTTTACAGTGCAGGCTGTCCACTTGTGGAACGCGTTGCTTTTAGATATCACAAAGTCTCTCCCTATGTTTAAAAACAAGGTCATGAAAACATTTCTCGTGCTTTTATGGTTTAATTATTTCTGTTTGTTGATATTATTATGTAATACCCACCTATGTGTTTAGATTCTAGTTGTTTATTACTATACCTATTGTGAACTTATGTATTTGTTTATATCAGTATTTTATTTAGTTTACCTAATAATTATGTAAGATGCCTCTTTTCCATTTATATTTAGTTCAGTCCTACAAGATTGCCTGGCAGAGATCGCTGTTAGATAAGGCTACCATTTTGTATTTAATGGTAATATTATTGTTTTGGTACTTTTTTGTGTAGTACCCAATAAATAAATAATACTGGAGATTTTACACAGCATCATCTGGCCAATAATAGATCTGGCTGTAGCTTGTTCTAAGGTTACATGTCTGATAACTTCTTATATATACATTTTTTGTTTATTTGTAAATACATATATATTATACATAATAACAGCTAGATCCGAGGGATATACTTGCAGAAATAAATTAAAGCATTCATTAGGTAAGCGCGAGCTGATTCAAGTGAGCCAAAACACGGGTAATTTACCTACTCTTATTAAATTAGAAATAAACCAGTCTCAAAGTTCAAACATATTAGGTCAAAGAAAACCTAGCAAATTTGTTGCTTTGTTGCTAGCTCAAGTTGGAATTGTTTTGATTTTAGGTTTGTATAATAAAAAAATACACCCACGTCTATGTATAAAAATCGTTTTGGAATGCACAAACAAGCACTCGCATATGAGTAGTGCACATGATACATTTATACCTTTTATCTATAAAACACCAACTCAGTTTTTAGTTTCTACCACATTTCACGCAGATCAGATCATTGGTTCGAATGTTATCGTGAAATAAAAAATAAACATAATAAACACAAAAGCCAAAACACCCAAGTAGCCACTGAGATCTTCGCTTCGCTTGCTCGATCAATTATATTTTATGTTTAAATGTATATCTATCTTTTAAGTTTTATGCAAATCGTTGCATTTATTACGTTATTGATTAGTAAACCAACATCCAAAGCATACAGATGAGCTCAAACAGTCTAAAGCAGGTCTTTATATGATATAATTCTTACTCTGCCAAAAGCGCTACAAGTTAAAAATATCCACTTTATGAAATGAAATCATTGTAGAAGCTACACCTTACAAAATATTCTTAAACTTTCCGAGAACAAAACATAGGTTTTCTTAAAAGCGGACACCGTTGATGTAGCGGTGAGATACTTTTAAGCTACTGACACAAAATGTTTAACCCCGAAGCAAATAGAGGGATGTCTTAAATGTTAATTGTGTCTTTATCTGTGTTTTTGTGTGTGCGTGTCCGCTGTGATATTGTAGTACCCGAACGTATGTTCAAATTTAAATTGTGTTTTTTAAATTTAAAGATGACTCGATCGAGAGTTATTTTTGCTAATTAAAAAAAATGTTTAGCCGTTTGAAGATTAGCAGCTATTTTCTAGTTGATGAAGAATTGATGAGCAACTCCCACAGTTTTGATTTCTTCATCAACAAGGGCAAATTTTTGGGCTCATTAGAATGGTCTCAATTAAAATTGGCTGAAGGCTTTGACAAAATACAAACGCCTAGCTACCTTCCAGTGGCGAGACATTATATTGAATATGTCACGCGAAGAGGCCCTTTTGTTATTGTCCATACATGACATGCTCTCTGTCTGCTCCACACTTCTCTATTCTTCAGCTTATGGATGCTTAAGTAACAAATAAATGTGTCTTTGTCTCTGTCATTTGCTGCCTCTCAGTTTTATTAGGTCTGTTATAATAATGTTCATAACTTTTTAAAAACTGTGGTTTTAAGCTTGGCGGTTCTCCAAACAATTTCATGGAGACATTATTTTATACACATTAAAAGGAGACGACATTTGTCGTTTTCAAGATTGTAATCACATAATTGTATGAATGCCGTGGTTGGTAAATTTATTGGCTCTGTTTAATTCAGCTTTTCGTGTATTTTCTTTGATACCATCTCCTTGCTTTGGAGAAAATGTAAAACAGTCTAGATGTAAATATTGTTTTGAAAAGAATAGAATAGAATAGAATAGAATATGTTTTTATTTGCAACAACACATTATAATGGACAAAAATACAATAAACCTATACACATATAACACAATTATCGGTTGTCGCAAAATGGACCCTAACTCAGCATATGCGGATTGCAGTGTCTACAATTCGCGCTGGTCTTCCGTTAGGACCAATTCTGTTAAGCGGACATGAAACATTAATCTACATTATAAATTAAGAAATAAACAAACAAAAGTTACAAAACAGAACATAAACACAAAAAGAAAAATAGGTACATTAATAAATACCTATGGACACATAGCCATCTAGCCCCAAACTAAGCAAAGCTGTCATAAAGGAGAACTAAGGGAACCAGAAGGCTGACATAACGTACTCAGCATTTATACTATATTCTACTTATACTTATACTATATAAAAGCTTTGTTTCTTAGCCTTCCGACAGCAAATCTCTAGTGGTGGGTGGGATTGGTTTAAAACTTATGAATAAAATTAGGCAAGGAGATAAATTGCAACCTGGGGAAGGATCAAGCACAATTCTTTTAAAAAAAAATGCCCACGAAGTCGCGAGCATCAGCTAGATCATAATAAACTTCATCCGTACATTCTCCATCTGTACATAAAATCGTAGTAATAATTGGTTTATCTACACTAAAGAAAGGATCTCGACGGAAATTCGTGAAGGAAAAATCTTACACTGTTTTTAACTAGCCCCCATCTGCCAAGTCTTTGTTCTAAAAAGTTATGTAGTATATCATACATCTGGTATCCATAACACAAGCTCTGCTTAATTTGGGGCTAGATGATACTGTGTGAAATGTCTGGCATTACTTATTTATTTTATGAATTCACGTACTCTGCAGATACGGAAGATACTTAGCCTATACCTAGGTTGAAAGAATGGTGTAAGTGCTGGCTAAGCCTACATCAGTCATTTAAAAACACGTCCTACCAGATGCAAGCGTCTTGTTAGTAAAAAAGTTACACTTGACACTGTATAAATGCTAACGCTTTGAAGACATTATTATCATATCGTTTTCTTGTTAAGTACTTACTGTGGTACGTTAGAAATAAAATACATTATCGTTTCATCTAGTCGTGTTTAATACTCGCAAGCCCTTAACACGCTTCAGCGCTGGCTGTAAAAGAAAAAACCTGCGGTATAATAAGCTAACATTATGTAAATTTGAAGCCACCTCGTTGACAGAGCACTGTCGTTGCTCCAGGGCTCTAACGAAGATAGTTGTATAGTATCAAAGCTTCGGTTTCAGAAAAAGAGCAAGAATTGTGGTCATGGAACACATACTTGAACTATCCATAGCTGGAATGCAGTATAACCCGAACGTAGGTTTTCTTAATTTAAGACATCAAAACATGTTTTAGTAAACGTTATCAAAACAACGACGACAAAAGGACAGTCAGACCACGACATATATTTGGAAAAAAAACAAAGTTTTTTTGAGGTTCAAAAATGAGACTTTTACTCAAAACCTAGTAAATCCTTTTTAGCCGTGATAATTTTCCTTGTCATCATTATATATAAATATTTTGAAAACATTTCCGATTTCCACAAACAGTAGTTTAGAATATTACCACTTAATATTTTTTGGGAACGCTGGCAGTGATCTTGATGAATTGAGCTATATTATATATTAGATCGTTTTATCCTTAGCTCAAGTGTTTCTCGTGTATTTTATATTATTGTGTAATATTTTGATATTTTTGTAATTATTATGTAAATAAATGAAGGTATTACAAGTAAAAAAAAAACTAATACTAGTCTGATAAAATATCAACCCTTCATGTAGGGAGGAACCCCTAAAATAATTGTGCTGTATATTTTATTCCATAACTTTGTAGGGAACACTAACATGTATTTAAAAAAATATCAATTTAATCTGAAACATTTAGCCATGACAAGACTAATCGACTATTTAGGAAGTCTGCGACCAACAGCTCTAATTAGTAGTGGACAGACAGATATACAGACGGACATGCCTTGGACGCGTTAAGATAAGCAAATTTTATTAGGAAGTTCGTTGAAAGTATTATGAAATTATCCAAATAGGCCTAACCTTTTACATTTCAAGGCTAACCCTCACTCTGTCAAAGTAAGACCAGTAGGGCTTGACGACGCCAGTGCCTAGATCTCTTTTACGTGGTCGATTAAAAACTTATCTCGGCTACATCCCTGGCAAGTCTGTGACTCAGTTTGAATGAAAAATAGCACTGAATTGCACAATGGGATAATGTCTATGTAAATGCTAATAGAGAGTGAATGAATAGGCTCTCGTCGGCGTGCATAAAAAAGGGAATAGCTCATGTAATATGCAGCCCAGACCTCCTTTTAGACAAGGCTATGTTTTATAATTAAGTATTGTATGTTCACATTTTTTCCCATTTCGCAAGCTCGCAAGGATTACTTAATTTTCTCGAATAGGTACTAAATCAATAAAATAGGTCGATTACTCGTAACGACTACAGAAGCGCGACAGAACCTTAGGTTGAGTGCTCGGTCGTCACTTTGACGAGAGTGACGGATAATTTATATTCTTCTTCTTTCTCGTTAATGGCATGTGTCATATGATGACAATTTTGCCAATGTCAAGTGTTTATAGTAAGACCACACAAAGTCGTATGTTGACGTTCGTCGCTTGTTATCTTTATATTAATACGTGAAGCAAAAACTTTGTACCCCTTTTTACAAAAAATTGCGTAAAATTGCGTGGACGGAGGAGTATAAAATTTCGCACACTTATAGTTTATAGGTATAGAAGGAGTGCAGAATACTAATGCTTTTTTTTTAATTATGCATGTAAAGATACTGTTTGAAGGTAATGTACTGATATATATGTCACTTTTGTATAGAGGAAGTAATGCAATGTGAAAGTCTATTCAGAAGGTTATCTAACTTTGGAAATGTTAATTTTTTAAATGAAATACGTAGTTGTTAATCACTCAGCGTCTATTCAGTATTCATGTAGGTACATGTACTATTCGTATGCTTGTCGGGAGTTAACTGAGGTATCCAGCGCGCGTGACGTATTGCATTGCTTATATTTTGCTGAGCTAAGCTGCGCTGCGATCCCTACAATCATACCTTTCCAAAAAAAATTTGTTTACACAAAAAATCGTATTTAAAAATTTAAAACTATAAAAGCTATAAAATGTTCAAGTTCATGCTGCGAGGCACACAGGAATGTGCTGCGTTGCAAAGATAGCGGGCCGTACCTACTATTGTGTAGTCATGACGCACGCGATCTTGCATTACAAAATTGCCAATCTATTTATAGAATCTACTTTACAATTACTTGGGTTCCGTTCAATTAAAGTAATGAATTTATATGAAAGTTTTTTTTTTACCCAACAAGGTTTCACACAATAAAAATCAACAAAAAATACCCAATAAGGCTTTACACAATAAAAAATCAACAAAAAAATACTTAAATTTTGATACATAATAAATGTTTAACTACTTAATTATTTGTTTACTTAACCACTGCTTATACTGATTACTTAACATGGGTTCTGATACTGCGACTGCATCACCATAAACTCATTCTTCTGTACCAGTCCGGCGGTAGCGGTCTGGGGCACGCAAAAACCAGCAGACCATTTGGTAATGATGCGATGACATACTAACTATAACCCATTATTATCAAAAATGCAACTAGGTAGGTACTTAAACAAAGTGTTCTACTATCTGTTTGTTGGACTGAAATGACCAAAAAAAATGATCATTTCCTTTCATGACTGAGTGATTTCACAATTATATAATGCTACATAAACTTTCTTACCCTTAAAAACTTTACCATTCCTTTTAAAAATGCGATAGGGGCCATCATAAGTAGGACATACTGATTTCTTTACATATCGTTCCGCATAAACTCATGTATGCATGTCTCCAAATCTTCACTTACAAAAAACTTTTCGCGCATCGCCTTAGCTGGCTACAAGTTTTAACGTAAGTTTTTATGCATGAATTACAATTAAATATGTTACCGTTCTGTGTTATCTCTATTAAGCACCTTTTTTCGTACGGTCTTGCACGCTCTGCTGACAATTCATAACACTTTACTTCAAAGAACTCGGTAACATGATATCCTCCTGTAGCATACGCACAACCAGCCGAAGATTGGTGTGACTTTCTGCTACTCTGGGAAGACCTTTGGTGGAAGAGTCTAACGAATTTGCTTTTGATAACACACGATGTTCACAACAAGTTTTGCTGACAGACGGTAGAAATAGAATGCGAGTACATACCTTAGACTGCGATCAGCATATGTTGGTCCCACCGGTGTATAACACGAATTTTCAAGAGCTCACGTTGTTGGTTCTTGAGATTGAGATAGAAGGGAGGTTCACCGGTTGATGAAAGATGAAAGATGCGCGCGATTCGGTCGGTGTCCCACAGACAACTGCTGGTCACTCCAAGCTTCGACGGATATGTGTCGCATGACAACCAAAAAAAATGGCGTCTTTCATACCGCTGTCAAAGCTAGAAATGACATGAACATCGCGCGTGTATGATTTGAAACGAAAAGAAATATAGTTTTTGAAATGAAAGACATTCAGAGGCTAAGGAAACATCCCGCCCACCAAAATGCCTATGGTATTTTCCGGTTAAAGCCTAAATGACCTAAACAGAAACGATAACGATACAAATGAGATTAATAAACTACGATTTTTAACTACGATTTAATTACACTGTAATTTGATTACTTATATGATTGATTATGATTATGATTATATGATTGATACGATTAAAACTAGTCGTGGATAGGTATAGGACATAATTTTACCAACGGTCGATTTATGATTTGATTGCATTTTTTACGGAGGCACTCCGAGCTATTCCATCTACACCAACATGAAGATCGACTACTCTTGCGAGAGGCCAATGCAATGGAGCCCGATTGTCGTCCTTGATTATCACCATAGAACCTATCGATAGTGGTTTAGAATCTTTGGTCCATTTGGCGCGTTGCGTTAAAGAATTTAAATATTCGGATTTCTATCTGGACCAAAAACTTTGTTGGAAAGATTGTATCATCTGCCAACGTTGAAGCCGTTTGATATTAGCGCTTGAGAGATCTTCATCGGGGACAGCGGTTAGAGGCTCTCAGGTGAGGAAATGACCACCAGGTCATTTCCTCACCTGAGAGCCTCTAACTCACCGCTCACCGCTCTCGACTGAGGGTTTCATCGCTGCCCTTCGGCGTTTCATGGGACGCCGCGGGCGTTGTAACGTTATTCATGCAGATTGTGGTACTCACTTTGTTGGCGCAAACGACCTCGCGTGCTTAACACCAGTTAAGCACGCGAGGTCGTTCGGATCCGAGCTGATAGGGTAAAGAGGTCTCGAGTTTAATATGGCTTCGATTTGAACAAACAGAGTTGTCAGTTCTTCAAAAGTTAAGACCTGATCACCTACTACCCGGTATAAATGCGATTTTGTCGCTTTGATTTGGATTTCCCAAACGCCACCGAAATGAGGTGCGCCGGGAGGATTAAATTTAAATTCGATTTTGTCTGTACCATAAGCCTGATGCATTAGAGACAAGAAATGATTCCGTGCGCCAACAAAGTGAGTACCACAATCTGCATGAATAACGTTACAACGCCCGCGGCGTCCCATGAAACGCCGAAGGGCAGCGATGAAACCCTCAGTCGAGAGCGGTGATATGACTTCCAGATGGACTGCTTTGGTCGCAAGGCAGACAAACAATCATAAATATACTTTGTCCATCTTAGCGCCACGATGTGAACCGAGTTTGATGCGAAACGGTCCGCCTAGATCAACACCTACCACCGAGAATGGTTTTATTTGATTGACCCGATACGATGGTAGATCACTCATGAACGGCTGTAACGGTTGTGGGTTCGTTCAAAAGCATTGAAGGCACTTGGAAAGGTGACGAAGAATGGTTCGTTTGGCTGCGATAATCCAGAACTGTTGAAGAAGTAAGAAGTGAGTGGTATTTATGCTTGGGTGCAAGTATCTGCGATGAATGAAATCGATGATCAAAATCGTTAAAGGATGATTAGACGGGAGAAAAGCATGATGTTTTTGTTCGTATTCTAATCCTGATCTAGATATCCGACCGCCTACCCGGAGTATTCCTTGGTCATCAAGAAATGGATTGAGTTTACGATAAGGTTTGGATAAAGCTTTCTTCGATTTTAGATTAGCAATCTCTTTCGAAAAGGCTTGACCCTGCACATGCTTGACAATTTTCATCAAAGTGTGATGACGTTCTACGTTATTAAGAAACTCTTTGCGATTTGTTTGATTACGATGTCTAGAATTATTAATGAAGCGATATACATACGAGAGGACATTAACAAGTTTCGATAATGAAGAGGAACGATTTAGCAAGGTTTCGATAATGGAATAATCTTCTGTCACGTTCTCACAGGCTTGTCCGCTTACTAGTGCTACTGATTTACGTTTTTCGAATTTAATGATCGCTTCGTCGTTGTGATTGCCGTCGTCTGAGCCTAAAGGCCAGAACTTTTGATCTTTAGATAGCCAACAAGGCCCTGCCCACCATAGAGAATTCTGAATAATTGTACTAGGAAATTGTCCACGCGAGCAAACATCAGCTGGATTGTCTCCCGACGAGACGTGATGCCAACATTCGATAGGCGTGAGTTCTTGGATCTGACTAACCCGGTTTGCAACGAATGTGTCCCAGTGAGATGAATGTGAGCGTAACCACGAGAGAACCACTGTGGAGTCAGACCAGAAGTAGACGGTGTCAGTTTTGATACGATTGAGATAAGTGTCGCGAACGAATTTATAAAGATCCGAGAGAAAAACTGCTGCACAAAGCTCCAGTCAAGGCAGCGAGGTACGTTTTAGCGGAGCTACACGAGCCTTAGAGCAGACCAGATAGACATGAATACCGTACCTATACCGTCCTTATCAGTGACGCGTAAATAAATGACAGCACCATATGCTACTTCCGAACTATCACAAAATCCGTGCAGCTCGCAGGATTTGGATGCGAGGCAAGTTAACTTTCGAGGGATACGAAGCTGAGACAACTGCGGGAGTTGATCTTTATAACTGGTCCATGTACTAATGACCTCATCAGGTGGTGTTTGATCCCAACCAATACCGAGGATCCATAGCTTTTGAATATACGATTTGATTTGTATTGTAATGTGAGATAAGAAACCTAACGGGTCGAACATTCTAGCAAGTTTGCTAAGAATGGAGCGTTTTGTACATGGCCGATCTGAGGGCTTGATTTCAAAAAAGAAGACATCCATTGAAGGATCCCATTTTAGACCAAGAATCTTTAGGTTTGAGGGTTCAGAATTGTCGAGAGAGATAGAACCGGTAAGGTAGTCTTGACTGGGAAGGTCCGAGTTCAACTCGTTGTCGATATCCAACGAGGTGTGTAAAGTGCTAGAAGTCAATTTAGTTTTTCCTAAAAGAAGCCAACCGAAGACAGAGATGAAAGCAGTCGGTTGGTTTTCATAACCTTTGATATGTTGGTTGAGAAGCGAGTCAGCAAAGACATCAGCAGCTAGCAAGAGATCGATAGATCCTGGAATGTCAAAGCCGGGGTCGACTAGTGGTAACGAATCAATATGCGACCACCCCGATGTGTTCAATTTTGCGATTGGTTGGTCGCCGCATATGGTTGAAATCACGTGCATATTTAAGGTAAACAATACTTTATTGTTAGCCCCTAACTCGCACGTTACGTCACCTACGATTGATGCCACTGCCTCTCCAAGTCCGCTTACGTTTGTGTTCGCTGGAGTAAGATTTAAGTTTAAACGTTTTACCGCAGATTCTGTGATCAAACTACTTTGACTTCCGGTGTCGAATAAAGCACGAAACGATTGCATCGCACCGGAAGCATCCCTGACTTGAACGATTGCAGTCGCCAGCAGAACGGACGTATGAGATGACCTTGAAACCAAAGACGATACGGATTGAGTGGGTTCGATAGGTTTATCGCGATGGAGTAAAGTGTGATGTTTCCGTCTGCACGAGCGACACGAAAATATAGATCTGCAGTCTTTTAATTGACGCGAAGGCTTCAGGCAATTGAAGCACCAGTTTTTGTCAGTAACGATTTTCATTCGTTCATCCAACGATTTATTAAGGAATTCCGCACATACCGCGATAGAATGAGCCTCAGCACAAAACGAACACTTACTGGTGTACGGAACTGAATCATTACTACTTCCGGTTTGCTTTTGATTAGAAGCGAGGTTGATTGGCAAAGGCGCAGGAGGCGCCGCAGCAACAAGCGTGTGTGTGAGAGCGTTACGTGAAGGCTGCGGCTGCGCGGGAACAGATTTTTGTGTAGGTATCTTAGATTTGTATTTTTCTGTAAAATGAGTGTCGCGTGATAATGCCTCACACTTCGAGTTTAAAAATAATTTCAGTTGATCGTAGGTAGGTAGTTCGACCTCAGAGTGTTTCTCTTTAAAGTCACGACGCAGTTCCGTGTCCAGTTTTGATAAGATATGATAGACCAAGACAAAGTCCCAGTGACCGACCGGCAAGTTGACTGTTTTTAAAATGCTTAGTTTTCTTCGAATAGCTCAAGTGATTTTCTAAACTCATGAGCGTCATCACATTTAAAATCGACATTCAAAATGTCGCGGCAACACGTAAATGGTAAGTCGCGTTTTTTCTGGTAACTGGCTGTGAGAGCTTGGTAAGCATCGTGATAATGTTCGTGAGTCAAAGGAAACGGTTTGACTACAGTAAGCGCATCGCCGCTGAGAGACGATAAGAGATAATGAAATTTCTCTGTGTCGGTAATCGAGGTGGAACTATGTATCAACGCATTAAAGATATCGAAATACTCAGGCCACCTTTTAATGTTACCATTAAAAGTCGGAAGTACTATTTTTGGTAACCGGATATTCGAAGAATTACCGCCGGAAAAATGAGTAGATTCTACTTTCGACAAACTACGATAAATCGATAACACTTTGTAATAGATCTCGTCAAAGCGTTCCTAATTTCATTATTTTCAGTTTCAGGATCATCGTCAACAATCTCCTGAATTGTAAAATGTGCATCCTCAAAAGTAGAAGCGATTTGTTTCACTTCCTGATAATACGATAAAAATAGATCCTTTTGAATAGGGTCATTAGCAGCTAAAATACCTACCTCTAACGCCTTCGTCAAACATTTATATGCGATAGTGCGTTTTCTACGCAAAGACGGTAAGTCTTGCGTAGTGTAATTGATTTCGAAAGATTTTGACTTAGACTTCTTGAAGCTACTTAATTTACGACTGCGAGACTTTCCGAGCGACAAGGTTCAAATTAAACAGTAGGTGCAACTGGAGGCAAGTATAATTATGTGTTTATACAGATACCTAGGCAGGCGCGTATATATTTAAAAAAAATGTATTAACTAATTGTAGTTAGAACTTGAAACTAAATCATCTATTGAAACCTGCCTAGCTATGTAGCACGATGTGCAGACAACGTAGATAAGAAATTGCACACAATAACTTCAACTTCGCATAAGCTAGATATACATAAGTACAAGCGAACACTATAGAAAAAAGATATGGACCTTGACACTATGAGATACGACCTACAAAACAAGTTCAGCTTATATAGTATGGAGCGAAACAATGTTTCGATACTTGTGTGATAGATTGTACGTCCGATGACGATACTCGTACTAACTGTTTGATAAGCTGTTTATTCACTCGTTCTAGAAAATATTCCAGTGTAGCACTCGGCCGCGATGAGCGGTTACAGTGTTTACGTACTACCCTCGAGATAAAAATGAGAAAAGAACACAATGTTTTACGATGTTATAACTTTGATATTTAGATAGAAGAATTACCTACGATTATGTTACGATAAATGAGTGATTGACTAGGTAATGTACGTATGTTATGATGATTGATGTAACATTTGCAAGCCGAATTAAATTGTGCACCGATGGTGATTATAATGATTGCACAATTTGGATCTCACAAAATGTAACGATGAAATTAAGATAAATACAAGTACAATATAATTGCACTTCTATTTACTAATGGAATGATTGTTCGATGGTGATAGCTCGTGAACGTTAGATAATGAATTTAAGATAGGTACGATAATTTTGTTTTTAAGTAGTATAGGTATGGCGTAATTCTGATGGAATGGAATAACTTAGAATGCGATAAATACCTAATGCTTATAATTGAGACAATAGATCGATTGAGATATTCTAAGCTACGCTTTAACCAGAAATACCATACGCAGAATAAAGATGGCGATTACAATGTGCAAAAAGATGGCGATTACAATTTGCAAATTTAAATGTTCCCTGGTTTCGGCACCAAAAAGATTGTAGCATACGCACAACCAGCCGAAGATTGGTGTGGCTTTCTGCTACTCTGGGAAGACCTTCCGTGGAAGAGTCTAACGAATTTGCTTTTGATTGGATGTTTACAACAAGTTTTGCTGACAGACGGTAGAAATAGAATGCGAGTACATAGCTTAGACTGCGATCAGCATACGTTGGTCCCACCGGTGTTTAACACGAATTTTCACGAGCTCACGTTGATGGTTCTTGAGATTGAGATAGAAGGGAGGTTCACCGGTTGATGAAAGATGAAAGATGCGCGCGATTCGGTCGGTGTCCCACAGACAACTGCTGGTCACTCCAAGCTTCGACGGATATGTGTCGCATGACAACCAAAAAAAATGGCGTCTTTCATACCGCTGTCAAAGCTAGAAATGACATGAACATCGCGCGTGTATGATTTGAAACGAAAAGAAATATAGTTTTTGAAATGAAAGACATTCAGAGGCTAAGGAAACGAAACACATCCGTTTCCTGTGCGAGCTCTAGGTATATTATACATGAACAAATACAAATAATAAAATATAAAATACGGTAATGTATAACAAAAACAAAAAAAATCTTCACATAAACATTTCACAAGACCTATTTCATACTAAAAATAAAAAAAGCTAAATTTAAAACAACGAGAAAAAAACTTTGCACACGCTTGAAGGTACGCCTCGTCCAGTCCTACATTACCACAGCACACAGGACCTTCTCAATAAATATATAGCCGCCATATCCATTATCTTAGCGCAGGTTTCTACTTGCATGCCAATCACTCGTTGCAGTGGGACTGAGCTATCTCCAGATCCAGCACTGATCCTCCGGCGAGCATGTTTCCAACCAGGCAAATCCATCTTGAGTGTATCTGCAGGTCCAAACTCCGCATTCAGTAGGACTGAATGAACTTCAGATGTCACTGGCTCCCAAAAAAGTGTATCACCTCGCTGCGTGATCCTCCTTGGCAGGACCGCGGGTTACCACTCCCCGGCCGTCATCACGCTCTGATGACCGGTTTCTCCCAAGGGCTTCTGTTGCTGGGTAGGACAAAATCTGCGTAACCTGCCGTCTCTTTGCATGTCTTCGCTGCACCGATGTTCTAATATCTTTCTTCAAAACTTCGTCGATCGAGTCCTCGTTAAGTAAAAACTTAACTATGCGGTTGTCGCCGTTTTGGGTCTGTTCTCGTTACAATACTCGCGGACTACGGAACACTATTTGTCGCGCGAGGAGTCACTCCCGATAAGTTTATGTACCTACTACTCACTTTTTACTGTTCACTTTTGTTCCAAAGTTCTAAATTCACAAGTTCATAAGTTCATCGTCGGAAGGTCATCAATGTAGAGAAACGATTGTTACTAATGTAAAGAAAAATGTTTGTCACCAATGTACTGAACGTTTGCCGCTAATGTACTTTTATATATGTCACTTTTGTATAGAGGAAGTAATGCAATGTAAAAGTCTATTTAGAAGGTTATCTAACTTTGGAAATGTTATTTTTATAAATGGAATACGTAGTTGTTAATGACTCAGCGTCTTTTCAGTATTCATGTAAGTATTCGTATGATTGTCGGGAGTTGACTGAGGTACCAGCGCGCGTGACGTATTGCATTGCTTATATTTTGCTGAGCTAAGCTGCGCTGCGATCCCTACAATACATAAAATATACGGTAATTATTAATTAATTATGGCCGAATTTCAACCAGTGGGCGACCACTAGTTTTATAAAAATTGGTGTCTCTTAATAAAATAATTATACGGATTATTTTTGCTCTAATTACAATGAAACACAAAACTTTCATTCCAATTATTTCCACCCGAGTCAATAACTCCAGCTTTATTTGAATAAAATCACCAAAACTACAAATAAAACCTGAAATAACTCGGGAAAAATAAAAAAATAAGAGCACAATATTTACTCCACAAAGCGGCCAAACATAATCCAGATAATTACTAATAAATCCGTTAAAAATTCAGTTTTGTTTGTAAAAACTGAATTTTTTAGAAATGTCAATGTCAACTAAAACATCTAATCAATTTTCTGAGCGGATTTTTCGTTTGTCATTTCATGAAGTAAATAGCACTTCTAAGTTAATTAGCATGTTAACAGAATTTTAATCAATAAATTGTGACTTCATAGCTCAAGTATTGAATTAAAATGGACAATTGAATTATATGTTGCAATGTGATTTGAACGACGAGGAATCCCGAGAAAGTTCTAGATGACCATTCCGCGATGACGTTTAGAATAGACAATTGAATTGAAATATAACTTTTTTACGTTATCATACCTCATATCTCCGCCATTTTTAAAAAAAAATTCAAAAACTGAATTGACAAAAAAAAATTATATAATTATAGAACCTGCTCACAAAATTTCACGAGAATCGGTTGGGAAATGCGACCTGTAGAGGAGAATATCCAGATACACAACGGCCGGCTGGAAAATACGAAAGCATTTTCGCCTCACATCACATCACATCAGCCTTTATGAAGTCCACTGCTGAACATAGGCCTCCCCAATAGATTTCGGCTAAGCTGAAACAATTTTTTATGCAATTATGGATTTTTTTTTATTATCTGTCTTCTTGTTTAATTTATCCTTACTTACCTTAGATTTCAATCTTCATGTGAATAGTAGGGTATTATACTAGATGTGATGAGTAAGCTTACTAAATATTATACTGGTGGCTCTGTGAGCTGTAGAGCTCGCGAGCATTTTTCGAAATTACTAAAATATATCATATTTTACGTTTTCAACCCTATCTCCTCCATTATGAAAACAAAAATTTCTAAATTCTATTTTAAATTCTAAAATTTCTAAAAATAAAAAATCTAAAAACAGAATTAACAATGGAGAATTGGTTGAGAAATGCAAGGACATCCGGACTGACGCTCTGGCAGAACAGACATACGAAAGCATTTTTGTCTAAGCTGAAACGGAGACACTCGCTCGCGTTTCGCGCTCGCTCGGTCAATAAATAACTTCTAACATTAAAGGGTTTCTCGAGTTCTATCTAGATATTAGGTATAATATATTTTTGTAATAGAGGTATCTAATTATTTTTCACAAGTGCATAAACACCTATTCACCCACCTCGATTCCCTTGGCCTAGTACAATTTTTATCGCCACTGTCACTACGTCGTATCCACCAATAATATATTTGTATCAGAGGTCATACGCCTGTTAAAAGCCCCTGGCAACTCTAGCGTATAAATATCTAAAACCATCTATCAAGATGTTGACGACAACGAAACGATGGCTTAGAATAAGCCTCAGTAGACACTCGTGTAATCACAGTATTTAAATCGGTATTTTATCGGAAAATCACGTTTCGCGTCTCCGCCCAAATTTTTGTTTTCACGATAAATAAAACCAAACTTCTAACAAAGCCTTTTACATAGTTCGCCTTGCCACAGCAGATTAGTTCGCAATAAGGTACGGTTTTGAGACTGGCGACAGCGAGCCGGGACATGTTTCATACTACAAATTGAATTTTACAGGCAATGCAATAAAGCACATTGCAAATTGGTTTTGGTTTAAGCCGTACACATTCAGGAACATTTATGTAGGTACCACGCGAGCGCGAAGCCGCGGGCAGCAGTTAGTTAGTTTTTTATATATACGGTCATACTTACGTCTCAACTTTTGTCAAAAGTTAATCACTGTTTAAAATAGTGCCGTCCTTTTTTGCAAGATATTAGTAAATAGTGACAGGGCGAAACATAAAAAGTGCTTAGGCAGAGTTCTAGTTGAGAAGCGTAGAAGTAAGCCGTGTTATGTTTTTTTTCTAATGTCGGATTAACACTCAATTGAAATCCATATGACTCCGCTACGGAGTCATATGGATTTTTGTACAGAGTCATATGGAATTACAAAGTTCAATAATATTGCCTGAAATAGTTGCTATGGTGTGTATGTTATTCATAGGGTTCTGAATTTCACAAAAAAACCCTCATAGTTTTTTTTCTGTCTGTCCGTCCTTTATTGAAGCTCTGGCTAGCAGATATACCTCTCAACTTCATGGATGTTGTAAAATATAAAAAAATATAAAATTGTTTTTAGAGGACTTGCCTTCCATCTTTACTTATTCGTAGCATCGTTGAATAAGTTTTGTTTCTATATTAGGAATATCATACTGTTGTAGAAACAAAAAAAAACATACTAATATTTTTTATTTTGCTTAATAAATGGTGTTGATTTGGTTTGGGACGGACCACTAGTAAATTTGATACTTCCTGACCTTGGAAACACTGTCTGTGCGTGAAAAAACACGCTTTAAGCTAATATATCAAATTTATGAAATTACTTATTTGTATTACATAGTAAAAAGTTTTTATATTATTTTCTAAATATTATATAAATATTTCATACATGACCTCATACTTTGTCGATGGAGGTACCTATCTATACGGTTAGCATTGAACGGACCGCGGATCAAACTCACCTTGATGAAGGTTCACCAGATGAATCGAAACAGTGTCGGTGCCTCCATCGACAAAATAATAAGTGAGTAAAATTTGTGTTTATAATAATAATAATACCGGACATTTCACACAGCATCATCTGGCCTCAAAGTAAGCAGAACTTGTGTTATGGGTACCACATCACTGATATACTACTTAAATACTTTTTTTTCTAAATACATACATATTATACATGGAAACACCCAGTCCCGAGACAAATACTTGCAGATCATACAAACATTTGTAGCGCGGCGGGAATCGAACCCGCAACCTTTTGCGTCTCAGCCGGACCTAAGCCCACTGCGTCGCAATGGTCGTCGATATTTATTGTAGAAGCTGTTCGGCCAGAACGGAAGCCTTCAAGTGAATATAAAATTTAAAGACAATGTTAATACAGTTTCATGTAATACAATCACAAGTGCCACTTTGAATCGTCTTACAAGATATTACGTTAACTTCAATTCCAATACCTCCTAAGCCAAGTTTGAAAGAAAGGATCAGGAAAGAAGCGCCTTCAGAGACTCATGTCCGTCACCAGAAATTAATTGACTAACATAAATTTACTATGATTTTATTTGTGTTTGTCGCGACTAGATTAGATCAGCACAATCTATTACCATTGGTGTCGCTTTTCTCGGAATAGCACCTTTTACCTATTTTCCCTGTAATCCTTTGACCTACTTCGGTCAGTAGCGCAGTGACGCACGACTTTAACGCCTTTCTTTTCGTGGGTGCATTTTAACGAGAATTTTAAAATAAACATACATTTCCAGATCTTTGGTCATGTCATTAGATACAGTTCTTCTTACACTACACTGGTTTTAAATAATTAGTGACACGGTAAGAATAATAAGAATATTAGATACAGTGATCGTGCTAAACCAATAAAAATTAGCTTACAAAAATATATACTGGACAAACTCACAGAATGCAATCTAGACCCAAGTAAGCAAATCTTGTCTTTGAAACCAGACACTAATAGAATGAACTTGTTAAAAGATCAATTATTATATAACACTGATAACACCATACAGACAAGAACGTGTTTGTTCTGTGTCTGTTGTCAATGTTCATCACACAAATGTTTGTTTTGGAATGGGATCAAATCGACAATCTACAGCTCAGATTGACTACCGATTGAGGTGTGCTAGTCAAAACATTAATCGATTACATAAACTATAAGATATGTGAACTACAGCGCAGAGATAGTACCGATCGGGCGGTGGGGTCAGTCAAAATAATTATATAATACTTAAGTTATAAGACATATGAACTGCTGAATACACAAAGCTCCTGCTATTTTGGTATTTCATTCACCTTATATTAGTCGACTTCAAGCGCACATAATAAAGGCACCTCAGTAATTCCACCAGAAATATCCCACATACTGAAAAATACCTTTCTTCCGCACAAAAAGAATATTTCTGCTAAAATGCCACGTGTATTTGCGTTTTACCTGCTCTGTTTAACATCATAATCTGGCACAATGCTAATAGAAGCCACTAGAGTTTACTTTATAAAGTGACTCTAGGCTTTAGAGTTGAACGTAAGCTACTAGAAAAACTCTAGAAAAAGGCTCTAGAGTGAAAAGCCTGGGTATTTAGTAATAATAATAATAATAATCATCAATAATCATTTTATTGGTAAATTATATGTTTACAGGTCAGTTTAAATTACAAATTAAAAACACAGGATAACAATATCTATAATATTAAATTATATAGTCGTGTTATATTAATATAATGTTAGGATCAGTAATCTGATTTTGATGTATCGGATCGATAGCGTCGTTGCAGTGTACGTGAAATTCAGTTTCACAATCGTATGTTACCGTGTTAGAGTAGGTTTAAAACATCGATTGTCAAAAATGTCGGTGCGAACCGTCAACTCGAGCTCCAACGAGCGGACCGCGGATCAAACGCTCCCTGATAAAGATTCTCTAGTTGAATCGAAACAGTGTCGGTGCCTTCATCGACAAAATAATACGTCAGTAAAGCTCGTGTTTATCAAAATATAGTTGAAAATGTTTATCTTATATATAATTTTTAAAACTGCCGTGGTTTTGGACATAAGTTTCCATCAAAACTGAATGTTTAGCATGATATGCGAGTTTTTATCTCGTAATCATGGCGCATCCAACTGTACCTTTGAGTGTTTATTGCTAAATTATTGTCCATAAACACTGTTCATTGTTTTGTCGAGTAGACAGACCCCTTGTTATTAACGCATAAACTATTCACACATATTCAATTACAACTTGGACAACAGGAGCCCACCGCGTTTTCAAAATGATCTCACGGCGTCTGGTAAATATATTGCGTGACCCAAGAGCTGGCTCCTTTCTGGCTCAGCGTCAGCGTTGCCATTCAACGTGGCAATGCCGCCAGTGTCTTGGGATCGCTTCCCTCTGGCAGTGATCTGGATCAGTTGAGCTATCTATTATTCGTTTTAAACGGTCCTTAGATAGCTCAACTGTTTCTCATGTATTTTATATAATTCTGTACATTTATGTAACTATTTTTGTAAATACCTACATTTTTTGTATCTTATTTGTCAAAATTGTACAAACAGAGTAAAAAATCCATTACAACTTTACTTTTGACTAAAAATATACATTTCTGATATGCATGATTATTAGGGTGTACCAACATTCATCACTAAGGACTCTAATAAAACAAAACTCGAGAAGTAAGCAAAGAAAACCGAATTAAATGCTATCATTAAAGAGCATGTTTAGTTATTAATTTGAGAATGAGTTTTATTGTTGTATACGGCTCTAGTTGTATAATACAGAGGAGTTAAAACAGCTCGCTTTTAAGATTGAAGGTCGAAGATCAAAATTTACTATATTATAAAGTATTTTTTATTTTAAAAGATGCTTAAATTATACTTTCTTTAAAAAAATACATACATATCTTACAAAGTAAACTTAGATCTTCCTCAAACCTTCGATCTTACTTACGTACTTTGGGGCTAGATGATGCTGTGGGAAATATCGGGCATTATTTATTTATTCACTGAATTGAGATTATCTCGCATATTTTACTACAGCATGTATGACGTGATAACGTCTTATAAATTGATGAACGCCAGCTGCACGAATGAAAAATTGTCACGTTCCGCCTGAGCCGAGCGTGCAAGCGAGAGCGTGGAACAAGCGATAGAGAAAAACGATCGGCCTAAGCGTTCAGCTTGTGACGCATCGTGATAGGTTAAAAGTATGCAATTTTTCATCTATGTTTTCTTATAACGTTATCACGTAAAATTATCGTCCGTAAACCAACTTTACAGACAACCATTTTTTTATTATTTACTATCAGTTGTCCGCGTGTAACGTAAATAAAATGTAGCCTGGGGGACTACTCTTGAAATCGATAAACGATATTTCGGGTTAATAATCGTGCAAAACCCTACTCATAAATACATCGTTTTGACTCATTTTGAGCGATGGAACTACTGACATTACTTTTGACAATTGATGCCGTACTCATCTATAACAAACGATACGATCATTTGAATTTGACATCGAAACAACTGTTAATTGACCTCTGTGGCGCAGGGGGGGCAGGTATGATCTGCAAGTATTTGTCTCGGGTTTGAGTGTTTTTATGAATAATATGTATAAATTTACAAAAAAAAGTATACATAAGTAGTACATCAGTCATGTGGTACCCATAACACAAGCTCTGCTTACTTTGAGGCCAGTTGATGTTGTGTGAAATGTCCGGGATTATTTATTTATTTATTTAATTTAACTGAATTTGACGTACATTTTAACGACTTTATCGTTTCGATATATAGAAATTGGTTCGCACAAAACACACGTACGGCAAACTCTCGCATGATTATTAGTGTGCTACTTATTAACACAGATAGCATCGTTACTTAGGGCTATAATATACCCTTAGCTTTAGCTTATCTTTTCTTTACTATATCCGTTACCCTTATCTACATTAAAATAAATTAGGCGAATAAGGCTGATAACTAGATAGAGACTTTTTGAAATTTATATATTAGTATGGATTTTATCAGTCATCTGGTTTGGGACTAGATGCTATGTGATTTGGCAAGCAATATTAGTTTTTATTTATCTCCCATCTCCCATCTCCCATCTCCCATCTCCCATCTCCCATCTCCCATCTCCCATCTCCCATCTCCCATCTCCCATCTCCCATCTCCCATCTCCCATCTCCCATCTCCCATCTCCCATCTCATCGTTGTGTAGATGTAGATATGATATTTATTCAACAGAATTCACTTTGTCGTCCTTTTCTCGTGAAAAAATAAACTCATACTTATCATAAATTCAATCAGTATTAATATATTGTTTTATTGATGTTGTAACCATGCTGAGACGTAGAAGGTTGCGGGTTTGATTCCCGCCGCGGGACAAATGTTTGTATGATCTGTGAGTATTTGTCTTGGATCTGAGTGTTTCTATGAATAATATATGTATGTATTTACAAAATAAAAGTATATAAGTAGTATATCTATCTTGTGGTCATAATTTTTATCAGTACCAATATTTTAATTCAATATTGCTATTTTGAAATCGGTGGTGCGGTTAATAAGCAATTTAAGGGTAGTTACACCAGCGGGTCTTATTTAAAACTAATTTTGTTTGACATAGTTTGTGCGCCAGCGTTCTGAGTCTTAATTTGTGCTCGAACACTCACAGCTTTTTAGATTAAAACATCACGTAAATTCACGTAACTTACGAGGGAATGAAAATGTTTGCATGCCCCTTATTTAAAGCTTTTACACTGAAACTGAAAAACAAACGGATTTCAAGGCTAGTTGTAATAGACTTATTGTATCAACGAAATAAATGTATCTGCTTCAATGTTTTGACGACCTCATGTTGATGTTGTGGCGCAGTGGGCTTAGGTCCAGCTGAAATGCAAAAGGTTGCGGGTTCGATTCCCGCCGTGGGAATGGGAATGTATCTACAAAAAAAAAAACAAGTATATAAGTAGTATATCAGTCATGTGGTACCCATAACACAAGCTCTGCTTACTTTGGGGCCAGTTGATGCTGTGTGAAATGTCCGGTCTGGTCCGGTATTATAAAAAAATGTTTATTTAATATGGATCATTACAATGAGTTGACTTAGCTCAGTTGGTAGTAGCTCTGCTTTCTGCACTGTAAGATAAATGGTTATTAAGTAAACTGGTTGTTATTAAGTATAAACAAGTAAATATGGGTGGTCAATGCACACAACACCATCTAGCCCCAAACTAAGCATAGCTTGTATTATGGTGACATGTGGTGACCTACCCTTAAAACAAGCTCTGCTTATTTTGAGGCTAAATGATGTCCGGGGTTATTAATTTATTTATTTATTATGGTAACCAGATGATTGATAGAATACTTAATTATATTAAAATTCATACTTTTGATAATTTATAACTCCCAGACACAGAACAAACACCTATGTTCATCACACAAATGTTTATCCTGGGAGGGAATTGCACTCTCAACCTGCAGCGTAGAAGGCAGAGCTACTACCAACTAGGCTGACAAGCCAGTCATAAGTATGTATTTAAAAATATATTAGTATTCTATCAGTCATCTTGATTCCATAGTACAAGCAATGTTTAGTATAAAGCTAGATGGTGTTAGTGTGGGTTGTTCGCCAATATTTATTGTTTATTATTATTTAATGTGTCCTAACGGATCAACGAATTTAATAAAAAAGAGCAACGTTTTGCGAGGTTAATACCTGGATGGGTGACTACTGTGCAATTTTCTCTGTGCTCTTCCGTGCTTTGGAAGGCACACAATTTATTATCCTTCACGCTTCGCAATTCAAACCATGAACGCAAGCGGCAATGAGCGGACCACGGATCAAACTCACACTGATGAAGATTCTCTAGATGAATTGTAACAGTGTCATTGCGTCTATCGACAAGATAATACGTGGATAAAACGTGTTTATCAAAATTTAACAACTCACGAAAGTTTTGAAAGTGAAATCACTTGTAATCGTTAAAAAGCTGTCCAGGCGTTTTTAATTCGCTTGAAAAAGTAAATACTCGTAGTATTTACTTTTTCAGCAATTTGTTTTTACATAAAAAACTATTTGTTTTGTACCTAATTGTACGTGATACAGAGCCCAGTTATTTTCTTTCATTTGAATAGAAAGGTACTATGGCTCGCTGTTTGAGGCCATAAAAGATGAAATTAAGGTAATAAGATTGTTTCTAAATGCCATAGTGAATTTAGGTAATAAGAGATTCCGCAAGGCATTTCGAAATATCACTAATTTGGCTTTCTGATACCTAATATATTTTTTGAAACATTTGCGAACCGTTCGATTATACATTTCTGATATTATCAAAATGTTACTAATAGCTTTTAGTGAATAGAAACCTAAGTTCAAATTATAAAGAGATGTAGCACGGCGATCAATTAAAGTGTAGCCTCTAAACCGTATTCCTCTGTGTAATATACGCCCAAACACACATACTCGTACACCCAAATCATGCTCTTTGCTCCTAGTACATCGGTTGCCTGGTAGAGATCGCGATAAGGCCGCCCATTGTATTGCTTTTAATAAGTTAAGTTATTGTTATTTATTATAATATTTCGTGTGGTAGTCAATAAAGAGTTATCTATCTATCTATATGTCATCGTCCAGTAAACATCGTACAAAACCATTGCGCTTTAGGCGTTCCATGTTTAAAATAACATAAAAACATAAAATTTATATTAAGTGAAATGTGATTCCATTACACTTTTTTATCACTGAATCATCGCAAAACATGTACGATTACTTGACGACGACATGACATAAAACACATGTCATAATACCTATTAGTGTAAGATTTACTGGGTGAGTGAATACACGAGGGTGCTTAAATTTACGCAGACGAGCACGGTATTGAAGCTTCACTGTGGTTGTTCGAAGCACACCATCTTTATATTTATTCGGTCTGAGATCTTGTCCAAACTGGTTCCAGTTACAAACAAATAAATTATTGATATCATGTCTATTATTAATCAAAATTTTCATAACAGCTATGCAGAATTCATGTTGTTTTAGTAGTTAACGTGTACTTTAATTTATTCCCAACGTTTCTGATACTTCCATACTCTGTCATATTTTATCATGTAGGATAAAATATCCTACATGACATTTGGATCATTCTGGATCAGTTGAGCTATCTATAGATCGTTTTAAACGGTCCTTAGATAGCTCAACGGTTTCACGCGTATTTTATATTATTGTATATTATTATGTACATTACTGTAATTATTTCTGTAAATATACTGAATTGTTGTATTGTTGTAGGATATAATTCGTGTAATTATAAATACTAGTGGTCACCCACTGGTCGAAGTTCGACCATAATTAAGTATGACGAACAATTAAAAAAAATATATTAACATTCTGCTCTCCTTATGTAAACTATAAGTGTGTGAAATTTCATACTACTCCGTCCGCGATGAATTTTCGGAAAAAGGGGTTCAAAGTTTTTGTGCTTCACGTAATAATATATTAATTATGAGTCATAATCACGCTCTTAAACCTGTTGCAATCTTTAGTAATTGATGTTAGAATAACAAGATAGTTTAATATAAAATGCCTGTGGTTTTGATATAAACGGAAGAAAGATAAAGTTAGTGTTCAATTGCGCTGCAACCGCTGGATGGATTAGAATATAACTTTATATAGTTACAGTACTGTTATGTAGATACTGCGCTTAGCCATGGTCAGAAGCTAGTATTTTTAAGCACTTAAAAAAAAGGAGGTTCTCAATTAGGTTATATTTTTTTTCATGTTAATTACCTCAAACCTACAACATTTATAAATAGATTTTAAAAAAAGTTGTTCATGTGAAAGGATACTTTCTGTATGTACTTTCCGGTTGGTCCTATATAAATTTCATCAAAATCGGTTTTGTAGTATGGTCTATAAACCAATAGCTGGAAATCATCATCATCATCAGCCCATAGCAGTCCACTGCTGGACATAGGCCTCCCCTAATGGGCGCCATTGCACCCTGTCTTCAGTTCGACGCATCCAGCTTCTGCCGGCAGCCTTTCGCAGATCGTCGTCGGCTTTGACAGTATGGTTTGGCCACCGTGTGTTGTTAACTTCGTCAGGTGGCTCCTGCCAAGCTGCTGAGTGAATACTTTGGACCCTCGGTTTCGCTCTATTGCCTTCTCAATGAGGCGTGTGTTGGAGCTCCGAAGGTCGTGCCGTATCATCTTCGCGATTTGCTTGTTCAGGTCTGACCTCTCTGACGAAGTGACCTGGTTGGTTTCCCGTCTTTTTGTCATCAGCCGAAGAGTCTCATCCGAGAGGTTAGACTTCCTGCCTTTAGGCTGCATTTGGCAGAATTTGATGCCCTCGTCCTTCAATGCTCCAACCACGTTTTGTAGGGCCTCATCAACGTCACCGGTGGGTTCCGCGGCGACGAATCTATCACCAAGAAGCTTCTGAAACTTCTCGGTGCCCGCCATGAACTAGAGTAGATTAGGTCGGAGCGTGGACTTCATCAGACGGTTTCTTTTGAGCCTAAGATTGATATTCAGAGAGCCTCATACTCAAACAAGTCTGTGATCTGATCTGGTATTGAGCCTGTTGATCACGGAAACATCTCTGAATATATGCTTTTCATCCGTCATGATGAAGTCAATTTCGTTTCTTGTCACATTGTCGGGGCTTGGCCACGTCCACTTCCAGTGGGGCTTCTTCTTAAAGAATGAGTTCATCAGGAAGAGCCCCTCCATCTCTAGGAAGTTGACGAGCATTTACCCTCTGTGATTTCTACCTCCATAACCATGTGGGCATACTCTGGATTCGTCGCCAACTCGGACTCCCACTTTGCCGTTAAAGTCCCCCATAACAACGTTGAAGTGAGCCTTCGTGGTATTGTGCAAGGCTTTGGATATGTCCTCATACCAATCCTCCACTTCATCATCCAGATGTGCCAAGGTCAGTGCGTAGACCTGAATGATCTTCTTACTATACCGCTTGGATAGTTGAAGGATCAGGTACGCTACCCTGGTATATTTTTATAAAAAATTTGATAGGTTCAAATTTCATTCAATTAAGTCGTTTTCTTTTTGAAAACGTAATTATAAACACTTCTATAACTGTATTATATACTAATGCTGGGTGACGAACGATTTTGCTGTCAATTTGCTTACCTACATGTTTGTACATACTCTATGTTATCTGAGTGTGATACAAAATAAACTATTCTTTTATACCTTTATGGTAATGGATAAAGATACTTATTTCTCAAAGAACAAGGTTCACTTTTAGAGAATATTAGATTACAATGTATGTACATTAAGTACTGGTTTGGGTCCAGTGTTATGACAGTTTCATCACCACTTATTTAAAAACTATATAAGATACTAGCGACCCGCCCTGGCTTCGCACGAAGACAATACTGTTGTACATTATTTTGATCTATCCCGTAGGGTTCAGCCAGCGTTTGCAATGTAAGCGCAAAAAATGTGTTTATTTAAGACATCACATTAGAAACCTCTAAAATTATTAGTGTTTCTCTACCATATTATGCATGTATTATACATATAAACCTTCCTCTTGAATCACTCTACTTATTAAAAACCGCATTAAAATCAGTTGCGTAGTTTTAAAGATCTAAGCATACATAGGGACAGACAGACAGTGGGAAGTGACTTTGTTTTATACCATGTAGTTATTAGTTATGATAAGGAAGTATTTTTCAGAATATAATTTTAAAATAAATAATAATAAATAAATATTGCTGGACAATGGATACAACATCATCTAGTCCTAAATTAAGCATAGCTTGTATTATGGTAACTAGATGACTGATAGAATACTTATATTTTTAAATACATACATATTAAATATATACATACTATGATACTTTATAACACCCAGACACAGAACAAACACCTAAGTTCTTCACATAAATGTTTATCTTGGGAGGGAATCATACCCTCAACCTAAAGCGCAGAAGGCAGAGCTACTACCAACTGAGCTGACAGGCCAGACAAATGAATATGGACTTACAGTTTGCTAATTTATTTTATAGTTGTGCTCCTTTATTGCTCTTTACTCCTGTCCATAGCTCAGCTATGTATGGTGAACCCTTCATTGTTCAATCAGTACGCTTATGGAACCCCTTACCTGCATCTATCCGCGCATCCAAATATATCCATATCCTTAAAGTCAAAGTTCATGATCATTATCGGTCTATTTCTAGAATCTGCTTACTGGTTGATATCATTTATCATTACTTATCATTACTTTTTTTTTTATAGAAACTTGTTTGTATGTGTCAATATTTATCGTGTATGTCGATTTGCATCATTACAATAATATATTGTAGATTAATGTTTTTTGTCTATATTACCGTCGTTCTGATTTTGTTTATCCTTTCCAAAGGTTGCCTGGTAGAGATCGCTTTTAGTGATAAGGCCGCCTATTGTACAATTTTATTTGTATGATTTTTTCTGTGTTTATTATTGTGTACAATAAAGTGTTAATCTATCTATCTTTCTTCTAATGGTAGAAAGATGTGCTGAGGGCATGGATATCACTTGAGAATTATTTTTCCGATTATTAGATTTCCCCACGATACTCTTAAGTTATTGGATCCCTCTGCAAATTTATTACAGACTTTGAGAATTGGCAAACTGAATTTTACTCTGAATACAAAGAGGTTTTAAGATCTGGAGATATGGTGAACTTTTGATATAATACAAAAAAAATTATGTTCTGTATTTAGGACCTTTCTGGTGCAGTGTGCAAAGGCCTGCTGGGGAAGCAAAAGGTAAGGTTGCGGGATCGACTCCCGCCGCGGGACGAATGTTTAAATGATCTGCAAATATTTTTCTCGGGTCTGGGCGTTTTTATACGTATTAGTGGTCGCCCACTGGTCGAAATTCGTCGGAATTTATATAAAAAAAAAATAAAGAAATAATAATTGCATACTGCATTCCTTCTCTATATAAACTATAAGTAGGCGAAATTTCATATTTCTCCGACTGCGCAATATTCTTAAAAAGGGGTACAAAGTTTTTTTACAAAAAATATATAAGTGGCATATCAGTCATGTGGTACCCAAGGTAACACAAGCTCTGCTTACATTGGGGCCAGATGCCGCTGTGTAAAATGTCCGGCATTATTATTATTAGCAACAGTACTCTCAGCAAATGATCTTTTGTATAAAAATATGTATTTTTTAGACACTAATTAGTACATAGCTCGTTAATATATATATATATATACTAACTAATATTATTGTAATAGGTAAACTAATTTACTATGGTAATGTTTGAAATTCAGTAAGACTATAGACAAATAATATACTAATCTTTTCTCAATTTGACCGACCTTAACAATAAACAAAAAAGTATATACAAAAGAGTATCTATGCTCATGTGCTCTTATACTCGTATTATGCTCATATATGTATGTGTGTGTGTCAAAAACATAATAGTGTGTGTGTAATGTTTTTTTTATTGATTTAATGTATTTTTATGAATCATTTTAAAAAATATTAGCATTCTGCACTACTTCTCTATATAAACTATAAGTGTGCAAAATTTCATACTCCTCCGTCCGCGCAATTTTAGTAAAAAGGGGTACAAAGTTTTTGCTTCACGTAATTATTAAAAATTATTATTATTAAAAATTATACATATATTAAAAAAATATGATGTATTTATTAAAATTTGACTCCAACTTCCTCGTTTGAAATTGTTTTTTATGTTAATGTTAATTCATGAAAATGATTATGAGACAGTCTTAAGAATACACTAGTCAGCGGCACAAACTCGTCAGTGGGCGCAGATAAAATGTATGCTATTTTCACGATATCGCGACTTTGGTACTCTAATGGCAAATAGCCAGCCAGGCTTAATATGGCTGAAATATTCTGGATGAAAATTGGTAAATGGAAAAAAATTTAGATAGACTGTCTTTGAGAAAAACATAGGCAACATTTATGTAGTTACCACGGGTGCAAAGCCATGGGCTAGTAATTTATAACTCTTCCAACTTTCAGATAATTAGGTACCTACAATGAACAGAAACGACTTAAGTACCTACTTTTTAACCGACTTCAAAAAAGGAGGAGGTTCTCAATTCGTCGGAATCTTTTTTTTTATGTATGTTTACCGAAAGTGTTCACTCAAAGACGCCTGAAACGATTAAAACAATTTATTTTGGTCTCCTGTAGTTTTATCAAAATCGGTCGAGCGGTTTTTAAAATACCAACAAAAATCTAAAAATTGTACACTTCGATGAAATTTTTGTTGTGTGGTGCAGAGCATTGCGTTTAGTTGGCCTACCCATTATATATAGGGTAGGCCAACTAAACAAAATATATAAACAAAATACATCTAAATTCCATAAATAATTATTAATTACTGAATAATTTTATGGTCTCAAATTGTATCCAATGGAGTTGGTATTGTTTTTTGTTTTTAAAACGTAAATATGAAATATACTTTTACATCAACAATTATAAGTACTGAGTATGTTATCAAAATAGGGGATACTATAATTTACACAATATATTAATTCAAAGTATTCAATTTGTTTCAATACTCGACAAATGAGAGTTAAACAAAATATAAATAAAAAAACAATGTGAGCCAGCAACAAAGAAAATTAACACTTTTGGGTAGAAAAATGAGGGGTCCGTATGAAATTAGTGTTGTAAAAACGAAGGCCTCGAGCTTTAAGGATCGTCTACTCAAAAGTGACAACCGTCTGCTTACTGCCTATCTACTGGCGCAAATATTAGCGGATGCTGCAAACACGTACAGACTCTGGACACTGTCTGGACGTCACACAGTGTTTAAAAATAACCTTATGAGTTAATTCCTTGTATATTCCTTACTTCCTTTATTTGTATTTACGCAAAAGGTTGCGGGTTCGATTCCCGCCGCAGGACAAATGTTTGTATGATCTGCAAGTATTTGTCTCGGATCTGGGTGTTTCTATGTATAATATGTATGTATTTACAATTTGTACAAATTTGTATTTGTGTCTCAGGCAGGCCTTTACCCACAGCGCCACAGAGGTCATCAAAGGTTATCAATGATCGTTCCTGTCAGTGGCTGCTTGTTATGGAACCCGGCCTTAAATGCGTAATGCGGTGAAAATTGGCTCTCTTCGTTGTGAAGGGGAATATGTATGCAGGCTCAATATTTAAGAAGTGGCGAACGGCGATTGTTCAAGTTTTGGAGCTACTTTTATTGGGGACGTTTTGTTCTATAATATTCAAAATACTTATGAAAATAGGTGTTTTGAGCATAATTATTTTATTATTGTACATTATTAGTATATTTATTACTAATTTATATATATACAATATTGTGTCTGGCTTAATCACGCCATAACAGCTAAATGGATTTTGATAGAGAAAAAAACGAAATGCATTCGTGCAAATGTAAAAATTAATAACGAAAAGATAGATCTCGTCGACACCACAGTGTTCCTAGGCATTACTTTAGATAATAAGCTGCAATGGGGCCCGCACATAGATAAATTGTCGAAGAGACTCAGCTCTGCCGCATACGCTGTCAAAAAGATCCGTCATTTTACCGACGTAGATACCGCTAGACTCGTTTACTTCAGCTACTTTCATAGCATTATGTCTTATGGCATTTTGTTGTGGGGGAGTGCTGCTGATATTAACACCATATTTGTGTTGCAGAAGAGGGCTGTTCGTGCAATTTATAACATGGGCCCCAGAGAATCACTTAGAGATAAGTTTAAAGAAATTAATATTATGACAGTGCCTTGTCAGTATATATACGAAAATTTAATGTATGTGCACAAAAATGTTCATTTATTCAAAAAAAATTGCGATAATCATAGTATTAACACTAGAAATAAAGATAAACTCGCTGTTCCCACTGTTAGGCTCGCTAAAGTTAATAAGTCTTTTATAGGGCAATGTGTACGCTTCTATAACAAGGTCCCAAGCGACGTGTTAGATTTGTCGATTGGCAAATTTAAAAACGTAATTAAACATAAACTGTCTATTAAAGCATATTATAAAATATCTGATTATTTAGAAGACAAAAAAGCTTGGGATGAATCTGCTCCAACTCGACTCGGCATCCGTAACAAAATTGTCAAGGATCATACAAAAAAGTGTTAAGACCAGACAAGTTTCTTGCCGGATTCTTCTTGAACTGGGGTTAGGAGGAACCGGCACCTAGATTCACTAGCATGTAAGAAGACGATTCAAAGTGGTCCTTGTGATTGTAATGAATAAAGTTATTTTGAATTTTGAATTTTGAATTTTGATAAATCTCGGTATTCAGTGACTTATAGAATTTAAGATACATTTTAATAATAACAATAATAATAATAAAACGTTTATTTGGCGCCACATAAAGTTGAACTTAACCTAAGTTCAACTAACTAACTAAATAAAAATAACTAGTGGTTGCCTTTAGGTCGAAATTTGACCATAATTACATTTAATATAATTTAATATTTATGCATAAGTTAAAAAAAATATTAGCAATCTGCACTCTCTATATAAACTACTAGGTGCTGCCTCCAGATTCGCGCGTGTGGTACCTACATAAAACGTTGCCTATGTCCTTCTCCAAGGTCCCATCTATATCTATACCAAAATTCATCGAAATTGGTTTAGCGGTTTAGGCATGAAAACGTGATATTTGAGAGACTGACAGACAGAGTTACTTTCGGATTTATAATATTAGTAGGGACAAGTGTGCGAAATTTCATACTCATTCGTCCGCGCAATTTTTGTAAAAAGGGGTACTTACAAAGTTTTTGACTCACGTATATAGATTAAATGAGAGCAAACATTTGACAATGGCGTATACGCCACTACGATGCTGATCTTCCGTGACACACACGTTTTTTTTAATGAACTTTTAAAAGAACAAATCGGCTTTTTATGTAAAATTAATAGGAATTTGTACAACGCGTGCAAAGCCGCGGGTAGAAGCTAGTAATCAATACATTTATCACACACAAAGATTCAAACTTGAATTCTCCGTAAGTCTCTCAGACAGAGACTAACGATGCAATAAATTGGATAAAAACTGCGCGATTTGTAAAAGAAATTGCAATAAATTTTGTTTAAAAATATTAAGGTGAGCCCATGTTGAATGACCATCTATTTTGCTTTGTTACCCTTTAACAAAAGTCATCAGTTAGAAAACTTGTTAGAACTACCAAACCACATAGCATCGCACAACTTGTGAAGAGTATTCATTTATAAAATTATCAAAAATGATCTTGCAACTTTATTAAAATCGTTTTTCGGAAAACTGTTACAGTGATATTTTTTGTTCTTCCTTTATTACTCTCTCATTGTAAAACTCGTAAATCTAGAAGAGTTCGTAGCGAGTCCCTGTGACCCCACTATACAGGTTTTTTAGTCCTAACTGTAGAAAACAGAGTCGCTTACCTTTATACAGGGTGTCCCAGAAAATAGTGTCAAGCGAAAGTCCAAAGATAGAACACCCCTTGGGGTACCCGAATCATCATTGTTCAATCGACTTGAACAATGATTATGAAAATTTTATAAAATTCATAACTCGAAAACTATAAAAAATCGCGAAACATACATGGGGGTGATTCGGTTACCCCAAGAGGTGTTCTATCTCTGGACTTTCGCTTGACATTATTTTCTGGGACATCCTGTATATATATATATAGGACAATTATGATGTAGTAATATAAGAACTTTAGTGTACAAGCAAGAATAATTATTATTATCATTACTAAATATAATTTATATGTAATCCAACCCTGACTGGAATCAATTGTGCTATGACATTAATAGATATTTACTACATGTAACACTTTTATAACATAGATGATTGTTTTGTAACGAGTTTCAAACGCGAGCATGCGATAAAAATAACGTTTTATCAAATTGTTGTACGTGATTTCGAAACAAGAAAAAATATTTTTGAACCAAATTACAAAATCCCTTTTTATTTTATCTTCATCTTCCCGACATTATCCCACAGCAGAGTTTCTAATAATATTATGCAAAAACGGATACGACGAGCATCCGTCAGTATTTTTTTCTGAAAAAAAAAAAAACTGCACTTCTTTTTCTTCTTCGTTAATGGCATGTGTCATTTGTTGACAATTTTGCCAATATCTAGTTTTTAGATCGTTTATTAGTAAGACGTCACAAAGTCGTATGTTGTCGTTCGTCGTTTGTTATTTTATAAAAAATAGTGGTGGCAATTCGGTTGGTTCATTTCTAAAATTAGGAATTGTCTAAAATATATTTAAGTTAGTCATAGACATTGTAAAACATATATGGTTGGTACCATCTGACTAAATTAGGAACGCTTAATTAAATTATATTAAATTAAATTAGTAGAGGTTGGTAACAGCAGAATACCAAAGTTTTATTTGACAATCTAAACCTAATTTTAGCTAAAATTAGTTAGGTTGGTGCCAACAGAATTGAGGCCAGTGTCTCTTTATATAACAATTATACGGATTTTGTTCGAATCACAAAGAAACACATAACTTTTATTCCAAATAAATTTAATAAAAATAAAATCCGAAATATCTCAAGAAAAATATATAATACAAGAGCACAATGTTTGCCCCGCTAAACGGCCAAAAATAATAATAAATAAATAATAACAAATAATAAAAAAAGAAAATACTCGTAAGGTCCGTACTCACTTTCATAGAATAAATTGACGAAGTACTGTGGCAACGCACAATGTAGGCTTCCGAAATCAGTAAATATAAGAATAACTAGTGATCATGTTCCAAACTAATTCAACGCTATGTTTAGCATCAACTCGACTTAGAAACATAGCGTGACGCAAGTGCTGGCTGCTATATGGCCCAGCAAGTTAACATTGCCATTCAAAGTGCCAATGCCGCCAGAGTGTCTTGGCGACGCTGCCATTTAGCCATGATCTGGATCGACTGAGCTACCTATAAATGATTTAGAACGGTTCTTAAATAAGCTAACTGTTTCACATGTATTTTATATTATTGAGACACACACCTTCACCCACACTTCTTTACACGCATACACCTCACGACCGCACACGCCTACAAACATTTTTGTGATAGTTTCAAGCAGTCCCAAACCAATCAAGCTTTTATTATACACAGAGAATTGACAGAATACTTATACATACTACACTACGTTTTAAAATTTAAATTTATATCTAAGTTTCAAATACTTTTAATTTAATAGATCTGATTACAAATCACAGAAATGTACACTTTTTAACCTGTAACCCCGCTTGTTCTTTACTCTCGGTAAAGAACTATCCGAGTGAGGCAAATTGAAAAACAGCACTGTGTAGGTAGGTACACCTATCTACTAGCTACCTATTAACAGCCGACGCTGAATTTTCTCCCTATGACCTTAGTAAGCTAGCGTTTTAAGATATTTAAAAATTACCAATCTTGTACCTATATTACCTGATATATTTTTATTGTTTCCAAATTTATCATTCTTAGTTTCAGTAGTCTTTTTTATTTATTTACTACGTTCCTATACATAATTATTATCTCTCTCAGTCCGTTCATATTTTCTAAAAATACTCTTCGTAATCCACTCATAATTATCTTTTTGCCTAACCTATACATTTTTAAATACTTTAATTTAAATGCGTTTCTAAGGAATGAATTTATGCGTACAGTTAATTTTCACTGGCTGTACTGATAATAGCCAATTCTGTTTTTGTGTATACCTACGTACCATCGTTAAAAATTACGGCGATGTGTCGATAATACAGGATTCATAGAAGTGAATTTATAAATGTTTATGTTTATTGCTCATATTAGTACCTGCTTAGCTTAGCCTGCTTAGCTTTACTCGGTATAAAACACGGATAAAACGACGTTTTCTAAAAATGAGCCCCAGCTAGATCGATTTATCGCCCCCGAATTCATCTATCCCTCCCTGCATACTAAATTTCATGAAAATCGTTGGAGCCGTTTCCGAGATTCAGATTATATATTACTAGCTGACCCGGCAAACGTTGTTTTGCCATATAAATATCTTTCGTTATTTTTTTATATTTTTTTTTAAAGTATCGTTTTAACTTTTATTTATTTAGTGTAACTAGTTTACTAGTCTACTAGTTTAAAAAAATAACTTCGTCATAATCTATCAGTGTCAACTACACAAGTTTTCCACCATTTGCATTGAAAGAAAGAAAGAAAGAAAGATATTAAGATGATTGTGTTATGGGTACCAGATGACTGATATATTACTTACATACTATTTTTTGTAAATAAATACATATTATACATAGAAACACCCAGAACCGAGACAAATACTTGCAGATCATACAAATATTGTTTCAGCCGACCTTGTCCTACTGCGCCATTGTTGAACGTCAAAATAATCCCAAAACGCAGTTTCGCTTCTATGTTGAACTTTACTCATACGTTCGAATCTCTATAGGGCACCCGTTTGATTAAAAAACCATGAGTTGTTTTATTATACCTCGAAATATTGATCAAAAGGTCAATTCGACCTTATAGCTGTTATTGTAAATGTTACCATCTTTTTTCACTAGCTTCTGCCTGCGGTTTCGCACGCGTGGTACTCACATAAAAGTAGTCCATATACGCAATATAGACAATCTATCTCCTTACAACATTTTGACAGTCACATATTTGAATTTATAATATGGATTTTTTTTATATATATTCTGAGTATAATAAGTACATATATACATACTACCTGCTGCACGCGGCTTCACACGGGTGGTAACTACCTAAAAAGTAGCCTATGTCCTTCTCCAAGGTGCCGTGTATCTTTATACCAAAATTTATCAAAATCGGCTCAGCGGTTTAGACGTGAAAACGTGACAGACAGAATTCCTTTCGCATTTATAATATTAGAATATTAGGATTTAATATTAATATTTGGGATAAGTAGGACAGCTATTACGAAATATAAAACAATTAATGTAATACAAGGTTCAAAAGTATGTAAAGATAATGCAGTTCTGTCAGGCGTCAGACGGCAGAGCAACCCTATCTAGGATTATACATGTGTTATTGTTCGATGATTCCTACCAAGAATATAGTAATTTAGACCTAATTTATATAAGTATATTGATAAACTGCTGTGACAATAAAAAAATAATTAAACAATGTAAGCGACTAACTTTATAACCATGTTCATCGTTAGTTACAAAATCCGAGATTTGAATAACGTACGTCATAGGTACAAATACTTCAATTTTATCATCTTCCACGAACCCTTACGCTCGCACGTGATTATGTGTTACTTCAATTGCAAATGGATTCGGGAACAAGTGCCAGTCTCTTAGGATGAATTGTTAAGATGATAAATTCGTACCTTCCTGTATTATTTCAAAGAAATGATTTTATAAACGTTTGTTTTGTTTCTGTTTGAGTTTTCTTGTTCGTATTTTATCTTCCGTTTATTTATTGACTTGCTGCTGTCCGTGGCTTTGCCCGCGTGTACATATTATAATAGTAATAATGCTGGACATTTCACGCAGCTTCATCTGGCCCCAAATTAAGTAGAGCTTGTGTTATGGGTACCACATGACTGATATACTACTTAAATACGTTTTTTTTGTCAATACATACATATTATACATAGAAGAACCCAGACCTGAGACAAATACTTGCAGATCATATAAACATAATTATGCCCCGCGACAGAAATCGAAATAACAACCTTCTGCGTGTCAGACGGGCCTTTGCCCACTGAAGCCGTAGAGGTTTCATAAAAAGTGGTATAATAATTACGTTAATCCAGATCTAAATCTAAATGTATACTAAGACTCTTTTAAATCAGCTGAGCGTTTATGACGGGATCGATTAACAAACACAAAAATCCTAACATACTTTTGTAACATAACATATAACATAATAAATTACATCGCATTGTCAAATTTATTAAAATCCGCAACATAAACGTAACATAGACGGGATGTGTCAAGCACTAGTTGACGATCTTACATAAACACAATTTTTTTATTTTATTTTATTTGGGAAACAAGCAGTACTATTTACTACTGTCGTTCTATTTACTAATCGTTCTGTACTACTGAACAGAACGATTTAAAACTTATGAGTATATGATAGTTAAAAAGTACACATAAAAAAAAAAGTATTGTGACTATTTATAGGCAATGCATAACATGAATTCTCAGCGAAATTTGAGCAAACTTGTTTTAAAAATATCGACATTCACAAAATTGCCGTTGTTATACCTCACATACTCTATTCAGAAACATAATTATTTTTATAAATTGTACTGAAAATTGGCGTTATCTTTATTATATAGTATAAAATGAAGTCGCTTCCACTGTCTGTTCGCATAGATATTTTAAACTACTCAACAGATTTTAATACAGTTTTGCAGCAATAGATAGAGTGATTCAAGAGGAGGGTTTGTATATATAATACATACATATCTACATATCTCTCTATTACAGAGAAGTCGATTTTTTTTTATTATATGTAAAAAACATATTTTTGTGATCTTAAATCGAAAACGCTGGCTAAACCTAAAACGAGATAGATCAAATTAATGTATTATCTTAATAAAATCGATAAAAAAATCCGCAATTGTATATATTTATGTATCTCTTAAGGATAACCCACAGTAACCATTTTTATATATTACGTATTACAAATAAAATGTGTTATTTACCAAGCTATTTTATACAATACAGAATTATTCCTTATCCAATTAATGCATTACATACGTTGTACATTTAATGTAGATCAAAATTGCTCTTAACAGCATTTCATTAAAATGTATCTTAGAAGATATCAGAGACTTAAGAAGTGGCGTCACAGCGGCTGGCGGGCCGTACGTTTCATTCCGGAAGGTAGCGGTCGGCGGAAGCTGGGTGCACCATCCCTACTTAATATGATAAATGCGAAAGGAATTGTGTCTGTCTGTCTGTTTGTTACGTTTTCACGCCTAAACCACTGAACCGATTTTGATGAACTTTGGTATAGAGATAGATGGGACCTTGGAAACGGACATAGGCTACTTTTTATATAGGTACCACGCGTGCAAAGGCGCGTATCATAAGTATGTATTTAAAAAATATAAGTATTCTATCAGTCATCTGGTCACCATAATTATTTATTTTTATTTATTTATTTATAATACCGGACATTTCACACAGCATCATCTGGTCCCAAAGTAAGCAGAGCTTGTGTTATGGGTACCACATGACTGATATACTACTTATATACTTTTTTTTGTAAATACATACAAGCAATGCTTAGTTTGGGCTTAGGTGTTGTGTGCATTATTAACCAATATTTATTTATATAAACATGTGGTACTATTATTAAATGTATCCTCAATAACGTAGCGTTTGTAGCGCACGCCAAATAATGTCTTTTATAGGCACCAATTTGACCCTTTTCAAAATCAAATCTTTTCTATGTATATTATTATTATATTGTGGAAAGTTGTACTTGCTTGCTTTTTGTACTTGCTTAAATCATTTAACGAAGATCAATTCAAAATCATAGGGTAAAAAAAATACTTTTAAAATCTATGAAAATGAAAATGGAAAAATATTTATTTCAGCATTCATATGATAGCATATACAATGTTTAAATGCACTTTGATGCTGCTCGAATTTCAATAGGTAGACCTTTCAGCGGTCTTCACACTAGACAAGCCTGTATTGTGAAGACCAGGTATGTATTAGCATCTAAGATATCATACAATTTCTGCTCAATTACAAGTCGGCTCATAACTTGGTGGGGTGTAGTCGCAGTGAGCTTGCCTAGTTAGTTCAGACCTATTTGCGTTACTATACATTATATTCTTTAAAAATGTGCTTTCAAAAGGCGAATTAAAGAATTGTAAAGAAACCGAAAAGAATGAAACGAGTCTCTGATCCTTTCGCCACACTTGTAATATGGCTGATTAAAAAGGTGCCCTCAACAAATTTACTTTTGTATAAAAAAAGTGTTTTTTTATAACTATTTAGTGGCTCTCTGCTCGTTAATTGAGGGAAAAATAGTTATAAAAGATTTATGAAATTTTTTAATATTTTTCGTTTTAATTTATTTTTAACGTAATTTTTGTACTTTAATTGTGAAATAATGTCCAAAATATTTTATAATTATCATCCCTTATCTTCTAAAGTTGACGACGTTTTAACTTGCAGTTTACACTATTATGCAGAAAGTATGCAAATCACTACATAGTATAAAACAAAGACGCTTCCCACTGTCTGTCTGTCCCTATTGCTAGAAACCATTCTATGATTAGGCTAAATACCTACTTACTTTTATTTATAAATGTATGTAATTCACTCATTATTTATTATTATTATTTAGATTTGGTTTGTATTAATTATTAAATTAATTATTAGTTCACACAAGCAACATCCGAGCTAACTTCCTGCGGAATCACCAATTATTGTGTTCCAGAATAGATATAGATAGCAGATAGCTCGTCGTTGCTAGTGCAATGTGCTATTCAGTATTATTAATTTTATTATAATTTTATTGTTTAATTTAGAAGTCGCTCAATTTATGTTTGTGCCGGTAAGAGAGCAGGTGGTACGAAGTTGCTCGTGTACAAGGCAGTTGTCGTGTTGAAGCTTTAGAACCTTGATGTGATGAAGTGTTGTAAAAAGTAGCTAAAGGAAAAATACATTTGATGTTAAAAGTGAAAGACTGTTTGATTTTCGGCAATCTCTAACACTATGTATGCGATATTAGATCTATAGATATATAGATATGTATTGATGTTTAAAAATACGCAACGGATTTTGATGCAGGTTTTTTAAATAGATAGAGTAAGTCAAGGGGAAGGTTTATATGTATAATACATGCATAATATAGTAGAGAAACACTGTTAATTTTAGAGGTTTCTAATGTGATGTCGTAAATAAACACATTTTCTACAGGTCGTCTGTCTTTCCTGAAAACTACAATCTAGGTCTCTTCAAGTCTCGAGTAAATAGGTGTCTTCTAGACCTGCGTGCCCCATCGTCGGCCACATGGTTGCTTAACATCAGGCGAGATCGTGGTCAAACGTAGGTTTATTGATAATAAAAAAAAAAGTCTAAGGTTTCTAATGTCTATAAAAGTCCGCGAATGTATATGTTTATCTCTTAGATAGCGTTATGTATAAAGACATTCTGTAGTATATTTAGTATCAGCATTGCACCCGTGCGAAGCCGGGGCGGGTTGCTAGTTAAAACATAACCCGTTAAACTTTTATCAGATTTACATATTTGAATGTTTACTGATACAATAATTGCGATTTGAGCGCCGAGAATACGTGTCAAGATTATTTAGTTTTGACCAGGGAGTCGTCTTAATCAGCAAGTTTACGAATTTGAAAAGAAAGGTTGATATCTGTTATATTTACACAGTGGGCGAGCTTAATAGTTACTTACGTATTTACAGTGAGGATGTGGGATGTTTTCATATTTAGTTCACTCACGCCAAAGGTGTTTGTTCCAAAAAGGTGGCATTACACGTGAAACAAAGAATACATTAGCAGGTTAACATGGGGTTTGTCGTTAAATATATATTTACTTTCCCAGAAACTGTTATGCCAAATCTAATACCTTTAAACGAGCAATTCTTGTATATATAATCTGAATCTCGGATACGGCTCTAACGATTTTCATGAAATTTAATATGCTGGGAGTTTCGGGGCGATAAATCGATCCAGGTAAGTTTCATATTTAGAAAACGTCGTTTTATGCGTGTTTTATACAAAGCTCGGTCATCCAGGTACTTATACGTAAAACTAGGATAGAATGAAAAATGTTGTCACAAATTGAATGATATCAATTTGTTTTAACACTAGCTGCTATCCACAGAACATTGTACCAGCGTAAAAATCATCCAAGATACAATCTATCTTCTTACCAAATTACATCAAAATCTGTTTTACATTTAACGAGGAATGCTGTCAGTGTCTTTTGTACGCTGGCCTCTGGAAGTAATCTGGATTAGTTGAGTTGGACTATTGCTTTAATCGGTCCTTCGATAATTCAATTTGTGTGTGTTATAAGTTTCAATGTATCTGAATATATTCTAATAATATATCCTCTGCCGTCTTGGTATCCTGCAGATTCCAAGTTATTATGTAATTTCTATTTTATTTAATCAAAGGCAAAAGAGAACACTTTGAATGTCGATACAATACCAATGTCAATACAATACAAAATAAAAGAAGTATATAAGAAGTACATTGAATTAACAGGATAATAAATTTCGAAATTGCTCACTCTTCAACCCTTCATTCCTTCATCAACTAATATAAAGCTGATATTCTTCAATAACTGAACATTTTCATAAATTAAAGCTATTTTTTTAATATCACGTTCGATCAAATCACTCTACAAACAAAAAATCAAAATCAGAATTAGTTCATCTGTAAAAACCAATGATGCTACGGCCACACTCATACGCAGATACACAGAATATATTCAGATACATTGAAACTTATAACACACACAAATTGAATTATCGAAGGACCGATTAAAGCAATAGTCCAACTCAATTAATCCAGATTACTTCCAGAGGCCAGCGCACAAAAGACACTGACAGCATTCCTCGTAAAATGGCAATGCTAATACGTTTGGTTATATAGAAGCTAGCTCTAGGCATTTACCTATATTTACTAGGTACCTACACCTAGTAGCAACTCAGTCTACATTTGCCAAAAAGGGAGTCTCAAATTTACGGATATCTCTCAGCTTTACCGACATCTAACGCCGACAAGGTTTAAATAACATCCATCTTATTTCTTGTACATTTTGCTACACTGCTTTTATAGTATTAGGTACATGTTGCAACAGCTGCTTTCTGCTCTCATCCTTCTTAGTAACTTTTAATTTTAGAAGTAGCATAACGGTACAGAGATAAACTTAGCTTGTTTTGCATGCAGGACACACTGCTGAATAAACAATTTTTATCTTCTTCTTTGTTAATGGCATGTGACATTATAATGTCTATTTGGCCAGTGTCAAGTGTTTATATTTGTATATATTCAATTTGTTTGAACGCAAAATGGCCGTCTAAAATTTTCTTGGGATTCCTCGTCGTTCAAATCACATTGCTCCATAATACACAGTTAATTCAATTGTTCATACATGTCCCATGTAGTCACAACTTATTCATTAAAATTCACAAAAAAACGAGTAAGAAATATTAAATTAGCAGAGCTATGTTATTTCAGGAATGACAAACGAAGAATCTTCAATTTTAATTACTGTAATCGCAAGACTTAATCTCAAGTGAATAGATTTTAGAATTTTGCTAATGTCAAGTGAATAGATTGTTAATTAGTAAGACGTCACAAGATTCTACGTTTGTCATTTCATAAAGTAGCATAGCACTTTTAGTCAATAAATAGTAACTTTTCTAGACGGCCATACCGCGACGACGTTTGGAAAAGTCAAATGGCGATCGACATTCGACTTAGACTTTATAATCAAACAATCACTTCACACTGGCAAAGTTGTCATCATTATGATACACGGCATTTACGAAGAAGTAGTAAGACGTCAGAAGTTCGAATGTTGTCGTTCGTTATTTGTTACTTTTTATAAAATGGCGATGTGTTATATAATATAACATAAACATATTATAAAATAACATATATATTACATATTTTTTGCCAGAATGTTACCCAACGTTTGCTTTGCAAGACAGCGAAAACTAATCGCATTTTCTCAGATATATAATAGTTTAAATACCGATAGCTTGACACGGTTTGTGAACTGTAATGTTTTGATGACCTCTGTGGCGCAGTTGGCGGTGTCTCGCCTGAGACGCTGTATGATCTGCAAGTATTATGTCTCTGTATAAAATTTAATTTTCTATGTATAATAAGTATTTCAAAAATAGATATATTTATGTAGTATATCATTAATCTAGCACCTATAACACAAGCTCTGGTTACTTTGGTGCTAGTCGATGCTGTGTGAAATGTCCGGCATTATTTATTTTATTTTAGTACTAGCGACCCGCCCGGTTTCGCACGGGTGCGATGCTGATACTAAATATACTACAAAATGTCTTTATATACAACGTTATCTAAGAGATAGAGATATACTATTACGGACTTTTGTGTAGACCTTTTTAAGGTGTACAATACTGTATTACATTATTTTGATCTATCTCGTAGGGTTCAGCCAGCGTTTGCAATGTAAGTGCAAAAAAAATGTGTTTATTTACACCACATTAGAAACCTCTAAAATTATCAGTGTTTCTCCACTATATTATACATGTTTTATACATATAAACCTTCATCATGAATTACTCTATCTATTAAAAAACCGCATCAAAATCCGTTGCATAGTTTTAAAGATCTAAGCATACATCGGGACAGACAGACAGCGGGAGGCGACTTTGTTTTATACTATGTAATGATGATTGCCACGATAATCAATAGATACTTTATATCTAAAATTGACATTGAATTACAATCGCATACAGGCAAGCTCGAATACACAATTCTCGACCACGTAAACGAGGCAGAACAATAGCATAGAGTTTTATTAGATAAATAAATATAAATAGATAAATAGATGTTTTATTTTTTGGCACAGAACCCTAAAACAGTAGAGTCTTGTTTTTCAGCTAATAACTTTATAAAAACTGTAATTACAAGAAGTACGATGTTATTTCAAACTTTTCCTGCTAAAAAAAGCGTTTTTTCTCTGGTAGATATTTCTACAGCCTTGTTTTACTAAGTAACGTAACCGTAATACACCGGTCGTAACAACGTACACAGTTATATATCAAAGCACGACATGCATGCATTTCAGAAAAGCCAGTGATATATAAGTCATGTTATAATGGCATTTATTTTCTTAATTATTAACATATCCATGGAGGCCTATCCCTTTAATTACCAACGGTAACAAATCCTGTCGCGAATACGCAGATGAAATATACAGATATGTCTACCTAGCTATAATTTTAGGTGGCATCATGAAGAGTGGCGGCAGTGCGTCGAGAGCGTGCACCCGCCTGCATTAAATAAATAAATAAATAATCCTAGACATTTCACACATACCAAAGTAAGCAGAGCTTGTGCAATGGGAAACACATGACTGATATACTACTTATTACCTTATTTTTTTTGTAAATACATACATATACGTGTTCAAATCTAGGATCAAAGAATTGTTTCTCTCTGAATCGTCATGAGTCATAGATATGTTGTTTTTGTAAAATTATGTTAATATTCCTTGTAATATTTTATAACCATTTATTTAAATTTGTGTTAGGTATATATTTACATGAACGATGTACACAAATATATTGTGTATATCGTTTATGTAAATATATATATGTATCAATAATATTGTGTAAGTTTATTGCGTTTATTTGCTTTATATAAGTAGGTAAGTTATAGTTCATAATTTAGTGCACCCCGACCAATCTTCCAAATAACTTAAGCTTCTCTCCATCCAAAGGTTGTCCAGAAAAAATTGCTTCCTTAGCGATAAGACCGCCCAGAGTACATATTTTTCGTAAATAAGTTTAGTTATAAAATTGTTATATTTACTTTTAAGGTGTACAATAAAGATTTCATTCATTCATTCATTCATACTATAATTAAAAAAAAACATTTAAAAAACTTTCTATGCAATATTCTGTGTCTCAACAGGACCCTAGCTTACTGCGCCACAGAGGTTATCATAGGCCTAGCGGTCGACGCGCAAGCAGGTTCGGTAAATGAGTTAGGTTATGTTAGAGTATAGAAAACAACGCGCAAGGCGAGCTAGCAAAGCGAGCGTGCCGCGGCAGCGGCTGCCGAAGCGCCAGAAGAATATAATTTTACATACAAGCCAGGTGTAAAGCATAGTCTTATATATCACAGAACTAAGGGGAAAACGTTATTCATAAGTAATTAGTAAGTAAGTAAAAAAGTAAGTAAAAAGTTTATTTCGACAAACTATACACAGGTTAAAATATGTCATTAAACAAGGTTTGCATACATAAATAGCACTGACTGTGTACAGCAAGTCAAAAAGGTTCTGTGTTCAGCTTAATGCTGCAGTAAACTGCAACGCTGGTTTTCAACACAGACCAGCCAGTTAGTAGTAGAGACAATTAGTAGGTATCCTCTCTGCGGTGGCGAGTGTACTTAGCCTATTTTGACACGAGTTCGGCAATGAGGATATGTTAGTCCTCGTAGCCAAATCAGTTAGGCGAAATAGTATGGCCATGAGGAACAAGCCGTAAATATCCCGGTTTTAGGTATCATTGTTTGTCATTGTATTTAAGCAATATTAAAAATAAAACCGCCGAGATATTCATCATACCTACTCGTAGTAGGTACTCGTACCTGGCATACTTGGCGACAAATCCTCAGCTTTTATGCTCCAATTGCTTTTCAACTTATACTGTAAAATTTATTCTGCTATCTTTATGACTTCTTCTTATCGTGCCACTAGTTATTTCAAACCAGTGGTATGGTAAAATTATTAAAGTGCGCCTCAAGGACTTCTTTTGTGCACTTAGGTACTAAATGTAAGCTCTCAACCTTGCCGACAGGACCCGCAGGAAAGAATCAGTACATGCGGTCTTGGTTCGGTTGCAGGTGCATAACGGCTGGCACCGAGCCGGGCTTATATCAAGATTTCCTTCTCTATTGCTAGCTCTTCTGCTAGTCAGCAGGGGGACTAATCCCCAATAATTTGAAGAATATCGCAGTCGTCTCCATCATCAGTATCCAAACAGCACTCATCTGGGATCAGTTCCACAGAGAAATCTTCACTCGAAGTGTTATATAATTCAGCGAAAATTACCAACCCGATTTAACAGTCAGATGCGGGTGCTGAGCCATTTTTGTTGATCCTCAGCTGATCGTTATATAGTACAGCGGATTGTAAAAGTAGAAAACTTATAAAATATTTTTTTTTAGAAAAATCATCTGAAGGGATGGCAGGTGTCATGTTATATCTTTATGACTAACCATAAGATATTTGAATCAATCGCTGGTGATTTAATTAACGTAACGTGAGCTGAGCCGTTGTCCAATAGCACGAGAACACATAATATCTGTTAAAAGGCTACAATTCCAATCCACACCAGATAGAAAAATATGCATATTAAAATAGCCTTCCTGGATTCAACTATTTTATGGCTGTCATTGTGACGTTTACTTCTTTAAAGGAACCAATGCTTCACGAAAGGTACCCATGATAAATGCTAATGAGGTAAGTCGTTATAACGAAAAGTTTGTGAGATTTTAATTTAACTGCGTATTCTGAGTGCGTCGGTTCAGGAAAATGCTATATTTCTAAGTGTTCTTTTAATTTACAAACGCTGAAGCACTTTTTAAGATTCAATTTCCTACTATGATAGAATTAATACTGCATAAATGATAACATACCACCATTGCAGAGAAACTGTTTGAATATATTAACCTTAAAAACGAAATAACACGAATGTGGCGTTTGCAAAAAGGTCTCAATAGTCTTGTCATCAACCGGCGTTATTCCTAAACAACTCTTCCAATCCCTAGAGCAGTTGCACCTTCCCAAGCATACGTATGCTTTGCTACAGAAAGCTGTAATTTTGAACACATGTAGAATAGGTAAGAAAGTTCTTGCAAACGGAACTCCCTAGTGAACCCCAACCCAACAATACTGGGGCGCACTTGGCTTAGGCCCGTGCGCTCCAATAAATCCGGTATTAATTATACCAAGTAGAACAAGTCTCTATACAAATAATAATAATAATAATAATAAATAATCCCACACAAGTTAATAAACAATTCACACACCATCATCTGGCCCCAAAGTAAGCAGAGCTTGTATTATGGGTACCAACATGACTGATATACTACTTATATACTTATTTTTGTAAATACATACATATTATATATAGAAACACCCAGATCCGAGACAAATATTTGCTGATTTGCAGACAGACAAACATTTGTTCCGATTTAGGAATCAAAGCCTCAACTTTCTGCGTCTCAGCCGGACTTTAGCTCAGTTCTCGAGCGTCTAAACAAACCATTACTTCGAATCTAAACAGATCACATGATGGATTTTTAGTTTAGAAACCAACTACTACTCGCGTATTTGCCAGGAAACCAGTAAACGGGCAAGTGAACACCATGTAAGGAGAATGTGGATGAATTAAATGAAAAAAAAAACCAGCCAAGTGCGAGTCGGACTCACGCACCGAGGGTTTCGTACAAACCTGTAGTAAAAGTTAAGAGTAAGTAAAAGTTCACCCATCACGACAATCGAGTCATAGTTATGGTATTTTTATTGCAAAATTAAATCCATAACATGACAATATTTATTATAAATATTTTTATTACATGATGTAACTAAAAATGTACAGTTTTCGCAATTTTTCATTATATGTGCTATAAGACGTTGCTTCGTACCATAATTGATGATTTTGAGTTCACGGGAAGTACCCTGTAGGTTTTGATTCCCTTGCGAGTGTCGACAATTTGCGGAAATTTGCCGCATGAACGGCTAAATCTTTTGATTGCGTTGGCTTAGAAATTTGATTTTTTCACAGAGTATTTGATACAAATTTCACCTTGATATCTCAACGCGTTCCTGAGAAAAAGGGTCTTGACAGACAGACAGACCGACGAACGGACAACAAAGTGATCCTATAAGGGTTCCGTTTTTTCCTTTCGAGGTACGGAACCCTTAAAAATGAATTATATATTGATTACAGCAAAACATACAAAAGCTTAAATAAAAATAACATATTATCTAGAAATAGTTAATAATAGCAAAAAAAAGTTGTGTATTTGCAGACAAATCGTTAAAAAGGTACTGGTGGTTTCTTCACTAGGCGACGCATGAATTGAGGAAACCGAAGTACGAGTTTACATAATACAAATTTTTCGGTCAACCGGTTGAGTTAACAAAATATAGGAATATTATAATATTATATTTGTCGTATATTATGGATCCATAGCTAAAGATACAGACATGACAGGTAATGTCAACTATCAAATATCAATTGGTGTTTGCGCCCAAAGTCAGGTGTCACTTTTAGAGAAAGAGAGGAAAAAGAATATAGCAGAAGGAAGAAGATTGTAAAAAGTTGTCGAGAGATGCTGTAATTATTATCAAGGAGTAAAGTTATCTTGGATTGATGGAAAATGGCATGTGTGCAAATGCAGTGTCTGACGAATCAGCCCCAGACGAATGGAGTCAAGGTCTCCGAAGGCTGCAAGAGACATTAGAAAGTCGCTGATATATTTATTAAATTGAAACGAGTTTATATATAAATTTATGCATAAAATAGAGTGATGTAATATTTTATGGTGAAATCTTATTTTATTTATTTTATTTTAGAATGTTTGGAAAACTTACAGCTAGGAATATAATAGTAGGTTTAATAAGTAGATGTGGAATACATGTACGTTGATGGCCAATTACAAGTTTCCACTGATAGATCGAGATAAGATAAAACAAAAACAAAATAAAACATTTTTTGTGACAAAAAAAAAACTAATAATAATACCTAATATATATGGAAACAATAACAATTTAGGGTTACTTAATATATAAAAACTTAAAACTTACTGCAATAACATAAAACTACTTTAAAATTAGGAGTTCAAAAAGAATTTGTCACTAAGTCATTATCATATCGAATCATTATTATAATGGTGTGTAGTATGTTTTCTGTAGCGTCGTAAGATAATGATTGAATGCTGCTTCTTATTTTATTAATGAAATGATGAAGCATGTGTTTTTGTTGCAAATAGTATATATAACAAAACATTGTTTTAATAAAGATGTTTGTTCAAAATATCCGGCCGGATAGTTCATGTTAGCAATAAACAATAACAAAGTATTAACCAAACGTCACCGATCACATATCACAGCACAGCAAATATTTCCGCGCAAAAATACATGACTACGTCACTCGACCGAACACTAGCGTCAGTAACTCGCCTGTGTGTACATGAAAGATAAAGAAACGGATTTCTGATAAATAAATGTATAATGCTTAACATTTAATACAATGTCTAGCCCCAAAGTAAGCGGAGCTCGTGTTATAGGTACCTACCACATGACTGATATATTACTTATATACCTACTTTTTGTAAATACATATTATACATAGAAAAATATCCAGACCCATACACATACTTGCAGATCATGCAACTCATGCATCATGCAACTTTTGTCTCGCGGCGAGAATCAAACCCGCGATCTTCTGCGTTTCAGGCAGGCCTTCACCCATTGCGCCACAGAGGTCGTTAAAGTATGAATAGTAAAAATATTATTCCAGCCTTAGCGCTAGATATGTTTTTGGAGGTAGTTATTTAATATTGGGTATTGAAAGGTTTTGTAATAGCATAATACTCGTAGGTACTTAAATAATATTTATTGTCTTTCATTTGGTATTATTTAGTCTTTAAAAGGCACTCAAAAGGTAATTGCTTAAAAGCATTGAAAATACAAGCCAGAGACAATAACTTTTGTTGAGGTAAGTGACGCGTGAAAAGATAAATTAAAATAATTACTTGTCACTCATAATATTATCATCATTTAAGAATAACTTACAAGTAATAAAAACAAATCTCTTTGAAGAAGACATAGTTATCTTAAAATAAGAAATAAATAAATAATGCTAGATGTATATATAAATAAATAAACATTTCACACAGCGTCACCTAGACCCAAAGTAAGCAGAGCTTGTGTTATGTTATGAGTACTATAAGACTGATAAACTACTTATTTTTGGTAAATACATACATTTTATACATAGCAACTTCCAGACCCTAAACAAATACTTGCAGATTTTACAATCATTTTTTCGGAGGTTGGAATCAAACCAGCCACCTTCAGCACCGCATCCAGGCTCTGGCCCACTGCGCCAGACATGGTCCAATCATATTAGTAACATAAGCGCATATTATCAGGTTACTTCACAAAATAAAAAACAATTCGGTCAAATTGTTTGTCGAATTTTACGCAAGGTAATGGCCTCAATTCTGTTGGCACCAACCTAACTAATTTTAGTTAAAATTAGGTTTGGAACTGTCCAATTAACCTTTGGTATTCTGCTGCTACTTACTTATTCTATTTTGATTTTATCTTACTTAATTAAGCGTTCCTAATTTAGTTAGATGGTACCAACCGAATAGGTTTTACAAATGCTATGACTAACTGAATATATTTTAGACAATTCCTAATTTTAGAAATGAACAAATCGAATTGCCACCATTATCCGTCTAAATTGAATTTTTTTTATTCATTTGTTGTTTAGCTTTTATCTGAAAAAGGTTTTTCAATGTTCTAATGCAACGAGTTTCGTGTTTGTGCATTTTGATCAGTAAGCTATTTACTATTTTGTGTAAAAACTTTATCTCAAAACTGAATTCTGCTTGTTTTTTTTTCAGAAATATTCATTGACAACATAAGTGTTTTTGTATAGTGCAAAATCCGTTTTTATGAAAACATTTTTAGGTTTACATTTTGATAAACACGGGCTTTACTCACACTCGGAGTTCACAGTGCGAACCGTGAACTCGAGCAGCAACGAGCGGACCGCGGATCAAACTCACCCTGATGAAGATTCTCTAGATGAATCGAAACAGTGTCGGTGCCTCCATCGACAGCATAATACGTGAGTAATATTAATACGTGAGTAAAGCCCGTATTTATCATTTTTAGGTTACCTAATGTTTAAAAACCTTTTCAGATTAAAATAATATTACGTGTGCGTGTGGTACGCATGTATAACCTATGTATAAACCACAATATGTGAAAATAACAGAAAGTACCTACCTACCTACATAATGTTGCAAACGTTGTTTGCAATTCCAAACCATTACGCCAGATATAAAGCTGAGTACACATCAATTCTAACACATTAAAGCTGAAACTAGTATTTTCTAGCACTCCATATCAATAATCTTGGCGAGACAGCGTCGTCAATCTAGATCTAAAGAATAGTGACCTAGATTATTTCAGCTCATAAAGCTTTAAGCTGATTGTACACTGATAGCGTAAAAGCTTTATATTGTTAGCTCTAAAACGGCATTTGATACAATAATTTTAAATTCTTCTTTGCTGTCTGAAACCTAGTCAAAGGACTCTACAGTAGGAGTCCGTCTATTCTGCCTCCAAGCAGTAGTAAGGATTACTCAATACAAAATTATTTTTTTTATGTATTACATACGGGTTCGATTCCCGCCGCGGGACAAATGTTTGTTTGATCAGCATGTATTTGTCTCGGGTCTTGGTGTTTCTATGTATAATTTGTATGTATTTAATAAAAAAAAGTATATGAGTAGTATATCAGTCATGTGGTACCCATAACACAAGCTCTGCATACTTTGGGACCAGATGATGCTGTGTGAAATGTCTGAGATTATTTAATGATTATTTATTATTATTACATATATATGTAAAACACTATTTTAACCAACACATTTATATAATAAAAAACATGCGTTACACACTACACAAAACAAATTAATAATAATAATAATGCCGGACATTTCACACAGCATCATCTGGCCCCAAAGTAAGCAGAGCTCGCGTTATGGGTACCACATGACTGATATACTACTTATATACTTTTTTTTTAAATACATACATATTATACATAGAAACACTCAGACCCGAGACAAATAGTTGTAGATCATACAAACATTTTTCCCGCGGCGGGAATCGACCCCGCAACCTTCTGTGTCTCAAGCAGGTCTTTACCCACTGCGCCACAACGGTCGTCAAATTAGGTACAGAGAACATAAAAGTAAAATTAACAATTATTTGAAAAGCTTAGAATACCAACAAACAAAAGAGGTTCTATCTACAGGCTAAACAAAACACAAATTCCCACATGTCTACAAAAAACATTTATAAAATAATAATAATAATATCAAAATAATAATCCCGGACATTTCACACAGCATCATCTGGCCCCAAAGTAAGCAGAGCTTGTGTTATTCTACTTTACATTTCTGTGATTATATGAAAAATTCAATAAATGTACTAGATGTAAATTTTAACTTATTTTAATACTGTCATTAAAAATAAACTCTAATTCCGACTTTGTGTAAGAGAAGTATCGTTTGTATAACATGAAGTTTTAGCTAGTCTGCCGAAATAACAGAAGCATCCTCAATACTCAAGTATTGACGACTCTTCCCATACGTTATCAGATACCTAATTATTATTGGCACATATAATCGCATAGCATTCCCTGTGGAGCACCGCTCTTAAACCTCAGCAGTGATTTGTCACAGGATTGAGCTACACCTGGGCGTTGCGTTTCGAAGGATTCTCTCGAAGCTTAAACCACCGTTTTCTAAGATGCGGTAGTCGTAATTTTGTCTGTGAATTTGAATTTACTTATTTGTACTCCATAATTAGTGAAATAATAATGCTGAAATATCACACAGCAACATCTAGCCCCAATATAAGCAGAGCTCTTATTATGTGAACCACATGACTATATATATACTAATTAAATCCTTTTTTAAATAGGTATATAAAAGACATATTTATTTTCTTAAAAATTCTAACAAACATTTGTTAATAGTGTTTCTAAGCTTATGGTTAGGTTTGTCTAAGCACTGGGTTCTCGTTTACAAAAAGAAAAATAACAAATACGTCTGATATTATAATCTACGTAGGTAGCAATAACAACAAAAAATAACATTCACATTAAACATAGAAAAACATCCAGATCCTAGACAAGTATTTACAGATCATACGAACATGGTGTCCCGCGGCGGTTATAATAAATAAACCTTATTAAGGCTATATCTTGTATGAATGTACACCTAGAAATTAATGCCCCAGCTACAGTATATAAAGTCCTACAAACGCGGGTCTTGATAAATCTTAACACATATGGTGATATCTTCTTAACAACCAAGACCTATACTAAACTAGAAAGAAAAGCTCGGTTCTTCAAATGCAAGGTTCAGTAGATTAGATATTTGCTCCCGAACAAATTTAAAACTATACATAGAAAGGAGAGGAGAAAATAAAGAGAGGGATTTGTACTGCATGACCTATACTTAACTGGAAAGAAAAGGTCGGTTCTTCAACTGCGGGGTTCAGTGGGTTAGATATTTGCTCGCGAACGAATTTAAAACTAAACATAGAATGGGGTGGAAGAAAGAAAGAGAGGGATTTGTACTACATTTGGATAGAACATCTAATAAGCCATACTAATATTGCAAATTCCAAAGTGTTTTGTTTGTTTGTTTGTTACTTTTTCATGCCTAAACGGTACGGCAATAGATAAAATCTCGAGGATTGGTGGTATGCATGCGAAGCCACGGGCAGCAGGTAGTAATAAATAAATAAGCATGGGTTCCTACAAACATGCTATCGTTGATTGTTAGAACCATTTAACTAAGTACCACATTGGCCTTACTACAAAAAAAATCTATCTAAATTCTGTTTTTTTATATGTAACTAGTTATTTCGAACAAGTGTGGTGAAATGAAACAATTATAGTGCGCCTAAGATTGTCCTTAATGCAGTTGCAACCAAATCTAAAAATCACTGTCAAAACTAAATCAATTCGTCCAGATCTATGAAATAATGTCAAAGCAATTTGATCTACTAGTAGACATCTACTATTCGTTGATAGATAGATAAATAGATAAAGATATTTTATTTCTAGCTACAATCACACACATACATCAAATAAAAAGAAAGAATTTAAGTTGGAAGATACAAACAAAAAAACTTAAAACAAAACATTCACATAGGTAATAATAACAAAGGTCTAGCCGTTTCGGAGTCTATAGGGAACAGCTTTTGCCCGCGGCTATGCACGCGTGTTATTGTCTTAAAAAGTAGCCTATACAATTATTAAAATTTTCCGAGAGTTAACTGCTAGGTACATTAAAAAAATACAAATAATACATGTATGCAGAAGGCCAATTACAAGTTCACACTGATAGATAAAACAAAATATATATATGGAAAATACAGTCCAAGTGGAAATCTAAGCAATACAATGTAAAAAAATATATTATAAATAGAAATAAAAACGAGAAGAGTAACCTCTACTATAAAATCATTTGTCACAGAGCAAGCGTTTTAGCTTGCTCGTTGATGTATTAAATACTAGCTGTGTCCCGCAGCTTTCCCCGCGTGGTAGATAAAAAGTAGCAACATAATAATTGAACGAATAAATATTTCGGAAAATTGGTAGATGTAAGATGTTAAATAATTAAATAATAATGCTTTCTCCTTTGAGTGAGTTCTTTCACAGTAGGCAATAATCGTTTGGCGATTAAGTCACGAAAACGAGCTACTATCCTGATGCAAGCGAGGCATAGCCTTGTCAGCAAGTCAAACAAATCACGTTTGACGTGTCCCCGTTATCGAACGGACCCTGCTATCTTAGAAACTGTAACTCTGGCTTCACACGTGCACTAACTAGACGATAAATGGTAGCGTAAAATAAAATAGATGGAGTGCTCGGATTAGCACTGATTCGCTCGCTGGCTTCATAGCTAATGCTCAGTGGAGCAAGCATACTATGAATGGACGACAAGCGTTACTTCTTCACTACTTAAGGCTACGAGTATATCTACATTCAAACCCGGCTTAGTGCCAGCCGTTATGCACCTGCAACCGAACCGACACCGCATGTACTGACTCGTCTTTCCTGCGGGTCCTGTCGGCAAGGTCGAGAGATGCGGGTACTTGGGAAGGCCTGCGCTATCAAGCAGAATCCCAGGCCGAGTGGCGTCGGAGAGGAAACTTCACCCACCTCAGCTTGCTGGAGTAGATCCATGAACGAAAGTTTTCAATTACAAACTTCTCTGCAACTTGACTGACGCCACCTAAATTATCTTCAATAGATGAACATCTGCTCATGCTCGTTGCTTACGCCGCGTTTTACCCATATCTCGCGATAATTAGTAATAGGTGTAAATAGAGTTCCTTTAACATGGTACCAATCGAATGTTCCATTGATGGTACTGTGACAATTATTACTTGCTGTCGTTCTATTACGTCAATATTTTCACGGTAAATATAGTTTTTTTGTTCTCCGTGGTACATTCAAGAACTATAATCAATTATATTCTCATTTCTATGTATAATATGTATGTATTTACAAAAAAAAAGTATATAAGTAGTATATCAGTCATGTGGTACCCATAACACAAGCTCTACTTTGGGGCCAGATGATGTTGTGTGAAATGTCCGGCATTATTATAACATTTCCGCGGGACAAACGTTTGTATGAGCTGCACGTGTATGTCTCGGGTCTGGGCGTTTCTATGTATAATATAATTATGTATTGGCTTACTGGCCTGTCAGCTCAGTTGGTAGTAGCTCTACCTTCTGCACTGTAGGTTGATAGTTAGATTCCCTCCCAGGATAAACATTTGTATGAAGAACATAGGTGTTTGTCTGTGTCTGGGTGTTATAAAGTATCATAAGTATATATTTAAAAATAAATAAGTTTTCTATCAGTCATCTAGTCTAGTCAATGTCCGACATTAATATTGAGATGTTAGTTGGAACCAGTTTGTAAGGTTATGGAAAATGATTGAAAATGGTACATTCTTGGGGTCCTACGGCGAGTAAACGGTGAATTACGCGATCACTGCCTTTTAATACAAAAATATTTGTGCCATAAACTTATTTTCGTCTGTGGGTGGGTGACATGGGTCCTGGGTACGAGTAATGGGTAGCTAAAGTTCCCTAAAACCCTACAAGTGTTTTAGGGCTCATAAGTCCACAACCCTTATAGTTTCGCTATGACCACCTGACTGACTGTCTGTCTGTCTATCTGTATGTCCACCATTTTATGGGGAACACGGTGCGCTTCTATAATAAGCTTTCTGAAAATGAAACTAAACTACCTATTAAGAAATTTAAAGCATACATAAAGGGTAGTCTTTTGAAGAAAGCTTATTATAATATAAATTACTATATTATTGATAAGAATGCATGGCCTCATGTTGCTATGTCTTCAGACAGTTAACCGACACACTTGTAATGTATAAACTCTCTTGTATTCGTTTTTTGTTGTTAATGTAGTTATAAGATGGATCATGTAAAAAAGCGCTAGGACCAGGACGAGTTTCTTGAATATTCATCTAAGAGGAATTGGCACCTAAATACACCTAGTATGTAAGACGTTTCAAAGTAATCCTTGTGATTGTATTGAATAGACTTTGTCTTTGACTAAGTACTCTTGCCCGCAGACTATGAGTTTTATCATATTATTTAATATACATTTTGATAAACACTCACGTATTATACTCACGTATTATTAAGAGAAAGATTCTTTGTACCTCGAAAGATCCGTGAAGCAATCTAAATCGGCCGTGTTCCAAACTTCAACCGAGACAAAGGTTGGTTTCTTTCTTCAGCCTGGAAACCTTGTCTGTACGGAACGCATTATAGTAACGATGTGGAGCCGGTTAGTTATAGTGTCAGTGCTGTATGTTTGACGGTTCCAAAAGTTGAGTGGCGAAGTCGAAGGGCCAGCACCAGCACCAAATTTGTTACCGCCTGCCGTGACAACGTTTCCCCTTCTACCTGCACGCATGACTCGCGCTGCGAGATACCTCACCCGCAGTGCGAACCGTGAACTCGAGCGGCAACGAGCGGACCGTGGATCAAACCCACCCTGATGAAGATTCTCTAGATGAATCGAAACAGTGTCGGTGCCTCCATCGACAAAATAATACGTGAGTAAAGCCCGTGTTTATCAAAATGACAACTCACGAAAGTTTTGAAAGTCAAATTATTTAATATAGTATTGACGACTTCTGTGACATTTCACACAGCATCATCTGGCCGCAAAGTAAACAGAGCTTGTGTTATGGGTACCACATGACTGATATACTACTTTTATACTTTTTTTTTGTAAATACATACATATTATTCATTTAAACACCTACACCTAGACACATACTTTTAGATCATACTAATATTTTTCCCGGGGTGGGAATCGAACCCGCAACATCGGTGTTTGAGCCAGGTCGTGGCCCACTGCGCCACAGAGGTCTTTAATTCGCGATTACCTTAGCGTACCAGTATACGCACTAGTATGAGAAAACTCTTTTTGTTAATTTAGGTACTTATGCGTATTTTTTTATCTGGTGGTGCTCATTAGATTATCAAAAGAAGTAAACGCTATACGTCACGTCAAAGCTCGTGTAAACGTCGGTAATTGGTCCATTACACGTTACGAGTCGAGACTGTAAAATGATACGAGGCTGAGAGTAAGCGTGTTTGCGCAATCGGCCCAGGAATAGTCAAAATGTTTTAACACAGAGCACTCGGCCGAGGACGCTGTCTCGCCACTGCACTCGTTACGTGTAATTGACCCATTGCGTTTTGTCCCAGCAGATACACGATAACGACCACTGTGACACAGTATGCGAAAGCCCGCTTGAGACGCATAAGGGTTAAATTCCCTCGAAACAAATGTTTCTATGATCTGCAAATATTTGTCACAGGTCTGGGTGATTTACTATGTATAATGTTAACGTATTTACTAAGTACAATTATATATGTAGTTACTCTGATTACTTTGTGGCTAGGTGATGCTGTGTGAAATGTCCAGCATTATTTATTTTTATTCATGATTTCATTTTCATTTCATTTCATTTATTCATTAACATTTTTTTACAATTCGTATTTGAATGTACATACAATGAATTAATTACAATTAAAATACACAAAATAACAAAACAAAGGAAAAAATAGTAATAACACTAATAACGTCATAATGAAAAATGTTTCTGTCATAGTTTGCCTCTATTCCTTGTCTGATAGCGTTTCATAGAGGTAAACTATGACAAACTGTCACCAATAAACGCGTGTCACGTAAATACTCTTTTACACGTCAGTAAGTGGAGTAGCTTGAGTTTTCCTCTGATATACCGCTTAACATTCAATTTACTTATATGTCTACTGTTGCACATAATTGAGTCTGACACTAGGGATTCTTGAGGTTTTTCGTTTGTCATTTCATGAAATAGCACGGCTCTGCTAATTTAATATTGTTTTATTTGTTTTATTGCATATTTTATTCAGTAATAATGGCGGAATTTTAATGAATAAATTGTGACTACAGGACGGGTATGGAGAATTGAATTAAATGTGTGTTGTGATGCAATGTGATGTGAACGACGAGGAATCCCAAGAAAATTTTAGACGCCATTCCGCGTGACATCTAAAATTGACAATTGACCATCGACTAAGACTTTATTAAACAAATTGACCATAAACAAACATAAATACTTGACACTGGCAAAATTGGCATTATTATGTCACATGCCATAAACAAAGAAGAAGAAGAAGAACTAGGGATTCTTCGTTTGTCATTTCATGAAGTAATATTGCACTTCTAAATTAATATTTTTTACTCGTTTTATTGCTTGTTATATACAGTATTATTAGCGGAATTTTAATAAATAAATTGTGAGTACTTAGGACAAGTATAGACAATTGAATTATAAGTGTATTATGGTGCAATGTGATTTGAACGTCGGGGAATCCTGATGTTCTGCTTTTCTAGTGTTTTTCTTCGCTCTATCTTAAGGCCCATTTAGACGGGGAGAGTATCTCGTCTCGAAGATACGATTATCGAAGGAATATAAAAAAAATTTTTCGTCTAAACAATCGCTCTCCTCGCTCGTTGCCTTGGGCGACAATTGCCTTGCAATGGAATATTATTATGTCCGTGTAAACAGAATTTCAAAGCAATAATCGTATTTCGAGATTTTATGCCAGTTGCTACCATGAGTGCAGTGCGCGAGAGTGTTTTAATTATATCTGCTCTTATAAGGCAAGAATTAATTAAAGGGAAAAAAAGAACAGGTGTTGGGTTAAAAAATGGATAACGAGAAGAAATGATTTGGGAGCATCTAACACGTTGTGCCTTGAATTACAATTGGAAGATGAAGAGACATTCAAAAATATATTTCGGGTTACGAAAACTCAATTTATATATTTACTTCAAAAAATTGGACCATCTATACAAATAAGTGATACAAATATGCGTCAAGCTATAGCTGCTCGTACAAAATTGGAAATAACTTTAAAATATTTGGCTTCAGGAGATTCATTTCAAACATTATCAGAAATATTTAGAGTACCTAGGTGTACCATGAGTTACTTTTTGGTAGAAGTTCTGCAAGCTATTTACAGTGCATTGGAAGATTTTATTAAGGTATGAATAAAAAACGATTAACTTCAAAATCACTTAACTATCATAAGATTATCTAAGCATTTATTCAACATCAGTCTTGCTTTGATAAGGTAGATTACAAAACAAATAAATGGCAATTAGCTAATAACAAATCAACTTAATATAGAGATATTTGGAAATAATTATTGTGCATTCGTTGAATCATTTGAAAAATAATCTTGCATGCTTGAATTCCACCACTGTATGTCGCTATCAGTTCTTGAAAATGGACAATCAGGCATCGGAGTTGTGTCTTTCAAATTCATCAATTTATATTTTGAGAGAATTGTCTGGATTTCATCTTGAGCAAATATTACATTTTTCTCATTAAGCTTGCGCAAGCTGGATGCAACATACTTCCCAAACATATCCAAATCATCTTCATTTTGCCTAGATCTTTTATCTATATCGTCTAACCTATCGATTGCTGAATCGCTGTCCAGAGTTTTGGTCCTGGTCTTTTTAGTTTGAGTTGGTCTTGGTGTCAAATCAACTATATCGATCATGGAGTTGATAACATGGAAATTTTGTATATCTTCAATATTCAACGTCGAATCATCCAATTGAGTGTGAGATGTAGTTGCAGTAGATTCATCTGTCTGAAATTTAAAAAATAAACAATGAATGTAATAATCCATATTTTATTTTAGGTACCAAGGACCAAAGGAGAATGGGTCAATATTCAAACAGGATTTGCAACAAGATAGCAGTTTCCTTCATGTGTCGGAGCTTTGGATGGCAAACACATACTGATTAAATGTCCTCCAGGAACAGGATCAGATTTTTTCAGTTATAAAAACACGTTTAGTATTGTTCTTTTAGGATGCGTTGATTATGACTATTGTTTTACATATGTGAACATTGGAGCGAAGGGAAGAAACTCCGATGGCGGCATATTTAATGAAAGTTCATTAAAAAAAGCTATCGAGGAAAATTCACTGGACTTGCCTAGCGATGCTGTTTTCATCGGAGATGAAGCGTTTCCTCTAAAACCGTACCTAATGAAACCATACCCACGTCGAAATAATTTATCAAAAGAGCAAAAAAATTATAATTATAGACTATGCCGATGCAGGAGAATTGTTGTAAATGCATTTGGTATTTTAGTATCACGGTTTAGGATTTTCGAAAGGCCAATAGGATTGGCTCCCGAAAAAGTAGATGTCATTGTAAAAACAACGTGTGTTTTACATAACTGGTTGAGAAAAACATCGCCAAAAGCATACACTCCTCCTGGGTTTTTAGATGAAGAAACAGAATCTGGTATGCGACCAGGCGCGTGGAGAGAAAACCACACAAGTGGAGCCTTTGAAGATATATTTTCGCAAAATTATGGTAACTCTACCAGAGAGGCAATTTCAGTTCGTATTTTATTATTTTTATCACTGTCTAACTAGGTCAAAAAGTGCTTACAAAGTAAGGTAGGTACTCACGAGATTTAAGACTGTTGATCGAAATTCTGAAGATTTTCTCAAAAATGAATCTAAAGAACCAAGACAATTTTGGCACGTACACATTTCCGGCCCCAACTCCAGTCCCCAAAGAAGATCTGACTTTTTTTCGTTCGTGCAAATATTGACTTCGCATATTTTTAATCTTTGCAGTGATTTCCTTAGGGCCAAATTCCTTAATACCCAATTCTTTAGCAAAATCATTCAGGGCTGCATTTCTTGCATCACGGTTTTTATAATTGTCATTCTCCGTGTTCCACAAACACTCGTAACTTCTATACAGTTCAATGAACTTAATATTGTCGGCAGAAACGAATTTAAAAGATTGTTGTGTAACTTTTACGAACAATATACTAGTAATCACTTAACTCAACTGACAAATCTCGCACTAAAAACGATTCAAACTGATTTGTACGATACTCGTATCAACTTGAAGATATGTCACAGGAGATCGTGTTTATACAAGTCGAGACTCTCATAAGCAAGAATCTGCTTACTATACTTTTGTTGTGTAAACAAACATAGGCAATTATCGCCTAGTGATAAGTCATATGCGAATCTCGTATGACATAATCGTAGGCGAGATTTTAGTTCTTGCCTGTATGTAAACATTTTGATACGATTGTGTTATGGCGAATATTGCTTGTGATAGTAGCGTATGGTTTCTCGTAAGGAAACGTACGAGAAACTCTCCCCGTCTAAATGGGCCTTTACGCGTAGTCCTGGTAAACATTGCATTCAATTTGGTCCTTTTGGATCACGTTTGTCCTTGTATTTTTGAGTCTTCCTCTTCGCCTAGGCCCAGGAAAGTTCAGCGTAATAATTTCTGCGTTAGTTATATGTTCTGCCCTCTTTGAATACAATCTATCATGTTGCTAAATTTAATTAAGATCTGTTGAGAAAGTTCATTGTGATACGTATTCTCAAATAAATTAACAAACAGACATTGAAACTTTCGAATTTATAATATTAGAATGGAAGTATGGTTTCACTAGACACTGGCAAAAATGTCACCATACTGATAAAAATGCATTAAAACTTACCATTAAACAAAGAGAAGAAAACAATGTCTTGGAGATTTGGAGTTCTTTTTCCTGCTTCCTAGAATTACCTACAGTACAAAAATATTCACCCTTTTAAAAGTAATTGTCTTAAAAATAATCTCTGGCGTAAATCTTTTCGCTGTATCGAAGATAAGGTGGCTTTAAACGAGAAGTAGAAAAATCACTTTAAATAAATCTCTATTTTACGTGAGTAACTTAGAGAAGCGACTTATATTAAATTATGATAAGAATCTATATTAGACATACCAGTTTGAGTTTCAAATCTTAGACTAAACTAAGATTTGAAACTCAAACGTACGCTTGGCTTAAGTTTCAGTATGTCAAAACGCAAATATTTTTGCGAATTGAAGCGTAAGCTCATTCTTAGTTTAGTCCTTTAATTTATGCCCATACAATATTATGTTATTGTGTGTTTGATTTGGCTTCAAAAATGTCTTGATCTAGGTAGGTACTATCGATCGTCTTGTAGGTATCTCAGGCAGGACTCAATTCCAGTCCTTTAGTTCAGCGATATCGACATCGAATTATGCTTGCATCGGCATTACTTCGATGCTTTAGTACTGTTTTGATGACTTCCACACTCAATAGGTGTAACAAATGAATGTAAATCATCAAGTTATTTCACGGAAAATAGATTTAAAATCGATCTAATCACATTTAGGTAGATTTACATATACTTAGTTTCTGGCTATAAGTAGCTCTATAGTTCTCTGAAGAGCAACAAGTCTGGTTTTTTATTTCAATTTCTAATTATTTACTTTTAGTTCCTAAGCAAGTGCGTGTTTAGGAGACCATTGAAGTTTCCCACAAGGGTGCCTATTTACATAGCGGTTTGTGTTTAAAAATCGACTTCGGCTTCATTTTTGAGACTTGACCATTGGCATTTTATCTACAAAAAAAAATGTACTAGTTGAAAGACTGGGCCAATCGCATCGTCTATCCAAACCCTTAATCGATAAAATAAAGATCATTTGTAAATAAATAAATAATGCTGGACATTTCACACAGCATCATCCAGCCCGTAAAGCATCAAAGTAGAGCTTGCGTTATGAAAACCACATGTCTAACAAATATAATATTTATCACGTTTTAGAAAACCTACTTGTAAATGACTGTCAATCTAACTAATTCACCCATAATAATGAATTGCGTGAATTCTTGGAAAGCTTTTGTGAAATCTGACAAATAGAAAACAAGATACATAATATTGTCCAAAACTTTGTTAAGATCAAACTAATTATTTACGTTTCTCGACTAGATGGAATATTAATATTATAAGGAAACTGATCTTAAACAGCGCCTCTATTCATTGTCATGGATGTTTCCTACTCGCACCATAATTATAGTATTATTGTGCGAAGACAGAAACAGGACATGACTAAAACTAATATTTAATAATTGGTTTTTACAAATGAAGTTTGCGTTCTGTAGTTATATTTGAAACGTTATTTATCTTTGCTTAGCTAATAATTCTTAATTCTTATGTATAAAACACATTTTAAAAACTTATAATTCAATTTTCATATCCAGGTATTTGTTTCTTGATTGATGTTTTGTTGAATCTCATTTGAATATTGTCAGCATAGACACGTTTAAAATACGCGTAGTTATGGAATACGAGTTCTGTCAAGGTGTGGCGCAAATTTCATGAAACATCAACGACGTATACGGAGTGAATACTTTAAACGAACGCACGGCACTTTATTGGATCAAAAACAACGAATTAAAGACGATTCTGGAAACTGATGATACTCAATCTACGGCTGAGCTAGCAGCAGCTTTCAACGTTAGTATCAAAACAATATTGGTTGATTCGCGTCAAATTGACAAGTTAGAGAAAAATACAAATAGGTGCCACACGAACTGAATAATTGCCAGCGAAACGTATGCGTTGAGGTATGCCTTGATTTGCTCATCAGATACAGAAACGTAGGGAAATCAATACACGGGAGACAGCACAAAATGTCTTTGAAAAGCATCGATAATTTGCCACTGCGCTTACAATGATGCGTCGATAATATGAGTGAATATTTCGATTACATACCTAACATACATTTATTTTATAAAATTATATAAAATATACTCCAACTTTTTTTGACTAATAATAATATAAATAATATAAACTTTGATTCAGGCAACAAAATGTTTATTAAATACTATCAATATACGATACGAAACACAAAAATTGGGACGATTTTTCGCAAACGGTGCTTCCCTGTACCGTTGCTAGACAACTCCTGCTGACCAGAAGTTGGTCGCGAAGAAAACATCCTTAATTTTCCCAAACAAAAGTCTTTAACAGAAGATTACTTTCTTTATTGAAGTAAAGTTATATCTCTATTGATACCCGTGGAATATTTACCCGACATAATCAAAACCTTATCTAGCTATCTTCACTCTAAACGACTTGTTCATCCTAGATCCGTTCCCTAAACTTCCCTAATTAAACTTTGCCCCCACTAGTCCTTAGGGTGTGGTATATCTTTGATATTACATGATGCGTATCATCATTAAAATTTGCGTATGACTGAAAACTTATCAAAGAGGTGTGTCTAGAAGGTACAAAGGAAAGAGTCGAGTTAGAATTTTGATTTCTAAGTCATATAAAACGGTAAGTCGGTTACATTCATAATTACCACTAGATTTGTCCAAAAAGTATGGATTTTGATATAAACCATAGAGTGTATATAATGGTGATTTCCTCGACGATCAATTGTTAAACCAGTCGGGTTTACAAACGTAGTCAAATATTGTAAGTTTTATCATCTCCACCAGCTCTGTCCTGCTAGCAAGGATTTTTGAACTATTGTTTCGCTATATAATTGTCACAGTCGCCTTTGTGTGTGGCTGAATATTATTATACTTTAAACCGTTTTTATTCTATACGGGGCCTATAATGTACATAAAACAAATCAAATATTAGTAAGTATTACATTATCGCCATAAGCTGTGCTTACTTTTGATGGCATAATTGACGCAACTCTTGTGATCTTCTTGCATTCATATTTTTTTCTAGAACCTTCTTTACATTTTTATGTAGATTATACGAAAGGAATAGTGGCGAGACAGTAAAACTATTCAAGGACGAGAACGTTAAGGTGAACAGATTAATATTTGTTAGAAAATAATAATAATAATAATCCCGGACATTTCACGCAGCATCATCTGGCCCCAAAGTAAGCAGAGCTTGTGTTATGGGTACCACATGACTGATATACTTTTTTTTTGTAAATACATACATATTATATATATAAGGTAAGCTTGTTTTTAACCAATAACATCGAAATGTTATATGCATTTTGCCGAGAACTCGTTAAAGGTTATGGTTTTTTTTCAATTCATGTATGTTTCAGTTCTGATTGCGTTTCGACAATTAACCCTAAACTTATTTTGTTATCGTACATTCTATCGACCATTTACGATTTACTAAACGCAGAGTTCATAAGCAGTATATGGAAACACGTCCAAATCTATCGTTCAGCTTCAATTCCAATTGAGTCATTAGAACTACCCTCTAGGTTTTTCTTCATAAACGCCGCACATATATTTTATTCTGGTCTTATCCAATTTCCTCTTCAATTACTTAGTCTCAACGTATAAACACCTAAAACATAAAAGACCTTTACCCAACGCCACATAACTTAAACACCCTACATTATGCTTCTATCTTTCCGGAGCAAAAAACCCTTTTGCTATCAACGCAAGAGAAAACAGTCTCTCAGGCTTAGAGAATAAGGTTGCGGTGAAGTTGGGCAAGCGAGATACGCGGAAACGTACAGTGTGCTTAAAAAACCGCTTTCATTTGTCACCGGCAGATGCAGCCGAATCAGACTTGGGGCCAGGATTATGGAATAAAGCGGTTACGTGAAAACTGAACTGAGCTTACGAAATACAAGCACTGTTTTAGTGAAGCATTGAAATCTGTGGCTCTTTTAGATGATTCAAGCTAACAGATGAACAAATATGAGTACTATTCCGCCAATCTATTCCTAATGCAGATACGATGCAGATGCATTCACCATCACAAAAAGTCCACCTGTTTAATGTTTTGAATTAATTATCTGTTTATTTTGTTTTTACCTTTTCACGACAAAACGGCTGATTGGATCTTGATAAAATTTGGTAAGGAGATAGATTGTATCTTTGGGGTGGACATAGGCTTCTTTATATGTTGGTAAGTAACGCGCGTGCGAAGCCATGGGCATTGGTTAGTAATATATCAAAACGTCATGACCATGGCCCGACCACAACTGCCAAGTGATTGAGCGCTGTCCTTTGACATGGACCAGGGAAAAATTATGCGGTTTTTGCGAATTCCCAGGTAAGTATTATGGACGCACTCCTTTATACGCCGGCTGTGATTTAAATGGGACACCATTTGCGATGAAATTTGTTTCTGTGAAATATTACATTTCAATGTAAAATAACGTTTGCTGGTATTTTAAAACTTACAAACTGAACTGATGAAGTTTTTATATTGATTTCATAGTCTTGAGCTTGATGTGGGGGAGTTGTGTTAGGTCAAGAATCGAACAAAGTGCTGAGAGTGGGGTATGTGTAAAATCAACCAATAGAGCCGTGGCAAAATACATGAAGATAATAAAAAAAAAAGTATACAAAAAAAAAATTATGTACAAAAACTACTGACTAGTGCTCACCTGCAGCATCCATTTCAAGAAACTTGCATCCACGGGTCGTTGATGCTGGTTTAAGAAAAAAAACTCTTGCCTTCGTTAAACTCGTGACGTTTTACCTCCGCTTTTGACAGTAAAATTTGTTATCTGTGGATAATTTAATTGCTTTTACTAGTCACCTTTGACTAGTTAAAACAATTAAATTATCCTGAATGTTAAAATACTATCTGGTATAATTAAAACCCACCTTGTATGTATTATTATAAAACCACAAACAAACCCGTAATAAAAACAAATTAATTTCAGCACACAAAAGATATGCCGGACAAGAGCACAAAGAGATAAGCAATACGAAAATGACACTGGCCAAGCGCGCGTCTGGCTAGACGTAAGTAATGGTTCTGTACTTAATAATCCGCTCTTTAATAATTCATTGATTTAGTGAAAATGCAACATAAATAATGAATTCCTAACTTTCATGAGTTTTATCATAATTATATATTTTTTCTCTTTTAAGGTGTACAATAATAAATGATACAACTTTAATTACATATCCTATTACTTCTTTAACGAAAACCTTTTGCCAGAGATAAGTTTTGTAATAAAATCTGTAAGTACACCAATACCAAACACTCACAAAACCGATAAATATATCTTATCTGTGTATAAAGTTTCCATTTTAGTAAGCTCAATGTACATATCCATGAAAACTTAAAAAATAATCTGTGCTTAAGAAAAAACATAAAAACTAGAGATTTTCCATGGATAAAGTTGTCTAACAATCTACGGGACCCTAAAAGAAAAAATGTGGGCCACTTCCGTATTGTGTGATTCCTAGTCTCATTCGTCATTCGTTCCGGCGAATCATGGCTCAGCGTATACATTATCCATTGTGGAGAACTGTTTGGTTGGAAAAGAATCAAATTGCAAATGAGATGGGCGATTGAAGGTTGCGATGTTCGTGCCGCTTTTAGACGGGGCGAGAAGTAATTAGGCCTGTGGACGTTGCGATTTGGGTACACAATGTTGCCTGTAATTGATGATCTCTGTGGCGCAGTAGGCGAAGGCCTGTCTGAGACCCAGAATGTTTCGGGTTTGATTCCTGCCGCGGGACTAATGTTTGTATGATCTGTAAGTTTCACATAAGTTTACATTATCGCGCTCTCTCTCCATGCTTCTCACAGACTCACCCCATCATACACACTAACTCTCACTTACACATCCTCACCCACCACACGAACATAATATATACTCACACAAAAATACACACCATGTGCACTCGTGCTCTCACAAGGTCATACTCGTTTTTACATACTTTGTATTTGAATACATTCTGCTGATAAAATGTATAATTCTTTGAACATTTAACAATATATATAATTTATTATAACTAGCAATTACATGAGCATAAATACTTATTTTAATATCACATACTTAATTATTATTCTTTTTATTAATTTAAGTATAACTTGTTATTATAATATTATTAAGATCATATTTTTTCTTATATTATCATAGGAAATGGTTATGCATTTACATACTTTCCCTAATAATATTCCCTAATAATTTCCCTATAATTCTCCTAATAATAAGGATGATAATATGGCTACGAATTGTAAAGACCCTTGAAGGACAGCAGGATCTACAACACAAGTCTCCATGACTGTGACTAGTGAAGGTCCTGTCTGAACATTCTGTACTGAAACAAGCCATCGCCAATATTTTAAGAACAAACAATGTATACAATACCTGTAATGCTTGGAAATGAACAAATGATTATTATTATTATTAAGTATTTTCTGGGTCTGGGTATTTTACAATTATAATATGTAATTATTTACAAAAAAAACAAGTCTATTAGTAGTATATCAGTCATGTGGTACCCATAACACAAGCTCTGTTTACTTTGGGTGCTAGATGACGCTGTGTGAAATGTCCGGCATTATAATAATATTATTGTTATATTATATGGGTCATACCACCACTAGTACGAACAAATGATTGCTCTCCGTCTCGCCAGAAAAAAAACATCCCCCACAACAAAACACCAAAACCTCGCAAACAAATAAAAAAAAAAACACAGTCTTCTCATCCACCAGCCAGAAGGTCGTCTAGTATTTCAGAAGGAGTTCTAAAACCAGGCATTAAAATTCTTAGTGAACAAAAATGCTAACAATACAACAAACATCCAGGAGAACACCACAAAAACCTCATAGCAACTAGCGCCCCCCTCCCACACAGATCTCACAATTAAACAACTGAAGACTAAAAAAAAAGAAATTTCTTCAAACCCGGCTGATCACCGTGGAAGATCATGACCAAAACCCTCCAAAGAAAGAAATAACCACCAAAACAAACCCTCATTTAAGCAAAGAGACCTGTACCATAAATACTGAAAAAAACAATACACCACATCCAAGAATCTAGGTCATCAGGCAAACTCTATATACTTACCTACAACGTGAGAACACTATCAACGTCGTCTAACAGAACTAAGCGAAGCATTAAGCTGAGGTTCGGACTGACTGGACCTCCTCGGCTGAGGATTTGTGGATTACCCTCACTATTCATAACCGTAATCTTAGATCAACTTATAGAATGCATATATGTGTAGTTTACATTTGTGATGAGAACCTTGGTACCTCAATGGGAACACAGTTAACCAATTTTAGTAATATATTATCAGAAGTTATATTAAGTAATCCTCTCGATAAGGTAATTGTGTTGGGTGATTTTAACATGCCGTTAGTCTCATGGACCACAAGTGATGATGGTGTCTTACTCACCCCTAGTAATCTCCAGGGCTCACACCAAGTAGACTTTGTGGATAATCTTGAGACTTGTAATCTTTTTCAATATAATTCCTTTCTTAACTATAGCAATAGCCGCTTACTAGATTTAGTTCTGTCCAATAATGAGGTGACAGTCAAAGCATGCGACAACGCCTTGGGATTACCTGAAGACCCTCACCACCGATCGATTATAGCATACGCAGACTTTGTTCAGTTCCACTCCATCAAGCCGCTATCATACATTAAGTATTGTTATAACGATGGAGAATATGAATCTATGTGCTCCGATCTTGATGGAGTCGATTGGCAATCAGAGTTTGTTAGTAGATCTTTGGAGGACGCGGTATCATTTATGTATAGCACTATAAATGACCTTCGCAATACATACATCCCCTCTAAAACAGTCACTGCTTTTAGAAAATACCCATTGTGGTACAAACCACCCTTAATAAAAATACTTAAAGAAAAACAAATTTCATAATAAATATAAAAAGTATCAAAACATGTATGATCAAGACTCGTTTTTAATTCTGAGAGGACGAGCACGAATATTAGAAAATGAAATGTATAATACCTATATCAATGAAATCGAAAACTATATAAAGAAAAATCCTCGTGCTTTTTGGACATATGTTAAGAGTAAAAACCACTCAAATACCTATCCTTCTATTATGCAGTACGGCGATCGTTCGTCCGATAAAGGTGACGAGATAAGTAATATGTTTGGGGAGTACTTCCACTCAACCTTCCTTAGAACTGACACACCGACTGACACACAACTTTTCACTGAAAGCCCTCTGTACCCTATGTCATCGGCAGATATAGGTATGATCGAATTACTTCCAGTGGAAGTTCTCAAATTATTGAAATCTCTCGATCTTAATAAATTCGCAGGGCCAGACAATATCCCTCCTATACTAATAGTTAACTGTGCTAGTAGTCTGGTTACGCCTTTTTTACTTTTATACAGCCGTTCGCTTATAGAAGGCATAATGCCTGCTATTTGGAAGACGGCGTTTGTAACTCCCATACACAAAAAAGGGCATAAAAATCTAAAAAAAATCTAAAACAAACAAAACCTGGATTAATGGACTAAATAGAGCTGGAAAATCATTCAACAATCGCGAAGACATTTTAAAAGTAGCAACAGAATTCTACAAATATCTTTATAGCGCCAAAACATAGTCCAGTTTCAGGAATCCTGTGAGCGAAAACCGCGATAGTTATATAACACCAATATCTGCAGAAAAAGTCATACCAGCAAACGGTTGAAAACAGACAAAAGTCTAGGCTCTGACGACATCACAAACGTAGCTATTAAATCGGCAATTGAACTGTTAACCCGACCACTGTCTCTACTATTTAACAAAATACTGGAAACCGCTGAAACTCCAACACAGTGGTCGGAATCAAATATAATTTTAATTTATAAAAAAGGAAACCCAAATGATGTTGCAAATTACAGGCCAATAAGCCTATTACCATGCATATATAAACTATTTTCTTCAATCATAAACCAAAGAATATATTATGTAACTCTAGAAGCAAAACAACCAATAGAACAAGCTGGGTTTAGAAAGGGATTCTCGACGATTGATCACATCCAGACGCTTGAACTTATTATAGACAAATTCCAAGAAAACAAACGAGCCCTTCATATCGCCTTCATCGACTACAAAAAAGCTATCGACACTGTATCGCACTCAAGCATTTGGAAAACGCTTTAAGAGCAAGGAGTGGAAAACGAATACATAGGAATAATAAGAAGTATTTATAATAGAAACACCGGTAGAGTGAAGCTGAAAAAACTAGGACCAAGTTTTATCATAGAAAGGGATGTAAGACAAGGAGACCCTTTGTCTCCAACAATTTTTATCGCTATCCTAGAAGGTATAATTAGTAAACTAGATTGGAAGAACTATGGGTTAAACATTAACGGCGACTATTTAAACCACCTACGCTTCGCAGACGATCTAGTGCTGCTGAGAGAGTCCGGTTCACAGCTACAAAAAATGATAGATAACTTGAACGAGGGAAGTAAACAAGTAGGTCTAGAAATGAACCTATCCAAAACCATGCTTATGACAAACAGCCAAATGACAAACATACACGTGGACAACGACACACTTCAATACACCATCAACTACATATACCTAGGCAAACAAATTGGCTTCGACAAAAATAAAAATGAGCTAGAAGTAGAGCGTAGAGCACAACACACGTGAAACAAATATTGGAGTTTAAAGGAGATATTTAAAAGTAATATGCCACTAATTATAAAAACTAAGGTGTTCAATTCAACTCTCCTACCATGCTTAACCTACGCTTGCCAGACATGGAAATACACAACAAAAATTAAAACAAACTAACTACTTGCCAACGAGGTATAGAACGCAGTATGCTTAACATAAGGAAAATCCATAAAATACGACATACTAAAATAATAAATTTAACGAAGGCCACGGACGTCCTACATTACGCTCAAAAATTAAAATGAAAATGGGCAGGATAGGAGATGGACAGTAAGGGTTACGTCATGGAAAGGACCCAAAGGCAAACGATCCAGAGAAAGACCCCAAACGAGATGGGAGGACGAAATAGCTAAAGTTGCCGGCCCACGCTGGATGAAAGAAGCTCAAGACCGAAATACATGGCTTTTATTGGAGGAGGCCTTCACCCTAGGAGGGGTCCTAGCAAACAAATAATCCAAAATTATAAACATTTGTAAATTTAAATACTAGCAAGAAACCAACCTAGAATTAATTAAGAAAAAAAAACACTAACATTAGACATTAGAAATTACAAAACTTTGTTGTCTTTTTTCAAGTTTTATTTTTGCCAGATATAAAAGGCTTTTTTTATTTTTATTTTTTTATTTTATTTATATGGGTCAAGAAGTGATCGGGTTATACTTTACATAGGATTGGTAGATGTCAAATGCTGCCGTCCGATTACTAAAAGGCCGTTAAGTGACATTTTATCAAATTTGAGTTTTATAAACTACGTAATTGCGCATATTTTGCTCTGTCTATCAGTCTCGGACATACTGTTCTATCATTTAACGTTACTGAGAACCAGAGACCACCTACACGGGTATCTACACTTTTTTTGAACCTGTCCATTACTTAAATACGGTTAACTAGCATTAACACACTAAAATACGGGTAAACGCGCTTAACAATATATTTCTACATTACATTATATCTATTGAACAAGCTTAAAAAACGGTAAAAGGACGTTACGATACTATTTAACCGTTACCTGGCTTTACAGGCTTTTTTGACATTTATATTTGCATCCCTCTATGGTATCTACTACGTCTAAAAGACAGTTCTTCTTCAACTACTACTCTATAAAGCCGCTAAACATACTTAGCTGGCTAGTTGTTTGTCACCTATAGTAGGTATAAAACATTTACAACTCTTAAACACGGTGACTGTATTCTAGTCATGAGAGATGTTACTTAAAATTGATAAATACAACATTAGAAAACCGCTAAGCAACATTTAAACACTAAAAGACGTCTACATGCTGTACATTTGCGCATGCACCGAACACTCGCTAACTCGTCGCCAGGACGCGGTGGGGACAGGACGTGCGCAAGTTGGTGCGAGTTCCCGCCAAAATGCAGTCGAGAATGAAGTAAGGATTTCATATTTATTTAATCTGAAGTATTAAGTAAAATAGGTAGGTAGGTATGCGCACCTACTTTGACTTTAGTAGCTCAGACATTACTTAATGGATTTTACTATTAAAGTGTTAGAGATGTAGGTAACTTTTTATGAGGTCATGTTAATTTACTACAGAATCATTTCAGTATAAACTAATCAACAACAAATTTTGTTTTAGATTTCAAAATCCAAGAATCATAAATATGTTAGAAAGATGCAATGATGGATTCCACACGAATAAAAAAAATCAGCCACCGTTTCAACAGCGACCTTCCGTCGAGACATGCAGTATAAATTCACCGTGCAAAAACCTCTTAAAAAATAAAACTTCGGAACAACTTGTTGACTCCCTAAATGCATCAGTTTATTCTATGACATCTCCTGTATTTCAAACATTTGGTGAAACGAAAACTTCATTTGATTACGGGCTAAATTTTTCCCAGCTGATTTCTACTATTAGTGCTGATTGTCTCCCGTTTACAGAACCCATTTCTTTGATCTGTGACGAATATATGCTACCACTATCATGCAACAACCCGACAATGTGCGACCTGTCTTGCTTGCGAAATGATGAGAACCATGACGTTTTATTAATAGCACCATCGCACAATTCACCGACAGGAGATTATTCATCAGATGATTCGGTAAAAGATAAAGATTACTACCCGAGTGATGACTACTCATCAGCTGATGACTGCCAGTCAAGCGCCAAAAGACCCCGTCACAAAAAAAACATGATTAACATAGAGCCTCGCCAAGAAATTAACTTCATACAGCCGGAATCTTCTATTTTGCCTGTTATTATAACAGCAGTGAACGACTCTACCGATGTAAATCGACTCAGCTTGCGGGATAAAATGTTGAAGCACAAACAAAAAAAAATATTGAGCTATAACGTGAAAATTGGGTGTAATGAAAAATGTATGAAAAAATGTTCGACTAAGTTTACATCAGATGCGCGTGAAGAAACCAATAAAGCATATTGGGCTTTATCGTGGAAAGAAAGAAGAGTATTTGTACAAAAAAGTACCGCGGTAGCAATACCTAAACGAAAACTTACATCTGAACCTAAAAGAGCTCCAAGAAGTACATTTATTTTAAAAAATATTGATGGAACAAACGTAGAAGTCTGCAAAACTTTTTTTTTGACAACACTGGGTTTTCATAAAAATAATGACACTGTATTATACAATTCTCTAAAGAAAGAAATAGTTGACAGACGAGGATTACACACAAAGACGCCCATTTTTGACCGAATGTTGCTAACGGATCACGTGGAATCATTTCACCCCCTGGAGCCCCATTATCGGCGAGAGCATGCTCCGCTCAGACGATACATAGCATGCGATATTACCGTGACTCTGATGCACAAAGATTTTTGTGAGAGGTACCCATCTCAGAAGGTATCTTATGAATTATACAGAAAACATGTGAAAAGTATGAATATCTCATTTGCTAAGCTCGGCAATGAAGAGTGCGAACTTTGTGAAGCGTATGAGTTACACTCCAAAAACACATCTCATGATGCAAAGAACGCTGTACCCGAAAACTGTGAATCTTGCACTTTGTATGTGTGCCATAGAGAAAAATATAATAAAGCACGAAAGTTATATGAGTCCCACAAACAATATGAACAAAATTCTGAAAATATATATTTCACTGTTGATCTACAAAAAGTAATAATGTTACCGAGACTGGACAGTTTTAAAAGTACAATATATTTTGTCCCAGGTTAACCACATTTAACTTATCATTCGCACCTGTGGGTAAGATTACAAGCCAACACAAACCCCTAGCATGTGTATGGCATGATGGCATCCAGAGATACAAACAAGAAGATATAATGAGTTGCTATTATAATTTTATATTGCACTACCGTGATGTTAAAAACATAACGATTTGGATGGATAACTGTAGTGCCCAAAATAAAAACTGGTTGTTGTTCTCTCTAATGATATTTTTAATCAACAGTGACTTGATTGCAACCGAAAAAATAACATTCCAATATTTTGAGCCTGGTCACACCTTCATGAGCTGCGACCAATTTCATCATCAGGTCGAACTGGCCATGAAAAGAAAAGGAAAACTTTACGATTTTCAAGATTTCACAGAATGTGTTGCTTCTGCTAATCTATCGAGAGTGGATGTTAAAACTATGGAGCCAAAAGATTTTTTTACATTCCAAAACTATGTGTCAGATAGACGTATACAAACGACAGCACCAAGAGTTTATCTGAAGGATATAATAGAAATCTGTTTCCAACGGAACCTCTATGATATGCTGTATAAAAACGAGATAGATGGTGGGGAGTATAAAGTTTTACGATTCATGACCGACAAATATTTGAAACACACAGATATATTGAAACCTGAGTTTAAGAGTGCACCTAAAGGTATCTGTAAGGCAAGAAAAGATGCAATCGTGAACGCATTAAAAGATATAAGTGCTCCACATAAAATGCAGTTCTGGCATGAAATGCCAGAATGTATCTGATTTTTTTAAATTAGAGTACGTAATCATTAAGCAGGTACTTATTTATAAGATGATAATTAATGATTATAACTTTGAGACTGATTTTGCATGCCAAACTTAGAAGATTATAAGATTTAGATAGAAGATTATAAGAATTGTTATGTAGAATTGGTGTTTTCTCTGTTAGATACTGATAACTAATAGATAATAAGTAATTTTTCGTATGTGAGCTCGGAAGTGACTTAAGTTGTTTAATATACCTAATATGATCTCTTTTAGTTCCTAAGAATATACTGATAAAACTTATGGAAAATAGGTTGTGCCATTTATTTTGTAAGAAGTAAGTATATCTACCTCATTGTATTGGTAATAAATGAAAAATTTTAGCAAATATTATATTGTATCATTTAACTATCTAACTTTTTTTTATTTTTACACTTCAATAATTTAATAAAAAAGTTAGCTGTCCATTTGAAATATATCTTAAGAAATTCAAATAGTATTCCCAACTCTAAAAAACAGTCTTCAGTGTCTGTTCTTCCTGTAACTATGTTCAAGTCTAGGAATATGAGTAATTTTAAATTGTCAAAACAGTAAATAAACAGTTTATTGCCATTAATGTTGTTTTCAAAAGTAAAGTAGATTGTATTTTAATTAATTTACAATGCAAGAAGAAGGTTATGTATCTTAACTGTTATTTAGCTTTGAAATTGTATATAACTGTGATTTGTTAGAAAACAGTGTTGCAGTTTCATTTACTTACAACTCTATAAGACAGTGGTACTTCAGCCAGCCTCTTTTTAGTATAGTAGATGATAAGTTTTTAAAAAATATTTGCATGATTAAAACACAAAAACTTAAATTAAAAAACAAGTAGCAAAGCTGCGTCTCATTGTAACGTTTACAAAAAAAGCATAAAAGTTTACAAAAAAAATGATATACCAAAAAAAAGTGTATGTCTCCACAATTTCTAGAAACAACATTTCCTACGTTTTTGCTCATACCCAAAATTTAGGTTTAGTCACTTAGTGGTCTTTTAGTAATCGAACGGCAGAATGGGTAATATTGTAAGATTATTGTATTTACATAAAAGTAAACAATGTCCATCCCCAATTCACATTTTATCTTCGTACCAAGCTTCATCAAGCTCCGATCAGCAATTCAGACGTGACAACTAACAAAGAAACCAACAAAGAAACAAAGAAACAAACAAACAGACAGACACTTTCGAATTTATAATATTCTTCTTATTGTGTCACTAGATCAAATTTTGGCAGGTTAAGACAACAATACCATTCTGGGGACTGCGATTATCATTACGTGCCAGAGGGCAGCGTGATCTGGATCAGTTGAGCTATCTATAGATCGTTTTAAACGGTCCTTAGACAGCTCAACTGTTTCACGTGTATTTTATATTATTTTGTACATTTCTGTAATTATTTCCGTAAATAAATTCAGAGGGCTGTATTTGACTACCTACCTAATCCGATTTAAAGACATTGGATATCTATCCACCTGGATATTAAAAAAAATACACAATACTGATATGGTAAATGAGTATTTCATTTTAATAATAGTGTCTTATTTGTTTTGTTTGTTGATTTTGTATTTTTGTGAATTCTAAATCATGCTTGTTCTTATTGTTTTACATAGTGAGGACGGTATAGGATGAATTAATAGGCTGTCGAAAAGCCTACGTCATCCTAACAAAATTTGAAAAGCTGGGACCGACCGCGTAACGTGGCCTCCAGTAAACGAGTGCAATGGAAATATATGCAATGTTTGATCTGTTTTTAAGACTTCAAAACAAGAGGAAGTCTTCAATTCGGTGTATTTTTTTATGTTTGTTATCTCTTAACTCTGTCATTTATGAACCTATTTGAAAAAATATTTTTATGTGAAAGAATATAGATACTTTCCAATTGGTTCCATAGAAATTTTATTAAAATCGGTTAAGTAGTTTAGTTTTTAAATCAAAATACATGAAAAAAATATGTCATCCAAGTAAACGAAATTTCGTATTTTGCTTTCTTGAGACTTTCCAGTAGTGTTTAGAAAAATGATAACAATAAAACGTAAAATAAAAACTAACCTCCAAAGGTGAAAGATTAGGGTTTTTTTTAATTTAGTGGATTTTCTTTTTATCTTTAAAAAACGTATAATTAAACAAAATGTTTATTTGTTTGAACAATGTTTGATTAAGCGATAAACATAAATCGATTTGGTTCCGAAGCTTTTTATAAATCTATCGTCGCCAGTCCACGTTCTGGGGTGTAACATAGAAAATTCACAATATGCATAAAATACCTTAGATAGATAGACAGATAGATAAAGTATTTATTTGTATTAGCTACAAACACACACATACAAATATAACAAAAGATAAAGAACAAATTTATGTTGGTAAATACAAACAAAAACAATACAAAAATAAATAATAAATAAATAAATAATCCCTGACATTTCACACACCATCATCTGGCCCCAAAGTAAGCAGAGCTTGTGTTATGGGTACCAACATGAATGATATACTACTTTTATACTTTTTTTTTTGTAAATACATATATATTATACATAGAAACACCCAGACCCGAGACAAATACTTGCAGATCATACAGACATTGGTCCCGCGGCAGGAATCGAACCCGCAACCTTCTGCGTCTCAGCCTGACCTTAGCCCACTGCGCCACAGAGGTCGTCAAAAAGAATAAATAAATAAAAATTTAAAACAAAACATTTACAATAGGTATCCCATTAATCCATGTGTGTGTTGCAGACACAAAGATTCAAAAAGACATAGGTCATAGCTCAACGCATAATTTTGCGCAATTTTTTTGGTATTTTAACTTATATACCTACTTATTTTTTTTACTGAAGAGTCTCGATCTGTTAGTATGTTAAGTAAGATGCGATATTAATAGAACAAACGATCTCTTTAATTACTAGTACTGGTATTAAACGTACAAAGGTACAAACTACAATATAGTTTTTAAGGTGAACAAACCTATCGCGTATGTCCTTTACGCATATGTTTCCGGAGAGGGGTCTGGAGTGTGACTGATGTACTGAATTTTATATATTAAAAAAAATATGAATTGCCAAACGCTAATTACTCGCGAACGCTACTGTATAAACTGTGGTCATCTTGCCTCTATATTTTTCTCGAGCATATAGCGTAGCACATAGTTAAGCAACCTTTTGTAACTAACCTTATAGAAGGTTCTTATCTTAGTTGATCTATTATATTTATTTAGCTTAGCCATGCCACAGGGGAAGCAAAACCACTTACCAAAGTCCCTTGGGTAATCAGCAAAGCTATGTACAAGAAATTCAAAGAGTTAACTAAATGGGCTGCTATCATATAAATAAACAAAGCACTTTACACAATGATGATGAAGTCAGACGACTAAATGACGTCATTAAGGCGATGTCTACCATGGATGCTAAACAATTCAGAGTGACGCTGTAAAGTTAAATGAGAACATTTTAAATGAAAATGGAACTTAGAACTTTATTTACGTTCATTAGTTCTAGGCGTAGGAAGTTTTCTGGAATATTTTTTATGTTGAGCAATGTTATATAGTAATTTATTAATAGTAACTTAATAGTTACTCGTAGGCTTATATTAATACGTTGTAACGCCTACTACTCCTCTACTACTACCTAGTACTACTTCTCGATGCACCTAACCTTTTTTTTCCGCTTTCGTTACTAATTAAAAGTACCTAATTAACCCCAAATAACTAAATGATATTATATAATATAATTGAAATCCCTAAACATACTTTGATCTATTATAAATTTGGCCAATGATTCGTCTAGTGTTTGTGATTAAAATCCTACGTTGTGTTTCGAATATAGTAACTCTGATTCTTTAAGAGAATTATGTTGAAATATGTATTTAAAATATTATAAACTTTATTATTAGAAGTAATCATCCTCTATAATGAAGAATATCTTAATTTGCCTACGCTGTGGTTCGATATTTAAATTTATAATTATATTAATTATTGTCCTTTAGTGATATTATAAACTGCATAAAGTAAATAAGTATTATATCCAATCTAGTATTACTGTGAAACCTTATTATAAGTTAAGTTTAAGTTATTTCAATATTTTAATACGATATTAGTTCTAGTCATGCATTGTTACTTTGTATAATATCAATCTCCGCACGCGTGACATCCATAAAACAGCAGCCTAAATCATTCCCCAAAGTCGATCTATCTTTTTATCAAAATCCATCAAAATCAGTTCAGCCGAGAAACGTAACAGACAGACAGTCAGACACAGTCACTTTCTCGTTAATATAATATAGATAATAGTTTTGGTAGTTTCAAAAGTTAAGCAAGGTAACCATTCTTGTTCTAAAAATACTTCCTAATAGCAGCTTATGTCATTCTAGTCCTACATTGATATATTTTTATTGCGGCTTAGATCACTAGCCCCTCCTCGCTAGTAATAGTAGGTTTCTTTCCATGTGACCTGGACAGCCTTCCTCCGCAATGGACAATTTCATTTCCGAAGGGAACTCTAATCTTTATTTCGACAGCAAACAAAACAGTTACTTCAGTAATCAGTATGTCTGTCATAGTTCAGCAAAGGGGTATCAGAGGACTTAATCTTTTATCAAATCGTCCAATGTAGTAGGTCAGTCAAACACATTCAAGGGCATTTACTTTACTTTTGTCTGCAAGCAACTCACATACCATCCATTCACTGGTTAACCTTCTAGTATCGCATCTTAGAATGCAACTGGATACATAGAAGAGCCCTGCCTAACTCCTATCCTACTTGGCGAAGTTCCCTAATCCTACAACACAAGAATCTTACCCTACTCGACCCTAATACAGATTATTATCTAATACAATATTTTGTGATTTTATTTGTTAGGTCCGTAGAGTAAAGAAGATTGATAATGTGTGATAGATATACCAATTATATGAATAGTTTAACCCTAATTTCATAAATAATATCAAATTTGGATAGCTTAATTCTGAGCCTTGAGTAATATATCTCTATACTATTACTAGGTAAAAGTCTGAATTATATAAAATTATATCAACAGTAATATTCATACTGACTGTTCGTCGATAGCAGCCTTTCGTTAGTCTTTCCATAGATTCAAGCAAGCAAGAAGGACTTTCGCCTCAAGAGTTTGATAGAACTTATCTAATATGATTATTAATAAATCAATAGTAGGACTCATCCATAAGATCTCCATTAAATATGTACTACAATGTACAAATAATGAACATTTGAATTTAGGGTGTAGGTAATCATTATTCCATTTCATAAGAATTTATAATTACCCTCAACTAGGCATTTATTATCTAGTGCAATGTTTCAGCTAAATCTTTAGTCAATGATAGTTTCCCCACTGATTTGCGCACCGATTTAGTATACAGATAAACTACGTAATCCTACGAAAACCATAAGTAAATTTATACTACTGTATAGGTTATGGATAATAGTAATTCGACAACCTGTTCAAACTTGTCAAAAGTGTTGTCAGATAAACTACGCAATCCCACGAAATCCATAAGTAGATTTATACTACTGTATACGTATGGATAATAATAATTTGACAACCTGTTCAGAACTTGTCGAAACGTGTTGTGTACCTGATGTCCTACCTAACCTAATCTGGTGTGTGAATCCGCAATTCTGGAAGCAAGCTTCGTACATTTAATTGTGTATGTCACTCATCAGGGTGCAATGATGAGCTACCTAGCTGCTAATTGGGGGACAGCGAGTTGTAAACCTCGACTTTGTACCTAACCCCTAGTACGTCCCTACAATCTACTTCCGACAGACCGAAGTCCTGGGATGTCATCCGTAGATTAAAGGCAATATAATGTGCAAATATATAAATAAATACAGATAGACTATATCGATTGCTTCTGTTAAGTTCGGTTCTACCTTCCTTACACAGAATGCAACCAATCATAGGGAACCATTAGGCCGATCCTCAGGAGAGGTAAAATCTGGCTCCAGGCTCGTTCCGAGAGGTCCTGGGGGAACTCCTAACAGGGTGGGAAAGCCAGACTTGGGTATAACACCGCTAGGTTTCCTTCTGACCCACAGACCATGCCGTGTAAGAGCCTCATACAATCACTTTGGTGAATCTTGTCATCTTTACGACCGAATAACTATTACGTAACTCACACAATAAAATTATCACAGAAACAACGCACGACAAGACACCTGTAATTGTAGGAAACCATAAGAGAAATTTCTACCAAAAACGTTTAGCTCGACCAGCCTCACGCGTCCCTCCTATCTAGAATGCCCAAAATCCGCCATCTTCTTTTTCATCTCATTTTTCTTTTTCTTGCCATTTTCAAAACACATTCGAAATTTCCATTCTATTTCAATTTACGTACCAACCTCCGTGGTATAGCTAAATAACCTCTTTACTAAATCAAGCCCTAAATTAATTAAAATTTCAATTTATTACCATCTTCATGTAGTTATATCATGATTTATATATTATATCGTTAACATAAATATATTTTAATTTATGTTTTCTAGCTTTAATATTGTTTTTATAAAGCTATTTAATTGTTTACTCTTTCGAATTCAACCTCCTTAGAGATCTTCCCGTCCCAAATAATTCTATCAATAATATATTAATAGAAGGATAGATTATTCTATCTTATAGAATCAAATTCTATTTAATCTTACTAATTCAAATCCAGTATTATTTATTATTATACTCTCTGAGTCGTAAGATATTTCTAAACCATAGTCTATAAACTTAGTATTAATTACTTTTTGCTAGCTTTCACTCACGGACCTTGACAATGACATACATCTGCCATAATCCGTCTATGGTATAGTTTGTTATGACAGATGCTTTGTTTATTTACATTGTAATGAATTACGCACTATTTTATTCAATAATTAAAGATCTGAGATAGAATTGCTGGTAAATCTGTTCTGATAAGAATGACCCATGTATGCCTACGTGATATTAATAAGGTTTGTACCCAAGCATACCATAATAATTGTGAATTATAAAGGAATGACCTTCTGTCCCGTTACAACTTGTAGCAAAAACTTTGTACCCCTTTTTACGAAAATTGCGCGGACGGAGGAGCATAGGATTTTGCACACCTATAGTTTATATAGAGAAGGAGTGCAGAATGCTAATATTTTTTAAAATAATGTTTGTAAAATACATTAATCATTAATGAATTATGGTTGAATTTCGACCAGTGGGCGACCACTTGTTTATATATTAATACGTGAAGCAAAAACTTTGTACCCCTTTTTACGAAAATAGCGCGGATTGAGGAGTATGAAATTTCGCATACGTATGGTTTTTATAGAGAAGGAGTGCAAAAAGCTATTTTTTTAAATTATCCATTCAAAATACATTAATTATTAAATAACTATGTTCGAATTTCAACCAGTGGGCAACCACTAGTTATTTTATATATAGTAGCAACGACAGCAATATTTGCGAAATTTCAGTCACAATCTTCCTTACCTAATAAGAGTTTTAATAAAATTCTTATTAGGTAAGGAAGATCGTTTGTCCTAAAAATAGCACGTTCCAACTTGAGTCATTATTCACCTTTCATTAGAATTTATAAAGCATACAACGCTATCAATTAATAATAAGAAAACAGTTAGTGTATGAGGAGTGATGTGGATAAGCAATAGAAAATTTATATATTTTCAACAGCCTGTATAGCTTTAGAAACATTTTGGGATTGTTTGTTTAATCTTGATGTTCATGAATCTTTTTTTTTGTTGTGTTTTTGGATATATATATTTGCCTAGCGCCGGGAATCGAACCCGCAACCTTTTGCGTCTCAGCAGGGTCTAAGCCCACTGCGCCATAGAGGTCGCCAATTGCGCAATCATTGCTGTCAAACACACGTTTGGTTCTCTGATATCTATATCATGAGAGTATTTTCAAATTTACATAATCCCTCAGAAGTTCAGTAGATACATTAAGGTTTTTATAATCTGTTGAGTGATCACAAGTAGCATTTAGGTACTTGTGATGCGCTTAACAATACCACTTCTTTATCTTGGCATCTGATAATGAGCTAACGTAACAAAAATACCTGGATACCTTTAAAAGAGAAAATCCTTACATATTGGGACTCAGAAACTAACCATTCATTGAGTACTATTTAATAAATATTTTCTTATATAAATTTCAGTCTGGGGACGTTTCCCTATTATATTTTGATTTTTTTTTCATGTCTTCGATAGACCTACGTTTGACCAAAATTATGATAAGAGCTCTGTTTTCTGTAGTAGTTGATTGTAAAGCTGTATTACAGGTTCTTCCTAACATTGCTTCATACTAAATTATTTAGTTTCACGACACGAAAAGACACCTATTCACTCTTAACTTGAAGAGACCCAGATTGTAGTTTTCAGGAAAGACAGACGACGGCAAAGTGTTCCAATCCTTGGCTGTACATTATAAATGTGGAAACAAAGCGCTTTGTTCGTAAGGATGGTTGACTTACAAGGTATGGCAGGTACTGAGCGGTACGTCTGCTTATCCTGTGTTTTAAGCGATCTCATAATACTTCAATTGTTGTATGTATTCAATTAGAACGAAGTTCCTTATCGCACGGTACGGACTTGGCGGATGGGGGCTAGACGAAAAAAGGTTTACGATTTTTCCTTTTTCCTTTCTTCAGTGTAGACGGTTATGCCTATGCATAACCGTGATACGACAGAATACACGACTAATTATATGAACGAATGGACAAATGAATGAATGAATTAGATGATTATAAAGATACAATAAAATGTTAATTTTCACAACTCGAAAAAATATATTAAATACAAAATTTCCTACCATTTCCTTGAATTTTTAATTATATATGCGTTTCATTTAATTGATCTCAGACGCAAGTAATTCATTCATTTGTGTTTGTGAATCAATAATATAACAAGTCTATCAATAATAGTATATTACTATAGGAACTTCGTTCCAACCAAGTGTTCTACGGCACTCATGCTGCATTTGTATTGAATAATTAAGCCGTACATTTCTGTAAATCATTACCATCATCTCCCTGCCCGTATCCGAAGCAATTGAATTGGGTTCGAACATGTTTCATTCTTTCATTTCTTTTTACCAGCCGTCATCACGCCTTTCCTACTCATATAGAATTATCGTCATCAACACAATCCATCCAACATCAATCTTCATTTATCTTTTAAATAAATGAAGATTGATTCCATAAAAAATATAAGGTGATACGAAATTTTCATTTAATTATTAATTCGTATTTTACTAACTATTAAGTAACTTAGCTGAAAATTTAAAGTCATCTCTGAATTACTTTGCAGGATTGTACTCTCTCAAAGCATATTCAAATTCATTGGTTGGTATTTCGTTAAGTTTTTTTTTCCTTGAGTTAGTTATTCGGTTTAACTGACAAAGTATAAATGTTTGCACTCGTATAATCTGGTTTATTGCATTAATTAATAATAATCATAATGTACATTTCACACAGCATCATCTAATCTCAAAGTAAGTAGAGCTTGGGTTATGTTAACCAGATGGCTATAGACACATTAGAAAAAAGGTCAATAGCGATTGACCCGAGTGGATCCCGAAAAAGATTCTTCTCTCAAGGCGTATACATATCCACACTTGTATGAATACAAATGACACATTTTTATGCAACAGAGAACTAGCTACCCACAACACAGGTTTTCCTAGGGCGCTAGGGCACTTTAACATTGTTATAATAAGTAATTATACCTATTTATAAGTGCCTATATGTGCATTTATCTTTATCTTTATAATATCTACTTGTTTACATATTTTACGTAATACATTAATTACACTTTTATTCAAAGTCAAGGTCAAAAGATGCATTATTCAATACAATCACAAGAATCACTTTGAAACGTCTTACATACTAGGTGAATTTAGGTGCCAATTCCTCCTAACCCAAGCCCGAGAAGAACCGGTAAGAAACTCACCCTGGTCTTAGCCCTTTTTTGCACGATCCATCTTATAACTACCTTAACTACGAAAGACGAATACAAGACAGTTTATACATTTCAAATGTGTCGGTCAACTGTCTGAGGGCAGAGCGACATGAGGCCATTTATATTAATAATATAGTCATTTATATTATTATACGCTTTCTTCAAAATACTACCCTTTATGTATGCTTTAAATTTCTTAAAAGGTTAAGTCCTTCATTTATTTGATGGAGATATTCACATTTACTTTTGAATAAGAATTTGAATAATTTATTTACGGATAAAGGAAAGCCTAAAGTTAACACCAAATCGATAGCTGTCTTAATTAAAACTTAAAAATACGCCTAGATTATTAAAAATATTTATGACTGTCATCAAAAAAATCTATATGTTGGAACACACGTATGAATGAGTTTATCAAGTTAAGCACTTTTTTTTGTCTTTTGAATTTAGTATTACATTTCTTTTCTTGTTTACCGGTTTTAGGAAATATTTGGTTATTCTTCATCATTGTCATTCTTTCCCTTTCAAGCTTAATGGAACATAAATTATTTGTGATTGATCACTGCGGAACATGCCCTTAATAATGTATGTTTGATGTCGAATATGCAGATTAACTCCTTTTGGTTTCCTTGGTAAGAAAAAAGGTTGGAACTTCGAGGCCTTTATAACAACATTATAATGTTTGTTATGAATTTATCATCTTTATTTAAATTTATTTATCATAATAAAAAGTTTATAAAATAAAATATAAGTAAAATAAAACACAAAAAACTTGTGCGTCTCGGGACGCCCGACAGAAGTGATAACTTAAACTAATCTTACTAGCGCTGTGGGTTAGAGTGAGAGAGGAGGAGCTTGCTTACCGCTGCCGTATGCATGAGCGAAAGGAAAGCCAGACAGACTGGCGCCGTAACGCGTTACGTTACGAAGCGGGGTAAACCGGTTCGTTCCCTTAACAAATTAATTATTAACAAATAATACTACAAGAAGTATACATAATATATTAAAACTAGTGATACTTAAGCAAGTAGATAGTATGACAAAAAAGCATGTGTGCTATTCACAAGTGGTAGAAGTGAAACCTTTAAAAATTTTAGAACCACGAATATAAAAAACACTGTATAATGCTTCCTATCTCATTTTCTCTCACGTAAAACTTATTTATTTATTTTATTTATTTATTTATTTATTTATAAACATGTACCTCTATCCTTACAGGCACCCCCAATGCGATAGAGTACCTTATATTCTAGTCTAGCCTAGTCTTAATAAGTATTAATATTAAAAATTATACAATCATTTACATTCATCATTTAAGAGATACCCAAAAACAAGATAATTTACTTACGTACTACATAAAAACATATATTATAATGTCAAAGTAATTTGATAATGGACTACCATACTTCTAAATTTGTCAACATTAATTAAATTTGCTAAATAAAATCGGATTAAAAGTCATAGCCATTTGAATATACAATAAAATTACATTTAAAAGTCACATCACAATGTCAATAATCAATACTAACTAATTTTAAAAACTACTTGTCATAACATAAAATAAAAAACAAAGCCTTTTGGAATTCGCTCCGTGAACAGTAAAAAATATCTATTCTATCGGCAATCTGATTGAGCGTGCGGATGCTGCGCGTCATAGGTGCCTTGTCCAGCAGGTTGGTTCGCCCTTTTGGTACTGCCAATAGGGCGGGACGCCTTCGTTTGTGCACAAAGTCTGCGGGCACATTCAGCCGCATTTCTTCCAAAATACCTGGATGAGCGATCACCCCTCTCAAAACCTTAAACAAATGTAGAGCAAGCGCTGCATCTCTCCTTACTTCTAGCTTGTTGTATCCAACCATGCCTATAATAAACAAGGTTGGATACATCAAAGGGTAGAAGGGGTATATACCGTACACCTTCAGGTATAGAAATCTAGTGAACTTATTTTGTATACGCTCTACCATTTGGCTGTACTTGGTTTCGTGCGGAGCCCATATTGCTGCATTGAACTCCAAATGGCTTCTTACCAAAGCATTATAGAGTGCTTTTACTGCTTGCAGGTTTTTGAAGCTGTTTGCCTGACGGAGTACAAATCCTAATGTTTTAAAGGCTTTCTTGCAGATATTGACCACCTGCACCCGGAATTGTAGCTTATTGTCCAGACGAACCCCTAAATCCCTCACCGAGTTGACTCTCTTTAGCTGAGTACCCCTCAACTGGTAGTCGTGGTAGAGTGGTGTCTTAGCTCGACTGAAAGTTATTATGGAGCATTTGCTGTTATTGAACTGGAGTTCATTTGCCCTACTCCACTCTACCACTCTGTCCACGTCCCGCTGAAGGCGTACACAGTCATTTTCGTTCTTGATGGGCAAGAGTAACTAAAGGTCGTCAGCGAACAACAAGCATTTGGCCCCTTTGACGACAGTCGGCAGGTCATTTATCATTATTAAAAACTCTAGCGGCCCCAGATTACTTCCCTGACTCACGCCGGTTATAGTATAGTAAGCCTCTGATCTGTATCCCGCGTAGTCGACATACTGCCGCCGGTCCTTCATATAGCTCGCGAAGAACTGCAGTAGTTTCGTGGTGCAACCGATCATCGCCAACTTCTGAAGCAAGATGTCGTTGTCGACTAGATCGAACGCTTTTTTGAAATCAAAGTAGGCGGCGTCGACTTGCACCCCTGCGTCGACTTGCGGTAGCACGTAGACCATGGAGTCAAGAAGGTTCGTTGAGGTGCTATGCGCTGGTCGAAAACCATGCTGCGCGTCGGACAGCCGTGCCGAGACCTGCTCCTGCATGCTGCGCTGCACGGCTGATTCAAAGACCTTCGCCGCCGTCGACAGAATGGCCACCGGTCGGTATTCCGCCACATCTGATCCAGACCCTTATGAATTTATATGTCTGTCTCTTTTTATTGTCGCTTTTTCGATTCTTCGACTTTCAAATCACAACGATACTAAATAAATAAATAAAATAAAATTCGTTTATTTCAGACAACATAAAGATTATAAAAATTTAGGTCCATAAGTTAGTATTTTGTCTTACTCTACGTTAGTACAAGAAAATAATGATAATAATTTTTCTTAACAAAAAAATCAAAAATAAATTATAAACACTGCAACCAAATAATGATAAAATTATTTCATCATTACTCGATTACAGTGCTTGAGGAACGGGCTATCCCATTTATTGGATAATGCGTTCAAAATGATGTTGGGACTCCCATGCAGCCTTCATAGCAAAAAGGCAACTTTCTTCCCCATGCATGCATGGAACCCGTCCGTGCCAGCCTCCGCAAACATGCCGGAAGCGCTGCAGAACCGCGGGAGACCCAGCACCATCCTGAATGCATTATTATACTGGACGCGAAGGGTATTGATCGCTTTTTGTGTATAAGTGGTCCATAGGCTACACGTGTAGAAAGTCTGAGAGTAAGATTTAAAGAGAGAGATTTTTGCCTCTTCAGAACATCGATAGAACCTACGAACCAGCATATTGGCTCTTACGGCCAACGCCCTTAGCTCTCTCTCTATATCTAGTTCATCGCTTAGAGTGTCACTAACAATGTGACCTAGATATTTGAATTAGGTTATCCTCTTCAGCACAGATCCATTCAACATAACGGGTGGTACCTCGTTCATGTATACTCCTTTTGGTGAGAATACCATCAACTCACTTTTTTTACATTATATTAGAGACCATGACTCCTTGCATAGTTTTCACAGGTCACCAACAGTTTCTCAAATGCACTGATAGATGATGCCAGCAGCACCATATCGTTGGAATAACTAATATTGTTAATACTTATCCCATCGATAGAGCATCCGATTGGCTGCCTGCTAAGACCATCTATCAGGTTGTTTACATACAAATTAAAGAGGTGGGGGGATGATAACAGGTGAGACAGGGGGGGCCCTGTCTCACTCCACATTTCAGTCCATATGCATCAGACAGCGCCCCCGCCCATTTCACCTGATTAGTTTGATTACTGTACCAATATTCAAAGACAGAACAGATTTCCTTAGGCAAAGTGGTCTCGCGTAGCTTTCGCCACAGTATATCGTAACATACTGTGTCGAAAGCTCGCGAGAAGAAGATTTCACTTCAAAAACAACATCTACCTTACTCAAATACCTAAGTATGAACTCACTAATGCAAAAAACTGGAGCTGTTATACACGTAGGTAGTAAAAGTGACGACCTCTGTGACGCAGTGGGCCAAAGCGCGGCTGAGACGCAGAAGGTTTAGGGGTTCAAATCTCGCCTCGAGACAAATGTTTGTATAATCTGCAAGTATTTGTCTCGGGTTTGGGTGTTTCTATGTATAATTTGTATGTATTTACAAAAAAAAAGAGTATATAATTAGTATATCAGTCATGTGGTACCCATAACACAAGCTCTGCTTACTTTGGGGCCAGATGCTGTGTAGAATGTCCGGCATTATTATTATTATTATTATTAATTATCTGGACGGAATTTTCTGGCAGTGGTCTGGATCAGTAGAGTTATCTATAGATCGATTTAAACGGTCCTTTGATAGCTCAACTGTTTCACATGTATTTTATATTATTGTATATTGATCTGTACTGATTTCTGTTAGTTTTTATTAGAAAAATTATTACTCGTATGACTGTATGATCATTTTTAGAAATGACGTTTTCTAAAAATGAAACCTAGCTAGATCGATTTATCGCCCCCAAAACCCTTGCATACTAATTTTCATGAAAATCGCTGGAGCCGTTTCAGAGATTCAGATTAAATACATAATAGGTTGGGGAAAAAGTTTCTTCGCTTTTTTAAAGAAAATTCTAAACATTTTTTAATATAGTTTATTTACATTTAACTAAAGTATGTAGGTATCATTTTATTCGATAACTTTTTGCCATCTTGTAGGTAGGGAAATGATCCCATTGCTATAGAAATTTTGGGACTTCTGATCAAAATACCGCGACAAGTGGTTTTGGCAGTCCTCTCGTGATGTTAACCTGACACTGCCTAAAGAATTCTGAAGAGACCGAAACAGGTAAAATCTGAAGGTGCAAAGTCAGGACTATACGGCGGATGCATTAACACCTCCCAGCCAAACTCTCTTAATTTTTGCTGAGTGGCTAAAGATGTGTGAGGTCTAGCGTTATCATGATAAAAAACCACACCCCTTCTGTTGATTAATTCTGGCCGCTTTCTCTAAACTTCTTGCTTTAATCTCATCAGTTGTTTGCAGTAGAGTTCGAAATCGATGGTCCTGCCTGGTGGTAACAGCTCATAATGAATAATGCCCTTCCAATCCCATCACACACAGCATCACCTTGTTGCGAGTTAACCCGGGCTTCGCCACAGTCTGTGAAGCCTGACCTGCCTTTGACCACGACCTTTTTCGCACGTTCTTGTCGTACGTGATCCACTTTTCATCACCAGTTATCAGCTTCATCAAAAATGGTGCGGTTTCATTACGTCGTAATAAAGAATCACAAATGAGTACACGGTTCATCAAATATGAAGCTTTTTTATGTACCCAGTTTTTTTTCAAATGCGCCAAAACTGTTTTGTGGTTAATTCCCAGTTCTTCAGCTACGTCGTAACTATTGATATGCCGATCTTGCTCCACTTATTCAAAATAGGCATCCATTTTATCCATAATAGGGCGACCAGAGCGACGTGCATCTATGACATCAAAATTTCCGGATTGAAAACGCTTAAACCAAATTTGTGCTACTCTCACAGACACTGCACTAGGTCCATAAACATTGCAAATTTTTTTCGAGGCTTGCGTTGCATTTTTACCTTTAATTATGTTCTTTAAAATTTAAACTTTTAATGATACCAAAACCAGCCAGATACAAATAGTATAGCCAAAGAGATTTTATTACAAGGTCATACATACTATAATGCGAAAAGACTTTTTCCCCAACCTAATACATATTACACAAGAATTGCTCGTTTAAAGGTTTAAAGATTTAGACAATGTTGATAACAATATCAACAAAAAGACTTGACACGTGTCCTATACCAAGAGTAAGAACCACACATGCTCAAAGACAGTTTTAACTTTTAGTTCCACATTTGTATAATAAGTTAAATAAAGAAAGGGTTAAGAAGTATGGTAATACAGAAATTAAAAGGATAATACTCAACTGGCTCAAAAACATTGATTATGAGGGTATAGAGAATATGCTTAAAGAATTTCGTTCTTAGAAATATAAAAAAGTTAAATTGTTTTTCTAATGTTTAAAATTACTTTTATAAAACATAACAATACATTTAAAATCATAGGCCATTACACTGTTCAAATCATAACACGGAGAGCATTTCATTTTTTTTTTTTACATATTTTAGTTTTGGATTTTATTAATTTAGTTAGATATAATAACTTATGAGGCTCCTGAAACACAGTTTTTACTAGTTCGGAAGCCTATGGAATTATTATAGATCTGTAACATTGTATTATGTCAATAAATTGATTTTTGTTTGTTATGTTTGAATATAAGATCGTATTTTCAACAATTTTGCAAAACAACATAATTACCACCATTAAGTGCATGCCAAAGACTGACCTAACAGCTAAGTTTGTAGTAACTTTGCCTTCAGGGCTGTTGTGGGTTTGATCTCGATCCAGGGTCTATATTTGTGTATACATAGGTGTTTGTTCCATATCGGTAAGTTTGTTACAAGTCTAAGCGTTCTATCAGTAATCTGGGTCTCATATATCATTGCTTAGTTTGGGCTTAAATGAATAAATGAATGTTTATACTTAATTTACCTTAAAAGCTAGCTACTAAACAATTTGGAACTAACAAAAACCGAAGATTTATGTACAATAAGCGGTCTTATCGCTAAATTAGCAATTACCTTTGTATGGAGAGGCGCCTAACTTGAATGAAAGATTAATCGGAGTGCACAACATTTTGAGCTTTGACTTAATTATTTTTGTATTGAATAAACGCAATAAACTTACACAACATTAGGTACACATACCATTGTATATTTACATAAAAGATATACACAAAGGTAAGTCGTACTAAAAGTACATAAAAATAATATTCAATATTATACATACACACAGATCGATGAATGATTCATAATGTTTTAAAAGTTTCAGCAAAAAACAGTTCTTTGATCCTAATTTTGAACTCGGCAAGTGAAGAGGATTGCCTTATGGAATTCCATAGTAGAACGAAGATTTTCAGAGATTCCGAGTATTAGATGGTGGGTTCTGCAATATTGATTTATTTAATTAGGTACATTTGTAGAATGTTTTCGAATGATATCGGGCCAAAGTTGCATGGTGTTAACTTTCAAGTTATGAAAACTGTTAAACGGTTGGTTTTACTGTTAACTCTCCTTTTTGTTGGACTCTTAAATATTTATTTATTAACTTTATCGAATGTTTCCTGCTTTTAAGCAGGTGTCGTGTCAAAGTAGCATGGTGTCGAACTTTGTTCACTCTCTGCTCGTCTTGGTAGACACTAACCTTAAGAAGCCGGTGAAGCTCGCTTGCAACTTCAATTCGAGGCGCGTGCAAATATCGCTCCGAATATCTCTATCTCTGTTTAAATGATGTAAGCGCGCGGGGCGTAAGAGAGGCGCGGGACGCGGTACTACAATACCTAAATACAACCGTAGTGACGTGCTTGTGTGTGTGTGAGTAGGTGTAGGTAGGTAGGTATACTTCTGTCATTGATCATTGATGTAATTGACAATGCGAAGGCGTTAGGTTAATAAAATAAAAGCTTCTGTCTGCGGTTTCGCACGCCTTTTTCTGAGATAAAAGTAGGTGACATAATATACATAGGTATTTTAATCTTCCTACATCTATGCAAAGTTTTGAGTTTCGAAGGGACGACCTCTGTGGCGCAGTGGGCTAAGGGCTGTGTGAGACGTGGAAGGCTGCGGGTACGATTCTCGCTTCGGGACAAATGTTTCTATGATATGCAATTATTTGTCTAGGGTCTGGGTGTTTCTATGTATTACATGTAGGTATTTAAAAAAAAAGAACATGTGTGCAATTCACACGTGGTAGAAGTGAAACCTTCTGATGATGATGATGATGATGATTTTGATGATGATGATGATGATGATGATGATGATGATGATGATGATGATGAAATATTAATAATAACAATAATACATCTTGCAGATTGCATACATTTGTCCCGCGGCAGGAATCGAACCCACAACCTTTTGCGTCCCAGCAGGACCTACTGCGCCACAGAGGTCAAGTGAAAAATTTCCGTAAACAAAGGCAAAGTCGTTGTAGTATGTAAATAAGTAGGTTATTGTTTCCAAACAACAAGGCAAATCTCAATCCAAGTTAGTGGCACAGGTCAATAGAACACACGTACCGTGTATTTACACGGTACGTGTATTTACACGTTGCATTAATGTGTGCGTGCGTAGCTGGCCGAGCTATCACCCAACCGAAGTGTCCCCATCCCCCGGCCCCGCCCCGTGCGTGCGCGATAGCAATATTAGCCGTTCAAAAGTGGTATGAATTTGGTTGTGTTCCTTAATACCAAAAATTATGACTGAAAACATTTAGTGTTCTTCATATAGTAATGTTATTCGCTAACTAGACAATATAAGCTATGGTCCTTGACAAACAAAAACTAAGATATTGTGGTTATTAATACGAAACAAATAGTAAGAAATCTTGTCAATTTTACCAAAAAAATGTGCAAAATGCGATTGGCTCTTATTTCATTTTTGATAAGTAATTCCAAATAAAAACTATCCAAGAACCTAGATAAATACTATTTAAATACAAATAATACAACAATATAGTGGAAATATGCTTGAGATAGAAATCATTTTGGTATTACGTTTATAGGGGTAATTCGTCCTCCACTGACCTCTTAAGGCTCAGTGACACCGATTGTATCTCGATTGTCGACAAATTGCAAGTGTCAGCGGTTGAGAGGTAATCCGGCCATATGATGACTTCCGCTCGTCTGTCGGTCAGCTGGGGAGGCTGTGCGCCTTGCGATGATGCGGAATTAATTTGGTGAATCGAACCTCGCTCTTGTATAACAAAAAAATTAAAACTTTGTAACTGTTATCCTCACTACTATATTTCATTCCCACTACGCTTTCTTGTTATACTAGATGAATTTACGGTTAGTCCAGAATGTATACTGTACAATGAACTATAGTTTGAGATGTATCTATTTCCATAGACTAGACATACGATTGGAGGTCTCTTTTTTTAAATCTACCTGTAACTACCTATTCAAAAACAAATCATACCTTGTATCACTCAATTTGCCAGATTTAGACAGGCCTATTGTCTCAGTTGGTAGTAGCTCAGCCTTCTGCGCTGTAGGTTGAGGGTTCGTTTCCCTCCCCGAATAAACATTTGTGTGATAAACACAGGTGTTTGTTCTGTGTTTGGGTGTTATAAAGTATGATAAGTAACATAAGTATTTTATCGGGTCACTATAATTCAAGCTATGCTTAGTTTGGGGCTAGATTCACGAACTCCGATGGAAATCCCACTGTCCATCCCATCCAGGTAATGACTGTTTAAATAAATAAATCGACATTTCACACAATATCATCTAGCCCTAAAGCAAGCATAACTTTAAGGGAACTACATACATATAAATAAATATTGGTGGACAATGCACACAACACCATTTAGCCCCAAACTAAGCATCACTGAGATAGCTTGTATTGTGGTGATTGGATAACTGATAAAATACTTTTATATTCTTATGATACTTTATGTATATGCACTAAGGCTTAAACTTCATATTTCGTTGTGTAGTGTTCTCATTCAAGTTTTTATTATAATTATTATTTATAACACCCAGACACAGAAAAAACACCTATGTTCATCACACAAATGTTTATCCTGGGAGTTAATCGAGCCGTCAACCTGCAGCGCAGAAGGTGGAGCTACTACCAACTGAGCTGACGTGATAGTCTAATTTACTAATATACTATTATATAGTTTTCTAAATACATGTGACCCGAGAGAAATATTTGCAAATTATATAAACATTTGTCCCGTGGAGGAATCGAAGCCGAAACCTTCTGCGCTTTATGCTTCACTTCGTTGATCTGTTAGAAACGCCTAAGTTAAATATGCTACAAACGAAAGCAATTACAAATGAAAAGATTCAGCCGTTTATAACAAGTCGTAAATGGCTCATTTCGTGGCCCAAATAATTTAATACCCAAGTTGACCAACACCATAAAAACCCTAATTAGTCAGCCGACTGACCTCCCATTGAATATTTACGTCTAAACACTTATATAAGTAAACGATCGCCGCCGTTAATATATGTATGAGTTTGACACAGAAGATCTTTTGATACCTCAGTTTGTTCCACTTCAAAGAGGGATCTCTAAGGAGATCGTTGTGACCTCTTTTTAGGCTACTGTTATAAAAGACAGAATTGTAGTGTTATTTTGTCTATATATAAATGAAAAAAATAAAAGTATTTCGTGATTAATTTATCCGCGATCATTTTAGGATATGAAATTAAATTAAAAATTCGTTAAAAAAAATATTTGGACATACAAGTGCTTGTTTAAAACTAAAGTTATATCGAATGTAATCTTATAAGATACCATATACCTACGTACGTTCAATTCTTAGCCTTTCCAGTCATCCTTAAGGTTCAGCCAAACCTGCGCATCAGTAACGCGGGAAGCGGGACGCGATGCAGGAGCGTCTGCAATGCAACGTGCAACGTGGTCGCGTAGGTGTGCAAAGCGCCATAGATAAAGTATGGGTAGCGTCCGCCGCGCGGCAGATGATTCCGCTTCGCAGTCGTTTTGGTCGCGCAGGTGTGAGTTATGCTTTATCATACGAAATCTCTCACCTCTATTATGTGTAGATTATTAGTAATGAGTTAAGTCTTTCGTCATTGATTATTATAGACAGTAATTTTTTTATGTTCTAAATCATGTGATTCTACATGACATAGAACATAAAAAATAAAAAATTGTACATAGAATATTGGCTATGATGTCGATATTGGTCAAACCTGTACCCAGAAAAACATATCGCCTGTTATTTTTGAAATGATAACTTGTTATGAGAGGGTAAACCACTTCGATACGTAACGCGTTACGGCGTCAGTCTGTCTGGCTTCCCTTTCTCTCACGCATACGGTAGCGGTAGGCAGGCTCCTCCTCTCTTACTCATTAGAGTAAGAGAGGAGGAGCCTGCCTACCGCTGTGGATTACCACAGCGCTAGAGTTAGATTAGTTTAAGTTATCACTTCTGTCGGACGTCCCGAAACACACGTTTTTTTATTTTTTATTTTTGGTTTGTGTTTATATTTTTAAGTATCTCTACTGTGTGCTTTTTGAAGCTCTATATTTTGTTCTGGTAAAGTTTCTTTGACAAATTGTTTTGACATTGTTTTGAGCTAACATTCGATACACCCGAGTCGGGTCAAAATGTCCGTGAAATCAACACTGGCCTCAGTGGAAGACCAGCTTTGCCGCAATGTAACTCAGCAGCATTATGCTGAGCTGAGTACAGTTTCACCAGCACATGTACCTAAATACCTAGATTAGTTACATGTATTTTGTTTATTTCCTATTTTTTTTACTTTGATGTTCGACTACATACATGTTTTCTATCTGTTTCAATAAAGAAACGAATTTTAAATGATTGTTTTGGTCACGTCTGTTTACTTAAACAATATTGCTTTCGTATTGTTGTTACATCCTATTTGACCAGTAGGTAGCCACATCTACGGCATTACCCGAGCAGGACATCAGATCACCCATAGTGGATGAGTTGGGGCAAGATGGACACACAAGTACGTGTGACATGGACTGCACCTGGGCCACAATGCCACCGCGTGTCGTTTTCGCTAATCATGCCCCATTTGCCAAGGTTACTTCTACAACACCTATAATATTGCTATTTATATTGTGCGAGGTGAAAGGACATGATTAAAAACATTTCGTTTCAATTGAAATCAAGAAATGAGTTCAAATTCTCTGTATCTTTTTTGTACCTCTCCGTGTACAACATGCTACTCGTATTATCCAAAACATATTATATTCTAATTCAGTCCAGTAAAGCTCGTTTTACGATAAAGAAAATTTAAAGTAGCCTATCTTTATAAGACAAACGTCGCAAACAACTCAGGGTTAATTTTCTGAATACAAAATGGAAATAATTTTTGGGCAGACAAATTGTGGATGTCTATAGCCGAAGGCGACTTCAAAGATTAAAGGTTATTTTTAGATTTAGATTATAATATTATATAAAGGAACTTATTAAAATATAACATTCACGTCTCATGTTTTTTTGTTCAATGATTGTACCTACTATGTTACATTTAAATAAATAAATAAAATAAAAAAAACTTAGATTAGGAATTCAAAACTCAATATGCTAAATCCTTACCTATATTCAAAAACTTGATATACCACCATTATCTCACATCACTCTCATTTACATAATATAATGTATTTAGTTTGTATGTTTGTATGTATTTATTTTTATATATGTGTATGTATGTAGTATTTAGTTATATAATTACAATTAGTTTAATATAAGCCGCGCCGTCCACTCTACGATCTACGATCTACGACTCTACGATTATACGATCCATTTAAAGCAAAGGTTGCCAGGAAGAGATCGCTCTCAAGCGATATGGGTGCACATTGTTCCACCTAAATACTTGAACTTTAATTAAATTGCAATATTGTGTTTTATTTAATAAGGTGTACAATAAAGATATATTCTATTCAGAGATCCATAGATTAAATTATTTCCAGAAAAAAATACAGAAATGACAGAATATTTTACAATAATATGAAATACATGTGAAACAGTTAAGCTATCTAAGGAATGTTTAAAACGATCTATAGACAGCTCAACTGATCCAGATCACTACCAGAGGGCAGCGTTCCCAAGACACTGGATGGCATTGCTAATACGCTGGGCCAGGAGCCAGCTCTTGGGTCACGCAATGTTTCTGCCAGACGCCGACAAATAATTTTGAAAACGTGGTGGGCTCCTGTTCCAAACGGGTCTCGACTCCAAAAGGCTCAAAATATATAGGCCCTTATTAAGACCGGCATATATTTGCACATTTTGAGGTCTTCACCACATTTGGCCACTGCACTAGCGGAAGTCCTTTATAGGTGGGATGCGGCCAGAGTGTCTGCGCAACTAGCATCCCATACCATTTCCATAGATAGTAAGTACTTTAATGTATCACCCTCCACATCTAAATATATAGTGGTGTACTATAATATCTATTTATAAATAAGGGCGCTATTAAGGGCGAATTAACACATTTTTTTTAAATAGGTCGTAAATTTTTACGTTATTTGGAAAACGAAACGAACGCACTTGACCTAAAGCGCGAAGGTTTCGTGTGATGTTTGCTGACACCGAAGTGACATGTACCAAGAGAAAAGAGCTTGATTAAAGTGTATGTGAATGCGTGGATGCGTGGATGCGTGTAATTACAGAGACGAGCACGGTTTTGAGGCTTCACTTTGGTTATTTGCGGCATTCCGTCTTTTAATTCTATATATTATGTTCGCATCGTCTCAGGCAGAAGGATGAGGTTTCGATTCCCGCCGCGGGGCAAATGTTTATATGATCTTCGTGCATTTGTCTCGGGTTTGGGTGTTTTTCTTTGTAAAATACGTATGTATTTACAAATCAGTATACCAGTCCTGTGGTATCCATAACACAAGCTCTGCTTACTTTGGAGCTAGATGACTCTGTGTGAAATGTCCGTGATTATTATTATTTATTATATATAATTTTCACTCAAAACTGGATATTTACCTTGATCTATGAGTTTTTTTATCATGATCAGTTCATCTCGTGATCATGGCGCTTGCAACTGTAAGGAAATATCGGGAAGCTGAAAAACTTATAAATCATGGTAAATATCCCGTTTCGAGAGTAAATTATGTTCAAATCCATGATAGTTTTAGAAGTTTTATTATAATTCATTTAATAATATATAATGTAATTAATTTTTATATAATTGGTTCGGGATAGAACGTACATAATACCTACTAACACATCTTGTCATAAATTGTCCCAGTTACAATTAAACTACTTATTGAAATTTAGCCATTTGCTAATCTATATAATAATACGTGAAGCAAAAACTTTGTACCCCTTTTTAAGAAAATTGCGCGGACGGAGGAGTATGAAATTTCGCACACATATAGTTTATATAGAGAAGGAGAGCAGAATGCTAATATTTTTTAAAATTATGCATAAAAATACATTAAATCAATAAAAAAAAACATTACACACACACTATCATGTATTTGACACACACACATATACATTATATGAGCATAATAAGTTGAACACATGAGCATAGATTCTCTTTTTGTATATACTTTTTTGTTTATTGTTAAAGTCTGTGGTCAAAATGAGAATAGATTAGTATATTATTTGTCTATAGTCTTACTGAATTTTAAACATTACCATAATACATTCATTAACCTATTACAATATATTAGTTAGTCTATATATAGGTAAATACGTGAAGCAAAAACCCCTTTTTACGAAAATTGCGCGGACGGAGGAGTATGAAATATCGCACACTTAAAGTTTATATAGAGGAGTGCAGAATGATAATATTTTTTTAATATTATTCATAAAAAATACATTAATTATGGTCGAATTCCGACCAGTGGGCTTTCACTAGTCCAAATAAATAGACAAAAGAAGAAATAGATTATTTGGTTTAAGAGTTCCATATCAAATCTAAAAAAATTACATTTGTAATAGGTAAATAGGTAATAGGTAAAAACAAATACAATTCAAACCTAGTTTGGAGCTTGATGTTGGGGCATTCATCTAGCCCTAAGCAAAGCAGTACTACGGGAGAACCAGATGACTGATACAATAGTTATATTATATTTGGAATACATTTATGATACTCTGTCACACCCAGACACAAAACAAACATGATGTTCATAACTCAAATATATGGGGGAATAAACCCACAAACAAACAACATTGCAGAGTTCTACAAACTAATATGTGAGACCAGTCAAAGTATTAGTATAATATTAGTAGTACTCGTAGACTAAGAAACAGTCAAAGGAAACTAATAACTAATAACTAATAACTTTTTTGATTCAATTACGAGTTCCTCAAACCGATCAAAAGCATACTTATATCAAACTAGCTGTCCCGTTCGCGACTTCGTCCGCGCGGTTTAAAAATAAAAATACATCACATTAACACTTTGCTAGACTTGGCTGAACTCACCACATTAAAACTTTTTTTTAATTTTGCAAATGTTCAGTTGTTTGAATAGTTATTCTGTTATTCGGGGCGGAGACAAATCCAACAAATCAAAACCCATCAAAATCGGTCCAGTCGTTCTCGACTTATAAATGGTGTAACTTATATGACTTTATTATATACATATAAATTACTAGCTACTGCCCGCGGCTTCGCATGCATGGTACCTACATTGAAAGTAGCCTATGTCTTTTTCCAAGGTCCCATCTATTTATAAAACGAAATTCATCAAAATCAGTTGAGTGATTTAGGCGTGAAAACGTAACAGGCAGACAGAGTTACTTTCAAATTTATAATATTTATATTAGTAGGGATTATTTTATAAGTACCTAAATCACTAATTTCTGATGCTGATTGTCCCAGATATGGTAAAGCATATATAGTTTCCTTCATAATACACAGAAATATCGTGCGAAAAATACACTAACAAGTAAAACCGCGTCACGTACGACGCACAGATTTATCTCGTATTTATCCGAACAATTCTTGCAGATGTGAGGTACTTAACTTAAAGACTTTTCCACACAGGTGCTTTATACCAACTGGTATTATCCCAATACTTAGATGTAGAAAAGGTTACGTTTACTAGTTTATTAAGGCTTCATTATTTAGGTTTTATATCCCAGTTTATGGTTTGGTTTGTTTGGTAGTTTGCTGGTTAGTTTGGTATGGAAAAGGTTTTATTCTGTTTGATGATTCTATTGTAAAACTTATTTTAGTCTTTGAATCCTTCGAAACAGTTATGGTAATTCAAAATTACCTGCACTATCTCTGAGGCTCGGCTGAGAAGTAAAATGTTGCGGGTTCGATCCCGCCACGGGGCATATTAGGTGATACTCATAACACAGCAAATCAAAAGTAATTTGACCCCAAAGTAAGCAGAGCTCTGCGTACTTTGGGGTCAAATTATGCTGTGTAAAATGTCCGGCATTATACATTGTTTATTTTTTTTTGTTTCATTAACCTAACTTTGATATCGTAATTACGAACGATTTTTATTTTAACACAAAAATCCAAAAGAGTACCATTTTTATATTACAGTTTTAAATTTAGTTAAGATTGCCTGTTAATTCTTTTATTGAATTAATTTTCCGCAGTTTCAATCAAAACCCTTCACATGGTGACTAAAATGAGCTAAAACACATCAATTATACATAATAACTATATAAGTATAAGATGTTTTACAAAAGGCCGTGTTTAATAAAATTGTCTTTAGTCCGGCGAAACTATAGAATCAATAACTACAAACCATTGCTTGTTGTCTAAAGAAAAAAAAAAGAATAATCTGACATTAGCGTATCTCCGAATTGAAAATGCTGTTAAGTTTACAAACGCAAAAATAAAACTATATATAAATGGATGTATGGATTTCGATTAATGAGTTTATGACCAATAATTCTATTGACACAAGACAAAGTATTGCACTTCCTGATTTATTTAATTCCCTTTGACCGGCAATTGTAATTTATGTGACATTTATATTCATTTCATTTCATTTTCTATATTTTTTGTTTTGTTTAATTGACGTTATATATTTTCTTGATTTCCATTTTGGTTATTATTACTATAACATAAGTATTAAGTAATGTATACATTCAATATTTCTCTCTTCCTTATTATTATATTATTATATTTCTAATATTATTGTATTAGTGTAAGCAATAAATCATTGCACGCACATAAAGGGTACATTAAATTGAATCTATACAGTTGATACATATTTTTAATCATGTAATAATGCAATAAAATTTAACCTATCGGAATTTTGAATATTACTAAAACAGTACAAAGTCAAAGTATATTTAATATACTTTGACTTTGTACTGTTTTAGTAATTTTCAAAATTCCGATAGGTTACCGCTTTTGGTATCGTGTAAGTAAGCCGCCATTTTGCATTCGTTTCTTTATTGAAACAGGTTCTATCTACGCGCTTGGAAACGCCCTTATTTCTTATTCTCAACAATATTTGCGGATGCGCGGCGCTGGCCTTAATCCTCTGAGATACAAGATGATTTTCACATCTTTGTTTCTAATTAATCATTCTCGCTCCGGTTTCGGCATTATTTTTACAATAGTTGAATGCCCTGTTGATATATTTTTTTTCTTACGTAATTGGAATATAATTGAGTGGTGTTCTAAATAACACACGAAGTTACTGTCAACTTAGGGTTAGGGTTTGTGGAGGGGTTATTTTTGGTCGACTTGCGAAGGAAACATTGCACTCCTACTTATATTATTATTATTTTCTCGAGTTATTTCCTGTGCTATTAGTTATTTTGGTGTATTTATTTAAATCGAGCTAGAGTTAATGACTCGGTTGTTAATAATTGTAAAAAAGTGTATTATTTTATCTTTGTACAAGCACCCAGCCTAAAATCGTTCAACAGAAAACATAAGTCATGGCCCGTCCGACAAGGCGTTCTATAACGTCGAAGAATATACTTGCAATCTGCAATAATTTTATTTAAAGTATTTAATCTTATTTTGACATTGTTAATAATAAAAATTGAAAATTTTTAATTAATTGTTAATTAATAAATTGTTATAACCTGTATTATTTTATAGGTTTTTTATAAATCTATGACATGACATGTAAATTGCCGATTTACCAATAAATGATTATTCTGTTATTCTATTATGATTAGTTAGGATTTGACTTTTAAAAATGACATGAAAGCGGAAACACAGACCCGTGTCTGGACAAAGTTTTTGTGTTACATCTTTAATTTCGGGCAGTAATTTTTGAGAGTTGGTGATAGCAAGATGTGAACAAAAGACTTATTAGTTACCGCGTAATTCTGTTATTATGGTGACCGTTTTTAAGGATATCTGGTGTGCAAATTCGAATAAAACTGTGAGCATTATGTTTTTTTTACTTAACAACGAACCTAACAACGCCCATAATAATGGAAGGTGAAGACTGATGTCGCACCCTGCCATGCCTAACGCGACATAGTATATGTAAAACTTCTAAAAGAAAAAAATCTTTATAGATACAAGACCCTTCCAAATAAAAACATCACTCATAGACAAACGAATTCATTAATGCTTACCTCTTTTATTATAACTGCCAGTCTATCTGCACCGATCCAGCAAAAAGGTAAAATGCAACTGGTTGATTTTCTGATCCCTGTGATCATGAACATGAACATGAAAGCATATGACGCAATTTAAGACCTTCCTTGAGCTATATGATCTTGAAACTCTTCAAATACATTTTCTTTATCATTATAGTCAAGATTTTTTTTAATAGACTTTGCATCCCTCGTAAGACATATTCATTGTCTGATGGTTTTTCATTTTTCAGTTTATATACTTTAAATATTGGTTGTTTATTCGGGTTGTTGTACATTTGCCACAAAGTAAATTCGTCACGAAAAAAAGTATGTGTAAATTTGCCACAGTTCTATTTTTATGTAGTAAATTCGTCACATTTTAATGTTATTATTGTAAATTCGTCAATTGTTTTATCTCGTACAGATAGCAAAGTCAAATATAAACGTAATTTATTATCAGAATAATATTATCTTTTTGCACTGCTGTCTGCTGGAGTCATACAATCTCTATCTCTATAAATCTCCAAAGATTATTTTTGAGTTCCATGTAACTATTGGTCAATATGTTACATGTTTTAAAAATACTGCATAACAGAAAGTTTTTTAAGAACGTCAGCCAGGGACATGGTATGGTAATTGTCCAAAATTGTTTTCAATTCTTTGTCATATGCAATTAGATCGACGTGTTCTCAACTTTAATGGTATATCTAGTATAATTTTCTTAAATTTATAATCCATGTATTCAGCCTCCTTTCTTAGTGTATCAAGAAATTTAAGCATTTCGGGTTTTCTTTTAGCCATCTTGTTGTTCAAACGTTTATGCCATGCTTCTGCTAGATTTATAGTCCTGTGACGAGCCCCATGTACATTCCAAATTTTTTTTTTTTTAATTAACTATTTTTTGTTGATATTTAAAATGTATATGTACTAAGATGTTCATTTGATTTTTTTTAGCTAAAATTATGAGTGGATTTCCGGTTAGCCATTTCACTTGCAGTAAATCTTTTTTTTTTTGTAATAAATAAATAAGCTATGAATTAGATTTTTGATTTGATTGCTAGTTAATTTCCGTTTCCATTAATCTATTCTGTGTATCTTTGTGATTCGAGCAAAAATGATCCGATCCGTAACAAATGACGAAGGACAAGATAATATTTTCTGAGATCATACTTCTTCTTCTTCTTCTTTGTTTACGGTTTGTGACATAATAATGTAAATTTTGCCAGTGTCAAGTGTTTATTTTTGTTTATAGTCAATTTGTTTGTTAGAGTCTTAGTTGACGCTTGCAAGTGCCCGACGAATGACATATTTAAGACTCGCTTGGAAATCCTACCGGCGGCCTTAGAACGATAACCCGTGGAGACCAAGCTAGTCCATTACTGTATTACACTGGCACAGATAAGAAGAGTAATGCTGCGCACCTAAACGCAGACAAATTGCAATTCGGAATGTTATAGGATCTAATGTCCTGACTCACATTTCAAAACAGCTAGAAGACATGTACAATCAACGGAGCACGAGCATGTTTCTAACAGATGATTACATATAAGCTCACATAGACGCCCGTTCCATTGCCGTTGAGCTGAAAGGTACTTTTGAATAATCTGTCCGAGGTTTTACTAAAATTTACAATTTTCACATCGATGAAGGTCGGAAAAGACTCGTCAAGAATTTGTGAACCGAGGAGGCGAAGTAAACTGACTGAATCAATTACTGTAATATTTATTTTGAGAAACACGTATTTTTTCGTATTATTTTGTCGATGGAAGCACCGACGAAACAGTGTCGGTGCCTCCATCGACAAAATACTTTTCTAGAGAATCTTCATCATAGTAAATATGATCCGCTTTTAGCTTGTTCGCAATTTAGCTTGCTCGCAATTTTTATCCAAACAAGTGTCCGAAAAGAAATGCTCGCATATTGATATATTTCGCTCTAAACCAACCTGCGGAAATTCGTCACTATAACTCTAGATCACCAAAAACAGTGTCCAAATCTCTACCTAAAGTTTTGTCATTCAAGTACCATTCGTTTAAGAATTGGATGGATGACTAGATGACTGGACCAAGGTAGTCACCTGGGTAAATTTCAGGAATTTTGTTATAATTTTTTTACATGCAAGGCATCTTTTAGATTGTATCCAATCTTTTATTTCCTATTTTTCTTTTCTTCCTTTATTTAAACAATTGAACGCGTTTTAAATACCCACATTTAAATTTACCTTCCTGCAAATTTAATCTAAAAATGTACGAAGAGAATGTACTGCGGCTTCACAGCCGCCTCACGAACCAAAACCTAGCTGAACGGGTTGGAAATAGTCGCTGAGATTTACAGCTTTTTACCGAGAGCGGACTGCTTGGCGGCGGTAGGTGGTACCCACGGCTATGTGTCTAATTCCGTAGTCTTTCTTTTTAAGTGCGCTTTTTATGTTAATATAGATTTTTTTTCGTTGTATAAAATTTATACTCCATACAAAAATACTCTCTAAAGACGAGATTCATATATTTTCCACTAGGTTTGTACTACTAATAAGGATACTAAAACAAATCTAAAAATGAGTTACAGTCATCATCACAAAGCGACCAATGCCATAGCAATCGGGTTGATGAGAAAAGTAATTTATTCTTATAAACCACTAGTAGGTACGTATTATGAAAAAGTGTGTCATCAAACTCACCACAAAAGACTGCACTGAGATTCGAGGAGAGGAAATAATTAATATCCTACAAAAAAGACATAATAAGAGGACGACAAAATTAATGAGTCGAATGGCCAGTCATTAACTTCAGTTAACTGTGTCCTTAGCACCAGTTTTAAATTGCTAGCGAACTCACAAATAGAATACCCTTGATGTCCAAGATGAATGTACTGTCGTAAAGTTAAATTTCAAAAGAGCTTTGAGCAAAAAGGGTGAACTGTTTCCCCAACATACAATCTATCGCCTCACCGAATTTCATCATGACTCGTTGAGCTGTGAAAAGGTAATAGGCAGATAAACACTTTCTTTGGAATTGATAATTAAGTATAGGTTATTGGGAAGGCCTGCGCTATCAAATAGAATCCAAGACAGAGTGGTGTCAGTGGAGAAGATACTTCACCCAGCTCAGCTTGCTTGAGTGGATCCATGAACGAAAGTTTTCAATTACAAGTAACAGCTCTGAATCTTAAAGGTCGCCACCTAAATCATTTTCAGCAGATGAACTAAGGCCAATGATGATGATGGGCTATTATTACTAAAACATCAGAAACTAATGCTAGCCATCGAATTATCAGGATTTACAGTGTCACTGCGGAGTGTTTGTGACGGAATGAATTTTCTTTGCCGTTGAACTTGACAGGGGATTTACGGATGGAGTTCGACAACGAAAGATGGGCATCAACTTCTGAATGAATTTATTCTTAAGGTGCAGTTTTAAGCAACGCAACCTTTTCTATCTACGAAAACTATAGCCCATTGTTGTGAATGTCATCACCCTTCGTTCATCTGTTGAAGATGATTTAGGTGACATCAGTAAAGTTAATTGTAATTGAAAACATTCGTTCATGGATCCACTACAGCAAGCTGAGGTGGGCGAAGTTTCCTCTCCACTGTTGTAAATGTCCACATGCGGATATCAACCTAGTTGAAGGAATATTGGTAAAGAATGTTGCGAATGAAGCGATGAAGGCGACCATTTTTAGGGTCACGAATCTTTTGAGTTTGTCTTAAAGAACCACCAGTCATTCTTATCTTTATTGATACGGAAGCCTGTACTATGTGTGATCACATGCACTTACCCAATTTATTAACCGACTTCAAAAAAAGGAGGAGGTTCTCAATTGAGTTATATTGTTTTTTTTTATAAGTGTTACTTCATAACTCTTTCATATATGAACAGATTTGAAAAAAAATATATGTGAAAGGATATACTTAGTCTCATAGAAATTTCATTAAAATCTAGTCTAGTTTATAAATCAAAATAAATCAAAAAATATGACATGTCATTCATTAAACGAGTTTTTTTTTTTTAGTTTTCATATTGTAGTTATTTACATAAATATAGTCTGCCTCTGAATAGGAAATGCTCAAATTTATATGCAGGCAAAACTGTTAGAACTAAGTTAGAATACGCAGAAGTGGCGGCAAGTTCCTTACCAAAACCAACGCGTAAGTCCCTTGACCTCAAACAGAAATATTGCTCGCAAGTTATCTAAGCTGCCTAAATCCCCAGAGATTCCCCATTTTCCCCGGATTATCAATTTTCTTTTCTGCGTAGCTAAAGGTTTAAGGGCGGGTATAGATTTTATAATAAAGACCCGTTTATAAAGTGCGAATACAAGATATAAAATAATGTTTGCATGAGGCAGTTAATGCAGCGTCACGGAAGACAAGCGTTTTAAGAGCATTTTAAACGCTATTTATACTGAGTGCACACGACCAATTTTGCTGTCAATTCACTTACTTACTTATACTTTTACTTATTACTTACTAGATTATATAGCTACTAATAATAGAAAAGCTTTTTATGACGTACGTGTTATTAAACAGCTAAATTTTAACACTAACCATAGAATGGTCAGAGCAATAATAAATAGTACAGAGCCGAAAAAAGCCAGAAATAAATTTAATGCAATAAATAATATTAGTAGACACCCAAATGAAGCAAAAAATGAAACAGACGAAAGATACGAAAAAGGAATAAACGTAATTTATGGACTACTATACGCCCAATCGGCAAACTCTAAGGCATGTCATACGGAAAAAGAAACCAAAACCCTAATAGAAGAAAGAAGACAGCTTTTAAAAAATAAAATAGATAAACATAATTTAAGAGCTATTTCAGAAGTAAGTATAAAAATAAGTAAAAGTATATAGAAGGACAGAGTGAAAAGAAGATTAGACATACTCAACAATCACATAAAAAAGACAGCTGGAGTTAATAAAGCCTTAAAAGAACTGGTGGAGTCAAAACAATGGATACCAAACATTTAGAATAAAGCAGGAAAGCAGGAGACCATAAGAAGAACTGTAATCCAAATTGCTACAGACTTTTACAGGTCACTCTACGCAGCGGACCCCAATGTTCAGATTCCAACTATAAATCTTGAAGACGACGAAATTGAGCATATTCCAGTTTTTCTACAATCAGAAATAGAAAAAGCTGTTCACAGTTTAAAGAGCGACAAGTCACCTGGGCGAGATCAAATAACGAACGAGATGAAAAAATCGTCAATCATTGCACCTGAAATCTTAAAAAAACTCACAGAAATATATAATACCATCCTAAGAACTGAATCTATACCATCGCAGTAGACAAAGAGTACAATTATCCTTTTACACAAGAAAGGGGATCGGGATAACATCGAAAATTATAGACCAATTACTTTGTTATATATTTAAATATATATATAAAGTATTTTCAAAAGTGATTCTAAATAGACTAACAGGGATAATGGACGAACAACAGCCAATCGAACAAGCTGGATTCCGAACGGGATTCTCAACCATTGATCATATACATGTATTAAAACAGTTAATAGAAAAAATCAAAAGAATACAATAAAACACTATATATTGCATTTGTGGATTACAGTAAGGCCTTTGATTCCATTAAGCACGAGTCACTCTGGAAGGCTTTAACTCAACAAGGAATCCCCATGAAATACATACGTATAAAAAATATATATATATATACAAGAGCAGCACGGCACATATACAAATAAAAATTGGAAACGACCGGTGAAGAGTTCCTTATAGCAAAAGGCGTAAGACAAGGAGATCCGTTGTCCCCAAAACATTTTTCTGCAATCCTAGAAAGTGTATTTAGGAACATAGAGTGGGAAAATGTAGGCATAAATATTAACGGTGAAGAACTCAACCATTGAAGGTTCGCAGATGATTTATTATTAATCACTGACAGCCCAAGAACGCTGCGACATATGCTGCAATAGTTAACAGAAGCTAGTAGAATAGTAGTTCTTACCATGAATAAATCTAAAACAAACGTAATGACAAACAGGGAAGAAATAGCCATAACAATAGATGGCGTAAGCATTGAATACGTGAAAAGCTACACATACCTGGGACAGTTAATATCATTCAGAGATCAAACGGACATGGAAATCGAAAAAAGAGTTGCTTGTGCATGGAAACGATATTGGTCACTCAAGGAAATACTTAAAGGCAAATACTTTTCCATGGCAGCTAGGAGAAAAGTTCTCAACTCGTGCGTCTTACCTTGCCTGACGTATGGGAGCCAAACGTGGGCCCTAAATCAAAATCATCTTTTAAAACTGAGATCATGTTAGCGGGGAATGGAGAGAAGCATGTTTGGTGTCACCAAAAAAGATCAGTTAAGAGCAGTTGAAATACGATCTAGAACCAAAGTAGAAGATATAATAAAGAAAGTAAGACAGTTGAAATGGCGATGGACAGGACACATGACGAGAGATAGTAAGTTAAAATGGTCAAAAATTATAACAGAGTGGCAACCACGCGATGGTAAAAGGAAAAGGGGAAGACAGGCAAAGAGATGGATAGACGACATAAGAAAAATTGGAGGCGAGACCTGGTTTAGAAAAGCTAGAGACAGGAATGAGTGGAAACAGCTGGAAGAGGCCTATGTGTCACAGGACACGCTGATCACTAAACCGGAAAACCCGATGTGTTCGTTTTTTTTTTTAATACTATTAGAATATACCTGTGTTTAGTTGCGAAATGTCCGTACATTTGAATTTTTGTATCGAAGCGTATGTTGTTATTAATATTACATAGTTCCATAAATAAATACGTATCAAACATTTGCTAAACTAGTAGTCGCCCACTGGTCGAAATTCTACCATAATTAATAGATAATTAATGGATTTTTGCGTTCTGCACTCTTTCTCTATATAAATTATAAGTGTGCGAAATTGCATACTCCTCCGTCCGCGCAATTTTCGTAAAAAGAGGTACAAAGTTTTTGCTTTACGTATTAATATAGAGGGAGTTCTACATCGGTAGAAGAGACGAAAATCAATCTCTCTCTCTCAGGGCCGCGTGACATTTTGGCTTGAAAAAAATCGCTCACCTATTCTAATGACACATAATTGTAGATATCTTTGATTTTGTTGATACCTACCCACTTAACAAAGTTTGTAACGATTTTTGTAAGGAGTAATTCTTCAGTATAGAGTCTTACCTATGTTGTATAATATAGGTATGTTTTTTACGTACCGTTTGTTTTCTTGTCGTACCACTTATATATAATTGATTTTGTCATGTATACAATTTTTCGCCCCAACTGCATCAGAACTCCAAACTATGCTTCAAGATATTTGTAGAGTCAAGATTTTGATTTTAGTAAAGGTACATAGCGTGTTACAGAATAAATACGATAATTCCCAGAAGTCTCATTACTACTTGGTTTAGTTGATGACCACTGAGTCAAAAAAAGCCTCAGTAGTCTCGTTGGCCGTCATTACTAACTACTGAGACAAATGTCTCGGCGACTACTGCGACTGATTTAATGATAATAAGACAGTAATGGATCCATTACCTCTGTGGCACAATGGACAAAGGCCCGGCTGGACCCAGAAGGTAGCAGGTTCGATACTAAACCGCGGAATCTGCAAGTATTTGTCTCGGGTCTGGGTAATCTATAATATGTCTGTATTTACAAAAAAATAAGTATATTCGTATTATATCATGTGGTACCTATAACACTAGTTCTGCTTACTTTGGGGCCAGATGATGCTGTGTGAAATTTCTGGTAAAAAGAAAATGTCTTACTATAAATGTCAACGAGAAAATCCTCCACTACCTTATTATACCTAAATCAGCCGATAGAGTTTCACGTAGTTTTTTATAACCAGTGTTTTGAAAGGGTTTAAGTGCACCTCATAGATTATTTTCGTGCACTTGGCACGTCTTCGATCTTTTTAGGTTTTATGGCTATGCTGGTTTCCTCACGTTTTTATTGGTATATACCTCTATGATATTAAACTTATTTCGTACTAAATTGCTTGATTTAAAGCTGAACAGTCAAAAAATCAAAAATTATCCTCAGATTGAAAGAAGATCCTCCTTTTATGATCCTACTGAGTCCTAACGAACAAACAAACCATTCTTTATTCAATAAAATCACAAGGACCACTTTGAATCGTCTTCTTACATGCTAGTGAATCTAGGTGCCGGTTCCTCCTAACCCCAGTTCAAGAAGAATCCGGCAAGAAACTCGTCTGGTCTTAACGCTTTTTTGTATGATCCTTGCCAATTTTGTTACAGATCGGCATCCGTCGAGTCGAGTTGGAGCAGATTCATCCCAAGCTTTTTTGTCATTTAAATATTCAGATATTTTTTATATCTGAATATTTATAATTTCCATGTTAGAAAGTTTCAGTTTATTTACGATTTAAAATTTGCCAATCGACAAATCTAACACGTCGCTTGAGACCTTATTATAGAAGTGTACACTTAGCCCTATAAAATACTTATTAACTTTAGCAAGCCTAACTGTGGGAACAGCGAGTTTATTTTTATTTCTTGTTTTAATACTATGATTATCGTTTTCTTTTGAATAAATAAATATTTTTGTGCGTATACATTAAAAATGTTAATTGAAAAATTTCCTATTGAAGAATATCATAATCAGAAGAGAGCAGCATTATTTTTAAGATTTATATATTCTCTCTTCTAATTAATATATTCTTCAGTAGGACTCAATATAATCATGAAAGGAAAGAGATGTAGAAGAAGGCCGAGAATAAACCATATTAGCTATTGCAAAGAGAAGGTTACTGTCCTAGCGTAGGAGGTCAAATACACTGCTATAGAAGAGGACACAGAGGAAGCAGGATCAGCTACACCGACAAGAGCTCATAAATTAATACTAATGGCATGATAAATAAAAATAATATTATAACGAAAACCTATGCTTTTTTGGCACAAAACACATGTTCTATTTACCGATTAATCAAACAAAAATAGCATCGAAAAACAATTCACAGTAACTAGAGAAATAAAAATAATGAATGCTAAGCCGCCTTGACAAATTAATAAGAAAATTAAGTTGCAAGCATTTCCATAACATCCAGCGTATAGTTAGCACACGTTTTTGGTATTAGTAAGTTTATCATTATTGATGAATTCATCATTGCGAATCATTGAAAAGCGGTGACCTTGAAAATTTGCCGTATAAGACGCAATAGACAACAAATTCCAAGGATCTAACCCATATTAACTTATGTGTATATGTTGTGTTATATGTTATCTCCTATTTAAATTTACCCATTTAAATCTGTTAACATCTTTACTCAGATACAGAATGACAAAAACATAATATATATAAACATGACGCTAACTAATTAAATGATTATAATATTGAAGGTAATTATTATAAAATCGTTACGTTACTGACTGACAATCAACATGTTACATAAAACGTAAGTTCTAAAGACTTGAATAGAGCCTTGAAAAAAAAAACATTTACTTACCTAGATGAAGTTACGGAGATATTCTGTTTTTACATACATCGACTGGCCGGCCTGACAGCTCAGTTAGTAGTAGCTCTGTCTTCTAAGCTGTAGGTTCCAACAATATTTATTTAGTATTATTATTATTGATTCTAGATATAGCCTCTCTCGATTTTCTTATCTTATTTGTGAGAATAAACAGAACTAAATTATAATATTAGTAGAATGAATTAGTTGACATTATTAGACAATAAAATTTGAATAAAACTTAAAAAATAAAATATGATATAAAAATAATGATACAAAACATTAAAACAGGTGTTTTACACAAATCTACTTAAAAAGTATGTGAAGCTCGTAGTTGAATCCTAGCTGCGTTCCTAGTTCCAAGATACCAGTATCGGCCAGCTTAGGTTTCCTAATTTCAAGTATGAGTTTCGCTATCAACTCGGTTGCTTCAGAAACTAGTGTTGAAATCCCTGAAACCACGGCCAAGTTTGTCGTTTTTATTTTTTCTTTCTCCCATGAGAGCCATAGCTTTAGGCTTCAGCTACACAGCGCGGTGCGGCAGCGTTTTTCATTTGCATTTTTATTTAAGTTCTTGCCAAGTTGTTTAATGTATATTGGACCAAATTAAACTTGGGCAATGTGGCTATGCATGAGATATACAATTGCCAAAATATTGTACACAAAAACTTCAGACTAAGAGTAAGAGACGACGACGAGTTCGGCTGACGGATTTCCACATATTATGATCATAACCTCTATTGATTCATTCACTGTTAACACATTCCGGGACAAATGTTTGTATGATCTGCAAGTATTTGTCTCGGGTCTGGGTGTTTCCATATATTAAATGTATGTATGTATTTTCAAAAAAAAAGTATATAAGTAGTATATCAGTCATGTGGTACCCATAACACAAGGTCCGCTTATATTGGTACCAGATGATGCTGTGTGAAATGTCCGGGATTATTATTATATATCTTTATATTTATAATTCTACTGTACGTGTGTATGTCACTGAACTCCTCCTAAACGGCTGGACCGATTTGAATTATTTTTTATTGTATGCGTTTGAGTAACGCCCTGAATGGTTTAGATTCACAAATCAGCCCGGCAGGTGGCGCTGCAGTCGGTACAATTAGATATATATTTTCTTTATAAAACACGCGGACGAAGTCGCTAACGGGACAGCTGGTATATTATATTATTCCTTGCTGTACTTAAATAACTGCTGAAGCCTCTTCCAGCCAGCTGGCCGCTGAGAGTAAAAAGTAGGCCTGGGTATGCCAATGCTGCCGTCGTCGGTCGGTTCGGTTCTTGGTGCTTGGTGTCTGTATGTCAGACGTAAGTAAATCTTCTTTTTATTTGACTTTGGGTCAGCACATCAACTAAATAACCGGAGATTTACATTTAATTTAACTTTTTATCAGCTGTTCATGTTTTTTTATCAAGATCAAGAACTATTTTTGATCAAGATATCAGTCTTAAATATATTTTGGCAGAATCGTCTTGAGTCTTTAAAAAACTGTTTATGAGGGTTTATAAAGTAATTCTGTCATCCCTATACATCTTTTTTCTATTCTAGGGACCGTATCCCGATATAAAAGTAGCCTGTATGTTATTTCAGGCTATAAGATATATCTCTCTCAGCAAATGCGTGTGTGCAATCAATGCAAAAAATCAGCAAAAAAAATGAGTGTAAATATTTGGATTTTTGAATTCAAATATTTACGCAATTTTTTGCATTTATGATTACAGTAGGATAGGTTGAAATAGGATAGACAGTGAATTGTTAAGTGATTAGTTAATGTTATGACATGTTATGTGAAGCCACAAAATACAGTCAATTTTTCAAAATTATTTCTGAGCTTCTGGTTGAAACATTGCGTGTTTACTGAGCTGGTTTCTATCTGGCTCAGCGTATTAGCATTGTCATTCAATATGGCAATGCCACCAGTGTATTGAGGACGCTGCTCTCAGGCAGTGATCGAGATCCGTTGAGATTTCTATAGATCGTTTAGAGCGATCCTTAGACAGTTCAACTGTTTGGCATATATTTTATATTACCTACTGTAAATTATTCTGTACATTTTTGTTAATAAATAATGTATTTCAAAAATACAATGAAACAAATTTCTATCAGCGCCGCCGATACCGGAAATACTCGCCGCATCCGTTTGCGCTTTGTAAAGCATCGCCTTTAGAAACATCTAGACGGTTTGAAACAAAATGTTAATTAAAAACACAGTCTCCGATCTCATTTCGAATGCTCTGCGAATTTGCGGCCCATTTCAACTTACAATGGTTGTATTTCAATTTACTTTGTTATTGCGTAGAATGAAATGTCGCTTAAATGTAGCTACTTTGTAAAAATCTTTTGAAACTAGGAAATTACTTGTGCTCAAGTTGTAAAGCTCTTTTACTGAACTTTACGGCTATGATAAGATCTAACAGATAAACACTAAGCAACCTTCAACGAGTCAGACCTTGGATGAAAATAAATAAATAATGCTGGACATTTCACACAGCATCAACTAGCCAAAGTAAGAGCTTGTGTTATGGGTACCACATGATACTAATTATATATATTTTTTTCTATTTGTAGATCCATACATAGAAACACCCAGACCCGAGACAAATACTTGCAGATCCGGTTGCCGGTTCGTTTCCCACCGCGAGACAAATGTTTGTATGACCTGCAAGAATTTGTCTCGGATCTAGGTATTTTTTTATGTATAATATGATGTGTTTACAAAAAATAAAAATTCAATTGAAAAATTCAAAATTGCCGCCCATGGTACTACCGACTAGCAAAACATTGTTATTTTGTTTCTATTTGTAAAAGAGACCACAACTTTGCCAATGTCACGTTTTATGTATGTCCTTTGTCCTTTGCACGAAGTAGGCCAGTATTTCCTTTCTAACCATAATGTAAGCAAGCACTTGACATTGGCAAATATTGTCATTAGACAGATGTTATTATAGGAAGAAAAGAAAAAAAAGAGGATTCAGAAATTCAGCCTCAAAGAAACAGGATTGGTTTGGTGTAGAGTCAATTGTAATTATTAGTATCCAGGCTAGTATAGATTGCGAAAAATACTATATATTAGTGAAACCTTTTTCAGTAATCATAGCATATCTTTATATCAATTAAATACATACATAGTATTACTTATATACTAGCAACCCGCCCCGGCTTCGCACGGGTGCAATGCTTATAACAAATATACTACAGAATGTCTAATGTAATTAGAAACCTCTAAAATTATCAGTGTTTCTCTACTATATTATGTATATATTATACATATAAACCTTCCTCTTGAATCACTCCATCTATTAAAATAAACCGCATCAAATTCCGTTGCATAGTTTAAAAGATCTAAGCATATATCGGGACAGACAGACAGCGGGAGGCGACTTTGTTTTATACTATGTAATGATACCTACAAATAAAATAATACATTTTCTTTCTTTTTCCACAAACAAACAACACACATCCCCCCACACATAAATACTACACACATAATTACATATACACATACAAGCATTACACCTTGACTACTGTCGGTTTATTTTGTTAATAATCATATGAATCCGTTTTTGGTTATTGGTTATAAATTTAAGTTTTAAGACCTGTGTTTCAGTTTTGTAAACTTCAGTGATGACTTTGATATTATTTCACAATAGTTACGGAAACAGTGTTACTATAATAAACATAATATTATTACCATAATACAGCAATGCTGGAGCAATATCTTCAAAATCAATAGCAAGTCTTAAAAAACTACTTTTATTTGGAAGCCAACCGCTCCTTATTACTCGCCTGTTGCATAACTGCTGATGAAAATACGATTATAACGGTGAAATTTGTGGTCATTCTATTGTTTTGCTGGACTAACTAAAATTTAGTAAAATACGAACGATCTATTTTTGCTTTTACTATAGTCTAAATTAAAGTGTCATTTTTAACCGACTTCGAAAGAGGAGGAGGTTCAAAATCTTATATGTTCACCGATTACTCAAAAACGCCTGAACCGATTTGGGATATTTTTTTTATTTTATTTATATTACGTCCCAGGTCCCATTTAAATTTTATCAAAATCGGTCGAACGGTTTTTAAAATATCAACAAAAATCTAAATGTTTACTCCAAAACCTCGCTGTCATATTGGAGCAGTGCATTTAGTTGGCCTACCCATATAATATATAGACAAAATACGAACGATTTCTTGAATTTTTATTAGACACTAAGTAAGTAAGAAAGAAGAAGAGAAGTAAGAAATACATAGTAATGACTTCTCGATAAGGCGGGAAAAAGTTCGTTGCCATGCTACTGATTTCGAAGTGATTTATAACTAAACTATTTATTATAAATTATAGTATTTGACTAAACACGTTATTTTTATACCTGATAGATAGGTAATATATCTATTAGTACATTGTTTTTTACAGAATGATAAAATATGGTTTGGTTGTAGAGTTATTACATATTTTGTACAATGCAGTATTTTTGCCGCCACTTTAGTCTAGTCTAGTCTAGTTTAGACTCTAGTGCTAGTGCTGCCAAAATTTTGAACTAAAATTTTGTCCGAGATTGATGGGTTAAAATAATATGAGTGTATATCACATAAATCACATGTCAATTTATTAAATTTAAGAAGTAACATTAAATGTTACTCATCGTATCACTAGCTCTTTTAATACAGTGTGGTGAAGGATTAAAGCGCCATAGAGGCTCCTTTCGTGCACTTGGCATATATCTTCGATCGTTTTAGGTTCTCGAACATGCCGGTTTCGTCACGATGGCTTCCTGAAATGTTACGCATATTCAGACTTGGTGCGAGGTTTAAAAAAAAACGTGTGTGTAATTCACACGAGGTAGGTCAAACCTTTAAAAATTTTAGAACCCCGAACATAAGAAACACTGTATAATGCTTCCAATCTAATTTTCTCCCACGTTAAATCTTATGAATTTATGTGTCTATCTCTTTTTACTGTCGCTTTTTCGTTTCATCGACTTTGAAATCAAACGATGCTAAAAAAGTTTTTACTTCAAAACCGTATTTTACGAAATTGAGAGAGAAATAACAGAATATGGATTATTAGCGAATAACTACAAATTAAATTCAAAAATATAATAACCTCTGGCATTATTACATGGTACATTATTCTACTAGTCAAGCTCTTTCATTTGATACCCCTATTGAGAGAGTTGTGAAAAAATATGTAATCCGCTTATTTGTGGCGCCGTCCATCTTGGACCGATTTTCAATCAAACAAGGCTAAAAACACTCCCGACTAATTCACCTTTCAACCAAATATAACAAAATCAAAATTGGTTCATCCGTTCGGAACGTGTTCGGAAGCTATGATGCCACAGACAGACACACACACACACAGACAAATCAAACTTAATAACATAACACCCCATTGTTTTTGCGTTGGGGGTTAATAAAAAGGGTTTGTTTGACAGCAGTGATTGGCCAAATCAAGGCTATTGCTAGTTGTCTAGTTAAAATTACAGTTGAGTAAGTAACGTAAAAATAAAATTATTAAGAGCTTACCTGAACCACCTTCCTACTTTCCTAACAATTTATTTTAATATGCAAAATGTACTTACCTAGCTACAGTTTTTTACATTGGTTGGTTCATATTAGGTGTTTGAGTTAGGTAGATATTGTTTTAATACTACCTATTTGCCTAAGTAGTACTTACACTAGTTTTAATAAAGTGTCACAAACAGTTTTATTATGATCATCATTCAACCCGATTGCACCCACTGCTGGGTATAGGCCTCCTCTTTATTATGCCACTCTTTCCGGTCCCTAGCAAGTCTCATCGAGTGGTTCCCGACAACGCTGACTATATCGTGCGACCATCCGCCGGGTGGTCTGTCTCTTGGCCGTTGAGCATCCCTTGGCCACCACTCGGTTACCGCCTTTGTCCATCTCCCGTTATACATTCTTGCCAAGTATCCTGCCCATTTCCACTTCAACCTGACGATTTGCATACCCACGTTCACGACTTTGGTTCGACGTCTAATTTCAACATTGGGTATGTGATCCAAAAGTGATATTCTGAGCATGGCGCGCTCCATTGCGCGTTGTGCTACTCTGATCTTATGCATGCATGTCTCGGATCCATAAGTTGGTATAGGCAGGACACATTGGATGAAAATTTTGGTTTTCAGGCTCTGAGAGATTTGAAGACGTCCTCCAACTTACTAAAAAGGCCCATCCTAGCTGGATTCGTCTTGAGATCTCTTTTAATTGGGACTGTGGGCCGAAAGATTAACAATGTCTTAAGTATGTAGTCGTCCACTGCCCCTACTTATTATGATAAATAAAAAAAATGAACCAGGGGATAGGTTATATCTACCATTAGTTCAGACGTCGTCAATAAAGCTCTAACAGGGAACTACGCTTAGGCGAATTTCGGGACCGAATGGTATTACACTTTTCCACACACTACATACCGACAACTCTAACACCAACTTTTATGAGTTTCCCTCTGTGATAACCAGACTAGATTGAACAAGGAAACACACAAAAATGCACATACATGCACAAATGTAAAACATGTGTGCCTGTGTGTGTGTGTGTGTGTGTGTGTGTGTGTGTGTGTGTGTGTATGTTGGTTGAATCATATGTGGTTATATAATTAGTTTATATCCAAATACTGTATAACTTAGGATGCTGACTGTAAATTGAATAAAATGCTTTAATCCAGTTTAATCAAGTAATTATTAAATGAAATGTGTGGCGTTGGAGTTAATAGTTAGCTCTCCCTTCAAGCTTTGTAGGTTTCATTCCCCCAGGATAAACATTTGTGTGATTAATAATTTTAATATGTTTGCTCTGTGGTATTAAGTATTTTATGTATGTATTTTAAAGAATTAGGTATTATATCAGTCAAGTCGTTCCTATAGTACAAGTTTAGCTTAGTTTAAGGCTTGTTCCGTGTCCCAAACTAAGCATAGCTTGGATTATGTTGACTAGATGACTGATAGAATACTTATATAGTTTTAAATACATACTTATGATACTTAATAACATCCAGACACAGAGCAAACCTATGTTCTTCACACAAATGTTTATCCTGGGAGGGAATCGAACCCTCAATCTACAGCGCAGAAGGCAGAGCTACTACCAACTGAGCTGACAGGCCAGTCATCAAATCAAAACAAAATGTATTTTGATTTGATTTGATTTGATTTGATGAAATGTCCACCAATATGTATTTATTTAATACACTGTTACTAAACGTAACAGATTGCGAACGTTTTTTAATTTAACTTGATTTTGTGATAGGAGCTTCGAACGTGTCTGTTTGAGAGACGAAATTAAAGAATAACACAAGCGTTCACAGTCTTGTGTGTTGTTGACATTGAGTAAATTAATATTTGCTGCTGGTATATATACTTAGGTACGGTATCTCATGTTCTAAGCAATATTAGTCAATTTAATACAGTTTGAAAGATAAAACTGTGTGCTATTCTAAATTCTAACAACTTAAACATTTATTTACAGATATAATTACTGAAATGTACAAAATAATATACAATAATATAAAATACACGTGAAACAGTTGAGCTATCAAAGGACCGTTTAAAACGATCTATAGATAGCTCAACTGATCCAGATCACTGCCAGAGGGCAGCGTTCCCAAGATACTGGCAGCATTACCACGTTGAATGGCAATGCTAATACGATGAGCCAGATAGGAGTCAGCTCTTGGATCATACAACGTATCTACCAGACGCCGTGAAATAATTTTGAAAACGCATTGGGGTCCTGTTCATCACCAAGGTCTCGACTCCAAAATGCTCGAATATGTATGGTTTATCATGACCGATATATTTGCGCCTTTTGAGGTCCTAACGGAAGTAAGTAAGAACGTATATTTACGAGTATTTAATGTATTACTTAACGATATTTCTCTATTAATTAATTTAAATAAAAAAATTAATTATATATTAAAAATTTTAATAAAATATTTGTAGACAATGCACACAACCCTATCTCGCCCCAAACTAAGCATGAAGTGTATTAAGTTGTTCAGATGCTTGATAGAATAGTTTGTATTTTTGGTATTCTAGATTCTCGCCGCGGGACAAATGTTTGTATGATCTGCAAGTATTTATCTCGGTGTTCCTATGTATAATCTATACCTATAAAATACCTTAACCTGACTGATTGATTCATCATCGCCGAGCCGAAACTGCTGAAGCTAGAAAGCTGAAATTTGGAAGGTAGCTTATTTTAACAGCAAAACCAGCCACTATGGCAGATTTTTTTTTAAATTCAACCCCTAAGAGGGTGAAAAGGGTTGAATACGAATGTATGAAACGATTTAACGCGTAGTGCGATTTGCTTGAAACTTGATTTGAATAAATAAAATGCAAAATAAATGGATACGTGTTTCAGAATTTTTCAAAATAAGCCTAAAAAGGGTATAATGGGGTGTCAAAGTTTGTATGGGAACTTTTAAAAGGGTGGAGTGATTTCTTAGAAACTTGGTTTGGATACTTATAAATGCAAAATAAATATGCAAATGTTTCAGGATTTTCCAAAATAACTCTCATAAAGAAGTAAAATTAGATGTGAATGTTTTTATAGAAACTTTTTAATGGGTGATGGGTGTAATTGGTTTGAAACTTATCAATAACAGTCGGCAAGGAGAAAAAACGCATCCTGGGGGGTTGATTAAAGCTGCAATTCCTTTCAAAAAAAATGCAGACGAAGTCGCGAGCAACAGCTAGTATGTATAAATTTACAAAAGAGTAGTATAAAAAAATAGCTCTTCTTTCTTTGGGGCTAGATGATGCTGTGTGAAATGTCTATCATTATTTTATTATTATTTATTTATTAGTCTTTCTAGACACAGAACGAACATCTATTGTTCATTAAACAATGCATATGAAGGTACTTCTTAACTGAAACGCTATTCAAATAGATAAAAAAAATACTAGTTAACCATGGGATTACCTCAAATACGAGTACCTCAAGGTGGTTTTGTTCACCTTCAGTTTAATATTTAGCTCGGAGTGATCCAAAATAAGGACCCGGAAAAGGAATTTAATTCAAAGATTCTATAGGCGTTTTCACACCATGCATGTGAAAGTTACCAAGTTGTTTGGACGATTTAAACTCTGGACACAAAATTATAATCATTGTTTTGAATTTTGTTAGAGTAGGATCTAATATTATATTTTATGTATCAAAGTGTACTCTTGAGATTCGAGTAACTCGAGTTACTCGAATCTCTAGAGACTCGAAAATAAAAGTCATTTTCGATTAGTTCAAATTGCTAAGGATAAAATTAGTTTTAATATTTTTTTTGTGGCTAGTAGGAACATCGCGTGATCTAAAAGCTAGCTACTATCTGGCCCAGCGTATTGCTATTCAACGTGGCAATGTCACAAGTGTCTTGGGGACGCTGCCCACTGGCATTTTCCTGGATTAATTGAGATATCTATGGATCATTTTAAATGGTGCTTAGACAGCTCAACTGGTTAAAATTTATTTTATATTATTGTATATTATTCTGTACGTTTATGTAATTAATTACTTGTTGATTTGACATAACAAAAACAGATATGAAAAATAATAATATATGTATTTAAGACGTTACAGATAGTTTTGCATGTATATCTTGCTTTATGTCAAACAATAATTTCGTATTGTATTACGTCATGGGGCGGAAATTTTAAAACTTTTATATTAGCGTATAAAGAGCGCAAAGAGCTATTCAAAGGTCCTTTTCACTTTATCTTTCTCTAAGTTAATGAATAAAGATTTATTTATTTATTATTTATTTATTAAACATTCTGACAATTGTAATTCAGGCTCGGTACGATAGATACCTGAGATCTGAGATCTCTAGTTACTTAGTTTTTTTAGTTTGATGTCTATGTGCCAGATATCATGTTTGGACTACCCATAGTCAGATGCAAGTCAAAACATACTCACTCTTTACACATTAGTGTTTCTATGTATAATATGTATGTGTTTACAAAAAAAAAGTATATCAGTCATGTGGTACCCATAACACAAGCTCTGCTTACTTTGTGACCAGATGATGCTGTGTCAAATGTCCGGTATTATTATTTTTAAGTATGACATTAAATAGCATTATATTAGCTATAAAAATATGTATCAAAAAGAAGACTGATATACAAATTAGAATTGTTTGGAAAAAAATACATAATACATACCTATTTCAATTTCTATCAAAGGTATAACCTGATTCAAAAAAGAAACGAATCATATATAAATAAAAATAAATAATTCCGGACAATTCACACAACATCATTTTGGCCCCAAAGTAAGCAGAACTTGTGTTATGGGTACCACATGACTGATATACCTACTACTTATATATTTTTTTTTTGTAAACACATACATATTATACATAGAAACACCCAGACCCGAGACAAATACTTGCAGATCATACAAACATTTGTCCCGCGGCGGGAATCGAACCCGCAACCTTCTGCGTCTCAGCCAGACCTTAGCCCACTGCACCACAGAGGTTGTCATAAATGGCTTTTTATCGTGTTCTCGCACTCGCACAATATTGCTTTTAGTATTGTGTAAGTAAGAGAACAGAACTAACTGCAATTTAACGTTCGATTTGACCTGAAACAGATTATGGGTATCAACAAAAGTTAAAACTTTTTATTACTGTAATGAATCTTTGATTATTAGCAAATAAAGGTCAATATAAATAACAGATTTAGGAGTGACTTTGCGGAAATCCATTCATATGTTGAAAATTAAATATAAACAAATTTCTAGTATCGAGTCCATTAGTAGATAGTCCAACAGAAGTTACGTAGAATGTTCTGGAACATACCATTCCTGCCGGTTCACTACCTACATTACAGGAACAATAAAGTGCGAATGACAGTGCCGTACTGTGTTTGTTTTACCTGGGGGTCTAGACAAGAGCGTTCACGTTTAGTGACTTCCTCCTATAGGGAATTATAATGGCATTATCATTATAATGGCAATACATCTGTCTTCTTGTTATTTTGCCAGTATCAAGTGATTGTTTGGTCGAAATTCAAAATTCAATATCACTTTATTCAATACAATCACAAGGACTACTTTGAATCGTCTTCTTACATACTAGTGAATCTAGGTGCCGGTTCCTCCTAACCCCAGTTAAAGAAGAATCCGGCAAGAAACTTGTCTGGTCTTAACACTTTTTTGTATGGCCCTTGACAATTTTGTCACGGATGCCGAGTCGAGTTGGAGCAGATTCATCCCAAGCTTTTTTGTCATCTAAATAATCAGTTATTTTATAATATGCTTTAATAGACAGTTTCTGTTTAATTACGTTTTTAAATTTGCCAATCGACAAATTTAACACGTCGCTTGGGACCTTGTTATAAAAGCGTACACATTGCCCTATAAAAGACTTATTAACTTTAGCGAGCCTAACAGTGGGAACAGCGAGTTTATTTCTAGTGTTAATACTATGATTATCGCAATTTTTTTTGAATAAATGAACATGTTTGTGCATATACGTTAAATTTTCGTATATATACTGACAAGGCACTGTCATAATATTAATTTCTTTAAACTTATCTCAAAGTGATTCTCTGGGGCCCATGTTATAAATTGCACGAAGAGCCCTCTTTTCATTTTTATCTGGTTATAAAGTCTTAGTCGATCGTCATTTGGCTATTCTAAGCGTCATCGCGGAATAGAACTTTCTCGGGATTCCTCGTCGTTCTAATCACATTGCAATATTAATGCAACAATTTACCACTTATAATTAAATTGCCCATACTTGTGCTATGAAGTCACTATTTGTTGATTAGAATTCCGCTAAGATTCCTGAATAAAACATGCAATAACATGCGAATAAATAATTAATTTTAGAAGTGCTATGTTACGTCATGAAATGAAAAACGAAGAATCAAAAACTAAGTTTTATGTATTTGTTTAGATTGCTGCTCAAAAATTTTGAAACAACGTCAGTCAAAGTCAAAATACATAATAAAAAATATATATTTTTGTGTAAAATCCACACAACTCAAGTACATAATGTTATTAATCAGACTAAGACTGGTTTTGTCTCAGTAGTACAGTCTGCACATTTCGAATCGTTTTAAACGTTTCGAAATGTATACTTAGAAAGTATACATTTCGAAACGTTTAAAACGGCAATACAATTTTACAACAAAGAAATGTATTACAAAATTAATAAATCTTGACTTGTATAAATATTTATTTTAATGTAGGACACAAATTTGAAATTGTGAAAAATTAATATATACATTGTAATGCAACTAACGTATAGGCAATGCCAGTCAAAGGTACTACTGAGACTTTTTTGTTTCAGTACTAGACTGATAATGTGTTAACTGAGAATTAAAAGAGCTTAACCTGACTGACTGACTGATTCATCATCGCCGAGCCGAAATCGCTGAAGCTAGAAAGCTGAAATTTGGAAGGCAGCTTTCTTTTACAACTTATTCACCCACTAAGGCGGGGTTTTTTTGAAATTCAATCCCTAAGAGGCTGAAAAGGGCTGAAAACTAATGTATGAAACTTTTTAACGCGTGGTGCGATTTGCTTGAAACTTGATTTGAATAATTAAAATACAAAATAAATGGACACGCACTTCAGAAACTTTTAAAATAGCCCTTACAAAGGAATCAAATGGGGTGACAAAGTTTATATGGGAACTTTTTAACGGGAGGTGTGATTTCTTATAAACTTGGTTTGGATACTTAAAATGCAAAATAAATGGACACGTGTTTTAGGATTTTTCAAAATAACCCTCATAAAGGAGTAAAATGGGGTGTAAATGTTTGTATGGAAACTTTTTAATGGATGGTGGTGGGTGTGATTGGTTTGAAACTTATCGATAAAATTTGGCAAGGAGTTAAATTGCATCCGGGGGAAGGGTTAAAGCTACAATTACAAAAACAACGCAGACGAAGTCGTGGGCAACTGATAGTTACTAATAAAAGAACAACTTGATGCTGAGTAAAATAAAATAAAAAAAAAAATAATGTCTTTAACTTTAAATGTTCTTACGTGATATAATTATTTGCCGACAATACCTTCTAAGCGATTCAAGATGAAAGCATAATACTGAATATAAATCAATGACCGTCTGTATAAAGACGAATAAGAAAGACCTTGACCTTAGCTTATACGTGCAAACACCTTTACTAAATCTACGTAAATATTTCACACAAGGCAACACCAAGTTTCAAACAACGGAATAACAGGTGACTAATTAATTACATTGTCACCTTGAAACACTCACAGGGGATTAACATACACTAGCGTACTCCCGTGTCTTTTGCCTTGAAACTTTGACACTTTTAGGGCGTAGATATGTAGTTAAAAGATAATAAACTTGTAGTTTACCCAGAACTGAGATCTAGCGATGTCTGTATTATATATCTAGCTTCTTTTTCGCATCATTGTCTGCGTAGGTATGTAGGTAATATTATGATTAGATACTGATTATCATAACATGTCCTCCCAAAATTCAACCTAAAGTTCAACTCCTATACTTAAATTCCCTTGCTTCAAATTATAAATATAAACAATGAACACAGTACAATACTTATTTGGAAATCGAATCGAGCTCTTACTATCTAAGAGTTACCCTAAATTACCATCAACGAATTCAACGTATATGGCAAGTAAAGCGAGCCGCAAGTTTTTTCAATTACTAATCCTTACTTTGCCTACCTATTTACAACAAGCAAAGCGAGCTCTATGTTATAACATTATATTATATGAGAGAACGAAGTATCTAAGTTATACATCTAAATTATTTTGACACCCTCACACTTGAATGTTCAAACTTACTAACTTGAATATCGGGGTGTTTGTTTCTCATATAATATTTGAACATTTTATTTATTTTAAAAATAAAATGTTAAAAGATTGCTGGAAGCTTCAGGTTTAAAAGCTGGAATGAAAACCGACTTCATTCATATAAATATTATGAAGTTGCGTTTAATTCGATTACATTTTTTTCAACCTATTTTGATTTAAAAACCACACTACTGAACCGATTTTGATGAAATTTCTATGACACTAATCGGAAGGTATATCCTTTCACAAAAATAAGGATATTTTTAAAGCAGTTTATAAATTATATACTTATAAGGTAACGAACAAAAAAAAAACCAGATTAAGAACCTATTTTTGAAGTCCGTAAAAAGAGCCAATTTCAAAGAAATTTGGTTTACATCGATAAAAAATAGGTACAGAATGATAAAAAAGCCTATTAGTCAGGTTAACATCCTGTTTTCCAAGTTACACCAATTATTGTGTGATTGACCGACAGACAAACATATTCACAAACTTATGCATACACATGGGAAACTCCGAACGTTTTCCGTTTTGAGAAACTAAAAAACCAACATATAATAGATAAAATATTTTTATTATATCATTTCAAAGAACTCTATACCGACCTCTATACAAAGTTTCACGCGTCTGAACCAATTTTCAATTCACTTTTCCAGTCCGCTTCGGACACCTCTTCTACGGCTTTCTCGAACGTTATTAACGCATCTTCTGGCTATGAAAACTGTATCCCTTTCCCTTTCACTTTCCCTTTGATTTTTATTTTAGGGAACAAAAAGAAGACATACGTTGCCAGATCAGGACTGTAAGGTGGGTGACCAAGACATTGACCGGTGTGGTGTCCAGGAAATCCCTTGTTTTGAGCGACGAGTGCGACGAGTGCGGGCGCGTAGTCGTGGTAAAGCAGTACCCAGCGCGAAACTATCCTTCTCACGCGAAGGTGCTCGTGTAGAATCTTCTGAACGCTTTCTGATCCAATGTACAATAGATGCTGAATCTCTTTGTACGTAATTCACATGTTTTCTTTAATTATTTTTTTTACTGCTAGCACGTTTTCCTTGGCAACAGCCGTCGAAGGACGGCCACTTCTTTCTTCATCCCCAAAGTTAGACAACAGCGCTTATACTCTTTATGCCAACGGTAGATGGCTGCTTTATGCTTTCATCTATAATTGCTATATGAAAACCATCAAACGACTCATTCGGTTTTAGGCCACATTTGAAATCGTAAAAAATCATCGCACAAAAATGTTCCCGACGTAGATTCATTTTTCAATGAAACACAACAATTCAATTTACCTTTTAAAAAGTGTTGAGAGAAATTGAAAATTCGAACGATGGTATTTTGATTTGTAATTAGACACATTTTTTTAATAATCATAATCAGCCAGGGCTTCATACATAAAAACTTTTATTTGGATTATTTTATGAGTGAGTCGTATACCTTATATTTATTTATACAGCGTGAAGTGTAACATTTTACTCCGAGGAGTAGTTGGAGTCGTTTTGTAGCATCTATTACTCCTCTCAGCTTCCTCTCAGCTAAGTCGACCATATTCACCGAGAAGTGTACTGAGTATTCTTGGCAGAAGGGAATTCATTGGTGCATACCCGAAGATCAGAAGGCCCCCTGCCTTCTAAAGAGGGCACTTACTACGGTTAACGTTGGAATATAACGTCTACTAATCTAGAATAAATCTAAACTAAAATTATTATTTACATGTAAATACATGTAAAACAGTTGAGCTATCTAAGGACCGTTTAATACGGTCTATAGATAGCTCCAGATCACTGTCAGAGGGCAGTGTTTCTAAGACCCGGCAGCATTGATATGTTAAATGGCAATTCAAATACGCTGGGCCAGACAGGAGCCAGCTCTTGGGTCACGCAATGTTTCTACTAGAAGTTATGAAATATTTAAGCAATTATAGAAATAATATTTTATATAATAAAAAACAAAGTCGTGTTAGTTACACCGTTTATAACTCGAGAACGACTGGACTGATTTTCATGATTTTTGATTAATTGGATTTGTCTTCGCCCCGAATATCAAAAAAACATTTGGAAATTTGCATAATAAATAAGATTTACAATAGTGAGTTCAGCAAAGTCAAGCAAAGTGTTTCTATGTTACATATTATTCATTATTAAACGCGCGGACGTAGTTGCGAACGGGACAGCTAGAGATGTATATAACAAATATTGGGATAACAGTAACTATAATAGAGTAAAAAGTTCTACCTACTTAATAAACCAGCACCGCATGTACTGATTCATCTTTCCTGTCGGCAAGGTCGAGCGCTTACATTAAGGCTTACCTAAGTGCACGGAGCCTCTGAGGCGCACTTTGATCTTTGAACAACACTGGTTCAAAATATAACTTGTGACACGATAACAAAAAGAAGAAGAACTTAATTAATAATTTGACATTTAAATCATGTAAAAAACAGTTTACAAATCAGATTGTTTTATTTTGTATCTTGTATCTTGTCGACGTTTCGACTACGATAGCGTTTCAATAATTATCATATAAACCGGTTCTGTTATTAGCCAAACAAAAGAAAAAAATTGATATATTGTTGGCGATTTCTTAATTGTAGCGTAACAGAGCCGGTGTTTATTTGTAGAATACGAAAGTACGTAAAAAATTGTCAATCAACTGTTATGATTCCAATTGAGTAAGTAGATTTGTCGTTGAAAAAAATCCACTTCACACTGTATTATCGAGTTGGGTGCGTTCGCTGGGCGATAGTGGCATTTACAACAAAGGTGATAGATAATATTTATAGAAAGGCCTTGATTGAGGCTTTTGGGCCACGTATGAACTTTGACAGATACGAGTAATTACTACAAACAATGTTCAGGGTATTTAACATGCTGCTAAGCGCAAAAATTTCAGATTTCAAAGTTCAGACAAAAACAGACTACTTTAGATTTGGTATTTGTTATCAAAAGCCTAATACATTATCAATTGAACTTTCCTAAGCCTTATTATGACCACAGTTTAATGAGAACAGCTAGATCAGTATAAGAATAACGTTTTATATAAGAGTACCTGGATGACCGTGCTTTGCTCGGTATAAAACGACGTTTTCTGAAAATAAAATCCAGCTAGATCGATTTATCGCTCTCGAAACCCCATGTACTCTAAATTCAATAAAAATTTTTAGGGCCGTTTTCAAGATTTAGATTATATATAATATATACATATGTATAATTCTCTGGATGAATGGAAACAGTGTCGGTGCCTCCATCGACAAAATATTACGTGAGTAAAGCCCGTGTTTATCAAAATGTGTATTTATCCTCATTATACATATAAACATTTCTATCATCCCCTTAGGAAAATCTTGCAAATCCTTGGAGATAACTCTGGGGATTCAACAAACTGTGTAAAAGCGTTCTGTAGTTCTTTAAGTGAAAAAAGTTACTTTGCAATTCCACATCATGCAGCACATTTCAATTCAAAGTTTCAGTACATCAAAACGGCAATTTCATATATAAACCCTTAATAGTTACTACACTGTTCTAAAACGAGCCCTGTGTAAATTTTATTCGCACAAATATAGCGATAAGTCTGCTCCAACTCCTTAAAAACCAATACTACCAACACCTATCCTCAAACTAAGCATAGCATGTATTATGGTGACTATATGACTGTTAGTGTATTTATATATATTTTAATACATACCTATGTGACTTTATAACACCAGGACACAAGAAACACCTACGTTCATCACACAAATGTATATCCTGGGAGGATGAGGGACCTGAACCTACAGCGCAGAAGGCAGAAGGTTAATGTAAAAGAAGTACTATAAACTATATATACAGCTATGTACAATGTAATATACAATAATATAAAGCACATGTTAAACAGTTGTGCTGAAAATATTGATCTGAATCCCTTGACCTAAAGATGTTTTTAAATCGTTCTGAAGACACATAATTTATATAAAAAAAAGGTTGTGATGTATTTACCAAGCTGAAGTCTAAGCCTGTGACATCTTACCGATAAAGCCTAACCTAGCCTTAATCTGCTTAGATAAAATGTATGTAATTAGAACTTATCAGTTATTTCAAGCATTTATGTCAAGTCGGGGCGTAAAAGCCTTATTTTCGTCTCTCAAAGCGATTAAATTGACATTTTACTTGCGTTTTAGTAGGAGCATGAATTAGTTATAATATAGCTAGTGTATTCTTTGGTGACCTCTGTAGCGCCTTTGGCGAAAGCCTGCCTGAGACGCATAAGGTTGTGGGTTTGATTCCCGCCACAGGACATATGTTTGTATAATCTGCAAATATTTAGCTTGGGTCTAGGTATTTGTAATATGTACACATTTGCAAAAAATAATATTAGTATTATGTCAGTCATCAGATTCCCATACCAAAAATTTTGATTATTTCGATTATTTAGGGCAAGATGATGCGTTGTGAAATGTCCAGCAACTTACTTAATATTTATGATACTATGTTTTGATCGCCAAAGTTGGATCCAAGTATACGGCCCATCCGGTTGGTAAGTTGTAAACGAATGGATCGTTTTACGTAACAAGTATAGTGTGTAGACATGTCGATACCGAGAGTCGAGGTGTTCATGTAGGTGTTGGTGATCTCGGCAAAGTATTCATACAAGCGAGCAGTCGACCGAGGGCACGGTCTCGCCACTTATCGCCACAAATTGAGTGTGTTCTCAATTAGAAAAACGAATCGGAAGCGATTGAAAACTCCATCGCTGCAGTTTGTTATGCATTACGTACCTTACGTGATGAAATCAGCATCGATCAATTAAAAATGGCACATTATGCACTATTAGAACCTAAAATTAATTAAAGCTTTCAGTTCTAGGGAAACAGTTACAGGTTTAAGAAATGTAGTAGAATAAGAACTATAGTAAGAATGTCTCAGAGAGAGTCATGCAGAGAGCATTTCAGCAGACTGGGTATTTTAACGGTGCCCAGTATTTATAAGTAGTATTTATTTTATATTTATATTTAAGGATAGCGAGTTAGTAAAGACATATATATTATATATGATAAAAGGGAGTATTTGTCGTTTATTTATTTGTTTGCGACTTTAAAAAACAAACGTTAAGTTAAGTAACATGCTGTGCTACAAATCAAAGTGCACGTACACTGTACAGAGTCCGGAATAAAGCGCTGTGGTCCCAAAGGACACTTGTGTCTTTAAGGGCGAGTATCTACCAAACTGATATCATCATCTTATCTTACCTTAGATCTGTTTGTGGTTTTTGTAGCTCTTTCGTTTAGGTACAAAATAAAAATATTGTACTCCATAATTATAACGACCTCTATGGCGCAGTGGTCTAAGGTCTGGCTGAGACGCAGATGGTTGCGGGTTCAATTCCCGCCGCGGGACAAATGTTTGTATTATCTGCAAGTATTTGTCTCGGGTCTGGGTGTTTCTATGTATGATATGTATGTATTTACAAAAAAAAAACAGTATATAAGTAGTATATCAGTCACATAGTATAGTAGTATCCATATTAGTATAGTAGTACCCATAACACAAGCTCTGCTTACTTTGAGGCCAGATGATGCTGTGTGAAATGTCCGGGGTTATTTATTTAAATAATGAAAAAATGAATGAATCTTAACTTACGAAAAACCACGACAAAAGAGTTTATACATTTCAAATGCGGCAATTAACTGTCTGAGGGCAGAGCGTCATGAGGCCATGCCTTCTTAACAATAATATAGTCATTTCACTACATAGTATAAAACACAGTCGCTTCCCGCTGTCTGTCTGCACCCGTGCGAAGCCGGTGCGGGTCGCTAGTATATGAATTATAGTATAGTATATGCTAGTATACGCTTTCTTCAAAACAATTTAAACAGTGTCAGTGACTCCATTGACTAAATAATACGTGAGTAAAGCCCATGCTTAGCAAAATATATATTAAAAAATCCATACAACTAAATTATTTTTAACATTATGCGTTCGTTCCTTATCCAGGACCAATATTTAGAGTGTTGAACACAGATGTTTGATTTGTGTCCATGTTTTATAAAGTTATTTATGGATTTAAAAAAATAAGTACAATAGTAAATAGCTATCAGTCCTTTAGTTCTTATAATAGAACTAATTTTACTGGCTTGTCAGCTCAGTTGGTAGTAACCAACTGAGCTGACTGGCCAATAAAATAACAGTACATTCTGACAGGCAGACTCTGCCTTTGGCGCTGTTTGAGGGTTCGATTCCCTCCCAGGATAAACATCTGTATGTTGAATTTTACATGTTTGTATTTTAAAATATATAAGTATTTTATCAGTCAACTGGTTACCATATTACAAGCTATGCTTAGGTGTGGTGTGCATTGTCCAACAATAATTATTTATTTTGGGCTACATGGTGCTGTGTGAAATGTCCACCAACATTTACTACATTACATTAAATACAACATTAACATTTCATTTACTAGCTACTGTTTGCGGCTTTGTACACGTGGCACCTACATAAAAAGTAGCATAAGTCAGTCCTCAAAATACAATTTATGTTTTTACTGAATTTGACGATGATCCGTTTAGCTGTTTAGCCGTGAGAAGGTAATAAACAGAAAGACAGAAAGAGACACTTTCGAGTTTATAATATTAGTATAGATTTATGTTAACCTTAAAGAAGTGACGTCTATCTTCTATCTCTCTCTATCAGCCATCATATCAGCACTTATGCCTCTCTTAGTTATAAAATATTTTACCAAATCTATTATTTTTTCTAAGACCAACGTCAACTTCTATGTACATCCACATTTATTACTTTTCTCGTTGACATTAATGCCTCTTAACATGCCCATACCACGTTTACCTATTAGGTAGTTTACCTATATATGTCTTTTTATATATAAAAATCTCGGGTAACGATGTTTATCGTGGATGCAAAATTTTTTATGAAATTCGGCTTACTGTGTGTAATTTGGTCAAACTTACTAGATAGTATATTTTTTATTTAGATTTTTTTTTAATTTTAATATTTTTAGATTGCAAATAAAAGTAAATTAAAAGTTTTCCTAAAATAAGTTCCATTAGTTTGTTTACAGATGGCAGTGTAAATTAACGTCAACATCTTTTGCTGTCTAGGTTGGGTAAGCGTAATATTGGTTCGACTTATGAGAACTACAGACAATGCGCAACGTGTAGTTAGCTAGTTCTTATATAAATACCTTTCATAAATTTCACCTTCATCATCATCGACCTATACAGTACACTGCTGGACGTAAGTCTTTCCCAAGCTGCGGCATTGAGTCTACCCGCGAAGGGTAGGCTCTATTTATAATTATCCTGTAAGCTAAATAACACGAATCTTTTTAAATCTTATTCCGAAATTTAATAATACAGTCTTACTACTATAATATACTCGTACTACTATTATAGAACGGCCGCCGCTCTCTAGCCACTACATTATCGCTACAAAATACAGCCGTTACATGAAGGTTACCACTAAATAGGAATACATTCCTTTACTGCACTGCAGTTTGTTCACAAGGTGATTTAATTGTTTCCGAAGGAAGATTGCTTTTCTTGGCCTTGTGGAAAATCTTGTTGCAACAGATTACCTAGGGACCTATTACGTACTTTTGTTATAATCAATTTTAATCAGTTTCTATATTAAACCAATAAGAATCGGTTAATTACAGGCTTGGTATCATCCGCAATTTCAACGAGGTACCTTGTTTGCTTTCAATTTGAAGTCCACTTAAACACCTTCAAACTAAAACTATATTTAAACAAAACTTAAGCGCTTAACAATTCGGACAGCAAATACATAGAGACTGATCAAAACTTTCGGCTAAATCTCTCGGGTATTCGGTCAACGTTTACTTGTCTGTTATGTTTTGACATTTGAATATTACATGTCAAGTAATATGTCAATGTGTCTATTCAAATTGACAGGTCATAAAATAATGGTGTTTTAACAACGATATTTTGTTAGAAGTAAAAAAAAATTAATGGCTTACGCACAATTTACTAAAACTAAAAACAATATCTTACAAAATGCTTCTCTCTTTCTTCCATGTATTTTAGCATTATGCCAAGTCCTTCCAGTCTCCAATCTACCTGACTTTGCCATTTAGGTATAGGTGCCGTTTAGCAAAGAATAAGAATCGAGGAGTGTGCTCTTTCTTCTAACTATCTGGGTATAGGATTAGGTGCCTTTTCTAGCTTCTTAGTGGCGTTGCTCTGGTTGGTTTCTTGTCAAGTGGTTTCCTGGAATTTGCAAGGCTCAGGTTGCCGAGAAGGTTGACTGTTTAGTGACCGCGTGTACTGTCTTTAGAAAAGCCATCTATAGCTTTCTTGCCAGCCCTTTTAAGGGTTCCGAAGTCCACAAGGACCTTTTAACTTCGCTCTGTCCGTCTGTTTGTCTGTCTGTCTGCGCCTAATGAGCGCTCTTGCTTGCAGACTATTAATTCGATTACATTTTGCACGGTAATACGTATAAGTGACCCCTACAAAGTAATGAAATAAAAACTTACAGAGTAGTAATACCCAGATCTATCCAGGTCAGGTCTATCGTTAAATAGGTTTTCAAAAGATTTGAAACGGTTTTTCGATACGATATTTGCTTGATAAATATCAAACTTTGATCCATCCTACTGGGTAACCGCTGATTAATGGTACCTGATTTTCTAAATAAATAGAATTTATCATGAAACTATTAGGCAAATTATTACGGCTAGTGAGGCTTTACTTTATGAGTAGCAGTGAAATTTGTAAACCTTTAAAGATCAATACTAAATTCTTGTTGTTTGCTAAATAGATGGTGTTGAATGGGTTTGGGACCTGACTAATAGTCACATTTATCCTTACTGATTTCGAAAGTCTTTACTGTGCGTGGTCTGACACACCCTTGGCTAATTGATATGTTTTATTTCTAAAATATGCTTAATTTATGAATTTATACAAATTAATTGACGAACTCTGTGGCGCATTGGACTAAGGTCCGGCTGAGACGCAGAAGGTTGCGAGTTCGATTTCCGCTGTGAGACCAATGTTTGTATGTTCTGCAAGTATTTATCTCGAGTCTGGGTGTTACTATGTTTAATATGTATGTATTTAAAAAAAAGGATGAGAGTTTGTGATAACACTTAATATAACAGTAACATGGTACCAGTACCAGTAACATGGTAACTGTCACAACACAAGCTCTGCTTACTTTGGGGCCAGGTGACGCTGTGTGAAATGTCCGGCAATATTTAATTATATTTATTGAACTGAAATCTTATTTTTTTCTGTCATCACGCTAATGTTTTCATGCTATTTTATTTTGGCACCTACTACAACATAAGGTATAACTACAAAAACTAAATTAACTTCGGCAAAAAGTAAAGCCGAAAGTCAGAACACAATTAGAGTCATAAATTCATGCAACAGCGTCGGTGCATGTAAGGATTACGACGTTAAGTCTGTAATGTTTGGATAGAGTTGTAGTTTGATAATTAAGTGGTGTATGATTCGTTTGAAGTAGCAGTTAATGTTGCTCAAATAAATAAAACTCTTTGGCAACAAGTAAAAGAGTGAACTAGATATTAAAAACTACTGAGTTTAAGAAATCACGAGCTTTTTGCGGCTGCGTAATGTCCTATTATAGGGGTACATACATGTATGGGGTATAAAGCTATTCTAAGTTATTCACTATATTGACTGGCCGGTCAGCTTAGTTGGCTTAGTAGCTCTACTTTCTGCGCTGAGGTGGGTTTGATGTTCTCTCAGGACAAACATGTGTGTGCACGCGTGGCACCTCTATAAAAAGTAGCCTATGTCCTTCGCCAAAATCCCATCTATCTCTATACCAAAATTCATCAAAACCTGCTCAGCGGTTTAGGCGTGAAAACGTGACAGACAGACAGACATACAGAGTTACTTTAAAATTTATAATATTAGTAAGTATAATAAAGTAACCTTTTGTTTTGTTGGTTGTATTACTTGCAGTTTATATATTTAAATTTATTTATTATTTTATAAGTTTAACATCACTTTGGAAATCCTGTCATGGTGTTATTATACGCGAAAACCTGTAATTGGCTTTCTTATTCTATGCGACTGTTATATTCTGTTTAAACAAGCTGTTTTCCAATAAATAAATAAAAAAAACAATTTCAATAAATAAATAAATAAGTATTTATTTAAAAACTTGGTTTGTGTCAAGGTGGTGTGTGCATTATCCACTATATAGATTATATCTATTATTAAAAAAATAATCCTTAATTTGCCTTATTTACACAATAGATTGAGATTTAAACAATAAATCTCAATCCATTGTGTAAATTGTATTGCCTTGCTAAGTACATTTATAACACCCAAACAACTATTGACGACCTCTGTGGCGCAGTGGGCTTAGGTCCGGCTGAGACGCAAAAGGTTGCGGGTTCGATTCCCGCCGCGGGACAAATGTTTGTATGATCTGCAAGTATTTGTCTCGGGTCTGGTTGTTTCTATGTATTATACGAGTATGTATGTATTTACAACAAGTATACAAGTAGTATATCAGTCAAGTGGTACCCATAACAAATGCTGTGTGAAATGTCCGGAATTACTATTATTATAACTATGTCAATAAAGACATATAATAAACAATAACAGACATGTGGTTCCCATAACACAAGGTCTGCTTCTTTTGCGGCTGGATACTGTTTGAAATATTTCAACATTATTTACACATTTATTATGAGAGTAAAAAAAATGTGTTTGCTAGTTGCTAGTTTACGCGAGTTACGTAATAGGTGGCCGTACGTGACGAGTTAAAAGCTTTTCAACATTTATAAGGAGACTTACCAATGACACATTAGGTTCTAGAGAATGTTCATTTTATCTTTTAAATTGCATCATCTCGAACGGTTCAAATATTGCACTGTAGAAGAATCTAAATTGGCACAGATCATTCCACGTCAGAAGCTGCATCCTGCACTAGGTTCGGGCACCAGCAAAAAAGTTGTGAGTCTACTAATTAAAAAAAATATATGACTGCATTCTCTTAAAATAAAGTTTAATTATCAATCATTAATTGTATAGTTTGATATTGTCAGCATAACTAATGCAGCTTCTTTAATGTGCTCTCCTACAAAACAGCTTTCTTGTAGGTGAAGAGAAGGTTGCTGTCATGTCGTATAAAAAGGTTTATACGACCTGATAACAACCTTCTCTTGGATCTTACTCATATAGTTAATTACTCATATAGACAAGGCCTTGCCTATATATCTGTCCTTCTACGTTTTTTTCCTTATATTATTGAATATTGTATAATATGATCATCTTAGCTCTTCTGATTGGATATTCTTTAATAACACTCTTTCATCGTTCACACTTCTTAGCAAGTATTAGCAAGCTTCTAAGAAGCTTATCTTTTCTAAGTTTTATAATTGGAGGATTTTAATACCATAGTGCCAGCAAACAATCAAACGACCCACATGATTGTAACCGATCGCTGGCCGTTTGCAAAATTCAGTGTGAAAACCAGAACTGTGCTATAATGCTATGGTTTGATTTTCATTTTTAAATTATACTTTGTAAGATTATTACAAAACGGCTTCTGTGGCGCAGTAAGCGGCCATCCGCTTGAGACGCAAAAGGTTGCGGGTTCGATTCCTACCGCGGGACAAATGTTTGTATGATCTGCAATTATTTGTCTCGGGTCTGGGTGTATCTATGTATAATATGTATGTTTTTACAATAAAAAGTATATAAGTAGTATATCAGTCACCCATAATACAAGCTCTGCTTAATTTTGTACCGGGTGGTGTTGTGTGAAATGTTCGGCATTATATATTTATTTAAATATATTTTATCTAACTTAATGAAAATAGGTACATACTAGTATATGTCATTTTAGTATGACATATGTGTCATTTCAGTATGCCATGCCATCTAGTTGTTAGATAAGGAGCTCGATGGTTTTCAAAACTGGTGCTAAAGGCAGGACAGTGCAGATAATGAAAAAATTAACATACAATAAAGAACTTCATGGACATAAACACCTCTACATTCTCTAAAACGTAGTACATTATCTAAAATATTTTCGCACGTGTGCTATGTAAGTCATAGTCTATTTGCTATTCCTAGTCACTATCTATAAGTTTTATGCAAATCTTCTGAAGATATATAGCTATTGCATCGTGATTCAGGAAAACAAGCATTATTGACCGAGCGAGCGCGAAGCGCTAGCGTGTGTCTCCGCTTTAATCTTAGGCAAAAATGCTTTCGTATGTCTGTCCGAACAGCGTCCGAACGACGTCTGTCCGGATGCTTTCCTCTACAAGTAGCAATTCTCAACCGATTGTCATGAAAGTTTTGTGAGCAGGTTTTATACCTATATAGAATTTTTTGACCATTCAGTTTTTGTTTTTTTTTTCAAAATGGCGGAGATTGAACGGCGGGAGTTGAAAACGTAAAAAAAGTATATAAATATATATATATATATATATGTATACATACACAAACATCCGCACAAACTCTCGCAGTTAATATATACGTATGATTCAACTTTGGAGATTTCAAAGACATTACGCAAAGACGTCTCTTCGGAAACAAAACTAGGCGAGAGTTAGCGCTTTCTTTTGTCAAAAGTTTCTGAATCTGATTCTAAATCTGAGTCTCAAAATATTAGCCTCAAAATCAGATGAACTTACATGAATGCAACCAATTCATATTTACTTACATATCCCAAACATCAAATAATGATAAACGTAGCCTAATCAGAAATTCCATTCAGGGATATCTCGTAAAAATTGGCATTACTTCACATTAGTCGTTTGCCACAGTATGTAAAAAATAGCTGTATCAGTTAGAAAAAAACACAGAAATTGATTACGGGACCAATTATATCGAGTAGCCTGACAGCTTAGTTGGTAGTAGCTCTTCTGCGCTGAAGAGTGGGAGTTTGATGTTTGATCTCTCTCGGGAAAAATATTTGTGTGCAGAACATTTTTCCTTTCTCTGTGTTCTGTGTCCTGTGTTCCTGTGTTTTATTCAGTTTCTTAGTGTTATAAAGTATCATAAGTTTATTTATTATTTTGTTGGTTGTATTGTTTGCTGTTTATATAAGTATATATATAATATATTTATTATTTTTTTTAGTTTATATTGATATTCATTATATTGTGTTTTTTGTGTAAGTATAACATCAATTTGGAAAACCTGTCATGGTGTCATAACTATAATATTTCAATAAACAGATAAATAAGTATGTATTTAAAAATATATAAGTTTTTCTATAAGTCATCTTGTCATCACTACGCCACGTGCTATTGCAATAAGACCGCCGATTGCAGGACATAATATACTGTATATGTAGCATAAATGAGTAGATGTATGTACCTAAAATGTTATGTTCTCAATAAAGTGAATTTATTATTATTAGTATTTGCTAGACTTATGTGTGTCTGTATATGTGGAAACTGGATAAAGAAGACCTCGTTATACCTACCTAGACCAAATGGGGACGTGTTAGACAAAAGCCAAGTCAAGAATACTAAGATCGTGGATATTGGAAAACTGTCGTATCTGCCTCCCTTGTCGGGAAACAGGCGTGGTTTTATATATATAAATATAAACTGTTACGAGCCGGGTACAAATAAATTAAAAAATAGTTCGGTTTTACCAACATTATAACATTTATTCAACATTCAACATTCATTTATTTATTTATTAAACATTAAACTTAATCCACTGATTCCACTAGTACACTTCCTAAAATAACCCAAAGATCACAGTACTACAACACGACTGATAACACTTCGAAACTATCTCACTTGTAAGCCAAGAATAGACTGACTGCCTGCGCTTCATACTGTAGCTTATATATATATGTCCATCTCATTCACTCCTAAACATTAGACACGCGTACATATTATAGTGTATTTACTCGATAATAGATGGCGTTGTGCAAATTATTATATTATAATGCGATCGCTTGACAACAGATGGAGCTGTAGCGCACGCAACAATACTTATAACAGTTAGGGAAAAAACTCAGTTTCTAGCTGAGTTCTTCACTATTAAAGTTTCAGTAATAATTATAATTATTTTCGATTCGGGGATTGAATTCGGGAACAAAATGCAAGGGACAGATTTAGTTCGACAATTTTGTTTCGTTACGGTCAACTCTGTCATTTGAGCGTCCTTCCTTACATTTAATACGCACTAGCAAATATACCCTTGCAGCTCAAGTTGCTCTATTCTGCAGACTGTTTCGAAATTAGTAATTTTCAACGCGGTTTATTCCACTAGTGCTTGCGCCTACGTCTAGTTCCACGTCCCGAGCGAAATAAATCAGCACGAATTAATCAGCAATGCGCTTGACAGAATATTTGAAATTATACTCGTACGAATTCAATAAAAATCCACCTGTCATTCAATTAGTTCACAGCTAAAAACACAGATGGTGTTTTGATAAACAGTTAAACAGTTTTATACTTATATTATTATTTTATAGTTGGTTTAAATTAACATATGCTTTAATAAATATAATTGTAATAAAAATGATTATACCATCACACACATTTGAGAACGAAATTAGGATTTCAGAACGAAAGTATCCAATGATTGTTATATATTGTAAATTTAATTGTTCGATACATACCTTCTTACTATTTTTCAGTTATTAATTAGTTTGGATTTATTAACGAATGTTTCACTCAAGTCCTTCATTTGATTGTTTACTAAATCGGTAAATTCGTTATAATTCTTTTATTAAGACATATATAGCAAAACTATGAATCCATTGTTTCTTGAATTATATTTTAACATCTTTTTATTGTTATTAAGTAAATAACTTTTATTATTATACTTAGATTCTTAATAGGCTTCTGTGATTGGTTGAATAATGAATATGGTGTGATGTTTTGTATATATTTCAAAAATGTATAAAAGGTGAGGTTAAAGCCTAAGACGGGTAGATTGGGAGTGACCACCGAACTTGAAAGATAAGTGCCTTGCAATAATATTGTACTAAAATATATTTGTGTGTATTTAATATGTGTACCGTTAACTTTTTGTGTTGTTCTCTGTTTGGTTATTTGGTAACTTTAAAACTATATTATCTTTGTGAACTACATACATTTGTATCAGTTAATTATTCTGTTATTGTTTGCTTATATTCCTTATGGTGTTTATTTTGTAGGAGGGTACTTGTGTTGTGTAAAATTGTAAAGGATCATACAAAAGTGTTAGGACCAGACAAGTTTCTTGCCGGATTCTTCTTGAACTGGGGTTAGGAGGAACCGGCACCTAGATTCACTAGCATGTAAGAAGACGATTCTAAGTGGTCCTTGTAATTTTATTGAATAAAGAAAATTGAATACACTATGGTAAATTTGTTATTCTCTCTTCTTATTGAATTTATCCTTGCTTACATTTAGCTTTAATTCCTCATGTGAGAAGTAGGTATTTAACTTCTGTAATTTTACTAACTTTCATTATAAACTTCTAAATCTTGATATTAGGTGTAATATATTATTGTAATTAGAGCAGGTATCTATCAATTTCTGACATCAGAAGTGGGATCCTTCCAGGCCATTTTTAATTAGTTGTTTCTGATTTATTCCAGAATGGGTATGACCAGAATTGCCAACCTTTTGGCAGTAGTCTACGCCTCTGCTTACCAGAAGGACGATGTCGCTTTGTAGTTCTTCACTTCACTACGCTACGCTACGCTTTGCTGATCAATCCTGACAAGAAGCAGTTCGGCGCTTCTAGTTGGTGCAACAGTATCGAGATACTTACTGCAGCATTACGACAAACAGCGAAATTCGGTAAGAGTCGTAAAGGTTCAGCTTTGTTATGGTTCTATCTGGAGACGATATCTCAATAAGGCATAGTCTGAAATGAACTAGTCCGATAACGTGGCAAAGCAATCCTTCACACCTTAATTACCACGGAATTATATTGTGATTATGTTCGTGGATGGTACCGTTTATGTTTCAAAAACAAAGGAAAAATGCTTTTGCCTACTGATGAACAATTTATCGATAAGTAAATCCCGTACTAATTATAAATACTACATGTTTGTAAATGAAATTTATAACTACAGAATGTACAGTTATTAGATTTAGTTAATAGCCGTCTTCATAGAAAATAAGTACAAAATATAGACAAAGCAATCAAAATCAATGCTATCTCGTCACAATGAGACTTATTCGAATTAAACTCTATTAAATTAGACATTAGATATAACATTAGCCATAAATATAATATGCAGAATAAAATAAAAAATAAAAAATAATAATAATAATAATAAAAAAAAACCTATACAACCTTAACAATCAGCGCTGATCTTACGTTAGGACCGATTTTGTTTAGCGGACAGGAATCAATAACTACCCACATTATGACAAATAAACAAACAATAGTTACAAAACGGAAAGTAAAATAAATACCAAAAGAAATACGTGAATACTGTGTATGTGTTTACTCATAGCGAAATACTCATGGAGGAAGTATGTGATTACTCTGTAAATGTCTGGTAGATTTTTTTTTAAATATTTTTATTAATATGTAAATTTATTTATTTATCAATATGTTATTAGTTTGTTATTATTATTATTATATTTAAATATCATTATTATTATATTTTATTATTATTATTATCTAGCCCAAAACTAAGCAAAGCTGTGCCATAGAGGTAATATTATGGGAACTAGAAGGTTGACAGAACTTACTCCTCATTGGATCCATATTAAAAAGTGATTATTTAGTAAACGTGAATATACGTATAATAATACGTTATAATACGTGAACTTGATCGAATCACTTGGATAAGTCAAGATACCTGTTGTTGTTATCTGGAATGTTATTAAATTGGAAAAGGTTACTAACAGATTGTGTCAAGGAATAGTTTAGATTTGTGGTCTACGGGATTACTAAGAAATGGTTTTTTTCAAGTTCCAGAAGCACCATTAAATTCACTGCCTATGCCTCACTGAAGGGTCAATAGGAGTTAAAAATAACTCCTTTTTTTTGATTGATTTTTTAATAAATACCTTACCTTTTCTACTGCAAGATTTTATGTAAATTTAATGTTTAATATTTTGTTAGTATGTTATTTGTTAAAATGTACATTTTTGGAAGTCACTTTTATTGCAAGGTATTAGACCCACAAAAATAAAAATAACATCATTGCATGATTCTCTTGTACTCAGTAGTACCTATCAAAGAAGTGCAACAGTCTAGAGGTTTTGCAATGTGAATGTGAATTTGAACAGAATGCGACTGGGAATTGTATGAAACATTTTGTGATCTAAACTATTGCTACTGTTGTTAATCCAGTATTGTTCACTGAACTCTATATAGATGCTAGTTTGTTGGGTATATTAATACAGATTATTGGTCGTCTAGAATTAAATACATCAGGTTATTGCAGGTGAACTTGATGAAAACGAATACATTATATTTTTTTTATGTTACATAGTACAACCAAATAAACCTAAGCATATTTAAAAATAATAACTAAAACCACTACATTATTTACACATTTCAGATTCATTTCAAGTACATAACAAATGAAAGGTACAAGTCTAATTTGTTGAATGTTGAACAGATTAATCAAGTTTTATCTATTGAAACGGTACCTTAAACATGTGAACTTTTTTTACACATTGAAAAAAAAGGGGTTTTTGTTATTACTGTTAGGCAGAGAATGGACGATTAGACATAATCCGTTCTAAATACGTACACTTTAAATCGGCCAAATCAGTTTTGTTTAGTTACCTTTAAACTTCTAGACTTTAAATGCTCAAACTAAGACTTCTTATTACATAATTATTGCCATATTTGGTGTTGCTTATATATTATTAAATGCCTATAATATCAGGACTGCAGGGCAATATGTTGCTACACGGTAGTATAATGGGTGGTCTTATCGCTAGATAGCGATCTCTACCAGACAACCTTTGGATGGATAGAAATCAACATAGCTGAATATGGGGTGATGAAAATAATATGAGCGATTTATGATAAAAATAATATGTACATACATATTTACAGGATAACAAAAAGTGAAAAACATCGATACCTAATATTACCTACAAAAATAAATTAAATAATAATAATACAATAAGATAAACTAAATATTAGAAACAATACATAGTTAACAACATGACAAAAAGTGTTCCCTGACCATATATATGTACTTATGTGTATTGTCAGAGATTGGCCAAGTGGTCTGTGGAAAGTCTTAACAATTCATTTTAATCACTTTCTTTTATTACTATCAAATGCTTATATCAGTCATGGACTGTAGAGCAATATGTTACTAGAATAATATATAAGTGTATATATGTTGGTATGTGTATATATCTGTGTATAATGTTTGTATATGTGCATATAATGTGTAATGTGTGTAATGGTTCGTCAGAGAATGGCCAAGTGGACTGTGGAAAGTCGTGGTCTGTGGAAAGTCTTAACAGTTCATTCAATCACTTCTAAACGATGTGATAAAGGTGTTGTGGATGTGGATAAGGCGGTGGATAGCCATGTGGATAGCCATGTGGATATGGCTGAGGATAGAACTGTGGATAGGGCGGTGGATAGGGCTGTGGATAGCGCTGTGGATAGGGCTGTGGATAGGTCTGTGTATAGCGCTGTGGATAGGGCTGTGGATAGCGCTGTGGATAGGGCTGTGGATAGGTCTGTATATAGCGCTGTGGATAGGGCTGTGGATAGGGCAGTGGATAAAGCTAAGGATAGGGCTGAGGATAGGCATGTGCTTTCAAGATGTGGTCAGTTCAAATACATAATGTAAAATCATATTAATAAAAATAGATAAAAATGTGTACATACAAAATTATATAATAATTTGAATATTGTGTTAAATGCCTACCTATAATTAAATATTGTAAGTAGGTACTTCGGGAACGAAGTACATATCAGAATGGCCGTGACAGAATAATTGAAATTATACTCGTAAGAATTCAATAAAAATCCACCTGTCATTCAATTAGTTCACAGCTAAAAACACAGATGGTGTTTTGATAAACAGTTAAACAGTTTTATACTTATATTATTATTTTATAGTTGGTTTAAATTAACATATGCTTTAATAAATATAATTGTAATAAAAATGATTATACCATCACACACATTTGAGAACGAAATTAGGATTTCAGAACGAAAGTATCCAATGATTGTTATATATTGTAAATTTAATTGTTCGATACATACCTTCTTACTATTTTTCAGTTATTAATTAGTTTGGATTTATTAACGAATGTTTCACTCAAGTCCTTCATTTGATTGTTTACTAAATCGGTAAATTCGTTATAATTCTTTTATTAAGACATATATAGCAAAACTATGAATCCATTGTTTCTTGAATTATATTTTAACATCTTTTTATTGTTATTAAGTAAATAACTTTTATTATTATACTTAGATTCTTATTAGGCTTCTGTGATTGGTTGAATAATGAATATAGTGTGATGTTTTGTATATATTTCAAAATGTAAAAAATGAAATGTATAAAAGGCGAGGTTAAAGCCTATGACGGGTAGATTGGGAGTGACCACCGAACTTGAAAGATAAGTGCCTTGCAATAATATTGTACTAAAATATATTTGTGTGTATTTAATATGTGTACCGTTAACTTTTTGTGTTGTTCTCTGTTTGGTTATTTGGTAACTTTAAAACTATATTATCTTTATGAAAAACATACATTTGTATCAGTTAATTATTCTGTTATTGTTTCCTTATATTCCTTATGGTGTTTATTTTGTAGGAGGGTACTTGTGTTGTGTAAAATTGTAAAGGATCATACAAAAGTGTTAGGACCAGACAAGTTTCTTGCCGGATTCTTCTTGAACTGGGGTTAGGAGGAACCGGCACCTAGATTCACTAGCATGTAAGAAGACGATTCTAAGTGGTCCTTGTAATTTTATTGAATAAAGAAAATTGAATATACTATGTTAAATTTGTTATTCTCTCTTCTTATTGAATTTATCCTTGCTTACATTTAGCTTTAATTCCTCATGTGAGAAGTAGGTATTTAACTTCAGTAATTTTACTAACTTTCATTATAAACTTCTAAATCTTGATATTAGGTGTAATATATTATTGTAATTAGAGGAGGTATCTATCAATTTCTGACACGCTCTTAGCCTTAGTACGAATATACATGCCGTTGTTAAAGTTTTAAGCTGTGGCGCCACTTAAAATTCAAGCATGGTTCTCGTTTTTGCATTGAAGTGGACCATTACCTGACTCAAGGCTCATGTGGACGTCAAAGACTTTGAAACTTATGAGCTGTTTTCTTAAAACTGTTCATTTGTACAATATGTAATAATGTATTGTGTAGTTCAGAGTTTTAATAGCTTTGACAACTTGCAAAGAATAAATAAACAAGTATGCAACTATAACGTACTAGTTGCTTCCCACGGTTTCATTCTCATGGTACCAACATAAAAATTATTCCAATGTCATTTCCCAAGATATAACCAAATCTCATAAAATAATAGGGATACTAAAGCGTTGGAAAATGTCGAAAGCTTTTACAAGATCTAGAAATATACCTATTGTCTAATTGCCTTTGTCGAGTTCCCTCACAATAAAATCAGTGAGCTGGTGAACAGTGAACTTTGTGTTCAATTCTTCGACAGTAATATAATTAAACCCCGTTAAATTGTAACCTCGCTTGTTCTAAAATCTGGGTGAACAACTATCAGAGGGGGGCAAATTGGAAAACAACGCTCTATAGGTATACACTTATCCACTACCTACCTATGAACAGCAGATGCTGTATTTGCACTTATTGACCTTAGTAAGCCTAGCGATGTAAGATAATTATATAAAATATTTACCAATGTAAAATAATAACAAAAAAAGTTTATTGCCATAATAGATAGGTCTATATTTAGATAGGACAAGACCTATCTATAAAGACAATTAACTTTTATAATATTAAAGTATTTCTAGCGTAAACTAATACATACTCCATGATTTTGATTATTAATTATTTTGGTTTAATGAGTTTTATAACCTTCCAAAAAAGGCTGATTGTTATTATGAATAGCAAGTCAACACTCAGTTAGATGATTTTGTCACACTGGACACTTAGCCTTTGCAAATAAATCATAAAATTGTTGTTAATACTCCGAATGTTTTGGGTTAGTAATGTTACTGAGTTGCATTAAGCAGAATCATACTAATTACAGTTTTCAACATAGCAAGATTCAGAAACAGATATTATCAAGGTCGTTAATTAAAATGTCAGTCATGATTTTCTAAAGTTAAGGCAAGATTAAACTATAGCACGGTGCTTTTAGGCGCTTTCATAACCAATTAAGTTAATATACCTTTGCTCGGCTAACTTTTAGGCCGGGCAGTCTAAGTCACCTGTCTTTTTTTGCTAGGTTTTTTAAAGCGCAGTCAATTCGCACATTTTGCTAGTGTCGCTATCATTAAACACTTTGAACTGATGACTTAGATAATAATAACAATAATAATAAAACATTTATTTTGCGCCACATAAAGTTAAACTTAGGTTACAAAATAATTATTATTAAGCGACAACAAAAAAGGACACGACTTACCAATATTTCACAGTGGCGAATACGTATCGCCGCAGTGTCCAACACCATTCTATTAAAGTCTTCCAACGTTCGTTCCTCGTCCGTCGTGGGCAATCTACCGAAAACGCCGGTCTATGCCTTTTACTTAAACCTGTCTAAAACGCTCGACCTGGTGTCACAATGACCTGCTTTGGGCTAAGCTGTAATGTGAGTCAGACTAACCAATCGAACTAGTTTCCCCGTTTTACTAGTGGTACAGTCTCCTAACCAATAATAATACATCTACAGGTTGGAGTGTGGGGTTCGGCAGGGGAGGTCTTTTGCCGACTTTTCGAGTATATAAACAGTCTGATCGACGATCTCAGTGGCACCAAAGATGGCTGTCACACGGATGGCATAAATAACATCAGATTCGACAAATTAATGGTGTTACTAAGTCAATATATCTGAGATCAGTTTTGCGTAAGTTGCTTAGTGTATGCGAGTCTTACGCAGCGGCTCAACGGCTCAGATATAATGTGACAAAAAGCTAATTCATGATGTTCAATCCGAAATATATATGCTGTGTAAATTAGTCGTCTATCAATTCAGAGCATCTAGGTCACGGAGGCCTAGAAAGACAGTGTGAAAATAGATAAAGTGCAGGGCGTTGAACATCCGGTGTACCGTCATACGAGCCAACATCTAAATATATGAAGGTGACACTTTTTAAGGCCTGCCTTTTTGTAAGACAATGTAAACGAAGAGCCTGAGGGTTAAATACACAAAAAACGTACAACACTGCGCGTGCAGTAACGTGTTCAGCATGTTGTTGCGGTTTTAGCGTTTTAGCAGTGCGTCGGCGATATTTGCGGAAGCGCATACCGACAGCTTACAGCTAGCCATGGTAATACCTACACATACATATATGGCAATTTCTGCGTGTTCTACTCTGTTACATTTGGATTCTAGTATTTTGTATTTCTATTTTGCGTGTTTTATATTTTTTACATCTCTACTATGAGCTTGGGATACATGATTTTATTTATGAGTGCTGCTTGGAGACTGATGATGATGGAGACGACTGCGATAGTATTCAAATTTTTGGGGGTTAGTCCCCCTGCTGACTAACAAAAAAGCTAGCAACAGGGAAGGAAAACTTGAAACAAACCCAGCTCGGTGCCAGCCTTTATGCACCTTCAACCGAACCGACACCGCATGTACTGACTCGTCTATCCTGCGGGTCCCGTTGACAAGATCGAGAGGTTATTGTGGATACCTGGGAAGGCCTGTCAAACAGAATCTCAGGCAGAGTGGCGTGGGTGGAGAGGAAACTACATCCACCTCAGCTTGCTGGAATGGATCCATGAACGAAAGTTTTCAATATCAAATAACTGCTCTGTAACTTGACTGACGCCACCTAAATCATCTTCAACAGTTGAACTAAAGCCAATGATGATGATTACCTATTATTATTAAAAAAATGCGCGGTTATATAAGTGACCTATCCCTTACAAGGTTATAAAAATATACTTTGTGAGCATCTCTACATTTAAAGTGGTTTTATTTTTATATTGTTTTACCCCATAGTGTGGCATATAGTTGGATAAATTTACAAGACATTAGGAGGATAGCTCTCCCACCCCTACCGGCTAAACCGTTGTTTGTGAAAACCTGAAATGTTTCAGATAGATATACGATATTCAAGGTATTTTTTTGACAACTGAAAGGCTTTACAAAATTTTGAGGCTGATTTATTACCTTCAATAAATATATTTTTTTAAAAAGCTCCATACAATTTTAGCAAACTTGATGACGTTGAATTAGACCTGACTACTGATCATTCCTATACCTGCGTGGCGATTGTGGAACTCTTGATACAATCAATGTCTATTAGTTCCAATTAGCAATGAGCATTATTTCATGGATTGGTATTACGTACGTTCGGTTTCTAACTCAGTTTCTATACATTACGATAGCATGTCTTACAATCAACATCAATCTTCCGTAACTCTTATTCATCCATAGTCCCTAAAGGGTTATACTATCAATGTTTTGATAGTATCAGAGTTCCATAATCACTCGACTGGTGACTTTAAAAGCCATTACTATGCTTGGTCCGATACGCCCTTGGCCAGATTTTTGCACTGTACACATCACAAATCTCCGTTTTATTCTGGCACATAGTCTGTTTTCTATAAGTAGAGTGAAGTGACATTTATGCAAATAATATATCATACAAAATGCAATGATTCACGACTCTATTGAACAGACTTTATTCCCAAATGTGAAACGACAGCTGTAGACAGTTATTTCAAGATTTCCGTCTGCAAACCTGCAGGGTATTTTTGAAAGCTTAAATTTTTGATATCGAATGGAAAATAGCGGGGGAATCTAGGAGACATCAGGCTCACTTGAGCTTAAATAAGATGTCCTCAGGAGAGCGCGACGACTCCTATTTGTGGTGCGGTATGATTCAGGAACTACCAGCGGGGTATCTTTCTCGATTAGAGTTCATAGAGGTTAGTGAAGTTAGACCGTGACAAAATGGCTTCATCGCTGTACTTGTTGGGCTATCAAATGCTGGGGGTCTATTTATCCATCATTTTTACCGATTTTTTTGTAATTTGTATTTAATCGAGTTATATATACATAATACGATTGGTAAATTGGAAATGGGTTGGATATATCTCTCGAAGCAAAGACAGCAGATGGACATAAAAAATACATGTGAAACAGTTGAGCTAAGGACCGTTTAAAACTATCTATAAATAGCTCAACTGATCAATTATTTATTTATTATTGTATTTACTAATCTAGCTTATAATATTATAATATTACGTACTGTTTAATGCACTTTACTTGAATATAAAGATAAGTACTTATCTATTTTTAAAATCTGTATTTAAGCAGGCTTTGTTATTTTAAATTAGTTCGTGTGTCAGGTCCGTGCGTCAACCACGGTCTGTGTCGAAAACCAGCGCTGCAGTTTACTGCAGCATTAAGCTGAACACTGACCCTTTTTGATGTGCTGTACACAGTCAGTGCGACACATATATATGCTCTTTTATTGTTTTATTTATATCTGTGTGTGTATAGTTTATCAAAATAAACTTTTTACTTACTTACTTACTTACTTACATTGCAAACTACAAAACGAAAAACCCTAAAGGTAATAGAAGGATTGGGAGAGTTAAAAAGCGGTAGGCCAATGATTTGAAAGAAGCAGGAGGCTTTAACCCTGAACTAACACACATTAGAAATGTATTTATCTAAAAGTTGTGAAAATTATATAAGAGCTATTTATATAAAATACATATATAATAATAAAAATGCCGGACATTTCACACAGCATCATCTGACCCCAAAGTAAGCAGAGCTTATGTATAGGGTACCACATGACTGTTCTAGGTACTACTTATATACTCTTTAATACGTACCTTTTTAATGCATAGGTATTAATTATATTTATTATATACTTTATTTTACATAGAAACACCTAGACCCAAAACAAATACTTGTAGATCATACAAACATATGTCCCGCGGTGGGAATCGAACCCGCAACCTTCTGCGTCTCAGCCAGGCTATGGCCCACTGCACCAAAGAGTTCGTCAAGTATATATACACATTTATTCATTTATATATTAAGTGTTAGCAGTATTGGTCTTTTTAACCTCCAAAACAAACAGTTCAAGATGTTATAAGTTCAGCGTGGGTATGTATATTATATTTGTGGCATCATAGCTCCCAAACGGATACTGATGTTGTGGTTTCTTTTGGTTGAAAGGGGACTAGAGCAAGAGTGTTTTTTGCTATGATTAAATAAAATCCATTCAGCCGTTTCAAGATCATCAATTCATGAAAGTATGTGAGCCACTATCACTGTTCTTATCGATTCGTAATTAAGTATCCTAATAATTCAATGATATGCAGAATCACCTGGAATCTGCAGGATAAATAACTCATCAACATACAACAGAGGTATCATGTTTTGGCTTACTAAATAAATTTCAATGAATGTTGACTTAAAAACACATAATGTCTATAACGACAGATGCTTTTTAGGACAAGGGTTTTTAAATTTCATGTTAATACTTGTTCTGTTATTTACGACACTCTTGTCTTAGCCGGTAAGTCTGCCGAGACGCCAGTGGTTAACCTTTCTACTGTATCCTCTTTTGCCTTTCACCACCACCCGAGTTATGTGTGAAAACATGTCCCCCTCTAAGCAAATATGACGTGAACATGCTTTGAGAGTAAATTTAAATTTTTGCTTTTAAAGTAACTAGTTATTGGTTAAGGTGAATTATTCAACAATGTTGTGTACGTTGTCTACACTGGATTTTAAAGATGCCTGTCTACTAGATCGTAAAAGAGCTGCACAAAAACTCCGTAGTTTTTGTTTGATAATTATATTAAACTACAAAACAAAAGCTTCGATTTAGTACTTCGATTAGCTTATTTTCTTCTCAAAGGTCCTGTCTAACTTTATACCAAAATTCACTTCATACCACCAAATACGAGTATTTTACCTTTGTAAGCTTTGTAAGCTTACTTGACACCTATCGTCATATTTAGAACAATTCACACAATATCTCTATAAATTATAACCTATGTGTTATTCTGATGTATAAGCTTTATTATTGTAAAGTTTCATTAAAAACCATTAAGTAGTTCTTGCGTGAAATAGAAACAAACATGTATGGATAAACACTATCTTTCGCGTTTATAATATTAGTAAGGATTTGTTACAAAACACAAAATTTAGGGTGTAGAGCACGAAAACACTCAGAAGCTAAAACCATATACCTAGGTATTAAACTTTTTAAATAATGACAGCACTAAGCATTATTTATCTGAGACTGGACAAGCTACACCACGAGTTAACAAAGGGTTATATAGTCGGTTAAACCTCCCATAAACAATAAAAAAATCCTTAACCCTATAAACAGGTGGCTAAGTAATTTCAAAGGAAACCCCCGAATATGAGACCTGGGACCATCCCTACGAGTTTCTCATAAATATAACTAGGTACCTACATTCTAACTTCCACTCAACTACCAACCGTAGATTCATGTGAATAAGGTTGAGATCTGTTAGTACGTTATGTATAAGCGGGTAAGCTTAAGTAATAATGTTCTCACATTATTCTTGAGGACCGTTGTTCTAAATTAATTTTTATGGGTCAGGCCGGATAATTGGGACTCTCGGTTTGACTGTGCAATATTAAGATTAGAAAAAATATTTTACTGGTAATTTTTTTTTTATGAACAAAGTGGGTTATAATATATAATAATTGATTTGCAAGAAATATGGTAGGTATATAAAAATCTGATACTGAGTCATACAGTATGTTCACATATTTCACAAAAGAACGTTGGCATTTAAGCATTATCAAATATAATATCAATGAACAATTCTCTCAGGGTTTTTTATTCATCTGTGATATCTTTCACGAGCTCTTTTAAAGAAATTCGGTTGTACTTTAACACACTGTCAACAGTTTTATCTTACGCAAGATCGGCTTACATATATTAATAGTAATTGTCATATAAAGTTGCTATTCTTACTATTAAGGATACACAAGTCAGCGGCATAAACTCGTTAGTGGGCGCAGCTAAAATGCATGCTATTTTACCTAGCTTAGTGTGATAAAAGGATAGACGTGCACCAAGGATAGAGATGAGCAGTAAGGAGATAGCGTGATTATAATTTCGAGTCAAATGATCAGATTAAACTATGATTTCTAAATAAAACAATTGCGTAAAAATAATGAATAGACCTTTGGCTCAAGGGTTCTCATGAAAAAACTACTGAACGTAATTATAAAAAAAAAAATATTTGAGCTTTTGAATAAATAATCTATGCTTGTATAGAAAATTTTTTTAGTTTGCGTACTTCGTTTGTTATTTATTCACACCTAAAGTTGTGCTAAAATCAGTGATGAAAAACGATTTTTTTTGAGTCTTGTATCTTTCAAACCCGTATTATTTTCACAATTCTGTATTGATACGAGCATAGATTATGACAAGACAAATTTATATCTCTTTTAGTTTTGGTTGTTCATCATCAGACGGTGGTGTGTTCACCCTTCGACGTTTGCATGGAAAGATAATCGACTTGTTCACTCTTAAACGACTACTTCAAAAATAAAAACCTATTATTAATATTACAAAACTCAGGTAAATAATTTGGTTTTCTTATTACTTGATATCAGTAGGACACAGTAGGATAGTTCTATGTGCAATATAAATAAATTACAATTGTTTTTTTTTTTTTTAAATGTAGATCCTACATATTTTTACGTCATCGCGGAATGGCCGTTTAATGTTTTTTTGGAGTTTTTGTACAAATCTTATTAAAGACTTGTAATTGTAAATTCAATCTACTTACTAAGTAGTCACAATTTATTGTTTAAAATTCCGCTAAGATTACAAAACCACGATGAATACGATTTTATTTAAAAGAGCTACGAGTGTGTCACTTCATAAGATGACTAACAAAGAATATGGTTGTTGTCAAATTCAGAGTCTAAGCGTAAACTTCTTCTACCGTTTTTTAAAATTTAGGGCATTCTTACATCCGGAAAAATAAAATTTAAGAAAGTGTCGACGGCTAATGAACATTTGTATGAAAAAATTAAATCTTTTTTACAGTCCTTAAAAATACTTTTCAAAATAGGTAATTGTTATTTTTATAATTTAACTATGAAGATATTTCCAAAACATTTAATAAACATTATCGTCTCCTAGAGTTGACGACATTTTAACATGCAGTTTACACTATAAGGCGGAAAGTAAGCTAATTAAAACATTCGAAGACGTCTCAGCAGGGCACTCTGCGGCATAGTGCCCTGCTGAGTCGCAAAAAGTTGTAGGTTCGATTCTCGCCGCGGGACAAATGTTTGTATAACCTGCAAGTATTTGTCTCTGGTCTGGATGTTCCTATGTATAATATGTATATTTAAATAAAAAAGGATATAAGTAGTATACAATTAATGCGGTACCCATAACACAAGCTCTGCTTAACTTGGGACCAGATGATACTGTGTAAAATGTCCCGCATTATTTATTTATAATCTGTTAAGCATTTAAAGAATTCCTTTTTTGAGTTTTTTTTATAAAAAAAACGCAATTATAGTGCCGTGAAAACACGCTAATGCTAAGGCTATTTGCTCAGGATATCGCCTTAAAGCTCGTATTTGCAAGCAGATCGAGTATTAATAATTTAAAATGTAGAAAATGATTTAAATTTTAAATGATTCTATAGTTTCGCCAGATTAGGTAAAATTTCCATATATACGGAACACCTTTTTGCTTGCAAATTCCAAATTAGAGAAACATTTTCATATTAAAGTTCTAAAATAAGTTAAAATCGACATTTGAATCCTTTATTAAATTGATTTTAATAAGACTACATTCTCTTCTCATTAAATCTTTGATGACTAAAATACACCAAAACACGTTAATCACACGTTAATATAGTAAATTTAAGAAGATTCTCTTAAAGATTTTCTCTAAAAACATTCATTTTACGAATTTTACAAAAAATTAATAGTCCGACCAAACTAAAGAATCACGGAGCTAATTCTGTTAATTTTCGTATGCTGAATTGAAATCTAACCTCGGCCGAATGACAGTTATTGTAGTTTTTTCGTATTCTGCTAATGAACAACAACTCAGCTTAGACTACGAAGTCGCCAAATATTGATCGAATGTTTTAGATTGTTTGGCCATTTAAATAACAGTATAGGTTTTTGTGTAATTATTAAACCGTAATTGAAGCCAAAACGTAGATAGATTGGAATACAACGGTAACCGTTGTAAATTAACAGAATTGAAGCCCAGGGCTACTGTTCAAACAAATATATATTCGATCTAAGTTCAAGTTTTAAGCCTGTCGCACGAACTCTGGACTTTAAAGTCCCATGCGTCGAATGGTTGAGTCTTATAATTCTACTTCCACAGACATCGATATTTTTGCATAATCTAAATGGATGTTTTTAAAAAATATTTTCAATATTCTCCTTACTACCAACTCTAATGTTCAATAATATTTTCTTACCTACCTTACTTATTTTTTTCGAATTATGTTTTCTTACCTAATTATATTATTGTACAACGATTCACGATATCTAATTGCTTAAAATTTATTTTCGACCTACTATTTTTATAAAAGCCTCCATCAGCGTACTACCACAAAAAAAACAATGTTGTGTACCGAATATGTGAATAATGCAGTGGGCTATGATATTGTTAATATATATATACATAAGTTACCATATATCTAACATAATAGTATATTGTAGCTGTTTATATTCCCTATGTAAAAAGCAAGAGTCTGAAAGAATGAGTAAACAGCTAAGCAACAGCTCATTGCTCACAAAATGCAACAGCAATTAATCTTCACTTTGTTTACCGCAAGTTTAAAATCTTGCGCTTGTTCCCTTCGCGAACTATTTTAATTAAAAATCCTGAATAAATAACGGAGACATAGAGACGAGATAACAATCTTTACGAAATTAAAACATTCTCCTCGAGGTATTTTCGTAATAGGTACCCGTTTATTATCACCTTAACAAGAGCTTTTATTAAAATTGGACTTTTGGGGTCCTTTGTGACTTATTCCTGTACATAATGTCTGTATTATAACCACTTTCAATAAAAAAATGAATTTTAAATGTCGCTTTTGATCCTCTTATTCACACAATACCGGTATTAGTATTGTGTGAGTGAGAGTACGTTAAGCCGCAATTTAAAATTGGATTATTTATTGACACAGGTTATTCTAATCTCTGTGTTACTATTTTACTGAGGGTTCAAAAATCTGGCAGTAAAATTGAAGTGCGCCTCTTGTGCATCATTGGAACTTTGAAAAAAAAATAACAATTAAACATACTCACTACTGTAATTACAGACAAACATACAAATCAAAATCATAAATATTAAAATATAAATATTAAATGCCATTTAAAAATTATCAAACGACTCATCCGGTTTTAGACCACATTTGAAATCGTAACAAAATCATCACATGAAAATGTTTTCGACGCGGATTCATTTTTCAACTAAACCCAAAAATTAAATTTAGCTCTCAAAAAATGTAGAGGGAAATTCGAAAAATAGTAATTTTACTTGTAAATATACATATGAAAACGCTGGAGGGCCTTCATCAGAATTCATTATACTTGTCGTGGACGCAGGTGAAGAAGCAAAACTTAATCATTATTCTCCTTGTAACAGAAATGGTGTAATTCTTTGAATTACTCTTACTCATAGAATATAAATCTTCCTAAAGATTAATCATAATTTTTAGTACTGAAATCAACACTAGTTTATTCCCGATTAACTTTGATTGGCTAAATATAAAGCGATTCGTCGCAAACGTGGTGCGCTGGCCCCTTCTCGTCCAAGAAGTGTCAAAAACCAATTGGATGCCTCGCTATCATCGACACGACGCTCCACTAGAGTGACATTCGCAGCCGCCTGTCACTCTTGGCGTTGAAAATTCTTTATGGCGCCGTCACATATATACATTTTTATATTTATAATCAACCAGGGCTTCATACATAATTTTTTTTTTTAATTATCTCTTGGTGGCCTGGTATATCAGTCATGTGGTACTCATAACACAAGTTCTGCTTTCTTTGGAGCTAGGTGTAATGAAATGATGTGTGAAATGTCTGGCATTTAATATATTACTGACTGGTCATAAAGGGTCGCAGCGTTTAGTACAGTCTAACACCAAGATATAAACTATCATTAAAATGCAGGTCATACTCGAAAATATGTAGTTTGTATTTTGCTATTACACCAAAACGATTACCGTACGAATATATTGTCAGCAGTGTGGAGGAGACTATTATTCGAAATAAGATTCCGGGTAATGACGCGGAAACGCTGAGACGAGATGTGGTTATTTTGCGTAAAAGTCGACTCCCTCATTCTAACGTCACTTTAGATGAGCGAAGACTGAGTGACTTAAGGTCAAATAATGACATTTTGGCTTAAAACGGATAAAGGAACGCAACTGCAGTGCTGAAGACCTATGATTATGACAATACGATACGGCTTACGTTAGGTGACGTTAAAGTTTTTATACCAATTTCTTATAATCCAACGCCTAAAGTTACAAAACGTTTGAAAGTACATTGAAATGTACTTATAACGGAATATGCCACACAACCTCACGCTGAACCCTTGGAGGTGCAATGCCTCCCAGTGGGTAATGAGATAAAGTTTTAGGTCCACGTTTTAGGAAGCCAGTGGTGAATTTTTACGTGTCGTTTAGGGCATCATCCACTGGTTCGCATGGGCTGACCGTTGCCACATTGGGTTCGCAAATTCACCTGCCTTAAAATATAAGGCCAGTAGTATGGAGCACGTGATGTGTCACCCCCCAGGCAGTAAATATAAGTCCCCGAAAAAAGTTGTTTCTGAAAAATACTTTTTTCTTAGCATTTCAGTAGTGAGCTGTTGATGTCAAAGCTGTATCAAGAATAATGCCGAGGTAACGTCGAAACGAACAGTGGTCGATTTTTACATTCCGCCAATCGATGTTTTGACTGCGTTGAGAGTGTCGGTTGTGAATGTGGAAGAATACACGATTGTGTTTTTGACGAAGAGCTTTACCATCGTAGTATTCTCCTAGTCCGTCCAACGCAACTGACAGGAACAGTCTTGTCAGCCTCTTAAAAGGTAATACTTCGGGCAGCTAGTGCTAGATCATCGGCTTAAAAAAAGCGGTGTGTAAAAGGCATGCTGGTCTGGTCGTTTGAATAGATATTAAAGAGAGTAAGAGTTGCACTATCTGCTCTACGTTCCGCGTAGATCATTTTACGAGTAGTCTACATCTTGCAGCTGTATTAAAACGTGTTAATAGTATGCAGATGATGTTTTCTGCATATTGAAAGGAGGAAAATAGAAGGTGTACTAGCTCCCTGAACAACTAAACTGCATTTTGTTTGCAACCTACGATGTCGTATAGGTGAAACTATGTGATAGTGAACTCCAAACCAGTATGGGGTTCTGCTCAGACACTGTTTGGATGATAACTTTTTTTTACTAGGAGCAACAATACCTCCAGATCGATGGAGTGGCCATAAGTAGCCCTGTGACTCTGGTTTTGGCTAATATTCGTATGGCACTTTTTATGAGTAGTCTATATCTTGTAGCTCACAGTATGAAAACGTGGAAACGGTATGCAGATGATGTTTTCTGCATATTGAAAGAAGGAAAACAGAAGGTGTACCAGCTCACTGAACAACTAAACTGCATTCTATGCATAATACACATATTATGCATAGAATGCAGTTTATGCATAATATGTATATTATGTATAGTCCGGTAAATTTAGACATTCGAAGGTGCATAAAGTCCCAACAAGCTGAAAATCAGTAAAATTGTTCAAAACATAATTATAAATAATATTTTAAAGTTCCCTATCATTCCCAAAAAAATATTCAAGGTCAAAAAAATGAGTTTTTCGCGATTTTCTGCAAAACGGTAAGTTTTATCATAAAAGTATATTTGACAAAAATTTTAGGTCGTAAAATTATCTATAAAAAATGTGTCTACTATTCGCGTGCATTCATCTCGGAAATGCACGCCACCTGTGAAAAGACTCGAAGAAAAAACATGGCCGATTGAAGGTCTTCGCGCTAACCGCTATCAAATAAATTTGGATTTACGTGACAGTGCTGTGAATTTCCACTGGATTATACATCAAGGAAGTGGATTACACCCTCGGACATCAGAGCAAGGTATTGTGCACCCATCCTTAACAAGAATTGCTTCTTCCCATTGTTCTACGCAGTTCTAGCCGTAATTTCCTTGTCACCACTTTCTCAAGCCAAATTTAAAATTCGCATCATCTCGCATTTCTCTTCTTTTCTCCCTTTTCAAAAATACAGTCCACTTAACCGCACAACCATTTTATGGTCCTTATCGAGCGGATATTGAATTAGCGTGGCCATTCTAAATCCTACCTACCTATTATTTTGTTTGTTCGTTCCATCCGCTTATGCTAAATTACGTTTCAATTGCACCAAAAAACTATTTTTAGATCTATCGCGTCAGGATATAGAATCATTCAATTCCGCTGTCGTTTAGCATTTATTATATACTTACCTACTTCATTTTCGTTTCGCTCGCATTAGGTAGGTAAATAGTTATCTCTATTCTGCTGTCGTATAACTTATTTTTTCTACTTTCATTTTTCAAGGTAGGTTAAAATAAGTACCTAACTATTCCATCGTTTCGCACTAATTACCTACTTATCTACAAAATCGTTATTGGTTCACCCCGCTTTGAATAGGTAAGTTTAGGTGTTTCATTTATACCAGTAGTCTATCTACCTACTACGGTTTGCTAATCAGTTGATCTAATCTTGGCAACTGGTCGTTTAGACAAGTGACAATACTTGAGTTAACCGCTATCGTTTCAATACAGAGACGTAACCGTACGTAGGTTGGGTATTACATATTATGTTTAAACACAAACATACCTACGGTTGAGAAGAAATCGCCATTTTGAATCATTTGAGAGTGTTGCCAGGTACTAAAAACTTAAGGTTGCGTTCCTAAATATCGTTCGATACGTTTAGAAATAGATTATTCGTAATAGGGCGAGGAAATAATTTTTTTTTGGCGGGACATATTTAAAATCGAATTATCGTTTTTATAAATTCGTCGTTGTAAGATAGAAGCTTTTATAGACAATAACAAACATCTTTCTAATGTATTAGCATAATTTTATTATTAAGAATATTGATATATTTGAGATGAGTAGGCATTTTAGTAATGTTTTTGAACTAAGGGACAAGGTGAGGGAATGACTTTTACGGTAACAAAGTAGCCATATCTTTTTTTCTTTAGAGGTAATACGTTTTCTTTTCAAATAATAGTGGTGTAGACAGCGAGCATTGAAATAAAAAAAAGACTTATGTAGTTAATGCGTATGACTCGGCACTAATGACTCGGGAATCAAATTTCGAAATTTGATGAGAAATTATAAATAAATATATAAATAATATATACAGTTTTTGAAAAAAAGCTGTATATAAGTAGTATATCAGACATACCCGTATCACAAGCTCTGCTTACTTTTAGGCCACATGATGCTGTGTGAAATGTCCGGAATTCATATTATTATTATTCTCCTATAATCTAGTTTAGGCATGAAATGGAGGAAACAAGGACGCTAGATTTTCTTAATGTCATGGTTATGGTAAAGTCAAATGGTTATTAAGCACATTCTGTATACAGGAAACCGACGCACACTGACAGGTGTCTAAATGCTACATCATACCACCATCCTTGCCACTTGCAGTCCGTTGTATCTTCTTTGACTAACGGAGCATATGATCTCTGTGACCCTGAATATCTGGAGGGAGAGCCCTTACATGTTCAAGAGATTCTAAAACGCAATAGCTATCTATATAGGTAGGTGCAGAAGACGTACGAGCAGAGAAAAGTGAACCGAGATTAGCAGACAACCTTAATTCTTACCTTATGGGAAAGGGATAGGTGACTAAATTTGAAGTGTGCTAAGAAAGTATTCCATTTAATCAATTTTCACTTCTCCTACTGAAGTGGCTTGCGAACGCTGAGTTTATAATGATTCATCCCAAGGTTGTTCTCTAAATAATGTCATATTAATTCAAATAATTATGAGATAGATTTGTTTAACGTTTTAAAGTTTGCCAATCGACAAATCTAGCACGTTACTTAGGATTTTCTTATAGAAGCGTACGCATTGCCCTATAACAGATTCACTAACTTATGAGAGCTTCACTGTAGGAACAGCTAGATTATCTTTATTTCTTGTATTCATATTATAATTATCGCTACTTTTATTACGAAGATAGTTATTTTACAAGCAACGATAAAGCTTCTCAGTTCAAAAGAAATGTTTCGATACCGAAAAATCAACACGAACCGAACTAAATTGACCAAGACCTCATCGTGGAAAATGCCAGTTATATTAAGATAGGAATTCTTACAGTAGGTAAAGGTAAGAAAACTTATCAGGTATATAACTTATACACCACGCAACGCAAAATGCGCTTTATCGTGATACCGTATGGTTCAATATCGAGTTACATTTATGATCTACTAAAACCAGAATTAAAAGATATACTTTTAGGCAAAGGAAATTGAGCTCTGTGGTTGTAACTACAAGTTTAATAGTTCATAACCACACGAAATATAAACCACTCAAACAACAGCGGCAGCTTAGTCAGTATCAAATATAATGTTAATAGGTTAGTCTGTTGTGATACAGATCCAAAGCAACCTGTTATACTTATGTAGTTATTTCTATTTTGTTTTAGACTGTTTCTCTCTATTATTTTATCTATATGTATGTATATATTTATACCTTATACGAGCAATTTTTGTATATATGTATATAAATAATAATAATAAATAAATATTGCTGGACAATACACACAACACTATCTAGTCCAAAACTAAGCCTAGCTTGTTTTATGGTGACTAGATGACTGATAGAATACTTATATATTTTTAAATGCATACTTATGATACTTTTAACACCCAAACACAAAACAAACACCTACGTTCTTCACACAAATGTTTATCCTGGGAGGGAATCGAACCCTCAACCTACAGTGCAGAAGGTAGTGCTACTACCAACTGCGCTGAAAAGCCAGTCAAAATTATATATATAATCTGAATCTCGGAAACAGCTCCAACGATTTTCATGAAATTTAGTATGCAAGGGGCGATAAATCGAGCTAGGTTTCATTTTTAGAAAACGTTGTTTTATCCGTGTTTTATACCGAGCAAAGCTCGGTCATCCGGGTACTCAGTATCTATTTAGTTTATATATACACATACGTAATTATATAGTACATCACACCCACATGCCCCCTTTTCTGTTTATTTATAGTCCAGTCCACCCAAAGGTTGCCTGGTAGAGATCGCTATTAGCGATAAGACTACCCATTGTAGCTCCGCTAGTAAAGTTATTGTTATTGTAATAGTCCGTGTGATAGTCAATAAAGAGTTATCTATCTTTTTATCTTGTAATAATATTGTATTGAATGACACTTAGTTTCAATGATTCAAATGGCTTAAACTCGTCTTGGCTTCCGTATGTCATAAGTTAAACCATGACGGAATCTGTCAAACGTCTTATGAACCTTATAATTTATGATGAACTATGCTCTTAATTCTGTGTCACTATTTTATTACCCTTATCGATGTGGTAGAGAAACTATTTCATTTCATAAAATTTTTTTTTGCTTCAATGTACATTCAGCTTAGGTCTAACATAAATTGCTGTAGGTATAGTTACATTGTACCCTGTGAGGGATTTTCTAAGGACTATAACGTATTCTGTGCTAGAAGCCAAGTTTCGACTTGTTTGAACATGATTACGATTCGACACCATTCCGTGGTTAGCCAATCAGCGGCAAAAATAAGTGACCTATATAGAAACCCGGCTTAGTCTTATAGAAGCCACATGGAAGTAAAAATACCGAAAGAGAACTTGGTTATATGACTTTTAAGTATTAATTAAAGAAAATTAATCATTACAATTTTTATTAGGACACTTCTTCTATTTATCATGTCACTAGTAATTTCTAACCAGTGTGGTGAAAGGATTAAACTAACTCAGAAGCTCCTTTCGGGCACGTGGTAGGTACATGTCTTTTTTCTAGAATACTGATATAGTGCACATACTTTTTTCGAATAGAAATATCTGTTGGTGCTGGAATTCGACCGGATTCGAACCCACGACCTTAGGATAGGGAAGCGGAACCACTACCACTAGACCAGCAGTGCTCATTAGAATACTTATAAAAGGTTAAATTTAAACAAAACTACGACCTACTATAAAAATATACTTAACTACCTGCTATCCGCGGCTTCGAGCGCGTGGTACAGTCAAAAATGTTATGCTTCTAGTTCTGAAAATGACAATACTTTCATACAACCGTTCATTCATCTTTTCAACCCTTTACACCACTTTTTTCCAATTAAAAAGCCTATGTCCTTTCTCAGGCTTTAGATTTTCTGTATACCAAATTTCATTTAAATCGGTTCAGTAGTTTTGGCGTGAAAGCGAGACAGACAGACAGAGTTACTTTCGCATTTATAATATTAGTAAGGAAGTAAGGATTAAAACACGTACCCCTAAACAATTTCAATAGGTAGTGCCGTCAGTGTCTTGAGGAGGCTGCATGTTGGCAGTGATCTGGATTAGTTTAGCTATGTATAGACCGGTCGGTTGAAAAGTTTTTAACCGTCCTTATATAGCTCAATAGTTTAACATGCATTGATATTGAAATTGACATCTTGATCCTTTAACTAATTTAAAAGATCTTTTAAAAATGTTACTCGTACACTAATTTAGACTTTGGTGTAGATAAAATAAAGTATTTTGTATTTACAAAGTGTTACTCGTAGTCCAGTAAACAACATCACCACAACGTTCCAACCAGGCTATCAATAAAGATGAGCGAGCGAAAAACAGTTTTTGTACCATTACTTTAGTTCGCGTTATATCAAACAAATGGTGCTCAGAGAATACTTTAACCACAAGCAATTATAGCAGTGTCAAAGGTACTTCCAGTGACTGAAAATCCACGTAAAAACCGGTAAAAACGGGTGAATGTTGCGGCGGACAGGTGAAATAGTGCGAGAAATTGCCCCGCGGTCAGACGGTACGTTTACCTCGGTGTTTTCTTACAGACGGAGTTCGGGTCCAATTAGGGTGTATAGAAGAATTTCAATGTGACTTGTTACATTGCTGTTTAGAGCCGTAATTTTTGAAGTCCTCGTTCTTTTAAAAGTTTTGTGAGTTTTACTATACATTTTGATAAATACGGGTTTTACTCACGTATTACTCACGTAAGGAGTGTCGAAAATGCGTCGGACTGTTTCGATTCATTTTCATTTTCAATTTTCATTCAATTTGCATCAAACTCACCCTGTTTGATCCTTGGTCTGCTCGTTGCCGCTTGAGTTCACGGTTCGAACTGTTCAGTGCGTCAAAATAACACGTGAGTAAAACCCGTGTTTATCACAGTTACTTATTTCATTTTTATTTAAAGGCATCGCCCTAAAAACACAAATTTACCATCACAAGGGTATAGTTTGATTATAGTAAAATGTCACAAAGTCGTATGTATTTTTAGGATTATGAAGTCCAACAAGGAACTCTTAGTGCTTGGCCAGACTGGCAGCGCGGGGCGGACAGCGGCGCGGGTGCGGCAACGCGCGCGTTTGTGCCTGTCCGCAGTAGAGCGTGGCTTCGTTCCGCGTGTTGTCGTGTCTAGTGTTTGTCAAAATATAATATGGATGAAGAAGACTTATTTTGACTGAATTTTTTTATATTAAATGGTAATTCTTAAATGAAATGAAAAATTGCGAGAGCAACCTCCAAAGTGTTTTCATTTATTCTATTCTACAATCTTAAATTAACTTTCATGTTTTTGTATTGACGTTGTTTCGCCATCCACAGCGTAGGACGTGCTTGAATAGCACTTATTTATTCTTCTACATTAATTTGTGAAGACGCTATCACATGAACGCGTGTGGTTAGCTCGAACCAGTTTGAGATCCCCGCTCCCGCGCGGGTTGTCGCTTGACGCCCCGCGCTCTCACTGCGGCCACTTGTATGAACCCGCACCCGCGTGTCCACTATGGACACTCAAATGAAGTTCATATGTTCCGATGAGTCCGATATATGTTCCATCGGTAACACTAAATGGTGTGCCTCTCAAAAGAGTGTATTTAAAGAGCTTTAAATACCTAGGACACTTGGTGACTGAAGACCTAAAGCACGACGATGATATGGAGAGGGCACGCAGAGCACTGTCACTCAGGGCGAATATGCTGGCCCGCAGATTAGCTCGATGTACAGATGCGGTAAAAGTCACCTTATTCAGAGCATACTGTACTTCATTTTACTCGGCGAGTCTGTGGGTCAACTATACCCAAAAGGCTTACAATGCTTTGCGGGTCCAATATAACAACGCGTTTAGGATGCTGTTGCGACTGCCGCGATTCTGCAGTGCCTCAACTATGTTTGCCCAGGCACGCACTGACACCTTCGAGGCCATCTGGCAAAATAAGTCAGCCTCAATGCTCAGCAATACCCGAAGGAGCAGCAACAGCATCTTAACCGCGATAGCTGAAAAATTTGATTGTCCTATTATGTATAAATTGGTCTAAAGGACAAAATCTATAATTAATTTAATGTTATAAGCTGACTAACACAATGGACTATGAAATTGTCTGAATAAATAAATTGAGTTAATTAATTAATTAATTATGAAAATTTGCACGGTAATACGTTTATGTGGCCATATTAAGCTATAAAGTAATAACTTTGTTAAGTAAAGAGTTCATTTTTTGCTAACCCATTATGTATCATATCGTTGGATAGATATTATATAAACATAACGAGGTTTATTATTTTTTATACACATATCTGTTTGATAAATATTAAGCTTTGAAATTTTAATTTTTAACAAAGTCCAGTGTTCAGTCCAGTTACACTTAAAAAAAAATCACTAAAGTTACATAAATACAAAACTACTCGAGAAAAAGATATATAATAAAAGTCTTACATTTAGGCCAGTAATTATATAACGCCGATATATTCACGAATCCATTGAAAATCAAGATCCTTCCAACGTTTGGAAGTTTCTTAAGTCATTAGGAATTGGAAAGTCTCGTCAAGACAATTTTCCCAAGGATTTAAACATAGATGCTCTAAATAAGCACTTTCTTCTTCTACTTTATGTGACAGTACCTAGCACTAAAAGTTTAACCTTAAATAATTTTTCTAGTATTCCAATTTCTGACTACTCTAGTTTTGACCTTACTCAATTTTCCGAAAATGATGTTAAGAAGAGCGTAACGACCATATCCAGTGAAGTGAAAGTATAAGCCGGAACATGATTGTCCCAATTATTGATGAAGTCGTTCCTGTCATCCAACATATTATACTAAATGCATCCTTGACTACTGGCATATTTCCATCAGCGTGAAAAGAGTCCCAAATTACTCCCCTTCCTAAAAAAGCAAATCCGTTGTCCTTTAATGAATACCGCCCCATTGCCATTCTTCCTTTCCTCTCGAAAGTTTTATAACGTTTAGTTCATCAACAACTTAGTTCCTTCCTATCCAGAAATAATCTCTTAAATCTCTTCCAATCTGGTTTCCGCCCTGGCCATAGCACACGTAAAAATCACGGATGACATACATCACGGCATGGATGATGGACAACTCACCATTCCATCACTTCTTGATTTTAGTAGTGCCTTTAACAATGTTGATTTTGATATCCTGCTAGGAATTTGACGCTCTCTTAACATATCTCCTGAGGTAATTGAGTGGTTTCACAGTTACCTGCATGGTCGCCGGCAGCGTATTCGCATAGATGAGTCACATTCATCCTGGTGTGATATTAAAGCTGGTGTTCCTCAGGGTGGCGTTTTATTTCCACTACTTTTTGCAATTTTTATAAATAGTATATGCACCTATATGCAAACGATCTCCAAATCTATACTCACACGTCTTTAGCAAAACTACATGAGGCGATTGATGTCACTAATTATAATTTGCGTTGCATTCTGAACTGGAGTAAATCGTATGGTCTCTCTGTCAATCCAGATAAAACGCAGATCATTGTAATAGGCAGCTCCAGAATGATATCAAAAATTGACTGGTTTCATCTCCCTTCTGTGATTTTTGACGGAAAGTGCGTTCAGCTGAGTGACTCGGTCAAAAACTTAGGAGTACACATTGACAAGCAACTTTTGTGACGACCGCACCTGGCTGAAGTCGGAAGGTATTTGCTTCTGGTGCCTCTCTCAGAAGGCTTCGGCATTTTCTCACTACCGCTACTAAAATTGCGCTTGCACAATCCCTCCTTCTTCCAATCCTTGATTATGCTGACGCCTGTTATATGGACATCACTGAAGAGCAACTTTATAAGATTGAGGGTCTCCAAAATTACTGTATACGGTTCATATTTGGTTTGCGCAAATATGACCACATTTCTGAATTTCGCAATAAACTCAAGTGGTTGCCAATCCGTTTTCGCCGAAATGCTCACATTCTCAATCATCTCTATAATATTCTGTTCCCTTCTTCAACTCCCTATTATCTCAAAGAACGGTTTGAATTTCTCTATCTCTCTAACTCTCGATCCTTACGCTCCTCAGAAACCAATGAACTTAAAATTCCCGTTGAAAAACACTCCTCTACCTTCTATTGAAAGTCGTTTACAGTTCAGGCTGTCTGCTTGTGAAACGCGTTGCCTGTAGATATTTGAAAGGCCAAGTCTCTCCCCATCTTCAAGAATATGGTCATGAAACACTATTTGTCGTACTGTTATACCTAATCATTTCTGTATTGTGGATATCTTATATAATACCTACTTTTATTTTTATTTTTATTTTATGATTTTATATGTTTATTATTATACTTATTATGTATGTTTATATATATATATATTTATATCAGTATTATATTTAGTTTATTTAAAAAAAAAAATATGTTGGTATAGAATGATATTTACCGAAACACCACACCAACATGCCCCTTTTTTGTTTATATATAGTCCAATCCATCCAAAGGTTGGCAGAGATGGCAGTTAGCGATAAGGCCGCCTATTGTATTGCTTTTTATTGTAGAATAATTGCTTTTGTATTTTTCTGTGTGGTATAACAATAAATTATCTATCTATCTATATAATTTTAAGTTTTTTTATTTTAAATTTTGACGATTGTTTTTATGATAGTTTTGAATAAACCCACAAGCAAAATCAACTAATTACTAACACGTAGGCCATAAGTCTGTTTATCTTATACAGGGTGTCCCGGAACTAGTATGTTATCCTTAGGGAGGACTTTTCTCGACACTTGGGAGAACAACAAATGTTTTACGAATCGTGCTTGGAAAAACTGTAAACTAACGAGGGATGTCAAAATATTAATAATTGGAATAAACTTAAAAGTTTATGTATGGAATTTTGAATATAGGAATTTTAAAAAATTTCATCCCCATATCTGTTAATTAACATGGTCGGAATCACCTCGTTCATGCTTAAAATACTAGTTCCGGAACACCCTGTATATGTCGGTACTCATAAAAAAACATATTTTAAAATCCAGACTAATGGTTCGATGTTTGAGTTTTGAACTTCAGGGTTGTACCTTTACTTTGCTGTGGTATTAAAGGGTTTTGGTCCTGGTATCTGGCATTCGGCCTGTCTGACTGGGTTTCAGGCTAAACGGGTGGTTGTTTATTTTTATTTGCGATATGTTTGCATTTTAGCTTCTATCTCGTCTGTTGAAAAGCGATGATGCGGTCATCATGTTACAAAATTTACAATTTTGTCACTTGTAAAAATGAAATCGATTCTAGCTACAATCTCCTTCTAGTTCCGTCTATTTTAAGTAGCTGACGACGAACGAGTTCACGTTTTACTTTTATAAACGTATTTAGTCTACCTGCCGAATGCGTCAATTGATTTAGCAAAATTATCATTAGTTAGCTGATTGCGAACGTGAGCTGAGAATCAACACCCTAATTTATGTCCCAAATTCGACGCATAATGAACGCTAAGGTATTTGTTCCATTAAAAGCGATAAAGCGGCTAGAGATCAACTATTTCATAGCTCAAGAACCACTGAACCAAGTAAGTAATCTGTGAACCTACATTTCCCCCACTTAAAGTTTATGATAGATAGCGAAGAGATGTGTTCAGTACTGTATCTATCTGGCGAGCGAAGCGAGATCTGGCTATTTACAAGGAGCAGCTTGTATAAGAAACTGGCGAACGAAGCGAGCACATCATATTTCACCTTATGACACTTTACACGAACACCATAATAATTAATTTAAACGTTTGTTACCTAATTGAATTGTAACAGCTAGACCGATATCAAAGTTACTTATAGCTATTTCTGTAGGTCTATGAGTTTATAGACCCATAGAACTAGCTTCAAAAGTACACAACATACCTAGTTAGGTAGGTATATTGTGAATTTAAAAAATGCAATAACTATCTCACTTACTTTTTGCCTAAATCTTAACTTTAACTTTTTAAAAGTTAAAGTAAATTCCTACAGTTTACCACGACTTATTAGATTTTTTTTCTTTAAGCATTTTTTACACGTACCGCCATCTGTTGGCAACTTATTTGTACTTTGTTAATGAAGGAAGGAGAGAGATAAGTTTATATATATAAATTATGATCAGGTTTGTGATTTCAAAAATAATAATTATTAGATTCTACTGCACCAGTATGTAGTAGTATGTACAAGTATAAGGCTTGATTTGAAAAAAAATGAAGACTTTGTCAATCGGTGCGTTGCGGCATAGCATCTGTTTTGATGCTGTAACATGCCTAAACGGATGATACGCCGTACATAAGCAACATCACGTATGTATTGATGCTCTGTTACAATTGTAATAATTTGTAGATACAGAATCAGAACTACGTAAATACTTTACACGGTATTGAGCAATGCTGATATGATCTTTATTGGCTATTTAAAGCCTTAAAATAAAAGAAATAACGTAAACCTTAATAAATATTATTGTTTTATTTACCAAATTAAAAACGCATGGTTTTCTTAGAACAAGACCAGAACAAGAAGCCGTGGTTAGAATGGAGACTACCCATCCCACTTTACTAGCAGCTTGGCGAGACCTTTCTACCATGGTGGATCATGGTAATAGGTTTAATACGGTTATGTGGGTACCTAAACTCGTTCTAAACTGGAGCTTTTAAGACGTATAGGGCAGGTTTTGTCATGGTATTATGATTACTCTCTTTTCCAGGTATCTTACTCAGGTTAACTTAATATTTGTAGGATTTATATCCATTTATGCCTGGTTTCTGTTTTCTTCATTCCAAAGGCATGTAAAACATGATGGCGACTGAGGCTTCAACCAGTAATTAGGCTGAGGTAGCCTAATTACTGGTTGAACTGGTTGCTAGAGGGAGATGAATGCATTAAATTTAAGAAGACCCCATAATTTAATTAACAAGGTATCATTTATCATGACATTCGGAGCGGCCCGGCTACATCCATTAATGTTCGGTTAACCATCTCATTAGTGCGCGTTAGATTTGGAATTATGCGTGCGACGTGGATGTAATGATATTTGGAAGTGGTAGTGAATTGATACTTTCATAACTATACCTAGCCCTGACGTCATGTTCACACAATCCCCGCTCCGCAAAGTCATCAAGTTATACAATTATGTAATCGAACGCATAAATCTCGTTTAAAATCTCCTAGGTTTTATTAAGGTGACATTTGATAGTCAGCGTGAATTCTGTCATTCATTGAATGCAAAAAGTCTGATTGTTATGATTAGGTATCTGAATGTAATATACGACGTGATGAGCAACGTAACATTCGAAACATTGTCTAGCTAGAGGTTAGGACGGTAAGGTATAGATACACTATACCTAAAGTTAAATGTGGCAAAGGTTTTTGACCTATCTAGTGTGGTCACAACCATAGTCAGTCCGGAATGCTATTACCCAAGCCTGGTTACAACGTATTATAGCCTATTTATACTATGATTAATTGACATTTCAGCGGTCTAGACAGCCCGCCTATCTCATAAGATTTCATTATGCTGATTAGGAGCCAAGCTGCTGAATGGAATGTATACCTACTCGCGCTAACGACATATTGTTTTTCAGCTGAGGACTTATTAAAAGCTGTTGTCATATGCACGTAAAATTGAGATAAAATAATGTAATTGAGAAAGATAAAAATACTGCGGCTTGACTTTGGCAGATAACGCGCACTCCGCACTTTTGGTATGTAACTAAAGTAATAGGCGGATCCACCTTAGTGGGCAGATTTGTAGAGATAAACCGCGCACGACGAGAAAGAGTTACGCGATAAAGAGAGAGAGGCACAATGTAGGTATATATACTCTAAGCGCTAAGCATTTGTGCGAGCTGAATTTCACTTCGGAACGTTGCAAGAGTTGCTATTTATCGCTTACTGTATTTATACAAATAATTGTTCTGTGAAGTTGGTTAACACTAATGGTCAAGATTTGATGTCATCTGTCCTAATGACATACAACCATTCAAAGAAAGTTATCTTCAACTATCTACTTTAATTTACTTACAATGGAACCGAAAATCTTCGACACTGTTAAATGATTCCATTAATAATATTGACGGACCGACGACCATGACGACCTCTGTGGCGCAGTGGGCTAAGATCCGGCTTAGACGCAGAAGGTTGCGGGTTCGATTCCTGCCGCGGGACAAATGTTTGTATGATCTGCAAGTATTTGTCTCGGGTCTGAGTGTTTCTATGTATAATACGTATGTATTTACAAAAAAAAGTATATAAGTAGTGTATCAGTCATGTACATAACTCAAGCTCTGCTAAGTTCGATCTGTCCCCCCGTTGCAAAGAGGGGGACAGATCGAACTTTTTAAAATATTAAAAGTTCAATCTGTCCCCCTCTTTGCGATCTTTTTTGGCCCATCTGTCCCCCTGAGGGGACAAAACAGGGGGACAGATGGGAATATACCCTGCTTACTTTGGGGGTAGATGATGCTGTGTGAAATGTCCGGGATTATATATTTATTTATATTCATTGAAACCCACCAACACATAATAGTACATCTCACACCCACACACACATACACACTCATACGCGCGGATATCTTTACTTACCTACAGACTTATACTTTACATTACACACACACACACATACAAATGCACACAACCTTAAACTCATTAAAAACATTCAACTATTTATATCTAGATACGAGTTTCTGGCCAGTTCTTCTCGGGCTTGAGTTAGGATGAATTGGCACCTAAATTCACCTAGTATGTCAGACGTTTCAAAGTGATCCTTGTGATTGTATTGAATAAAGTATCTTTTGACTTTGACTTTGACTTGGCCATCTAACGTTTTCTTATTTTTTCTCTTTTTCGTATACCAACATTATTTGTTTTGTTTTCTTTTTATATCATTTTCGTTTTTTTCTTTTATTTCTTAAGACATTCATTGTACAAGTCGTAAATCTAGAACAGTCCGTAGCGAGTCCCTGTGACCTCACTATACAGGCTTTTTAGTCCTAGTGTGGAGAACAGAGTCACTTAGCGGTACTACCTTTATATTTATGAGAAAATGATGATGTAGCAACAAAAGAACCTAAGTGTACCGGCTCTCTATTAAGAAAATAAATGATTAATATAATAAAATTATAATATGTCACAATCACAAAAGGATCCAGCGATGTTGCTATTATGTGGTTTTTGTACATAATGTAGGTAGCTCGCTGTGTAGTCATTATTGTTCTTTCATTCGACCTTTGTTAGCTAAGGTCTGGCTGAGATGCAGAAGGTTGTGGGTTCGATTCCCGCCACGTGACAAATGTTTGTATGATTTGCAAGTATTTGTCTCGGGACTGGGTGTTTCGATGTATAATATGTTTTGTTTTTACAAAAAAAAGTAATTATGTAGTATATCAGTCATGTGGTACCCATAACACAAGCTTATGGGCTTACTTTAGGGCCAGATGATGTGTGAAATGTCTGGTATTATTATTATTATATATTAAATATATGTTTACCTTCTAAAGTCAGAGGTAAATAAGGTAAAATAGCTCGAATGAAGCCACGAGCGTTTCGCAGACTGCATCAAAATGAATAATAAATTTATGCACCGGAGTTCTAAATGCACGTAGAATAAGTGTTTTAATATAAGGTAGCGTAGAATTGGTAACACGATTATATTTTCTCAAGATTCAATTATGAAATTGTAGGACGCGAATTTTTGTTATAATGTAAATATACTTTGATTATTCTAATTTGTATCTTATATCATTAACATAAAGGTCTTCGGATGACTAATGTGCATCTAGATCTGTTATGTGTTATAAGAAATAAAATATAGTAAATGTCACGGTTGTATGAGTGATTGTTCAAATAAAAAAACAACAACTGCCAATTTGTGAGTAGTTTGTTTATGTGCGTTAGTTTTTCTTTTTTACCAAAATGAATATTAATCTTGTACGTACCTAATAGAGAGGTGATCTTTCAATACTATAGTAATAAAAATTTAGTAGAGTTGATTAAAAATTGGAAATATCATTGAAAGACAGACGCACAAACAATTATGTTCATCACACAAATGTTTGTCCTGAGAGGGAACTGAATACTAAACATATAGCCCAGAAGGCAGAGCTACTACCAACTGAGCTAACATGCCCGTCAATGGATTTTGTTTGTGGTTTATAACCAATTATTGTTTCATATCATTATGTACTTACAAAGATAGATAGATTTTTATATTTATATTATTAAAAATTGTAACAAACATTGGTTACTAGTGTTTAGCCTTAGGGCTATGTTTAGGTTTGTCTAAACACTAGGTTCTCGTGTTAAACAAAGTGGATATCAGTGATTTATCTGACATTTGGATAAATAGACTTTATGTAACAATAGTTTAATCACAATTGTTATTTTTGTATGTTGAATGAAGTGCTGCAAAAGTCGCGTGCTTAAGTCGCGTCTTTAAATCGCGTCCGATATTTTTGTTTATAAGAATTTGTAGCGTTTACTACTGTGCAATATGACGTGGTAGTCTTCTTGCAGACAACAATGTATTTATTTAGGTGTTTAATTAAGTTTGAACTTAATTTTGTTTATATAACCTTGTAAGAAATTTAACTATGTATTTGTATGTGTTACTCTTACATTAAATAAAGTATTTCTGTTACTTGTAAATATATTAGGAAGAAGAAACCAGTGGTATAAAAAGAGGTCCTTAAATTCTCTCTTACTCATCGGATGTCATGTTACATCAAGCGGATATCTTTAAACTTCTCAAACAAAATATTCAATCAAGAAGAGCAAGTTCTGACAAAAATCGAGTTAATAAAATGTAAATGAGGGTACCTGGCAACTTTCCTTTCTCAGATTTATTGGGCGGAATTAAAGATGGAGGAAGGGAATGGTAATTTTTTTTAATGGATTTATTAGATTTGAGATGATTTTTCTTTAGTTTAACGCCTCTGACATCTTGCGATTGGAATTCTACCTTATCTTACTAATGATTTTAAACACAAAAGTGGAAAAACGAGTTATAAATGTCATCTAAGATGATGAAAAACCTAAGATATTAATAATAATAATAACGCAACACTACCTAGCCCCAAACTATGCCTAGTTGGGAACATCTGGTTCCCATAACTATTAAAGAAAGAATACATTATACATTTTTGAATACATACTCGTACTTAAGATATTTTATAATACCCAGACACTGAACAAACATCTACGTTTATTACACAAAAGTTTATCCTGGGAGGAAATCGAACCCACAACCTTCAGCGCAGAAGGCAGAGCTACTAGCAATTGAGCTGAGAGGCCAGATATTTGATTTCATGTGTCCCAATGGCATTGGCCCTGATTCTGTTATTTTGTCAGATCAACAAACATTTTGTAATATTCTAAAGATATATTATTTTTTGCACTAAAGTCTGAATAAGAGTAGCATTTTTAACGTAAAACGTCGTAATACGTTAAAATTATAATATTTTTATATTATTAAATTGAGTTTTCAAGATTTTCTTGCAATTTTTACCTAACACCAATTTACATAGCAACTACACTTAGCTAGGACACAATTTGTCAAATTTCAGAAATATTAATTTAAGATGTTTTTCTAATATAAACTTTCGTGCAATTGTTCGTATTTTATGAAATTTTAGTTAGCCGAAACAGAATCCGAGTATAATCTCATTTTCAGAGCACGAAGCTCTCAATCCTATGATGAGATTTAAATAATAACATATTTGCTATTATTAAATATACTCACCCAAATTTTAACTAAGCTAGACACGTTTTAAGCGAACCGAAACACGAAGTGAAATCAATGTCAAACTTCGTCCGAATTGTTGTACGTTTTTTGTCGAATTTAATATTGAATTGGATCTGACCTTGTTAGTTTAGGATCCTTCTTTGTTATCCTGACATTGTATTGATCCTATGTCAATATAATATGATTTTTATTATGAACCGAACCTATTGGACTCGATTGAATAAAGTAAATCTCAGTTGAAGTCAACGTCAATTTGACAAGGATAATTAAATCTTATTTTATTAACTTTGTAAACATTTAAAATTCCTCGTGTGTTCTCGTTAGACCCACCAGATATGATCCACTAGTAAGCCTAATGGAAAATTGCTATCATGTGGCACAAATGTAATCCTGTTGTACCTATGCAGGCACTTACCCAAGTTAATCTTCTTACTCAAATGGTTATTAATAAAATGTCTGCTATTTACAATTGTATAATCTATTCTTTTTATCATTTACTAGCGACCCACCCCGGTTTCGCACGGGTGCAATGCTGATACTATATATACTACAAAATGTTTTATGTGATTAGGAACCTCTAAAATTATCAGTGCTTCTCTACTATTATATGTATTATACATATAAACCTTCCTCTTGAATCACTATTTAAAAAACCGCATCAAAATCCGTTGCGTAGTTTTAAAGATCTTGGCATACATAGGGACCGACAGACAGCGGGAAGTGACTTTGTTTTATACCATGTAGTGATGGTCATCTGGATGAAAGATATTATGATAATAAATTTAAGGAGGTCTCAGATGTGTTTGTTTGTTTGAGGGACACCTTTTCACGGTTAAACAGCTGAACTGATCTGGATAAATTTAATAAAAGATAAGTTGTTTATTGAGGACACAAGCTACTTCTATGTATTACGCGTGCAAAGCCAAGGGCAGCAGCAAGTACAATATAATATCTTAATTTTCTGAACAAATTATCCGAAGTAGGCCATTCAATTTCCCTCTCTTAATAAAAACGTAATTTTTAATCGTATTTCCAGATGAATTATTTGATCTCATGGGGACCGCGTTTGTGTAAAGTCAGCCTAATTGAAAGGTATGCATAATTATTTAGAGTTTGCTCCGTCCTTTTCATTCTTAAGTCAAAGAATAGGGATGACAACTGTAAACAACAAGTTTATAATGATATAATAGACAGACTAGACTGTAGTGATAGACTGTAAAGGCTTTATTCCAAAAATAATAGTATAGAAAAACTAAAAACACGCTTTATATAGAAAACCAAACTAAAAAAAAGCGGCCAAGTGCGAGTCGGACTCGCCTATGAAGGGTTCCGTGGCAGCAAGTAACATAGGTAATATAAAAGTTCTTGTAGTTGTAACTTTGATCGATGTTTTAATAATAGTGTTTTTTTTATAATTAAGTTATTGATAAGTAAACATTATAATTAGGTACCTAAATGATGTAATTTAGATCTACCTCACTATATGCGAGCCCATATAGACTTGTGATAGCTAAACAAGCTAATATATATTCCAGTTTGACAAGAAATATTTCCAAAAATATTATCAATTTGTGTGCTTCATCGCGTAGTTGGACAAGGTGGCGGTTTATTTATTTATTAATAAAAATTGTCATTTGAAAAATCTTCGTGAAGTCTCCAAAAAGTAATGTTGGCATATTGTTGACACAAAAACAAACAAACAAAAACATTTTTGTTTATGAACTCCATGAAAGTTTTGTTTGTACATCTGGGCGATAACGATCAAGCCACGCCCCGCGCGAATTATAATTATTATTTACTTAGGCACCTATTACAGATTTATCACTAGAAAATAATGGTTCACGATATAAGCATATGGTTTATGTTTATGAAATTAAATGTTTATTTTTATTTTTTTATTTCAGTTGATTGAATGAAAGGTAAATTGCAGTTAACGATTTATGACGTATAAAAAAAACGACTTACTAAATCTCGTTCAAACCAATTTTTGGTGGAAGTTTCCATGGTAATGTACACCATATATTTTGTAGAATTGTAGTATATTTTGTATTTTTAGAAAAAAATTATATTAGAAAACTCAATATAATTTTTGTGTACATCTATATACTTACCAAGTTTCAACAGTATAGTTCTTATACTTTCGGAAAAAAGTGGCTGTGGCATACGGACGGACAGACAGACAGACAGACAGACTTGACGAATCTATAAGGGTTCCGTTTTTTGCCATATGGCTTTGGAACCCTAAAAAGAAAAAATAAATTTTAATAAATGTAAGTAAGAATAACATATTTTATTTAAAAAATAGCGTTGGGTGCATGGTGTCAATAGTTATAAATATTTCATTGACAGATATGAGAAGAAAAACAAATAAAAAAAAAGCACCCCATGCTTTTATTTAAATAAATCAATTTTTTCTTGCTTACATTTATTAAAATTTATTTTCTATGTTTTAGTTTGGTTTTCTATATAAAGCGTGTTTTTAGTTTTTTAAACTATTATAACTATCTTTTCTTTAGTTTTAGGATAATCGTTTTTTTTTTTTTTAAATTTTTTTTTTCGAATAATTCCTTTGTCATCGGTATTTGACAGGTGTGCAAAATTTTAATGAAATCTGGCCGTTTAATGTGGATCAAAATCGCGTCCTAAGGAGTCGGTTACAAACATACAAACATACATACAAGTGAAGCTAATATAAAGCGTATAAAAAGAAAGGATGATGATGCTGACGTGATGAGAAACCGACATGTAAAGAGCACGCGTGCCACATTGTGTGTGATGAGAATCTCGAAGCGTGCTGTGTTATCGAATTAGGTAGGTTACGACGCTGTTATGGAGCTGAACGCGTAGGTTTTACCTGATAGGCGAGAATGTGAAGATAGTGTGGGATGTACATACCGTCGTGCTGTTGCTAGACACGTGTTAACTTTGTGTGACAGACTCAAACCTGGTAATGTTGGCAAGATACGTGCGAGAGAATCGCTCCCGGTGCGGCGGGCATGGCGTTTTGTAGTTGGTAGTTGGGGGCTGTATGATAAAATAAGTTTGTGATTGAACGCTAGGGCCTCCGATTTTGCAGGTTTGGTTTGGTGATTAAAACCTTCGTTGAATAAGACAAGTATTTAATCAGTCGGCAAAAATAGTAACAATCTTACTTATAAATGCCTCTCAAATTAAACTATTAGTCATTATCTGACAAAAAGAGATGGCACTATTTTAAACAGTGGATAATTTTTGACCTCAGACAGAAGTAAATATAAAGACGGATGGCCACTATCAACCAAAGTGATGCCACCATTTTATGTATGTGCGCATTTAGAGGGCTGCCATTTGTTAAATTATTCACTATAATTGGGTAAATTTGTTAGGGTGATTCAAGAGGAAGGTTTGTAAATAAAAGAAGGTGTAAAATACCTATTTTACCAAATTTACCTTGTATTTTCATCTTAAAATCAACTTTTTTAATAACAATTAAAGTTTCTTTAAACAACAGTTTAAATAGTACCTATGGAGGCACTGATTTCAGACTGATTTTTAATCAGAACATTTTTCAAAACTCAATAAATTAAACAGTACTAAAATGTAAGTCTACTTACCAAGAGATGACGCTTTTGCGAAAGATTTTTGATTTAGTCTCTAACAAAAAAAATATAATTGATAATGCAATGGCTGTTATTTGATTGCCCACTAAACATAGCTACTTCCTTAGTGATCTGCCAAAGGATACAAGACGAATGTATTGATAGCGATTATTATACCTACCTACCGATGGATATCAAAATACGAATACGATGGTAGTAAGTTTGGTTATATTTGTGGTGGGCCAAATAAACAGCTTTTCTTTTTTTCTTTTTTTTTAACACAATCACACGCTTGTGTTTCTTTGGCGTTGAGGAAGTTTCTTAACTCCGTTCTGCTGATAGATTTTGTGCCTGTAATTTTTAATACGTTTCCTTAGATTTCGATTTTACGTAATCATAATTTATATGAAGGTAACCTTCATATAAATTATGATTACGTAAAATATAATAAAACATCATGAATATAAACACTATAATAACCTGAAAAAAAAACAACATTTTAAGAGTCGGTATAACTGTGTCAACCATGTATTTGTTTCACCATGTATTTGTTTCCACTTTTTTTAATTACATTATCTTGGTCCTTAAAGTGGTCTGAGCAAATTGTGCTTAATTTTGTAGAAACCAATTTTGTTTTCCAGTTGCATCAATCCATTTTTTTTAATGTTTGGTGCCTTGGGAAATAGAAACCAGAAGATATTTTATTTCTTCAAAATACTTTTGTAATATTCATCTTACCTAACCACTGGACACCATAGGTCTTAAATGCATTCAGAATAAAGTCATCATTAAAACAAACAAAAACAACGACCTTAAAATTATAAACCTTTTAATAGTTATCGAAAACTTAAAATGTAAATATAACTATTTACATGATGAAGTTTTCGATAACACATTCTTCAGTTTTTTAGGGTTACATCCCTAGTATAATAGCGAAAGATGAGGTTTAAGAGAAACGCGATTTTAAACAGTATGATTTAAGATCTGTTTTTGTTTGACGGTTTTGCATTTTAAACAAAACTAAAATAAAACCGTTTAAAAAAATAAAATAATACTCACAGGTGATATGATTTGCCCACTTTTGTTAAATTTTTGGTTTGGCTATCGTTTTTGCACTCCAGAACAGCACACTACAGCATTTTATATATTTTTATGATTTTTTGAGTTACGTTTACCCTGAGAAACTTCAAACACGACTGAAGTAAGCGAAGCTTGCAATGCGCGGTATTCCGCATACTAAGTGTTACGCGGGCCCCGCCTACTTACTACTTCTATCGTTCTTTCTGTTCTGTGTGTGGTACACATAACACAAGCTCTGCTTAATTTGGAGCCAGATGATGCTGTGTGGAATTTCCAGTATTATTATTATTATTATTTATAGTCCAATCCATCCAAAGGTTGCCTGGTAGAGATCGCTGTTAGCGATAAGGCCGCCCATTGTATTGCCTTTTATTGTAGAATAATTGTTTTTGTATTTTTATGTGTGGTATATCAATAATGAGTTATCTATATATCTATCTATCTAACACTCGGTTGGAACGAAGTTCCTATTGTAGTACTTATATTATTATTGATAAACTTATTATATTATTGATTACTAGCGTATGAGAGCAATTAAATGAAACGCAAATAACCAATTAGTTGAAGGAATAGTAGGAAATTTCGTAATTAATATATTTTTTCGAGTTGTGAAAATAAACATTCTATTGTACCTACATCATTCAATTCATTCGTGTCACTATATTTACAATATTTTATATGAATTAGTAAAATATTGTGGTCGTCTATTCAACAACAAATTAATGATTATGTTGTGCACTATTCTATTTAGTTGTTCAATATCATTGCACAACTAATAACAGTTAACATAACAGCGCACGGTTTGGGTGTATGAGTATGCGTGCGTGCGTGTTTTTACATAAAGTAGCACGATTGGTGCTACGATTGGAGTGATTCACTTTGGTTGATTGCGGCAATCCGTCTATATATCCTCGGTCTGAGCTTTTGATAAAAGTTGACGTCTATTAGTACGGCAGTTAGTGTTTAGGTAGGTACAGACAGCTATTCGCTATGGTTCCGTCAGATCGCTTCTATATATATTATATAAGATGTTTCTGCCGGCAGCGGATGCTTATATCATATCAAAAACAAGGTGTTACCTTCACACAATATTTGTGATACTCGTTCTGTACAAAACGCCATAAGGTATTTTATTTTTAATAATGGATCATTAATTTTGTGGAGACATGAGTGACGTAAGCCCAGCGTTTAGCTTACAAGACAAAATATCGTTCCGACGGGCGACGTTCCCCCTGCCACCAACCAGCAGTCACCGCGCTCCCGTTGATCTAGTAACTTGTGACCAAAACTATCGCGGAAAATAAATGCGGTTCACGTAATATATCTTTTTATTTGAAGAACGTGAAACTAACCCAAACAGGCACTTAAACAGTAGCCTCACACTACTCAACGTAGAACAGTCTAGACCCCGATAGTGACTCCAACATTGGTGACCCCGATACGTTGATAGTGAACCTCGGGTTATTTGGACACTTGTGCAATAATTAAATAAATAACCCCGCTTACAGTGACAGTACAGTGGTACAGTGATTTTGGACAAAAAGAACAATAATGTAGTGTGAAAGTGCGAGACAGTCAACGGCTTAGCACTAGTTAATCAAGGTACTAATCCAGCTAGTTTGCCTGAGAATTTTTACGGCGGTCGCTTGAAATAAAAGAAACAAAATGAATCAGCCACCAACAGCATTGGCCAGTTCTAGAGGCACCGAGTCTGCAGCACCGCAGCTACACCAAACCACCGCTGATTTGGGAGCAATATCAGTGTCTGGGCGGATTCCAGAATTTTGGAAAGACATGCCGAGATTGTGGTTCGCACAATTCGATTCAGTCATGGAACTACAAAGACAAGGAGACTTAGCAAAATTCAATATGGTTATCGCCAAACTAACAAAAGACGCACTACAGCAAGGTATGTGACCGTGTGCAGTATAATTACGCCGCTGGGAGAGAACAAATATGAAGCCATTAAAGATAGACTCATTACGGCGTATGAAGAGAGCGCAGAACAGCAGTTCCACAAACTTGTGTCGGAGATGGATCTGGGATCCCAGCGTTCGTCGCAACTGTTAAGGAGAATGTCGGAACTAGCCAGCAACACGCAGGTTTCGTCGGAAGCTTTACGGCGATTATGGATAGCGAGGCTTCCCAACGCCGATAAAGCCGTATTGTCCATGGCGCAGGACAAGAAACTCGAGGGTTTGGCCGCCATGGCAGACAAGATTAATTGAGAATCTACACACAAACGAGATAGCAGCAGTAACTGCGACCCCACGAACAACAGACATGCCAGACCTCGTTCAACATTTAATTCAAATGACCACCGAGTTGAAGGAGCTGCGTCTGGAGGTAAATGAGATTCGAGGGCGGAGCCTACAACGCGAAAATTCGTGGAACAGAGGTCGGTCCTGATCGCAGTCGAGATCCAGAGGACCAAGACGGACCCCAGAGAGTCCTAAATGGCTCTGTAGATTTCATTTCCGATACCGGGGCAGAGCGCGTACGTGTGAGTAGCCATGCAGCTGGAAGCAGCTTGGAGCCCCCAGGAATCAAGACAAACCATCGTCGAGCAGGTCGGAAAACTAGACGCCGGCGCCGTGCAGTCCAGTTCGGTGGGAGACTGTATAGCGTCGGACGGTAACCACTTATTATGTGTGATGGACTGGAGAACGAGGACGCGTTTCCTCATAGATACAGGTGCAAATGTGTCAGTGTTACCAGTATGTAGACACAAAGGTGAGCAGGCAGTGTGTGAATATAAACTTTTGGCCGCAAACAATACCGAGATAGAGACATACGGTATTAAAACAATTGAACAAAATTTAGGGTTACGGAGAGCACTAAAATTGACATTTATCATTTGTGATGTGAAAAAGGCCATCCTAGTCGCAGATTTTTTAAAGTATTATAAGCTAGTTGTAGATTTACATAATAAGAGATTAATAGATAGTATTACTAATTTGCGCGCGGATGGGTCCATCATACGGTACGAGGAACCGTCAATTAGGAGCATTCAGAATGACAACCCTTACAAAGACATTTTAGAGAAGTATTCAGAAATTACCATGCCTATTGCGTTCAAGAAAACATCACCTCATACGGTCAGCCACCACATCATCACTGACTGACGGTCCCCGGTATTTGCGCGTCTAAGGCCACGACCCCCGGACCGGTATATGAAGGTAAGGGATGAATTTAGAAAAATGCAGGACCTAGGTATTTGTAGACCAGGTAAAGGAGAATGGGCTAGCCCCCTACACGTAGTTCCAAAGATAGATGGACAATTGCGTCCATGCGGAGACTATAGAGCACTTAATGCCATAACAAAACCCGACCGCTATCCGATACCACGACTTCAGGATTTACGTACATGTTTAAATCAGGTCATGATCATCAGGTACTGAAAGGAATCGAACGCATAGGAAATCCACAGGTAAATAATGAATCAGCACTTTTCTGTTACATAGATGATATCCTAATCGCTTCAGACAGTGAAGAAATACACAGAGAACACGTGAGTAAACTGTTTTAAAGATTGAACGAGCTAGGCATAACAATTAACTTAAGTAACCAGATTTGCTGGGATGAGAAAAGCATCAAAGCTTTCGAGCAATGTAAAGTAAGCCTACAAAGCGCCGCTACATTGTCCCAACCTAGTATAGATGCTCCTTTAGCTTTAATGACAGACGCATCGGACACGTGCGTCAGCGCTGTTCTTCAACAGAAATCGAATGGAATTTGGCAACCATTAGGTTATTTTTTCAAGAAATTATCGGACTCGCAACAAAAGTTAAGTACGTACGATAAGGAACTGACATCAATTAATATGGCTATGGCTCATTTTAGGAACATGGTAGAAGGACGACAACTGACAGTTTTCACAGACCACAAGCCACTTATTTACGCGTTCACTAAGGTAGGTAAAGTTAAAGAAATTGCAAGAAGAGCTAGACAATTGATGTATATTAGCGAATTCACTAGCGACATACAACATATTATTGGCTCAGAGAACACATTAGCAGACGCTTAATCGCGTGTACAGGCTATTATTTGCCCCACGGCGATAGATTACGACGAATTAGCTCACGCGCAGGAAACAGAGAATCAAGTTACAGACAAAACAAACAATAAGTTGGTATTCAGGTACTTAGTCCTACCTAACACGGATAAACGGATAAAATGCGAAGTTTCATTGAGCAATGCCAGACATTGTTTGCCAGAAAAATTAAAAAAAACAGCATATGACAGTATTCACAACATAAGCCACCCAGGCATACGTACTACCCGAAAGATGGTAACGCAAAGATTATTTTTGGCCAGGAATGAATAAGGATGTTGACAACTGGACTAAAACTTGTATAGTATGCCAGAGGTCAAAAGTAAATAGACACACAATTTCAGACTTAACCGAATTTCCACCTTGTACTAGATTCGAGCACATACATACAGATATAGTAGGACCTTTAGCTACATCACGAGACGGATATCGATACATCATCACAATCATGGACCCTTCACGCGTTGGCCTGAAGCTATTCCAGTTTCAGACATTTCAGTTGACACGGTTTCCAAAGTAATTTATAAAGATTGGATTTGTAGATTTGGATGCCCCAGTAGAGTAACGACCGATCAAGGAAGACAATTCGAAAGTGATCTTTTTAACGCACTTCTAAAGTTATTAGTAATTATTCATCCAGATAATTAGAACGACAGCTTATCACCCACAAAGTAATGGTTTAATAGAGAGATGGCATCGCTCAATGAAAAACGCTCTAACCGCACGGTTAACCAGTGGACGGGACTGGGTAGACGAATTACCAACAGTTATGCTAGGGTTAAGAGCAGCATGCAGGACTGATACAGGAGTAAGTGTCACAAAAATGTTATATGGGCAGACGATTAGACTTCCATCAGATTTTTTCCACGAAGAAAATCGTATGAGTAGTCACGAGTTCATAGAACAATTACATCAAACAATTAGCGTGATGAGACCGCAAGCTCGAGCGACGAGCGATTCGAGGAAGAAATTTGTGAGTAAAGACCTAAAATCATGCACACATGTTTTCATACGAAATGACATGTTAAAAATCATTGACCCTATTGATTAACCCATGAAGGTGCGTCATAAGTAGGACCGATAAGATATTTATAATAAGACTACCAAATAAGAACCTAAATGTATCAATAGATAGAGTTAAACCTGCGTATATTTTAAGCCAACACTGTGAACCTGAAAATTTTGGTGAAAATGTATCGGACGAAGCAGATAAGTCGCACAATCTCACACCTATTACCGAGAATACCGTGATCCGCACCACGCGTAGTGGGTGAATTACAAAATTGCCGGTCAGATTTTTATGTTGATTCTAGAGTAGGTCATTAGTTGTAAGCATATAATAGGTAATGCTAAGTATTTTTATGATATGATGATTTGAGAGTAGGTTATTAGATATAAACGTGTAATAGGTATATGCTAACTAATTTTAAATTTTATTTACCTTGCCAATTTTAGTGGCAGATTTTTTTATTTCACCATCCGCCATCGTCAAGACAGGACGAGATTATACTCAAAGGTTTAATTGATATATTAACATTATTATCACCATGGGAAAGACGTACAGTAAAGACGAAGAGATTATAATAGCTCAAGCGGGTCAAATCAAGCAGATTTCCAACAACTCGAGAGCCATATGCAGTTTTACGGAATATGATCGTTATAAATAGTATTGCTTTTGACAGCAGTCATTTGTTACTTGTGTTGTGGTACGTGTCGTAACAAAGTCCGAAAATGGCTTTGGAAAGAGATGGGAAACACAATACAACAGATCCAACAGACTCCGCAAGTCATGTAGGAGGTAAATTAAACAAAAAAGGTTTTATTTAAAAAACATATATCATTGTATTTTATTAAGATACTTTTACCGTGTACCGTAATTTTATTAACAATTTAAAAAAAAAATACAGATTAGTTTTATATATTTAGTAAGTAAAATGTTCTTTAACATTAACTTTTAAGATAAATGAAATATATGTGTTAATGTAGTAAAGTAAAAAATAACTCAACAATGTAACAGAAAAACTCGTGCTAGCCGCGCGTGATTAGGTCAGCGAACGACCGCGCCGGCTATCTTTGCAATTCAGCACATTCCTGTGTGCCTCGGTGCACCAGGTCAGTTAGTGTTAAAAAAATCATTTTTTTTGTAAGAGAGGGATGACTGTGGGGACAGGAGTGACGTAAGCCCAGCGTTTAGCTTACAAGACAAAATATCGTTCCAACGGGCGATGTTCCCTCTGCCACCAGCAGTCACCGCGCTCCCGTTTATCTAGTAACTTGTGACCATCACGGAAAATAAATGCGGTTCACGTAATTTATCTTTTTATTTAAAGAACGTGAAACTTGGGTTAGTTTCACGTGTGCAACAGGCACTTAAACAGTAACCTCACACTACTCAACGTAGAACTACAGTCTAGACCCCAACAGGGACTCCAACAATTTTCTTATAACAAATTACAACCCACATCTCTCTGTATAATTTCCTATTCCTAATTTTCTATTTAGTCAAGAAGGCGAGAAATTTTATATTTGACCAAATGCCTTTATTCATACTAATTTCGGAAGTAATTTTTCCCTAAAGCCTTTAAAGGTGCTACCATTGTTCTACATTATTCTTTAATACATTTTTTTTTCTTATTTTAATTTAAAATGTTTAAAATATTTTAATTTTTGAAGACTTCTGCCCATAGCTTTTCACGTGTGGTACCTATTTAAAATAAGTAACCTATGTACTTCCCCAAGATACTTTCTAGGACAATAATATAAAATACATATGAAACAGTTGAACCGATTAAAACGATCTATAGATAGCTTAACTGATCCAGATCACTGCCAGAAGGCAACGTTCACAAGACACTGGCAGCATTGCCACGATGAATCGCAATGGCAACACACTAGGCCAGATAGGAGCCCCGCTCTTGGGACACGCAAAGTCTACCAGGCACCGTAAAATTATTTAGAAATCACGGTGGACTCCTGTTCCCAGGGTCTTGACTTTCGAGGTCCTCTTCACATTCAGCCGCCGCAACAACTCTAACGGAAGTTCCAGACAGATGGGATGCGGCCAGTACTTCAATTGAAAAATATTTATTTGCAAATATTATTTCAATTCTATCTAAAGGTGATTTTACATTTTATCGAATGCCTAATTGTATCGTTATCTAAATTTAGTAGATGGCTAAACCTGTTAAATGAGCGTCGAAAGATACTTTTCTTATTCAATTATTTTTGGTTGAAGGAAAATGTAATTAAAGGAATCTTTTGTTTATTTTTGTGTAAAACTCTTTTACTTTTGTGCTTGTAAGAGTTTTTACATAGTATTTCAACAAAGGGCTTGTTTAGGGTTCCAAAGTACACAAGCAACCCATAAAGTTTGTCCTTGAACGTCTGTCTGACAGTCTGTATTTATATTCAGAGCTATTGCTTGCACACTATACGACATAAATTGATTGAAATTTTGCACATTATTACGTAATAGTGGCCCGTATCCCTTGTTTTTAGGGGTACCTCACATTCACTACGGGGTTATTTTTTTTATATATTGCTAAGACCTAACTAACAACCATATGACGGGGTCGTGTGGTTGTTAGTTAGGTCTTTTAAAGATATCAGGAGATTTTTGGAACAAAGTTCCTTATCTTCTTCTTATTGTGTAACTAGTTATTTCTAACCAGTGTGGTGAAAGGATTAAAGTGCGCCTTAGAGGCTCCTTTCGTGCACTTAGGTAAGCTTTAGTGTAAGCTCTCAACCTTGCCGACCGTACCCGCAGGAAAGACGAATCGAATCGAATCTTAAATTCATTATCGCACGGTACGGACTTGGCAGACGGGGACTAGGCGAAAAAAAGTGTAAGATTTTTCCCTCACAAATTTCCGTAACGACCCTTTCTATAGTGTAGACAGTTATCCATAGAGTGACATGAATGAATTGAATGATGTAGGTACAATAAAATGTTTATTTTCACAACTCGAAAAAAATTTGTCCTTCAATTAATTCGTTATTTCTGCGTTTCATTTAATTGCTCTCAGACGCTAGAAATCAATAATATAATAAGTTTATCAATAATAATACTACAATAGGAACTTCGTTCCAACCGAGTGCTATATATAAAGTTTTTAAACTTACGCGATCAGAACACATTATAATAAATATATACGGGTATTTATCGCGTTTAATTACCTATTTTTCCCGACGTTTCGACAGATTTACACTCTGTCGTGGTCACGGGATGATTGGAGTACTGGAGCTACCGCCTCTGCGAAGCGGGAGCAGCATTTTTTGAAACTACCCTCACTTGTTTTTCCAAAATAGAAATGTCCATCTGCACACTCGGACGACACACAACACTAACCGTGGTCGTGACGCATTGAGAAACCGGTCTACGATGAGTACACATAGCTATAACTGGATTCCATGAGGCAAAGAGTCTGAAACCGTCTTCACGATTGAAATTAGGATATTTCTTAATTTCAATCGCTTCCCGAACCATTCTCTTGTAGTAATGCCTTTCATTACATATAACCTGAGGTTTATGTAATTCAATCCAGTGATTGGGTCCTGAGTCCACTATGTGCTCTGCTATTGCAGACTTGTTTACTTGTCTATTTTTGACCGCCGCTATGTGTTCTTTAACACGTTCCGCGACCGTGCGTTTAGTCTGGCCTATGTAGGAACGCCCGCAGCTGCAATCTATTTTGTAAACCCCAGGAACTTGCAGAAGTACGACGTCTTTTGGTGTTCGTAGATACTTCGTCATCTTGGTGAGTGGAGTGTAGATCGACTTGATTTAAAATTTACTGAGCATGTTACCAATTTTGTCCGTAACTCCATTCACATAAGGCAAGAACGCAAACGTCGGGAAAAATAGGTAAATAAACGCGATAAATACCCGTATATATTTATAATAATGTGTTCTGATTGCGTAAGTTTAAAAAACTTTATTTCTAACCGGTACGGGCCGGAAATGGTGAACAAAGTGCGACAACTAGAATTTTTAGGGAATAAAAGTGCGCGTCTTAATACATCACTATCATTTTTAACAAAGTTTCGTGATTGGAATTTATTACCTACGTGTTGTTGAATAAAACCACGTAGTGATATTGAACATTCCGAAAAAGTTTTGTGGAACGCAAATGTCCGCCTTCTAAAGCAAATTATTAGGAATGACCAGTGCTACCTGCATAAAGTGCAGAAGTGAAATTAAGAAATATCCTAATTTCAATCGTGAAGACGGTTTCAGACTCTCTGCCTCATGGAATCCAGTTATAGTTAAGTGTACTCATCGTAGACCGGTTTCTCAATGCGTCATGACCACAGTTAGTGTTGTGCGTCGTCCGAGTGTGCAGATGGACATTTCTATTTTGGAAAAACAAGTGAGGGTAGTTTCCAAAAATGCTGCCCCTGCTTCGCAGAGGCGGTAGCTCCAGTACTCTAATCATCCGGTGACCACGACAGAGTGTAAACCTGTCGAAACGTCGGGAAAAATTGGTAAATAAACGTGATAAATACCCGTATATATTTATAATAGAGTGTTAGAGTGTCTTTTGTTGAATAAACGGATTTTATGGTCGGAATCCGAATAGATGATTTGTTAGATTTAACGTTTAATTGTAGTTTTTTCCTGTTTTAATGTTAATTTCGTATGAGTATATTTATACTGATTCAAACTGGCAGGTGGATGAGTGGATTTTAAATAAGAAGACACAACCAACTAAGCAGGTAACTTTAGTTGCTTGTTATTAAAACTTGAGTACCTATTCATATATAAGTATATATATTTATATTTGTAAGTATTATATATAACATCATAGTATTATATATCTACATAATTATGATTAGTGACAGTGATAACGACTATGTATCATGTACTTCTGATATCGATAGTGACGCCAGTTACAGCAGCATTCCATCTCTTTCTTCTACTTTAAATTCCTTTGTTTCTAGCTATCCCAAAAACTTTAACGTCTTGCATATAAATGCACAGAGCATTCCGGCCCACTACCCTGATATGCTAGCTTCACTAGACCATCAAAATATACACGCAATATTGGTATCTGAATCTTGGTTAAAACCTTGTCTCCCTACAACATCATATTCCCTACCTGGTTTTGTTCTAATACGAAATGACCGTACTTGGTGTGGTGGTGGTGGCGTTGCCATATATCTCCGTGCCCGTATTCCTTTCAATATTGTTAGTATGTCAGCGCAGCCATCACCACCTAATGCTGGTGAACATCTCTTTTTAGAAATTCTTCTCTCCCATACAAAAATTCTACTCGGTGTATTTTATTGTCCGTCCGAACGTATTAATTATTTTAACTCTTTTGAGACACTAGTAGAAGATCTTGTCGGTTCCGTTGATCACACCATTATTATGGGTGACTTCAACACCTGTTTACTTAGAAAGGACTACCGATCTAAATTGCTCATGAATATTGCTACAGCCTCAAACTTGACTATTCTTCCTCTTGACGCGACCCATAATTTCCCAAACTGTGTGCCCACCCTCCTTGATTTAATCCTTGTTTCCTCACAGACTCATGTAGCTCACCATGGTCCTGCGGACGCCTTTTCCTATCACGACCTCATTTTTGTTTCTTACAAAGTCCGCCCGGCCAAAGCAAAGCCCAAAATTTTCATGCAGCGCAATTTTGGTAGTGTTAACATAGACAATTTGAGAAAAGATGCTCTGAATTTGGACTGGACTAATCTAATCCATCATCCTTTACTGAATATCGTCCCATTTCCATTCTTCCGTTCCTGTCTAAAGTTTTAGAACGTTTAGTCCACCAGCAACTTAGTTCCTTCCTGTCCAGTAATAATCTCCTCAATCCTTTCCAATCTGGTTTCCGTCCCGGCCACAGCACTGTGTCAGCCCTGGTGAAGATCACGGATGATATACGTCACGCTATGGATGACGGACAACTCACCGTTCTATCACTTCTTGATTTTAGTAGTGCCTTTAATAATGTTGATTTCGATATTCTTCTAGGAATTTTACGCTCTCTTAACATATCTCTTGAGGTAATTGAGTGGTTTCACAGTTACCTGTATGGTCGCCGGCAACGTATCCGCATAGATGATTCATACTCATCCTGGTGTGATATTAAAGCTGGTGTTCCTCAGGGCGGCGTTCTATCTCCACTTCTTTTTGCAATATTTATTAATAGTATCTCTCAACATATTTCTTCGTCTTATCACTTATATGCAGACGATCTCCAAATCTATACTCACGCACCTTTATCTATGTTACACGAGGCGGTGGATGCCACTAATTTTAACTTGCGTTGCGTTTCAAACTGGAGCAAATCATATGGTCTCTCTATAAATCCAGATAAAACGCAAATTATTATAATAGGTAGCTCCAGAATGGTATCCAAAATTGACTGGTTCCATCTCCCTCAGGTGATCTTCGACGGCAAATGTATTCAACTGAGTGACTCGGTAAAAAACTTAGGCGTACACATAGACAAGCAACTTTCGTGGCGACCGCACTTGGCTGAAGTCAGTCGAAAAGTGTTTGCTGCTGGAGCTTCTCTCAGAAGGCTTCGAAATTTTCTCCCTACCGCTACTAAAATTGCGCTTGCACAATCCCTCCTTCTTCCAATCCTTGATTATGCTGACGCCTGCTATCTCGACATCACTGAAGAGCAACTTTATAAGCTTGAGCGTCTCCAAAATTACTGTATACGATTCATATTTGGTTTACGCAAATATGATCACATTTCTGAATTTCGCAATAAACTCAAGTGGTTGCCAATCCGTTTTCGCCGGAGTGCTCACATTCTCAATCTTCTCTTTAATATTCTGTTCTCTCCTTCAACGCCCTTTTATCTCAAGGAACGGTTTGAATTTCTCTATCTCTCTAACCCTCGACTCTTACGCTCCTCAGATACCAATCAACTCAAAATTCCTGTTCATTCCTCTACCTTCTATGGAAAGTCATTTACAGTGCAGACTGTCCGCTTGTGGAACGCGTTGCCTGTAGATATCAGAAAGGCAAAGACTCTTCCCATCTTCAAAAACTTGGTCATGAAACATTATTTGTCGTGCTGTTATACGTAGTCATTTCTGTATTGTTGATTTTTTATACTGTTTATCTTTATATGTATATATATTATATATATATATATATATATATATCTATTGAGTTCATATGTATGTATATATTTATATTAGTATTTGTTTATCTTATACATATATGTAAGTATGTAATTATATAAATACACCACACCTACATGCCCCTTCTCTGTCTATTTATAGTCCAGTCCATCCAACGGTTGCCTGGTAGAGATCGCTATTAGCGATAAGGCCGCCCATTGTATTGCCTTAAATAAGTTTAGTTTTTTTGTTACTGTAATATTCTGTGTGGTAGTCAATAAAGTGTTTTCTATCTATCTATCTATCTTAGATAGATATATAGATAACTCTTTATTGCTATATACCACACATAAAAATACAAAAACAATTATTTACAATAAAAGGCAATACAATGGACGGCCTTATAGCTAACAGCGAACTCTGCCAGGCAACCTTTGGATGTATTGGACTATAAATAAATAGAGAAGAAGCATGTCGAGTGTTACACGTTACTCACGCATTTTTTATTCAGTATTTCGATAGGGATAAATACTAAACATTCAAGTGACCATTTTTAATAGAAATCAGTGCCCCCACAGGTACTGGTTAAACTGTTGTTTCGAGAAACTTTAAATGTTATTAAAATAGTTGATTTTAAGATGAAAATACAAGGTAAATTAGGCTTTACTAGATTTTGAGTAAAAGCTTGGTGTGTAAACAATTATAATGCATCGTACATTATTTGACGATATCTGTGGCGCAGTGGGTTAAGGTCCGCCTGAGACGCAGAAGGATGCGGGTTCGATTCCCACCGCGGGATAACTGTTTGTATGATCTGCATATATTCGTCTCGGATCTGGTTGTTTTTTGTATAATATGTGTGTTTACAAAAAAAAGTATATGAGTAGTATATCAGTCATGTGGTATCTATAACACAAGCTCTCCTTACTTTGGGGCCAGGTGATGCTGACATGTCCGGGAATATTTATTTATTTATTACTTTTTGATTTGGCGATATAATGGTGCTGAATTGGTTAAGAACCTGAACACTGGTCATTGTTCTCCCTACTGACATTAAAAGTCTACATTGAGTATAGGCACGCAGTTGGCCAATCTTCTATAAGACAAGTACCTACTTACTCCTAGCCTAGCATAATCACATAATTAGAATCCATATTATACGATACGCGCGTTTGGCAGGGGGATTGAGCAAGCTCATTAAGGTCGTAACGTGTTTAGTGACTCATAATTAGTATATATACAAAATTTTGGTACAATCAGGTCGATAGTAGAACTATAGTTGACTCAGGAACTTAATCAGGAAAAAAGTGCTCACGTTGTCACAAAAACCAAGCGTTACGCTCGTTTGCTCCCCGTGCGTTTTTGGACATCTGCAGTGAAGTAAATGTCGTATTGAATCAAATTAATGAGGATGAAATTTGTCAAAAGCAAGATTCTCGTGAATGTGTCTTTGAAATATGGCAACTTCGTCTCGCCTGGTTCTTTTAAAATCTAGCTTAGGGGGATTAGGCACTTAAATTCAACGTTATGTATGTAAAACGATTCAAAGTGGCCCTTCTGATTTTATTGAATGAAACTATGTTGACAAGTCAAAGTCAAGTCAAAAGATGATTTATTCAATACAATCACAAGGGTCACTTTGACTTTGTCAAAGGACTTTGTCGATAATTCTTTTTTTCTATTTCTGTCACCATTTATGGGACAAATAGGACTTAAACATGCTCATATGTCCTATTGGTTGCTATATCTGAATCTCTAGCAACGTATTTGTGTAGCACCATGTATTTACTAGGCACGCAGAACTGCCGAAATCAGATTGAATTTATCTGATTTATGTTTGATATTTGATTAGCTTGAATTTTTCTTTTATCGGAGCATGTACTTCTTCTTCTTATCGTATCACTAGGCCCAACAATCACTACGCTCAAGTGGATAGGTTATAATGTAAACGACATACTGGTTTTTTCAAAAATCTTGCTGTTTTGAACATCTGTCTGTTACCCAGATTTGAACTAGTACGGAAGGCAGAAGTCAAACTATTGGATAACCACGGCTTTCAGCTACTTCATGCAATGCAAACTAACGCCAATCAATATCTATTAAGTTAACATCTAACACATTCATGAGTATGGTAACCACATGCAAGCATTAATATATCTGTGATTACAATTTACGATGCATTATGTAGATAGCCTGGGAGATTATGCACTAGATCAAAATGGCAATGGTATTGTCCATTCTCTACGATAAGTTTCGTTTATCTTGTCATTTTGTATCCTATGCATTTGATAAATGTCACTGGATTTTTTTGTGAACAGACGTGATGCCTTTAATTTTAAAGCCTATTCTGATCTCTGCTAAGCTTGTTAGTGACTAGATGACTGATAGAATACTTATATATTTATATAAATTTTATAAATATATTTATTAAATATATACTTATGATACTTTCTAACACCCAGACACGGAACAAACACTTATGCTCTTCACACAAATGTTTATCCTGGGAGGAAATCGAACCCTCAACCTACAGCGCAGAAGGCAGAACTACTACCAACTGAGCTGACAGGCTAGTCAAAAGAAGCAGAAGAACAATTATGTAATAATTTATCGCAGCTGCCATGTCAGCTCAGCTGACCTCACAACTCAGTTTTAGAAACTCTGTTTTCTCCACTGCAGGTTGTCTGTTCGTTTCCTGTTCAAAACAAACTTTTATAAAATTAACTGTAATTGGGTGACACAAAGTAAAGCATGTTAAGTCATAAGCATGTTTAATAAGTAGTAGATGACCTATAGGGCGATCGCACTATTTGTCAACGTAATTGCCATTGCACGGATTGGTTTTGTCAAAGGTTTGGATATGGCTAATCCTTCCTGAACGACTTAATCGTTGATTTTACCAATCGAACAAATTCATATATATAAACTACCTAGTATCACTCTATGCACAGACGATTAAGATGTACTAAATCAAAACCGTTCGTTTGAAAGCGCTGTCACTTTTTTTTGTTTTAACTCTTTGTATTTTTTGTATATTTATGTATAAATGTCCCGCCCGTGATGTCACCCTGAAAGGCCCAGACTGAAAACCAGCGCTGTCTCCAATAGGAGTGGCATTAAAGCTGAGACTGGACCTGTTTGGCACCACAAGCGAAAAATGTACTCTCTTATCATGTGTTATTTGGCCTACCTACTCTAATCTTTTACCTGTTTGTTTCTCTATGTATGTAACCTTTTTCGTGGTGTATGTCAAATAAATCATTATTCTATTCTATTCTATTCTATTCATAAATAACACGATTCCGCAACGTTTGATCAACGTATAATCCAAATAAGAGCTAAATCGGTTCCGTTTTAGTAATTACCGTGGTACGAATTATGTCAAAAATAACGTTTAAACTTTGGTTTAGCTTTGGTTCAAACGTGCAAAATTACCGCGGTCGGCCCCCTCGTAAACTTCGTAATATATATAATTTTCTGTAAACCAACCCATAAGGCAAAAAATCAATCGGTCGAGCTATGTATGTGTTTTTATAAAACTGACGCTCGGTAATAGAATACAGAAAATAGATAGATGTTTTAATTAATCATCTGGTTCCCATTGTATAAGATTTATTTAGTGTGGTGCTGGATGGTGCTTTGTGTCCTCTCCACTGATATTTGACGCCTTCTGCGCTGTAGGTTAAGAGTTTGATTCCCTTCTAGGATAAACATTTGAGTGATGAGCACAGGTGTTTGTTCTGAGTCTGGGTGTTATAAATATAAAGTATCATAAGTATGTTTTTAAAAATATATAAGTATTCTATCAGTCATCTGGTCACCACAATGTCCACTAATATTTATTAATTATTTACTTTTTCCTCGTAATAAATACTTAATATTTTCGATATTTCGTAATAATTTTTAAATAACTATCGAAAAATAATACCAGCAGCAGGTAAGGTAAGAGACAAATCATTGGTCCTCTCTTAGGATATAAGAAATAGCTAAAACCAAATACCAAAACCGCTGGTTCTGGAGACCAAGTGGTACCAGTAGAGGGTACTTATCCAATCCTTTGTTGTCAAAAGATGCACTGAGAAAGGAATTCTGAAATTCAGCCCCTAAATGGCTGCGGTAAAACGGTGGAAGTAGAGCTAAGAAAATAACTGAGAATATTGAGGATAGCGAGGAAGTGGCACAACAGTGGATACTTACTTTGGGTCACTTCATCTTCTCAGACAGTTAACAGTTAACTCTTGTATTATATTTTTGTAGTTAAGGTAGTTATAAGATGGATCATGCAAGAAACGCTAGGACCAGGACTAGTTTCTTGCCGATTCTTCTCGAACTTCGGATAGGAGGAATCGGCACATAAATTTACTTACCTAGTATGTAAGACGTTTCAAAGTGAGCCTTGTGATTGTATTGAATATAGTATTTTTTGACTTTTTACTCTTATTGTATTACTAGTCTTTTAAAACCAGGTGTGGTGAAAGGATTAAAGTACGACTCAGAGACTCCTTCCATGCACTTGGTAAAAGCCTTCAAACTTTGTAGGTTCTACAACATGCCGGTTTCTTCACAATGTTTTCATTCACCGTTTGAGAGTACTGGTGTAGGGTAGTACACAGACAAAAAGAAGCCTAGGCATAAACCTATATCAACAATGACTGGCCTGTCAACTCTGTTGGAAGCAGTTCTATCTCGGACAAACATTTGTGTGATGACCATTATGTGTTTGTTCTGTGTCTAATAGGGTGTAATAAAGTATCATAAGTATGTTTTTAAAAATATCAGTCACCTGATCACTATAACACAAGCTATGTTTAGTTTGGGGCTAGATGTTGTTGTGTGCATTGTCCACCAATATTTATAAATTCCAATATTTATACAAGTATACCGAATTTCATGAAAACTGGTTCTGCTTTTATTTCGTTATTAAGTAATGGACAAATATTCAAACAAACAAATACTTATTTAAACAATATTACCAATGAGTAGAATATTTTACGAGCCAAAAAAACACTTACATATTTAAATAGTACAAACTTAATGTAAATTATTATGTCAATGTGTAACGACGTAATGCCAAACATAACCAACACGAAATAATTGCATTTCGTCTCTCATACAACATGCATGAGTTGTATGCAATAAGCGGAATTGGTTGAACCATCCGACGCAAAACCACAGCGGGTGATTGAATAGCTGGTTTAATTAAAATGTCGCTGTTAAGTAATTTTCGATGTGGCAATACAAAAAACGCAGGCAATTAACGCACGTACGGCATGGGTATTGAACTCAAATATCTACAGTATCTAGATTCAAAGTTTGTATGTGATAATTGCCAACTAGGATTTAGCACCGACACTTTGATCTTTTGTATTTACAATTTAAGTCATCTGTTTCATCTGTTCTTTCATTCTGTCATTGTTATATATTCTTTTATTATTATTAAATAAGAAACTCTAATGATTATAATTATTATACCTGGTTAGCGAGCATGGGCCTCTTTTTATGGGGGTGCGTTAATATAGTGTTCTCATCTTTGACTACAATGTTTCCATCAGTGAAAACCTGTAATTGGCTCTCTGTTCCTTTTTTAGTATTATGTGGTTTTTTAAACTGTTGGTTTTACAAATATAAATAAATAAATCTGATACCCATGGTACAAGCTATGCGTATTTTAAATAGATAATTTTCTGTGAATTTATGACCAATATTTTTTTTGTTATAGAATAGTGTTGACTCAGAGTCAACAATCAAAATTACTAATAATCTTCAAATTGTATCGATTTAAATAAATTGACCAATGTTTTTGGTCTCACATTCCTAGCTCTTTGAATAATAAACTGACAACAAAGAGAACCGGCTAATTTAATAAAAGCTGTGAAACAACATCACCGCAGCCATATTTTGTTTATTTAATTCGTTTTATGGCTCACTATTGCATAGCCTATGCCTCTGTTTGTTTGTAGTTCATGATATTTGCACGAAATCAAATTGTTTATTCTACAAATAGATGTATGAGCGAGGAATATTTTGGTTAATAGAGAAGTAAAACCTAGTGACCCGTTTTTGAATCAATTTGAATTTTGAATTTGTGGTAAACATATTTTATTTCCGCCATTTTGTTTTCGCGTAAGAGCTCAATAGAGATTTAAACTATTCTTAATTGTGATTTTGACACATAAAAAAACTGATTAACTATTGAGGCAGTAGTAGGAAAACTCAATCAGATTCTTCTACAGTGATGCCGTGACCTATTGTGAATATAACATAAAATTGAACTTTTTGTAAAGACGACTTCTGACGGATGACTTTTTGTTGTCCAGCTGTGGTACAGTAGCGCCACATTGCGCAACTATTATTACGTAGCTCCAGGGGATAATGGGAAATAACCAGTGTTGCTTTATAAACCTAATATTATCTGAATTTTCTTAAATTGATCACTAAAATATTAAAGCAGTTATTTGCTATCTTTGCTTTTACGACTCATTCTTAAAGCAACCATCAATTTATATGTAAAGGCTTAATGCGTTTATTGTCTGTGTTTTAATATTGATAGATTAATTTATACGTTTTTCCATTTTATATTTTAAAAGGTTTATTTATTGAAGATGTTAAACTAGTTTTTAAACTGATTAATATGATTTTCTGTCATGACACAGGTAACAATATAGACATTGAATAATGTAAAAATGTAAGTCCTTACGGACTCACACTATGGACCATTCAGTCGCTACTCGTAGAGACATGTAATTTCGATGGTATATACATAACAGTCTGTAGAGAAGTTATTAGGATGGAATGGTTTAACTTTATTTCTAAAGGGTTCAAAGTTTTGTATAAAAGGGTTTTGTAGCGAATTTATACTAGCTGTTGCTCGCGACTTCGTCCGCGTGAATATCAGTTATCGCGGTTGGATAAATATTATTACTATGTCCTATTAGGTTTAAGCTTACTCTATACTATGTTTCGTCAAAGTCGATTCAGTAGTTAAGCCGTGAAGTTGTTGCAAATAGATAGACAGGCAGAGTTACTGCGCGCGTGATTTTGAAATTACCTATTTTGTTGCGGAGTTATTTTAAAATTATGATATCTCCTAAGATATTGATTGTCAAGTGATGTTAAGGACAATTTTGTTCACAATTAAATGCTTGTGATTAATAACATATTTATTTGGATAAGAATTAATATAATGTTGATAAAATACTTCGCAAAAAATGCATACATTTTGAACAAATTTAATTACCATAAAAAAGGTTATAGTGACCCAATCTTAAAAGATAGATATATGCTGTCGTTTTAAAGAGGAACAATTCCATCATACATAATTTTTGCGTAACTTAAACCGTTTACTTAACCGTTGCGCACGCAACGGAAGCTCTCAAAAAGGAATAATTTTTCCCGTTTTAGCAACATTTTCCGTTGATGCTTCGCTTTTATTGGTCAAAGCGTGATGTTATAAAGCTTAAAGCCTTCCTCGATAAATGAACTATCCAACACAAAAACCAGTAGTCCCTGAGATTAGTACGTTCAAACAAACAAACAAACAAACAAACAAACAAACAAGCAAACAAACTTTTCAGCTGTATAATATAAGTATAGATGAGTGTAGATTTAAATAAGATAAATAAAGATTTACATTTGATTACTTGTTATTGGTTACTTTACTTAATAAGGCATGTCATTAGAATTGTAACACCAATTATTGTATACCTCTTTTAAGAGAAAAAAAACATAATTATTATTAAAAATAAAAACCAGTAATACTCCAAGGAATAAAATTAATTAGTTAATTACAAATCTGTTATATTTTTCATAGAAATATTATTGTTTCGGGACTTCGTATAATAAAAAACGAATTTATAATTTACTATCTTTATTTGTCAAATTTTCTTAGTATCATAACTTAGTTATAATGTAATATGTATAATCTTTTACTTGTAATTAATTTATATTTAAACTATTATAAGAAATCAACATTTCTTATAAGTGTATCTAATCAATTTAATTACGATTTAACTGTATCAATAAAACATTATATAAATAAAAACATTTAACTATATTTATCATATACAAATTATGCTAAATATATACAGTATGTTACATTTTTTTTTATATGACATAAAAAAATTATCAGTGCTATTATAATGTTAATTGTGTCAATATTTTCAATATACATAACCTTTAAACTATCTATTTATGTAATACGCAGAAAATATTAGATCGGTTTTTTTTTTATTATAGATATTTTTTTAGGTACTCAAATGGTTTTAATTGTAACAACTAAAACTACATTTAATTATTATATAAAAAAATATAAACTTTTAAACATACTACGGTTGCATTATACGAAATTCACCTTTTTGCTAGTTGCGTGTGAATATCTCAAAGGTATTCAAGATATTTCCTGAAAAGGTGTTTTGGAGTTACATAATTAAAGAGAACCCAACACACTTTCGTACAAAATACATTATGTATTTTTCATATGAGTATTTATTTTTCAGGGTGTATACTCTGCAAAAAAAAAACAGGATGTTTCAGAACTAGTATTTTAATACAGAACAGTGTTTCCAGCCATGAAAATATACAGATATGCGGGCAAAATTCCTAAGAATTTCTATTTTAAAATTTCCACACAAAAACATTTTTATTTATTTTCAATAATTAAAATTAACAAATTGCAAACTTATTTCTATATAACGAGTATGATACGCAGGCGTAGATACCTACTACCACCAGTTTTAAAGCAAACTTTAGTGTACATTTCTTCAATGAAAATCACCGAATTTAGAAAATTTGTAGGCCATTTGTTGTTCTCATAAGTGTCGATAATCGTCCTCTTCGGGATAACATACTAGTTGCGGGACATCCTGTATTTATCGGGACAATAATCGTCCAAAATCTTACTTCTAGTTACATTGTTCGGACTTATTTGAACGAAAGAACGACCGTCATTACTTTTGACAAACCATGTTACAATCCTCTAGAACAGACAATTAGTCAATAAGAATTTGACAACTCAGACAGATTCAGACAGTCAGACAATTCGACTGAATGTGACATCGTTTCGTATCGTTTTGTAACGACGTTCTCTCACGCATACGGCAGCGGTAGGCAGGCTCCTCCTCTCTCACTCTAACCCACAGTGCCGGTGATTTGTTTAAGTTATCACTTCTGTCGGGCGTCCCAAGACGCACACTGTTTTTGTTGTAGATTGCATCTAACACTAAATATATAAATATATAATGTAATCTAAAATCGCCAAACAAAAAAAGCATTTAACAGGGTTCTGACAGTAAATTTTGTAATTGCAGTAAAAACAAACTCCTCTTAACTACCCTAATTATTTTTATTAAACCACGCAATTATGAAGGATGAAACAGAAATTGCTATGTAATCCTTCAAACACAAATTGAATTAGGAAAAGGGATGTAACAAAAGGAAATGAATTTACAGAAGGGTCTGGAAGACAGGACACGAAACAAAATTTTCTTATATAAAGTTTTCATGTTATATTTTTTTTATCATTGTTGATATACAGTGTGATTTTGATAGAATCAACAAAAAATACCTCATTAAAGCCCGTGTTTATCAAAATATAACAACTCGCGCAAGTTAAAAAGTGTTAAATCGTTGCTCTTGAGGATACAGATTATTTCAGCGTTAAGGTTTTATCATATATTCAAATATAAACAAATGTGTTGTTTAAATCTGTTGCCATCACTTTTTATTAACATAAGCATGACAAGAATATAACACAATATTATGCTACCTGATTATATAATTAAAGGGTAGAGGGGACTAATACAAAAAAAGCATGAGAGTTATATAAAAAAATATGTATTGAAATAGGTTATAGGTAAAAAAATAGGTACAACAATTTCAACTCCTAGAAGTTGAAATTGTTGCACCACATAGGTTTCAATTTTATAACATGTTTTTAAAACTAAAAGGAAAACCGACTTCATCGAATGAAATTTAAGCCCATAAAAATACAAATTAATTGAGAACCTCCTCCTTTTTCGAAGCCGGTTAAAAAAGATTTTATTTACGCATTTTGGTATTTTATCATTTTTCGAAATTCGTAAACATAACTGGAAAGGCACGGGAAAGCAAAATATCAAAATTTCGTTTCATCCAAGGGGATGACATATTTTCTTTCAGTTTTTTTTTAAATTTTATATGGAATTTTAATTTATCGGGAAGTATATCACATAAACACTTTCACATAAAATCAGATTTTTTTTATCTGTTCATAAATGACGGAGTTATGAGGTTACAAACATAAAAAAAATTTTGAATTGAGAATCTCCTTTTTGAAGTCGGTTAAAAATAAATGTCATCAATAAATAGTAATGACCATAGAATGACAGATCTTGATTGATGTATTATCTAAAGAGCACGTTTTAAACCTGGTTTCATTTATATTTGATCTATTGTAAATGTTGTGGTCGCGACACTCAATAATATCCTAAAATATGATTTCTCCTTCAAACCCAAAATATTTGTTCCAAGTTTCGTATTGCTTATCGTATTAAATTCATCTCGTTAAATAAATTTACTTTACATAACATCTTTCTAAGTTAACTATAATTACAAAAGTTGAATTGATCAATATTTACACATTTCTTTGCCGAAATTAGAAGGCCATTATAAATAGGTACAGTTTCTACGATAATTTTGATTAAATTGAAAATTATTATGATTACAATTTTATACCAGTCATGAAAGTGCTTTAAAAGATTAACTTTATTATAATATAGTTTTGCTCTGAAAGACAAAATTATACATACCAAAGTTTATATATCTATAATTAAGAATTTATATTTGAGTAGTTTATAATTCAAATATCTAAAAGTAAGTTAAAGAAACTATACCTACGATAAAAATTTCGGCAAGTTATATATTTACCCAAAAATTAAGTTACCGATCTAAATCTAAATTGTATCTGTTATAGCTCAATATTATCAAATCTAATATCAACATTAACTTATTTATATTATACACTGTTCATACTAATACGACTGATAGTAGATACACATACGTAGATACATTTTAATTGTACAGCACACTCAATTGCGTAAGATTTTTTTGAAGCTTTTGTTATTTTTGCTTCAATTTTATGTGTTTTCCTTCCTTCTATTACTGGAGAAATACAAAAGACAGGCATAGACAAACCTTAGTAACGAGTCTTAACTTTTTTATAAATTAGAGATTTTTAAACAGAAAAAAGTATGCATGCTTACAAATCGGTGGTCCATCTTCTCTTTACAATTCATTTCAAAATCACAATAATACAATTCAAAATCATGTTTTGTTGATAAACTTCACATCTGTATCACTACCGCAGTTCACTACAAACCAAACACATCTAAATGTGCTATATTAGTGTAGTTTTCATCTAAATCCATCTACAGTGCTTGTGTAGAGTGTGGCTATGGTGCAGTATAACGATATTAGAAGGTTCATTGATAGCGCGCAAGGGGACGCCGTGTTCGCGTTGCCGTGTTGCATTGCAGCTGGGTGCTCCCCTGTGGACAAAACCTTTTCTTTAGTTTTTATTTTCTTGTCTTCCTTAAGACACTTACTGTAATTGTTTAGTCAATACAGTGTTGTAAGTAAAATTTTACAAATATCTTAGTTTGTTTAAATATATAAAACATATTGATGGACGCGTAACACAGTACCATTTAGCCCCAAACTAAGCAAAGCATGTATTAAGATGACTAATGATATTATGCTATTAAACATTATTAATATTATTATTAAGAGTATGTGACGTCCCATTACAAGGCTAATGCCTCCCTTCCTTCTCTCCAGTCGTCCCTGTCTGAAGCCTCTATGTGCCGATCCTTAAGATGGGCGTCTAACTCGTCCCTCTAACTTCGCTGCGGTCTGCCGCGAGGTAGTTTTTGTTCAGGGGTGTCCACTGGCTCTATTCCATAATACATCCGCCATGCAGCAGACGTGGCCTGCCTACTCCTACTTTAATTTCCCCAGTTGCTGTCCGACATCTGCGATTTGCATTGAAGAACGCAGTATACTTTGAATGTTGTTGCTGGCGAACCCCGAGTTTGGACTTTTGTACGTTAGTTAAAGACCAGCAGGGCATTTGCGCTATTTGTCAACTTATTAAACATTGAAACAGTAACGTTTACCCCAGATCCCCCCCAGGTCTTAGGACATACAGAATAAAGAACAAAACAGTTCAAGAATTCAGTTCAAGTTTGCCTGTATAGTACAATTATCAAACTACAGAGGCAAAATTATTATACAGAAAAATCTAAATATTAATCTTTAAAAAAAGGATACAAACTGTCTTGAATTTATTATTCTGACATATGTGATATAGGGACATGTTTCATCCGGTATATTGTGTGACATATCCCGCGCTACAGCGAACTTTGAATGACATTGATTATGCTTAATTAAACCAATTTTGCTAATAAAGCCAAAAATATGTGGTTTCATTTCGGTAATAAAATTAGTACCAGAGGATTAAATTAGTATCTCTAATAACCAGTTTATAATACTACTCTACTAAGTACCATCAGTTGATACAATAGGTAGGTACTTCTTTGTTTTTGTTATGCCGGTAACTGAATCAATTATATTATCATATCGCTGTAAGTTTTTGAAGAGACGAATTATAGCACGTTGTTTGTGCAAAATACTCAATTTTGTAATCCCCAGGATTGGTAAGCATATTTTAAAATTTCTTGATATATATATTTGCATTTAATTTGCATGAACAATTAATTAAGTACACAATTTTGCCTCTAGCGCTGTAGGTTGTGGAGTCGACCCAGAACAAATATTTGTATGATGAACACAGATTCTTATCAAGTGTCTGGGTATAAAGTATCTTGTATTAAAACGTATACAAATATTTTATCAGTCATTTGATTTATGTAGCTTTACTTACATCATTTAGGGCTGGACAGTGTTGTGTGAAACGTCAACCCATATTTATTATTTATTTATAGTCCCCAAATAATAAAATTTACTTTATTTACCAATGCACAAATCAGAAAATACTACTCAATACGTATATATGGAGCATTCACACAATATTATAATCTTATTTATAAAAAAAAAGCCAAATGGCAAAAAACAGAACCCTTATGGATTCTTCATGTCTGTCTGTCTGTCTGTCTGTCCGTCCGTATGTCACAGCCACTTTTTTCCGAAACTATAAGAACTATACTGTTGAAACTTGGTAAGTAGATGTAGAGTAGAGGCATTAAGATTTTTACACAAAAATGGAAAAAAACTAATAAATTTTGGGGGTTCCCCAAACTGAAAATCAAAAATTTTTTTTTCATCAAACCCATACGTGTGGGGTATCTATGGATAGGTCTACAAAAATTATATTGTGATTTTGAATATCATTTTTTTATAAACTGAATAGTTGCGCGAGAGACACTTCCAAAGTGGTAAAATGTGTGAAAAAAAAAATATATGATGTACATTACCATGCAAACTTCCACCGAAAATTGGTTTGAACGACATCTATTAAGTAGTTTTTTTTAATACGTCATAAATCGTAAACCGCAATTTACCTTTCATTCAATCAACTCAAATATCAAATGTTACTTGCTGCTACGGAACCCTTCATGGGCGAGTCCGACTCGCACTTGGTCGCTTTATTTCGTTTCATCGACTTTCAAATCACAACGATGCTTAAGAAGTTTTTACTTCAGAAATAGAAATATTAATACATTTTTTTTGCTTTTTATTTCCGTTATTTTTATTCCTTACCGTTTATTACGTGGACGTTCACATACGCAGCGTCCGCCATTGTCGGCACGCAACTATAGTTGCCACTGTCACTTGGCAGCAGTTTCTCTATGATCAGCCGTGACGTCAGCAGCTCAGTCCATTCCGTCTTCAGCCGTACTCGAGGCTCGACTATGTCGTTTGAGTCGGTCTCTTTGTATTCAATTATGTCGGATCCTGGAACAACAAGAATGTAAGGCGGTGGGACTTTCAGCATAGCTACTTGCATAACTCTATCTGTTATTGCCTGACGCTTAAAAATTACTGCGAAATAATGCAAAGTTTATATGCGAATGTAATGAATGCGAGTAGCCACACACTTTTACAAATTACTTTCAGACTCCAACAATTTCGTTTAAAATATTAATTTATGTATTCACAGTTAAAAACCCTTTTTAAAATGTTTTACTTGGATTATAAAAAAAAACAGTTAATTAGTTTTGTTAACCAAAACATGTTAGAATTAAAAACAAACATCACACAAGAGATGGCGTCGAATATCCGGCAGGCTCGAAATTAAAAATTAAAAAACCCACTCCAAGTTGAAAAAAAACTATTCTGAGGATTCGGCTTTCGTTCATAATTTAAAAGTACCTTACAAGTAGTAATGTAAGTAATGTATAAGTACTTAGCACAAATAGACAGAAAAAAACAGAACGCGAGGTTCGATCAAAATCGAGGCTCAGTATTAATAGTAAGCGTTGTCAGACGTTCAGCTACGTTGATTAATAATAATTTCCGTAGTATTAACTGCGATTCAGGAATATTTTTGGTCGTTTTGCGGAGTAAGCATTGTGCTCTTATATTATTATATTTTTCTGAGTTATTTCTCATATTTTTGTATTTTTGGTTATTTATTCAAATAAAGCTAGACTTATTAACTCGGTTGTGAATAATTGGAATGAAAGCTTTGTGTATCTTTGTGATTCGAGCGAAAATAATCCTTATAATTATTTATAAAGGAACGCCAATTTTATAAAATAACAAACGACGAACGACAACATACGACTTTGTGACGTTTTACTATAAACAATCTAAACACTTGACATTGGCAAAATTGTCATCATATGACACATGCCATTAAAGAAGAAGAATTAATAGTTGCGGGAAAGTAGACGTCGTCATACTCGTTGTTCCGTTTTTAAATTTGAAATTTTGTGTCGTCAAATATTCTTTTTTCGCGTAGCCTAGCCCTTACCTGCAAAATGTCAACAACTATTTGAAGACTACCCGCTTTTATGTTTTTAAACCTAAAATATCAATACATATACTAACCTTTATACCAGAATATGGTGCCAAGATCATGAGGACCCTGGCTCAGGATGCAGGTAAGCGTCAGCCGACTGCCAGTCTTCACATACAGGTCCACTGGACCAAGGATGTCGGCTTTTGCTTCTGTTGACAATGACATTTACATCATCACTTGTGAGACTGGTTGTATGATATAAGTTATTTGAGACAAATAAATGCGCTTCAGAGGCTTCTATTTTCCATTGTCTTTACCTTAATAAGAGACATATTATTGTATTTGTTTGAGGATACTTATGAATATTATAATATGCATCCAATGACAATGCTTATGTATTTCTGCCTTTTGGGGTAGAAACTTTAGGCCTGTGGGGACCCGAGGAGTGGCCCTTATTCAGAGAGTTATCGAAGAGACTAGTGGACAAGACCAATGATCAAAGGGCTGATGCTAACCTCGGACATAGGATTAGTATATCTATACAACGAGGTAACGTTGCCAGCGTTTTGAGAACTTTATTCTTTTGGTAATTCTGTTTTTTATCTTTTCTACAAAATACCTAAACGTATATGTTACTAATTAAATTGACAGACACTGCAAAAAACTAGTAAATACATATTCTTAGAGGGAATCCGGTTGAAATGTTGAAAATTCGGGTAACAGTTGCGGGAACGAGGAAAGTGGTTCAAATACCAAAAATGGCTTTGCAACCCATTAGGTATTTGAGTAATTTAATTACAATTATTTAGTTTTTACAATAGATAGAACGATGTCAAAAAATTAAGCTCATCTGTTTTGTTTTAGTTAATTAATTTTATAAGGTGATGTGAACAATATTTCGTCATTATTTCCGCCGAGAATTCTCAATTTTCAAAATACATTGACATATTACAAAAACCCTAATTTCGCTATTTACGGTGACAGTCTGCGTAACATTAAAACTAAAATTTGAGCCACGTTGGTTTAACCCCAATTCCCATACCTACTATGATTAAGTATGTAGTTTAGATATGTATTTTTATTTTCAATCCTTAGGTTTAGTATCTGGTTATTATAGAGTCCATTATGCTGAATGTTTGCACACCGTAATTGTCATGTATATCAAAAAAGTCTCATTTCATTTTATTTTAGAATGTTTGGAAAACTTACAAATAGGAATATAAAAATAGATATAATAAGTCGATACATGTTGGATGCATGAATTTTGACAATATTAATGTTTATATGTATGATATGCAATAAACGTCCTTTCGGTTCCTATAGTGAGGACAAATTACAGGCAACACTCGTTTATGATTAGAACAAGCTATTTATTTAAATCTCTGGTTAAGGTAAATGTTGACTTAGACCTATTCAATAATTTTTTAACTACTCATAAGCGTCTGATTAATGGTAAATTCATTTTTTTTATTATTTATATCTTCCTTTGCATCACAAACTTATTTCATTTTTGTAAGCCTAATTGTATATCTATTTTTAAGTTCTATTCTACTGTATTTTTTCTATACTTATATGTCTAACTATTTGAGGAAACTTTTAGTTAGCCTTCAATGTACATCTATCTATTTCTATTTTTATATATAGAGGAAAATCTATTTTTTTTGACTGTATCTTTTCTGTGTTAGCTGTAAGTTTTCCAAAAATTCTAAAACAAAATAAAATCAAATAAAATGTGAGTGTAAATACATAACTGAATATACACTCGCGAGCAATGAATCCGGGTCATTTAAAGAAACCTATAAATCTCGGAAACTAAGAATGCTAGCTTAATGAAATAATTGTGTTTAATAGACAATTAAGTATTCCTTAAATTAAGGTATTAAAACTTCTTAGTTATTGTAAAGTTATGTCATAAAAAAATCAAATTTGAAAAAGAAACATCTTTCGAAGATGGAACTACGAAATTACTGCATATGATTTTGCTTTTGTTTGTAATCAGTCATTTAAGTGGGTATATTGATAGTGTTCAATATTTATTATTCAAGCTATAATCATGTCACTTACACTTGAAGAATTTTCACAATGCTGGAAACCGGCCAGAGTTAACGCGATACAACCAGGACTGTCGGTGTGTCGTTGTCAACAGTACAAAGAGTTCTCCGACTTTACGAAGAAACTGGCTCTAACCTACGCAGACCAGGAACACGCAGGTGTACCACACGGCACACAAAGCACCGTTTTCAAGACTAAGATAAGCCCACAACCACATAAATTGGACTATTGAAGATTGGTCAAAAGTTATGTTCTCCGACGAATCAAAGTTTATGCTCTACAAGCACGATGGAAAACAAAAAGTGTATAGAAGACCAGGGGAAAGATTCAAGCAAGCATGCATCGAATAAAAAGTACCCTACGGTGGTGGGTCTGTACTTGTGTGGGCCGGAATTTCATCTGAGAGTCGCACAGCACTGGTGTTCATAGAAAACGGCTCTTTAACTAGCGTAAGATATGTGGAAGAAATACTTAATGAATACGTTGGGCCATTTATGGTCAATTCGGGTGAAGATGCTATTTTTATGCATGATAATGCCCGACCTCAAACGGGTTGGATTGTGAATGACTACTTTCAAGAGGTAAACATTACTCGTATGGAGTGGCCAGCACGCAGCTCTGATATCAACTCGATCGAGCATGCTTGGGACGAGCTAGGGACTTACGTAAAACAACGAAACCTTCCCCCAATCACGCTTCGTGAGCTCTTAATTGTTCTCACAGAGGAATGGGAGAATATTCCCCAACATCGTATAAAGAACTTGGTGTACAGCATGCCAAACCGCGTTAATGCAGTAATGGAAGCACGAGGAGGCAAAACAAGGTATTAAAATTTGAGAAAATCGTAAAGTGGTTCAAAAATTTCATGTTTCCTATTTTTGTTTTATGGCGAGATCAGCAGTTTTTTTTTCTTTATGTAATATTTAGTAAATAAAATGCAGTGACTCATATTTTTTTACTTTAATTTAAGAGGTATTATATTGTCTATTAAACACAAATTATTTCATTAAGCATTCTTAGCATTCTTAGTTTCCGAGATTTATATGTTTCTTTAAGTGACCCGCATTCATTGCTCTCGAGTGTATAAATAAATCTCACAATTATCTTCTACAAGCTATTTACAATTTAAAAGCTATTGAACTGTAATGCCCAGGCTTGGTTGACTCCTCCTGAGATTTCTAATTACATTGATCTTTTAGGATTTCTTAGGGGAGTAGTCAGAGGCACGTCCATTATATACGGCATTTCCAAAGGTTAGTATTTTGTATATAACAGGCCACCGGAGTAACTAATAATACACTTTGGTAAATACGGGTTTTACCTACTATTTTGTCGATGGAGGCATCGACACTGTTTTGATTCTGGAGAATATTCATCAGTTGGAACTGTGAACGCGGGCGGCAACAACCTAACGAAACGGAAGATTCTCTAGGTAAATTGAAATAGTGTCGATGTCTCCGCCGACAAAATAATACGTGGGTCATATCTGTATTTATCAAAATGAATACAACCCCCGAAGGTTTAGAAAGTAAAATAAAATTCACTTAAATTAACACAACACACCCACACCTTTATAAAATACAATTTAAAAAACACGATATAGGTAATGCAATGCCACTCAGAAAGTGTCATTACGCTGAATAAAAATGTAATTTATTCAGTGCTTCATCGACCTAATCTCGAAAGAAACGACCGATGTAAAGATATTAAAGTGAAAAAGCCTATCAGGGCCATGGAGCGGTTGATACAACACGTATAATCGCTTTACATTACACGACACGACACGACAAACAACGCATTAAATTGGCTAACTTTATAGCGCAGATCTGCGTTACTTCTAAAACAGCAAATCGCGACCTTGTTCGACCTCTGAGAATGTTAGCATAATATATATACGTGACCCAGAAATTTAATGTCATATTTTACCGCCATGCATAGAAATACGGAACTCCTGAATTGTAATTCTTTGTAGGTACCTAGTGCTTCCGGATTTACGCTTACTTCCATAACGGTGTTCCTGCTTAGTTCTTATATTTTTTTCGAGATGATTTGGTATTTTTTTGAGAGTAAAACATTATATACGTGCTAATTCCATAAAAAAAATCCGTTAAACACGGTTATTTTAATACATTTTGATAAACACGGGTTTTATTCACGTATTATGTTGTCGATATATGCACCAACACTGTTTCGCTACATCTAGAGAATCTTCATTAGAGTGATTTTGAACCGCGGTCCGCTCGTTGCCGGTCTCGTTCACGGTTCGCACTTCATGGCGATACGTGAGTAAAACCCGTGTTTATCAAAATGTATAATACAAGTAACGAAAGTCTTGACAGTGAAACGGTTATTTAATGTTTTGTAATGGCACTTCTTCAATTTATTAATTAATTGTATCAATGAGTTTAAAATCTATACTAATATTATAAATTCTAAATTGTCTCAGTCTGTTTATTCATTTGTATCCCTTTACCTTTTCACGGATCTTGATGAAATTGTGAAAATTTTATTTTAAGTATTTCGTTACTTTGGTTACATTTGCTTACTTTTTATGTAGATACCATGCGTGCAAAGCCGTGAGCAGCTGCTAGCATTATATAGGTCTATATGATATAATAATTAAATAAATAAATAATCCCGGAATTTTCACACAGTATCATTTGGCCCCAAAGTTAGCAAAGATTGTGTTATGCTATACTACTTTTTTTTGTAAATACATTCATATTATACATAAAAACACCCAGACCGAGTCAAATGACTTGCAAATCATACAAACATTTGTCCCGCGGCGGGAATCGAACCCATAACCATCTGCGTCTCAACCGGACCATAGCCAACTGCGGTCGTACCTTGCGATTGTAAAAAATTATTAATTAAAAATCGAAAAAACGAGAAACGAATTTGCGTAACCAGGATTTCAAATTTATACCGATACTCGATACATCGACCGTTATAAAAAACCTTTTAAACTGGCCGATCAAAAATGTTCTAGAAAAAATGTAGCAAGATTTAATCTAGAGAAGGTTACATCGTGACCCCCATTCTGTATTGTTATCTGGGGATTTTCGCCTAAGTACGTATTGAATGGCTCTTCTGCTAGGAACTCAATGTGCTTCATAAGCGTGATATGAAAAATACTTGTTTTTGTGAGATCTTCGCTCAGATTCTTGTTTTTGCGGGATGAATAGTAAGGGAAAATCTGTTATTCAGTTTTTGATATTCGTTTTTGCTGTTAAATATTTATCTAATTTCGTACATGTTTTTAATAGAATTCTTTGAAAGGCTTTGAACAAAGACGTAATTTCAAGCCTTGCCAGTTCCAGAAATTGAAATTATTTTCGAAACCTTGAAAAACATAATTTATTTGCTTTCCTGTAACTTTCCAGTGATATTTACGAATTTCTATAAATTGCAAAGTACCACAAAACGTAAAATAATAACTTTTTAACTAACTTCAAAAAAAGAAGAGGTTCTCAATTCGGTTGTATTTTATAGGCTCAAATTTAATTCATTCACTCGGATTTTGTTTTTAGTTTTTAAAACGTAATTATTCATGTTTTGTTTTTACAAGAATCTATATCTCAGTAAAGCTATTTTGGTTTTTTTGATACAATCAGTGTCTATCAGTTTCGATTAGCAACAGCCATTGTTTCAATTAATACCTTTATTGTCACCAGAACCAGTTTTGACAAGCGTGATTGGCATTACGGTTTATTTCGGTTTCTATTCATATGTCAGCATGTGTTAAACGCAACATCACCCTTCCTAATACAAATTTATTAATAGGAAATCATAGCTGTTATTGATTCTTCGTCTGTCATTTCATGGAGTAACATATTTCTGCTAATTTAATATTTTTACCCGTTTTATTGCATGTTTTATTCAGTAATCTTGGCAGAATTGTAATAAATAAATTGTGACTACAGGACGGGTATGGATAATTGAATTATATGTGTATTGTGGTGCAATGTGATTTGAAAGACGAGGAATCCCAAGAAAATTCAGGACGCCATTCCGCGTGACGTCTAGAATTGACAATTGACTATCAACTTATACTCTAATAACAAACAAACTGACTATAAACTATAAACACTTGACACTAAAAAATATACATTAGTATGTCACAGGCAATTAACAAAGAAGAAGAAGAAGAAGATAGCTGTTATTCTGAATGTTTTGATCGTTTCAAAATCTCTTAATTGCCGTGCAGATACAATTTAACAGTCACTATTTAACTGACTTCAAAAAAAGGTACTTTTTTACTAGGTACTATATTTTTATACGCTTTATATTAGCTTCACTTGTATGTATGTTTGTATGTAACCGACTCCTTAGGACGCGATTTTGACCCACTTTTAATTATTAATAAATTTGTCCTCCTTTCCTGTCCTCCTATTAATAAATTTGTATGTATGTTTGTATGTAACCGACTCCTTAGGACGCGATTTTGACCCACTTTAAACGGCCAGATTTCATTCAAATTTTGCACACCTGTCAAAGACCGATGACAATGCAATAGTTCGAAAAAATTAAAAAAAAAACATTAAAAAAAAGTTAAAATAGCCGGTAAATATCCTAAAACTAAAAAGTAGAAAATAAATAATAGTTTAAAGCGTGTCTTAATTTTTTTTAACTATTATTTATTATTCGTTTATTACCTCATTAATAACTTGGTTCTTTATAACACGACTTTAAAAAATATTTTTGTATAAAAGATAGACTTTCCGACTGGTCTCACAAAAAAATCATCAAAATTTGGTTGAGTAATTTGGTTTTTTACTTAAAATAGCTGAAAGAAATATGCATCCAAGTATACGAAATTTCAAATTTTTACTTTCCAGTGGTGTTTACGAATTTTTAAAAATGATAAAGGACTAAAAAGCGTAGATTTTTTTTTTTATTAAAACGAAGTAGTTTTTCTTTTGTTTTAAAAAAGTTATCGCATGTATCGTATCGTATAACGTAATAAACGTATGTGCTATTTCAATGTCATTACACAATTTCAATAGATGATGCTATTCTATATTAAAAATAACATGCCTGGTCAGTCAACTCATATTATTACGTGTCGGTCGAATCGTTTACTTTTAAGAGTTCGTCTTGGTAGGTACCACTCCAGTTCTAGATTATCTGCCTCTAAGCAGTAGTGTGTAAGCATTACTGTGTTCAAAATGGATAGGCACTACCAACAGACAAATTAACCACATCTAGTATCAGAAACGTGCGTGTAATACTTTTTGGTATTGCAAGCGTCATAGGTTAAACTTACCACATACCAACATGGCCGCATGCTTGCTCGCTTGCTCGATTGTATTAAAAATGCTTCAAGTCTCAAAAAGAAGCGGGCTAAGGTCCGGCTGAGACGAGGTTGCGGGTTCGATTCCCGCCACGGGACAAATGTTTGAATAATCTGCAGTATTTGTCTCAGGTCTGGGTGTTTCTATGTATGATATATATGTATTTACAAAAAAAAAGTATTTAAGTAGTATATCAGTCATGTGGTACCGAACCCAAAACACAAGCTCCGCTTACATTAGGGCCAGGCAATGTCCGGCATATATTTTTTTTTGTTTTAAACTTATTTACACTCGGTTAAATGGTTCTAACCGGAAAAAAAAACTAACATGCACGGACCAAGTGCACATCAGTAACTGTGGTTTGTTCGAGTGATCCATTCTCGCTAACGAGGTCAGTTTGTAAAGAAATCCGAACAATTTGGCATGAGTTTAATATAGCTGCCTTCTGCATAAGACTAAAAGTGTATTTTGGGAGATCTAATACTGAGAGAGATTGAAACAGTTATTTTGGAATTTCACCTGTACCAGACAATGCCATTGGTACCAGACAATGCCATTGGTACAATGGATACCTTTTGCAGGCGCCACATACGAGTAATTTCATTCTGCAAGTCGACATATTTAGAAAGCTTTTCTGAGATTGTGTTTTGCATGTTATGGGTGTATGGGATGATTATGTTGCGGGTTGGATTCCCGCCGCGGGACAAATGTTTGTATGATCTGCAATTATTTGTCTTGGGTCTGGGTTTTTTTATGTATAATTACTTTGTATTTACAAAAATGTATCTAGGTAGTATATCAGTTATGTGGTACCCATAACACTAGCTCTGCTTACTCTTGGGACAGATGACTCTGTGTTAAATGTCCGGCATTATTTATTTATGTATTATAGAAATTTGAAAGTTTAAGCATATGTTTGGACATTATGTTTGTAACACAATCACTTAGTAATGACTGAACCAATTTAGATAACACATGGTGATGATTATGATGAGGATCTGGATTAACATACATGTTATTGTTACTTGCTAAAATATAGAAATGCCGGGTCAAAATATCTAAAACAAATGTTCCAATATACCTCAGTGACTACCGACTACCTATATGAATAATTAGATACAAATTCGAGTAGTATATACTACTTACTACCTACTTTCGTAGTAAGTGAGCAAGTCTAGTGATTTAGTAAAAAGAAGGAAAGTAAAACTTGATGAGAAGGAAAACATGAAACAAGCCCGGCTCGGTGCCAGCCGTTATGCACCTGCAACTGAACCTACACCGCATGTACTGATTCGTCTTTCCTGCGGGTCCTGTCGACAAGGTCGAGAGGTTAGTGTGGGTATCTGGGAAAGCCTGCGCTATCAAACAGAACCCCAGGCAGAATGGCGACGAGTGGAGAGGAAACTTCACCCACCTCAGCTTGCTGGATCCATGAACGCAAGTTTTCAATTACAATTAACTGCTCTGTAACTTTAATGACGCCACCTAAATCATCCTCAAAAGATGAACGAAGGCCAATGATGATGATGAAAAAGACACACAAATGTCTCCGTCAGTCTTTAAGACCTTGTTAAATGCTTACTCAAATTGTAATATATAATTTATGTTTGATTTTCAAATAGTTCTATGGTAATTTTACTATTATGCATTCAACACTGTTCATCTACATATATACTTGTAGGATTATGAATCTAGTTAAGATTTTTTTTCTCTCATACATTTTTAAGCTAAGTTTATTGAAATCAGTTTTGTGAAATTAAAAACTGATTCTGATAAATAAAATAAATAATGCCGGATATTTCACACAGCGTCATCTGTCTGGCGATTAAAGAACTCTGATATTATCAGAACATTCATACTAAAAGCTTTCATTTACTATAGGTGTATAGATATTAAGGAAATTCGATGTTGATTGTAAGTTTGCTATCATATGAATAGAAGCTGAGTTAGAAACCGCACGAACATAATACCAATTCATTGAATTAATGCCTATTCCTAGTCGAAACTGATAGACATTGATTGTACCAAGTTTTCATAATCGCCATACTGGCCCCAAAGTAAGCAGAGCTTGCGTTATGGGTACCATTATACGTAATAACGAAAGTCTAGGAAAAACTTTTAAAAAGCCGAGATCAACTGCTTATCATTCCCTCTGAATCATGAAAGTGCTCAGATAAAAATGTCACTGTCACCCATCTAGGTAATTAACAAACAGCGTCGCTTAACTTAGCTGATCTGAATAAATATATTCCTATTGTGTCACTAGTTCTTTAGAACTACTAGTGTGGTGAAATGCTTAGTGCAAGTGCACAGAGGCTCCTTTCACTTGACACAAATATTTTTTTACACATAACTTTTAGGTTCGACGACATTCTAGTGGGATTCGCATCCACAACCGGAAGACGGCACCATTAGACCACTAGAGATTTCTTTTAGGAGCATATATAAATAAATAAATAATGCTGGACATATTTTCATACAGCATTATCTAGCCCCAAAGTAAGAAGAACTTGTGTTATGGCAACCACATGACTAATATACCAAATATATATATTTTTTTTTTAAATACATAAATATTATACATAAAAAAACCCCAGACCCGAGACAAATATTTGCGTCTACTCCCACCTGTTCTGTTGAGTAGTTCTGTTGGCAGAACTATTGGGATTTTTTTTTACCATTAGTTCTGTGACTTATAAGACTATGCTTTACATCTGGCTTCAATCTCATCGACAGACGGACTATATTCTTCTGGCGCTTCGGCGGCCGCGCCTTGCGCGTTGTTTTCTATACTCTTACATAACCTCACCAACTGGTTTTGATTTCTAACGTATCGGCGGCCGCTGCCGCGGCACGCTCGCTTCGCTCGTTCGCCTTGCGCGTTGTTTTCTATACTGTAACATAACCTAACCAACTGGTTTCGATCTGAATTTCATGTCACAAGATTCGTGAACTACTGGGAATTCTTTTCCCATTTGTTCTGTGAACAGAACTAATGGTAAAATAAATCCCAATAGTTCTGCCAACAGAACTATTCAACAGAACAGGTGGGAGTAGACTAATATTTGCATATCATACAAACATATGTCCTGCAGCGGGTATCGGACTAAGGCAGGCTTTCGACCACTGCGCCACACAGTCCGTCATTATGTTAGTCATGCTACAAGTGCAATGAATTCTGGATAAAAAGACAACAATCGTTCAGTGGACAAGGGATCTGAAGTAGCCCCATATGCAAACGAATCATTAACGCTATAGCTAGCATTAGAGCTAGATAATTGGCGGCCGTATATTATAACAATGTTTAGCAAACATAGTCAGATCGATATTTTAGTGTCGCGGTTACTACGAGTATGATAGGCTAACTCGCGGTCAACGTGGTTATGCAGTGACGAAACCAGAAACTATTACACGTGTATTAATTGAATAATACTGGTTGCTACCCGAATTGTACCAACGTAGACTAAAATCCATACTATTATTTAAATTTACAAGTGTCCCTGTTCTGTTTGGCTGTTGTTATGCATGTCTGTGATTTTATTGAATAAATAATGTTTTGATTTGATTTGATTGATTTGGTTTGGTTATGGATATTTGGTTATGTCTATTCGTATAACAACATGTCTTACAATCAACATCAACCTTCCGTAATAATAATCCATTAATAGTGACTGAAAGCTTTTTTATAGCTTTTGATAGCATCAGAAATTCATAACCGCCCGGGTGGACTGACGTATAGGCTACTTTTATCTATTTAAAAAGCGGACAAAGCCGCGGGTAGCAGCTAGTTATTAATAATTACAATAGAAACCAATATAAAGTCACACGCATCGTATCTAACCTACAAACCAACCCAAACTATTGAAAATCTATTTTCAATATCAAACCCATCATAATCAGCAAATAGCTGAACTATTTCATGGGCCGTTTCCTTGAAAGGGATTGTGCCTACTTAATCTTGTTAGACGCATTAGAAAAGGACCCATGACACAAGCTTAATAACGTATCAGCTGGATCATTTAATATGGTTATACTTTGTGGCCAATTTAATAAATCATTGGTATTGGGGGTTAATCCCCTTACTGACCAACAGAAGAGATAGCTGCAGAGAAGGAAAACTTGAAACAAACCCGGCTCGGTGCCAGTCGTTATGAACCTGCAACCGAACCGACACCGCATGTACTGACTCGTCTTTCCTGCGGGTCCTGTTGGCAAGGTCAGTTAGTGTGGGAAGGCCTGAGCTATCATACAGAATCCTAGGCAAAGTGGCGTTAGTGGAGAGGAAACTTTACCCACCTCAGCTTGCTGAAGTGGATCCATGCTCTGTAATTTGACTGACGCCACCTAAATCATCTTCAGTTGAACTAAGGCCAATTATGATGATGGTACCCTAAGCGCAGAATCCCCCGCGCAGAATCCCCCTCCCCTACAGCCAGGCCGGCTCATGGATCTGCCAATGAACAATCAACCTTCATCAACACTATTGGGCTAGTACGGATCTTAATCCTAGATACTCCCGAAAACACTTCAGCTTTAAACGTGACAAACTACGGGTCACTGCTTACTTGTACCTACTGTGCAGCAGTGTGGAACACCACGAGTTTAACACCATGGAACACCGAGGTCGCCCAGGAAAGCCTGCGCCGGCGTGGGCTGCTGGCATTCCTGGAGGACATCGGGTGGCTGGAGTAGCGGCCTCCACACAATAAAGGCTCACTAGCAGCCTAGATGTGGAAACCAGACCATTAACCAAGTACCAAGTACCCTAAGCACAGTAAGAGAGGTTGTGTTTCTTGACAGATAACGTCGCAAGTCCTAAAATTTAAATAATAAATGAATTTCTGTTTGATTTTGGTTATGAAGCCTTAATACAATTTGTAGCATTAGTTTCAAACTAAATTTTATTATTCAGATAGCGTTGTATTCAAGTTGTAATATCTTAACATTATTTGTTCTTTATTTTTTATTAAATCTAAAGTGTCTCTGTCTTTCTGTTCATTTGTCTACTTGTTACCTTTTAAAGTCTTAATTGATCTGGATACAATTTGGTATGAAGATAGATTGTATCTTTGATTGTACATACTGTTTATATATGTATCACGCGTGTGAATAATAATAATAAAAACATTAAGATGAATTGAGTATCTTCTTTTTATTAACTAACCAATTTCTGAGAAAATGTCATAAACAATCCAACCGGTCTCGGTCGTCGCAAGATGCATTATTTTACTGACTTATTATCGTGACTCTAGTTATTTTGAACCAGTGTGGTGAAAGGATTAAAGAGCACCTCGGACCTTTTGTGCACTTGTCTTGGAATTTTTAAGGTGATGTCGTAGACGTAAAGAAATGTAATTTTATTTTCTTATATGAACTATATCTGCTGATCTCCTCTAAGCTGTGTATTATGGTAAGAGCACATGACTAGAAGATCTCCAAGGGCCTTGGGCGTCTCAAAGACGCTCCGGAATCATAACCCTGTGAGTTACGTCGGTTTTTTAGTTGGAAGTTTCGAACTTGTTAACAGTCTTTACGAGTCAAAGGGAAAGTTATTCTTACGCCCACATAAGAATTATTTTTTATCAAAATGATAACATTAATTTTATTTGTGGGTTGAGGTCTTGGATGAGGATACCGCAAAGTATTGTTGAACAACCATTATAACTTATTATACTCTTACAGAGATTCAATGAACTCATTTGTATTTATTTATTTAACAATTTCTGCCCGTGGCTTAGCTCGTGTTTTCAAGGGAAACGGAACAAATATTTGTACAAAGACATTTTCTAAATTATACTATTAATATGAATAAAGAAGGATGGATACAGTAAGTCAAACCTGTCTACATAAAAATAAAGATTTTTAGGTTCGTTCAATAATCTAAACGTAAACTCTTAATGTAAATTTTCACTTGATAGGAACCATTTCAATTGTCTTCTCCCGTGATAAGGAATTTATATACCGTTTCCTCCTATCCACAGTCCAAGAAGAATACGGCAAGAAACTCGTCTGATCCTAACGTTTTTTTGTACGCTCTTTGCTAATTTTGATGCAAATTTGGATGCTGAATCGAGTTGGAGAAAATTCATTTTTACACATATATTTGAACAAAACAGACAGTGATGCCGAGTATGGCGATTATGAAACTTTTGACAAAATCAATGTCTATTAGTTTTGATTAGCAATCGGCAAAATGTCAATCATAAGTTTGATTGTAATTGGAACCGGTTTTGGCAAGATGGATTACTATTACGTACGTTCTATATCTATCTCAGACCAAATAAATATATAGACGGAGACAGCCATGAATAACTAAAGTGAAGTCTCAAAACCCTCCTCTGTGTAAATACACGCACCCACATACCCACGCACACACATCTACCCAAACCGAGCTCATTGCTCTTAGTATATGCATACATACTTATACTATTAAGTATTATGTCATGTCGTAGTCAATAAAACATTATTACAAAAAAAAATACATATTCCGTTCGAAAAAAGTGTCACAGAATCGCTTGAAATAACACCATTTATTTTAAATATAAAAGCAAGAAGCACGATTTCGGTGTATGTGGTGAGGTGCGGTGAGGGTATCTATACACAGGAGCACGGTTTTGAGACTTTATTTTGGGTGATAGCGGGTTTCCGTCTTCATATTTATTTGATCTGAGGATTTCATTCATATGACAGCATGTCTGATAATCAACATCAACCTTCCGTAATACCAATTCATCAATGTTAACTAAAAGTGTATCATTAGTATCATTAGTATCAACATTTTGATAGTATCAGAAGTCCATAATCGCTCCACAGATCATCGGGATCAAGTGTCTTGGTCTCGGAGTGACCGTTTAATCGATGGTCCAATCGGATAGTATGGGACCATGGCTACGATTGGATTTAGATGGTGAGGAGCCGAATCAGAATACCGTCGGGAGGCGCGCTTTACATTTCTTTAATAGCTACACCTTATTTTATTTAAATATATTTAAAACATTCACTAAAAATCTACGTACAACGATGTGGACTGGAACTTCGGAGCAGTCATTGCAGAAGCTATTAAAAGCTTACTGGATGCAAACCACACGTTTATTGACCACGTATAACCACGTGAGTTTATTTAATATAAATTTAACTCTTAAAGCTTGCAGTGAGCGTATCTGATTATTCAGTGGTTTTGCCCTATTTCTAAAGAATGTACAGTATGTGTTTAAGCTTAAATTTAATAATAACATAATCTGTAAATAATTTAATAAATGATCTTAAAGGCTTAGTAGACTATCATACAAAAATTTCAATTGCAAATGTTTGTATGGACGATTTGATGAAGCCAACAAGGATCTCTTATAGTTTTTCTATGTCCTTCTGTTTGTCTGTCTGTCCGCCTCTAATCTTGTTCTTACTCGCAGACTATTAGTTTTACCGTTATGAAATTTGCACTGTAATACGTATTAGTGATCCCTACAAGTTATGAAATAATAACTAAAAAAACGGTTTTTAGGGATACCTCCCCTACATGTAATGTGGGGTTTTATGTTTCAAATATTTCACTACCCCATCGTGTGACATATAGTATACTTTTAATGATTTTTCTTAATCAGTTTATCGATAATAATCGTTTGATTAATATTCATCTTTGAATTTGTCATTTTTGATATACCTCTTTGTCCCCCTACCGCTGGGACACAACTTAAACTACCCTTAAACTGTTAAACTGCTGTTTGGAGAAACTAGTTTGTGAAATATTTTACAAAATAGTTGCATATATAATGAAATTACATGGATAGTTATCACGGATAGTAAGACACGGATTACTAGATTTTGAGATTACCTATCTCAAAATCTAGCTTGATTTGTAAACCTTAAAAAAATGAAGAAGGCCCATAATATATATTTTTTTTGCTAATAAGATCATGCTAAATCTATTTCGGAGTTGACCACTAGTCATTCTTAACCTTATTGACTTTGGAAGCCTTCAATGGTGGTGGTCATATGCGCTTGGCAATTATTTTTTTCAAACCAATATTTGCAGATAATAGAAGCATTTACATATGCCCTGCGGCGGAAAAAACTTAGTTCTTATTGAAGATATTTCATTTAGAACAAATGTTAATTGGTTCGCGGGAAGGGCTTTTTTAACGCATAGTTTTTTTATTGTATCTGTGTTTGTATAAATTTTCCCTTGAGGCCTAGTTATAGTCTTTTTTCCACTCATGTTTTTCTTTTTGGTTTTGTGTGTGTTATATTAATGTTTTTTCTTTCTTTCTTTCTCAAAATAATTGAGTAATTTACTTACAGAGAAAAAATAAGGTTATGTTAGTGCCTTGCAGTGTTAACATAGGAAATGAGTTGTACTAGTAAGTCTAGTTATAAAATAAAAATAACAATCACAACAAAAAAAACACAGAAAATATACCAGTTGTGGGTAGGAAAATAACTTCGCTACATAGATCGTCAAATTTTATTTTAGTATTTCGAGATTGATTTATTAAATAATTAAAAACATCAAACCACAAATCCACATAACACATAATCAATTTTTAAATCATAAACAGACTTAAGTTTGACCACGAACTCGCCTTATGTTAAGCGACGATAATAATACTATTATTAGTAGGATGAATTATGACCTCATTACCCATTTCAAAGCTGACTAAGCACGTTTCGTCACATCATTACTCGCACAGAAACAAGACAGTCAAGTATTAACTCAGGAAGCGGGGGAATTGCAATGTCAAGTGGTACCAGTAGCCTTGTTAGTAGTCTAAGAGCCAGAGATTTCAAATTCAACATCACAATCACGATTAAGTGATGTTGAATTTGAAATCTCTGGCTCTGGGGCTACAAAGAAGGCTCGTGAATTGAACAATAGGTCCATTGAAGACCTCTGAAATGCAGAAGGTCACGGGTTCTTTTCCCGTCGTGGGCAAATGTTTGAATGATCTGCAAGTTTTTGTCTCAGGTCTGAGTGTTTCTATGTATAATATGTATGTATTTACAAAAAAAAGTATATTAGTCGTGTATCAGCCATGTGGCACCCATAACACAAACTCTGCTTACTTTGGGGTCAGGTGCTACTGCGTGGAATATCCGGCATTGTTATTATTATTCAGTCAAAATGACTGTTATTTCGTTGCCGAATTCAAACTATCGGATTGTCTGTAGTAAAGCGACGACATCGATTCTCAAAAGTAATAGATAGATAGAAAACACGACTACCACACAGAATATTACAATAACAAAAAACAATACACTTATTTAAGGCAATACAATGGGCGACCTTATCGCTAATAGCTATCTCTACCAGGCAACCGTTGGATGGACTGGACTATAAATAAACAGAGAAGGCCCCTTCTCTGTTTATAGTCCAGTCCAATGAAGGTGTGGTGTTTTTATATAATTACATACTTACATATATGTATAAACTAAACAAATACTGATATAAATATATACATACATATGAACTTAATAGATATATATATAAACTTAAAGATAAACAGTATAAAAAAATCAACAATACAGAAATGACTACGTATACAGCACGACAAATAATGTTTCATGACCATGTTTTTGAAGACGGGAAAAGTCTTGACCTTTCTGATATCTACAGGCAACGCGTTCCACAAGCGGACAGCCTGCACTGTAAATGACTTTCCATAGAAGGTAGAAGAGTGAACAGGAATTTTGGGATAGAGAGATAGAGAAATTCAAACCGTTCCTTGAGATAAAAGGGAGTTGAAGGAGAGAACAGAATATTATGGAGAAGATTGAGAATGTGAGCATTCCGGCGAAAATGGATTGGCAACCACTTGAGTTTATGGCGAAATTCAGAAATGTGGTCATATTTGCATTAACCAAATATGAATCGTATACAGTAATTTTGGAGACGCTCAAGCTTATAAAGTTGCTCTTCAGTGATGTCGATATAGCAGGCGTCAGCATAATCAAGGATAGGAAGAAGGAGGAATTGTGCAAGCGCAATTTTAGTAGCGGTAGGGAGAAAATTTCGAAGCCTTCTGAGAGAAGCCCCAGCAGCAAACACTTTTCGACTGACTTCAGCCAAGTGCGGTCGCCACGAAAGTTGCTTGTGAATGTGTACGCCTAAGTTTTTTACCAATGTAATGTCGGTCGTTCCATCCCTTACGAGTCGAAACGATGTAGCTAAGAGTTATAGAAAAACTAACCGTTGACACACACCTTCAAACATTTTTTTTAATAGTGTGTCTTGTTATCTATATGCCTATTGTTAAAACTTTTTATTTATTTCTCTTCTTGTTATTGTGTCACTAGGTTTTTTGAACCAACAATATGGTTAAAAAGATGTTTGTTGTTAATTATAATAATATTTTGCTTGAAAATAAAAAGGTAAACCATTCATTGGTTGTCGGTTAAAAAAATATATTTGGTGTATACTATTTTTAACAGCTGTGGATTTTGTACAACAAAAAATAAAAAGATTAAAGTGCGCCTCAGAGGCTCCTTTTGTGCACATGGTTTCCTCATCTTTGTTTTCCTTCACCGTTTCTGATTACAGGTAGCACATAAATTTTCGAAAAGAAAATGTAATACAATTTATTTAAGCGTTCATTTATTTATACATACATATAATATATTTTCTTAGAAATGAATAGATAAGGGCTTTTTGAGACTTAAACTAAAAGATATAGCTAGAAACATAGAAATTAGGTAAATAACCAAGTGATGACTTGGTTATTTACCAAATTTATTAAAGCATGTATTAATTTATACATACATATAATGTATATATTATCTTTTAACCAAGTCATCAGATGTTACTCAAAAAGTTTTATCCCTATAACGGAAATGGGCTGGACACATCTAGAGACTGATGAATGAGATATGGTCCAAAACAATAACAAATTGGCACGCAATCCATAAAACACGAAAAACAGGAAGACCGTATAAAAAATGGAAGACATTGTAAAATTTGCAGGTTAGGAGTAAGCAGAGTCGCTAGAGATAGAGCAAGTTGGAAAGAGCTGGAGGAGGCTTTTGCCGCTTAAAGTGGTCTTCACACGCATACAATATAGTGCTTAGAATAAGTTAATACTTAAACGTTTATGAAAGGAACAATTAAAACATATATTAAATTATTTTATACGTATATATTGTCAAGATTTATAATTATCAAAATGTAACCATTATCTCTTGTAATACTCTAGTTCAAGCCTCCACTCTCAAAGTTTGTGGCAACAGCAACTTGCGCCCCTATTAGAGCTGGCTAAGTTCAGCCTTTATTGAAATTATTAGTCGAGTCTTTGTTTACTGGTAATAGCACTTTCAGGTAAACTTGATCTCCTAATTGTTCCTTCAATCTCTGGAACGGAAACTCGGTAATTGGTGGCAACTTTGATCAGAATTGTTTAACAATGTGGTGTTTCAAAGTTTGATTCACTACGACATTCTGTTTGAGACACGTGTCGCTTGCGAACAGTGCGAAGTATTTATTTATTTAATTAGGAACACACACATCAAACATATTTATATTATACAACATTATTAGTGATAAAATGATACACTTCTGATCTGCATGACAATTACGACATGCCAACATTAATCAAATCAAATTAAACTCTATGCGAATGTGTGCTATAAAAAGAACTCCAAACTGTGGAACATATTCAAGTTGGTTGCGTACTAATGCATTAAACAAAAAGAGTTTTGTATAAGGCTTGAATTCTTTGCTGTTGCGTTTTAAAAAACCTATCATTTTTGCTGCTTTTATTACAACCTGATTTGTTTGAGGAACGAAGGATAATTGGCTGTCAATTAGGATGAGAATTTTATTACCCTCTTCAAGTAGTACGCCGCCAAGTTGATATGATGACACGAGTGGTTTTAATTTCTTAGTAAATTTTGTGGTAACATTTACTTACATTGAGAGTCATGTGGTTTAAGATATACCAGTTTGTTATAAAATTATGATTCTTTTCCTCAATTAATATTGAATTTTTAATTGACATAATATAAATTTCATCATCTGCAAAGAGAGATAATTTAAAATGGCTCACATTTTTAGATAAATCATCAATAAATTTTATAAAAAACACTAGTCCTAGATGTGATCCTTGAGGAACTCCCGATTCAGCCAAATAACTGTCAGACTCAATGCCGTAGTTGTACCTCACTAATACAACTAGGGGTTTTTGGGACAGGTCAGATTGGAACCATTTTAAAAGTAATAGCAATAATAATAAAGAAATATCCTCACACCATACTTGTTCGAAAGATCTTGAGACACAGTAAAGAAGAAGATGGCCCACCCGGTTATTCTAACATGCAATACCAGATACCAGAATTTCCTGCAGTGTCTTTGACTGTGTCCGCATTTTAAGAATCAAATAATAAAAGTCCTTGTATATATATCACTTTCAAAACTTTCGTGAGTTGTACTATACAGTTTGATAAACACGGGCTTTACGTATTATTCACGCACCCTTCGCACCCTGTGCGAACCGTGAACTTGAGTGGCAACGAACGGGTCAAACTCACCCTGATGAAGATTCTCTAGATGAATCGAAACAGTGTCGGTGCCTCCATCGACAAAATAATACGTGAGTAAAGCCCGTGTTTATCAAAATCCTTGTATATTCTTAGATGTTCTTAGATGAATTGTTCGTTTTGTTATAACTTGAACAATTTGCCATCATGACAAGACGAAAAAAATTATTAATTCATAAGTTAGACCTCATAGTCAATAAATCTCATATAAAAATACAGAATTAACGTATTTAGAAACAATTTAATACGATGAAGTTGGATACAAAATGATAGTAATAAATGCTTATGTCTTACGGATACTTATTCTCTTCAAGTACTGACTCACCGACAACGTTGAGTTGAAACGCAAAAGACATTTTCGGCTCTGTGTTGACTTGGCACTCGTAAATCCCCGCGTCTCTTTCTTGAGGAAACTTTATCTGTAGTGTCCAGTTTTCTGACTTTTCTGGTCTGATAACCTGTTGAAAAAAACTCATGTAAGTCAATGAAGTTACTAACGATTAGCCTAAAGTACTAGGTCTTGGTAAACTTTATCAGAAAAAGTAGCTCTGTTCTGCGCTGTAGCAAATATTGGCCTGGGTGTAAATCGAACCTACTACAGGTTCGATTTACACCCAGGCCAATATTTGTGTAATGAACATAGGTGTTTATTCTATGTCTGAATATATCATAAGTATGTTTTACAGTTGTATTAGTATTTTATCAGTTTTCTGGGTTCTACATGATGACCTCTGTGGCGTAATGGGCTAAGGTCTAGCTGAGATGCAAAAGGTTGCGGGTTCAATTTCCGAAACGGGACAAATGTTTCTATGACCTGCAAATATTTTTCCTGAGTCAGGGTGTTTAAATGTATAATATGTATATGAGTATTTAAAAAAAAGTATTTAAGTAGTATATCAGTCATGTGGTATGTAGATAAAACAAGCTCTTCTTTAGGGCCAGATAATGCTGTGAGAAATATCCGGTATTATTTTTTAATTGATAATATATTTTATTTATTTACTTTACAAGCTTTGCTTTGTTTGTGAGTAGAGGGTGCTGTATGAGTTATTATCCAGAAATATTTATTTATTTATCGAAATCATCATCATCTTCTTGCCCTTTTCCCACATTATGTGGGGTCGGCACAACATGTTTTCCTCTTCCATTCTCCTCTATCAGCCGTCATCTCAACACTCACTCCTTTCTTACTCATGTGATCCTACACACAATCCATGCATCTTTTCGTTGGCCTACCTCTACTCGTAAATCCATCAACCTAGTTACATGTCATTCTTCCCTTCTCATTACATTCATTTATTTATCGAATTTATATAATTAAAATACAACGCCCCTTTTTTTTAAACTTCAACAGACTTCAATGTAATACAGCTCAATTTACATTGCACTGCATTGAAGAGACACACGCTTGGCAACAAGCCGACAACAAAGTCTGGTGTTTTTTTGGACATCAGATGCTGTCAGGAACATACGATTTATATTTCCGAAAGTCAGCCACTGCCAGATATTGTCTTAGAAATTTAAATTGGCTCATCGAAGCAAAATTTCATGTAGAAATTTCGTTTGAAATTTCGTGCATAAACCGAGGAGCTAAGATTAACGTGAAATTAGTATTTCATAAAGTTAGGAGTCATGAAGTTCATATTAGGTCCCCTAGCGTCTGTTATAAATTGTATGGCTGGAAATAGTGGTCGACTAACGGTGAATGTTGTATCAATTATCCCAGGCACTGTAGTCGTCCTTACGTTGTACAAATATACTTATAAAATATATATGAAAATTAACGTATAAATATCAAAAAGCTTGGGATGTATCTGCTCCAACACGACTCGGCAAAATTGGTTAGGATCAAACGTGTTAAGACCAGACGAGTTTCTTGCCGGATTCTTCTTAAACTGGAGTTAGTAGGAACTGGCACCTAGATTCACTAGCATGTAAGAAGATGATTCAAAGTTGTCAGCTATCAGATTATTTAGAAGATAAAAAACTTTGGATAAATCTGCTCCAACTCGACTCGGCATCCGTAACAAAATTGGCAAGGATCATATAAAAAAGTGTTAAGACCAGACGAGTTTCTGGCCTGTTTCTTCTTAAACCGGAGTTACGAAAAACCGGCATCTAGATTCACTAGCATGTAAGAAGGCGATTAAAAGTGTTCCTTGTGATTTTATGGGAATAAACAATGTTTTGTTGTTTGTTTGTTTGTTTGTTTATACCGTCTATACCGAGCTTTACCGACAACGCCCATCGTCGGTTCACTATAAGCACTTTTTCTAGCTTTACTTTGGTATTTACCGAGAAATATCGTTTCGTGCCCTTCAACGAATAGAAGCGGTTCTAAATGCCACAACAAAACCTATAAATTATTTATCACACGGTCTTTAGCTTCGCGTGCACCGGCCTGTCCGTAAAAAGGTGAAAGGCGAATAAGATATGAAAGGAATTCAATTGTCCTATTCACAGTAGAATGGATGTCCGAGTGTCACTATTCTTTTATACCGGTAGTGAAAGGTTCTGTGAGTCGTAAAACGGCTAAGTACTATCTCAGAACCTATAACATTAGAAATACTTTATTTAGCTATTAGGCTAACCTATTAAAAATATTAAACTGATGTTTTGTTTCTAATTTTGCCGAAAATGGTGAATTTGTCAAAAACTGGTGTGGAAACATTAAAAATTAAATTAGTTAAGGCAGGGCACAAACGTGGACACTTTTGTGTCTTGTGTCAGATATAAGCTACCGGTAAATATTTGATTTCTAAAGAACCAGTATGAAATTATCAATACCCTGCGCATACGTAAACATTTTGTGTGTCCAGTTGCTCCCATTTAACACATACTCATTGACGATCAAAAAGTGTACGGTGTCGGTAACTGGACACTAAAAGTCGTCAGTTGAAAACACAAAAACAAATTTCTTTTCAATTGTACTCATCGACGTCCATCGTCAGACTGACGGAAAACAAGCAACGAATTGTACCAGTGGGCAGTAGTAGCAACGGGTGACTGTGTCCGATAACCGCCACAGGACACAGCAACTACGGTTCCCAGTGATGATGCCGTGTCGGCAACAAATAGTGTCTACGTTTGCGCGGTGCCTAAATGACGCTGTATGACGAAATGTTCAAGAGATAATAAAACTTAAAATTGACCCACTCCGGACAAAAATTACCATCTTTTATTTATGTTCTTTTCAACGTGTTAAGGCTGCTAGTATCTTGGGGCACTGTCTTGTTGTCCAGTTAAACTATGTATACATTATTTTAAACCGTCTATATATGGCTAACATGTTTTTTATTATTGTATTATGTATTTTATTTCTGTAAACAGAAACTTTTAACAGTATTGTTGCATATTGTTTTCAGTAAAAAAATGTGTGTTTGCCTAGTTTATTTTTAAAAACAAGATACGATAGCTTCGTGAGCCAAACACGGGCAAAATTGGATACTGTAGGTACGTACCTGAAACCTTTGATCCGAGGTGTACGTCAGTATACCGGCTGTTAGTATGTGCAGGTCCCTTTTCCTTATCCAAGATACCTGAAACAATATAAATTGAAGTTGCTTTATATTCTGAAAATATGTGGGGCGAATCTCGAAGACCAAAAAAGTGAAAGCATCCGAACTATTGGGCAGATCCCAAACTAATTCAACACCAGTACGCAAAATAAAATAATAAATCATTCATTTTTCCTTTAAAGTGTTTTTGATGGAGTCCAGTATCTCTCGTCTCCGTACTACTAAACCGGTTGCTGTTAAGTTTTTAAAATAGTTGCGTAATAGCAATAAAAATATACAAATATAATGCCGGACATTTTACATAGCATCATCTGGGCCCGAAGTAAGAAAAGCTTGTATTATGGGTCCTAAACGACTGATGTACACAACTTTTATACTTTTTTTTTATATTAAAATACCCAGACCTAATACAAATACTTGCAGATTATACTAACATTTGTACAGCGGCGGGAATCAAACTTATTCACAATTTTCATCGCAATATTTGCAATCGTCTGTATTCATTCTGTATTCATGTTTTGTAAATATAAAACAAAGTAGGAGACCTTCCATTATCTTTTTATTACTAATTATTATGCCACTATTTTGAAAATTATACAGGTATTCTTTATAGCAGCCTGCTAGGGCATGAGACCCTCGACTACATCAAAAATTAACCACTTAAGACCTAAAACTTTTGTTGAAATTACTTTTATATCTAAAACATTTTATTTGAAAACTACTATTAATGTAAACAAGATCGTTCTAGAAAAGTTTTATAAATAACTATATGAAACAAACTAGTAGGATTTACTTAACACATTTCAATCACGCCAATAAAGGCTTACCTAACCTGCATGTTTGGATTAATAATAGTTCGTGAACTGGAATAGATTAAGCTCTACCTACGATAGTAAAGCTAGAGGTCTCTATAATACACATTCAACAATCACAGGTATAGCCTCACAGTAGGATTCTGTGTCCTGTATAGAAACTACGAGTACCAGGCCATTACAACAACCAGACATGCTCAGTGATTACGTAACTAACGACAAGTAGCAAAAGGAGGCGAACACTGCTATTAAACACAACTTTGGACGCTAGTAATTAGCGTCTGAAAATACGCTCGTGACCGTGATATTTAGTGTCTAGCAAGCAATATGAGTTTTTTTGCCAACTTGCGACTGATTTTGAAGTAATTGCTGTTGCTAACTGTTACCTTTACGGGGGTTATTCTATTCTTCTATTTTCCAATTCCAATGGTAATGAACCTTAGCGTATGTTTTGACACTTGAAGCCCATTTAGACACATTTACAAGTTTGCAGTCACATAACTAGCCTATCAAAGAGAGTGCGCAGGGGCAGGTTGCAGCTTTAATCTGGCTCGCAATTTTTTTGGTGTAAAAATACATGAGGTCGACCACCTGCTCAATTGTAAAATGACATAGCGTAGTCGGGAATCACTGGAAGACAAAGTCAAAGTATATTTATTGTATTTATGGATACTTGATATGGACCAGATTGAATGTTATTATAATGAGATCTTTATCTAGCACTGGTTGCAAATAAAAATTCAAATTCAAATATGTTATTATTTTAATTGAATCAGTTATTATCTCTAAGTAAATTAATAAAAAGCAAATAACTCAATAATCACAAGGGTCACTTGAAACTGGGCAAGGGCTGAATAATAATGATGACAGAAACGTAAACTTGGAGAAGTGCCATTATTAGTACATTTGTTCTATTTGTTGTATTTGTTCTATTATCAAACTAAGGCTTGTAGAAACAAACATATGTAAACCTGTACTCGCAGTAAATCGCATAGTATACACGAAGTAGTATATCACCTTGAATCAAATCTATTGAGACAAAGCTATTCTATATAGGCACACCGTATCTCTATATTACGGCTGCCGCACTCCACTGGACGCAAAGGTACTATAGATAAGAGGGTAATAACACAATTTATTCTTAGAAACGTCGATAGCAGGACGAAAGCCTTCGGGACGGTGCGAAATTATATTTGGCGGTGTTCTTGATGGACTGTTTATTACTTGTTTGGAAGGCAATTTATTTGTTGTTTGATAGTGACACGACACTCGAATGGAATAATAAATAGGTTGAAAATAAAATGTTTTTTTTTCATAATTATTTTGTTTTCTGATATTACTATTACTACAGATATTACTACTTTTATACGTTTTTTTTGTAAATATATACATTTTGTACATAAAAACATCCAGAACCGTGACAACTAGCAAATACTTACAAATCATACAAACATTTGTCCCGTGGCTGGAATCGAAACCGCAATCTTCTGTATCTCAGCCGGACCTTAGCCCACTTCGCCACAGAAGTCGTCATAATAATAATAATTATTATTTTTATTATATTCTATAACATATATTGGCAAAATAAATACAAAATATGCAATACATGTGAATCAGTTGAGCTGTCTAAAGACCGTTTAAATGGATCTATAGATAACTCAACTGATCCAGATCACTGCACAGGGCAGTGTCCTTAAGACGCCCTGAATGGTAATGGTAAAATGACAATCTAGATAGAACCCAGCTTTTGGGTCAAGTGAACAAAAATTCTACCGGACCAAAAATTTTGAAAACATGATGGGCTCCTGTTGCCTACAGGTCCAAGGTCTCGATTTCAAAAGGCTTAAAATATGTAGGCCTTATTGAGACTGGACTGGACTGGAGACTCGGCATTATCGAAAATCCTCGATAGATGGGATGCGGCCAGGTTTTCGGATCATCATCATCATATCAGCCTTTATGAAGTCCACTGCTGAATATAGGCCTCTCCAATAGATTTCCAGGAAGAACAATTTTGAGCCCTCTCCGTCCACTGATTTCCTGCGATCTTTACAATGTCGTCAGTCCATCGCGTGGTAGGTTGTCCTATGCTTCGTTTTTCTCTCCTTAGTTTCGCCATTCGATATTTTTTTTTCCCCAACGGTTATATCAGTTCTGCGAGCTATATGGCCTGCCCATTGCCACTTCAACTTGCAAATAAGTGCTATGTCGGTGACTTTGGTTGTTCTACGGACTTGCGGTTTTTGGATACTTTTACTTAAATCTCCGGATAGCACTACAATAGATTTTTAATTTTCCGCCCGCTACAATACCGTAGGTACCTGCACAACAATAACGTAAGTAACAGGTAAATGGCACGAGTATATCTCGAAGAACTGGATCGAGCTAAAATAGCTAATGATCAATACTGAAAGCGGCTGAGTCCCATTGTATGCAAACTAGGGCGGTGTTTCATTCGACTCCCGGCTATTTTTACAGTTTCTCATTCGTTACATCAGATATGGTTTAGGATAATACTACTACTTTGATTAGGTCAGTGGATAACTCAGGTCAAGGAGAAAATAGGCCGCTCAAAGGCTTCTACAATTTTTGACAAGTAGGAACTGATAGTTTATCGAAGTGCTCGGATGAAAATTCTACTGCAGTCACCCATCCAGGTATTTATCTCGTACAAAGTTGATTAACTGCGTTGATTAATTGGAAAATACTACGTTAGCCATGACTTAGGTATATTTACTTAAAACATGAATAAAATTAGATGTAAATCAATTAACAGTAATCTAATCAGATGGATTTTATCAATGAAACTCTGTCATAAAATCAGCTTAGACATCGATCAGAGTTTAAGTTTTGTCCCAAAATCCGGTATTAAATCCCTGATCAACCACGGTTAAAACTATGTTTACTTTAGGAAAGGATGATAATAATTGAATATTTTAGACATAATTTCATAATTAAATTATAAACTATCAAAATCTTTAAAAACAGTTTTAAACAAGGAAGTAGGAGGCAAAATATTAAAAATACATACCATATATATTTTATTGCAATTATTTCTTCAATTAACGAGCTGAACTAAATAGCGGTAAAAAATACGATTTATTTTTCATATAAAAGGTAATTTGCTGAAGGCATCGTCTTAACGTGGTTAACCACTTTCTCCGTACCTTTTTGAGCCTATCCTTTTGTACATTTGCAAATCGAATACTCACAGCCTTATCTCCCAACTGCTCGACCCTGCAATGCAGGAAGGCGGTCTGTCCAACCACGGTGGTCACGTTTCGAGGCACGTTGTACTCGAAATATGGGAAGGAGCCCACGCTGTCTTCTCCGTAGTGGGCTGTGCCTGGGAACAACGATTTCCGTCTATTTAATTTAATCTTAATACCTTTAAATGAGCAATTCTTCAGATTCAGATATAAATACCTACATTGTAGGTATACATTGTATGTATTTATATCTGAATCTCGGGAATGGCTCCAACGATTTTCATGAAATTTAGTATACAGGGATTCGGGGGCGATAATAATAATAATAATAATATTTATTTATTTATTTATTTATATTTCTCTCACAAATAGGTGGTTACATGGTATACTTAATGGTAAAGTAATTTTTCATTATACTTATTGCATCCTAGTATGTGAGACAACTGGTGCCTGTGAAAGGTTATAAAAACCTGTGTTACAGGTCACCAGTGCCCCTCCTGCCCCTGCTGCCCCTGCTTCCTGCCCCTCCTCCACTGATTTAGCAAATCAATGGTTAAACATGACTCAACACACGCGATTAATCGATGAAGCTAAGTATCATTTAAAAAAAAAACGTCGTTTTATCCGTGTTTTTATACTGAGCAAAACTCGGTCATCCAGTACTCTTACTGGTGTGAGCACTGGTGGCTTAGTGGTAGTGACCCCGCCTTCCGTTTCTAAAGGCACCAGTTCTCTTACATACTAGGATGCAATAAGTATAATGAAAAATTACTATACCATTAAGTATACTATGAAACCACATGAATGATAAGTATATCATTAAAACCTTTGTCGTTGTAATGCGAATGAACATGAAACGGATTTTGAAGGCCATTTTTACTTCAGACTTTGTAATAACTATTATTAAATTAAAATTCCATATCCCAAAATGACAACGACATAATTTTTTTAAGCTTCCAATTAAATACAATTGTATTTCTCTCCGCGAAATCAATATTCATTTCCTGTAAAATACGTCAAAGGCATTAAAAAACATCCCTCGCTTTGTTTTTCTTTAAAATTCTTGTCATTTTTACTAAAGCTCATTATCTTTGCTCCGGATTCCGTTTGTGGAAAGCTCAAATAGAATCTGAAATGACACAATTAGCGTAAACAAAGGTATTTTGATGAAAATATTATTACGCTTGCAATTGTTTTATTTGTTTTTAATATAACAACGTGTTGATTGTAGAATCGTTAAATGTTTATTATACATTTTTATGGAACAAACAAGTTTCTGTTTACGGTTTTGGTCGTCGAAAATTAAAACGTTATGTTACATCGAAAATCTTTTTAATGCAGCATTATTATAAATCTTTTAAAATAATGTTGGTTATTTTAAATAAATAGATAATAAAAAAATGGCTGTCTGTAAAGTCGGCTTACGGACGATAATTTTGCATATTTTTAACCTATTAAGATGCGTCTCAAGCCAAACGCTTAGGCCGATCGTGCCTCTCTATCGCTTGTTCCGCTCGGCTCAGGCGAAACGTGACAATTATTCGTGTATGCAGCCGGCGTTCATCGATTTATAAGACCTTATTCTTATCACGTCAAAAAAAATCCGTCCTGCTGGACATTGTTTTTAATTCAATAATCACAAGACAATATTTTTTTACGTAATATAAGAAAAATACAGTTTTCGATTTCGTTTTCTTGTGTTGTGAGATCTTACATAAAGCCAAATTTAACGGTTTTGGGTCGATGGTATCCAATAGGTCAATGGACATTGATTAATTGGCGATTTTGAAATATACGGCATAAGTGACCGGATTTGCCACGTTGAATGAAAATGCTAATATACTGAGCCAAAAAGCTTTTCTGTCAAGCCATTTTACAAACCGACGTCTCGAAATATATTTTTTAATGAATGCTAGTAGTTACTAATAAGGGTCGTCTATATTGACGGTTGAACACGCTGCCAAACCTATGCTTACTAGACTGAGCCGAAAATAATATACTAGAGAGACTCAGAACATGCTAACAAGAAATGGGAGGGGTTTTATGGGTATCAAGCTTAGAGATAAAGTCAGAAACACTGCAAATAGAAAAATAACAAAAACAAAAGATTTTGAAAAGTCGAAAAGTTAATTGGTTTAAAGTGGAAATGAGCAGGACACGTACAAAGAATGAAGCTAAATAGATAGCCCTACATATTTACAAACTGGATACTCTTAAACGTAAAAAGAAAATGAGGAAGGCTATTTATAAGGAAACCCAAATCATAATCGTTAATCAAAATGTATATGTATAACACCTGCCTGCTCCTACGTAATATAATAAAAAAAGAAATATACACAGATATAACATTCCGATAAAAAATCAAATACACAAATATAATTCTAGAAGCTTTAAATATTTAGTACTAGATCCTCTCAGAATCAACTATGGTAAAAAAACATAACATATAGCATAACTATACAATAAATTGCCAAGCTGTATTAAAGAAGCCACAAGTCCATATTCAATTTAAAAAGAAGTTAAAAATTTCATACTAAAAAATACTTCCATAACAAGACTAATCCTTACTTATAATATTATAAATTTGAAAGTAGCTCTGTCTGTCTGTCTGTCTGTCACGTTTTCACGCCTAAACCGCTGAACTGATTTTGATGAATTTTGGTATAAAGATAGATGGGACCTTGGAGAAGGACCTAGGCTACTTTTTATGTAGTAAATATGTAAATATGTTATGAAACTGTTATAACATTGAACCCAAACCAGTACCTATTTTACATATATTGTAATATAATATTATCTAAAAGTGAACCTTGTTCTTTTAGAAATAAATATCTATAACCATAAAGGTGGATCGACGAAATTCTCAAACTAGCAGGAATATTATGGTCAAGAAGAGCAAGAGATAGGGACCATTGGCAATCCTTGGCTTATAACGTCAAGGGCGTTTCATTCCTAATACGTGCTAATACCCAATGAATATCATAATAACAACCTTATATTATGTATTATAATAGTATAGAAATTAAGCTATTTTTATTTTAACTCCGCCACAATAGTTTGGCTTAATTAAGCTGGGACCAACAGCTTAAGGCAGCTTAAACGGACTAACAGCGGTCACCTATCCAAGTCTCACTGCCCAAAATCTTTCATCGCAACAAAAAACTCGACTTTTACGCAAAAGCGTCTCGAAAACAGTAATAATCTCTCAATTTCCAAACAAAGTAACGATTCAACCCAGCTTTGCGAGCCTTTGTAATTTGCATCTATAGTAGGTACCTACACACATTTTGTAGGCGTCCAACGTCCCTACTCACTTTAAACCTACCTTAACGGTTATCGATTTTGCGACAGATGGTGTCTCGGGCGACAACGCACCGTGTGCAAATAGTTATAATAACAATATACCATGACGTTACGTAGTTGTTATATTAATGCTTGCATGAACCAACGATGAAAATAGATAGAAATATAATCAACTAGCTGGTGGTACTAGCATAATACACACATAATATAATAGATAATTGATAATTTTAGAGGTTAGCGTATATGGGTTCAATGTATTAGAACTACTGAGCTACAGCAACGCGTGGCCGGGTCAGCTAGTTATAAATAAATGAGGCATGACTTTCACAGTATCATCTGATCCCAAAGTAAGCAGAGCTTGTATTATGGGTACCACGTGACTGAAATACTACTTATATACCTTCATTTGTATACATACATATTATACATTATATAAACTTACATATTATACAGGTCTTCTAAACTTTCACAGGCACAGTATCTCACAAAACAGGTTAATAGAAGTCTTAAGACCATTGCTTTAATGATATGCCTGTTTCATTATCATCATCATCATATCAGCCCCTAGAACTGTTGAACATAGGCCTCCCCAATAGATTTCCAGGAAGAAAGATTTTGAACCTTCTCCATCCACTGATTTCCCGCGATCTTTACAATGTCTTCAGTCCATTCTCGGTCGTCCTACGCTTCGTTTTCCTGTCCTTGGTCGCCATTCGAGAACTTTTATTCCCCAACGGTTATCAACGGTTATGCCTGTTTATGTACTTAGAAAACCTTTGTAAGAGAAATAAATATATAAATAATTATTTTATATTAAATACAATAAAACACCCAGACCCGAGACAAATACTTGCAGATTAATAGATTTAAAAAAATGGTTATTTGACACACATCAAAGGAAAATAAGAAAATAGTAAGTACTTACATACAAAAAAATACTAGGACGACACTTATATCGAGTACGTGTAGCTGTAGGGGTACATATTTCTTATTAACTACCAAACGGGAAATAACAAAAAAAATAAACAAAAAGGAACAATACAATTAAAGGCTATAAAATGAATGTTCTTATCGCTGGCAGCTATTTTTACCAGGCAACCTTTGAAAGGAAAGAACTTCGAAGTATAGTTTCTGTATGTCAAGACCGTTTTCTTTAGATATGCGTAGAGGTATTATTAAATACTAGCTGCTGCCCGCGGCTTCGCACGCATGGTACCTACATAAAAAGTTGCCTATGTCCTTCTCCAAGATTGCATCTACTTCTATACCAAAATTCATCAAAATCGGTTCAGTAGTGAAAATGTAACAGACAGACAGAGTTACTTTCACATTTATAGTATTAGTAAGGATCAACAGCCTAAAATTGTATGCTTCTAGTTCTGAAAATGACAATACTTTCATACAACCCTTCATCCCCCTTTTCAACCCTTTAAAACATTTTTTTTCCAATTAAAAAGTAGCCCTTGTCCTTTCTCAGGCTTTGGACTATCTGTGTACCAAATTTCATCTGAATCGGTTGTGTAGTTTTGGCGTGAAAGCGAGACAGACAGAAAGACAGAGTTACTTTCGTATTTATAATATTATATAGTAAGGAGTATGGATAAGGATATAGAAATGTTATTAATATTAAATAATAAAGTCTGTGGTCTTTTGAAGCTGTAAAAACCAAGCTTCTAAATCAACACAATCAAATAATGCGGCGTAAGTTACTATTTTTAGGGCGAATTTTGATTGCGTTGATTTTCTCCAACCAGCTGATAAGCCGGTAAGGCTACCGGTTTATCTGCTGTTTGGAGAAACTTGAAATGTTTTACAATATAGTTAGATATTATAATAAAATAACAAGGAAAATAGTAAAAAAGTCTACTAGATTTTGAGTAGCAGCCATTTAAAAATTAAATACAGCCATGTTGATAATATGTAGTTCTGTATACGTGAAAAAATAAATAGGTTTTGAAAACTTAAGAGAAAACCGACAATGTTTATATAAAAAGAAGAAATTTCGATTTATTGGATGACGATATTTTTCCAGCTACTTTGATTTCAAAACATGTACTGATTTTAATAAACTTTCTATGGAACCAATCGGAAAGAATATCCTTTCACAAAAACATGTTTGGTTATTTAAAAACAAATCGGTTAAAAATAGACGGAGTTATGAAGTAACAAATATATTAAAAAAATTACAACCGAATTTAGAACCTCCTCCTTGCGGTTAAAAATGAAAATCGGTTAAGTCATTCTTGAGTTTATCCATTTCAAACAAACACAAAAAAACAAATCTATTCTCTATAAATTATTAGTTTGTTGTTTTTTTTTATAATGACCTAAGTAATCTCTAATCATATACCGTACATTATACCGTAGTATATCAGTCATGTGGGTACCACATGACTGATATACTACGGTATATAAGGTTACGTTTTTTGTAAATACATACAATGTTAAACATAGAAACCAGAGACAAGACAAATTCTTGCAGATCATACAAACATTTGTCCCGCGGCGGGAATCTAACACGCAACCTTCTGCGTCTCAGGACCTAAGTGCACTGTGCCACAGGAGTCGTCTAATAAATGTTTTATTAAACCAATCACAAACGATTTAGAATCAAAGCGAACCAATCCAGATCACTACTAGGTAGATACGTAGTTGTTTGTTTAGCCCGTCGATAAGCCTAGCCGTAATTCCCGTAGTAAATGCCACAACATACGATTCAGGAAACAAACAGATCGATCGAAATAGCCGTAAGTAATATATGTAAATTACATTCGAAGCGAGGCAGTGAGGATTCTTGGAAACCGTGGTTTTAACCTCAGAACAGAAATACCAATATTAGGTCCAGCTGCAAATTGGACTGTACAGGTTATTGAATCATTCGCAATTTAGTAAATCACGACTTACTAATGTCATGTGTAGAATGCCGTGCCGGGGCAAGAATAGATAATTAATTGGCCAAGGCCCATGTGAAAGGAACTTCAAAATTGTGCAATTGGAATCGGTAAGTATTATACATGGCTAGCTGGTGCCTGCGACTTCGTCTGCGCAGGATTAGTACTTCATGTAATTCTAACGGTTTTTGCAGTGCACGCTAGAATAGCTCGCAAATTTTTCCTACTTACTTGACACCTATCGTTATATTTTGGACAATTTACACAATCATTACATAGAATACAACAAAGTCGCCTCCCGCTATCTGTCTGTCCCGATGTATGCTTAGATCTTGTATCCCGCTGTATGCGGTTTTTTTAATAGATAGAGTAATTCAAGAGGAAGGTTTATATGTATAAAACATGCATAATATAGTAGAGAACCACTGATAATTTTAGAGGTTTCTTATGTCGTGTCGTAAATAAACACATTTGTATGCTCTTACATAGCAAACGCTGGACCCTACGAGATAGATCGAAATAATGTACTACAGTATTGTACACCTTAAAAAGGTCTACACAAAAGTTCAGCTTATATTCGGCATTTTGCCTGATAAAAGCCATGGTAAAGTTAATAGCAGATTTTATATTTTTCTACACACTTGCTCATAAAGTGGCTCTATGGTCACCGCAATTAGGCACATAATGACACCCATAACTGTGACTGTGACTTTTTCATTGCTATAACTCACTAGTGAGTTATAGTTTTTTTTTTAATTTTATTGGTTGAGGTGCTTTGTTCTTAAAAAAGTTTTTATTCAAAAAAAGATCGTGTTAAATAGAACAAATAAATTAATGTTCCTATTGCTTGCTCATTTCATGCAACTTCTTATTTAAATAGATAATTTTAACTCGTACGTGTTTAATAAATAAAACTTTCACTCAAATATAAATTTTGTTTTATCTGTAATAAAAGAAACTTTAAATTCCCCATTTTGTACGTGGCAGAATATGCGCAAACCCTATGCGCGGAAAATAAAAAAAAAACCTCATCCCTTTAGTCTGTGGCTGATCGCAATGCACGCGCATAGGAAAACTGATTAATTTTTCCCGCCATAGCGAATCATTTTTCACAACTCGTTTTCACTGTTGAAATTATAGTTATTTATTAATTAATATGTCTACAAGTACTAGTTACGAAGATAATGATTTATGTTGTTTACCGCCCGATATAAGATGTGAAGCCCTTAACGTTATGGAAAGTTTACTACCTGAAAACTCCAAGGAAAAATATCTATTAGCGTACCAAAATTTCATAAAATGGCAAAACAGCAAGAATACGCAGTCTTTTTCAGAAAATGTGTTCATGGCGTACTTTAAAAAATAATCTTCTAAGTACAAACCTAGCTTTTTGTGGTGTTTATACTCAATGTTAAAAAGTACAGTCCGAACAAAGAATGGAGTGGACTTAAAAACATACTCTAATTTGTCAGCTTATCTAAAGAGACTATCCGATGGATTTAGATGCAAGAAATCAAAGGTTTTATCGTCTGACGATATTGAAAAATTTATAAAAGATAACCAATATCTGGCTACTAAGGTTAGTTAAATTAATTTTAAATATCTACGCGACTTCAGCCTGTGTTGTGTGTTGAACTTAATTATTGTTTCTTTTTTTTCAGGTTGCTTTAATATTTGGTGTAACTGGTGCTTGTAGGATACAAGAATTAACAAATATAACCGTAAAAAACATAGACAACCATGGCCAGATGCTTTTAGTGAAAATACCTATCGCGAAAAATAAAATACCGAGGTCATTCACCATACACGGTCCATTCTATGAAATTGTTAAGAAGTATGAAAGTTTGCGGTCACCAAAAGCAAAAACTGTCCGTTTCTTTCTAAATTACCAGAATGATAAATGTACCTGTCAGCCTATAGGTATAAACAAATTTGGTTCTATGCCTAAAGAAATCGCTAAGTTTTTAGGTCTAGCAGATGCTGAGAGCTACACTGGACATAGTTTCAGAAGAACTTCAGCTACATTGCTGGCTAATTCAGGAGCTGATATAATGACTTTGAAGCGTCATGGTGGGTGGCGATCTAGCAATGTAGCAGAATCATACGTAGAAGATTCCATACAAAACAAGAAGGAAATTTGTGCAAAAATCACAAAAAGAATTAAACTTGATTCTGAGACGCTTCCTACTGACAAAACACTAAGTACATCCAATGATTGGATTTCACCTACCTACACGAATAATGAGCCATCTCAAATTACAATAGAACATGAAAGTATTTCAATAAATAATCTATCTGATGAGACCGCTAAGCCATCAAAAACAGTTAATTATAATTTTACTAACTGCACATTTACTAATTGTTTCTCTAAATAAACTTTTTATCTACTAAATAAAATGAGATGGCTCAATGGCGCCTCAGCGGTAATCACCAACATTACACACTAGTACCATAATGTACTATTATCCACGACTAGCTGTCCTCGCGCAGCTTCAATCGCGTTGAAGATTTTTCCCGAGACAAACAAATTTTCCCAGGATTAAAAAGTAGCCTATGTCACCCGGGGATAGTGTAGCTTTCCAACGGTAAAATAATTTTTGAAATCGGTCCAGTAGTTTTTAAGTGTATTCGTTACATACAAATATACAAATCTTTCCTCTTTATAATATTAGTGTAGATGAAACTGAATTTGTGTGTGGGTGAATAGTCGTTGTCATAGTGAAGTTAGCTGTTATAAGTTTAAGTTTTTGGAAAGTAGATATGTACTGGCCTATCCTTAAGCCACCACTTTTTCTATCAGCCTATTTCAGACTAAAGCTTCACTACATAGTATAAAACAAAGTCACTTCCCGCTGTCTGTCTTTCCCTATGTATGCTTAGATCTTTAAAACTACGCAACGGATTTTGATGCGGTTTTTAATAGTTAGAGTGATTCAAACGGGAGTTTCATTTGTATAATACATGCATAATATAGTAAAGAAGCACTGATAATTTTAGAGGTTAGCTTACATTGGTTGAACATATTAGAACTACTGAGCTACAGAAACGCGTGGCCGGGTCGGCCTGGACTGCCTGGACGGCTGGACCGATTTAGATGAATTTTTTTGTGTGTGTTCAACTGGATTCGACAATAGTTTTGAGTTTTTTTTCTTTTATAACGCGCGGATGAATTAGCTTGCGGGACACCTAGTAGTCTATATAGTTTGACGATTCTGTGGAGCACTGGGCTAAATGTCTAGCTGAGACGCAGAAAGTTGCGGGTTTGATTCCCGCCGCGGAACAAATATATGTATGATCTGCAAGTATTTGTCTCAGTCTGAGTGTTTCTATGTATAATATGTATGTATTTACAAAAAAAAGTAGGATATCAGCCATGTGGTACCCATAAGACATCCTCTGCTTACTTTGGGGCCAGATGATGCTGTGTTAAATGTGCTGGATGATTTATTTATTTTTATATAGTCTATTGTCTACACATATATTTAATCTATAAATAACAATTAGGTGAACACATAAAGGAAATATGCAATTCTTCCTTCCTTAAGGAACTATGTTTCTGCATTCTCAAAGTGATGCCTACCTATTACATGTCCTTTTTACAACAGTGTAATAGCGATGCATATAGAAGACCAGAAATGCACCACTTAATGTCGTCACTTGCACAAAAGTATGCCACCACTGGCAAGAGCGAGCTGCTAGCATGACATTCTGTAACGAGGTGACTTTTTTGAGTCCGTAACACTAGAAAAATATAAAAAAAATTTAAAAAAAAATATTACACAACACATTGAATAAATGGATAGGTACAGTTTTATAAAAAGTAAATGAGTTATTGCTACCTATCGTCTTATTTTTATACATGAAGTGTCAAACTTACTCGAATTATTGACAGTGGTACCCACACTAGATATATATATATATTGCAGGTACCTTGATATACGATTGTTATAACACAAGATAATTGTAGCTTCAGTTCATAGCTAACCATTAATTAAAACTGGATTATTACACTGGAGGTATATTATGGCTTAGATCGACAAAGTTAAGCATCGTGCGGGATCATTAGATAACTGACTGTAGGCATTTTTATATGAGCGCTTCTGCTTTAAAACACACGGTTACGGCTCGCGACGGGAATTGAACCCGCAACCTTCTGCTTATCAGCCGGGCTTTGGCGAGATAGAATAGTTTGTTTTAATTTAAGATTGAAAAGATTGACGTTCACTATGTGTTTTAGTAGAAAATCAATTAGACCTTGCATGCTCAAAGATTGTAAACGATTTGATATTTTCTTCCGTAGGGAAACTTTGTGGGTACTAGAGTAAATTATTCTTAGTCAAGTTAAAAGCAATACTGTTTTGGTCAATACAAATCACGAGGAACACATTGAATCATCTTACATACTAAATGATTTGTGACGGCAATTCTTACTAAGCCAAGTAAAGTGACACATACATGCCAGTTACATAAATCTATTAATACGTGAAGCAAAAACTTTGTACCCCTTTTAACGAAAATCGCGCGGACGGAGCAGTATTAAATTTCACACACTTATAGTTTATATAGAGGAGTGCATAATGCTAATATTTTTTTTTATTATGCATGATATATACATTAATTATTAATTAATTATGGTTGAATTGCGAATAGTGGGCGACCACTAGTACAATTAACTTTGACACCGGATTTTGAGCCTTAAACCAGAGTGGTGAATGGATTAAAGTGGGCTCTACGACATGCCAGTTTCCTCTCGATGATTTTCTTCACCGTTTGAGAGTATTGGTAGTGCACATACATTTTTCTAACGCAAATATCGGTTGGTGCACGATTGGATTCGAACCCAAGAGCTTAGGATCGGAAGGCAGGTCCACCTAACATGAATTTTGAGTTTATTCCTCATGGCACAAGCAGCTATAGGGTGTGCCACGGGAGAAAAAATGTTATATATCTATGTTACAAACAGTTGGTTCACGGAGGATAAACGGAATTTTGTAAATAGCTTGGTACATACTGCCTTTATAATACAAGGTATTTTAAGGTATTACAACAACACAAATACTTAATTTACTTTTTCATAAACACGGGCTTTACTCACGTATTATTTTGTCGATGGAGGCAACTTCGAAATCAGCCGGGTTCCAACCGAGACAAAGGTTGGTTTCTTTCTCCAGCCTGAAGACCCTGTCTACACGGAACGTGTTATGGTAACGATGTGGAGCCTGTTAGAGATAGTGTCAGTGCTTTATGGTGGTTCCCAATGTTGAGAGCACGAGTGGTGAAGTCAAAGGTCTAATACCAGAACCAAATTTGTTACCTGCCGTTTCCACCTTTTCCACCACGTTTCCACCTTTACCTGCAGGCACGACCCGCGCGCCGCGAGATACGTCACGCGCAACGAGCGGACCGCGGATCAAACTCACCCTGATGAAGATTATCTAGATGAATCGAAACAGTATCGGTGCCTCCATCGACAAAATAATATGTGAGTAAAGCCCGTGTTTATTAAAATGTATAGTACAACTGACGAATGTTTTAATAGTCAAATACTATCTCATTCCCTTTCAAAAGCTTTAGATTTGAGTCCGGTTTAACTTGATCTCTCAATTATTGCTATTTAAAATAGTTGGTACATTACAAGGGTGGGACGTTTTGACCGCATTTTCAGGGTAAAAAGGTAAACTTGACCTTTATACTGGTTTGCTAAGCATGGTATGACGCTTGAACAAAATTGAATACGATCGAGAACCTAGCATATATTTTCAGACAGCTCTTAATATCAATAATATGATTACTTTTTATTTGAGTTTTTGTTTGGAGAACTGCCTTTTATGTTATTGAAGTTTAATGGGTTAATGACGTTTGGAAAAACTGTACAGAAATGGTGACTAAGCCATATCCATTTTGCTGTCTTTTACTATCGTTTTTACCTAAGATTTAGGCTGTTTATGGCTTTCCTTTTGATGTTGTCCTTTACAGTGTCGTCAAACTTTTAGATTATTGGTAATTATAGTCAAAACAGGTTTTAAGAAGTCAGAAGACAGTAGAATAAAAATGTGTATTGTCTTATGTAAACTAAGCGAAATAAGCGCCAAAAGCCTGCTTTCTATGTTAATCGGTTTTTCAAACGAGATCGCCAACCCTTTACCAACCTCGTCATTAAACCAAATTGCCTGACTTAAATCGCGAGGTTCACATCTCATTTACCCCGTTTTTACGATTCTGTTGCCTGTTTTTAAACCGAAGCCGCAAGCGAAATTCAGTCCTACCTCCCTACCACTCGGTTGGCTTTCATTTGCGTAAAAAGTCAGGTGGCGGGGTTATTAGTTGCGATGTTAAAGCCAACCGCATAATTTGAGAATATAGACTTTACAGGACCGAAATACGAGTGAAAATTGCAGTTTTATTTCGTAGGTCTGTTTTCGTTGGTAATTTGGTTAAAGTCGTTTTTCGTTGTTGATTTCTTCCCACAATTGTAGTTAAGAGCGTGTGTGAAAATGGAAGCATTGTAAAGGTTTTAATGTCATTACGAATGTGATACCTCCTTTCAACCTGACCTCAATACTCCGTTATGTTTGTATCCCAATGTGGTATACAAGCCTTAATATTGTTTAAATCTAAAAATAACTTCTAAATATACTAAAGAAGCTTTGACAAATTTTAACGTTTTAAAATTATTTAAAAACTTTCCGTGTTATATTGAATATTTTCATGTTACCATTAGGTACCTATCTTCAAATTAATAAATTGTTGATTAAATTTACCCTAAAGTTCCTATTAAGTGTCAGGGGTACCTAAACTGAGTTTATAATTTAAACTAAAACTAACTTAAACACATTTTCCGCAGAGACTTCAACAGTTTCATATTACAGAAGACACAAATTTTTAAAGAAAATCTACCAAGAAAACCGATGAAAACTCGCTTGTAACACTACTACTAGGTATGTTTCCATGTGAACGGTTCTTTTCTAGTTAAAGGTTAAATATTCTCCCAAATAGATCTTTACAAAACGAAGATGCCCTTACTAATCAATAACAGTAATTAATAAAGGTTTGTGGACAATGCACACAACACCATCTAGCCCCAAAATAAACATCACTTGTATTATGGTGACTAATAGAATACCTACATATATATTTTTAAATAAATATTATGTAAAACTAAATACAGAACAAACATCTTTATTAAATCAGACAGTTACCCAACACATTTAAAATGCAAAAACTCTCTTGTATTAGTTTTTCATAGTTAAGGTAGTTATAATATGGATCATGCAAAAAAACGCTAGGACCAGGACGAGTTTCTTGCCAGTTCTTCTCGGGCTTGGGTAAGGAGGAATTGGCACCTAAATTCACCTAGAATGTAAGACGTTTCAAAGTGATCCTTGTGATTGTATTGAATAAAATATCTTTTGACTTGACTTTGTTTCATCACACAAACATTTGGACTCGATCGAACTCTCAATTAACACAGAAGACAGAGCTACTACCAACTGAGCTGACAAGCCATTCATATAGAAAGGAGACTTCATAAAGTAAATACCTTATACTATAAATGTAAATGTTTGTACACTACATTTTGAAAAATACAGGCTTTTACTTATATATTATTTTGTCCATGAAGGCACCGACATGGTCTCGATTTATCTAGAGAATCTTCATCAAGTTGAGTTTGATTCGTGGTTCGATAACATTCTATTCGCATACTTTAATAACACGTGAGTATGTGAGAGCCATTTTTTTTCAAAATGTATATCACGAAAGTTTCGAAAGTGATTAAGATTACAGTCTCAAGAATCATAAAAACAAAATAATGGCGTCAAGTCATCTGAAAATGCGAAGAAAAGAAATCTCTAACTTTACAATTTTTAATCCAACTTCAAAGTCAATTCGAAGTCTCTGGAAAGTGAGAAAAGTCGGATCGTGAACTTATTTTTTTGCGGGGAACGTGTCAAGGCAGACTTCCGCTGACGTAAACTGTCATCTGATAAAATTTCAATCTTATACCATCTATAATAAAGCACATTTTCACAATGCAGGCTGATTGGAAGTCAATGAGGCGTGCATCAGCCAACAGAGCTTGTGTTATGGGTACCACATAACTGATATACTTATATTTACATTCTGTTTTGTAAATACATACATATTATACATAGAAAAATACCCAGACACGAGAAAAATACTTGCAGATCATATAAACATAATATGTCCCTCGGCAGGAATCGAACCCGCAACCTTCTGCGTCTCAGGCAGGCCTTTGGCCACTGCGCCACAGAGGTCATAAAATGCGCTAAAATATGTCAGTTCTACGTCAGTTTAATAAAATAAAGATGTGTCATGTAAAAATATTAATCTAATTTGGAGTTTGGTTCAAACAAAATTAGATCGCTCGTGTTTGACGACCTCTGTAGCACAGTTAGCCCTGGTCCGGCTGAGACGCAGAATGTTGTGGGCTCGATTCTTGCCATTGGATAAATGTCTTGCCTCTGGTCTGGCTGTAACTATGTTAATATGTATAACTAAAAAAACATATATAGTATATCAGTTATTACCCATTACACAAGTTTTTCTGCTTACTTGTCATACATTTGGCATAAATATCACGCCACAACTCAACGATTATCAAAACAAGCAAGTTAAACAATATTATACCAAAAAATGGAAATGCGGCTTTATGTCCCTTCCAAGGAAGGTTATTATAACTAGGTACCTACATAGGTATTCCAACGTATCCTAGATCTTATTTTAAATCCTAAGAGGCTTACTTTACTCTAAGGCTATTAGGTCAAGTGAGGTTTCCCAGGCTAAGCTTGTTACATTAATAACGCTCTGTTGCAAAACGACCATTTGTTGAGCTTTTTATAAGCCATCCCACTTTGGGGTAAATTTACTCGAGAGTACTGAGTACTTTGAGAAAAACCGGTTTTACCCACGTATTATTTTATCTATGGCACGACATTGTTTCGACTCGTCTAGATAGAATAGAATACATAGAAAAATACCCAGACCCGAGACAAATACTTGCAGATCATACAAACATATGTCGAGAGCTTACATTAAGGCTTACCTAAGTGCACGAAAGGAACCTCTGAGGCACACTTTAATCCTTTCACCACACGGGTTATAAATAACTAGTGACACGAAAAGAAGAAAGAAGATCTAGAGAATCTTCAACGAACCGTGAACGCGAGCGGCAACGAGCGGACCGCGGATGAAACTCACCCTGATGAAGATTTTCTAGATCGAAACAGAGTCGGTGCAATAGACACAATAATACGTGAATAAAACCCGTGTTTGTCAAACAGACTGTGGATAAAACTCACCCTGATGATGATTCCGTAGATGAATCGAAACAGTGTCGGTATTATCGACTAAATAATACGTGCGTACAACCCGTGTTTATCAAAATGTAAATGTACTTGTACATTTACTCGTAAAGGATGTCTGGAAGAAATCGCCCCCTTAGCGATAAGATCACCACTTGTACTTTTTTAGGTATTCTTAGTTGTCAAATTGTTTATGTGCTTTAGTCTTATGAATCGATGAACGCCGGCTGCACGCACGAAAAAGCATGACTCATTGTCACGTTCCGTCTGAGCCGAGCGTGCAAGCGAGAACGCGGAACAAGCGATAGGGAGGCACGATCGGTTCATCAATGTTTTCTTATGACGTTATCACGTAAATTAACGTCCGTAAACCGACTTTAAAGACAACCATTTTTTTTATTTATGTAATCAAAGACCTTTTTAATAATGAAATGACCGCGCTGAACGTTGTTACTTTAAACATGCTTACCTAATGATGGGTTACTTAATATATGTTAAATATCCTTGATGTCTCTATGGAAATCAGAACGAACCATTTTCTTTATCATGTTCATGTTTGCATAATATTATAGAAACCCAGAATTAGTAGCTCATGCTCAAAGAATGAGGGAGGATACGGTCCGTTTTGATTTATATAAAAAATTCAACTGACAGATGCTAGCGCGTTTACTAAGCGATAAAAACATACATTTATCAAATAGAATTTGTTGAAACGGTGATATAAGACGACCTCTGTGGCGCAGTGGGTAACCTGCCTGAGACAGAAGGTTGCGGGTTCGATTCCAGCCGCGGGACAAATGTTTGTATGATCTGCAACTATTTTACTCGGGTCTGGGTGTTTTTATATATAATATGTATGTATTTAAAAAAAAAGTATATAAGTAGTATATCAGTCATGTGGTACCCATAACACAAGCTCTGCTTACTTTGGGACCAGATGATGCTGTGTGAAATGTCTGACATTATTATTATTATATTTTAAGAAACAGTAATACATCAAACTATACGCTTACGATCAAATTCTATCAAACCTACAAATACAAAAATCTCGATAACATAGAAAAATCTCAAAAAATTAAAAAAAACTTTAAATTAAATGAAAATATGCAATAATAATGATTCGTTTATAATGCGAGAGAGTTCAACCGTCTACATTTTTAACCGACTTTATCAAAAAGGAGGAGGTTCTCAATTCGTCGGAATCTCTTTTTTTTTTGTGTGTACACCGATTACTCAAAAACTGCTGAACCGATTTTGAATTTTTTTTTTGTTTGAAAGTGTATACTTTACAGGTGGTCCCATATAAATTTTATCAAAATCGGTCGAGCGGAAAAATTAACAAAAATCTAAAAATTGATGATGTTTTCATGTACTTCGATACCTAGCTGACTCATTGGAGTTGGAGCGGTGCGTTTATTTGGCCTACGCATATTATATATATACAAAATACATCTACTTCCCACTAAAAATTATTATGGTCAAATTTCATTCAATTAAGTCGGTTTCTTTTTAGTTTTTAAAACGTAATTATTAGTAAGCTATTGGACACTGATCCATTCAATATTAGTTTTGGCCAGGCACGGCGTTGCATTACTCAGACATTTTTTTTAGCACCTAGCCAACCCAGATGTTATATAGGTACCATTAGATGTTTTTATATTGATTTAATTTTCTTTTATTTTTATTGAGTAAAAAACTCAGTTGGTTCGTGCGCGGCAGGTACCCAGAAGCGTTCGCGTGCGGCAGTCGTCCAATCATAGCGCTCGATGTTTGGACACACCTTTGATGATTATATTTATCTGGTTAGCGAGCATGTGCCTCTTTTTATAATGGTTCGTTATAAATACGTTTTAAAAACTAAACAGAAAACGGACTTCAATGAATGAAATTTGACTCAATAATACAATTTTAATGGAAAGTGAAGTGAAAGATGTATTTTGTATATATATTATATGGTTAGGCCAAATAATCGCACCGCTCCGATGAGACAGCGAGGTATGGAAGTACACGAAAACATCATCGATGTATACAATTTTTAGTTTATCAGCTCGACCGATTTTGATAAAATTTAAATGGGACCACCTGTGAAGTATACCCTTTCAAACAAAAAAAGAGTTTTCTAAATCGGTTCAGGCGTTTTTGAGTAATCGGAGAACATACATAAAAAAAAAGATTTAGACGAATTGAGAACCTATTTGATGAAGTCGATTAAAAATAGTGTTCACACCTTTGACTACAATGTCTCCATCAGTGAAAACCTGTAATTGGCTCTCTGTTTCTTTTTTATTATGTTGTATTTTTAACTGACTTTATCAAAAAGGAGGAGGCTCTAAATTCATCGGAATCTTTTTTTTTTTTTTTATGTATGTTCACCGATTACTCGAAAATGGCTGAACCGATTTGGAAAATTCTTTTTTAGTTTCAAAGGGTGGTCCCATATAAATTTATCAAAATCGGTCGAGCTGAAAAGTCAACGAAAATCTAAAAATTTTATACATCGATGATGTTTTCATGTACTTTGACACGTTTATTTGGCCTACCCATATTATATATATACAAAATACATCTACTTTCCACTAAAAATGTATTATAGGCTCAAATTTCATTCAATGAAGTCAGTTTCTTTTTAGTTTTTAAAACGTAATTATTTATTTATTTATTTATTTATTTATTTATAAAATTATAATTATTAGCTGTTGGTTTTCAAAATATAAATAAATCAATACTTATATAAATATATATAAACATACATACAAACATTTCTAGGCATGTATAATCCACTGACGGATGCTAAACATTGATATTTTTTTATATAAAAAACACCAAAAGCTACCAAGCAATAAAAACAAAGCTACATTCAACGAAACATCAAACTTGGTATAAAACTTTACCAAACCCACGAATACTTATAAATTCAACACGACAGTCAAGAATCGTTGCATTTTGATCCTTAAGTCATTGACACAAATATCACTTTAGCACTCGACTGTTTGCAAACACACTACCGTAAGCATTACTTGGAGCGCTAATCGAAATTCGTTCAAAGCTTCTAGTGCTTCCACGTACGAAAGTTTCAGGCGTCAGGAGCACTCGCCAAAGTTCTCTAACACCTATCTCTAAGCAGAGCTTTGATCTCCTGAAAAACCTCAACCGTCACATGATGGTTTTATTATGGTTTCAAAAGAGGCGAATATGCCGGTCTTGATAAGGCCTACATATTCGAGCCTTTTGGAGTTGAGACCCTGGGCCCGTGGGGAACAGGAGCCCACCGCGTTTTCAAAATTATCTCACGGCGTCTGGTAGATACATTGCGTGATACAAGAGCTGGCTCCTATCTGGCTCAGCGTATTAGCATTGTCATTCAATGTGGCAACGCCGCCAGTATCTTGGGAACGCTGCTCTCTGGCAGTGATCTGGATCAGTTGAGCTATCTATAGATCGTTTTAAACGGTCCTTAAATAGCTTAACTGTTTCACGTGTATTTTATATTATTCTGTTCTGGATTGTATAATCTATATCCGACTGGACAATCTTGGCGAGGAGGAGGGATGACTGGAGAGAATGGAGGAGGCTTTTGCCCAGCAGTGGGACAGTGTGGGCTGATAATAATAATAATAAATCTGTACATTTTTAAAAAGAGGTGTTAATATATACCTTACAGTAATATAAAGTATATTACTGTAAGGTATATATTAACATCTATATATTATATATATTATATATATTAACACCCAAAGTTGTAATAATTTATTTTCTTGGAGCTTGTATCATTATTTACTATACCAAATAAGCAACATGAACGCAAACCCTAAAAAAAATACTTTCTGTTCAGACACGATCTAAGCATAAGTCTATGTGACTAAGAAGTGGTAAGCATATACGTACTTTATTACATTTTATAAAAATAAAGCATATAGGTTTGTTTGTAATTTTGTAATTTTTAACCGACATAAAAAAAGGAGGAGGTTTTCAATTCATCGTAATTTTTATTAATGTAGGTTCACCGAATACTCAAAGACGCCGGAACCGATTTGGAAAATATTTTTTTTGTTTCAAAAAGTATTATACTTCCCAGGTTCCATTTAAATTTTATCGAAATCGGTCGAGCTGTTTTAAAAAAATCAACAAAAATCAAAAATTTGTATACATCGATGATATTTTCGTTTACTCCGATACCTTGCTGTCTCATTAGAACAATGCGTTTAGTTGGCCTACCCATATTACATTTATACAAAATACATCGACTTTCCACTAAAAATGTATAAGACGCTCAAATTTCATTCAATGAAGTAGGTTTTCCTTTTAATTTTTAAAATTTAATTATCGAGTATAAGATTGAGAGGGTTATCTTTGGAACTAGTAAACTGATTAAAAAATATTCTATGATAAATAGATTATCCTGAGAGTTTTTAATTTTGTTTATTTTATGTGATATATATATGGGACAAATGTTTGTGTGATCTCCAAGTATTTGTCTCGAACCTGGGTGTTACTGTGTAAATATTGATGTATTTACAAATAATTACGTTTTAAAAACTAAAAAGAAAACGACTTCATTGAATGAAATTTGAGCCTATAATACATTTTCAGTGGAAAGTAGATGTATTTTGTATATATATAATATGGGTAGGCCAAATAAACGCACCACTCCAATGCGGCAGCGAGGTATCGAAGTGCATGAAAACATCATCGATGTATACAATTTTTAGATTTTATATAGATATAGATAGAAAGTGTACAAAAGGAACCTCTGAGGTGCACATTAATCTTTTCACCACATTTCGCAGTAACTAGTGATACAATAAGTAGAAGGCAACTTTGTAAGAGCTAGTGACCAACATCTGTCATGGCTTAAGAAGTTTCGAAAAGCCAGAACCATCTTAACATTCCAAAGCACGGCTCAGTTGAAATTGCCACTGCGGTGACCCATCCAGGTACGGACTACGAACAACTTGGCTTAACTTCATTGATCTGTTAGGGACTGAACCAGGTATGCTACGTTCAATCAGTGACAATAATTATAGCTTGACGTAATATAACGTTAAAATAATAACAATAACAATTACAATTTTACAATTACAGAATTACAATTCTGTGAGCTTATTAATTTCTGATGTGTAATACCTTTCCACTCAGCTTCTTGCAATCTGTGGCAGTTTCAAGGGATGGAAGTAACAGAAAACCAAAGGGAAGTGCGCGGTATTTGGTTTGACCAATGAGCGCGCGCGGTGGTAGAGTTTACCGTCAGATGGTACCAAACCATTTTCCGAGAGTACTGTCAGCCAACAGTGTGTGTGTGAGTGTGAGGAGAAAGAGAAGAACGCATCAGTTGTGCGCTTAACCTACAGTGTTGTGTATAAAGTATCCTGTTATATAAACTAAGTAAGGATATAATGTTAATGTTGCTTACCAAGGTGAGAAGTCAGATGTTACGTATCATATGCATATGTTACATATATAAAGCAAATTTCGTAGTCTTTGTAATAGTACCTTTGTTAAAAATTCTTTAACTACTAACTACCTAACTAATTAATCTAATATTTTATTTTAACGCCTATTTAAATTTATGATATCTTATTTTACTAATGTACCAAATTATAATATTTATTTATATTTTATGTTAATTGTTCCACCTTATGTATCCTATACCTTATATTAATTGTTCTGTTGTCGCTGCTGCACTACTCTCTTAAACTTAGGTAACAGCTGAAAATCAGCGTTGAGTGTAAGCATTAGTTGCTTCCATCCAACACATGCTGAGCTGGACACCTTTTTGGCACTTTTATTAACTGATTTGTAAACCTATTTTTATTTAATTTTGAAGTGTTTTAGTTAAGATGTTTTCTTTTTTGTGTGTGTTCCAAATAAACGTTTCATTCATTCATTCATTCATATGCGACTACCGTAAAGCTCGCTCATTTTTGAACATAAAAAGCGTTTAAAAACACTTGAGCTGATATCTATCATCACCTCAAACTCTTCTGAAACTTTATTGTCTCAACAGCTAAAAGTTACTGCGGCTGAATTAACTTCGGAGACTTTTTGTCTTAGCAGTTCAATAGATTTTGGGAATGATATATTTTTTAAGTTTGTTTAAAAGAAAAAAGTATTTGAAAAAGTTTGTGATTTATTTTGTTGACATATAATTGATATTTCTTATGATATTTATTATGTAGATGTGTCCGAAGATGACGGTTGCCGTTTTTAGAAAAGGGGATCTAACTCAGAACCACTTATTTTGAAGGTATTTTGGGTATTTACTTCGTGAATAGATAGAAAACTAGTTAGAAAATGAAAAGGTTTTATTCGATTTGTAACTAGTTGTAAGCTTTTTATATTTTATTCTACAAAGTGAGTAGTTAGACGCACGTACAAACATTGTAATCAGCTCATGCACACGCCTTACACTGTAGTTAGAATTCGGTTCGTGATATATTGCAAGCCCACAGCATAAAAAAAATCTAATCAATGACAAACCTGTTTCTTTGTTTTCTTTCGGTTATTTATCACATAGAGACTGTTTAGCGTTTGTGGTGTCATTCTTTTTAGGCCCTTTCTGAAATCAGCGCTGCTTCTCACGAATGTGTGAAGCTGCAATTATGTTGAGACTGGACCTGCGTGTCCCACACGACACAGAGGGGGACTAATTAGCACACTACAACAGCAATTATTTACCTACTGTTTTTATACTTATTTTTCTGTTTCTGTTATTTGTTTCTGATTTCTAAAGTGTTATTTTCGTTGTGTCTAGTGTTTTGTGTTCTCTGTGTATTGTGTATCAAATAAACAATTTATATTCTATTCTATTTTATTCTATAAACCTTTGAAATCATTTATTTATACCTAGAGTAGGCAGAAAACACTTATTTTATATAAGTACTAGCTTAGTCGACCACGCGTTGCTGTTGCTCAGTAGTTCCGCATGGTGATTATGAAACTCTTGATACAATCAATGTCTATGAGTTTCGATTAGCGATAGGCATTCTTTCATGGTTTCGTATTACATAAGTTCTATCTCAGTTTCTATTCATAATGACAGCATGTCTTACAATCAACATCAACATTCCGTAATACCGATTTCTCAAAAGTAACTGAAAGCTGTTTTTATCAATGTAATGATAGTATCAGAATTCCATAATCGCCCGGCTGTTGAAGTTAACTTACACTGCCATCTGTTCGAAATATATGAAACTTGTAGGAAAATATTTTATTTGCAGTTAAAAATATTAAAATCAATAATCGAGATAAAATCAATCCTATTAAAGAAGACGATGTGTGAATTAACTTTGATAGAGTGATAACTAAATGATACATTCTGATTCAGTTTATTACCAATTCTAAACATTGCAGGTAATATTACCTAATGCGTTCGATATGGACATTATACAATAAATAAATAATAAATACTGCCTGACATTTCACATAGCATCATCTGGCTCCAAAGTAAGACGAGCTTGTGTTATGGATACCACATGACTGATATACCTACTACTTATATACATATTTTTTTTGTAAATACGTACATGTTACATATAGAAACACCCATACCCGAGACAAATACTTGTAGATCATACAAACATTTGTCCCGCGGCGAGAATCGAAGCTGCAGCCTTGCGTCAGCCGGACCTTGGCCCACTGCGCCACCGGGATTGTCGATAAGAGAACATTGTGGAGTGAAAGAAGACGTAGTAAAGAAGATTGAGAAAGGTATGTTAAAATGGTTTGGGTATGTAGATACGATAGATGCGAGAAGATTGACGAAACAGATGCATGAGGCGAGTGTGAATTGGGAAGTTGGAATGTGAAGACCTCGGCGTTCTTATTTATATCTACCAAATTGAGGATGTCTTAGCCTGACCTTTCTGGCCAGGTTAGGAATACCCTAAGCCGACGCGCATAAATAAGGAATGGGATGAGAGTGAATGAAGCAGGAAGTATGTCAGGATCGTTACAAGTGGTAACCCGTAGTATCTCCTTATCCCGTCGCGTATCAGTCTGATTGTATGTATTTTGTAAATTTAAGTAAAACCATGCACAGAAGTCAGTCAATATTATTGACTGACTTCTGTGCATGGTTTTGAAATACGAAAAATGCCACAACATTTTCACACTCAACTAAGTTTGGACAGTTGAGCGGTCAAGTGCAAACGCGCTTTGAATACTGATCCATTTCTCAGGGGGGAAAAGTTTTCGAGTTCCGGGTATGAATTTGTTGAAAACGATGTTTAGTGTTTAGTTGACGGCGATCAATGTGGAAAATAAAAATGCTTTGCGGCAGGCACATCGTTTTGTTGTACACATCATCATTATCAACATCTCCCTGCTCTTATTATACTTATATCTCTAATGGGATCGGCCCAACATATTTTGCTATATATAATTTGTATGTATTTACAAAACAAGCAAGCCTGTATCTTGGGTCTCAGGATCTCGAGATAACTAATTAATACATTTTTGCGATGTTTGGCTTTAGTGTACATTTAGAAATACTGAAATTGTCAGATTGAGTTTGCATACATGTATTGTATGTGTGAGTGTATGTGTGTGTGTGTGTGTGTTGTATATACATTATGTGTGTGATTAGATTCGTTTTGTTCTGCGCGGTGTAGCAACTATATTAAAACTTCTACCTCACCATACGGAAGACGGTGCAATCCCTTAAGTCACACTTTTTACAAACTTTGTTATAGGTGTTTAGGATTGATATGAAATGACATATACCAGCACACTTTTTTTTATATACACAACACTGTAGGTTAAGCGCACAGCTGATGCGTTTTCCTTATCTATTTTCCCCTTCCTCTTTCTCGTCACACACATGCACACACTGAGTATTCTTGCTTGTATAGCTACATGTACTAGGTACGAAGAACCGCCAAGAGGTCACCTAAACGTTGGATTTACATAATTTACCTTCGTTTGTTGTTTGATTCGCGTGAAATGATTTTTGTTATCTTTTTACCTGACTGCTAAGGAAGGGTTGTGTTATTCGCGCTTATCTTGTATGTTTATTTGTAAATTTCTTTATTATCTAGTAAGTACTCGTATCTTCCAATCTGGTGATGGATTTCAGTTAAAGTATCATTATATTTGTCTGAAAACCCCAAGTGTCCATTGATAGGTGTATCAAAAAAACAAAATGGCGGGTTTTTTACTTTTTGCGCGCAATATTAATATGTTAATAAATTATTACGTTTTAGAAACTAAAAAGAAACCGACTTCATTGAATGAAATTTGAGCCTATAATATATTTTTAGTGTATATAATATACCCATATTATATAAATACAAAATAATCTACTAAGGCCAAATAAACGCAACGCTCCAATGAGACAGCGAGGTGAAAGTACATGAAAACATCATCGATGTATACAATTTTTAGATTTTCGTTTATTTTTCAGCTCGACCGATTTTGATAAAATTTATATGGGACCACCTGTGAAGTAGACCTTTTCAAACAAAAAAAGAATTTTCCAAATCGGTTCAGCCGTTGTCGAGTAATCGGTGAACATACATAAAAAAAAAAAGATTCCGACGAATTGAGAACCTCCTCCATTTTGATAAAGTCGGTAAAAAAATATATGTATAAGTTATATGTTTGAATTTAATAAGGAAAAATAAAGTATTTTTTTGTTTTGATTTAAAAAGTCATAATTATAATTTAATATTAAGTAATATATATGTACTTAATTATTTTGGATTACAAAAAAAATGAGAAAAAGATTGCTTCGTTTTTTATTGTAATATTATTATTTTTACTAAAATTGTTATTTCATAGCGCATTGGTGTACTGCTATGCTATGTTATTATTGGGTAAATAAATAAATTATATTTATTAACCTCATTCTATACAACACAACACTAACTCTTAAAAAACTGCAGCGCAAATCAGTTCAGCAAAATCCTATGTAACTCTATATTAGGTCAAACTGTGCCTCAAGCCGGATAAAAAAGCCGTACACGCGTATTCTGGCACCACTAGTTAATGCCCTAGAGTACTTAATGTGAAACTTTGGGTCGTTTAACGAAACGTGTGCATTACGCCTCAGTGATATACAGCCTAAATGAGCTTTATCATGCGCGACATTACGAGTTTTCCCATTTTTAACTCATAATGGTCTAAAGGCTTCAACTTTTTAAAGGCTAGCATTAGTTAACATATAAGTGAGCTTCTAAGGGCTTCGTCCCGGGAATTACTTGTGTGATGAACATAGGTGTTCGTTCTGTCAGGGTGTTATAAAATATCATAAATAGTATTTCATAATTACGTTTTAAAAACTAAAACGAAACCTACTTCATTGAATGAAATTTGAGCCTATAATACATTTATAGTGGAAAGTAGATGTATTTTGTTTATTATAATATGGGTAGGCCAAATAAACGCAACGCTCCGATGAGACAGCGAGGTATGAAAATACATGAAAACATCATCGATGTATACAATTTTTAGATTTTCGTTTATTTTTCAGCTCGACCGATTTTGATAAAATTTTTATGGGACCACGTGTAAAGTATACCCTTTCAAACAAAAAAAGAATTATCCCAAATCGGTTGAGCCGTTTTCGAGTAATCGGTGAACATACATAAAAAAGAAAAAAAAAAGAGATTCCGACGAATTGAGAACCTCCTCCTTTTTGATAAAGTCGGTTAAAAATATGTAAGTATTCTATCAGTCATCTGGTCACTAATACAAGCTAAGCTTTGTTTGAAGGTAGATGGTGTTGTGTGCATTGTCCTCCAATATTTATTTATTTAAAACTAGTTATATATAACGTCACGACAATATTATATTGAAGAACTAAATGATACTGAAATGATGTACCTTAAGTAGCTCTGTGCCCCACACTATGGCTCAAACCTGTTAAGGTCACAGATATAATTTAGTTTTATAATATATATAAAACTAAATTATATCATAAATTATTAAATTATAATTTATAAATTATAAATTTTAATTATATATATTATATATAATTATATATATATATAATTATAAATTATAAATTATATATATAAAATTATATCATAATCATAAAAAATATATAGTGTTAAACAAAAAAACAATAAACTTTTTATTACTTATTAGATTTTAAGTGTACTGAGTAGATAAAGTAGATAGTGTATGTGTGTGTTTGTGTCTAACGCTATCAGTCTCTCTATTAGGTAGATTTTATGTGCCCTTATTCCCTTTGCACTCCAAACAGTTGAAATATAAATGTCAATAGATAAAGCTTTTCATATTCACGAGTAAATTTTTCACTAAAATTTATTCGATCTTTCGTTTGTAATTACGTAGCTGGCTAGATATTAATTAGAAAATAATTTGCTCTCCTATTAATAACGTAGTTATAGATTAATCGTAATTAATAATGAACCTAGGTGGTATCGGGTCACGACAAATTTTACAACAATAAAGTTCAGTGTCCATCAGAGTACTTTATAATCGTATAATCTTAATATTTTTGATTTAGACTGATTGATTTATATATTTGACCGATTTTGATGAAATTTGTTGTGTGTGTTCATAAATATCTTTTTTCACAATCTTTTTTAAAACGCGCGGATGAACTTGTCAACGGGGGACAGCTAATCTATTATAATCCACTTATGTGTTTTCAATGCACAATAAGGCTGCTTTGAAAATAAGCACATGGATCTGCATCAGTTGATGAATAATGATGATCTCTTTTATTAAATTATTAATTTGAACCATCTTCTTGACGACCTCTGTGACGCACTGGGCGAAGGCCCGCCTGAGACGCAGAAGGTTACGTGTTCGATTCCCGCCGCGGAACAAATGTTTGTATGATCTGCAAGTATTTGTCTCGGGGTCTGGGTGTTTCTATATAGAATATGTATAATATACAAAGTAAAAGTATATAAGTAATATATCAGTCATTTGGTAATAATATAATAATAATTCCGGACATTTCACACAACATCATCTGGCCTCAAAAGTAAGCAGAACTTGTGTTATGGGTACCACATGACAGAGATACTACTTTAATTATTATTATTTTTAACCGACTTTATCAAAAAAGAGGAGGTTCTCAATTCGTCGGAATCTTTTTTTTTTTTTTATGTATGTTCACCGATTACTCAAAAACGGCTGAACCGATTTGGAAAATTCTTTTTTTGTTTGAAAGGGTACTACTTCACAGATAGTCCCATATAAATTTTATCAAAATCGGTCGAGCTGAAAAATAAACGAAAATCTAAAAATTGTATACATCGATGATGTTTTCATGTATTTTCATACCTCGCTGTCTCATTGGAGCGTTGCGTTTATTTGGCCTATTTTGTATATTATAATATACAAAATAGATCTACTTTCCACTAAAAATGTATTATAGGCTCAAATTTCATTCAATGAAGTCGGTTTCTTTTTAGTTTTTAAAACGTAATTATTTATATACATTCATATTATACATAGAAACACCCAGACAAATACTTGCAGATTATACAAACATTTGTTTCGCAGCGGGAATCGAACCCGCAACCTTTTGCGTAGGAGACCTTAAAACGCCGAGGTAACGTTGCCAGCTTTTTGGCACTGCGGCTTGTCAGCTCAGTTGGTACGAGTATTAGCTCTGACGAAAAACACAAAGCGCCAAAAATAGGTATCTACATAGTATCTCGAATTTATACGCTTTGCTTTAGTACGGTCTAGCCTTTACTATAACTTAGGCGTAAGTCAGCTTTCGCAGAATTTAACTAATTAATAAGGCTTTCTTTGGTTTTACCTCTGAATATTTCAGCAATTTCTGTTCACTACTAATTTTATGAACTGCTAATGAACGACTTTGATTACTTGGGAGCTCTTGGAAATTTAACCACTCCACAGTGGGAGTTTAATTTGGTAGTTTATCTTCACCTTTCGAAATAATAATTTAAATTTACCTTATAACACCCAGACAGAACAAACACCTATGTTCATCACACAAATATTTGCCCAGGGAGGGAATCAAACCCTCGACCTATAGCGCAAAAGACACTATGAACTAAGCTGAAAGGTCTATCTATATACTTCAATACTGTCGAAAAACTGTTTAAAACCCCTTTTTATATTTTTATAAAACCTATCCAAAGATATGCCGTCTGACAGGGTTGGAAAATAAAATAAAAAACCCACTACATGTAAAGGAGCGCCCCTCAAAGTCAAACAAAATTATAGGCCTACAAAGTGATAAATAAAAACTTAAAAAAAATTATAATCAATACTTTTTAAAATTTAATTATGATGAGACTATGAGTTACTTAAAGCAATTATTAGGGGCAAATAGGGAGACAGACAGACAGGCGGACAAATCGAAACTATAAGGGTTCCTTGTTGGATTACGGCACCTTCAAAGTGATCCTTGTGATTGTATTGAATAAAGTATCTTTTGACTTGATTTGATTTAAAAAAACAGGTCCATATTAAAATTGTATCTATTTGGTACTGAAGACCATTTAATCAGCTTAAGTAAGATCATTGTGGTGATAGCAATGTTTAGTACTGGACTAAGCTAATATTAATATCATTTAACCGAAACAATTAGTTAGCCCATCACTAAATCAGTAGTGCATCAACCGGCCTAATTGATGCTATCTAATCAACCATTAATCTAAGCTCAACGTTATGCCAAGTTTAATCAAAACTATACCTACATTAATGCAGCTACATCATCATCATCCAAAACAATGTATTATTACACTATGGAAAAGCATTCGTAGTATAGCTAACTTTGACACAGCACGCACTTGTCAAATTATTCGGTAGTGACTGGATGACCGAGCTTTGCTCGGTATAAAACATGGATTAAACGACGATTTCTAAAACCCTAAAAGAAACCTAGATCGATTTATCGCGCCCGAAACCCCCTGCATACAAGCTTTCATGAAAATCGTTGGAGCCGTTTCCGAGACTCGGAATATATATATACATTGTATATACAAGAATTGCTTATTTAAAGGTATTAGACAAACCGCGTTTAAGAATATTTTTTTAATTTGTAATTTTGAACTCAGTTTTTTACGCTAATACGTGTGCCGACGTTTGATTCTATGTTGCTTAGAATAACGAGAGAAAAACCGCGGTGGATTTATCTGCAACGCACGATCGTTGTCATCTGATATCATTTGATTTCGTCGTTCTTGACAAAGTTAAACAATGCTTTGCGTCAGTACCTAGGCGCTGGATTTTTCATCTGGGCGCTTCCGTGCTTCGGAGGACACGTTAAGTGTTTGCTCTGGCTTTTATAAAGTTGGTACATCATCACCATTGACGCGGGCTTTTTGGAGGCCTATAATCTCCACCACTTGAGTTGGCCTCTGTCTCATACGAGCGATAAAGAAAAAAGAAAATAATTTGGAAACTGAGCTACGCATCGTATTACTAAATACTAGTTTCTGTCATTCCGTAAGATATAATCTTACTTCATACTTAATCACCCCCATCTAACTTTATAAAGATTCGTTTAGCCGTTATGCCGTGATGACATAAGTTTCTAAAATTACTTAATAAGTAAAAAAGAAAGAAAGGAAAAACATTTATTCAGCACATAAACAAAACAAACATTGACTGGCCTGTCAGCTCAATGCGTAGTAGCTCTGCCTTTGCGCTGTAGGTTGAGGGTTCGATTCTCTCCCAGAATAAACAATTGTGTGATGAACATATGTGTTGGTTCTGTTTAATCTTTTGGTAACTCGTCCAGATACCCAACATACAGATTTAATCTAGTGTGGGTATTATTATTAATCGTCTAAATAACAAAGGATTTATTTAAACAACAGAGCAAACTTGAAAATGAGGCCCCAAAGTAAAAAAACAAATACAAATTACAGCGCAAATTATACATGATAATTACGTTTTAAAAACTAAAAAGAAAACCGACTTTATTTATATTATAATTACGTTTTCAAAACTAAAAAGAAACCAACTTCATTGAATGAAATTTGAGCCTATAATACATTTTTAGTGGAAATTACATGTATTTTGTATATATAATATGCGTAGGCCAAATAAACGCACCGCTCCAATGAGACAGCGAGGTATGAAAGTACATGAAAACATCATCGATCTATACAATTTTTAGATTTTTGTTTATATTTCAGCTCAACCGATTTTGATAAAATTTATATGGGACCACCAGTGAAGTATACCCTTTCAAACAAAAAAAGATCATTCCAAATTGGTTCATCGTTTTCGAGTAATCGGTGAACATACATAAAAAAAACCAAGATTCCGACGATATGAGAACGTCCTTTTTGATAAAGTCGGTTAATAAAACGACTGTACAATAAAGGGCCTGTAATTATAACTTCAGTGGACTATATAATATTATTTTTTACAATAGTTTTAGATTCACATCTTTTCTAAGGAGACGCAGATACAGCAAAGGACAGAGACAAATGTGTTGCCATCTAAAATCTAATTTTAAATGTTGCCAGCATAAAGATGCTACTATATTTTTAGTAGTTCTTCTGAACATAGTTGGGCGTTTTACTAAGGACATGTACTTTAATCTAACTTAATAAATATATATACAATCACACTATTAGAAATGCGAAAGTCTTGTATGTACGTGTGTGTAGTATTATGTTTGCGACTCTTTCATAGTATGTGGTAGTGCATTCCAATTGTGAACCACACTGTTGCTAAAGAACTGAACTGAATAAGAGGCAAGAAAGCGGGTAGGGTCACTAATGAGTTTTAACTTGTGGCCACGTGAAGGCATCTGATCTTCTTTTCTTTACAAAATTCTTGAATATTATCAATACCCTCCGTACCTTGTCAGTCTACCACCCTTACGAACAAAGCGCTTTGCTTCCACATTTATAATGCGTACAGCCAAGGATTGGAATGCTTTGCCGTCGTCTGTCTTTCCTGAAAACTACAATCTAGGTATCTTCAAGTCTCGAGTAAATAGGTGTCTTCTAGACCTGCGTGCCCTATCGTCAGCCACACCGTAGCTTAACATCAGGCGAGATCGTGGTCAAACGCAGGTAAAAAAAAGCGGCCAAGTGCCAGTCGGACTCGCCCATGAAGGGTTCCGTAGCAGCAAGTAACATAATATAAAAGTTCTTGTAGCTCGTTGTAACTTTGATCGATATATTAATAATAGTTTATTTTTTAAATTAATTTATTGATAAGTAAACATTATAATTAGGTACCTAAATGATGGGATTTAGATCTAACTATATGCGAGCCCATATAGGCTTGTGATAGCTAAACAAGCTAATATATATTCCAGTTTGACAAGAAATATTTCCCTAAAATATTATCAATATGTGTGCCTCCTTGCGTAATTGGACAAGGTGGAAATAACGTCCTATATCCAGCGTTATGCATGAATGACAGTATACAATTGTCTCTCGCGCAAACTATTCAGTTTAGAAAAAAAATATTTTAGAAACCTCAACATAATTTTTGAAAACCTATCCAAGAACCCATACATGTAGAGTAGAAAGAACAAAAAGAAAAGTTTATTTTGTGTCTTATGACATCATATAAGAACCTATAAACTAATTAAAATAAATAACGTTTAGAACGCTTCTATAACGCTGGTCTTCCGTGACGCCGCGTTGGTATGCGCATCGGCACTGTGGTGGCGCACTGTCGTCGTGTACCATCATAATTGCAATTAATGTAATAAGTACAGTAAAATCTCAAATAAATATAAATATGTAATGTTAACTAAAATACAAAATTTAAATTTAAATTAAACGTATAATACAGAAAATAAAACAAAAATATTTAAGGATACTAAAAGAAAATACTTAAACATACCTACAAAAGTCTAACGAATAAGCACTTAAATCAAACTGAAGTCCAGAGTACATGTATGGGTTTAATAAACATTTTTTATTTTTTTTTGTGAAAATCTTAATGTGGTTCACAGAATACATCTACTTACCAAGTTTCAACAGTATAGTTCTTATAGTTTCGGAAAAAAGTGGCTGTGACATACGGATGGACAGACAGACAGACAGACATGACGAATCCATGAGGGTTCCGTTTTTTGCCATTTGGCTACGGAACCCTACAAGAAAAGGTTGTACTGATAGGTCATAATCTAATAAATCTTAATAGAACTGGTACTCTAGTGGCCTTCCGACCCTAAGATCGCGGGTTCAAACCCAGTCTTACACCAATGGATTGAAATTTATGTGCGCTGTACCAGTACGGTATACGGTCAAAAAAAAACGTGAGGAAACCGGCATGTCGTAGAACCTAAAAAGTTCAAAGACTTGTGCCAAGTGCACGAAAGGAGCCTCTGAGGCGTACTTTAGTCCTTTCACACTAAAGGTGGTTCACACTGGTTCAAAATAACACGATAAGAAAGAAAGAAAGTCTCAATAAGATCTCCTCGATGGCGTCTATTCTCAAGCGTAAATTAGGTATATCATAATAAATTTTCTGGTATTCTCTAGAAGAAAACAGACCATACATTAAATCAGAAAATGCTATATCCAAGTGTTCTGTACCAGCAAAACCTATTTGTACAAAATAATCACATTAGTTATCCAAACACTGGCAACATAGTTGGGCAAGCTTTTGTCACAGTGTAAATAATACCTACAGAAATTAAGTCGCTCTTACACGAGTTAGGTGTACAGAAATAGACAGTAATTTTGTGTGAGTAATTTTTTTTTTGTTTTTTTTTTATAAAAGTACAAGTAGTGTGTAGTGAAAAATAAATGTTATTCAAATAAACGAAATTTAGATATTTTGCTTTCCTGTAACATTCCAGTCGTGCTTACGAATTTCGAAAAATGATAAGGTACTAAAAAGCGTAAGAAATAAATTGTTTTAACTGACTTCAATAAAATGAGAAGGTTCTTAATTTGGTTGTGTTTTAATGGTTTCAAATTTCATTCAATGAAGTTTTTAAAACGTAATTATTATAGACCTTTTGTACCAAAACTTACCTGTACACGTTTCACTTTCAAAATGTTCGTGAGTTGTACTATACATTATTGTCGATGGACGCACCGACTCTGTTTCGATTCATTCAGCTAGAGAATCTTCGTCAGGATGAGTTTGAACCGCGGTCCGTTGTAGCTCGAGTACACGGTTCGCATTACTTTTTCAGAACTTTAGTGAGAGATACATTTTGATAAACACTGGTTTTACTCTCATATTATTTTCTCGATCGAGACGCCGACACTGTTTCGATTCATCTTGAACCGCGGTTCGCTTGTTGATGCTCGAGTTCACTCACGATTCACACGTATTTAAACGTGATAAACAATACGTGAGTAGAACCCGTGTTTATCAAAATGTATTGTTTAAAACATTTGCAAGTTGATAATTTAGAATATAAATAAAATTATCACTATAAAGTATAAGAAAACTTAAACTCCAACTCTATTCTTGGAGCTCTATATAAAATATTATGTACCTAATATTAGATCTCGGGCACACAATAAAAATAATTAAGGTCTTTCATCCAAGAGTAGAGTGCTAATGTGACATTTATGTTACTAAGATATGATACAAATTGCAATGATTTACGGCTCTACTCAGATAGAAAACTTAAGAAACAATTATGGTTTTGAAAACTCAAAACGCTATATTTAACATAAATTATGTGAGTTCAACTTCTTCCCGATATTTCGGCACAGTTGCATGCGCCATGATCACGAGATAAACTGATAAACATGATATAAACTATTTATCTCGTGATCATGGCGCATGCAACTGTGCCAACATATCAGGCAGGTAAATATCCCGCTTTGAATCTACCCTCATTTAAATCATTTGTGGTTTGAGTATTATTACTTATACCAAATTTTCTAGAAAAAAAACAAGCGAACAAAATATGCCTATGACTAATGATAATAACATTTCACAGCATCATCTGGGCCTAAAGTAAACAGAGCTTGTGTTATGGGACCACGTGACTGATTACTACTCAATAAGTAGTAGTAAAAAAAATATTATACATAATGCCCAGTTTTGTTAGACATCTCCTCAGACCTTTAGTTAAATGGTTATTTAACGATGTTTAGAAAGGGTAGTTAGAGGCATTTTCCACACACATTATGGCATATGTTTGGACAGCAGTGCATTTCATTTTTATTTCATTTCATTTCATTTCATTTCATTTCATTTCATTTCATTTCATTTCATTTCATTTCATTTCATTTCATTCAGCTTAGGTGAAAAAACAATGCTGTGAGTAGGTATAGTAACATTGTACCCTGTGAGGGCGTTGCAAAATAACTATAATTAATATAGATATAATAGATTCCTAATTAGATAAGTTACGAAATACGTCAAAACTCAATAATTTACATAAAAGTCAATAATAGTTAAAATAAGTGTAGGTATATCTGTTTAAATGTCAATAATCTTAGATTGTTTTATGTACATACTATATATGTCAATTTATAATAAAATGTCAACGTTATACAATTTTATATTCCCTACCTAAATTCTTAATAACTTAATTTCCTACTGGTAAAAAATAAAATAAAATTGTACTCTCAAGTAATGACATTACATGTAATGCCCATTACAAAATTGATTCATAGATAGAAGTTATGTCAAGCATTTGTCAGTAAGGAATTCCTCAACTGAATAATAAGCTTTTTCTAACAAAAGATTCCTTATGTTTCTTGCGAATAATGCGTATTTTTCTTCTTTTGATAGTCGTTCGGGTATTTTATTATAAATTGTTACTATCTTAAACGTTAGGCTTTTCCCTATTGCCTGTAAGGTTGTAGTAGGAAGGATAAGTTGATTTCTGTTTCGTCTATTATAATTGACATTGCTCTCTGCATTTGAGTTAAACATATATCTATTGTTCCTAACAAATGAAGCTACTTGTAATATGTATATTTATGGTAAGGTTAATATCTTTTGTTTTATAAAATATGGTCTGCAACTTTCTCGACTCTTTATGTTTACTAAAATTCTTACACATTTTTTCTGCATAATAAACAGGTTATCAAAGTCGACACTATCGCTCCACAGTATAGTCGCATAGTTGAACCAGGCAGAAGCGTACGCATAATATGCGGCAAGGGCTGTCTCGTAATTAGTGTTCGATTTTAAAATGCTAAGTGCGTAGACGAATCGTGATAATTTTGTTTCTATGTTTTGGATATGAGATTTCAAATTTAAATGGGTGTCATGCGTTATACCTAATAAATTAAATTCGTCCTTTTGTTCAATATTGAGGTTTGCAAAAGTAGGTCAAGGTCAAGAGCAGTTCTTTGGTGTGTTCTGAGTTGAACAAGTTTAGTTTTTGTTAAGATGATCTCTAAGTTGTGGTCTTGAAGCCACTTAACACAATCGTTAAAAGTATTTATAATGTGCGTATAGTCAATATTGAATGTGCTGTTGAATAGGATGGATACATCATCTGCAAAAAGGATACACGTTGAGCTGATTGATTTTGGTAAGTCATTTATATATAATAAAAATATAAATGACTCAGGTTGCAAGCCAATCACTGCTCTAAAAAAAACACATTATAAATTTTGGCTCAGTAGTTAGTCTTCCATTGTGACAGGCTGCAAGCCTATTACCGCATAAAAAAATACTGTTCTACAATCTTGCCAAAATAGTTTCATAATATTATTTTCATATAGTGTAGGTACGTAATTATCTACGTTCTGACTGTTTTCATCCAGCATTCACTCTAATGAAACACATTAATAACATCTGCGTGTGCTAACGCGTTTGTTTCTTAGCGTACACTTACGAGCATTATAAGGCTTTACAGTGAGGAAAACTAACGCTAAACTTACGCAGCCATTTGACAAGTAGTCGTAGCGTAAGTTGACGCTTAGTTTCGTTTTATAATACGTACTTCCATACTGTGTGACGACCTCTGTGACGCAATAGGCCAAGGCCCGGCTGAGACGCAAAAGGTTGCGGGTTCGATTCTCGCCGCGGGACAAATGTTTGTATGATCTGCAAGTATTTGTCTCGGGTCTGGGTGTTTCTATGTATAATATTATGTATGTATTTACAAAAAAAAAGTATATAAGTTGTATATCAGTTATCAGTTACCCATAACACAAGCTCTGCTTATATTGGGGCCAGATGATGTTGTGTGAAATGTCCAGCATTATTATATGATATAGGTATTATACTAATAATTATATTCAAAAATATCTCTGTATGTATTTTTGTGTAATGGAAAGATGTGATGTGAATGGATTTGAATGAAATTTGTAAAGGAGATATATTGTATTAGTGGAGGTAATATGCAAGACAGTTAACTTACAGATTTGCATTGTATAACCTGCAATTAACTTGCAATGCAATGCTTTGTTTTTGTTTTTCGTAGGGCTATAAAAAAAAACTAGAACCATGACGAGTTTCTTGTCAACTCTTCTCTGACTTTGATTAGGGGGAATTAGGACCTATGCTTATAATTATGTAAGACGTTTTAAAGTGATCCTTGTGATTGTATTTAATAAGAATAATGTTCACTCAAAACGGGATATTTACAATAATATGTGAGTATCTCTGCTGCCCGATATTTCGGCACAGTTGCATGCGCCATGATCACGAGATAATCACTGAAATATCGAGAAGCAGAAAAACTGACTTATAATGGTAAATATCCCGTTTTGAGTGAAAATTATGTTCAACACCATGATAGTTTCAAATATTTTTGAAAATAAATTTATTCTTTTGTGACATTAAGAATAAATCTTATACCATTAAACGACCAATTCTAGTATATAATGTAGATATATATATAATCTGAATCTCGGAAACAGCTGTAACGATTTTCATAAAGTTTTGTGTGAGGTTTCGGGGGCGATAAATCGATCCAGCTAGGTTTCATTTATACAAAACGTCGTTTTATCCGTGTTTTATAGCGAGCAAAGCTCGGTCATCCGGGTACTAAATAATTTGTTAGGCAACTAAATTTGAGATTCAGCATAGGTAAACAGCATAGGACAACTGTTATAATACTGACTATCATGATCTGTTACTATCTCTTTGCTCGTGAGTATACTTTGATTTCGGAATTTCCACCTCTTTGTGAGCGTTCTGTTAATAACTTCGGTATACCGATGTTATGAGTAAGGCATTGTGCACACGAGCTTGCTAATGAAAATCTGTGCACACAAAATATAGGACCATTCCCCAAATTCCCGTTAAGTACCTAAACCCCGTTCACAAGCAGTCCAGACTTGACGTGGGGCTGTATTTCAAACATTTATAACATTTACATAATCATTTATTTTTTGACAGCGTTCAGAGCTGTTAGAATATCTAGTTCACGGCTTGAGTTCAAGTTTAATTATGATATATGGGCCTTAGACTGTTATTTTCTGTACTGTTTTAGTAGAATATTATTTTCAGGTTTTATTGATAATTTATGTACAATTTTTAAGAAAAAGTTGGTCATTGTCTTTGGTTTGATTGGAATAAAAGTTTGGTGTTGCTTTGCGTTTCAATCAAAAATAATGCGTATATTTTATGAGAAGTCACCATTTTATATAAAATTACAATTGACGAACGACATCATACGACTTTGAGACATCTGTACGTACTGTAAAGCCGCTAACGCAGCGGTGATCCAGTCATCCAGTTCGGACAGAGTAAATACTCTACAGATACATCGACCTCGCCGGCGAGGTCTAAGACGTCTCTCCGTTCTTGCCCTAGTTGGGCTGCCCCCCCCAGGCAACAGCCTAAGCCGAGGTTTGTACCTATTTGGTGCTCTTACATTTGTTGCCATAAAACCTAAATATTTTTAGGTCGAGCGAAGTGTGCGCTCGCCAAAAGTCCCTGTAACGCTGTCACGGGTAGTCAAACAACCTAACTGCATTAGGCCAGTCCGAAAAATACACTTTCCATTTGCGAAGCTGTCATCACTATGTCACACGCCATTAAAAAAGAAGAAGTATTACAAATAATCTAGTTTCATTCATAATTGCGCACACATTTTTAAAGGTCTACCCCACGCACCACGTACCCCATATCTTACCCACGTACGTCCCTTAGGAACGACCAAAAGATTTAAGTCTAGCACGCACTAGCGAACTGACCCGCGTGATTAAACCCAGCGCGGGTTCTGTAGTTTCAATTTTAAACGCGGTTTTTTTCGCTAGTGCTTACGTTTGGCCTCGTGTTACGCAGACTACTGCGAAAAGGTTTAAACAGCAATGCGCGCCACTGATATATTTCTTACTCCAGCCACGCTTTAGATTTTCATAAAAACAGCCAGTATTTTCAAAAAATGCCTCACGTAATCTCCTACTGAGATTCTGTTTCATAACGTTATATTGAAACAAAAACTCGACAATATGAGCCATCTGAACACGCCCTTAATACCATTTCCGCCATAATGTGAACGTAGCTTGCGTGTGGAATAAGCAAAACATTACTCGAATGGATTTGAAATCGCGTTGTGAACTTTTCGTACAGATTGTGAAGTGTGACTTGGGTTACAATAATGCTATAACGAGATCATTTGCAGGTCAAATAAGGTCGTAAAAGAATATATATGCTACCAATTTTTTTGCAATAACTGGCAATAAGAGTAGAAAAACAATAAGGAGTATAATTAATTAGATATAGATAAATACTAGCTAACTCAATTAATTTGTGAGTGTGTGAAAACCTGTGGGAAAATGATAAGAAAAATCTTCATCAATCAGTTTTTTCCGAATTGGAAAATTTCTCGGAAAACTTTGAGTTTTTTCATTTCATAAAAACGTACATTGAACCATGAAGAACATACAAATTTGTCCAACCGTTCTCAAATGATGCGTTTACCAATGAACAGCATTTTCCTAGATTTCCTAAATAAATTTAGCATATCTCTTTGCATGATTGGTACATAAAGTTAGTTACCCATATTGCTGTTCCAGGACTAGGATATATTTTATAATCAAAATCTTTTGCTATCTTTGATCTTACATGGACAGAGCATACATAAACGCCACGCTAAATGAGTGATAAAACATTTTACTTAGAAACGCGGGTTTGATTGCAGCCATGATCTGTAAGTATTTGTCTCGGGTCTGAGTGTTTCTAAGTATTATATGTATGTTTTAAAAAAATATACAAATATGTAGTCGTGGTATCCATAACACAAATTCTGCTTACTTTGGGGTCAGATTATGCTGTGTAAAATATCCGGCATTATTGTTTTTATTATTCCACTGAGCAAACACGAAACCTATGCTGCAAAATAGTGAGGAGTTAGGATTCCTGCGGATTTCAGGTGATGTTGAAGATCAGTTCAAGATAACCATGTTCTTGCAATATCATTGAAGTAAACGAATACCAAGTTTAGAATTAATCAGACTTGTAGAAGTTGCTTAGATTCCATCATCAACCAAAGCTGGTAGTCTTCAAATGGCTGGCTTCAAACACATTTTCTTCGATCAAGTGATCCTTTTAACCAAAAAAACTAAATCAAAATCTGTTCATCCGCTATGTAAAACAATGCTTTAGACATAGACACACATACTCATACATGGATACACAAGTCAAACGAATATAAACCCTATGTCTGAGTCAGGGGTCAAAAAAGTAAAAATAAATGTCACGTAATAAAGTTGTAGTACTTTAAGTATGTTCATGAACACAATCTTAAGTTATTTGTTTAAAACAATTCTAAATAATCTCACCATTTAGCAACTGAAATGCAAAACAGGCTAATTGACTGAGTTAGTGCTCTGTTATTATGCGCTAACTCCCCTAGGTCATAATGTCCAAACGTTAGAGCTGTAGTCAAGAGCTAGATGCTAATTTTATATGTCAAACCATTTTACTTTTACTTAATTTCCTTTTACTGTAGCATTGCTGGTCGTCGCCCACCTGGACGACCAGGGGGCCTACTGCGGTAATTTTTATTGTTCGAACCAAAGCTAAACCATATTTTTGAGTCAAAACGTCAAAACAATATTTTTGACATATTTCGAAGTTGTGATTACACAAAAACGGAAACGATTTAGCTCTGATTTGGAATATGCGTTGATCAAACGTCTCGGGATCGCGTTATTTTTCTCAGCGGTTTCAAACGAACGTTTTTAATTTAGTACATCCTAGTAGTCTATGCACAGACTAATACTAGGTAGTTCTATATATAAATTTGTTTGATTGGTAAAATCAACGATTAAATCGTTCAGGAAGAATAGCGCGGTACCATTATTCAGATTTGCCATATCATTGCCAAAACCAATCCGTTCAATGGCAATTACGTTGACAAATAGCGCAATCGGCCTACCGGACCGAGTAGATTATATATTAATCTTTTTATAAAATATGTGATAGATTTTAATAGGTATGTTTACAATTATATGCAGATAAGTATGTAACTAATATATATTTTATTTTCTTTATTAAAGGCAATAAAATTCAAACTATGTTATTCGTAAAAAAGTTCGCAGTTCATTTCATTTTATTTCATTTCAAATGACTGCTGTAGCTAAAATCATTAGTTACATGATAATAATCATCAGTACAGATATATTCAGTAGTACAAGCTGAAAACGTTTTTATTTTTTAATATTGCTCTTGACTCCCTGATCAAGTGATTTACACGCGTATTCACCGCGCTCAAATACTAATTTTTTTATCAAAAAACATTAAAATAAGGAACTCTCAAAAAAAAGTTTTAGTGGTAATGTTTTAATTAGTTTACTTTATGCTTATGCGTGTTAACTGAAAGATAAAACGACATCAACTTTAAAAAAAAGATGATTATTGAATAGTTTAGACATCATTTCATAATTAAACTATACAACTAACAGTTTTTTTTTTAATAATTTTTCAGACAATACAAAGCATTGTTAAAGCGACGATCATATGTCATGATCGGTGAGTGCTGTAGTAGGAATTATAAGTTTCATGTAGGTACAGAAATATTCAGTAGTACCTACAAGCCAAAAAGGTTTTTTCTTCAATAATATTGTCCTTAATAACCTTCAGATACAACCAAACAAAGCTATGCTCAATCAAGCGCTATATCTGAAACAAACTCATACGTTAACAGTAAATTTTGTAAGTTGTTTTAAAAACATTGTTATAACATGGTAATTGAAGCAAAAAGTTCTCAGTATGACGTGATTAAATATTCATTAGCTCCTTGACTATCTTGCAGATAGAGTTGGGAAAATTTGAATTATTGTGGGTTTTGGCCCAGTCTTAGATCTATAGTTAACTTGATAACTTGAGTAATTTAGGTTTAACTTAAATGTTTTAGCTATGGTAGGGCAGAGTTTTGAGTAAGGTTTTCACGGCTTGTGAAATATTTTAATGTATGACTGAGTTTTATGATTATTTAATTAATTTCTGTATTATTTTTAAGAATATAATAACGACGGTCTAGACAAAAGTTGTGTTATGTGCTTATTTTTTTTGTTTATAATCCTTCTTTTGTAACACAAAAGAAACCTGTAACACAGGTTTCACATACCTATCTCAGGCACCAGTCTCTCGCAAAACAGGTCTACAAATTTGTAAAACGCACCAAAAACTTAGCCCTAAGTATTTGTGAGAGTAAATATACGAATTTTATTTTATTTTTTTATTATTTTGTCTGCCGCGGAGGAGTACAAGTGGCTGAAAGGCGAGCTACACGAGAAAGGTTACGAGTTCGTTCCCGTTGTAGGACAAAACGTAAAATATTTATGTACATTTTTTTTAATAGTTTTTATGTCGGGATTTTGTCGCGGGAGTAGTTTGTTTTTGGTTAGTAGTTTATTTTGTACAAAAAAAAGATTTTTACCTCAAATGGCCAAAAGGCAAACCTCGATAACATAGATAGCGTAGTCGGGAATCACTGGATGAGACTTACTAGAGATCGAAGCGGCGTGATAAAGAGGAAGCCCAGCAGTGACCAGTGCAAGGATTTAATAATGATGAAAAAAACATTTGATATGCACATTCTTTTAATTCATTTTAGGATTTTGCAGTCGAGAGTTTTATTTTGCATTTAAAAATAACTTTTTTTTCTCTTCAGCATTACCAACAGCCCAATTTTAGCCACTGTTGCAGACCTCTTCTTAATCGTACCATCTAAATCGACCCAACACAATCCTACTTTGCAGACCTATCTATTGTTTTTCTTACCTTGACTCTCGTTGAAGAATCCAAGAACCATGATCACAATGACCACTAGACCGATCTTGAGTCGGTAGCTCAGTGCACACATGGTGTCCCCTGCTCGCCAGCTTATGCTCTAGCCCAGGTTCCTCCATTCGGGGAGCAGCCGTTTCGGTCGCTTCGACTTTGAAAGCATGACCTGTGACAAAATGAAAAATATGAATTAAAAAATTCTCTAAATAATTAAGCTTAAGGATACACTAGTCAGCGGCACAAACGCGTCAGCAGGCGCAGCTAAAATGCATGCTATTTCACCTAGCACAGTGTAAAAAATGGATAGACGGGCACGAAAGATAGTAAGGAGATAGTATTATTATAATTTCGAGTCATATGATCAGATTAGACTATGATTTCTACATAAAACGACCGCGTAAAAATCATGAACAGACTTTCGGCTCAAGGGTTCTCATGAAAAAACTACTGACGGTATCTTTTCAGAATAATGTTATTCGAGTTCTCGAATAAATACAGCTAAAATCAGTATTAAAATATGTTTGTTTTGAGGTTTATATCGTGCAAACCCGATTCTGTTGCCATACAAGCATAGATTATGACGAGACAAATAAAAAAAAAAACTTAGTAAGTACTATGTTTTGGTTGTCCAACATCAGACGGTGGAGTGATCATCCTTCAATGTTTGTATGGAAAGATAATCGGCTAGTTCACTTTTAAGCTTAAAAAGTGAGATGCCATCAAGTGAGATGCAAACAGATTATGTCATTATCTCACACGAAATGTACCATTTTTAGATGACATTTCCTGCGTCACATGAGTTTAACCTCAAAGTTAGTATGAGCCAGTGGCACTGATTTCGTAGTTTCACAGGACTAACAAAAATTTCGTAAAGGTGCTCCCTCACCGGGAGCATTCGCGTGTAATGTAACGTTACAGAGTCAAGCATTACATCAGTGAGGGAGGAGAAATGAGCATTACAGTGCACAAACTGTTATGATACAAAACGAGTTTACATCAGTGAAGGAGGAGAACCGAGCATTACAATGCGCACCTTGTAATGATGCAATGTGTTTTACAACATTATACGCGGATGCTTGTCAGTCAGGGAGGTAGTATTGTAATGTAATGCTCAAAGTCGAATCTATAATGCTACATTACACGCGAACGCTCGTCGGTCAGGGAGGTAGTATTGTAATGTAATGCTCAAAGTCGAATCTATATGTTACATTGGACGCGAATGCTCCCGGTGAGGGAGCACCTTAAAACGCAAATGATCTTATTTTGTTTGCATTAAAGTCTGAAGTAGAACAACATTTTATATGACACTTTAACAAAATTGACGTGTGATAGATGTGTGATAAAAACTAACGGAAAATCTTAGGAAAATCAGTTTATTAAAGGATCATTATTGTCAATTTTAACTTATGGTACATGCAAAATAAGATCGTTTTAACTAGTGCGGTGAAACAACAAAATCGTCAGCAGAGGCAAATCCTAGTGATGCAGTCAAAGACCTCCGGTAAAAAACGGTACCGATTTAAACAAAAATATGTTTTTTATTTCTGTCAATATTTATTTCATTATTGCCCAAACAAATCACAAAAATGCACCAAAGTACAAATACAAGTACAAGTACAAATGGCCAAAGTACTAAAAGCATTTTTGCATTATATTTCAAGGTAGTAAAAACATTATTAATAAATTTATTTTGTTGAGTTCCCTAAGAACAGTCAGAATTTGAAACAAGCGTTTGAATTACATCAGGGCATTATATTAAATTTGATTATATTTGAATTTGAAGATATTAATTTCATTACCAGAGTTGACGGAGCTTTCATATTTTCTTTTAAGTTTTCAAATTAAAATTACTCATAATCTAGTAAAGACTTACTAGCTACGATAATTCTCCTTTTAATTTGGACATTATATGCTACAATTTCGATATGTTTTTTTGGATACTTTAATATTTATTAAACGAATATTTGTATCGAAAATTTTTCGGAAATCTAATATCTTTGATAGACCTATCTCTCCATTTGTCACACGAATTGGAAGAAAAATGATATACTTTACATGTAGGAAAAGCACATCTAAAAAAACGTGTGCGTCTGGGGCAGCCCGACAGAAGTGATAACTTAAACTAATCTAACTAGCGCTGTGGGTTATAGTGAGAAAGGAGGAGCCTGCCTACCGCTGCCGTATGCATGAGATAAAAGGAAGCCAGTCAGACTGGTGCCGTAACGCGTTACGTAACGAAGCGTTATAACTAATACGTATTACCATGCACATTTTCAATAAGATAAGATTAATTGTTTGTACGCTAGAGCGGACAGTTAGGGGCAGACAGTCACATCGTTCATCGTGAAACTATGAAATTCTTTAATACTACTCGTATATCCCTTAAATTCATGAATTAATAGTTTTTCCAGCTTCTCTTTAATTGTGCTTAACCCGACTAATATAAATTCAAAGTTAAAGTGCTTAATTAATAGTGATAACAAACACTGTCAAAACAAAGTAACATTTTGATAAAACCCTTATTTATGGAAAACTAGCTGCTGCCCGCGACTTCGCACGCGTGGTTCCTACAAAAAAAGTAGCCTATGTCCTTCTCCAAGGTCCCATCTATTTCTATACCAAAAGTCATCAAAATCGGTTCAGCGGTGTTGGCGTGAAAACGTGACCGACAGACAGAGTTACTTTCACATTTATAATATTATTAGGGATTAATTACTGTATATTGTCCTTGAACATAGTGATGGCGCGTAAGCAGATTTAATACAACGAGCTGGCAAATCATCGAACATACCATAATTACGATGTATCGTTATCGGGTAATTTTTAGAGATTTTTTGACGTAATTTATACCTATAAAAAGACTTAACTTGACTGACTGACTGACTGATTCATAAAAATTTCTTAGTTTCTTAGAAACTTGGTTTTGGATACTTAAAATGCCAAATAAATGGACACGTGTTTCAGGATTTTTCAAAATAACCCTCATAAAGGAGTAAAATGGGGTGTGAATGTTTGTATGGAAACTTTTTAATGGGTAGTGGGTGTGATTGTATCATATAGAAGCAAGGTCAAGTCAAGTGTTATAATGTGATATAAATTTAAAACACGCGGACGAAGTTGCGAATGGGACAGCAAGTAACTTATAAATCGATAAACGCCTGCTGCACGCACGAAAAATTGTCACGTTCCGCCTGAGCCGAGCGTGCAAGCGAGAGCGCGGAACAAGCGATAGAAAGGCGCGATCGGCCTTAGTGTTTGGCTTGTGATGCATCTTAATAGGTTAAAAGTATAATTTTTTTCACATTGATGAAAACATTTTTCTTATGACGTTATTACGTAAAATTATCGTCCGTAAACCGACCTTACACACAACCTTTTTTTTTATTTCGATAATGTACAGAATAATATAAAATACATGTGAAATAGTTAAGATATCTAAGGACCTTTTGAAACTATCTATAGATAGCTCAACCGATCCAGATCACTGATCACGGCAGCGTTAATTGTTGTTAAATTTAAAAAAATCTCCGAAAATTACTAGTATGGTATTTTGCAAGTTATTTTTGACCTATTTGCAGGTCCAAAATAACTTACGCAGCAGATAACTGTCAAAAATACCATAGCAAGAATGAGTTTAAGTAAGAACTATGTTTAATTAAGAGGACATAAGGGCAAGTGAAATTTTGGCGAATAGACAAATACATTTTTGTATATTTTAAGGTCGCAATTGGTCTGCGGTAGTAGAAAACATCGTGAAAACCGACATGACGTAGAAACCAAAAAAAAGTCTGAAAATGTGCCAGATGCACGAACGGAGCCTCTGAGGCTTATTTATTCCTTTCGTCCCACTGGTTCTTAATAACACGATAAGAAGAAAAAAAAGGTCGGCAATATCCGTCTGTTAACTCTGGTGTTGCAAACCCATTAAGGTAAGTAAAATATTGGTATATTTGACACTGTTTTTATAGTTTGGGAGCCTTCAATAGTAATAAATCTAAGCGACGTGTTGGATTTGTCGAATGGCAAATTTAAGAACTTAATAAAACAGAAACTGACAATTAAAGCATATTATAAAATATCTGATTATTTAGATGACAAAAAAGCTTGGAATGAATCTGCTCCAACTCGACTCGGCATCCGCAAGACGAGACGAGTTTTTTTGCCGGATAATTCTTGAACTGGGGTTAGGAGGAACCGGCACCTAGATTCACTAGCATGTAAGAAGACAATTCAAGGTGGTCCTTGTGTTTTTATTGAACAAAGAATGTTTTGTTTGCATGTTTGTATTCTATAAGGATCTGTTGGGTTGAATTAAGTATTTTTTTATATAATGTATATATAAAGTCGAATATATCTCTTCTCTCTATATAATACAAAAATCTTGTGTCACAGTTTTCGTTCGTGTTTATACTCCTCCGAAACGGCTTGACCGATTTTGATGAAATTTTATATGTATATTCAGTAGGTCTGAGAATAGGTTTATAACTATTTTTATACCCCTAAATATTAGGGGTGGCTCACCCCAAAAAAACAATTTTAAATTTTGAACAAATTTTTTTTTGGTTAGTTTTGGTTAGGTACATGTTGCTGGATGTATTCGGTTGAATGGCAAAAAGCGGGGATTACCGCCCAACGGGAACGGGTCAGCTAGTAATGTAATATACATAATAATATAATATATATTCGACATTATTAAAATGATTATACTCGTATATAGAGGAGTAAGAATTCGGTCGCGTCTGTTTGGTAGCAGCTTAAAAAATCCTTTGGTCGTTCGTTCAACTTCTCAATTAGCGAGTTTACCGCTTTTAAAGAAAGTTCATGAGCATCCCCTAGCCATTAAAACGTCTTTTAGAATCACCCAAAACTTTTAGCGTGCAAGTTTTAATGTCTTCCAACATTCTGCTTGAGGTACAGCCAAGTAAAAAACAAGGTTTAGTTGTCTAGTGTGGGGAAACAATTGTGCAACAATAGTTGACGATGATAAAAATAAAAACTTACCACGCACTGTAAAGGATTCCGAAGTCAGAAAAGTTAAGAATTTTGTCACGTCCCGAACCAATTCAAAACCAATTAATAAACATTACAAATTTTTTTGAGGCGGATTGAAGATGTTTTCAAAATCTAGGAGGAGGGAGTGGTGGAGGGGGGGGGGGAGGGTAAGGTATGGATGGACACTGACCTATAACAAAAATAGCCATTTCAAATTTTAAAAACTGTTTAAAAAACTCTTTATAATTTTAAAAGACCTATCCAATGATATACCACACGTTGGGGTAGTAATATATAAAAAGACATCCCTACTTTGCATGTAGGGGAAGTAACCCTAAAAAGCGTGGTTTTTTGTTTTTATTACTTTGTAGGGGGTCACTAATAAGTATTACCGTGCAAAATTTTAACACGATAAAACGAATAGCCTGCGAGCAAGAGCAAGATTAAGGGCGGACACACAGACGTACATAACGAAACTATAATGACTCTTTGTGGACTTTGAAACCTTCAAAATATCCGCGAAGGTCATTTAACTTGTAACTCCAGGGCATTAACTGTACATAGACTAGTTTATATTATATTCGCACTGTATTTGATATGTGACGTTTAATAAATATTTTCTATTCTATTATAATACTACAAATTATTCAAATAATTCACAAAAGCAATCTCCTTGAAGCCTTATTAAAATAACTGTTATAAACCTAAAGATATTGTAGATTTCATAGACTTTCTAATCGAAAATTCACTATAAGTAAGCACTTAGGAAATACGTATTACTACGTACGGTACCTACGGTTCTGTGATTTGTTCTAACAACTTAGTAAGAACAAGGGTTTGACATTCCTAATAAATAATTCAAGTCGCGTAGTTTTTACAAACTAACCATTAATACTTTCTGATAAAAGATGAAAAAGAGGTAAAAACTAAATAAAGCTTTCAAAACAGATTTAAAAAAATAACGCGTCTCGAGATGCCCGACAGAAGTGATAACTTAAACTAATCTAACTAGCGCTGTTGGTTAGATTGAGAGAGGAGGAGCCTGCCTACCGCTGCCGTATGTATGAGAGAAAGGGAAGCCAGACAAACTGGTGCCGTAACGCGTTACGTAACGAAGCGGTTTACCTTTCCTTAAGAAGTTATCATTTCAAAAACGTGAAGTATGCAAACACAGCACTGAAAATATCGCCAATTCATTGTTAAATCTTTTACTGAACTTTTATCGATATTATTTTTATCGACTCTATAAAGCCATCACTAAGTTTGTTCGTGGAATGCTCCCATTGGAATGCTTGTGTTTTATTAAAACAACTTCATTCCTAAAACAAAGTCATAGTGTTCGATGTTTTATTCTCCTTAATATAAATTCATCCATTAGTGCTTTAGAAAAATCTGTTTACTTGATAGCTCTTCAGCAAGAGTCTGTTTTGGTGAGTCATATCACCACAGTGCGACATTTTGTGCTATCAAGCAATAGCAATGTTTTGTTCTGAAGAGCATTAGAGCATGCAAGCAATTGAAATTAGAAGGAAATTAAAAATACGTGTGTAATACTATGTCTTTGTTAGAGACGACAACACGCTCTTGATGCCTCTTGTATTGAAAGCTATCACAGAACAAAACGTATATACATACCTATATATATCTTTTTTATATATATAATTCTACTGCACGTGTGTATGTCACTGAATTCCTTCTGAAGGGCTGGACTGATTTGAATGAATTTTTTTGTGTGTGTTCAAATGGATTCGGGAATGGTTTAGATTTACAATTAGATAACTTTAAAAAAAAAACGCGTGGACGAAGTCGCGAACGGGACAGCTAGTATATATATATATTTAATTTAATATCCTAAGAAAAACTTTTAGCACTATTAATAGATTTTCCGGCAGTTATAAATTAAAATTATAAAAAGAAATACTATGTTCTCGACTTAAGTTTTCCAAAAGAAACACTGGTGTTATACGTAGTATTAATAATGTACAACATATAGTACAACTCACGATAGCTTTTGATAGTGATGTTGTCTATTTGTTAAGGTTATATTGGCTGTCAAATAAAATGTTATTTATTCAAAACCTTGTCCATAAACTGAAAGCTCGCGTAGTCCGAACAAAAACTGCATCACATTTCCATCATACGCTTATCCTCTTTGCCGTGTACGAAGCTATTGAATAATGCATCAAAGTGAAATCTTTGTAAATATTCGTTCGAGCCGTCAGCCTTTATCGGTTGTCCATCAATATAGAGAATAACATAATAGTAACATAGTGAAAAAAGTTTCACTCCTTCATTTATTCACATGTTGTTCTTCTGTCTTGATGGCATTTTTTTTTTACTTCTTCATTAATGGCATGTTTCTTAATAATGTTAATCTTGCCAATGTCAAGTGTTTATAATTGTTTATACTATGATGTCACAAAGTCGTATCTTGTCATTTGTTATCTTCTTTATATATATATAATTCTACTGTACGTGTGTATGTCACTGAACTCCTCCGAAACGATTTGAATGATTTTTTTTGTGTGTGTTCAAATGGGTTCGAAAATGGTTTAAATTTACAATGAGGTGACTTTAAAAAAAAAAAAACGCGCGGTCGGAAGACGTCGCGAACGGGACAGCTAGTTTTATATAAAATAAATACAGACGTTCAAATGGTGACATCTAAAATATAATTTTCAGTGGCCTGTTTATTAAGTAATTCGTAATTTTAGAATAACTTAATAAACTTTTTTTCTGAGTGTTTTAAAATTGATTTTCTGAATCATTATTTTGAATAAGCATTGATCGATTTGACAAGCCACGCCCGTATTTCATAGAAAACTCCAAAATATGAAAAAATCTTTTATAAAAAAACATCAATACCTTTAATTAAGGGAATAAAGCTCCGTTTCAAAAAACGTTATGAACTTTAGAGTATGAGAATAAAGTTCATTTTCTAAAAAACATCAGGTACACAGTGACAGAAGGCTAAAGGTTCGGGAAAAAATATTTTTCTCTCGGCTTTGTGGATACATCATGAATAAATTTCAGCGGAATACCGGGCCTCAAAGTATCTTTCGATAATGCTGCGGGAGTGTGGAGGCTTGAATGAATTATGTAATCACTAAGGTTTTGTTTTATCAATGCAAATAAAAGAAAAACCCAAATACTAAGAGCATGGCCTCACATGTGGTTAGATAAGTTATTTGCAGAGAGAGTGGTATTTTTAATGGCAAATAGATCACAATTTGCAGTCCTTTAATAGTTTAGGTACTAATCTTGGCCTATCTAGCAACCTAGTATCCTGATAAAAGGTCATAATCATGTAAGTTGTTACGCAATCAAGGTTATATATAGTTAGTAGGTACTAGCTGACCCGTGCCCACTTCGTAGGGAGGTTACAACTTCACAAAAGAAATTAAATCACTAATATTGCTATTAAAAAAAAGGTAGCTATACAAATGATCTATACATATATACGTGAAGCTAAAACTTTGTACCCCTTTTTACGAAAATTGCGCGGACGGAGGAGTATGAAATTTCGCACACTTATAGTTTATATAGAGAAGAAGTGCAGAATGCTAATATTTATTTTTAATTATGCATAAAAATACATTAATTATCATTTAATTATGGTCGAATTTCACGGTCACGTGGACGATCACTAGTTGTAATAATTACATAGATTAACAAACATATATATATTGATAGATGGCCTAGCGCCATCTATCAATATTTATACGTTTGTTACGCGGCAATAAACAACAAAACAACCCGTGGCTTAGTAATTTGGTTTGTAATCAAAATAGCTGGAAAGAATTGTCATCCTGAAAAACGAAATTTCGAAAAAACTAATATGTTTTTTAAAAGTCGGTTCTGTTTTTAGTTTTGAAAACGTTATTATTTATTTTTTTGAAAATGTACATAATATAGTAATTTTAAAATATGATATACATAGTTATAGTATAATAAAGTTTAAAAATAAAGGTAAAAACCCGCTACAAGAATATGAAGTCTGGCATTAAAAATATAATCTAAAACAATCTTCTTCTAAATGTTAACAAAATTGCTTTCGCAATAGATATTCAGAATGGTTGCGTGACTAATTATCGTTTATTATTCTATCACCTGTTAACGGTTTTATATTAATATTCATTATGTTTACTTACTGTAATAAACATTCAGCACTCTAGTCTTATATTTACGATAAAAGCAGGTTCCGAGTGATCACCGGCAAATCCGGCAAATCTATGTTATATTGACTAGTGAATAAGACGTTTATTCACGTATTATTTTGTCGATGGAGGCTCCGACACTGTTTCGATTCATCTAGAGAATCTTCATCAGAGTGAATTTGATCCGCGAACCGTTTGTTGCCGCTCGAGTTCACGGTTCGCACTGCGGGTGATGTATCTCGCGGCGCGGGTCGTGCGTGTAGGTAGAGGGGGAAACGTTGTCACAGCAGGCGGTAACAAATTTGATGCCTGATGAAGATTCTCTAGATGAATCGAAACAATGTCGGTGCCTCCATCTACAAAATAATACATGAGTAGAGCCCGTGTTTATCAAAATTATAGTACAACTCACGAAAGTTTTGAAAGTAAAAAAGACGTTTATTGTTTTCTTACCGTTTCTCGACATCTTTAATCTTTGAAGTAAAAATTCTGATGGCGTTGATCAATAAATCAACTTCAGTGATCGATGCTTAGATTTCGACGTAACCTGCTTATCTTGTTTTTAACTGCTTTCTACCTAACTGCAATCTTGTTATGCTTGGACTTGGTATTAAAATTAATTTTATTGTTTAGCTGAAGGCAATACAAAAACATTTGTTTTTGAACCTTTGTGTTTTCAAACGAAGTATTACCCTTCAAGGTATTTACTACTAAGGATCGTAGCATTGGAATTTGTTGTTACTAATTTTTCTTTATTTTCATTCATAAAGCATTTGTCTTCAAAGACAATTTTGTCAGTGTCGAGTTAATAGTTAGATAAAAGTAACGTCACAAAGTCAAAGACGACTGCTGCGGCACAATGGGCCAAGGCCCGACATAGGCGCAAAAGGTTGCGGGTTCGATTCTTGCCGAGGGAAAAATGTTTGTATGATATGCAATTATTTGTCAATTATATTTGCAATTATAACACAAGCTCTGCTTACTTTGGGGCCAGATGATGCTGTGTGAAATGTCCGGCATTATTTATGATTATTATTTATATTATGTGTAGTCATTCGTCATTCTATACGAAATGCTGATAGTTTGTTTATAATCTATGAACAGGTTTTTTTTGCTCGGATCATAAACACAAAGCATTTATTTTAATAATTTACATAATATTATCTAGTATTATCACTAGCTTTATTCAAAAAATATCACCAAAATTACAAGTAAAACCAGAAATAACGCTAGAAAAATATAAATTATAAAAGCGCGATCTTTCCTTCGCAAAACGGCCAAAAATTATCTTGTTACTAATAGTATTTTTTGTGACATCCATGTGTAACATCTGACATCTCACCCTAGTAATAAACAACATTAACATTATATCCTGAATTAGTTAATATATTTCTCCTTCTCTATTTCCCTTTCTCTTTCTCGTCACACATACGTAGGTACACACTGGACTGACAGTATTGACCTCTCTAAAAATGGGATGGTACCATCTGACGACGAACTCCACTACCACTACGCGCGCTCATTGGTCAAATCATATACCGTGCGCTTCCCCGACTTCCTCTTATACATTTTCGTCCCTTTTCACAAAATCACTTCCACATATTGCAGGAAAGAGTGGAAAGATGTCACACATGAAATATATAAAGCAATGAAACGGATATTAAGTGCTTTCAAGATACTAAAAGATTACGTCTCACGCAAAGCGCATACCTAATGTATAGCATAATGTAACTTTACATAATGTGAACTACATTGCGACAAAGCGACATATATTGGCGCAGTTTCGTCGCTATATTGCATTTTATTTGATCAAGCCTTTACCCATCAAAATGCTAGCACAGTAGAACCCGACAAAGTGCTAGTAAAAACCTATCTATCCAGCTGTAGTAGCTCTCGGAAAACAGATTCAACGCTCATCGAACAAGCACTTTTCACTTTTTATTTTCACCGCATCGACACTCCAGGTAACGGGGTTTTAGACTGTAATTTATTGAGTTCCCGGTCAAAAACGGAGTGAAATGGATAGAAGATAAAAGAACTAAGGCTATTGTGGATACCTTTTCTCTATTTTTCAGTGGTAGTAGGTTAGGTTGCTAATAGGTAGGTAAGGTATGGTAAATAAAAAGTATTTCGAGGTATATTTTTAAGGTGTATTAACTAACTTGGTTAGTTAAGTGTAAACTAGCCGATTATTTTTCTATACAAACGTCGAAAGACGACCGTCTGAATTAAAACAACCAAAAACAAGCGTGTAATAAATATGTCTCGTCAAAATCATAATCTATGCCAGTATCGCAACAAAATCGTAAAAAATATGGGTTTAAAAGATACAAGCTTTATGAAAATCATATTTCAACACTGGTTTTAGCGCAACTTTGGCCGTAAATACCAAGAATACTTCAGAATGGTTCCAATACAAGCATAGTTTATTTATTCAAGAGTTCAAATAACTTTATATTGAATAGATACATTCAATAGTTTATTCATGAGAACCCTTGAGACAAAAGTCTGTTCATTATTTTTTACGCGGTCGTTTTATGTAGAAATCAGTCTAATCTAATCATTTGATTAGAAATCATAATCATACTATCTCCTTATCGCTCATCACTATCCTCCGTGCACGTCTATCTCACACTATGCTGGGTCAAAAAGCTTGACGACACTTTTGATGACAAGTTTGTCCTGCTGTCTAGTGTATCCTTAACACGAAGACTCAAATCGAGCATTTTTATATGAAAAATACAGAAATAGAAGAGGTATTCCGATAAACACAGGTCAATCGAACGAATGAATTAATGAATCGACGGTGCAAACCGTGAACGCGAGCTGTAACGAGCGGACCGCGGATCAAACGCACTCTGATGAACATACTCTACATGAAACGAAAGATTGTCGGTGCGTCCATCGAAAGAATAATACGTGATTAGAAACCCTGTTTATCAAAATGTCTCATTCATTCTCATTAATTTTTAGAAAGTGAAAAAGAAACAGATTGTTATGTTGCGTTAATTTGTTGTGGCATCTCTAGTCTTGATCCGGGTGTCGTGTAAAGGCCAAATTCTTCTATTCATATAATGTGCTATTCTCATATTTTTACTACAAATTGAACTTTTTGAGGGTCTCATATCTGGAAAGGCAATCCGTGTTTCTTTTTTGTTTATTTTCTATAATTCTTTATTTTATTTTATTTAATTTAAAAAAATACTAAAAAGATTACAATCAATACAGAGTTTTAAGTTGAATTCATTCGAATATTTTTATTTTACTAGATTCATCATTTATGTGAATGTAATAAAATTAGTAATACATGCATAAAAGTTATTTAATACCATAAACTACGAAACAATTATAAAAGTTGTGCATTATTATTAGTATCATGTAAAACTTTAGTGCACACTAAAGACACAGACAAAATAATCAGAGAAAACATGTAGGCAAAAACAAAGGCTAGATCACCCTGATAAAAGTTTTCTCCTACCAACCTACCAAATCTAACCGACTCCGTTGGCACGGCCATATACAAAGAATGAGATCGTAGCGTCAAAAGAGCATACTTGGGCTGAGCACTTGGTCGTCGCCCGGTTGGTCATCCTAAATATCGTTGGAGCGATAGAATCGAGGCTGACCTGGGTTAGCTTGAAGTTCATAACAGGCAAGAGATTGCAAAGGACCGGAGAACATGGAGAGTTTTCGTTTCGGAGGCCTTATTTAAGACTTATTTTGGGTCCCCGCGCTATGGTATGTATGTGAGTAAGTAAGAAAACCATTGAGAAAAGAGCGAGGTGAATAGAGTTGGTGCGTGCACGTCTTCCTTTTTAAGCAAGCATTTAGCGATCATTAATTATCCCGCAGTGGGAATCAAACTCGTGTTTTTCTGGTCTTAGCCTAATAGTTAGTTACTCAGAGTACTCAATTTCACAAAAGCACTTGACACCAAAACACAGCCCAAGGTGCAACCGAAATATTAGCATACTGCACGCTTATTTATTCATATTTGGACACATTCCAAATAGGTTTCGGGGTACGGAACCCTTTATTTATGGTGTCGCATATATTAGACACTCGTGAATGTATAATTTCTGTGGAATAAAATTGAGGCTTTGCGCTGGAAAAATGCGAGTTTGCTATTTTTCAGTGCCGATATGCCGAGTTATAGGGATAAACTTCGCTCTCATTGGTTTAATTCTGCACCCTGTGATAACTGATGGTGCAGTTATAATAGCTCTGCCATCCAACTTGTGATTACAAATTCTATTAATATTATAAATTTGTCGACTTCTGTGCCGCAGTAGGCGAAGGCCTGTCTGAGACGCAGAAGATTGCCGGTTCGATTCCCGCCGCGGGACATATGTAAGTAATATGTGTGTAAAAATTATATATGTATAAGTAGTATATCAGACATGGGGTTACCCTAACACAAGCTCTTCTTAATTTGGGGTAAGATGATGCTGTGTAAAAAGTTCAGCATTATTTGTATTTGTTTATAAATGCAACATTTTATGTAAGTATATATTTTATACGTTGTAATACGTCATCACGGCTGACCGGAATAAGATAAAACTTTGAATATATATGTAGTCAATGATCTGAAATAGAATAAAGATAACATTTTATGCAATACCATGTGAAGCCCTTGGCTAAATAAAATAAAACTGTCAAATGGTTGAAATTGTCAAGTTAACCGGCTGGATCTCCACCTATTTAGCCCACTGGCTATCTAGCATTCAGTATTCATACCTACATAGTAACTTATGCCTGGCCTATTAGCTCAGTTGGTAGTAGCTCTGCCTTTTGCGCTGTAGGTTGTGGGTTTGATTTCCTTCAAGGACAAGCATTTGTTTGATAAACATAGGTGTTTATTCTGTGTCTGGGTAATAAATAGTCAAAAGTATTATAAAATATATAAGTATTCTATTAGTCATGTGGTCACTATAGAACATACAAGCTATGCTTAGTTTGGGACTTGATAATAATAATAATAATTCCGGACATTTGACAAAACATCATCTGGTCCCAAAGTAAGCAGAGCTTGTGTTATGGTCACCAACATGACTGATGACTGATATACTTTTTTTGTAAATACATACATATTATACATAGAAACACCCAGACCCGAGAAAAATACATGCAGATCATACAAACATTTGTCCCGCGGCGGGAATCGAACCCGCAACCTTTTGCGTCTCAGCTGGGCCTAGGCCCACTGCGTCACAGTGGTCATCATGAAGATGATGTACTGTGAATTGGAGGACGCTAAATTGATTATTTATTTAGTTGCAGCCCTGGAATTTAAGATAACGCTACGGCATAATTGACAACAGTCTGTTTGAAATAAAATGTGAAGTCAACGAAGCAATTTGCTTTTGCATGGTAACAAAGTCGTGTCTCAAAGGAAATATCTACCTACTCCTTTTACTTCATTAAATTCTTTTGCCAGTGTTTCGAGGCGACGAATACTTGATTCTGTAGCGTAGTAGTTTATTTAGTTATTCCTCTAACAATATATTCTAATTACGATTACGATTACGATTACGATTAGCCCATTGTATCCCACTGCTGAGCAAAGGCCTCCCCTTGATCAGTCCAGTCATCTCGGTTTTGAGCTGTTTGGACCTAAGGTCTATCAAAGGTGTCGAGATCATCTCGCCATCTCTTTTTGGGTCTACCACGGCGCCGTCTCGCTGTCAGGGCTCCACTGAGTGGTGATTTTATTTTAATTAAAACTCTATTTTGTGTCCATATTCTTCTCTACTCTTGACGACCTCTGTGGCGCAGTAGGCCAAGGCCAAACACAAATGTTATCTGCAAGTATTTATCTCGGCCTGGGTGTTTCTATATATGATATGTATATATTTACAACAAACAAACATCTATGTACATCATACAAATGTTTGTCCCGGGAAGTAATGGAACCAATCTACAGCGCAAAAGGCAGAGCTAGTACCAACAGAGCTAAATGGCCTGTTAATTGTGTAACTTCTGTTTAATTGAATACTCTTAAATAAATAAATAAGCATACGGGTGTATTGTCGGTATAGGACAGGAAAACGAAGGGTAGGACGACCCCCCCCACCCGATGGAATGGCGACATGGAAGTTGGTGGATGGAGAAGGCTATAAATCGTTCTTCTGGAAATCTATTGGGGAGGCCTATGTTTAACAGTGGACTTCTTAAAGGCTGATATGATGATATAATGACGAGTGTATTATAAAAAGGGCTACCGAAAATAGTGTTATTTTGACATCTTAAACTGGGACTGCCGCCCACCTTTGTAGGCCTATTTAAGACTAGTTAAAATTGTACGAGTTTTCTCATAATTATTGATGGTTTTGAATTGTAAGCAACTCCTTTGATACAAGATGCTTAACTTATCTAACTAATTTCCTATTTACTGTAGCTATTTTTAGATAATATGATTAATTATTAATAATTGTACTATTATTAATTCATCATGTAATTTTCAACGTTCTGTTTATTCCAGAAACATAATTAGACGACCTCTAAAATCTACCATCATTATTTAACTCTAGAACTTGATACAATCTAAAATTACATATTCTAACATCTCTTTAGATTTAATTTGATATTTAATGTTATTTACTTGATCTTGGACTTAACCTAGATTTAACGAATAGAACGAACGTTTTATCATAGTTTGACGACCTCTGTGGAGCAGTGGGCCAAGGCCTGGCTGAGACGCAGATGGTTGCGGCTTCGATTACCGACGAGGGCATATGTTTGTATGATCTGCAAGTATTTGTCTCGGGTCTGGGCGGTTTTATGTACAATTTGTATGTACAAAAAAAACTTAAAATGTATATATATGTTTGAGTATATCAGTCATGTGGTACCCATAACACAAGCTCTGCTTACTCTGGGGCCACATGATGCTTTGTGAAATATCCAGAAAAAAAACATACAAGGCTTAACATCAAAATAAAAAAAAACACATAAATTTAGGAAAACAATAATGTTTAATAACTTGACTACCTAATATTGGTAAGCAAACCATCTTTTTTTTAATAACTAACTAGATAATTATAAAAAAAAAAACCGGCCAAGTGCGAGTCGGACTCGCTCTCCGAGGGTTCCGTACAAACCTATAGGTATATAAGTAAAATTTCACCCATCACGACAATCGAGTCATAGTTGGATGATGTAACAAAAAATTTACAGTTTTTAAAATTTATCCCTTATCTGTGCTATAAGACGTTGCTTCGTACTAAATTTCAAGATTCTGAGTTCACGGGAAGTACCCTGTAGGTTTTGATTCCCTTGCGAGTTGCGAGTTTGAATATATGCAACTTAAATTGCTGTTTCTCTTGATTGCGTTGACATAGCAGTTTGATTTTGTTACAGCTTAAAGGTATTATAGACTTGAGTGTTTTATATGAATTTCAATTTAATACCTCTACGCGTTCCTGGGAAAAGGGGTAGTATGTTTAAAATTATTAAAAATATTTTTATTATATGATGTAACTAAAAATGTAAGGTTATCGCAATTTATCCTTTATCTGTGCTATAAGACGTTGCTTTGTACCAAATTTCAAGATTTTGAGTTTACGGGAAGTACCCTGTAGGTTTTAATTCCCTTGCGAGTTGCGAGTTTGAATATATGCGACTTAAATTGCTGTTTCTCTTGATTGCGTTGACATAGAAGTTTGATTTTGTTACTGCTTAAAGGTATTATAAACCCAAGTGTTTAATATGAATTTCAATTTAATACCTCTACGCGTTTAATAGATTAATATGAAAAATCGTGGGAAAACGCAAGTGAAAACTATGTCTTAAAATAGTTTTCTGAATAAAGATACCTATTTCGTTGTTATTTTTCACATATGTAATAAAATCATTAGCATACCTATAATATAATTTACTCTAAGCTTCGATAATTATTTATTGTTACCTAAATACTTATTTTTGTAACACATATATATGTTATTACATTACTTTTACAATTGTTAATAATTTATGATTATCATTGTTTTGTCTTGAAAACATATTTTAGAATATAAGAAGCCAAATACATTTTTGTTTCAAACGTTCGCGCTAAAAGTGTTTTGAGCCGGACGAGACGGTAGAAGTAGATTTTCTGTTTTCGTAGCTTATAAATAAGATTGTAAAGCTGGGGAACGACCTCTTTTTGATCAGCAGCCGAACCAGACAGTACTAAAACCTAAGTACTTACCTATTTACTGTTCATACTTAAATTAAATGTTGTGTAATATTAACCTTACAAGTTTAATGTGTTTCTACTTGTTCATAACATGTGTTATAATAATATAAACCAGGTTGTGTAGAATATACTAGAAGTATTCCTTTGTTGAGCTGTGTTTCTTTTCTTTACTCTCCACAATAGCTACCTACCCTATTAGGATTTATAGTAACTTTTTAATGAAAATAGATACCTAGGTAGTTCAAATTAGGGTATATTTCTGGCTTTCATAACTTTTAGAATCAGTAGAACCTATTAAATCTAACACGTTCATGAGAAAAGAGGTAGTAAGTTTAAAATTATTAAAATTATTTTTATTATATGATGTAACTAAAAATGTACGGTTATCGCAATTTATCCTTTATTTATGCTATAAGACGATGCTTTGTACCAAATTTCAAGATTCTGAGTTTACGGGAAGTAACCTGTAGGTTTTGATTCCCTCGCAAGTGTCGAAAATTTGTGGCATAAACGGCTGTATCTTTTGATTGCATTGGCTTAGAAGTTTGATTTTTTCACAGCTTTAAGGGACAGTAAACCTGAGTATTTGATATAAATTTCAGCTTGATACCTCCACGCGTTCCTGAGAAAAAGTGTCTTGACAGACAGACGGACAGACGGACGGACAACAAAGTGATCCTATAAGGGTTCCGTTTTTTCCTTTCAAGGTACGGAACCCTAAAAAGCAAATAATACAATCGGTTTCGGTCATCTCAAGATGGATGCGTGCCCAGAACACTACCAGGATTGCCACGTAACAAACAACGATGCCATAGGAATGCTAATTTGCTGAGCAAAAAAGAAAGCAGAATTTCGGTCACACGTGGTCTCTGCTAGGTTATATTTTACGATGATTTTATCTACATCCTAAAAGACTCAAAGTATGTTCATCTCGATCCCGATCGAGATGAACATATTTTGGCCGTTTGACAAACAATTATAATAACTAGTGGTCGCCCATTATTAATTAATAATTAATATATTTTTGTGCATATTAAAAAACAATATTGGAATTCTGCAAAATTTCATACTCCTCCGAGCGAGTTTTGTAAAAAGGGGCACAAAGTTTTTGCTTCACGTATTATAAAGATAATAATAATATAATATTATTTTATTTACTTACGTGATCAGAATTTATATTGTTGTAAAGTTCATGGGTATTTATCGCGTGTTTTCATTTATTAAATAATTAATAAATAATTAAATATTGCTGGACTATGCACACAACATTACGCTTTGGTTATGTTGTAATATTTTTTTTATCCTATACTTTCCCACTACTGGGCAAAGGTCTACCCCAATTCCTTCCATTGGTCCTTGTCCCCGGCTATTTTCCACCAGCCTTTCTCGAAGGCATCTAGATCGTCACGCCAACGTTTCTTCGGCTGACTTGCCCCGCCCAACTCCATTTTAATTTGGCGGTCTTGTCTCCAACATCTGCGATTCCGGTCTTTGTGCGCAAAATTATATTGTGGACTCTGTCTGTCCTCTTCACCCACACACTGCACTGCACACTGCTCCATTGCTCGTTGGCAGATCTTGAGTGGACTTCTGAGATTCGGTTAAAGACCATGTTTGTGTACCATAGGTAAGAACGGGCAATATACACATCAATGTGTTTTCGCTTTAGAGACAGAGGAAGGTTTCCCTTCGTTAGCGATTTCATGGACCAGAAGCTCCTCCAGGCGTTTTCCACACGTCGTTCAACTTTTTTGTCTTGCCTGTTTTGGAAGGAGACTATCTGGCCCAGGTATGTATACTCATCTACGTTCTGTAATTCTTGCCCATCTACCTTGATTTTCTGTTGGGTGCTATTGGTCATTATTTGTGTCTTTAACTGATTCATCATTAGTCCAACCTCTAGGCTTGCTCTGCTTGGATCTTCAAGCATAGTTTGGAGTTCCGATGCAGTTGGGGCGAAAAGCACAATATCATCGGCGAAGCGCAAGTTTGTAAGCTTCTTGTCTCCGATAGATATTCCTTTATTAGACCAAATTATATAATAATTTTAGTAATTATTATTAAAATAATTGTATTATTATGAAGTAGACTTAAGTTAGTATAATTCCATCCACCGCGATTTAATCTTATCAATCTGTGGCTCGAAATTTTGACTACATAGTTGACCCATCTCGCCAACGGACAGCAGCAGACGATGGAATAAATTAACCCAACAGTGAAAAATCATTCAAAGTAAAAGTAATTGTAATAAATAAGTATTGTGGACAATCCATACAATATAATTAAACTAATGACTGATTGAATACTTAAATATTTAAGTAAAAATTACACAAAAAAAACAGTCACACAATGGAGGGAATCGAACGCACTACTTACAGCGCAGAAGGCAGAGCTACTACCATCTGAACTGAGACTAGACAATATTTGAGGACAACACATTGATGGTCAATCAACTCACTAATCAATAATACCAAGTGTTACCAATTATAGAATAAAATGTTAAAGTTTCTAAAACTTATTTCTCTAAATTGATATGGACAGCTGGTTGGTAAATTTACTTCAGTCGGGTTCTTTTTACAGCTTTTACCCAGCTTAGGCTGAAAACTTTACGAGATTAGCCCTCTTTTTACCCAACTGCCTAAGGAGGATAATGTTTTTACCATATTGATTTACATGAAAGCTGACACGTGAAACTTTTTAAACGTTTAGCATTTTTTGACGCTACTGTAAAAACTCGACTCGAAATCACGCATCCAAAATTTTACTTAACAGAACGTATTTTTTTCATAGTGTCGCAAGTTTCTTAGAACAAGTGTGCTGAAATTATTAAGTGCGCCTCAGGGCTTTATTTCGTGCACTAGGCACGATGTTTCTTTATCCTAAATAAAACGAAAAACTTAAAATTATACCATTATTTTTCAGCAGTTAAAGTACATTATAGAAAATTCATGTTTTATTTTTTCACGGATATATAATCAATGTTTTTATTTAGGGTACGTTGACGTATTAAAGCTTTTTAGAAGCGCTTTCATTGCCCACTATAACAGGTTCAAATTTCAATAGAATTCACTTATTCTAACAACAAAAACCAGTGGTACCGTTTTGTTTTTGGCCGGAGTCGATCCATCACACAGCCGCTACTGATGCGACATCTGGCGACAGAAAAATTAAGCGTCCGAATCGTTTTTTAAACAAAGGCAAAGAACGCCATCCATCATTCAGACCTTTCCAATTTTTCAATGTCTTTTTAAAACTGAACACGATGTGTCTCGGCTTTTCTTAGCTTTGGGTCCTTTTAAGATCATCTAAAAGGTTGGGCTAAACTACATTTATCAGCACAGATCAGTACTTGCGTAAATGACAAAGGTAAATAAAACAAATCAAGAGTAAATAAGATGGCAAAATTGCCAGTAAACACTTATTTTTTTCTCAACTTGGTTTATTTTTTAATTGAAAGATATATTTTGTGTTATGCATGTTGTATTCAACCAAATAAAAATAAATATATAATAAGCTCGTTGGCACATGCAATAATATAACAGGTTCCAAATATATGGCAAATAAAAATGTTTTACAAAAAAAAGGAGTTAAGCTTTCTAAAAATACCATAACTCCTTGAGGGGTTTGGGGAAACTAAGAAGGAAATCAAAAAATACCAAAAAATACGAATTTGAGCATAAGCGGACACGAGATGGATACGTAATGGAATGTATCTTAAATCTGTATATCAGTTAAAAGGCAAAGAGATCTTATTACGGAAACTAGCCACTGCTTTTTACCGCCTGTCCCTCACTTATGCCAAAATTGATTGAAAAAGTGAAAAAAGTGATTAAAAGCGATTTCGCAATACGCACCTATTGCTCGATGTCACGAGATTCGTAATAGCGGGCGAATTTGGATAAAATTTGGCAAGTTTGTTGTAATTAACCTGGTAAAACCAATTCAGCTAGTATGCACTGATAAAATCGAATCAATTTTCAAGGTGATGATTTATAAATAAATTACAAAACGAAATAAATACCAATGTTTTATTTATGGTTTACTTATGTAACAAGGTTTAGCAGTATTGAGGACCTCATTTTAAGTATAAAATACATGTTTTAGAAGAATATAGCGTTTCGTAATTATGCTTTATGGCTATTGTATCATTGTAATATATGTACATTAAAACATTTACTGAACTATTTTTTCTGAAAAGCTCAGAGAGCTCAGAGAGCTGTTCTAAAAGTAATCGCAAAAAAACCGATCCATTTTCCTACAACTGAACTTTACTCACTTTCTAAAGTTCTCACTGTTCGGCAACACTTCGTAGCTCTAACAGTACTTCGCAAACATTCCCAAATTACATTCGACTTTAACCGTACCATTAACAAACATAAGTCTTATAATGTCTGCAAGATTGAATGCCGACGCAAAACAATTGCGAGACGACATTATTATTTTATCAGTTCATTTCTGTACAACAGAATAAATAAACACTTAAATATTTATTTCCTTCCTTCTAACAAATGTAAATCTAAAACCCATGAATAGCTTCACACACTAACCTAAACTGACACGGAAGACCTATTGGTTCCTCCTAAGTAACACACACACACAAGTACATACCCATGCACAAATGCACAAATAGACGCCATACACACACAAATACACACACACACACACACACACATATACACAAACACACCCTCACCTCCCTACTCTATATTTTTTTTATAATCGATATACCTACCACGATCTCGCCTGATGTTAAGCGACGATGTGGCCGACGATGGGGCACGCAGGTCTAAAAGACACCTATTTACTCGAGACTTGAAGAGACCTAGATTGTAGTTTTCAGGAAAGACAGATGACGGCAAAGCATTCCAATCCTTTGCTGTACGCATTATAAATGTGGAAGCAAAACGCTTTGTTCGTTAGGGTGGTAGGTTGACAAGGTATGGATGGTATTGAGCGGTACGTCTGCTTGTCCTGTTGTGAAAAGGAACTACTCTACCTAACTATATGTATAAGTTGTCATTTTATAATGTTGAGGAACTTTGTATATGTTCTCGGAGGAGGGCGTTGATGTCTGCGATACAGTTTTACGCTTTGCAGATGTCATCGACTTTCAATGTTCATGTACCTCTTGTTATCTTGTCCAAATAAGGTTTTATTATTGTTATTATTTCACTTTCTAAACTTTCGTGAGTTGAACTATACATTTTGACAAACACGCGTTTCACTCACGTATTATTTTGTCGATGTAGGCACCGACATTGTTTCGATTCATCTAGTGAATCCTCATCAGGGTAGTTTGATCCGCGGTCCGCTCGTTGCCGCTCGAGTTCACGATGCGAACCGTAACCTCGAGCGGTTTGTCAAAATGTATTTACTGAACTACTTATAGTAAATAATATTCACGTGAGTTTTTGATGTAAATGAACTTCAGTGAAGTTTGATCATTATTATACGAGTCGCTTCATCCCAATATAATAAGCCAGTAACCTTACCCAACCGTAACAAGCTATATACAATCATGTTGTATATTAAATAATGCCTTTCTTGAAAGCCTTATTACATAATCTCTGAAATAATGTGGTATATACGGTGAGCCAGAGACATCAGGGATAGGCATATCGATAACGATTCGATACTATGAATCGAGTTCAATCTTTGAATTTGTACAAAGTTGCATAATATAAAATACATTTGTAACAGTTAAGCTAACTAAGGACCGCTTAAAACGATCTATAAATAGCTCAACTAATCCAGATCACTGCCAGAGGGCAGCATTCTCAAGAAACTGGTGACATTGCCACGTTGAATGGCAATGCTAATACGCTGAGCCAGATAGGAGCCAGCTCTTTGGTCATGCAATGTATGTACCAGACGCCGAGAAATAATTTAGAAGACGCGGTGGGCTCTTGTTCCCCATGGGCCCAGGGTCTCGACTAAATAGCTCAAATATGTAAATATATTTTAACAATTAATTAGCTAGTATGTGCTTATAAGATAGACTCCACAGGTTTACCTACAGACAGATTTTTACTTACACAAGTATAACGGGACGTAAAAAGGCGCTTTAGGCACTGCGTTAACTAGGACACTTTTTATTGCCGACACGGCACACCATCACAGGCAACCGTAGTTGCTGTGTCTTGTGGCGGTGATCGGACACAGTCGCCTGTTGCTACTACTGCCCACTGGTACAATTCGTTGCTTGATTTCCGTCAGTACAATTGTATGGAAATTCGTTAATGTTGCTTGTGTCTTCAACTTACTACTTTAGTTTCCAGTTGCCGACACTGAACACTTATTGATCGTCAATGTGTATGTGTTAAGTGGAAGTAACTTGACACAAAAAATATTTACGTGTGCGCAGGGAGTGGATGATTTGATACTGGTTCTATATAAATTTAATATTCATCGGTTGCTTGTATCCGACACAAGACACAAAAGTGTCCACGTTTGCGCCCTGCTTTATACACGCTAATCTCGGTATTAGGATGAAAACGCTGTGAAAGATAGTAATATTGCAGAGAAGCGAAAAATGAAGGATTTTGCTTCCTACGCACAAATACTATTGGAACTTATCACTTGTGACAAAATTGACTCGAACTGACGGCGTGGAAAAATAAGTCGGTGTTTGAAAGCTCTTCTATTTGACACGTAGATAAGTCCTAGCTTCTATATGTTCACTTATTTCACCTATATAAATATTTTAGTCACTGAAATTAGGCACAGAAATGAACAGAATAATATTCTACAATTATATAAACTAGTGGCTCTGTGAGCTGTAGACCTCACGATTTTTTTTACGTTTACATCTTCGTCATTTTAAAATAATTCCAAAAAATGAATTGATAAAAAACTATATATAGTTACAGAACCTGCTTACAAAATTTCACGAGAATCGGTTAGGAAATGCGACCTGTAGTCAGACGCCGACCGGACAGACATACGAAAGCATTTTTGCCTAAGCTGAACGGAGAAACTCGCTCGCGCTTCACACTCGCTCGGTAATACACGTGAAATAGTTGGGTTATCTAAGGACAGCTTAATCAATCTATAGTTTGGATTTGGATCTGGAACTGATCCAGACCACAGCAAAATGGCAGTATCTAAAAGACACTGGAAGCATAGTTATTATAGTCTATATAACAAATGAAATACGTAACATTACCCACTTTTCAAACATCAAAATCTGTCATCGATGTTTGGAGTAGAGCTGGAGTTTATCCATATATGGGTATGAAATAATGACCAAGAAAGATAGAACGATCCTGGATGCATTTGGGTTACACACGCTAATTCCTAAATATTTTAGATTTATTGTAAATGTGGAATCTGGCGGATGTCTCCTGAATTAAAATATTAATGTATAATATATTATACCTATACATTTATCAAAGACAACCGGTCTATTCTATAAACATACACTAGAGTGCATTGTTTAAATCTGATATTATCTATATTTATTGACATAAAAATGACAAAGACAGAGCATACTTTATATCCACCATAGCTAGTTGTTTTTGAGTTTATCCATTACAAACGAACATACAAAAAGCCAAGTCTTTTCTTTTCTTTTTTATTTTCATTTATATTAGACACGTAGCTATCCATAAGTATCGTTTAGAATATATAATAATAATTTAACTACTGTTAAAATTCTTCCGTCAGAGTTTTACAACTTTTACAACCCGAACCATCGTCACTAGAGCCTTTAACAACCTTTTCAGGCTAAATATTGGACCTTTTAGTAAAACATGAGAATAGCATTAACCCCAAGCCTGCCATAATAACTACTACCGTATTCTATGTTGGTTGTAACATACTAAGTAACTCTGAATAAAAAACATTATCCACAGTTTCTGTACAGTAGGTAGAACAGGTACAGTTATGAGCAGAAATTTTATTTGAAATTGCTTTTTTTTCAGGTTTTTATTTTTTCGTAATTTAATAAAATAGTACCTAGATGACCGAGCTTTGCTTGGTGAAACTGACAGGGCTTTTGATTATTTATTTAAAAAATTAATTACAGAATTGACAAAATAATATACAATACTATATAAAATACATGTGAAACAGTTATAAAAAACATAACAACATCTGCTGTAATTTTTCGAATGTTTGAAGCTTATACAATCTCAGACCCTACAAATCTTTGATATCAAATATCTTAGTACTCTTTGTTTTCCATCTAAATTTAACTACTTACATAATATACACTAATACAAAATACATATGAATAGTTGAGCTATCGAAGGACCCTTTAAAACGATCTATAGATAGCTCAACTAATCCAGATCACTGCCAGAGGGCAGCGTCTCCAAGACTAGCAGCATTGGCACGTTGAATGACAATGCTAATATGCTGAGCCAGATTGAAGTCAGCTCTTGGATCACGCAATGTTTCTACCAGATGCCGTGAAATAATTTTGAAAACGCGGTGGGCTCTGGTTTCCACGTGCCCTTTCCACGGGCACGGGACTTCATAACCCTAAATCGATCTATCTATTTGGTATCTACGATGCCAAAGACACACTGTTTCGTTTCCTTAGCATCTGAATGGCTTCCATTTTTCAAAATATCTCTTTTCGATTTCTTTTCGTATCGATGTTCATGTCATATCTAGCTTCAACAGCAAGACGAAAGACGCCATTGGTTAGGATATCATGCAGCACATATACGTCAAAGTTCGGTGTTACTGGTAATCGTTTGAAGGACACTGATCGGATCGCGCGCGCATCGATATCGCGAAAGCAGTAAAGCTTTCTTCATCAAACCCTTGCATGTGATCATCAACGAATTTTCAAGAGCCAACGTTAACTGAAAAGCCCCCTGAACCCCCTTTCCATTTCAGTTATCGTTGGCTCGTGAAAATTCGTGAAAGACAATTGGAAACTCAACGTATGCTGGCCGCAATATGAAAGTCAAAGTCAAGTCAAAGTCAAAAGATGATTTATTCAATACAATCACAAGGATCACTTTGAAACGTCTTACATACTAGGTGAATTTAGGTGCCAATTCATCCTAACCCAAGCTCGAGAAGAATTGGCAAGAAACTCGTCTTGGTCCTAGCGCTTTTTTATATGATCCATCTTATAACTACCTTAACTACGAAATACAAATACAAGAGAGTTTATACATTTCAAGTGTGTCGGTTAACTGTCTGACGGCAGAGCGACATGAGGCCATGCATTCTTATCAATAATATAGTCATCTATATTATAATAAGCTTTCTTCAAAAGACTACCTTTAATGTATGCTTTAAATTTCTTAATAGGTAGTTTAGTAGCATTTTCAGGAAGCTTATTACAGAAGCGCACCGTGTTCCCCAAAAATGACTTATTAACTTTTTCTAGTCGAAACCTAGGGATGTATAATTTATGTTTATTCCTAGTGTTCATTTTATGAAGGTCACTATTTTGCTGAATCCCATCTCTATTTTTATGTGTATATAACAAATTTTCATATATATATTGTGAAGCTATTGTGAGAATATTAATTTCTTTGAATATTTCTCTCAAAGATTCTCGTGGTTTCATTTTATAAATGGCACGTATTGCCCTTTTTTGAATTACAAATATTTTACCAATATCAGCTGCTTTCCCCCAGAGAATGATGCCGTATGACATAACACTATGGAAGTAACTGAAATAAACTAGTCTAGCTGTAGCTTCATCAGTAAGCCACCGTATCGCACGAACTGCATATGCAGCGGAACTAAGCCTACCAGCAAGCGTTTCAATTTGTGGTCCCCACTGTAGTTTTGAATCAATATTAAGACCTAGGAAGATCGTGGAATTTACAAGATTCATTGCCTCTCCATTTATTTCAATGTTGGACGGGCTATGAATAACATTTGGCAAAGTGAATTTGATACATTTAGTTTTTTTGGAATTAAGCAAAAGATTATTTACAGTGAACCAGTTAAGAACTAACGATAAGGATTCATTTACGTTATCGCATATACTGGTTTTACCTCTATCAACTTTAAAAATTAAAGACGTATCGTCTCGAAGTATGTGCTTGCATCATATTTCTACTGCTTGTTGGCAGAACTCGATGTGAACATCGTGTATTTATCAAAAGCAAAATCGTCAAATATTCCACGGTGGGTCTTCCCAGAGCAGCAGAAAGCCATAATCGAATTCTTCTACTGGTTGATGCGCATACTACAAACACAAATACACAAAAATGCAGATACACACGTTTAATTTATAACACCCCTCGTCGGGGGTTAAAATCTAGAAAGCTACAAGGCTTTCCGTAACCGACTGTACCTAGATAAGTGAGCTATCCCAAGGTGGTCGTTTGCCAATTACCCTTGAGTGGCTAACGGCTTAATTCCATACGGCCGTCTCATGTCGTCTTATGGTTTCTACTTCAACCCGACTCGGATAAAGGTGAGCTTAGTTTCTTGCATTATTTACGGTGAAAACGGTTGTGTTGAACCGTAGTAGCCAAAGGGCCAAGAGCCTTTACAGCCTACCGCGTTTTCAAAATTATTTCACGGTGTCTGGTTGAAACATTGCGTAACCCAAGAGCTGGCGCAAATCCGGCTTAGCGTATTAGCATTGCCATTCAACGTGGTAATGCGCCAGTGTCTTGGGAACGCTGCCCTCTGGCAGTGATTTGTATCTGTTGAGCTATCTTTAGATCGTTTTAAAACGATCTTTAGATAGCTGAACTGTTTCAAATGTATTTTATATTAATTTATATTATTACGTGCATTTTTCAAATAAATACCAATAAAGAATTTAAAACAATTTGAAGGGAGAAAGTTCAAGTAAAAATATTATAAATAGATACAAGATCTTTTTAAGAAGCACGGGTGCCTAAAATATAAGTGTATCTTTATTCAATAAATACTCATAACTCATACTTGAAAAATTTGTTTAAAATCATGCTTGCTTTCGTTTCGTGGCTTTCGGTTAAATAGTCAGAATCATCAGAATAAGAGTAAGTTCTGTTAATTCTATGCAGTCTGGTTTTTGTTTCACATACTGATTATTATTCATTTTATTAACGAACAGGTAACCACTTAACAGCGGTAATATAAGACCTATATTGTCTATATTAAAGGTAGATTTACCGTTTTAACTGGTGTTGGCACAGCTCATTACTTTGGATGTGTAAGCGCAAAGTTATGATATAAGATTGAGTACACACTTTTTTTTTTAAGAATACAGTCTAAGGGCCGTATTTCAGAACAAAAATAATCAGATCCTTAATACTCAGTGTTCAAATTTTGACAGCTTCAAATTCAGAACAGATCCTTGCTCCTTGCTGATCTGAAAGATCTGAGTTTATGTTTTGTTCTTCGATACGTTCTTAAGTTCAATTGACTGGCTTATCATCTCAGTTGGTAGATCTGCCTTCTGTACAGGTTGAGGATTTAATTTTAGGAAAATCATGTGATAAACATAGGTGTTTGTTCTGTGTCTGGGTGTAATGAGTATGTATTTAACAATATATAAGTATTATATCAGTCATCTATGGTACAAGCAATGCTTTGTTTCGATTCAGCACTCAAAAGTAGAACATCGGTATTTTATTATCTCTATATATATAATTATAATGTACGTGTGTATGTCACTGAACTCCTACTAAACGGCTGGACCGATTTGAATGTTTATTTTTGTACACGTTTGAGTAGCGCCCTGGATGGTTTAGTTTCACAAATCATCCCGGCAGATGGCGCTGCAGTCGGTACAATTAGATATATTGTTGTCTTTTTAAAACGTGCGGACGAAGACGCGAACGGGACAGCTAGTTAAAAATGTTTTCTAGAAAATACGTAGTTCCCTACATATTTCTCAAGCAATCCAGAAGAAAACGTCAAGTTCTTCAACGTTGCACGTCAGAAAACAGTTTATGCTCTTCAAACCGTCATCTTGATATGTAGGACCGAGTTTCTAGAAAGTTCTTCGTTTTATTGCAGTGTTTTCGTTGGAAAATATTATGGCGACGTTCAACTGCATGAGAGGATTAGGTGCCTGGGATCTTTGAAATGAAATATCTTTCAAAAATTCTGTATAAATAGTACTTAGTAGGTAGTCACGTAATAGTAGGTAATTTAGTATAAAATGTTATAAGGGTAATTTTTAAAGGGTATGACTTAAGCATTGCCAATTTAATTGGTTTTAAATTTCTGAATATAATGAGTTTGTTCGCAAAATAGTAGAAATATTTCATCGCCAAAATTTAGTCGCTAAACAATACAAAAACAAATCCATAATAAATTACATATAATTATCAGGATATATTAATAAGTATCTAATAAATATTTTGAATTTATTATAATAGGTTTGTACTGATAACTATATAATCAAATTAACTGCTAATGGTGATGAAAACATGAAAATAATCAAACGTAACCTACAGATCTAACATTCTGAGTACGAAGCTATTATATAAGGAATAAACCTATTATTTTGAAAACAATGTTTTTATTCATGAATGAACTACGATTTGATTGATAATTATTGATTGGTAATTTCTTAAAATACATAGAAGGTAGTCCTTTGAAGAAAGTTTATTATAATATAAATGAATATATTATTGATAAGAATGCATGGCCTCATGTCGCTCTGCCGTCAGACAGTTAACCGACATACTTGAAATGTATAAACTCTCTTGTATTAGTATTTCCTAGTTAAGGTAGTTATTAGATAGATAGATAGATAGATAGATTAACACTTTATTGTACACAAAAAGAACACAGGAGAAATAATAGAAATAAAATTGTACAATGGGCGGCCTTATCGCTAAAAGCGATCTCTTCCAGGCAACCTTTGTATGGACAGGATAAACAAAAACAGAACGACGGCGGTGTACAAAAAGTTAGATTATTAGATGGATCATATAAAAAAGCGCTAGGACCATGACGAGTTTCTTGCTAATTCTTCTCGGGCTTGGGTTAGGATGAATGTGCACCTAAATTCACCTAGTATGTAAGACGCTTCAAAGTGATCCTTGTGTATCTTTTTTGACTTTGACTTTGCCTATGCGTTTTTTTGTTAAGTCGCTTTCGTAGAGTAAATTTCGACTTAAACAATAAACCACTAGAAAAGCTAATTTTATCAAATCAAAAAATGTTATACTAAGGTAAATAACAATGAATTAAAAGTGATAATCCATACCACCTCGACCAGACCTGGTCGACCAGGTCGACCACCAGACGACCTCTGTGGCGCAGTGGGCTTAGGTCCGGCTGAGACGCAAAGCGGGTTCAATTCCCGCCACGGGGCAAATGTTTGTATGATCTGCAAGTATTTGTTTCGGGTCTGGGTGTTTCTATGTATAATATGTATGTATTTACAAAAAAAAAAGTATATAAGTAGTATATCAGTCATGTGGTACCCATAACACAAGCTCTGCTTACTTTGGGGCCAGATGATGCTGTGTGAAATGTCCGGTATTATTATTATTATTATTATTATTATTATTATTAGTATACCAGTTTTACGTTAGCTTACCCACAATATTAACTCAATTGCACCAAATCTGTTAATAAAAAAATACATTAAAAATGAGTAATGATTTGACTGATATGCAGAGAGAAGAGCACGTTGAAGCTTCCTTACCTTGTTAAACCGGTATAGAAATGAAATAATTTTGGAACGGATTGTGACGTGAGACAAAAATTAGATGCTTTACAATAATCATAAGCGAACAACGCAATGGCTGACCCTAGGTCGAACGCCGCAATAATGCCCTAAAGCGAAGCTTACCCATGGTAACTGTTCATGACGTAATTCGCTACAGCTTCCTCTGATCCAGTCAAGCAATAACAATAGCATACATCTACTGTGCAGAACTGAGAACAATGATAGCGAAGCTCGCAGAGAAACTACCCCGATTCGTCAACCGATTTTCAGTTGTATTGCTCTACGATAACGCAAGAGCTCATACAGTTCGAAAAACCATTTTAACAATACAAAATTTTAGTTAGAAACATTCGTCATCCTCTAAACTACGTATATAAAAAATCCCTTTTCTAGAGCAGTAAAGAATGCCTTCACACAGTTTGTTGAGTCGAAGTCCTCAGAGTTCTATCGCAAAGATTTAAATAATCTCCCTATGAGACAGCAAAGCTAAATAGAAATTGAGGTTGAATAGATACTTTGATTATATATATATAATTAATATAATATATATATATCTTCTAAATCCAAATTTTAGTACAAAACAATGCAATATCATACTTATTGAAATATATTAGTATTTAAATTAAAAACTAAACAATATCAAATCCCAAAATAACTAGAAACTAACAAAGACAACCATCAAATTATACAGATATCAATTTTCACGCATCGCCTCACCATGATATTTCTATTCCAAAAAATATAAAAAAACAGTCCAAGTGTATTAATGGAATGTCAATCCAATGATAAGATATTCTTGATGTAGGTTTGTGACGTATATACTGTGAATGTTTCTGACGTGAAGACTGGTATCCACTGAAGCACGTTTTTGATACTAAAAACAATATTGCTTTTGAATAATACCTAGTTACGAGTATATACACAAAGAGTCAATAAACATAGAACATTAAGGTAATTTTGCTGACTAATAGAAGAGCTAGCAATAGAAAAGGAAAACTTGAAACAAGCCTGGCTCGGTGTCAGCCGTTATGCACCTGCAACCGAATCGACACCGCATGTACTGATTTGTCTTTCCTGCGGGTCATAAAACCATGTATTTTATAATCGACTACATACCCGTCCTACATAACCTCGTGACAACTAGCAGTAAGCGTAAATTACGCGATCACTGCTGTCAAACGAACCTTTTGTATTGTAGTTTAAGCGTATTATCGTTTGAAAGTGACCAACGCGAGTAGTAGGCGTAACTAGAAAAATAGGAGTTGGTTCCATTATAAGAGACATCGATGTGTAACATCTTACTATCACTTTCCTGCACACTGTAGGAGTATGTAACAAGAAGCTGAGGAAGCGCATTCGATTTGATTTGACCAATGAGCGCGCGCGGTGGTAGAGTTGTCCATCAGATTGTAACAACCCATTTTCCTGACACATATGCGACTAAGGTAAGGCTCGCTCGTGTTTCTTATAACTTGAAACTGTTTCATAGACATTCCTGTCGCTTTGCTATTGCTGTCACTGCTGCTATGATTATTATATTGCGATGAGTTCTTTATTCGCCGTGCTGCTCCTTTACCTACAATTGCATATTGACGCGTTATATGACCTTCTGGTTGCTGGATAATTTATGTGATGTGGCTTACAACGCCACTCTCAATAAAACCTACGGTTCATGGTATATTTTGTTAAGTCCGTTTACCATAATAATGAGAAGAAATTATTTAATTAATAAATACAAAGTATGCTACGTTTCAGTATACGTAGCCCTTTAAGCATGTTTGAAAACGCGACTTGCCTATGGCAACACCAGGTTGATGTTTTAGGTCCTTTTACGTGTGACAGTTGGCAGATGAGAAATTATACGAGCCTCTGATTTAGGACCGCTCAATTCGGCTTTGTAGCGGCTGTAAATATAACGCAAATGAAAACCAAGCATCCGTGTATGCGCGTACAAAAAAGCTTATTGTAACACGGAAAAAAGTTTGCAGGGATTTATTGATATAAATAAAAAACTACGAAACGAGTTTGATTCAATATAAAGCAGCCACATAAAAAAGAGAACTAAACTCAAACTAAATAGATGAAAAAGCATTTTTTTGAATGCATTTTACTCAAAAATAGAGCACTGGTCTATTTTTGTCAATTTTTTATAGTTGTGGTGAAGGTTTTGTAGTCTTCCGATCTTAAAATCGTGGGTTCAAATCCAGTCATGCAATAATGGATTTTTCTGTTCGAAAAATGTATGTGCGCTTTACGCAGTACTCTCAAAATGAAAGGAAAACTTCACGTGGAAAACTGCATATCAAAAAACTAAAAAAGTTTAGATATGTGACAAGTGCACAAAATGTGCCTCTTTTATCCTTTCACTACTCTGGTTCCAAATAACTGACACATTATGAACAAGAACATACAAAAAACTCATCATTAGATATTATTGATCCGATTTATATTTAAGTCTTGTTATCTAAAAATGCTTTTGTCACCTCAAATAAATAAATAATACCGGACATTTCAAACAGCATCTGGCTCCAAAGTAAGTAGAGCTTGTGTTATGGGTACCACATGACTGATATACTACATATTTTTGTGTAAATACATACATGTTATACATAGAAACACCCAGACCCGAGACAAATACTTGTCAGTATTGTTTCTAAGCCCAATCGAAAGGTTTATAATCGGGACCGTATTATAAGATTATCGTCAACTGTTATGGTATAGAATTTGAATGAGGATTGAATTTGTTTAGGCATGAATTTTGCAGACTTTTGCAGTTAAGGTATTATGTAAGTAACATATATTTTAAATTAATTACAGGACTCGCGGTTTCATAATTATATCAAGGCTGGTTAAAACATCGTCTGGTAAAACATTGCAAGAGCTGGCTCCTATCTGGCTTAGCGTATTAGTATGCTCTTTAACGTGGCAATGCTGCTGGTGTCTTGAGGATGGTGCCCTGTGGCAATGAACTGGATCAGTTGAGCTATCTATTTTAAAGGATCTTTACGTAGCTCAAATGTTTCACGTGTACTTTATATTATTGTATATTATTTTAGAACTGTAATTTAGCTGAAAAACACAGAGTATTATGTGATATTACATCAAAGAGTTGTAGTGTTTTTGCGATTGTATAGATTTCGCTCATTCGAAAAATGACAGAGCATGTTTTAAAATTATTTTATTGACAACATAAAACAAAACTTGCAGATTATAATATTGGACGTGTTTTAAACTCGTATATGTTATCTTACTTATTTAAACAAGAACCTAGTGCTTCTAGGTAAAATATAATGTATGTATGTATTACATTCTTAAATTTAAATTTATTAAAAAAAACACGAACATTTTGAGGTTGCTTAAAAATCGAAGGTTGTGCGATTTTTGGGCATGCTATTTGAAGCGCGGGTTGAAGGGGGCGTGCTTTTAATGCGTTTGGACAGGTTTGCTTATTGAGCATGCTAGTATCGATTAGTAGTTCGCAGTAGGTCGTGCACGATTCCGCGCCAAAAATGTCTCGCTAGGGCGATGAAAATAAGTTTAAAACGAATGCTTATAGAATTCGCGATTTTCACTGTACAAAAACAATATTGCAAGAAATGATGAATATCAAGATTTATTAACAAACATGGACGATCCTACTTTGATTTTGAAAATTACCAAAACCAAAATTAAAACTTTGAGGTCTGTTTACCACAGCGAATTAAAAACATTCTAGAATGTCGAATACCGAAGCTTCCAGCCCGTGCTTTAATAGCATGTGTGTTTATCTGCTTTGAGCACGCTTATTTAGAACTGTAAAAAAGCATGCTAAGTCATGCAAATGTGTCAGTTTGTAGAGCACGCTTGTTTTAAGTATGCTTATAAGCATGACATTTTATGAGCATGTGTAACTGTACCTTGGTGCCGAATGATGCTGTTGAAATGTGTTAAAACGGCATTATTTATTTATTTATTAAGACAAACCTATCCATACACTTTGAAACACTAATAACCAATGTTTGCCACAATGTTTAAAAAAAATATATATAATATATATTGTGAAAAAAATAAACTTGCCGTCAATTAGCAATATCCTTTGACTGTTCATCAATTTTACTTACAATTACAATTGTCTCTTTACTTAAGTATTTATTTTAAAAAAAAATTGTGTTATGTTTGTAAATAATAATATAATAATAATAATGCCGGACATTTAACACAGCATCATCTGATCCCTAGGTAAGCAGAGTTCATTATATGAGTACCACGTGACTAATAAACTACTTATATTTTTTTTTTTTGTAAATACATACATAGAAACACCTAGACCCAAGACAAAAACTTGCAGATCATACAAACATTTGTCCCGCGGCGGGAAATGAACCTGCAACCTGCGTTTCAGCCGGACCTTAGCCCACTGCGCCACATACCTAAATACAAAAGAGTACTATGTAAAAATGTCTCTTGTTTTACTCTTGTAGGAGTTTTGGAAGAAACAACGTTGTACCATTTTTTCTAAGTGCAGCAGGTAACAGCAGATTTTGAGATTGAAGATGTCTTGTTGCAAAAAACAGCCTTACTTAGAAAAGTCTCTCATCTTTTGTCAAAAGTTAATGAGTGTTTAAAAGTGTCATCCGTTTTTTAACAGCCTTCAAAAAAAAGATTTACAAATCAGTTGCTTTTATGTTACCGCATAACTACGTCATTTATTAACCGATTTTAAAATATATTTTTCATGTGAAAGGATATTCTAGACCAGGGTAGAAGCCCTTAAAAATAATAAAAAGCGAAAAAAAATAATAGTAGGAATAAACCCATTGGAAAAGGAGAAGGATATTATAAAAATAGAAGAAAAAATAAATTACGGGCGATCTGAGGCCGGGAAGGGTTGAGGGATGAGGTTTTAAGGGCAAAAAACGGTTTATCTCGATTTCCGGCAAATCTACAAGTCTTATGGAAAAAAGTTATATGGCAAAGTTGTAGGTAATAAAAAGATCTACAATTTTTTTATTTACACTTTTTTCACATAACCTCAAATTTTATGTAAAAAATTCAAAAAACCAAGTTTTTGGTTTTTTATTTGTATCTTTTACAGAAATGATTTTTTTTTCACGAAATTTGGTGAAAAGTTACCTTTTTATATCTCAAATACACTGTAATTTATTTGATTTGAAATAGTTATTGTTTCACTCTATTTTGACTTAATATCGAAATAGCACCCTATTTTCAATCGAAAATTCACCCATCAAAATATCAGCTTTTTTCAAAAAGTTGAATTGCTTTCTGTTCGTTGAAATCTCTACTTTCTGATGGTGTAAAAAAATATATATATTACTATATTATATCTTCTCAGAAAATGCAAAAAATCGACAGAAACTCGAATTAGTTTTTTTTTTCATTATATATAGTTTCATAGAAAAGATGTGACTGCTGCAATATTTTTCAATTAAAAAGTTGATTTATTTAATTCTTATTCCATTTCATCATTAGCCCGTGTCAGTCCACTGCTGGACTGACACTGCCTCTCCCATGGCACGCCATTTAGCTTATTCCATTTATGTCATAGAAAATCTCATAATATATAAATATAAATGTAAATCGTACTATTGAATTTCGATACTTTATTCTGATTACGTTATTCATTACCATATTTTTAAATACATTAATATTATCATTCAAAAATACTTAATCTTGAATTCTAATCACTTATCCATTAAATTTTGTCTTTTTGATGGCATTTCTTCATCGTTATATTCGACAAACCTTTCCGATTCTAGTAGATCTTCGTTCGAAATCTTCATGACCATCACCTTCTTCGTCTCCAATATTATTTCCAGTTTGCGATGGTTCTTCATCCACAATTTCTTCTGAACCATTAACTTCCTCGTAGGCTTTTTCTTCCATATTGGAGCAATTTTCAGAAATATGACAATTTGTGCATAAATGTTAATTGTAATTTTAATAAGTTCCTGCACCATCTTTTTTAACTTAAACAAAAGTGCTATTAAAACAAGAAGATGGCGACAAGAGATTGCTTGTGAGTCGAAAAGACTCACTTGCCTTGCGACTTCGAAACCGAATAGAACTGTAAGTTGAACTCGGCCACTATTCAATAAAATTGTTAGATTTTTATTAGTGTTCTTTTTGTTTTATTTTATGTGGTTTCGCTTGATATGAAATAGTTCAAATATGAAATATCTGAAGTAGGTAGGTAAATCAATGCTTGCAATAGCAGTACCGGTGACCGAAAAAAAAGTCAACGGTACTGCACGTTTAAAAACTTATGATAACCTTATTTTTCGATACATATAATAATTACAAAAAATCGAATCGAATTCGAGTTTCTTTCGATTTCTGCATTTTCTGAGAAGATTTACTAAAGTAATATATATGTATTTTTACACCATCGGAAAGTAGAGATTTCAACGAACAAAAAGCACTTCAACTTTTTTAAAAAAGCTGATATTTTGACGGGTGAATTTTCGATTGAAAATTAGGGTTCTTTTTCGATATTAAGTCAAAATAAGATGAAAAAATAACTATTTCAAATCAAATAAATTACAGTGTATTTGAGATGTAAAAAGGTAACTTTTCATCAAATTTCGTGAAAAAAAAAAAAAATTGTAAAAGATACAAATAAAAAACCAAAAACATGGTTTTTTGAATTTTTCACATAAATTTTGAAGTTATCTGAAAAAAGTGTTTAGACAAAAGTTGTAGATCTTTTTAATACCTACAACTTTGCTTTTGCATTTTTTTCCATAGAACCCGTAATTTATTTTTCCTTCCATTTTTATAATATTCTCCTCTTTTTCCAATGGGTTTCATCCTACTATTTTTTTTTTGTTTCAGAAATTATCGACCCTGGTCTATGCATTCCGGCTAGTCTCATAGAAATTTCATACAATAGCTAATAAATATATGTCACCCAAATAAACACAATTTCGTGCTTCGCTTTCCTGTGACTTTCCATTGATGTTTGCGTGTTTCGAAAAATGCCAAAATTAACTTTTAACTAAACTAAAATTTTTTAACTGACATCAAAAAAAGGAGGTTCTTGGGTTGTATTTTTATGGGCTCAATTTTTTTTAAACGAGGATTTCTTAGGTAGGTTTTCTTATTTAGGTTTTGAAATGTATTTATGTAAGATAGTAACGGGGCGAATCTAAAGCATTATTTTAGTTGAGTGAGTTTATAAGTAAAGCAGAAATGCGTTGAATAATGCAGTAAATTTAGGACGAAGACAGTTTTATTTATATTTCTTCTTCTCATCCTATTCACTTACCTTGTTGAGTATGTCAATTGTAATTATTTTGTTATAGTATCATCACAAGCTCGCAATTGATCGTAATTTTAGTATTCCAAACGTCATCACGAAATCACCATCTACAATTTTCTAAAATTCCACATCGTACGAATCCCAAAGCAACATAAATACACTATTAACTAAATTGTCTGCACTTTGGCTAAGAAATCACTATTTATTGATTAGAAAATAATTTATTTATAAGAGTTATGTTCAAAAAGAGTCATACTTTGAATCCATTATTGTTTTATAACTTTTAAAACTATCATGGTTTTGCACATAATGTTCACTCAAAACGGGATATTTACCATGATATATGAGTTTTTCTGCTTCTCGTTTTGAGTGAACATTACATTATTGTTTTATTAAATAATCAGATAAATGGCCGAAATCCAGCCAATAGTCAAAACATAATTCGCTAGCAAATCAATGTCAAAGATTTATTTTCTCAGCAAATCAGCAAACTCACTGCACAATTTCTTTAATTTAGTGCCAGTGGCCTCTAAATTGACTTTATAAGGTGACCCCTAATTTCAGACTCAAATCTCTCATAATACGTTTTTGTTTGCTTGAGTTTTGGAATGTAATATTAATGCTTACGAGTCTGACATTCGGTTTTGTAGAGGACACTCATGTGAATAATATAATACCTAGGGGTTTTACTCGGGAAAGATAGAAAATGTTATTAAGAGATGTGGATCAATACGCGTTAAATCTTACCGAAACCTGGTAGTAACCTGGTATTTAAAATTCGTCGTTATCTCTCACACTGATAACTTTATCTCACTTTTCCGAGCATAAGACATTAATTTTTTCAAAGACATTCCGATATTTAAAACATCCGTTTAAAACTACACTTATAAATCAATTTAGAAAAACTATATGATTTCGATACCTACATGAGTTGATAGTTGAAACTATTACTATAAAGTATCCAAGAACTTCCACTTTTCGTCCAAGAAATAAAGTTTCAAGCTGTTTATGGACAAAGTGAAAAATGAAGCTTTTAAAAATATTTCTCTAAATTTATATTCTCCGTCCAAAGGGATGAAATATTCTCGCTCAACTCGACCACGCAGGCATTAAAATAAAATGTAATCCCTGGGTATGATCCGGCTTTCGGACACCGCAAACGTAGTAACTAAAACCTGAACTATATCAAGCTTTTGCCACTTTACCGACGCCATTTTTTATATTGTTTTAAATGTAGGTGGACATTTTCATACAGCGCCATCTAGCCCAAAACTAAGAAAAACTTGTATCATAATCTAACTTATATAATAAATCCGTAAGTAACTCTCTCTGTCTGTCTGTTTGTTTCGTTTTCACGCCTAAGCCACTGAACCGATTTTGATGAATTTTAGTATAGAGATAGATAGGGACCATGGAGCAAGACAGTCTACTTTTTATGTAGGTACCACGCGTGTGAAGCCGCGGCCAGCAGCTAGCACAATATACGACATAGATCTATATGACAATAAATTACAATATTGTGCTGTATGAAAAATCCAGCATTATATACATAATTATTTAGTCATGTATTTATTACACCCAGGCCAAACCAATCATTTATGTTTACCACACAAACTTGGTCCTGGATAGGTATCGAAGGAGCAACTAGCAACTGAACTATGAGGTCAGTTACCTTTGGACTTGTAGACTTGTGTAACGATTGAGTTAAATAGAATAGACCAAATATTATGGTAACAGACTATAAAGGAGACCTGCGCCATGCGATACATCACCAGCAGAGCGAAAAGTGATAGCGAGCGGCAACGAACAGACCGTAAATTAAACTCACCCTGATGAAGATTCTTTAGATGTCTCGAGATTCTCTAGACCATTGTCGATGCCACCAATGACAAAATAATACGTGAGTGAAAAAGACAAAAAAGAAAAATACTTGAAAAAAGGAGCATCCGACTAGTTTGACGTAGCATACGACTGTAAGCTGTGACTTACTTGAACAATATATTTCTAGCAAGATTTGTTGTTGATATATGTAGTAGTGAGTGATATATATATCGTATGATTACTAAAGATAACTCAAACAATGATTGTATTTTTTGAAATAAACAAAATGCCTTAAATTTTGTTATATTTTGATGTTGCTTCATCATTATTGTTTCAATATTATCTGGCCCCAAAGTAAGCAAAGCTTGTGTTATGGTTACCACATGACTGAAATACTACTTATATACTTTTTTGTATATACATACTTATTAAAGAATCACCCAGACCCGAGGTAAATACTTGCAGATCATACAAACATTTGCGTCTCAGCCGGGCCTTGACCCACTGCGTCACAGAGGTCGTCAATTATAGACTGACATTATAGACCAATGATTTTCTATATTAAAGGCGATATTACGAAAAAGTTGACCATTGCTTAGACGAGTATTCAACAAATACTCGTCTAAGCAATGGTCAACTTTTTCGTAATAATTTTGTCAAAAAAATATGAGCTTGTCACTTTATTACAAATTGCTGCCTAAGGCCTCGCACGCGTGATGCCTAAAATATATAAAATATGAAGTATCCTTTCTCGATCATTATGATAATATAATCTATCTACACACATCGAAAATGTCTAAGCAACACATAACTTAGGCAGTATTATTTTTTTTACCTTGATTTTAACTTTTATGGAATATCAAATATCAAATATAGAATTCTTTAAATAGTCAACCTCTTTGATAAACAAATAAATAGTAGCAGTTTTTTTTTCAGTAAATTATGTTTTTAAACAATAAAAACATTATTTTGTCCATTTTAACTGCATTTCATAGATGTGGTTTTATTTCTTATTCAACGAAAAAAAATTAGTAACCGAAGTAATCATTGGTTGTGTGACGCAAATAATAGTCTATGAGTTTTTACTGTGTAATAGAGCGTCGTCATCTTACAACGGACGAGGTGCAAAGAGCTGCAGGGATGCTAGAAATTGAAAACAGTCAAGCCTATATTACTCGGAATTTCGGTGTTCATAAATAGAAGCGCAATTTGCCGACTCTGGAGGCGTTATTGTGACGCAGAAGATCCGTCTGAACAGCACCGAGCTCGAGAGCGTAGTACCACTCGTCGTCAAGACCGATACATCCAGGTAATATGTGAATCAAAGCTGACTGCCCAAGAAATCGTATCAAGGCTACAGAATGCTGTTGGTCCCGCTGTTTAACCCCAAACTGTGCAAAACAGACTGCAAGAGTATGGTCAAAGTGCATTTCATCCAATCAGATGACTACAAATTCGTCAAGAAAACCGAGCTCGTCGTATTCAATGGTGCAGAACACTCGTGCTATGGCTGCAAGAACGATGGGACTAAATTTTGTTCTGCGTCGATTCTCGATTCGGGTTCAAACCTGATACTAGAAGAATGAGAGTATATCATCGCCCTGAAAACGCTAACCGTCTTAGATGTGTCCAGGAAGTCTACCCGTACAGCGGTTCAACAGTAATGGTTTGGGCTGGAATAGCTTAAAGCCCCAAAACCGATCTCTTTTTTATAAATGGCAACATGAATGCTGAAAATTATTTAGAACATGTGCTAGCTCAATATGTGCGTCTATTCACAAACATTGGGACCTGAGTTTACAATGATGCACGACAATGCCCGTCCGCACACAGAAAGACGGACTCAAAAATGGCTACAGGGCGAAAATATACGCGTTTTGCCATGGCCAGCTCAATCGCCCGACTTGAATCCCATTGAGCATGTGTGGGCTATGCTCCAGATAAGGGTCCTGAAAGATCACCTGCTCAAGTTTCTTTTTTTTAAGAAATGTATCGAGTTTATACAAATACAAAATAGAAAATTCATTTCATTTAAAAAAAAAAAAAAAAACAATTTATAGAATTAATAATATTCAAAATTTATTCGTGTTGCTTAGACTTTTTTGTGTATACACAATTCACACACAATTTCCTCAAGATGCGTTCAGCCGTTTAGCCGTTAAATGGTAACAAACAGACAGACGGAACACTATCAGACGGGTTTAAATTATGCCATAGAAGAGCAGGCTCAGGTCCCTAGTGGTTAAAGTGAAACATCTATTCGCAAGTTACTATTACATATTCCATGACTGCAGCGTGCATAGAATATTCCAACAAACGTTAATCATTGTGTCACACTGGCAAAAACGCTAGAATTATGATCTAGGATCAAAAGCTTTTGGGACTTTATACCACTTTGCTTTGAAGTGACACATGAGTAAGCGACGAAATTACTCAAATTGCTGCACCCGTATAATTCGCTTCTCCGTTTCTCTAATGACGTCATGCTATGCTCGAATGCGATAAAATAAATGAATAAATGTTGGTAGACAATGCACACAACACCATCTAGACCCAAACTAAGCATAATTTGTATTATGTATTTTGTTTTGTAAGATGGATCATGCAAAAAAGGGCTAGGACCAGGATGAGTTTTTTGCCGATTCTTCTTAGGCTTGGGTTAGGAGGAATCGGCACATAAATTCACCTAGTATGTAAGACGTTTCAAATTGATCCTTGTCATTGTATTGAATAAAGTATCTTTTGACTTTGACCTTGACTATGGTGACCAGATGACTGATAGAAGTATTTTAAAAACATATTTATGGTAAATTATGACACATAGACACAAACACCTCTGTTCATCACGTAAACACATAATATAGTGTTATTAGATAAATAAGCAAATCTTTTAATATCGTTTTTAGGTGTCAATTCCTCCTTACCCAAGCCCGAGAAGACTGGCAAGAAACACGTCCTGGTCCTAGCACTTTTTTGTATGATCCATACTAGAACTTAACTCATTCATTCTATTCATTTACACTCATACTAAACGCACGTCATATTCAACGCAAATATCCACACTTAGCTGTTCAACACACACATAAATGACTTTAGTTTCATCTTACCCACAATTTTTTTTTTTTTACCATTTGTTTCGTTTACTTACTGTTGTAATACATTATTTTGTACAATATTACGGAAGAGGCTAGCTACTCACGACACAGGGAATCCTAGTGTGAGAGCTAGTGTCCACAAGCCCCTAACATTTTCAAGCTGACAATAATTACCTACCTACCTACTTACTTAATAGTAAATGAGAACCTACTTACTTTGTTAATTAATGTAGGTGTAGTTTTTTGTAATTTTTTGTTAGTTTGTTATTGTTTCTGTTCATTGTGTTTTGTGTGTAGAATAACGTTATTATTATTATTATTATTATAACTAGGTTTACTACGAAAATTGAAAACAAGATTACAGTTTACATTTCAAATCTGTCAGTTAACTGATTGAGGACAGAGCAACATGAGGCCATGTATTCTTATCATGCAGTAGAATTTTTGACCGAAAACTCAAATTACTACTTTGTGGCACCCGTTTCCATTCGGTAAAAGACATAAATTTGTAATTTGTATTTGTAATTGATTATTATGTATGTAGATGATTTCTAATGTTTATGATAATTTCATGTATATTATGGACCTAATGTAGTCTGAAATAAAGATTTAATTATTATTATTATAAAGGAGAATTCGCGGCGAGAACTGAACTCAACACTCAAAAAATATTTTGATGATTGGATTATTCGTTGGCGTACGTGAATCGTTTCTAAAGAAGCATACTTTAAAGGCGATTAAATAAATTTAGATAAATAACTAACATATATTTTTGTGTATTATTGATCGTTTCCGGTACTTTCTCGACAGAGTAGTACCTTAACCAAGGTTGTTATCATTTTTATATATTAAAATTTATGTTGTAATTAAATCTAATCTACCATTGTCACGTAACAATTTAATTAGTTATTAGCTATTTATTTACTCATTGCTATGTTATTTTTGGTTTCTGACCTATAATATAACTATCAATAAATGACTATTATGACTTTTATTATTATTATGATTATTACTATTAAGCTTACTCTAATATTTTAGGGTAAGTGCAGTTTTGGCGACGTCGGGATGAATTGTTCACTCAATGACGTCTCTGTGACTCAGTGAACCAAGACTAGGCTAAAACGCAGATGTTTGCGGGTTCGGTTCCCGCGAGACAAATGTTTGTATGATCTACAAGTATTTGTCTCTGGTCTGGGTGTTTCTATATATAATATGTATGTATTTATAAATAAAGTATATAAGTAGTATTTAGGTGTTGTGCTAACAACCCTAACTAGGCCTACCAGAACATAAATATTATAAAACCATCACGTTTCAGGAACGTTTTGTTTCAAGTTTCAAGAAAATACTTGCAGACCATACAAGCATTTGTCTCGCGGTTTGAATCGAACCCGCAACCTTCTGTGTCACAGAAGGGATCACTTTCCACTTTCTGTCGGAGTTCCTGCCTGTGGAAATATTAAATTGTATGGAAATGACATTAACTTGATAAGTCACGTAACAGAAGCATGTCCGTTGCTGTCATTTCCATACAATTTTCTCTTTCCGCGAGAGCGTTAGAGTGAAGGCAAACTAGGCGTGATGTATATGTCTAGACTTTCTAATAATATATAACAGTATTGTTTAAAAAGATAATAAAACAATAAGAGTTTTAAAAGACGCATTATTGAATCAATTTGGCTCAGACGATCAATGCCCCCGAGACTCTCGGTACTTAGTACCTACTCTATAGTCTGTGAAATACAAAGGAGAAAGCCGGTTACAATCGTATTGTATGTACCAATTCACTGTACAGTCTCTACTACGGGTTAATAACTCCCCAAATGAATATGGACACTGTTCCTCTAAGAGCATTTGCGCGGTCTGATTCGACATCACTCGATTCGGCTGATGTAGCTATTGGCACTTGGGTTATGTGATGGTTCTGCGATAAAAGTAACTAACGCTTACGTTTTCAAGATTTTGTGCTTTTTGACTCTACTAAAAATGAAAAAATGATAAATACTCAATAACATCACAACGACAGGATTTAATCGTATTCTTATATCACTACATAGTATAAAACAAAGTCGCTTCCCGCTGTCTGTCTGTCCCTATGTATGCTTAGATCTTTAAAACTACGCAACGGATTCTGATGCGGTTTTTTTAATAGGTAGAGTGATGGAGCGATGGAGTGAAGGTTTATATGTATAATACATGCATAACATGGTAGAGACACACTAATAATTTTAGAGGTTTCTAATGTGATGTTTTACGACATCACTTAGAAACCTCTAAAATTAATCACATTTTTCAAACACATTTTTTGCGCTTACATTGCAAACGTTGGCTGAACCCTACGGGATAGATCAAAATAATTTAAAACTACAGCATTGTACCCGTGCGATGCCGGGGCGGGTCGCTAGTACTTGATAAATCAAGGTGCCGGTTTCTCCTAACCCTAGTTCAAGATGAATCCGGCAAAAAACGCGTCTGGTCTAAACGCTTTTTGGTATAATCTTAGCATGAGCGAATGTTTTATCACAGTAATTATTTTTCTACTATTTCAGGCTTTGAAAATCGTTGTTAAATTTCATTTTGTTATTGCTTTGTTTAAAGTGAAAGTACCTAAAACCACAAAACCTACTTATATCCAAACTACATTGTTCTAGTCAAAAAATACATATCATTTTTAAACATGAGTAATGTATGCATATAGTATAAACGTATGTATAAAAAAAAAGATATTTAGTGGTATGGTACCTACAGCTGTTATTTGTCGACACCTACCTACCTATCTACCTTCAACGTAGGAATTCCTGTCAGTTTCATAATATAATCATTATTCGTATGTTTTATATTTTATGTACCTACTCATATATTATTAATATTTAAACGCATAAATGACCGAACAAAAGACATATTTTTACTAAACGTAGGCACAATATCAATATATATTTATTTATATATTAACGAGAGAAGGGCGAGCCCCTGACGTCGTGACGTTACTGCACGGGTTTAGCATAACACCAGCGCTAGGTAGGTAGGTTTTCACTACCTACTTGGCATTATGCTGAGCTGACTCTTTTTGGCGCGACATGATGGTTTTTACCACACCATGCAAGTGCGTAATCTTTGTATCTTCGTAAATGGCGACCTACACTACCATTTATACAATGAATCTGATTGCAAGTAGGTACCTAATACTGGTCGGTCACCTACCAAGTTTTGTGGCGTACGTACCTACTCGTTTATTTTTGAGATTTTATTTTGTTTGTATAATCTACCACCTTAACCTTTAAGTATTTTTTGTATAGTGTCGTGTCAAATTAATATTTTTCATTTCATTTCATTTCATGCAAAGAATCGGTTTTACTCGTACTCGTATGAGTGGAATTGCAAACCTGTATCAAATGTAGTTGGCATAAAAGTAATCAGCATTATTTTCTTAGCAAACAAACGTTCGTAAAACGTTAATTATTAAAATACTACATAAAATATTGTTGGCCAATGCACACAACAAGGCCTCAAACTAAGCAACGCTTGTACCAGATAACTGAGCGAATGCTTATATATTTAAAATATTTACATATACTTTTTAACACCCAGAATAAACATCTATGTTCATCACACATAATGTTTGTCCTGAGAGATAATCGAAACAAAGCCAATCTACAGCAAAGAAAACATAACTACTACCGACTGAGTCGAGAGGCCAGTCAATTCAACAGTAAAAACAGTTATTTTAAATTATTTTCAATCGAAACACCGTTTTGTAAAATAACAGATATAATAAGGTATTGTTTTGATATAGTGCATCGTTTTAGCAATTAAATTGAATCATCAGGGTTAGGGTCGGGGGTCTGGCACTGAATCCGGCATCCCACAAGGGCATGTGTGATTGTTTGCGAAAGTTGTGCTGACACACAATCAATGGATTTGGCGGCTTTGTGTGGTTTCTGTAAATGCGAAACACCGTTTGATTGTTTATTTACGATGAAGGAATTATATTGCGCCATAATCACGAGGTAACTGATAAAATACATACAACTGCGCCGATGTATCGAGAAAAAGTTAAACTCACATATCGTAGTACCTAAATATACCCGTTATACGAAAAATTATGTTCAAAACCATTATCGGTTTCAAAAGTTATAGATAACAATCAATAGATAGATAGATAGATAGATAGATAGATATTTATTTCTTTAAACTTGTAACAATCATTGGTTAATAGTGTTTTTAAGCCTATATTAGGTTTGTCTAAACACTAGGTTCTCGATAACAAAATGTACTAAAGACAAAATAACAATAAGCATCACACACTTACTTCCAGCATTATTAAACAAAGTAGGTAGGTAACAATAACAACAAGTCGAATGAGCGACCGCTCACAACGATATCAACTGTGGTTGCACACATTCAAAGGAGCGTCTTTACAAAAATCGACCCCGTCAGGTGAGTTATTGGATTGCACAGATAGTCGCTTCATTTGTGTGTGTGCCCCGCTTACAACTTCTTCTAAAAACTACATAGGGTGCTCCATTTTATACACTTTAAAACATAAATTAATTTTGAGATACAAGTATACTATGAATTATGGAAATGTTTTTTAAGTATATTTTTATAGTTTTTTTGAGTGATTTTATTTTTTATTTCTAATGGTAGTTTATTTATAAGACGAGGAATTAAAAATTGTGACGTTCTTTTGCCATAATCATTTTGAAACTTAGGTATTTGTAATTTCCTATTTGTAATACTTCTAGTAACTATTCTTTGACTTAAAGGAACTTGTATTTCAGTACGAAAGTATTGCTCGAGAAGCAAGCTAAGTTTTACTTTATTATGTATCGGTATAATCCCACAATACTTGAAAAGACCCATGGGGTCATCCGAGAATTCATTTTTAACTTTTAGAGGAACTATTAATTTAAGAAGTCTGTGCTGGATATTAAAAATCTGGTCCAGGTATGTTTTATACGTACGACCGTAGCTACTTAAACCATATGCTAATATGCTTTCTACCAGAGCTTTATACATTGATAAGAGTATGTCGTAAGGTACTTTACATTTTATTATATAGAATTTTGCTAAAATTGCCCTAAGTTTATTACATGTCTTATCAATGTGCTTTGCCCAGTTAAATCTATTATCAATTACCAGGCCAAGGTAGGTGTACTCAGTGACCTGCTCAATTACCAAACAGCTGCTTGGACACTGCAGATTAGATGAATGAAGGCAATCATGACTATGAGCTAGTATTTTCACATTTTCTTTTCCTGGGCAATAATTGTGACTAGAGCGGACGTGGCTATATAAGCTTAGTTTTGTCAGCATTGAGTACCAGGCCTGAGTCATGCGACCACTTACATAATGCATTGAAATCAGTTTGTATAAGGTTTTGTACTACAAACGAATTAGCTGCTAGTAAACAGGTGTCATCAGCAAATTGGTAAACGGTACAACTTTTAATTACATTGTTAAGGTCATTAACATAAGTTAAATAATGCAAAGGACCGAGTACTGATCCCTGCGCTGTTCCTTCAGTAATATTTACACTATCACTGTACATATCTCCTATCCTAACCTGGTAACTGCGGTTACTGAGGTAGTCTTTGCACCAATTCAACATATTTCCTCTCACCCCACTGTTCTCCAGTCTGTCAATTAAAAGGTCATGACGTAATGTATCAAATGCTTTCCCATAGTCTATAAAGACTAAGACAACATGTTTTTTTGCATTTAAATGGTTGTTTATATCATCCGTAAAACGAGACAATAACATGGTTGTACTTTTATTTGACTGAAAACCATATTGTTGTGAGGACAAAATGCTATGAGCTGAAAAGAATTTCTGCATTTTACCGCAAATATGCTTTTCAACAACTTTATCCAGAACTGGTAAAATAGTAATCGGTCGATACTTGCCGTAATCTTTCGTACTACCTCCTTTATGAATTGGCCGAACTATACCAGTTTTTAACTCTTTAGGATAGTGTCCAGTAGTAATGCTAGTGTTAACAAACCGCGTAATTGCTCCTACTATTTTATCAGACATCCTCACTAAATCCATTGCTCGTATGCCATCAGCACCTGGAGCTTTATTCGGATTAGTGTGTTTTAAAATTTTAAGTATATCTATGTTAGTAGCTTTAGGAAAGAACATTGATTTATTTATTTGTTTAGTGTAGTCATCTTTATTTAGTAAGTCAATTGTACAATTTGGGATTATTGATTTAACATTGTATTTAAACTGATTCGCAAAATTATTAGCAATGTTTTTTAAGCATTTTTCGTCACTAAATGCCTTTTTTATTAAATTATCTATTGAATTTGTTATTTTGCCAGAAATATTATTTATTAGTTGCCATAATTTCTTAGTATCATATCTATGTCTATTTATTTCTGATCTTATGAAATTGTTTTTGCTATTGTTTATAACTTTATTCGTTTTATTTCTTATTTTATTATACTTTAATCGTAGTTCTTTATTAGTAGTGTCCTTAGTCCACTCTAAAAATAGCTGATCTCTAGTTTGAGATAAATTAATGATATTTTTATTTACCCATTTATGTATATTACAGACCGTGCCCGCTCATAATATCCATGTATGATTTTTTAACAGGGTTATCAATGTTTAAGTTAATATTTATGTCACCCAATAGTATTAGATCAGTGTTTGCAAACCGATTAAGCAATCTATCAAGTTCTACAATGAAGTGTTGTTTATCCAATTTAGGCGGCCTATACACGGCACACAATGCCATAGAATAGGTAGCGGAAGTAATTGTACCAAGAAAACATTCACATTTTGTTGTGACTATTTTAATTTGAGTAAACTTGTAATAATGTTTTAGGTATACAATTATTCCGCCACCTCTCCGATTTACTCGTAACTTTGCGTACATTGTATATCCTGGTAAATTAAACAGTGATTTGATATTCTCAGAAATATTCACCTCTGTTAGTATTATACAGTCAATTGATGAGCCCGATACTGTTACTAACTTCTCAATTTTGGAGAAATTTTTAATTAGTGATCTAATATTGACGTGTAAAAAGTTTAGGTTGTGACCTTTATAAGGCACTAACTTTTTGTAATTTGGATAATCTAAACAGTCAAATAGTTCTACAACATTATTATTATCTACTATAAAATCCATGAAGTAATAAAAAGGTTCGATAATCGATTTACTGAACTGGAAAGTACCTAAGTAGGTACCTCCTCGGGAATAAGAAAAAAGAGAGATTAGTTATTTTAATTAGAGCTAGATAGAATATTTTGAATATCGTTCTTGGATCGTATTTTATATACCTTTGCATTGTCATTTTTACGCACTAGTACCTTTCCATCTCGGACCCGGATATACTTGAAAGCATCTTTCATCTCCTGTTTAGCCATCCACAGAAGATTTTTGTGATAAGAGGTCAATGCCTCCCTTACGTAGATCCTCTCTGTCGCTGGCAATCCAGATAGGTTCGACATAAGGTCCTTGGCAGTAATAGTGGTTTCTCGGGCTGAGGACATTAGATGCTGACGGATGGATTCCTGTCGAACTCGTACGTGAACTGCTCCAGATCCAGTGCGGCGATGCGGAAGTCGTTTGACAGAAAGCACATCCTCTTTTGGCACTCCCAGCTTAACCACAACACTTTCCACAAGTTTGGGAAGTTCTAGATCGCTTGAGTCTGGAATACCCGAAATTTCGACGTGATCGCACAATAGCTGCTGCTCCAGCTCCACATTACGTTGTTCGAGGTATTCGATTTTGAGCAGACATGACCGATTCTGATTGAATAGGAACATTTTGTCACACAGTTTAATATAACAATAACAGTTTTTATGTATTTATTATAATAAAGCAAGATCTGCGTGCTGCTTGTTATCTTGCGACTGGTACTGTGAGCGATAATAGGACAACATGCGATATAATATAATGCGAGCGATAATGACCAACAATTCTTAACAAATTACAACTCTGCTTCCCCTCTGGGTAAGGTCATAAGATGGTGGGTTATGGTTACCTACGTGCTACACTTAGTTGTAGCTATTGCTTAGCGTCTCCAATTTCCGGCTGATAAAGACAAATAAGACCAGCTTCAGTTTCTAAGGTAGACCCTTAGGTAGACATTGAAAACATCCTTTAGGGGTGCTAAGTATGCGCCTAGACAATGCTGGACACTTCCTCAGAACAAAAATATAAAAGAATATTAAATGTATTTTAATGTTTCTAATAACTAATAAAATACAATTCATAAATAAAATGCAATTCATAACACAATAACCCAATAACCCTAGTACCCATCTAAAAAATGTCTAACGCGCCAAAATAAGTTTTCACTTCTGTCAGCACTCCCGGAGTGCATGCACTCCCTTTTTTTGTTAATATTTGTGTACAATTCTTAAAATTATAGACATAAAGTCTTTTTCAAAATTTGGCTTCTGGTTTGTATTTAGGTCCAAATGGGTTAATATGAAAACAAGTTTATTATGTTATTGTACAAACCACTTTGTTAGTCTGTTTGTTTATTTTGAACATTATGTGTGTTCATGCAACTAATAAAAAAACAAAACATGTACAGCTAAATCGAGTTTTATCAATTTTTCTGCGCGCTCGTGGCACCACAAACAAGAGGGGCTATTTTTCCACGACCATAAAAACTTCGTCGATAGAGATGTGAAAATGTGGAGAAGCTTGTAAACATCTTAATATAGACGGAGTAAAAAATCTGTAAAAAATATAGTACTCTCAAACAAAGAAGATGAAACGAAATCATCGTGAGACAACCGGCATGTCATAGAACCTAAAAGGCTTAAAGACTTGTGCCAAATGTACGAAAGAAGCCTCTGAAATAATTTAATCGTTTCACCACATTTGCATCAAATAAGTAGTGACATGAATTAATAATAAAGAACTTTGTTAAAATTATGTTTTATTTTTAGATACGGTTTATGACCCGTAAAAAGTTACTACGTGTAAGTATATATTATGTTTATTTAACACTCTTAATAAAACTATCAACACTCTCAAATACAAATCAAATAGCAAGCGCTTCCCCAGCTTTCTGTTAAGCATCCGTCTCTTTTAACGAAATCATTACCAAAAGATTTATTAAAAAACCTTACTACTTAAATAAGCCCGAAAAGTCCGGACAAACTAAAAAAAGACTAATAACAGCGCCACTTCTACTCTTGGTGAACAAACAAGGCTCTTTATAAATGACGCTCTCGTCCAATTTCACTTGATTGAGATGCTTTTGTTGATCAACTTGGGCTTTGGTTGATTAAATAAAATAAATCGAGAGAACTGAGTTATTAATCTCAGAAAATAAACGACGTAAACAAAGAACTATTGAGTTTTATTGGAATTTAAATAAATCATAATATAAGCCCAATGTTAAAGGCTTTATTGTATTGATTATGCTTCTACCAAATCTACCAAAAAATATCTCCATTATATTATGTTTGTTACATTCACGTTTTTAACTAGTTAGTATTGGAACGAAGCTCCTTATCGCACGGCGGATAGGACAGAAAATATATATTATATTTTGTCAGAGATATTTTGTAGGACATTTTGTAATTATTATATTATTTGTGTTTATTTGAGTTGTGAAAAAAACATTTTATTGTACATCACTCAATTCATCTAATTCATTAGTTATTTCTGTGTTTCATTTTATTGCTCTCAGACGCTAGTATTTCATTCATTTGAATTTGTTAATCAATAATATAATACGTTTATCAATAATAATATACTACGATAGGAACATCGTTCCAACAGTGTTCCAAGACACTAGCATTTTGTTTTGTATATATATGTATAAAATGTCGCCCTGTAAGATCCAGTCTGTAAACCAGAGCTGTCTCCTATAGGAGTGGCATTAAAGCTGAGACTGGAATTTTTTGGCACCATAAGCGATAAATTTACTTTAACTCCTACGAGTAACATGTACTATTCGGCCTATCTAATAATTTATTTGTTTGTATACTCTGTGTGTAACTTTTTGTAAATTGTGTATCAAATGTTTCTATGATCTGCAAGTATTTGTCTCCGGTTTGGGTGTTTCTATGTATAATTGTATGTATTTACAATATATTTTAATAATTTTATATATATGATATACTAATATCAGTCATGTGGTTCCCATAACACAAGCTCTGCTTACTTTGGGGCCACATGATGGTGTGTGAAATGTCCGGGATTATTTATTTATTTATTTAGTTATTAAAAATTAATCATTATTATATTATATTCTATTCTTTTGTATTTTTTGAGTCTCTGTCCTTTTGTTTTGTTGAAGTTATTTTAGATTATTTTCATTATTAACCATCATTATTATAATTATTATTACATTCACATATACATAGTATAATATATTATACTAGCAAGTTATAATATATTATAATGAATATAATTTTATATTTTCAATCGACATATAGTCGATTCTTATAACTTAAAAAAACACGGACATTTTTACATTAAAATTAATCGTTTCATCTGATGCAGAGCACTAGTGGTGTAGTGGTAGTGGCCTCACTTTCCGTTTCTATGGTCGTGGGTTTGAATCTTTTTCTGTTAGAAAGGTAATGTTGAAGGAAAACATAATAAAATACATAAATTAATAAATGCTGAATATTTAACACAGCGCCACTTTGCCCAAAAGTAAACAGAGCTTGTGTTATGGGTACCACGTAACTGATATAATACTTATATACTTTTTATTTGGTTTTTGTAAATATATACATATAAAAAATTCGGATAAATTCAGAAACATCCAGACCTGGGACAAATACTTGCAGATCATACAAGCATTAGTTTTGCGACGGGAATCGAACCCGCAACCTTATGCACCGCAGCCGGGCCTTGGCCCATTGCGCCACTGAGGTCGTCATCACATCGATCGTAAGGAAACTGACTTGTCGTGGCACCTAAACCATTTGAACTATTTTAAGAAGAAACCTCTGAGGCGATAGTTTCGATTCGATAGTTCTAAATAACTATTTACACGATATCAAGAATATGGCTTCGTCAAATTTATAAAGGTATTTTGATGAACCATAAAGCTTTCATTAAAATTTAGCATATAATATTAAATTTAGGGGTTGTACCACGAGACGTACTAATTGGGTGGAAGCACTAAGTGTAACCAAAATATACCTTTATAATGTTATAAAAAAAATCAGTTAATATGTATATACTTATCATAGCGGCGGCTGAATGTGCCGAGGACCTCAAAAGGCGCAAATTTACCAAGGATACAACAGGAACCTAATATCCATAGGACAAGATCGAGATTCTTGCTTGATTCTTATTAGACTTGGGTTATTTTATTTATTAGAGCCCATAACCCATAACCCAGGCTCTGACTGAAAACCAGCGCTGCTTTTAATGGTATCCTATACCATGTAAAGCGGCATTATGCTGAGTTCAGGGGGCCTACTTTTCTTATCGAAAATCGATATCGAAAGGCAATAATTGAAAGGCAATAATTACTAAGCGACATATTGGCAACTTTACACCAGAACATTTTAAAGTTTTTTTTTTTGAAAAAAAATCGTCCAAAATCGCCTATTTATCATAGCTACTCAATTCTAACGAATTTTGAATGAAGTTTAAAAGCTTTATAAACTGGCAATTAAAGGTTATTATTTTTCTTAATACTTTAAGAAATTCTGTCGGGTAGTAAAGTTTTAATCAAAATCACAAACAAGTACAAATTACTTACCGACAAAAAAACTTTATGATAAAACATGTAAAATTAACTAAATACCAGTATTTTATAATTGTGTTTGAAGAAAATTAAGCATCCAAAAGTAACAGATGTTTGACACATAAGTAAAATGATCTAATTAATATACAAAAAACTTTCCTGCAGGCAATTTCAACCATAGTACAAATTAAATAAGGTAAGTGTAGGCCTTTTTTGAACAAGTAACAAAGAATTTAAGTTTCATTCCACTAAATTAAAGTAATTCGGACAAAGGTTTTCGATGGGTACCGTTATCATCATCATCAAAAGCCCTTTTGGTAATCTACAATCACTCACTACTGAGTATGGGCCCATCTGACTAGAGACGAATTAGAGCATACTCCGCCACGCTGCCCTAGTGCAGCTTGATGGTTTTAGGCCTGTGTCCTATGTTTCCCTATGTTAATGACGTCTATATGAGCCTTCAACATACAAATATTGCAGTGAAATATCTCGCAAAGTGTATAGCTGATTTTATAAAGAACATTAAGCTGTCGTTATATGTAACAAAGACATTTTATTTTTATACATAGTATTTATTAGAAATTTCTAAATCAGTATATATAGGTAGGTAAAATACAATTTTAACGAAGAAGAAAACTGCTGTCTAACTACTGTTACAAAAAATTTAAAGTTGGAATGGGTTTCTGGGACCTACCTATTCATTACTTAATTAAACCAAATTTGAATCAACCACACCAAGTATTTAAGTTTCAGATCAGGCTTCTTCAGCAGTCTTACACTATTGTTACATGGGAATTGAAAGTAGAACTACCTACAATACTAGTCTTTTTCAGAAATTCTTTAAGCTTGATCTCTTCTTTCAACGATATTTATTATGTACCTACTAAACAGTATTTACGACGATCTACTGAGAGTCCTCAAAAATGATGAAATACCTTCTGTCTATGTTCAGGTTCCATATTTTCAGTTATTTCTAATTTTCTTTCCAATGCATTGGTTAGGTTGAATAGATTTAGGTTTGAGAATTTTACCACCACTTCGCACATATTCCTGTCCAGCAATTCTTTTTTGTTGCCGTTCTCTTCTCTAATCATTTTTTTTTGTTCTAAAGCCTTTTTTTTAGTGAAGAAAGTGTTTTTCTTCATCAATGTCATCCAAACTTGTATTTTGCTTTTTAGATTTTGCCTTTTTATTTATTTTCTTCGTGTTTGCTGTTTTTTAAACTACTTCAACTTCTTCATCAGAAGAAGATTTAGATCCTTATAATTAATCTGAAATTGTAACTTCACAATGGATAGAAGTTGAGTAACCATATTTATAATCAATGTACGATTATAAATATGGTTTCTGTGGATTTATAGTTTTTGATCCGCCAGATTCAGAGCATCCCACAATGGTAGAAATTGAAGAATTGGCACTTACTTCGATGTTGCTTGCAGAATATATTTCTGGTGTAGTCTACCCATTTTCAGTGTTTAAAGCTGTTTCTTTTTGGGCGTTATATGCAGTAAACGTTTCCGGTATAGTCAAATCAACCTCCATGTTTGTAAGTTCTCTATCTGGGTTATTTTCTGGTATGCCAATTTGGACTACAGAATAATCATCTACTGGGACTGTATTCTGTTCCCCAGATAGATCTGCAGATACAATTTCCAGAATAGGACAAAATGAGCCTCAACGAATTTCATCTATCAGTTGATCATCATTTATTGGGCCAGTTTTGCAGCGTTATTGCCAGCAGTAAGAGTCTCAGAAGTACATGCAACGTATATTATTGAAGGGCCTTCCTATGAAAGTGTATCCTCTGAAAAGTAATAAAAACGATAATAAAAATAATGATATATACTTATTACACATTGACTTATTTGTTTACTAAGTGTAACACATACCGGTTCATTAAAATCAAGTTTTTGCTAAATTTTTCCAACTGTTGTAGACTTTCATCTTTATTATTGTAAGTACGAGTATATCCTCGATATCTGGGCCACTAGAAATTACGATTTTATTATTAGTTGTATCTATTAATTACGATTTAAGGAATAAATGATTTAATTATTTAACTTAGCAGTTACATTACCAAGGTCAAATCCCTGCTATCCACACCGGCGTTTGACATAGCTCGCTTAATGATGTTATCTACTCGCTTATTTTGATTAAATATGAATCTTAAACAATAAATTTAAATCAATACAAAATGCGCATTATAAATAACCTTACACATAAAATCTTTACATTGCACTTACCTACTACACTTCAAGCTACGCGATGAAGCACTATGTCTGATGCGCGCGAGTGCGCGGGTTGCCTAAGCGACAGTTCGATGAAGACTTAATCATTATTTTGTTACCAACAGCCACTAAAAATCTGCTTTAGAATGCGGATAAGTGACAAAACAAAATACGTGCATCAGGAATAAGCTCAGTTTTATAAAAATTTAATTTCAGAAATAGTTATCTAAGTAACAGAAACAGTAAAAAAAACTATAGAAAAAAAATTACCAAACGACAAAAAATTATCTGTTTTAGGCAGGTAAATATTACTACTATTGGGGTTTGGGTGACAAAAGAAACACGTAATTAACGATTTGATATAACTGAATTTAATTAATCGTTATTATTTGTAGGAGAGGTGTGTGTGCTCTATGCCAGAGCTTTAACCGGACTACTCAAAAGAAATAGGAACTATGCCTATCAAACCAGATCCTCTTGAGAACAATAAAGTACTGTTTCAGTAAATACTTATACGTATAAAAGAGCAAGACACGCTAACTATATGTTAGAGTGAGATAGATTTATTTTGTTATATTCCAACACGCCCCCTCAAAATTAATCCTCTTTCTTAAAACAAGTATTCAAAACTATTTACAAAAATAATATCACACACCTTCCTTTATTTACCTGGGAGTACAAATTATCTTGGTCCACCATTTGATGCGCAGGATTAGGGAAACCCAGAAAACCTAATCAGACCAATTCATCAATAATAAATTGAATTTAAAGTTATGGTATCTTATTTACTTATTTACAACACCCCAAGTTTTTTTCTCATTTCAGAAAAACGCACTGTCGGTAATGACTTTGTTAAGATGTCAGCCAACTGATTACCTGAGGAAACATAAATCATTTTAATAATCTTTTCCTCAAGGCTAATTGAGTCGCTATGCTTTTTCTTTCATAAATCGAATCCAGCTTCAAGAAAATTTGTCTCGCAGTATTTTCTTCGCTAGTAAGTCCCAGCAAAGAATCTGACAGATACTCTATTATCGTATTCTTAGCGATTCTCTGCTTTTTGTGCCACTCATTGTCCGGTTCCTTGGGAGCTTCTTCATCAATAGTTTTAAGCACTTCAAGTTCATTTAATAAATTACGTATTCTAAGTTTCCACACACTATATTTGTCCCCGTCAAACGGTTTAATATTTCTTTTTAATTTGAAATTATCCATTTTATCAAATCACTAAAAAGTCACTTAGAATACTAAAATATTTTAACTCACTGCCTCCGACCACAGGCCACAAGTCCCTTAACACTATGCACTTCAAGTGTCCTTTTTATTTAAATAAAAACTTTACTGAATCTTTTTAATTAGTCTAAATTCTGGGCCCATAACCTATTGGGGTTTGGGTGACAAAAGAAACACGTAATTAACGATTTGATATAACTGAATTTAATTAATCGTTATTATTTGTAGGAGAGGTGTGTGTGCTCTATGCCAGAGCTTTAACCGGACTACTCAAAAGAAATAGGAACTATGCCTATCAAACCAGATCCTCTTGAGAACAATAAAGTACTGTTTCAGTAAATACTTATACGTATAAAAGAGCAAGACACGCTAACTATATGTTAGAGTGAGATAGATTTATTTTGTTATATTCCAACAACTACTTTACGTTTTAAGTCCATTGTATTTAGGTAAAAAGTACTATATGAAAATGGATACATCATAACGGTGTGTTAAAAGTCTTAAATTACGAGTAAAAAATCAATCATGTAAAATTTCCTAAGTAATGTTTATACCCTAGGTACTGCAAGGCAAAAAAATATTTTATGTTTAAAAGCAATATTTCGAGTCTAGGCAAAAATTACTAAGTGTAAAAAGTAAAAATCGAATACATACAATGTTAAAGTTATTCATAAATCGGTAAAATTACAGTCTCTTGTACGCCGAAAACTAAGAAAATTTGTTTTTTTTAGAGTTACCAAGCGACAACAAACTTCGTCCTAGCGGCATGAGAGTGGGACCAATCCACGCAGATTTTTTTTCTGATTTCAATGATATATAAAACTCAATATTGCCAAAATGTCGCTTGGTAATTATTGCCTTTTAAGCGTCGATATATATCGGGTCGATTTAAACGATGCAATGACCGGCATTACTTTTGACAATGTCTCTATCCTCAAAAAAAAAACGATACGATAACGACAACGACTTTATCGTTCGATATATCGTAATTGGTTTGCAGAGTAGACACCCAGGACCTTTTTAGCTGCACATGCGGAGCGGTACTAGTTGGGCCAATGCATAGCTTTGCCTAATTAGTTAAGGATAGGTAATCTCTGCTGTTTGTTCGTTTTTAGGTTCCTTTAAATAAACATGTCTTCACTGTAAACAATTTATGTTAAGTTAAGTTATCGTTGTACCTGTCTAGCGTTTTGTTCTGTGCTGTTAAATAAACTCTACTATTCTTTTTCTATCTTTCTTTATAACAGCCATTCCAATTTAGTCCCAGAAATTTTATTAAATTACTACGGTTTTGTACTGTTTCGTATGAGTCATTAACCGATTCTGGTGATGGAAGTAATAGGCCGCCCTAGGTCCCCATCATGACCTCACTTTTAAAAAGCTAGGACTATCAACTTCACGAGCCTTTCAAAGCAAATAGTAAAAATATAAATACAAAATGTTTTGACCCTGAAGTAGTACGTAGTTTTGCAAAACAAGTTAAAATTTCCTAAAATTGGAACGAGCTTATTTATGCTTATAAATTTTCATTTTAAAATCGATGTCATTGGCCCCCATTTGTATTTCCACGGACCAACTAACATCCCGTAAAACACGATCTTATTTTGTTTGCACCAAGTTCTAAATTAGATTATCAGATGAAATTGACGTGTGATTGACGTGTTTTAGCACATTTTAGTCATCATGCAAAGAGGTGATAATTAAAAATGCGGGCAATTTTAGGAAAATCAATTTAATCAAAGAGTCAAATGTCAGTTTTAACTTATTTTGGACGTGTCATTTAAAAGTGTTACTCTAATTTAGTCAAAACAAAATAAGTTCTGGTATTTAAGGAGATTTTAATGGAAATAACAAAATCAGTACCTACCGATGTGTTCAATAAAATATTTTTTGTTTTTATAAAATTAAAATGGTTATAATTTATTTATTTTATTTTCTTTGTAACAATAATTTAATGAATTTAGATTACAATAGAGCTGACGTTTTGTTAAGTAAATGTCTCGCAGCAATATGAATAAAACGAACAAGCGAACATCGCACGTAGGTATCCAAAAACAACAGCAAAAGTACATTTCTGCTACCACAAATAACCTATTCAATCATAGAAATTCGACACCATATTCACGCGGTAGACACTACCAGGTATATTCGGCAAACCGATATTTTTCCATAACATTTACCAAAAACAAAATAATGGCGGTCACATTAAATGTTTGACAAAGTTCTCGTAACGGGAAACAGTAATTGTGGTTTGGGACCTCAATTGGGTCACCAGTCGATACTAGAACCATGGAATATTTAATAGTTATGTATCTTGAACACCAGTTTTTGACACTGACGTAAAATTGCTCGCTCAATCGTAAAAATCAATTAAAACAAAATGAAAAATAAAGAATTCAAGTCAAATTGTGTGGTTAGCATGAGTACCACTTTGAGTCCGTTTGAAATAGTGCCATCTATGTTAATCGACCCACAACTGCATTAGGCATGTTATATAAATAAATAATGCCGGACATTTCACACAGCATCATCTAGCCCTTAAGTAAGCAGAGCTTGTGTGTTATAGATACCACATGACTGATATACTACTTACACATTTTTTTTGTAATCACATACATAGTTTACATAGAAATACCCGAGACAAAACATGCAGATCATACAAACATTTTTCCCGCGGCGGGAATCGAACCCGCAATCTGATCTGCATTTGAGCTGGACCATAGTCCACTGCTCTACAGAGTTCGTCTAATATGTTCTCGTTTACATAATGTTATCTAAAGCCTTTTCAGGCAGAATTTCAGAATTTCCTAATTTGCTTTATCTCGATTTTCCTTCTCTTTCTTTACACGCTCTTACACCAAAAGCAAAATTAATTCCTATCTGATAGATCATTAAATTAAATGGTAAGATGTGTTTAGATTGTCAATCAGAGTAATTCAGTCACTGGTATAATACCTACTAATGATTTTAATTTTAAGGCCTAGCGCATTTTAAAATTACAAACATCAAAATAGCGGTTAAAACCACGTGGATTAACTTGCTAGTGATCTTAGCAATTGGTACAGACTCGTCAATACTTCGATAGCGGCTGCAACTAATGCTGACTACTGTTCTGAAACAGCAGTTTCAGATTTTACGCGAAAGCGAAGTGACTATCAGAGGCGGAAACGGAAACTAGAACTCGGCGGTATTTTACTTGCAACTTGCATTTTTAAATTCATGTATAAATAAAATTGAAACTTAATGGTACTCCAAAGAGGTTAATATAAAATGCAGACAGACATCATCCTTACATTCATTCATACATGAGGCCATAGAAATCATGACTTATACAAGTTTGAAATATTATAATCATAAATGATATATCATTAACTGCTCCTATGTTATACGTTTTTGAATGAATAGTTTAAGTAAAATTGATACCTAATAGTTTAAGTAAAATTGATACCTAATTCAAAATTTATTTATTAAGTATTTTCACATGTTGCATGTGAAACTTATTATAATATCATATCAATGTTTTCGGGTCAGAATAATACAGAATATGTTTAACAGAATTATGGGCCAAAGTCTCGTCAATCTTATAGTAACTCTTAAGTGATCAAACCCTTTTTATAATAATAAAAATTCAGGGTCTGATTTAGTTTTAATGTCAGATTCAATTTACTAGATGAACAGTAGGGCGATCGCGCTATATGACAACGTAATTGCCATTGAACGGATTAGCTTTGGTAACGGTTTGGATATGGCTAATCTGAATGTCAAAATGGTACCGCTCTATTATTCCTGAACGACTTCGTTTATTTCACCAATCGAATAAATTGAAATTGAAACAAACAAAAATTGATTTATAGAACTGTGCATAGTATTACTCTATGCACAGACTACTAGGATTTACTAAATACAAATCAAAAACGTCGTTTGAAATCACTGTCAAAAATAACGCAATCCCGCAACATTTTATCAACGTATAATTGAAATTAGAGTTAAATAGTTTTTGATATAGTGATTAGCGCGGTACGAAATATGTCAAAAATAACGTTTTGACTTTGGTTTAGCTTTAGTTCAAACGTTCAAAATTACCACGGTCGGTGGTACCCCCTCTTACTACCATAAAGATATGTCAAACGATTTGTTTTTTTGTTTTGTTCGCCTTTTTATAGGTTTAGTTAACAATCAAACTATTTTGGATGGAACGAAGTTCACAAGGTCATTTAGTGTACAAAGTTAAATGTACAATGCCCATGATAACGACGAGCAGTATCTCTAGAGGCTTAGCCATTAAATTCCAGTATGTAGTCTACGGTAGAGTTACTACTAAATAAAGAGACACCTATGCCATTTTCAGTATGCAGTATAGTAAATCATATTGCAGTAGTATAGGTCTGAAACGATTTTTGTATGGGGTTTTTAAATGTAACAGAAATATTTTCAAAAATAATTATCGAGTAAAAAAATCTATCCAACTAAGACTGATCATTAGTTGTTATGCAACTGAATGATTTATTTAATAACGAACACACAATTATTTATAATTTATATTAACTGCTTTGCTTTGTACCTACTATAGTTACAGCTAGACAATACACGTCGGACTTTATGGGTAACGATGCTTTTTGCTCAGAACCCTAAAAATTTTTTCTAAAGTAGAAGTAGCTTTATGAAAGTCTCGACAAATTCGGTCCAGCCGTTTCGGGAATAAGCCGGTACAAAAATACAAACAGATAGACAAACATAAAAAAAAAAATTTTGGTTGTTATCATGTCCTTCTTTCTCCTTCATTCTCTAACCCACAGTCAAACCGAAAATTTAGTAAACGTTTTTTTATAACGACTTCTCAACACAGACTCTGTCTTTCTGCGCACTCTCGCTTTCAAAATACAATCCATATTAGTCACTAACACATATGCGTGTCGTGGTTTACAGCACCATAAGCACACACACACACACACACACACACCTTTTAGAAATCTGTCTTATTATTTATGTATTTATGATATAAAAACATATTCCAAAACAAAGTGTTTGTTATTAAATAAAATCATAAGGACCTTTTGCAAGGAAAACATTATAATAATAATAATAATCCCGTACATTTCACACAACATCATTTTGGCCCCAAAGTAAGCAGAACTTGTGTTATGGGTACCACATCACTGATATACTACTTATATACTTTTTTTTGTAAATACATACATATTATGCATAGAAACACCCAGACCCGAGACAAATACTTGCAGATCATACAAACATTTGTCCCGCAGCGGGAATCGAACCCGCAACCTTCTGCGTCTCAGCCAGACCTTAGCCCACTGCACCTCAAAGGTTGTCAAACATAGGTGCTAGATTCGCATAGCCACAGTTCAACATAATAGATGACAAGGGTAATACGAAAAATCACTAGGACCAGAACGAGAGTCTCGATTGATTCATCTCGGACTAGGCTTTTAGTATATCGATTTAGTGTGGAATAAAATAAATAAACAAATACTGGTAGACAAAGCACATAATTTAGTCCCAAACTAAGCATAGCTTGTATTGGGGTGACCATTATATATTTTAATAAGATACTTTATTACACCCAAAACCCATGTAAAAAGTATGACATTTTAAAATTATGTAGTTGTTATTGTAAACCTGACTTTGATATTTGGTATTAAAGTAGGTTTTACTACTTTAGTTAACATGTATCTATTGCTAATTACTCGTCGTTACTCGTCGCGAGCTTGTTAAGGCGACTCTCTGATCAAATGATTTTGACGCGTATTCACGGCGCTTAAACCACAAGTTTTTATCAGAAAACATTCAGAAAAATGTTGGACGGTTAATGTTTTAATTAGCTCACTTTTCACTTACTAGTGTATGCTGCAAGTTACAGGATGTTAACTTGTGGAGAAGATGATCTTAGACATAATATATTAGGTTATTATTACATAATTAAATTATAAAACCAGCAGTTACTTTAAAAATAATTTAAAACGAGGAAGTAATAGTAATAATAAGAAATATTGCTGGACAATGCACACAGCATCATTTAGTCCCAGACTAAGCATAGCTTGTATTATGGTGACTAGATCACTGATTGAATACTTATATATTTTTAAATAATAATAATAATCACACAGCATCATCTGGCCCTAAAGTAAGCAGAGCTTGTGCTATGGGTACCACATGATTGATATACTACTTATATACTTTTTTTTTTTTTGTAAATATATACATATTATACAAAGGAAATACCCAGACTCGAGACAAATACTTACAGGTAATACAAACATTTGTCCCACGGCGGGAATCAAACCCGCAACCTTCTGCGTCTCAGTCGGACCTTAGCCCATTGCGCCACAGAGGTTGTCCATACAATAAATACATACTTATGATACCTTATAACACTCAGACACAGAACAAACACGTATGCTTTTCACACAAATGTTTATCCTTTAAGGGAATCGAACCCTCAACCTACAGCGCAGAAGGCAGAGCTACTACCAACTGAGCTGACAGGCCAGGCCAAAAATTGAAAATACGAACTATATTTCTTTTTAACTATTATTCTTTCAATTAACGAGGTAGCCACTAAATAGAGTTAAAAAAACCACACTAAAACAATATTAATTCTGATATCGAATGTAAAAAAAAACTCGTTTTACTACTTTGAAGAATATCTTGTTACTGTGCCTGTAGCACTGAGATCTTTGAACCCATTGTATGTGGCTTCAGAAGGTGAATAGCTCGTTATAATGTTTGCGACGTATTATGAAACTTGAAAGTTCCAACTCTTTAGTAAAAAAGATAAGTATCATTATATTTCACAATTTTTTTTTCTAATATATGTATGTTATTATGGCATAATAAGTTTTGAGAATTTTATTGACTCATAAGAAAACAGGGTTTACTTGTAATAAGCTTAAAAACTAGGTTTATAACTAACAGGTATTTAAGTAGGTTATTCTAGAGATCTAGTGGATACATAAAAATATCTTATCATTTACATATTTTTTTAATTTAGTTTTGAATATAGGTAGTGATTTAGAGGTTTTTATATCATTAGACAAATTATTAAACAGTTGTGCACTCACATACATTATATTTCTTTAATATATTTATATTTATAATTATATTTAATGCTGCCAGTGCTATAAGAACTCTTCCACAATACGATATTTATTTCTAATGTTTTTTTCGTGTGTAACATCTTCCCTCTTTTTCCTGCAATCTGTGGGAGTATAGAAAATGGACAAATGTGTGTAACGGTAGGGCGGGAAAGCGCGCGTTACTTGATTTGACCAATGAGCATGCTGTATTAGATTTGACCAATGCGCGTGCGGGGTGGTAGAGTTGGCTGTTAGATGGTGCCAACCCATTTTCCTGAGATGTACGATGTTACATAATATACGACTACTGTAAGGCTCTCTCGTTTTTTTCTCGTTTCATCTATTTTAACTATTTAAATTAAACAGGATTACCCACAGCCATAATTCTTCTTATTAGGTCACTAGTTATTTCAAATTAGTGCGGTGAAAGAATTAAAGTGCGCCCTACAATCATATCAAAAACAAAAAAACTAGCTGCTGCCCGCGGCTTTGGACGCTGGGTACCTATTAGTTTGGGGAAAAGTATTTTCGCATTATAGTATGTATGAGCTTGTAATAAAATCTCTTTGTATCTGGCTGGTTTTGGTAACATTAAAAGTTTAAATTTTAAAGAACATAATTCTAAATTCAAATTAGGAATATGTGTGATTTTTATTTGTTTTTTGTACTGTCAAGATGAGTGAATCTAATGAAGAAATTCGATACATTTTAAAATTTTACAACAAAAAATGTAAAAATGCAACGCAAGCATCGAAAAAAATTTGCGATGTTTATTTGAGCGTTTTCAATCCGGAAATTTTGATGTCAAGGTTGCACGTTTCTCTGGTCACCCTATTACGGATAAAATGGATGAAATTTTTGAAAAAGTGGAGCAAGATCGGCATATCAGTAGTTACGACGTAGACGAAGAACTAGGAATTGACCACAAAACAGTTTTGGCGCATTTGAAAAAAACTGGGTACACAAAAAAGCTCGATATGTGGTTACCTCACGAGCTCATTAAAAGAAACCTAATAAACCGTGTACTCATTTGTGATTCTTTATTACGACGTAATGAAACCGAACCATTTTTGAAGAAACTGATAACTGGTGATGAAAAGTGGATCACGTACGACAAGAACGTGCGAAAAAGGTCGTGGTCAAAGGCCGGTCAGGCTTCACAGACTGTGGCGAAACCCGGGTTAACTCGTAACAAGGTGATGCTGTGTGTGTGGTGGGATTGGATGGGCATTATTCATCATGAGCTGTTACCACCAGGCAGGACCATTGATTCTTAACTACTCTCGTAAATTTTATTTTTTAAGTACTTTAGAAACTTTTTAGTATTAGTATTGATAGTTTTATTTAGTATTCGTTTTTTTTTTATTTATTTATTTTTGTTTCTGTTTAACTTATCTAATTTTTGTCATAGATTTTTTCATAGAATCCAATCTTAGATTGTGTCTGAAATACTTATACTAAAACATATAATAATCGTAATATAAAAAAGTAGTTTGTCAAATAATCTCATATATCTTAATATAAAGTCATCAACTATATAAGCACCCCTCCAGCAAAAGCTATATCAATGCAGACTTAAATGTAGTGGGACTTTTCCCCAGAACTATACACTATGTCTCAGTTTTGACTCCACAAGAGCATAATAGGTCGTTTTCAGTTGTTCCAGACTAACTTTGTCTCTAAGACTCCTTAATTCGTAACAAGTCGAACTAATTGAGTCTCTATTGCCACTAGCTCAGGGTTCCAGTTTAAAAATTGATCAATATTGTCTACACTGAATTCTACGCAATCCACAAAACACAACTTTAACTCCACTTATGTGCAGTAGACCTAAAAAAATGAAAATGTAACGAAGACATACAAGAAGACAGAGACACTTTCAAATTTATAATTGTCCGAGCAAGTACGAAGCGCGAGAGAGTGTCTCCGTTTCAGCTTAGGCAAGAATGCTTTCGTATGTCTGTCCGGTTGGCGTCTGTCCGGATGTTCTCTTCTATAAGTCGCATTTCTCAACCGATTCTTATGAAATTTTGTGAGCAGGGTCTATACATTATATTTTTTATTTTTTTGTCGATTCATTTTTAGGAAATTTTTCAAAATAGCGGGTATATATATGAGGGTTAAAAACGTAAAAAAGCTTATGTTTCAGTCATTTCAAAAAAAAATGTTTGATAGGCTACAGATACAGAGCCACTAGTATTAGTATGAGTATTAGATATGGATTTCGGGTACAACTCTAAATTTCACTGTTATATGGGTCACACCACGAAGGCATCAGCCTGTCTCATAAACCCTGTAGGGAATGATTTCACAATTTTCAATTTCGATTCGATTGCAACAAACAAAGGCACTATATTGTATACGAGTATGTTTAAGAAACGCTTATAGAATTGTGGTTAGAGTGTCCAAAACTGCCTTATATAAAAAAGCTATTTAGCCCTGTGTGGGCAAATATTTCATAAAATTTCTTCCGATGTATTTAAGATTGTCACAGAACTTTTCAGTGTTTTTTCTAAAACAAATTTCTAAAAAGCTAGTAACTATACATTTTATGTTAGTGATGAAATCGAATAATATAAAATTGAATTAATTATTTCACTTTCAAAACGTTCGTGAGTTGTACTTTACATTTTTTTAAACATGGGTTTTACAAACAGGACAAAATAATACGTGAATAAAACCCGTGTTTATCAAAATGAGTTAATTGTTATAGAAACCTAATACAAAAATTTGCACGTCAATATTCTTTGGTGAAAATATAATGTAAATTTACTTTATGATCTTGCTACCTACCATATTTTCTGAAAATAAACCATTTCTATTTATTGTGAATTTATAATTTATATGATATGGATAAACACTGAACACGACCTGAACTTCCACACTAATTTCTTGTTTCGTGATTTCGTGTATTGTGCAAACGGCTCTATCTACTCGTAAATCTATAGACAATACGACCGGGTCTGGGATTAATGTTGGGGCGAAGATAACATGTCTTGTAAACATAGATCATCGCAGTTTCTGTTTGAGGCAACTTTGTTTTACATAGGGCTGTCGGAATATCTGGACAAGCTTGTTAAAAAGCCGGAAAACTCTGGATAATGTTTTTAAGTTTTATTTTCTATACATAATAGTACTTTTAAAAAATTTACGATCAGAATTCGAATTGTTTTAGTAATTATGTCCATAATACACATGAAATTATCATAAAAATTAAAAACCATCTACAGACCTTTTAATCTACATACATAAAAATATATTACAAAATAATACATTATACAAGATATACATTAAAAGACTTACAAATTTATCTAGCATAATTATACTTTGTTATTATTATTGGTGAAAACGAGCATCCTCGATATACATATAAATGCAGTCAAACCTATTTGCGAACACGCTGCGATTGCTGTTGGAGCTGGCATGGACCAGAGTCCATGCCAGCTCCATCGGTCCGGTCCTGCGGGGAGTATCTCTTCGCACCAGAGATGCTCCCCGCTTATGCATGGTGGTGTAGAAGCAGTCCACACGCGCCGAGGCAAACATCCCTGACGCGCTACAGAATCGAAGCAGCCTCATCAACACCCTGAACGCGTTATTGTATTGAACACGTAAAGCGCTGTACTGCTTTTACGCTTTTGCTTTTACTGCATTCACCCACATGCTGCATGTGAAAATACTAACACAGTAGGCTTTGAAGGGACTTGTTTTTACTTCTTTATAGCAGCGAGCAAACCTGCACGCTATCATGTTCGCTCTTACAGACAGCGCCCTCCGTTCCATCTCAATGTCAACATTATTTTTCAAGTCAGAGGTAAGATAATTTGTTTCTGTTTGTTATCTTTTCACAGCTCGCAGATCTTAATAAAATTTGGTAAGGAAGTTGATTTTTCACAGTTTATTTTTTATTTTTTGTACTGTTGTTAACTATTGCATATTTCTATATATTATTTAGGTATATAAGCATGTTTTTATTTAAATCAGATTGTATCTAATATTATTGACTTATTTTTGTAATATTAGGCATTTTATTTTTGACTATCCTGTAAATTCCTTCTTTCTCTAACCTACAGCCAAACCCAAGATTTACTAAAAGTTGTTTCAAAATACAATCCATATTACTCACTAACATACATACATACGTGCAGTAGTATTCAGCACCATACGTGCACATAAAATCACACACACACGGGCACACACACGGACACACACACACACACATATAAGTACACACACACACACATTATACACACATATACACATGAACGCTGATACTCTAGTTTAACTTTTCCGCATTTATTTAAACCTAATTTTCCTTAAATTCATAAGTTTGCACCACTCATACATTGTAATTTTCGAATGGCCCCCATGATACATGCATAGCCTAGTGTGGGGATCATCGGTACCTATTTTAACTTAAATGAATATACCTGTACCTGTAAGAAATATACCTGTGTCTCAACTTAATATTAAGTTATGTACCTATTAGTTAATAAGTTTCTCGTTTTGGGTTAGTAAACATTTTTTTTTAAATATGTACATATAATATTTATCATAAACCACTCATATTATTTTCATCATCCCATATTCAGCTCTATAGACTTCTATCCATCCCAAGGTTATCTGGCAGAGATTAAAATCTAGCGATAAGACCGCCTATTATACTACTGTGTAGCTAAACATTGTTTCTTTTAACTGTCTAATGTATTTGTGGCGTGCAATAAAGTACGTTCTATCGTCTATCTATCTAGATTCTAATTTGGAAACGGGCACAGACTACTTTTTTGTATGTACCTCGCGTGTGAAGTTGCGGGCAGCAGTAAAATATATAAATTTAGAGTTAATATCACCATCCTTTCACCATCACCAACACCATCTTTTGTAAATAGGTAAATATTTCAAATACCTGACCAATAAATGTATCATAACACAATGTCTACGGTTATTATTAATTATATTACTAAGAAATCAGTCAATAACGATAAAATAATTACTTTCCTAAAACTAAAAAACATTGTAACAATGATAAGTAATTAAGTTTGTTGGGTGATATGATATTATCAGTTAAAACATTTTTTTATTCAGTACAGACTACATTTTAATTACTCATGGATTATATTATTTATAATAATACTTACACAACTATTTACGTTTATTTTTACGATTGGAATGATCAGGTAGCGTCACAAATCAAAAGTCGTAAGCATGTTATTAAGTCTAATTGGCCCGAAAAATAAATTAGCCGGATGGACCGAACTAAAAAACGCCGGATATCCTACAACTCTAGTTTTAGATCACGTTATTGTCAATTGAGCAACGTTGTAATGAAACGTTTGTTTGATTTATAACAGAGTATCTACCAACGTTTGTTTTAGAGTTTGGTAATGCCTACTTTAGTTTAAGTTGATGATTGACTTAAGGACTATAGATTATGCTCGCTTAAATTTACTCAAAGAGAAACATAAAAAAAAACAAGCGAGGTTTACAGTAATTAATAAAAAAACTTGGTAATATGCAACATTAACCTTAAATCCTGAATTAGTTTATATAACGGCACACTTATACACCACTCTGTAGATTAAGCACACAGCTGATGCGATCTCTTTCTCTATTTCCCTTTTTCTTTCTCGTTGCATCGTTACTCGTTACACATACACACTATTGACTGACAGTACTAACCTCCCGGGAAATGGGTAGGTACCATCTGACGGCCAACTCTACCACCGCAAGCTCTCATTGGTTAAATTAAATAGCCCGCGCTTTCCCGGCCTCTGTTACACACTTCCGTCCCTTTTCACAAAATCACTCCATAATATTGCAGAAGCGAGAGAAAAGATGTGTAACATCAAAATGAACTCATAAACTGACAGAAGTGACAGGTTGAAAATTAGTGCACGTAATTGGTGTTAGGACAACAGCAAAAGTCCGTCTTGGTGGATACCAACGCAGATTCAGGTCTCTATGTCCGTGTGTCTGTCTGTTCGTCTGTCTCTCCCTATGTAGAGCTTTTGCTCGTAGACTATTACTTTTATCGTGATGAAATATTGCAAATATTGCAAATATGAGTGGCCCTTACTAAGTTATAAAATAAAAACACAAAAAAAGGTTTGTAGGGCATGTTAAGAAGGGATTTTTTTAATTAATTTACTACCTTGTCCTGCCCTGCGCAAACGAAGACACTTTTTGTTGCCAACACGGCACACTATCACAGGGAACCGTAGTTGCTGTGTCTTGAGACGGTGATCGGACACAGTCGCCCGTTGCTGGCCACTGGTACAATTCGTTGCTTGTTTTCTATCAGTACAATTGTAAGGAAATTTGTTAATGTTGCTTGTGTCTTCAACTGTCGACTTTATGTTTCCAGTTGCGGACACCGAGCACTTTTTGATGGTCAATGAGTATGCGTTAAGTAGAAGCAATGTGCACAATTAAGTATGCACAGGGAGTGGATGGTTTCATACTGGTTTTATATAAATTAAATATACATCGGTTACTTTTATCTGACACAAGACTCAAAAGTGTCCACGTTTGCGTTTTGTTAATTGGAATCAAGACATGTTATTAAAGGAAGAAAAGCTGGATTCTTCGTTTGTCATTTTATGAGGTAACATAGCACTTCTAAAAAAAATATTAACTTGTACTACTGCATGTTTTATTCAGTCATCTTAGCGAAATTTTAATTAATAAATTGTGACTTCTTAGTGCAAGTGTGGACAATTGGATTATAATGTGTATTATGGTGCAATGTGATTTGAACGACGAGAAATCCCAAGAAAATTCTAGGCAGCCATTCCACGATGACGTTAAGAATTGACAAATGACCATCAACTAAGACTTTAATTAACAAACAAATTGACTATAACAATATAAACACTTGACACTGGCAAAATTTACATTATTGTGTCATATGCCATTAACAAAGAAGGAAAAGAAGATAGAGCCGAATAAAGATTTAGATAGCATTACACACTACCCAATCGATCGAGCGACAAATGGTTAGTCAAACGTTATTTTGCTTATAGCTAATTATTATTATATGTGAATCTAATTTAGACATTTCCTAAAGTTAGTAAAAACAAGCATAAATTATATAATTTGTACCATCGTTTCAAAGTCTACACCCTTCACAAACACTGAAGGGCGAACCACAGAGCTGTCAAAACAAAATGTTGTTTTCATCCTTTTTCACCCGAGCACTCTTTTCTTTGTTCTCGAGTTGTTTATAGCCCGTCGTAAGGCGGTAATGATCGCAATACTGATATATTGCCACTTTAGTAGGTTAGACCAAGGTTTTGTAAAATAACAATGGACGTCATAAGAAAGCAGACTACAAATCTTTATTTCCGCTGGCTTCACAGTTCAGCCCCCTATATAATCACTTTGTTGTTCGCCTATCTGTCTGTCCGCTTATCTGTTTTTCTGTCTGACTGTATGTATGCCAAGACCACAACAAACCTTTATTTAAGCTGGTTTTACAGTTCAGCCCCTATATGAATACTTTATTGTTCACCTATCTGTCTGTCCGCTTATCTGTTTGTCTGTCTGCTTGTCTGTCTGACTAAATGTATGCTAAGACCACTACAAACCATTATTTGCACTGGCGTCACAGTTCAGCCCCCTATATGATCCTTTGGTTGTTCACCTATCTGTCTGTCCGCTGTTTATTACTGTCACTACTTTCAGACTTACTCTGATATCTTTAATGTAAAATTAACAAAAAATGTGACTGATAAAACTGCTCAAGTAGACCAAATAGCTCACCACTCTACGAATGCACAAAGAATCTTTTATATACAAACCTATTTTAGAAGAAGCAACTTTCTCATATTATTTTAACTAACAACTTAATAATTTATTACTTATATTTATGACGACATCTGTGGCGCAGTGGCGGCTGAAACGCAAAAGGTTGCGGCTTCGATTTCCGCCGTGGCACAATGTTTGTATGATCTGCAAGACACGTATTTGTCTCTGGTCTGGATGTTTCTATGTATAATATGTTTGTGTTTACAAAAAAAGAGTATAAGTAGTAGTAGTAGTACATCAGTCATGTGGTACCCATAACACAAGCTTTGATTACCTTGAGGTAAGATGATGCGTGAAATGTTCAGCATTAATATTATTTAATATAGAATTTATATAAGTTGTATTTATATCAACCTATGTTTCACAATTTTACACAATACCTAAGTAACTACTGTTCGTGGAAACAGACTTAAAAACTATCGCCGCTTTATAATGCGCGTTTTAGTCACAACCATATCAATCCATAATCCTAAAATCTCTGAAATTTTGCAATGAACTGGTAGGAAGTCTTTAAGTAATTTAATGTAAATGTTTTTTTACGTTTCTTATTTGAAGTTGTTTTCCTTTGAAAACAAAGCCCATCATAATTTACGAAAAGGAAAAACGTATTTTTCCTACAAATTTAAACAGCTTACAAAGAGTTTAAGAAACTTTAAGATAATACAATAAAAATAATAAGCAATCTTTGAAGTATTTACCAGAGCAAAATTACGCGAAATAAAATCATTGCGACTTGGTTGCAGTCTTGTTGAATAAATATGGACAAATTTGAGTAGGATTTCTTCAAAGAGTTATCATTGATTTAAAATATTAAATAAGACATTTTGTCAGAAAAAAAAACAAGTTATAATAATATTATTTTCATATTTTTCCTATTAATAACCTTTACCTGACCGAAATACATGTTAAATAGTGTTTTTTTTTGTTGATACAGGAAAATCAGCAGCGAGGGAATTCGTTGAAGTTGATTGAAAATTTGATGAAAAATCTAAAACTTACCTTCACCGATAAACCGGAAGGTAAAAAATTCCGTGAAGTAAATTTTAATACCTTCACTCATTTCTAAAAACGAGCGGCCTAACAGGTACCTTAATAACCTGAATAACTTGTATTTTAGGCTTCCGTACTTCAAACATCTTATAGAACGTACTACTTCGTTACTTCATTGTCCAACTTCAGTGTCTGTCTGTCTGTATGCAGAGCTTCTGTTATGGGTACCACATACTACTCTTTTTTTACATATATAGGTATAATACATAGAAATACATCCATATATATTGTTCCGCAGCGGGAATTGAACTCAAGAACCCAACCAAAAAATGGTCTAAATAGGGTCTTTTGTGCAGTATATTTCGAAATTAGCCAGTAAATTACAACCTATTGCATTCTTGCATCGGGAAGAATACCTAGTATATTAAAAAATGTCTAAAGGTCTCACAGCACTATGAGACCTTGTACTGTTTAACTGTTATTTTGTACTAAAAATAAATAAAAACAAATGAGGTTTCTTTTGGTAGAGCATTTTTCGATGATTTCATATTTAGTAACCGATGGTAAAAGAGTCATGTTGGTAAAAAAAGAATACGATACCTTCGGTGCAACTTTCGCACTCTACCGATTTTTTTATAAAGTCGTAGAACTCTGAAATCCTTTTTATTCTTATGATTACTTACTAGTGACTTTATATAAAATACTACAGTGGAATTACGAAATTAAATTTAGTTGAGTCCCTCGGTTACGAGGGACAACCTAAACAAACTTACTAATACGCTGTGCCACAATTTGTAAGCGTAAGCGGATAATGGTCTGCAAAGTAGTTTTAAGTATTTCCTCCAAGTTTTAGAACAAAGTATCAGTTTATAGACTCACTATGGTACATTGCTGTCTACCACAGCCTCCTATTTAATTTCAATTTCAAAAGCCTTTATTAACAATTTAAAAGGTAGTTTTTTTTATTTTTTAGAATTAATGTTGATTGCTTTGTTTTATTGCCAACTTTATTCACTGGCCTTTTAACTCAGTAGTAGCTCTAGCTTTTGTGCTTAGTAGGTAGGTTTGGATTCAATTCCTTCCCAGGACTTACATTTGTGTGATGAACATAAGTGTTAGTGTTAAGTCGGTTTAGTTGGAGAATTGTTAATAAATATCTTATATGTAAAAAGTAAATGTATTTTGTTTAGATATAATATGTGTAGGCAACTAACCGCACTGCTCCAATGACAGCGAGGTTTCGGAGTAAACGAAAAATATTATCGATGTATACAATTTTTTGATTTTAGTTGATTTTTTAAAAACCGCTCGACCGATTTCGATGAAATTTAAATGTTTCAAGTTAATAACATACTCCATCGATCTATAACTTGTACCATACTTACAAGGGCTGGCACAAACTTCATTAAATTACCTAGTCTTGGAAGAGTATAAATTGATAAATTTATAGCACTCTCGCCGTGCGTGAGTGGTCATCGTTTGATGTAAGGGTTTATTAACACTTCATTTTGTACAAAAATAAAGCATTGAAGCTAACACCCAAAGACTCTTTTAGGTGACCTCATGGCGGTTCTGCGTGCCTAGTACATTTTGCTAAATACGAAGTTGGTAATAAGAAAATAGATTTTTAAAATTTAAAAATAAACATATGATGCCAGACATTTCACACTGCGTCATCTAGTCCTATAGTAAGCAGAGCTTGTGATATGGGTATCACATGACTGATATACTACTTAAATTTATATTTTTTTACACCCAGGAACGACACAAATTCTTACAGATCGTACAATAATTTGTTCGACGGCGGGAATCGAACTCGCAACATTCATCGCTGCAGCCGGGCTCTGGTCCATTGCGCCACGGAACTCGTCGTTATGTTTCCAGAAACGACACATGTGGTACTGATCTTTTCATCATAGAGCTACTACTACTATTTTGCGTGAATCAGCGGCCTACTCTGTTGATGGAAAGCCAGAAGGCCTCTCATAGACCTCTGTTATAGTTTAACTACTTTGATAAAGCTGAAACTGACAGCATATCCTGCCAAAGCACAGATGCGCTCAGGCGAAAATGTTACTGCTGAAATTAATCTAAGATCTAACCTCGTAGGTTGCTCACGATTCTATTGATATATGGAATTATAATACCACAAGCTTTGAACGATCGAATCAAGCTATTAGTAAAACTAAGGTCACCCTGTGGTCAAAATTCGACAATCATTAATTTAAATAAATAATAAAATATATCATTCTGCACTCCTCTATATAAACTACTAGTGACCCGCCCCGGCTTCGCACAGGTAAAATGCTGATACTAATTATACTACAGAATGGTGATCCCTGAGATATATCCATATACCATCGCGGACTTTTTTGTAAACCTTTCGAGGGTGTACAATACTGTAGTACATTATTTTGATCTATATCGTAGGGTTCAGCCAGCGTTTGCAAAAAAATGTGTTTATTTACGACACCACATTAGAAACCTCTAAAATTATCAGTGATTCTCTACTATATTATGCATGTATTATACATAACAACCTTTCTCTTGAATCACTTTATCTATTAAAACCGCAGCAAAATCCGTTGCATAGTTTTAAAGATCTAAGCATACAATGGGACCGACAGACAGCGGAAGGTGACTTTGTTTTATACTATGTAACTAGCGACCCGCCCCGGCTTCGCACGGGTGCATGCCAATGCTAAATATACTACAGAAAGTCTTTATATACAACGTTATCAAAGAGATAGACATATACCATCGTGGACTTTTTTGTAGACCTTTTTAAGGTGTACAATACTGTAGTACATTATTTTGATCTATCTCGTAGGGTTCAGCCAACATAAGCAATGTAAGCGTAAAAAAATGTGTTTATTTACGACATCACATTGGAAACCTCTAAAATGATCAGTGTTTCTCTACTATATTATCCATGTATTATACATATAAACCTTCCTCTTGAATCACTCTATCTATTAAAAACCCGCATCAAAATCCGTTGCGTAGTTTTAAAGATCTAAGCATACAACGCGACAGACAGACAGCGGAAAGCGACTTTGTTTTATACTATGTAATGATGATAAATGTGCGAAATTTCATACTCCTCATTCATTCATTCATTTTCATTTCATTTTCGTAAAATGGGGTACAAAGTTTTTGCTTCACGTATTAATATATAGATTAATATAATAATGATAGAATTTCACTTGTGAAGTTCATTTAATCATATAGTTTATAGTTTTGAGGAGGATACACTCGAAATTCTATGATAAAGACACACCCGATCATTCTTTAGTGATTTCCGTTGAACTTTTGGGTTAAACATCGATTTGATTTGTAGGTAAAACGCTCGGATGTTTTATCTGTGTTAAAAAAGCTTATGGAAACATATGATTTTTGCCATTTAAAGTGTAAATAGACATAGTGAACCAAATAGTAAAAGTGAGTAGTGAATTTTTATAACCCGCTAAGTATTTCGTTTGTTTTTTTGTGGCGAAATAACTTAATGGAATAAATAGTTTCTAATAGAAAATTACATTCAGATTCTTCTGCAGAGATGCCGTGACCACGGATACACTAAATACAATAGAGCTTTTGGTAACGGACGACTATTTTGTGGTCAATATCGCACATTAAAGTTCAATGTTTCGCAACTAGAGAGTTTAACGCTATCTGTTAGGAATTATAATAATAAATATTGTAGAAAAATGCAAACAAAACCATGTAACCAAGCATAGCATATATTATGGAGACTGACCAGATGACCGATAGAATACTTATATATTTATATAGATATGATACTTAATAACACCCAGACACAGAAAGAACACTTAAGTTCATCACACAAATGTTTATCCTGGGAGAGAATCGAACCATCTACCTACAGAGCAGAAAGCAGAGCTACTACCAACTGAGCTGATATTATACAAAGAAAAAAAGTCTATATAAGTAGTATATAATTCATCTAGTACCCATAAGACAAGCTCTGCTTACTTTAGGGCCAAATGATGCTGTGTCAAATGTACGACATTATTATAAGATGTAGACATTAAAAACGAAAAAGTTTTCACTGTTGCCCAAATACCATGACCAGAGCGTACATGCACTATCATTAAGTATATATGTATATATACGGTCGAAAAATAACCCTTACTTGCACATGAACAATAAAAGCCGCAGCCGCAAAAATACCCCCACAAATAACAAGTCTAACTGTCAGTTACAAAAGAACCCTAAAAAACCTGCTATACAACCTCCATTATCATCCAAAATGGCGTTATGCTGCTGTTTTTAGAGTTACAAAATCCTTTTGTAAAAACGAAACCATTTTAGCTTTTTGTATGTCAATTTATTTTGTTGTTAAGGGTATGTAGTGACTGATTTTTTTAGAATTACATATATTACACCACGTAGTATCGCGTTAACGTATTTGTTTTGTTGATTCTAAGCAGTTTTCTTTAATTTTGAATATGATTCTGACTATATTAATTTGAGCATCCTGAAAATCTAATAAAATAATAATGCCGGATATTTCACACAGCATCATCTGGCCCCAAAGTAGGCAGAGCTTGTGTAATTGGTACCACATGACTGATATACTACTTATATACTTATATTTTTTGTAAATACATAAATATTATACATAGAAACACCCAGACCCGAGACAAACATCTGCAGATTATACAAACATTTGTCCCGAGGCGAGAAAAGAACCCACAACCTTCTGCGTCTCAGCCGCGCTTTGGCCTAGTTTGTCACAGTGGTCGTCATTATATATTTACACCCTAATTTATAAACCTATCTGAATTTAAACCTAAGAAACTTATGCGAGCGTACGTTTCTATTCGTCAAAATCCATACACATATTAATATTATAATTTTAAAAGTGTCTCTGTCTGTTTGTCTATTTGTCTGCATGTCAGTTTCTCTTTTACCTATTGGATTCAACAGATAATGAATTCAGTCAGGAGATAGGCAACTTTTAATGTAGGCGCTAAACGTGACAAAACCGCATGCAGCTGCTAGTTCAGTATATTTTGACGTGAAGTGAGGTAAGTGTATTTTCTTGCCATATATACGGTACCGAACTCTCAGTGCTCGAGCTTCCTCGCGCTTGCCCGCATTATCATTCTTGTTTTAACAACAGGAAGGGATTATAGTCTGTGGCAAAAAAAACAAGTCTTTAATATCAGCTGTTCCAAGTTGGCTGGGAGTGTGGCCCACTTGGCAGCTGGCCCTGTTTCAGCTTTATATTTAGTGATGTCTAAGTTATCTATCGACTTTACGTAAAAGTGCCTCCTATGTTTCGTATTTCGGAATAAAAAACAAGCTATCTGTCTAAAAAAAAACAATGCGTAGGTTTGAAACAGAGGCCAACTGATAGAGCCAAACAAAATAAGTAGGTAAAATAAGTAGGCAACAAATAATAGTACTTATAGGTAACAAATATATTGGTCCATACCTTAAAGACTAACATACATACAACATATAAACATATTTTTGCTTTCTTAGTTGGTAATAACATTTATTTTGTTTGTATTATTTGAGTTAAGGCACGCTCTTCGCGACTTCTAAAAATGTTTTGATTGAAAACTCATTTATTCAGACATAGTACATCCATTTTGTAAGTAAAAAGTATATAAAATTGAGAGTGTTTAGTAGAATTACAAGGCAAACAAAAAATCAATCAATCAATCAGTAAATAATAATGATAATTTCAATAATGATGTCATGTGGATTTTAAATAAAATGAGCAAATTTAGATTTTAAAATGTCAGCAATTATTGGGTTACTGGTGTGGCGAGCGGCCGATGTTGGCTTACAACCCAGTGGCTCATGATGCCAGAATTGAAACTAAAACTATCAGTCACAATTGCAAGTAAGTTGTGGGAGCTGGCGCAGGTGCGGCGCATCAAGGATGCGATCCTCTTGCAAACAATTGAGTTCATGTCATCGATATGTGCATCTGCAAACATTCCTGATGCGCTACAGAACCGCGGCAGACCTATCAGCATCCTGAACCCGTTATTATACTGGACCTTAAGGGTCTAGTATAATAACACTGTGCATACAGTGTTATTATACTGTATGCATTCTCCGTATATCGTACCCATAGGCTGCACGTATAGAAGTTTTGACAAAACGCCTTAAACAGAAGCTAAAGCTATAATATTTATAATATAATATAATATTTAAGCTATGCTCTCTGGGGATCTTGATAAAACCTGAGGCTTAGTTTTCCTCCACGCTAACGCATCCAATAAGATCAAATTGTATGGAAATGACATTAGTAGTCACGCTTCAGTTCCGGGACTTATCACAAGCTAGTGTTATTTCTATACAACCTTTCAAGCATGACAACAGAAAATAGATATTGTCTAGGCTCTGCCTAGCTAAGTAACACTTTTACACACACTACTATTACGCACTTGTGATTCTGTAAAATGTTGTAAAGTACGAACCTGACAATACATGTAACAATGTCCAAATTCGAGATTTATCAAAAATATGTGAATATATTAAATTTGAGAAGTGTGATTTTAAAATATATAATCCATAGCCGCACTCAAGAGTAGATAGTTATTTAAGTCACTCTATAATATTGATTATACAAAGAAATATATACTAAAGAGCGACTTAAGGACTAAACCAGGACTCTGAGTGTTGCTATCAAACTTAAGTGCAAACAAATAAGTTAGATCGTATTATTAGAAATTTTAGTTCTTATGACCAACTTACTGAATCAGGGCTACTGGCCGATATTAAGGTATGTGTCTAGTTTTCCTAGAGTTAGTGAAACGGGAATTAAAAATGCAAATAAAGGCTAGCTCACATAATAATTATGTCAATATGACGACATCCAAGCTTAAAATTTCTCAAACGATTTTCTGTTTCAAAAAACTGTTTGATTAACCTCGTAATATCTTTAAAGCTGAACCCAACGATATGACACACGGGCAGTAATATAAAAAAATTACAACATGTAAAGGAAGAACACATAAAAACATTTATTAAAGTTTTTATTTCATAGCTTTGTAGAGACCGACCACTAAGGTGTAAATACCGTGTAACTATCCATTTAAATAAGATGAATAGTCTCCCAGCAAGAAATCTAATTAGGGGCGAGCAGACAGATAAAGCGAAACTATAGCGCTTTCTTGTTGGACTTTGAAACCCTAAAAATACAACAGATGTTAACGACATAATTGGTTAATACGCTTACACTAAGTCACCTTAGGTTTTGAGCAGGTTATACTCATTATGTCGAAGAAACACCTACAGAGTTTTGTCTCATGACGACCTCTATGGCGCAGTTAAGCCAAGACCCGGTTGAAACGCAGTAGATTGCGGATTCCCGCTGCAGGAAAAATGTTTGTATGATCTGCAAGTATTTGTCTCGGGTCTGCGTGTTTCTATATATTAAACTTGCTGTCCCGTTTGTTACTTCGTTCGTTTTAAAAATTTAAAAATGTTAGTCTAAACCATTCTCGAACACACACAAAAAATTATCAATATCAGTCCAGCTGTTTGGGAAGAGTTTAATTACAAACACGTGCACAGAAGATATATATATAACGATTTATTTTTTATGTATTTAGGTAATAAAACGTATATAAGTAGTATATGGTACCCGTAACACAAGCTCTGCTTACATTGGGGCCAGATGACGTTGTGTGAAATGTCCTTCATTCTTTTTTTTTATTTATTTAAATAATCTTCCTCAGGGTGAGTTTACAAGTCATCCTATCAATGGGTTCTTAAAGATTTCTGACCGTTTTATACAAAAACGGTCGTATACAATATCTATATAATCCATGGATTCCAATATAAAGTTCTAAGGGAAATAGTAAATGCCTCCTGGTACATAAAAAATGACGATCTCCATAGAGACTTTAGAATAGAGTTCGTTCATAAGGTAATACAAAAGTATGCAGTAGCTCACAAACAGAGGCTTCATCAGCATGTGAACGTCGAGGCAATCCAGCTCCTCGACATCACGGACATTTTAAGAATGTTCAAACGGAAAAAGCCAATTGAGTTAGTATAGTTTAACAATAGTGAAATGATAAGTAACTCCATAAAAACACAAGAAAAAAGTCTTCCCCTTAACTAGAGACTGTAAGAAAAGTGCTATTAGAGATATTCTTAGTATAATTTATTTTATAACCTTTTGGCACTAGCGGAAGCAGTGATCCCTCGCGTCTACATACAAGTGCAAACTTAGTTAGAGCGAGGTACCCAACAAAACTGGTCCAAGGGTATTATCACAGAACTGTAATTTGCACTAGCAGGAATAACTGTTAATTTATTTAAGACCTTTTTGAATAAATATTTTTATTATATATTATTATAAAACTATGTCAAAACAAAATTACTCATTAGCTTATTTGTCTAGATTGTAATATTATTTAATGTATGACCAATATTGTGCACTTAAATAACAATAAATAAATATATATACAAAGTCAGAAATTGAACAACATTTTGTTGAATATAGTCAAAGTTGGCACGTAAAAGGATTTTTGAACGAAATATTAACACACTGAGCTTTATCCTCGTATTTCAATCCAGAAACTTTTCAACATAGTCTCAACAATACGTGCATAACTTCTGAACAGTTAGTAACAACGATATTTTAAACTTCCGAAGCATACCAAAGAGGAGTCAGTTAAAAGTCGTATCTTCAAGTTTGTGCCAAGCATAAGTTTCTCTTAATAGGGTTGTCACTGCGGGTACTTAAATTTCATTTCCGTTATCTACCAGCTTTTTGTTTCGTCGTTTTCTTAATTAAAGTTATTCTAATTTGGGTGTTACTATGTATAATATGTATAAAAAGTAGGTATATAAGTAGTATATCAGTCGTGTGGTACCCATAACACAAGCTCTGCTTACTTTGGGGCCAGATGATGCTGTGTGAAATGTCCGGTATTATTATTATTATTATTATTATTTACAAAGTTATACATCTATATAAATAATAATAATGCCAGACATTTCACACAGCATCATCTGGCCCCAAAGTAAGCAGAGCTTATGTGTTATGGGAACCAAGAGACTTATATACGACTGCAAAAAGAATATTAGTATACCTACTACTGATATAATTTTTTTTTTAATACTTACATATTATACATAGAAACACTCAGACCCGAGACAAATACTTGCAGATCATATAAACATTTGTCCCGCGGCGGGAATCGAACCCGTAACCGTTTGCGTCTCAGCCGTACTTTAGTCCACTGCGCCACAGAGGTCGTCCAACTACCAACAAATACCAACTAGCTCCTAGTTGTACATAAAAAGAAAGATTTAATATATCTCTGCCAAATTGCATCAAGATAATCTTGATTATAATCATTCCGTGAAAAAGTAACAAACAAAAGAACAACCAGAACATTATAGAGGCACTTGCTGTATTTCTATCTCCTTGCAAAACTTTATCAAGAACAGTTCAGCCGTTTAGTCGTAAAAATGTATTAAACAGCCATAAACAATTTCAAATTTACTTTACTTAGCTAGCAACTATGGCATACATTACACGCTCATCCAGGTAACAGACTGATACCACTCCATCAGTCAATAATACGAAAGAGTGTTAAAAATATATCAACAGTTCTAATAACTTAACTGATGGTTCACGTCATTCAATCAATCAATCATTAAATTGCATGGTAGGTTGGCTATCGGATTCATCGTGTGACATTATATTAAATACCATAGCTCGTTCAATTTAAAATAAATAATGATGGGCATCTCACACAACATCATCTGGCCCCAAAGTAAGCAGCGCCTGTGTTATAGGTACCACATGACTGATATAGGTACTATTTAAATACTCTTTTTTGTATAATACATACATAACATAGAAACACTCAGACCCGAAGCAAATACTTGCTGATCATACAAACGATTTGTCCCGCGTCGGGAATCGGACCCAGTCACTACACCACAGAAGTCGTCAAATTAATTCGTTTTCGCGTGTTTATTTGAGAGTTCTTACCTGAATTTTAATCATTAAAATGTTACTTAGCACACATGTGAACAACTGTATTATAGGACTTTGTAATTTATAAGACAAGAATCCAAAAAAATCTAGACAAAACATTCACTTTATATCACTAATTGTCAAAATTGTCAACAAGACAGCATTTGTCTTATTGACAATTTTGACAATGATTGACAAATCATTATTAAAAGAAAAGAAGAATGATTATTTAGGTCGTCTTGCGAAGCAAACATTGCGCTCTTATCCCTACTAATATTATATACGCGAAAGTAACTCTGTCTGTCTGTCTGTCTGTCTGTCACGCTTACACGCCTAAACCTCTGAACCGATTTTGATGAATTTTGGCATAGAGTTAGATGGGACCTTAGAAATGAACATAAGCTACTTTTTATGTAGGTACCACGCGCGCGAAGCCGCGGACAGCACCTAGTATTATATATATTTCTCGAGTTATATCCGGTTTTATTAGTTGTTTTGGTGTTAATATTTAAAAAAGCTTGAGTTATTAACTAGGTTGTGAATAATTGGAATATAAGCTTTGTGTTTGTTAGTGATTCAAGCAAAAATAATGTGTATAATATAATTTTATATGAAAGACACCATTTTATTTCAATAACAAATGACGTACGACAAGATACGACGTTGTGACATCATACTATAAACAATATAAACACTTGACACTAGAAAAAATGTATGACACAATGCTATTAACGAAGAAGAAGGTTTGCCGTCACAAGTCACAATACGGGCCGTATTCAAAATAAAACTTAAAAATCACTATGCATAGACTGCATTTCATTTTAAACTTTTGGAAAATTTATAGTTCTTGAGCTAGGTTTGAATTTTGTTCTCAGATATGGGTCCAGGTGCAGTTAAATGAATAGCTGGCCTATAAAGATTTTGAGCTGGTCTGAAAACAATATAGATATACAATAAACAATATAGATTCAAAAAAGAAACGAATCTTGAATGGCAATTTTAATCATGCTCTTTCACTCGCACAAAACTAAAAGCGCGATAGTACAGTACGCGACTACAGCGCGAGTGAAAGGCCACAACTAAAACAGCAATATTCATTTATGACGCGAAACTATCGCGTCATTATTGAAGCAGATTATGAGTAAATACTAAAAAGTCATGTAATTAAAAACAATTTACCGAGATTCCGTCTGTATTATTTATGCAATTGAAATTATCGAGTAAGTTATATCCAAAAATAAATAAAAAAAACAATATTAGGTAGGTAGACAGTCGATAGTCAATTCGATTTTGTGTTTTTTTATATAATTAGTATCTATTTGAAACACGCACTAGCTAATGTATTGTTTGAATCTCTTGCTATCTTTATTGAATTAAATACATATAAAACAGTTGAGCTATCTAAGGACTGTTTAAAACGATCTATAGATAGCTCAACTAATCCAGATCACGGCTAGAGGGAAGCCTTTTCAGGACACTGGCGGCATTGGATTGTTCTTGATTATTCAAAATCGACGATAAGGTGTCCTTAATTATGTTATCTAAACCTTTCACCAGCTCGCTGTGTTTCTACTATCGACAACTTCTTGAGTCGTAAGAAATCTTTATTCTTTAATTAGAATAATTGTAAAGATTATTATAAATAAAACAGAGCATACTTTATAACTAACTTAATAATTACATAATTAACTATAATTATGTAATTATTTGATAGAAGCTTACTCTGTTACATATATTAAAACTATAAACTAATAAAAAAAGTACCAACTCTACGCACTATTCATTTAAGCATGCTAGTCCTATGGATTATAATTTTTTTGATTTGTTTAATTATTCTGTAAAGTTGTAAAATCTGTACACTATTTAAAAATGTATGTACCTAACTCTAGGCAACATTTATTTGAGACTGGCAACCCTATAGTTTTCTCCTAGCCTTTTCTAAGCTATTAAAATGATGTACAGTCATACATTTGGCACAACATTTAATATAATGTCTCGACTTTACTAGACATGAGATATTTTGGAAATATTTACTTACATTATCGTCAAGCTAGATTTAGTGCTGCTGTTTTAAAATGGGTATAGCAAAAGAGTCGTTGATCATTGTATTAGGTATTTTATGAAAATTAACGATCTTATTTTGATCGATCTTATTACGCCTATGCTAAAGTCCAAATTAGATTAACATTTATAACAATAATAAAACCGGACATTTCACACTGCGTCATCTAGCCTCAAAGTAAGCAAAGCTTATATTATGGTGACCAGATGACTGATAGAATACTTATAAATTTTGAATACATACTTGTAATACTTTATAAGACCCAGACACAGAACCAACACCTATGTTCATCACACAAATGTTTATTCTGGGAGGGAATTCAACCCTCAAACTACAGCGCATAAGGCAGAGCTACTACAAAGCTGACAGGACAGATTATCTATAGATAATTCAACTGATGCCGAGCACTGAAAGCAGGGTCTCCAAGATACTGCGGCATTGTCACGTTGAATTGTAATGCTCATACGCTAAGCCCTGTTTTCTAGCAGACGCCGTGAAATAATTAAATAATATAATAAATGAATCTTAATTTAAATTGGTTAGTTATTCCTTAATCAACAGGTTTTTTCTGGATATTCTTATTTGCATTAATAATCTATCAGCAATATTTGGAATTGATTATACGTTTACAAACACATCTAATAATTTCTCCTTTTTTGTAGGATACTTCTGAAATTTTCTAAGTGTTCTAGATTTATAGAACCAAGCTTCTAGAACTTACGGTCGTTAGTAAAGTGATTAATCAAAATTAAACGACAAAAACTAATTTATCTTCTGTTTACATTCAAAGACAGGGGGTCCCAAAAGTCCCGATAGAGGTCCAGTTATTAATTGGTATAATTTATATAAGGACAGTCTTGGGGCTGTGGACCCGAATGCCTATGGCGCTTAACGACGGGACATGATTTGTGATTGTGTACGTAGTACGTTGCTTTGTTTGCTTTTATATAACCGTTTGTTTATATCGTTTTTACTTGTGGAACATATAGTCATGGTATACATTGATTACAATTTGTATATTTTGTTAACCCAAGGTTTAGTAGACTTTTTAGAAGCTCTGTATTCGTAGTACATATTCCTATAAAAGCCAAGAAATCAGCTAATAAACAAGCATCGAACAGAGTAAATCAGGTAACTTTAAGCATAAATAGCCGCACTCAGAGTCCTTAATGATTTATTAAGTCGCTTTTTAGTGTTGATGTAAGCGGTCAGCTATAATTATCTATAAGTTTAACATGGGTATCGTTAATGTATGTGAGTTTTATTTGTAATAATGCCAAAAATTTCATACAGCTTCATCTGGCCCCAAAGTAAGCATGGGTACCACATGACTGATATAATATTTATATACATTTGTAAATACATTCATAGACACACCCAACTCGAGACGAATACTTGCAGATCATACAAACATTTGTATTGCTGCGGGAATCGAAACCCACTAGCCCCACTTGCTCCACTTGGCCTACTTGCCCCAATTGCCCCACTTGCCCACAGAGGTCGTCAGAGTATACATCTAACAAAGAAAATGTATACAAACGACTTAATTAGGTAAGCTCGAGTGTGGATATATGTTATCTCTTGATAGTTCTGCGTACCTAGTAAATTACGCTATACAAGCAATAGCACCTAAGTTGGTAATGGGACAAAAGAACTTTTTTAGTCTCATTTGTCCCAGTAATGGCGGTCAATGGTACTGAAAATGGGAATAAGTGGAAATAATTGACATTAACTGCTACATACATGACATTAACTCATGCCTGAATACTTAAAAATCCTAAAGGATTTGAGTAAATTTAAACCTTTAAAACCCCGTATCAGAAGTGTATAAGGAAAATGCTGGTAACGTCGATACGTCCGTCGATCTGTGTATCTGTTCGCCCCTAACCAGAGTTCTTACTCTGCAGATTATTCGTTTGATCTTTATGAAAAGATAGATAGAATAGATAGATAAAAGAACATTTAAGAATAGATAGAAGAACATTATTTTTATAATAGTACTAGCTGTCCCGGCAAACGTTGTTTTGCCATGTATGTTATTTTTAGGAAACATTTTTATAGGTAAATATGATGTTTAAAAAATAAGGGTTGATCGTAGAGGGGTGAAAATTTAGGGTTGCATGTATTTTTGTATGATGTATCATAAAAAAATAAAAACAAAAAATTTTGTCTGCAAAATAAAAAAAAAAATTAAGGGGTGGACCACCCTTAACATTTAGGGGGATGAAAAATAGACTCCCCCCTGACTAATATCCTCGCTAAGGATCACGAAAATCGGTCGAGCCGTTTCGGAGGAGTTCGATTACGCACCCCGTGACAGAAGAATTTTATATATTAGAAGAAGTACCTTAGTTTTATGGAACATTTAATAAATAAATTATAAATATTGGTGGACAATGCACACAACACCATCTAGCCCCAAACTAAGCATAGCTTGTATTACAAACCAGATGATTGTTGAAATACTTATATATATTTTAATACATACATTAGATACTTTATAACACCCAGACACAGAACAAACACCCATGTTAATCACGTAAATGTTTACTCTGGGGGGGAGCTCTTAGCAGAGCTACTACCAACTGAACTGACTGGTCCGTCAACAGGAAAGTCATTATTTAGTAGCATGGCTTTGTAACCATCAACTGTAAAAAAAAAGCGGCCAAGTACGAGTCGGACTCGCCCATGAAGGGTTCCGTAGCAGCAAGTAACATTTTATATATGAGTTGATTGAATGAAAGGTAAATTGCGGTTTACGATTTATGACGTATTAAAAAAAACTACTTACTAGATTTCGTTCAAACCAATTTTCGGTGAAAGTTTGCATGGTAATGTACATGATGTATATTTTTTAGGTTTATCATTCTCTTATTTAAGAAGTAACAGGGGGGTCGAAACACATTTTACCACTTTGGTAGTGTCTCTCGCGCAAATTATTCAGTTTAGAAAAAAATGATATTAGAAACAATATAATATAATATTGCCCCGTGCCTCGTATCCTCGCCGCACTCAACGCTCTCCTAGAGGCCTATCCTCAATGTGACCTGTTTGCAGATGGATGGACTAAAATACTGGCAGACTGTCTAAGGTTTTGTGAACGTGAAGTATGACTGGTTATTTGTTTGTTTGTTTTTGTATAAGTACCTACCCATATAGTAGTCCTGACATGATATTCCATTATTTGTATTTTTTGACTTGATAGATATATTTTTTATCTCTGTGTGTAGTATAATAACATTTTTAATTTATTTTGTGTATAACTGTAGTATTAGATTTGTAATTTAAAATAATATATTAATAGTTGCAATTGGACATAATAATATTTAATTAATGTAATTGGTTTAATCCGTGCTAATTATAAGTATAAATAAATAAATAAATAATTTGATAAAAAAATTTTTTTTGAGTTTCAGTTCTAAGTATGGGGAACCCCCAAAATTTATTGTTTTTTATTCTATTTTTGTGTGAAATTCTTAATGCAGTTCACTGAATTCATTTACTTACCAAGTTTCAACAGTATAGTTCTTATAGATTCGGAAAAAAGTGGCTGTGACATACGGACGGAAAGACAAACGTCTGACTGTCTGTCCAGACAGACAGACGTTTGTCAATTGGTCAATTTATTAGAAATTAACGTAATTTCATTGTGTTCAAATACGATTAGATGCCTAAAAATAATTAAATAAGTAAAAGTATACGCATTTGGTTAGTATTGATAAAACTAACCTTATATTTATCTACATATTGTTATTAAGATACCTAATTAACGTATTTAAAAATAAATAAGTATTATAACAGTCATCTTGTCACGATAATACAAGCTATAGATTAATGCTAAAATAGAATACTGTATAAATTAATTTATTGGTTTTAAAAACATTAAAATTTGCATGCCAATGTTTTTTGGTCAAATATGTGAACTTACTGTATGAATCAATATTTGTTACCTACCATATTTTTTGCAAATCAATTATTTCTATTTCTACTTCTATGCTAAGTTTGGAGACAATAGGTGTTGCGTACATCAACCACACGTTTTAGTAATAATAAAGTTTTAGCTTGATTCAGTTTGTAGCAAATTATAATGTTTCTGTAAACTGCAAGTTTATAGTTCACAGATTAACAATTCGAAACAATTCTGTGGATAGTCAACAAACATAAAGTATCAAAAATCGCAACTATTTTCAAAGTTTATATAAACTTGCTTTTAGTAAAACTTTTACCCAGTGTTCAAAACTGTGCAAAATAATACGAGTTTCGTAGAGGTTCTACGTCGTAGATCCTCTACGAATTCACAAGCTACGATTTACCTTGAAAACTAGTTATCGAATTGATCTTAAATCGCAAGCTATTTTCAGCTCCAGTTCATTCATGTTACTCTACTTCCAACTTTGCTGCAAACAAAATAAGATCGTTCGTATGTTAAGTAGTATAATCAGGGTCATTATCTCTAAGTTGTATAAAATGAATAACTGTTACTCGCTACTTCGTAAGCGATAAACTACTTTTATAAGTACTTACGTGGTAAAATTAATAAAAAAATACTTACTGCAGGTATTTTTTTTACGATTAGTTAGTCAAAAAACTTTGACACCCCAATTTAATTTAACTTTTGTGATAATTATTTAGAAAAACCATGAAACCACGGGTCTATTTTTTTTTGTTTCAAGTATCTGAACCAAGTTTTAATCTAATCGTAACACCCGTTAAAAACATACCATACAACATTGATTCCCATTTTTTCTCCTGATAGAGGTTAATATTAAAAAAATCTGAAACATGTGTCCAATTATTTTGTGATATAAGTATCCAATTTCAAGCAAATTGCACTACGCGTTAAAAAGTTTCATACAATTGTTTATGCCCCATTTTATCCCTTTAGGGGTTTTGCTATAAAAGAAAGCTACCATCCAAATTTCAGCTTTCTTGCCTCAGGGGTTTCGGCTAGGCGATGATAAATCAGTCAATCAGTTAAGCAGTCAGTCAGGCTAGTTCTTTTATAGCTATATATATACTCTTATACTAACCAGACGCAGAAGGTTACGGGTTCTATTCCCGACGCGGGATAAATGTTTGTATGATCTGCAAGTATTTGTCTCGGGTCTGGGTGTGGCCTTTGCACAATACGTATGCATTAAAAAAAATAGTATGTAAGTAGTATATCTGTCATAAGGCACCCATAACACAAACGCTGCTCATTCTGCGTAAAATGTCTGGCATTATTAATATTATGATTAATATTCCAGAATACAGACAAAAAATGACTAACATACGTATACTTAATTAAATAAATAAGTTATGGCTTGACATATCATCAACATCATCATCATTCAGCCCGATTGCACCCACTGCTGGGTATATGTCTCCCCTTTATTATGCCACTCTTTCCGTTCCCTAGCAAGTCTCATCCAGTGGTTCCCAAAAACGCTGACTATATCGTTCGACCATCAGGTGGGTTCCAATCGGGACCTTGGGCGATGCTCAACGGCCAAGAGGCAAACCAGCCTCTTGGCCGCTGAGCATTCGTTGACCACAAATGTATATATTTGTATATATTGATAAATACTTGTCCTATATCTTCAATTCATATATCCTAATAATATTGCTTTTAAGAACAACTCCCGTCAACTGGAAACATGAATATATGAACTATATTCATATTGATAGCAACAATAGGAATGGAAAAACATTTTCTGGGCGCTGATGTTCAGAATAATATATCACGCAGATGACGTCATCATCTCATTGGGTGAGACGTATAAAAGGAATTTTGAACATAGCTTGTTTGTTGCTAAATCATGTTTTAAAGGTAAAATAATTTGATTAAACTTTTAAAATTATCTGAAATAAAATTTATGATTTAGATTAAGTTTTGCATATATTTAACTTATAATAATCAAATAATTTGTTGAGTATTGTTTGTTCTTGTCATTCTTAATGCAATTGACGACTGATCTGTCAGCTCAGTTGGTAGTAGCTCAGCCTTCTGCGTTGTACGTTGAGGGTTCGATTCCCTCCCAGGATATACATTTGTGTGAAGAACATAGGTGTTTGTTCCGTGTCTGGGTTTTGTAAAGTATCAGAAGTATGTATTTAAAAATATATCAGTATTCTATCTCAGTCATCTAGTCACCATAATACAAGCTATGCTTAGTTTGGGCCTCTTTGGTGTTGTGTGCATTGTCCAGCAATATTGATGTATATATTTTAATTATTTAAATGACCAAAAAACTTGGATGAATCTACAACTCGACTTGTAATAGCAATGAATAAGCAAGGAAGACAAATGTTTGTATGATCTGCAACTATTTGTATCCCATCTTGGTGTTGTTATATACAATATTATATATTAAAAAAAAAGTGTAACAGTAGTATTATCACTCATTTGGTTTAATAACACAAGCTTTGCTTATTCTGGGTCTAGATGATGTTTTGTGAAATGTCTAGTATTATTTATTTAACTACTTTATTATATAGATTAATAAAGCGAACGAGGTTGAACTGATTCGAATTATACTTTGCAGAGATATACATTAGATTTGGTATAACATGTCCAGGTATTTTTATCAAAGGTTTACGTCGCTGTTTACGTTCCTAGACAGATTTGATTTGTGGTGTGTATTTCCATTATGTAGGAGCAGGTTATGCGGGAGCAGATAGCTATTCGAGATCGCTCGCTAACACTACTAATGTACATCCTTATAACTAACTACTGTATACATTAGTGCACTAGTGGTCTAAGGCCCTATGTACCAATGTATTTTGACGTGATAACGTTTTTTAAATCGATGAACGGCCGCACGCACTAAAAATTGTCACGTTCTGCCTGAGCCGAGCATGCAAAAGAAAACGCGGAACAAGCGATAGAGAGGCAAGATCGGCCTAAGCGTTCGGCTTGTGACGCATCTTAATAGGTTATCACGTAAAAATATCGCATGTTAACCGATTTTACAGACAACCATTTTTTTAAATAGCAAAGTAATCTAAAAGAGATCTGAGAATCTGAGATCAGAGAATAACTGTGATCTTCTGTTCGAAAATGTATGTGCGCAATACCAGTACCTACTCTCAAATGGCGAAAATAAACATAGTATGGAAACCGGCAAATCTAAAAAGTTCAATATGCCAAATTCACGAAAAGAGCCTCTGAGGCGCGCTTTTATCCTTTCACCACACTGGTTATAAATAACTAACAAGAAAAAGAAGACTACTGTTTATGCTCTAATTGACATGACAACTAATCAACGCGAACAACAACTTATGCTATATCCAGTTTCGTGTGACAATACAATACAAATAATACAGACTACAACTTAAAATTTTCATTATAATAAGTCGTACGTTTAGTTTATTCAATTATTATTTTAATTTTGAAACCTTATTTTTAACTGACTTTATCAAAAAGGAGGAGGTTCTCAATTCGTCGGAATCGTTCACCGATTCCTCGAAAACGACTGAACCGTTTTGGATAGTTCTTTTTTTGTTTGAAAGTGTATACTTCACATTTGTTCCCATATAAATTTTATCAAAATCGGTCGAGCTGAAATATTAACGAAAATCTCAAAATTTTATACTTCGATGATGTTTTCATTTACTTCGATACCTCGCTGTCTCATTGGAGCGGTAAGTTTATTTGGCCTGCCCATATTATATATATATACAAAATACATCTACTTTCCACTAAAAATGTATTATAGGCTCAAATTTCATTCAATGAAGTCGGTTTATTTTTAGTTTTTAAAACGTAATTATTATGTAAGTGTATTATGATCTTAAATATATAGGTAAATTGTATATTTTGATTACGACGGGCTTACTCACGTATTATTTTGTCAATAAAGACACCGACACTGTTTTGATTAATTTAGAGAATCTTTATCAGGGTAAATTTGATCTGCGGTCCGTGAGTTGCCGCTCGAGTTCACGGTTATTGCGAACCGTGAGTAAAATCCAGGTTTATCAAAATGTATAGCACAACTCACGTTTTCAAAGTGAAATATATGAAAATCTCTTTTAAGAACCTAGTGTCTAGACTAACTTGACATACAATTGAGAACTTACTAAGAAACCTCTTAAGTATGAATTTTGTTAAATAAATCACCTAACGTTCTCTGTGGAGCACTGGCCGAAAGCCTTGAGACGCAGAAGGTTGTGTGTTTGACTTCAGCAGCGGGACAAATGTTTCTATGATTTGCAAATACTTGTCTCGATTCAGGATGATTTTTGTTAAAAGTATAAGACGTATATCGGTCACGTCGTTCCCATAACATAAGCTTAAGGGCTTGATGATGCTGTGTGAAATATCAAAGATTTACAATCTTTCGTTGACATACATATCTACCTACTGGTTTTTCTTTGTGAGTTTAGTCTAACGTTTCAATGCGATTCCACATTTCCTTCGGTCCACTTATCCCTACATTGTTTATTTATTTGAGTATAAATTAACATATCACGTAGGCAAAGCCGTGGGCAGATCCTAGTAACTCATGGTTTGCACGCAACAGCGAAATGATTTGGCAACTGCCCAGACGCCGCGCCGTTTCTGCCACGGGTTTTGTCGTTATGTTATGAACACTATCTTTTATAGGGTCTTGTTTTTTAGGATTACCGGGAGATTATTCTGTTTAACGGTTAAAAAAAATGGAAACACGCTTTGAATGAAAACATTCAACAGTTAAGTTAACGATTGAATCGTCGAGAGTAAATGTATGGTTTACTAGCGGCTGCCCGCGACTATGCACACTTAACACTTTTATATTAAGTTCGGCGGGTTCCATTCCCACCGCGGGACAAATGTTTGTATGATCTGCAATTATTTGTCTCGGGTCTGGGTGTTTCTATGTATAAAATGTATGTATTTACATAAAAAAAAGTATATAAGTAGTGTATCAGTCATGTGGTACCCACATGACTGATACACAAACTCTGCTTTCTTTGGGACCAGATGACGCTGTGTTAAATGCCCGGCATTATTTATTTATTTTATTTATTACACCCTTTTCTTTGTAATAACACACAAACTTTACATAGAAACACCTAGACCCGAGACAAATACTTGCAGATAAATTCTCAGGGCATTCCATCATTAATGATGGTTTAAAATTAGTATGGATAGTTTACACTATCAATATTAATACTAAAACATTTCAAACAACCTCTGTGGTGCAGTGGGCTAAGGTCTGGCTGAGACGCAGAAGGTTGCGGGTTCGATTCCCGCCGCGGGACAAATGTTTGTATGATCTGCAAGTATTTGTCTCGGGTCTGGGTGTTTCTATGTATAATATGTATGTATTTACAAAAAAAAAAAAAAAAGGATATAAGTAGTATATCAGTCATGTGGTACCCATAACACAAGCTCTGCTTACTTTGGGGCCAGATGATGCTGTGTAAAATGTCCGGGATTATTTATTTATTTATTTATTTATTTGTGTGGTGATATGATGAGTATATTATACTATCAGTCTATTTAATATGTTTATTTAATATAAATTTATAAGGGTATCTGTTTGTCTGTCTGTCTGTGTGTTTATTTTTTACTGCTAAACATACCTAAGTTGTTTTAATAAGTTTTTTTTAAATGTCTGGGTTTATTTATTTATTTATTTTTGTTTCTGTATGTTCCAAATAAACGATTCAGTAATTCATTTACTAATATTTATTTTAGGGAAATAAACTAATTAACAGAATATCAGAACACCTGCGTCTTTCGTTGAATTTCCTATTTCTTGGCTGAATCACGGCAACTTTACACAACCCCAAAAAACAGTAAAGTACAAAGTCGTTACATTAGCAATGTACTCGTACGATTAGACGAAGTACTTATACTTACTTAACATAAGTACAGAGCCGACGTGTGTGAAAGATTAATGAATGTTGGTTAAGTTCTGCTTTGTTGAAAAGCTGCCGACGTTATATTAAGACTGTTTTACGCTTTTATATCTTTATACATATATGTATATATAAATCTTCTGTGCTTGTGTTTGTTATTAAACTTCTCCTAAACGGCTGAACCAATTTTGATGAATTTTTTGGATTCGAGAATGGTTTAGATTTACAATTAGATAGATTTTTTTTCTTTGTTTTTCTTTTAAAACGCGTTGACGAAGGCGCGAATGGGAAAGCTAGATGTCTAAAATCATACACGATAAAGCCACTGTCATCATTAACATCATAACAGCCCTTATAAAGTCCACTGCTGAACATAGGCCCCCCCAATAGATTTCCAGAAAGAACGATTTTTTGCCCTCTCCATCCACCGACTTCCTACGATCTTTACAATGTCGTCAGTCTATCGGGTGGGGGGTCGTCCTACGCTTCATTTTCATGTCCTTGGTCGCCATTCGAGAACTTTTATTCCCCAACGGTTATCAGTTCTGCGAGCTATATGGCCTGCCCATTGCCACTTCAACTTGCAAATTTTGAGTGCTATGTCAGTGACTTTGGTTCTTCTACGGATTTCCTCGTTGCGGATTTTATCATGTAGTGAAAAACCCAACATAGCTCTCTCCATAGCACGCTGCGCGACTCTGAGCTTGTGTATGAGGCCAATTGTTAGTGACCAAGTCTCAGTTCCATATGTCATCACTGGCAACACGCACTGATTATAGACTTTCGTCTTGAGGCTCTGCGGTATCTGTGACGAGAAGATGTGCCGTAACTTCCCGACCGCTGCCCATCCGAGTTGGATTCGTCGGCTGACCTCTTTGTCGAAGTTGGACTTGCCTAGTTGAATCGTTTGACCCAAATAGACATTATGGTCAACAACTTCGATTATATCGTTCCCAATATGTACCGGTACGGGTGCAACATGAGCATTTGACATGATTTTTGTCTTGCTCATGTTCATTTTAAGACCCACCTGTTGGGACACGATATTACGGTCGCTGAGCATTGTGCCAAGGTCTTCCAGAGATTCTGCCATGAGGACTATATCGTCGGCAAATCGAAAGTGAGTGATGTGTTCGCCATTGATGTTGATACCATGTCTATGCCAGTACAAGAGCATGAAAATATCCTCTAATGCAGAGGTGAACAGTTTCGGAGAAATAACATCTCCCTGTCTCACCCCTTTATGCAATGGGATTGGATTCGTGCTCTGGTCCTGGAATCGGATAGACATGGTGGCGTTACTGTACAGACATTTCAACACTTCGATATCCCGATAGTCGATTTGGCACCGCTGGAGTGACTGCAACACTGCCCAGGTTTCCAAAGGTGGCCAAAGTAGGAACTAAAATATTAACTTACAGAAAATATTGTCATTATCCATCCATAGACAACGAAAAAATAATTTAAATCAATCATTTTATTTCGTTATAAATTAGAGCATCTGAAACGCACTTTATTTCTTTCACCGCACTTGTTCAAAATACTATTGACACAATAAGAAGAGTTAGAGATTGTTACCCATAACAAGTCTTAAATTTGATTCATCGTTACTAAACCGTTATATAACGTGCATCGATTTTTAGAGACTAAAGCGTAAAAGGAAGTTTGCTTTGAAAGGATGTAGCCGAAACACCTTCAGGGGAATTACCTTTGGAATAAATGGTATCATTATCATTAAGCTGATACGTTACCACTTAAAATAAATTAAATTCGTATTAAGCTTTTGGAATTTAAAGACGATTTTTTGCTTATATAATAAGGTTATAGGATTTAGAGTAGGTTTTAGAATATCATTATTTGACAGTCTCTGTGGTGCTGTGGGCGAAGGCTCACCTGAGCTGCAGAAGGTTGCGGGTTCTATTCCCGCGGGATAAATGTTTGTACTATCTGCAAATATTTAACTCAGGTCTGGTATTTTTTTATGTATACATGTATGTATTTACAAAAAAAAGTATATAAGTAGGTCGTATATCAGTCATATGTGATCTTCAAGGTCATTTCAAGATTTTCTGTAATCTCAATACTACTGAGAAACAAAAAACATTTAGAGTTTAATGTTTTATTTATGTTTAGCAATTAAGCTGTATCTAGACCTTTTTAAGTGCACTCAGGTAAAGACTAATAATGCTAACTGTAGGTCGGACCTACCCGCTGTTAGTGTTGCTCTATTTGTTTATTTATTGGATGTATGACTTACGTAACAATACTTCTAACAATAATAAAAATTCTTTATAAAAAAATCTAGATGGTATCAAGATATGTGAATGCTTGTATTGCTTACCTAAATTCCTAAGTACTAAAATTTTGTGCTGGTTTTATGTTTCTACCTACCTGTTTACCCAGATGTTTACATGAATTAACAATAATTGTTATTTCACGAAAATATCTACTTCAATTATCAATTGTGTGTGTACTCGAGATAGAAAAACCTTAGTTTGTTCTGATACTATATGTTTTGAATTTATTGTTTATTGTTTAGTATGTATCTATTGTTTAAATATTAAATAAATTAAAAAAATACCTACACCTTTCTTTCTCATTTTAAATCAAATCTTTTGACGTGATAAATCGATGAACGCCGGCTGCACGCACGAAAAAGCAAGACTCATTGTCACGTTCCGCCTGAGCCGAGTGTGCAAGCGAGAGCGCTGTACAAGCGATAGAACACGATCAGCCTTAGCGTTCGGTTTGTGGCGCTGGTTTTCTTATGACGTTATCACGTAAAATTATCATCCGTAAACCGACTTTACAGACAACCATTTTTTTCTATCAAATAAAGACCTATTTTTCTCGTTTTTTAATGTCATTTCATCCATTGTTTACTCTGACATAGATTAAGAAACCATCCCTAATAGAAAGCGGATATAACCGCCCACCAATAGAATCCATGATACGTATGCCAATATTTTATTATGCTTGACCACGTATTATATGGGTCGTAAAACCTATAACTTATGTCGGCAATTCATTCGTAGCTGGCAGAGATTGGTTTTGCTATTTCTTCAAGTGATATGATGTTGTTATGGTAAGAAAAGAGATGGAAAGATATATTTATAAAGAAAACAGGACCGGATGCCGGTTTTAAGGGTACCGAAGCCCCTATGGAACACTTATAGTTTCGTTATGTCCGTCTGTCTGTCTGTCTGTTTGTCTGTCTATCTGTCGACCTCTAATCTTGCTCTTGCTCGCAGACTATTCTTTTATCGTGATATTTGTCATTTTTATTTAACAGGGTAATACGTATTAATGACCCTACAAAGTTATGAAATAAAAACATTAATAATACGGGTTTTAGGAATATCCCGCCTGAGACGCAATGTCTGGGTGTTTCTATATGTAATAAGTATGTATTTACAAAAGAAGAAAGTAGTATAAAAGTAGTATATCAGACATGTGGTATCCATAACACAAACACTGACTTAGGGGCCAGATGATGTTGTGTGAAACGTCCGGCATTGTTTGTGCTTATGGGTACATGACTGATATTATACTAATTATATACTTTTTTTTGTAAATTTACACATATTATACATATAGATACCCAGATCCGTTACAAATACTTGCAGATCCTACAAAAATTTGTCTCGCGGCGGGGATCGAACCCGCAACCTTCTGCGTCTCAGACGGGCCTTCGCCCACTGCGTCACATAGGTATTTAATGAAGTAATTATAATGAAATTACAAACTTCCACACTACCTACGATATTTATAACATAAGTAGGATTAATAAAAACTGTACGACAAAATCTTCAGACCATGAATAACCATAATGAATCTCTACAAATGTTGGCTACTATTAACTTATTTGTCTAAGAAAATCTACTGTCATATTAATGTTCCGCAAAAACAATGATGTATTATGAAATACATGTACAGAGTAGGTTAAGGTTACAAGGACAGATAAAACTGTTCTCACACTGATTATGATTACATACAATTAAGTACAAGATAAAACATTGAAAACCCCCTTAAAATTTTTTTTACGAGTACTTCTAGTATATATAAGAAATAAAAATAAACAGCTGTAAAAATATGAGCAGTGCTTTACCTATTCTCTTGGCAACATCCCGATGATCGGGCGATGTTTGGCAAACTGCGCACTTAGGATTGATTGGTAAAATAAAACCAAAAATATGCGACCCCAATGTTACATTCGGAGACAGACAGATCTTCTATAACTTGTGACAAATATCTGGCTATGTTATCCTGGTATTAGGCAACATGAAAAATAACTTACAGCCCTCTAAATCACGTAAGTGCTCAGGGGTCTTATGCTCAGCAAAAGTATGAGAATGTCATTGGTAGAGACGACATCACATATCGATGAGAATGGGAGTTACGGCAACTCCCTGATTAAATTATTATGAAGCGTATTCACGGCGCTCAAATAGCATTTTTTTATTAACAAACATTAAAATAAGGAATTCTGAAAAAAAGGTTTAACGGGTAATGTTATATACTTTACTTTATGCCTATTACCTGCAAGTATAAACAGCGTCAAAGATGTGGATTATTGAATAATTTAGATATTATTTCATAATTAAATTATAAACTATTAATTCCTTGAAGAACAGTTTGAAACCAGGACGTGGGATGCAAAATATTATAAATAATAAATAAATAATCTAGGCCATTTCTAACAGCATCATCTGGCCCCAAAGTAAGCAGAACTTGTGTAATGGGTACCACATGACCAATAAACTACTTATATACTTATTTTTTTGTAAATATTAAACATGGAAAAACCCAGACCCGAGACAAATACTTGCAGATCATACAAACATTTCGCAACATATAAAAACATCGAACCCGCAACCTTTTGCGTCTCAGCCTGACCTTAGCTCACTGCGCTACAGAGGTCGTCAATAAATACATGTTTTATAACTATTATTCCTTCAATTAACAACCACTAAATTACAGTAAAAGAATTTGTATTTTTAGAAAGTTACAAATTTCTTAATGGGGGATTTACTCTTGGTCGAACTTCGTCGTGCAACTTGATAAGCCACCAGCTGGTCGCTTATAAGTCACCTTACAAGTGTGATCGCCACGCCATTTATATACGTCGATTAAAATCGTAGGAGACTAGTTAATTTTGTATCTACATAACGATCAAAACAAAACATCAGAAAGATTTGTACACTAGGTATATCTTATAAGGTAGGTATATCTGAATCTGAATCTGAATCTGAATCTAAGGACACCACTAACTAATTAATTATTTAAATTTGTTGCCATCTCTATTCTTTGACATTAAATTGACAAGAACAGAGCAAACTGAAGCGCTTCGCTAGGCAATTATGTAAATTAAAGGTAGATATTTGTTAGCGGAACAACACACCTTCATGCTGAGGGCAATTGCCTGCGACTGAGCATATTCACGACCTGTCGCACGATCAAAGTCGGAATCTACTCTACTTTGGAACTTGATTTTTTAGTCACCTGCGGTCTAGCTGAATGACCATTAAGACATTAAATTTTCTCCGTGCGATCAAAATCGTACGGTCACTAAAGTCATCTGTGTAAAACCCGCGTAACAAACTTTGAGTGTCCGATTTGACGTTTCTTTGAATGTAGAAAACTCTACGAGAAGAACAAGAACCATTAAGTAAATTAATCTACTGGTTTCTTTCAAATATTCCCTAACAGAAAACATTAAAACTATAAAACCATTAAAACCTGAGCCGTTATAATCGAAAATCCCATTTTGTCTATACGAAGTTAAGGTCATACATTTATAGCGAATTTACAGGATTTTAATGTCAGTCTAGGCATTGAGGTCTGGGAACTGTTTGACGGTTTCTAATTACAAGTCGTCCCCGAAATTATATTGACAATGCGGACAATGTGAAACAATGTGAAACAATGTGATACAAAAATTATTCCGTGAAATGTCTGTGTGCAATGTCCTGCTAAAGCCGGACATTTCACACAGTGTCATATAGCCCGAAAATAAGCAGAGATTGTGTTATAGGTACACGACTAATATAACACATATATCCTTATTTTTTTAAATACATACATATTTTAAATAAAAACACCCAGACACGAAACAAATTCTTCTTCGGAGTCCCGCGACAGGAATTGAACACAACATTCTGCGTCTCAGCTGGGCCTTAGCCCACGGTACCACAGAGGTCGTCTTATATAATACATTGATCAAGAGGGCTATTTGGCGTTGTTATTAAGTTAAAGTCCAGTTGTACGTTAGTTGTACTATGTGGGATCGGTACAACAGGTTTTTCTTTTAGACTCCCCTCAATCATTAATCATTTCAGTTTTTTCTTACACTTTATTATCCTTTATACAGTCCATTTATCTTCTTTTAGACCTCTACTTATGTTTCAAATCACATTTAAATCCTTTCTTGTAAAAGTTGAACGACTTTCCAAGTCAAATTGTTATTTATATATTTTTTTATTTATTAAACGCACAAAACATTACAATCACTAAAAACTTAAATTCTAACAATATTACAGGTTTTGAAGGTAAAAAACCCAACCTTAAGTTGGGGAGGAATGTCGTTAATATATAGAATATCAACACAATCAACCGGTTTTAAATACAGAATGGAAGGGTTAATTTCGTATTTTCTTAAGCTTCCTTTCTTAATATGTAAATAAAACCAGCCTAACCATTTATAACCTATCTTGTCTGTAGACATTAGTCGTCTTGGCGTGCAGCTGACTTCTCAAACATTAATCTGTTTTTATTAGGAATCGTGCGCCATCAAAGGCTGGCAGATTAAATTGGTTATGTGACGAGTAACAGGTTTATTGGGACTATAAATCCTTAATACCGACAGTAAATCTTACAAACAGAAGAGTTACTGACCGAAATCTTATCTAAAAAACGTTTTAATAGAGTAAAATAAAATAAATATTGGTGGAAAATACACACAACAATCATCTTGCCCCAAACTAAGCATAGCTGGTAAGAATAGGTGACCACATGACTGATAAAATACCGAGATATATAAATACTTATGATACTTTATAACAGCCAGACACAAAACCAACACATATGTTCGTCACACAAATGTTGATCTCGGGAAGCAATCGAACCCTCAACCTTCAACGCAGAAGGCAGAGCTACTACCAACTGAGCTGACAGACCAGTCCAAATATTTAAATAATAAAAACGAAAATATTGAATAGATAGTTAATATTTAGTACAATTCTGCCAATATATTTTTAATGAGTAAGACACCATGTAAACGCGTGCACCTCTCTCCTGCCTGCAAATGAAAATAAAGCCATGAAAAGCGTCAATAGAAAGGACACACAACTCTTTTTCTTTGTTAATGGCCTGTGACATACTAATGTCAATTTTGCCAGTGTCAATGTGTTTATAGTTTATAGTCAGTTTGTTTGTTATTAGAGTCTTAGTCGATGGTCAATTGTCAATAATAGTCGTCACGCGGAATGGCGTCTAGAATTTTCTTCGGATTTCTCGTCGTGTAAATCCCATTGCACCACAATACACATATAATTCAATTATCCATACCCGTCCTGTAGTAACAATTTATTCATTAAAATTCCGCCAAGATTACTGAATAAAACATACAATAAAACGGGTAAAAAATATTAAATTAGCAGAGCTATGTTACTCCATGAAATGACAGATGAAGAATCCCACACAATTCTTATGCATCCTCAAAAATAATTTTGACAACTGTTTGGTCTGTCCACCCGGCATCATTGACGGAATAGTAGTAAGTATTTGTCAATATTGTCTTTGTAATGGATTTCCGCTAAGTCATTTTTTAGAGTATCATAGAATACTTAAATATTTAAACGTCTAAAAGTGTAAGTAATATAAGTAAGTATAAGTCTAAGTAAACTACTTTTCACTGTACGAACTATGTTAAGTTTGGGACTAGATGATGTTTTGCGAGTTATTTAGCAATGTTTTAAGAACTTAAACATAATCTACATTAAAAAGGCTTAGACGTTTTTTTTGTTTTCAATATTTTTTTTGAATATAAGTGCGTGAAAGTGGCGCCAGTGAATGAAAAGATGAGGAGCAACAGGCTAGCATGTAATGAGAAGGGAAGAATGGCATGTAACTAGGAAAGTGCTTCGTATAAATGTTGATGGATTTACGAGTAGAGGTAGGCCAAAGAAAAGATGGATGGATTGTGTGAAGGATAACATGAGTAAGAAAGGAGTGAGTGTTGAAATGACGGCTGATAGAGAAGAATGGAAGAAGAACACATGTTGTGCCGACCGCACATAATGTGGGAAAAGGGCAGGAAGATGATGATGATGACTTTATTTGAATATAAGGCGAGCATAAATTTAAGTCTCTAATAGTCTATAGAAGCCATTGTTTTGTTAGATGAAACTTTAATTAGTCACATATGATTCTGTTAAGCATTGCAGTCGCAGAAAAGGGTTATACATTGATAATATGCTCATAGTATCTCTACTGCTTGCAAACATACTGTATCGATTCAGAGTATTTTATTAAGAGCAAATAAAAAATATTACAGGGAGATTACCTAACTTGGCTATAAATATAAATTGCTTTCTGATAGCTGGGATCAAGTTTATAGCTCTTTAGGCCTTTAAGTTTATCTATATTACGTGAGTGAGGTTCAGAATTTCAAATTTATGTCCGTATTTTACAACGTTTCAATTTACCAACCAGGAAAATTTAAGGTTGCGAAAAAACCTAACAAATTGTCTATTTCTATTTATATTTTTTAATTAGTTGAGATCTAAAGACCAAATTGAGGGTAGTTCCCAAAAACTGCAAGTGCTACTTGGCGGCACCTCCAGTCAGTCCGCGATCACGTTTATTGCATTATCACCGAAACGTCGCTAGATTAAAAGGCAATACGCGATAAATAGCCGTCGACTACTACAACAATAGTTTCACTTTCTAATCTCTACCTATAACCTATAACCTAACTGCAGTCAGCCAGTTAGGTTAAGCTCTTTTATAGGTCAACTGAATGACTGATTCATCATCGCCGAGCCGAAACCGCTTAAGTTAGAAAGCTGAAACTTGGAAAATAGCTTCTTTTTACAGCAAAACATAGAGTGTGAAAAAGGGTGAAAACTATTGTATGAAACTGTTTAACGCGTAGTTACGCGTAGTATGTGCCTAAAACTTGATTTGAATAATTAAAATGCAAAATAAATGGATAAGTGTTTCAGAATTTTTTGAAATAACCCTAACAAAGGGGTAAAAAGGAGCGTCAAAGTTTGTATAGGACTTTTTAACGGGTGGTGTGATTTCTTAGAAACTTGATTTGCCTGCTTTAAATGCAAAATAAATGCAAACGTATTTCAGGATTTTCTAAAATTACCCTCATAAAGTGAGTGAAAATGAGTGAAAACGAATTTATAAAACTTTTTAGACATTATGACATTATGTATTATGTTACATTATGTATTAAGACATTATGTACCTTGTAACTTCCTAAGGTTAAGAAATTATGTATATCTCTAACTTGTACTTATTGTTAGCTAAGGTGCTCAATAATACAATTTACAATTTACAATTTTAACGAGTGGTGCGATTTGCTTGAAACTTAATAGGAATATTACTATAAACTCGATGGTTCCTTGTACAAACGCGCAGGCGAAGTCGAGGGGATTCTAGCTAGTAATTTATAAACTATTTAAGGTATGAACTCAATAACGATGAATTAACAGAAAACAGAGTTTAGATTGCAGGTAAAGAGCCCAAAAGGCTAGCAACTGGAATGTTATAATTTGTGTTATTACTAACTAACGACATAGTAGCTATGGAAGCAGTGACAACAAACTGATTAACTGTTGCTCCATTATCAACCAACTGTCTCAATAAATTTGTAGCTGATAGACGAGTGGATAATCGAGTGGATACGATTAATGCTCCTTTGGTGATGAGACGTGACGGTTACTCGTGAGCCGTGGGTTGGCTGCTCGTAACCGTACCTTACCGCACTTTGTAACCATGATCACATTACATTCTTGCTATAATCTATACCTATATAAGAGCTTAACCTGACTGCCTGACTGACTTACTGACTGATTCATCATCGCCGAGCCGAAACTGTTGAAGCTAGATAGCTATAACTTGAAACGTAGCTTTCTTTTACAGCAAAACTACCCACTAAGGTGATAATTTATGAAATTCAGCCCCTGAGAGGGTGAAAAAGGGTGGTGGGTGTGATTGGTTTAAAACTTATCAATCAAATTTGGCAAGGAAATAAATTGCATCCTGGGGAAAGATTTTAGCTACAATACCTTTAAAATGCGGACGAAGTTGCGAGCAACAGCTAGTTATATATATTTGAAAAATTAAAAATAATTTTTACCCATATATTATACTAAAACTGACACGATGTTATTAATAAGTAATATTCTATAATAGAATATTTTTAGTATTGTATTATCTCCGTATATCTGTGTATGCCAGATGATGCTGTGTGGAAAGTCCGGTATATATTGATTGTTATCCTTTCGTGTGGATGAACGCGATGTAGTGTAGTTAGATCCTCAAGCTTGTTAGACCACGTCAACAGAGTAATATCTCTGTGAAAGATCATCTATTACGTGAGCGTTAGTTCAAAGGCGGATGCTATCGGTTAATAATAAGGCAATGAGCGTGCAAGTTAGTTTCAACTGTGGGTGAAACGGGCTATGGCTGATAATACTGATGAGTTTAATTAGCATTCAACGTGCTTATGGTCTAAATAAAAACGCCAATAAAGAGAAATATCGTGTGACTCCTTGTGAGAACGAACATGACATTTTTTATAACATAATTTCGTTTTTAAAACTAAAAAGAAAACCGACTTCATTAAATGAAATTGGAGCCTATAATATTTTTTTAATGGAAAGTAGATGTATTTTGTATATATACAATATGGGTTGGCAAAATAACCGCAATGCTCCAATGAGACAGCGAGGTTTCAGAGTAAACGAAAACATTACCGATGTATAAAATTTTTAGATTTTTGTTGATTTTTCAGCTCGACCGAGTTCGATAAAATTTAAATAGGACCACCTGGGAAGTATACTCTTTTAAATAAATCGGTTCAGGCGTCTTTGAGTAATCGATGAGCTTACATAAAAAAATAAGATTCCGACGAATTGAGAACCTCCTCCTTTTTTTGAAGTCAGTAAATTTTTTTTGACATCAACGCTCGGGTGAAAAATAATTATTTAATGCAAAAATACGTTACAAGACGGTTCAAACACGGGGCTCAGTATTGGTTACACTGTTACAGTTGGCTTGTAACAGTGTAGTTAGATCCTGTCGGCAAGGTCGAGAGGTTAGTGTGGGTACCTGGGAAGACCTGCGCTATCAATCAGAATCCCAGGCAGCGTGACTAACGAATGTTTTCAATAACAAATAACTGCCCTGTAACTTTACTGACCTAATTTATCTTCAACAGATAAACGAAGACCAATGATGATCCCCAAACTCGCTAGGACACGTCAACAGTGTATTATTTATCTCTGTGATGGAAAGATCATCCTTTACGTGAGCGTAAGTTCAGAGACATGTGCTTTAGATTAATAAGGAAGCAATGAGCATGCAAAATAGATTCATCTGTGGGTGAATTTGGGCTGTGGATGCTGAGGTCAACGTATACCGAAGTGGACGCCCGTTAGGAACGAAGTTGAAATTCATAAATATACGTTAAAGTTTCGTAAATTTGTTTGGTATCTATCGAAATATTACTCATTTTTCGGCCTAGCTCGCTTCCACCAAATGCAACCTGCGATAAAGAACTTAGAAAGAAGAACTAGAAGAAAGTAGTATAAGTAAAAGTACCTATCTACACAAGCCTTTATATTGCTTCTTGGTAAAGCCAATCGAAAAATACATCTAATACCTAATCATCTTTGGTTTACACATTTTACGATCGCATCGCTAGAAATCCCAACGTGACCGGACTGATTCTAAAAGGCTACATAACATTGTACGTAGGAATTTCTAAATATATTTTCTTTGCCAAAAAGGACAAGAAAATACCTGAACATAATTTACTAAGGAACCTGTGTATTAGAGCGCCTCTTCACATGCACAGAGGCTGCCTTGTAGATTTACAAGTAACTAATCATATTTTGTTATATAAAAGTAACTGTTTAGGTTTACACTGAAGGTAGGTATAGTATCACTATCTTCAAGAAATCGATTATTCTGGTATGCTAAATCAATAAAAATATCGGTTAAGTGCAAAAATCGCTCATAAGAAGGTAGGTACTATTTTTTTAAGCTATATAGCTAATTTACAATCGGTTACAATTACTAGTAAATTAATATTTTTATGACAGCACAGAACACTATTTCTAAGCTTGTATTCACAAAAAAAAAATATTTGAAATATAAGTACAAACTAACAGTTTTCGGTTTTTACATTTACATCGGCTACGAGACCTTCTTATTCTTGCCTAACTTCATGACTATAGGTCAACGTGAATGAAATATGCGACATGACCGTATTTTGCTCATATTTTTTGATTGCGTTGACTTAGAACCTTGATTTTTTTAAAGTTTTTTACAAGAACGCAGACCTTAGTATTTCATATGAATTTTATCTCGATTTCTTTACGCGTTCCAGAAAAAAGGATTCTTAAAATAGACATCGAAGTTATCCTATAAGGGATTTTTGGGGTACTTTAAAATAAAAACATTAAGTCTTCCTGTGAGATAAATGTATTGTAAAATGGTTTGTGCATTTTTCAAAAACTCGTTCGGTAAATATTCATAGCTCATTGATAAATAACACAATCCACTGGTTTTTTTTAAAATAAAACAGCAACGTATTAAATACTTACAGTAATAGGTAAACTGTGCCGTTATGACAGCAACAGTATGTATATACATAGGCTCTAAAGGTATTTCTTCAGCTTCATATGGACCGTCGTAAGCCCCGTTTTCGTTAACATAAATAAATCTATAAATACGATATTCTTAGGTTTCTCATTTACTGCATCGTAAATCTTTGGATAAGATACAGATCTTTACGCAATGCTATCTTAGTTTATTTGTTTAGCTTTCGTTTCATAGTTCGATAAACTGTGTAACTTTAACACTGTTTTTTGCGCTATCAATTTGACTGAGAACCTTTTGAAAATGTTAAATGGCCAGTATTATTATATTAATACGTGAAGCAAAAACTTTGTACCCCTTTTTACGAAAATAGCGTGGAGGGAGGAGTTTGAAATTTCGCACAATTATAGTTTATATAAAGGAGTGCAAAATGCAAAAATTGTTTTGCAACTATGCAACAAAAATACATAAATTATTAATTAATAATGGTCAAATTTCGACCAGTGGGCGACCACTAGTATTAATAATCGCTCCTGCTTTGGCTTCGACAAGTAAATAAATAAAACGATCCAAGTGTGAATGCCGCGTCCAAATGAGTTACCGTATCTATCTAGCTACTTAATTTTTTCACTATCATGGTTATTTTACTATCGGTCAAATTCAGTGTAACTACTTTGTCACAAACTATTATAGCACCGACCATTGCTTGATAGAAGAGATATGTTAGATGGGAGTCGAGACCCTGGGCCCGTGGGGATCAGGAGCTTACCGCGTTTTCAAAATTATTACACGGCGTCTGGTAGACACATTGCGTCTCCAAGAGCTGGCTCCTATTTGGTTCAGCGTATTAGCATAGCCATTCAACGTGGCAACGCCGACAGTGTCCTGGGAACGCTGCCTTTTGGCAGTGATCTGGATCAGTCGAGCTATCTATAGACCCTATTAAATGGTCTTTAGATAGCTCAACTGTTTCACATGTATTTTATATTATTGAATATTATTCTGTACATTTCTGTGATTAACGGACGCATAGCATAGTAGTAGAAAAAAAAACAATACATCGACATACGTTATGGTCATGTAAGTTTGTAATTACAAATTATTTTTTTGCCTAATATAACTGTAAATTAACTAAATTCCATTTTTTTACTTGTACTGTCAGACCTTGCTTCTTGCCTCTCATGATTCTAGGTCAACCGGAAGTACCCTACGGGTTTTGATTTACTGGCGGACGTCAACATATTATACGGCATAAATGACCGTATTTAGGTCGTATTTCTTGATTGCATTGACTAAGTTACTTGTATTTTTTTTCCAAGCAACGCTATGCTTATGTTTTTGATATAAGTTTAAACATGATACCATGCGTTCTTGAGAAAAAAGGTATTAGGTAACCTACAGCCGGAAAGTCAACAAATGCATCATTTTTCCCTTTGCAGTACGGAATCTTAAAATTAGTCTATTATGAACTTTCAGAATATAAACTTACAAATAACATCAAAATCCATCTAGCCGTGACAGCGCAGATTGAATCACAAATAAAGTATTCAAACTTTAACATATATAACATTGTTTAATTTAGAAGCAATCAAAAGCAAACCAAAACCAGTTCTTATTAAATCGATATAACTAATCAAACTTAAATTTATACGAAAACTAACTTGTTTTGAGAGGATTATCACGAGAGAATGAAGTAAGTTTGAGAGAAAAGTGCATTAATATTTGTATACATGGTCGTAAAACGTATGTACTGTATACCACTTTTCTCAAACGGCGAAAAAAAATACTATGAGAAAATCGGCATGTCGTACTAAAAAGTACGAAAACTAGTAACACGATAAGAAAAATATCAGCATTCTACTCACATTTTTACAAACATAAAAAATATCAGATTACTAGATGACAAAAAGCATGGGATGAATCTGTTCAAACTTGGTTCGGCATCAGATAAATTAGCAAGATAAAACTATACGACCAAGGACCAAACCAAACCTAACGAGATTTTTCTCGTTTTCTTCTTAGACTAGGGTTAGGATGGACTGGCATTTATATTAATATACCTTATATATACTATAAAAGCACTTTTATCATAATGAATATTGTATTGTTATTAATTGTTGCTGTGGTCTTCAAAGGTTTATTATATAAGATGACAATTAATAGTTTTTAATAATTATCTTGACTTGCTAAGTGTATCAAAGAGCGAGGATAACACCAGGGCTGTCAAAGTGACAGCTCATGACCAAGACGTCAGAATGACATAAGTGCGTTTTGACACTACAATACAAACATAAAAATATAAAAGACGACCAAACATTTTCTTATAGTGATTAAATAAATAATAAATAAATAATCCCGGACATTTCACACAGCATCATCTGGCCCCAAAGTAAGCAGAGCTTGCGTTATGGGTACTGTAACGCCCCCTCTACCTAGTAACTTTTTTTTCGCCTTCTCTACTAATTAAAACTACCTAAAGTAACCCCAAATAACTAAATGGTATTATATAATATGATATAATTTAAATCCCTAAACATACTTTGATCTATTATTAATTTGGCCAATGATACGTCTAGTGTTTGTGATTAAAATCCTACGTTGTGTTTCGAATATAGTAATTCTGATTCTTTAAGAGAATTATGTTAAGATATGTATTTAAAATATAATAAACTTTATTATTAGAAGTAATCATCCTCTATAATGAAGAATATCTTTGATTTGCCTACGCTGTGTCTCGATATTAAGGTTAATAATTATATTAATTATTGTCCTTTAGTGATATTATAAAACTGCATAAAGTAAATAGGTATTATATCCAATCTGGAATTACTGTGAAACCTTAAAATAACGGCTTAAGTTATTTCAATATTTTAATTCGACATTAGTTCATGTTATAAATTGTTACTTTGTATAATATCAAGCTCCGCACGCGTGATATCTACTCAAACAGCAGCCTATATCATTCCCCAAAGTCGATCCATCTTTTTATCAAAATCCATCAAAATCAGCCTCAGTTCAGCCGAGAAACTTAACAGACAGACAGACATAGTCACTTTCTTGTAAATATAATATAGATAATAGTTTTGGTAGTTTCAATAGTTAAGCAAGGTAACCATTCTTGTTCTATATTAATACTTCCTAATAGCAGCTTATGTCATTCTAGTCCTACATTGATATATTTTTATTGCGGCTTAGAACACTAGCCCCTCCTCGCTAGCGATAGTAGGTTTCTTTCCATGTGACCTGGACAGCCTTCCTCCGCAATGGACTATTTCATGTCCGAAGGGAACTCTAATTTAATTTTGACAACAAACAAAACATTTACTTCAGTAATTAGTATGTCTGTCATGGTTCAGCAAAGGGGTATCAGAGAGCTTAATCTTTTATCAAAACGTCCATGTAGTAGGTCGGTCCAACACATTCAAGGGCATTTACTTTACTTTTGTCTGCAAGCAACTCACATACCATCCATCCACTGCTTAACCTTTTAGTATCGCACCTTAGAATGCAACTGGATACATAGAAGAGCCCTGCCTAACTCCTATCCTACTTGGCGAAGTTACCTTATTCTACAAGACAAGAATTTTACCCTACTCGACCCTAATACAGATTATTATCTAATACAAGATGTTGTGATTTTATTTGTTAGGTCCGTAGAGTAAAGAAGATTGATAAAGTGTGATAGATATACCAATTATATGAATAGTTTAACTTTAATTTCATAAATAATATCAAATTTGGATAGCTTAATTCTGAGCCTTGAGAGATATTTCTCTATACTATTACTAGGTAAAAGTCTGATTAAGATAAAATTATATCAACAGTAATATTCATACTGACTCTTCGTCGATAGCAGCTTTAGTCTTTCCATAGAAGCAAGCAAGCAAGCTAGAAGGTCTTTCGCCTCAGGAGTTTGATAGAACTTATCCAATATGATTATTAATTAATCAATAGTAAGACTCATCCATAAGGTCTACATTCAATATATACCACAATGTACAAATAATGAACATTTGAATTTAAGGTGTAGGAAATCATTATTCCATTTCATAAGAACTTATAATTGCTTTCAACTAGACATTTATTATCTAGTGCAATGTTTCAGCTAAATCTTTAGTAAATATTGGTATTACTATCTCTTTGGATAATTGAGTTTATAAGTTTAATAACTTTTAGTAATGTTAGTTTCCCCACTGATTTGCGCACCGATTTAGTATACAGATAAACTACGTAATCCTACAAAAACCATAAGTAGATTTATACTACTGTATATGTATGGATAATAGTAATTCGACAACCTGTTCAAACTTGTAGAAACGTGTTGTCAGGTAAACTACGCAATCCTACGAAATCCATAAGTAGATTTATACTACTGTATAGAAATGGATAATAGTTATTCGACAACCTGTTCAAACTTGTCGAAACATGTTTAGTACCTGATGTCCTACCTAACCTAATCTGGTGTGTGAATCCGCAATTCTGGAAGCAAGCTTCGTACATTTAATTGTGTATGTCACTCATCAGGGTGCAATGATGAGCTACCTAGCTGCTAATTGGGGGACAGCGAGTTGTAAACCTCGACTTTGTACCTAACCCCTAGTACGTCCCTACAATCTACTTCCGACAGACCGAAGTCCTGGGATGTCATCCGTAGATTAAAGGCAATATAATGTGCAAATATATAAATAAATAAAGATAGACTATGTCGATTGCTTCTGTTAAGTCCGGTTCTACCTTCCTTACACAGAATGCAACCAATCATAGGGAACCATTAAGCCGATCCTCAAGAGAGGTAAAATCTGGCTCCAGGCTCGTTCCGAGAGGTCCTGGGGGAACTTCTAACAGGGTGGGAAAGCCAGAATTGAGTATAACACCGCTAGGTTTCCATCTGACCCACAGACCATGCCGTGTAAGAGCGTCATACAATCACTTTAGCGAATCTTGTCTTCTTTCCGACTTACCGACCGGATAAACTATTACGTAACTCACACAATAAAATTATCACAGAAACAACGCACGACAAGACACCATGTAATTGTAGGAAACTATCAGAGAAAATTCTACCGAAAACGTTCAGCTCGAACAGCCTCACGCGTCCTCCTATCTCGAATGACAAAAATCCGCCATCTTCTTTTTCATTTTTTTTTTCTTTTTCTTGCCATTTTCAAACACATTCGAAATTTCGATTATATTTTAATTTACGTACCAATCTCCTTGGTATAGCTCAATAACCTCTTTACTAAGTCAAGCCCTAAATTAATTAAAATTTCAATTTATTCCCATCTTTATGTAGTTATTTCATGATTTATATATTATATCGTTAACATAAATAGATTTTAATTTTTGTATTCTAGTTTTAATATTGTTTTTTTATAGCTATTTAATTGTTTACTCTTTTGAATTCAACCTCCTTAGAGATCTTCTCGTCCCAAATCATTCTATCAATAATATATTGATAGAAGGATAGATTATTCTATCTTATGGAATCAAATTCGATTTAATCTTACTAATTCAAATCCAGTATTATTTATTATTATACTCTATGAGTCCTAAGATATATCTAAACTATAGTCTATAAACTTAGTATTAATTACTTTTTGCTAGCTTTCACTCACGGACATCTGCCATAATCCGTCTATGGTATAGTTTGTTATGACAGATGCTTTGTTTATTTACATTGTAATGAATTACGCACTATTTTATTCAATAATTAAAGATCTGAGATAGAATTGCTGGTAAATCTGTTCTGACAAGAATGAACCATGTATGCCTACGTGATATTAATAAGGTTTGTACCCAAGCATACCATAATAATTGTGAATTATATCAGAATGACCTTCTGTCCCGTTACAGTACCACATGACTTATATACTACTTACATACTTTTTTTTTGTATATACATACATATTAAACATAGAAACACCCAGACCCGAGACAGATACTTGCAGATCGTACAAACATTTGTCCCGCGGCGGGAATCGAACCCGCAACCTTCTGCGTCTCAGCCGGGTCTTAGCCCACTGCGCCAGAGAGGTCGTCAAATATTGAAAAATAAATATTCTTATTAGTTTGAACAAATTTGACCAACAGTAATTTAACTAGAAAATAAAAGCGCTCAGTCAATTTAAGTGCAAAAAAACTTCAACAAAATCGGATTGAAAAGCACATCTCACCAGTCATTGGGATATATAGTTTCACTGCAATTTTGAGTTTTATTTCTCAGGTATTAAGGTTGCACTGGCAATTGAGCTAAGTACATTTTACAAATGTTTATTGGTTTTAATCAAACGAAGAGATTTCAACACGTAGACTTAATTGCCTTTCAAGTTTATAGGTCACTGAAATGCAAAATACCAATTGAAATGTTTTATTTCTGGCGCTTTTGCTGTTAATTTTATAGCTTTACAATTACATTTCATTCATTAACGAGTCACTCCATCATTGTGGTTCAAAAATATAAGCATAAAATTTAATCTTATGGCCCTAATTCTAATGTTTTGCTGAACTATGAACCTTATCCTGTACTTCACGTGTAACGTAGTTAATTGGAGTTGAATAAACAGCGGAAATTCCTAAGAAAACCAATTCAACAATAGAACTAATTTATTAACAAATTTATAAATGGTAATCTAATTAAGACTCTGTTACAAACAAAATAAGATAGCTCGTAATATAAGTCATTTAAGTTAGTCTGGCAAAGCAAAATAATCAGGGGCAAAGTGCTAAACAATTCTGATGCTAATTAATAAAAAAAAAATTCAAATATCTATTAGGTAAAAATAAAAATACGGCTGGCCTCGACACTGTTTTGATTCATCTAGAAAATCCGCGGTCCGCTCGGTGCCGCTCGCGTTCACGATTCGCACGGAAAAAGTGAAATATAAAATTCTTTATTTACAGAATTTATCTACATATAAAATGCCTACGTACATTTTCACGGATGTCTTTAGTTTGATCATTATTTTCCTAGGCAAGATATTATAGTATATACTATACATATAGTATAATATAACATACTAGTTATGATTAGGTTGAACTACTATTGAATTGGATTGCGTCTGATTCCTTCATCTATTATACCCAGAGGACTCAGCGACCCCATATATGTTTACGAGAGAGAAGAATAAAGGAGCAGTAAGTAAGTAGACTATAGAATGCGAGCATGTTTAATAGTGACCGGAAAGGCAGCAAACTTAAAGCACACACTTAAAATACACTTAACAGTACAGTACAATACTCAACTGTACACTGACACTTAAAGTACTCTTATTAACCTTGAAAGTTTGTAAACTGTAAATTTTACTAAAAGTTACAATATTTATGCGACGTCAAGTCTAGTTAAACTTTCTCAAGTTTGAACAGAATGGACTTTAAAAATGAAACAAAAATACAATGATGCACACAAAGGTATGTAAATATTCTAGTGCCTAGGTAACATATGTTTAGACGTGTATTAAGCTTTAGAGAAGCTGATTTATTTTCAAATTCACACCAATATCAAGTAGCCTATTATAATAATTATTATAATAATGACGTTTCAACCAGCATCATCTGGCCCCAAAATAAGAAGCAGAGCTTGTGCTATGGGTACCACATGACTGATATACTACTTTTTCAATATACTTTTTTTTCTATTCATCTATGTAGTTTACTTAATCATGCGATTCCAAACTATGACACAAAATATGAATATCATTAGGTAAGCTGATATTTTTTTTAATAATTTTACCGTACAGCTTGCTTTCGGTTCGTACGCATTGTTTTGGTAATGCTATTTCCATATTTATCCCTCACAGATCAGAGTCAAAGTCAGAGACAGCGATAAAGATTTTTACGTATGTCGATATTTCTTGTTAGCTTAAAAGTTCGCGCTGGGATTTCAAAGTAGACTGAATATAACCTTTTCTTATTGAACAGTGATAGCTTCAATGTAAACTTACGTTGCAAAAACTTCACATTGCTTTATATATGACCTGATCCTAGGGCACCATATAAAACAACAGTATTAATTTCAATATGAATCCTTAAATCTCACCAATTCTTATAAGAATAATGTATGAAATTACAATAATCTAATAGGAATTTTCAATAAGTTTCTTTAGGTGTTCTTTGATTGTTCATAGAAGCAGTAGTTTGTTCAAAATAGTTAATATTCTGAAAATACATCTTTGCCGCCATTTTGAGTTTGGTGCCTAAAAACTTAAGTTTGGTTTTAGATTTTGCTTCGCCACTCAAGGGGTAATATAGCTCAATAAATTATTTAATATGACGAATTATTTAATTTATCTCTAGTCTATTGAACTTACGACTTTAGTCTGGACCGACAGCTACTTATCTTCTTCTAGCGCCACTAATGTTCACCCGAATGAAATAATGATCGTGCCGAAAACTCGCTTTACCAATTTAATATTTATAGACCGGATAAGCAACCGCAAGTGTTAAATACTTAAGACTAGTATAGTTTATCTTTCTTACTAAATCGTGTACCATGGCATTTATGTCATTGATATAAAATCTATATAATTAATACGTGAAGCAAAACTTTGTATCCCATTTTACGAAAATTGCGCGTACGGAGAAGTATGAAATTTCGCACATTTGTATGGAGGAGTGCAAAAAGCTATTTATTTTTAAATTATGCATAAAAAATTATGAATTAATTATGGTTGAATTTCGACCAGTGGGCGACCACTAGTAATATTAAATGATTCACCAGTCTTTATAAAATGGACTAACTGAACCAAACCCCTATTCACTGGACTAGATTTTAGCAAATCTTGACCAAACCATAATTCACTTTGAATCATCGGAGTAAAGCATAATTTACACTAAACCCTATTTGGAGTAACTCATGCGCGTCCCTTGGTCCCAGATCAATACTCGATATAGAACGAAAGCGTAGTAATAAATCTATAATTTCCGAACAGACTTATGGAAATGATATTTCACTGGGCACAGATTGATAAGGAATGTAAATGTGGGGTTTAGAAATATAATTCAAAATTATACTTAGGGTAAGTTGACGAAACTCAAGAATAATACAAGTAATGGTTTAGATTTAGAGTTGTGTTAAAGTAAGCTCAAACGGGCATTTTAAATTGCATTATCTTGGGCAATACTTGCAAATTACGATAGTTAGAAACCGATTTATGGTATTACCAGTAAACTAATAAATTTATAAAGATCCGGGTCATAAAGGACTTCAAATTTCAAAAATTTAACCATCCTCATTTCACACTTGGAATTAAACTAGACAACTATACGTGTTCATAGATAATGTTATGGTTACTTTGATTTGTTCATTATAGTTTCTAACTAGATGTAAACAAAAAACAAAATGTTTTAAATTGATATTTTTTTCAAAGTAACAGAGTTAGTGATACATTGGTTTCAGTAATAGTTTACAGTGTTACAAAAAATCAGTAACTTCTCTAATTTGTGACGTACAAAGTTATTGCAATAGAGCAGCAGCCTTCTGGCAGTGATCTGGATCAGTTGAGCTATATAGATCGTTTTAAACGGTCCTTAGATAGCTCAACTGTTTCTCATGTATTTTATATTATTCTGTACATTTTTGTAATATTTTTTTGAAATAAAAAGAAAAAAATAACTATAAGTAAATATTACGATTACGATAACGATAAGCTCATTGTGTCCTACTGTTGGGCAAAGGCCTTCTCTTAATCTCTCCTGTTATCTCGGTTTTGAGCTGTTTGGATCCAAGCTCTACCAAAATTGTCGAGATCATCTCGCCATCTCTTTTTGGGTAGACCCAAAAAGAGACCCAAGACGACCCAATGGCGAGATTGGCGAGATTGGGATTGGTGATTTAAATAAAAATAAAAGTAAAGTAAATATAAAAAGATATAATGAACACATTTGAAAAGGCACTAAAAATTTAAAAGTAGGCCTTAACATAACTAAATCTTAGTACATTGGTTAACAATTTACAAATATATAGAAAACTGTACACAAATGTCATAAGAGAGTTATATTAATACCGAGACTATGTTCTTATCCAAATAAAACCAGAAATAGAATATAGGGATAATAAAACTCGCTCAATAAAATCCTTTCTTTGTTCGTCTACTCTTTGTTTAGTTATGTCAATATCCCGATGTTATATCCTTTAGTAATATCTAATCAAAAAGTCATTTTTCAAGAAATTTATGCCAAAACATACTTTATACCTAGCAATTACGTTTCGTATTGCAAATCTAGTATCATACATCAAATATCAATTTAAATCTATATAATAAATAATGCTGGACATTTCAACTACTTGTGAATGAGTTTTTTTTATTTACCTACATGTACCTACCTGAGACAAATACTTGCAGATCATACAAACATTTGCCCTTCGGTGGGTATCAAAACCGCAACCTTCTGCGTCTCAGCCGGACCTTGTCCCACTGCGCCACAGAGGTTGTCATATCTAATAAGCCAATGATTAATGATGGTATTGCTTGTCACAAATGTATGACTTCCATTTCGAAATGACTAGGAGAATGGCGCGATCTATGGAGCTTGAGCATGTTTCTAACAGATGATTCTATGTGGGCTCACATAGGGACCCGTCCCATTCCCGTTGGGCCGAAAGGTTTTTGGGAAGAGCGGAACTAAGACAAGCACTGTTTCAAGCTTTTCAAAGTTTTTTTAGCTTTGAAATATCTTTTTGATAGCTATTATTACCTTTTTGATACAAACACAACCCTGAATTTGGTATTACGTATAAGAATTGTTTCAACCGTTACTTTGAATAAAACCGTATTCAGTGTAGACAATATGGATTGGTACTTCATACGTATGACTGGCCTGTCAGCTCTGTTGGTAGTAGCGCTGCCTTCTGCGCTGTAGGTTGAGGGTTCGATTCCCGCCCAGGATAAACATTTGTGTGAAGAACATAGGTATTTGCTCTGTGTCTGGGTGTTATAAAGTATCATAAGTATGTATTTAAAAATAATATAAGTATTCTATCAGTCATCTAGTCACCATAATACAAGCTATGCTTAGTTTGGGGCTAGATGGTGTTGTGTGCATTGTCCATCAATATTTATTATTATTATCAATATTAATCAATATATAATTATTTACGTTCGGTATTATAAGACATGTGTTAGGATTACTCTTAAGACAGCATGTGTTACAATCAACATGAATTTTATCGAATTGTTGGGGTTTCTGTGAGCGTGATATATGAGTGCGTGTTTTATACTTTTTTTTTAATTTGTGTTCTGGTTCGACATTGATTGCAACGTATTGGAACGAAGTTCCTTATCGCACGGACTTTGCGGATGGGGGCTAGGAAAATAAAGTGTAAGATTTTTCCGTCACGACCCTTTCTTTAGTGTAGACTGTTATCCATAGGGTGACACGAATGAATTAGATGCATTGAATGATGTTCAATAAAATGTTTATTTTCACAACTCGAAAAACTATATTAATGACGAAATTTTCTAGCATTCTTTCAATTCATTAGTTTTTTCTATGTTTAAGTTATTGCTCTCAGACGCTTGTAATTTATTCATTTGTGTTTGTTAATTATTAATACTACGATAGGAATTTCGTTCCAACCGAGTAATTCACGACACCCATGAATTTTGTATTATTGTCCGAGTTATTTTGACTATTTGTTTGACATTGCAATAAATACTTATAATCTAATCTATTACATTTCAAACAATTGTTTCAATTAAGTTTTTTTTTGCCGTGTTAATTTAAGGTATAAATAATAAACAAATGAATGAACCTTTCGTAATACCAATTTATCAATAGTAATCAAAAGCTGTTAGCATCAACATTGAACATTAATTAATATATAAATAACTAGCGACCCGCCCCGGCTTCGCACGGGTGCAATGTTGATACTAAATATACTACTGAATGTCTTTATATACGACGTTATCTAAGAGAGTCACATAACCTAAGAGATAGACATATACCATCGCGGACTTTTTTGTAGACCTTATTAAGGTGTACAATACCGTATTACATTAATTTGATCTATCTTGTAGGGTTAGCCAGTTGCAATGTAAGCTCAAAAAATGAGTTTATTTACGACATCACATTAGAAACCTATAAAATGATCATTGTTTCTCTACTTTATTATGCTTGTATTATACATATAAACCATCCTCTTGAATCACTCAATCAATTAAAAAACCGCATCAAAATCCGTTGCGTAGTTTTAAATATCTAAGCATACATAGGGACAGACAGACAGCGGAAAGCGACTTTGTTTAAAACTATGTAGTGATAGTAATAAAATTACATAACCGCAGCCTAGGCTTGATTATTAAGGTCAGAATAATATAATTATTAACAATATTGGCGGACAATTCACACGGCATCATTTAGCCTCAAACATAGCATAGCTTGTATTATGGTTACCAGATGAGAATATAACTTATATGTTTTTAAATACATACCTACTCATGGTACTTAATAACACATAGACCATAGACATAGACCATAAATCTGCGTTCATCACACTACTGATTGTCATGGTAGGGAATTTAACCTTCTACCTACAGCGCAGAAGCTAGAGCAACTGACAATTGCGCTGACAGGCCAATCATTGTCATCATTGTCATTGTCTTGGAGCACTTAAGGGCCATGGTCTGACTTAGACGCAGAAGGTTGCGGGTTCGATTCCCGCCGTGGGACAAATTATGTATGTATGATCTGCAAGTATTTGTCTCGTGTCTGGGTATTTCTATGTATAATATGGATGTATTTACAATAAAAGGATATAATTAGTATATCAGTCATGTGGTACCCATAACACAAGCTCTGCTCACTTTGGGGCCAGACGATGCTGTGTGAAATGTTCGATATTATTATTATTATTATTACCTCTAAACGAGCACTTATTGTATATTGTACCTATAATCTTAATCTCGAAAATGGCTCCAACGATTTTTATGGAATTTAGTATGCAGTGGGTTTTGGGGGCGATAAAGGTTTCATTTTTAGAAAACGTTGTTATATCCGTGTTTTATACCGAGCAAAGCTCGGTCATCCAGGCATTGATACTTTATAACACTCACGCATATGTTTATCACACAAATGTTTATCCTGTATGGGACGCATCCCACAGCGCAAAAGACAGAGCTACTACCAACTGAGCTTCGAGACCCGTCGTTCGTTCTATAAATTGGTATGAGCAAACTATATAAATCAATCAAAATGTCACAGTTTATCTATAGGAACGTAAACGCTCTTTTCAAAATTGAGGTTACAACAGGATCAGCGAAGAAAAGAAATATATTTTTTGCTTATTCCGCCTCTCAATCACAAGGGGACGATGACAGGGGATATCGAGTGGCGTGTTTTGTAAAGAAATGTTCATCAATTTGAGTAAATACAAATTAGATTTATTTCTTCCTTGCCTTATATAAGTCCTTTATCTTGATCAAATTGAGCTACAGAAAGGACGATAGTATCAATATCCGTACTAATATTATACATTTATAAGTGCTTGTTTGTTTAAACTTCTATCTGTTCGCTTGTTACCTTTCCACAGCTAAACGGCTAAAGATAGGATAGATTGTGTTTTGGAGACAGACATAGGCCACTTTTTATCAAGGTTCCACGCGTATGAAACTGCGTGTAGGAGCTTGTATAGGTAAATATTATGAAATAAAGCTTCTATGTGATATAAAGGCAGTATAATTTAATGTACCGCCGCCGTTATGCTACATAGAGGTATACATCGAGCTTAGGGGCCTATTTAAGCAGTATAAGAATATAATAACGAAATTGTGTGAAACTATAACGAGATTCTCGGACATACGAGTAAAATAAGGAAAATGAGACATTCTATTACAATAGAAGCCATACAATAAGGATCCGTAACGGTTTTAGTTGAGAATGCAGATTTATAGAGCTAAGAAATCCTTAACATATTACAGTGAGCGAAGTCCACTGAGTATTTGCCGTGGTAGCTGTGACGTCACAGGGACGGTCGCCGCCAGTTATCGAATCGTGAAGTAAGAGGGCCCGCTGCGCTCGTACCGTCCCAGTGACGTCACACGCACCCGCATAATGTACAATGATTTTACCGGCAGTAACGTCGTAATGCTTATTACTTACTAGCACTGTGTGTTAGGAGACTGTGAGAGAGGAGGAGCCTGCCTACCGCTGCCATATGCGTGAGGGAAAAGGGAAGCTTGGCGCCGTAACGCGTTACGCAACGTAACGAAGCGGTTTACCCTCGCATAAGATTATCACTTCAAAAATTGGCCAAGCGAATGGGACAACGCAAGGCTTCTGAAGTCAGTAAGGATGAGAATGACCAGTGGCTTGGTCAATTGAACACTAGTTTGCTAAATTTAAATTTCATTTATTTAACCACTTCGTTACACTAAGATATTACGATAGTCACGATAAGAATGCAAGGCCACATTTTGATATGCTCTCAGACAACTAACTGACAAATTTGAAATAACTTTTTTATTATTTTTCATAGTCAAGCTAGTTATAAGATGGATCATGCAAAAAGGCGCTAGGATCTTGGGAAGCTGGGATCATGGGAAAAGGATCCTGGGTTAGGAGGAATTGGCACCTTAATTCACCTAGTATGACAGACCTAAACCTTAACATTAACATAACATAGGCATGTCAAATTGGGCCTTATGAATAATACACGTATTCTAACCTAGCTTTCTTACTACTAACGTTTGCAAATCAGACAATGAACAACTCGTGTACTCATTTGTATGGAAAAATGGTAGTTTCGTTTGAACTCATTTAGTGGGAGCCTTGAGATTTCTAAGGGTAGTTTATTATACATGTCGAGCTTTAAGCAGAAGCCTTGTTTATGTTAGCCTTGTCTTGACAATAAATCTTTATATCTATATATATTATAAATGCGAAAGGGTGTCTGTCTGTTTGTTTTTACGTTTACGTTATGTTTTCACGGCTAAACGGCTAAACGGATTTTAATTAAATTTGGTAAGAAGATGTATTGCATTCGGAGGAAGAACATAGGCTTCTTTTTTTCCCAAAAAAAAATCGAAAAAATTGTTTACAAAAATAAAAATAATGGTTCTAAGAATACGCGTACGAAGTCGCGGGTAATGTATAAATATTGATGGACAATGCACACAACATGATTGTATCACATAGGTTGTATTATGGTTGCCAGATGGCAGATGGTATACATGTATATAAGGGGGGACTAATATTTATCTAACGAGTATCTCTATCAAAAATCACGTTTTCAGTTTTTTTTTATGTGGGGACAAATTACGATAAGACTGCGAGCTAGAGCTCTGGTTATGGGCGAACAGACAGACATACGGACATAGCGAAACTATAAGAATTCATTGTTTGACTTTGGAAGTCTAAAATCAACCAAATTTACTAATAAGGGTGGAGCTATGTCCATAGAAAACTATTTAAAAATTAAATATACACCTATTGACGGAAATAACGTAAGAATTACCGGGTGTCTTAAAATAGACTTTTGATTAAATATCCTCCTTCGAAACTATAAACTTAATTATATCACTGCAATCCTCATCCCCGCTACTACTAATACCAACACAAAAGCTACAGATAAATTCGAGTGGAATTATCACCTCATTTGCGAGTCGACGGTACATATGCCAGTGAGATGATCGCCTACATACGTACTCAACGGTGTCACGCGTAAAGTTCGCTGCGTGACCCTCGACTCTAAACGCAGAATGATCGCCTGCGTTAAGAGTTGAGGAGTAAAGAATATAAGCATCTCTAATTATTTAAAGAAATTCGCCTATCTTTGTCACTCATCATCATCAGTATGCATTGTAGTTTATTATGGCCGATAGCTGATGTATCTCTATTGATAGTAGCTTTTGAAACTATTATGGCCACGAACATAATTTTTTACTCAAAACGGTAATATTCGCAATAAAAGACTAAGGTACAGGGTACACCGTTTTGTGTGTAAATAACATTGCAATGTAGCAGAGACTTCAAATTTATCACGTGATCATGACGCACGCAATTGTGCCGAAATATCGGGAAACAGAAAAACTCATATATAATGGGAAATATACAGTTTAGAGTGGACATTCTATTGATATTTAATGATATGTTTCTCATATTTAATATAAAATGACTGCACGCTCATAACAAATTTGTTTTAATAAGCTTCAAGTTTCAAAAATTACGCTAAATTGCATTACCTTTGCGACTAAAGCCACAGTGTATATAATGGGTTTGTTTAAAGTGATTCTGTACTGAACAAAATTGAGTTTAAAACTAGAAGTGTTTAAGGTCTTAAATTGTATCGTTACATACAACCTAGTTTGTGATCACTTTGTAACCCTAAAGTTTGATCCTGCACTAAATAACATTGTATAAAGCTATTCTCTATTGTCATAGAATATATAATGTTTATGATTTAGCATAACATGGAGTATGGTCGTGTCGTGGTCGCTAAGTATATTAGTAAGGTGCAGGTGTTGCATGCCTAACGATATAATCACAAAAGACATCCTACTCACTTCTGCCCCTCACACATGAGTGCAGAATGTGTACAAACCGAGATATCATGAAGAACGCAACATATGTTCCTAAAAAATATGAAATAAATAACAAGATAGTGAATATTAATATAATAATAATAATAATCGGAACTAGGTAGAATGTATCTACCCACAAACATGTAGTTAAGGTATAAGAAGGTATTTATTTAATTAATCATTTGACTTGTAAAACTGTTTTTGCTAATAAAATCTTGTATATTGTTGTAATGGGCTAAAGGATTATATTATTTAGGAATTATAATTATTATATAACATAATAATATTATTATCATAATTATTTTATAAAAGAGTTTATATTATTTTTTATGTATATTATTTACGTACAGAATATCAAAGTGAGTAATCAAATAATTGGTTAAGTATACTTCAATTTTTATTTTTATCTATACAGGTATATAATAATATCTCAAAAACTTGAAAAATGACGATCAGAATAATATTTTTTATGTTTGCATTAAACTGAGGTTGTTTACAATCAAATCAATTTTACTGGTACGAACTTCACTGGGTCATTTAGTATAATGTAGTTCATATAGTATAGAATTTTCATACATACATATAGTTTGGAATAAAAACTCGAAAAAAAGTGACGATTAAAAATAAAATACTAATCTATGTTGATGGAGTTTCCCACAAAGTAAATATAAAAAAACAGGTTAAAATACTTCCATTGAAAATTTTAATCACACTGCTGTCGACGCGACGTGAAAAAGTATTTGATAAATGAATTAACTTTTGACAAAATATTGTAAAGGCGTTACCAAAAACGGAGTAATAAAAAACTAAATTAAAATTTTATGTAACTGAAATGACGTTAAAGAAATAAACTGTGTTCAAAAGGAAAATCGGAAGTAATACAGGACTCGTCGGAAAAATAATTCAACACAGCCAATTGTAACTCGAAGAGGTTTTAAAAGTTTTATTACATCACCCTAATAATACAAATTCGAATGCATGTTTTGATGTCGTTTACTCAGTTAAACTGATTTCAATAAAGAAATTATAGATTATGACCATTAACGGCAAAGGAAATGGGTGCCATTGCTGTGCAAAGAATATTGTTTGGTCGTGCCTCTGACTATCATCAACATCTGTTGAAGATGATTTAAGTAGCGTCAGTCAAGTTACGGAATAGTTATTTGTAATTGAAAACTTTTGTTCATGGATCCACTCCAGCAAGCTGCAAGCAAGTTTAGTCTGACGCGACTCTTCCTGGGATTGTGTTTGATAGAGCAGACCTTCCCTTCTAGATATCCTCGAAGCTCTGAAGATTTCTATTGAGCTTGGGGATCACAGTTGTTTGTGTGTGTGAGAAATTAAATACATTTCACCCCAATAATACTTGAATACAATACAATGAGACATAAAAGAATATACAGTCAGTACTGAAATGTACTAGTCGAGAGTACTGGTGGTTTAAAGGCCCCGCGTTCTGTATTTAAGGGTGCAAAAACGGTTGCACCAATGGCTTTTTAAGTTCAATTAATCTATGTGCTATACCTACCAGTAATCTATATGTGATAGATAAACATCGTGAAGAAACCGGCATGTAGAACATAAAAAGATCAAAAATACGTGCTGAATGCACGGAAAAAGCCTTTGAGGTGCACTTTAATCCTTTCACCACACTTGTTCAAATAACTAGTGACACGATAAGAAGAAGAGTGTAATGTACATCATATCACAATTTTCAAAATGGTGTCACTTCACTAAAATATTTACACAGGACAATTCTAAATGTACGCAAACGAAGTCGAGGGCGTTTCATTTGTTTTAATATAAGGCCTTCAGATTTAGTGAAGAGGGGTGGAGAGTTATTTGGGGTGCTTAGTTTATTTGATTTTGTTTTATAGTACATTTAATATTGATATTTTTTGTAAGTTAAAAACAGTAAATTAAAAAACCGAGTAAACTCTATACTGTTTTAGCAAACTTACTTATTACCTGCTTACGTTGATGCTAGCGGCTTAACACGTGTGAGACCGACATTAAAGTAGTCGCTTTTGAATTAATGGTATAGTATTCATATGGATATGAACTAGACATATATGTCAAAAATGACTTAACTATGTGGTTTGTTTTTGTTAGTTAAAAACTATTTATTTATTTATAAAGTGAATTACTATTACTCCTGGTTAATATATATTTATATTTTCTCAATAATTACTATGAGTTAATTATTTGTAGTTCAATTATAAAGGTATACGAGAATAAAGGTATATTATTCTTAGAACATAATATAGTTATTAATCCTACATATAAAACTTCAACTTCTTAGATAAAACCATGAAATCCTTTAGTAATCCCAGCGAAACTGCACGCCAATATCTCAAAATCGAATACTGATCTACCTTTCATAAATTCAAAAGCTTGCCCGATCTTTTTCATCGCTCAGAACAATCTACTCATTCCGCTGAATACGCAGCCCTCGTTGAGTGAAGGAGGATGAGCCAATCTACATAGAATATTCCAGACTTGACTTAGGAAATGCCGATTTACGTAGCACGAGAATAATCTGAACTACAGTGATGGAAAGCTAATGAGGGCTTTTCTCGGCCATGTTTTCAGAGTTTAAATCAAATGCCGCTTCACCGTGAAGTATGTTTTTGTATTGTCAGAAGAAAATAAAACGTTATTGTGTTAGTTACTATTATAGGTCGCCACAAACTATAAGGACCATATGAATATTAGTCAACATAATTTACTATTAACATATAAATATTTTGTCTTTAGTTCGGACTAAATCAAAATAGTTATAATATTCATGATGTCCTCTGTGGCGCAGTGGGCCAATGTCTGGCTGGGACGCTGAAGTTTGCGGGTTCAATTTCCGCTGCAAACAAATATTTGTATAATTTGCAAGTATTTATGTATGTATTTAATATAAAAAGTACATTAGTAGTATATCAGTCATAACAGAATCTCTGCTTTGGGGTCAGATATATAGAATGTCCGGCATTATTTATTTATATTTTGATAGCGCTACCAAAATATAAGTTCAAAAATGTTTATATAATATATATACATTTTAAATACGAAATATGCATAACATAACGTTATTGGTGACCATTTTTATTAAACAGTTATAGTAAATACCTTACTAGATACATACCTAATATTTTTTTTTGTTTTACATATGGAATGCATGAACCTAACTAAATTATGATAAAAAAGCGGCTAAGTGCGAGTCGGACTCGCTCATGATGGGTTCCGTAGCAGCAAGTAACATAATATAAAAGTTCTTGTAGTTCGTTGTAACTTTGATCGATGTTTTATTAATAGTGTTTTTCTTTTAAATTAAGTTATTGATAAGTAAAAATTATAATTAGGTACCTTAATGATGGGATTTAAATCTAACTATATGCGAGCCCATATAGGCTTGTGATAGCTAAACAACTTAATATATATTCCAATTTTGACAATAAATATTTCCAAAAATATTATCAATTTGTGTGCCTCTTCGCGTATTTGGACAAGGTGGTAATAACGTCCTGTATCCAGCGTTCTGCATGAATGACAGTATACAATTGTCTTGTAAAAAATCTTTGTTGAAGTCTCCAAAAAGTAGTTGGCATATTGTTGTTGCAAAAAACATTGTTGTGTATATGAACTCCATGAAAGTTTTGTTTGTACATCTAGGCGATACTGATCAAGCCACGCCCCGCGCAAATTATTATTATTATATACTTAGACACCTATAACAGATTTATTATTAGAAAATAATGGTTCACGGTTATGCATAAGGTTTATGTTTCTGAAATAAAATGTTTTTTTTTTTCATATATATATTTAAGTTGATTGAATGAGAGGTAAATTGCGGCTTACGATTTATGACGTATTAAAAAAAAACTACTTACTAGATCTCGTTCAAACCAATTTTCGGTTGAAGTTTGCATGGTAATGTACATACATCATATATTTTTTTAGTTTTATCATTCTCTTATTTTAGAAAATACAAGGGGGGGGACACACATTTTACCACTTTGGAAGTGTCTCTTGCGCAAACTATGCAGTTTATAAAAAAAATGATATAAGAATCCTCAATATCATTTTTAAAGACCTATCCATAGATACCCCACACGTATGTATGGGTTTGATGAAAAAACATTTTCTAAGTTTTAAGTATGGGGAACCCCAAAAATATATTGTTATTTTTCTATTTTTGTGTGAAAATCCTAATGCGGTTCACAGAATACATCAGCTTACCAAGTTTCAGCAGTATAATTCTTATAGTTTCGGAAAAAAGTGGCTGTGACACGACGAATCCATAAGGGTTCCGTTTTTTGCCATTTGGCCACGGAGCCCTAAAAATAGGAAAAATGCTATCTTAATAATAAGGAATGTATGTACCTAACCTAAACTAACCCGTTCATTGTTTTTAAAATGTATTAACATTAGAGATAGTGTTGGATAAAGAAGGCTGAAATAAATAAATACAAGGTCTAAATCAGCGTTACATTTTTAATTTGAACTGATTTCCCTAGTATTTTTCGCAGTTTTAATCAAACCTCATTACATGATGACTAAAATTACCTAAAACAAGTCAATAACACGTCAGTTTAATAAATTTATGAAATGTCATTTATAATATAACTTTTAAAACTATCATGATTTTGCACATAATTTTCACTCAAAACGGGATATTTAGCATGATATATGAGTTTTTCTGCTTCTCAGTTTATGTTGTGATCATGGCGCATGCATCTGTGCCGAAATATCGAGAAGCAGAAAAACTCATATATCATGGTAAATATTCCGTTTTGAGTGAAAATTATGTCATTTATAATGTTACTGCCATTCAGAAATTGGTGCTAACAAAAAAAAATTGTTCGTGTTGTACGAGGTTTAGCGATATAATAAATTCAGGTCTAACATTGAATATTTTTTTTAATATTATTTTATTTATATTATATTAAATTTATATTTTAAAAACGATAAATGTTTTTCTACTACTCTGCTATATGTTTTTTCAGTCCATTGAAAAATCACTGCCATTTTTAAAAGATTGTATAGCAAAATTAAGAGCAAAATTTTTTCAAGCTTTAAATTTCAATAAAATACTTTGTTATTCATTGCTATTGTTGCGCCCAAATATTCACCTACAACACCATCTGGTATCGAGTAGATGCAAACTACAAAGTACACGTATCGAATGCATAAGAGTGAACGACATAGCAATATCTATTGCAAGCGAACATTTGAGCGCGTTCCGGTTCGTTCTCAAACGTTCGAGTTGCGTCGCGGTTTTGCGCAACGCACTCGACGCTCGTATAAATACGGCGGTGGTTTGCGGATGCAGTCAGTCTATTTTGGGCTAAGCAAGTTATACAAGTGCGAAAGTTTTAAAGTGTTATCAGTTGTGTTGTAGTGTTGTGACTCTTATTGTGTAAAATCAAACGGTTTCATAATATATCAGTACCCGGCTCGTAACACTATTATTACTATGTAATCTTTCAGAATCGAGTTAGCATTGAATTGAAATAAAATATTTTTATAAAAAAATTGCTTATTTGACACCGCCTCCTCTCCACTCGACCAATAAATTGTACATGACCTTCATATACAATTTATTGGTCGAGTACCCAGAATCGGCTGTATACTGATACCTAGGCCCAATTTAATTTATGTTCTGGTTTTACGTCTGATTGAATTTTGTCAAAAGGCCCGTGTGTTCTAAACCCATTGCCACATTGCTAGCCTAAACCACAAAACAGTTTTCCAATGTATTTAATCCAATTATGTTTTGGAGTCTGCGATCAACCGTTACAGAATTTACCAAGAAATTGAGGTGCTTATTTTTTGTTTATTTACTTGCTGAACGTGGCCTTAGACGTGCCCACAGTTAATTTAACTTCTGCGTAATATTATCGTTCTTTCCATGTTCTTGTATATATTTGTTTATGCTCCCAAATAAATACTTTTTTGATTAATAATCACGGAAGGTGAATCAGGTATGCACTGGATGCTTCTGCTCGCCACCCATGTAAATAGTCCACGGTCCACACATCCCTGTATGGGAAAATTAAATACCTACACAATATATATATAATAGTACAATATATATATATATATATATATATATATATAATATCGTATGTTGTCTATATTAGTAGTTAGCCAAGGTATGACCACGGTAGTTAGTAGTATCTAACGCAGTGTAGAAACTGACGAATAATAATTTCCTTGAACAAAAATATCGTTCATTTCATGACGGCATTTGCCCAACTTCAGCTGGCAAGACAAAAGATGGCGTGATCCGTTCCTAATTTCCAATTTCCATTCTGAGATAAGATAGATTGGTGCGTACAATGTTTTATCCCTTCAATAGAAATTTAATGAGCAAAAACGTTCGGGTTTTTGGAAATCTGTTCGATGGAAATCGTTTTGTGAAGCTCTGAAACAGATTTATTAAAATTGAGGAGTTATTTTGTAAATACAAATATTAGGGTAAATATGTAACTACGCACATTTATTTTATTATTTTTGATACAATATCAATGCCAGGAAGGTTTTATTAGTAAAACAAATTGACGCATTAACCAGGCTTACACTCAAGTAAAAGCCATATTAAAGCCATATACTAGCTGCGACATTGACTTAAGTAAGAGAATATATGTACCGAAGAACTCCAGAAACCTCCTGATGTTTTCGAAAGACCTATCTAACGATCTGTCACACGATTAGGACAAAAAATAAAACAATATAAAACCCTACTTTACATGTAGGAAAGGCACCTCTGTAACACGTTATTTGTATCAATTTGTTTATTTCATAACCTCGTAGGCAATTTAAATGTACTACAGTGTAAAAAATATCTATCAAATAGACAACCAAAACACTGCGGGTGGATAGACAGACAGACAGAAGGACAAAGCAAAACTATAAGGGTACACTTTAGAACCCATAAAAGCTGATTTTTATATCTAGGGTAGACTGACCAAATTTTGGCACCACACATTTAATAAGAATCCACCTAATCTCACGGTGTTGCAACTTATTTAAATAGAGTAGTAGAATTCTGAGCTACCAGACTGGCAACACATGAAAAAAAAAAGAAATGACAATGGCGCCGAAACTAACAATTCAGTACGTATTGTTCTACCTATTTGACTATTTATTTCCAAGAATTGCATTGTTATTATTACTTTATCCCAGTGCCAACATTTGGTATCCAAAAATGTGTATATTCTAATTTATTGGCACTGATGACAATAATTGGTTTTTTGGAGTTGTTGTTTTATGGTGTTTATTTTGTGCGTTTATTATTAGTAAACCAAAATTTTTTTGTATGATTGTTATATAAAAGTAAACAATACAATGATATCTTTGATTTCTAATTATGCAGAGTAAATCCAAACAGTCTATGACCAGAATAATTTATTAGTCAGAAATAAGAAGGAATCTTTACGACTCGCACTAAATTATACTTGTTCTTTTACTACCGGTCAATACTTCTAGTAGTACTATACCCTGAAACACGGTCATTGACATAACGCAGTGACCTAAAAAAACTAGTGACATGACAAACAAAAGAATACCTAGCCAGTTCCACACACAGTGAATGGGTCATCAAAATAGGAATGTTACGATTTTTTTCAATTTCCGGCACGAACTTCAAATAGTTTCAACACCTCATTGTTTTTCTAATGAGTAAGATACAAACTTTTTGGGTTAAGGTTTTAATGGATTAATTGGAATGTCTCGCAATCATCAAATGATGTTTTATGATGTCATAAATTTGGTAAACACGCCAGTTCCTCGCTATTATGCTATTATGCTGGATATTTTACACAGCATCATCTGGCCCCAAAGAAAGCATAGCCATATACTAATATATTTTTAAATACATACTTATGATACATTAACACAGAACAAACATCTACGTTCTTCGCACAAAACTTTATCCTGGAAGGGAATCGAACCTGCAACCTTCAAATTATCAATAATTTGTCTCGCGGCAAGAATCGAACCGGAACTTTCTGTGTCTCAGTCGGGCCTTGGCCAGCTGCACCACTGGTAATTATAACGTGTGTGGCTTTTGAAAGTCAGTGATTATCTCTTTGTAAAGCCGACTTCTAGCAGAGTTTTCCGGAGCTTGCTTTGCGAGTTTGCAAGAAGCAATTCGAAAACCCGGTCACGAATTATTAGCACCCTCCAATCTATATAACTCCTTCTTATTTATTCACGTGTAAAGCAGGTTGACGCTCACTTTTGCTGTGCCCTTAGCACCAGAGTCATGAGCACTGATTTCTGACATTATTAATAGCTAACGAGGCCGTCGCATATAAGTTCTGAGTAAATTATTGACGATAATTGTAATTTCACCTTTGAAACTATGATGTTTTTGAACATAATTTTAACTCAAAACGGGATATTTACCATGTGAGTTTTTCTGCTTCCCGATATTTAGGCATAGTTGTATGCACCACGATCACGAGATAAACTAATTAAATTTATTATAAATGTAATAGTTTGACGATTAATACCAAAATATAATAAAAATGATTAAGTCCTTGTAGACGTCTTCTGGTGGTCAAAAGTATGTCCAAATAGTTTTATACGTAGAAATACTTGCTCAGGCCAGTATAACAAAGGTCTGTAAAAAATTTTACAGCTTTTTTTACCTAGCTATGTTAAGCCCGTAAAAGTACATTTTTAATGAAGTTTGTTTAGGCTAAGGCTCGAAAATCAGAACAAAACTCAAACTTAATTCATAATTGAGAACTGACAGACTTTTTTGGAGTGTTTTTTTAGTTGACTTAGCTTTTTGTTCTAAAATAAAAGCATATTTTTCAATAGTTCTAAATAAAAAGCTGTAAAAAAACCAATGCTCCGTTTGAGACCAAAGTTAAGATTATTTGACGACCTATGTTGCGCAGTGGGCTAATATCCGGCTAAGACGCAGAAGGTTGCAGGTTCGATTCCCGCCGCGGCACAAATGTTTGTATGATATGATATGATCTGTAAGTATTTATCACGTGTATGTGTGTTTCTATGTATAACATGTATGTATATATTAACAAAAAAAAGGAAACAAGTATTAGATCATTCTTGTGGTACCCTTAAAACAAGCTCTGCTTACTTTTATCTAAACATGATTTATAGATAGCTCAAATGATTTAGATGCCAGAGGGCAACGTCTCAAAGACAGTAGCGACATAAATATTGCTGGTCAATCCACACATCAACATCTAGCCCCAAACTAAACATAGCTTGTATTATGTACTGCTATATTTAAATACATTTATATGTTAATTAATAACATCAGACAAAAAGCAAACATTTAAAGTCATAACACAATGCTTGTCCTACTCATCTAACCCACACCCTACAGCGCAGAAGGCAGAGCTACTACCAACTGAACCAAGAGGCCAGTCAAAGTACGGCTCTTAGTAACTAAAATGCTAGACCACCCTTACCATGACCTAAGCAAAAAGTAAATTTAGTTCGCTAGAAATAATAAGCAATTATACCAGCAGAACACTTTGAAATAAAAGCAGCTATCTAATATTTATAAAAGAAATATTTTAGTGAAACGGAATTGTGGATAGTAAGTGTTTTGGAATGAGGGTAGGCAAGTAATTAAAAAGTCGTTAAAGCTCGTTCTGGGAGATTTTAACGCGAAGGTATTTTAATAAAAACGTGGCATTTTGAAAATATAAAAATGTAGCACACGCATTTTTATAGTCTAAATTGTTAAGAGATAGGTAAGTATAGTACAAAAATTTTGCGGCAATACAGTTGCGTATCTCGCAAAATAAACAAAAATGATTTTTATCCGACTTAAAAAAAGGAGGTTACTCAATTCGATTCGTATCTATCGTATATTTTTTATGTGTGTTCGCGGATAACTTCGTCGTTTATGAACCGATTTTGATGATTCTTTTTTTGTTGGAAAGGAGTTATCCCCAGGGTCTAATGATGAAGACGAAGGACAGTCAAGGGAACACCTCAACGTTTTACAGTAGCTACCTTGTGTATATACATGAAGTCGGTTGTCTTTTTCGTTTTTAAAACGTAATTATATAATCATGTACACCTTTAACATAAGGTCTACTATTTTATAATAAAACTATAAATGCCTAGTTTCAACATAAAATCTTCATTACACAAAATCTTACATTACAATAAATTAAAACTATATACATTATACACTGTTAAATTTACATTATACGAAACCACGAACTAGGTAGTAATGATTATAATGTTGTTAGTGTAGCAAACGGAATGTTCAGTAGGATAATATACTTATTTTGATACTAATTCTTAAGTAGCTTCTGCCCGCTGCTTTGTGCGTTTGATACATTTAAAAGTAGCATAATAATGCTATTCCAGTTCTAATCTTAAATATATGACAGCGCGATAGCGAATACCATCGACACGACGCTCCACTATAGTGGAGCGACGTGTAGCGATCCATCTGGTTTTCGTTTCGTTTGCGATGAATCGCTTTATCTAGCCAATCAAAGTTAATTAGGAATAAATTAGTGTTGATTTGATTACTAAAAAATATGATTAATCTTTAGGAAGATTTATTTTCTATGAGTTAGAGTAAATTACTCATAGAAAATAAATATTCCTAAAGATTACACCATTACACCATTTCTGTTACATGGAGATAAGTTATTTAGTTTTGCTTCTTCATCTGCGTCCACGACACGTATAATGAATTCTGATAAAGATCCTCCTGCGCTTTTATATATAAAAGTTTTGTGCAAATCGGTCTAGCCTTTGGGGCATTATTGAATCACAAAAACCTAAAGATTCCAAATAAACTTTCACATTAGGAAAGCAGAATAATATCCCCATAAAACTGTCTTTGATATAGATATTGCTGTCAAACATAAAGCCGTAAATTGTTCTCAAAAGCAAAATATATTTAGCGAAAGAAAAACGTTTTATCGTTCGATTTGTCTCAAAGGCAACAAAATCCTGTGACCTTCAGATGTAAGGCCTCAATTGCGAATGATTTCTAAACCTTTCAACGTATGTAAGCTGTCTTTATAAAGGAATATTCGAGCTTTATAGAGATATGGTAGGAAATATATATCTTTATTACATCTAGAAAAGGAAAACCTCGAAATGTAAAGATGGCGATGGGTAGCAGTTACAGACTGTTCACAGTGGTATTAAGTAACATCAGCGCTATCACCTGTGACATTAACATCTGAATGTTTCCGTGCTTCGAAAAGCTTCTGAAATTATAGTCCCAGCTTTAGCAAACTAAGTCCTCAAGTAGTCAGTACCCCGGGCAACCTAATTATCATCCTATTTTTACCATGAATGGTCACAATAAGGTTGTTTTTTGCATTTTAAAAGTAACAGGCGTGTATATACCTACATCATATTATACGTACAAAGCTCTGCTGTGACTTTTACTACGAAACAATTAAAAGTATGCAGTTCAAACGTTTCCAAGAATCACAACAGTTTATTAACTTGTATGTAAAGTTGAAGTAAGACATTGGTCAAACCCATTTAGCCATGTCCTTGGACTTGTTCTGTCATCTTTGAGGATACATAAAATATAAAATCAACTATCAAAATCATGTCGAAACAGCATGACGTCACTTTCACGCAATTTTTTCACGATTTTATTGGCCGATTTTATATATCTCCAATCCACTTTGAATACAAATTTAAACCCGCCCTCTTAAAATTTTACTTTAAACTACGTTTTACATAAATTACGTTAATGATTGCCTAGATATCAAAATAACGCTCTGCCTATCATTGTAATATATGGTTCTTAAAGTAATTAGACAGTACATCAGTTTAAGTATAGAAGATAGATTTTGGCTTAAAAATGAACGTTTTTTTATTTAAAAAATTTAGCTAAATTATTTTATAACTGAGGTAAATGTTTTTAGAACAAGTAGAACATTCTAAATGTTTGGTAATTTTTGTAACACAAGTCTAACAACATCATTAATTTATTTACTTATGCTTAATATAATCATAATCCCTTAATAATTATTATATAAAAAAAATACAATAAAAACTACACTTACCTAAATTTACATGATACCATTCATCAACTCCAATAATAAAATCCACTATTTAAACAATCACGTCACTTCACAGTTCCAAAGTAATTCACTAACTTTTTAAATCGCCGTCTTATGTCATAAATTATATCACTCGCGGAATTTTTACGACACGACACCCGTCTTGATCACTAACCCACACATCACACGTCCACTCAACGCGATACCTTGCAAAGAACTAACGCACATAGCCCTTCCAGGGTTAGTTTGTGCCTGTGTGAGTGCACCCGTGTCGTACACCATATCTCAACACAATTCTTTCTATGTGTGAGTTCCGTCTATGAGCGGCAAGTTAGGTATGTGTGCGAAATTTTGGTAGAGAAGCTTGCATGTGTGTTACCGATCACCTAAATGTTTGTTTGTGTGCATGCCCGGTACAACCGGGTAAAAATTCGCGCATGCGATTTAAGGAATCAGAATAAAAATTATGTTTCGCGCTATTTAAACTGATGTGTTGGATTATAAATTCATTTTATTTGTGTAAGTTACAAAGGTGATTATACAAATAGGGTTTTCATTTACGTAAAAGGTTTTCTAAAAAGCGGCGTCCGTTATTATATCATTTTAGAGATTAAAATACAGAAAGATCACTGGATCTCTGCAAACGTGTATGAATGAATGAATGAAAATTCTTTATTGTACACCTTAAAACTAAATTAACAATTTTATAACTAAATTTATTTTCGAAAAATTACGTACAATGGGCGGTCTTATCGCTGTAGTAATTTGTATAGATATAGAGCAGACGAGTTTTTGGGAACTTTAATGTCTTTGCAACCAGTTGGTTGACATTTTTGACAAAGAGCGGATACCAATAGATGTTTTCACTCAAAAAAATACATGTGCGGGTTTATCAGCTCAAAACAGTGAAAACATACTATTGTTAAAAAAACTGGCATGGAATAATGCGAATGCATTTTATCTGGATTGAGTCATAGTGGGATCATAATATGGATGTTTCCATTATTATAGTCACATCTCACCCCGGCTCGTATCGTATAATATTATTGAAGTACACTCTTTTTGAATAATTTATATAGTCATATTATTAATCTCACCGAAAAGTGGCTAGAGTCTTAGGGTGTATTATTATACTATCTATATCCTTTCAATAGATCATATTGGAAGGATATAGATAGATATTATGATTTATTAACCAATATACTAAATACAAAGGTTCGTAAGTAATATCTTAAAACCTATGTTTTTTTAATGAGTCATTTAAGCAGAGGATTTGAGTGTACTCACACTCAAATCCTCTGCGAGATATACAATAGTAAAACAGTAAAAAAAAAATTAAAACTTTAAATATTAAAAATACCTACAAGTACCTGCTAGGTTTAGTAAAGTATCTTCTGAATTTTCGCCATTTCATCCCTTCGACGACGTATTTTTAGGTCATTCGTAGTTTGACTGGCCTGTCAGCTCCGTTGGTATTGCCTCTGCCTTCAGCGCTGTAGGTTGAGGGTTCGATTACCTTCCAGGATATACATTTGTGTGATGAATATGGGTATATGTTCTAAATCTGGTAGTTAGTATCATAAGCATGTATTTAAAAATATATAAGTGTTCTATCAGTCATCTGGTCACCATAATACAAGCGATGCTTAGTTTGGGGCTAGATGGTGTTGTGTGCATTGTCCACCAAGATTTATTTATTAACTTCTTCAATTCAAAAAAACTCAAAATGTGTGGCGGACCTTGCGGAGGTTGCTGCGGCGGCTGATGCATCTACACGTACTGCACCAAGATTAGCGTATCGCTAAAAACCTTTGGTGCACCCAGGACTCTCAGGCATACAATGGTGCCTGCGATGTCTGCGTGCGCGCACCAAGCTTGGTGCATGTGTTATAGTATACTTATGTGCCGATAACTGAAAATAAATTGAATGCGTTACAGACTTACAGAAAATAAATTAAATAGGCATTTAATATGACACTTAGGTTATGGTGTTCGATTTGTCGATTGGCAAATTTAAAAACGTTATAAAACAGAAACTGTCTATTAATGCATGTAATAAAATATCTGATTACTTAGATGATAAATAAGCTTGCAATGAATCTGCTCCAACTCGACTCGGTATCCGTTACAAAATTGGCAAGGATCATACAAAAAAAGTGTTAAGACCAGACGAGTTTCTTGCCGGATTCTTCTTGAACTGGGGTTAGGAGGACCGATACCTAGATTCACTACCATGTAAGAAGACGATTCAAAGTGGTCCTTGTGATTTTATTGAATAAATAATGTTTTGTATTTGTAAGTTTCATGGCTGTAGAGTACTTGCTGCTGTCATCTCATACAATTAGATATTTCCGCAAAGCGTGAAGCGTCAATCATCAACTTCAAAAACTAAAACCAACCAGACATCATTGAATTAAATTTGTGCCTATAAAAATACCACCAAATTAAAAAAACTCCTTTTTTAAGCCAGTAAAAAATATTTTATTTTACGGTTTTTGATACTCGAATCTTTTTTAAATTCGTAAAAACCACTGTATGATTACAGAAAAGCAATATATCGAAATTTCATTGACGTGGACGACATATTTTGTCCACTTATTTTGATTTATACACCAACCTACTAAACCAGTTTTAACTATCGATCATGAACAATCAAGAAGTATTTCCTTTCACATATATGAGTAATAAACATAAAACAACCAAACGTTTTTTTTCGTTTTTTTTAAGTCGGTTAAAAATATAAAGACAGGCAGTAGGTATTAATTAACATAAATTAGATCATGATTTAATATGAATTGATTATAGCGCATGCGACTGTTGCCAAATATCAGGAAATCAAAAAACTCATCATCATCATGATAAAAGTCCCTAGAAGTCCACTGAATATAGGCCTCCCTAATTGATTTCCAGGAAGAACGATTTTGAGCCTTCGCACCCCCTGTTCCGCCATTAACGTGGCCACCACCAATACCAGGAATAGCGGAACTGCCGGGAACTGGGGGCCGTCTTCTGATTGTGTCTATCATTTATTGGGGGGTTTTGCCATAGTCACCACGCTTGGCAGTCGAAATGGTGACCGAAACACTCATAAATCATGGTAAATATATCGTTTATAGTCAAACATAAGCAGCCTTATTTATAAATGCACTATCTGTCTCTGTCTTACAAAAGGGATGGTACTATCTTAAAGATTTTTTTACTATTTTAGCAAAAGTTTAAAGAACTTTATAAGTAAGGTCATTATGTAAATTACCTTTTAAAAGTTAGAAATTTTTGTTTCTGATTTTTGTTAACTAAATTTTGCAAATTACAGACTAATTTTATGAACAAAACGTCAAATTTAAATAACCCTACATAACAGACGCTGTATGTTTAAAAACACCAACCTAGACGTTCTTGTTAATGAGACACTTCCTCTTTGATATTAGTTTATGAACAAATATCTAAATAAATAATAAAATATTATAAATATTGACAGATCTAATATAAATATTAGGTCTGTCAGGTTTGAAGCAGGTAATACCACTCGCTTAATTGACTTGAAATGCGGGTCTTTGAATTCCAAGTAATCTTTGTTTTCTTAATAAGCAGTGACCTTATATTTTAAGTACTACTATTTTGTCCGAGGTCATTTTTGTGACGAACTTAGATGTTTGTTCTGTCTCTGTGTGTAATAATGTAATAATAATCATAAATATAATAATATGTAATAATAATAATAATAAGTATGTAAATATAATTATCATCATCAGCCCATATCAGTCCACTGAATATAAGCCTCTCCTATTGTTCGTCACTGAGCTTGATCTTCAGCTCTCTCCCTCCAATTCATGCCGCTGCCTTTTTTATAACATCGCCCCTAGCTACAGGGCGTTTGACATCACGCGGTCTCCACTCACGAAACAGTCTGCTTCAACGGGCATTGGTTCTGCGGCATATGTGACCACTGACACTTCAAGTTAATTGCTGAGTTATGACGGTGACGTTAGTTCTCTGACGAATAACTTCGTTCCGGATTCAATATCTTAGAGAAACTCCAAGCATAGCTTTCACCATAGCTTGCTGAGCTACCTTGAACTGATGATTTTTCTAGTTGGTGTTGTGTGTACTAACAGTCATGGCTTTACAACTTTTGAAAAGCCAGGACAAACAGCTTAATGTAGCATTCAAAGCACGGATGAAAATGTCACTGAGATCATCCCTCAAGGTAATGACCTCACGGAGCGATGCTTTGATGATTTGTACGAAACGGTTGCGTTAGCATGCAACGAGAGCAACTTGTAATTAACTAAGGTAATAAACTCTTATAACGGCTCATAAAAATGCTCAGCAAAACGATAAATATTTCGGCAATATTTTTTTTGTATACCATCGTATTTTTGTTTTTATCCATCCTGTCCTTCCAAAGGTTGCATTAAAAGATCGCTTTTCATGATTAGAATTGGAATTATTTATTGGAATTAGATTTATTTATTTCAGAACAACAGAATGTTTACAGTATTTACTAAAACGCTGTCTCAATTAAAATTTAAAAATACTTATAGATTGTGGTAGAAAGGCTGTCACCAAACAAGTTTATATGTTGGAACTCGTGTACAAATGCATTGAGCAAATAAACGCTTTAAATGTTGGCAATAAATCCGTGTGTACAGCTTTAATACTTATTCTTTTATTTTGTATTCTTTTTGTGTAAATAAAGCGTAAATCTATCTATCAATCTATCTATTTGTTATATAAATATTATTAAATTTACAGAAATCATTACAGAAATGTACAAAATAATATACAATAATATAAAATACATGTAAAACAGTTGAGCTTATTAAATTATACATTTATTCAGTTATAATTTAATCAGTTGAGTATCATCAAAAATGGCTCTGCACCCGCATCTGACTGTAAAATCGGGTTGGTAATTTATAATTATATAACACTTCGAGTGAGGATTTCAATGTGATACTGATCCCAGATGAGCGCTGCTTGGAGATTGGTGATGGAGACGACTGCGATAGTCTTCAAATTATTGGGGATTAGTCCCCCTGCTGACCACCAAACTGGTTAGAAATCACTAGTGACACAATAAGAAGAAGAAGTCATAAATCAGAAAGTGCACGATGGATCAACTAGGAAACTTTAAGCATATTCCACTCTGACATTGATTTTTTTGGCCTTTTTAAAGGCCAGTAATTATTATTTGTTTGATAAATATGTAAAAACTACAGCTGTAAAAATGTAAAATAATCAATATTGAAACGAAAACTTTGCACCCTATATCAATGCCGTGATCGACCTTCGCAAATTCTGAAATCAATCTAGTCAAACTCATAAGAATAACTCGAATAAAACGAATATTTGTATCAAAAAACTCGTCATCGATATGCCACAATGGTGTATAAATAAAAAAAAAACAAACCAGTACGTGGGGACATTATTTCATCATTTTTACTTATTACTTTGTAAGTGCCTCTAAAAACATTACCGTGTAAATTATCATTAACATAAAATCAACAGTCAGCAAGATAGGGCTCTGATTAGGGGTAGAGAGACAAACAGGCAAATAGACAGACAGACATAGTATAACTTTACGAGTTGCTTGTAAACTTCGGAATATTAAAAACGACATGACCCTCGTTTTTGTACGGTCTCCGCTTTTCAGTATCCCGTAGTTTTAATTTGGCTTTAATCTTTTGTCAGTTGGCCCAAAGGTTACGGAATTTGCATGTTTTAGGAATGCAAATTTTTTAACTTAGAATTTCTTGCATAATACGTTTACTTAAGACTCTGGATTGGCCCAACAGAGTATTTAATGTACTAGATAGTAGTGATTTTTAAATCCCAAAGACGACTCGTATTGAGGTAAAATTAAGGTCGAGAACAACGCTATAGGTAACCTCTAGGCGTTCCTGGTACATGTTTCTATATAATCAAGAGCATTAATGTGTGTAATAGGACTATTGAAACTCTTATTGTCCACATAGTACAAATAATGACGGCCAATGGAACTACTGAGCTTTTTTTTAATATGTTTTTATATAAATAGTTCGTATATAAATATTGGTGGACAGTGCACACAACACCATCTAGCCTCAAACTAAGCGTAGCTTGTATTATGGTGACCAGATGACTGATAGAATACTTATATATTTTTAAATACATTCCTATGGTACTTAATGGAACAAATGTTTGTATGATCTGCAACTATTTGTTTCCTGTATGGGTGTTTTTATGTATAATAATGTATGTATTTAAAAAAAAAGTATATAAGTAATATATCAGTCATGAAGTACCCATAATACAAGCTCTGCTTACTTTGGGGCCAGGTGATGCTGTGTGAAATGTTCGGCATTATTTATTTATTATTATTATTTATAACCCAGACACAGACACAGAACAAACACATGTTCATAACACAAATGTTTATCCTGGGATGGAATCGAACCCTCAACCTACACCGCAGAAGGCAGAGCTACTACCAACTAAGCAGACAGGCCAGCCAAATATGATTCTATCTAGCTTATACAATGTGCGTTAATCAAGTAAAGTTAAATTATTTAGCAATTATGCTGTTGAGAAAATGTAGCACCTGCTACGATCCTCTACGAAATCCGTAGCACGGTCGTAGCGAGTAGTCTTAGCTGAGCTATACAATGCAATCTAGGTGTCGTTTACATAGTGTTGTAATCACATTTTATATATATAAAATGTGTATCATCATCATCATCATCATCATCTTCCTGGCCCTGTAAAGTGGGGTCGGCACATGTTTCCTTATTCCATTTTCCTCCAACAGTGGTCTTCTTAATACTCTCTCAACTTTGTTACTCATGTCGCCTTTCACACATTCAATCAATCTTTTATTTGACCCAGCTCTGTTTACACTACTTCTTATAGAAAACAACTGAAATAAAATGTTTCAAAGCTAAGCAAAGATGGTATATCGTAATTTCAAATCTTTATGAGCTAATAAAAACAAAACAAATAAATAAAACCAGAGAGTAATAAAATATCTTATCACGATATCTATTTCAGGCTAGTTAATACAAAAAGTGCCTTTTCAACTGCATTTGACGGACGTTTTTATTAAGCTTTTCAAAACCTGTTTGACTTTGACGGAAGCCTTGGGGCGGGTCATTGATTCTGTTACGGATTATTTTGGGCCGTCTTGTGAACCAAACTTTGCGCTCCTATATTATTTATTTTTGTTGATTTTATTTAAAAAGAGCTAGAGTTATTGACTCGGGTGTGAATAATTGGAATAAAAGCTTTGTGTTTTATGGTGATTCGTGCAAAAATAATCCATTATAATATTAATTTATATATACGAGTATAAAAATAAATCCCTACTTTCCTAAGTCACAGCATCACGCGTGAATGGCTAGACTGATTTCGCTAATTCTTTATTGTTGTTTGTTATTGTCGGGAGAAAGTACTTATGAAAGAAAAAATAAGAAAGTTCCGTGGAATATTAGAAAATTTAAGAAAACTTAACGACCGACGATATTACCTTTCTGAAGTAACCATAGGGCTTTTCTTTCTTTATGGTGACAGTTATAGATTATACCAATTCAAATTCAATATTCATGGTTAAGACAGGACAACGTCTGTTGGGTCAGCTAGTAAACAATAAAACTTGACACTTGACACTGGCGAAATTGACATTATTAAGACACATGTTATCAATGAAGAGGAAGAATGATTCTGTTACTGATATTGCCCTGACTTATGTTTACTAAGGTAGTAGTTCTATGATAGTAAGTAAGTGCTGATATCGCATATATTTAATTATTATGGGTTATTGGCATATTGGTAGATTTAGTACGGTAATAAAGTGAATCTACAAAGTTCAACCCCTCATCAGTAATCTATGAGAGGTTTAATATAATAAATGAATGTTTCTTTACAAGATTACATACCTAAATTCTGCAATCAAACAAATTAACTCTCCTGTCTGCTCAGGTGGAGGTAGCTCTGCCTCTTAGCTGCAGGGTTTGATTCCCTCCCAAAACAAACATTTATGTGATGGGTGTTATTAGGTATCATAATGATGTATTTAAAAATATTTAAGTATTGTATCAGTCATCAGGTCTAAATTGGGGCTAGATAGTGCTATTTGCTTTATCCACCAACTTATTTTGTTATTAATTTGTATGGAGGTTGCTGCAAACTGCAACTGGTGTTTAAATTTTTTTGATATTTTTACATATTTAGATTTTAAAAGCGCTTTAAATTTAATATTTTCAGAATTATTGTATCTGAAATGTACATAATAATATACAATAATATAAAATACACGTGAAACAGTTGAGCTAATTAAGGACCGTTTAAAACGATAGCTCAACTAATCCAGATCACTGCTAGAGGGCAGCGTTCTCAAGATATCTTGTATCTTAAATTACATAATTAGCTAATGTGGATTTTAGTATATAACCTCGTCATTCTAAAGTCTATGAATAAATGTGGGATTTACTCATGTATTTACAACAAAATCTAGCACAAGCCCTAAAAGCATAGCTTGTATTATGGTGACCAGATGACTGAAAGAACACTTATATATTTTTAAATACATACTTATGATATTATATTTCCCAGGCACAAACAAACACCTATATTCATCACAAAAATAATATTCTGGGAGAGAATCGAAACATATTGCCGTTTAGACGGCCACAGAGTACATGGTAAAAACGACTTATTATATGAGGTATGTCTCACGCCAAACCCATTAAACTGGAATAGATCTGCTGAAGAGATTAATGTGAAGTCATGCCAAATCTCAAAATGGCATATGACGACAAAACCCATTCAAAGTTTTTTGTAGGTTTGGGTTAAATTAAAGACTTTTGTATAAACTCTGAAAATTGTATTATATAAAACATTTTCTACTACAATTTTACATAATCCAAAGATTGGCGTTCCGTACATATATATATATATATATGTATGTATATTTTTTGACTACAGAACGGCTTCTGGTTTCTATCCAATTATTTTATTATGATCATCATCATCTAAATTATGTATTTAGTCATAACTAAAATAACATATAATAATTATTTTTATATTATCACATACCTAACTAAATATATCTAAATAATTTGTTTTAAACATATTTACTTCAAGTCAATATTGATCCATGCCTCATGTTAATATTTATCTATACATACTACACATATTCAAATCACGGTTGTTAATAAACATTTTTGAAAAACACATACATTAGGACTTAATTAATGGACTAAATTTTTAGTTTGTTCAAATAATAATTACGTTTTTATAACTATAAAAAATCGACTTCATTTATAAATATTTAAAATACGAAATTACATTTTCTTGGATGATATTTTTTTCCAGCTCCTTTGATTGAAAAATCAAACTGAACGTGAAAAATGAAAAAATAAAAAAATTAAATCGGTTCATAAATGACAAAGTTATGAAGTATGTAACAGATATACAAAAAACAATTGAATTGATTGAATTGATTTGATACAAAAAACAAGATCAAGATCACGATAACACACAGATACACCACACAAAAACATATACCTCATACACACACTACACACTCACACACACATATACCTCATACACACACTACACATACACACACACACACACACACACACACACACACACACACACACACATCGTCATCGCATTGCAGGTATAATACCAACTCTTTTGTAATTATTTCATACAAACAATTTTGTTCTATACATATATAGTAAAAAGTATGTATGCACCTTTCGTCTTAAATACTTAATATGAGTGTCTTAGGACAACTTTGTAGGACTATTGTATAATTTGTACTATCAAGCGAGAGAGAAGAGATAATTGGTTGTTTATAATATATTAATTAAGTTTACCTATTGTATTTTTTTATAGCTGTTGGTCTTTTCAATAAACTAAAATAAAAACAAATAAAAAGTCTAAAATTTTAAAAATCTTAATCTTCATTCCTTTTCAGCTATTCCTTCGTCTGAATTTCTTATAAAAATCTTTTCAAAACCATTTGAACAAAATCAAACAAATTGTCATAAAACAAGTAAGTAGGAAACACAACAATGAAGTTAAGTGGATGTCAAAGTTTATAAAACTTGAAAGAAACTTCCAATCGCCTGAGAGTTCGCGATCGTGCCTTGACTGTCAATGCGTTAACACAGCGGTTTGGGAGCGTTTTACCAGCGAAACACCTGAAAGTTAAAACTAGCTGTAGCAACCGCATTAGTCGCGGGAAAGCTAAAGCTAAGAAATCAGTCGTCTGTCAACCGTCTACCGCAAAGTGTATTAGATTATCAGACAAACGATAATCTAATACACTTTGCGGTAGACGGTTGACAGACGACTGATTTCTTAGCTTTTTCCTAGCTAGTTATCTTACAAAAGCCGAGATGTTTCATATTAAGCTATTGCAATGCTGTCAATGCACAAAATTATTATTACAAAAAAAATCGGGTTGCACTCCGGGAGTGCCGACAGAAGTAAAAACTTAATTTCGCGCGTTAGAGTTTAGTAATATATCACTTCAAAATCAGTAATTATGGCGACTGCCAATCAAATACTGGACGAACACAGATGATGCAATATTTTTTGTTCAGAATGTCGATAATATATCAAAGAACTTAACTCAGTAAACTTCTCCATACAAAAGTAGACTGTAAACATGTGAATTAAGGTTTATAATCAAATGAGGCGAGCAGCCGGCTGCGTCTCGCCCCAGACGGTAATGGTGTCGCGAATCCAGAGGTTTTACCTCATCTAAAAATATGCGTACCGCGCTAAAAGAAGTTTTTACTTCAAAATAATAATAATCCGTGACTTCATAGCAGCGATTATCGCTATATTTACACGTATTGTAAACTTTCGATAAATATCTTAATAAGGAGACTGAAAGCTGCTGTTTGATAGAACATTTGACAGATCATCAGCCCTCGCAATCCACTGCTGGACATAGATATTTTACAATACGCATCGCTGAGTATAATGTTTGGTTCTTCTTATTAATTTTCTCGCCGCCTTTTGAAAATCATTGCTCCATTTAACCAGTCAAGCTTATAATGCGACATATCAATAAAGTCAAGCCGAATTTAGCGCGCTCACCACTAGTAGTATTGATATCTGACTGGCCTGTCAGTTCAGATGTTAGTAGCTGTGTCTTGTGCGCTGTAGATTGGGGTTCCATTACCTCTCAGGGAAAACGTTTGTGTGATGATTACGTATTTATTCTGTATCTGAGTGTTATGAAGTATGTAAAAATATTTAATTATTTTAACGACACGTTAACCCCTTGGCAGACTGACGGACAGCGGCGTCGCGGTCGGCCAAAAAGCGTTGGAGGGACGCTTTTGGCAACTTTAAGAGAGGATGGTGGGCGATTTTGAAAGATAGAGCTAGTAGGAAAGAGTTGGGGGAGATCTTTGCCCAGCAGTTATAGATTAAATAAAGTAGATATAGGTTAAATAAAAGAAAAAGTATCATTAATCTGCTCACAAGCTAAGCATAGTTTGGGGCCAGATGCTACTGTGTGCATTGTCCACAAATATTTATTTTTATTTATTATTATCTGAGTTCTAGCGTCTTTCGGAGAATACTGATAAACTATCGTGCTTAAATCGTTTTAGCTCAAAAGCCGTAGAAGATTTTGCACCACCCGACTTTAGATCTCAGCAACTCCTGCCCCCCGGACGTTATCTTCTATGGTCAGTTTGGATCAGTTTGGAATTCCATAATCTGACTGCGGACCCAAGTCGGCCGCTGTAGAGAAATCATGTGCAAATGGGGCTATCGCGACTCTGCTTGTGCCCAATGCGATGACACATCTACTCGTTTTCCACTTGGACACCACGGACAAATTAATTAAGTTGTATCATTGACACGTTAGAAGAAGAAGCTCAAAAGAGACCACTAGTTGATTACCGAAACTTATTAAATACGAGTTACTACTACATCGTACGAGTCAGTGGCCTTGTGACGGAGTTATAGGAGTTACAGGCTTCTGTTATTGGATAACACTTGTAAGTAGAATGCACAAAACCTATAAAGCTTTAACTCTTTCGATATTTTTCACTGTAGTAAGAATGTTTTTAAGCACAGACACACACCAACACACACCCACACACACTCACACACACGCACATTCACATAATTACATACAAGCATCACACCTTGATTACTGTCGGTTTTTTTTTGTTGTAATGTAAATCCGTTATTGGCTGTCTGTTATAAACTTATGTTTTGTGTATACAATTTTATGAGTGGATTTTGTACAATAAATAAAAAAAAAACATCTTTTGAAAATCTGGAACTAACAGCTTTACTTGCCTTTCAAAATTTCACTATGATCATCCGTCTAAGGTCTGATTTCATATCATATCGGTTAGCTTCGTTAGCTAGATTTATGATACGAGTGATATTGCAAAATATAATTGTATATACACAAAACCAGTGTTGTGATAGCCCTTCCACCCCTAACCTGGGTGTCTACTCTGCACACCGATTCCGATATATTGAACAACAACGTCGTTGAAATGTTTGTCGATTTCAGTCGAATTAACAGTACCTCTAGTAGACGACCTCTGTGACGCAGTGGGCCAAGGCCCGGCTGAGACGCAAAAGGTTGCAGGTTCAATTCCCGCCGCGGGACAAATGTTTGTATGATCTGCAAGTATCTCTGTCTGTCTGTGTCTCTGGTCTGGGTGTATATGTACAATATATATGTATTTACAAAAAAAAAAAAAATTGGTAAGTAGTATATCAGTCATATGGTACTCATAACACAAGCTCTACTTACTTTGGGGCCAAATGATGCTGTGTGAAATGTCCAGCATTATTATTTTATTATTATTATTATTATTATAGTAGTTTTATTGTCAAACTCAAATGATTGTATCGTATCTTGTAAAGGATTGCGACATCGATTGTCAAAAGTTAGGCAACAAGGAGTAAGATTTTACGCGATTATTGTCCCGATATATCGTTTATCGTTTTTCAGTGTAAGCCCCCAGAACCACATTCAAATACAGGCAATCTCCACTCCCGTTTTGGCACTCAATCCCGGCTATTGTTTAACATGAGTGCCATCGATTATAAACCTTTTTTGAACAAAACAGCTGTAAAGTCTTAAAGCGCTGTATTTTCCGGCGCACAATATGGTGCAGGTCGTATTTTTAGCATCAGTTTTGTCGAACATTAACGATTGTATCGCATAAAACGATGATATCCATGAGGCTGGTACAAAACCGGAAGGAATAGTACATATAATAAGAGGCCATATTAAGTGGATGAAATCGGGCTGTATAATGACAATGATGATGCAAAAAAGTGCCAAATAGAATGTTTGGATATGCTTTTTAGAAATCCTTTAAAACTTAAGTAACTAAATTTAGGGTGATCTTTACCAAGGTTAGGGTCTACAGTCGTGTGCATGTTTTTTAACCGACATCAAAATTGGATGAATCTCAATTCATCGGAATCTCTTTTATTATGTATGTTCACTAATTACTCAAAGATGCCTGAACCGATTTGAATATTATTATAAATCGGTACAGGCATCTTTGAGTTTTATAAAATTATTTGAAAATAATTTTTATGTTTCAAATGGTATACTTCCCAGCAGTTCTTAAAAAATCAACGAAAATCTAAAAATTATATACATCGATGATAATTTTTTTTGATTAATTAATTTTATATTCAATGAAGTCGGTTTTTTTGACGTAATTATTGTGTATCTGGTATACTAAATAGAATATGAGCAGATGAGATACAACTAAAGAGTTGTTCCTCAACCTCAAGTAAAGATATTTTCATCACATCTATTCGAAAAGGACGACTTGGTTCGCCTTTAAGTGCACCCAAAGGTGGTGTTTTCTATAAGAAACTTTTAGCGGGCAGTAATTTAGTTCAGTTTTTTTTAGTTCAGGGCAGTTTTTAATCTTCTTTATAAGTGCGCCTCAATTATCTTTGTCGCGCACTTTTTGAATTGGGAACATCTTAGTGTTCAGCGCCAAAGAAATCGAACGCAAATATTGTTTGAATAAAGACTGGGTGGTACGACGGCCCATAGTCACGCCGCCAGTTGAATTGAATGCAGTTTAAAAGCTTTATAAACTGGCATTTAAAGATTATGATTTTTCTTAATACTTTAAGAAATACTGTCGGTTAGTAAAGTTTTAATCAAAATCACAAACAAGTAAAAATTACTTACCGACAACAAAACTTTATGATTATACATGTAAAATTAACTACATACCAGTATTTTATAATTGTGTTTGAAGCAAAATGATGCATCCAGAAGTAACAGATGTTTGACACATAGGTAAAATGATCTAATTAATATACAAAAAACTTTCCTGCCAGGCAATTTCAACCATAGTACAAATTAAATAGGGTAAGTGTGGGCCTTTTCTGAACAAGTAACAAAGAATTTAGGTTTCAGTCCACAAAATTAAAGACATTTGGACAAAGGTTTTCGATGGATACCGTCATCATCAACATCAAAAGCCCTTGTGGTAATCTACAATCACTCACTACTGAGTATGGGCCCATCTGACTAGGGATGAATTAGAGCATACTCCGCCACGCTCTGCCCTAGTGCAGCTTGATGGTTTTAGGCCTGTGTCCTATGTTACCCTATGTTAATGACGTCTATATGAGCCTTCAACATACGAATATTGCAGTGAAATATCTCGCAAAGTTTATAGCTGATTTTATAAAGAACATATAAGCTGTCGTTATAAATAACAAAGACATTTTATTTTTATACATAGTATTTATTAGAAATTTCTAAATCAGTACATATAGGTAGGTAAAATACAATTTTAACGAAGAAGAAAATTGCTGTCTAACTATTGTTACAAAAAATTCAAAGTTGGAATGGGTTTCTGGGAACTACCTATTCATTACTTAATTAAACCAAATTTGAATCAACTATATCAAGTATTTAAGTTTCAGATCAGGCTTCTTCAGCAGTCTTACACTATTGTTACTTGGGAATTGAAAGTAGAACTACCTACAATACTAGTTTTTTTCAGAAATTCTTTAAGCTTGATCTCTTCTTTCAACGATATATGTACCTACTAAAAAGTATTTAGGACGATCTACAGAGTCCCCAAAAATGATGAAATACCTTCTGTCTATGTTCAGGTTCCATATTTTCAGTTATTTCTAATTTTCTTTTCATAGGTTAGGTTGAATAGATTTAAGTTTGAGAATTTTACCACTACTTCGCACATATTCCTGTCCAGCAATTCATTTTTGTTGCGGTTCTCTACTCTAATCTATTTTTTTTGTTCTCCAGCCTTTTTCTTTAGTGAAGAAAGTGTTGTTCTTCATCGAAAGTCATCATCCAAACATCCAAACCTGTATATTGCTTTTTAGATTTTGCCTTTTTATTTATTTGTTTCTTCGTGTTTGCTGTTTTTTAAACTACTTCAACTTCTTCATCAGAAGAAGATTTAGATCCTTATAATTAATCTGAAATTGTAACTTCACAGTCGATAGAAGTTGAGTAATCATATTTATAATCAATGTACATTAGTTGTGCATTTATGTTTACGACCTCTCTGTGGATTTATAGTTTTTGATCCGCCAGATTCAGAGCATCCCACAATGGTAGAAATTGAAGAATTGGCACTTACTTCGATGTTGCTTGCAGTATATATTTCTGGTGTAGTCTACCCATCTTCAGTGTTTTAAGCTGTTTCTTTTTGGGCGTTACATGTAGTAAACGTTTCCCGTATAGTCAAATCAACCTCCATGTTTGTAAGTTCTTTATCTGGGTTATTTTCTGGTATGCCAATTTGGACTCCAGAATAATCATCTGCTGGGACTGTATTCTGTTCCTTAGATAGATTTGCAGGTACAATTTCAAGAATAGGACAAAATGAGCCTTAACGAATTTCATCTATCAGTTGATCATCATTTATTGGGTCAGATTTCGCAGAGTTATTGCCAACAGTAAGTGTCTCAGAAGTACATAAAACGGATATTTATGAAGGGCCTTCCTATGAATGTGTATCACCCTGAAAAATAATAAAAACGATAAGAAAAATAATGATTTATCATTATTTTTCTTATCTTTTTTATTATTTTATTATATTTTATGTATATTATTATTTACCTATTACACTATGACTTATTTATTACTAACAATATACCGGTTCATTAAAATCAAGTTTTTGCTATTTTTTCCAATTGTTGTAGACTTTCATCTTTATTATTGTAGGTACGAGTATATCTTCGATATCTTGGCCACTAGAAATTAAGATTTTATTATAAGTTGTTTCTATTAGTTACGATTTAAAGAATAAATGATTTAATTATTTAACTAAGCAGTTACATTACCAAGTTCAAATCCCTGCTATCCACACCGGCGTTTGACATAGCTCGCTTAATGATGTTATCTACTCGCTTATTTCGATTTATTATGAATCTTAAACAATAAATTTAAATAAATACAAAATGCGCATTGTAAATAATCTAACACATAAAATCTATACATTGCACTTACCTATCACACTTCAAGCTATGCGATGAAGCACTATGTCTGATGCGCGCGTGTGCGCGGGTTGCCTAAGCGACAGTTCGATGAAGACAATTATTATTTTGTTACCAACAGCCACTAAAAATCTGCTTTAGAGTGCGGATAAGCGACAAAACAAAATACGTGCATCAGGGATAAGCTCAGTTTTATACAAGTTTAATTTTAGAAATAGTTATCTAAGTAACAGAAACAGTAAAACAAACGGTAGATATAAAATTACCAAACGACAAAATATTATCAATTTTAGGTAGGTAAATATTACTACTTTACGTTTTTAAGTCTAGTGTATTTAGGTTAAAAGTACTAAATGAAAATGGATACATCATTAAGGTGTGTTAAAAAGTCTTAAATTACGAGAAAAAAAAAACAGTTAAAATTTCTTAAGTAATGTTTATACCCTAGGTACCGCAAGGCAAAAAAAACTTTATGTTTAAAAGCATTATTTCGAGTCTAGGCAAATATTACTAAGTGTAAAAAGTAAAAATGGAATACATACTAAGTTAAAGTTATTCATAAATCGGTAAACTTATAGTCGCTTGGACGCCGAAAACTAAGAAAATTCGTTTTTTTTAGAGTTACCAAGCGACAACAAACTTCGTCCTAGCGGCATGAGAGTGGGACCAATCGACTCAGAATTTTTTTTTGATTTAAATGATATATAAAACTCAATATTGCCAAAATGTCGCTTGGTAAATATTGCCTTTCAAGCGTCGCTATGTTCTTCCCTCTCTTTCGTAAAAAATATTTATTTTTTCATAAAAAGTATCCTATGTTACTTCTATTACCTCCAAGAATATGTGTACAAAGTATTATGGTGATCGGTTTTCGCGTGAAAGCGTAACAAACAAACTTACATTCACATTTATAATATTAGTATGATGACTAAAGATGCTAATATTTGGTTTACATAATAATCATGTAACTAACTCCCTACTAATATTATAAATGCGAAAGTAACTCTGTCTGTCTGTCTGTCTGTCTGTCACGTTTTCACGCCTAAACCGCTAAACCGATTTTGATGAATTTTGGTATAGAGATAGATGAGACCTTGGAGAAGGACATAGGCTACTTTTTTTGTAGGTACCACGCGCGCGCCTTGTAATGCGCCTTGTAATATATAAATAATGCCGGACATTTCACACAGCATCATTTAGCCCCAAATTAAGCAAAGTTGGTTATATGGGTACTACATGACTATTATACAACTTACATACTTTTTTTGTAAATACATTTATATTATCATAAATAGAAACTTGTCCTCGCGGCAAATATTATATTTATATAAACACCACACTAACATACCCCTTCTCTGTTTATTTATAGATGAATGAAAGGTCCTAGTGACTTATATTACAGGTTCTTTAGAACCTATCACAGGCTAGTTTCTTACAAAGGGCGGTGCCAACATGTACCAACATCTTCAAGTACATTAATATTATGTCCGAATAAATTTAGTATAGTTAGACATTGATATTGACATTGACATACGGTGCTCAGATATGGTCATTGACAGAGTCACAAAAATCAGACCTTAAGATTTGCCAGAGAGCTATGGAGCGCAGTGTTTTTGGAATTAATAGAGCCGGGTCCGAAATACCGAAAGCCGATCGAAAACGGGCATAGCAGATGCAGGTACGAGGACTGCATGTTTGAAATGGGACTGGGCAGGTCATGTGACTCGAATGCATTCAGAACGTTGGGCAAAGCTCGTCACTCAGTGGGTGCCCGATAGTCGGAGACGACGCAGCAGACCCAGGAAAAGATGGCGAGACGATGTAGATGCATTTGAGCCAAATTGGCAAACTGTGGCCTTGGAGCGCAAAGAGTGGAAGGTAAGGAGGGAGACCTTTGCCCAGCAGTGGGACACAATAGGTTAAAGAAAAAAATAAATAAAAAAAATGTTAAACATTGTAACGAAAAATAAATAAATTTATAATTATTTATCAGTCTATCCAAGGGTTGCCTGGCAGAAGCATCATTTGGATTGACATCGTATTGCCTTTAATTGTAAACAAATTGTTTATGTCTTTTTCCTTGTTAAAGTCAATAAGCGATGACCTATATGACGCAGAGGACTAAGATCCTGGTTACTGGTTCCATTCCTGCCGCAGGGCAAATATTTATATGATCTGCTAGTATTTATCCCGGGTCTGGGTGTTTCTTTGTATAATATAGGTATTTACAAAAAAAACGTATGTAAGAAGTATATCATCATGTGATACCCATAACACAAGCCATGCTTACTTTGGGGCCAGATGATGCTGTGTAAAATGTCCGGAATGATTTATTATTATTATTTATTCTATAGAGTTGTCTATCCATCTGTACTACTACTACTACTATCGTGTGAGCCAGTGCCCAACTCTAGTAACGTACTTAATATGCTGCCTGACAATTTTAAAGAAGAAGAAGAAGGAGAAAAACGTATAGAAAATTAGGTATAGAAAAACACCTAATTGAAAAGTCTTTTTAAACACAGCTTAAGGCATCAGGTTTTTTTGTTCCTGTCATTATATTAAAAAATGCTTTAAGCTAAGTATCTCGGATTATTTTTCACTATTATTTTTACCAAGAAACAAATATACATGGTATGATTTTATAAAACGTTTTCTTATGTTTTACTCAGAAATTCTAAGCAAGTGATAATCAAATTGCGAACCTATTTCCATAGTGTTGCACAGACAGCCTTCACTTGCAGACGACGATAACCCAAGACGAGGACGCCCCGGTGCCGGGTTATGCAATGGAACAGATTCAGAATAAGGTCTTAGAAACAGTTTATTCATCTTCTTATTAATTATTTAGTGACATAGTGATATCTGTGTTCGTTATGATGACATACTAGTGTCAAGTCAATGGTAATGTAACACAGTCTGCTGCAACTTGAAAAAAAGAAAACGAACTATGATAAAGGGCTAAACTTGATGTAATGGAAGATATTAGCTTCTCCCTCTTTCCAGTACTGATATAAATTGGTCAGTCAGTCAGTCAGTTCAGCCTCAGTTGTCACTTTTTGCATTGTTTACATGTTGTTTACGAACTCAATAATCGTTTTAGATTGTGATAAATAGTGATGGATAAGGTTTAAAGGCTGCTAGCATGATAAACATGAGTGCGTTTCTTATAAATTCTGTTTTCCTGGAAAATTTAGAGGTGTACCTATGGCGTGTAATGCGAGGTGTATGGCGTGTAATGCGAGGTATGTGGATTTCTTTCAAAAAGAAAATAATAATAATAAAACTTTATTGAGAACACTACAAAAGAAATATGAAATTTAAGCCTTAGTGCATATACATAAATTAATTAATAGTGTCCTGCAATCGGCGGTATTATCGTGGTTACGATTTCTACCAGACAACCGTATATGGTAAATATGGTAGTAAATGGTTTTTATGGCCAGATTTCCCCTGGATGAGGGGCGGTGAGTAGAACTTAAACTAATATATCAATTTATAGACACCTAGTAGTACCTACATCATTTTGAAACAAAATATTATTATAATAACAGTAGTCTCAGTAAAAGAGGGGTGCATCGAAAATTTTTTTTTTGCAAAATGCATTTTGATGATAAAGCTTTCCAAAAAAAGGAACATAGTTAAACAGCCTAGCCGTGGTAAAAAGGAGCATCAACGGTTTGAAAAGCCCCAAACGAATGGGTCAATTTTATGAAGTTAAATGTAATTTTTTATCTGATCGTTTTTTATATCAGGTATTATTATGATAATAAGGAAGAGGACGTACATATAAAAAGTTTTTTTCAAATAAATTTGTTCAATTATTTTAATGACGTTTTATTATTGAATCCTAATCTATACTGAGCCTAGCACCTTGTTTTGTGGTGTTAAATGAAACTTCTGGAGTTTCATTTACCACCACAAAACCATAGTTGAATCAATACCACTTAGGAATTCCAACCGTGGGTAGGTCATATTCATCGATATCGATTTTAAATGTTATTGCTGAACAGCCCTATTTCCTTTATGTTTTGGTTGGCTATATAAGTTAGCTAATTTTTGACATTGACGTAAGGGTTAGTCTATATTAATCTATGGTGTCCCGTCTCTTGTTACAGGATATTGCATACTCTTTGATAACAAATTAATTTTGATAAACACGGGCTTTATTCACGTATTTTTTTTTCGATGGAGGCACTAACACTGTTTTGATTCATCTAGAGAATCAGAATCTTCATCAGGGTGAGTTTTAATCGCACTCCGCTCGTTGCCGCTCGAGTTCACAGTTTGCACATCCGTGAACTCGAGCGGCCTGTCATGATGTAACAAATTCACTTTGATCTAGAGATTCATCTAGAGAATGATCATAAGGGTGAGTTTGATCCGCAGTCCGTGAGTTGCCGCTTGAGTTCACGGTTTGCACATCTATGAACTCGAGCGGCCTGTCATAATGTAACAAATTAATTTTGATAAACACGGGCCTAACTAACGTTATTATTTTGCCGATGAAGGCACCGACACTGTTTCGATTCATCTAGAGAATCTTCATCTGGGTGAGTTTGATCCGCGGTCCGTGAGTTGCCGCTCGAGTTCACGGTTTGCACATCCATGAACTCGAGCGACATACGCAGTCAATGCTCGTATTTTTAATTCTAATTTTCATCGCGCTGCAATTGAACAGACTTTTACAATTTGTACAATAACTAGCTGTTGCTTGCGACTTCTTCCGCATTTTTTTTGTAAATTGTAGTTTAAATCCAGTTTAAACTACAATTAAATCCAGTAAATGCAATTTATCTCCTTGCCAAATTTTATTGATAAGTTTAAAACTAATCACACCCACCACCCATTAAAAAGTTTCAACAAACATAGACACCACATTTTACTCCTTTATGAGAGTTATTTTGAAAAATCCAAAACGCGTGTCCATTTATTTTGCATTTTAGGTATCCAAACCAAGTTTTTAAGAAATCACACCACCCGTTAAAAAGTTATCATACAAACTTTGACACCCAATTTACTCCTTTGTTAGGGTTATTTTAAAAAATCCTGAAATACCTATCCATTTATTTTGCATTTTATTTATTCATATCAAGTTTTAAGCAAATCGCACCAGACTTTAAAAAGTTTCATACATTAGTTTTCACCCCTTTCCATTCTCTTAGGTTGATTTCAAAAAATCCCGCCTAAGTGGGTGGTTTTGTTATAAAAGGAAGCTACCTTCCAAATTTCAGCTTTCTAGCTTCAGCGGTATCGGCTCGGCGATGATGAATCAGTCAGTCAGTCAGGTTAAGCTCTTTAATAGGTATAGATCATCATCTCCCTGCCCACTGTACGTTAGGTAGGTACAACTTGTTTTTTTCTACCTTGCCCTATCATTAGTCATCTCGGAATTAACTTTTTTCTTAACCATATCATCCTTAACACAATCCATCCATCTCTTTTAGGACATACGTCTACTTCTACATCCACATTTAAATACCCTTCTAACAATCTCTACTAATAATATAAATGCGAAAGTAACTCTGTCTGTCTGTCACGTTTTCACGCCTAAACCGCTGAACCGATTTCAATAAATTTTGGTAAAGAGATAGATGGGAGCTTAGATAAAGACATTCGCTACTTTTTATGTAAGTACCACGCGTGCAAAGCCGCGGGCAGCAGCTAGTATTTTATAATTAAACAAATATTGGTGGATGATGTTCTCACCATTCTAGCCCCAAACTAAGCATAGCTTGTATTATGGTGACCAGATGACTGATAGAAAACTTTTTTTATATAAATTAATACTTATTCTTCTTATCGTGTCACTAGTTTTTCTAACCAGTGAGGTGAATGGATTAAAGTGCGTCTCAGAAGCTCGTTTTGTGCATGTAGGTAATAATAATACTTAATACTTATGATACTTTATAACACCCAGACATAGAACAAACACCTATGATCATCACATTAATGTTTATCTTGGGAGGGAATCCAATCCCCAACCTACAGCGCAGAAGGCAGATCTACGACCAACTGAACTGACTGATCAGTCAATAATATGTAAAAAAAATATATTATATTATATAAATTGAATCCTGGGTAAAGATTTAAGCTCAAACCCCTTTCAAAAAAATGCGGACGAAGTCGCGAGCAACAGCTAGTTATAATATATATAAAAGTAATATTTACATCAATTAGAAAAAAATGAAATCTTTTTAACTAGTTACCACAAATAATTCAATAATGCTAGACATTTCACATAGCATAATAATTTAGCCCCAATGTAAGCAGAGCTTGTGTAATAATGAATGAACCACATGCCTAATATACTGATGATATTTATTTTTTGTACTTAAATACATACATTTTATACACAAAAAAACATCCAGATCCAGAACCCGAGATAAATATTTGCAGATATTACTATCATTTGAAAACAATAAAGTAACGATAAAATATCGTAATCGAAGCATAGCGATTAGGCTTAATTGTAGTTAAGATATATGTGCAAGCGACTCTAAATACGTGTAAATTATCATTAGTTCCTGGGGTATTTCATTAGCGACCTATAATAGCCGCCATTATGTTCTCCGATCAGTATCATTGAAAATAGTTTCAAATTACACGAAAATGCTTCCCCATATTCTAATGCGACCTACAATATGAAATTATATGGGTCTAATCACCATCAAAAAACATCCTGCTTCACATTTTTAGACTTTAATTCAAGGGATTATGACTGAAAGTTGACTGGAGGTTCCCAATCTTGGAATTAAACAATGTGGTTTAGATTCAAACTTTATTGCAAGGAGTTTAGGTTGAAAACAATGTTAGTAACTTATCCAAACAGAGCAAATAGTTACGGCTATCGATTACGGTCAACTCTAACATAAGGTCTTAAAATTAAGGTACTCAAATACTTCATGACCTCGGACTATGACATTGAGCTATAACGTCAATATATGACCTAAGACTATGACCTCTATGACCTTGGAATATGATCTCAAACATCAATTCCCGCTGCACCTGCGCTATGAAGGAAAATGACTTTCTTTAATAGTTGTCGGCATATTAAGCTTTTTGTCTCTGCTTTTCACAAGGCTAAACTATAGCCTTGATGTTGGCCTATGGGCCTATTAACTCTGCGACCTATTTGGGTAGCCTTAAATAACAGTTGAATTAACACCTCTTTACATGATTATAAATGACAGAATCAAGGTCTTCTTCTTTTCTTCCTATAATGGATCTGTCTTGTCGACAATTTTGCCAGTGTCAAGTGCGTAGACAGAGAAAACAATAGACACATGGTGATCGTGCCGCGTGTGAGATAGAACGATAGGTGGGTGGTGTTGCCACATTAAAACTTTTACCCTAGTCCTAAGAAATCCTAGATTTATTCGAGACGTTATGTTGTAGTAGAAATCTCTAGAGCTTTCCTCTCTATCACAAAACTCAAACTTTTTAACATGTGTGTGATATAAAAATCTACCTACCTACAGAATAAAAACTCATAAATCATATATTTACTAACCACCAGTAGAACAGCATTAGGATACAGAATAGTTAATTTATTCTTCTTAAACAAGACATTTTTCTCAAAATGGGTACTACAAATCTTCGAAGAGTTTTTGGGTGTCCAGATTTTTCGGCCTGTGGTTTCAACCCACTGCAAACGTACATTATCGTTTGATGGAAAACTGTAATAAATTAATAGCGAGGTGTTTTATTGTACAATGTAAGAATCATTTTAATCTATTTATTTATACAGGACGGTATGGTTATTGTCGCTGACAGGACATTATTTCACAATCAATTAACATCAAAATGTATGAAAGGTTTCCTCAGACCAATTTTTAGCAGCTTTTGCCTTTACCTTGCCTCCATATATTCATCTATCAACATTGTACGATACTTACGTTAAATTGAATTATTAATATTCATACGAAATGTAAAACTTATGTACCCAGTCTGGGGAATGTTAAGGTCGAATGCAGGCAACACCAAAATATATAAATTATTTGTTATGATTTATGAATTATGCTGTAGTGAACAAAGTTCAGTTCGAAATGCTGTTATCTATTGTGTATATTATTAAAAAAACAGGAAAGCTAATAACTACTCAAAAATACTTGTACCTACGAGTAAAAAGACAAATCGGGGTGTTTCCGTTCACTATCACTTTTACATCCTAAAACGATACATCGAACCATTATCTTAACAAAATCCGGTAAAGGAATTTGTTATTTGCAATTCGCAAGTAATTCAGCGTATTCACAATTTATTATTAACTGTTTTTTTCCGGTTATTTCACACAAAGCGAGCACAAACCAAACAATGGCAAACTGTCAAACGTTGCTTTGCACAATCTGGTGCGGATCTTGAAAAAACAGGCACGCGACATGAAACATAAAATAAAACCATTCTATCTCGTTTCTTTACAGTATCTGCACATAAGTTGTTCTCTTTCTTGTATGAATGCGACGGATGCTATCTAGTCGTCTATTAGTTTCTCTGTCTACGGTCAAGTGTTTATTTGTTAATAGAGTCTAAGGCGCTGCAAAAACGTAGACACTTTTTGCCGACACGGCACACGCACACAGGGAACCGTAGTTGCTGTGTCCTGTAGCAGTGGTCGGACACAGTCGCCCGTTGCTACTACTGGCCACTGGTATAATTCGTTGCTTGTACAATTACAACACAATTCGTTTGCGCAGCTCAGTACAATTGTAAGGAAATTTGTTAATGTGTCTTCAACTAACGACTTTTAGTTTCCAGTTACCGACACCGAACACTTTTTGATCGTCATTGAGTATGTGTTCAGTGGGAGCAACTGGACCAAAAAAATGTTTACGTATGCGCAGGGAGTGGATGATTCATACTGGTTCTATAGAAATCAAATATTCATCTAGCTTGTATCTGACACAAGGCACAAAAGTGTCTACGTTTGCGCCCTGCCTAGGTCAATTGTCAATTATAAACGTCATCGCGGAATGGTCGTCTAGAACTTTTTCGGGATTCCTCATCGTTCAAATCACATTGCACCATTATACATTTACAATTCAATTGTCCATACTTGTCCAATGTAGTTAATTTTTTTTATTAAAATTCCGCTAAAATTACTAAATAAAACATGCAATAAAATACGAAAAGATTATTAATGTAGAAGTCCTATGTTACTTCATGAAATGACAAATGTAGAATCACAGGAAAATCAGGGTCAATATCGATCGTAATTTATGAAGTTTTAGTTAATCCGAAACGACAAAATCAGGGTCACTTACTGATACTGATAACATAGCAGTAGTATGACGATTATGATAAATAAATAAATATTCGTGGATAATTTCACACAGCTCCATCCTTAAAACTAAAATCCCCATATTGAGACTAACAAAACGACATGAAACCCGGGTACGTCCAGTAACTTATGACGTCATCGCAGACGGACGCAATACCGGCCAGCGAATCACGAAACAGGCCTATTTGTAAATAATCAACGCATTTCTATTCCAAGTGCGGGCGCGCCCAGGGAATGGACGAGGTACGAACTTTTGGATGCGGTAAACACATAAATACCACTCAATGTTAAAGCTTTTTTATTGGGCACTAGCTTCTGGCTTCGCACGCTTAGTACCTACATAAAAATTAAGCTATTTCCTTCCAAAATATACAATCTTACCAAATTTTATCAAGATCCGTTTTGCCGTTAAGCCGTGAATAGATAACAAGCAACCAGGCAAAAACTTTAAAATTATAAAATAAGTTTGGAAGTTTGGATATATGGATAAGCTTTATGCAGTTTTATGCTCCGCACATGACAGCCAAAAGCCGATCAAGCTGAAAGATTTTGGTCAAACGTGTTCTGGGGCCAGAATTCAGCTGCCAAATTCTGTTAGTAAAATTTGTTCAACAAAATTATTTTGTAGCGATCTGCTCCGTTATAACTTACTTAAGGGTAAGTTTCTACTAACGCGATTTAAAGGCCAATCACTCTAATAAGTTAATAAAAAATTGTAAATCAGTTAAAACTTGTGTAATTTGCTGCGATAGCACGGTTCTTCGATTCATTGGCCACTGTCGTAAGCTTAAGGTCGAAGATGATTTTAATTTAATCAGCTTTGATTTCAGTTTCAATGTTATTTTTACAAAGCTATTACACGCTACTGACTTCTGCCAACCTGTTACCTATGTATGTATACCTATGATGTTCGTCTCCAAAATACAATCTACCTTTTTACCAAATTTCATCAACATCCATTCTGCCGATTAGCTGTGAAAAGACCAGACAGACAGAGACACATTTCAATTTAATAATACAGATGTATGTATTACGATGCGATCGATGTTTGTTATATTGACGACCTCTGCGGCGCATTGAACCAACATCCGGCTAAGACGCAGAAGGTTGCGGTTTCGATTCCCGTCACGAGACAAATGTTTGCATGATCTGCATGTATTTGTCTCGGGTCTAGGTGGTTATATGTATTTATTCAAAAAATATATATAAACAGTATATCAATCATAATACAAGTTTTGCTTACATTAGGGCCACATGATGCAATGAGAAATGTCCGACATTACGCGTAAAAACACAAAAAAACCGATTAAAACATACCAAATCATTTTTTTCACTACTCCCTCTTGTATCAATATATGAAGGTTGGCGTGATAACATTCAGTTACGAACATAATTATAGTGCCAACGTCCGCGTCTAACTAGCTAGACAGTGGACAAAAGCAATACTTGGACTAAGCATTGTTTGCTGTATACAGCAGCGTCCTCTCTAAACCGAGATAGCAACCTACCTATCATACTAGCGACTGCCCATACTGCGATCCCCGTGATACTCGTATTCTCGGATAAAACCTAACATAGGCACACAACACATAGGCTACGTATTAATACAGTCTTCAGATTAAAATAATAATAATAATATAAGCTTTTATTGTTCCTTTCACAAAACATTTAACTATTAATTTAACCTAATTACTATATGTAAACGTGTAAGGACCACTTTAAGCGGCAAAAGCCTCCTCCAGCTCTCTCCATCTTGCTCTATCTCTAGCGACTCTGCTCCACTCTTTGCCTGCTTTTTTTATAATGTCGTATTCCCATCTTTTATACGGTCTTCCTTTTTTACGTTTTTATGGATTGGGTGCCAATTTGTTATTGTTTTGGACCATCTCTCATCGTTCAGTCTCTGGATGTGTTCTGCCCATTTCCATTTTAGGGATAAAACTTTTTGAGTAGCATCTGATGCTTTGGTTATTTTCCTAATTTGTATGTTTCTTACTTTATCTTTTAATTTAAGGTTCAAAAACTCCTTTCTATTCCTCTTTGACATATCCCTATACGTCTAAGAGTCTTCAGATTACGTAACTATAAATAATTAATAAATATTGCCGGACATTTCACACAGCACATCTGGCCCCAAAGTCCAAAACCAAAACTTTATACTTTTTTTCTAAATATATACATATTATACATAGAAATACCCAGACCCGAGACAAATACCTGCATATCATACAAACATTTGTCCTGCGGCGGGAATCGAACCCACAAACTTCTGCGTCTCAGCAGGACCTTGGCCCACTGCGCCACAGAGGTCGTCAGACATGCGACAAGGTGTAAATTTCGCGACTACTGCTGTCAAACACACTTTTTGACAATTCTAATATAACATAGACAGACATTTAATTGCTTATTAGCACACAACACACAAAATCACTACATAATATAAAACAAAGTCGCTTTTCGCTGTCTATCTGTCCATATATATGCTTAGATCTTTAAAACTACCCAACGGATTTTTATCCGGTTTTTGTTGATAGATAGAGTGATTCAAGAGAAAGGCTTATATGTATAATACATGCATAATATAGTAGAGAAACACTGATAATTTTAAAGGTTTCTAATGTGATGTCGTAAATAAACACATTTTTTGCGCTTATATTCCAAACGATGCCTGTCACAAGACCCTGTGAGAATATATAAATAGCTGAGAGGTTTAAAATTAGTTCTATTACAAATAAGTAGTCAGAGTAATACAATATACTAAAGATGTAATCTTCTTCTATCTATATACATATATTAAAAGCTATGTGTGTATGTATGCACCCTATAGACTCCAAAACGGCTAGACCGATTTCTATTATTTTTTTAGGGTAATCTTCAGATTGGCCAAACGGGTGATTCTGTAAAGTTGGGTAGAGAACATCATCGAACATTTTTTTTTCATCTATCATATTTAGTATGGATATAGATTGTATCTTAGGAACAAACATAGGCTACTTTTTATGTATGTAATATGCGTGCGAAGCCGCGGGCTTTCGTAAAGATATAAATAGAATAAATAAATTACTTACATAAAATAAATGAATGCTAACATATGTATAAAATAATCTCTGTTTTAAGCGTATCTTTGCGTGGATGATAGTTAAGTTGAGACAGCAGTGACTGGTTTCTTTAACAAGTTTATAACTTTAACTGAAATATTTACCGACTGAAATAAACAAGTTTATTTCACATCAGTTTAGTCATTATTTAGTAATTGTGTTTCAAACAAACATTGACAAACATATCTAAATGCTACACGCTTCCTTCTGCGTGTTTTGTTGATAAAAAGTAGCCTACATTTTAATAAACGCAGGTCACTAGCAGTTAGGGGTAATATGCTGGCCCGTTGTACTGAACAAGTAAAAATTACTCTGATTAAAGCCTACTGTTAGAATACGTACATGGGAAGCCTGTGGTTCAAGTACACCAAAAAGTCGCTGGCCACCATACGCATCCAGTACAATAATATTTTCAGGATGATGTTGGGGCTGCCTCGCTTCTGCAGTGCTTCAGGGATGTTTGCTGAATACCAAACAGATGACTTTGAAGCTCTTATTCGCATGAAATCTGCATCCCTGTTCCGTAGAGTTCGAGTCACAACAGCATCCTGAAAACTATACCGGATCTATACTATACTCGTCGCCGATGTGGGCAAGTTTGGTACGCAGGGTGACCCCAGAAAACTGCTCGTTTCTCTGGTGATCGCTCTGTGAACCAGCGTCAGATATTTTTTTACTCTAATTTTTTAATATTTTTGTCTTAATAACTTCCATTTGTTCTATGTATATATGCTATTAACCTCTATGGATCTAAGTTGTCCGAAATAAAAAGATTTGAATTTGAAATATTTGAATTTGAATAACTTTATATTTTTATAAGTTTCAATTAAAACTGATTCAGCTTGTATTGGTAGATTGCGTATCAATCAAACATTCAAATATTCAACAACTAACCAATATGAAACTAATTACTGCTTGGTATGTAAATCAAAATGTGTAAATCCACATCTATATCCATATCAATATTAAAAATGCGGCTGAACAGATCTTGATTAAATTTGGTAAGAAGATGTATTGCATTCGGGGAAAGAATATAGGCTACATTTTGTTTAAAAAAACCACCTTGAAATATGTAAAATAGGGGATGAAAGTTTGTTTGGGCAACTCATATTTTCTTAAGCTAGGGATCGGAAATTTCATATTTTATAGGCTTTTGGTGAGAAATATCATCCCCCAATGGGGTAAAATAGAGGAATAAACTTATAGAATGTTATTTAGATGCACAGAATGCATTCTTTACAAGAATAACAAAAAATGTTCTAGGCATACGCGTACGAAGTAATGGGCAACAGCTGGTATACTATGTTTTACTATACAATAAATACTATATTAATATTATATAATAATACCGGACATTTCACACAGCATTATCTAGCACCAAAGTTAACAGAGCTTGTGTTGAGTATTACATATTATTATTATTATTAAATCTGCTTAGATATTACATGATTGAGTGAAAAACAAACTTTTACGTAATACAAATTAGTACGACGTTGGATAATTAACTTATGAGACTGATTTTATATTTTGTTTAATATAAGATAAACAATCCTAAGCGACTATTCTTGACCAAACCAAGTTGCGTATTTTTATATAAAACTAATATTATAAATGCAAAAGTAACCCTGTCTGTCTGTTTGTTACATTTTCACGTCTAAACCACTGAACCGATTTAGATAAATTTTGGTATAGAGATACATGGGACCTTGGAAAAGGACAAAGGCTACTTTTTATGCGCGCGAAGCCTCGGGCAGCAGCTAGTTTTAATATAAAATTAATTAATTAAAATTTTGTTAAGGAATAACCTGTTTTATTACTAAAAAAACATTCCATCCTTTATTATTTTTTTTCAAATCGACTAAAGTTTAGTCTGTTTGAAATTCTTAGCAGGAACATCTACGATGGTGACAAATCCATCATAGAGGATCATCATCAGCGCATGATGATCCCAATTAGGAAGCGTACCAATCCTTTAGACCATCACCACAATAAAACACATTGTTTCATCTTCGCAGCCAGTGTAGATAAAACCAGCATCCGCTAATTCCTCTGGTATTTGACATTTGATTATTATAACAAAAAATAATGGACCTAATAATGTTGTTTGTAGTTGTTATGCCAATCAATAAAACTCATCAATTGCACTATTTTTAAAGCATCTTAAGGAAACAAAGGAATATGATTCCCTAATACGTGGGAGCTGGGATTTGGGAGCTGGGAGGTGGGAAGTGGGAAGTGAGTAGTGGGAAGTGGGAAGTGGGAAGTGGGAAGTGGGAAGTGGGAAGTGGGAAGTGGGAAGTGGGAAGTGGGAAGTGGGAAGTGGGAAGTGGGAAGTGGGAAGTGGGAAGTGGGAAGTGGGAAGTGGGAAGTGGGAAGTGGGAAGTGGGAAGTGGGAAGTGGGAAGTGGGAAGTGGGAAGTGGAAAGTGGAAAGTGGAAAGTGGAAAGTGGAAAGTGGGAAGTGGGAAGTGGGAAGTGGGAAGTGGGAAGTAAGAAGTGGGAAGTGGGAAGTGGGAAGTGGGAAGTGGGAAGTGATAAGTGATAAGTGATAAGTGATAAGTGATAAGTGATAAGTGATAAGTGATAAGTGATAAGTGATAAGTGATAAGTGATATGGGAGATGGGAGATGGGAGATGGGAGATGGGAGATGGGAGATGGGAGATGGGAGATGGGAGATGGGAGATGGGAGATGGGAGATGGGAGATGGGAGATGGGAGATGGGAGATGGGAGATGGGAGATGGGAGATGGGAGATGGGAGATGGGAGATGGGAGATGGGAGATGGGAGATGGGAGATGGGAGATGGGAGATGGGAGATGGGAGATGGGAGATGGGAGATGGGAGATGGGAGATGGGAGATGGGAGATGGGAGATGGGAGATGGGAGATGGGAGATGGGAGATGGGAGATGGGAGATGGGAGATGGGAGACGAAAGATGAAGGAGGTGGGAGGTGGAGGTGGTACATTACTTCTTGCTGATAAATAGGCGTACTAGTGAGCTGCGGTTCAGATAAGACACCTTCTGTAATTAGTCATTCGTTTCAAACAACATATTAGTACAATATAATATAATAATTAATAAAATATAATACATGTAATGTAAAACAAACAATCAGATATTACTTATATTTTTATAGGGAACACCACCTCCTTAACATCCAACCACAACACCCTGTATGTAGGTACACAATGTATGCGACCAGAAACCAGAACTCCAAAATCCGCATCACACTATGCAAACACAGGCCAGACGCACGTTTTCACACTAAACCTACATAAGCTGATCCCTCAAACAGTAGTCAATACATACAAAACGGGGGTCTCATTATACTGGAACTACATTCTCACTGAATTGGTAATAATAATAATCCTGTACTGACTTATAACGCTGCGCTAGCTGGTAGGATTTTCGCCTAAAATATTCAAAACCTCACAATATCTAAATATTTTATGTGTAATATCTTCTGTTATAAATATATGTGTTTTAAATAAATAGATTGACTTTGCAATCGCACTAAACAATCTTATTCAATATTATGTATTACTTGTGAGATATATTGTGTTTTCATGCGATGGCCAAGTAAATCTATTTATTTAAAACTTAAAAGATTTTTGATATTGATTTAGTATAAGATGTTGTAAGGTTAGCTAATTTTTACGTAATAACTTAAGATAGAAGGTCTCTTTAGTAGGGACTGAATAAATTAACCGACTTGGTATTACATGGATCTTCACAACTATAGGTAGAAGAACGGAGTTGCGAGAAGTTATATTTTTGATGGCATTTTTATAACCCGTTGCAATAGGAACAATACACGGCCTGCACGCAAAACTGCTTGCAAAAGTGCAAACGCCTTGCTTCACTGACGAGACATTTTTTTGGAAATTACGTGACTTTTGGGTGGCCTGTTAAATAAATAATAATGCCGGACATTTAACACATCAACTGGCCCCAAATAAAGCAGAGTTTTGGGTACCACATGACTACACTAGGTATTTTTTTTTGTAAATACATATATATTATACCTTGACAAATACTTGCAGATCATTTGTCCCGCGGCGGGAATCCAACCCACAACCTTCTACGTCTCAGTCGGGGCTAGGCCCACAGCCCCACAGAGGTTATCAAATCCATCACCTTGGCCACTGATTTATACATAAGTAGAAGACATGAAGCTCCGAAGCACAAACTCCTTTGTTTGGCTTTGGCTTCTGACTTATAAGTAAGCCGAGGCACAGACTACTAAACAGTTTAGTCGATGCAAATAGCATAAATTAATAATCAAAACACATTGCATATACCTGCATCAAAACAACTACAGGCACACACAACTCAAGTCGAAGTAAACGAATTTCGCTCTGTAGCTTAATTACGAGTTCCAACGTGCATATTTGATATAGCTTAGCCAAACGTGGCAGTTTTGCGTAGAAAGCGTTAAACCGGTGCACAGTGCTGTAAAAAAAATCTGATGCGAAGTATTTTCTGCTGTTCTTATTAGAATAATATTTTAATAAAATCACATTACAGATGCTTAACTGCAGCAGTACATACTGGATAATCTGCATCGAATAAGGCATTGTACAGGCATTGAGTTTAAAGGACAATGAAAACTAAACAAAAGAAGTGACTCCGAGTTTTATCCCTGATCAATACAATCAATGGATACTTCGTCTAAAAGTCAAAATTGTATGAATTTTTATTTTTGACATGAGATTCTATGAGATATTTAATAGGAAGACCATTTAATTAGTTTTGTAGCGCAACTGTAGACAAGATTTGTAGAAACCCAAAAATATGTACAATCACACTTGACAACATAGATTTATACAAAAAGATCAGCAGTAGGTTGCGACAGCGTAAGATACCCCTAACGAGGTCAAAAAACCTACTCAATTATATCATTAAATCAGTCACAATCTTGATATCGTACAACATTTACTTTTAATATAATGGCAAAATGTATAGTGACGAAGTGTAATTTGCGCACGCAAACACATAAAAAAGTAACCGTTATATATAATGCTTGATAATGGCAAAATGTATATCAAGATAGATGCCATTATAGGAAAATAATAAAAAGATGATTCGTCGTTTGACGTTTCACAAAATAGAAGATTTAAAAAAACTAATTAATTTAGTAAGAAGAATATGTTTTCAAATTTTTTTTTAATAATCTAAATGGAATTTTAATCAATAAATTGTAACTTCTTAGAACACTAGTAGCAATTGAATTATCCTTTGGGATTTACACGATGAAGAATCCATGAAAATTCTAGACGGTTATTCTGCAATGACGTTTAGAATAAACAAATGACGACGGACTGAGACTTTGTGATGATAATTAAACAAATCAAAATCACTTGACATTGACAATTGTTATCAAGACTGATGTAATTATCAGAAGATGAAGAATATTCATGACGCTCGGATAAATATTCGATGAAGCCATATGTACATTAAAGGATACATAAAAGGTAGTCTTTTGAAGAAAGCTTATTGTAATATAAATGACTATACTATTGATAAGAATGCATGGCCTCATGTCGCTCTGCCCTTAGACAGTTAAAGATACACTTGAAATGTATAAACTCTCTTGTATTAGTATTTCGTAGTTAAGGTAGTCATAAGATGGATCATGTAAAAAAGCGCTAGGACCAAGACAATTTTCTTGCCAGTTCTTCTCGGGCTTGGGTTCGCATGAATTGGCACCTAAATTCACTAGTATGTATGACGTTTCAAAGTGATCCTTGTGATTGTATTGAATAAAGTATCTTTTGACTTTGACTTTGATTAAAAAGCCAGACTTAAACAACCATATTATCTGTCAGTTGTACGTCAAACAGGAGGACCTGTTTATGAAATAAATGCGTTCTTAGCCAAACTTGAAACAGTTTGCATAGGGCACACATTGATATTAACATTAATTGCTCTGAAATATTCAATAGCTGGAGAAATGAACTTGGTTTAAGTGACTTTGTTTAAGTAATACATATGTGTATCTCAATATAAGGATAATGACCTCAAAATTCAAAGCTTCTTTATTTTAACAGAATCATAAACATAAGTAATAAAAGTCACATGTGAATTTGCTTTAGATTTGTATGTAAAAGTTAAAATAAATAGGAAGGTTTATGTTACAGCTGAGGTTATTTTAACCCTTGTTTGTTCAGAACCAAAATTGCCAACAAAACTTAAAACATTTCAATTAGATAATGTATATTTAGGTCTGCAACAAAGTTTTAGTTTTTGAAACATTAGTGTCGGTTTTGTAGATTTGAATTGAATACTTACTTGTGATATATTTCTGGTACTTTACATATTATAATACAGTCATTGCAAGTCGACTGCGCTTTTTTATTTACCTTGGGTTCCAGCTACCCAAGAAAGACTTATATTCTTTACGTGTAAGGATTATTAAGGATTAAAATGAGACCCAGAGGTTCCTTCTGTTTCCTTGATACGTCTTCAAAGTAGATAGATAGATAAATATATATCTGTATAAACTAAACAAATACTGATATAAATACATACATACATACACATGTACTCAATAGATATGGGTAATAATGAAGATAAACAGTCTAAAAAATCAACAATACAGAAATTACTAGGTAAAACAGCACGACAAATAATGTTTCATGGCCATGTTTTTGAAGATGGGAAGAATAAATAAATAAAATAAATAATTTTCTTGGCCTTCCTAAAATTTACAGAACGCGTTCCACAAGCGGACAGCCTGCACTGTAAACGACATATATTGAGAATACTGAAAAGCGCACATACAGATTTTGAACAGAAAATACATAAGAAAATAAATTTAGGTAAGAAAGATTAATAATTCAATAAATATTAAATCCTAGTTCGTTCAAACAAAAGCTAATCTATGATATTTCATTTAAGTCAATACCCCGTAAAACTCGCGATAATAAACCGAGGTGCATCACCAAATCTGCTTTTTACGACTGTATACATAATGCGAAGTCGTCAATTTTGCTTTACGACCCGTCTTGGTACGCGGGTGCTTAGCGGAGTGGTTCAACCTTTAAGGTTACATCTAAAATGTTCTTTATAGATTTTGATGCCTTAAGTCAACCTTACATTTTACTTAATTGGATCCATCAAATTATTGACTAGATTTTATTTACAGAAATGTACAGAATAATATACAATAATTTCAATTACACGTGAAACAGTTGAGCTTTTTAAAACGTTAAAAACGAACGTCCGTTTAAAACAATCTATAGATAGCTCAACTGATTCAGATCACTGCCAGAGAGCAGCGTTCCCAAGATACTGGCGGCATCGCCACGTTGAATGGTATGCTAATACGCTGAGCCTGATAGGAGCCAGCTCTTGGGTCACGCTCTTGACTAGATACGTTATTATCAAGAAAAGAGAGGAAGAAAAAGGCCTACTACCACTGTGTATAATTAAGCCAAACGTAGTCCACATTTTTGATACGAAGTTACAAATACATTGGCGCACCCGTTGGGCAATTCGTAGAGAAGTGCTTCGGCAGACGATGTAAGAAGAGAGGTACTATGTAAGTATATATGTATAATGTTAGGAATTAAGCGCTTGTGCGAGCTGAACGCTTGTTGCACTTGGTTCTGTCGTAGCAAGAATCACTAATAAATCAATGTTTTAGTAAAGTCCACCTCAGTACTTATACTAATAAGTATTCTGTATGCGTCAATGACCAACTCTAGTAGAAAAATTGGGTCTTACAACGTATACCTTCCGAAGCATAGAAGAATTCAGATGAAAATGCTGCCGGGGTCACCCATCCAATGATCTAGCGCAACGTTACTTAAGTTGATTTTTGTTAGGGTCAACTAAGTTAGTTGTGCCACGAACACTTCAAATTAAAGCCACGAGTTCGCTATATTCTCTAAATTAGCTAATTAGGAAAAGGTAGCTGTCGTGTCATATTAGGAGATCAAAGTGGCTGGAGAGGAACAGGTGGTGTTTTACTAATTTCTTACAAAATGCTGCTACAAAATGAAACTAGATGTCGCTGTTAAAAATGACCAATTTCTGAATCGCGCTGACGAAAACGCGCAGCTATTGATAGGTCAGTGCGATCATAAATCTGAAATGAGTGCCGTATTATACATCTCAATAAAAGTTTTGCTTTTCCTTCCTTTCTGTTCAAGATCATCACTAGTCATGGTCACTGGTCTGTCACGCACTTGAAACCCACAACTTCTTAAGCAGGTCGGGTAGTGTGCACTTCAGCAAGGCTATAGCTGTCTCCCTTTAGCCTATTACAACCGTCACTAGAATAAGCCTATAGTGGCTTATTCTAGTGACGGTTGTATAGAGGTATACTCTCAACTTCTTAAGTTTGTCGGGTAGCGTGCAGTGCTTCATTCAGGTGGAAAGAGCTGGATCAATCGTTCACTTAAGTACCATCATTGTTGGAAGAATTTCAGTATGCAGTAAATTTCAGTAGCAAGATTCATAAAAGCTAAAATAAATACACGCTATTCGAGTTAGGTGCAAGCTATTTATGGTCACCTTTACGAGTCGTCAGGTGACATTATAAAAATATAAAGTCACACTTCATAAATATAGGTAGTCCACCGACTAGCTTTTAGTGCTGCCCTATTTTTATTTAATTCCGTGTATTTTATTACTCTTTTCTTTCTCTTTTTTGTTATCATTGGATAAAAAATCTAAAGTGTGTGTCATTGCTTAGTATTCCTATAATTAATGATGGGCAAAGCTGTCACGTACGTAATACTACTGTGTAAAACGTAGGCATGCGCCAGGTATATTTGGACCTGCTTCTGACTACCCATTGACATCCTCTAATAACTAAGTAACTAGAGATTTGAGGTGTCTACCGAGCTCAGGGATTCAAGTAGCAAGCACGTTTGTTTGGTTTGTTTTAACAAACCATAGCCATAGTTTGACCATAGACTAATATTTTACACTCATACGTTCGAGATCTGCGTTTACTCCACGCGAGGTCTTATGTCAATTTTGTATCATTGAGATGAGTTCAACCACGGTTATTTTTAGCCGTCTTGCAAAACACACGTTGCGCTTTTATATTTATATTTCTCATTCGTTATTTTCCCGCGTTCATCATCATCATCATAACAGCCTTTATGAAGTCCAATGATGAACATAGGCCTCCCCAATAGATTTCCAGGAAGAACGATTTTGAGCTCTCTCCATCCACCGACTTCCTGCGAACTTTACAATGTCAATTTCTCGCGTAATTTCAGTGTTATTCGTAACTTTAGTTTTATTCAAATGAAGTTATTGTTTTAGGTGTAAATAATTGGTATAAAAGATTTTTGATTCTTTGTAATCGTGCAAAAATAGTCCGTATATAATTTTAATATGAAAAGCCACCACTTTATATAAAACTAGCTGTTGCACGCGACTTCGTCTGCGTGAATATCAGTTATCGCGGTTGGATAAATATTATCACTATGTCCTTCCTTGAGGTTTAAGCTTACTCTTTACTATATTTCGTCAAAGTCGATTCAGTAGTTTAGCCGTGAAGTTGTTGCAAATAGATAGACAGACAGGGAACTTACCTATTTTGTTGCGGAGTTATTTTAAAATTATGATATATCCTAAGATGTTGATTGTTGATGTTGATCATGTAATGTTAAGGACAATTTTGTTCACAATTAAATGCTTGTGATTAATAACATATATTTTATTTGGATAAGTATTAATCTAATGTTGATAAAGCTCCTTCGCAAATAATGCATTAATTTTGTTCACAATTAAATGCTTGTGATTAATAACATATTTATTTGGATAAGTATTAATATAATGTTGATAAAACTCCTTCGCAAATAATGCATTAATTTCGAACAAATTTAATTACCATAAAAAAGTTATAGCGACAGCATATGTCTATCTTTTAAGATTGGGTCACCCAAACTTAAAAGATAGACATAATAAGTTCTAAAAAAAGGCAGCGACAGCATAATATGCTTATGACTTTTATAGAACTTTTAAAGAGGAACAATTCCGACATACATATTTTTTGCGTAACTTAAACCCTTTACGCTGCGCACGCAACGGAAGCTCTCAAAAAGGAATATTATTTTTACCGTTTTTGTAACATTTTCCGTTGATGCTTCGCTTCTATAGGTCGGAGCGTGATGTTATTAAGCCTAAAGCCTTCCTCGATAAATGAACTATCCAACACAAAAATATTTTTTCAATTTAAACCAGTAGTTCCCGATATTAGTGCGTTCAAACAAACTTTTCAGCTTTATAATATTAGTATAGATAACAAATTACGAACGACAACATACGACTTTGTGATATCTTACTATAAACAACCTAAACATTGGCAAAATTTATATATATATGACTCTTGCCATTAACAAGGAACATACTAAATATAGGAGTCCTAGATAACTCAACTGTTTCCAATACATATTTAATATTTTTGTATATTTATTATGACGACCTCTGTGGCGCAGTGGGCTATGGTTCGGCTGAGACGCAGAAGGTTGCGGGTTCGATTCCTGCCGTGGACAAATGTTTGCATAATCTGCAAGTATTTGTCTAAGTCTGGGTGTTTCTATGTATAATATGCATGTATTTACAAAAAAATACGTATATTCGTCGTTTATCAGCAGAGCTTGTATTATGGGTACCACCATAATACAAGCTCTGCTTACTTTAGGGCCAGAAGATGATGCTGTGTTGCAATGTCCGAGATAACTTACTAATGTTATTATTATTATTTATTTATACATTCTGAATGTGTACATTCTAAATCTATATACATAAATAATACGTTAAATTGAACAAAAGTCCTTTGAGCCACCTTGGAGCACCCAAAGTTTTTTGAGCCTTTCGTCTTCCAATTATTTCAAATTCATTTCACTTTTCAAATTATATCCATTTCAGAGGGAATAAAATGTAATTTCTCAATTTGTTTTAAGTACCTGCTTAGTATAATCATGATCAGGTGTCGTTCTAATATTAGGAGTTTATTTGGTTAATAACTATAAAATTAATGGTAATTAATGGATTTGATTGAAATGAATTTATTGTACCTTACATAAGAGCTTGTTTGTGCCGTGGGTCAAATCAACATAATATCTTTCATTTTATTATTTCTTTTCATACAAAATTAGAAAATTGAAAGTCTAACTGTTTGTTTATTATCTTTCCACGGCTAAAGCACTGAACAAATCTTGATAAAAAATCTTATCGAGGTATTAAAAAACATTTTTATTCGACTTACAACAAACGAAAAAGAAAGAAAGGTACATAAATGCAAAAATAAAAATAGTATGGCAACACTATAAGCGAGTAGGTATATAAAATTGGCATAATCTGTTCTGTTAGTTTGTTTTTTAGATTCCATTAAGTATGACGACCTCTGTAGCGCAGTGGGCTTAGGTCCGGCTGAGACGCAGAAGGTTGCAGGTTCGATTCCCGCCGCGGGACAAATGTTTGTATGATCTGCATGTATTTGTCTCGTGTCTGGGTGTTTCTATGTATAATATGTATGTATTTACAAAAAAAAGTATTTAAGTAGTAAGTATATCAGTCATGTGGTACCCATAACACAAGCTCTGCTTACTTTGGGGCCAGATGATTGTGTGAAATGTCCGGATTATTTATTTTATTTTATTAAGTAATATCTACACTGTAAACAATTTATTTTCGGTTATCATTTTACCATTTTATTCTGTGCTGTCAAATAAACTCTATACATTCTGTAACTCTATTCCTTTCATTATCAGCCCTTCCCAGAGAGAACGGTCAAACAGGTCCAGTCTTAGCTTAATGCTACTCCCAAACATGGTTAGGTAGCGTCGCTGAAAAGCTACTTTTTATGTAGTACCACGCGTACAAAGCCGCGGGCAGCAGCTATAATAAAACTGTTGAGGCCAAAAAGTCCGTAAGTACATTAAAAATATTTTTACAAAAATTAGTAAGTATCTTAAAATATATTGCCATTCAACGTGGCAATGCCGCAAGTATCTTGGGAACGCTGCCCTCTGGCAGTGATCTGGATCAGTTGAGCTATCTATAGATCGTTTTGAACGGTCCTTAGATAGCTTAAATATTTCACGTGTATTTTATATTATTATGTACATTTCTGTAATTATTTCTGTAATAAAATACACAGTATTGAAGAATACAGATCTAGCATTTTTGTTAGCTGTTTGTCTGTCTGTCTGTTCACTATTGACATAAAAACTACATGACAAATTTTAATGGGAATTTCACTATGTTTAAGCTTATTCTCCCAATTAGTTTGCAGTGATGTTTATTTCGGCATTTATTTTATGTTTATTTTGACGACATTAATATGGCGCAGTGAGCGAAGGCGCAGTCAACTGAGACGTAGAAGGTTACGGGTTCCCGCCGCGGGACTATCGTTAGTATGATTAGCAAATATTTGTCTCGGGTGTTTGTTTTTTGTGAACCTATAATATATCAGTCATGTGGTTCCCTTAAAACAGGTTCTGCTTACTTTGGGGCTAGATGATGCTGTGTGAAATATCTGACCTTATTTATTAATTTTGTATCTACATACGCGGCTAAAGCAACGGGCAACTTGTTGTTCTTCTGATAGTTTCACTAGTTCATGCACATCAGTGTGGTGAAAGGATTAAAATGCGCTAGTAAATAAATAATATTACGGACCCACAGGCGTAAAGCCAGTCGATAAACATGATCTACCGTCCGTGGATGAAATTTAATCTATATTCAATACAAAACACCGACTCGATACGATAGTAAATCGGTTTAGGTGCCGATATTTAATACACGATCTAAACCTTCTGCACCCGAAACTAAGCTAAAATTTCATAGAAACAAAATTAGCTCCAAACAATTTCCAATTTAAAATAGACTTTACCCCTTTGGGATTAGAGCCTTCTTAATTATTTCAGGCTTTTTGGAGCGTAAAGATTTTAGTTGTAAATAGTGAGGAAAGTTTGATGGCCTTTGAATATATCTATAAAATTTCCAATACGTAGAGAGTAGGAATAAGTTGTAGGATTTAAAGATTCGTACAAACCGACGTCAACAAAATGTCATGTCACGTGTAAGATGTCACTTATGTATTCTTGTCTGATTTTCCTTAGAAGAAATCGACGCTAAAATTCACCGATTGTAAGTTTGAAATTTATTATTGTGATTGTCTAAATATTATACGAAGAAATGATATTTTTGAAGTGAAAAATTCTTTCAGCGTGGTACGCATATTTTTAGATGAGGTAAAACCTCTGGACTCGCGACACCGTTACCGAGACGCAGGGCTGCCGCGCTCGCCCCATTTGATTATAAACCTTAGTTCACATTTTTACAGTCTACTTTTGTATGGAGAAATTTACTGAGTTAGGTTCTTTGATATACATTCACATACATTCTGAACAAAAACATAAAAGAATATTAAATGTATTTTACAGTTTCTAATAACTAATAAAGGTACAACAAATAGTACAATTGCTCAGTACCGAGTACAGTACAGTATCTACAGTAATTGAACCAACCGAGTAATTTCATTTTAGTGATTGGCACAATCACTAAAACGAAATTACTCGATTCAAATAACTCGCGCTGTAAGAAAACTTAGTAATTCAGCATTTTCTATAATTACTGTATTTTTTTGTAAATCCTTTACGTTTGGCCGCTATCTCTAAATGGCCTAATTATAAAATAATATGCGATTCATAGTAGTTTATAGTCGCTTACCCGCGTCATTTTGATGCGAGCTTTTTAGACTGAAAGGAAAGGGTTTAATATTTTGTTGGGGGTTTGTCATCCAAACTAAACGCATTTTGTGGTAACCTAATTAGGAGTTCCTTGTGATCGAAATATTTTGGTATTTTGGTAGTCTCTAGAATACAGAGAATACAGTTTAAATATATAATGGCCTCTATTTTGTTGGCACCTACCTAACGAATTTTAGCTAATATTAGGTTTAGAACTGTCAAATGAAACTTGGTATTCTGCGTTACTAACTTATTCTAATTTAATTTTATATAATTTAATTAAGCTTTTCTAATTTAGTTAGATGGTAATAACCGAATAGGTTTTACAAATGCTATGACTAACTAAAATATATATTAGACAATTCCTAATTTTAGAAATAACCCAACCGAATTGCCACCATTATCTGATATTGCACACAGCATCATCTTGCCTCAAAGTAAGCAGAGCTTATGTTATGGATTCCCACATGACTGATAAACTACTTTTATACTTTTATGTTTTTTTATAAATACATACATATTATACATAGAAACACCCAGACCCGAGACAAATATTTGCAGAAATATACATTTGTCTCACCGCGGTAGGAATCATAACTCGCAGACTTCTGCGTCTCAACCAGGGATTGGGCCACTGCGCCACAGAGGTCGTCAGAATAAAGAGAATACGGAAAAATAAAGAGAATCTTTCTTTCTTTAGCCAAAACCCAAACTAAGCATAGCTTGTACTTTGAAAGCCTGCGATGTTGTTAATAAATTAGGTTAAATAGTATTTTTTATTAATCTACTTTTAATGTTTACTTTTACTATTGTTACAAGAAACATAAATTTAGAGAAATAGATGTTTGTTTTGTGTTTGGGTGTTATAAAGTATATTATTGTAAATATATTACAATATGTATGTATTCTACCAGCCATCTCGTTTCCATAGTACAAGCTTTGCTTAGTTTGAGAACAGATGGTAATTTAAGAAGTTATCTACCATTAAATAAACAAAAATACTACCCTCATTAATAAATATTAATTTAAGGATGAAATATTGATTTCATCCTTCGATCATCTTTTATTACTTTATACCACACTACATACCTACTGAGAAACTTGCCCATTCCTTTTCCAAATGTTACTTAGAAAGTACCTACATCATTTCAGGCCTACTAAATTGCGGAACGGAAAAGTCTATGCTATTTCATTTCTAACGCGTTTAGCGGGAGATAAAAGTGTATGGAAATTCTTTTCTAACGTGTTATTTTTTATTAATTTCTTTATACATCAGCTGGTAGCTATGATTATTTTCATTATAGGTCAAACGACAAAAAGTTTTTACTCCACGTCCGCCAGATGATTTACTTTATTATATTTACTTCCAATTTCCGAACAATATTTTGAATTTGGGTTTGTTAATTTTATGAATTCTACAGAATGTCATCGAGTGATAGCGAAGGTTTTATTCATCGTAGGTATAGTATAAAGCACTATTAATCACTCGGGAGAAAGTGTGATTCCTACCTCGCATTGGAATTGGGCACTTTCTCGCCTAGGTGTACAATGTACTATTGCTCGTCTGAAAACCACGCCATTACTAATTTCGTAGCATTATTAAACTTAAAATCACTTATCACAAAATCACAAATCACAATCATAAAATTAATTTTGCATTGATAATTTGAAAAAGACACACGTGTACTGAGAGCATAACTATCCGGCGTGCCAAAGTCGGGTAAAAAGTGTCCGCCAACAGCCATCGATCAAAAAGTTGCAAATCTAGTTAGGCTTGCTCAGCGGAGCAGCTATGCTTTGAAATATTTAGGAAGTCTTACAAACTTGGAGGGAAATTAAATGTAACGTATCTAGAAGTAGCGATGCGCTGTTTGCGGTCACGACAGGTTTAGTTTAAATCTTAAAACATCTGAATTTAATGTGTAAGTATAATGAAAGAGAAGAATCTTTCATCTTAGATAAACAATATTTAGGTTTTTAGTGTGTCTTTTATCATTCATTTTAATATATGTACCAATAAATTTGTTTAAATACAAAAATATACGAGTCAGCCCTCATATTATACCTACAAATCTATATACTAGCAATAGGCGTAAATTGCGCGCTCATTGCTGTCAAACACTCTGTTTGAACGCTATTAACTGTTAAATAGTCTAGATGTTGTATATTGTATTAAAACGAAAACTCAAATTTTCGTTTCGGTATGATGCACAATCCGCGGGCGCTGATGTATATCGGTTTGTGCGTGCCAGATAACTATGTGGGCGTGCGGTGTCGGCCTAGGCTGTTGGTGATCCCGTACGAGAACTAACTCCTTGAGGCGCCATTCATGCGAGCCATTCGTATCATTAACAGCTATATGAACAAAAAAAAAAGTATATAAGTAGTATATCAGTCATGTGGTACTCATAACACAACTTCTGCTTACTTTGGGGCCAGATGATGTGTGAAATGTCCGGGATTATTTTATTTTTAATTCATTTAAAAAAAATCACTGAAGTCATCCATCCAGGTAACCGCGCACAACATTGTTGAACTAAGTAATGTTTGTAGGTAAAAAAATAAGATCGTGTAACGAAAAATCGCCTTCAATTCCCTCGCTGTTCTCACCTTATGTAAACGCAGCTTTAGCTAAGACAGCAAACACACCACAGCTATTCAAGTTCTTTGTGCTGAAGTTACTTGCGCTAAAATGATTCAATTACGCTAGTGAAATTGTTATTGACGGGAGTAGGCGCAAATTGGCTGCGTCTGGCCCTGAGGCACAGCTCAGAAATACATAACTGGTACATTTTGGCATTTTATCATCCACAGCTTGATTTACTCACTAGTGTGTTCATGTCATCGTAAGACCACGTTTACGCGTCAGTATATATATAATAATAGGTACAATTACTATTAGCGTAGTGTAAACCGTCTTTTATTTGAGACATCCTCTTTGATCTAGTGTATTATTAGTGAGCACCAGATTACTAGAAAACTAACTATCAAAGAATAATTTTCTTTGAATCTGGTTCAATATAACCAATGTAATATTTGATTGAATAGCGATATTTTCTCTGTACCACCTGCCTTTTTTGCGCAATATTATTTTTAAAGAAACTTTGATAAAACATGGAGGGGGAGGCTGGTGTACCCGCTTAGGTCTCCAATTTAAGGACTAAAACAAATATAAATATTGGTGGACAAAGAACACAACTATTATATCCCCAAACTAAGCATTGCTACTATTATGGTGACCAGATGACTGATAGAATACAACTATATTTTTAAATACTTAAGATACATTATACACATTGATTTCATAGCGCGTCTATTACATTGAAAAGAACACACCTTAATTTTGAAGTCTCTAAACCAGTTGATAAATTTATGCATTGCCTAATGCATTGCTAATTTTATATAATAAACCAGCTTCTGCCCGCGGCTTCGCACGCATAGTACATACATAAAAAGTAGCCTATGTCCATTCCTATGATACAATCTATGCAAAAAAAGGTCTGTTGATCTGATCGCTACCAGACTTCACAGGATCACCTGCTAGGCCAATCTAAAGTTTTCCTAAAAATTTAATCGAAATCCGTCCAGCCGTTTCGAAATCTATAGGGAACATACAGATATATATACACACATCGCCTTTTATATACATATATGTATATAGATAAATAAATAAACAATGCCGGACATTTCACACAGCATCATGTAGCCCTAAAGTAAACAGTCAGGACTTTGAGTTTATATTAACCTATGAATTTTTTATACAACTATAACTATCGCAATTTTTTGTGTGCTAACTGTCCTTCTGTACTACCTTCATATGAGTGATTTGCGAACTCTGGTGACGGAGATAATATGCCTGTCCTTGTCTAACATCTAATGAATAACCGGGACCGAGAATGCTCTCGGTGAATAAATTATGAAATCGGAGGGCACGATATGCTTTCCGAAGCAGTATGGTTAGGACCACAGATTAAACTTTTTGATAATCTTGGGTTTTATTCACGAATTATTTTGTTGATGGAGGCATTGACGTTGTTTCGATTCTTCTAGAGAATGTTGATCAAGGCGAGTTTGATCCGCGGTTCGCCCGTTGCTGTTCGCATTCACGGTTTGCACTCTTGTGTCAGTGCCGCCAAAGTGCAAACAAAATAATTCGTGAGTAAAGCTCATATTTATCTAAATGTATAGTACAAGTAATGAATGTTTTGAAAGCCATGGAACAGAGATATATATTTCTGTTTTGTGGTTTGATTCCCAAATTGATTAGTCACTTTCTTGACTGTTTGTGATATGCTGTACCCTAAGTGCTGGATTCCGGGGTAGGCGACCCAGACTGTAATCATTGTTTATTTTTTGCGCCTCTGTGCCGCGATTGGGTCTCTATTTTTGCATTTTTATGACGAAGAAGACAAATGCAAGGTAAAATAAACAACACAGAGAGACTGGAGCAACGTTTTGTAAAAAGCTTGGTGGGAAAATGACGACCCTTATTTTTCGAAGACAACCACAGATTAAAAAAAGTAAGAAAGAAAAAGTTTTATTTGCAACGACATACTAGAAACCGAGTGACATTCAGACCTATTAAACAGAAAGTAACACAAAAATAAAAACACACGAACCTTATAGATATATATGGGATAAGAGAAAAAAGAATTTCTGATAAAGCTCAACTTTTCATGGACTTTATCAGTTCCTTCCGCATTATAGCGTTAAACGTTAAAACGAAATCCAAGGCTTTATGTTATCACATCAATCTGAGGTAGAATATCAATGAGTTCACGTCTGTGTATAAAAATCATATTTTAGAAAGGAAAATATTTCCTGGTTTTTCATCTCTAAATTTTCCACGTTTCTTTGCAAAAAAAAAAAAAGTAAAAACGAATTCCGGTATTTAGCTATTAGGTTCGATTTCCGCTAAGAAGTGAAACAGTTTTCATAAATAGCTAAAGTATTTTCTTGGGTCTGATGTTCTTTGTAGTTTCTGTTTCCCTATATTTTCAGTGATTGTTGTGTATTTGTAGACAGATTATTTTTTGTCATAGTTCATAGTCATAACAGCAGTTACAAGTCATAAACATTAAAATATAATAATTATTAACACTTTCATTATATTAAATGATTGAAATAAGAGAATGAAATGGTAAAATTATTGTTATATATATACTTGAACGTATATACGCGCACTCTTAGTATATGCTGAGTTTAGTACCTGATTGGCTGCACAGAGAGGAGACCCTCTCAACTAGACAGTTGAACTTATAGCCTACATATAGGTAGTAGATAGAAGGTACTTTTAACTTCTTGTAAAAAAACTCATGTATCATGGTAAATATCTGCATGCAGTGTTTACCTGTAATTGGTTGTGCAATTAGCATTAAGTATTATAATGTTTTTTAAGCTTTTAAGGTTGTAGCAAACGTTGGTAAACCAAATAAATAAATAAATAAATCCCATTTTGAGTGAAAATTAAGGTATTTTTAGTTGGTAATCGCAAATCCTTTCGTGCACTTGGCACATATCTTTCGAACTCTAGGTTCTACGACTATTAGGCCAGGAATTTTCTCAGATCTGGCACAGAATCTGGCATATTAGTACAAGTACAGAAGGTGGACTCCGCGAAAGCTAAATTAGCTCTAGTAGTGACGGCAACTGGTGGCTTGACATTATATTGAATTTTGCCTAATTGACCCCCGTCAATATAACTTTTTCAATGAATAAAAGTTCGATTTGTCCCCCCGTTGCAAAGAGGGAGGGGGACAGATCGAACTTTTTTGGACCATCTGTCCCCCTGAGGGGACAAAGCAGGGTGACAGATGGGAATAATCCGTTTATTTGGCCTACCCATATTATATATATACAAAATACATCTACATTCCACTAAAAATGTATTATAGGCTCAAATTTCATTCAATGAAGTCGGTTTCTTTTTAGTTTTTAAAACGTATTTATATTATATACGTTTTATTGGGAAAGGAGTTGTTTCTTTGATCAGAGAGGATAATCACTATGCTACACTGATTCCTTGTTATCCTATTATCGTTATAATCTAAAAGTAATCCAATATCAAAACCATTTGACTACAGGATAGGCATAAAAGGAAAATTCGAGAATCGGATTTACTTACGAAATGTGTTTAGAGATTAACTTGTCACATTAAAATGTGTGGAGGCAATTTTCTCGTATTTGTAGCTCAAAGAATTACTGCGAAGTTATAATTCGCGATTACTAGAACGAAGTTTCTATCGCACGGTACGGACTTGGCGGATGGTGGGCTAGGCGAAAAAATGTGTAAGATTTTTCCATCATGAATTTCCTTCACGACACTTTCTTTAGTGTAGATGGTTATCCATAGGGTGACACGATACTTCATCCCCGGACATAACATCTTTGTTAAAATATAATTATCTTTATATATAATTCTACGGTACGTGTGTATGTCACTGAAACTCCTCCTAAGCGGCTAGAACGATTTTAATGAATTTTTTTGTATGCGTTTGGGTGGCGCCCTGGATGGTTTAGATTCACAAATCAGCCCTGCAGATGGCGCTGCAGTCGGTACAATTAGATATATTTCTTCTTGTAAAACGCGCGGACAAAGTTGCGAACTGGACAGCTAGTTTTATATATAATATAATATATAATAATTTTATTTGTAATATAAAATAATAATTATGATGATTTTGACCATTTCTACGCTGAAAATAATATTGTTTTTAGTTATACATTAGTTGTTTCTGCATTTCATTTAATTGCTCTTAGACGCTAGTAATTCATTCATGTGTATTTGTTAATATAATTCGTTTATCAATAATATTATACTACGAATGTTTCACGACACTCAAGAATTTTTTGTTTGATATACCGTAAGACTTGTCTAAAAATCTAAGGCCCGCTGGGCGATTAAAGAATTCTGATATACTATCTATACATTGATACTAAGAGCTTTCAGTTATTATTGATGAATGAGTGCGCGTCCCAAAACCATGTTCCTCTGTGTCAATACAGGCACGTATTTACACAGAGGAACATGATTTTGATGCTTCACTTTGGTTGTTCGCGGCACTCCATCTACGTCTCAGCCTGGCCTTAGTCCATTGCGCCACAGAGGTCATCGAATATTTGTAGGATATTCATTTGATTACTATTATATTATATTACTATTTATAATCGATTGGTGAACTATCTAAAGGCAGCCTTACAAAACGACTCGTTTGACATTGCAATCAACTCACCAGTGATTATAAAACGGTCGGGCAGAACCCAAAGCTACTTCACTTTCAACGATTCACGTCCCGATTAATGAAAGGAGGTGGACTGGTAATCCGTTTAACACCTCAACTCGGCTGAATTCGAAGTTCACCCATCTGCTTGTTTCATCAAATCCACGACCGTTATACGACAGGGATTAATGACGGTGGTTTATGGCGTTTGGAGCTCGCACACGCCAAAAGGATCGCATAGCTAATTTAATTCGTTTTTAATAGATCAACGAAGTTGACAACGCTCTATGAGGTCAGTACATGGATGGATACTGCAGTGACATTTTCATTTGAGTGCTGTCGTGCTTTGGGTCAGTCCCGGCTATTAAAAAGGTGGAGGCCATAATGATAGATCTGATAGGCCGCCCTATCAGATCTATAACTAGAATTGTCACTGACTCGTAAGAACAGAGTGCAAACGCAAGGTTGGGTAACAGTTTTTTATCTAGTTGTTATAGTTGCATCTATGAGTTATTTTTTAAAACACGGCTAATATTTAGAGTCAGAGATAATGATAAATACTATTTATTAGCATAAACACTTGTAGATAGGGTGATAATTTTATGGTATGTCATAATATGTTTTACCGATTTCGGTGTACAAACCGAGAGAATGTCATGCTAAATTGTAAACAATAAATCAAATAACAAATGAAATATTAGGATATTGTCAAGCAATAAAATTAAACAATACAATTAAAATTTCGTTTATACATTTGTTAATATTATAATAGCATTTTTCAATAAATCTATTTTTAAATTAATTTATAAACGTACCACGAAGTTTCTGGTAGCTTTTTGGGCCTATCATACTATCACCTAATTGCTAATGTGTTATCCAATGACATAGAATGATAAGGATAGGTCATACTTTTACGTCACTTTTACTTAGCTAAAGTAAGTTGATTATTGATGAAGATTTTGACGCCACCTTATGAGTGTGATCATAAATTGGACCCAAACACAAAGCTTTCATTTATAAGTATCAAATACACTGAATTTTGTCCAACAGAAATATAAGCTCATGCATAGTTTTGTATTTTAGTTTTGTATGAGCCTTATGCGAATGTCAAAAAATATAAAATATTATTTCCAAATCATAGGAGGCGAGCTCAACCTATGTAAGGATTTTCAACTTTAATTCAAAGATTATTTATTGTCTAACATCACTTTTATGTTAATTTGAATTACAGTTGTACAATGATGACTACAGCTTCTTAGGAAGTCGTGGCCTAAGAACAAATTCCCAACTGATTATACCTATTTATTAAAAGCGATAAGCAGGTTAGACTTGCTCGTAGTTTCGGGTTGTACACTTAGCAAGAAAAGTAATCACGTGATTCAATTAATTATTTAAAAAAATCTAAGATTACTAGCTGTCCCGTTCTGACTTCTTCCGCGAGTATAAATGAAAAAACAAATTGTTAAACTTAACCATTTTTTAATCCATTTGACACACACACAAAACAATTCATCAAAATCGGTCCAGCCATTTAGGAGGAGTTTAATTTCAAACTCACGGACAGAAGATTTATATATATAAAGATTGGTTGACAATCCACACAAAATCCTAAATTTTTCAAATTGCTAAAGTAAGCATTACTGTACTAGGGAAACCAGATGACGGATTGACTACTTTTATATATATAAAAACATTATATATTTTATAACACTAAACCACAGAACATACCTATATGTTCATCACACAAGATGCCTTTCGCCGTGAGCTACTGAGGATTCCGACCCTGCAAAGGTCTGGAAATTTCTCAGGTCATTAGGAATTGGAAAATCACAACAGCTTGATAAAATCCCTCAACATTTCAACTTAGATTCATTAAATCAGCACTTCACTTCATCTTCCAACTTTGATGGAAACACAAAATCACAAACTTTGCAGAATCTTTCTTCAACTCCAATTCCTGACTATTCAACATTTTATTTTAATCAATTCACTGATTGTGATGTTAAGAAGAGCATTGCATCTATTCCGTCTAAAGCCATTGGTAATGATGGTATTAGTCGGAATATGATCATCCCCATCCACGATCAAATAGTCCCCGTGATCCGTCTCATCCTCAATTCTTCTATCTCCACTGGGGAATTCCCTACTAACTGGAAAGAAGCACAGGTTACTCCACTTCCAAAAAAATCCAATCCAGCTTCTTTCTCAAAGTTTCGTCCAATTTCCATTCTTCCTTTCCTATTCAAAGTCTTAGAACGCCTTGTACATCAGCAACTCAGTATCTTCCTAACCAGAAACAATCTCCTTAATCCTTTCCAATCCGGTTTCCGTTCTGGTTACAGTACTGTTTCAGCTTTAGTTAAGATAACTGATGATGTACGTGATAGTAATGATAAATAATGGATAATGGTAAAGTGACTGTCCTGTCTTTACTAGATTTCAACAATGCTTTTAACAATGTTGATTATGACATTCTTCTAGGTCTCCTCCGTTCTCTTAACATATCTCCAACAGTGGTTGAATGGTTTCGTAGTTACCTGTATGGGCGTCAGCAACGTATACGAATCGATGATACTTACTCATCATGGTGCAATATATCAGCTGGCGTTCCTCAGGGCGGCGCTTTATCACCTCTACTTTTTGCCATTTTCATAAACTCAATCTCCCAACATTTAACTTCATCGTACCACCTCTAAGCAGACGATCTACAAATCTACACGCAAGCTCCTGTGGCGTTGTTGCCTGGTGCAATAACATGTATCAATCAGGATCTAAATCGTATTTTGGGTTAGAGTAGGGCTTAAGGTCTTAAAATTAATCCCACGAAAACCCAAGCGATTGTCATTGGGGGTTCACGGATGGTGTCCAAAATTGACTGGTCCAGCCTTCCACATATTATTTTTGATGGAGTTCACATACAGCAGAGTGAGACGGTAAAAAATTTAGGTGTTCTCATGGACAGAAATCTGTCATTGGAGCAACAGCTAACTGAAGTCAGCCGAAAAACTTTTGCCTCAGCCGATTCTATTCGGAGACTGCGTAACTTCCTTCCGATTGCCACTAAAATTTCGCTTGCACAGTCACTCCTTCTTCCAATATTAGACTATGCTGATGCCTGCTACTTAGATTTGACTGAACAGCAACTTAATAAACATGAGCGCCTTCAAAATCTCTCCATTAGATTTATATTTGGGCTGCGCAAATATGACCATGTCTCCGTATTCCGAAAAAAGCTCAAGTGCTTACCAATTCGCTTTCGTCGGAATTTGCACTCTCTGAACTTTTTATATAATATTATTTTTAATCCTTACAACACCTTCCTATCTCAAAGAACGCTTCCAATTTCTCCAACTCACCCACTCTCGATCCTTGCGCTCCTCTAATACTCTCCTACTCGCGACACCTGTCCACACCTCCTCATACTATGCCAATTCTTTCTCAGTACAGGCTGTTCAATTATGGAACGCACTGCCTTATGCTATTAGACGCGCCAAATCACATAATATCTTTAAATCTATGGTCAAGGAACACTTTTCGTCATGTTGTTAAATATGTATTGTTTGTTTCTTTACGTTATATTGGTATATTTATTTATGTATGTATTAGTTTATTTCGTTTATCTTATTGTATTATTATTATTTAATTTATTTTTGTAGGTAATGTTAGGTATGGATGTATTTCACTTTTTGTTATCCTGTAAATATGTATGTACATATAATTTTTATCATAAATCACGCATAGTATTTTCATCACCCCCGATTCAGCTATGTTGATTTCTATCCATCCAAAGGTTGTCTGGCAGAGATCGCTATCTAGCGATAAGACCGTCCATTGTACTACCGTGTAGCTAAACATTGTTTCTTATTACAGTCTAATGTATTTGTGGTGTGCAATAAAGTATTTTCTATTCTATTCTATTCTACTAACAACTGAGCTATGGAGCCAGTCAGTTGTAACGGGTTTATTTAATGATTCTAAAATACTTTTATATATAAATAACAATTATGATTGTAATGAGTTGGCAAATGTTAAAACATAACTAATATACAGTCGGACATTTTGATCTTGTAATATTAGTATGATGTTGGAAGCATGAATTTAAACATTCATTTAAAAATAATATGTGCCGAGGACCTCAAAAGGCGCAAATATATCGGTTTAGATAAGGCCTACATATTTGAGCCTTTTGGAGTCGAGACCCTGGGCACGTGTGGAACAGGAGCCCACAGCGATTTCAAAATTATTTCACGGCGTCTGATAGATACATTGCGTGACCCAAGAGCTGGCTCCTATCTGTCTCAGGGTATTAGCATTGCCATTCAACGTGGCAAATTATCTTAGGAACGCTGCCCTCTGGCAGTGATCTGGATCAGTTGAGCTATCCATAGATCGTTTAAAACGGTCCTTAAATAGCTTAACTGTTTCACGTGTATTTTATATTATTGTATATTATTCTGTAGGTACATTTCTGAAATTATTTCTGTGAATAAAAATAATAATTTTAAGTGACAACATTAAAAACTTAAACAGTAAATTTTATCGGCGTCGCTCTGATACGCTTGACTGGGTTTATATAAATTAGGCCTCAGTGTAGTATCACTTTTGTCACTGACTGTACCCAAACTTTATCATGAAACCTATTATAGAAACGTTACTAAGTTTTGACTGTAAGTTAGAATTGCTGATAACGATAATTCTAGAACATTTATTATTAGTTAGACGTTTTCAAATATTTGTTTTGGGTAAAAAATAAGTTTGTAAAATTTCTAAGTTTGTACTGAACCCGAAGGCAGATTTTGTCATATGACTGCTTATACTTGTATAAATAAATAAAACAAATATAAATATTGCTGGACAATGCACACAACACCATCTAGTCCCAAACTAAGCATTTTTCGAGGGTTCAATTCCTGCCGGGGGACAAATGCTTGTATGATCTGCAAGTTTCTGTTTCCATGTATGTATTTACACGCTACTGTAAACGCTACTTTTATTTGTCTCGGGTCTAGGTGTTTCTATGTTTCTATGTTTCGTGTTTAAGAAGTATATCAATCATGTGGTACCCATAACACAAGCTCTGCTTACTTTAGGCCAGATGATGCTGTGTGAAATGTACGGCATTATTATTATAATTATTATTAACACCCTAGGTAAAAACATTATTATGATTGCTGACCGCAAGAAAAAGGTCCAAAAGACGAGCAACTCTCTCTGGTTGGTTAGTCATACTAAATCATAGCTCACAAAATACATTTTGCATTCATTTAAGGAAATCCCGTGAAACTGATATCGGCTCTGATAAAGCATTAACAAAGCTGCTACCGATAGGCCCCTTATTCCGCCGGAAATAGTACTAGCGGCCATGTTTGTGTTTTGCGGCAACTACAAACTTCCGGTCGCCATCTTTGGGGAAGTTTGCTAGCACATTGTTTTTGAAGTTAGTGGCACTTGGCCAACTTGCTTCTGAGGTTTTTACTTTCGATAATCTTTGAATGGGAAATAGAGGAGAGTAAATAGGGAAGTTATATTTAGATTAATTTAATAATAATATTGCTGAACAACTGTCAATAATAATAACTAGCTTCTTAGCTTAGTTAAAAGTAGCTCTCACTTTTGCGCTGTAGGTCAAGGGTTCGATTTCTTCCCAGGACTAACATTTATGTGTTCAACATAGGTGTTTATTCTGAGTCTGGATGTCACAAATCTAAACAATTATAAAACTTACCTCTATTCGCTCATCTAAATCTATTCATATATTTAAAGTTAAAGTCCACCTTTATCTGTCTTTATCTGGAAACTGCTAACTAATTGTTAGGTTCTATCACTATAGAAAGTTGTTTGTTGGTATGTATATAGATGGATGGATAGATAGATAACTCTTTATTGACTACCACACAGAATATTACAATCAAGTATACATCTTTCTTTGTGTAATTTTTGTGTTGTAAGTTTAATTATAATAGTTATTATTATATTATGTATTTTTATGTAAAAGATTATTAATTATAGGTACAAATATATTAGTAATGTATTTGTACAGCGCCTACTTTTTGTTTTTTGGCTATCCTGTACATCCTAAGGTTGCCTGGAAGAGATCGCTTTTAGCAATAAGACCGCCCATTTAACAACTGTATTGCTATTCTTATTTTTGTGTACAATAAAGTGTTTATCTATATATCTATACATTTACAAAGTAGCATAAGTATGTATTTAAAAGTATATAAGTATTCTATCAGTCATCTGGTCATTGTAATACAAGCTATGCTTAATTTGGGGCTGAATGGTGTTGTGTGCATTATCCTTTACCTGTTATTACCTATATTTAACCATTTATTTATTCCACACAATACCATAAACTAAGTTAAGGATTATACAAAGGAAACAAGATGGCTTATGAATAACTTTATATTCTAAATACATACTTATGATACTTTATAACACCCACCCACAGAACAAACACAAATAACGTTGTCCGGAACAGTTCCGTGGTCATTGAACTTTTGTATTTAGTTCATATTCTACCAATAAATATATTTATTATATATAATATTTGTATTTTCACTTTTTTTGTAACTTTCAGAATGATTGTTGGTATATTTAGTGTAAATGTCCCGCCCGTCATGTCACCCTGTAAGGTTCTGTCTGAAAACCAGCACTGTCTCCCATAGGAGTGGCATTAAAGCTGAGACTATACCTGTTTGGCACCACAAAATGGAAACTCCTAACATGTACAATTTGGCCTACCTACTCTAAACATTAACCTGTTTTTTTCTCTTTGCCTGTAACTTTTTTCGTGTTGTGTGTCTATTCTATTCTATCATATAATCAGTTGTGACGTTATCAGTGTCGCGTTACTGGTTAAGTCCTAAAGAACCTGTTTGTATATTTGTTATTTATAAATCCACGGTACAAAATTATTTAAAATTAAAATTCAATCCACAGTAACACATGTGCAGAACAGAGTGTTTCTGCCAAATCCGTCCCTACTCAATGGGAAAACTTTTAATAGCTTTATTTAGTTTACTTAGCACACGTTTTTGATGCTGCTCAAATCGTTAGGAGCTCCTCAAATGTCAACCGCATCGACAGGGCAATTTAGGGGGACACTACATTGCCTGTCCATCCACTGGTTTATTGGTTGTTGGCTCTATTAGACACAATTATTTAAAGTTTAAGATAGGACAAGCAATCTTCCTGGTGCTCGAGATAAATACCTCAAGCTTAGTTTTCTCTTACGCTTATGAAAGATCTATCTAGTTATATGGAAATGACAGCAGCAGTGACGTGATAAGCTAGCTAGTGTCATATCTATATAATCTATACAAATGATCTTTCTGCAGACGTAAACGCCATCAGATAGTGGATCATGTCTTGCCCTCTGTTTTGATAGCGCTTGTGGCGTGAAAAAATGTCTGTATATATACCAACAAAAACAATAGTAGATTGTTGCACCGAGCGCAAAGTGAGTTATTAATGCACGAGTGTCATGTTGGTGCCCGAGCGCACGAATTAACACGAGTGCATTAATTACTTTCATTAGCAAGGTGCGTAATTTACTTTTCTTTCAACTACCAATCTACCTACTGTGATAAAATATACCTAGGTACCTAGGTAGGTAAACTAAAAATATGAAGAATCAAAGTTTTACAATGGTAAAATATGCGCGCCATTTGTTTTTTTTGTCACCAAGTCGGTTTTATTCAGCCGGTTTTTATTATCAGCCAGTATCTTTTTGATCGAATGCAAACGTTTTTATATTAAACTTAATGGGAGTTATAAAACCTCTGTGGTAAATTTATATCTTAAATAAAAAGTAAAAAACAGTGCAATAATGAGGTTTAATATAACATTACTGCACTGTTTTGGGTCTAAGCAAAAAATACTTTCATTGTGATCGGTTTTGTAGTGATTAATGATAACATTACTACGTAGTTGAAAGAAAAAACTATTTATTTATTTATTAGGCATCACCAACAGACTACATAACAAACAAATGAATCTAAGAAAAGAACAATAACCTTCTATGGAATGCGAACCAATTAAAGGCATGCATAGCATTAGCCATAAAATAATATATAATATAATATAATAAACAGAGCTTACGCCTGTATGAAAAAATTAATAAAATGAGTTTATTTTGACATAAACAGATTTAAATAACATAACATAGTATGTACACAATCAACTGGACAATTACGTAAACAATAAAAAGTTATTTAAGATTAGGAGTATACCTACCCTACGCCATCCTAGTCTGTGTATGCTAGCGCTGGTTTTCAGACTGCGCCTAACCAGGTGACGTCATACCGTGAAAAGACAAACATAAAATTTATCTAAGTAAACTAGATGTAAACTAGCACCACAGGAAACATTAGAACGCGCTATCATTTCGTTTTGGAATATCTATATATAAGACGAGCTCTGTGGCGCAGTTGGCTAAGACCCGGCTGAGACGCAAAAGGTTGCGGGTTCGATTCCCGCCGCGGGACAAATGTTTGTACGATCTGCAAGTATTTGTCTCGGGTCTGGGTGTTTCTATGTATAATATGTATGTATTTACAAAAAAAAAGTATATAAGTAGTATATCAGTCATGTGGTACCCATAACACAAGCTCTGCTTACTTTGGGGCCAGATGTGTGAAATGTCCGGGATTATTTATTTATTTATTTATTATTTATATATATTCGACTCGACTCTCGGCTCTCGAAACGAGCGGACGTGTTGCCAGTGACTTGCGGTCGGATTATTCTATTATTTTTTGTTTCTGTTGCGTGATTGGAGGATTCGTTGATTTATAATTCTCGTTCCTTCCTGAACGGTTTGGACGGCAGGCTCCACCCACAAGTGTGGCTAGAGAGGGACGATAGATCTGCACTTCGGAGCGGCCACAGGAGTCCTCAGAGCCCCTGCCCTGGTCTGGAGCCCTAATCACAAGTGAGTCAGTTTTTTTGCGACTTTTTGCGGCCGGCTGGATTTGAGTTGGCGATCGGTGGCGTGTAGGGCAGTGTCTCTGACCACCACACCGGCGCAACGTGAGCAGCCGCGACGAAAATAAGACATACGAACACATCCTAGTGCTACGAAAATAGTCACAATCACTGCTACGTTTTGCTACGCATTGCTTACCGCTACAAAACAGCTACGAAACACCTATCTGCTACGCTACGCTTCCGTACTCGCTTGCTAACAGAAACCTGTCATACAATTTTAAAGCTTGGTGCACAGCAATACAATGGCTTCTACACGAGCGGCCGTGTGTAAAACCAAGCGCACGCCTCCTAGACCACTAAGCGAAGCTGTTTCTCAACCAGACATATATGGATCCCCAGAGCTACAGGAGGCAGACTGTAACACCACGTTCAGGAAGAGGAAGTATACAGATGATGTTACTCAAACAATGAATGATATGTTTAGTAATGTCTTGCAGATGTTTAAGGAGTTAAAGACTAGCCAAGATGAGCAATTTTCAAAGATAAGCGATGAGATCGGAGCATTGAAGTTTCAAAACGAAAGCTTACTTGCCGCAAACGTCGAAATAAAAAAAACCTTGGCAACAATAAAGGAGGACCAGAATGGGCTGAAAGCGCGCATAGAGAACCTGGAGATTGAAGGAAAATCCTCACAGGAATACGGGTGTGCACTCGAAGAACAGTTGGAAAATGTTGAGAGGAAAATTAGAGAAAGCTGCGTCGAAATAAACAACCTGCCTACAGAAAACAATGAAGAAATGATGGTTGCCGTTGAAAATATCCACAAAACTCTTAAACTTGAGTACGACCCACGCAATGTACGGGACGCGTACCGAATTACAACTAAAGGTAGCCGTCCAAGACCTATCATAATTGAATTTACCACAACACAAAAGAAGATATCTCTACTGCGGGCTTTTAAAGAGTACAACAAGAGACAAAAAGATGGCAAGTTCAGTACTAGCATCATCGGCACTGCGGGAGAAAATAGACCGATATACATGAGTGAACTCTTGACCAAAAAGGGAAGACATCTCCATTACCTGGCCAGAGACCTCGTCAAAAAGTCTAGCTGGAAGTTTTGCTGGTCTGCACGTGGAAAAATTTTCATCAGGAAAGAAGAAGGCCAGTCAGCTGTCGAAGTAAAAAGCGAACACCAATTAATGGCTTTGGAATCGGCCACGGGCATTGACGACTGACTAGGCCCGCTTAATGGGAATCTTTGCCCATCTCTACATTTTAGATTAGTGATAACAGTCTTCTCATACAATTCTGTGTTCAACATAGGTCATAAGAATATCTTTAGTTTTTATAAAATAGTTTTTAGAATAGTTTTTGATACATTGCCAAATAGTTTACACTCTACACACACATTGCACCTTAAAATTACTCCTCACATACACAAACCTCAAACATCTACAATAAAAATGCAACAAACTGCATCTAAGTACTTTCCACAGCCAAAGCTTGAGTTCAACAGGAAGAAGAACGGTAAACTGGAGGCCGCGCAGTATGATCTGCGCTACTTATCTAATATAAAATCATGTCGTTAGATCTCCAAGATTTACTAACAGACATTGACAAGGTCAATGTCTCAAAATCACTCCTGTTGGACGAACCCGAGAACTGTGGAAGGTATTTGAGTAGTAATAAAAACAACATTTCTATATTAACAATGAATATTCGTAGCATCAACAAAAATTTCGATGATTTCCTGGTTTTGTTAGATCGCATAAACCTAGAAATTGATTTATTGGTTTTTACTGAATGTAGTCTAAATCAAAATTACAGCCCAGCTCTACTAGCGAACTATACTGCATTCTACACTAAAAGCTATATAAACCAAAACGATGGCATTGTAGTATATGTTAAAAATAGCCTTAGTAACTTTAAGGTTTACGAGCCAACATTTTGTGATGCCAGTTGTCTAATAACAGAGGTAGGACAAGAACTTTGTATTATCTCCGTTTACCGATCACCCTCGTTCAGCAATACTACTAATTTTATGAACTCCCTTGATAATACACTTCTGAACTTAAAATCATACCCAAATATGATTGTAGTTGGCGACATAAACATTAACATTTCGGATGAAAACGTCGATAGACACTCTGAAGAATATCTTACTCTCTTGTCTAGCCATGGCCTTCTGCCGGGACATACACTCGCCACGAGAGAAGATGCCTGCCTCGATCACTGTATGATAAAAACAAAAAATCAAGCTACGACACTTGTACTTCCTGCTTCAATTACAGATCACTCACCTGTTTTAGTACAGTTAATAACACAAAATGAACACAAGAACAAATTTGTTAATACATTTACCCAAATTGATTACAACGCCATATGCGATGCTCTATCAAGGCTAGACTGGAATAAAGTCTTAGACTACTCGGACCTAGAGAAAGCAACAGAAATGTTTATAAATATTATCAGTAACATTATGCATACTTATACTAAAACCAAAACAATATCAAGAAGAAAAGTGAACATAAAACCATGGATAACGCCAGGCCTATTAAGATGCATGAGACGCCGAGATAAACTGCACTTGAAACTCAAGAAAGACCCTGAAAATTTGGAAGTACGAAACACATACATACGTTATAGAAACACTTGTAACAAAATACTAAAAAACCTCAAGCGAAAATACGAAAGGCAAGAGCTGCAAAAATATAATCGTGACAACAAAAAAACATGGAAAACAATAAAAAGAATTTGTAACTTTCAATCAAAATCGAATCCGCTAGATAACTTATTGAGCTGCCGACAGACGCCCGCTGATTCCCTTAACTACGTAAATACCTATTACAGAAGTGTCGGTTCAAATCTGGCCCAGCAAACCTTACTTGGTCTAAAAATATCTGAAATTGAATTAGCTTCGAGATCAGTTAATAACAATTCTATGGAATCTTTTGGACTACTGGGCACAGACCCCTTTGAAATCTATACTACTGTACAGTCCTTGAAAAATGAATGTGCACCAGGATGGGACAAAATCTCGACTAAAGTACTAAGATTGGCGCTCCCCCATCTCTTAGACCCTCTCACGAATATCTGTCAAACCAGTTTTGATACTGGCATATTTCCTAAAGCCTAAAAGAAATCTGTCATTTGTCCGATATTCAAGGGCGGTGATGATGATGATGTCGCAAATTTTAGGCCCAAATCTCTTTTGCCCACCATCTCAAAAATACTGGAAAAGTTAATGAATAAGCGTCTTAAGAACTTCCTAGAAAAAAAAGATCTACTGTCAAACAATCAATTCGGCTTCAGATCTGGTAGATGTACAGAGGACGCGGTATTAAACGTTACAGAATATGTAACTAAGGTTTTTGACTCAGGCAATAAAGCAATGGGGGTATTTTTGGATCTGTCAAAAGCGTTTGACACCGTCTCTATACCCATCCTTCTCGCAAAACTACAGTCGCTTGGCATTCGAGGTACTCCACTACGATGGTTTCAAAGCTATCTGTCCGAAAGAACACAAAGAGTCAGGATAGGAAACTACCAAAGCGACGAAACGAATATGGACTTTGGAGTACCACAAGGCAGTATCCTTGGACCAACATTATTCCTAATATATATAAACGAGCTTTGTGAGTCTACCCTAGAACATGGTAAAGTATTTACATATGCAGATGATACGGTTCTCTTATTTCAAGCAAAAACCTGGAATGAAATAGAACACCAGGCTAACAAAGGTCTAGTCATAGTCTCAAACTGGTTAAAAAACAATCTACTTACAGTAAACGTTAGCAAGACCAAGTTTATAACGTTTTCTTTAAATGCCAGAACCCAACCAAAGACTCCTCTCAAATTGAAAATTCATTTGACTACATGTGTAAGCGTAGATACTTCTGTATGCGCATACCTCAAACCAACAGAGGAAATCAGATACCTGGGCGTCACAATAGATAAAAAACTAAACTGGGAAGCACAGATCAAACAATTGGCTGGGCGTACAAGAAAGCTAATATATATCTTTAAGCAGCTGAGACATGTCTTACCACTAAAATCACTACATAATGTCTACCAATGTCTCGTACAATCTATCCTAACTTACTGTAACACGGCTTGGGGAACTGCAGCCAAGACCTACCTTATTAAGCTCGAAAGAGCACAGAGAGCGCTCTTAAAAGTCATGACATTTAAACCCAGGCTGTACTCCACTGATCAACTGTATAAGGATTGTTCAGTACTTAATGTGAGACAGCTTTTTATTAAAGCAATAATAACAAAACAGCATTCCCTAATAAATGTAAATATTCTTGACAAACTAAAAACACAGCGGAGGCAAGACCAAATTTTTAAAACAGTGATTACCCGCACAAACTTTGGAAGGAAGTCACTTACTATCATGGGACCTAGACTATATAACCGCATCAGTGGAACCATTGAGATTTTGACCCTAAATTGCAACCATTTAAAGAAAGCTATCCTCAACTATCTACTTTATTTAACTTACACAGAAACGGAAAATCTTCTAGACACCGTTGAATGATTCTATTAGTAATATTCATTGAAACCCACACACACATAATAGTAGCACACACATAAACTCACGCACACACATACACTCACACGCACGGATACCTTACATACGCACACACATACAAATACTCAAGCCCAAATCCACCTACAAACTCACACTTTCATCACACGCAAACATCCAACTATGGCAACGTTTTATCTGTTTTATCTTTCTCATGTACAAACATTATTTGTTTTGTTTCCATTTTATTTTTTAATATCAATTTTTTTTTGAGTTTTTCTTTATTTCTTATGACACACTCATTGTACAAGTATTAAATCTAAACGAGTCCGTAGCGAGTCCCTGTGACCCCACTATACAGGCTTTTTAGTCCTAGTGTGGGGAACAGAGTCATTTAGCGGTACTACTTTTATATTTATATAGAGGAAAATTATTATAAGAACATAAATGTGTACCAGCTCTCTGTTTTTGAAAATAAATTATTTATTATTATTATTATTATTATTATTATTATTATATATTTCGCGATACTTAACCTGGTTAAAAGATTTATAACAATAATAATAATATATGAAATATAATAAAGCAGATAGAGAGAGTGTTAACTAACTAATAAAGAATACAGCATAGAATAGATAAAAAAATCCAATCCTACTAATATTATAAATATATATCCTTGCCAATTTTGTTACGGATGCCGAGTCGAGTTGGAGCAGAAACGAATGCTCAGTCTACAGTTCGATTATTGGGTGAAAGTGAAAAGCGGTCATTATCCGAAAAGTCTGAAATGGCCATCGTGATACATTGGATTTAAACTTTTGCTTTTGTTCATTCGAAAATAGTTCATCCAGTAAAATAATAGCATCCAAAATGTGAGCACCTGTGCAGGTACTTACCTAGTTTTTAAAGGTAATAAATGCCATACATAAAGTCGCTTTTAACATTGGTTGTCTACCAACACACAGATAGTCTAGCCCCAAACTAAATCTTTTCTAATAATAATATTATAAATGGGAAAGTAACTCAGTCTGTCTGTCTCGCTTTCACGCCAAAACTACTAAACCGATTTGAATGCAATTTGGTACACCGATAGTCTAAAGCCTGATAAAGGACATAGAATAGGCTTTTTAATTGGAAAAAGTGTTAAACGGTTGAAATGGGGGATGAAAGGTTGTATGAAAATATTGTAATTTTCAGAACTAGAAGCAAAAAATTTTAGGCCGTTGATTAGATTTAAATCTCCACTAATATTATAAATGTGAAAGTTACTCTGTCTATCTGTCTTTCTGTCTGTCTGTTTGTCTGTCTGTCTGTCTGTCTGTCTGTCTGTCTGTCTGTCTGTCTGTCTGTCTGTCTGTCTGTCTGTCTGTCTGTCTGTCTGTCTGTCTGTCTGTTTGTTTGTTACGTTTTCACGCGTAACCTGCTGAACCAATTTTAATGAATTTTGATATAGAGATACATGGGACATTGGTGACGGATATAGGCTACTTTTTATGTAGGTACCACGCGTGCAAAGCCGCTGGCAGTAGCTAGTTAATAATAAATAAATAATGTCTGACATTCCACACAGTATCATCTGGCCCCAAAGTAAGCAGAGCTGTGTTATAGGTACCACACGACTGATATACTATGTATACTCATATAAAGAATTATGGGGAGCAGATGACTGACAAAAGCAGACAGAGTAAACATGTAAATACATAAGTATCTACTAACTGATACTTTATAACACCCTGGTGCTTTGAAAATGTAGAAAACAACGTTTTTTTTTTTAATTCTATTTTGTAGATACGGTAGCCGAAGGCTAGCCTGAGACGCAGAAGGTTCGATTCACGCCCCGGGACAAATGTTTGTATGATCTGCAAATATTTGTTTTTTATATATAATTTGTAGGTATTTACAAAAAAAAAAAGTAGTAATTTAATTAATGTGGTTCCCATAACATAAGCTCTGCTTACTTTGGAACCAGATGATGATTTGTAAAATTTCTAACATTATAATTATTATTATTATACCTAAATTTACTTTTGTTTCTGGTCAGGGTATGCAGAAATCACGGATTTCTAGTAATTTTAATTAAAATCGAATAAAACATTGAACATCTAGACAAATATTAAGTACTATTCCGCCAATCTTTTCCAAAAAATCAATTCAACACGTGTTTCTTTTTTGGAAAAGATTGGCGGAATAGTTTATATAAATAGTATTTCTTAATTAAAAATACTAGAAATCCGTACAACAGAAATACAACACGTGTTTCGAAACACGTGTCAAATATCTTTTTGAAAAATTGATTGGCGTAATAGTACTAATCTGTTTAATGTCTTGTAATGGATTTTCGCAAAGTCACGCCTGAATAAATTATCTATGTAAAGTCTTATATATATCTTTAATTATTTTATTCACGAGAATGTTCAATTTTATTTGCTATCATTTTACATAATCTTAATATAGAATTGAGTAACTTATGTTTGTTAATTAAAATGCAAAATAAATACTTACTCAATCAAGGTAATATGTTGTTAGTAATATACTACAAAGTTTTCGAAATTACAACCAAATTCAGTCGAAACAAAGAGGTTTGTCAAAGTGGTAGTAATTTGATTAAATTTAATTTATTTGCCAATTGTTCGCTTCAAATGTATCCTTCAAACAAAGAGAATAAATGTCATTGAACTTCTTGTACGTCTTGTAATTTTAAATGTAAGTAATGTCTCTAAAGTTGATATATTTATTCACAGAAATTTCACTCATTTAAACTGTTGTCTATTATTTAGAAAGAAAGAAATAAAGAAAATGTTTTCATTTTATCATCAGCATTATCAGCATCTAGGGCAATTATATAATACTATATTCTTTATTTACCTATATAATTCTACTGTACGAGTGTATGTCACTGAACTCCTCCGGCTGGACCGAATTCAATGATTTGTTCATTGAAATTGTTCAATGTTTATTTATTTTGTGTTTGGTTGGCGCCCTGGATGGTTTTGATTCACAAATCAGCCCGGCAGATGGTGCCGCAGTAGAAACAATTAGATATAATTTTTAGGGTTCCGTACCTCAAAAGGAAAAAACGGAACCCTTATAGGATCACTTTGTTGTCCGTCCGTCTGTCTGTTCGTCCATCTGTCTGTCAAGACCCTTTATCTCAGGAACGCGTGGAAGTATCAAGCTGAGATTTATATCGAATACTCAAATCTACTGTTCCTTAAAGCTGTGAGAAAGTCAAACTTATAAGCCAACGCAATCAAAAGATACAGCCGTTTATGCCGCAAATGTCCGCAAATTTTCGACACTCGCAAAGGAATCAAAACCTACAGGGTACTTCCCGTGAACTAAGAATCTTAAAATTTGGTACGAAGCAACGTCTTATAGCACAGATAAAGGGAAAATTGCAAAATCCGTATAATTTTAGTTACATCATATAACAAAAATAGATTTAATAATTTTAAACATACTACCCCTACCCCTACCCCTTTCCTCATGAACACGTAGAAGTATAAAATTGAAATTCATATCAAATACTCAGGTCTATAAAATCTTTAAGCTGTAACAAAATAAAACTTCTATGTCAACGCAATCAAAAGAAACAGCAATTTAAGTCGCATATTTAAAAACTTGCAACTACTCGCAAGGGAATCAAAACCTAAAAGGTACTTCCAGTGAACTGCTGAACCTAGAATCTTGAAATTTGGCATGAAGCAATGTTTTAAAGCACATATAAAGGAAAAATTCCAAAAACCTTAAATTTTTGTTATAGCACATATTTACGGGGTTCCGTACCTTGAAAGGAAAAAACAAACCTTATAGGATCACTTTGTTGTCCGTCCGTCCGTCTGTCAGTCAAGACCCTTTTTCTCAAGAACGCGTGTAGATATTAAGCTGAAATTTATATCAAATACTCAAGTCTACTGTCCCTTAAAGCTGTGAAAACAATCTTCTAAGCCAACGCAATTAAAAGATACAGCCGTTTATGCCGTAAATTTCCGCAAATTTTTGATATTCGCAAGGAAATCAAAACCTACAGGGTACTTTCCGTGAACTCAGAATTTTGAAATTTGGTACGAAGCAACGTCTCATAGCACAGATAAAGGAAAAATTGCGAAAATCGTAACTTTTTATATGGATTTCATTTTGCAATAAAAATACCATAACTATGACTCGATTGTCGTGGCGGGTGAACTTTTACTTATATACCTACGGTTTTTCGGAACCCTCGGTGCGCGAGTCCGATTCGAACTTGGCCGCTTTTTTTCTTTTTAAAACGCGCGGACGAAATCTCGAATGGGACAATTAGTATATATATAAATATTCTGTGGGTGTGTTTATAATTAAACTCCTAAACGACCAGGCCGATTTTGATATTTTTTGTGTGTTTAAGTGGATTCGAGTACGTTTTAGATTTACAATTAGATTATTTTTTTTTTATTTTTAAAACGAGCGGACGAAGTCACGAACTAGTATATAATAATAACTTAATAACTAAGTAGGTACCTAGATTTGTGTGTGGGGCTAATAGGTCCCGGTCTCAGCATGATGCATGATGTAGGCTCCGAAATGGAAGTAATGTTAAGTATCTGCTATACTGCCCGCAAATATACCCTGCGTACCTACAACAATTAAAGCACGTATATTTAAAATATTTTTAGCTAGACAAATTTATATTTTGAAAGAATAATATTTAACGCTAATGTGGACCAATAACAATGGACGGTTTATTTCGTTTATAAAAATTAAAGTTATTTATTTATTTGAAACCATTTCTTTACAATTTTTTTTATTTAATAACGTTTCTACCTTAACTACCATAATAATGTAAACTAACGTATTTCTTAAACTCAAAATATTGTATATTATTTGTCTTGGGGTCTTGGTTTCTATGTATAACATGTATGCATTTACGAAAAAAAGGTACATCAGTCATGTGGTACCCATAACACAGTCTCTGCTTACCTAGGGGCCAGATGATGCTGCGCGAAATATCCGAAATATCCTACATCTACTATATCTGTACCAATTTTCAACCAAATTAGTTTGAAAACGTTTTTGAAGAAGTTGATAACTAACATACACGCACAAGTTTGATGCTTATAAGGAGACTCACTGGAACGCCCGCGACTTCTGGGCGCCAGTACATAAGTCAAAGTTCTCAAGAACCCAAACACAAAAATTCGAAATTATTTATTTTGAAACAATGACATGGGTAGTACAATATAAATAAAATACAACCAATATAAATACAATATAAATAGATACAATTCTTCTTTTTTTTGTATTTCTTCTTCTTCTTCTTCAGTTTCATCTATAATAAGTACAGTCACTTTTGTCACTCAAATATCCTACGGACATATCCTAAGGACCTATCCTACGGACATATCTTGTCAATCAAAACTCTTCGGAGATTTGAGTTAAATATTCTAATAATACAGCATTTGCTTAGTTTGAAACTAAATGGGTGTTTGTTTCTATGTATAATATACATACATTTACAAAAAAAAATGTATGTAAGTAGTATATCAGTCATTTGGTAACATAACAAAAGCTCTGCTTACTTTGGAGACAGATGATGCTGTGTAAAATGTCCGGCATTATTTATTTATTTAATGGTGTTGTGTGCATTGTCTACTAATATTATTATTATTGTCATTATTTTGATTATTATCCAACGGAAGAGTTCTTTAGGAAGCGCCTTAATCTTATAGGTTTCTACTGCCAGATCAAACCTCTTTCAAAACTTTTGTGAGTTGTACTATACATAAGCACGGGTTTTACTCACGTTATATTTTTTCGATGGAGGCACCGACACTGTTTAGTGTTTAGTGTGAACCGTGAACGCGAGTGGCAACGAGCGGATCGCGGATCAAATTCACCCTGGTGAAGATTCTCTAGATGAATTCTCTAGACCCGTGTTTATCAAAATGATTAAACTTCATCAAAGAAAGGAGTTAAGTACTAGTTACTAGGATTTTTTCTTCCTTTCTTCTCGCTAAAAACAAAAAACTGATAATGTTTTCAAATCTTCTAATCGTCTTGGGTTCGGTTCGGTCTTCGTCTTCAATGTTTGACACTTGAAGTCGATTATGAACCACATCTGCCAATCTTGTACTTGGAAGACTGAGCCAATCCTTTATTTGAATAATGATATTGGTAAATATCCCGTCTTGAGTGAAAATTTTATTTCACATGTATTTTATGTTACTGAATAATATTCTGTACATTTTTGTAATTATTTAATTCCAATTCCATGTTCCACAGAATAGCGCCAAATTCACGACGATATAATCTGCCATGCGCGCTAGGCCTTACAGAGGGGTTTTAATATAGAGTAGGTATAAAACTAAGATATAAAAGAATTTCCACGTTTTACCTAACTTTTGCACACCTAAGAAAAGGCTATCAATTATATATTAAACCAAACTAACAACAAAGATCACCCATTTATCACTTTGTAACTTTGCAACTTATCAACAGGAAGGGCACAAAGGGGGGGATGGGGACAAAGGGGGGGATGGGGACAATGGATTCGAGGTAAATAAATAATAAATCAGGAAGGAAGTGATGACAAGGCAATAAGTCTCATTTATAGCAGTATTATTCACGAAAAATATGATTTAAGTTGGAAAATATTAGTAGATTAGCTTCATGATTATTATTTAGTTGTCTTAAACATACTTATAAAAAAAGCGGTCTGTAAAGTCGGTTTACGGGCGATAATTTTACGTTGTAACGTCATAAGTAAACAATGATGAAATTTTTTTACCTATTAAGATGCGTCATAACCGAACGCTTAGGCCGATCGTGCCTCTCTATCGCTTGTTCCGCGCTCTCGCTTGCACGCTCGGCTCAGGCGAAACGTGACAATTTTTCGTGCATGCAGCCGGCGTTTATCGATTTTATAAGACGTTAACACGTCAATATGTAAAAAATAGGGTAACATTTTTTATTGATGTCACGACTAAAAAAATGCATTCAAAAGGCTCAAAAGATGTCGCTGATTTGTATGGTCTGTCTTTTAAAATTGTCCTTTTAGTTTTTCTTACTAGTGCTCTTCAATCCTAAGCAATGCTTGTATCAATTTTATTTTGAGTAAATAAATAGTGACGATAAAAACGTTCTTTTTAAAAGGAAAGAGGAATTTCTTGTCGGACTTTGCTTAGGAGGAATCAGCATATTAAATAACTTAATATTCACGAACCAAAGTGTTTTTTTGTAAATGTTACCGTCTTCTTCTTCTTATCTTGTCACTAGTTTCGTAACCAGTGTGTCGGAAGGATTAAATCCCAAGGTGTCCTGGAATTAGTATGTTATCTCGAGGTGGTCTGATTCTCGTCACATACGAGAACAACAATGGTTCTACAACTACATGAATTCGGTGGTTTTGGTGTAAGAAATGCGCTGTCAAAACTGGTAGAAAAAGGTACCATTACCTATTTTAGTAAATAAAATAAAACAACTTGCTATTGTTTATGTTATTCCTATAATCAACTTTTTTGGTTAATACAAAAAAAAAAATTATGGTATAAATTTATAGTTATGATAAATGTAGCGCAAGGTATTGTAGTGTAATAAGACTTTGTTGACAAGCTAGGGTTGTAATTTTTTAAAATTTTTGTTTTACTATGCACACAGGACCTAATCCCCAAACTAAGCATAGCTTGTATTATGGTGACCAGATGACTGATACATATACCTTTTATGAGTCTTTATAACACCTGGACAGAACAAACACCTGCGTTCATCACACAAATGTTTACCCTAGGAGGGAATCGAATCCTCAACCTACAGCGCAGAAGACAGAGCTACTACTAACTGAGCTGACAGGCTAGTCATTTGTTTATAGAAAGAAAATAAAATCAACTAAGAAGTTGTACTTCAAACCTGTTTATTTTCATGGTCTAAAACACCCCGTTCAGGCTTAAAACACAAATTTCAGGACATCCTGGATATGGTTTGTTCCAAGAATATTGGAATTAACCAGATCTTACCTACCTACTCTGTTACTTGCAGATATCTAACAATCTGACACGAATGTGACGAACTAAGAACAAAACCTAATGGAGTATCCCTTGGGTTTTGTTCAAAAAGGTCTAGAGTTCATTGACCTAGCCTCGGTACATTTCAATTCCATTCACAAATGTACCGGAATGTTACAAGAAAAATCCAAGTGGAATTAAAATCGCTCCGATTTCTATCGAATAGTGCTAAAACTGCAAATTCTTCGCTGAAAACTCATTCGAGACGGCTATCCTGACTTTTCTTAGTAATCACTTAGAATATATATACAAGCCAAAACTATCTTTAATATCGTCTCGCTAAGACTTAAAATACCATGAACAATTTTCGTAGAACTTACTCAATATAGGGTCACACAACAAAAAATGTATGACGATTTTTATAAACATTGATATTTTACTTAGTATAATCTGTCGGATATAGGTAATTGAACTGTCATAGTTTGGTATTAAGGTTCAATATCGCGCATAGTGCCACAGATAATAAAGTGTTAAATTTCGTTTCAAAGGAGTGAGATTTCTGAATGTTAGTTCTATTATTTCGTCTCTTATTCGGATTGTTCGGTTCTCCATTCTCTATCTGATTGGGATCGAAGGAATTTTCACTTTATTTCCAAACATCTAAGTCTGTTTTACAACTTCTTGTATCCTCGGAATAGGTAATATCATGGAAATTAGAAACAGTAGATAGATACTTAATTCCTGAATGTTAGTTGCTTCTTATCCTATCACTGGTTATATCGAGCCAATTAAAGAAAAACAAAATCAAGAAACTTTTAAAACTATCAAGGTTTTTGAACCTAATTTTCACTCAAAACCGAATATTTACGGGATATTTATTGATATATGAGTTTTTCTGCTTCATGCAACTATGCCAAAATATCGGGAAGCAGAAAAACTCATACTTATATCATGGTAAATATCCCGTTTTGAGTGAAAATTATTATCAAGAAAATTAAAGTAATTAAAAGATGATTCTCAGGCGAATAATCTTTTGTGCACATGGGACATGCCTTGAACTATTTAGGTTCTACGACATGCCAGATTCAAACCCATGACTAAGATCGGATCGCAGAATCACCTGTACTAGTCCATCAGTGCTCAGAATGTTATTCAAAGTTCTGAACTCGTAGCAGTAGATAGCTTCTCTATAAAACCGCTTCACAATAAGGGATAGCGCGCACTGCGGCTTACTCCGTGGAGAATATATTTTTGAGAAGCTTATTATCTCCTGTTACCTGTCATTGTCACCTTAAAAATATAGTCATTGTATTATGGTGTGCTTGTATTTAGTTCGTATTTCACCAATAAGTATACCCATATTTTTTACATTCGTAACTAGGAAATTTCAGTATTTTAGTATATTTATGTATATCCCACCCTTGATGTCACCCTGAGAGTCACAGTCTAAAAACATAGGAGTGGCATTAAATCTAAAACTGAACCAGTTTGGATTCACAAACCATTTTTCTATTCTCTATTCTATTGCACATGGCAAACTCTTGGACATAATTAAAAAAAAACATGTTTATACCTACATTATATTACTGTCACTGTGGATCACTATATGAAACTATTAACCTGAATTTATACTGTAAAGAGACAGGCGCGAGCGCAGACCGCGTTTGCCAACACACACACCTCGGCAATCTTCCAGAACAGCCGCACAAAATTTTAATACTTGCTACCACTCCCCCAGTAGATAAGTCAAAACGAAATAAAGTAAATAAATAAAATTAATTAATTATATAAGGGGTCCGTCACGTCCGTCTGTTAGTCTGTCTATCCATCTGTAATCAGGCTTTTTGGATAGGCTTTTTGAATATCAGGCTTCATTAACGACCTAGATGACAAGACGACCTCTGTGGCGCAGTCGCCTAAGGTCCGTCTGAGACGCAGAAGGTTGTGGGTTCGATTCCCGCCACGGGACAAATGTTTGTACGATCTGCAAGTATTTGTCTCGGGTCTGGGTGTTTCTATGTATAATAAGTATGTATTTACTAAAAAAAAAAGTATATAAGTAGTATATCAGTCATGTGGTACCCATGACACAAGCTCTGCTTACTTTGGGGCCAGATGATGCTGTGTGAAATGTCCGGGATTATTTGTTATTATTATTATTATTTATTTAACCATATTCTATACCTAAACTAAAAGCTCGATTCTTCCATCAGTTATCTGACGCTCATACTACAAGCTAGGCTTAGTTTGGGTCCTATGTGTGAATTGTCCATCACTATTGAATGTTATCATAAGCAGATAATATAGATATTCTGAAAAAATATTTGTTTAAAATAAATTGGAAGCCAAAAGTAACCTTTCGCTAAATTTGTACTTACCTAAGTTTCTATATGTAGCAAACAGTCACACAAATACTTAAGTAGATACATAAAGTACCTTATATAAGTAAAAAAGTAAAGGAAAAAAATTCTGTTATTACTGCTCAGATTCTAACATTTGAACAGTATCACAAAATTGAAAACAAACTACGAAACACTATATCGAAATTTGAAAATCATACTACGGAACACGAAATTTGAAATTCGATAGCAATCCGGCCACCGGACGTGCCGGCAGCGTCCGGCCAACGCGCCGCCGGAACAGACCACCTAATCGGTCAATAGTTCTCAAATTAGATTCAGCTATTAGCTTCACTTGCATACCTATCCTTCATAGCATTTAATCACCGATATAAATTAGGTCATATTCTAAAATAGTGCAAAATTTTATAAATTTAATTAATAATGATGTTAATTTTTATTGTTAATTTTCTAAACTAGCATAAGCATGCGAATCAATCCTTGCGATTTAACCCGCACTATTTTATAGTGCGTGCACCAACATATATATCAAAAGCGCGAAAAGCTTACAAAACAAAACAAAATTAATGCTGTTTTTTCTTATAACACTGAAATAAATGGGACAGTAACAGTCTAATTACTAACAAAAACAAGGTTAATGATAATACGTTAATTTGGTATCAGAAGCCATACTTTCATGTACTAATTCCTACTAATATTATAAATCTGATAGTTTTTTGTCTGTTTCTTTGTTTGTTACCATTGCATGGCTAAACGGCTGAGATATATTGTATCTAAGGATTATAGGCTGATTTTTTGTTAGTAACAAGATGCTGCCCGCGGCTTTGCACGCGTGATACCTCCATAAAAAGTAGTCTTATGTCCTTTTCCAAGAACCTCTCCATCTTTTTTCCAAAATTCATCAAAATCGAATCAGCAGTTTAGGCGTGAAAACATAACAGACAGACAGAGTTACTTTCGCATTTACAGTATTAGTATGGGGTTTCTTACCAAAAGCCTACATATGACTATTCAGATCCCTAACTAAAGGAAATATGAGTTGTCGAAACAAACTTTGATCCCCTATTTTACCCCCTTCAAGGTTGTTTTTTGAGACAAAAAGTAGCCAATGTTCTTCCCGCGAATGCAATATATCTCCTTACCAAATTTCATCAAGATCCGTTCAGCCGTTCAGCCGTGAAAACGTCATAAACAGACAGACAGAGACACTTTCGCATTTATAATATTACTAATTGTTACCCGCGACTTCGTACGCGTAATTTTTTTTTTTATCTTTCGTAAAAAATATTTTTTTTTTCATAAAAAGTATCCTATGTTACTTCTAATACCTCCAAGAATATGGGTACATAGTTTCATGATGATTGGTTAAGTAGTTTTCGCGTGAAAGCGTAACAAACAAACTTACATTCACATATATAATATTAGTATGATTATAAGTAATACGCGTTTAAAGCCGCTGGCAGTAGCTAGTAATTTTTCAAGTTTCTGTGGATGTTTATATATAATGTCTGTTTGTGACATAATCACATCGTCACGTTTGAACTGTATAAAACCTGAATCAAATACTTTTTTATGTAGGTACCATGCATGCGAAACCCAGGGCTCGTAAAATAGATATCAGAAATAAGTCTACGAGCTTAATTGTAATTAATAGTGTAAGCCACCCCCGGTAATAAAGTTTGGTATTAGTTTGACCGTTGTTCCAATACCTAGATACCTCGAGCTCTAATGATACTCTATTCATCAGTGTCTACAAACAGAAACCTACTTTTTAATAATCTACTTTTTAATACTTACTTATAGTCCATGTACTTCCCGAAAACTTTTTCGACAACCTTTGAAAGTTTGGCGATGAATCAGTTGTTGACGCATTTGCGGAAAAAAAACCATACGTTTTTAAAGCGTGGTTTTATTCGCTAGTGCAATCTAGGCCTTATTTAATTATAGATTCAAATTGCATAATATCATCTGAAAGCTTTTACGGTTATTGTACAGTACGCATATTAGCGGTATGCTTATCATAAGCAATAAGTCATTTATTGGTATCAGTAAAAATTATTAAGTTAGAAAGTCATACAGTATACAGACCTCTGTATGTATACTAATTCGGTACATAAATGATAGTAATATATTAGGTTGGGGAAAAAGTCTTTTCGCATTATAGTATGTATGAACTTGTACAAAAATCTCTTTGGCTATACTATTTGTATCTGGCTGGTTTTGGTGTCATTAAAAGCTTAAATTTTAAAGAACATAACTCCAAATTCAAATTAGGAAAATTTAATGAAGAAATTCGATACCTCACGATAAATGTAAATAAACTATATTACAAACTGTTTTGAATTTTCTTAAAAAATGCGAAGAAACTTTTTCCCCAACATAAGGATATAGGTGTATTCCCCTCTATTTAGAAACGTCTCTCAACTTCTGTCAAAATTAAATCACTGTATAAAATAGTGCCATCCCTTTTTAAAATATAGTGACAAATCGTTAAGGCAGTGTTCTAGTTTATAGACGTTAGGAAATAAGGCCGAAATTGATTAATATATTATTATGTCATTCTCCAACGATGCCCATGTTTAGATTTGTTTTCAGCGCTATTGAAAAACGATGGTCATTTTATAACGATTTGTTGGTAGAATAATTGGCAGCTACCTGAAAATCGTACGCTCAGATTGGCGCGTCGCACACGTCCCGCATTCAATAACTCAAACCCAACCTTTTAATCCTACGCGTCAGCACAATGAAACGCTCGATCATCAGGCCAACGCACGGCGCTACTCTTAAACTTTTCAATGGCTCAATTTTCACCTTATTTTTCTTCTTCTTCGTTAATAACACCTGTCACATTATGACAATTTTGCCTACGTCAAGTGTTCAGATTGTTTATATCAAGACGTCACAAAGGCGAATGTTGTCGTTCGTCGTTTATTATTAGTAAAATTGGTTTCTCTTTATAAAATAATTATACGGGCTATTTTTGCACAAATCACAAAGAAACACTATACTTTCATACCAATTATGCAGTCCCGAGTCAATAGCTAGCTTTATTGAATAAAATCACCGAAATGACAAATTTAACCCAAAATAACTCGGGAAAAATAATAAACGGCGCAAAACGGCCCCCGCTAAACGGCCAACAATAAACCATTTTCACCTTATTTTATCGGATTATTATAATTGGAATGAAAATAACTTTCATTCCAATTATTCACACCTGAGTCAGTAAACATCAGTACGGTAATATATTTATTTATAGCTATAGCTAACCTTCATTCATTACATTTAACAATTTTCAAATATGTTCTTATTAACATAATGTCGTCTGTCGTCTTATAACAATTTTGCCAATGTTAAGTGATTATAATTTTATTATAGTACGAGTATCACCACAAAGTAGTGGTCTATCCACATCCACAAAGTATCCACCACATTTGTATATACATCGTCATCGCGATATGACCGTCTAGAATTTTGTTGGACTTTTCGTCCTTTAAATCACATAATTCTAATTCTGTGTTGTGTGCTCAGAAAGAAAAAAGTAAAAAAAACACAAACATAAACATGTTTGTGTTTTTGTATGTCTGAATTAAGACGTTTGCTTTCTAATCTACTTTTTTGAATAAACAAGTGGCAAACTCTGCTAACCGAACAATAGGTAGCATAAAGACCTCGATCATGGCTTTACATCATTTTAAAAGACGACACTTTAGCGTGAAGTACTTTCATAAGTTATCTACTTATCATAATTGATAAGCCTAAATAACTCTGAATCTAAAAAAAACATGTGTGCAATTCACACGTGGTAGAAATGAAACTTTCAAAAAACCAACGAATAATACGTCTTCTTGGTCGTTAAACTCTTGACAGAGTGGTCGTGGTCGTCACTTCAGGGGGCTGTTGTGGCTCGCTTGACAATTCTGCGCCACTCATCTCGCATAGCAGCCTTCCTGGTGCATTCGTGCAATGGACCATCCAAAGCGGTCTTAATTTGGTCAGTCCATCTCATGGGCGATCTACCCCGTACCCTTGTGCCTTCCAGTCTACCTTGCACTATTAGACGCTCAATGGAGACCTCTCCGCGTCGTGAAACATGTCCAAAGATTGTGAGAATACGAGATTGTACAGTAGATGAAAGTCGCTGTTTGATGCCGAGTTCTTGGAGTATGGACTGATTAGTACGAAATTGAGTCCACGAGACCCCAAGCATTATTCTCCAGCACCACATCTCGAGCGCATCTATCTTCTTTTTCTCACTTTCCCGTAGGGTCCATGTTTCTGCAGCATATAGAAATATTGGAAACACAAGGGATCTCACAAGACGTGTTTTGGTGGGTTTTGTTATGCTACGGTTTCTCCATACCTTCTTCAGCTTATCCATGGTAGACCGGGAGATCGCCATACGACGCTTGATCTCGTCAATACATCCACCATTGTTTGTGATCAAAGCTCCGAGGTAAATGTATGATTGAACCACATCACAGTTCGCGATCTGTGTGACCTCGGGCAAGTTGTTATTGACACGGTCAACAATCATCATTTTAGTTTTAGTACGGTTTATTTTAAGTCCGAACTCGAGGCTAATATTTTCCATCTTAGAAAGCAGGTTTTCCATGTTTTGGATACTAGTGGCAAACAATGTGGTGTCATCTGCATAACGTATATTTGAAACTCTCAAACCTCCAATTGCAACACCATCAGTCCAGTTATCAAGAGCGATTCTCATAATAAGTTCCGTGTAGATGTTGAACAGAAGCAGAGAAACAATGCATCCCTGACGAACTCCTGCAGTGGGTTGAAACGGACCTGATAGCAGTTCATCTGCCCGTACGGAGGCTGTTCCGTCCTCGTAAAGACGTCTGAGCAGGTGCACAAGATGTTTTGGTGTACCCATTTCGAAAAGGGTCTTCCAGAGCTTTGGCCATTTGGCAGAGTCGAATGCCTTCGAGAAGTCAACATAGCAAATATATGTTAGTTTGTTGAACTCACGAGATTTCTCGATTATTTGGCGCACTGTAAGTATTTGCTCACGGGTACCCTTACCCTTCACGAAACCAGCCTGCTCGGGGGCTATTTCTCTTGATAAGAATGATTTCAGACGTTCGTTTATTATGTGCAGTAAGATTTTGCTAGCATGTGAAATTAGCGCAATAAGGCGATAGTTACTGCACTTTTTGGTTGAACCTTTTTTGTGAAGTGGAACAAAAACAGTATGAGTCCATGCCTCCGGCCAGGTACCTATTTGCCATACTTTGTTACACAAAGTGTGAAACATCTGCACACCATACTCTCCCGAGGTCTCAATCGGTATAGAATCTCTTCCCGTGGCTTTTCACTTCTTCAGATGTTTGATTGCGGCCCTAATTTCATCCTTGAGTATGTCTGGCTCCATCTCGTCATCTCTAGGTTTGGTTGTATCGAAACAGTGCGATTCTGGGTCCAGAAATAGTAACTGGCAATATTCTTTCCATACCTCGGAAATTGCTTCTATTTCTGTCACTGTCTCTGCATAAGAATCCTCAATTGCCCAAGTTTTGCAGGAGATGGATTTTGTAATTTTGCGAATTTTCTGATGGAGGTCCCTAGATTCATATTTATTTGCGTGAGCTTCTACTTCTTCACAAATACTTCGCATTTGGGCGTTTATGTCTCGCCTGCAAGCTTCTTGAATCCGAGCAGATTTCTCGTTTATAGTTCTCACATCAGTTCCCAAGGCTTTCAGTCTCCACCTTTCTGCCACGAGTCCCAAAGACTTGTCGCTCATCCAATGTTGTCTTTTGCGTATCTGTGAAGGCTGTTTTGACTCGTTGACCGCGGATCGTATCATGTCCCCCGCTCGTTCCCATAATTGGTTTGATGTTTCCAATTTAAAATCAACATCTGTCCATTGTCGCTAGTTTCTTTCCAGTGACGACATAAACTTTTAGTTGTCTGTTACTTCTTACCTCATTTTCTTCGGTAGTTTTCTGGCTACTCTCAGTATTAGCTGCAGTTTGGCGATTAAAAGTTCATGGTCCGAAAAGTTTGGTTATGGTATTTTCCATCAGGCGACGTCCAGGTGTAAAGTCGTCGAGGGTGATACCCTCGACGCCTAGGATGATGATACCCACACATTCACTAAACTCATGGGCATCTGATCCGATCTTAGCGTTAAAATCGCCCACAACTATAAGAAGCTCTCTATTAGGGATTTTCGCAATAGTTGTCTCAAGTTCTGTATAAAAACTTTCTATTGCTGTTTCGTCAGAGAGACTCGTCGGGGCATAAACCTGGATGATATTCAGGTTCACGGGTAATGCCATAAGTTTGATACTCATCACCCGATCACTATGTGGTTCGTAGCCCATCACACAGTTATTTATATGTTTCGGAAGGATAAGTGCGACTCCATTACTACTATTGTTTTCATTCCCAGAGAAATAAACGGCGTTTGTCTCGGTAAAATAATGTCCATTGCCTCTCCAGTGAGTTTCACTGAGGCCACAGATGTTAATACTACAGCGAGCCAACTCGTTCTCTACAATCTTAAGTTTGCCAGGTTGAAACAAGCCTCTTACATTCCAAGTGCCAATCTTTTGGGTATGTAACATCTTCATTGATACTCCAGTAGTCCGTTTTCCATGAGATGCCTGGTGCAGCACATCAACATGGCCGGTAGCCAATTTCACACCGTCTGCCCCGGACGCAGGTCGGCGGCGGTTGCTAAGCGGATCATCAGGCCACACAGTTTTCTTTGTTTTTCCTTTCATGACGACTTTCTTGGGAGAGTAATGCAGTGGTTTCCCGTTGCCTTCTGCATCAGGAGTTTTAGGCGTTATTTAGACGACAAGGCCACTGTAGCCTCTTCTAGCCGGTTGTCCGACTAGGGGTGTGGTGTATACTGCCATTGTTCGGTCGCCAGAGCCTCGTTCGTTATCTAGCAGGGAGCACCGCGGTGGGCCTACGGGCCACCGTCTCGTGCAGGTGAGGCTGACATTTGGGCCGGATGATGTAATTACCGATCTCCCCCTACTCCTCTGGAAGAATAATACGTACACGTATACAAAACACCACGGTTGTTGTGATGCCTTTTTTCAAGCTTTGTACAACGCATGCGCGCACAAACTCGAAATAATAAACACGTATAAAGCTTTCTATCTCATTTTCTCTAACTTTAAATCTTATGAATTTATGTGTCTGTCTTTTTTTACTGTCGCTTTTTCCTTTTATCGACTTTCAAATCACAACGATGCTTAAGAAGTTTTTTACTTCAAAATCTATTTTTCTAAATATCTTCACAGTTTCAGGGTAGGCCTTTTATCCCAAAGGGTCACGTCGGGCTGATTACTTCCCGCACATGCCCTTAATCGATTGATGGCCGTCACCGTCATAATTGCCCGGAAACTACGTCTAGCTGAGGCATCATTCAATCGAACTGTGGCTAGATTATTGTGGATTATCATCGGTTTACGTAAATGGTTGTGGTATGGCTTGATATATCTGAGAGGTTAGCAAATTTTCAGGGTACCTATACAGTTGTCTGGCGAAAGGTGACATGAATATCTCACGTAGATGACGTCGTCATCTCACTAAAAAACAGTTCATTTTGCGTGAGATGATGGCGTCATCTGCATAAGATATTCCCACAATCTGAGCAGCAGTTTTATGAACGTGCTCATTGCTCATAACTAAAGCAAACACATCAAAATATGTTTATCAATCGTATTTTACGGGCGGAGTTTAATCGTAGACTATTTTCAAAAAAAATATTTACCATATTCACGCGTTCACCATAAAGCTACCGCCATTTTTTAGGTCACTAACCATTTACTAGGTACAGTGACTAAGACATAACCAGTGACAAAGTGGACACAACCATCACTTAGTATCGATGCGTGTCTGATGAAGATGAGCGTTGCAAATTACTGAGTAATATCAAACAGGGAGAAGAGACACTTGATAGGGATTGAGCAAGTCTAAAACATCGACAGACATATTCAAGGTATCGACAAACTTGTAGTATATAAAAAAAAACTCATAAGTTTCTAGATTATAGTCTTTCAGAATGCTGAAAGTAATCAAGATTGGCAGTAGAAAGGATGGTTCACCAACTTTGAATATGTCAGCCAAGGCAGCCAAATCATATACGCGTAGCCCTTCAATGTGAGGTTTATAAGAATAGTCATTCATCATCATCATTGGCCTTCATTCATATGTTGAAGATGATTTAGGTGGCGTCAGTAGTAAAGTTACAGATCAGTTAATTGTAATTGAAAACTTTCGTTCATGGATCCACTCCAGCAAGCTGAGGTGGGTGAAATTTCATCTCCACTGACGTCACTCTGCCTAGGATTCTATTTGATAGGCCTTCCCAGGTACCAACACTAACCTCTTGACCTTTTCTTTCCGGACGCGGTGAAGGCGTATAAAATAGTCAGAAAGATCGAACCAACCAGCATAATCACCCAGGCTATGACGGGACATGGTGGGTTCTCGGCGTACCTAACAGGTTTCAAACGAAAAGAGAACCCATCATGCATTTGTGAGCCTGGAGTGAACCAAACAGCTACGCATGTACTTTTTGACTGCCCCGTGTTCGGGAGGGAAAGATTTGAATTGGAGCAAACACTAAACCTAGGAGTTGAGCGTGAAAATGCGCCTGATATTATGGCAGATGTAAAAACTAGAGATGTATTTTTAAAATATTGTAATAAAGTAGTTAGTAGAGTAATAATTAAAAATAAATAGTATTTAAGATTATGTTAGTACGTATTTTGAAGAATACGAATATTTAGCATAACATAAAATCAGTAGTAACAAAACATGTTAGACAATAGTTTATAAAATAATTTAGTTAGTAAAATTTTCTCTGCTTCCAATAACTTGCTAGTTCTTGAGATTGTCATTATGTTAGAATATTAAGCAAAATAGTATATATATAAGTAGTAGTAATAAGTTCGGTTAACAATAACCCATATGTAATAAATTGTATCTCTGTGTAATTTAATTATATAAAGCCAACTATAGCCCCACGAGGGCCTAGACATGTCATGACCAGCAAGGAACACATACTGTAATACAAGGTCTCTGACCACGTCAGATGATGCACGCACAGGGGTTAGGGTTTTAGTCGGTAGGTCGCCCAGTGGGCGGAGTTCGACATAACCCGCAAGGGTTATCCATGAGGATTTCCCCCCCTAAAGCAAAAAAAAAAAAAACCTCTTGACCTTGCCGACAGGACCCGCATTAAAATAGTCATTAAATGAGTATTATGTATGTATTTTATCCAGGTGTATCCAGGTGTATCTATTCTATTTGTTTAATTGTGCTTCGTAAGTGTCTAAAACTCCGCTTAAGGTCATTGTGTTTTTTAACTTTTTTTATATTCTTAAACGAATCAGTCTTTGTACGCATTGTATTTTATCGATAGATTTATTTGCAACAAACCGCCCTACCCATGAGCTCATACGTAATTTCATTGACCCTATTACCAATGCTTGATCAAAGTAGTACGAGAAAACAAAGACAAATTAAAATTATAGATAACAAAGTAAATGAGCTAGAAACAAATGAATATGTACTTACGAGTACATTAAATAAACTTACAGAGAAAACGTACAAGAATCATAATGGCGTCGCTAATTTCGATATAAGAAAACCTCCTCCTAGCAACAGCTCATATGTATTTGTGTAATGTGTATATATAACATTATATATCTATATATATACAATGTATAAAACAATGTCGTATTAGTTACAGCATTTATAACTAGAGAACGGCTGGACCGATTTTTATGACTTATGATTTGTTGGATTTGTATATTCTGAATAACAAATAAGGTATTTAATACATGCAAAATAAAAATAAATAAGTGTATTAATGACAAAGTGGTGAGCTCAGTTTTATACAACCTTTGACGACGTTCGGTTTGTTAGATTATGATTGTGTGCGCATGAATAATTGAGTCATATAGAAGCAAAGTCGAATAAAATGTTTAATCTGATATATTTTAAAAACGCGTTATATGGACATATTTGCTCGAGACACAAAGAATTTAATTTTGGGTTACTCGTGAAGCGAGTATTGCGGTCTATTATTACTTATTTTTCTCTAGTTATTTCGGGTTTTATTAGTCATTTCATTAAGACCAAGTGACTCTGGTGTGAATAATTGTAATAAAATGTTGGTGTTTCTTTGGGATTTGATCAAAAAATATCTGTATGAAAAGTAAGCATTTTATATCAAAAAAACTAATTACAGACGACTGAATTCTGATCGATATGACTCATGCCATTAACAAAGGAAAGTAAGGGGTGTTAAGTTATTTGCAACCGTTTTAGGAAGCAAAGGTAGCGCTTCTAAATTTATATATTTTTTTGTAATTTTATTAAAATCATCCTCATTGGCCTAAGTTCGTCTATTGAAGATGATTTAGGTGGCGTCAGTCAAGTTACAGAGCAGTTATTTGTAATTGAAAATCCTTTCCACTGACGACACTCTGCCTGGGATTCTGTTTAATAGCGCAGGCCTTCCCAGATACCCACACTAACCTCTCGACCTTGCCGATAGGATCCGCAGGAAAGACGAGTCAGTACATCCGTTGTCGCTTCGTTTGCAGGTGCATAACGGCTGACACCGAGTTGGGTTTGTTGCAAGTTCTCCTTCTCTGTTGTTAAAACTCGGGTGTGAATAATTGAAATAAAAGTTCTGTGATTTTTTGTAATTCGAGCAAAAATAATCCGTATAATAATTGTATATATAAGACACCATTTTTTATAAAATAACAAATGACGAATGACAACATGCGACGACAACTTTGTGACGTCTTAATAATAAACAATCTAAATATTTTAAATATTAAGAAAAAGAAATGGTTTTAAACACTTATTCTATCCCATTCTAAATTGTAAATAAGCATACATTACTAATAACTAATTTGTATAGCAGGAAATTGTGTTTATGTTTCAATATATGTTCAGTCATGCAGTAAAATCTAAACCGATAAAATCCACACGCATTTTTTGCGTTGTGGGTTAGATTCTCTCCTGGAAAAACATTTATGCAATTAACAAAACATAAATGAACTAGAAAAAGTAAATAAGTCATTTATGGGGAACACGGTGCGATTCATAATAAGCTTCCTGAAAATGCTACTAAACTACCTATTAAGAAATTAAAAAAGCATACATAAAAGGTAGTCTTTTGAAGAAAGCTTATTATAATATAAATGACTATATTATTGATAAGAATGCATGGCCTCATGTCGCTCTGCCGTCAGACAGTTAACCGACACACTTGAAATTTATAAAATCTCTTGTATTAGTATTTTGTAGTTAAGGTAGTTATAAGATGGATCATGTAAAAAAGCGCTAGTACCAAGACGAGTTTCTTGCCAGTTCTTCTCGGGCTTAGGTAAGGATGAATTGGCACCTGAATTCACCTAGTACGAAAGACGTTTCAAAGTGATCCTTTTGATTGTATTGAATAAAGTATCTCTTGACTTTGACATAGATATTTCCCCTGTCTGAGTGTATTAAAGTATCTTATGTAATTGAAAAATTGATGTCTTTTATCAGATCGTCCGGTTTTTACAGGCTCGATGATGTTGTTTGGATTTTTCACTAATATTTATTGATGACTTCTGTGGCGCAATGTGCTAAGGTCCGGCTGGGACGCAGAAGTTTGCGGGTTCGATTCCCACCACGGGACAAATGTTTGTATGATTTGCAAGTATTTGTATCGGGTCTAAGTGTTTCTATGTATAATATGTATGTATATATTTTGAAAAAAAAAAATGTATATAATTAGAATATCAGTCATGTGGTACCCATAACAGAAGCTCTGCTTACTTTGGGGCCGGATGATGCTGAAATGTCCGGGATTATTATTATTATTATTACCATCTACGTACTACGTGAGCAAAGCCGCGGACAGAGGCAAATAAATATAGTTCTCATGACAAAATGAGTAGGTAAAGAAACAGTTTATTTAAAAAGGTTGACTTAGCGGAAAGCGTAAAGAAACTAATTGAAAACCTGGGGTAATACGGCTAGCGTGATTTACCTTTTAATTAACGTAAGAAACGTTTGTAAGAATAAGCTTGTTTTTTATATGATTTAATATACAGAACTTACAGCTTAGCTCTTTTGACCAGTTCTGAAAAAAATATTATTTAAATGAGTGCTTCTCCCAAGATTTTTCGAACCGCGACCCGTAACATTTTATTTATGTTTCGTTTTCTAACTTCCTATTTCTATGACGACCTCTGTGGCGCAGTGGGCTAAGATCCAGCTGAGACGCAGAAGGTTGCGGGTTCGATTCCCGCCGCGGGACAAATGTTTGTATGATCTGCAAGTATTTGTCTCGGGTCTGGGTGTTTCTATGTATAATATGTATGTATTTACAAAAAAAAAAAGTATATAAGTAGTGTATCAGTCATGTGGTACCCATAACACAAGCTCTGCTTACTTTAAGGCCAGATGATGCTGTGTGAAATGTCCGGGATTATTTATTTATTTATTTATTTCTTGTATATTTAATTAGCATTCTAAAATATGTCATAGTCATACTGAAGCACTGCTCTTTGTTGTATAAAGCATGTGGATACTCAATACAATATAAGATATATTGTGCTAAATCCCCTTTAAATAAAGTGTAGTCGTGTGAAGTAAGCGTATTATAATATAAATGACTATATTATTGATAAGAATGCACGACCTCATGTTGATTAGCCCTTAGACTGTTAACTGACAGATTTGCAATGTATATACTACTGTTATCCGTATTTAGGCTAGTTATAGAAAGAATCATACAAATAAGAGCTAGTACGAGGACGAGTTTATTATCAATCCTTCCCGAACATGGGATAAAGAGGAATTGGCACTTAAATTCACCTAGTATGTAAGACGTTTCAAATTGATCCTTGTAATTGTATTGAATTTACGTTTAAATTTGAATTTACAACATATAAAATAATGACTATTTCTAATCGAAACTGATAGACATTGATTGTACAAAGAGTTCCATAATTACCATGCTGTGCTGGTTCCAATAATACAAGCTATGCTTAGTTCGAGGATAGATGGTGTGTGGACTCTCCGCTTATATATATTATTTATTTTTTTAAACCAAAAGCCTACTTCTGCACAAAATTGCAGGTGCGAGGATATTGTACAATATGGAAACACGTGTTACATGGACGAAATGCAATATCAGATGTATTGTGCCCCTTGTTGCGGCGTTATGGTGCCTCGTAAATCTTAAAGGGTCACCTAAGGGAACCGTTTCCGTGCTAGTGATGAGCTGTGCTAGACTTCATAGTTATCGATATCTCTATTCTTTTGAGTCAGTGTCAAATTTTATCGAAGTTAACAGTCCATGCTCTATAGCATAATACTACAGATACGACAGATTTAGTTGTAATATGATCATTTGATTTGGTGCTGCGCTCATTAGTGCAAGTCGAAATACAGGGGTCGACCAGCTAGGTAACCACGGGATATCGTATTTTAGGGCCTCCGGTAGGATTTCCACGAAAGTCACTCATCCCGTCATGAGTCCCTCATCAGTCATCCCGTGACCACGACAGAGTGTAAACCTGTCGAAACGTCGGGAAAAATAGGTAAATAAACGCGATAAATACCCGTAAATATTTATAATAATGTGTTCTGATCGTTTAAGTTTAAAAAACTTTATTTGATTGAATATATTTGCTATATAAATAATAATAATTATTATAATAATGCCAGCCATTTCACACAACATCGTCTGGCCCCAAAGTAAGCAGAGCTTGCGTTATGGGTACCACATGTCTGATATACTACTTATATACCTACTTATTTTGTAAATACATACTTATTATACATAGAAACACCCAGACCCGAGTCAAATACTTGCAGATCATACAAACATTTGTCCCGCCGCGGAAATCGAACCCGCAACTATCTGCGTCTCAGTCGAAATATGGCCCACTGCGCCAGATGCGCCGCCAGAGGATGTTTGTGGCTATTCTTTCTTTCTGCCTAATGATGAATCAGTGTGATTCTACGGCTGTTTAAAAATTTGTCATGACATGACTGAGGCCTTCTAGCGGCCTAAAACTTAGTTAGTTGACCATATGTTGGACTCATATATAATAATGAAAATTGACAAAACTTGCATAAATTCGACGACGTAACATCCAATTTTGACCACATCACTAGACACAACTAGGTTCTGTCACATGAAATAACAGACGCGTTATAACCTTCCTACAAGACGGTATTGTAAATTGTTAGACTAATGGATACCTACCTGTCTGCACCGGTCTACGGTTTGTGGTCTAAATGATAGAGTAAGACCCATATTTCAGAACAAAACTTAGATCGAGACATAAAGCCTAGCGCGCATTGCGTATTATTCCGCGGTAAATATATTTCTGAGAACATTATCGCGGCTGGCAAATTATTTGTTGCACCACATTATACCTATTATGTGACTGGCTGGCTCCAGGAAATGCAATTGACGCAACAAAGTAGAATTCAGCTCGCACTAGCAATTAGTGCCTAACATTCAAGTCAAAAAGTCAAAAGATGCTTTATTCAATACAATCACAAGGATCACTTTGAAACGTCTTGCATACTAGGTGAATTTAGGTCCCAATTCATCCTAACCCAAGCCCGAGAAGAATTGGCAAGAAACTCGACTTGGTCCTAGCGCTTTTTTATATGATCCATCTTATATTTCACTACTTTGCTGAACCCCATCTCTATTTTTATGTGTGTATAACAAATTTTCATATGTATATTGTGAAGCTATTGTGAGAATATTAATTTCTTTGAATATTTATCTTAAAGATTCTCTGGTGTTTCATTTTATTAATGGCACGTAATTGCCCTTTTTTGAATTACAAATATTTTAATATCAATTTCAATATCAGCTGCTTTCCCCCAGAGAATGATGCCGTATGACATAACACTATGGAAGTAACTGAAATAAACTAGTCTAGCTGTAGCTTCATCAGTGAGCCACCGTATCGCACGAACTGCATATGCAGCGGAACTAAGCCTACCAGCAAGTGTTTCAATTTCAAATTATATTAATATACTTGTTTTTTTGACTCCTTTATATGCTCTTTCTTGTTTGACGCGTCACTTATGTACAAATTTGCTCAAAAGTTGAAGTGCAATTTCATTCCTAAAGTACGCCTGGGCTGCCTAAAGTGCGGAGTACGGATTTCCTGATGGCATGCACTAACGATTTAACCCGCCACTTGCGGATTTTCCTAACGCACACTGCGGTTTTTTTTCGATGCGTCCCACCGGAACTCGCATTTATTTATGTTGTTGCCGCCTCACGCCTAAAGTAGTATATCAGTTATGTGATACCCATAACTCAAGCTCTGCTTATTTTGGGGCCAGAGGATGCTGTCTCAAATGTCCGGGATTATTTTTAATTTTTAATCCCAAACTAAGCATAGCTTGTATTATGGTGACGAGATGACTGATATAATACATGTATATGTATACATTATAATGTATACATTATTGTTCAATTCATTTTTCTACTTTTAGTTATTTATACCTTATATTTTATTTTTGCGATTTTTAAAATGACATCAGTCCATCGAATGGATCAATCAAAGTCGCGAAGAAAAGCAAAAGACTATTATTTTAAAATCAAAACATGAATCGACGCTGATTGATGAAAAAATCAACTTTCAAAAGGAGTCTAATAGAAGCTCGTTAAGAGAAGCAAAAACTTCGATAGAGCTGTGCATCGCGGAATAAAAACAAATCTCCCAAAACGAGTCGAGCCACGAATATGATAAGGTTCTGGAGCTGCATGGAGTGTTGTGTAGATCTTACAATAATAAGGAAGAGTATAATTATAATAATATAATATACGACCTCTGTGGCGCAGTGGGATAAGGTTCAGCTGAGACGCAGAAGGTTGCGGGTTCGATTCCCGCCGCGGGACAAATGTTTGTATGATCTGCAAGAATTTGTCTCGGGTCTGGGTGTGTCTATGTATAATATGTATGTATTTACAAAAAAAAGTATATAAGTAGTATATACTTTTCAAGCTCTGCTTACATTGGGGCAAAATGTTGCTGTGTGAAATGTCTGAGATTATTTATTTATTTATTATAGTATCTTTGAGATGTAAACAATATAAATATCTGTAATTTATAACACCCAGGTACAGAACAAACATCAATGTCCGTCACACAAATTAGCAGTCAACCCACAGCACGTAACGACGCTTAAATACACCTCCTAATTTTTTTTTCAGAAACATTTATCAATTCAATTTATATTTAGTTTACTGTGAATGTTAATTCTGCGGAAAATAAAAACACCAATCTCGCACGAATATTGCAACTATGTATTTTGCACACCGTCTACTCTCACTCGTTTATTGCAAACTAACTTTGTAATATTATTCGTGGGAATTTGGAAACAAAATATTAAACGTAAAAGTGTTTACTGAATTTAGTGTTTACTGCCTATAGTAGGTAACTTTCTGTATAATCTTATTCATTTGTACTTTTTGATCTTCGTTTTCCTAAAGAATTTTACCAAAACATAATGAATACCCTAAAACTATGTATAGTTTGTTAACAATTCTGAAATGTATTATAAAAATGTATTATTTACATTACACACATTTTCTCGTTGTTTCTTTTACATATCGATTTAGTAATAGCATTTTATTGCCTATCAATATTATGATATATTCCGTAAAAAATGGATGGACAATAGATAAATTCGAGGGGGGGATCATCATCATCATCAGCCTTTAAAGTCCACTGCTGAACATAGGCCTCCCCAATAGATTTCTAGGAAGAACGATTTTGAGCCATCTCCATCCACTGACTTCCTGCGATCTTTACAATGTCGTCCTACGCTTCGTTTTCCTGTCCTTGGTCGCTATTTGAGAACTTTTATTCCCATCGGTTATCAGTTCTGCGAGCTAAATGGCCTGCCCATTGCCACTTAAACTTGCTAACTTTAAGTGCTATGTCGGTGACTTTGGTTCTTCTACGGATTTCCTCGTTGCGGATTTTATCACGTAGTGAAACACCCAACATAGCTCTCTCCATAGCATTTGTAATGAGGCCAATAGTTAGTGACCTATTTAAGACCCACCTGTTGTGAGGCGATATTAAGGCCGCTGAGCATTGTGCCAAGGTCTTTGATTGATGTTGATACCATGTCTATGCCAGTACAAGTACCTAAAAACATCCTCAAATGCAGAGTGGAACAGTTACAGAGAAATAACATCTCCCTGGCTCACCCCTTTATGCCCTTGATACCCCTTGATTGGATTCGTGCTCTGGTCCTGGAGGACGGAGGTCCTAGCGGGGGGATGCATTGAGTCATTACATCACACAAGGTCAGAAGCGGTAAAACATGCAGCTTACTTTTCTTTAGCTGACGCTCACAACAGCAAAGCCACGGATACACGAACTAAGAAGAAAGCCTTTAATTAAGAGGCCAAGCCCTTCAAGAAGGTGTAACAGAAGGCTCGCTTCAATCGAATTGGCCGTATGGTGCCAAGCTTGTGACTCATCCAGCTGGCAGCAAAGCATTCTGGTCCTTGGCCAAGTCGGTGGAAGCGAACTTTAGCCGCCCTTCTCTCCATCCACTACTAAAACCGAATGGATCTCTAGCCTGTAATGCAATCGAGAAAGCAAATTTCTTTGCTGCTCAATTTGCTGAAGCTTCACGTTAAGACACCTCTAATGAAACCTCACCTAGCTTTCTTCGATGCGAAGCGACAATGCAAGAAATTCGCATCCATCAAAAATAAGTGCTGAAAACGTTACGGAGTCTTGACATGAACAATGCTAGTGGTCCGGATGGCATTTTGGCTGTAGTGTTGAAAACTTGTGACCCTGAGTTGTCTCCCATTCTCACAAGACTTTTTTGCCTATCTTGGAAAACTGGAATAGTCCTAAAATCCTGGAAGCTTGCTAATGTGCAACCTGTGCCTAAGAAAGGCAGTCGCGCTGACCCATCAAATTACTACCCAATTTCGGTCACCTTCCTACTATGTGTCCTGAACACGAACGTCTTTACAAATCTTGAAGACGATGACCTACTCATTGATCGACAATACGGTTTTCGACGAAAACGATCGACTAGGGATCTTCTTGCGTATGTCACGCACATTAGGAGTGAGGCTATAAAGAAATATGGTGAAGCATTAGCTGTTTCACTTGACATCTCAAAGCCCTTTGATAAAGGTCTGGCACGCTAGCCTTATTGGTAAGCTTCCAGCCTATGGATTGCCAGTTCAGTTCTACTCATGGCTTGCTGCGTTCTTGAGGGAAAGATCCATTCGAGAAGTTATTGACGGCTGCTCGTCTGATAGATTGGCAATTAATGCCGGAGTACCTCAAGGGTCAGTGCTCTCGGCCACACTGTTTTTACTGCACGTAAACGATCTGCTTATTCCCGGAATTATTGGGTATGCAGATGACAGTACAGTTGTGGAGAGATACTTTGCCAACGCACGAGCCAGTAAAATTGACATTCATAAAAACAGAGACGAGATGCTTATGCGTCTGGATTTAACTCTCCAGGTCGTGTCCGATTGGGGCGATGCCAATCGAATTAAATTCAAAGCATCTAAAGATCATCTCAAACTCTTGGGAGTTTCACTTACTCGGATTTACAATTTCTCTCCTATATCGAGTCCTAAGCCAAGACTGATGCCATGAAGCTTGGTATTTCCAACAAAGTGAGGCGATACATTAGCTTTCAAGGACAGCTTTCAACTTTATATAAAGCTCAAGTCCGGTCAGGTATGGAGTATTGCTGCCATCTATAGGATGGTTCAGCCAAACACCTGCTGCTTTGGCTGCTTTGGACTCGATCGAGCGTAGAGCATTGAGGATGATAAGTGAGCAACTTTACGCTGAGACTAAGTTCCAGAGTCTCGAGCACCGGCGTAGAGTTGCTTGCCTTTCGATCTTTTATGGAATACATTTCGGAGAATGTGCCCAGGAATTGCACGATCTCATTCCACCATGTCCCTTTCACAACAGGACAAGCACAGCTCAATACCATCCATACCTTGTCAGTCTACCACCCTTACAAACAAAGCGCTTTGCTTCCACATTTTTAATGCGTACAGCCAAGGATTGGAATGCTTTGCCGCCTTGTCTTTCCTGAAAGCAACAATCTGGGTTTTTTCAAGTCAAGAGTAAATAGGTATCTTCTAGACCTGTGTGCCCCGTTGACGACCACCATCGATTAGGCGAGTTCGTGGTCAAACGTAGGTCTATCTATGATAAAAAAAAAACATTTTTTTTGGAGTGTCATCTTGTTTTCAGTAAAATTTGTGCTAAGAACCAAATGACTAACAATAAATAACTCATTTTAAACTTAATATTCTGTTTTATTTATTGATATTTCAGTAAAAAGCGACATAATATACTATATATATGTATAGGTACTTTTATAATTAAGTACTTATTGTTTTATCCCTCAAAATAATTTAGAATAACCTGTAAGTTCCAAGTTATTCTAAAATATTTTAAATATTTCGTACTTTGTAGTTAAACAAACGCATTTTACACAATATTGTAAAATAAAAAGCTAAATGAATAAAACAGTAATAGAATTTTGCACTTTTAAAATATGAACCCAAATACTGGAATAACCATGTAACTATCTAATACCCACATTACCAAATCAGAATACCCGTAGTAAACTAGGTCAATATTTTCTGTAACGATACGAATGACTAGTGTCCAGGTCCCTAACCGTTTTAACAAAGATGTAGTAAAGTCTCACTGGCCATGATAACATTCTTCGCAATTTTAGTATATATGCCACAGTTGTAATAACTTTTCAGGTAATCCACTGGACACTGGACTTCATCAAAAGTAACGACTTCAAATATTTATCAAAAAAGTATTTTATTAAAAAACCGTTAAAGAAACCTAATATCTAAGACCTATCTTACGATATGCCACGTCCTGGGGTAAATTAAAAAAAAAATACAAAATAATTAGATTATAATGAAATTACAAGGAAAATTATCACGGATAGTAAGCATTAACTTTTACTACATTTTGAGTATCAGTCTGATTTGTAAACCTTAACAGCCTTGCTTATTATATGGTGTTGCATTGGTTTAACGGTCAGGATTTATCACTCTTTACTTTACTGATGCCGGAAGTCTTCACTGTGTGTGGCCAGGTTTGTTAGGCCAATTTATCATTTATTTTTTTCATGGGGTTAAAATAAACATTAGTTTTTTTTTTTAATTAACATATTTCATCCCACTGCTGGGTCTGGCTAAAGATCTCCCCAATATCCTTCCAACTGTCTCTATTCTTCGAGATCGCCCACCAGCCCCTCTCAAAGTTGTCAAGATCCCTCCAACGCTTTTTCGGCCGATCGCAAAGCCTGCTCGTCAGGTTGCCAGTGTGTTACTATGCTGGCCCACCTGTCTGAATGCATGCGACTCACGTGACCTGCCAAGTCTTACCTAAGCCTGGTCGTTTTTCTACCCGCATCAGCAATGCAATACTGTTTTGTACTCAGTCGGTGCGTTTGAATCCAGAATTCTGCGCTCCATTGGCTCTTTAGTAAATCTTAAATTTAGATTTCTGCAACTCGGTCAGCGAATACGTCTGAGCACTGTAGGTTAGGACGGGCAAAATACACATGTCAATAAGTTTGCGCTCAAGTGACAGAGGAAAGAATCTATTCATGTTCGTTTTCATGAAACAGTAGCTATACCAAGCATTATCGATTTGGCGATAAATTTTCTTGTCCTGCCTTTTAAATATTATCATGCAAAATTTCATTGCGATAAAACAAATCGTCTGCGAACTGGAGCTCTGGTTAAGAGCGTACAGACAGACAGGTAGACAAACAGACAGACAGACTGGTGTTCCTGGTGCCTACTTTGACAGCTGAAACTATCTAATCAGCAAAAAGTTTACTCAAAACCCGAAGTAGCTATTTTGTGCAAAGGGATTATCTTTCTATTTCAACGTACGGACCCCCATAACATCTGATCCTAATTGCAGATTTCGTTTCAAAGTTTCCGTGTGTTTCTTTCATTTCACATTTATCGTCGGTTTCTTTGGTTGTTTTAATATAAAAAGTTAGACTGACGCCGCCGGCGAATCGTTCGTATGATTAATGTTTTAGAAATCGCTTGTTTTGTCAGCTTTGGTGTGAGTACTTTTGGCTTAAAATTACTTTGTTTTATAACTATGACATTTATTCATTTCATTCTGTTGACAGAGAGCGTCGGTGGTTCAGTGATAGTGGCTTCGCCTTCCGATCCTAGGGTCGCGGGTTCAAATCTGGTCATGCACCGATAGATTTTTCTGTTTGAAATATTTATGTGCGCGCTGTAGAAGTACTTTGAAACGGTGAGGGAAAACATCGTGAAGAAACCGGCAATTCGTAGATCTTAAAAATTACAAGAGTGCCAAATCCACAAGATGCGTTTCCTTTCACCACACTTGTTCAAAATAACTATTGACACGATAAGACGAAGAAGAACAACAAGATTCCTTTTACGCGTAATACCTAAACCGGTAGATTTATTGTTTAACTGATGTTCTTGGAAATGTCCAATGAGGTCGTTTTTTTTTATTATTATGTATAGACTTACGTTTGAACAGTCATCTAGTGGTAAGAGTCGATGCGGCCGATGATGGGGCACGCAGGACTAGAAGACACCTATTTACTCTTGACTTAAAGGGACCCAGATTGTAGTTTTTAGGAAAGACAGACGGCAAAGTAACCCTTGGCTGTACGCATTACAAATGTGGAAGTTAAGCGCTTTGTTCGTAAGGGTGTGAGACCGACAAGGTGCTGAGCGATATATTATCAGCTTTTCTTGTTGTAAAAACGTCCAATCCAAATATCATATTAGGCATAATGTTCACATTTTGCTCAGAAGTTAGTATTTGTATTTGACAAGTCGTAATTTCGAGGGTCGATAGCCATTTGAGTTTAATCGCTTATTTTTTTTTGAAGATGTTTAAAGGGGTCTAAGGTATGTACGTCCAATCCAACTATAACTATTTGCAAATAAGTTAGTTTTTCGTATCTGATAGTTTGCAAATCCATCGCAGCTTATAGAAATACTAACCAGTGACACACACCTTCGAAAAGAAAATACGTTTTAAGACAATATATATATATATATATATATATATATATTGTCTTAAAACACATCACATCGACATCACATAAGAAACCCGCAAAGCCGCGGGTGGCCGCTAGCGCCATCTATCAATATTTATCCGTAACTCTGTTAATCTCTATAATTATTACAATAATTTGAATAGCTATCTTTTTTTAATAGCGATATTTGTACCTTAATATTTTCTGTGAAGTTGTCACCGCCCAACGATGTGGGTACGGGTCTGATAGTTTTAAATAAAACTCTATGAAGATTGAAAATACGTCGTTAGAAAAAAATGCTAGAAATATTTTATCAAACTGGTTATCATCTTATTCCACCAAGTAGACACGAATACTGATGGAATGATCATTTATAATTACAGTCAAAAGCAGCGAAGGGATTACGCGGACAGACGGTTTATTAATATTACAATCTTTGTTTAGATTGAGAAGATAAACACAGAAGTTTCTTAGAAGTTTTTATACCTTGCAAACACTATAAATATAACTAAGATTACAGAATAATATACAATAATATTAAATACACGTGAAACAGTTGAGCTATCTAAGGACTGTTTTACTAAGAATGAAGCAAAACTGTCTGTCTGCCGATCTGGTTTTCACCTTTTTACATCTAAGCGGCTAAACATCATGATGAAATTTCGTAAGAAGATAGATTGTTTGTTAGGAACGGACATAGGCTATTTTTTATGCAGGTACCAAGCATGCTAAGCCACAGGCAGCAGCTAGTATTTTATAAAAAAAGTTATTCCTGGAAAAAAGTTTAAGTTTAAGAATATATAAGATAAGTTAATTTACCCAATAACATGTGTAGATGGGTACATTTTTTAATTTAATATCATACACTAAATCCACGTTGGGTATAGGAACCCGGTATGGAAACCGTTACTCTCCGTGCTTTATATAAAACTGTGGTACGGGAAGGTAACACCTCATATCTCTTTTGGACTAATTAGGTATTATTATAACTAAGTATCTTATAGGTAACTAGCTGTCCCCAATAGCGTCTTAGTCCTCGCGTTTAAAAAATATATATATAAACTATTCTCGAATCCATTTGAACACACACATAAAATGTCATCAAAATCGGTCCAGCCATTTAAGAGGAGTTTAATTACAAACACACTCATATAAGATTTATATGTATAAAGATGTATCAGTATGCAGGTAAGAGGTTCGTTTGTAAGGAGTTTTATAACAGCATTGATTCAGCTGCAATAGAACTACGTAACAAGCTACACACACTTTACATCAGTGTGTCACAAACGAGTTCGTGAATAAAGGATTCGTAAATGACACAATGATTAGGTTCCAGCTATTGTTGGGAGAATCTCGATTTCTCATTACAAGAACACGGATATTATGCGATACTTGTTTAAGACTACGGCTTTGCTTAAGTTCGATATGAAAAAAAATGTGTCGATCGCATTTGATGACATAACCTTTGATGAAGATAAGATATAAGATCCAGGGAGCTGATGTTAAGGAAGTGAGATAAATATCTTACGCAGATTACGTCATTATCTCGCCTGAAATATACCGTTTTTAAATTAGATGATGATTATGCATCCATCATTAGCAATTAATAAGTATAATTATATATAATATAATAAATATAAAGGAGAAGATTTTGACGATAATTTAATACAGATATATTATCTAAGATATATATATAAAAAACAAATCCGATTAAAGTAATTTATCGCGTAATATACATAATAATATTCATTCAAACCAGGATATTTACTCAAAGCGGGAAAATTATGTCAAAACCATGATAGTTTTAAAAGTTAATATACATAATGTATGTGTTTATAACAGTTTTGTTGTGATACGTTTTTATATATTTTTTTATACATATATATAACTGTTATAAACACATACATTATGTATTTTACGCAATAAATTACATTAATCAGATTTGTTTTTATATATATCTTAGATAATATGTCTGTATTAAATGATCGTCAAAATCTTATCCTAGTTCACCTAACGTTGTTTTTGTCAGATGCCTCAACATCAAATCCCTTTATGTTAAACACAACCACAGTCAAACGCTGCACGAAGCGAGGAGGATTTATTACCACTAATTCTCTACGAAAACATTATTATTCCATCCTCAGAGCAGACGTGTGTAAATACAGTCTGTGATTTGATCTGAGTAATCTTGAGCAATTTGCAAGTTGGAAATTGTACTGAAAATTAAGCAACAGTTTTTGTAGCCGTGTTCTTAACAGATTCAATGTTGAATTTGAATTTCAATAGGAACTGGTAAATACATTATGTAATGAGTATGTATAGAGCACCGACTTCGTTTTTTTAACGTCGAGTTTTTATGTTTATAAATAAGTATGTGAGAGATTTTTTTTCTGAAGATATACCGGATTAGCTCTCCCTTCTTCGCTATAGGTTGGGCCTACATACAGGCAGTATTGCAATGGACATCTAATAAACGGACGTGTCTCGTGATTCTACCTTTCATTTATAAACCCGCACAATACTCAGTAGAGAACATGCCATATACGGCACAGAGGTGACCCCGACGTGATTAAAATTATTAGTAGAAATTCACGGCTGGTTACGTAATCAATTTTATTTTTTTGTGTAATCAATGTATATAATTTATAAAAAAAATTGTGTTATCTCTCCAATGTGTTAACGAATACTTATTTTAAAAAATAAGAGGGAGGTACAGTGCCTACATACAAGCAATATTGCAATGGACATCTAATAAACAGACGTGTCTCGTGAACCTTTCATTTATAAACCGGAACAGTACTCAGTAGAGAACATGCTATATACGGCACAGGTTCAGGCATCGATTCCCTTCATGGATAAACATTTGTGTGACGGACATAGTTTTGTTTTTGGGTGTAAAATATATAATAACCTATCAGGCATCTCGTCACCATCCTATGCTGAACTAAGCTATATGATTAGTTCGGGGCTAGAAGGTGTTGTGTTCATTGTCCACAAATAATTATTTTTGTTACTTATTATTATGCTTTGCAGTATACGTTCAATTATACATTCAAACGTATGTAGTGTCTGTCTTTAAGGAACCTTTTAAAACTTGTTAGGCCATGACGAAGATCTATGGTACACCGTCACCAAAGTTAGCTGCTGCTGGTACTGACTCATACGAATTACAAAATTTTGTCCATGTCATGCATATTTCATTCATGTAATTTATTTACTCATCCTAATTTTTATTTTTTTAATTTTAAAGACTGGCTCCAACAACGCAGTAGGGGTTGGTTAAATGAGGCACGTGGTTTGGTCAAGTTTAGGATTAGAGCTTCGAGCTAGAGGAGGAGGCATATTACATAAATCACAACATCACTTCACACTTCATAGTGTATTTCATTTTAAAAAAAAACTTCTAATAGAAAATATATTCTTCTAAAAATAAATTCTTTTTTTCTAAAAATATCTTCTATCTTATATCTAAGTAATACTATAAATTTTATTAAGTTTCTTCTCTCTCCGAAAACTTCTAAAAATGATACCTAAGCCAAATTCAAATCCAAATATTTTTATTCAATACAATAACAAGCATCACTTTGAAATACATACTAGGTGAATTTAGGTGTCAATTCCTCCTAACCCAAGTTCCAGAAGAACTGGCAAGAAACTCGTCCTGGTCTTAGCGCTTATTTGTATGATCCTAATTTTTTTATTTTATTTAATTTTAGAACATAACAAGTTGTAACATAAGATTTGAACACTTCAAATATCAAACAAAAAGTAGTTAAAAGTACCTACCTAGTACTTTTAAATTGATAAGAACACCTCCCACGAACTCCCACCCTAGGAAAACCAGTTGTGAAAAGGTGTTGTGGGTAGTTCGCCTCTTTCGTCGAGCGTTGTATCTAGCTAAATCACAAAAGTTGATTTGCGTTACTCGCTAAAAAAGAGTGCTGCAATTTTATAATTTTAAACAAAATAAAATAGGGCTAAAATAAAAACAAAAAACAGAAATACAAATAGGTAGAAGTTCAAATAGTCGTAGATAGGTAACTATTAATTAGTACGACCCGTAATAATAAGAGCAGGATATATTTGTTATGGTGTAATATGTTTTATGAAGGAGTTTGTAGTAAAAGTTTGTCTCCGTCTTATTACTAGCTTAACTACGAAAAACTATTACAAGATTACAGTAGTGAGGGCTTAGCAACATAAGACCATTGTATTATTAACAACAATTTATTTATACAGCCTTTTTATTTATTCCTATATACTACTGGTTATACTATGCAAGTCAGGTCACATTTAATACAATTAATAAGATTAAATTTACTAAATCTAACCATTAACACCTGATGAATAATAATTAGAGGTAAAATGGTGTGCCGGTTTCCTTGCATTGTTTTACTCTATCGAGAGCATAGGCATTGTGCACATATCGTCCAGGTTGTTCTAAAGTGGTTAAACCATGACCAAAGCATTTAGGTGGCATATTAGCGATAAATCATACGACAGTAACAGTAAACTATTTGCAAAACTTTCGTGAGTTGTATATACTTACTATACTGTGTCGGTATGTTTATCGACAAAATAATTCGTGATAAACTTCAATGATTCTCAAAAAGCAGTGGTAATATTGTTGGATGTCTGTTTAAGATAGCAGCAGTTTATCATCTATCGACCTCGTTTTTATAAATATGAGTACATTTGCATGGTTTTGGACTTACGGTTGGTTTTAGTGTTTGTTCACGTAGGAAAGCGCGGGCGTGATTGACGTGGCGAGCTCGTGTTCACATTGGCTGCCAGGCGTTGTCACTAGCGACAAGTTCAAACTGGTTTAAATTACCTGACGCCACGCTACGAGTGAATCGCGCGCTCCGCCGCTTGTTCGACGTACACACACAAACATCTTCACGCGTTGATATTGCCGCAAGCGCGCCGCGTGCCTCAGACGCTAGCTTGCCTGCTACTTAGACCACACGTGCGATTTGTAAGTTAACACTTGGATACTACGTGATATGTTTGATATTTCGTGACCGCGCCCACAAGTCAACGTGGGCAAGCATTTATACGATGCGCATTACACGTAGTTGCTTAGATAAGCCCACAAAAATGTTTTTGTTTGTTTTCTGGTGATAAGATTGTCCCCCGTTGATACTCGTAATCTACTCACTATAGAATAGAGTATTACAAGCCTCTCAGCACTACTTACAGAAAAGAACCTGTCTAAATTCCACAAAAGCCTTCTACTTAACAAAAGCAATATAATTGAGGTGGTCGTTTCCATGATAAGAGCGGATAGAATGGCCATCGCGAAGACAGCTGAATGGGGGTGTTCTGTCGTTGACGGCTCGAAAAAATTGGCCTTTTTTAGAGATTTTTTTACGATCTCGAAATGTAACTGGGTCTGCTTTTGTAAGATTACAAATGTAGCAGTAAAGTGGGGCGTTGTTCATTGCAGCTTTTCATTCTCTGCCGTTCCGTGGAGCCTTTGTCTTGGGTTGTGTGAATTGGAGTCGTCGGAATTTGCAGGGGGTTTTTGAAAACGTTATAACCTGTCATTGTTGCCGTCATAATTCTTTGGATTTTCACGGAACGGTGTGTTAACTAATTTTGTTGAAGTAAGTGCTGGTGGAGTAGCTAATGCGCTCTTTTGATCGTAATAATTTTATATCTCATTGTACAGACTCTTCAACGCTGAAGGACAACTTGGATAGAAAGACTTATTCTAGATTGGTCTAGAGAGTTTAAAACAGCAAATTACACCTAAGGCATTTTAAAATAGACATTTAAAGTGACTTAGTTCTACTAACCACCTGTTTTGAAACCATGATATCTGTTAACTACAAATTAATACTATAATTAGATCCTTAGTTAACGTCATTTAATATAATATTATAGCGAACAATTATACAGAATAACATATATTAGGACAAAAATGAATTAAATTAATATTATATATTGTAATTAAACCTATTTCAATTCCAATTTCATTATATTTATTTGTCAGAATTAAGGCCAACAATATTAAAGTGGTATATTAAGTAATAAATATTATTAAATACCTAGTTCCATTATAACTAACTGGATCATTGACGTAAAAGTTCCACAAATAATATCAGTTTAACTAAAATGTACTGCACGTATTTCGCTTAAATAGCCTCATTATTTTAACGGCAGCCGCTTTTCCAGAAGTTTCTCAGAACACTAAGCTTCAAGACGTTATTTACCAAATATAACGTATTATATCTGGCAATGACGGGCATGTTTGTGTATGACGTGTTCATTATCCTTAATCCATTTGAATCAGGAATCGAGGTGAGGTTATTTACGCCGCAGGAATTACCACATCTAGTAATAGCTTTTCCGACAAATTAGACAAATTGTCTTTGCGTTATTTAGCGTTTTGCGATAACGATAATCAAAAGTTTTGTTTTCTTTAATTCGATATGGAACCTGCTTTTCAGAACGTCCGTTTGTCATTAGAATTGGCCACTGAATCATACGAAAGTAATTTTAAAGTTAGGTTAGTGTAAAAAAAACAAACATATACCTACGTATTTAAATTATTCATGCAGTGGTTTTTTGACTTTAGTGTTATAAGTACTTGGCCTAAAAACCTAACTTTTTAGTATATCATTTCAAATTGATTAAATAGGGTTCGAAAATTAAAACCTGTTGTTTTAATTTTCATACCTTTAAGCCTGTCAGCCTTTACTGTTAGCGAATAAATACCAAAAGTGAACCCTAAGTCGATTAGAATATCCACTTTGTAATTAAGGCTCCTATATTAATAGAATTAAGGAACATTTTACAACATAAACAGATAAGTAAATCAGTGAAGACGGAGATCCAGTGACAAGTATATCACCGGCTACTGCAAAAACACAACCCCATCCACCAAAACGCGCAACCCGAGCCGAGCGATACGTCACCTGCAATGCGAACCATGAACGCGAGCGGCAACGAGTGGACAACTCACCCAGGTGAAGGTTCTCTAAATCAATCGAAACAGTGTCGTAAAACGACACTGTTTCGATAGATTGATTAGATTAGATTTGTAGAACTTATAGAACAAGTCATTTTTGTTTTGACAAATAATTCTGATAGTTTAGCGGATTCGTATAGAAAGATCGTCGCATGTCTAATTTGGAGGAGTAGGATTAATTGCTATGATTTATGAAGATGTGCCTACGGATCTAGGCTTTGTTGGCAGACGTTGTGAAGAATAAGGTTTCCCTTGTTTATTGGAATATAATGATAATGGTTTTAAACAGAGTTAAGTTAACTCGGGCCTTGGCACAGTGAGCCAAGGCCAGAGTGAGACGCAGAAGAATGCGTATTCGATTCCTTTTGGTTCTGGGAGCTTCTATGTATAATACTTGTGTTTACAAAAATATTGTCATAGTCATGTGGTACCCATAACACAAGCTATGCTTACTTTGAGTCAGACGATGCTGTGTAGAATGTCCTTCATTATTTATATATTTAGATTTTTTAATTATAGAGCTTTAACCATAGCTTAAATTTTACCTAAATAAAAAATCTTACAAGTTATGTATTACTTAATCATGACCGTTCATGTTAATAATTACTTAATATATGATTATTTTATTTGGAAATATGTTTTACTTATTTTATAATTTCTATGAAGCTATTTTAAAGCAAAGGCCCAATGCCTTTTCAGTCTGATTGGTGCCCAATATTTTCATTTTGCATTTACTCTCTATAATTCCAGAATTTTAATATTGAAATCAGCTTTACATTTATACATTCGGATTTTACGGATAAATAGCCAATTCAGTAATACGCGAACACACGTTATTGTACTATCATAATCCCCATAGACTACAATTTACATACGTTTTACGTAAAACTGCGTTTGCACGAGCACAGTGACTAGCATGCAAGTGCCGCTGCACTTGCATGCTAGCACACAATATAACTTCACGTATTGAATTCGTTCAATGTTTTTTTGAATCAGTTCTGACTGAGCTGTCAGCACAGTTGGCGGTAGCTCTACCTTCTATGTAAATAAATAATGCCGGACATTTCACACAACATCACCTGGCCCCAAGGTAAGCAGAGCTTGTGTTATACCACATGACTGATTTACTACTGAATAAAAACTATTAAATAAAAAAAAAAATATATTATTTTTAATCCGTTTGTACAGAAGAAGTACAGTACAATGATGGTTCTGGTATAGTTACTTGACTAGTGTAAACATAGCATTGCAGTAATTAAACAGTTGTTCACCAAACACTTCATATTTCGTTATTACGCATATATTTTTGAAATATGTAATTTAATTAATAAAATAACAAAATAACTACATAAATAATTAAATTAGTTATGATGTAGATAAATAATGTTTTATTACTAGTAGACTAGTAGGTACTTATTGGTGTTATGTCACATAGATTTTTTACAAATTGTTACAGATTTTAATAAAAACAGTAATCGAAAATTCAACATGCACTGTCTATGTTAAAACAATAAGACATAACATACCTTTGTAAGTAAATTATATCTTGTACCTTAGCTAATATATAAACAAATTTATCCCTTCAATTACCTCAAGTTATTTGGAGGTAGGTTCTAATAATTGAAAACACAATTTAAACTAACAGACGCTACTGAAATGCGAATTGTGCAAAGTAATAATTGTCAATCAGCCACAATTTTTACAAAATCATTTTGCTAGAATGAATACCGCGCGGACCTAGATTTTATTATATTGCAGTGATAACAAAGTGAATTTATTGCTTCAATTATGAAATTGATATGGGGCTGAAATATTTTTATTTCGTTACAGTTCTGATCTGAATTGATGTTCCGTTTGAAATTAAAATGTTGGAGACAATTTTATATTCCATGTTATTAAATTACCTCTTATATTCTTTGTTTACGTAGATAATGGTTTTCTTTCTGTCGTTTCGCTGGACTATATGAAATTACGTAAAATACAATCGATCTTATTTTGTTTGGAGCAAAGTTTATATTAGATGAATAAATCGTTTTTAGCGCTTTTTAAATCTAGTAAATTGATGTGTAGGTCTACTACACATCAATTTAGTAAATTTAAGGTGTTTAACTTATTTTAGTTATTATGCAAAGAGGTGCTGGCTTTCCTGGAGGACATTTGATAAATTTACTAAATTTATATGTGATTGAGGTATTTAACTCATTTTAGTTATCATGTAAGGTGCTGGCTTTCCTGGAGAATATTCGGTGGCTGGAATAGCAGCCTCCACTCGTCACGCAAAAAAGGCCTATCAGCATCCTAATTGTAGAAACACGTCCGCATCCCAAGAACAAAGTACCAAGAAGTATTGATTTAAACTGTGGTATAAAACTAGATAAATCAATGCAATGTTGGAACAAATAGTTAATTTAAACTTATTTAAAAAAAAATCGCTTTAAAATTTGGTCAGTGGTGTAAGCGTCCTAACTGTGGAAACACGTCCGCACCTCAAGAACAAAGTACCAAGAAGTGTTGAGTTAAACCTGTGGTATAAAACTAGATAAATCAATGCAATGATGGAATAAATAGTTACATTTACATTATTTTTTAATAATTTCACTTTCAAATTTAGTCAGTGGTGTAAGCGAAATAAATACGTTTTTAGAACTTTAAGCAGGTCAAACGATACAACAGATTCATCACTAATATCACTTTTTTAAGATTTTATTAATGACAAGGTATAAATGCAATGATTCATAAAGTCTCTTCTTTAATTTACAGACCATCAATTTTGGTCATCTCTGTCAGTTTCCGTTTGTAGTATCCGACAGTCAATTTGTCTTTGAAAACTAGAACAAACCGTTTCCATTTCCATGCAAAATTAAAAATACTACCAAAAATATTACCAACAGATGTTTTGCATAGGTAATGGAAACCAGACTCTAATTAGCCGAGATCGTTTTATTACGCTTCTGAATCTAAGCCAAAGTGTATCAAGTTCTATGCAGTTCTATAAAATTCTAAAAGGAACTCAAAACATACCAGTGAACATAGACAGAACTGCAATCGATTTAATGAAGAGATAGGGTCCGCTCATCGTGACACAGTGGTTTTCATTTCACGGTATCGTTTTTGTAGGGTGACCAGAAAAACTCTTCCGACTATATAAACATTCATATCATATTTTTTGCTTTCACTTTTAAAGTAGGTCATTGATTTTTAAATACCTAGATAAAATTTTATATAATATATATTTTTTTGTAGAATACCCCGCGTTTACGCTGACGTTTTAAAACAGGGGATATTTTTGAATTTTGAAGTTTCTATGAACTAAGATTTAGAGTTATAGTCAAAGTCAAAATTTCATTCAATACAATCACAAGGAACACTTCGAAACGTCTTATGTAACGTGAATTTAGGTGTCTATTTCTTCTAACCCAAGTTCGAGAAGAACTAACAAGAAACTCATCCTGGTCTTAGCGCTTTTTTACATGATCTATCTTATAACTAACTACGAAAACCGAATACGCAAGATTATACATTTCAAATGTGTCGGTTAACTGTCTGAGGGCAAAGCAACATAAGGCTATGCATTCTTATCAATAATATGGTTATTTATATTATAATACGCTTTTTTCAAAAGACTACCCTTTATGTAAGCTTTAAATTTCTTAATAGGTTGCTTAGTTTAGTTTAGACTGGTGCGTTGCCCGTATGTCAGGTCTATGAATTCTAAGTAAATAAAATGCTTTAAATTTTAGATTATTAAAATTATCTTATTTATGGCCAGCCTTCCAATAATACTGCAGCTGGGGAACTCTCAAACAAGAGTGAAATAGTTGGTAAATGGTACAATTTCCAATCCACAAATCTACCCATATTCCATACTTATATTATAAATTCAAAATTGCCTGTCTGTATGTTTGTTTGATACCTTTCAATGGCAAAAAAGCTGAACGGATTTTGATGAAATTTGGTAAGGAAACAAAATGTACTTCGCTGAATGGAAATAAGCTCCTTTTTATGTAGCAGCTCTATAAATATAAAAAAAACATAATTAGCAGACACCCTACCGGGACGGACGTGTGGGCAGCCTTTATTATTTCCCAATGGGGCCCATAATGAATCATCTCCACGATAAATGCGCAAACGTTGCCCCAACCCAATATACTGTATCATTTATTTTACCTTGCTATAGTCAAGTTAAATTCTCTAGACCTCTAGCAACGATTTGGTTGGATTGTTGTAGAATTAAACGTGTCCTTTGACGCAGTTGCAGTGTCATTGAAGAAATTGTCTCTCCACACTTGCCGCAATTCTCGGAATAGTGAGAGGTTAATGTCGCTGGGAAATGTAAGGATGTGAATACACTATTCGACGCGGAATTGGCAGTCGTTGTTTGAAAACAACTTTAATGTCAACGCAATTTGCGTTATAAAGGCAGGTAAGAGAGCTGATGAAAAACCAAAATGAATATTTAGATATTTAACCAATTTATCTTTAACTTTTAACTGTCCTAACAGCTCTGTTGGTTGCTCTCACTGTAGGTTGAGGGTTTATTTATTTATTTTATTTATTATTATTATTTCAAAGGAAACCTGCATACTCAGTGCCCAGCACACCTTTGACCGACCATTCTACAGAATGAGTCATTTTGAAACCACCTTTACAAGGCGCAACAGAATAGACTAGAACTTTTTAGTCACTGTATGTGGTGCAGTGTTTGTATTCTCTCGATGTATCTACATAATAGATAAGTAGGTAAGCCTGTCTACCTTCCTTTTACGAGGTGAACTAGGTAGACAGGAACTCAATATCTGTGGTAAAGTTTTAGTCCCGCATTTATGAACAAAACTATAACTTAGGTGTGAAACAAAGCACAAATATGTCTACCAAGCCTGTTAAAAATTATTATTATATTATAAATTGTCAATGTGGTCATAATTTATGTTAAGTTCTCGATCTGAGTTTTTTTCTAGAATACGCCTAGTGGTGGTCAGAGGCACGTCTAAACATTATATTTGACATATTAAGCTTTGCACAGTAGTTAGTATTCTGTACATAACAGGTTGCAAGCACATTGCTACTGCTATAAGTACTAACTAATAATAGTAAAAATAACAATGTCTTCCATTTCACACAGCATAATCTGGCCCCAAAGTAAGCAGAGCTTGTGTTATGGGTACCACATGACTGATATACTACTTATTTACCTTTTTTGTAAATACATATATTTTATGAATTATTTTTAAATATGTTAAAAGTAAGATTTACCTACTTTAACTTTTCTCTGTACTTTTTTATTAACTCTTATTTTTGTTCTCCTGCTGTTTTTTGTTCCTATTTTTAAGTATTAAATAGTATCTGTATATAAACTGAATTGAATTCAACTAAATTAAATACATAGAAACACTTGCAGATTACTTGAATTTGAATCTATCTTACCATATCATCTCTATGCAGACGATCTCCAAATCTATACTCACACGTCTTTAGCAAAGCGTAGCAAGGCGTTTGATGTCACTAATTATAATTTGCGTTGCATTCTGAATAGGAGTAAATCGTATGGTCTCTCTGTCAATCCTGATAAAACGCAGATCATTGTAATAGGCAGCTCCAGAATGATATCAAAAATTGACTGGTTTCATCTCCCTCCTGTGATCTTCGACGGAAAATGCATTCAGCTGATAAGTGACTCGGTCAAAAACTTAGGCGTACACATAGACAAGCAACTTTCGTGGCGACCGCACCTGGCTGAAGTCAGTCGGAAGGTGTTTGCTTCTGGTGCCTCTCTCAGAAGGCTTCGGAATTTTCTCCCTACCGCTACTAAAATTGCGCTTGCATAATCCCTCCTTCTTCCAATACTTGATTATGCTGACGCTTGCAATATTGACATCACTGAAGAGCAACTTTACAAGCTTGAGCGTCTCCAAAATTACTGTATACGGTTCATATTTGGTTTGCGCAAATATGACCAAATTTCTGAATTTCGCAATAAACTCAAGTGGTTGCCAATCCATTTTCGCCGGAATGCTCACATTCTCAATCATCTCTATAATATTCTGTTCTCTTCTTCAACTCCCTTTTATCTCAAAGAACGGTTTGAATTTGTCTATCTCTCTAACTCTCGATCCTTAAGCTCCTCAGAAACCAATTAACTTAAAATTCCTGTTCACTCCTCTACCTTCTATGGAAAGTCGTTTACAGTGCAGGCTGACCGTTTGTGGAATGCGTTGCCTGTAGATATTAGAAAGGCCAAGTCTCTCCCCATCTTCAAGAATATGGTCATGGAACACTATTTGTCGTACTGTTATACCTAATCATTTCTGTGTTGTTGATATTTTATATAATACCTACTTTTGAGCTATGATTTTATGATTTTATATGTTTATTATTATACCTATATGTATGTATATATGTATTTATTTATATCAGTATTATATTTAGTTTATTTACAGATTATGGAAGTATAGAATTATATTTACCAAAATACCACACCAACATGCCCCATCTCTGTTTATTTATAGTCCAATCCATCCAAAGGTTGCCTGGCAGAGATCGCTGTTAGCGATAAGGCCGCCCATTGTATTGCCTTTTATTCTAAAATACTTGGTTGTGTATTTTTATATGTGGTATAACAATAAAGAGTTATCTATCTATCCATCTACGGCAGTGACTTGAACTTTATCAATACAATTGAACAATTGATTGAATTGAACAATACAATTATTTATTCGTAAAAACACAGATAGATAACAAAAAAATATGATTAAAACATACCTAAATAAGGTACAACTATGTTCTACTTGACAACAAGTAAAATTAATGTAATTAATAAAAGTTTATGTGCAAATTAAATGACAAATTATTAAACTAAAATTAAATAGTAAGTCAGATCATTATTTAGAAGATAAATCAAACTTTCAAATCAAATCAAATAAAAACATGATTTATTCAATATCACAAGAACCATTTTGAATCTTCTCCTTACATGGTAGTGAATCTAGGTGTCGGCTCCACGTAACCCCAGTTCAAGAATCCGGCAAGAAATGGTTTTCTTCTTTTTTTGTATAATGCTAGCAAATTTTGTAACGGATGCTGAGTTAAGTTGGAGCAGATTCATCCCAAGCTTCATTGTCATCTAAATAATCTCTTATTTTATAATATGTTTAGGAGACACTGTCTGTTTTATTAAACATGCCAATCGACAAATCTAACGCGTCGCTTGTAGTCCTTATAGATATTGCCCTATAAAAGATTTATTAACCTTAGAGAGCCTAACTGTGGGAACAGCAAGTTTTTCTTTATTTCTAGTATTAATTTTAAAATCGCTGTTTTTTTAACAATTGAACGTTTTTGTGATCATGCTTTAGATTTTCATGTACTGACAAAGCCCTGTTATGATATTTATTTCCTTAAAATTATTTCTAAGTGTTTTTCTAATCCATTGATTATATACAAATATAAGTAATCTTTCGCCTTTGAATTTTCATCACATAAATACTCATTATACTATAATATGCCTATTAAAAACAAACTAACGACACCAGAACTTAAACCATTTGATATATTTTAGCAGCTATTTTTGTGTTCTTGTTCAGTGGCTGTCAGCGTATAAGTAAGCTCCATCAAGCTGAAATCTAAAATCTCCTTTGATGCAAACCTCAGAGGCTCGACATTATTACTGGAACGCTAATAAGCTACGACAACCCCTAAAACCTCAATTCTCTGCGCTTAAAAGGAAATTTCAGAGGAAATCATATATTATTCCATTTCCAAATACTGCTTATTACATAATCATTACATTACAGACTGGTAACTGGATTTACATAAACCGTTATATACGGGCAATAAACATAGCTACTTATGAATGTTATACGTAGGCTGGTAGACATCTATTCAGATCTTAAAAAAAACGTAGGTCTTTGAGGATCAAGCATCAAGCGGGCGGCGTCAAGCATTTTCAGGAAGCACATTAAGCGCACCGTGTTCCTACAAAGGACTTATTTAAAAATAATTACAGAAATATACACAAAAATTTAAAATACAACTTCTATGGCGCAGTGGGCTAAAGTCTGGCTGAAGGTTGCGAGTCCGTTTCCCGCCACAGGACAAATGTATGATCTGCAAGTACTTGTCTCGGGTCTGGGTGTTTCTATGTATAATATGTATGTATTTACAAAAAAACTGGGTGTTTCTATGTATAATATGTATGTATTTACAAAAAAATATATTTAAGTAGTGTATCAGTCATGTGATACCCATAACACAACTCGACAAGCTGGACAAGAAATATTCGGCATTATTATTATACATACATTTGAAATAGCTCATCTATTTCAAATGTATGTATAATAATAATGCCGAATATTTCTTGTATCTAACTTATATAGATCACTCAGCAGGCAGCAGGCAGCATCTCAAAATTGTATTGCATCAACGCTCCTTAGATATACCTCACTGGTGGCGTGGAAATGTGTGCATATCATGTATAATGTGACTCTTAGAATCGCGATATCTCAGGAATCAGGATCAGGAATGGTAACTCTTAGGAAGAAAACTCATTAGAACCATTTTTGTAGAAAATTTTAAGATCTACAACTTTAGTTTTGTTTTTTTTTTTGATAAAACTTACCGTTTTTGAGAAAAATCCAAAAAACCTCAAATTTTGACTTTTGGCCCCGAATAACTTTTGTATCACACATTGGAGCGATGGGGATTTTTAAAACTTTATTTGTAATGGTAAACCCCAGCTCTCCACCAATATTTGGCTCTCCGGGAATTTTTCTTATCTGACCACTATTTTTATATCTAAATTGACCGGACTAATAGCTCAACTGTTTATGTATTTTATATTGTTCTTTACATTTCTGTCATTATTTTTAAATAAATGTATATTGATTTGTATTGCATGAATGAATTGTCATGATATTTGGTAACATGAATGTTTTTTTTTTAATGAACTTTGGGACATCAAGCTCCTCGTATATTATAAAAACACACTGATATCATAACACAATACCAGGCCATCATTATTGTCCTATTTTTAGGCTTCCAACTAAAGCCGTTTCAGTTTTTTTCCTTTATGCTTGGTAGACATTTCAGATATTTAGTTTATAAACATATGTCTTGAAGAATTTGGCGTGGGTAAAAGACGTTATATTTGGCATGTGAATAATTGTTGACAATCAATGAATAGAATAGAATAGAATAGAATAATTATTTATTTGGTACACATACACACACGGAAATTGAAAATACTCAGTCAAATGTTTGCAAAAACCGACTCATGCCTAATTTTTTAAGTCCGTTCGATCTGCCAATGTTTTTATAAACTGATAGACTAGTCCCGTCTCTTTAACCTAATTATGGAACAACATCAATCGACTTCAAATTGTATTATAACGGCCTTGTCAATATTTGCGAAGAATCCAGTTCTGTAACTTCTGAAAACCCTCAAGCTCAAATCATGGCCCTTTCTCAAAGCACGCGTGAATGGACAACTATAACTCAAATGTTATTACAGTGGTCAGTTTGCTAGCCAAGGGTCGTGGAAAGTAAATTTACCTCTGTTATTGTAGACCTATTCCAGTTTTGTTCATTTTCAGTTAGCTTATTCGTGCTTCGTAGATTACTGAACTTTGGATAAGGTTTTTTTGAACTATTTCACACGTTCGTTTATATTATGTCAGAGAAAACATGTGATTAGTTTCAACTTGCTTAAATAAAAAAATATAAACTCTACATCTAAAATATATTTATTTAGAAATTACCACCATATCTTACCTAAAATTCACACAATAAACCGACGAAGGAGTTCGCCTCTTTTTATTGTGTTATTAGTTAATATAGAGGCTCTTTTCATGCACGAAACGAAACGACCAAGAATTTGGGATAGTAAAACTTTTGATCTCCAAGTGAGGCAGCTCTGGGTGCCAAATTTTAAAAGCTACCCCCAATCTTGTCACATAAGAGCTATTGTATTGTTTAAGTAATTGTATTGTTCTTTTTTAAGTGACATAAGAATGACAAGGATATATACAATACATTAACGCTACGCAAAATTTGAAATTATAGAGAGTGGCTCACATTACCTACTAATAATACGAACTAATATTACCCTAAAAACATCATCTGTGTAGTCAGATGTAATAATTCTGAATTTGCTCCAATTGACTTATCCATAATGTTCTCTATTCCGAGAATAACAAAGTAGTGTTGCCAACTCCAGTTGTATTACTTGGTAGTTGGTTTATAATACGCTGTTAATTTCAACAAGGTCCGCTTAGAAACTATTGGTGAGGTAATTTGGACGACAGATTAAACTGTGACTAGTTTAACGCGGATAAGGGCGGTTGAAACTAGCTTAATTATATTTCTAATACTTTCTGAGCACTCAAAGTGGTAGCATCCGTGCCTTCTGATCATATAGTCTTAAGTTAGAACTTTGTCGTGTAGCAATGGATATTGGCTTACGAAAAAATATTTGATTCTAAAATTTTATGGCAAACATCATGAGGAAACAGATATAACACTAGAATATAAAACATCTAACGTGAATGTTATTGGTTATTAGTATTCCTATAAGCAGCGATGAGCTTGCAACTTGCTACGTATAGAATTATAACTTCGAGGTAAAAACGAGCATGTGTCGATTCCTCGTTTGTCATTTCATGAAGTAACATACCTAAATGAATGATTAGGGTTCCGTAACCTCGAAAGGAAAAAACTGAACCCTTATAGGATCACTTTGTTGTCCGTCCGTCCGTCTGTCTGTCAAGACCCTTTTTCTCAGGAACGCGGAGGTATCAAGCTGAAATTTATATAAAATACTCAGGTCTACTGTCTCTTAAACCTGTGAACAAATCAAACTTCTAAGCCAACGCAATCAAAAGATACAGCCGTTTATGCCGCAAATTACCGCAAATTTTTGACACTCGCAAAGGAATCAAAACCTACAGGGTACTTCCCGTAAACTCAGAATCTTGAAATTTGGTACGAAGCAACGTCTTATAGCACAGGTAAAGGAAAAATTACGAAAACCGTAATTTTTTTGTTACATCATATAATAATAATATTTTTATTAATTTTAAACTTACTACTGCTTTCTTGAGATCTAGAAGAACATTTTTTTGCAATAAAAATACCATAACTATGACTTGATTGTCTTGATGGGTGAACTTTTACTTATATACCTACAGGTTTGTACGGAACCCTCTAGTCGGTGCGCGAGTCCGACTCGCACTTGGACGGTTTTTTTCTAGTGCTATTGCATATTTAATTCAGTAATCTTAGCGGAATTTTAATCAATAAATTGTGTCTTCATAGGACAAGTATGGACAATTGTGTTTAATGTTGCAATGTGATTTGAACGACGAGGATTCCTGAGAATGTTCTAGATGGCCATTACACGATAACGTTTATAATAAACGATTATGGGAAGAAGAGAAGAAGAAGAGCATGTATCAAACGCTTTGACATTCTCCTGACTTTTTGACTTAATGAATGGCAAATATAATAATAATAATAAAACATTTATTTTGCGCCACATAAAGTTAAACATAAGGTTACAAATTAATTTTTATTAATAGACAGCAAAAAAGGACACCACTCACCAAAATTTCACAGTGGCGTATCGTATAGGCCATTGCGATGCTGATCTTCCGTGACGCCTGAGTGTGTGGCGGCAGCAACTGTGGTTTACCATTTCAATCATGTACATGTAAAATTAAATCATGTAGTTATTTACATTTAATACAAAAATAATATTGAGTATATCTTCAAAATATTGTACTAATCTCTGAAATGAAAATAATATTTGTTATTCTATTGCCCGCGGCTTTCCACTCCTGTAAGGTCGATAAAGTAACAGAAGTGGTTGTGGGTACAATTTCCACCGCGGTATAAATTTTAGTATGATCTGCAGTATTTGAGCATTATTATTATTTTATAATTTTCGCATTTTAGAATACATTTTTGGGTGAATGAACAACTCATATGAATTAATAAGGCACAGTCGCTTTTGCTTCTACACATAAACCCATTATTAATATAATATGATTTCTATAACAAAAAGGTATGCCTCTGACTTTACTCGTATTTATACGGTTGAACGATACCGTGACTCGAACCATCGATAAAGTTAGCAACTCTCTCTCAACCGTATTCCATCGTAATAAAAGCTATTTTTGATTACCCGTAGGTTATTTATCGGTTATGATTTGTAATGGTTATTCCACGGAAGTAACATGTTTTGTCTGTTTTGTACGATTTATAGTCACATTGCTCGTTTGTTAATTAAGGATTAATATGTTTTTGGCATAAAAAATGGGATATGAAATGATTTGCGGTCTGACTGTGAAATGGTAATTATTAATCCATTGATTGTAAGTAGATGACTTATAACGTATTTTAAATTATAAATCACTTAATCAGATTCAATGTTGCGAGATATTAACAATAGCACGTTCCAATTCTTCGTGTTTGTTTTTCGCGCTTGTTTTTAATATGTCATAGTAAGTTTTAATTGGAATTTACATAAGACTGCGATTCCATTAGAGATTTGCAAGAAAGAGGAGCTCCAATAGTATCGCTGCGCTGAGAAAGACTAGGGAAATCAAGTGACGTGAAGTGAAGTGAATTCCTTGCACAGATGTGCAAGGAAAATCTACAACATGAATGAAATAACATATTATGTTGACATGGTATAGATGATACTGAGCAGTAAGCCTGCATGTCCTGTTGTATATTTATAATGTGAACGTTTAACCATTTATTCATTTAACGATTTAGTTGATTTAAATTCTGATTTAAGTACAAAAGAAAATATATATGTATAACATAAATAGATTTTAATGAAAAAAGATGTACATCTGTCATAATCAGTTTCTGCACGCGGATTTATCAGTGTGGTACGTAGAAAAAACAAGCCTTTTGTCCTCATCTATATACATACCAAGTTTTATTTATATTGGGTTAACCCATTTTTACGTTTGGGTTATTTGGTGACAAACAAACATTGAAAGTGTTTAGGCAGTGTAGAAGTTGAGAGGTTGTATAAAGCCGTTTATATACAAAATGTTGTATTTGTACAAAGCAGTTACTTTGTAGAAGTAAATTTACAATAAAACAGTGTTAACACTAGAGTATACTCATTGAAAGGTGATTGTTATAATTATGCAGCCATTGTTTACATACAATCTCAATACATATAAAATTAAATAAGTTTATTTTGACACACACATGCATACACACATATAAATAAGATAGCAAAGCAGGTATACAATCAATAAGACAATAACATTAAAAAAATGTTCTTAAATGATTAGAAGTACCTACTTTTTGTTATTTATCCATGGTAAGCCTAACGTTTTAAGATATTTTAAACATTAACCGATTTTGTACCTATCTACTAAGGCCATAAATGATAATTATAATTGTTTTATAAGAAAAATCCTTCACGGATGCTATTTGCGTTCGGATTGACAAATGGATATGTCAGGCTCCTACTGACTAAAAACCTCAAGTATCCTGCGAGGCGTCTTCGTATCGCAACTACAGCAACAGCAATTTACTTTTCTTTCAACTACGTAGTAATGTTATCATTAATTACTACAATACCAAGGACAAGGACGTATTTTTTGCTTAGAACCAAAACAGTGCAGTAATGTTATATGAAATCTCATTATTGCACTGTTTTTTACTTTTTATTTAGATATAAATTCACCACAGAGGTTTAATATCTCCCATTAAGTTTAATATAAAATGTTTGCATTCGATCAAAAAGATACTGGCTGATAATAAAAACCGGCTGGATAAAGCCGACTTGGTGACAAAAAAAAACAAATGGCGCGCATATTTTACCATTGTAAAACTTTGATTCTTCATATTTTTAGTTTAACTACCTAGGTACCTAGGTATATTTTATCACAGTAGGTAGATTGGTAGTTGAAAGAAAAGTAAATTACGCACCTTGCTAATGAGAGTAATTAATGCATTCGTGTTAATTCAGTACCTTCGCTTGCGCTCGGGCACCAACATAACACTCGTGCATTAATAACTCACTTTGCGCTCCGTGCAACAATCTACTATTACCAAGAAAAGTAAATTACGCACCTTGCTAATGAGAGTAATTAATGCACTCGTGTTAATTCAGTACCTTCGCTTGCGCTCGGGCACCAACATAACACTCGTGTAATAATAACTCACTTTGCGCTCCGTGCAACAATCTACTATTACCGCGGCCCCGACGACGTTGACTCGTTGTCCAAGTCTGGCTTCCAACCCGAAACAACTATTTTTTGTGACATTAGGTACTTGTGACTGTGACTGGTGACGTGGTGACGTGTGACTCGTGTTTGCCAAAAGGTCCAGTAGGATATATCCTACTAGTATATATACTAGTACGATAAAGTTTTTACCAGGAATTTAAATCATAGATATAAACTGCTTTTTACTGCGTACTAAGTATAGGTCTGCGCAGTGCATTGACCAGAGAACTAGGAACCCTGAAACTGGTACATAATGAGGGCAAATGAAACACAACTGCAGTTGAAGTTGTGGCGACCGACTAAGCATTTATTACGTAGTGCCATAGCTTAAAAAACAGTTAGTTACCTTCCTTATTTAATTTATTAATATTTTATGTATCTCTATTTTTAAACAGCTTAGGTGGTAGTAGCTCTGCCTTCTACGGTGTAGGTTCTAGGTTGGATATGTCCCATGACACACAATTGTGTGATGAACATATATGTTTGTTATGTATTGTGTTATAAAAAAGTTTTATAAGTATGTATTTAAAAATATAGGTATAATTATTCAATCAGTCATCTGGTTCCCATTGTACAAGCTTTGCTTAGTTTGAGGCTAGATGGTGTTGAGCGATTTGTCAACCAAAGTTTTAAAATTATTTTATCTTCAATTCCAAAATGTATGACTGCAAAACATTTTGTTTTGATTAATAAAATAATAATATATAATAAAAAATAAAAGACAGTGGAGCCCTGAGACAGTGAGACGGCGCGGTAGACCACGCAAACGTTGGCGTGACGAGCTAGACACTTTTAGCGACTGTCGGTGGCAGACAATGGCGTTAGACAGAAAGCAATGGAAAACTCGAGGGGAGGCCTTTGCCCAGCAGTGGGACAGTACGGGCTGAAAACAAACAAACAAACAAAAAATAAAAAAAAGCCGTGTATTTCCTTATTTCTAACATATTAGATATTACAATTTTATGGATTTATTCTTAGGTTAGGTGCGAACTAAGGACCCCTTGGGTCCTTGCTTGGGTGAAGGCCTCCTCTAGCTTCTTCTATTCATCCCTGCTTTTCCCCAGGTTCATCCAGTCCCTCCCTGTGACTTGGATGATGTCATCAGCCCACCGTCTGTTTGGCCGGCCAACATTTCTTTTTCCTCGTGGACCCTTTTTTTTTTAAACTAGTTCTTAATTCCTAACATGACGATAACTCTCACAGTTTTGAATTACCCTTAAAAGAAAACTATTTAAATGTAAAAGTGTGAACATCAAAAATGCAAACGGCAACTAAAAAAACATATACTTAAAAAAAAGTTGTGTGCTAGTGCTTTCAAACAGCGATTGTAAACATCATGCGGCAACCTGCGGCTTGATCAGTTCCGCAAGTATTGTCGTCCTTTCTGTGGGTATTGCATATAACATGCTGCCAGTGTTCTACATTTAAAATTGTCCCCAGTATTATAGCATCCAGTAGGTGAGTAAAAGAACCGTCTAATTCATTTAATGAGTCGCAAATGCCTGTTTACTAGTATTGTATATTGGTAAAACCAGCTTTGAAATTTTAAATAACAAATTATATTATATTATATAAATTATAAAATAACCTCCTCTGTACGACCTCTGTAGCACAGTGGGCTAAGGTCCGGCTGAGACGCAGAAGGGTGCGGGTTCGATTCCCGACGAGGGACAACTGTTTGTATGATCTGCAAGTATTTGTCTCGGGTCTGGGTGTTTCTATGAATAATATGTATGTGTTTACAAAAAAAAAGTATATAAGTAGTTTATCAGTCATGTGGTACACATAACACAAGCTCTGCTTACTTTGGGGCCAGATGATGATGTGTGAAATGTCCGGGAAATAGAAAAAAAAATAAAAAAAAAATAAGATGTCTCGGTGAGAAGACTGATAATACTTTGAGAGATTTTGACGAGACGGAGCATCGACACGACATATCTCCGACTGGACTTGGTAATGAATTTTCGACACAACACGACTGGATTGGGTTAACCGTGCTACGGAAGGATTGAGAGAGCTTTTCTTATTATGAGCTACGATAACCGCGCACTATTTGCTCCCAGCTGCGCAGTTAAAGTTGGAATATTAATTATTTACTCACTGACTAATATCCGTTTTACCCGAATTTGATGACTTTTGGGTTTAAACTCCTTTTTACTAACCATTATTTTTAGCACTCAATGTTTTACAGTAACCATACACATAGCTATTAAAATTAGCCGTGATTAAACTCAATAGCCGTGGCTGTAAATGCAACAAAATAATTTGCGAGCAAGTACTTTGAACATGTTCTTTGAATCCCGCTAATACTAAGGAATCGTAAGGAAACCGGCATGTCGTAGAAACTAAAAAGTTGGAAGTTATGTGCCAAGTGCACGAAATTATCCTCTGAGACGGGATAAGATAATTACGTTTTAAAAACAAAAAAGAAACCCGACATCATTGAATAAAATTTGAGCCTATAATACACTTTTAGTAGAAAGTAGATGTATTTTGTATATAATATTATAAGGGTAAGCAAAATAAACGCATCGCTCCAATGAGACAGCGAGGTATCGAAGTACATGAAAACATCATCGAAAAAATAATTTTCCAAATCGGTCCAACCGTTTTAGAGTAATCAGTCAAACATACATAAAAAAAAAGATTCAGATGAATTGAGAACCTTTTTGATAAAGTCGGTTAAAAAAGAAGGAGAATAAGAAGTGGTATTAAAATATTTTGTTTCAAAGTTTGTATCCCATTGACAATGCAGACCATTTTTAACTGACTTGAAAAAAAAGGAGGTTTCTCAATTCGACCGTAAGTATTTTTAAGGGTATTTTATGTGTGTTCGTGGATAACTTTGTCATTTATGAAACGATTTTTTTACGATGATTATTTTTATGTTGGAAAGGAGATATCCTAAGGGTAGTACCATGATAAGGAAACCAGGATAAATCGAGGGGAGCCTTCGAAAATCGTAGTAGCGACTAGTGCGTTGGTAATTTTTTTTCATTAAGTATTTCAAAGCACTAATATTTAATGAAGGTCTGGAGTCGATCTGATGATGGAGTCGAAAGACAGTCGAAGGGACTCCTTACAGCAATTAACTGGTGTTTGACCTTGATTGTTTTGTATTGATGAGAACTTTACTCCTAGATGGGTTGTGACTGTTATTAGGGGTCTGATGATGAAGACGAAGGACAGTCAAGGGATTTTTAACTTTTAGTTTCCTGTTTCCTGTTAAAATCAGTTTTTTTTTGTTTAAAATTATTATGTTTTAATTTCTAACTAAAAAATGAAACTAGTCTAAATATTTCTTTTTATTTTGACTCTGTGTCCTAGACTCTGTACTTCTGTGTTCGCGTGAATAAACGTAGGTACTTCAGTAGTCAAGTCTGTTCACCTTAATAGGCCGTTCAAAAGACACTGCTCAAGTTGTTAAGTCATCAACTTTAGAAAAGCCAGGATGGATAACTTAATGCCACTGATAAAGAGTTGTCTACTTTATTAATTGACAGACTAGGAATTTCAATTACTAAACGCGACCACCATGGAAAGTTTGCCTTTTATTTTATATTGTATCCTGTGTCATGTGTCATTTAGTATTTATCATAAGCAGTCTGTTAAACTATAATCGTGATGTGTTGCGCTTAAAATGTACTAGATGGCGTTACTGTGTCTAGTCAGAGCCTAGATCGCGCTGACGAAAACACACAGCATTTTATGACAACCTAAGACTTCTTACTAATAAAAGTGGACTGTTGTAATACCTAGCTGTAAGGCAATAATTCTCTAAACGTGATTGTCTAGCAGTTATTTTTTGATTGGCGACTCCTTACCCAAAATTCCTGTACGTTAGTCGTACATACATAACATACTCGTATGTATTTAAAAATGTATTCTATTCTATTATTAGTCATTTGGTTCCCATTGTCTATACCTAGGTCGTAGGCTGTCCTGTCTTATGCTTATTTATTTATTAGAAATATTGACATATCAGCTGAACTAAGTTAAAGCTGCAGCTAAATTTGCGGTGGCCAGCCTTTAAAGGCATGGTAAAAATGTCGATAAAACTAATCAATTGTGTACAGTAAATATTTGTTTACATTTTAAACTCGCAACTAACATCGAACCTTCGTGGAACCGATGAAACAGGATTATCCCGATTACAAACGGGTCAGAAGTTTACCCCAATCACAAAACAAACTATAAAGGCCGCCGGACTACAAGTCACCAGATTCAATCTGAATTCGTCATACAGCTAGGTTACATGTTATAATAACTCAATACGAAATATTTATCACTCTCAAACTGTGAAGGAAGCATCTTGAGGAAACCTGCGTTTTTTGTTTCCATTATGATCTTATCTCAGAACAAATGGTTGCCCTTACATGAAAGTTTTCAATTGTGACTTGATAACCGCCACATTTTCTGTTATCTACGACCAATGTCATCTTCTTTTTTAACCGACTTTATTTTTTAAATTTTTATATAATGTTTACCGATTACTCGCCTGTGTAAGACGCCTGAACCGATTTGAAAAATTCTTACATTTAAATTTTATTGAAATCGGTCGAGCGGTTGTTAAACTATCATCAAAAACTAAAAATTGTATACATCGTAATATTTTAGTTACGTGCAGAGCAGTCCGTTTAGTTGGTCTACCCATATGTCCCATATTATAAATAAGAAAGATTTATATATTTGTATGTAACGAATGAACTTAAAAACTACTGGACCGATTTGTAAAATCATTTTACCGTTGGAAAGCTACATTATCCCCGGGTGACATAGGCTATTTTTTGTCCCGGGAAAATACTTCAACGCGGGCGAAACTGCGTGCGGACAGCTAGTTATATATAAACAAAATACATCTACTTTCCACTAAAAATTCCAAATAAAATAATTTTACGGTCTCAAATTGTATCCAATGGAGCCGGTTTTCTTTTTAGTTTTTTAAATGTACCTATAACTTGTCTCTGTGAACATATACATTTCGCAGTAGCGCCATCTACAATCAGGCAGTGGCAACTCTGATTTGTACCCACTACCAAACGAAAGCGTGACGTCACAGCGAGTCATGCTTAAATACGGCTGTTGGAGCAGGAGAGGGGGCATTCTACCAGAGCTCGCTCGCTCGAGCGGACGTGTCCGTTCAATTTATTCAATTCCTTTGATTGTATACCTACTTTATCTGTTAAGTTAGGTACTTGATTTACTGTGATTACTACAGTGATCGTGATTATTTGCTCAAGGCTACCCATAATGTTGAAACAAAACGAGAATACATGCCCACTGAGTCCCGCAAACCACCCTGCTGCGACATACATATATAGTATAGTTTTATATATTATATAGTTTATAGTAAAAAACCTATAATATGTCTTGCGCGCGGCATTATGTACGTGCGTTGTCTTTATAAAATAACTAATAATATTCCAGGTCTTTGACTATTAAAATATCAAATTTCAATCAAATCTGCTATTGCCATTGCAGCGTGATTGAATTAAAAATAAACCTACAAACATTCAAACATGAAAGATTTGAAGTTTGAATTATATTATTAGATGGAAAAATTTACTTAATATCTTGTAAATTATGTTAAGCGATTTGAGTTAAATCCGTATGCGTGTAGTCCAGGCCTTTTGTTGCTGATCCCTTTAGTTCTCGTTCTTGTCTGAATTCAAATAATCCCAACAATTTTCGCCTTGTCAAGTCTAACAGATTATTGTTTGAACAATGTTGTAGCAACGCTTTGAAACGCGGACTTACAGAAAGTAAACTAATGGGGAAAGAAATATAATGTTTGGTTGACGACGAGATGGCGCGTTGTGCTCTGTGCGATGTTGTAGGTCAATAATAAAGTTTTAAAAACTTAAAAGAGAACCGACTTCATTGAATGTAATTTGAGATATAATACATTTTTTGTAGAAAGTAGATATATTTTGTATATATATAATATGGGTAGGCCAAATAAACGCACTGCTCCAATGAGACAGCGAGGTATAGGAGTAAACGAAAATGTCATCGATGTATACAATTTTTTGATTTTTGTTGATTTTTCAGCTCGACTGATTTCGATAAAATTTAAATGGGACCACCTGGGAAGTTAATCCTTTCAAACAAAAAAAGAATGTTCCAAAACGGTTCTGGCGAGTTATCACTATTCAGTGAACATACATAAAAAGAAAAAAAAATGATTCCGACGATTCCGACGAATTGAGAACCTCCTCATTTTTTGAAGTCGGTTAAAATGAGCCTTCAAGCTTTTCTTAGTACCAATTTGTTACGACCTCAATAAATACTTCGAGGATCGGAAAGATGCTGCTACGAGCATGCCAGCTGGTCCTTGTTTAGCTAATTTATAAAAAAACGCAATTTTAAGTGTCACAATTTGACTCCAACCTTTGAAAATTACAAGGTGAATTATGTCGTAAATTATTAATAATAAAAATAATAAATAAATAATCCTGGACATTTCACACAGCGTCATCTGGCCCCAAAGTAAGCAGAGCTTGTGTTGTGGGTACCACATGACTATACTACTTACATACTTTTTTTTGTAAATACATACATATTATACATACATAAACACCTAATAGAGCACCTTAGTTAATTCTAAAAGCAGTATGATATAAACAAACCTGTGCCAGAAGAAAAAACTCCTAGGAAATCTATGTTTGCATTAGTATTCAACTTTCCAAGCCATTCAACGATTTTCTTCTATTAAATTCTTTCGACACACATAAAACTCTTGAATGGAAATCGTCGCAAATCTTCGCACGTCCCCCTAGACTCGATATCTCGTTCTATTCGATTTATACCGATGCATAATAATAATCGGTATGCGTTTATACGAATTCCTTGGCACGAACTAAATTATTAAACAGTAGGGATACTACGCATATTATAAGTGATTGTCCGCTTACCCAACATAATGTCAATTCGGAAGACTAAGGCGCTGCGCAAACGTAGACACTTTTTGTTGCCGACACGGCACACCATCACAGGAAACCGTAGTTGCTGTGTCCTTTAGCGGTGATAGGACACAGTCGCCCGTTGCTACTACTGGCTACTGGTACAATTCGTTGCTTGTTTTCCGTCAGTCTCACGATGGACGTCGATGAAGAAACTCAGTACAATTGTAAGGAAATTTGTTAATGTTGCTTGTGTCTTCAACTGACGACTTTTCGTTTCCAGTTACCGACATCGAACACTTTTCGATCGTCAATGAGTAAGTGTTAAGAGGGAGCAACTAGACACAAAAAAAAATAACGTATGCGCAGGGAGTGGATGATTTCATACTGGTTCTATAGTAATCAAATATTCATCGGTAGCTTGTATCTGACACAAGACACAAAAGTGTCCACATTAGCGCCCTGCCGAATTGATCACTTATAAGGCCACGTATGTGATTTATGTCCACACACGTCAAGAGGCGAGGGACATCTGCGACTACTATAATATCCAGCTGCGTAAACAAAAACCATCATTATATGAAAACAACTTGAACGATTCTTATAATGTAATCTGAATAAAGCATTACCAAATTCACATGTAAAAGAACATTTGCCATAAAGTCAACAGATTGTTTTTAATCTACTGCTGAAATTGAAACATTTTAATAATGATCGTCTCTAGACATTAATGATACTCGCACAATTGTACAACCTCATACGAATAAATCAATAAACCAGTGAAAGTTTTGACATAATCTATGTGTGCGTGATGTGTCAGTCAATGAAGACTCCTAATATTCGTAAGTAGTAATATCTACTGCCTAGTTTTAATAGATTTATTCGTTTGAAGCTGAGTATTTTGTCCATTGACTTATTTCTGCATACTTTATTATCGATCAACACAAATCATCTAAGTCGTAGCTTATATAATATGTACTGTACGTAGTTAAAACAATGATGATGTCTGTACTATAATTTTAACTACTTTCTTGCGTGCGGCTAATTTTTTAAAGACTGTGCGATGCAAGAGTTGCGCGCTTTCTTTGCTCGAATTCGTCCTCACCGGAGCTTCTCACAGTGATGTATTCGCGAGTGGGATGACTTGCTTGATGCACGAGTGTAAGAGAATGTTTGAAGTGTGGGCTAGGATGTCTAATATAAGTTTTTAACCTGGCATAGATTGACATTACCTCCTGGCAAAGATTGATTAAGATTATATCTTATTTTCTTAAAATTAAAAATAATTTTTGACTTCTAAATACTTTTTGACATTACCTATAAAATTTATGAAATACTGTAAATAGTTTTGACTTATGCATTTATAACGATTTGGTTGATGTCCTGTCATGTTATAAATTATATGAATAAATTAAGAGACGATAAAAGTTGATTGACAATGAGAAGTGTCAGTACTGTTATGCGTTATCTACTGCAGCCACGGTGTTGGCGATTCGAATCGATTCCCGGCTTTCTGGGACCTTTTTTCGTACGTGTACCGTATACCGGATTAGGGAGAATTAACGCTTTTCTTTTGTTCGTTATTATTATCTGTGGGTAGGTTGTCAATGTTGAGGTATTTGGGAACTTAGTTGGTAGGGCTTAATTGAATTCGTGGGAGCAAAATGTATTGAACGATTTGTCGACAGAAAATTGTCTACGAAGAAGATGAAGTTATTTTGTAACTGGAACAAGATAAATATACAGAAGTCTTTAATTTTACTGATAACAAGAAATAAACCAATTTTACAATACGTAACTTCTACTTATGCAAAATTTCATCGATTCGTAATATTTCATCATTCGTCTGTGACCGCGTTTAAGGTACACCAACGAATACGTAAATAATAATTCTGGCCAATTCGACTTGACACATTTATCCAATATTCGGCACAATAGTCTTTTGTCAGCGGTTACAGGCTCAATACAGATCTTGTCAATTCGCGTGTCTGTCTGTGACACGTTACCGCGAGAGCGATTTTTGTGATGTTTTTCATTTTGTAGGGAAAAGCAACATAGACGTTATAAAGCTATTTTAATTTAACATCGCTAACAACAGGTCTCCTCCAAATATAGAATAATATAGAATACTTTTATATTTTTAAACACAAACATGCGATATGTTTGTGTTTTAAAATATATAATGTATTCTATCAGTCATCTGTTTCCCACTGTACATGTTATGCTTAGTTTGGGGCTAGTTTGTGTAGTGTTCAATGTCCACCAATAAATATAATTATTTATCTAATTTTTCAAGTCATCCTACATTCTTTTTACAAACAATTAGAGGCCAACTTTGAAAAAGTCTTTTAAATACTCGAAAGGAGGTTTTAAAGGCTTAAATGTAAATGAATGCAGAATAAAATAGCAGAAACTAGAAAAATCGATTCATGAAAAAATTAAAACTTAGGCCATGGTATCATGACCTAGGCAGGTCATACAGATGAAACATGACAGTAGTCAGCTTTGATGATAGACTAGTTAACTTACCAATATTGTTTTCACTCAAAACTGAATATTTACCATGATATATGAGTTTTCAGCTTACTGATATTTCGGCACAGTTGTATGCGCCATGATCACGAAATAAACTGAAACTGTTTTAAGTGAAAATCATGTTCAAAACCATTATCGTTTTAGAAGTTATATTACCAATATTGGTGGCAATTCGGATGGTTCATTTCTAAAATTAGGACTTGTCTAAAATATATTTAGTTAGTCATAGCATTTGTAAAACCTATTCGGTTGGTACCATCTAACTAAATTAGGAACGCTTAATTAAGTTAGATAAAATTAAATTAGGTTAAGTTGGTTGTAGCAGAATACCAAAGATTAATTTGACAGTTCAAAACCTAATTTTAGCTAAAATTAGTTAGGTTGGTGCCAAAAAAATTGAGGCTATTGTGTTTCATTTTGTACCATGTATTGTACTAACTTAACTGTAAGTTACACAGTGAAATTTTTTATGGATATCAAATCTTTTAATTGTAATGACAGACTTTTGTCTGTTTTTATAAGTGGTAAGCTATTGCTGGTGATTCTCTTGTATCGCAAGACTAGCTAAAATTTCCTAAAATCAAACACTATAATTTGATTACACTAAAGTCCAAATTCGAGAAACAGTTTTAAATGTCAGTTAAATAAGTTCAAATTGTCACTAAGTTCTATAAAATGAATTCATTTTCTAGGAAAATCTGCAGTATTAACCAACACCGAGTTACATGGTGATTTGGTGGTGGCTAAAATTTGCTTATACATACGTCAATTACATGTAAATTTGGTAAATTTTAAAAGGGTAATTTATAAATGTAACTCTAATTCAGACTTTGGTGCAAACAAAATAAGACTCATAAAATGATAGAGGTATCATTTTACTTTATTCAAATTGTGAATAAATTTTCTTATTTTCAGAAATTTTATCCAGCATTTATTTCCATGGCTAAATTTAGCTTAATTGAAATTTATTAAGAAATGTAATTTCAAAACGCTACTCTTATTTTGAAGGTTGCCTGAAAGACATCGCACCCATAGCGATAAGACCGCCCATTGTACATATACTTTTGAGTATTCGTAGTTGTCAAATTGTTTATGTATTAGTTTTAAGGTGTACAATAAAGTGTTTTCATTCATTCATCGTTTATATTATACGGAGTTATATAAAGTCCGACAAAACAAGACAATCACCAGTGTAAAGGTTAAATTTAATCAAAATTATTTATTGTCCAATGTCCATGGCATTCCCCAAACACCTTTTCATCTTAGTTATTCTTAGTACTAAATAAACTGACTCTAAAAATGGCTGCCGCTTTCTTTGTTCAGAACCTCTTTGTTTCGCACTTGGCTCTATTAATCCCGCGTAAATTGGCTGTAGAGCCAACTCATTTTTTTTCCTTGTAATTTTTATATTAATATTTCATGTAGCCTTACAGTCTTGGTCAGGTAGAGTGGGAGCTAAAATACGTTTGTTTTATATCGTCACAATAGTTAATAGAACTCAATAATAATTATACTCATACATTTTGTTAAACACGGGTTTTACTCACGTATTATTTTGTCAATGAATTTACTTGAGTTGCAGTGCGAAACGTGAACTTGAGCGGCAACGAGCGCGTCAAACTCACCCTGATGAAGATGAATCGAAACTGTGTCGGTGTCTCCATTGACAAAATAATACGTGAGTAAAACCCATGTTTATCCAAATGTATAGTACAACTTAATACTCAAAGACAGTAGTAAATATTGTGCTTATTTTACTCCCAGGATAAACATTCGTGTGACCAAGACGAGTTTCTTGCCAATTCTTCTCGAGCTTGGGTTAGGATGAATTGGCACCTAAATTCACCTAGTATGTAAGACGTTTCAAAGTGATCCTTCTGATTGTAGTGAATAAATCATCTTTTGACTTTGAATTTTTGTCTTTTGTGTGGAGAAAAATGAGAAGTCCCAAGTTCAATGTTAATGTTTGTTTAATTATATAAAACATCACACACACTGATATAAAACAAACTCAATAGTAAATAAGCAATGTATTTTTTGAAGGTTGTAGGTCCAAACCAATATGGAAACAAAATAGGGATGAACAAGGTTTAGCTAACTATTGGGTATTGGGTATTGTTGTCATTTTTGATCCAAGACACACTTTTGGACACGCGTGACAGAGGATTTTAATCAAAGTTTGAAGGGCAAGCATTTTTTAATTTTTTTAAAACAACTACAACGCCATGGCTTAGTGCAAGTATTTTTTCAGTCATCTGGTTCTCATAGTACAAGCTATAATTAGTTTAGTGCTAAATCGTGCTTTGTGACTTGTCTACCAATATTTATTTATCTAAATATCTTAGACAACATTCTGATATCCTTATAATCAGAATTCGTCCTGTCGCCTCGTCTGGCGCCACGTCACGCTTCGTCTGCCGTGACGCATCATTCTAGCGACTGGTTTTGTTTTGTTTCCTAACTCTTCACTATCTCTTATACTACCCACTATTAAAGTTGAGCTACCGTGAAAAGTTATTGTCTATTATTCTTGAAATGCTAGCCGCGGTTGCTGTGACTTTACTTGAAGGATTAATTTGTTGTGTAAATGCTTTTGCGTTGAACTTTCGCTGTTCTGAGAGGCTTTTTGTGTGAATAAAAAAGAAAACTGCACGCTATTACTACTGGTAAAGAAGTTATAAGCAATTACACGCTCAAGCAGCCTACTACGCTTTATTTTTGAAGTTGCAGTTGGTGTTCTAATAGTAGTTTATAAACTGATGAAATTTAGTGAACTTTCATCAAACAACTATTAGAACACCAGAACAAGTTCAACACTATTAGTGAGAAGTGTTGAACTTGGATCAAAGTCTTTAAGAGCTCACATAGAAAATATTAGATTTCTTTTTCTTTATCTTAGTTTAATAGCCTTGATGTCAATTTTGCCAATGTCACGAGTCATAATGTCACCAAAAATCGTTGTCGTTGTTAAAAAAAACTCCTTATTTGTTTTGTTGTTGAACTAGTTGAACAGGATAACCTGTCGTGTTTGCAATTTTTGCTTTGCAAGACTGCCAAAAATAATTGGCCGTCCTACAAAGCAAACATTGTGCTCTTATATTTTTTATTTTTCTATTTTATCTTTCTTTATTTCTAATAAATTCACCAAAATAAAATTTATAATTTTGGTGACTTTATTTAAATAAAGCTAGAGTTATTGATTCGGGTGTGAATAATAGAAAAAAACGTGTGCGTCTCGGGACGCCTGGCAGAAGTTATAATTTAAACTAATCTAACTAGCACTGTGGGTTAGAGTGAGAGAGGAGGAGCATGCCTACCGCTGCCGTATGCGTGTGAGAAAGGGAAGCCAGACAGACTGGCGCCGTAACGCGTTATGTAACGAAGCGGTTTACCCTCCCACAAAAAGTTATCACTTTAATAAACACTTGACTTTGGCAAAACCACTATTTTGTGTGGATAAACTGTCATATTCGTCTATATTTGTTTAAAGCGTAGAACGCTTATATGTGAAATAAACTCATTGTTAGCCGGCAACGTGTTAACGGTTTTTAACACGTTTCCTAGTTAACCCTATAGACTATCCTAAATTGAAAAGCAAACTATAATTTCCGTCCGTTCCAGTGTATAAACTTCATACTTTCGTTTAATTAACTGGACAGCTTCGGGCACTAAAATTAACGATAAAACTTTACGAAAACACTGTAAATAGACACTACTGCAATATTCTATGGAACTTATGCAAGCATAAGTTTGTATTTGTTTGAATCTACATTTGAATCCTTTGAATATTGTAATATTTATATAAATAATGCGTAAATAATCCCTACTAATGTTATAAATGCAAAAGTAACTCTGTCTGTCTGTCTGTCACATTTTCACGCCTAAACCGCTGAGCCGATTTAGATGCATTTTGGTATAGAGATACATGGTACTTTGGAGAAGGACATAGGCTACTTTTAAGGTAGGTACCACGAGTGCGAAACCACGGGCAGCAGCTAGTATTAAATAATAATCACACAACGTCATCTGGCCCCAAAGTAAGCAGCGCTTGTGTTATGGGTGCCACATCGTTGATATACTAATATACTGAGACAAATACTTGTAGATCAACCCACAACCTTTTGCATCTAAGCCGGGTCTTGGCCCACCGCGTCACTAAGTTCGTCAATATATGAATATAATATTCGATTAGTATACATCCTAAGGTCTCTGTTTCTCAGTTTGTCAATTTGTTTGACGCCTGTACGCCTCTACGTCCCGGATAGATATTTTAGAGGCAGGAGACATGAGCTTTTTGCTGTCCCTCGTGCCCGTAATGTCGCGCGTTCTAGCTCACTTCTGCCTCGCACGCTAATCACCCTCAATGAACTACTAGCTGCCAACCCAGAATGTGATGTGTTTGTGGATGAATGGATATGTGTTGATGTGTTGGTATGCTTGAAGTATTGTGAGAATGACGGATGATTGGAATCTGAAATTATAATTATTAATTTTGACATATAAACAACATTTTACTAATTATTTTATTCTGACTTTACAATTTTCTACTGTGACATTTAATTAGATTTTTTATCATTTGTTATCTATGTGATTAATTACAGTAATTGGTTGTGCCGTTCTAATTAATAAATAATAAATAAATAAATTGTTTGATACCTTTTCACTGCTAAACAGGGGTTCATGAAATTTTCTTTATAAGCAATTTTTGATGTAGTTACTTTTATCACGCCGTTTAGCTGCTGCTTATTTTATAATTACAATACGATTAAATAAAAATATAGGTAGTGTAATATTTTTAGAACATTTCTGCGTTGTGTTTTTAATTTATAAAATTACAATTGTGTATATTGCATACACACAATACCTTCCTGTTATTCGTTTGATATCACTATCCAAATATCACTATTTCGCATAGCTCAGAGCTATGCGAAAAACAATCATACAATAACAAATATCTAGTTTTTATTTTAAATATTCATATTTTTCAAAAAAAGAGAAATAATAAACCAACAGATCCGATTCACTCGTATTTTTTTAAAAACGATTTTTTGACAGGCCTTTGATCAATATTTTGCAAATGTTTCGATAGAGGTGCCTCTCGGCTTTCAAATATTATTTCCATATAAAAAATGCCACCAATTTTGAGTAGTACTGTCAGTTAATTGTGATCTCAATTTATTTGAACATAATATTTCACACGAATTGTATCTGCGAATTTCTTTGCTCTACAATAAAAGTAGATCAAATTGACTGCAATTTAATTATCCAAGCGAGCACCGGAAACCTTTGTTTCAGACTTGTGTTTCCGGTTAACAATGGCTACTTAGAGAATGGCTTATTAGAGTTTAATGGCAACTAATGGTCGGCAGTTGTTTGATTCGATTTGTTGGTTTGTTTTGATCGTCTTGTTTCAGGAAAAACAAAAACATGACTTCTCAGCAAAACCCCGTCGCGCTGGGTATCATCACTGTGCCCGAAAAGCTTATGTCTAGATCCGGTAAAGTGAGTGTAATATAATAATAATAAATAATATAATAATACCTCGGGTATTACAATTTACAAGTGTCAAAGGTTTCGGTAACCACTAACCATCAGATGGGCCGTATGCTTGTCGACTACTTCAGTTGTATAATACAAATGTATTGATGCTATGGTACCAGGAGCACATAAGTTGTGAAGAGGTTTGTATAAAAAACAGTGATGAACACAATAATCAAACTTGTGTGGATGTCAATTGACTCGTTACCAATTCAAAGGTATTTTAGTGACTTTCAATAGTAAAACAGACTCGCTATTCTTATAGTAGTTAACGTGTATGTATTGCGTATTATTATTTAATTATTCCTGACGTTTCCGCTGTGTTGCCACAACTGAGGTTGCGGGCACTGATTAATATATATTAATTACTTTTATACATATTTTACATAGATAAACACCCAGACCGGTTAAACTTTAGTTTCGCGTCGCACGAAAATAAAGGAAAAAAACGGGGGGGGGGGGGGGGGGGGTTATCGCTCGCCTTGCGTGTTTTTTTCTATACTCCAACATAACCTACCTAGTGATAGGTGATAAGTAACCAAGTGAGATATACCGTGACCTTGTATTATTTTCTGGCGCTTCGGCGGCCGCTACCGCGGCACGTTCGCTACGCTCGCTCGCCTTGCGCGTTTTTTTCTATACTCCAACATAACTTACCTAGTGATAAGTAACCAAATGAAGTGAAGATAAGCCAAAGTCGTCGAAAGAAGCCATAACAAAATCACTGACAGGATTTTTACGTTTCATTCACATCAATTTTGCACACAACATGTTAAACCACAGACAAGAAATACGACCAAGTTGATTATTATCTGTCAATTTTTACGTAGTTTTATCTGATTTATCTGATTTGAGGTTAAAAATGTTTTATTGTTTCTCGAAAACTAAGAATAACCTAATTGAATTAGTGGTAAATATGTAATCAGGAAGCAAAACCCTACCAGATGTGAGTCTTTTCACCCTCCAATTCGTGCGACGCGAAACTAAAGTCAAACCCCAGGCCCGATACAAACACTTACAAACGTTGGTCGCGCAGCGGAAAATCCGTAACTTTCTGTGTCTTTTGCGAGTATTGGCCCACTGCGCCAAAGAGGTAATCAATTAGAGGAACATTAACGGCCTTATTCCAAAACGAAGAATAAAGAAAGTCTAGGTTTAAACCTGCTGATAAACCAGGGTCTAATCCAAAGCTTATTACAAAACGGAGTTTTTCTCTAGTTGCTGTAACATCTATGGTACTAAAGATAAACCCAAAGGTATTTTAGTGACTTTCAATACTAAAGATAAACCCACGAGACCCCTAGTTTATCTTTGAATCTTTGGTACTAAACATAAACCTCAAAATTAAATCAATCAAATAAACGTCAAACAATATCCGTTGTTTGGATTTATGGTTGGTTGTTTTTTCGGTTTGCGTTTCGAAAATGGTTCTTCTTCTTATCGTGTCACTAGTTATCTCTAACCAGTGTGGTGAAAGGATTAAATTGCGCCTCAGAGGCTCTTTTCGTGTGAATTTCGGAAATGGTTGATAACAAAGATCTGATGGATTTTGAAGATCTAGGTGCTAGTTCACATAATCTAAAAAAACAAGCATGAAATGAATATCGCATCATACAGGCCATGGTAGGACATAATAATGTACCTCTTCACAATAACAAAAACAAAAAGTTGGATTTGTTTAAATAAACTCTTGCTGAGCAGACAACTTTTATCAAACTTCGCACGTTAGCATACCTATGATTTATCAGACAGAGACAGATGACAGTTTTTCATTTTATTTTGTAAATCTGTCTGCGTTACTGTCAGTGTAAGTGTCAGTATCATGAAAATGTTGTTATTTAAAACGAGACCATAAACTAAAACAACACGTTTTCATTCATACGGCGCAATTTTACTACCTTATCTGTGGATAATAATGAAACCATGGTCTTTATTCTTGTACTAGCTGGTCTTTGGTTAGTACTACGTTTTATAATAAGAACACATTTAGATACTCGGACCAACTTTGTTACCGCAACAAACTTAGACTAGAAGGTCTTGGGTTAAACCTAGACTATTGTATTTTTTGTAATAAGACCGTGTATGTCTTAGGTCAACCTAAAATACTTGGGTACATTTAAGTAATATTCGTAGATGCTTGTTATAAAAGGCATCTTTATTTTGTAAATACATACATATTAATTCTTATGTATAAGTAACATAAAATAAAAAAATATTTTTTATTTTTTATTTTAGTTACATATACATATATGTTAGGGTTGGGATCTCTTCTTTTAAGTTTACCTATTTAAGTTAACCTATGTTAGAAGAGTCTCCTCTTTTCTGTGGTCCTTAAATTGTAACACAAACAATACAGGAAAAAATAATAATAACAACTTAAATTACACAAGTACACGTAATAATAGATATTTAAAATTAGGTTAGATAGGTTTTTTAACTATTTCTATATAAATAAATATTTAAATATATAGGAACTTTTTTATTTTTCCTAAACTTGTAAAGGATGATCACGAGATTGTACTGTTTGCTGATGACACACACGTCACTTTTATTTAAATTAAAGCGACGACTTACTAATCTTGACGATGTAAATAATGCAATCTCTAAAGTTGTAACATAATGTTGTAATGTAAACAACATATTACTTAACGAGAAGAAAAACTAAATGCATTCGTTTTATACTGCCCAACGTTAAACAGGTGAAAGCTAATGTTAAAATTAAAAACGAAAAGATAGATCTCGTCGACACCACAGTGTTCCTAGGCATTACTTTAGATAATAAGCTGCAATGGGGCCCGCACATAGATAAATTGTCGAAGAGACTCAGCTCTGCGGCATACGCTGTTAAAAAGATCCGTCATTTTACCGACGTAGATACCGCTAGACTCGTTTACTTCAGCTACTTTCATAGCATTATGTCTTATGGCATTCTGTTGTGAGGGAGTGCTGCTGATATTAACACCATATTTGTGTTGCAGAAGAGGGCTGTTCGTGCACATTATAACATGGGTAGATATTATATATATAATATTAATTTCTTTAAACATAGAAATAAGTTTAAAGAAATTAATATTATGACAGTGCCTTGTCAGTATATATACGAAAATGTAATGTATGTGCACAAAAATGTTCATTTATTAAAACAATATTGCGATAATCATAGTATTAACACTAGAAATAAAGATAAACTCGCCTATATATATAAACTAAGTCTTTTATAGGGCAATGTGTACGCTTCTATAACAAGGTCCCAAGCGACGTGTTAGATTTGTCGATTGGCAAATTAAAAAAGGAATTAAACAGAAACTGTATATTAAAGCATATTATAAAATATCTGATTATTTAGATGACAAAAAAACTTGGGATGAATCAGCTCAAACTCGACTCGGCATCCGTAACAAATTTGTCAAAAATGTGTTAAGACCAGACAAGTTTCTTGCCGGATTCTTTTTGAACTGGGGTTAGGAGGAAGCGGCACCTAGATTCACTAGCATGTAAGAAGACGATTCAAAGTGGTCCTTGTGATTTTATTGAATAAATAAATATTGAATGTTTGAATTAAATTTTTTGTTTTTTTTATATAATTATAAAAAAATTCAAAAAATTATAGAAATACTTATATAATATACGTACTTTTAAAGTACTTTTACCTATTAAAAAACCTATATAAATTATTATATAGGTTTGTTAATAGGTAGGTGTTTCTAAAAGTATATTATATAAGTATTTATATAAAGTAAACACTGCTGCCCGCGGCTTAAAAGTAGCCTATGTCCGTCTCCAAAGTCAATGTATCTCTATATCAAAATTAATTAAAATCGGTGCAGCGGGTTACGCGTGAAAACGTAACAAACAAACAGACAGATAGAGTAACTATCACGTTTATATTATTTGTAGAGATTTATATCTAATCAACAGCCTAAAATTGTATGCTTCTATTTCTCAAAATACTTTCATACAACCTTTCATTCCCCTTTTCAACTCTTTACAATACTTTTTCCAATTAAAAAGTAGCCTATCGGTTTAGTAGTTTTGGCGTGAAAGCGAGACAGACAGACAGACGGAGTTACTTTCGCATATATAATATTATATATAATATATATATAAGGTTTACTCGTATGTACTTGTAATATATTTCCAGATTTGAGCTGAGTCGTAACAAGAAACGAAATAGTGAACTGACCCTACCCACACTCCGAATATACGTAGGTACTGTATCTTCAGCCAAGGCTATAAGTGACAAACTTTGACTGACTACCTTATTACTTTGTAAAAGTTATAAGTGCCGTTTAGTAGTTCATGGCTCGATTATTCAGGAACATCTGTTAGTAGCGTCCTTAAGTTAATTTCCTAAATTAAGTAGAACTGTTAGAATTTTATAAAAAATCTACTTACAATGCTTACATAAACAGCCTTGAACACTGCCTTAACAATGCTTAATATTCGCCCTTGTCACTATCTGGCTTCAACCGCGAATACTGCATACTTCAGAATAGACTTCACTATTCTGAAATATGTAGTTTTCGATGCGATTTTTTTGCTAGTACGAACGCCGCCGTTTGTTTTCATGTTTTAGACAACAGCGCGAATTAATTCACGCGGATTAATCCACAATGCACGCTAGGTTTTATAGCAAAACTAACCAAAGACAATCTAACTTTAGGTCCTAAGGTTTCTTCAAGATGTTTTCCTCCTACGTTTCAGAGCACTGGCATTGAGAGCCCCAAACAGGATGCTGAAATTATATTTAACCAAATTTACTAACGGTTACGCCCTTAAGGGACCGCTTACCCTTTTGGCATGGACCAAAACCAAGCAACTAGCAGGCATAAGTTACTGTTCACACCCAACCTAAATTTCAAAAGGGTCAAATGACGTCATCGGCAGAAATCCCGCAGATGCGATCAGGTTGGTTTACATAACACTAATTATATTAATTACGCTGACGTGTTCATGATAATTAGTGAAATGGCTAGGTAAACGTGAAACTACGTAAATACTATTGATTGATTAGCAATGATAGCAGTATTCAAGGCGCCTTGATAATGAGGGTATGTTTTCAGTGTTAGAACTAGATGGCGCTGGTCTATGATGTATTGTGTTGTTTCGGGTCATATTATGTAGGTAATAGAAGCCCTATTACCTCCATAATATGACCGCCTAAATCAAACTCAAATAAATGTTACAAAAACAATCACATACATTAAATCAATATTTAATGCAAAAACTGAATTGAATTGAAATTTTTATAGAGCAAAAAAATTCCTCTAAAGCGAGTCTGCTTTTACTCGACTCGGCATCCGTAACAAAATTGTCAAGGTTCATATAAAAAAGCATTAAGGCAAGACGAGTTTCTTGCCGGATTCTTTTTGAACTGGGGATAAGAGGTACTGGCACCTAGATTCACCAAGTTTATAAGAAAACCATTGAAAATAGTCTTTGTCATTTTATTGCATAAATACCTTTTTTCTTCTTTCTTGCAATTGTCTTAAGAGGATATATACCCGCAATCAAATAAATAATTCACGACATTTCATACAGCATCATCTAAGCCCAAGGTAAGCAGAGCTTGTGTTATAGGTACCACATGACTAAAATTAATAAATAAATTGGTGGACCATGCACACCACACCATCCTACCCCAAATTAAGCATAGCTTGTACTACGGTAACTGGCTGACTGATAAAATACTTACATATTTTTAAATACATACTTATAATACTATATAACACTCAGACACAGAAAAAACAACTGTGTTCATCACACAAATATTTATCCTGGGAGGAAACCGAACCCTCAACCTACAGCGCAGATGATAGAGCTACTACCAACTGAGCTTACAAGTCAGTCTATATACATCTTATATTCCTTTTTTTTGTAAATACATACATTATACATAGAACCCATACCCAGACCTCAAATCGAATGGTGATGTGAACGATACGACGCGTCGTCGGTTTTGGCTACGTCATCTTTATATACAAAAATATCGCGTCTTGATATTTGTCTGGGTTAAACACCGAAACTAGTGAAACAATTTTTATAAAATTTGGCTTTCTATGTGTAGTTTGGTCAAACATTAGAGATATGATCGTTTTTATCTCGAATATTGCTCGAATCATCTCCATTTTCTTAATTTTAAATTAAATGTTTTTCTACAATAAGTTCCATAAGTTTCTAACATATTTTTTATGTATAAATGATTTATTATAATAGGAGATGCTATTCTGCTATCTCTATTTTTAATTTTTATTGTAAATTATAATGTGATTTTACATGTGGATTATTTCTTTATTATTAAACTATAATTATAATATTTGGGCTAAGCATTTTACTAATACTATATAGTCAAATGTAAAAGACCGAAATAAAATTGAACTTTTATTTTATTAAAATACAGTAAATAAATAAAAAAATATCGATTCGATTCGATTCCCTTCTAGGACAAACATTTGTGTGATAACTATTGTATATTTGAGACGTCTCAATCCTATCCTGCTATCCTGTTAATATTATAAATACAAACGTTTCTTTGAATTTCCAGATGTTTATGTGTTTATTATGTTTGTGTGGATCTTCTTCTTCTTATCGTGACAGCTATTTCGAACCAGTGTGGTGAAAGGGTACACCTTTCTTTCACTTGGCACATGTCTTTAAACTTTTTATTCTACTGACATCCCGGTTTTCTCTCAGGTTTAACTCGCTCTCGAGGTTTTCCGTCATCGTTCGAGAGTAGGTACTAGCACATACATTTATCGATTATAAAAATCTATTGTGTGGATCAATGACGGCTAAGCGGATTTAGATAATACTTAGTAAAGCTGTAGTTTGGACCTGGAATAGTATTTATGTTACTTTTTGATTAGAATACCGAGAAGTATAGTCATAAATCTCTTCAAACTTTTTGCATTGCAAAAGCAACCTAGAACACAAAACAAGTTTAACAGATACCAGACAGATTAAACAGTGTTGTTCTTATTTCTTAGTCGGTTTGCGTCGCGGCGTGAACACATAAATCAGTGCCTCTACACCTGGGCTGCACTACAACATTACATTATACTGATATCGTGGAACTATCCTCTAGAACCAACAGTAGGGTCTGTATATCAGAATTAAACTTTGATCTAGAACTGAGCATAGATATTTCACTTTCAAAACTTTCGTGAGTCGCACTCATAGTGCGAACCGTGAACATTGTCATTGTCGTCACATACGGCATAAATTACCGTAATTAATATTAATAAAAATAATTTCGGACATTTCACACATCATCTGACCCCAAAGTAAGCAGAGCTTGTGTTAAGGGTACCACATGACTGATATACTATTTATATACTTTTTTTTGGAAATACATACATATTATTCATAGAAACACCCAGACTAGTGACAAATACTTGCAGACGTCACAAAGGTAGTCGTTAATTAGGCCGTATTTTTATATTATTTTACAGCTCCAAGGAACCGTGGACCTAAAATTAGTTTCAACTAGTTCTTGAAAAAAAGGGTATTGACGGGAAGGGAAGACGGAAAACGAAATTAATTATGGTTCCTTTTTGCATTTGAGGCACGAAACCTTAAAAAATAATTCGACTGTTATTGACGTGATTGTCATAGAAATGATATTAATGATAATAAATGTTGGTGGACAGTGGACACAACACCTAGATGGTGTTGTGTCCACTGTCCACTGCTACAAAATAAGCATAGCTCGTATTATGATGGGTATATTACTGATTGAATACGTTTATATTTATAAACACTTATATTAGATACTTTATAACACCCAGGCCCAAAACAAACACATATGTTTATCGCACAAATGTTTATCCTGAGAGAGAATCGAACTCCCAATTTACAGTGCAGAAGGCAGAGCTATCACCTGAGCTGACAAGCCAGTCAGAATCCCTTGACTTTATTTCGGAAATCTCGTGATCGTTATACTTCAACGGAGTTCAAGTACCGTTAGAATAGCACTGTTTCGTTCTTGGTATTGATTTTTGTACCTGGTAAATATAATAAATAACACTGTTAATTTACCTTTGTTTTTGTTATTTATATGCCCTGTAATGTGTACTTTTGTAATAGGTTTTGCTTGACCGATCTCCCGCAATACAATCCTGACCTAGTGCGGGGATTATCAGTAATTTGTAACACATGCGTGTTAAATTTATTTTGGTCCTTAAAAATTATAATATTTACGACCTCTGTGGTGCAGTGAGCCAAAGCCAGGCTGCGGCGCAAAAGGTTGCGGGTTCGATTCTCGCCGCGGAACAAATTTTTATACGATCTGCAAGTATTTGTCTCGGGTCTGAAAATGTATGTATTTAAAAAAAAAGTTTATAAGTAATATATCAGTCATGTGTTACCCATAACACAAGCTCTGCTTACTTTGGGGCTAGATGACGCTGTGTGAATATCCGGCATTATTTATTTATTAATATTATTATCTATCCTATTGAACTTATTTCTATATTCATAATGTTTATGATTTTGTTTATGTATTTACAAATATTCTTAGTGACACAGTGTAACAAGGAGACAAGTGTTCACGGTACAGAGTAGGTAAACAATTAGGAGAGCGGGCGGGTGTCGCTATTGTATCTTGTTTTATCTTATTCCTTGTCCTGATCTTCTTTGTTAGGGGCAAAAGGTGTTTGTTACATTGTCACTGCAAGGAAATTTGTTGTAGTACTGCATCTTTCCGCATAGAAATATGTTCTTGGTATATTTCCTTTAAAAATTCTTGATTTTCAGTTTGGGGAGATAAGATTCTGTTTTTGGTTCAGAACGTTAAAAAGGTGCTTATTGTTTTTCATTCAGAATGAATTCATTCAAAAATAGCTTGCTATTTTTTATTATTCACATTCACCCACCAAGTACCTAAACTAAAAAAAAAAAAATCAAATATAACTCATTTTCTCATATATATTTATATATGTCAAAACCTGTGTTATCAAATAATCAATACAATACATACGCTAATCGTACATGCTACTACTACTCTAGTCTTCTAAACCTTCCTATCTTGGGGTTTAGGTAAGGGCCTCGACATCTTTGTCATAACCCTGGATTCAACTCGCAGGGGCGACTGCCCCTGGGTCAGTGGGTCTCGTTGCGTTTTGCAACGGTACGCTGCCATCTTGGCGTTTGCGGTGGCCTTCATAGGGGCTTAGCGCTTCCAGTTACAGGTGCGCAAAAGGGGGGGACCCCTACCCATATTGGAGCCTCTGTAAGGCGGCCAGTCCTCGCACCGGTCTGGGGCCTCGCCTCCTGGGGGTTCCATCCAGCAGCGATGGTGGCCAAGAGTACCGTTAGAATCGCGTGTATGACTGTCACAATCCCGGCGTCACCCGGCATGTTTGGCCCGGCCGCGGGTACCGTAGGTGCGCTGGCGGCTGGCATTCTGGTGGGGCAGGGGGGGGGGGGGGGGCGCGTTCCTCGCTGTGGTGGTTGTGTTATTGGTTCAACCGCGCGTGCTAACAGGACAGTCGGTATGAGGATACTCTTTTTGAATGTGGCTGTCGCGCTTGCTCCAGGTGGTGGTGGACACGAGATTTCTCGCTGTCTGTTTGTTCCAGCTTCCACGGATACTGGCTTCGTTGGACCGGGTTTGGAGTGAAAGAGGTCACTGGTCTCCTCTTCCTTTTCCATGCCCTTTCCTTCCTCTTCCGGGTAGAGAGTTGGGCTCCCCGTTCGGTGGGTCCGTTGGCCGCTGTGTGGGTTGAGATTCCGCTTGGTGCGGGTACTTGGCGGCTAGGTGCTGGGATATTGCTCGGGCGCTCGGGCAGCAGCTGGGCGGCCGGGTGCTGGGTCTCGCCCTACTGGGTGGGTGGCTGGCGAGGTCTCGCGTCCTCTGGCGGTAGTCGATGTAAGTTGGGGGGGTGGAACCTGCAACCTTCGCTTGCGTGCCTCGCGTCGGTAGACTGGGCAGCGGCGATCGTTGGCGGTGTGTGCACTGTCACAGTTTGCACAGTTGGGTTTGTCGGTGACGGGCCACGCGCAGTCCGCCGCGCAGTGCTGCCCTCCGCAGCAGACGCAGCGCTGTTGGCGGTGGCAGTTCGCAGAAGCGTGGCTGAAGGCTTGGCATCTTCAATCTCAGTTCCGCTGCCGGCGAATCCCAGTCTCGTTGGGGGTTGAGGTCCAGCTTCTGCTGCTGGCGGCGTTGGTGACCAGAGCCGCAGCGCTCCTTCGGGCAGCACTACGGACCGCTCAGGGTTGAGCATGTCTCGCGCAGTGATGGCCCGGTCCAGGAGCGGCACGCGGCGGCGGTCCAATCGTTTCGCTGGGTATCTTGGCATCTTGGATGGCGTAGGTAGTTCGGTTGGGCGAAGATCGGAGTCAGGTGGGTTGCGGGTGGTGATGCTGAGTGCCACTACGCGGGATGTTTTCTCATAAAACACCGGGTAGTGGCTGTAGCACGGTAGGGAGACCGAAGACGGTAGGCAGCTCATGAAAGCGCACCCGGGTGCTCGCGACTGGCCGGTGGGGGGACTCACCTGCTACCGTGCCGTGGGGGCACAGAGCGGGGATCACGCGCAGACCACCGGTGGTCGGGAGGTACGAGGGGCACTTCGCGGGGGGTTTGCACTTCACAGGACTTCTAGTGGCGCTAGTGTCGACTGTGGAGGCGTGGCTTGAACTGATTGATGATTGTACATGTACATGGTTATTTTGTCATCGATGCGTTCCGTAAGGTACCTTAAAGCTCATGGTCTGACCAATGGATCACCAATGGGATGGCTTAATTGCAATACATAAACTGCTTGTTGTTGAAGAGTTTCACAGAGTATCTTTTAAGCCCATGGTCGACTGACAAGTGTGCATAAAGTTAATGCCTGAGATCTTGAATACAAAACTCAACAAATCATAATATTGGAGAGTTCCAAGAGCTCGACTGAATGACCGAAGAAATTGGGAAAACTTGACATATTCATTTGTTTTTAATTTGACAGATAAGCTTCTCGTACGCAGTTATTGATATTAAGAAAACAGCCTTCACAGCACCTACTGATTTACAATTTTATTCATTTAAAAGGTGTTTAATCTAAACATTAATTAAAAAGATATCACGTTGTTCAAGCATTCCAGTGCCGTACCTAGGTCGAAGTCGTTTACTTCAGCGTCTCGACTTTAAGGACTAATTACAGATTTTATCGCCTCTCAACCTTAGATCACGTTTTAAAACAAGATCTAGTTCTATTGAGTTCGCTCCTGTGTATTTATGGCACTTTGATTAAGTTTTAAGTCTATTGGCGTTGTAAAATGTATAACGCAGCCAGTGTTTTCAGACCTCTTCTTCCTAGTCTAAACGTTAGGATTGTTGAACCTTTTGTGAGCGATAAAATTGTGTAGGGTTCAAATTACGGTGGAATAGATTTAAAGTGAAGACAGTATTAGATCTGTTTGCTTCTCAGCGGTTTATGGGTGTAGATAATGGGAGTGTAGCAATGGCAGATGGGTCTTTTCTAAGGCTATGTGCCGAGCGATTTAATAGTCAGTACCTGTATTATCAGTTTCTGATGGAGATATCTATCGTACGAAAGTCAATCTAAACTGAAATCCTACTAATTATTGCCTGACTGAATTCATACTGACTTTTAAGCTCAGTTAGTAGTAACTCTGCCTCTTGTACTGTAGATATTGGTTTCGATCCTCATCTCATACATTTGTGTGATGAATTTAGGTATCTGATCTGTGTCAGGGTGTTATGTGCAAATATAGCTAAGCTAATTTAAATGCAACATAGGATATATATAGATTTCAACCTGGATATATACTACTTATTATCTACGTAACAAACGGACAAAGTTGAGGACAAAAGCTAGTGAAATTTATGACAATACAGTAAAAGTAGGATTTGCTAGATGAGTCGTCTAGTTTCAAATGCGGCAATCTATGCTTTTTGTCCAAAATGAGTTATTGATATGGCAATAAAGATAATTTTGAATAAAACCATCTCAGTTTGACTTTAAGTATCAAATGCGTCAACCTGTCATTGAAAATGCTGAATGAAATCTTAGGTTGGAATCAAATCCGGCGATCTGTAAGACCTTAAATTCAAACCCGGCTATCTTCAGCCACCGACCAATCAGAAGCGAGAGTTCTTTAGCGTCATGCATGGCTAACGGAACATTCTGTGCTAATGGTGTGCTGTGTTTTTTATTGCATTATAAGGGTTTTGGCACTAAAACTAATACAAAACCTATGAAAAATGTATCATGGAAGATCACCCAAGCCCTGTGACCAACAGCTTTTCATGGAAACGCTAAAAAAACACCGAAATTTGAACTAGAAACCAGCCAAGAAAATGAAGTACTTATGACCGTAGGGGTGTCACTTGTTGCTGTGGCGGTTGAAAGAAAGAAAGAATCGACACAAAAACGAACAATATAAGATTCAATGACATTAAAATACTGTTCCATTAAGGTTTCAAGGAATAAAACAAACCACTATTAAGTAAGCTGTGTAAGAAAAAATAAGAAAAAAGATAAAAGTCCTAATATGCCAGTTTTTTTTTTATTTGGCGTAACAAAACATAGATCATGAACATATTTTATCACGTTCGAGATATTCAATCTAATATAAATATTATTTATGCAATAAGCAATATGCTTCTTATATAATGTAATTTTTTATTCATTCCTTTAGTAAGTACATATTAATATAATGAATCGTAAGAATGGGTAGGTACATACCTATAGGTAATTAATGAGTATAGGTACTTAAGTATAATTTGTGACAATCCTTATTCTAGGAGCAGGTGTTTAGGATCAAAAACGGTTATCTGCGCCGTGTTCAGATACTAAAGCGGCATTCTGTAAAATTTGGTTTCAAAGTTGGCAATCTGTAAAATTCAAACTGAATTTGTCGCTCTTGCAGAATGAATAATGCTAAAATAGGGCTTTTACTAGTTCTGTTACTTATCTAAGATGGTATTTGAATTTGTTTGTAATGGCAAGGATAATGCAAAGAAAATAGGACGTTTTTTTTAATTCTATTTTTTTTTATTTCTAATACATAGCGCAAAAAACTCTTGCCAGAAGTAAGAGTATAACAGGTAGTGGGTATTAAGTTTTGCCAAGAATTTGAACCCTGGCTTTATGATTGGTATCAAGTTTTTATGAGTTAACGGGGTATTGATTCTAATGTGATGGACTTCTCTCTAATAATGCATAAAAAGAGAATGGCTGAGATGCGAAAATGGCGTTCGCGAATACAAGGTGGTCCCGGAACTAGTATTTTAAACCTGAACGAGGTGATTCCGATCATGTTAATAAACAGATATGAAGTGTTTTTTTTTATTTCCTATTTTCAAAATTCCATACAAAAACTTTTAGGTTTATTCCAATTATTAATATTTACAACCCTCGTTAGTTTACAGTGTTTCCAAGCACGTTACCTACCTAAATAAGTTTGTGCAAGTACAAATCTATTGGTATACTAAGATAGGTAGGCATGAATACATACTTCTACCAATTTTAAAGCAAACTTTGCTGCACATTTCTTCAATGAAAATAATTGAATTCATAAAATTCGTAGAACATTTGTTGTTCTCCCAAGTGTCGAGGAATTTCCCCCTTCAGGACAACATACTAGTTCCAGGACACCCTGTATATCACCATGGCTAGATGGCCATGATGATAAACTACCAACTTTTGTAGATTGCTTTAAATAATATTAACTTAACGTGTGAAAACACCTAAAATAACATCAAGCATTAATTTATTGCCATGAATGTAATTATTATAAAAAAATGGGTATTTAGCAATTATAATATCAGCAATTATCTATGTGATCATGATCATGTAATTTTGATACACCAATATTTCAGTTTAAATTTAAATTGGCTTGTAACCAATTATAGAAATATAGAAAATATTATTAAACATTTGTTATTAAATATTACAGTAATTTATTATGTTAAAATGCCTCATTGGCATTTTAACGGTTTACTCATTTTTGAATTGGATTTTCCTCTGACTATCCCTCACCTGTACCTACCTATTAAGAATATAGTCGCGAATCTTGTGCCCACAGAACAAACATAAATCTCGAGATATTATATATCTACTTGTCTAAGTTGCTTGCGTCTGTTGATTTTACATTCGAAATTCCCAGCCTTGTATTGTGTGGGAATTTTGCACGTGCTTGTTCACACTATCTTTTAAATCTATTGTTTATAATGAGACTTTTACTGTTTTGCACCTCAGTCTTATTATTTCTGACATGGTTTTATTTGATTAATTTCGTATCGAAATGATTTTTGGTATTGGTCTTTATTAGTTAAGCTTAGTTTGGGGCTAGATGGAGTTCTCGACCAATATTTATTTATTTATTGTTTTATTGTAATATTGCTGCACACAACACCATCTAGCCCCAAACTAAGCATAGCTTGTATTATGGTGACTAGATGACTGACATAATTATATTTAAGGACAAAAAAAATCGAAGTAGGTATTACACTAAAACGTCGACATATTTTATTGTTTAAAAATTAAAAAAATTTAATATCTGTATACTAGTTTTAATTTTGGTTTACTATCTTTCGTCAGTTATTATCATTCAACCATTCTTCTTTTATCATATCCGATGCTTTTTCTGCAATCATTACAGTAGGTGCATTTGTATTGCTTCGCACAATCAAAGGCATGATAGACGCATCTATAACTCTTAACTTATCAACATCATATACCCGCAATCTTGGGTCAACCACAGCCTCTCTATCCCACTTCGGTCCCATTTTACACGTTCCTACTGGATGGTAGATTGTGGATGTGTACTGCATAAGTATACAAGTAAAGTAGTCATCGCTGCCCCATTGGTACGCGGCACACGCTTGAACTGGTATCTTTACATAGCTTGCTCCACTAAGTCTGAACGCTTCCGTCTCTTCAAGACTGACAGCAAATTTAAGACCCTCTATCAATACGGCAAGGTCTTCTTGCTCTGTGAAGAATCTGGGATAAATTAACGGTGTTCCAAAGACTGGATCTGTGTTGTTCAGTAATATAAATCCTTTGCTTTTTGGTGTTAGTAGTAATGGCCTTGCTGCTAACCCATCGTAGAAAGCTAATGGTAAAACAAAACTGGCTATGACTGTTGTTGGATCAGAGTAAAACTCTTGCACATTCCTTGCATCGAAATGAAATTGTATGTCAGGGGCGTCAACTTCTGCATATTTGGTTTTAATAAACGCTGTTCCACTAAGTGTCCCACTGGATGTCAGAGGACCAGTTTTCTTTTCAGTTTGTGAATGATAGTTGTATATCTCATCGATTAGTTGTTCTCCTTGAACTCTTGTCGACGTTTTGTTCGACAGTCCTAGTACCAAGGCATCAGTAGTAACATGGTCTTGGTAATTGCGTCCTACATTTAACTCCGAAATAACTGGTATGTTAAGACTTTCTAAATGATATTTTGGACCTATACCAGACAACATTAATAACTTAGGAGAATTCGCCGCGCCTGAACTCACTATTACTTCTTTTTTCGCTTCAACTGAATGGTATATTCCATCTTTTATGTACTGCACTCCAAAAGCAGTCTTAGTAATAGGATCGATAAGCACTTTAGTGGCGTACGCGTTGGTGATTATTTTCAAATTTGGCCTTATGTATCGTACAGGTCTGATATAAGCAGAGTTAATGGAGAATCTTTGACCATTGATGGATGTTGATTGAGCTATGTCAGTACCAAGTTGGTTTTCTCCGTTGAGGTCAGTCACGGGCAAGCCTTTTTCTTTAAACCCTTGGACAAGCATCAGTGTGTTGATGTCAATGTAAGGATATCTTTCAACGTTTAGTGGTCCTCCAACTGAATGGTAGTGCTTGTTTCGAGATTCAATGTCTTGGTTGTTTTCTGCTTTTTTGAAGTAGGGTAGAACCTAAAATAGAGATTAAAATATTAGTCTCTGTTTCAAACTACGAGTACAAAGCGTATACTCTGAATCATAAGCTTAGGATTAATGTGAAATATTAGCTAGTACTAGTACTAGTACTAGTACTAGAGGTACTAGTAGTACCTCTCGATAGCTCCATCCAGGGTTGCCCAGCTCTTCCCAGCTGTCATAATCTCGCCTGTTCCCTCTCAGGTACACCATATAGTTGACAGCACTAGAACCTCCCATGGATTTGCCTCTGTAAATTGAAATAATCTTAGATGAGACAAAGCCATTGGAGACCTAGAATAATTGCTCTGGATAGTACAGGCAAATCTACGATTAACACAACACATTTATGTAGATTCTGTTATTTCTACCAAACCATACATTATATACACAACATATAATATTACATCATCTAGCAAACTAAAGGCAACAGCAGCTAAATTGTTATTCATTCTAAACTAAATAAATACACAAGTAGGTACTAACTAAACACACTGCTTACGATACAAAAACAAATAAACTAAAACATACAGCTACAATTATATAAAATATAAATAATTACTTAAAAGTGTTTGTGTATCAAAAGCCTTACTGCCTACACGAGCGGTTTTGCGGCGACGGGATTTCACTTGTCATTCAACCGCTAAAAGTAGAAGTTACGAGTATGATGCTAAATTACGCGGTTTTCCGATTTTGATATTTTAAAGCCGTTGATGACGTTTTCCCGTGGCGATAAAACCGCCCGTTCACCTTGGCTCGTAATTGAATGTTGTAATTACTGTGTGCAATCAGTGTTGGTATCATGCATGTAAGTTCATTTTGAGAGTAAAATCAACATTATATAAATTAATTATTTTTAGGTAAGTCTTCTGTAACTTTTAAGTAAAGTTAGCATTTTATGTTCTGAGTTGCTTTTTTAAAAACTGAACTTTGATTGCTTGATTATTTTGTTATTACACAAAGTTCAAGCTTAAATCGTGAACTTAACTCGATCTAGATCTGAGTATGAGTTTTACTCTCGAATGTGCAAAAAATATGAAATTGGTCTTGTGTGTATTGTTGTAGTTGACTCACCAGTTGAAAAATAATGTCGTTTTGTAAAGATAATGTTTAAAAAAAAGTGATTTTCTTTATTAAAAAATGAATATAACTTAAAAACAATTTGAATGAAATTTTATTATAATGCTTTTAAGTATAATGCTAGAATGTTAGACGTCTTCTTTTTTCTACAGTAATGAATTTGTCATTATAAAAAAGTTGCTCCCAATCTTCTTTCACCATATCAGAAATCTTTTCTCCAATCATTATAACAGGAGCATTTGTGTTACCCCGAACTATATTTGGCATTATAGAGGCATCGGCAACTCTCAGACGTCTTATACCATAAACTTTAAGTCTCGGGTCTACTACCGCATCAATATCATGAGCTGGTCCCATTTTACAGGTTCCTGAAGGATGAAAAATTGTGGTTGTGTATCTTGTGAATAAGCAAGCAAAGTACTCGTCAGTTCCCCATTCGTGGTTGCTGCAAGCTTTGACTGGATCTTTGATAAATTTTATTCCATTGTGCCTGAAGACTTCTGTGTCCTCTAATTTTAAAGCAAACCTTAGGGCGGATACCAAAGTATCTAAGTCTTCTTTTACTGTGAAGAATCTAGGATATATCATTGGAAGACCAAATACAGGATCAGTAGCATTAAGAGTGATAAAACCTCTGCTTTTCGGTACCAGTAGAATCGGTCTGACATTAATGCTATCATAGTAAGATGCAGGTAGTTTGTTTGTAGCAATATATGTTGTCGGATCTGAATAAAACTCTCTATAGTTACGTCCATCAAAATGAAATTGAATATCTGGTACTGTTTTGTCAATATCAGCTTTATTCATGGTTTTAAGGAACGCAGTTAGTTGCAAAACACCCGTAGCAGAGAGTTGGCCGTATTTTTGTTTAGACTTTGAATACTTTATTAGTTCTCTTAAAGTTTGGTTTCCTGGTATTAAAGTTGATGTTTTATTCGTAAGCTTCATCAGCATTGCATCCGTAGTAACATGATCTTGTAAGTTTCTTCCAACAGGTAAATCATTGACTACATGTAATTTCAATCTTTCTAGATGGTCTTTAGGTCCAATTCCGGATAGCATTAGTATTTTAGGTGAACCTAATGCGCCAGCACTGAGTATCACTTCTTTCTTTGCATACACTTTGTGCCATACTCCTTGTCTGAAGTATTTCACACCATATGCTATTTTTTTCTTATGATTTATTAAAATTTTAGTGACTTGAGCTTTTGTGACTACTACGAGATTCTTCCTTTTGTATCTTATAGGTCTCACAAAAGCAACGTTAGCAGAGTGTCTCATTCCGTTTATAGCAGTATTCTGAACTATCATGGTACCAATTTGCTTCTTACCATTGAAGTCGACAAACGGTAATCCTATTTCATGAAATGCATTCACGAGAACCCTAACATTTTTGTCTTGGTAATCGAACCTTTCAACATTGAGAGGACCACCAGTACCGTGGTACATAGTGTCTTTAGCTTCTATATCCATATTGTTTTCAGATTTTTTGAAATAAGGAAGTACCTGAAATTCATTTTTATTATTAACATCACTCAAGATTCGTATATCAAAATGTTTTGCTAGTTTTTAGTGTACTTCTCTGTAGCTCCATCCATGGTTTCCTAAATCAGCCCAGTTGTCATAATCTCTTTTATTTCCACGCATGTAGACAAGGTAGTTTACAGCACTGGACCCTCCCATTACTTTACCGCTGGAAATGCGAATGGCTAATTACATTGCTCAAAAAGTGGTTAATAAATTAATAATGTGACCGCAGGCTGTTGCAAAATATAATTCATAATAATGATTCGTTGGTATTGTGAATTTATATTTCAACATTTCATATCAATCAACCTAATGTACCTATAATGTAGCTAGTTGCTGAAAAACTTATAAAACAATACATACCCTAAACGATAGTAGAAAAGATTTAGTAAACGTGCATCTAGACCAACAAACCTTGCTGAAATCTACTTGCTTTCTCGATTGTTTTACCATAAGATAACGGCAGAGTTAGGCTGGTTTGGCTCAGTCCGTTGGGTTAGATACACCTTCACCTTTTTTATTTTTTTTATGAACGGCAAGCGTTACATATAGGAAAAATATTCAATTAATGTGTTTTCCTTGAATATGGTTTAGTAATTGATGTAAAAAGACAAGCCTGTAAAACAAAACGTAAAAGTAAAAATGCATGCTTGATTTGCTCCTGGTCATTTCTTTAACTGCAGAATCTGTAATGTATTACCCAAATAAACTATTTAGTTATATAAAAATCAATATTTCTTATAAATGTTTGTATGATCTGCAATTATTTGTTAGGTCTGGGTGTTTCAATGTATAATATGTTTACATTTATAAAAAGTGTTGAAGTAGTATATCAGTCATGTGGTACGCATAACACTAGCTCTGCTTACTTTGGGGCTAGATGATGTCTTGTGAAATGACTAACATTATTTATTTATTGAATAAGACAAACATCTGTGTGATGAACATCGGTGTTTGTACTGTGTCTTAGACACAGAAACGTTCTTTAAAAGTATCTTAGCTAAGTATTTTAAAATAAAAAAGTATCAGACATCGGCATCGGTACTCGCCATAGTACTAGCTATGCCTAGTTTGGTGCTAATTAGTGACGTTTTGATTGTCTGCTAGATTGTACAATTACTTATTTAAATGAAAATAGCCAAGGTTCTTAATAAAACGATCTCACGAACGAACATTTGTTCGCTTTATTACTATGTGTAATGATGTAACTATTAATTTTGTCATATAACGAACAAATTTCGTCCGTGCGTAAGACTATTTTAATAGGAACCTTGTCAATTTTAATTTATATAAATAATTGTACAATTTAGTAGACATAAGATTGAACACAAAATTAATTTATATAAAATTAGTTTTCGATCTTCAAACAATCCTTTCTTTAATAATATTTTATTAAATTCTGGCTTTATTAGAGAAGAATGTTTTTATTAACTTTTATTAGATATAAATATGTATAGAACATTTTGATTTTTTAATTGATTTTAAAATGAAATTTATTAGCAAATTAATTTGCTTATCTTAATTTTCATTTGAAATTATGTTATTTCTATCGATCTTGGCCATTTAATTTTACACAGACATCGCTGGCTAGTTTAAATAATCAATTAAATATATTGCGTGGCGTTCATACGTTAGGTAATTATCTCCCCGTTGCAAACCATAAACTCTTTACCTGATCCAAGCACAAGATTGGTCTCTTTGCGCTCGACACGTCAGCTCTTCAGGTTGTGTCCGGTACATCCAGTCTATGCTGGACCTGGCCAGCGCTGGTGCCAGTGCCGGCACGCTCGTGATTTCTGGTTCTTCAGGACCTGCTTCTAGCAGTAGGACCTGGAGACAACATTGGATACCTTTAAAATATACATATATATATGAAAATTCGTTATACACTCATAAAAATAGAGATGGGTTTCAGCAAAATACTGAACTTCATAGAATCAATACTAGGAACAGAAACAAATCATACATACCTAGGTTTCGATTAGAAAAGTTAATTAGTCTTTTATGAGGAACACGGTGCGCTTTTATAATAAGCTATCTGAAAATGCAACTAAATTATTATGAAATTTAAAGCTTACATAAAGGGTAGTCTTTTGAGGAAAGCGCATTATACTATAAATGACTATAATATTGATTAGAAGGCATGTCCTCATGTCGGTCTGCCCTCAGACAGTTAACCGACACATTTAATATGTTTAAACTATCTTATATTCGTTTTTCGTAGTTAAGATAGTTATAGGATAGATCATGCAATAGTTACGTTTTAAAAACTAAAAATAAAACCGACTTCATTGAATGAAATTTGAGCCTTTTTAGTGGAAAGTAGATGTATTTTGTATGTATGGTTAGGCCAAATAAACGCACCGCACCAATGAGACAGCGAGGTATTGAAGTACACGAAAACATCATCGATGTATAACATTTTTAGATTTTCGTTGATTTTTCAGCTCGACCAATTTTGATAAAATTTAAATGGGACCACCTGCGAAGCCCTTTACCCTTGTGATACCCTTTCAAACAAAAAAAGAGTTTTTCATAAAAAAAAACATAAAAAAAAAGATTCCGACGAATTGAGAACCTCCTCCTTTTTGATAAAGTCGGTTAAAAAGCGCTAGAACCAGGATCTTAATTTCTCATATAAACATTAACTGACCAACACTGGATATAGGATATTTGAATATTATAGGAACTTGACAAATAGGTTACAGAAAAACGATACGATAGACCTCCCAGAATCACATACTCTTATACATACATACTAATATGTTGTATAAATCTGTTATCTTCTTTTTTCATACACATAAGAATGACAAGGATAATCCATACTTTAACGCCACATTAGCTAATTATATGATAAGATAAAAGCGAATAAAGTTGGGCGTAGTTCTTCACTTGGGTGACCGATAGTTAGAGATAGAAAACTATTGCCGTCGAGCGAAAAGAGTAGAAGTTAAAGGGGGAGACCTTTGCCCAGTGGTGGGACATGATAGGTTAAGGAAAAAAATAAGATAAAGGAAAAGTATCTACATTAATAAAAAAAAGACTGGTTACACTGTAGATAAGCAGCTCGTTGTTAGGTTATAGCTACTCCGTAAGCAATTAGGCAGGCAAGATAAAACAAGAGCACGGTAGTTGTTTTGTTTCGCTTATACACTGGATAGTAACTGGTTTAAATAAAAAACTAACTCATCTCTACTCCCAACAAAGTTTGATTGGGTTTACAGTAAATTCCTAAAAAGCGGCGACCGTTTATTGACGGTCGCCACTTTCACACTGAGAATGAGAGTAAGGCCAGCTAGCGCTAGCGAATTCATCCGCGCGGTTTAAACCTCGCTATTCTAAAGTAAGTAATTCTGAACGTGGTTTTCACCTGACTGGAAGGGTTGTGTTTTCGCGCGTATCATGTATATATGTAAATTTCTTTGTTAATTCGTATCTTCCAAACGGCTGGATGGATTTCGACAGTAAAGGTATATTCGTCTAAAAACCCAAGTATACAATTATACAATAGGTATACAATTTTTGAATTTTTGATGATTTTTTAAAAACTGCTCAGGTGATTTTGGTAAAATTTTAATGGGACCACCTGGAAGGTATACCCTTTGAAGCAAAATCAGAATTTTCAAAATCGGATTAGGCGTTTTTGAGTAATCGGTGAACATTTATGTACATAAAAAAGATATTCCTGTGAATTGAGAATTTACTCCTGTTTGAAGTCAGTTAATAAACAAAATTTCTGATTGTTGGCGCGAAATAGTAATACAAAATTTAAAAAATGTAATAAAAAAATATTAATCAAACCTTGATATATTAGTTAATAGTAGGATACCAAATGGAGGAAATTAAAAGTTATTATATGTAAATTTAATTAGGAGTAATAAAGTATTTTTGCAGTCGGGTTTTAAATTTTAAATTATATATTATTGTTTCTGCTAATGTGTCACCTACTTCTGAAACCATGTTACGCGTAACACCGTGAAAATAATCGCCTCGGATTAATGTGCAACATGCACTAGGCTTAATGATTATTTATAATAGAATAATAACGTAGTTATTTCAAAAAGCGATAGATAAAGTTTCCATAAGTATGTATTTTAAGTTGTTTAAGTATTCTTCAGTTATACGGTTCATATCACACAACCTTTACCTAGTTAGGAGCTAGATGGTGTTGTGTAAAAGGTTTGTTGTAAAAAATATTTGTGAAAAAAATATTGTTTGTTGTGCAAACAATATTTATTTATACTAGTGGTCGCCCACTGGTCGAAATTCGACCATAATTAATTCATATATAATGTTTCATATCGGGGGGTCATATATTTTTTATTAGGCATAATAAAAAATATATGACCCCCCACCCGATGGACTGACGACATTGTAAAGATCGCAGGAAGTCGGTGGATGGAGCGGGCTCAAAATCGTTATTCCTGAAAATCTATTGGGGAGGCCTTTGTTCAGCAGTGGACTTCATAAAGGCTGTTATGATGATGATGATGATAATGATGATTAGCATTCTGCACTCCTCCATATAAACGATAAGTGTGGGAAATTTCATACTTCTCCGTCCGCGCATTTTTTGTAAAAAGGGGTACAAAGTTTTTACATCACGTATTAATATAGATTTGTTTGTTAATTGTTTGTCTGACGCGAGTAAGCAAGCAAGCAAATAGGTACTCAGTATTATGTAAGTTTAATAAAAGCTTGCCTCATTGTAAATGTTTCTCGGTAATTGGTAATTTAAGATTGCGTACCGACTAGATAAACGCATGCATACTGACATGCATGCATGATAATGACAGATAATGATAATATTACGTTATTAAAAATTTTTTTGATAAATACAACTACGTCAAACAGCGGTCGTAAGTTTTTAGAAAGCTGTGAATTCTGCTTAAATGAAAGTTTTTAATTATTTTTATCTTCCCGTTATCCATTAACATTACATTAACGTAGTGTTTTTTTTTATGCATTTTCCAAATAATAATATGATATATTTGCTGCATTCAAGTGATTGGCGATTGGCTTAAATATAATAAAATATAGAAATATAACCGAAGTAGGTATAACATTTTTAGTTTTTTGTTGATTTTTTAAAAACCGCTCGGCTGATTTCTGTAAAATTTTAATGGGAGCACATGGAAAGTATACCCTTTGAAGCAAAAAAAGAGTTTTCCAAATCGGTTTAGGCAGCTTTGAGTAATCGGTGAACATACATAAAACAAAAGATTTCGACGAATTAAGAACCTACTCCTTTTTTGAAGTTGGTTAACAAACAAAATTGCGGATTGTTGGCGCGAAATAGTAAAACAAAATATTAACACCTAAATAAAAATATATTAAATAAAACCTCGATAGGTTTAGTTAATAGTAGGATACCAAATAAAGGAAATTAAAAGTTATATGCTTAAATTTAATTAGGAATAATAAAGTATTTTTGCAGTCGGGTTTTTAATCTTAAATTATATATTCTTGTTTCTGCTAATGTGTGCACCTACGTCTGAATCCATCATTACGCGTAACACCGTGAAAATAATAGCCTCGGATTAATGCGCAACACGCGCTAGGCTTTAGGATTGTAATAGAATAATAACGTAATTATTTCAAAAAGCGATAGATAAAGTTTCCATAAGTATGTATTTAAAGTTGTTTAAGTATTCTTCAGTTATACGGTTCACATCCCACAACCTTTACTTAGTTAGGGGCTAGATGGTGTAGTGTAAAACGTCACCCACTGGTCGAAATTCAACCATAATTAATTAATAATTAATGTGTTTTTTATGCATAAAAAAAAATATTAGCATTCTGCACTCCTTTTTTATATAAACTATAAGTGTGGAAAATTTCATACTTCTCTGTCCGCGCATTTTTTTTAAAAAGGGGCACAAAGGTTTTGCTTCACGTATTAATATATAGATTTGTTTGTCTGACGCGAGTAAGCAAGCAAGCAAATAGGTATTCAGTATTATGTAAGTTTAATAATAATTAAAGATTGCGTACCGACTAGGTAGACGCAAGCCTACTGGAACAGATAATGATATGATAATATTACGTTATTAAAAACAAAATTTGATAATAACATTATATACCTACCTACATCAAACAATGGTCGTAAGTTTTTGGAAAGCTGTGAATTTCACTTAAATGAAAGTTTATAATTGTTTTTATCCGCCCGTTATCCATTAACATTACATTAGCGTAGTGTTTTTTTTATGTATTTTCCAAATAATAATATGATATATTTGCTGCATTCAAGTAATTGGCGATTGGTTTTCTACTTGCAAGTATATAATACTACGCATAAAGTAGACATTCTGTAATTGAACATCCTTCTGACTAATTCAGGCATTCCCAATTATACCTTCATTATTAATTTCACAAAAATATATAGTTACGTCATAGTTTGGTGAAACTTAGTTAGAATATACATTTTGAAAAACGCAGGTTTTATTCACGTATTATTTAACCCTTATTATTGCTCTCATCGACAAAATACACGTGAATAAAATCATTCCCGTGTTCGAATGTTTTGGAAGTGAGTCTGTTTAATATAAGTAGACTCGTGAATCATTTAATTTTGTATCATTATATCATTGACATAAATGTCACCGCAGCACTCTACTGCTATAAACAGACTCTATTTTCTAGTAACCGTAGTATCCAACCAATAGTTGAGTGGGTACACGTACCTCGATACTGGAAAACTTCGTCCATGATTAGGCTGCTAGACTAAAGGTGTGCTAGCTACTCCGACTCCGAAAAGTTGGGTCACACGATTTGGAGTTCAGAATCAAAACGTTCATTCCGAAAGCCAAAAAAAATTGGTTGTCTGTAAAGTCGGTTAACGGACGATAGTTAAACGTGACAACGTCATAACAAAACATTGATAAAATGATTGCAAACTTTTATGAAAAAAAATTATCAAACTTTTTATCTATCATCAATTATATGAATCATCATATTTTTTTAGTCAATTATAAAATAACCTATTATTACTGCACTCGCCGACCGACGATGCTACTATTTACATTATACGCTCTCGCTCCGATCGTAACGTTAAAATGAGTCATCCTTTTTCGTGCGTGCCGGCGTTTATCGATTTATTAGACGTTGTCACGACAAAACTCAATAATCTTATATTTTAAGCACTCAAAAATATTGCATTAAGACAGCAATTTAACTTTTGGATGGAAAAAAATAGTCTCTTTTATTTACCGCTATTTACCGCTCGTAATAAAAAGGAAAAATAGTAAAAAGAAATAAGGTAAGTGTTATCAGTATTTTGCTTCTTACTCCTTCGTTTCAAATTGCTTTTAAAGTAACTATTTATTACTTTATAATTTAATAAATAATAATAATAAATAATGCCTGACACTTCACACAGCATCATCTGGCCCCAAAGAAAGCAGAGCTTGTGTTATGGGTGACTGTTATGGGTGACACGTGACTGATATACTGCTTACATACTTATTTTTTTGTAAATACATACTAATTATACACAGAAACACCCAGACCCGAGATAAATACTTGCAGATCATAAACAAACATTTATCCCGCAACCTTCTACGTCTCAGCCGCACCTTCCACAGCGCCACAGAGGTCGTCATTATGAAATTATCAAATAATGTTTAAATATTCAATATTCATCGTTTCCAAAGTTTACGTCATTTTAACATGCAGCTTACACTCATAGACGCAAAGTGAGCTAATTAAAACATTACCCGCTGAGCAAAATCTGTCGTTACTCAACTCAACAACATCAACTAGCTTCTGCCTGGGCCTTCGCAAGCGTGGAACCTCATAAAGAGTTATGTATGTCCTTCCCCAAGATGCAATCTAACTTATTACGAATGTGAGTCAGGTTTAAAGATACAATAACTACTGAAATGTTTGTAAAGATTAAGTGCTTTAAATAAATTAAAATAAAAAAAAAACAATTGGTTTCAACATCCATTCTGCTGTTTAGTCGTAAAAACGTTACAAACAATAAGACAGATATTTTTAAATAAATAATATTACTAACCGCTAGCCGTGGCTTCTCACGATTTGTACCTATTAAATAGTAATTTAAGTCCGTCCTCAGAATACAATATGTGACATAGTGACAACGTGGCAGTTTTGGAGGATATTACGAATATGGCCTCTGTTATCCCAGACTCCGAAATCGTGTGACATCCCTAAAGAAAACTACGCCGTTATTAATTCCAAAACTAGACGCGAATGAAGTTAGCGATGCCACGACTGAAGAATATTAATATATTTTGCGGCACTGTATCACAAGTTGGAACAGGTTGGAGGTAATCAAGTGGTCGGGGCAATGTACCGGGTTTAATTGGTTTAAGGCATACGTTTTCTTGTGTGGTAGACTATTTAACAAAGAGTAGATAAGTATAAGACTGAAGACAGATGTGGATTCCTTTTTAAACAAAATGAAACAGCTTCTGATTTACCTAACCATATACAAGAATTTTTAGGAAATTATTAAAGATCATTCAAAGAATGTAGAAATTAGCAATAGGTACGGTACCGTTTTCTTAGCCGCTGCATGCCTATTATAATATTTTTTTTAATTCCTAAGGATTATTAAATTATTATTAACGATGTTGCGTCTATAAACCATTAATTTATAAGTAGGTAAGTACGCTAAATTTATATTGTTTATTTCATTATTCATTATCCGTGCGTGTTGCCAGTGATGACATATGGAACTGAGAGTTGGTCGCTATCTATTGACCTCATACACAAGCTCAGAGTCTCGCAACATGCTATGGAGAGAGCTAGGTTGGGTGTTTCACTACGTGATAAAATCCGCAACGAGGAAATCCGTAGAAGAACCAAAGTCACCGACATAGCTCTCAAAATTTGCAAGTTGAAGTGGCAATGGGCAGGCTATATAGCTCGCAAAATGATAACAGTTGGGGAATAAAAGTTCTCGAATGGCGACCCGATGGACTGACGACATTGTAAAGATCGCAGAAAGTCGGTGGATGGAGAGGGCTCAAAATCGTTCTTCCTGGAAATCTATTGGGGAGGCATATGTTCAGCAGTGGACTTCATAAAGGCTGTTATGATGATGATGATGATGATGATTTCATTATAATGATTATTTTTTTATTGTATATACTAATCAATCTATAACGCCCCTTTACAACGAACATGCTATAAGTAGAGTTATATGTAACACATGCTATAGGTAACACATATACGTACCAAATGATTTACCTAATGAAGAAACTGATTACATTAAATTGTGTGAACTAGGTTTTACAGTAATTCATGTGTTTTCTTTTTTAATAAACAATTTCATTTCATTTTAAGAATGTGACTTTTATTTATACCGAGGTTTGATTTTAAAATTGCTCATTTGCAAACAGTGCTGTTCATGAGTGTGCATTTGCTTGTATTTATTAAATAAAAGTAAATCTTTTTCATATCGTATCATAACATAATAACAAGTAACTGGATGGCACGTTATAAAACACGGATAAAATGACATTTTAACCTGGAAACCTAACTAGATCGATTTATCGCACTCGAAACAACCTGCATACTAAATTTCATGAAAATCGTTGCAGTCATTTCCAAGATTCAGATTATATATAGGTACATATAAACAAGAATTGCTCGTTTAAAGGTATTAGATTAAAGAGTTCCTCTGGGCTCCTTTCGTGGATTTGACACATGTCTGAACTTTTTGGGGTCTACGACAAGCCGGTTTCTTCTATGGGTGTTATCTTTTAATAGACAAATCCACTGGTATTACGAAAGGCATAACTACAAAACTTCAACAACAAAATGTATTATTTGTTTGTTTATCTACACCGACTATATAAATGTAATGTAATGTTGTCTGAATAAACGTAATGAATGAAAGAATGAATAAAAACGAGGAGATGGTTCTCAAGTTGCGGGTTATCGATTTTATTATTTAGGAACCTATTTGTTACTATAAATTGGTAGCAATATGTATATTTGTAATCATGTACTTTTGTATACTTTTTACGTAGATTATAATTTTTCTGTTAATAAAAATAGCGTAATTACCTACCGTTCTTGTGAATGAATCTTTATTTTTAAAAGCCATTACCAACGAAACTCCAATCTAACTGAAAGGAAAGGGCAATATCTCCGGATAGAAAACTATCTTCCAGTTATCGCTCGGGATTGTCTATAAATTAGTGAGGACATACAAAAAAGTTGCATGTATAGTGATGTAAAGATTACTAGAAGTGCTTGGTGCAAATATCTCAAAAAAAATTGCATATAGGTCTAGATAGGTCTAGTTCTAGACTTCAATTTGATTTAAGTGCCTAGTCTTTAGACTGTTGTAGGTATTTATAAGTTTTTTCTTTTGTTATCCTTAAATATTTTTGTTTTATTTTCTGTTGTATTTACGTTTAATTTGAATTCCAATATTGTATATTAGTTAACTTAAATAGTAATTATATTTATTTAATTTTTTACTGCACTTATTGTAAACAGACATAAATGCAATTATGATGGTACACGACGATAGTGCGACACCACAGTGCCGATGCGCTAACGCGACAGCGTCATGGAAGACCAGCGGAGGAGAGCGTTTTAAGCGCTATTTATAACACAAGCTGAGTAACGACTAATTTTGCTGTCAATTTACTTACTTGTTTGTTCATATGTACTTATATGATATTATAAGATACGAAAAAAACTTTTCTTTCTTTCTTTCAAATCCTTGTTTGAGAAAATCACAAAACAAAAATGAAAGCTTTTCTTACGACCGGGTCGGATAAGCATACGGCTCATCTGATGGTAAATAGTTACGTAACCTATGGGCACTGGTAATACTCGCAGTATTTTTTGTTTATCCTAAACCGAGGTAATACAAGACGCAAATACAAAGGATTTCACGCTAAATCACTTCTGACTGACTGATTTCAATTTTCCTTGAAAGGGCTAAATCAGGCGTATCCAGTAAGCGACATTTTACTCAAGTACCATAAAACTAAAACAATGAGACTCGGTCCCGAAGTGAAAAACTTTTACAATCGCGCTTCCATAGTAACTTCTACTTAGCCACTAGCGTTTACAGAATAGCTAGCTCAATAGACTGGCCTATCAGTTTAGTTGATAGTAGCTCTGCCTTGTAGAGTGTGAGTTTCCTTCGACACAAACAAAAGTTCTGTTATGAATAAACATGATTGTTCTGTATCGGCGTTACAAAGTATCATAACGTATGTATGTATTATAAAAATAGATAAGTATTATGTCAATTATCTTATGCTGTGCTTGCTGCTGTTAAAGCAGCACTGTTTCTAATTGACCCTAATTTTATCGAGATATCTCTACCGATCGAAATGTGTCACGTCAATTGAGAAACTATTTGTTAAAATCTCACAACCAGTCTTTCGGTGTCGCGAACTATGTAATAATCTACCTTCTGAGCTGTAGGTAGAGGGTTCGATTCCTTCCCAGGATAAACATTGCGTGATGAACATAGGTGTTTGTTCTGTGTCCTGTGGGTGTTATAAATTATAATATGTATGTATTTAAAAAAAAAGGATTTTATTAGTCATCTGGTCACCATAATACAAGCTATGTTTAGTTTTGGCTGGATGGTGCGTTGTCCACCAATATTAATATTAATATTTATTTAATTATAACTTGAAACTATTGTCGGAGCCAGTCAGGTACTCAGATCATACTTGAATAATCATAAATGAACCAGTTTCACTGTATAAATGAACTAGATGTTTACATTTCGCTAGGCAAGTAGTGTTTTGCGCAAAATATTCCGTTTCGTTATAAATGAAGCTTTTGAAAACGGAAGTTTTTAATATCGCTACGAAATAATTGGATTAATTCATTGAAAGTTTGAGATTGGCTGGATCGGTTTAAAGCTGATTGCATTTTCTTGTTGCGATTTGAAGAGAAAGTTTGAGGTTCTCTGTATTTTATGAATTAAGATAGCTTTAATGGATTCCATAAATAATTATTACTGATACTGAGATTACTGGTCTAGTGGCTCCGTTTTTTGTTTCTTAGATCGCGGCTCAATGAATCCCAATTAATCCAGCCCTACCAAAGGATTTTTCTATTCTAAAATGTATGTTCGCTATAACAGTAGGTACTCTCAAACGGTGGAGGAACACATCGTGAGGAAAGGTATATCTTAGAATCTAAAAGTTCGAAGACTTGTGCCAAGTGTCTGAAAGGAACCTCAGAGGCGCACTTTAATCCTTTCACCATACTGGTTCGAAATAACTAGTGACACGATAAGAATAGCAATTATTTATGTTTAAAACTTTAAAGCAAATTTAGATTTAACTAACAGAGGCAAAACGCAATGGTGGCCAAGGGATGCTCAACGGCCAAGAGGCAGACCACCCGCCCGATGGTCGAGCGATATAGTCAGCGTTGTCGGGAACCACTGGATGAATCTTGCTAGGGTCCGGAAGGAGTGGCAAAATAAAGAGAAGGCCTGTACCCAGAAGTGGGTGCAATCGGGCTGAAATGATGATGATGATGGTTAATGTAGCACAGTATTTATTACTACTACTCCATTGGCACTGGGACCCAAAATGAGTCTTGGCCTCCAAAACGAAAACTCACCACCTTCTCCGGTCCTTTGTAATCTTCTGCAGTTATCAGCTGCAAGCTCACGCAGGTCAGCTTCGACTCAATCGCTCCAACTATATTTATTGATTTATCGATATATTTAACGTAAATCGTGATGACATATAGAACTGAGACTTGGTCGCTAACTATTGGCCTAAACATTAAACAGATGGACAAATATTTAGTACAATTCTGCCAATCTATTCCTAAAGAGTTACCTCCAAAAGAAATTCAACAAGTGTTTCGCCCCTCCACGAGGCATCCTCAGGAACACTTGACTCACTCCGCACCCCGACAAAAAAAACACTCTGCTCTGCAGACTTGTTGCTTCGACCAACGTCAGACCGAGACTGGGCCAGTTGCGCTCCAAGTCCACCATCTTTACACTCAGTCAGACCCGACTGCCACGCCACCCGTATGAATCAGCGCCAGCCGTTGTAAACAAACGTAATAGCGGTGATCTTGAAAAACTTGTATTTAATTCGTTCAACAGTGTAAAATCTACTGAATTATGTCTTGTTATTTCTAAAGTTTCTAGTACAGACATTCTAAAACCTTTCTGGACCATTATTTCTATAAGCTGCGATATGTTCTTTGTTGTTTCCTAGTTTCAAAATTACGACTGGTTTGTCCTACATACAAATTAATTTATAAACCCCTGATTTTTTAAGGTTCTCTAATCTGTCTTTTCCATTACAAATCCGTTTTAAAGTGTTGTTGGTTTTAAAAGCCACTTTTAACATGTTTCTCAACATGGATCCCAAGTAGGTCAGGCTACTTAAATATCTATCTTTCTAAATATTTTCATGGACTATTTTGAAAATAAATTTATTATAGGTCAACCTAATATCTTATATATTATTACAGGTATGTGGCGTGGCAGTCGGGTCTGACTGAGTGTAAAGATGGTGGACTTGGAGCGCAACTGGCCCAGTCTCGTTCTGACGTTGGTCGAAGCAACAAGTCTGCAGAGCAGAGTGTTTTTTTTTTATCGTCGGGGTGCGGAGTGAGTCTAGTGTTCCTGAAGATGCCTCGTGGAGGGGAGAAACACGTGTCGAATTTCTTTTGGAGGTAACTCCTTAGGAATAGATTGGCGGAATTGTACTAAATATTTGTCCATCTGTTTAATGTTTTGTAATGTGTATCCGCAAAGTCACGCCTGAATCAATTATTGACCTCATACACAAGCTCAGAGTCGCGCAACGTGCTATGGAGAGAGTTATGATGGGTGTTTCACTACGTGATAAAATCCAACGAGGAAATCCGTAGAAGAACCAAAGTCACCGACATAGTGGAAATGGGCATATACCGGACAGGCCATATGTGGCCTGCCCATTTCGAGCTATAGCTCGCAGAACTGATTACCGTTGGGGATTGAAAGTTCTCGAATGGCGACCAAGGACAGGAAAACGAAGCGTAGGACGACCGTTGGACTGACGACATTGTAAAATCGCAGGAAGTCGGTGGATGTAGAGAGCGCAAAATCGTTCTTCCTGGAAATTTATTGGGGAGGCCTATGTTCAGCAGTGGACTTCGTAAAGCCTGTTATGATGATGATGATGATGATATCGCACACACGCATACACATAAACATGCACACCTAATGTTATTAATGTTACTATGTTTATAAATTAATTTCGATGGAGGGTTTATTAAAAAGTTCGAAAATGTGGCAAGTGCTTGAAATTAGCCTCTAAACGTTTTAGTTAGCTTATTTTGATTTAACTAAAGTAACACAGTATTTATTAAATAAATAAATAATAAATAATGCTGTAAATATCACACAACGTCATCTGGCCCCAAAGTAAGCAGAGCTTGTGTTATGGGTACCACATGACTGATAAATACACTACTTACATTTTTTTTGTAAATACATACATATTATACTTATAAATAATCAGACCCGAGTCAAATACTTGCAGATCATACAAACATTTGTCTCGCGGCGGGAATCGAACCCGCAACCTTCTGCGTCTCAGCCGGACCTTAGTTCACTGCGTCACAGAGGTTGTTTATTGAAGTATAGATTACTTTAAGTTATGTTACACACACGCATAACACCAAACACACACCCATATTACTTTGTTGAATATTATAGATGTACTACCGACCTAAAGTTATTGATGTAACTATGTTTCGATGGAGGGCTTATAAGAGTAACACAGTGTTATAATTCAGCAGACGTCATCGTTTTCATAATATTTTTATCTATTAAAAGTATATGTTAGAATAGAGATAATTTATTCAGACGTGACCTTCGGAAATCCATTATAAAACATTTAACAGATGGACAAATATTTAGTACTATTACGCCAATATATTCCTAACACATATGTAGAATTTATTTTTAAAGTTGCATGTGTGGATGGGGTGCGCTGTCTTTTTACTAATGCTTTGCATGGATTTTCAATTGCGCGCGGGAGGGAGGTATGTGTCTGCATCGTGTCTAACTCATTAGGAATACATTGGCGGAATAGTACTAAATATTTGTCCATCTATTTAATGTTTCGGTTAAAATTTGAATTGAATTGATCTTAAATGGTTTATCAAAAGTGCTATAAGTATACTTACTGTACATTTTACTTTACTTTAACATGAAAAATATATTTCTTAAATCAATTAATAAATGACGGAGTTATGAATCAGCACAAGAATAATTGCCGATGTGCCTGTTTTCATGTATTTTTTTATATATAGCTTGAACAGTTTATGTTATAGTTAGACGGAAAACTTCAAAAGGAAGATCATTCGGCAACCTACACGTAGGCAGGAAAGATCTCGTTAAACGAGTAGTGTGAGATACCCTTGTGTCAATGAGGTGTGGATGAGCATTATTTCGATGTCGCGAAGTCTGGTGGTTGAACCTCTTTTGTGCCGTTTCAATATTAGTAGGAGGTCTCGTTACGTGAACCATTATTGATTCCGTCACTAACAAATAATTTAAATTTGACCCATTGTATTGTACCAAAATTGTTGTCTATTGTTATCGCAAAACATCAATTTATTACTATTTACTAAAGGGTATCGAATTCCCGCAGCATAAACAGGAAACAAACGATTCTTAACTTTATTTTTTGCTGAATAGAGTTGAATCTCCTATGTGAATGTAAAAAACCCTTGGGTTTAAGCCTGCATGATGTTGAATGTAGGAGAATCATTAATCGATGTTAATAAGATACATTGTGTTTACTGTTTGTTTGATATTTTAACTTATAGGTTTAAAAAGAGAATGGAAATGTTAAATAATAGTTTTGGTAGTAATCTGAATTGAGATATAATGTATAAATATATTTTTATTAATTTATTTACACTGACACTGACGGACTGAATACTTAACGAATAAATGACGATCTCTGTGGCGCAGTAGATAAAGGCCTGCCTGAGACGCAGAAGATTGCGGGTTCGATTCCCGCCGAGGGACCTATGTATGTATGTAATGCAAGTGTTGTCACAGGTCTGGGTATTTTTTATGTATAATATGTATGTAGATATTAACAACAAAATGGTCTGCTGATTTTGGGGCTAGATGACTCTGTGTTAAATGTCTAGCATTATTAATTTAATTATTTATTAATTTAATTATTAATATATTCAAATTCATATTTATGATACTTTATAACACCCAGACATATATGATTGTTTTGTTTTGGAGGGAATCGAACCCTCAAACTACAGCGCAGAAGGCAGAGCTCTTACCAACTGAGTTGACAAACCAGCCTGTACAAAAAACGGCCCGAAGATAGAGTAATTAATTCACGATTTTAAAATACTGTATTTTATTTTGTATATACTCGTAATTCTGAAAAAAAACTATAAAATAATAAATAAATATTTATAAACAATCATTCATACGGCAAACTAAGCAAAGCTTGTAATATGGTGACCAGATTACTAATAGAATACATTATTAAATATATGTATATATACAATATATAATTTATACCAATGTATAAAAACCAGACACAGAACTAACATTTATATCACACAAACGCTTGTATTGGGTGGGAATCGAATCAACAACCTACAACGCACACGGCAAAGTTACTACGAGCTGAGAGGCCAGATATATGCTCGTAGACAGACAGTTGTTTATTTCTTACTAAAACACAAACAGAAGAATATACATAGAATATGTAAAAGTATCAGAGGGCAAGTCATTAACCGACTTCATCCATCAAAAAGGAGGAGGTTCTCAATTCGTCGGAATCTTTTTTTTTTATGTATGTTCACCGATTACTCAGAGACGCCTGAACCGATTTCAATTTTTTTTTGTGTTTCTAAAGGTATACTTTCCAGGTGGTCCCATTTAAATTTCATCGAAATCGGTCGAGCGGTTTTTAAAAAATTAAGCAAAAATCTAAAATTTGTATACATCGATGATATTTTTGATACCTGCAGTACGTTTAGTTGGTCTACCCATATCATATATAAACAAAATACATTTACTTTCCACAAAAATTTCAAAATAAAATAATTATATGCTCAAAAAATATCCAATGAAGTCGGTTTTCTTTTTAGTTTTTAAAACGATATTATTTTGCTAACAATTATAATGTTTCTAACTTTACTAAAACTTTAAACTTTAAATAGTACTAGTTTAAGAAGGTATATCATTATTATTGCTTTTCGGCAACACACGATGTAGGTCGAAATTTTCGGTGTAAGTTGACAAAAGACTCATATTTGTGTGGCACAGTAACTCAACTCAGCATGGCTGGAATACTAGAATGTAGCGCAAATAATTGACTCGTTTTATACTTGTGTCGAATATACACTCGAAGAGCGTAGAAATCGCACACCCCTAGATTTATTCTTGTCTGGGTGTTTCTATGTATAACATGTATGTATTTACAAAAAGTATATATAATAGTTTGTATATCAGCCATGTGGTACCCATAACACCAAGCTCTGCTTACTTTGGGGCCAGATGATGCTGTGTGAAATGTCCGGGATTATTTATTTATTTATTTTATTTATATAAGAAAGAACAAGTCTCTCCCCATCTTCAAGAACATGGTCATGAAACATTATTTGTCGTGCTGTTATACCTAATTATTTCTGTATTGTTGATATCTTATAAAATATCCACTTATGTGCTATGATTTTATGATGTTATCTGTTTATTATTATACCTTTTATGTATGTATGTATTTATTTATATCAGTATTATATTTAGTTTATTTAGATTATGTAAGTTTAGAATTATACGTACCTAAACACCATACCAACATGCCTCTTCTATGTTTATTCTATGTCCTCTTATATGTCCAATATATCCAAAGATTGCCTGGCAGAAATCGCTGTTAGCGATAAGGCTGCCAATTGTTTTGCCTTTTATTGTAAAATAATTGTTTTTGTTTTTTTCTGTATAACAATAAAGAGTTATCTATCTATCTATCTATCTAATTTATATATTTGCAACTATTTAAGCTGGCATTATTTTTTTGGGCGATGTGCTGTTTCAAAACGTTCGTGAAGTTGTAGGTTCTTTACGTTTAGATAAACACGGATTTAACTCACGTTTTATTTTGTCGATGGAACCGTGAACTGTGAATTCGAGCGGCGAAGAGCGGACCGCGGATCAAACTCACCCTGATGAAGATTCTCGAGATTAATCGAAACAGTGTTGAAATAGTATCAAAAAATTATACGTGAAAAAAAACCCGTGTTTATCAAAATTTGTGCGCGTACAAAGCCGCGAACAGAAGCTAGTATTAAATAATTATAAAACAGTTCATTTTATTAAGGATCGTTTAAAATAATCTGACAGTTCTGATCGCTTAAAATAATTAAATCTTCAATTCAATCTGTCAGATTATTTTATTATCTTATTTATGAAACCAGTCACTCATTCATCACGAAATCTCAGAAACCACCGAACGGATTGGAGTGAAATTTAGTCTGCAGCTTGCTCTAGGGCCGTAGGTGCTCGCTAAGAAAGGTTTTAAAAAAATTCACTCGGGATTATGGGCACGAAAACCACGATTATGCTTTACCATGCGGGCAAAACCGCGGGAAACAGCTAGTATAATATATTATAAAGTGTCTCTTTCCAGCTATTTGTCTGCCTGTCTTTATGTTTGATTGTAGAAAAGTATTTGTAAAGAGTACATTTTCACGACTAAGCGGCTGAACGGATCTTGATAAAATTATGTAAGGAGGTTGTATCTTATGAACGAACATTACCTACTTTTTACCCACAAAGTCACAGGCGACAAATAATGATATTATACAATTATTTTCATGTTACGTATTTCAAAACCAAAAATCAAAATTAAAAATTCTTAATTCAATTTAAAAAACTAAAAAGAAAACCGACTTAATGTATATAAAAATTATTATTAATGTATACAATTTTTAGATTTTCGTAGATTTTGTAAAACCGCTTGACAGATTTCGATAAAATTTAAATGGGACCACCTGCGAAGTTTACCCTTTGAAACAAAAATAATTTTCCAAATCAGTTTAGGCGTCTGAGTAATCGGTGAACATAAATAAGAAAATAAATAATAGTTTAAAAAACTACAGTGTGTTACTTTATATAGAAAACCAAACTAAAAATAGAAAATAAATTTTAATTAATGTAAGTAAGAAAAAAATGTTTTATTTAAAAAAAAGCACTCCCCCCCCCTTTTTTTTAGTTTATTAATTAATTTATATTTTTAATTTATAATTTATATTTTGTATATTTTGTTTTCTATATAAAGCATGTTTCTTAGTTTATTTAAACTATTATTTATTTTCTATTTTTTAGTTTTAGGATAATCGCGTTTATAATTTTTTTTTTTTGAATTTTTATTTGAATTATTGCATTGTCATCGGTCTTTGACAGGTGTGCAAAATTTGAATAAAATCTGGCCTTCTAAAGTGGGTCAAAATCGTATCTTAAGGAGTTGGTTACAAACATACAAACATACATCCAAGTGAAGCTAATATAAAGCGTATAAAAAGCGTTCCGCTCTGCTGAACTCATTCAGCTCTCAAACTTAGCCTACAAGAAAATGTGAAATCATATCTTAACTGCGTGGCTAATAGGTACATTTAACGTACCTACAAATTTTTTTTCTTCATTATTTCGTGATTTAGGTATTGGAGCAATCATTTTATTGATCAAGTCTTACATAAACGCATAACAAAAAGTTAGACTAGCAGAACCAATATAATAGCTGTAGCTAGATATTTTGCAAACCGCAGGAAATAGCGTTAAGACTGAAGGTCAAAGACAAATTAGTGTTTTGTCATCTGTCCTCGATAAATCTACAAAGTTCGAATGAAATCTGTTTGAAGTGGGTCAAAATCAAGACCAAAGGAGTCGGTTACAAACATACAAAATAAAAGCGTGTAAAAAAAACAACGAATTAAGAACCTTCTATTTTGAAATTGGTTCAAAAATGTTCGTTTTTTAAGATCTATTTCCTAACTAATTTTCATTATGATCCATTTACCCGTATATCCGTGAAAAGGAAACAAACAACTCGTAAACAGACAGAAAGTCTTTTAGACAGAAGATACTTTCGAATTAAAAACATAAGCATGATACAGACACAGAACAAAGATATATGTTCAACATACAAAAATGTTGTGTTGGATAGGGTTTAAACTCAGAACATAGAACGCAGAATGCAGAGCTAAAACCAACTGATCTATGACGTTAGCGAATGTTGAAAAAATTGATTGATTTTCATTTCACAATATTCACAATCAATGTTCATGAATTTTTACTAGAACCAAGTTTAAAAGTGAAACAACCTTTCGTAATTTGTTAATGAGAGCGTTGATTAAAGCGATATTGAAATGATTTGAGCTGTATTCCAGTCCTCAGATTACGTAACTCGTGACAACTAGATATATACGTGAATTGCGCAATCATTTCTGTCAACCACACTCTTATACGCTCATAATATGCCGATATATTATATAAGCGTATGTTCGCTTTATTTACGACTTCAAACTGGTACATATCACCGTCGTTATTACTACTTTCACATAATAACCCAGTTGGGCCAAAACTTAAACTCTTATCAATTACTATGAGCATTTGTCAATAAGTCAGGATGAAACATTGCGTAACTAAGGAGATTGCTCTTACCTAGCTCAGAGTGTTAGCATTGCATTCATTTTCTTGGGGACGAACAACACCATGTATAAAGTAACTGCCCCTAAATGTACATGTTGTAAGTAGGTACCCACCCTGCTTAGGTGAATCGATGTATATAAATATTATTAAAAATAAATAAATAAATAAGGCCAGACATTTCACACAGCGTCGTCTGGCTTCAAAGTAAGCAGAGCTTGTGTTATGAGTACCACATGGCTGTTATACTGCTAATATACTTTGTTTTGTACATATATACATATTATAGATAGAAACACCCAGAGACAAATTCTTGCAGATTATACAAACATTTTTCCCGAGGGGGGAATCGAACCCGCAACCTTCTGCGTCTCAGCCACGCCTTGGCCCACTGCGCCACAGAGGTCATTAGAGAATAATATAATTGCTACCGAGCGGTTGTGTTAGGTATGTACGCGATGGGTTTTCGATTGTTTGTACTAGCCTACCTTTAAAACACGTTTCTATAATACATCCATACTAATATTTTACATGCGAAAGTAACTCTGTCTGTCTGTCTGTTACGTTTTCACGCCTACACCGCTGAACCGGTTTTAACGAATTTTGATATAGAAATAGACTGGACCTTGGAGAAGGACATAGGCTACTTTTGACGTAGGTACCACGCGTGTGAAGTCGCGGGGCCAGCTATAACTTATATACTACAGCTATAATTGGAATACTCATATTTTAAATACATCCATGTAAAGATGGATATTGCCAGAGTCACCGGCCGTGTACGGACCATTAGCACCAGATCGCGGCGTATGTTAAAAACTTAATGAGTCTTATATCCCGCAGTGGGTGAAGTCAGGCTGTGGATGATGAATAACATTCTTATGTTGCTTTATAACACGCATGCTTGAAGAAACATCTATGTTCAACACATAAATGTTTGTACTGGAAAGGGATCGAACCTTCAAAGCGCCAAAAGTTTACGGCTGTAGCAGTGACCTCGATCACTTTAGCTATTTATAGACATACTTTATATAGGTTACAGAGCAAGAGCTAGAAGATGATTAAATACGGATATGACGAAAACATATTTCTAGTCTAAACCGATGCAAAAGTCCTCGATTTTGCTTAGACTTAGGAGTTATCTCAGAAACAGTGTATTGCTTATCACATCAAATCAATCAAATCGTAATATTATTTATTCAATAAAATCACAAGAACCACTTTAAATTGTCTTCTTACATGCTAGTGAATCTAGGTCCGTTTCCTCCTAATCCCAGTTTAAGAAGAATCCGGCAAGAAACGCGTCTGGTCGTAACACTTTTACGGATTTAATCCCGAGTTTTTTTTTTATCAAGGGCATAAAGTGTAATGTTTCGGGTTACCCATGGTTTTGGTGATTATTGTTTTAGAACAAAAATAAATACATCATATTACTTACATTTACTGTGTCAGGGTTTTACCAAATATATTTTTTAAACTTCCGCGAACTTTACCAATGATTACATTGATCACATACTAAAGAGGAAAATAAGTAGGTATAGAAACACCATTCCCCAAAACCTGTCAGTCCCTTCAGATTGATAGTTTTAGTGGCATCTGAAAGGGTTTGGTGAATCCCCGAAGGGGAAACAAAAAATGGTTGCATAGAGCAAGAATACATTCTTTCGAGTTTGCGAAAAAACATCATAATGTAACTTGGTTTTTTAATCTATATCTATCCATACTACTATTATAAATTCAAAAGTATATGTCTGCTTGTTTGTTACCTTTTTACGGCTAAACATAAAATCCCTACTTCTCTACTAATATTATAAATGCGCAAGTAACTCTGTCTGTCTGTCTGTCTGTCACGTTTTCACGCCTAAACCGCGGAGCCGATTTTGATGAATTTTGGTATAGAGATACATGGAGAGAACTTGGAGATGGAAGTAGGCTACTCTTTAGGTAGGTACCACGCGTGCAAAGCCGCGGCCAGCAGCTAGTAAATAATAACTATGTGGCGGCAAACTAACACAGTTTGTGGCTTTTTGAAGCTCAAATAGCTGATTTGTATTAAATTTGGTACAAATATGGACGTTGAGCTCAAGAAACATAATTAAATACCATTTTTATCTACCTAAGCACCACACGACAAAGCCGCAGGCAGTAGCAAGTAAAGATGATAAAAAATTGTTTAGGCGCAAAATTACTTTAGATTTTATAATTGTCAACTCATTGACAATTATAATAAAACATTGTACAAAATTGTATTGACTGAAAAAAATTACCAACCTTCCACTTTTTGACTTCTGACAGTCGGTTGGCCACCACACATCCAGCAGATCCAGCTCCTACTATGATGAAATCGTACTCTTCAACCGCTTGCCTTTTTTTCCTACTTTTTTTAGTCTTTTCTCCATTTGGTATGTCTCTTTTACTCTTCTCAATCTTCGTTTCCGTTTTTTTATCTTTTACTATTACTGTTTTAGTATCAGCAGCCTCAGTGTCCAAACTCCTTTTGTTAATAAAATTGTAACCAAACGGATTTCGAGTGTTTTCAAATTCAAATTTGAAATCGCTCTTTGACTTAAAAAATGGGTCGGATTTCAAAAAGAACGACGCTTCAGAAAAACCACTGCTGCCTCCCGGCCCGTAGCTTTGTGTTTTTGTACTGTGATTGATTGAAAAATCCGGTTGCAATACCGCGCCTAATCCAGGCGTTGTCGCTTCGATACTAAACGGCTTGAATGGTGTCGGTCCTAGTTGACTAAATCCTGTTGCTTGAGAGCTTTGAGGTCCAAATAGCACTGGTCCGAGAGGCACAGGTCCAAGAGATAGCTGAGGTTGAACCAACTGAGGCCCAGCACTGATCCCCGGTCCCAAATTCACTGCACTTTGATATAAATAAGGATTTCTAGGAACACTGTCAACAGATCTTCCGAAGAGTTGAGCCAGTAGCGATAAATACATGAAACCGATTTGAGAGCATTGGGTCAAAGGCGCGAGCGATTCGGGGCATATTGAAGCGATGTCTGGGGGAACCCAGTTCTGGGACATTGTGGCACTTAGCACGCAGCACTACTCTTTGTGAGATTGTATATTGCAATGGCGCGTAACCCAATGCAGTTGAAAGTAAGTGGGAAAAACGTGCTGTATTTTTAGTGCAAGAGCTAACAGTTCCAATAAATTACCTCGTAGTATTTTGTAATTTATATATGGGTGTTTTAAAGTTATTTATCTTTCAAAGAACAAAGGTTAATACTATCAATTGCAATCATAAATAATACTTGACCATTGTGAAACTTCTTCATTGTTGCAAAATAACGTCTCTGACGTGTCCGTGAACTATTTTCTAACTATTTTACTCTAACTACCAAAATTATTTTCTTATGCACAAATTATATAATCTTAGATAGTACAAGGTGAAACATATTTACAAAATAAAGAAGTAGAAGTTGTCTCTTATTCTAAGATTCTATTGTGTCCTTACTAACAATTAAAATAAGCAGGCGTTTCATGTATTGCCGTAATTGACATTGACTTTTGCTAACAATTATTAATGCACGTACATTATAATAGTTCTACAACTTTACAATACAGACAAGTCAAATTTAGTGTTATATTTCAGAAATCATTATCAAACTCAATTAGAAAATTAAGCATAGTATTAATTTTTCGATCAGAAAATCGACTGGATTTAAACCCACGAACTATAGATAGAAGAGCAAAGTAAATGTCTCTAGACCACCAGTACTTAAAAAAATCAAAAACATACCACGCACACGGAAGGATCCTTTCACAATCATACCCTTCACCACACTGGCTCCAAAGAAAAAGATCAAGAAGAAAAAAAAAAGACAAAAAGAAAAATCGATGCCATATCTTGATTTAGGTATGAATTAATGAATTCATTGAGTATGAATCTGAAATTCGTCTCTCTGTCTCAAATTAATCTACATATGTATTTGGATGATGTAAAAAACACACAAGATTTGCAGTTATAATTATTACAAAATAAGCAAAAGCCGCTTTTTTGCACCATTCACTGCACAGTTGAAGATTTCGCAAATAATTCGCGATACGATTTCTTTGATTGACTTCGTTTTTATGTTACATGACAACAATTTCTTATAAGTACCTACTACGGTACTCAAGGCTGATTATTTGTAGGGGATTTGTTATTTTGTAAAATTTTACTCGCTCAACTGACACGGTGTAATTAATGCGTGATAGATTTGATTTAAAGTGCTCGTGGCATAGCTAACTTTGTATTTCCTAGATCAATGGAGCTAAGCAAACTTCTGCGAGGTCAGTCTTACACAGTGCTATTTTCATCTTAGCGTTTCTGCTCTTGGAGGGCATGATAAGATGTCCTGACTTTTCAAAAACTATTAGGCTACGACGAAGGCAATTGGCCTAGTTACTCCGCAACAAGAGCTACTGACTCATACAAAAGTAGTACAAGGTCAAGCAAAAGTAGTCCTTAGCACCAGTGTGGTGACAGGATTAAAGTACTTATCTTGTACCAAAAGAAAGTTTATGTTTGTTTAGTTTATTGCGTTCACGCAATGAATTCGAGGTATTCAATTGGTGCAAGTAATAAAACCCCAAGATGTCAGTGACTTCATAAACCAAGCAATGTTTATGAAGTTTTACCTAGCAAATTGATCTTAAGAAGATCAATTTGCTAGGTAAAACTTCACATGCTGGATAGGTGACATAAATTGGCCTCTACGCAGTTCTGATTCAACCCGTTTGGATTTTTCCCTGTGGAGTTATCTCATTATCTAAAGTTTAAACTAATCGATTTCCCTGGCGCACATTGAAAGAAAACATCCGTAACGAAATGGTAGTCATCAGGGTGTTTGCCGAGCCATCATAAGAAAATGTTCTGTTCGATTAAATGAGTGCCGCGAACGCCAGTGTTTACATTTGGATGATATTAATTTCAAGAAATAAATTCCTAGGACGTGTTCGATAATAAAAATATTTTTTCGATAGATTTTACTTTTTAGGGTTTCAAAGACCACAAGGAACTTTAAAGTTTCGCTATGTCCGTTTGTCTGTCTGTCTGCCCTTAAATAATCTCTTACTCGCAGACTATTAATTTTATTGTGATAAAATTTTGCACGGTACGTATTAGTGACCCCTATAAAGTAATAAAATAAAAACTTAAAATATATGGTCATTAGGGATACCTCCTCTACATGTTAAGGAGTTTACTTTTAAACAGTTTTACGATACAGATATTCGTTTGTGGCTTCCGGCTAAAAACAAACCCGAAATGCTTTACAAAATAGTTCAATAGTTGAAATTACAAGGAAAATTATCACGAGTAGTAAGGCTTTACTAGATAGGATTAGAGTAACAGCTTGATTTGTTATAAAAAAAAAACAAAAACCTATGTAATTTTTTTTTGCTATGCTATTCTAAGCCATAAGTTATTCTTAACCTTTCAGGCTTTGGAAGCGTGGTCACATGCACATGGCCAATATTTTTTGAAGTGATAACTGCTTATGGGAGGGTAAACCGTTTTGTTACGTAACGCGTTACGGTGCCAGTCTGTCTGGCTTCCTATTCTCTCACGCATACGGCAGCGGTAGGCAGGCTCCTCCTCTCTCAATCTAACCCATAGCGCTAGTTAGATTAGTTTAAGTTATCACTTCTGTCGGGCGTCCCGAGACGCACACGTTTTTTAAATTGATCCACTTTTTATTAACTTTCGTTTCAGACGCCTTGAGTAGGTGTAATTACACATATGCCATACATAAAAGCTTAAGTTGTTTGCACTAACAAACTCACAACAAACGAGTTAGTAAGTCCCTTGTGTCTGTAATTCCTCTGACAATATTAACCTTTAGCCAAACTATAACGTTCAGCGAAAAGCAAGTAGTACTTACCTGCTACGGTACGTACTCGTTACTTGAGAACATCGTGTTGGCTTCTTCTAAAATCGCTTTTACACTGCGCCAAATTTGAATCTGAAATACTGTGGTAGAGAAAGTCGAAATTATGTTGTAATAGAAGTGGTCGTTTTCTGACAACCTCTGTGGCGCAGTGGGCTAAGGTCTGGTTGAGACTCAGACATCTCAGACATCTCACACGGCATCATCTGGCCCCAAAGTAAGCAGAGCTTGTGTAATGGAACACATGACTGATATACTCCTTATATACTTTTACTTGTACGAGTAAATACTTACATATTATACATAGAAACACCCAGACCCGAGATAAATACTTGCAGATCATACAAACATTTGTCCCGCGGCGGGAACCGAACCCGCAACCTTCTGCATCTCAGCCGGACCTTAGCCCACTGCGCCACAGAGGTCTACACAAAATGTGTAGCGAGCGATTGTTTTTTGCTAAAACTTTGTTATGTACAACATAATAAAGTCTGTGAAGAATTTCTTGCCTCATTAACCATATTATCACGGTCACGGTCACGGGATGACCACGACAGAGTGTAAACCTGTCGAAACGTCGGGAAAAATAGGTAAATAAACGCGATAAATACCCGTAAGTATTTATATTAATGTGTTCTGATCGCGTAAGTTTAAAAAACTTTATTAACCATATTGTTAGGCGAAACACTAACAGATTCTAAAACTATACCTCAAATTTATGATAAGTAGATACCTACAAGATTTTCAATATCAGCATTCAGCTCGTATTGATATAATAATGCAAGTTGAATGCTACTTTGTATTTTATTATTCCTTGCAGGTTGAGTATTAAAACTTTTCCTTTGAAATGGACATAGGGTTCTTTCAAAAACAACGCATTGTAAGTCGAGTGAATTTTTTAGGGGTACTACAAATGGAAAAAAAGAAGATGAGTAAGCCGTATATTGGTATACATGGGAACATTTCCTCAGCTAAAGTCAATCGAATTCATATTTTTACTAAAACTGATTATGTTCGGTGCTTTCATGGTTTATGGCAGTATAATGACCCTGAATTGAACTTATAAGGCCTTGCGCGCACTGCGTATTAATCCACTTTGGATTTTTAGTATAGTATTATGTTATCTGTGCCATAGCGGATATTTTAATACCCGCTGCGTATAATCCGCGCTACATTTTATTTAGCTCTTGTTCGTTTTATTATGACTTTCTAGACATGTCAGCAAAGTAATATCTCGCGTTCTCCACACTAGAAAACGTTTACCCCAATGGCGGTCTTTTGGTATAGCCGGCTCGCATTGAATTAAAAACATTTTCATTGAAAAATCTATTCATCTATTCAACAACAATGTTTGTCAGCATAAACCATGTAGTACAACGAGCAAATAATTTCTCAAGTATTCTCATTTCAGTAAGGAAAACTAAAGTTTTCAAGACAAATAGTAGAAGCTGAGAGCTGTCTCGAATCCACTTTGAATTGTCTCTGTTAGTGAGATGTAACTCTGAATTCTTAATTCAGTTGTAGCCTAAGGAATTTACAGTATTATTTTTGATAAAGTTTGTCCGGACCGAAAGCAAAGAAACATCTATTGCAAATAAACTGTTTCATTTTGTTTTTAAATTTTCGCAATATTTTTTTGCAAATTAATTAACTGTTTGAGTTTGCTTATCTTACCGACTAGAAAAAGCCCCAGACTGGAAAAAAACTATTACATATAAAAACTGAATAGTCAGGGTCTAAATATATATATTTATCCTAGATGCCTGACGGTAAGCGACGATGCAGCCGACGATGGGGCAAGTAGGTCTATATGACACCTATTTGCTCTTGACATGAAGTCAAGAGTCTTCATGAAGAAGTCACGAAGATTGTAGTTTTCAAGAAAGACAGACGACGTCAAAGTATTCCAATCCTTGGATGTACGCATTATAAATGTAGAAGCATTATAAAAATCTTAGTTTTCGATCTGAGTTTGAGTTTTGCTCTAAAACCAACCCTTAATCTCTAAGGTCCTGTTCTTACCCTCTCCCAGTTCAAAGTAAATCGCGTCCATTTATTTTGATTTAAATTACTCGTACTTTCCCACTTTTTTGCAGGATAAGAATAAAACAATGCTTTTTCGAACAACGGCATATCACGCCGTGTTCACTTTCCTAGTAAAACAATACCGTAAAACAAGTTCATAATAATATCTCTCGTATATTTACAAAAAAGCTTAAATTACATGTCAAGCGAAACACTCATGTGAAAGATATACATTGTTCTCTGGAGCGCAAGCACAGAAAGAAGAATAGTGCAACACGTATCCGGAAACTTCACTTCGGTGATTATAAACATTGGCGTAATATAGTGCGTAGTTATGTCTACTACTAGGTACCACTCGCAATTTTGTTTATGTGTTAATGAACTTTCCCATGCTATGATTTAAACCCTTTTTCGCCCCTTTCGTCCAGTGGAGGCGTGATGAAATGTACCTCGACGAGAAGTTAATAGAATAAAGCCAAATCGTTCTAGTAGTTTTTACGCAAACGACTTGCGTAAAAACTAACGTCAGTCATAGAGAAAATAAACAAATAGACTGAAATTCAAGAATGCTAGAATCGTGTTAGTATTATGAGTTTAGGCACTTTGAAAATATTTTATTAAAGGGGATTATTTCATAAAATATTTTCAATGTAGGCGAGTTTTTAACCTTTTCAGTTTTATATTATACTCGTAGGTTTTCCTTTATTTATAAAACAGTTGACAGTTATTTGTTCAAAAAGGTGAACGCACACGCAAAGTTCACCGTGCATCCATTTCCCGCTGGAACTAGCCACTGTTTTAAAATTTTATACGACCCGAAACACACCTGCGTCGCAATTTAAATATCCCACAAGCCTTTGAAGCCATAACCACAGTATTGATACATCACACAACTAATAGAAGAGTCAAAGTTTGAAAGATTTGAGAGAATACGTAAAATTTTAGTTATATCTTTTGATTTTATCTCTATCATTTTTCTTCGTTTTTGGAAGCTCAGCACAGTTGGTAGTAGCTCTGCCTTCTGCGTTGTTGGTTGAGTGTTCGATTCCTTCCCAGGCTAAACATTTGTGTGATGAACAAAGGTATTTGTTCTGCGTCTGGGTCTTATAATAAAGTATGATAAGTTATTTAAAAATACACGAGTATTCTATCAGCCATCTGGTCACCATAATAGAAGCTATGCTTAGTTTAGGGCTAGACGGTGTTGTGTGCATTGTCCACCAATATTTACTAACTTAATTATTTAATTTATCCTTCTCAATTTATTTTTGCAGAAATGTGTAATCAATAATAAATGTCAATGGTCTTTACCATTGACATTTATTATTTGATTCAGGATTTGATACAAGAAATTTTTACATGATACTAACATAAAATAACAACAGTGAGAAATTCAGCGGCTTTGTCACCAACGAACAAATACCATGCCTTTCCTGTGGATACAGCTGATTCAGCAGAGAGGATAGATTCTGGGCAAGCCTACTCCATCTTAAAACTCTCCCAGGAATCACACCGTATTGAGTGACTGAAGAGGTTCTACTTGACGCTGTATAAATCATTTAAGAAAAGACCTATAAACGGCATTAACATCAAACACAACTAAAAACTTATTAGATTCTGAAACTAAATGAAGCAGACCGTAAGGTTTATTTGTCCTCCTGCTTAGACCTAGTCTCAAACCTACTAGTGCTGCTTCCCTAATGTGTTCAGGAGATGCATTATGAGACTGGACTTGTTTGCGCGCACTCTCAGCGATCGATGGTCTGATAAAGTTTTACTCTTTTTCTGCTGTTTCTGCTCAAACATTAAATAAATATAAATATATGCTAACGATAAATATGACTACTAAATTATGAGTAATTAGTATACCATAAAAAAATTAATATCCAAACAAAATATTATTATTTTGCTAATTAAAATTAAAATGAATGCTGTTTCTCTCTTGGTGTGTTATTAATTATTGGAACGAAGTTCCTTATCGCGGGTAGGCAAAGGGATCTAGCCGAGAAAAAATGTAACGCGTTATGTTACGAAAAACCGTAAGAGAAAAAGAAAATGAAGGAGACCGATAACTAGCCACCCATACATATACATATATACTTCAAATATATATATATATATATATATATATATATATTATTATATACATATATACATACATATAATTAATCATTAACGTGACAGGCTCTCATTCTCTATACCCTCTCTTTAATTTTGATTATTAATGCAATAATAAATAAATATTGATGTATACATATATATTACAGTTTGTTATATATACTCGTATTATATATTATAGAAGTCCCTTTCGTATGCAGGGTTGGCATAATTAATCATAAACGTGCCAGGCTCTCATTTTCTCTACCCACCCCTGTGTTAAATTTTTTCCTTTAATTATTCCTTTCTGACCTGTTATACCATCAGTACTGTTTGCAAAGCTACACAAATTCTGTGCCATAACCGTACTGTAGCCCCATAAAGTAGAAACGCCATTCCAATATTGTTATGACCCCACGAATGTTGCGAAAAATTTGTACACTGCGGTTTACGGTGCCAGTTGGGTTAGGAATAATTTTGTTGATATTTCCAGATATAAGGTAGTTTAGAGAACATGGCTTACCTTTAAAAAAAACATTCGCGTTATTTTATTTTTTTGTAAAACCTTATCGATCCCTGGCTGTTAGATGTTGACCTTTACCAGGATGAGTAATTTCGATAGCCCGTATAAGCGACACTATTATTGAAACTGCTATTGAAACTGTAATATCATAGGCAGTGCTTGCCAATTATGACGTCAATACATCAAGCCATTTACGGGACTGCCGCACCATACTTTGCAATATGGGATAATTTAGGAAAATTATTGATGGGTAAGGACCAATTTTTTTGCATCGTTGCACATCGGAAATCACAACTGAAAGTGTCACAAAGAAAAAAATGTAGCACAACAGAAATTGTAAAAGTTAGTGTATGTATGAGTCCAAAGATAATCTAAATTTTTAGCTTATTCACTATTCTATTTTTTTTCTCATTTAATTATTAAAATTACCTTTGAAAAAAAAACCTAATTAAACCCTACCTTCACGATTTTCTTTAGTTGATTTAAGTTTTGAATTCTTTAGTCCCGTTGTGATTTGTCTCGATGAAACAAAAAGCGACATTAAAAAGAAACAAACATGACCATCTATAGGATTCAACGTACGAGAGAATGAAACATTATACAGTGTTTCATGATATTCTAGGGTCTCTTTTTTACAGGTTTAATTCTATCAAATATGATAGATTAATAGAGGAATAATACAGGATTTTTTACTTTTGTTATCTCGCCATTTCTTTCTCATCACTTGTTTTCGTTCTCGTCTATATCTTGTAGGTATATTTATGTTTTTAGCTTTCATTCTTTCAGCATTCTTCTTTTTCATTTCTTCATATTTCTGGTGATTTGTTTCTTTTACCTTTCGCGGTATTGGCGACATCTTTGCGCTGAAGACAAAGTCATCTGAAAAAGAATATATCGACCCACTACATTGAACAAAATTACTATTATGAAAATATTGCAAATACATACAAATACAAATGTACTAGTCAAAAATAAAACATCTGTTAAAATGTTTGACGACCTCTGTGGCGCAGTGGGCTTAGATCCGGCTGAGGCGCAAAAGGTTGCGGGTTTGATTCCCGCCGCGGGACAAATGTTTGTATGATCTGCAAGTATTTGTCTCGGGTCTGGGTGTTTATATGTATATTATGTATGTATTTAAAGAAAAAAAAATAAAGTATATAAGTGGTATATCAGTCATGTGTTACCCATAACACAAGCTCTGCTTACTTTTGGGCCAGATGATGCTGTGTGGAATGTCCGGTATTATTATTATTATTGATGTTATTTTTTTTTTATAAGCCTCCAACCTCTGGTACTCTCCGCTCGCGTGGTATCTACCCGGACAATAAATTAGCCTATTTCAAATACAGCAAACCCACTAATCTAATATAAAAATCCATACTGATGTGAATTACTAAAAGACCTACACAAAATAATATTATGTACTTACCTTTATAATATTCTAGTGTGACACGTCGCACAATTTTGTGTCATTCGTCGCAAACAGGATCAAAAAACTCTACGACCCAGCAAATAAAAATTCACACTGCAAAGAATAAACACCTAAATGAATACACATCAAAGTCTTCCAATAAAAGACAAAATAAACTCATAGAATTACGAATGCAAAGTAACAAAAAATGACAAAAAACACTATAAAAGTCTTACAGAAAGTCCCGATTTATATCGACACACATGGACTCCCAACACGTTTCTTCAACTGAGCGACAAATAAAATGTCGGAATTGGCCTAAAGTTAGTCATGATACAGATGACAACGTAGCGATTGGAATTAAACATTATTGGTTGTCCTACATTGCCAGGTTTTCATGTTATGTTGTCGCAAAACTGAGTCGCAAAACGGAACGAAATTTGGGACACTCATTATTATTATGATTATTATTAAACTATAATGTTTAATGAGGCCCTAATAATGAAAACTTATAGTTAATATATATACTTCTTGAAATAAAACAGAAAATCCATCCAATCCAGAAATCCATATAAAATATAAATATATATAATCCATATAAATGATTTTATTTTTTGAATAAAATTGTAATAACTTATAGGAGTCCGAGTTGGGACACTCACTTTTTGTATGAAAAACTAAAATTGATTCAGTATCTTGATTTACTTAAAATTAATTTTACAGAAAACTTGTGAAAGAAACCTATGTTTGAATTAGGTACTGAGTGCAGAATAAGTTAAGCTTTATTAATCAAGTCTTAAAACTCACCTGAGTTGACACATTATTTTTATATTATGATTTCAAGGTAAGGTGCCACCATTGCCTTTCTCGAAATGACAAAAATCTGGTCCTTACCCTGTGATCTCAATTTCAGATCAAAATCAAAAAATATGAAAACTCCAAAAAAAATCTTATAAAAACTCAAAATACATAATAAATTCATATTCTGAACTGAAGCGCAATAGCTATTATGAAGTCCCTACAATTGAGTACTAACGAACAAACAAACTATTTATAGATAGCTCAACTGATCCAGATCACTGCCAAGATCGTCTTTAAGACACTGAACGATGAATGACAATGCTAATACACTGGGCAAGATAAGAGCCAGCTCTTGAATCACGCGATGTTTCTACCAGACGCCGTGAAATAATAATGAAAACGCGATCAGGATCAATTGAGCTATCTATAGATCGTTTTAAAGGGTTCATTCATATTCATTCATCGGTCCTCAGGCAGCTTAACTGTTTCACATGTATTTTATATTATTCTGTACATTCCTGTAATTATATTAAACTGCAAATCTTAATATTTAACAAACTATTTGTATAGGTACTCGTTTGATAAAATCTGGTTTTGATACAGCTGAGCATTACATTTGGAAAACTGATTTTAATATATAAAAACGATAACGTCATTGAAACATTACGCTCATATTTTATATTTATTTATTTATTAAACTTTAATGAACATGCATAAACCAATTACATTAATTAAAGTCAGTCTAAACAATTATTTGAAATATAACTAAATAAATACTTATTACAATACTATTATATAATTTATGGAGTTATTTTCGGTTTTATTAGTACCGAGCGCCCCGGCTTTGATACTAAATACGGAATGTTTACTGTGATTTGATACCTCTAAAATTATCAGTGTCCTTCTACTATATTATGCATGTAATATACCTACATATAAACCTTCCTCTTGAATCACTAAATCTATTAAAAAAACCGCATCAAAATCCGTTGCGTAGTTTTAAGGATCTAAGCATACATAGGGACAGACAGACAGCGGGCAGCGACTTTGTTTTATACAATGTAGTGATTATAGTGTTTTTACGTAAAAAGAGCTAAAGTTATTAACGTGGGTGTGAATAATTGGAATATGTGTTTCTTTGTGATTTGAGCAAAAATAATCCTGATTATACGGATTATTTTTGCTCAAATCACGGATTATTATTTTTATATGAAAGGCACCATTTATATATATAACAAATGACGAACGACAAGATACGACTTTGTGACATTACATTAAACAATATAAACACTTGACACTGGCAAAATTGACATTATTATGTATGACACATGCCGCATGCTATTAACGAAAAAGAATACACCAATTATCAAAGTAATTTTAGTAATACATTTTTTTTTTCGTTTCTTCATAAAACGAGTCGAAATGATGTAGCTAAGATTAGCACGATTATTGTATGATATATCGTTAATCGTTGTGCAGACTAGATATCTTAAGAAGATTAAATTTGGTCATTAAAACGAGATTCCTTCGAATAAAACCAAATTTTCATATTACAAAGTGGCCTGGATTCTGTTCTTGTAATGACACTCGGGATTGAAAAGTTCACGATATTGATTAGAACATCCGAGACATTAATTTAGCGTGCAATGTGGTCTGGAGGATCAAAATGTGAATGAGAATGAATGTAATCTCTGATAATGGGCGGAAAGCCTTACGGGGTCGTGGCTTTGTATTGTGTTTCTAGGGAGTCGATGACCCAATTCGATTGTTGTATCACAGGTTATTTTTAGTCATACTTAGATTATACTGCTGCTGAAATTATAAAAAGCGATATATATGTTTTCTAGAGTCTAATGAGTTATTGGATTTTTAATCTTACACCAATGCCGTTAATGCCATCGCTAAGGTCTTCGTGAGATAGAGGTAATATTAATAAGTTAATATAAATATTGGTGGACAATGCACACACCCCCATTATCAATATCACAGTGTCGGTGCCTCCATTGACAAAATAATACGTGAGTAAAGCCCGTGTTTATCAAAATGTATAACACCATCTAGCCCCAAACCAAGCATAGCTTGTATTATGGTGACCAGATTACTGATAGAATACTTAGATATTTTAAAATACTTATGATACTATAAAACACCCAGACACATAACAAACACCTATGTTCTTCACACAAATGTTTATCCTGGGAGAGAATCGAACCCTCAACCTACAGCTCAGAAGGTAGAGCTACTACAAAGCTGACAGGCCAGCTTAGTAACTCCATTGGATTTTTTATTATGGATTTTGCTTAACTGTTATTTAGAAAAACCCGAAATGTTACTACGGGTAGTAAGACTTTACTAGATTTAAATTTTCTGCAATTTTTTTTGATTTAATAGTTTCCCCTTCTACCGGATAAACTATTGTTTGGAAAAACCCGATATGTTACCACGGAAAGTAACATTTTGAGTAGCATGATTTGTAAAACTCAAAAAAAACAGAAAGCTCCATACAATTTTTTTGCAATGCTGTAGATTTGGTTTGAAACCTGTCCACTAGTCATTCTTATCTTTACTGAATTCGGAACCCTTCACTTCTGACCACGCAGGTCACATTCGCTTTGGCAATCATTATTTTTTGTAAATAAATAATTATTATACCATTACGTACGTACGTACCAATACAAAAACTTACAAACATTTGTCCTGTCGCGGATATGAAACCCGCAACCTTCTGCGTCTTCAATGATCCTTACTTCCTTACTATCCTTACTATACTAGATACTATAATATTATAAACGCAAAAGTTTGTATGTTTGGATGTTTGTTGCTCCTTCACGCAAAAACTACTAAATGGATTTTAATGAAACTTTACAATAATATAGCTTATATATCACAATAACTCATAGGCTATAATTTATAAAGATATTGTGTGAATTGTCCAAAATATAACGATAAGTGTCAAGTAAGCAGGAAAAAAATCTGCCATCTGCGAGCTAATCTAGCGCGCGTTGCAAATACCATTAGAATTACACTTATATAATGTATAATGGTATGGTAATGTATCGAAATAGTACAAATGTTTGCAGATCATTAAACATTTACCCCGCGGCGGGAATAGAACTCGCAACCTTTTGCGTGACAGGCAGGCCTTCGCCCACAGTGCCACAGAAGTTATGATCGGAAGGCTACCACTAGACCTCTCTAATTTTATTTCATACCATTTGTCTACTTATTATTATTTAAGTATATACTTTGCGGCTGAACGTAAATTGATGAAATTTGGAACGGATATAGATTGTAAATTTGAGATGGACATAGGCTACTTTGTATGTAGGTAAGTGACGCGCGTGCGAAGCCGTGGACAGTTACTAGTGTAATTATTAAAAATTAAAATTCTGCTGCAAGTGAATATGCATAAACAAGTTATAATCGAAATAGTGACGAAATCCATTATCATCCTATTACGAATAATTGCAAATTTGTAATTTAATTGGAATAAGCTTATCTGCTACAAAATATAATGTGGTAGTGAAGTTGTAAAATTGAATCGCTATACAACACTATATATTATGTATATTAAGCTTATTTCCGTTTAGCACGCGAGCTCAGAGTTTTTGTGTGTCCACGTGACTTAGTATAGAAAGTCGCAGAACTTGTTATCAAGGTCAAGGACATATAATCAGCAGTCGAGCGGAAGTAGGTAGCCAAACAGTCGGCTACACTGGAATGTATACACGTCATTACTTTTTAAACGACTGCACATTATTATTAAAAATATTTCTTCAATTATATGGTTTCATACTTCTAGTTGTTGTCTAGTAGAAATAAATGTATGCACAACAGTGCTCCCGACTGTACATTAAACGAATTTGTGTACCGTATGTATGCATGGTCTAGTGTTACATCTTTCAACAATATACGCTCATTAAATTCTAAGATATAAAAGGTGATATTTCTATGACAACCGTGTTATGCAGGCAAACTCAAATAATAAATTCTGGAGCTTAATCTAGTTACCTAAAACAAGAATTTGGTCCCATTTCTGTAGCTAAAACACAGCCAACTGCTAAATTTGGCGCATGACAACCTCAGACCAAATAAATATATTTTACTAGCTGTTACACGCGACGTTGTTTGCGGAAGTAAGTAGAGGGTGTATAATCGGACACTGATTATTTTTACCGACTAGCCTGTCAGCTCAGTTGGCAGTTACTCTGCCTTCTTCGCTGTAGGTTGAGGGTTCGATTCCCTCCCAGAACACACATTTGTGTGACGAAAGTAGATGTTTGTTCTGTGTCTGGGTGTTATAATGTGTCTTATGTATGTATTTAAAAACATGTCAGCCATCTGGTCACCATAAAACAAGCTATACTTAGTTTGTGGCTGGATGATGTTGTGTGCATTGTTCACCAATATATATATATATATGTATATATATAATATATTGGTATCATATAATATATATTATATATATATATGTATTATTATATTTATAATTTATGCCCCCATCTAACACTATTAAAATAAAAAGCGAACAGACGAACCTTGTTAGCGAGCAAAGCAAGCTCTGAGCATCCACACGTAGTTACCCAAAACTACCAAAACACGTAAAAGTAATATGCGCGGCTATAATTATTTGCAATTAGAAAGTAAAGTGAGCTTTTAATAACGATATAAAATAAAAGTTACTAGCGAGCAAAGCGAGCAGTTTATTGTTTGTAGTGAGTAAAGTTAGCTTATTAATCACACTATCGCAATTTATACTATCACATCATATTTCCAAGGTATCGAAAATCTTTATATAACTTTATATAAATCTTCTATGCGTGTGTTTGTAATTAACTCCTCCTAAACGGCTGGACCGATGATTGATTGACGACGATTGATGATTTTTTTTGTGTGTTGAAGTGGATTCGAGAATGGTTTAGATTTACAATTATATATATTTTTTTATAACGCGCGGACGAAGTCACGAACGGGGCAGCTAGTTTTCATATTAAAGTCAATGATTTTGAATGCGCTGTGATAGTTATGGTATATTATACATATTAATGATACATAGAGTAGGGCACTCACCAGCGTTAACGTGCCGGCCATCCTAGAGCCGAACGGTATAGCACATGACGATGGGAAAAGGCCTGACGGTATGTCATTAATTCCCTGGAGTCTCTGGAAGCCTCTGATGTAGGATTCGACTTGTGTGGACACGCTAGCGGCATTCCATGTATCGTCTACGTCAAGAGGCGAAAATATGTATCCATTAGCATTATATTTCTGCCTTTTGGAGTAGATCTTTTAGGCCCGTGTGGCCCTGAGGAGGGCTCCTATTCAGAGAGTTATCCATGAGATTGGTGGACGAGAAGAATGATGAAAGGACTGGTGCTTACCTCGTATAAAGAATTAGTACATAAAGTAATATAGTACTCGTGTGTAGAACTCATTATTACTCATTACAAAAACGTTTCCGAAACTATATGTCTAACTTTTATGGCGAGATATAGACTTAAGCACAAACGCACGGACGAAATCGCGGGCGTTCCAGTTAGTTATTAATAAGTTAAGGAACCATATGCCTGTTATGACCGATGTCAATTACTATTGCAGTTTTTGAGGAAACCAGGGTTTAAATGTCTCGTTAGAAATGATATATGAGGTAACGTTTTGTACGACACACATGCGACGGTGGCAACACTGAGTCCGAGGTTTACCAACGTACACAGTGGTTAGACGGTTGTTTAGAGAAGTCTGAGGTTAAATATTTTTGTTGTGTCTAAGTTTAAAAGCTATGGGTGGATCTCATATTACTTTTGTAAATACAGACACATAGAAACACCCAGACCCGACACACTTATCATACAAATATTTGTTCCATGGCGGGAGTAGAACCCGCAACTTTCTGTGTTTCGGGCCTTCAACGCTTTTTTATGATTTACATATATTTTGCTATTCGAAACAAGTTTTGAAGTTTAAGGAACAAATGATGTTTTTTTAAGATTTTAAATACCGTCAACGTAAATACTCATGAAAGAATATATTTAATTATTATTATTGTTTTATAAATAATGATAATAATAATAAATACATATTGATAGACACAACACACCATCTAGCCCCAAACCAAGCATAGCCTTGTATTATGGCGACCAGATGACTGATAGAATACTATATTTTATACAAATACATACTTATGATACCTTTATAACAACCAGATACAGAACAAACGCCTATTTTCATCAAAGAAAATATTTTTTAAATTCACTGCTTAGAGGCAATTGTCCCTAGCTAACCTAATCTAACAATCTATACAAAAAAATAAAATTGGAGAAATATGACAAAATAATAGTTTTTTTCTTATATGCATTATTTAGGTAACACGGTAATAAAATTAAATAAAAAAAAAAAATAAAAATTATGTTTACCCGCTAACCATCAAAGAGCCTAGACCGATGTTGACAGGACTTTCACTGGCATTATAGCTGATGTTAAAGTAAGTAAGGAATGGTATTTTTATTTAAGAAAAAGAATGTGGCGCAAAAAAATTTAAAAATATTGAGAAGAGGTTTACAAAATATTCAATAGGTTAGTATAATAATTATATATATACATCATAAACAATAGAACGAACGAATGAACGAAACATATTCGAGCCTATTGGAGTCGATACCTTGGGCACGCGGGGAACAGGAGCCCACCACATAATTACATAAAATTATTTTACAGCGTCTGATAGACGCATTGCGTGACCTAAAAGCTGGCTCCTAACTGGCTCAGCGTATTAGCATTGCCATTCAACGTAGCAATGCCACGAGTGTCTTGGGAACGCTGCCCTCCGGCAGTGATCTGGATCAGTTTAACTATCTATAGATCGTTTTAAACGGTCCTTAGATAGCTTAACTGTACATTTCTGTAAATATTTCTTAAAAACATTCTAAGAACATTTTCCTGTTTTTGACGTGGGTAAAAATACAGGGTCACTATTGTATAACTGAGTTCACGTAAGGTCTACAATTGAACCATTTATTACTCCAAAAGCTATAAAGATAAGCAAGTGCCGACGACATTATTTAAAATAGGGTCTTAATTCTGCTAACTAATCGCTTTAAACAGCGGAGGTTGTTACATGGCACATTGATTTACTTGTTGCATATTAAGAGAGTAACATCAGTAAAGATATTTTTTTACTTATTTACATAAAGAATAATGTGTTTTTATAATAAATAGCATATGGCATGAGGTGAGCGAGATTTTGCCTGTTTTTACATCTAGAAACTGACAAATTCTTATAAGAATAATAGATGAAACTACAATAATCTAATATAATTTTTCAATAGGGTTCTTCACCTGTTCTTCGATTGATAGAAGCAGTAGTTTGTTCAAGGTTGTTGATTTTCTGAAAATACATCTTTTGCCGCCATTTTAAGTTTGGTGCCCAGGAACTTGTGTTATAGGCACCACATGACTGATATACTACTTACATACTTTTTTTTGTAAATACCCAGACCGAAGACAAAAACTTGCAGATCATACAAACATATATACTAGTTGACCCTGTAAAATATTTGGATAATACATCAAATTCGTGGAGCCATTTTTGAAACTCATTAGTCATGCAAAAATTTAAGCAACATATATTATATACTCTTAGTATGATTTCTAATATATAAAAAAACAGAGGTATATTGAAGTAATTAGTAGAATCGACACCCCGATAATTTTGTAGATAAGCGGCAGTTGCCGCCCGCCATGCAAAATGTAACGTGTGCGGTTATTTAAGGTGGCGTTAACTGCATTGCAATCGTTTTAGCATAGCTATTTCAAAGAGCCATTTTGAGCCGATTTTGTTATCAGTTATCACACTCAAGGTGGTAGTAAAAGTTTCATAAATATTCTTTTTTAAGACACCAAGTTATTAAACTAATATAAATGAATCATTTTCTTCTTGTCTTTCTTCTTCTTTCACCAAACTGGTTTGAAATAACTAGTACTTCGGACCAGTTAGGTGAAAGAAATAAAGTGCGCTTCAGAGGCTCTTTTCCTGCTCTAGACAATGTCTTCGAACTTTTTATGTTTAACATACCTGTTTCTTTGCAAAGTCTTTACCATTAAATAAAATATATATATTGCATGTATTAAATTTCAAAATGTGTTATTTTTGAGTGCCAGCATGTTAACGTGTTAATACTCTCAAATTTAAATCAAAGTCGAAAGATACTTTATTCAATACAATCACAAGGATCACTTTGAAACGTCTTACATACAAGGTGAATTTAGGTACCGATTCCTCATATCCCAAGCCTGAAAAAAACCGGCAAGAAACTCGTCCTGGGCCTAGCGCTTTTACTACGAAAAACTAATACAATAGAGTTGTACATCTTGTATCGGTTAACTGTCTGAGAGTAGAGTGACATGAAGCCATGCATTCTTATCAATAATATAGTCATTTATATTATAATACACTTCCGAACAACGTTATCTGAAAACTAGGGTTTAATTTAATTTCAACTTATAGAGTACGGGACCCTTAGAAGAAGACAAAAAAGGTTAAAAAAACAACTGCAAATATAAACGAATACGTTTTTGCGTCTAACTAGATTCATAATACTCACATACCTACAGCATTAATATGGTGTTTTTAAAACACAGAACGATGTAATGCCTAGGACAGATTTAGGCTGATCTTCACAAACTACTCGGCCGTATTCACAGGATCTTTCCCGGTAAATCCTACCAATATTATAAATCTCTTAACTAGGTCACAGATAACATAAGTTATGTTTCGCATATATCTTGTGAAAGTAAAACAATATTTATTCACAGTAAATACACATTACGATGACCTCTGTGCCGCAGTGGGCCAAGGCCCAGCTGAGACGCAGAACGTTGCGGGTTCGATTCCCGATAAATGTTTGTATTATCTGCAAGTGTTTGTCTCGGGTCTGGGTATTTATTAGGGCAATAAGGAATTAATAATAATAATATCTAACATTTCACACAGCATCACCTGTTCCCAAAGTAAGCAGACCACCATGACACCATAACACCACATAATGTGTTACCACATGACCCGAGATAAATACTAGCATATCATACAAATCATTATCATACATTGGTTCCGGGGCGGAAATCGGACCTGAAACTTTCTTCGTCTCAGCTGGACCTTGATCCACTACACCACAGGAGTCGTCATTATTTTTTATTTAATTAATCTGCCTATTAATTAAATAAAAATAATAAGATTCCGTAATAAGAGTTTTTTTTTTACTTAAGACTGGTTTCGCAGATATTGCTGTCGCATTGCTATTGCTACAATAGTTACTTTTACGTAATGACCCTGCAGGTTTGAGCTCACGATCCTTAGATCGGAAAGGGATAAACAAAAACAGAGGTAGTGAATGAGTGCGGGTAGTTGAATAACAACTGGTATCCGACGTTCAATTACAACTCAATGCTGCAGGTGCCCACTCGTGCACGTGAACATTAGGGAACAAGTTATAAACAAAAGACAAATTTATTACATAAAAACATATTATGTGATTTATTAGGATTTAGTTTTCGCATCGCGAAAAACTATAATTACAACATAATTAGTTAAATAACAAACAACCCTGACTTTAAAATAATTTCATACATTTCAACAAAACTATGTAATTTTATAAACCTCTTTTACTATAAATACCTATTTATTGATTTGCAATTGAAATTATCTAGCAAGAATATGTTTTTTTAAACCATGATTACAATTAGTTCAAATAATATTATTAATGAAGTGAAAACTTCTTTTAGCGCGGTACGCATATTTTTAGATGAGGTAAAACCTCTGGACTCGCGACACCGTTACGAGACGCCAAACTGGCAGCCGGCTGCCGCGCTCACCCCGTTTGATTAAAAACCTTTATTCACATGTCTACAGTCTACTTTTGTATGGAAAAGTTTACAGAGTTAGGTTCATTATTATAAATATTAACGGGTATTTATCGCGTTTATTTACGATAAATACCCGTTAATATTTATAATAATGTGTTCTGATCGCGTAAGTTTAAAAAACTTTAGAGTTAGGTTCTTTAATATATTATCTACATTCTGAACTAAAATATTGCATCATCTGTGTTCGCTCAGTATTTGGTTGACAGTCGCGTTTCGCGTTGGTCCGTGTGAGTTTAGTGAACTTTGTTTGTTTTTTGTTTGGTATTTGGTAGTGGATTTACTGGATTTATCGATAGTAAGGGGTGTTTATTATTACAAAAACTGTTTACTCTGCCCATTATAAGTATTTTTGTAACGCAATAACCCAATAACCCTAGTAGTCATCTAAAAAATGTCTAACGCGCCAAAATAAGTTTTCACTTCTGTCCGCACTCCCGGACTGCAACTTTTTTTTTAAGATCATTTAAAATAACATAACAGATAGGCCCAAATATTAGTCTTTGTAACACCGCTTATTATTACTACTGTAGTGAATCAAAATAATGCTGTCAACTTTTTGTAGCACCTACTACTCATTCTCATTTTAATGTAAGATATGAGAAAAACTAGAGTTTATATGGAACTCATTACGTTTTGGTGAAGTACTCTTAAAATCCTAATGTTTATATAATACGTGTACAATCAATCAATCAAAGGCTTTGGTCAAATCACATAATATTACTAATGAATTGTAAATCAATTTGTATATATTTTATGTAAATATTCATACTTTTTATTGTTTTGTGTAACTTTGATTTTGATTCAAAATCAATTTCGAAAATATATTAGTAAACGGTATTATGACGTGCTTAATTTAGAATATATAAAATAACACAAAAGTAATTCTAAGCCATTTTGTGATCAAACGAATATTTTTATTTAAACATATGTATATACAAAGGTTGAAATATAAAAAATCTAAGAAATCTTATTTAATAATAATATAAAATATATATATTTTAAATTAATTTTAACCTAAGTTATTTTTTAATTAGTTGAGCACACGCCTTTCACGCCATGCATTACGATTAGACTTGAGCTTCAGGAAAAAAACACACATTATAAATGTTTGTATAAATGGCATAAATATAAAAACAAATATAAAATTCGTCGAATATGTAATTAACGAAAGAGTAATTATTATCCCCAAAATCGCAGGTCCCCCACTCATGATAAAAGCAAACGACGCCACCTGCACTTTTTGCCAAACACGCGTTGTAGCAGAAGCCTTCCACAAACTGAACAACACTTTTACGTACATACCAACACTTATTATTAACAGTAATACAGTAAACAGGAATTCTTGAATATAGAAATTCCACCGAGATTCAAGTTTTATCGTCAAAGTCAGTAAGAGGGGGAGACCCCAAGCAAAAATGTTACATTTCAACATTTTTCTTGTCACAACACTCAGGAACACTATGACAATATCCATATAAATATTTGTAGATGCGATGAATGACCAACAAGATTGGGCGTATACAAAATATTCAAACACCAAAATCACGTTCTCGTCTGATGATAACATTGTCAAGAAAATCATAGAGGTGCAAAAAAAAAAACTAACATAAACGTAGTTTTTAAACGTGCGCCATTTAGGAATCACTATCCACGTTATCAAACCATATAAAAAAGTATATAAGGAAAGAAAAGTGTTAATGAAATAGATTAAGAATAAAATAACCAAAACTATTTGGTTCGTATTTTCAACAGTCTCCTTGCAATTTTTATAAAGGTTTTGTAAATATGTTAAATTAGTTCTTGTTACCGTAGCATTTGTCCATCCAAAATTGATATTTAATGTTGTTGGGATATTTGTTATTTCGGTTGTGTTTCTTTCTACAGTTATATCCATTATGTTTGTTCTGGTCAATAATACAGTAGCAATTAAACAAAAAAGTATTGTATATTTAGAAAAATACTGAGCTCTGTCGTCCGTCGTATGATATCAAAGCTACATTTGGAACTAACAAAATTTTATTTAATCACTCATTAAGAACGTAGACACTTAATTAGGAGCTTAATGATAAGAAATATTCCCAATCAATGGTTTAAATTATGTTGTTGATAACAGTTGACTGGCCGCTTAGTTGTTGGTGGCTTTGCTTTCAGCGCAAGGTTGAGGGTTCGATTCCCTTCCAGAAACATTTGTGTGATTAATATCGATACTTGTTCTGTGTCTGGGGTTTTTAATAAGTAGCGTACGTATGTTTTTAAATATATAAGTATTCTAACAGTCTAGTTCCCATACAATACACACAAACATACAAGGTATGCTTGGGACTAGATGGTGTACAGTTGATTGTTCACCAATATTTTTTTGTTTTATTGATAATAATATGTGGTACATGCATTTTATACTCAACAGATAACACATAAATAAATAAATAAATAAATAATCCCGGACATTTCACACAGCATCATCTGGTCCCAAAGTAAGCAGAGCTTGTGTTATGGGTACCACAGGACTGATACACTACTTATATATTTTTGTAAATACATACATATTATACATAGAAACACCCAGACCCGAAACAAATACATGCAGATCATACAAACATTTGTCCAACATGGGTTCATATTGATGATGAAAAGAGTACGTCTATGTGATCTTCTACTTTTTTTGTATTTACGACTAAAGTGGAGTTGGACAGATTTTGCGTTCTGCGAATGCGGCGAAGACAACCAGACCATGGAGCTAGTCAAGTCAAGTCAAGCATGGATTTTTCTTTATGCATTACGTAGGTAATAATAAAAAAAAAAACCTCTTTTAATGTTTACTAATAACCATCAAAAAGCCTAGACCGATTTCACCGATTTCACCTGACCGATGACAGGACTTTCACTGGCATGTTAAAATAAGTGAGGAAGGCCATTTTACTTTAAGAAAAATAATTATGCGCAAAAATATTAAAACCCCAGCATAGGTGAACAAAATATTCAATAGTTTAGTATAATAATTATATATATACAGTGGTGGTCGTATAATTATGAACGCTGATATAAAGGGACTTTTCCATAATACCACTGTATTCATTGACACACATGATTAGCTAAAAATATATTGACAAACTTTTTACACTACTTCTAAACATTGTATTCCTATTTACTGGCTGGTCACGTAATAAAGAACGCTAAATAGTTTATACCTTTATTCAAATTTAAATAGAGAACTCTCAGTATGTTTGTATAATTTTGCCGCCATTTAGTGTTGTAAAAGATTAAAAGTGATTGCTTCTTATGAAAAAAAATAAAAGTTGTGATAAATCTACAAGGGAAGTAATAATAAAACTTCGCCGGAAGAATTGGTCTTATAAAAAGATAGCCGAAAATCTGCAATGTTCAAATACTATGGTTTTCCACGCTGTAAAGCATTTTGCTACGTATCAAACTACTTCGAATGTTCCACGTGTAACTAAACAGAGAAAAAAAACTCCTCAAAATGACCGAAACAGCGTTCGTATGGCAAAACAAAATCCTTGTAAAGAGTCCAATGAGCTGAGAAAAGAATATTTTGGTAAAAACAACCTTTCAGCAATCTCAGCACGCACTATTCGAAGACGTTTGGTAGAAGAAAAATTGCACGGTAGTATACCAAGAAAGGTATGTTGAAACTTTTCCACAGACAAACCCGGCTTGCATTTGCGAGAAAGTATGAAACTGGACTGTGCGACAGTGGAAAAATGTACTTTTTACTGACGAAACGAAAATAAATAGAGTATGTTCTGATGGAAAACGATATGTACGACGTCCCCTGAATGCAACATTCGACCCTATGTACACGAAAGTTACATTAAAGCACGGTGGTGGAAATGTCAAAATTGTGGGGGTGCTTTTCTGGACATGGTGTTGGACCTATAAAGTTGATAGAAGGTAACATGGACCAGTTCCAATACAAAAATATACTGAAAGAAACAATGTTACCTCATGCTGAAGACGTTCTACCGGTTATTTCGATATTCCAGCATGACAATGATCAAAAGCATACTGCACGCACCGTAAAGGAATTTCTTACAGCGCAATCAGTTTCTGTCTTAGACTGGCCAGCTAACAGCCCAGATCTAAACCCAATAGAGAATCTGTGGTTCAAAGTAAAGAAAAAGGTTTCAAATACACAGTGTGGGAATTTAAGAGAGCTGTGAAGGAGTGCAGAATGCTACTTTTTTTTAAATTAAGCATAAAAAATACATTATTTATTAATTAATTATGGTCGAATTTCGACCAGTTGGAGACCAGTTGGAGTTGTATTAGTGATCTTCAAATGGATAAGTAAAAGGTCAGATAATATGGGTACAGTATAATATATACTGATTTATCAATAGTTCAGTAATAATCAATTTATTGTTAAATTGTATGTATCAAGTCACTAAATATTAAAATTTAGATAAAAATATTATAAAAAATTATCTAGTCTTGTATTAATATAGTCATTAAATTAAGTTTAGTTATGTGGCCCATTTTAGTATATAAAATTTTCTACATTGTAGAACGCCTTTTTGATATGCCACCATTTTAAGCTAGCTTTAAATCATGCGCGCATTTGGTTTATGATTTTAATTTAAAATCCGATTTTATATGCCTTGTGTTATTTGACAATTGATAAATCAGCCTTGAATCACCATAGTTTTGATGATTCATATAAGTAGGTACTTTCTCTTACAAAATATTATAAACAAAAAAACATATTCGAGCCTATTGTAATCGATACCCTGGGCACGCGAGGAACAGAAGCCCACCGCATTTTTTAAATTATTTATCGGCGTCTGGTAGATGCATTGCGTGACCCAAAAGCTGCCTCTTAACTGGCTCAGCGTATTAGCATTACCATTCAACGTGCCACGAGTGTCTTGGGAACGCTGCCCTCCGGCAGTGATCTGGATCAGTTGAACTATCTATAGATCATTTTAAACGGTTCTTAGATAGCTTAACTATACATTTCAGTAATTATTTCTTAATAAACATTCTAAGAACCTCGTCTTGTTATTGCGTTGGTTAAAAACACGGGGTCACCATTGTTTAACTGAGTTCACGTAAGGTCTACAATTGAACCATTTATTACTCCAAAAGCTATAAAGATAAGCAAGTGCCGACGACATTATTCAAAATAGGGTCTCCATTCTGCTAACTAGTCGCTTTAAATAGCGGAGGTTGTTCCATGGCACCGAAAAAAAATATTTGCTTGTAGCATATTAAGAAAGTAACATCAGTTAAGATTATTTTTTTACTTATTTACATAAAGAATAATGTGTTTTTATAATATACAGCATAATGTATAAAGTTAGCGAGATTTTGTTGCTAAGCATATTTATATCTAGAAAATGACAAAATCTTATAAGAATTGTTCTTGGATTGTTAATAGAAGCATTAGTTTGTTAAAAATTGTTGATTTTGTGAAAAAAAATCTGTTGCCGCCATTTTGAGTTTGGTGCTTAGGAACTCATAGTTAAGTTTTTTCGATTTTGCTTAGCCATTCAAGAGGTTAAATATTGAACTATTGAATTAAATATTGAATATTGAACTTGAACTGTTAAAGTAAGACCATTGTAATTCGATTCGGGTTCGATTCCCGCCGCGGCACAATTGTTTGTGTGATCTTCAAGTATTGGTCTCGGGTCTGGGTGTTTCTATGTATAATATGTATGTATTAACAAAAAATAAAGTATTTACCTACTTAGGTAGTATATCAGTCATGTGGTACCTATAACACAAGCTCTGCTTGCTTAGGGGCCAGATGATGCTGTGTGGTCATGTGGTACCTACCACATGACTGATATACTACTTATGTACTTTTTTTTGTAAATACCTACATATTATACATGGAAACATCAAAACCCAAAACAAATACTTGCAGATCGTACAAACATATAATCATACTAGTTGACCCGTTAAAATAATTTAATAATAATTCTAATTTGTGGAGCCATTTTCGAGACTAGTTAGTCTTGCAATAACTCGATCAACAGATTTTTATATATGACTTTTTATATATGAAAAAAGAGGTATATTGAAGTAATTAGTAGAATCGACACCCTGATAATTTTGTAGATAAGCGGCAGTTGCCGCCCGCAATGCAAAATGTAATGTGTGAGGTTATTTAAGATTGCATACACTGCAATGCAATCGTTTTAGCTTAGCTATTTCAAAGAGCTTTGTGTTGCGAGCCTATTTTGGGCCGGTTTTGTTATCAGTTATCACACTCAAGGAAGTAGTAAAAGTTTCATAAATATGTGTCTTTAAGTTATTAAACCAATATAAACAAATCTTCTTCTTATCGTACTAGTTATTTCGAACCAGTGTGTTGCAAGGACTACAGTGCTCTTTAGAGGTTCCTTTCCTGCTCTTAACGATGTCTTCGAACTTTTTATGTTTAACATGCCTGTTTCCTTGTAAAGTTTTTCTCTACATTAAATAAAATTATTAAATAGCATCAATTAAATTCCAAAATGTATTTTTTTCAAGTCCCTGCTGGTGTGTAATACTCTCAAAGTCAAGTCAAAGTCAATAGATACTTTATTCAATACAATGACAAGGATCACTTTGAAACGTCTTATATACTAGGTGAATTTAGGTGCCAATTCGTCCTAACCCAAGCCCGAGAAGAACTGGCAAGAAACTTGTCTTGGTCCGAGAGCTTTTTTACATGATCCATCTTATAACTACTTTAACTACGAAAAACTAATACAATAGAGTTTTACATATTTTGTCGGTTAACTGTCACAACGTTATCTTAAAACTAGGGTTTTATTTTCAAATATTTATTTACAGCAAATACACATTACGACGACCCCTGTGCCGCAGTGGGCCAAGGCCCAGCTGAGACGCAGAATGTTGCGGGTTTGATTCCCGCCGCGGGATAAATGTTTGTATTATCTGGAAGTATTTGTCTCGGGGTATTTATTATGGCAATTAGGAATTAATAATAATAATGTCCAACATTTTACACAGCATCACCTGGCCCCAAAGTAAGCAGACCACATTGTAGTTATTTATAGCCAGAAGCCGATGAATTAATAAAACATTACTTTGTTTTAAGTTTTATTTGCGCGTCACGCACACACGCCATTTTTTACAGGAAACAGTATATGTCAGTTTTTCATAAGCCTGACATTTGACTTTGACATTACAGAAAGTTTAACACACATGACACCATATATAACATCACATAATGTGTTACGGGTACCACATGACCCAAGACAAATACTAGCATATCATACAAATCATTATCATTGGTTCCGCAGCGGAAATCGGACCCGAAATTTTCTTCGTCTCAGCTGGACCTTGATCCACTGCGCCACAGGAGTTGTCATTATTTTTTATTTAATTAACAGGCAGTTTCTGTAATATGAGTTAACTGGTTACTTAAGACTGGTTTCGCAGATATTGCGGTCGCATTGCTATTGTCACAAATGTTACTTTTACGTAATAACCCTGCAGGTTTGAGCTCACAATCCTTAGATCAGAAAGTAGGGATAAACAAAAACAGAGATAGTAAATGAGTGCGGGTAGTTGAATAACAACTAGTATCCGACGTTCAATTACAACTCAAAGCTGCAGGTGCCCACTCGTGCACGTGAACAGTAGGGAACAAGTTATAAACGAAAGACAAATTTATTATTTAAAAACATATTATTTGATTTATTAGGATTTAATTTTCGCATCGCGAAATCTATAATTAAAACATAATTAGTTAAATAACAAAAAACCCTGACTAAAAGTGAACGTGCTAAAAGTAAGATATATAAAAGAACACGTAATTTTAAGCTATTTCGAGATCAAACTAATGTTTAACCCAAAAATACATACATACAAAGGTTGACATACATTTTTATACAATATAATTATATTATACAATATTTTTAAATTAATTATAAAATCCTGTTTACCTCTAAGTTGTTTTTTAATTAGTTGCGCTAACGCCTTTCACGCCATGCATTATGATTGGACTTGAGCTTCAGGAAAAATACACACATTATAAACGTTTGTATTAATGGCATCATCATAAAAACAAATATAAAATACGTCGAATATGTAATTAACGACAGAGTAATTATTATCCCCAAAATTACAGGTCCCCCACTCACGATAAAAGCGAACGACGCCACCTGTACTTTTTGCCAAACACGCGTAGTAGCAGAAGCCTTCCACAAACTGAACAACACTTTTACGTACATACCAATACTTATTATTAACAGTAATAAAGTAAACAGAAATTGTTGAATCCAAAAATTCCACTGAGATTCAAGTTTTATCGTCAAAGTCAGTAACAGAGGGAGACCCCAAGCGAAAATGTTACATTTCAACATTTTTTTTGTCACAACACTCAAGAACACTATGACAATATCCATGTAGATATTTATAGATGCGATCAATGACCAACAAGATTGAGCGTATACAAAATATTCAGACACCAAAATCACGTACTCGTCTGATTCTAACAGTGTTGTCAAGAACATCATAGAGGTGCAAAAAAAAGTATTAACATAAACGTAGTTCTTAAACGTCCGCCATTTAGGAATCACTATCCACATTATCAAACCATATATAAAAGTATATAAAGAAAGAAGAGATACATTTATATAGATTATAAATAATAGAGCCAAAACCATTTGGTTCGAATTATCAACAGTCTCCTTGCAATTTTTATAAAGGTTTTGTAAATATGTTAAATTTGTTCTTGTTTCCGTAGCATTTGTCCATCCAAAATTGATATTTAATGTTGTCGAGATATTTGTTATTTCGGTTGTGTTTCTTTCAACAGTTATATCCATTATGTTTGTTCTGGTCGATGATACAGTAGCAATTAAACAAACAAGTATTGTATTTTTAGAAAAATACTGAGCTCTGTCGTCCGTCGTACGATATCAAAGTCACATTTGGAACTAACAAAATTTTATTTAATCACTCATTTTAAAGCACGTATATACTTAATTAGGAGCTTAATGATAAGAAATATTCTGACCCAATCAGTGGTATAAATAATGTTGTTGATAACAGTTGACTGGCCGCTTACTTGTTGGTAGCTTAGCTTTCAGCGCTAGGTCGAGGGTTAAATTCCCTTCCAGAAACATTTGTGTGATTATTATCGATGTTTGTTCTTTGTTTGGGTTATTAATAGGTAGCATACGTATGTTTTTATTATATATAAGTATTCTATCAGTTATATCAGTCTGGTTCCCATACTACATAAAAGGTATGCTTGGGACTAGATAATGTAGTGTTAGTTGTTCACTAATATTTATTATTTAATTAATGGTAGTAGGTGGTACATATACTCAACAGTGAACATATGGCTTCTTATTGATAATGAAATGAGTAGATCTTAAATATTGATCTTCTACTTTTTAAATATTTTCGACTAAAGTGGAGTTGGACAGTTTTTGCGTTCTGCAAATGCGGCGATGACAACTAGACCATGGAGCATAATCATCGAACGCTGCTCTATCAACTCATACTCAGGACGTTGAAGTGATCAACTGAAACTTCCTACTGAAACAATCTCTTGGCTGGAGAATCTAAATATTAGTTTGTTATCTACATTAGTATACGTTTACCATTTATAATTATATTTATTTGGATTTTAATAACTACGTTATTGTATACTTGTTTGAATTTGTAAGTTTTTCGCATTTTTTTGTTAACGTATGAAATGCCTATGTAAGGTTTGATAAATCTACTTCGTTAGAGTGGTGCTCTTGTCAGCTTAACTTATGTAGCTTTGACCATGTGCTCCTTCTTAAAACAGCTCCCTCTACTTCTTCATAGTAGTCTTCGTAGTTCCTTTACTTTTATTCCTTTACTTCTGTGTTTTTAATGATAAGGCTGTCAGGTCGTGTTCTATTTAATGACACGATATCACTAGTTACTTCTATCCAGTGTGGTGAAAGGTAAGCTTTAATATAACGGCTGGCACCGAGCCGAGCTTGTTTCAAGTTTTCCTTCTCTATTGCTAGCTTTTCTGTTAGTCAGCAAGGGGACAATCCCCAATAATTTTAAGACTATCGCAGTCGTCTCCATCATCATGTCGTGTTATAGGCAATCATCATCTCTTCTTCTCTTTCCTGTTTTGGAAACATTCAATAGGTATCTTTTCGCGTTTACTCTACTTACTACTTATTTAAAACCAAAACCTTAATGGCCCTCTGTGTCATTGTCCTTATTCTTCTTATTGTGTCTCTAGTTATTCCAAACTAGCGTGGTAAAGGATATTTAGAGTGCGCCTCAAAGGCTCCTTTCGTCTACTTTATTTTTTCTTCCTTTACTATATTGTCCTCGCGTAAAGTTTGAAGATGTACGATACTAGAGTATTCCAAACTTATAACGCATATATCTTAACCCTTGGCCCACTACCCTAGTCCAGCTTCGCATCCATTAGCTGAGCACAGTATTGTTCATGGGAATAACAAGTTTGCATGGAACACCCATTGTTCTGCATGTTTATACAAAAATGACAATTAATTAGTACAGAACAGAATAGTTCATAGAAAAGTATGACAATATAAGAGTATTTTCTCATAGAAACAAAAATGAACCATCTTACTATCTACTCAAAAGTTGATAATGCTTAAACATAATTCAAAAAAATATTAAATAATACGACTATGAACATTGGTATTTAAGTAAGTATTTAAAAATGGCGTCGAAACTCTGTTCTTTAGTCCTGTTACGTTTTGACACTTTTTTGCCACGGAATCGTAAGTTTATAGGAACATACATAAAAAGTACCTATGTCCGTTCCTAAGATACAATCTATATCTATACCAAATTTGATTGATGCAAAAAAAAACAAAAATTTTCTTGGTCCGATTGTTACCAAACTTCACAGGATCACCACCCGCTCGGCCAGTTTGAAGACTTCGTAAAAAAAAATATCCGTTTCAGTCTATAAGGAACATACATACATGCACTAATGTATTGTCAAATAAACATATTTTCTTTCCTTCTTTCAAAAACACATCGCCTTTTATATTATATAGATAGATTTTAAACACAAAACGTCATCGAACGCACTTGACCTAAAGCTCGAGGGTTTTACGTTACGATGTTTACTGGACGATTATATGACATGATCAAGCTTTATTTGGGTGTATTTGCGTGGGTGCGTATTTATACACAGAGGTACACAGTTTTACGGCTTCACTTTGGCTGATCGCGGCACTCCGTCTTTATATATATTTGGTCTAAGGGTTCTATTAATATGACAGCATGACTGAAAACCAACATCAACCTTCCGTAATACCAAGTCATCAATTGTAACTGAAAGCTATTAGTATCAATGTTTTGATAGAATCGAAACTCTATAATCGCCTGGCAGGTCAAATAATACTTTTAAATGAACCGTACATACGATATGACATGTAATAGTTTTGTGTAGCAAATGGCTCACAAATGAGACCATTCCTACAAGGGAGCTCCATTCCCTAACATACAATATAACATGTTTATGTAAGCGGCAATGGAATTGCATTGCATGACTGTCCATATTAGGAATGGCTGTTACACACAATCAGTTTAGTTTGTCAAAAAAAATTTAGCTTGACGTGTGATGATAAAAATAAATGGAAGAAACCCTAATATTATTTAAGTCACTCCCATTGATCGCGTGTTCTCTTTTATACTACTGGCTAACAAGCATACGGCATTTTGTTGGTAAGTGGCTGAACGCTTGCTATACAAGAAGCACCTTGCACGATACCGACCTAAGACAAAGATGAATATTTAGAATGTTTTAATGCTGTCTTTGTGATAGTATCGAATAATCTTGTTTTAGCTTTGATATACATAGTTGCTTAATCTCATCCAAAAAGTCTCTTTTGCTGTGTATCAAGATTCAACCACTTGTTTATGCCCGTTCTTCTTTGTACGAGTAAGTACAAATGACAGAGCTAATAAGCTATGACGGTCATAGCCTAACAACAATTTGAAACTGATTCTTGGGATCTTTCCCCGTTCGACCTAAGACTTTTCTACCCAGTAGGTTAAACGTCTTCTTAAACTATTTATTTTTATTTATGTTCTTTAGCACACCAACTTTTTCCTAATTTATATTGTTTTAATTCAAACACATGACTCAGTGTAACACTTAAGCTGCAGGGTCAGCAGACAAAAAATATTTGAATACTCAATGTAACAAAATCAGTCATATTCAGATAGTGGTCAGTAAAATCCTAGACTACTGGTTTGATAATAAATCAACTTCTGTTCGTCGTTGAATTACGACCTCTTCAAGGTTAATTAAATTAGTTTTCTTGACTCCTCGACTTTTACACTTCGTATTCTGCTATATTAAAAATTCTACATTTAACATAAAGTAAATTTAGATTAAGGTTAATAGGTTAAGGAACTTCTGATAGGAGTTACGAGACAGTTACGATCGGTAATATACTCGTATAAAGTAAAAATAAATGGAGAAATAAAATGAAATGAAAGAAATAAGTGTATTCCTACTAATGATAGGAATATATTTTGGCTAATAAGTCCCCCTAATTCTAAATTGTATTAACTACTTTATGCGATGGTTTCCATATACATGGAAGTAAAATAAAATTTATTAAATAGAAAAAAAAAATTAATAAGGTAAGAATTTAAATAAATATTCTAGTTTCCATGCTGCTTAAAACACAATTTTGGATTGGGTTAAAACGGGCCATATATTTTGGGATGAACCGGAATAAATACTTATTGGGTAGAAAAACGTAGGTCGAACGGGGAAGCACTCGATTGTTGTTGTTTCAGAAACAAAATGACTCAGTCTATTAAGTTATCTAAGATTTGGTAGACAAAGCTGAAGTTGTTTAGCCATAAGTGTCAAATTAAATGCAAAGCCGATTATCATTGTACACGACCGTGTGTCACGTCTCTTACCATTTCCGATAGCTAGTTCAAACGTTATTGGACTGCACGGCATTGGACTGAGATTTGCAGTAAAGAAATGTGGTCAATAGAGTTTATTATGGCTTGTTTGTTAACTAATACATAACAATACTGCTGTTTGCTGTAGTTTTGGAACTAAGTGCATAAAGTTAGTACCTCATACATATTGTGCCGGTTGCAGCAGGTTACGGGACATATGTTTGTATGATCTGCAAGTATTTTTCTCGGGTCTGGGGAGTTATATGTAAAATATGTATGTATTCACAAAAAACAATACATTTTGATAAACGCACGTATTATTTTGTCGATGGAGGCACCGACACTGTTTCTGTTCGCACCCTGTGCGAACCGTGAACTCGAGCGGCAACGAGCGGACCGCGGATCTAACTAACTCTGATGAAGATTCTATAGATTAATCGAAACAGTGTCGGTGCATCCATTGACAAACTAAAACGCGAGTAAAGCCCGTGTTTATCCAAATGTTTTTTATTATTTTGTAAATACATACATATTATACAAATAAACCCCCAGACCCGAGACAAATACTTGCAGATCATATACAAAAAATCCTGTAACCTTCTGCAACCTTCTGCGTCTCAGCCGGACCTTAGCCTACTGCGCCACAGAGGTCGTCAATAGTAGTTATCATTTAAAAGTTATGGTAGGGCTCTAAAACAAGAGTCCAACTTGGTGGATACCAGCAAATTCTGCCTCCAAGAAGTAGTGTGCAAGAATTATTAGCCTGTATTTACTGTATTTGTAATTACTAGACTAGAATGGCGGCTCAGTTTGTAGTTACTTTGTCTTCTGCGCTATAGGTTGAGGGTTCGATTCCCTCCCAGGACACACTTTTGTGTTACGAAAATAGATGTTTGTTCTGAGTCTGGGTGTTATAAAGTAAATAAATAAATAAATAATGCTGGACATTTCACACAGCATCATCTGGCCCCAAAAGTAAACAGAGTTTGTGTTATCGGTACCATATGACTGATAATACTACTTAAATACTTTTTTTTTTGTAATTACATACATATTATACATAAAAACACCCAGACCCAAGACAAATACTTGCAGATCATACACACATTTGTCCCGCGGAGGGGAATCGTCGAACCCGCAACCTTCTACGTCTCAACCGGACCTTAGTCCACTGCGCGACAGAGATCGTTAATCAAAAGTATCTAATGTATGTATTTAAAAATATATAAATAGTCTATCAGCCACCTGGTCACCAAGATCACAAGCTATGCTTAGTTTGGGACTATATGGTGTTGTGTGCGTTATCCACCAAAATATATTTATATTTACTTTGATTAGGTTGAAGGGCAGTGGAGGAAGTTACTAATTACTGGGCAAACAGACAAAATAATTTGTCTAGAACTAGCATCGTGTGTGTGAAAACTCCTGGTATTACAATCGTCTTATGTTACAGAAGCTTAAGAATACTTGTCCTATCAACAGGTCAGCTGTATTGCAGAACTTGTTTTTTTTAAGAAATTTAAAGCTTACATCACGTTATTCTTTTGAAAAAAGCTAATTAATATAAATTACTATATTATTGATAAGAATGCATGGCCTCATATAGCTTCGCTCTCAGACTGTAAACCGACACTGAAATGTATAAACTCTCTTGTATTAGTATTTCGTAGTTAAAGTGATTATAAGATGAATCATGTAAAAAAGCGCTAGGACTAGGACGTTTCTTGCCAGTTCTTCTCGGGCTTAGGTCGGGAGGAATTGGCACCTAAATTAACTATTATGTATCACGTTACAAAGTGATCTTTGTGATTGTATTGAATAATATATCTTTTGACTTTGACATTGACCTGTTGTAAAAAAAAAATATGATTATATCATTTTTACTAAAAATAAGAAACGGAGTTAAATGTGAACTTACACTTAATTTTTATTTTTGATTCGCAGCATACCTACGAACTACATAAATACGTGTACGTAATACAAAATATGATACATACTGATAGATAGTGGAAAACGTTGAATAACAGAAATTTTCTCACGTTGTGAGTTTTAGATATTTTTCCCATACGTTCAGTTTTATATAAGTATTGCATTATACGTTATTAGGTCATGGGATATGTTTCACTATTGTTTGTTGTTATTAGATATTGGTAGACTAATAGACTACGTTTAAGTCTAATTGAGTCTTATTATTGAGCCTGTACCGTCTCATGGCAGGGCATGTGTCATTTAGTCCCAAATTCAAATTTAATTTATTGACCGAGCGAAGTGTTTCCGTTTCAGCTTAGGTGAAAATACTTTCGTTTGTCCGGCGTCTGTCTGGATGTTCTCCACTAAAGGTCGCATTTCTCAATTGATTCTCGTGAAATTTTGTAAGCAGGTTTTATAACCATATAGATTTTTTTTGTCCATAGAGTCTTTGAAAACAAATTTGAAAATGGCGGATATATGAGTGTTGAAAATGTAAAAAAAGTTATATGTCAGTCATTTCGAAAGCTGTTTGCGAGGTCTACAGCTCACAGACCCACTAGTTTAACTATATCGTTACATTAACATATAAGTGTAAAAAATGTCACAATAAACATAATACGCTCTTATTCTGACCTAGCTTTCTTACTACTTACGTTTGCAAATCAGAGAATGAACAACTCATGTAATCATTTGTGGTAATTCAAAAAATGTCTATAAATTTGGTTTGAACTCATTTAGTGGGATTTCTAAAGGTTGTTTATTATACATGACAAGCTTCAAGCAGAAACCTTGTTTATATGTCTTGACAAGTCTGGTTCTTGATATATGAAACGTTTTCTTTTTTCGAGTATTATAATTAAATAAATAAATAATCCCGGACATTTCACACAGCATCATCTGGCCCCAAAGTAATCAGAGCTTGTGTTAAGGACACATGACTGATACACTACTTATATACTTTTTTTTGTAAATACATACATATTATACATAGAAACACCCAGACCCAAGACAAATACATGCAGATCATACAAACATTTGTCCCGCGGCGCGAATCGTACCCGCAACCTTCTGCGTTTCAGCCGGATCTTAGCCCACAATTGTCCCGCCCTTTCACTCTCTTATAACTTGTGTACTTTTTCTTTCATATGAAGAATGAAACCAGTAGGGCAATCGCGCTATTTGTCAACGTATTTACCATTGAACGAAAATATATTGGCAGCGATTCTGATTAGGTTCTGATTTGGTTAATCTAGATGTCAAAATGGTAACGCGCTATTTTTTTCTGAACGTATTAATCGTTGAATTTACCAAAATAGATCCAAACATAAAACGATAGAGTTTACAACGACAATAATAAATCCTATTAAACTTTTTGTTCTTCTTTTGGTTATGGCATCAGTAATCCACTTGTTACCGTTGATTTATTTTTAATATTTACACTATGATAAAAAGCGGTTAAGCTTGTTTGTGTGTATGTGTTAACCCTTTACTGTTGATTTGCCCTCTATTAGGGCATATGTAACTCGCGGCAACTATGCGCAAATATGCAAATATGCGCGAATTGCCCAATTCCTGCTATCTAATACAATTTTTATTACGCTGATTTGTCTGCTCAAAGCGTATGTGAGGCAAGCGCGCCTGTGAGGCAGCGGCAGCCTGTTTCATAGGCAGCGACTGGCTTCCATATTTTCAGGCGGATTGTGTACCCACTAAATGTTGGCAGAGAACTAGATAATGGAACGTCTGTCGTCCGTTATATGGAACATTAGTCAAAATCGTGGGCCGCGAATGGACAAAATTAACACAGGATCGTGGCGCATAGTACCTACAAACATAGTTTATAATACCCAGGAGGTGAACATTGCACGGAAAGAGCCTCTGAGGCACACTTTGGCACACGATAAGAAGAAGTCGAAGATTCAGGCTGTAGATGATGAAAAAAATGTTTTTACATTATACTAAAACGTGCGGACGAGGTCGCGAGCAAAGCTGCTAGTATTTTGTACTTATGTCAAAATATTGTCAACTCGGATTGTAAACACTATGATTGTCAAAGACTAAATTGATTTTGTTTTTTTATTAATGGGTATTTATCGCGTGATAACTTTTAATTCATATTTTTTTAACAAAATTGAACTTGAGGTAAGTAAGTATTGTTTTTGTTCATCATGGAGATATAAACAATAAGTGTACTTATTAGAGAAGAAAACATAGTGTTCACAAGACGCTGATCGTTCTTGATATTATAATGTGTAATAATAAGTAATATATGGCCCAGCTTTGTGCTTTTCAGATATAATAGACGGTGGACGCTGTACCACCATCCTACAGCAGCTTCAGATGTTGATGGAGTTTGCCGAGGCCAATAAAGAATTAGCCCTCGGTATACTTCGATCTACCGAAAGTGGGACGGGCTATGTCGATTCGCCTTTGGCATGAGTGCGCTGACGCACTGAGTAAAGAGCCCTTCTTTACTCAGTGCGTCAGTAAGACTGCCTATAGAGTGGACCAAAGTATCTAACTGTAAGGATATTTATAACTTAAGTTCTCAAACTATTTATCTTCATAAATAGTTTAAATTTCCAGATTTGGAATGATCAAATCATTCGTCATACAATCAATCAGAGTAAAGTAAGATCAAAATTGATGAGCCTTACTCTCTTTCAGCGTCGTACAGGCGGTGGGCTTTCAATAAATATAAAAAAAAACTTGTAGTCCGTGAAATACATAATGTGTAAAAAATACCCCACGTTTCTGTCTTTTCAATTTTTTGATGAATAATTTTTCCGACAGCAAGCCATGGTGCACTGGATGAGAGCTGTAGTTTGATGATGCTCATTGAGGAGCGCCCACAGGAACAGCTTGCTCACTCAGTCTGCGCTGAGACAAGCTGAAGCCGCGAAAGCGCAGGCTAAGGCTGATGTAATAACAGCCAACGCCAGTAGACTGCAGGCCGAAACAATGGCAACAGTATGCCAATCTTTAACATCTTTAGTGCCTGCAGTTCGTCATTTCTTAGGATAAAAATAAATTAACTATTTCCGGACCGTTTTTGTCGTTAGACCTTAGGTTCTTCTTCCTAAATTTATCTGACACGGTCAGAACCCGAACCAATTCAACGTCATCTAGTTAGCAGAACTAAAACATTTGTTACGAACCTTACGGAGTATTTTTAAGGTTTACAAATCAGGCTGTTATTCATAATTTAGTAAAACATTATTAGCTTCTGAGATTATAACTAATAGTAGACGGTCATAGAAAAACTTAAGGTTTCCTGTTGGACTTCGGAATGTTAAAAACTGCATTGACCCAACAGTCCAACCCAACAGTATAACAATTTCTAGGAAAATACAAAAAAAAAACAATAATGACTACATACTGCAAATAATAAATAAAAAAAAAGGTATGACACATTACAATGCACTTTTTTATAAAATATCGTATACACACAAAAAATAAAATTTACAGATTATGATACTGAAAAGATACAGAGATTCATTCATAAAAATAATATTTATTCAATAAATTAACTAAATTATGATAATAAATTACACTCAAAAATAAACGTAGGTACTTACTTGAAAATTTAAATTCATTCTGAATAAAAGAAAACATTAAACAATAAAAACATTAATTATTATATTCATTGAATGTATCAGAAGGAATAATCCTGAGGCGCTAAAGTCGCCGCTGTTACATCCGTTACAGCCTTGCTTGCTTAGTTGATTGGGACACTGGTCGGTCCTTATTATCTCCAACCACCGTCTGGTACGAACCCATCGCGTAAAACAGAGCTATCAGAACCTGAAAGATGTATTAAATATAGTGCGCCAGTAGAGTTAACGCGGAATGATCAACAGTCAGTATTTAATGATGATGTAGCTTGGGTTGTAGATACTACTAACACTTACCTTTGTCTCTACATCTGGACCAGTACGAAGTGGAGCAGCTATTGACGACCTCTGTAGCGCAGTGGGCTTAGGTCCGGTTGAGACGCAGAAGGTTGCGGGTTCGATTCCCGCCGCGGGAAAAATGTTTGTATGATCTGCAAGTATTTGTCTCGGGTCTGGGTGTTTCTATGTGTAATATGTATGTATTTACAAAAAAAAATGTTTATAAGTAGTATATCAGTCATGTGGTACCCATAACACAAGCTCTGCTTACTTTGGGGCCAGATTATGCTGTGTGAAATGTCCGGGATTATTTATTATTATTGTTATATAAGGTCTTAGCTTTTCCACCAATTCCGTAAAAAGATCCATAGAAAGACGATACTGTTCCACCAAGTTTCCTTCATTTATGAGAATGAGAGAGATCGCCTTATAAATTCATTTTTTCTGTGGGTGGATGTTCGGCTTTCAGCCACATCTACCTCATACGCACTTTCTAAATTATCAGAGCAAATTCCGAGCATTTTCAGCAATTAAAACGGCTCAGAAAACAATAAGAAGTCTCTCGACACAAACTGAATTGAAAACGTTAGTTTGAAAGCGCTGTCAAAGATGACGCGATCCGGCAACGTTCGATCAACGTATTTTCCAAAATAGATCTAAATCGTTTCCGTTATAGTGATTAGCGCGGTACGAAATATGTCAAAAATAACGTTTTGACTTTGGTTTTGATTTGGATTAGCTTAGGTTCAAACGTTCAAAATTACCGCGATCGCCCCCCAGCTCGTCTCTCCGCCGCCGCCTGCTAAGTAGTCGTTTTCTGTGTAGTGGAATCTATTCTGTGGTGGTTTATCATTACTACAAAAAGATAAAAAAAATATTGGAGGACATTGTACACAACACCATCTAGCCCCAAACTAAACATAGCTTGTATATGAAGATGACTGATAGAATACATAAATATCTTTTAATATAAACTTATAATATTTTATAACACCCAGACACAGAACAAACACCTGTGTTCATTACACAAATGTTTATACTGATAGGGAATCCAACCCTCGACCTACAGCGCAGAAGGCAGAGCTACTACCAACTGAGCTTACAGGCAAGTCAGTTTACGAAGCCTTGTTGTCGTCGCGTTGCGAGGATGGTGTGGTTCTTCTAAGTAGTCAATCGTCAACTCGTCCTCTCATGTCTTGGCCGTTTCGCTATGTTCATCATCGAGCTTTCTCTTTCTTTTCTTGGCACTGTTATTTCTTTGTTATTTAGAACCTGTGTTGTTAGGATTAAACTGCGCCTTAGGCTCCTTGACCATCGAGTGTAACTTAATGACACATTGTAAATTACAGGGTGTCTTGGATCTAGTATTATCCCAGGGAAGACGATTTTCGACACTTACGGGAACAATTTGGTATAATATCTGTGAGTTTGTTAATTTCAATTAAGATATCTGCAGCAAGGTTTTCTTTATAACTGATGGAAAAAGATACCTACATCTTGATTTATAAAAATCTCTATAACTCCTAAACGGCTGGACCGTTTTTCATGAAATTTTGTGTGTGTTCTAGTGGATTCGAGAACGGTTTAATATACATTTTTATTTCTTTTTAAAAAGCGCTGACGAAGTCGCGAACGGGACAGCTAGTATCTTAGTTTATCTGAAAATGTAAACTTGCGAAACTAATTAGAAACATTGTTGGCAAACTAGGGGTTATCAATTTAAATTTTTTTTTAAAACTTTTCAGGTTTTAGGTTTTTAATTAAACAAAAAAACAAATATAAAGTTTTGTATGGAAATTTGTAAATTTACCTCATAACTGTTAATTTTCATATTCGAAACTACTCTTAAAATATTAACTTTGAAGTACTAGTTACAGAAAACTGGGATGCCTAACATAGCATAAGGATAAGGTGTCACAGTAGCCCACACCAATTGTCTCATTTGGAAAATAAAATGAAGTAGTGGAACTATTTGCTATTCTAGACTTAATGCTTAGGGCTTATTGACTTAATATATACATATATATAAAAAAGATTCCGACGAATTAAGAACCTCCACCTTTTTTGAAGTCGGTTAAAAAGTACATGGATGACCGAGCTTTACTCGATTTTTTTTTTGGTAAATCGTGTTTTTGGAAATTATATTTAAATTTTCATTGCCTGAGAACACGGATAAAACGACGTTTTCTTAAAATTAAACCTATCTAGATCGATTAATTGCCTCCAAAACCCTCTGCATACAAAATTTTATGTAAATCGTTGTAGCCGTTTTTTGGATTCAGACCTTATACAAGAATTGCTCGTTTAGAGGTATTTGTTTATTCTAATTTCTCTGCTCGTTTATTATAATTTTGATAAACATTTGTTTGACTTTTATTAATTAAAAAAACTTTTCACAAACGAATACCTACGCAATACTAATAAGCGTTTCAAGACTTTTAATGAGAAGAAAAATGATTTTAAAATCTTAATTAGTTTAGGCTTAAACAATAACTTGATAATGGAGTTCATGATAATAAATATTCTCAGACATTTATTTAAAGTTTAATCTAGGTACCTTCTTCCTATGTGTTACTAGTTATATCTAACCAGTGTGGTGGAAGAATTAAAGTGCGCCTCAGAGGTTATTTTCGTGCACTTGGCACATGTCTTCAAACTTTTTAGGATCTACAACATGCTAGTTTCCTCACTATATTTTTCTTCGCTGTTAGAGAGTGGTATAGCTCACATTTTTGAAGTGAAAACTTCTTTAGGCGCGTTGAGCACTTTTTGGGGTGAACACAAATCATGAAAATCGAGTCATCGTCATATTTTACATTTTTTATGTAAAATAATTGCAATAATATTGTGAATGATAGCGTAATAAATGAAAATTGTATTTCACCATATAATAGTGCTTTCTACTGATTAATAAAACATTACTATTAATAAAAAAATTGTAAATTAACCCTACAACATGCGTTATCATGTCTATCTTACGAAGAAACTGAGAAGTTGTTGGTTGTAGTAAAGTAGGTAATGTTTTAAACTTACTACCTACCTTTATGGTTAAAGTAAGTTTTCGCTTTGTTTTTCTTTCACATGAACTTATATCACCGTTTATATTGTAACCTTGTTTACTTACTTTTATCACATAAGTTTACAGATTTTTTGTTTATTTACTTACCTATAAGTTATTATTGTTAGTCCTATCCAGCCTGAAACACAGGTTCTCCTAGTTCAGGCATATTGTAAACCGTTACCTAAGTATGGTTACATAATAAGTATTATATTGTAATAATAAATATTATATTTCCTGTTGTAACCCCTAGCTCTAAGGTACTGAATAAAGATTAATTTCTTTATTATTAATTCATGCGAAATTATTCCCTAAACATTCTTTGGGAATTGCCATCTAGATACTTTTTTAAACATCTTGTATAAATAAATAAAAAAATAATAATAATCCCGGACATTTCACACAGCATCATCTGGCCCCAAAGTAAGCAGAGCTTGTGTTATGGGTACCACATGACTGATATACTACTTATATACTTTTTTTTTTTGTAAATACATACATATTATACATACAAACACCCAGACCCGAACCCGCAACCTTCTGCATCTCGGCCGGAACTTAGCCCACTGCGCCATAAAGGTCGTCAAATATATATTATATTGTATTTATATTATATATATTGTATATATGCATATTAGCTGAATCTAAGAAACGGCTCCAACGATTTTCATGAAATTTAGTATGCATGGGGATTTGGGGGCGATAAATCGATCTAGCTAGGTTTAATCTTAAGAAAACGTCGTTTTATCCGTGTTTTCAGGATATAAATATCTAAATATAATTTCCAAAAAAAAACGAACAAAAATCGAGTAAAGCTCGGTCATTCAGGTGCCAACTTAAACTTTAATCCTTGATCATAAACACTTCTTTGTAATCCAAAAATTATACGAAAATAATAATCTAATAACTCGCCGATACAATTCACAAGTTAATTAATTTTCACTTCTATCGGCAGTCCCGAGAGACTGTCCGCATTTTTTTTTTCATACAGGAGAAACCATTTTCATTTTTCATTTATAAACCTATTCGTTACATAAACATAACATTGGTTTGCCAAATTGTACAAATTGAATGATTATTATTACACTTTTATTCTTTTATGTTTTACTACTCACGTTTACAAATCGGAGAATGGACACATAAACTCATTTGTATAGTAAAATGGATGGTATTATATAGTAGGTACCATTAGTGCATGACTGAGTACAAACCCACGACCTTAGAAACGGAAGGCGGGGGTCACTACCACTAGACCACCAGTGCTTTGGGTACCTAAAAACATAAAATATAAATTGAACTGAAACAAACTATAGTTTATTATATATTTTGAAAAACACGGGTTTTCTCACATATTATTTCGTCGATGAAAACAGTGACACAGTTTCGATTTATCTATAGAATCTTTATCGGTGAGTTAGATTAATGTATTAGTTAATGTTGTTAATATATCTATAATGTCGAAATAACAACAAATTAAATTATTTGATTTTCATTTTCTTAAACCAAGTTATTTATATTTTGTCAAAAATAAATACGAATTGGAATAGATTTGACTTTTATGTACGAGTACATTAATTAAATGGATATTTGAAAGTAGGTATCTGAATTTGCTATTATTCTTAGACGCAGTAGGCCAAGGCCCGGCTGAGACACAGAAAGTCGCTGGTTCGATTCACGCTGCGGGACAAATGTTTGCATGATCTGCAAGTATTTGTATAGGGTCAGGGTGTTTCTATGTATACTTAACAAAAAAAAGTAAATAATTAGTATCTATATCTATATATCAGTCATGTGGTTCTCATAACACCAGCTCTGCTTACTTTGGAAATGTCCAGCATTATTGATTTATTATTATTTATTTATTCACGTTTAATTAATTTGAGATGACAGTAAAATAAAATAATTTTGTTTATAACATAACAAATCAAGTCAAGTCAAAACTTTTTTCAATACAATCACAAGGATCACTTTGAATCGTCTTACATACTAGGTGAATTTAGGTGCCAATTCATCCTAACCCAAGCCCGAGAAGAACTGGCAAGAAACTCGTCCTGGTCCTAGCGCTTTTTTAGATGATCCATCTTATAACTACCTTAACTACGAAGTTGGTAAACTGTCTGAGGTTATATGTTATAGCAACAAAACGCTGATCTCTCATAACCGTATCCGTCTTGATGTCAATTTTACCACTGTTAATTTTATTTATTTATTTCAAACATTACATCTACCGTAACAGGTTAGACCCAATACAATAGAGTAGTCCCACACAATATTGTTAATATATGTCATAGGGCAAAAAATAAATTAAATAATAAAATAATTCAATCACACAATAATTATAAAAAAATTCAATCATATAATAACTAAATAATTTTATTAAAATCTGCATAATGTCAAAATTATAATCTTAAAATAGTTCAAAGCAAAATAATAATAATAACCTATGAACAAAACATATATAATATAACGTTGCTCTTACGAACTCGCTCTTTGGACAGAGAAATATGTCAATGGTCACTGCCACCAGAATTAGCACTGGTATAGTCCGCGTCAGTGGCGCAAAACGTTTGTTTTGTTATAACCGCCACAAAGCCACAACCAATCGTTATTAGTTTAGTCTACTACTATTTAGACTAAATAGTAGTGTAGTCTACTCTACACTACTATTTAGTCTATCTACTCACGGAATCTCGGAATAAACGCCTTATATATTAAAAAACATTAAATATATGGACAAATATTTAGTACCATTCCGCCAATCTATTCTCAAAGAGTAAGACACTTGCGGGCGGGAGGGAGGTGCATGCGTACTGCGTGCAGTACTAAATATTTGTCCATCTATTTAATGTTTTGCAATGGATTTCCGCAATATTTTCTTTGGGAGGTTGCATGTGTGGATTGTGTGTGCTTGCCTTTTACTAACGCTTTGCATAGCTTTTCAATTGCGGCGGGAGGGAGGTGCATGCGTCTGCATCGTGTCTAACTCTATGAGAATAGATGGGCGGAATAGTACTAAATATTTGTCCATCTATTTAATGTTTTGTAATGGATTTCCGCAAAGTCACGCCTGAATCAATTATCTGCCTTATATATTCTTGGAATCCTCGTCGTACAAATCACAAAACAACATGATACACTTATAATTAAATTGTCTACACGTGTTCTGAGATTAACATTCCACTAAAATGAGTCAATAATATATAAAATAGCTCGAGAAATATTATATAATCTATAATATGTGTTACTTTATAAAATGTCAAACGAAGACCTTTTTTTTTCATTTTTCACCTTTTTTTCAAACTTCATTTGATGTTTGTTTGACTTTGTTGAGGAACGATGAAGTATCGTCAGGGTTTTTATGGTATGGAACTAAATGTTACAGTTAGTATTGTAAAACAGAATGTTTACTGAATTCCTAGATGCTGTTTCTATGCAGCTTGAGTTTTTGTGCATTATTGTCAACCAGACGATTCTGGCCTTTCTACTTCTATTTTAAAAGAACACTTTACTTATTTTCCCTGTCGGAATATACATGCAAATCAAACGTATCACTAATGTCATCATTGTTTTTATTGGCAGGTTTGACTGTTTATAATCTCATTAAAATAAATTAAATTAGTAAATAATACTAATCTCCTTCTAAAAAATGCATAATAATACAGAATATTTCACTTTCAAAACTTTCGTGAGTTGTGCTATACATTTTGATAACATTTGATACACGGGCATTACTCACGTATTATTTTGTCGATGGAGGCACCGACAATGTTTCGATTCATCTAGAGAATCTTCATCAGGGTGAGTTTGATCCGCGGTCCGCTCGTTGCCGCTCGAGTTCACTGTTCGCACTGACTCGAGCTCGACTCGATGGTATTCCCCACGGGCCCGGCATTTTTGCGCCTTTTGAGGTTCTTTGCACATTCAGCCGCCGAAACAGCTCTAACGAAAGTCCCGACAGATGGGATGCGGTCAGGGTGTCTACGCAAATATAATCCCATACCAGTGGCCCACCCAACTCCCAAGGAACAAGAGCCATACCATCAGGCCTCTTACCATCATCACGTATCAGACCGTTCGAGAACAGCTGGTAAGTGCCTGACGAATGACATCGTTAAGATTTGCGTGGCGGGCAATCTTCCTGGCAGCCCTAGAACACGAAAACTAAAAAACTACATAAAACTCATCAATGTAATATCGTCGTAGTATGGAAACAAGCAGTTTTCACAGCGTTATGCTGCTCTTACCGCCGTTCCATTTGAACTGGATTTCAGTTATGATTGTGGGAGCTAGGAATTTTGCTTGAATTTCAGTGGCAAAGAACTGTGACAATGTAAAGTTAAATCAGTCTCTCAACGCAAAAACATAATATTGTAAGAGCTATATATTATTTCTTCAGAGCAGCGTTTCTAGAGCAACGACATCAAAAGTAAATTACATAATATAATAGCTGTAATCTGGCTGTAAAACTACCGTTCACCACTAGAAGAAACATTATAATAGTCGTTGCCAATATGCGTTTTTTTTTGTCTTGCAAATAACTAAAATATATATACATATATATGTTGTTAGGATGATTGCACATCGAATGAAGATTTTCATTGATCAACTAATTCTTGAAACTATAGACGCGGCTTTAAATTTAAATTGTGTTTCGAAAGCACTTATTTGCATAGCTTTATGTGGGCATAGTAGAACAAATACTGTTCTACTATGCCCGCATAAAGCTATGTACCTAAGCTTATCCGACTACTCTGTTACAAAATTAAACTTCTGCAAGAAAATACAACGTTTTACATAAATTGAGAGTTTTGAGATGTTTACTTGCGCTTCTGGTAACAGTTGACTATGGATTAGTAGAAATAGAGCAGTGGCTAAACCGCGTATTCTGGTAAAAGTGGCTGGAACAGTTGTGGTAGGAGCGGAGAGAGCGTTGATTGGGCACATCTTTGGACACAGCGTTTTTGAAAAATAACGCATTTCTGTAACTCACCACTACAGTACTGTGGTGTAGATAAAGCACTACATAGAGATCAATAAGGTTTTTGGTTTCATTAGCATTCTAGTCCGGATATTCTACTCACTCGATTGGAATTGAATCACAGCGGAGCGATACATGTTAATGTGTTTTCGTGTTCTGCTAATGAACAACGGCTTATTTACGTTATGTTTGCCTATTTATGTTTGAATTGCTTATTTTGGCTATAGAGATTCACAGAAGTATAGAAGTAAGTACAGAATAAGTTTTAAGGTAATTATCGAATCGCATTTGAAGCAAGTTTAAGTTGAAGTTATTTATTGGTAATAAAATAAGGTTACATGTAAGTTTCTTTATAACAATAGATAGGTTAGTAAATACATTTTGATGTACATACACTGAGCATTTAAACATACTTCGATCAAATTTACAATATATAATTTTTTTATGTGTAATCATTTTAAGTACCTAAATACTATCGCCCTCTGGCAGTAATCTGGAGCAGTTGAGCTATTTATCGTTTTAAACGGTCATAAGATAGCTCATCTGTTTTACATGTTTTATTATTAACAGTAAATTTCTGTAATTATTTTTGTAGATAAATGTATATCATCAAGTTAATAATAAATTCTAATATTGATTCATTCAATTGGTACAATAATAATGATTTCATTATTCATAATAATATGTCGAAACGTAGATGGATCGGAAAAGAAGAAAAACCATTGTAAATAAAGGAAACCCTTTGGCCTTTTGCTAAATCAATTGCTTTGAAATAACTCAGCTGGTATTAGCCTCTGCGCTGTAGGTCGGGGGTTCGATTCCCTGCTAAGACAAACATTTGTGTGATGAACATAGATATCTGTTATGTCTGAGTTAATACCCATTCCATTTATATTTAAATTTAAAAATTTATAATTAAATCATCATAAGTATAAAAAAAATGTATAAAAAAATACATCAGTCATCTGGTCATCATAATACAAGCTAGGTATGCTTTGTTTGACTAGATAGTGTGTGATGCATTGTCCACCAATATTTATTTATATATAACAATGGCGACGATTTTAGAATACAAAATTTTGTTTTGTCATTTTAAAGCTTCAGTTAACAGACTTGGTTTGGACACGACCGGAATTGAAACAAGTTAGGTTTGGTAAACCCAACTTGTTATGCGCACTTTATTATGTAAATTTTCTTACGATAAATTACATAATAAAAAAAACACAAGTGCGCTACACCTCTTAAGAAGAAATAATAACGCTTTTATTGTCTTAAATACTAAATAACCTACATCTTTTTCTAAAGTTGAAATCATTTTTTATCGACGAAAAACGGAGGAGGTACTCAAGTCGACGCGTATTTAAATAAAAATTTTTTTTATGTATGACCACGCTTAACTTTTCATAGGGTAGTCCGATTTTGATATATTTTTTTATTTAAAAAGGGGTATACACCCCAAAGTAAAGTTGGTTCCATATTAATATGGAAAAAAAAATCCAACCCTAAGTGTATTAAAACAGAGGATGATTGATTGTTCACTCACTGATTGTAATGTATGACCACGCATTAAATATTAAAAGTATTCATAAATAATTTATTTACAGAAATATTTACAGAAATGTACAAAATAATATACGATAATATAAAATACATGTGAAACAGTTGAGCTATCTAAGGACCGTTTAAAACAATCTATAGATAGCTCAACTGATCCAGATCACTGCCAGAAGCCAGCGTTCCCAAGATACTGGCGGTATTACCACGTTGAATGGCAATGCTATTACGCTGAGCCAGATAGGAGCCAGCTCTTGGGTCATGCAACGTATCTACCAGACGCCGTGAAATAATTTTGAAAACCCGGTGGGCTCCTGTTCCCCACGGGCCCAGGGTATCGCCTCTAAAAGGCTCAAATATGTAGGCCTTATCCAAACCAGCATATTGGCGGTTTTTGAGGTCCTCGGCACATTCAGCCGCCGCACCAGCCCTAACGGAAGTCCCCGACAGATGGGATGTGGCCAGGGTGTCTACGCAAGTAGCATCCCACACTAATGGCCTACCCATCTCCCAAGGGACAAGAGTCATACCATTAGGCCTCTTACCATCATCACGTATCACACCGTTGGGTTCGAGAACAGCTGGTACGTTGACGCTGGTGAGTGCCCGACGAATGATATCGTTAAGACTGGCGTGGCGGGCAATCCTACCGGCGGCCCTATGGCACGATAACCCATGGAGACCAAGCTGGTCAACCGCTGTACCACACTGGCACTGATGAGGGGCGCAGCACCGCGCACCCAACCGCAGACAAATTGACACTCGAAATGTTATAAATTAAGCATGTAATTGGGAGATTATAGCCACGAAAAATTGAAAAATAAAAAAAATAACAAAAAAATGACACCGCCAAACGACTCAAAATTACTTATTTAGTTTAAAAACATAGTTATTTAGTTTAAATAAAAAAAGATTAGTATATTTTGCTTTTCAGTATTTTCAGCGTGGAGGAGCTTAAAACTAATTTGAAAAAATCTGAGTGCATGTGAAAGGATATAAATCGGTTCAGTTGTTAGGTTTTTGTATCATAAAAAACTGTAAAATATATGTTGGATGACATATTACTTGGATGAAATGAAATTTTGATATTTTGCTTTCCTGAGACTTTCCGGCAGTGTTTACGAATTTCAAAAAAATATAAAGTACTTACTAAAAAGCGTAAAATTAAAACTTTTTACATCGGCTTTAAAAGAAGTAGGAGGTTCTCAATTCGCTTGTATTTTTATGAACTCGAAATTTATTCAATGAAGTGTTCTTGTTAGTTTTTTACGTAATTATTACTTGCAGCTTACACTAATAGAAAAAGTAATATATATTAGTTAAAACAAACAAACCAGTATTCTAAAATTTATTTTTAGATTTTTCTTTTACATATTCGCTATTTGGGTATTGCCAAAGCGCGTCATGGTCTTCTTCTTCGTTCTTTCTTTTTTTTCTCGTTTGTTTATGGCATGTGACATAATAATGTCATTTTTGCCAGTGTCAAGTGTTTATTTTTGTTTAAAGCCAATTTTTTTGTTAAAATCTTAGTCAATAGACAATTGTCTGTCGAGGAATGGCCGTCTAAAATTTTCTTGGGATTCCTCGTCGTTCATATCACATTGTGCCATAATACACATACAATTAAATTGTCCATACCTGTTCTGTATTCACAATTTGTTCATTAAAATTCCGATAAGATTACTGAATAGAACATGCAATAAAACTAGCAAAAAATATTAAATTAGCAGAGCTGTTACTTCATGAAATGAAAAACGAAGAAACTTCTTCTTCGTTAATAGAGCATGTGTCTTAATAATGCCAATTTTGTCAGTGTCAAGTGTTTATATTGTTTTTAGTATGTCACAAAGACGTATCTTGTTGTTCGTCAATTGTTATTTTATAAATGGTGCCTTTCATATAAAATAAACAACGGATTTAGGTATAATTAACGGATTATTTAAATAAAAACACCATAATTAGTAATAAAACCGAAAATTTTATGAAATAAGAGAGCAAATTTTGGATCGCATGACGACCAAAAATAATCCACGTCATATTCATTTACTTAGAAAGTCAAACGCGGCAAAAGCGTATCTGATGGAAGAAGTAACACTAGCCCGTGCCAAAGTACCTACAACGCAACACAGATCCCGAAAACTCGTTTGAAGCATTACGATCCGATCACTTTCATTTTGAGAGTAGGCCAATACCTTAGCAGTAAACATGTTTACAGAATGCCTGCTACATTAATTAGGTTTTTGTGTTAGTCTCTAACCCAGACCCAGATTATTTAATCTGATTTAACTAAATTTATTTAAGAACTTATTTTTCTTTGTGATCTCAACTTCATTCCTAAAGGTAGTGATCACCGAAGGGCATAGATAAGACCCATATTCTCTTAGCTATCATATATGCAAAAAATATGGTGTCTGTAAAGTCGGTTTACGGACGATAATTTTACGTGATAACGTCAAAAAAACAATGATAAAAAATTGCACACTTTTAACCTATTAAGGTGCTAGTAAGGTCACAAGCCGAACGCTTAGGCCGATCGTGCCACTCTATCGCTTGTTCGCTATTGCATGCACGCTCGGCTCAGGTGGAACGTGACAATTGTTCGTGCGTGTAAACGGCGTTTATCGATTTATAAGAAGTTATCACGTCAATAAATTGTATGGAAATTAAATTTGCTTGTGGTATGTGGTGTCATTTTAATATATATTTTTTTCCGCAAGCATAAGCGTCAACAGAAAGTAGATCTTGTCTAGGTCTCTAAAACGTTATGCGCCTGTAGATAGTCTGTATCCAGAGACACTAATTTGAAGTCATCTCCACTACACTGAAGAATGATGTGCCTAATAGCGATCTGCGGGGTCAGACTATCTGATATAAAATATTTTTATTTCTATGTGTACAAAATAATGTTTATATTTTTTTTGCAAACAACACAAGTAAACAAGTAGGTGTAATAAATATAAGGATTAATTATATTGTATAGGCACTTATAAATAGGTTTAATGAATTATTATAACAATGTAAAAGTGCCTAAGCTGCCATCCTAGGAAAACCTCAGTTGTGGGTAGCTAGTTCTCTTTCGCAAAAAATGTGTCATTTGTATTCATTTAAGTGTGAATATGTATACGCCTTGAAAGGACAACCTTCCCTGGGATCCACTCGAGTCAATCGCTATTGACCACTTTTCTAATTTGTCTTCAGCCATCTGGTTACCAAAACACAAGCTCTGCTTACTTTGGGAATAAATGATGCTGTAAATGTGTAATGCTTGTGTAATGTCCAGGATTATTATTATTATTAATATTCATATTCATACAATACCGAACCGAACTACAAGTTTGCAAAAAAGCCAGTCAGTCAATCGAATAGAAGAAGTCAAAATAACGTTTACGGATCTTTATATTTGCAGACTGGAAAATATTTTCAAAAGATGTATTTCCATTAAAATCCAATCAGATTAGTATGTAATCCACAAACCGATTGAACCACTCGATTTGACGGTACAAAACTCGGTCGAGAATGCATCGACTAAGTGAACCGGCGCCGTCGCTCTTAACGGGCGTCGAGGTATGAGAAATCAGCGATTATGAAAATTATTCGTTTACAACAAAACTAAAATAAATAAAAAACTTAGCATTGATGCCACCAGCATCTTAGGGGCGCTACCTTTTGGAAGTAATCTGGATTAGTTAAGCTATCTATAGATCGTTTTAAACGGTCCTCAACTGTTTCATATGTGTCTGTAATTTCAGCAGTGATAGTAATAAGTATAAGTATTTTAAAATTATTCATATAAGTATAATAAGTATGTTTTTACAAAAATATAAGTACACTACCAGTCATCAGTTTCTTATAGTACAAGTTATGCTTATTTTCAATTAACATAATAAAACGAACAAGAAAACTAATAAATTAAATTACTTACTAACCTTGTATTACAATGAAAACTAAACTGTTCATTGGATAACTAACTGCATAATTTATGTAATTTTTTAATAAATAATCATGTTGATCTCAATTCGTCACCACGCCGATGCGTGCCCAGAAGAACAATGACAGCACTGTCACGTTGTTTTACAATGCTAATTCCCTGAGCCTCCATTCTAGCCAGGTTAGAGGTTAGAGTTTGTTGTGTGAATAGTTAATTAATTACTATTTTAATATCAACATTATCAACAGTCTGACTTCACACACTGCTGGGTTTAGCCTTCACTAAGTGTGTACCATCTGCCTCGATATTTCTGCAAACCAATTTCGAGCCAAACGAAAAAGCCGTTGAAATGTATGTATGTAATTCAGTCGAATGAATAGTTTTTACGTTGTCAAGCTTTTATACAGTTTGTTGTTAATATTATAATAATGTTTTTGTCAGTGCACCCAAACGGTGAAAGAAACCGTCATGAAAAAACCGGCCCACCCTAAAACCTAAAACATTCGAAGGTGTGTGTCATCGCTTAGTATTACTATAAGTAGCTATGAGCTTGCAGCCTGTTATGTGCGGAAAACTAACTACTGTGCAAATGTGTGGTTATATGCCAAATATAAAGTTTAGTCAAGCCTCTGGCTACCCCTTCGACATTGTCAAAGAACTAAGTAACAGGAGATCTGAGATATCTACAGAGCCCGGGATTACTTGTGTGTATCTGTTTTTTTTAATAACACATGCTTCTTATGATCGCTTCTGCTTAGATCTTATACCAAATCAATTTTATCGCAATCGTCTCTAGCAGCGCACTATGAAGTGCAAAATCGACTTAATTATTGCACTTCGTTTTCAAGAGCCAATCGAATTCTCTTGTCAAAGCTTTAGGTTATTAACTAATAATTTGTTTACAAAATTTTATAACCCGATATCCCAGATCATCATCATCATCATCATCATCATCATCATCAATAACAACCTGATTTCACTTACTACTGAGTATAGGCTTCCCTTCGTTCATACCATGCATACGATCCCGCGTTGGTCCCAAATATCTACGACTCACGATTTTGATAATGTCATCCACCCATTTCGCTGCCGACTCACATGGAAGAAATTATTTTTTATATTTCTAAAACAGATTTTGAAGTTATTTAACCTAAAATTGACATGAAACGTGAAACATAACATTTCACTTTATATCCCGTATGTAGTTAACTGATAATCACCTCGCGTTTACATGTCTATTAGAGTAATTGCCTAAAAACTATGATGAGGAATATTGTTTGTCTTAGGCAGCTTTTGACCTAATAAATAAATAAAAAATGCGTGAGTGTCGTGGAACACTCGGTTGGAACGAAGTTCCTATCGTAGTATATTATTGTTGATAAACATTTTATATTATTGATTAACAAATATGTACTAATTAATGAATTACTAGCGTCTGAGTGCAATTAAATGAAACGCAGAAATATCGAACTAATTGAAGGCAGGGTAGGAAATTTCGTAATAAATATATGTTTAGGAGTTGTGAAAATAAATATTTTATTGTATATCATTCCCGGACATTTTCCAGACATTTCATTCAATTCATCTCGTTTATTCGTTCGTGACTTGACGTGACGTGACGGAAGTTTGTGACGAAAAATTTTTACACTTTTTGTAAGTGTAAGTTTTGAACTTCGTTCCAATAAACAAATAATTAAAATACACTTAAAATACAGAAAAATCCGCGTCCTTTGCATCAAGTTAAATAAAATAAATGATATTTGACATTCACACGACATAATAGCCCCAAATTAAGCAGAGCTTGAGTAATGGGAACCATATGACTGATATACCTACTTATATCTTGTTTTATATACTTACATATACATCGAAAAACACCTACACCAAGACAATTATTATCAGATTATACAAATACGCTGTCCCGTTCGCGACTTTGTCCGCGCGTTTTAAAAAGAAAAAAAAAATCTAAACCATTCTCTAATCCACTTGAACACACACCAAACTTTAATCAAAATCGGTCTAGCCGCTTAGGAGGAGTTTAATTACAAACACACGCACAGAAGATTTATATAAATAATTACGTTTTAAAAACTAAAAAGAAAACCGACTTCATGAATGAAATTTGAGCCTATAATACATTTCTAGTGGAAAGTAGATGTGTTTTGTATTATGATATCGGTAGGCCGAATAAACGCACCGCTCCAAAGAGACAGCGAGGTATCAAAGTACACGAAAACATCATCGATGTTTTTAGATTTTTGTTGATTTTTCAGCTCGACCGATTTTGATAAAATTTAAAAGGGACCACTTGTGAAGTATATCATTTCAAACTAAAACAAAATTTTTCACATCGGTTTAAGCGTTTTCGAGCAATTGGTGAACAAACATAAAAAAAAAAGATTTCGAAGAATAGAGAACCTCCTCCTTTTTGATGAAGTCGGTTAAAGATGTCTCGCAACGGGGATTGAGCCCGCAACCTTGTGTGTTATCAAGTCAAGTCAAGTCAAAAGATGATTTATTCAATACAATCACAAGGATCACTTTGAAACGTCTTACATACTAGGTGAATTTAGGTGCCAATTCATCCTAACCCAAGCTCGAGAAGAATTGGCAAGAAACTCGTCTTGGTCCTAGCGCTTTTTTATATGATCCATCTTATAACTACCTTAACTACGAAATACTAATACAAGAGAGTTTATACATTTCAAGTGTGTCGGTTAACTGTCTGACGGCAGAGCGACATGAGGCCATGCATCTTATCAATAATATAGTCATCTATATTATAATAAGCTTTCTTCAAAAGACTACCTTTAATGTATGCTTTAAATTTCTTAATAGGTAGTTTAGTAGCATTTTCAGGAAGCTTATTATAGAAGCGCACCGTGTTCCCCATAAATGACTTATTAACTTTTTCTAGTCGAAACCTAGGGATGTATAATTTATGTTTATTCCTAGTGTTGATTTTATGAAGGTCACTATTTTGCTGAATCCCATCTCTATTTTTATGTGTATATAACAAATTTTCATATATATATTGTGAAGCTATTGTGAGAATATTAATTTCTTTGAATATTTCTCTCAAAGATTCTCGTGGTTTCATTTTATAAATGGCACGTATTGCCCTTTTTTGAATTACAAATATTTTACCAATATCAGCTGCTTTCCCCCAGAGAATGATGCCGTATGACATAACACTATGGAAGTAACTGAAATAAACTAGTCTAGCTGTAGCTTCATCAGTAAGCCACCGTATCGCACGAACTGCATATGCAGCGGAACTAAGCCTACCAGCAAGCGTTTCAATTTGTGGTCCCCACTGTAGTTTTGAATCAATATTAAGACCTAGGAAGATCGTGGAATTTACAAGATTCATTGCCTCTCCATTTATTTCAATGTTGGACGGGCTATGAATAATATTTGGCAATGTGAATTTGATACATTTAGTTTTTTTGGAATTAAGCAAAAGATTATTTACAGTGAACCAGTTAAGAACTAACGATAAGGATTCATTTACGTTATCGCATATACTGGTTTTACCTCTATCAACTTTAAAAATTAAAGACGTATCGTCTGCAAATAAAACTATATCACAAATATTTTTACAAAAAAAGGTAAATCATTAACGTATACTAGGAATAAATACTATACTATCCTATACGTATACTATCCTTCGCCCATAGCGCCACAGAGGTTGACAATAGGCCAAAATCTAGGTGGATGGTACCAGTAAAGGTATATGCACCTAGATAGATACTTATTAGGTACATAAGCTTAGGTAATGGCTAGATTTGAGTTTCAGTCAGCCAAAATAAATAATAAATAAATAACCCCGGAAATTTCACACAGCACCATCTGGCCTCAAAGTAAGCAGAGCTTGTGTTATGGATACCACATGACTGATATACTACTTTATACACTTTTTGTTTGTAAACACATACATATTATACATAGAAACACCCAGACCTGAGACGAATACTTGCAGATCATGCATACATTTGTCCTGCAACCTTCTGCGTTTCAGCCGGACCTTAGCCCACTCCGTCACAGAGGTCGTCAAAATGTCCCAATTTAATTAAATGTATAACTAACATAATTACCATATATAATTAAAGTTAATTCTAGTTCCCTGATTGCTTTTATGTGGCTTTTCGTGACATGTTTTAGTAATAAGAGTGCGCAGGTTATGATGTTTTTCTAACGTAATTTATTAGGTCATCATTATCATTACATAGTACGAGTATAAAACAAAATCACCTTCCGCTGTCTGTCTGTTCCGATGTATCCTTAGATCTTTAAAACTATGCAACAGATTTTGATGCGGTTTTTTTAATAGATAGAGTAATTCAAGAGGAAGGTGTATATGTATAAAACATGCATAATATAGTAGAGAAACATTGATAATTTTAGAGGTTTCTAATGTGTTGTCGTAAATAAACACATTTTTTTGCGCTTACATTGCAAACGCTGGCTGAACCCTACGAGATCAAAATAATGTACTACAGTATTGTACACCTTAAAAAGGTCTACACAAATCTCTCAAAAAATCCCTTAGTCTATGTTATTATCTTAGATAACGTTGTATATAAAGACATTCTGTAGTATAACTTTTAAAACTATCATGGTTTTGCACATAATTTTCACTCAAAACGGGATATTTACCATGATATATGAGTTTTTCTGAGTTTTTCTGTTTATCTCGTGATCATGGCGCATGCAACTGTGCCGAAATATCGAGAAGCAGAAAAACTCATATATCATGGTAAATATCCCGTTTTGAGTGAAAATTATTCTGTAGTATATTTAGTATCACCATTGCACCCGTGCAAAGCCGGGGCGGGTCGCTAGTTATAAATAAAAGCTACGCTCACCATAATCCGAACACGACAACTATTTCTACGTTGATGCGGTAATCATTAAATTTTTTTTTGTTCCAGGACCCCAAAGGTTCCCTGTGCTTATCAGAAGCCTCAAATAAAATAAATAAATATGGGTTGCCATTTTCATTGATTAACATTGATGTTAAATAAAACTGTGGAAAATGGCAACTAATCAGAACTATGGACTATAGAATTACTGACAAACATTATCACAGTTTACTGACAGAATATTTCGATAAAGTATTTTTTTATAATTATTAATTCAAAAAGCTTAATTAAATAACCCTCACCCGATGGACTGATGACAATGGAAAGATCGCGGGAAATCGGTGGATCTCTATCCACCTCTATCTAGGGATCAAAATCGTTCTTCCTGGAAATCTATTGGGAAGGTCTATGTTCAGCAGTGGACTTCTAGGGGCTGATATGATGATGATGATGATGATGATGAAATATATAAAAATCTTGTTTTGTTGATGATGAAGTCAAGAGTTTGTTAAAACAGATTTGAAACAGCTAGCGCTTATTTAATGAATGCTTTCAATGGTATATATGTTTTTACGTTTACCTTATACGTACCTACTTTAACTTACCTACCTCATAAATTGTAACCTGCCTGCTTACTTTTTAATAGGCATGTTATAAAATGAATCATACACAAAGCGCTTAGACCAGGGGGCCGACCGTGGTAATTTTGAACGTTTGAACCAAAGCTAAACCAAAGTCAAAACGTTATTTTTGACATATTATTTTTGTTATTTTTACCACGCTAAACACTATAACGTAAAGGATTTAGCTCTTATTTGGATTATACGTTGGTCAAACGTTGCGGGGTCGCGTTAGTTTTGACAGATTTAGTACATCTGTGCATAGAGTAATACCAGGTTGTCTATTTACAAATTTGTGCGATTGGTAAAATCAACGAATAAATCGTTCAGGAGGAATAGCGCGATACGTAGACAGAGTTACTGTCTACGGCGCGATACCATTTTGACATACAGATTAGCCATATCCAAACCTTGCCAAAACCAATCCGTTCAATGGCAGTTACGTTGACAAATAGCGCGATCGCCGTATAGTACGAGTTTCTTGCCAGTTCTTCTCGGACTTGTGTTAAAAGGAATTGGCATCTAAATTCCATATCCAAACCTTGCCAAAACCAATCCGTTCAATGGCAATTACGTTGACAAATAGCGCGATCGCCCTATAGTACGAGTTTCTTGCCAGTTCTTCTCGGACTTGTGTTAAAAGGAATTGGCATCTAAATTCCATATCCAAACCTTGCCAAAACCAATCCGTTCAATGGCAATTACGTTGACAAATAGCGCGATCGCCCTATAGTACGAGTTTCTTGCCAGTTCTTCTCGGACTTGTGTTAAAAGGAATTGGCATCTAAGTTCACCTAATATGTAAGACATTACAAAGTGATCCTTGTGATTGTATCGAATAAAAATATATGACTATTACTATGACTTTAGATCCACTCTAGTGGGCAGTGGCTTTTAGCTACCTGTATAATACGTGTTCAATTACATGGTGAAATAGTCCATGGCCTATGGAAACAATTAATACTTATTTTTGTTCTGTCCTACTAAAATATTCAAGGTTTAAAAACAACTGAAAATGTATCGCATTTAAAAGATTGGGCAATAATTTGAAGCATTGTTTTAAAATATTATTTTCTTTAAAAAAAATTAATAGCTCGTGACTGTGGCTTTGCTCGCGTGATATGGACATGAGAAGTAGCTTACGTCCTTTTCCAACTAGTAGCCTTACAAAATTTCATCAAGATCCGTGCAATCGCATAGCCGTGAAAGGGTAATAAACAGACAGGGACAATTATATATTTTGTATGTTATTTAACGAGGTATTTACCTATCCTGGTCTGGTGATATCACCATGTCACCAGACCAAAAAGGTAAATACCTATCATCATTGGCCATTGTTCGTCTGTTAAAGAGGGCTTAGGTGGCGCCAGTACAATTACAAAGCAGTTAATTGTAAGTAATTGAAAACTTTCGTTCATGGATCCACTTCAGCAAGCTGAGGTGGGTGAAGGTTCTACTCAACTGACGTCACTCTGTCTAAGATTTTGTTTGATAGCACAGGCCTTTCCAGATACCCACACTAACCTCTCGACCTGCCCGACAGGACCCGCAGGAAAGACGAATCAGTACATGCGGTGTCGGTTCGGTTGCAGTTGCATAACGGCTGGCACCGAGCCGGGCTTGTTTCAAGTTTTCCTTCTCTATTGATAGCTATTCTGTTAGTCAGCAGAGGGACTAACCCCCAATAACTTGAAGATACCTATACTTATCCTCAATCACATAATTATCTAATGTGATGGTATATAATGTCCTCTTGTCAAACCTTAATCAATCGAATGTTACAAGTCTCATCAGACTTGTAACATGAAAGCAAAATTGAACATCGTATTAACTAATGTAATTATTATTATGAGTTAGTTTAACTTGATTGTTTGACCTGATTTTAAATTAATTGGTAGGTACTCACTTTTTTTACTTCAGAGAAAACCTCTTCTTCTTCTTTTCTTCGTTAATGGCCTGTGACATACTAATGTCAATTCTGCCAATGTCAAGTGTTTATAGTTTATAGTCAGTTTATTTGTTATTGGTCTTAGTCAATGGTCGATCGATCGATCGATCTTCCTAGGTCTTAATATTGATGCAAAACTACAGTGGGGACCACAAATTGAAATACTTGCTGGTAGGCTTAGTTCCGCTGCATATGCAGTTCGTGCGATACGGTGGCTTACTGATGAAGCTATAGCTAGACTAGTTTATTTCAGTTACTTCCATAGTGTTATCTCATATGGCATCATTCTCTGGGGGAAAGCAGGTAATATTGGTAAAATATTTGTAATTCAAAAAAGGGCAATACGTGCCATTTATAAAATGAAACCACGAGAATCTTTGAGAGAAATATTCAAAGAAATTAATATTCTCACAATAGCTTCCCATATTGTGAAGCTATTGTGATTATTACATATGAAAATTTGTTATACACACATAAAAATAGAGATGGGATTCAGCAAAATAGTGACCTTCATGAAATCAACACTAGGAATAAACACAAATTATACATCCCTAGGTTTCGACTAGAAAAAGTTAATAAGTCATTTATGGGGAACACGGTGCGCTTCTATAATAAGCTTCCTGAAAATGCTACTAAACTACCTATTAAGAAATTTAAAGCATACATTAAAGGAAGTCTTTTGAAGAAAGCTTATTATAATATAGATGACTATATTTTTGATAAGAATGCATGGCCTCATGTCGCTCTGCCGTCAGACAGTTAACCGACACACTTGAAATGTATAAACTCTCTTGTATTCGTATTTCGTAGTTAAGGTAGTTATTAGATGGATCATATAAAAAAGCGCTAGGACCAAGACGAGTTTCTTGCCAATTCTTCTCGAGCTTGGGTTAGGATGAATTAGCACCTAAATTCACCTAGTATGTAAGACGTTTCAAAGTGATCCTTGTGATTGTATTGAATATATCATCTTTTGACTTTGACTTTGACTTTGGTCAATTGTCAATTCTAGACGACACGCGGAATGGCGTCTAGAATTTTCTTAGGATTCTTCGTCGTTCAAATCACATTGCACCACAATACACATACAATCCAATTATCCATACCCGTCCTGCAGCCACAATTTATTCATTAAAATTCCGCCAAGATTACTGAATAAAACATGCAATAAAACGGGTAAAAAATATTAAATTAGCAGAGCTATGTTGCACCATGAAATGACAGACGAAGAATGCAGAGCAAACCTTAAACATAGATCGAAAACTAAGCATATAATTTTTACAGGATTCCAGTGATGGACAGTTAATAGTATTTCCAAACGACATATAATTGACAAAAATCTTTCGTAAATCTATCTGTCAGCACGTCTATAAATAATTTAAACTTCAGTGTGGAAAAACACCATAAATTGCCTCTAGAGTGGAAATATACTTTTATGCTTTACTACGAAAGCTCTACCGTCTTAAACCGCATTTATAGCAAAAACCGGTTATACCGGTTTATACAATTTTTCTAATATTGTTACTTAAAGCTACTTTACATTTATTTATATTTTTATTTCTTGTTTTAATATGTTTGTGTATCGCTCGGCATTGCAAATTATCTCTTATTATTTATTTCTTTCCATTTCTTTATTCGTCATATTAAAACATGATATACAATTCGGACGTGACTCTTTGTCAACATCTTTGACCTTGAGGCCAGATCCCTCATTTACCAATGGCTATCGTTCTGTTCCAATCAATCAATATTTCAGCACTGATAGCGTTCAATTTTCAAACTACTTGAAAATCTATTCTCTATGGACAAACATTATAAGTAAGATCGATATATCCAGTCAATATGGTGCTACAGACAGCACTGCTGAAGCACGGGTAAATGTTAGTCTGAGCGCCAGATGGCCTACACCTGTTTTGTTAGCCTGTTTTCTATGTAAATGCGTTCTGAGGTTCATTTTGAGTATAGTTTTATGGCGGAAACTAATTGCGGTTTACGTAAAAAGAGATTTATAAGAACGTTTACGAGTTCATTTTGCTTTTGACACCATATTTTATATAGTTTTGTGAATGTACAGTTTTTTCTTGATGTTTATTTTTCATGGCTAATGTGTTACATGGTACAGAATTAGGTTAGATTATTATAAATTTAAAAAAAAACGGGTTGCACTCCGGGAGTGCCGACAGAAGTGAAAACTTATTTTGGTGCGTTAGAGTTTAAATCACTTCAAAATCAGTAATTATGGCGACTGAATACAGAAATACTAAACGAACACAGATGATGCAATATTTTTTGTTCAGAATGTAGATAATATATAAAAAAAATATATAAAAAATATATAATATGTAAAAACCTAACTAAGTAATCTCTCCATACAAAAGTAGACTGTAAACATGTGAATTAAGGTTTATAATCAAATGGGGCGAGTGCGGCAGCCCTACGTCTCGCCCCAAACGGTAACGGTGCACGGTGTCGCGAATCCAGAGGTTTTACCTCATCTGAAAATATGCGTACCGTGCTAAAAGAAGTTTTCACTTCAATAATAATAAATAAATAATCCCGGACATTTCACACAGCATCATCTGGCCCCAAAGTAAGCAGAGCTTGTTTTATGGGTACCACATGACTGATACACTACTTATATACTTTTTTTTGAAATACGTACATATTATACATAGAAACACCCAGACCCGAGACAAATACTTGCAGATCATACAAACATTTATCCCGCGGTGGGAATCGAACCCGCAACCTTCTGCGTCTCAGCCGGATCTTAGCCCACAGAGGTCGTCGTTATTATGCAATACGTTTACTTTTTTAACTACTTTATCGTCGTTTTCTTTTTCTTATAATTGCATTCGTCTTAGTTAACTTTGCTAATGTCAAGTAGTTTCGTTTTATTATAATAACGTCACAAAGTGGTAGTCGATCGTCATTTGTCTATTATAAAATGTTCATGGATTCCTCGTTGTACAAATTAAAAAAAAACACACTACACTTTTAACTCAATTGTCTACTGAAGTGTAGTTAGCTGTAGTTGTGTAGCTGAAGTTATAGTTTAGTAAATAAAATTCAGCTTTAGTTAGCTGCTGTGTAGCTGAAATTATAGTTTAGTAAATAAAATTCAGCTGTAGTTAGCTACTGTGTAGCTGAAGTTATAGTTTACTAAATAAAATTCAGCTGTAGTTAGCTGCTGTGTAGCTAAAGTTATAATTTAGTAAATAGAATTCAGCTGTAGTTAGCTGCTGTGTAGCTGAAGTTATAGTTTAGTAAATAAAATTCAGCTGTAGTTAGCTGCTGTGTAGCTGTAGTTATAGTTTAGTAAATAAAATTCAGCTGTAGTTAGCTGCTGTGTAGCTGAAATTATAGTTTAGTAAATAAAATTCAGCTAAGATAACCTAATAATAAAATGATATAACACAAGAAAAAATAAATAATTTAAGTGTACCTATTACATTGAGAAATGTCAAACGAAAATCCTACTTTAGTCTTTATGAACCAGCTAAACTAAAATACTGCAAATCAGACAGTTGGCCGGTGTTTCCGAACAATAGTTAAATACGAACAAAGCACATATAAAAAATGGGCTATAGCAATAAAAAAATATTCACGAAAATATAAGCTTATACTTGTATCTACTATCATGTATTTGGGCATGAAATACTTCTATTCAAACTACCAAAATTTTAAATTCACTTTTACATAAAAAAATACAAAATATATACCAAAAGTTTTATTTTAAAGAAATATTTTACAGAAAAACGTACCTAAATTTTGAAATAGTTTTAGGAGTAGTTTAGCAAGTGGAGTACACTCAGAACAATATCTGCGCATTCATGGTTTACAAAGGTCGTGTTTTTAATGTACCCTTTAGCTCGAACGTAGGTGCCAGTTGAACGATAAAAAAACCAAGCATTAAAGTGCGCCTCAAAGGCTTCTTTCGTACATTTGGCACATATCTTTGACCGTTTCAGGTTCTACGACATTCCGGATTCCTCGTGATGTTCTTCTTCACCGTTTGAGAGTACCGGTAATTATAGAATAAATATTTATTTAGTATTTATACACACGCGAATATTGAAAATACAGTAGAAACAAGCAGTTAGGAAAGTATTTAGAAAAATGAGGTAAGACGGTAAGTAAAAAAATAAATAAAAGAAAACACAGAGTACAATTCAATAAAATAATAAAATACATTGTACACCAATAGTAAATATTATATTAACTGTGGTTCGAAAACATTTCAGCTCAGAATTCACTTTAGAATGTTCTAGTTTTACCTTCAGCCCGAAAATATTATACTGTCCAATTTAAGACATAAGCTCCTGCATTTAAAAACATATTTTGCTTTATCCTTCAAGACCGTAAAAGAGACAGGCATAAAACCTGTATTTTGTCAACAAAAAACTGAAAAAACTCTGCTTTATATAGCACAAAAGGTGAAAATTCCCCGAGAACAGCCAAGAGCGCTGAACAGATAAGCATGAGGATTCCGTATACATATTTTATGATACAACAGATCATGTGATGTGTTCTGTCTTGTTCAATTTTCGTTGTTATCTACGCTTAGGGGGATGTAGATACTTCCGTAAATGTTTTATTATTTTATTGGTAAAATGATTTTCATGCTCGTTTCTTTTGGTATTGGTTTGGTTTTATTGAATCGTTTTCAAAGAAAATAAGATTTTTTAACGTTGAAATGTAATTTGTTTCATTTATTATTTTTAACAAATGAAAGATGAATTTCCTCTGACAGGTGGCAACTCTGTTTTAGGTGATAAAGGTTTGTTAAATCGATATCTATACTAACATTAACCAAAAAGGCACATTTCGTATCATAAGTCATACCTACTTATTTCTGTTGCCCCTATCAAACAGCATGTTATAGCCATTATTAATTAATTAATTAATATTAGTGGATAATGCACACAACACCATCTAACCCCAAAGTAAGCTTGTATTATGGTGACCAGATGACTGATAGAATACTTATTTTTTTTTTTTATTTTCTATTTTTTTTTTATGGTTAGGATTATGATACTATATAACTCGTAGATACAAAACAAACACATATGTTCATCAGACAAATGTTTATCCTAGCTTATAATTGTACTTGCTGTTTATTTAGTATGCATAAAAACTCTGATATTTTCAATATGATATATGACACAAAAATATTCAAAATTTATGTTACAACACTATTTGTCATCCCTTCAAATGATTTTTTTACGAAAATAAGTTTAATTTTATATGTTTTTTAGTTTTACCATCTGTACACTACGCTGTACATTATAACGATCAGCTGAGGAAAATCAAAAATGGCTCAGCACCCGCATCTGACTGTAAAATCGGGTTGGTAATTTTCGCTGAATTATATAACACTTCGAGTGAGGATTTCTACGTGGAACTGATCCCAGATGAGTGCTGCTTGGAGACTGATGATGGATACGACTGCGATGTCTTTAAAATATTAGAGATTAGTCCCACTGCTGACTTACAGAAGAGCTAGCAGTAGAGAAGGAAAACTTGAAACAAGCCCGGCTCGGTGCCAGCCGTTATGCACCTGCAACCGAACCGACACCACATGTACTGATTCGTCTTTCCTGCAGGTCCTGTTGGCAAGGTCGAGAGCTTACATTAAGACTTACCTAAGTGTACGAAAGGAACCTCTGAGGCGCACTTTAATCCTTTCACCACACTGGTTACAAATAACTAGTGAGACGATAAGAAGAAGAACACTATTTGTTATTACATGTTATCTTAGTCATGTCCTTGATATCAAGGAAATCTTAGTTTCAACGAAAACTTACGCTACGTTTCCTCTTAAGTATGTCAAATGTAAAATGTACCTAATGTAATGTAAATTTGAATTTTGACAAACAAAAGCTACTTAAAAGCTAAACTAAGCTACAAAGTATGACTTCTCTTAGTTTTGTCTCTTAATTTTATCCCCGAATACTGAAACGCTATTTAATAACTTGAGACAAACACAAAAGTATGAGAACTCAACAACATACTCAACTCAACAATAATTAAACAACAATAATTCAACAATAATTAAATATTTTTTTGTGGACAATGCACCATCAAGCCCCAAATTAAGCATGGCATGTATTAATGTGACCAAATGACTGAGAGAAAACTTATATAACTTTAATACATATTTATGATACTCTATAAACCCAGACACAGAACAAATATCTATGTTCATCACTCAGATGTTTGTCCTTGGAGGTAATCGTACTTCTAACCTACCAAGTAAGCTGACAGGTCAGTCTTTAAATGCTTGGCAATGGCACAAATAAGACTGTCTTATTTGTGCCATTACCAACTTAAGTTTTCTTGCTTGTATAACAACATATACTAGGTACGCATAACCGCCAAGAGGTCACGTCGGGTTAACCTTATTAAGTTATTATACCATGGCCAGAGTCGGTCACTGACCCACACGAAAGCTGAAGTAACATTATTATCATAAAATGTAAGGACACTGAGCTGACTGAACCCCAAAATATAACCACCCTGAGGCACGCTAACTATAATTGCAGCTTCAGGTAAAAAGGAGAGGATGAAAGGACACTTCTTACATAAAAGCTCTGAGAGCCTGAAAGTAAATACCAGCCTAAACATGCAGATGACACACTCTTATACGCTTAACATAAGGTTGTTATTCATTCAGCATTGATGCGATAAGTTTGTGGTTTCACAATGTCTAGTTTTCTGTCTGGATTGTTGTAGAAAGGTTAAACGTTCCTGAAATGGCTTAGTTGTAATGCTCAATGAGTTAGTTGTACTAGATAATCCTTCTAGTGACTTAGTAATGTATTCTTGGTTAACATAAATTATTTTTCTTTCTCAAGCAGACTTTATACAAATATTGACGAATAGTAGGTATTTTTTGTAAATATTTTAGATTAAATCGCATCAACCAAGTTATAGTAGTTTTTATATACTAAGTATATAATTTTTTTATACTAAAAAATTTTTTTAAAGCCAAAGATTTTTTCACGTCAAATGTAGAATTTTCAAAATTTTAACAATATTATCGGAGATGAGGATAGCATTATCTAACGCGATAAATCCTGAAAACGCATTGAAACTAAAATAACAAATGGAAAAAAAACAATCTTTTTCACGTCTCCTTGATCTCTACTTCACTTAGTTAATGATATCTAAAAAGGATAATCAGATTCACGTCCAAAGTATGACTTATTTTCGTTTTATTTTATTTATTAAACAAAATCCACAGCTCTTTAAAACAATATTAATTAATCTAACGCGTTAATCGTAAAACCAATAACGGATTAAAATTTTATGTTTATTACCTACAATTTAGACGACAGACACTAACAATAAAGTTATTAAGTAATAGAAAATCTATATATTAAAACGTGAAGCAAAAACATTATAAACCTTTTTACGAAAATTGCGCGGACGGAGGAGTATGAAATTTCGCACACTTATAGTTTATATAGAGAAGGAATGCAGAACGCTAATATTGGGCAATAATATTGTACCAGTGGGCGACCATTATTAATTAATAATTAATATTTTTGTATGCATAATATAATAATATAATATGAATATTTTTATACGAGCATTCTGCACTGCTTCTTTATATAAACTTATATTAATAATAATATATTATAATTATGTGAGCGTATGAGGGATGTGTAAAAGTGTGTGTGTGTGCGTAGGGTGTGTTTGTGTTAATAAATATTCGTTCTGTAAATGTATAGGGAGGATACTTTATAAGTCGATTATTAATGGTGCTGTATGAATTATTAATGGTGCGATATGAATTAATCTCAATAAGTTTATAGACGTATCTACGAGTACTTGTAAATCTCTGCAATATAACCAAACAAAAAAAACAAGTAAAACAATCTCTAAACAATCGCACGATTGCAATTTAATCCTACAGCCATTTTCTTTGGGATCCAATCTAGAATTAAAGTATCTCGTCGCATGTTCTCATTTATTTTATCAAGTTTGAACTCTTTGATTGGTTTTTTTCTCGCGTAAAAACTTTTAGATCTCGATTGGTTCATCTAATTTTGACAAGCAATACATTTGCGACTATACATGGAACATTTATACTAATACTAGCTGCTGCCCGGGGGCTTCGCACGCGTTGTACCTACATAAAAAGTAGCCTATGCCCTTCTCCAAGATCTCATCTATCTCTTTACCAAAATTCATCAAAATCGGTTTGGCGATTTAGACGTGAAAACGTAACAAACAGACAGACATACACAGTTACTTTCACATTTATAATATTAGTATAGATTATAAGCTCGAATGGGTCTGTCTGTTTGCCCTTTCACGGTTAGGTTTATCGAATCTTGATGAAATTTATTATGGAGATTATATCTTGACTTATTAATTGTCCATAGACTACTTTTGATATATATATTTTTAATTAATTTTATAAGGATGCATCTAATTTTATTAGCATACACATATCTAAAGCATACTCGTAATTATTTTGTTCATACTATGCGCCTTTTTCTTTTTCTGTATTTTGTGACGTTGAAAGAAATAAATGTCTGTCTATGTTTATGTCTTTTAAGATTACAAACCACATACGAGAACTCAATTATATATGTTAAAAAAAATGATTGTCTGTAAAGTCAGTTTATGGACGATAGTTTAACGTGATAACGTCATAAGAAAATATTGATGAACCGATCGTATCTCTATATCGCTTGTTCCGCGCTCTAGCTTGCTCGCTCGGCTCAGGCGGAACGTGACAATGAGTCATGCTTTTTCGTGCCGGCGTTCATCGATTTATAACACGTTATCTCGTCAAAAAAAAACTTTGTAACAAGCAGAACAACAGGATGAGGGTGTATTTAAGAACATTGTGGATTGATATGCAGAGAATGAACGAGGCATATTTTTTCATACAAAGTGTTTTATTTACTGATAACACTTACTTACACTTACACCTTCTCAAATGTGGCTTTTAAGGGATAGTTTGAGTTGGAATTGTAATGTTTCCTACGGTTTTAGTGAGGCGTTGTATTCTTCCTATAGGATTAGGTAAGCCCTTGTACAAATTGTACTCATTATTGCATCCTTAGAGATTGAATTCCTACCTGGAAAGTCACAGATCATAAAATGTTCTCGAGGAAAATATTTTCTAGATTTCTAGGCGAAAATGACTGAGTCGTTCTAAAAATATAAATAACTGTAATACTTAATTTTATTTTTTTTTTAACTCCACATTTTTTTTCGTCTTATTGTATCACTATTTCGATTCATTGTGGTGAAAAGATTAGAGAACGCCTCAGACGCTCCTTTCGTCTACTTGACACATGTTTTATTTTTTTCGAGAATACTGACCCATATATATTTTTTGAACAGATAAACATTGGTTCACGACCGAATTCAAACTCACCTTAGGAACGACCTAGTTAAAATAGGAAATCCCCAAACGGCGACCCTCAACCGGTCAACCTAATAAACAGTCAAAACTTATTTAATCCCCTCCCATCATTCAGCCGTTTCTAATATCAATGAGTAACTGCGATCCAGGGAAGCACATATAAATTTATTAGCACACCCTCAAGATCTAATCCAAGTTATAGCTCTCGGCTTGATACGGGCTCGGAATATTGAGTCGAATGATTTACTGCATTTTAGTTACCAGGCTGGTGTGATGTTTGTTTAGCTGCTAAGTTAGACATAAAATATCTCACAGGGTCTTTAGGCCATAGATCAATAAAATACCAACGCGTTGCTTCCTCCCAGTAGTGAGAGATATTATGCTGATTTAAGACCTTTTCGTTATTATGGCTCACATTATATTAGACATGCTCTCTCTCTTTGCCACTCTTATAACGTCTGCGATGTATTTATCTGTTTGTATTGCTTATGGGTGTTTGAGTAACAAATAAATTTGCGTCTATACCTTTGTCTGGGTCTATGCCTGTGTCATAGTTTTCAATAAATCAACTAATAAGTGTATAGCGCAGATGCTCGCCTGGTTTGCAATTTTACTGATTTCAGAATCAGATTGCAGAGATGAGTTTTAGTTTTTGAAAATAATAAGACAATATAGAAAATAAATTGGTCAAGCACATGTAAATGCGCATACTGACTTTGGAAGTCTCCAAAGTCAGTATGAATAAGAATGACTAGTGGTCCGATCCTAAACCAATTAAACACCGCTTAGTTAACAAAGAAAGAAAAATAAAATCACTTCAGTGCTTAATATTTATCAATTTAATTAAAATATATATTAGGACATGACAGACAATAGGGTAGTAAAATAAAATAAACAGTTTTTAAATGTTTTAATTTCATAACTTTGTAGGGGCTACTACTACGTGCAAATTTCATCACGATAAAACAAATAGTCTGCGTGAAAGAGCTCTGATTAAGGTTGGACAGACAAGTAGACAGACAGGCAGACAGACAGACAGATATTTAGATAGATTGACAGACAGACGGACACAGCAAACTATAAGGTTTCCTTGTGGACTTCAGAACTCTTTAAAGACGAGTGATGTCGTGGGGCACACAGTAGAAGCGAAGTTGAAAATCATAAAAATGGTTAAAGTAAACGGTCCGCTCAAAAGTTATTATTTAGTACAAAAAAAAAATCACATTTCAGGACGTATGGTTCGAACTTCGAGCTCAAAAATTCACAATCGACACGACTACTATGATAATTAATGACTATTTTTGCACAAATGTGCAAAAATAATCAACAGCCCACAGTCGTCGCCATAGTTTTATTTTTAAATTTGGCGTCGGTGTAATTTTTACATTTTTTCTGTAACGTGTGATAAAGAACTTCATCCTTAACGTTAAAGAAATTCTCAAAATCCTACAGAAAAATAATATCTACAATAAATAAACTGATTCATCAAGAGCCTAGCACTTTTTTTTCTAAAGTGGTCTTATCTCGTTTCTTATTGAATCTAAAGCGGTCCCTGCGGCCAGCGGGAGATGAAAAATTGGCTACTCTCACCCTGTTTCTCCGTTTTACCCCATTTTACCCCTGTGTAGGTAAAAGATTATCGCTGGGATAATGATTGGCCAGGCTATAAGTGTTTTTTAGTCGAAATGTGTGCTTTAGGGAAAGTTATTCATAAAGGGGTGTTTTTAGTCGATTGAAAACAGAAGGTGATACTAAACTCTGAATTATTATTGTACACTATAGGGTAATTTTACAAAACTAAATGACATGTGTTAGAAGTATACGTTCACAATACAATGGGCGCCCTAAGACTAGCGACATTTAATACAAACATACACCCCTCATTTTTTTTGAGCTGTAATTTCTCGAAAATTTCTTACTGTACTTGTAGAGACTTATAAATTTAGCGAATAGCTAAGACCAAGCAAGACACAGGTACAGTTTTCAGTTTCAGTTCAGTTTTAATCACACATAATTTTTCTAATATAGTAAGTACCTAAACTTATTTAAAATCTAACAAATTATATTCTTTCAAAGCCGTGACGTGAAGATCAGCGTTGTTTTCAGTTGCACTACTGAATGCAATATCATGCTAAGTCTGATACAATTTTGTGACGTCATCACGTGGATTGACACTACATACAGACCACAGAACAGAAAGAACGAATTTCTGTTCTGTGACACAGACACATCATTAGAATTATCTTCCTAATATTCATACTTTAAGCAGTTTTCTGTTTTAATATTTCTATGTGTCAGTTCTGGTCTAGTAATGAAACAAATAGGAAACGAAAATTCTCATGACTGTTATCTCCAAGCTAAAAGGATACCTCCACACATCCTCCCCTTCTCTAGTTACTTAGCACAGGAACGATATGATAAAGTTATAGTGAAATCGGTGAAGTTATCTGGACGTTCTCATCATTAATATACGCAGAGATATAAAAACCCTATCATTTCCAGAAAATAAACATACCATAAAAAGAAAAAGCCCATAATACTCGAATCCCAATAAAGCACCCTATAGAACCCTCGACTTTTTCATAGTTCGGGTGTAGAAATAACCAGTCCCACCGTAAAGTTGGCAATAATACAAGCAAATAGAAACGCAACTGCTTTACAAATCGACACTTTGCAGGGTCTCTTTGGTAAACTTTTTAGTTCTCAGTTTCCTTTAAACTAATTCGCAGACTTTTAAGATGAACCTGTTAAGATACGTACGACATGGGCACTTTTTAATGGGTGTTGTTCCATTCAAAAGTGCCCATTTGCATATAAGTCTAAATAATAATAAAAATATGAATAACACGTTTATTTTGCGCAACAAGTTGTTAAATTTAGGTTAATAAATAATCGTTATTATATATTTATACAGGCAATGTGTGCATTTATGTATGTTCTCTATAGACTTCAAAACAGCTTGACCGATTTAGAATAAATTTTTAGGAAATCTTTAAATTTACCTAGCGGGTGATCCTGTGAAGTTTGGTAGTGATCGGATCTACAGAACATTTTTAATTTTTTTTACATCAATCAAATTTGGTATAGATATAGATAGTAACTTAGGAACGGACATAGACTACATTTTATGTCGTACTATACTATTTTATTTATTACTATTTATTGAATAGTAGCAATAATGAACTCCACTCAGCATAATTTCAAAGTGGCGTATATACGACGATTCAACTAGACAAGCTTAGCTTCGACAAAGAGGTCAGCCGACGAATCCAACTCGGATGGGCAGCGTTCGGGAAATTACGGCACATCTTCTCGTCACAGATACCGCAGAGCCTCAAGATGAAAGTCTATAATCAGTGCGTGTTGCCAGTGATGACATATGGAACTGAGACTTGGCCGCTAACTATTGGCCTCATACCTAAGCACAGAGTCGCGCAACGTGCTATGGAGAGAGCTATGTTGGGTGTTTCACTACGTGATAAAATCCGCAACCAGGAAAACGAAGCGTAGGACGACCTGGAGATTCCATTGACACTGGAAAGATGGCAGGAAGTCAATGGATAGAGAGGGGTCAAAATCGTTCTTTCTGGAAATTTTAGCAGTTGACTTCTTAAAGGCTGTTATGTTATGATGTATGTATATACATGTGCCGGCAGCAACAACTGTGATATACAACGTTTACTATTTCTATCACGTACCTAGTTATAAATCTTCAAAATAAGTATAACAAGACAAAAACCAAAAACCAATATTATCTATGAATAGTTTTTACGATCTTGAATACACGAGTCATAAGAACTAGGTCATTTTAAAGGTCTTGGAACGGCATTCCAACTTCCTGACAAGAGTTAGACCACTAGTAGAAACAGCATTGTCTTTGTGATAGTCACGAACAATGCGAGTGAATTATAACGTCTTGCTTAGTGACTTCGTTAACCTGGGAGTCTAGACAAATACCTAGCGCTTACTTTTCCTTCACGCTAATGCCACTGCGGAAATATCAAAGTGTATGGAAATGTCAGCAGAATTCACGTGACATCACAAGCTAGTGTCATATCCTTACAATTTAATCTTTCGCAGGCGTGCACTCCAACAGAAAGTGGATCTTGTCTAGGTCCTCTGACAATGTCTAAACTATCACATTGTAATACAAGCAACATGAGATAAATCCTAGGTTTACCTCGTAATGTGAAAGGGTAATTTATAAACTTACGAGACTTCAACAGAACAACAGTGCAACAGTTCACACTTTACGCCTCTGTAATACCTAAGACTTAGTGCGTGAGTTAGACTTCTACAACGTATTATGTTGTTTGATGGTTGGAATGTTTACGGCTACACCAATGGTCAAGAAACGCGTCCGGTGAACCGCGAAGGGAGCGTGGTCACGCCACTTAACACTGTTCCGACCTATTAGACAATGTTCCTGGGTTATGTTGTGCCTTTGTTTGTATGGGGTGAGAATAATGACGATATTTCCTGTTGTAATCTGCCGTGAGTCGCTTTACGCACTAGCGATTTAACTCGCGCGAATTTAAAAGGCGCTATTATAGCTTAAAGCTGTATCTAGCACTCTAAGTTGGTATTTTCGTTGGGTTCGTTGGTACCGTTGGGTAGTTGGTCGTTCAATCTGATGAAATGTTACGTGTGTACAGCTACGTCGCGCTGACGAAAACCGCCGGTCGAGCTGGTCAGTTCGGCGTGTGTCTATTAGATGCGCGTCATCCTAGGTGTTATTCCTGCCTAAGAGTTCAGACGTAAACGCCTGCATTGGCGAAAAAACCGCGCTTTAAAACCCGACAATGTCAGTACAACGATTTAAGGTATACGCCTCGGGAACGTTCATATTTCCGAGCTCTCCGATTATGGTACCAATATCTCACAATCCTGCGGTTCATGACGGCTCGCTAGGCTAACGAAACGTGGCCTCTAATTAAAATTGTAGTAGTTATTGTAAATGCTTCAAAACACAAATTTGTGTGAATTATTTTGTTAGTGCGTTAAACTTTGACTCTAGAATTGTTTATACGAACGAAAGAAATATTCTGAACAGTTAACTGGACCCTTACGTTTAAGACCATGTGTCATTTTGAAAATAAAAATACGAGGTCTTTGAAGTACGATATGCACCCGGACTCTGAACAAAACATTTGAGCAAAGATTGACCCGTGCTTTACAAAAGACGCATTTTATTAAACGACTTTAAAATATATTTTAGCAAAGCATTTCTTTCAATTGCCTCTTACCCTAATCCAAGTCCACTTTGTGAAGCAATTAACTCGGTAACTGCAGCTAGGGTCACCACTAGCCAGCTGAGGAAATAAGGAAGTAATAATCTTGACATACAGTATCACAATATCACTGATGTTTGATATTCAACTGTGTAACATAAAACTCAAGGTAACATTTTATTCTCATTGCTTGAATATAATTTAATAGGTGGAACGCCCGCCCATACGCGTGTACTTAAGTCTGTACTACAATAGTTAGACGTAGGTATATGTCTGGCGTACTTTTTTGTGGGTAATGATGAGAACTACGAGTATATCATAGGTACATTATTTTATGTATCATCTATAGTTTTTACAGCGCGTCCGAGCAATTTTTTGATACCTTCGGATTCACTATTGCAATTTTCGTTTGGTTCTTTCTTAAATAGAGCAACTTACAGTCCATGTTGCTCCTTGATAATGTAAATGTTTTTTTTAAATCAGATAAATTGTGTTTGAATTTATCCATTGCATACATCTAAAATCGAATCCTTACACATTATAATATTAGTTTTGAAAAAAAAACGTTACTGCTATTTTAATATTATTAATTCACGTAAATATTGAAAAACTAACACAAGGGTCCTTGGAATAAATAACTTTTGTAATGTTAGGGAGGATCGATGATAAAACATTGACGAAACAGTGGACGACAGAAGGTACCTCTTAGGCGCACTTAATTTCTTATACCACAATGGTTCCAAATATCTACAAAAACGATAAGGAGATGATGAATGGACAAACAGCTCATGTATCGCAATTAGGGCTTTGGTGATCATAGGCAATAGCATTATAGTTACTTGTGAATTGATCGAATATTGCGCTTTGAAGATACCCTACGGAACTCATCAACGATAACGAGCTTATCAGCATGCTAATCTCACTCAGAGAATGATCTTGATGAATGAACGAATGAATGAATGAATGAATGAATGCATGAATGAATGAATGAATGAATGAATGAATGAATGAATGAATGAATCAATGCATGAATGAATGTGATATCTTATAAACAATCACTCAGATGGTTTATAAGATATCACATACAAATATCCATGGTAAAGCAGCCGGTTTCCAGATTTAATAAAAAATAATATTATTCGAGTGAAGATTACCACAAGCCGACACGCATTCCTCGTCCTTACTTATTTAGCCCATTAGCGCTGGGACCCAAAATTAGTCTTGGCCTCTGAAACGAAAAACTCGCTACCTTCTCCTGTCCTTTGCAGTCTCTTGCCAGGTAACAGTTTCAAGCTCATGCAGGTTAGCTTTTAGCTAAGTCTATCGCTCCAGCGACGACCGATGCTGCTATTTCGGACGACTAACGGAGTGCTTGGCTCTAGTATGCTCTCTTGACCCATTCATTGTATATGGCCGAGCCAACGGAGTCGGTTGGATTTATTTTCTCTTAATGTTGGGCTTGGCCACAAGGTCTTCAATTTCGAAGACCTTGTGGCCGAGGTCTTCATTTTCTGGACTCTCCAGCTGCCATCCTCCCTCTTCACAGTTCCTAGGATTTTTCGGAGAACTTTCTTCTCTGATATTAAAAACTGCTTTTCCTCCTTTAATCCTCTTTTCCTTGATTTTAGTTCAAGCTTCAGAACCATACAGTACAATTGGTCTTACAACTGTTTTATATATTTTGATACGTTTGATAAGTTTGTACCTGTGCTTTGTGTAGTACCAGCGCTGCGTTGTAAGGAATTCTGGATGCGTATTTAAATTTTCTCTTCACGGGTATTTGTTTCGATTGTATCGGTACAGCTAAGTTATTTAAATTTTACTACTCCCTTGAACGTAATATCACCAACTTGTAATCTTTGATGCTTTGTACGAGAGTTTCTGATCCACTTCATGTGAAGATAGTCGAACTTCCTAATTGTTGGTATAAATATTATTTTCTGACGTCTAATTTATACATTCAGGTCTCCTAAGACGACATTAATACAGTAGTCCGATAGCTGCTCGTAGACTCTTAGTTATCTCTATGGGCGCGTATTTTGACAAGTGAGTTGTCTGAGATGGTATTTAGTGCGTATGACAGATATTCGGTTTAATACAGCATCAAAACGGATTACATTTTCGTTTAGTTTTTTTCTTACTATAAATCGGGTGGTCTAAGTGTGTTCAGAATCACTGAACTATTGCAGAATAACTCCTCATTCCCTCACCACCTAACCTCCTGAAGTGCTATAATTTCAACGTCATATTTCCTAGGTATAGGTATGTATTCTAGGTATGTTGACTAGGTATAGACCTCCTGGTTTATAGAGAGAGTGCACGTTCCATGAAGCAATTTACAGGTCCGTTATACCATGCCCTGAGTCGTCGTTAATGGGATCAGATCTTATATAACTCATTTTTATATTTGTAACATTGTTTTTTTCTAGGGAAGGGTTGTTGACCCGCCGCGCCGCACAATCCCCAATAATATTGGAGGGACCCATCGTTGGTCAGCAAGTCCATCAGACTAGCTAGCCGGCAGCTTAACTATGTAGGTTATACTACGGACCGTTCCCCCATCAGCCGACCGGGGGACGCGCCCCAACGTCGTGAGGGCCATCGGGAAGCATTGCATTACTCATATTATGGAATATTATGAGAATAAGTGAAGCAAAGAGAATATGTTAAAAGTATCATAAGTATGAATTTAAAATTATATATGTATTAAATCAGTCAACTGGTCACCATAATACAAACTATGCTTGAGGCTGAATGACGTTGTGTGCATTGTACACAAATATTTTTTATTTATTTATTTATGTATGCCAGGATCTTAGCAGGTGGAAACCTATAGTCTCTGCCTACTCCGATGGGAAACAGGCGTGTTTTATTATTTATGTTATATATGGAGTTTCATTATTACAATCTTCAATTCAATTCTTAAATTCAATAATTATTTTCATTAATACTGACAGGATTTGAATAACAACATTAATTGTATTAGTAGATAAAATAAATGGGTCAAGTGTGAAAGTTCATCAGCAGATTTTTTCAACATCGTGGTTCATTTACCTTATTATTACTATTCCAATTATACCGTATAATACTATGAAAACACCGAACATTAAGTTTAAGTTTGTAATCACAAAAACATGTATGTAAACATGTTTCTATGTAATATAAGTACAAATAAACTTCAAAGAAAAAATCCAAAAACATTTTCTCTTTTACTTGAGTTGTTAGACCTTGTTTCTTGCCAAACTTTATTGTTCCAGTCTAGATGATTTATTTTTGATTTACTGACGAGTTGAAAATACGCGTTAATTTCAAAGCTTGATTTATTTACAGCTTTAAGGTTCCGAAGAATACAAATATGAAATTAACTTGATATTTGTTTATTGATATTAATTTCATAATTAATACCGCCACGCATTCCAAAAAATATATGAGTCTTTGACATACCATACCCATTATACAGAAAAATAACATACCAATAGACGGACAACGAATAGAACAACGATAAGGGTTTTTTTTCCATTTGAGGTACGGATCCCTGAAAATGCAAAAATCAAATGTATATGTTTTCTATTTCTCTTTTCCAGAATGTCTTCTAAAATTTAAACTATTTATCCGAAGTTCGCCAAGGCAATAAGGCCCACATAAGCCTGGACCCGCGGTCGTATAAATCATTTCCAGTAGGTATTATAATATCCCACGTTGTACACAGTAAATAATGAAACAGTAAAGACATGTGGTTAGACAAACAAAATTACGATCAATAAATACTTAAAATTATAGCATACTAGTTATATAGGTAAGTAAAATACGTAAGCAAATATATACTAGCTACTGCCCGCAGCTTCGCACGCATGGGACCTACGTAAAGAATTGCCTAAGCCCTTTTCCAAGGTCCCATCTATCTCTATACCAAAATTCATGGAAATCGGTTAAGCGGTTTAGGCGTAAAACATAATAAACAGACAGACAGACAGAGTTACTTTTACATTTATAATATGAGTAGGGATAGTATATCCGAAGGGCGCCGTCACGTCACGATACGTGACTTATTACAAGCTGTCAATTCCATAGATATATAGAAAATATTATTATAAATATTTACGGGTATTTATCGCGTTTATTAACCTATTTTTCCCGACGTTTCGACAGGTTTACACTCTGTCGTGGTCACGGGATGAAACGTGACCACGACAGAGTGTAAACCTGTCAGAGTGTTAATACTCCTCTTTTTTTTTAAGTCGGTTTAAAAGTTTTAATTTTCCCCTATTAATACTAATAATATCATTTTTCTTAATTCATAAATTCAAATAGAAAGCAATCACAGACATTTTTTTCCAGCTTTATTATTAAGCTACTGCACCGATTTTGATAAAATTTCTATGGTTGGCCCCACCACCCATCTATCGCATAGTATAATATCCTTTCACGCAAAAAAAAATTAAATCATTTTATAAATGACGAATTTATGAGGTAAAAAACATTAAAAAACAACCAAAATAAAACCTCCTCCTTTTTTAAAAGTCGGTTAAAAATGTTTTGAATTTGAGTTTGTTTAGAAACGCAAAAATGAAGGTTAAAAATTTAATAGAAATAAGTTTATAAGCGCGCCAGTGATGTTTGGTGTCGTTGTTTGATGGAACCATTTACTTGGAACTTTAGATCCATGCAAATACTCTTGTGTTTTTCCTTTTCTATTTTCAACTGCTCTAGATTTGGACCCTTTTCTATAAACAGTCAGAAACATCGTAAGCGCAGCGCAATCTCTGTTTTAGAACAACGCCGAGTACATATTTGCCTATAGTGTACGTCCTGATTTATTTTTTACTGTGCACAGGGAACGCAATTTCACGGGTGGCATTCAAAAATGAATATATAGGTAAGTAGGTGTTTGTTGCATTGCGCTATTGGTGAGGAATGTATCGTGGGATCGTTGTACAGTCGCCGTCTTTACTTTTATTAACAAATATTTTATTGAATTAATATAGTTAACGTGAAAAGATATGACCCTAGTTATTTGAAACCGAGGGAGAGTGAGTGAAATATGTGAGGAAAAAACTAAAGTATATTATCAATATTTTTTCGTGCACTTGGCACATGTTTTCGAATTTTTTAGGTTATAAAACATGTCAGTTTCCTGTCGGGGTATGATATGATGTATGAGTTAGATGTGGTCCCTAATCCGGCATCGGCCTCTCTCGTCTACAAACCAGAGAATACCCTCCCCAGTAGTACAGTCTAACTGAGACAAATAAATCGACTTCACTGTCAGCAGAGTGACTCCAGCAGAAAGCGGAGCGGTACGTCACCGATTCCTAGATGATTTCTGTCGACATTTCGTCTCCACGATAGTGAGAAGTTCGGTCTCCAGGAACACATTTAAGATATCCCCGATGTTCTTTTTGCCACGCCCTTCCCTTTACCTGGTTATCAGATGGATAGTGGTTACCGCTATGTCGTGGAGTACTTTCTTGGCGTCTGCGATCTGGGCTTGAGTGTAGCTGGATTTCAGAACTCTTACTTAGTATTCATGCAAAAACAGTGTTAATCACAAGAGTGTCTGATCACCATCAGACGTCGCCTTGACTCATGTGAATAATATAGGTCAACATTGAGACATCCACTACGAAGCGACCGCTTAAGCTGACAGAGACGATGCGTTATCCACCAGGCATTATCTATCTACCTTAAGACCAGCTTGGGGTGTTCACAAGGGCGCACAAATGTGTAATATTTACATAACCAGGTTATGTAAATATTACACATTTGTGTACAAATTACTTAAATGTGTACATTTACTTAAATACAAAAATACAATTAAGTATAATATAAATGTAAGTGTTAACTATAAAGATATATAATCAATATTTATTACGCTGTTGCGACGTGATTGAGCCCCAAACAAATATACAAGCACAATAATTACTCAAACAATATAAATTTATGCCTGTAATAAAGGTATTATTATTTTTAAGCCGATTAATGAAAGTCATGAATAACGTTAACGTATGACATTCGCTTTTAATGCAATTTAGTTTTGACGTAATAACGTCATATAATACGATGAACGTCGGCTGCACGCACGAAAAATTTCACGTTCCGCCTGAGTCGAGCGTGCAAGCTAGAGCGCGGAACAAGCGATAGAGGCACGATCGGCCTAAGCATTTGGCTTGTGACTCATCTTAATAGGTATAAAGCATGCAATTTTTCACATTTTTTTTCTTATGACGTTATCACGTAAAATTATCGTCCGTAAACCAACATTACAGACAACCATTTTTTATGCTCTTTTTTTGCCTGCATTATTCTAATTAATAAAACACATAAAGTAAACTTGACTTACCGGACTCATAATGTACACGACTGTACATTTCCGCCCCTAGCCGAATGTGATTGCATTTTCGAGAATGCGATCTTTCAAAGAATTTCCTATTATACATTAGTAGCACAAAGGTTTCTGGTCCATTGTAATATCACACCCTCTATCAACAATAAAGACCCTCACAGATTTTTTATACATATTACCCTGTATAAAAGTGCTTATTTTGCATTGCACTGCATTGCATTTTTATGTGAAAGTTATAAAGTTTTCAAATATTAATTATTGTTAACACACATTGTGATGTTATCTTATACATTTTGATATAGGTACACTGCCTTACTCTCATGTTATACTGGTTCTAAAGTACTAGTGAAACGATAACAAGAATAAGAAGATAGACATTAATGTCCATTAAATTCTAACTGACACCTAAATCAGATTCCTAAATAATAAGCAGAAAAAAATGTTTCACTAACCTCAACCGTTAAGCGCTATCTAAAATATTTTATAAATTTTCGGAGTCGCTGACATGTTTCGGTTAGAAATAAAAAATATACATGAGGTGAGAAACTATGAGTTGAGATGAAAATACACCATTTCGAAAACGAATAGGTAGTGCGTAATGCAACTTAGAAGTGTCAGATTGTAAATAAACTAGCCTTCCGTAAGTGAAAAAGGAACATATTCCACTTTTTGGGGTTCGCCACAAGGTATTGTTTAGTTTCGCTATGTCTGTCTGTCTGTCTGTCCTTGCTCTGCGAGTAACAGTTCTGATCCACAGAGGGCATTACAAGATTTATACAAATTAAATCTTGTAATGCCCTCTGTAGAACTATAAAAAAACAATGAAAAATCTGCTTTTAAGGAGTACATTTTAATAATGTAATGTATCAAAAATATCAGTCTCATATTTTTTTAATAACTCCATCGTATGTTATAAAGACGTTTTTTTGAACAGATCTTTGATACTGATATTCGTTTTGTTAATATTAAGCATATTGACATTTTTAATAGTTAAGTGTGTGTCGCTCCTACTAGACAAGCTGCTGATGTACCAGAAAATTTTAAAATAATACTACATCCAATATTTATTAATAATGAAGTATACATTTATTTACAAAAATAATTACAGAATGCACAAAATAATATAAAATACATGTGAAACTGTTGAGCTACACTAAAGGCCGTTTTAAATGATCAATAGAAAGCTCAACTGGTCTAGATCACTGCGAGAGAGCAGCGTAAAAACAAAATTAGAGGGAAAATTATCACCGCTAGTAAGACTTTACTAGATTATGAATAACATTATAATTTGAAAACCTATGAAAAATATGAAATCTTGATATTTAATTATTTTCTTTTGTTAAGTACATGGTGTATTGATAAGAACGCATGGCCTCATGTCGCTCTGCCCTCAGACAGTTAACCGTCACATTTGAAATGTATAAACTCTAAACTTGTATTAGTTTTTCGTAGTTAAGGTAGTTATAAGATGGATTATGTATAAAAGCGCTAGGACCAGAACGATTTTAAAGTTTTTTAAACTTACGCGATCAGAACACATTATTATAAATACCAGAACTATTTTCTTTTTAGTTCTTCTTAGGCTTAGGTTAGAAGGAATTGGCACCTAAATTCACCTAGTATGTAAGACGTTTGAAGGTGATCTTTGTGATTGTATTGAATAAAATATCTTTAGACTTTGATTTTGATGTATTTGTTTCGGACTCTTTCACAAGTCCTTATTGTTATTACTGGCTTCGAAAATCTTTACTGTGCATGGTCCGCCACACACTTGGCCAGTATATTTAAACAAACGTCACTTAGATAGATCAGTGGTTAGTGAAAACACGAATAAGACTCATTTTAGAAATATACGTAATTAGCTGTTGCTCGCGACTTCGTCCGCATTTTATTAAAAGGAATTGTAGCTTAAATCCCCAGGATGCAATTAATCTCCAAGGCAAATTTTATTGATAAGATTCAAAACAATCACCTGAGCACCCATTAGTTTCCATACAAACATTCACACCTCATTTTACCCTTTTATGATTGTTATTTTGAAAAATCCTGAAACACGTGTCCATTTTGCATTTTAGGTACCCGAACCAAGTTTCTAAGAAATTACACTACCCGTTAAAAGGTTCCCATACAAACTTTAGCACCCCATTTTACCCCTTTCTTAAGAGTTATATTGAAAAATCCCGAAACACATGTCCATTTTTTTGCATTTTATTTATTCATATCAAGTTTCAAGCCAATCGCACTACGCGTTATAAAGTTTCATACATTCGTTTTCACCCCTTTTCACCCTCTTAGGAACTCAACCCGTTCCCAAAAATCCCGCCTTAATGGGTGGTTTTGCTGTATTAGGACCTTACATACCATCCATACCTTCGGCTCGGCGATGATGAATCAGTCAGTCAGTTAGTCAGATTAAGCTCTTTTATAGGTATGAATTATTTGTGTTGAATGCGTTTAAATATATATGGAATAATTTGAGTAACATAACCAGTACCTACTTAGTTGCATAGAAACTGCACCCGAAGCCAGGTGACAAGACAAATGGCCTACTAGTGGGTTTTACGATAAAATGGCGAATTCTTCAAACAAATCGTTCTCTTGACGGAGGAACCCAATTATTGAGATAGATTGCACCTACGGGAATCGACTCGGTGACGTGGGCCGCGGTGGTAAAGTATATATTATACTTTTGAAAAAGAAAGCACGAATGTTTAGCGTGAATTCTCGAATATCTCGAAAACCAGGGAGGTATTAGGGAGATAGCTGATTTATTTATGTACCTGGTTTATTTATTTATTACTAGCTGTACCCGGCATGCGTTGCATTGCCACAAATTTTCTCACCGTTCAAACCTTCCCTGGACTACGACAAACATTTCAACACCAAAATTAGCCAAATCAGTCCAGCCGTTCTCGAGTTTTAGCGAGACTAACGAATAGCAATTGATTTTAATTATATAGAAGATATTGAGGTTCAGTAGAAATGTGTTAAAACCTATGCAAGGTTTGTATAGACACTAGGTGCTCGAAATATATACTTACATCAAAAGTATGAATAGTATAACGGACGTCTTCTGTGGTGCAGTTGGCCAAGGTCCGGCTGTGACGCTAAAGGTTGCGGGTTCGATTCCCGCCGCGGGACAAATGTGTGTATGATCTACAAGTATTTGACCAGAGACAAATACTTACAGATCATACATTGTATGTATTTACAAAAAAAAAAGTACTTAAGTAGTATATCAGTCATGTGGTCATAACACATTTATTACATTATTTTGGGGCCATATGATGCAGTGTGAAAGGTCCAGCATTATTATTATTATTATTAATTAAATTATTTTCGGTCGTCTTGCCAAGCAAACATTGCGCTCTTATAATTATTTCTTTTTCTTGAGTATAAAGCCGGAAATACGGCTTTATTTTGGTATTTAGATATTTGGTGTTTTTATTTTAATAGAGTTATTGATTCGGGTGTGAATGATTGGAATAAAAGCTGAATTTCTTTGTGCTTCGATCAAAAAAAAAATCTGTATTGTTATTTATTAAAGACCATTTATATAAAATAACAAATGACAAACGACAAAATACGACTTTGTGACATCATACCATAACAATAGAAATACTTGACACTTGCAAAATTTACATTATTATGACACGTGGAATTAGGTTTTTATTAAAAATTGTGGAAAATCTCAAGAATATCAATTCAATATAATAATTAAATGTCAAATTTAACTTACATTAGAACTGTCATTTCAAATCATTATTCTAATGTGGACTTTAGTAGAAGCAAAATAAGTTCGTATTTTAGAATATTATTAAGTCGAAATACAAAATCAGGCCCCTGTGCTATTTATTAATGGTTACAATAAGCGGCATGTCAAAAAGACTTACTTCTCGCCCAAATATTGTTGAAAATGTAAGCAGATCTTTCAACTTCAAGTCAACAGCGGAATAATAATGTACTTGGAAATATGAGGGTCATTATTTCAAACTTGCCTGGGCCTCGTCATAATGTCTTCAAATTTCTTAATACTTCAGCTTGAAGGAGACTTTTCCTATTATGCACAGCTGCAACTTTAAACTTTAGCACAAAGAAAATAAAGCTGATTTTATAACGTCTGCAAGTATTTTACTAGCCTTTCAAATTCAATTAGCAATGCTCGGTACTTGGTAAAATTATATTGATCACATTGAAAATTGAAACGCGTGAATTTTGAAAATTTATTAATCTATGAACGGGGTTTTAATCATAAATCCTAAAGTGCTTTATAAACGTCACAGTTTGTCGACGCTTGTTTCTTAAATCATTCCTTAACGGCTATACTGATTTATATGACATCCAATCCTATCCTACAAATATTCAAAATAAGATGATTTGCTGGATATTTATTTACAACTCTATTACACGATAAGAATAGAATAGAATATAATAGAACAATTATTTATTTGGTACACATACACACACGGAAATTGAAAATACAATAGTAACAGGCAGTTAGGAAAGTATATAAGAACAATGAGGTAAGAAGGTAAGTAAAAAACAAAACGAAAAAAAAAAATACAGAAAATAACAGAAAACACAGAGTACAAGAATTCAATAAAATAATAAGGTACAATTGTACACAAATAGTAGGTACCTATACTAACTGTTGTTCGAAAACATTTAGTCCTTTCCCTGTGTGTGGTATGTCCATTTAGTCCTTTCCCTGTGTGTGGTATGTGGTATAACCAGCGTGACTTCACGGGTGCGATACATAGCGTAAATAATTAATATAGTTACTTATAAAATTAAGAATAAAAATAAATAATAAATAAATAATATTAGGTTAAAAAGTATATGATATAGATTAAATTTGTGTTCATCGCGAGTGTAAAGGTATGTAATAAAATTATTATTGTTTAACTAATCCCTATAATTTTGTACTAGCAACACAGAGCACTGAGCAAGCAAAGCAAATAGCATTTTTTTTTTAAATTGATTGAGATTGAGATCGATCGATTAACTTGAGTAAACTTATGTAGAATAAAAAAAGTAAGGTTATTTTATTGCATAATAAAAAAAAATAGTGGCAAAACGTGGCACCATGTGGCATTACGTGGGTACGTGACGTAGCATAGCTTGAGAGATTACCCAGTACTGCCCAGCAACAATCCAAATAAGCTACCATTTGCCATCCTGGCGCAATTGCGCAAGGAAGTGAGTGGCGCAGAGGAGTGGGCAAAGGACCAAAGTAACCCAAGGATCCAAAGATACAGCTGCCTGGCCAAGGGCCAAGGCTAAACTCCCCTGTACTACAGACAGCACGTAGGTACGACCCATTTCTCATACATCCCCGCTTATGAGCTTTTTTGAGTCAACAGAAGATGAAGTATCAACCTAGATTTAAAGGTATAAGACGTTTTTAGGTCTCTCAATGGCGACGGCAGATCATTCCAGCAGCGAGAGGCTGCAAAACGAAACGAACCTCTAAAAGCGAGTGTTCTATGGTTCTTCGTCACAAATATAAAGGAGCAAACCCTACGGGGGTAACGAGGATTCACCTGAGCAAACTCTAACTTGTGATAGAGGTTAGGGGGAGTTTTACTATAAATAACACCAAATAGTAAACTTGCCAAATGTAATTTCCTACGCGACTTCATCTTTAGCAAGTTAGAGGCATTCAAATAGGGTGTCACATGTGACCGTGGAGGAATGCAAAAGCAGAATCTTGCACAGGCATTTTGAACGCGCTGGATGAGCTTCTCTGTCCTGCCCAGTAAACAAGGCCCAAAAACTACGTCACAATAATTGAGTTTTGATAGAACAATTGACTCGCACAAGGCTATTCGAACCTCCTCGCTCAGGTGTGGGCGGATTTTATACAACATTTTAAGCCTGTAAAAGCAACTACGAACGCTTTCCGATATATGACTTTCAAACTTGAGCTGAGAATCAAATATTATTCCTAAATTTCTAGCCTCACTCACAAATTCCACGGATCCACCACCAACCATGATATTAATTGTCTCAAGACTAATTTTACTCAAACTTGCTCTGGAACCAGTTATCATGAATTTTGACTTTATTGGATTTAGGACTAGGCAGTTGTTGAGAGACCACTGGAAAACCTTGCTTAAATCTCTGTTGATATCATTAACAGCTCTGATACTGTCGCTGGGCAAGAAAGAATGGTACAGCTGCAGATCATCGGCGTAAAGATGGAATTGACAATGAGTAATGTCCTTGATGATGTCTGCACTGTAGAGGATGAAGAGGATTGGGCCAAGAATCGAACCCTGGGGAACCCCACGAGGAACTGACTGAAAGGCAGATCTGAGAGAGGAACCATCTGGCAATCTTAGTTCCACTCACTGCCTTCGGTGACTGAGGTAACTGTCAAACCATTTAATTGTATTTAGGGTGAATCCATAAAAGGCAAGCTTTGAGAGAAGCAGTGACATATTTATGCAGTCGAACGCCCGCGAGAAATACAGCAACACCATAATGCTACACATCCCCTGATCTTGAGCTAGTAGAAGGTTGTCGACCACATCTATGAGGGCAGTTGACGTACTATGATTCCTACGAAAACCTGACTGAAACTGTGGCAGAATACAGAAATCCTCAAGAACCTTGACCAATTGCAGACTTACCACCTTCTCTTGTATTTTAGATAGACAAGGAAGAAGACTGATAGGCCTAAGATCATTTACCAATACTGGATTGCTCTTTTTGGGTATTGGTTTTATGATTGCCGACTTTCAGTAATCAGGTGTAATCAGTGGTACCTTCCCACTAGTAATGGATTCGTTAATTATAGAAGTTATGGTCGAAAGAGAATTGTGGCAAAGTCATAAAAACCATATCGAGACTTATACCATCTATAAGATGGTATACCCTGAGCATTAGATTTAAGGCCTTGTATAATTTTCAACACAGTATATTCACTGACATGGTTCAAAGTGAAAGTTTCTGAGCCATCTCTGTGGTGTTCAAAGCGAGTTAGGAGTGAAATGCTGACATCATTGGCACCAGGGACATCTAAAAAGTGGGTGTTTATTATATCTGGATCCATAAAGAGCGGGGGAAGCTCAGATGTCTGCTTTGTACTGGGTAAAATGCTGCTTTTCAGATTTTTCCACAATTTCTTAGAATTTTTTATATGTCTATTTATATGTTGGGTAATACAGGCAGTTTTTATAGTCACTTTTGTGATCACTACTTTTGGTTAATTTATACTTGTCATGATAATCATTTCTAGTTTGCATCATGGTTTTCACTGTGTCAGTGATCCATGGGTGAGGAGGGTTTTTAAACCTTTGGGTCCTAAAAGGTGCATGAAGTTCAAAAAGATTTATAATTATACTAGAAAATTCAAAAGTTTTATCATTCACATCAGGGATACTCACGAGATGGGACCAATTCACTTTATCCAAATCCTTGGCAAACAATTCCTTTAGGATGTTTCTTAGCCGTCTGTAGGTAACAAGCTGAGGGCAGTGTTTATCTTTCTTTATACATAATTCCACCAATAGCATTGCATGTGCTCCTAGATCCGGACTGTACTTTATTTATATAGTCACCATAGCATCTGTGCAAACTATGTCGATTAATGTCTGGCTATGTGAAGTGAAATAGGTTGGCTCTATGATTAATTGGCGAATATTCATGCATTCTAAAAACTGGACCAGTAGTTTAGTCTTACTATCACTTGGTTCTAGCATGTTAATATTAAAGTCCCCTAGAAGGATAATGTGATCATAATTTAAAAATGAAGAAATATATTTAGTGAGGGCGTCCAAAAACTCAGTAACAATTAACCATTGTGGCCTATATGCGGTTCCAATCATAATTATTTTGCCACCGATGCTCAACTTTAGCCACAACTGATCGACTTTCGGAGCGGCAGGATGCGGAATTACTTGAAATTTTAACCCCTTCCCTTCTTAATATGATCAGGCCTTGGAGCCAATAGTAAGCGGTATCTTGTCATATTAGGGACGCAATCTTCCTGTCCGGCATATCAGGCATCTTATCCTCCATGGCAACAATAAATTCCTCGTAACCTGTATTTAGTGACCAAGCATTAAAGAGACCAACTTTTAAATTAAATTTAGGAGATTATAAAATTGAGTTGCGATTTATCTATGTGAGTCCGGTGTATCATAATAGTTTTGATGAAACAAATTATAAGATGAATGAAACAAATAAAATTTATTTCTGGATAGGCATCAGCTACATTTAGAGAACATATTTTAGTATTATTTAGTACACAAATAATAACAAACTTATTAAATATATTAAATAAATATAAGTACACAAAAAATAATAAATGCATTAAACGAATATACGGCTTCCGTCCCTTGCATTTAATATTTGTACAACCACCACATGGAAGGCCCAAAACAATGAAACCACAGTATAAACAAATGGAGAATATAACCATAAAAAATTAAATAAGTAAATTATTGAAAGCTACTACAGAATTAACACAGTGGTACAATAACACATTGTATACAGAATAACAATAAAAATACTTATATGTTACAGGCACAGTCAACATATTAAAACACAAAGTTTGAATTTCAAGCCAGAAAATCCAACATGAAGGGATCCAATAACTCGAACCAGGTCCACTTCCACGCGTATCAAGACATACAAGATATACAAGAAAGTTTATACATTTCAAATGTGTCAGTCAACTGTTTGAGGGCAACATGAGGCCATGCATTCTTATCAAGAATATAGTCATTTATCCCAGGAGGTGTCCCAGAAAATAGTGTCAAGCGAGATCAAGATCAATCCCAGCGATAGACCACCCCTTGGGGTACCCGAATCACCCCCATGTATGTTCCGCGATTTTTTATAGTTTTTGAGTTATGAATTTTTGAAATTTTTCGACTAGAACAACTTAAAAAATTCTTTAAAAAAACAGTAGAAAACTTTCTTGAGATTTTTTTTTTCTATAAATTTTCCACCTCGCCGTCTTTGAAGGCCGATTTTAGCCAAAGTAGCCCATTAAGTACTACTTTTTTTTAATGATTATGAAAGCTGAGACTCTTTGATGAGCTATCGACCGGGGTTGAAGAATATAAAATTCTATTAAAAAGTAGGGGTTGGTGGTAGGAGGATGAAAATTAAGGACTGAATGTATTTTTTAGTGCCACACCATAAAAATATAACCAAAAAAAAGTTTGTCCAAAAAATTTAAAAAAAAATTTTGGTTGAGCCACCCTTAACACTTAGGGGTAAAAAAATTAGTCATAAACCTATTCTTAGACTTCTGAAAATACCTATAAAATTTCATTAAAATCGGTTAATCCGTTTTGGAAGAGTATAAACACAAAAACTGTTACCCAAGATTTTTATATACGAGTATATAGAGAAGAGATATATAGAGATATATAGAGATAGAGATAAATAAAGTAATTTTAATACGCTTTCTTCAAAGGTTTCAAGGTTTTTGAAGTAAGCGTATTAAAATATACTACCCTTTATAACTTTAAACTTCCCAAAAGGCAACTTAGTTCAATTTTCAGGAAGCTTATTATAGAAGCTCACCTTGTTCCCCATAAAGGATTTATTTACTTTTTGTCGAAGTCGTCGAAGTCGAAGTCGAAGTCGAAGAAGCCTAGGGATATATATTTAAATAAATTTGTTTCTGTTCCTAGTATTGATTCTATGAACATTAATATTTTGCTGAAACCCATCGCTATTTTTATGAGTGCATAACAAATTTTACTCTCACCAGTTCTCTCACATACTAGGATGCAATAAGTATAATGAAAAATTACCATACCATACCATATACTATGTAACCACCAATTTGTGAGAGATATATATATATAAATAAAATTATTATTACATTATTTTAAAAATACAATATCGTAAAGCTATTGTAAGAATATTAATTTCTTTAAATATTTCTCTCAAAGACTCCCGCGGGATGCTCTGTCTTTGAAATTTTAATGTCAAGGAACAAAGATGGCAACAGATTTCTAAAACACATATATATACACGCTATAACACGCTATAAAAGATACATAGATAGATAGAAAATACTTTATTACACCATAAACACATTGGACTGATAGAAAAATCTAATTTGTTGTATTTTTTTTGTTTGCTAACAATGTTTTGCTAGTCGGTCTTATCGCGTTGTAGCGATCTCTGCCAAACAACCTTGGGATGGATTGAAGTGAAGGTAGTTGAATAAAAAGGTGATAAAAAAGGCGTTTTCAAAACTAAAAAGAAAACCGACTTTATGTACATAAAAATATCATTGATGTATACAATTTTTAGATTTTTGTTGATTTATTATAAATCGCTCGACCTATTATGATAAAATTTTAATGGGACCACCTGACCACTAGACGCCTGAACCGATTTGGAAAATTCTTTTTTTGTTTCAAAGTGGTCCCATTTAAATTTTACCCTAATCGGTCTAGCGATTTTAAAAAAAATCAACTAATATTTAAAAATTATAGGTACTCGTACATCGATGATATTTTTTACATGAAGTCGGTTGTCTTTTTAGTTTTTAAAACGTAATTATTTAAAGGAAAACTTCTTTAGCATCGTTTTGATTTGAAAGTCGATGAAACGAAAAAGCGACAGTAAAAAGAGACACATAAATTCATAAGATTTAACGTGGGAGAAAATGAGATAGAAAGCACTATACAGTGTTTCTTATATACGTGGTTCTTAATTTTTTTAAGGTTTCACTTCTACCACGTGTGAATTGCACACATGTTTTTTTTTATTATTCATTACTATTATTAGTTGGCCAACGTTATATATAAAATTTATAGTAAGGAGTAGATTGTATTCTGAAAGCGCTCCACGGATAGAAAACAACGTTTCTGATAATAAACTTGATTTCAAAACTCAAATAAATTCAACTTCATATCCGATTCTCAAAGTGCCTATAAAAATACACTGCATGCAACAAAAGTATACATCGAAAACCGCATCTGAATTTACAGTCTCGAGCGGCCATATATCACACTTAGGTTTTCGGCGCTGGAGTGAGATTGGCTTCGAACATTTTGAGTTTGATACTTAGTGTCAATTACTGTGCACTGCAGTATATTTGCTTTGAAATAGTGGTGATTTACGTATGTAATGTGTTCAATTTTAGTTTAACGAATAGTTATGTCTATTATGGCTAGCCGGTCAGCTAAGTTGGTAGCTCTGCCTTCTGCGCTGTAGGTTGGGATTCGATCCCTCCCAGGGCAAACATTTGTGTGATGTACAATAGGTGTTTGTTCTGCGTCTTATAAATTATCAAGCTATGTATTTAACAATTACGTTTAAAAAACTAAAAAAAAAAACAACTTCATTATAAAAATACGAATTTTTGTTTACTTGGATGACATTATTTGCTGTTATTTTTATTTACAAACCAAATTACTGAACCGATTTCGATAAAACAATTATGGGACCAATCGAAAAGTATATCCTTTTACATAAAAAATATTTTAAACTCGGTTTATAAATGAGTTATGAGAATGAGTTATAAGGCATTACAAGCGAAATATGTAAACTCCTAACATGTACAATTTTTGTGTGTCTGTGTTGTCTGTGTTTTTGCGTGTTGTGTGTCTACCATCGTACTATTATATTTTATTATATTCTGCACTGTAGGTTGAGGGTTCAATTCCCTCCTAGGATAAACATTTGGGTAATCAACTTAGGTGTTTATTGTGTGTCTGGGTGTTATAAAGTTTTATAAGTATATCATTCTCCAAGGCCCCATCTATCTCTATACCAAAATTCATCAAAATCGGTTCAGCGGTTTAGACGTGAAAACGTAACAGACAGACAGACGGACAGATAGAGTTCACATTTATAATATTAGTAGGGATCAACAGCCTAAAATTTTATGCTACTAGTTCTGAAAATGACAATACTCTTATACAACCTTTCAACCTTTTACAACACTTTTTTCCAATTAAAAAGTAGCATATGTCCTTTTTCAGGCGTCAGACTATCCGTGTACCAAATTTTATTTAAATCGGTCTAGTAGTTTTGGCGTGAAAGCGAATTAGACAGTCAGAGTTACTTTAGCATTTATAAAATTAGTAAGGATTCTATCAGTCATCTGGTCACCTTAATACAAGCTATGCTTAGTTTGGGGCTAGATGGTGTTGTGTGCAATATCCAGCAATATTTATATTATGTATAATAGCGAAGGCAAAGCTCGCATAAAATAAAACGAAATATACAAATTATACTCACGACTGTCACCCCTAAGCTCGGAAGAATTTCTCCTCAGATCTTAAGCTAATTAGATCTTTAAGAATGTCTATATAAGGTAGTCAGAGGCACGATTAAACATTATATTTGGTAAATGTAATATATTTTGTATTGTTTTGTTTTGTATTGTTATATACTACTTACTACTACTACTTACTACTACTTACTTATAGCCCACCGCGTTTTCAAAACTATTTCACGGCGTCTGGTAGATACATTGTGTGACCCAAGAGCTGGCTCCTATCTGCGTATTAGCATTGCCATTCAACATGACAATGCCGCCAGTATCTTGGGAACGCAGGCAATCTGCTATCTTGAGCTATCTATAGATCGTGTTAAACGGTCTTTACATATCTCAACTGTTTCACGTGTATTTTATATTACCGTATATTATTTGGTACATTTCTTTAATATTTTCTGTAAATAAATTGAATCCATAAATAAAGTATAGGTTATTTTTTGTACACCACGGACTTCGTTTTTTTCTATTCTGTTCATTCAACGGTTGCCTGGATGAGATCACTTTTAGCGATAAGGCCGCCCATTAAACAACTGTTTTGTTAATCTTTATTTTGTGTTTTCTTTGTGCACAATAAAGTGTGTATCTATCGTTTATTCCACACTTTGTAATCTGCTCCAACGCGACTCGGCATCCGTAACAAAATTGGCAAGGATTATACAAAAAAGTGCTAAGACCAGACGAGTTTCTTGCCGGATTATTCTTGAACTGGGGTTTGTAGGATCTGGCACCTACATTCACTATATGTAAGAAGATTCCAAGTAGTCCTTGTGGTTTTATTGAATAAAGAAAATTTTGTATTTGTATTTGTATAATGTAGTTAATATTCCGCATGCAACAGATTGCAAGCCTACAGCCGAAAAAAAAACATAAAATAATACACAGAATTTCAAGTTCAAAGTTGTGCGATTTCATCTCTATAAATTATGTAAATGGATCCTAACCGATGTTTAACGAGTCGTTCTTCGGTTTAACCGTACGTACGTTTTAATCAACGCCCCGGGTTGATTGACGCTAATTGCATTAGGTTTACTGTGAGTGACACTACGTTTTTTGAATTGACAGTGACGAAATGTAAACATTTACGCTACATGTATCCGATACGTGGTAAACGTGTTTTTGAAACGTTGATTAGAGTAATGTCTACAATGGTAGTGCCTCAGGGATTCTGGAACTGAGTTAGTACGAGCGCTTCTTTCAACCTGAAAATAAACATTTTGAAGAGTTTGAAATACTTACTTTGTACAGAAGTAAATATACATGCCATCAAAAACATAACTTGTAAAAAAACCAAGTCTCGCCAAGTCAGTCTTTCTTCTGTAAAAAGTTATGAGATCATGTAATACCAAGTCGGTTAATTTAATTAGTCCCTACTTAAGGGACCGTCTGTCTTAAGTTATTACTAAGTAATTTGCTAACTTTACAACATCTTATAGGGACCATATATATATTAAAAAAAAATGTTTTAAATAAATGATTGACTTGGCCATCGCATGAAATTACAATGTATCTCACAAGTAATACATATTTTTATTTAGTGCAACTGCAAATGTAACTTTGATAACTTTGAGAACTCTATATTTTTATGGAATTCATCGTCATCATTGTCAGTAAAGTTACAGAGCAGTTCATTGTAATTGAAAATTTTCGTCCACTCCAGCAAGCTGACGTGGGTAAAATTTCCTCTCCACTGACGTCACTCTGCCTGGGATTCTGTTTGATAGCGCAGGCCTTCCCAGGTACCCACACCAACCTCTCAATCTTGCCAACAAGACCAGCAGGAAAAACGAATCAGTACATGCGGTGTCGGTTCGGCTGCAGGTGCATAATGGCTGGCACCGAGCCAGGCTTGTTTCAAGTTTTCTTCTCTATTGCTAGCTCTTCTGTTAGTCAGCAGGGGGACCAACCCCCAATAATTCGAAGACCATTGCTGTTGTCTCCATCATCAGTCTCAACAGCACTCATCTGGGATCAGTTCCACGTATAAATCCTCACTCGAAGTGTTATATAGTTCAGCGAAAATAACCAACCCGATTTTACAGTCAGATGCGAGTGCTGAGCCATTTTAAATGATCCTCAGCTGATCGTTATGGAGTACAGCGGATGGTAAAAGTAATAAACTTATAAATCAAATTTATTATTGTCAAAAATTTTCTGACGGGATGGGATGATATGGGATTTTACAAAGTTATTAGTGCAGTTGGTGTATCTTGGTTGGATTGAGTGACAAAATTAAAAACTTAGTTATAATTCTTAAACTACTGGTTTCAATTGAATGAAATTTGAAATATACCGTGTTGATACAATGTCCGCTTGGTCACTGAAAATGTAGGCTTCTAGTTTTATCCACAACGAAGGTATAGGGGGGTTAAAAATTGCCTGAACTGTTTCGAGAAAGGGATGGTACGGCCGTGCCGCCAGAATTTGATAAATACTGGTATTATATGTATTATATGTTATATGTATATGTGGGTAAAAACCGAGTTTATCAAAATGTTAGAATACAGTTAGTAAACCAAGACTAGAAATTACAGTAGTACCTATGTAGTTAGTGCACTACAAGAGCCTTTAACGTGCTCGTTAATCCTTTCACCACACTGGTTAAAAATAACTAGTGACACAATAAGAAGCAGGAATTACATTTGTGAGCATGATTGCTTGTTTATTAGTTCTAAAGCATATTATAACATATCAGATTATTTAGATGACAAAACGCTTGGGATGAATCTGCTTTAACTCGACTCGGCACCCGTAACAAAATAGGGAAGGATCAAACAAAAAAGTGTTAGGACCTAAAGAGTCTCTTGCCGGATCTTGAACTGGGGTTAGGAGGAACCGGCACTTAGATTCACTAGCAAGGAGACGATTCAAAGATTGTGGCTTTGACATATCAAAATGAAAATTTGCACATAAATATTAAATTGTCGCTTCTGAAAAGTTATCAAATAAAAACTAAAAAAAATGTATTGAGTGGTTAATTTTTAATGTTTTACTACACCACCATCTAGCATTACGTTCAATGCATGCATGCATGCAATGTCTTTCAAATTTATTAGGATGTTTCTAGAACAATTTTTTGTTTGATATATATTAAGGTTTGAAGTCCTGTCTCCGGAGACACTAGACTCTATCAAAAAAATCTAACAGTGATTAAGCCAGTAGAGGTGCCGCATCAACCGGTGTAACCACTATTTAGCGTCACCCGGAAGGTTTTAAAACGTTTATTTTATATATATGTACTGAAATTATAAAGAAAATGATCATAGCTAGTAAGACTACTAAGAAAAAATGAAAGCTCTATACGTTATTTTGCTGGCTAAATGGTTTTGAATTAGTTTGGGACCTAAAAACTAGTCAATATCTTACTGACTTCGGAAACCATCACTGTGCGTTCCTGTTAAGAGCTTGACCAATTTTATTATGGGATGCTACTTGCGAAGACACCCTGGCTGCATCCCATCTATCGGGATCTGCCGTTGGATCTGATGCGGCGGCTGAATGTGTAGAAGACATTAAAAGGCGCAAACATGCCGGTCGTGAGAAGGTCTATATATTTAAGCTTCTTGCAGTCGAGGCCCGTGGGGAACAGGAGCCCACCGCGTTTTTTAAATTATTTCACGGCGTCTGGTAAAAACATTGCGTGACTCAAGAGCTGGTTCCTATCTGGCTCAGTGTCTTAGCATTGTCATTCAACGGGGCAATGCTGCCTGTGTCTTGGGCACACTGCCTTCTGGCAGTAATCTGGATCAGTTGAGCTATCTTTAGATCGTATTAAACGGTGCTTAGATTGCTCAACTGTTCTACATGTATTTTATATTACCTGTTGTATATTATTCTGTACATTTCTGTTAATAATTTTATTATTTTATTATTGATATGTTTTGCTTCTCGACCACTCAACTAATGCACATTAAAAGCATTGAAAATAATCAAAGTCCCATCAAAAACACGGTATTTTCACCTGCCATTGCTTCCAAAATGCTCGTTATTCACGAAACAATACAATTTCGTTCACAAACATTACAAAAAAGAGTGAATAAAGCAATGTAATGGCTACAAAATATTGCAAAGTGATCCACTGTGCTTGTTTCCATATTATTTTACATAAATAGGCATTTCTTACACAACTGCAAAAGTGAAGGGTCATGTTCACACCTTTATTTTTCGAAGCGTGAAGAAAAATATAAAACACACTATGGAACAATTGGGATATCGTTGAATAGCTATGCTACTACGCTGAGCCAGATAGGAGCCGGCTCGAATAAATTATTAATCAATTTAATAACGAAAAGGTTACATAACACCAGCTTACATAGCACCAGATTCCATAGCACCAGCTTACATAGCCCCAGCTTACATAGCACCAGCTTACATAGCACCAGCTTACATAGCACCAGTTATGTATCCTTTTGTCTACTAAGATAAACAAAGCACTTTAGGTGGCTTAGTGCCTCCGTCACCAGACTTGAGAGTATAGACAAGATATACAATAACAATCTTTCGAAAGTTCAAAGTAATTTTTTTGCTTGTAATACTAAATTTCCGTAGGCGTAAATGCCTACAGACAGTGGATCTTGATAAGGCGCCTTGGCCACATTCTCTCGCGTTAGCAGTCACTAGGTAATAAAATTACCTTTATATATTACATTTATTTTAGTTAACTGGGCTAGCATTTGTCATCCGACAGTACCAACAATATCATTTAGTAATAGGCCTATTTTTATGTAACGAGACAATAATTGTGCTAAACCAAGGCAAAACCCACTCTTAGTAACATCGTTTCATTCATACATTTATATGAATAGATCTGCGATAGGTCACGGAACGTTAAGGGTCTAAGGAGGTCGAATAACATACTCACTTTTATCATTCAATTAGTCAAAATCTTGAAGTTAATCATTATTTAATTTCAATAAAATGCCAAAATGTATAGTGAAGGCATATAATATAATATATAGTTATTGGCTTTCTGTTTTTATGTAATAATTTAAGTTAAACGTGTATAGCTGTTGGTTTTCTTTAAAAATAAATAAATAAATCGTTCGATTACACAAACACATAAAAGTAGCGGAGTAACTTTTCACAAGTAGGTATATTTTTCGTTTGTCAATCTTTAAAACGTAAGAAATTGGTTTTTATTTAAAATAAAATAGTTTGCCAATGCTGCCAACGAAAAAATAATCAGGTATTCATTAATTTAAACTAACAGACAATATTTTGAATGAGTTTAATGGTTCTACTACTACTTAACCTATATAAATTTATGAGCTATGTATCTTCATAAACATTATGTCATATCGAGAATTTCGGAAGTATCGAATATCGAAAAAACTCGATAAAAGTTTGCTAAAAACTTACATTTTACGTTTTAGTTTTTATAATAAGTTTTTCCTGCTTACTTACTTAATAATTTATTTTAGGTAGGAAGGTGTGGTTCCCATAAAATATCTTGTATAGCTGTTGGTTTTCTTTAAAAATAAATAAATAAATCGTTCGATTACACAAACACATAAAAGTAGCGGAGTAACTTTTCACAAGTAGGTATATTTTTCGTTTGTCAATCTTTAAAACGTAAGAAATTGGTTTTTATTTAAAATAAAATAGTTTACCAATGCTGCCAACGAAAAAATAATCAGGTATTCATTAATTTAAACTAACAGACAATATTTTGAATGAGTTTAATGGTTCTACTACTACTTAACCTATATAAATTTATGAGCTATGTATCTTCATAAACATTATGTCATATCGAGAATTTCGGAAGTATCGAATATCGAAAAAACTCGATAAAAGTTTGCTAAAAACTTACATTTTACGTTTTAGTTTTTATAATAAGTTTTTCCTGCTTACTTACTTAATAATTTATTTTAGGTAGGAAGGTGTGGTTCCCATAAAATATCTTGGCTAAGTACTTATAACGAAAGATAGAAACATCGCGTAACCCAATCTGGCACCTATCTGGCCCAGCGTATTAGCATTTCCATTCAACGTATTAATGCCGCCACAATCTTGGGGGTGCTCTGGTATATTTTTATTTATATTATCGTATATTATTCTGTACATTTCTGTAATTATTTCTGTAAATAAACCTTAATCTCAAAATCTCAATGGTTTCAACTATCAATTTGAAGAATGAATAAATCGATTGTTATACGTAATGTCGATTCATTACGTGTATCAATCGATTACGTAATTCTACTGTAACACAACAGGCATACGATAATTTAAATTACAACCAAACAACTGTAAATTTAACAAAATTCGACTTAAAATTCAACAATTTTATGATGATTGTATATTAAAATTGTTTTTCCGAGAAAAACCCCAGGCAATATCGTCCAACCATCAGGCAAAATCGTGCAATAACAGTGGAAACACTACTAAGCCTGCGTGTTCAGTTCGTAATGGTGGAGCTAAACGCGACTCTGATTCCGTTCGGTTACCGACGAATCCTCATTTTCCTGTTCCCGATACTATATTTGTTTTGTTTACGACTGTACCTTTTTTGAATGTAATCAGGATGAGAGCTCGGCTTTTACAAAAATAAGTTTACAAATCGATGCTGTAAAGTGTGTAAAAAACCGCCTGGATTATAAAAAATGCTCACTGTAAGTCTGACTCTGGTAATAAAATAGAGTACTACCTACTTCATCTTTCTTATCACTACAACTTAGATTAATAAGCAGCTGGCCAGTTAGCCACAATGGCATGACATTGTTGAGCAGGCAATGAGGTCACACAACAGACATGACGAACGAGCACATTTGTGACAACTGAAGTAGAAAGAGAATGTGAGTCAATTTTAAAGCATTTCAGGATAGGAAAACTGTTTAATTTACTATATCATTTAGGCAATTTATCTAGCTCTAGTATAATTATTAATTAAAAATATAAGGTAGGTAACTAATTACCTACCTTATATAATTTATGATTTATTGACCGAGCGAAGTGAGTGTCTCCATGTTCTCCTCTACAGGTCGCATTTCTCAACCGATTCACGTAAAATTTTGTAAACAGGTTTTATAACTATATAGATATTTTTTGTCGATTCAGTTTTTTGGACTTTTTACAAAATGGCGGTGATAGGGGTTGAAAACGTAAAAAAGTTATATATCAGTCATTTCGAGAAATGTTGGCGAGGTCTACAGATAGTTTATGTAGTTTATATAGACTATTTAATTAATCAAAGTCTGACGAGTTGTCTACAAAACCTGTGGATTGCAGTTGGGGTATTTTTTATTTTTGTATTTTGTACCTCACAAAAATAAGGAATCCGTAAACTTACCTGTCAGCTCAGTTGGTAGTAACTCTGCCCTCTGCGCTGTAGAATAATGGTTAGGTTCCCTCCCAGGCCAAACATTTATGTGATGAACATAAGTTTTAAATATATAAGTATTATATTTGTCATCTAGCCACTTGAACGTCCGAGCGCGGCAGCTGTCTCCCTCTAAAACGTCCGCCCGCGCGATTGTAATTCTGCGGCGCCGAGCGCTTGGTTCATTTTCAACTTCGAGCGTGATAACTAGATAACTACTATAGCTAGACTTAAATAAAAAATACATTTGAATGGGTAAAACTATACAAATTAAATCTACGTCAAAAAATAATTTCAACTATGAATCTAAATACTTACTGAAAATATAAATTTAAACTTGACAATGTAAGTTAAATTTCAATAAACTCGGCATATTGTTTAATGTCGATTTTGGGCCTAGAATATTTGTAAATATTTCAATAGCAATAATCTTGAGGATTACTCTGATATATAACACTAATATAAATAAGACTAATAAAACAATCTAAACAACACCCGCACGCACTCGCTTCACAAAACGCAAACTCACGCAAAACTTTTTTGCGTGAGTTTGCGTTTTGTGCGTTTTGTGTTATACCGCAACTATCAGACGCCAGCCAACAGAACTTCACACAAAAGTCATAGAGGTCCGATGGGTCGAAAAGAATACCCAGACTGTCTACGCAACAAAGATTTCGGTTGATTTTTCTACCCGGACGCTCAAGTGGCTAGTCACCATAACAAGCTATGCTTTGTTTGGGGCAAAATGGTGTTGTGTACCTAGTCTACCTAAATTAATAATTATCTATATTTATATTTATAGAATCATTTCGTTGTCCGCCTGCCAGTCTGTCTGTATGTCAAGACCCATTTCCCAATAAATGTGTGAAAGGTATCTAGCTAAAAATAATATCAAGTACCTACTAAGGTCTCTTGCCACTGTAAAATAAACAAAAATCAAGTCAATGCCATCGAAATATATGGTATGTTGTCAATAAATATTTATGCCGCATTTTTCGACTTTGCCGCAACTCGCCAGTAAATTAAAACATATGGGGTACTTTCCTTTGACCTAGAACCATGAAATTTTACAAGAAGCAATGCCTTACAGCACAAGAAAGAAAACACTTCCCCCTCTACTTACACGCACGATTCTTCACTCGCAGTGCAAACAGTAAACGCGAGTGGCAACGAGCGGACCGCGGATCAAACTCAGCCTGAAGATTCTCTAGATGAGTCAAAACAGTGTCGATGCCTCCATCGACAAAATAATACGTGACTAAAACCCGTGTTTATCAAGATGTATCCAGCACTCGAACATTTTGCAAGGAAAAACTGCTTATTCGTACTTTCACAAACTTACAAACATTGTTTAGTGTTTTAATTCTTTATTCTTTATTAATAATAACTGATGGTAAAAGAACCATGTTACTAAAAAAACTGGCTGTGTACTCCGGCGCGATTTTTGCACTCGACTGAGATTCAATTCAATTAAATTCAATTTCATTTATTTCAGCCTTCATATGTATGTACACATTAGAGCCATATGTATCATTATAATTTAATACCTACAGAACATAAATAAAATATAGAAATTAAAATATAGACTGCATGCACCACATCATTACATCACCGGCGCGAATGGTGCACCTCTGTGCAGTGCTTCATGAAGTCAGTGTCCTGCCTTCCTGCTATAAGTTGCAGGTAGTTGGAGCTGCCCCTCACGTGACGCATCAGGGACGACGTTTTCTTGCGGATGATCGCATAAAAGTCATTGACACGTGGGTTCGCGAACATGCCCGATGCGCTACAGAAGTAGGGCAGCCTCAACAGCACCCTGAAACTATTATTGTACTGGACTCGAAGGGCATTCCAGCAGCACTTAGTAAAGTTAACCCATAGACTGCACGTGTAAAAAGACTGGCAGTACGCCTTAAACAAACTTGTTTTTACAGTCGATATTAAACTTTCTGGACTTTTTCTGGATATCGTATCGAAACTATTTAATTTAACTATCGTACAACTGTATTGCTATCATTTTTTTATGTTTTCTCGGTGTACAATAAAGCGTTTATATCTATCTATTTATATATATATCTTAACCGTGTTTTCATTTTTAACGTTTTTCACAGAGGATAGAATCTAACTTCTCGCAAGCCTACCTTCTCTCACGTTTTAAACGTAAATACCTTCCGTAATATATTTTTAACGGCTTTTGGTGTAACAAATAGGCTACAGTTTTGTTTGACGGGTGTTTTTTATTCCCCGTAACGATAAATAATATAAAAAAGAAAATACAAATCTGTTTGTTTATTTATTTATTTATTTGGTTTACCAACGGTTGCTACAACCTTAAAAGCTTAAAAAACATTATAATACTTAATGCTAATTGTACAACCAATTACAGGTAAACACTGCATGCAGAAGTAAAATTATACTTATTATTAAGAGACAATAACTTAATGAAAATAGATGAAAGTAGTGTACCTACTTAATTTAACTTAACTAAAGTGGGTGGGGGGAACTAACGTACATGTGAACTATTTTAACTAGAAATAAACAAGTTAAAAAGTGAACTAGGAAAACGTTAAGTTATGACATAGTATTCGGCAAGTTCTCAGTTAAGAACTTCCGGAACTTATTGAGTTTTATCAAAAATATATCTATCAAATCACAATATTTAACGATGGCTTTGCTGATTTTAGGGATGGGTGAGTTGCTACCATGGACTGTAGTGCAAAGTGGTGGGAGTAGGAGAGGGATGGGCCGGCGGGGGATTCTTCGAGGGACTCTAAAACGTATTTTGTGTAGTAGTTGTGGGCAATCTATTTTATTGTCAAGTAATTTATACAGGAACATTATGTCTAATTGTATTCTTATTTTTTCTTGAGATGCAATTTTGAAAAACTTAAGTCTGTCCACGTATGTGTACAATGTTTTATGTTTTTTATCCACATATGCCAAATGCCGCAAAAAACGTTTTTGAATGCGTTCGATTTTTAAAATGTGAGTAGCATAATGAGGCATCCATACTTCAGGACAGTACTCTAGGACGCTACGTACTAAAGTATTGTATAGTAAGATTTTTGTATAGGGTTTTCTGAATATTTTACTGTTTCTGATAACAAAGCTAACAAAACATTTTAGATGCACGTTTGGTAATATTGTCTATGTGCGGCAGGAAGGTTAACTTTTTATCACGCCCAGATCCCTAATCGTATCGACTTCACGTGTAGGCTTACCGCCTATAGAGTAACGAGAATTCACAGTTTTTAATTTGCGGATGTATTTTATAAATGGCATTTTTCTGTGTTGATGAGCATTTCGTTGATACAGCACCAATCGTGTAAGCGGTCTAAGTCATAGTGTAGTAAGGATACATCGACTTCGGAGATTATTATGCGTGAGATTTTATGATCATCGGCAAATAGAATTGGTTCGGAATACGCGAGGCAGTTTGGGATGTCATTGATGAAAATATTAAATAAAATAGGTCTTAAGTGGGATCCTTGTGGAACGCCCAAATGAACATTAAAAAACTCTGATTCAAAGCCATTGACCACGACAGAAATAGAACGATGCGATAAATATGACTTAACCCATTTAATGAGATTACCTGTCAACCCATATGACGACAGTTTTCTGACAAGTAATTCATGAGAGACCCGGTCGAAGGCCTTACTAAAGCCCGTGTAAATGACGTCAACTTCTTTGCGCTTATCTATGGCTTCAGAAAGACCCTCAACGAAAGTGACCAGGTTTGTTGCAGTAGATCTGCCCTTTACAAAGCCGTGTTGGTATTCCGTTGTAAACTTGTGAAAATGGCTTTGAATATATGGGCAGACCAGGGATTCGAATACCTTACCCATGGTTGATAGAATAGAAATAGGTCTGTAATTTGTTACTATATTGCTATTACCTGACTTATAAATAGGTATAACCCTTGCTGTTTTCCATCTAGTTGGGAAAACTCCAGATGTTAATGACTCATTAAACAGACAGAATAAAGGTGTTGCTAAGGTATCTGAACATTTCTTTAAAAACATTGGTGGTATACCGCCCGGACCTTTGGTAATATTCAGTTTTTTTAATTGATGAAAAACCGTATTTATAGAAATATGTACGCCCGACAACACCGAACTACTTATTTCGGTTGCACTCAGTAGTATATTTGTCCCTTGTTTATTATTAGGGCTGTTAGTCAGATCGTATACTTTTGTAAAAGATTGAGCAAAAAAGTTGCAGATATCTGAACCATTTGAAAAGCTAACTTGACCATCGGTTATTATATTAGGTATAGCATTTGTATTACCTTTTTTTGTTTTAATAAATGACCAAAAGTTTTCGGTTTTTCGTACTTCTTATTCTATTTTCTATATCCTCAACGTAGTTATTGTAACGCGTTGTTGCAAGTTGCAAGTTGTTTCTGACAACGCCATGGCCCAACATCCGGACAAAATGAATATGGCGGCTTCCATGAAGTACTAAATACTTCGGTGAGTTCAGTGATCTTGTTTCCCGATATTTCGGGAGATATTTTCACAATTGCATGCACCATGATCACGAGAGAAACTCAAATGTCGAAATGTCGAAAATCAGAAAAACGCAGATTAAATGGCAAATATACCATTTTGAGGGAATATTGAAATCATATTAGTTAACTAAGTTTAACTGCGTGACCCAAGAGCTGGCTCCTATCTGGCTCAGCGTATTAGCATTACCATTCAACGTGGCAATGCCGCCAGTGTCTTGGCAACGCTGCCCTCTGGCAGTAATCTGGATCAGTTTAGCTGTCTATAGATCGTTTTAAACAGTCCTTAGATAGCTCCACCGTTTCACGTGTATTTTATATTATTTTGTACATTTCTTTAATTATTTCTGTAAGTAAATGTGTTAAAGTAATATTTTACGGAACTTTAAATAGCTTTTTACCGGCAATTGAAGTTACTCAACTCTCGGTAATACTTGTCAATTACGACGCCACGTCACTAAGCACTTTACTGTAAGAGCTTCATGGAGCAATTGTGTAGAGATAGACAATACCTTGCGATATGGATCAATTAAGTAAAACTAGTTGCTCCAGACTGATTAAAAACTTGCCGAGCAATTATTTTTCTAAAATAATGCACTTGTAGACGTCACTTAATTATAGCCTTGTATGACGTCTCGAGATGACAACGCGCAAATGATAATGATGTCTATATTGGTCATATGTTTTTGCAACAATAGAGTCGTTTCGATGCTTTGGTTTCAACTCTACAGTAAGTGCAGTAATTAATTTACCCTTTATAACCGATTTTCCATGAAACTTCAAGTTTTAACAGTCAAAATTAACTGTTTCGCGCACCTGCATTTAATGCACTATTTCTAAGCCTTTTCGCTCACAAAGTACTCAACGCGAATTTCCTGAGCGGATATGAAATACCTGGACCCGTCGGCATTTTGAGTTTCGGGTGAAAATTTTTAGCTTTTTCGTGATTTTAGCCATTATAACAAGGTATGCTATTTTTGAGAAGCTAAACTTTTAACCTTAAAGAAATAAAGAATAAAATATTTGAAGAGACATTTTCTGTTTTGTATTGTCAGTTTGCGTATTATTTTTTTACGGTTAGTACAAGAACAAATGTTTTTGGGTGCGGGATGCACTGAATACTATCATTAAGGCTTGGTTATTAGGGTATTCGTTTTGTGTACCAACTCAGTCTGCGTTTTCCAAAATGGCACAGTCTCAGTTTTATATAATTACTAGCTTCTGGCCACTGCTTCACATGCGTCGTACATACGTTATCCTACGTCCTCCCTCAAGATACAGTCGATCTCCTTACCTTTTACCAAGATTGGTTCAGATGTATATAGCCATGAAATCGGAAAAAAACAATCAAAAATATTTACGCATTTCTAATATTAGTATGAAAGTAAGGATGATTGAACTAGTACGGATGCCACTTCACGTTGTATGTACTGTTCAAGCTCTCTAACGGCCTTACATATAAACATCACCATGAACACTGTTCAACGCTGCTTAAGATTAGCTCTGTCACTATTTATCACTATCATGACTATATGACTGGCCTGTCAGCTCAGTTGGTAGTAGCTCTGCCTTCTGCGCTGTAGGTTGAGGGTTCGATTCCCAGGATAAACATTTGTGTGAAGAACATTGTTTGTTCTGTGTCTGGGTGATATAAAGTATCATAAGTATGTATTTAAAAATATATAAGTATTCTATCAGTCATCTAGTCATCATAATACAAGCTATGCTTAGTTTGGGGCTAGATTGTGTTGTGTGCATTGTCCAGTAATATTTATTATTATTATCTTACAAAAAAGAGTTGGCACTTTTTTAAACCGTGATTAACCCTTGACAGAAATTAAAACTGCTTTATTTGTCAATGAGTCACCTAAAGATTATACCTATAACATAATTTTGTATGTGACTGTCACTGAATCTATTATTATAGCCAATACAAAGCTCAATGTCTTTGTTTCTGTGAATAATAGCTGACATTTGTAAACGTACCGTGAGGTCCCATTTGGTAGATTGACGAGATGGCAACGCATCCGCTTTTGCTATCAGATGTGATGGAGCTTCAATGTCGTAGCACTTAAGGCAAGCACGCACAAGCGGGTAACTCCGCACGGTTTGAATACGCGCTGTTCTCGTATAAAAATTAAATAAAATAAATAATGCCGAAAATTTACACAGCATCCCCTGGCCCCAAAGTAAGCAGAGCTTGTGTTATGGGTACCACATAATATATATACTACATATTTATATTTTTTGTAGATTTATACATATTATACATATAAATACCCAGACCCAAAATAAAAATACTTACAGATCATACCAACATTTGTCCCAAAGCGGGAATCAAACCCGCAACCTTTCGCGTCTCACCCAGCCATTATCCCACTGCACCACAAAGTTCGTCAATAGAGGTGTTCTATAGTATTCATTTTCAATGCGGTTTTCTCCGAAAAAAAATATTTGTGATGTGAAAGTTGATGGAGGTAAAACTAGTATTTGCGGATAACGTAAATGAATCCTTATCGTTAGTTCTTAACTGGTTCAGTGTAAATAACCTTTTGGTTAATTAAAAAAAATCTAAATCTATCAAATTCACTTTACCAAATGTTATTCATAGCCAAACCAACATTGAAATGAATGGAGAGGCAATGAATCTTGTAGATACCTCGATCTTCATAGGTCATAATATAGATGCAAACACAAAGTGCGGACCACAAATTGAAACACTTGCTGGTAGGCTTAGTTCCGCTGCATATGCAGTTCGTGCGATACGGTGGCTTACTAATGATGCTACAGCTAGTTTATTTCAGTTACTTCCATAGTGTTATATCCTACGGCATCATCCTCTGGGGGAAAGCAGCTGATATTGGTTAATTATTTGTTATTCAAAAATGGGCAAAACGTGCCATTTAAAAAATGAAACCACGAGAATCTTTGAAAGATATATTCAAAGAAATTAATAATCTCACAATAGCTTCACAATAGAAAATGGTTTTAGCAAACTAATGACCTTCATAGAATCAATACTAGGAATAGACACAAATGATACAACCCTAGGTTTCGACTAAAAAAAGTAAATAAGTTATTTATGGGGAACACGGTGCGCTTCTGTAATAAGCTTCCTGAAAATGCTACTAAACTACCTATTAAGAAATTTAAAGCATACTTAAGGTAGTATTTTAAAGAAAGAATATTATTACATAAGTGACTATATTATTGATATAGTCCATTAAAATGTTACATTTTTTAGGCCTTAGTGTGCATTTGTCAGAGGACGCAATTTTATTTTTTTAATGTGTAGGGGGGGTCAGTAGAAGCTTAAGTTCAAGTTTGTGGGGTCGGCACCCTTGTCCCCCGGCCGCCATCTTGGAAAAGGGGGTGCAAAGGGTTTTCGCGCTGTATCTCGTAAACTAGTTACCTTACAGAAAATTTAATCAAACATAAAATGTAGCAAATTAAATTTCCTACAATTTTATTTCTATTACTTTTTATCGTCAAGTGACCAACAAAAAAGTTATAAACAAAAATAAATGAAAATTTTGTTTGTTTGTTCTAGGTTTTACAGCGCTCCAAACTTAAACGGATTCTCGAATGCTCATAGGGATGCAATAAAAACTAAAAATTAGGCTTACTTTTCTATCTATATTTTTTTTATTCATACAATTTATTATGATCTTAACATTCCTATGCTATTATTGAACTATGTTTGACCCTTTTACCCACCACCTATGAGGTATAACATGGGCAAAGTCAAATTTATAAAAATTTAATGCATTTTTTAATGCATTTTTTGTCACTGTCTTAGCAAATCGTTTGTATCGCAGAGTGTCTAGAGTATCGTCTTTATTTCCGCCATATAAAAAGACGAAAAAACGTTCGCCAACAACACTGAGTAACGATGACTCGACTTTCTCACTCATAAATAATTTAGTTCCACTTGCTAACTCTGGATGCTTCTGCAAAATTTTTATAAATTTGACTTTGCCCATGTTATACCTCATAGGTGGTGGGTAAAAGGGTCAAACATAGTTCAATAATAGCATAGGAATGTTAAGATCATAATAAATTGTATGAATAAAAAAAATATAGATAGAAAAGTAAGCCTAATTTTTAGTTTTTATTGCATCCCTATGAGCATTCGAGAATCCGTTTAAGTTTGGAGCGCTGTAAAACCTAGAACAAACAAACAAAATTTTCATTTATTTTTGTTTATAACTTTTTTGTTGGTCACTTGACGATAAAAAGTAATAGAAATAAAATTGTAGGAAATTTAATTTGCTACATTTTATGTTTGATTAAATTTTCTGTAAGGTAACTAGTTTACGAGATACAGCGCGAAAACCCTTTGCACCCCCTTTTCCAAGATGGCGGCCGGGGGACAAGGGTGCCGACCCCACAAACTTGAACTTAAGCTTCTACTGACCCCCCCTACACATTAAAAAAATAAAATTGCGTCCTCTGACAAATGCATACCCAAATGTAACTTTTCAATGGACTAATAAGAATGCATGGCCTCATGTCGCTCTGCCGTCAGACAGTTAACCGACACACTTGAAATGTATAAACTCTCTTGTATTATTATTTTGTAGTTAAGGTAGTTTTAAGATGAATCATGTAAAAACCAAGAAGAGTTTCTTGCTAGTTCTTCTCGGGCTTGGGTTAGGATGAATTGGCACCTAAATTCACCTAAGTCATTTTAGGCCAAATTAGGTGAATATCTTGGAAATCTGATAAGAATATCTTATAATTCCGAAGTTAACCCCCTATAATGATTGGACTACTACAGTACTGAAACGTCTTACATACTGTAGTATGTAAGACGTTTCAAAGTTATCCTTGTGATTGTATTGAATAAAGTATCTTTTGACTTTGACTTTGACTTCGACTAGAAGGTAAATCAGACTTGTTCTAGAGCTCTGTAGACCTTGCTAAGATGACAAGATTTATAATTACGTTTTAAAAATTTTAAAAAATCAGATTTCATGTAAGTATATAAAATAAATCACTGATATATAATTTTAATTTTCTTATTTTTAAAAACCGCTTGACCGATTTCAATCAAAATTAAATGGGACCACCTCGGAAGTACCCTTTGAAACAAAAAAGATCGGTTCAGGTACCTGAGTATTCGCTGAACATACAACAAAATAAATGATTCCAAATAATTTATAATCTCTTCCTTTTTTGAAGTCGGTTAAAAATGCAATGATTGACGATTTTCCACTTTCAACATTTTAGAGAGTTGTAATGTACCTGAGTATTCGCTGAACATACAACAAAATAAATGATTCCAAATAATTTATAATCTCTTCCTTTTTTGAAGTCGGTTAAAAATGCAATGATTGACGATTTTCCACTTTCAACATTTTAGAGAGTTGTAATGTACCTGAGTATTCGCTGAACATACAACAAAATAAATGATTCCAAATAATTTATAATCTCTTCCTTTTTTGAAGTCGGTTAAAAATGCAATGATTGACGATTTTCCACTTTCAACATTTTAGAGAGTTGTAATGTACGATTCAGACTTTACCAAATTTTCAAGAATTAAAGAAAAATAATTTTTTCGACCCACCACTATGAATATTAATTCAATGATCAGATCATGGAAAAATACAGACTACTTTTTATGTTGGTACCACGCGTGCGAAGCCGCGGGCAGCAGCTAGTAACTTTATAACATCGAGACAGAACTAACAAGATTAAATGTATCTGCAAGTAGGTACATTATTATATGTATTCAGTCATTCAGTACAGGATTTGCTTAGTTTGGGGCTAGATCGTTAGTACAGCAACATCTAGCCACCATCTAGACTAATAGATACGTCATAACACCAAGACAGAACGAATAATATTAAATGTTCATCGAGTGTTTGTCGGAGTCGGAATCAAACCCACAGCCATAATGTATTCTACAGGATCACCAATGTCTTTTCAAAAGTAGAAGTCGTACCCATATCGAATAATGGTCATGTAACAAGAGCATAGAAAATATGGCGAGGTGTATAATATTTTTGTCGTTGAAAAGTTTTCAATGCATCGGAATTCAGATGGTGCAAGTTAGGAGAGGATTGTGACTGGCTGGGTTATTGTAAGTACCTATTCGCGTCTGGGATACTAAGTATTGTGTAAAATGTGAGCACATGCCAAATATAATATTTTGACCTGCCTCTGACTACCCCTTTAAACATCCTCAAAACAATCTAAGTAGTTAAAGATCAGAGGTATCAAAGGTAGGCTATAATATATATTTTGTATATCTTTGCCCATATTTTAAAGCACTTCATTTCCTACTGCTGGGCATAATTATACTATCGTCTTATTCAAACATGGCTTTATTCAGCCAATTAATTATTTTCTAAAAACGCAAGATCAAGGTGGATAGTACGAAAAAAGCAAAGCCCATTCAAAAGTATTACTTGGGCTGTAAATGGTGATAAAGAATTATGCCCACCTTAAATTGAATCAAAATTTTAAAAAAATGTATTTGCACAAATAAGTTATAACCAGTATTGAATGGCCTTGAGTTGGGCTAAAAGAACCTTTAATAAGGTTTGTATTAGAACGCTTCAAATAATGGAAAGATTCATAAACCTTCTTTTGAAGTTGGTTGTAAAGAAACATTCGCTCGTCACAAGCACGCGGCCATCAGATTCAGTGCACGTATATATTCGATACAGAAAATTGAGTTGCACGCTCAAACCCTGCTCGGTAGGGTATAAAATATTTTCGTCCGGTCATAAAACATGTGATAAAGCGAAGTATAGAAGCAGAACTCACCAAAATCGGAGGATAGATATAATTTCCCTATTACTCGCGATAGCAAGTTGCAAGACTACTGCTGCTGTCACACTGTACGATTATATTTGTTATTATAAGCGAGACAAATGTTTGTATGATCTGCAAGTGGGCATTATTTTGGGCGTCGCAAATTGCTGTTATTATTGCTAGTTTAACACACGCAGACTTGTTTTCGAAGCTTTCAAAGCAACTTCGACTCAGTAAACACAAAATGTTAATCAACTTTTCGCTGGGTCATTGCTTCGCCATTGTATGTCATTTAAAACCAAGTCACACAGAAACTTTCTATCGTGAAGACCCGTAATAGTTTGACCCCAGCTAACCGTGCATACGTCCCAAAAATAAACAGATTAGCAGGCGAGAGTTTCACTTCTGTTTGGCAAGTTATTCAGTGGTGTGGTTACGGGGCCCGAGTTACAAATTATAGGCGATGCCGAGTGAATAAACTAGTAAAACTTGGTACGAATCGAGCTGGTTTATTGGTGATGCATCGCGGGTAAACGGAGCTGGGTTTTGGGTATTGATTTCACTTTTGATCTAAATTTGTCGATGCTATGTTGTTGGATACAAAAGTTTGAGTAGTGTATTCATAGTAAAAAGAGCTAAACACTAATTCTTTCGAATAAGTCAATGACCAACTGTGGTGATGAATTGAATAGGCCACTCAAAGACCTCAGTCATGTGCCAACTCTTGAAAATCCTGTATTGATAGCACAATGCATTTCTAACCCAAGACCACCAGTGCTCTCTTTATTCTGATAAAATATCGTCACAAAACCTCTGATCGTCATTTGTCTTTTCTAAATATCACAGCGGAATGGCTGTCAGGAATTTTCTTGGATTTTACGTTGTACAAATCATAATGCAACATAATACATTTGTTACTTTGCTGTTTACGAGCGAATAAGTCTCTATTCATTGATTAAAATTGCGCTAAGAAAACATTATATAACATTAAATAACACGTGAATATCTAATCAATTTAAAAGAGCTATGTAACTTTACAAAATGAATCAACAAAGAATCCTCGCAAGTTTCAACTTACAACGACTATGTAACAAGTACTTTAATAAGTCAAGTCTGGAAAACCTGGAAAACTGTGTTCGACTTATGTATTTTATATTATGTCACTGTAAATGTCAAACAGAGATTTATTTGGGATTCTTCGTTTGTTCATGAAGTAACATAGCTCTGCTAATTTAATATTTTTACTCGTTTTATTGCATGTTTTATTCAGTAATCTTAGAGGAATTTTAATAAATAAATTGTGACTACATAGGACAAGTATGGATAATTGAATTATATGTGTATTATGGTGCAATGTGATTTGAACAACGAGGAATTCCAAGTAAATTCTAGACGGCCATTCCGCGACGACGTTTAGAATTGACAATGGACCATGGACTAAGACTAACAAACAAATTAACTATAAACACTTGAAACTGGTAAAATTGACATTAATATGTCATATGCCATTAACCAAGAAGAAGAGGTTTGTTTGAACAGCCTACTTCAATCAGACTCTCTAGAGGCGTTTTTAACGCCTCTATTTAGCCGGAATATGTTTATAGCTCTTCTAAGAGATCCTACTATTTTTTTATATTCAATAGATGTTAAACCCAAGCAAACACAGCTTTCTGCAATTCCTCATTCGTCACAATAGTTCATTGACAGTCGCATTGCGACACACATAAAACGTTTACGCCTTGCGTCGAGCTGGTTAATATTTTACTATCCTTGGGGATTTAGGCTTGTTTAACCTAACCAGTTTATTTGTGAAAAGATTCCGAAGTGATTTCTTTTTTGGTTTTGTTGCAAAACTGAGTATAGCTATTATGATAATAAAAATATTGGCGGATAATGCACAGAACACTATCTAGCCTTAAACATAGCATAGCATGTATTATGGTGACAAGATAACTAATAGAATACTTATATATGCAATGACATACCTATGATACTTTATAACACCCAAATACTGAACAAACTCACAATTATCGGTCTAGGAAGAGAATCGAACCCCCAACTTACAGTGCAGAAGTGCTACTACTAACTGAGCTGTCAGGCCAGTCATTATGGATTATTCAATCAATTTCCATTAGTTTTTATTTTCAATAGGATTTTAGCTTTACAAAACCAGTTTTGACAAGAAGTGTTTCCATCGGCTGTATGAGAGCACAGGTCTAATGGTAGTGTCCCAGTGTCAGGGACTTCTGATCCTAAGATCGTGGAATCGAATCCAGTCGTGCACCAATAGATTTTTCAGTTAAAAAAATGTTAGTGCGCTTATACCAGTTCTCTCAAACAATGAAAAAAAAAACATCTTGAGGAAACAAGCATGTCGTAGAACCTAAAAGAGTTCGAAGACTATGCTATGATGTTATGCTTTTAAAACTTATTAAGGCTAATGTTCAGGGAAACTATGTGGGATATTAATCTCTCTATTATCAATATTATGTGTATTTGGACAAACAATAAACGCTTAGCCTAAGTTCTTGGCTCTGAATCTAAGCCTTACGCTGTTTAATCTTCAAATTTCAAAATTCTGCATGGGACCGTAGACCTAGTCCTGAACAAAAAGGTTATGTCAAACAGACGAACAACGGAGTGCTGCTATATGAGTTCCTTTTAAGGGACGGAAAAAAAACATTGTATAAAAATCAGGGATATAATAAATAAATAAATAAATAATCCCGGACATTTTACACAGCATCATCTGGCCCCAAAGTAAGCAGAGCTTGTGTTATGGGTACCACATGACTGATATACTACTTATATCCTTTTTTTTTGTAAATACATACATATTATACATAGAAACACCCAGACCCGAGACAAATACTTGCAGATCATACAAACATTTGTCCCGCGGCGGGAATCGAACCCGCAACCTTCTGCGTCTCAGCCAGACCTTAGCCCACTGCACCACAGAGGTTGCCAAATGAACCGCATTATTTACGTATGACTCATAATAATAATAATAATTGTCATAATAGTCATTAACCGACGAAAAGGAAGGTTCTCAAGTCAACGCGTATTTTTTTTTATTTATGACTACGCATAACTTTTTACAGACTAGGTAGTCTGTTTTGATATTTTTTTTTAATGGAAAGGATATACCATATAAATAAGGATCCCATATAAATTTAGAAAAAAACGAACTCTAAGGGTAGGAAAACAGGGGATGATTGATTGTTCACTCACAGATTGTATTGTATGATAGCTAAAGTAAGGAAGGTAGCTATTTTAATAATGATCAAAACTTAAGCATGTAGTAATTACTTGATTATATCCACAAAAAATATTCAAATGAAACTTTTTAACAGGCCGCCGAAAAAACTGAAAAGCAGAAAATAATAAATAAACCTTTTTAATTTAACCTTAATAACTACATGTAGTTATTAAGGTTAAGTTCTTAAACGAATGTAAGTATACTAAAGTAATTTTGAGTCGGCGCCATTAACTTCGTGAACGCCGCCGCGCATCACGCTTTACGTAGTTAATTAATGTGCTTGTATGGCGACTCAAAGTTACTTAAGTATACTTATTTTAGTTTAAGAACTTAGTTATTAAGGTTAGATTAAAAAGGTTTATTATTTTTTGCTTTTCAGTTTTTTCGGCGGTTAAATTTCTTGTTAAAAAGTTTTATTTATTATTAATTTCTAAAAACTATCATGGTTTGAACATAATGTTCACTCAAAACGGGATATTTATAATAATAATAAATATTAAATAATCCTGGACATTTCACACAGCATCATCTGGCCCCAAAGTAAGCAGAGCTTGTGTTATGGGTACCACATGACTGATACACTACTTATATACTTTTTTTTGTAAATACATACATATTACACTTAGAAACACAATTACTTGAAGATCATTCAAACATTTTTCCTACGGCAGGATCGAAATCGCAACCTTCTGCGTCTCACCTTTGTCCCACTGCGCCACCGAGGTCGTCATAATAGTAATTTATTGATATTTTCTAAAACAGAAGGTCAGAAGGTCAGAAACAAAAAAAACCAGTTAGACCGTCCCAAAAGGGACGATCAGCTTAACGTGCCCTCTGAAGCATGGATGCGCTCAGGTAATTATTCTGCTACAATCACCCATCCTGATAACGTAGAGCTTTGCGTGAACTTGGATTTCATTATCTGATATGAAAATCTATGTTAGCGATACCATGAGCGCTTCAGGTTTGCCGTAACAAATGGCTGACAAACCCATCGCTGTACAACGTGTATTACTTATCAAACTTATTGAATGAATTACAGATTCAAATGTGATTAACATGTCAACGAAATTGTTGAACACGCAGGTAAATTTATCCGCTGTTGTATTGATTCAAGGACGTACTAATGTCTGGACACTCGTATTAAGTAGCAGTTTATTCTCAGATGAAGCTATAAGTTTTTTTCAATGCCGCCGTCGGCTTAGTGGCTGATACAGTTGATGTACACGAGAATGATTATTGATTATCGAACAGTTCAAAAGCGCTTATAGCATTGTAAGTAGTAAAAAACTAACAGTAGGAACGAAGTTAAAATCATGAAAATGGTCGAAGTCTACTCTCGGGTCAAAACTAATTGTTTAACACAAAAAAACGTTTTAGGATGTAGCGCTCGAACTCGGGACCCATTCGGATATTAACAATCAGTGTCGCAATCGCTCAGCTAACGTGGTCATTGTCATTTCGTTTTTAACCGACTTTATCAAAAAGGAGGAGGTTCTCAATTCGTCGGAATCTTTTTTTTTATGTATGTTCACCGATTACTCGAAAACGGCTGAACCGATTTGAGAAATTCTTTTTTGTTTGAAAGGGTAAATCCCATATAAATTTTATCAAAATCGGTCGAGCTGAAATATAAACGAAAATCTAAAAATCGTATACATCGATGATGTTTTCATGTACTTTCATACCTCGCTGTCTCCTTGGAGCGTTGCGTTTATTTGGCCTACCCATATTATATATATACAAAAGACATCTACTTTCCAGTAAAAATGTATTATAGGCTCAAATTTCATTCAATGAAGTCGGTTTCTTTTTAGTTTTTAAAACGTAATTATTTAAATTGGAATTGGTGCTGGTCGAAATCTTACATTTTTTGTTACCTCATCCGGAAAGTGTCTGTAACGTGCGATAAGGAGCTACGTTCTAACGATGGCCAACCTACAAAAAGGTGGGTCCGGTGTTGATACGTTCTAGTAGCTGACCATTCGTACTGCGGCTAGCGATGGACAAATTGGTTCGAATGTACTGATGAATTGTCGAGTCAAGGCTGATAGAACATTTTATACAATAGATATGGTGTTTTGTTATTCAATGCAAGATTATAAGTTAGGAAGCCTTTTAATTGTATTTAGTTCAACTTTTAATGCATTAACTAAATCTGTTAAAAAATCACAAAAAATTCAAAGGGGACTGCATCTCAGGATGAAGTCAACTGAGTCACAAACATATATTTCTTATGTGAAAAGCATATCACAACAAATTTTGGACAACCTCCTTGGTGCAGTCGGCTGAGACGCAAAAGGTTGCTGGTTCGATTCTCGCCGCGGGACAAACATTTGTATAATCTGCAATTATTTGTTTCGGGTCGGGGTATTTCTATGTATAATATGTATGTATTTACAAAACAAAAGTATATAAGTAGTACCTAAATCAGTCATGTAATACCTATAATACAAGCTCTGCTTACTTTGGGGCTAGATGATGCTGAGTGAAAAGTCCGGGACTATTTATGTATTTATTTGATTTTCCTCGAATTTATCACGCTGCTCTGCTAGGGCTGCAAATAGGAGTATTGTTTTAATGACTTTCATAGTACTATTTATGTCTTATTAACCAAATTTATATGATTTCACTTCGTATTAAAATTGAGTACCTGGATGACCGAGCTTTGCTCGGTATAAAACACGGATAAAACGACGTTTTCTAAACATGAAACCTAGCTAGATCGATTTATCGCCCCCGAAACACCCTGCATACTATCATGAAAATCGTAGGTTAACCGTTTCCGAGATATAGATTATATTTATACATATACTAGCTGACCCGGCCACGCGTTGCTGTAGCCCAGTAGTTCTAATACGTTGAACCAATATAACCTCTTAAAATATCAGTGTTTCTCAGTGTTATTATGCATGTATTATACATATAAACCTTCCTCTTGAATCACTCTATCTATTTAAAAAAACCGCATCATTATCCGTTGCGTAGTTTTAGAGATAAGCATACATAGGGACAGACAAACAGCGGGAAGCGACTTTGTTTTATACCAGTAGTGATACAAAAATTGCTCGTTTAAAGGCTATATCGTTTAAATTAGATATATACATATTTAAAAAAAAAATAACCGAACCGAGTTGATAAATCTATGTACTTACCCGGTAACCATAGACATTGGATGCATTCATGCGACACCGGGCTCGACGCAGATCAAACTTTTAGCAAATGTGTTATTTGTGGGCGGAACTGCCATCACTGAGGCTTTCAGTGATCTATTACCTATATTTAGACATCTAGCCAGTGATTCATCTAGATTAATATTTTATCTCTTATAAGAGTTTATTTTATGTACATTGTTTAAGTACAATTTAAGTACAAAATTTTTGATTAGATGACGAAAAAGCTTGGGATGAATCAACTCGACTCGGTATCCGTAACAAAATTAGCAAGGAAGAAAAGTGTTAGGACCAGACGAGTTTATTGCCGTATTTTTCTTAAACTGGGGTTAAGAGGAACCGGCACTTAGATTCACTAGCATGTAAGAAGACGGTTCAAAGTGGTCCTTGTGTTTTTTTTTAATAAAGAATGTTTTGACTTCGACTTTGACTATATATGAATGTATGTTTATTTGTAGTACATTAACTCAAAAGTTACTTAACCGATTTGAAAAATTATTTCACTTCAAGAAAGATATACTTAGGAGAAAAAACTTTTTTTTATTACTATAATGGTGGCTAATAGGCTTACCGCCCCCCTGATGGTAAGCGACCACGGAAGCCTATGGACGCCTGTAACATCAGAAGAATCACATGCGCGTTGTAGACCTTTGAGAAAAATTAACTTCACTCTTGAAGTACCCCATACTGTAATTCCCCGGGAAAATCTCTCCAGAGGGGAATTCATTCCACAACCGGAGCGTTCGCACTATGTGCTACCAAGTAGGTTCCAGTGTGTGCGGATGAACACCCTGGCGATAGCGAGCGGTGCGATGATATTATGGACATTAAAGATCCGTACTGAAATTGTAATAATGTACCTATATAATTAATATATGGTATACAAAAGAAGCGTTTGGCTATGTTATAGAGGATATGCGAGCTGAATTGAACTTTATTGCGTCTCCGCAAGAGTCGCTATTTATATTCCATCATAGCGCGGCGAAGCGTCGCTACCGCCTGTATCGCCAAGACAACAATTACGTTTACCCCTAGCCTATAGATGTTTCACATCAAAGGCCTATATGAGCCATTATTTGGCGTGCACTGAGAAAACTATTGACGATACATTATCTAACGTACTACATGTTTATGGTACGTATTATTACCCTCAAAAAAGTCTGCGAGGATAGCCTTGATATATAGATGTCTAACTATTATGTTATTTAGTATCATATGTATGTAATTAAAAATATAGAAGTATTCTATCAGTCATCTGGTACTGTACGAGCTAACACACATATGTACAATGATACAATTAACTTTTAGTTATAGATATTTTATATTTAAATAAGCCTAGCTTGCATTGCCTTACGTTGTAATTGTCATCAATCATTGGTGGAAACCACAAAGCAGTTGTACTAATACACTCAACGGGTTCGGTCATTTAACTCTCTTCGGAGTCACAACCCCTCAGCTAGCTTCCCTTAGCAGTTTAACTGCAGCTTTACGTGTTGTAGGGTTCAAAGCCATACAGGTATCATTATTCAAGTTATGATTAGTTTGGGGCTAGATGGTGTCGTGTGAATTGTCCACCAATATTTATTTATTTAGTATAGTTAGGTTAGGTACAGACTTAAGCACAAACGCGAGAACGGAGCTAGTACTAGCTAGTACGTAATAACATAGCAAGAAAGGATAACTTCCACCATACCACCAGTGTTTCCAAGTCTGTTACCAAATTATTCAGTTCCATCTTCCAGCGTTGAAGGCTGTCTACTTAATGCAGTGCCGACCTCAAGGGCCCAATACGTTTTACATAATAAATCGATACCTTAAGTTTATCATGTCTTGTCTTGCATGAGCGAACATCCTTCTGGGAATATACGAGCACTTTGAAATTGTTCTGAAGAAAGTTTGGAATTTTGATATGCTTGGTTTATTTTAAAGCTCCTATTCCTGTTCCTTGTTACTGGGTTTATATATGTTCACAAAATGTTTGTAGTGCCTAATATCTGATAATTTGTAATTTAACAAGTTTGTGATGTTATTTAATTTGTTATTTAATAATAAATAATTAACTAATCCCGGACATTTCACAGAACATTATCTGGCCCCAAAGTATTCAGAGCTTGTGTTATTTGTACCACATGACTGATATACTACTTATATTTTTTTTTGAATGCATACATTATTATACATAGAAACATCCAGACCCGAGACCAATACATGCATATCAAACAAACATTTACGGTGTTTATCGAACGACGGGAATCGAACCCGCAACCTTCTGCTACAAAGCATAAACGCACCAGCAATATCAAATACATGTTGTATTTGATATTGCTAGTCATACTGTTGTTTCCACAGACTAGCTAAAGTTTCATAAAATACAAACGATCCTCATTTTGTCTACACCCAAATGCAAATTAGAGAAACATTTTTAAAATACAGTAAGTACTAAAAAAAATGTTTTGTTTATGAATTGATTTTTCTACGACTTTCTACAGCTTTAACCAACACATATTTTCATGATGACTAAATGATCTAAAACACGTAATTACACGCCAATTTAATAAGTTTAAGAATTCATATAAGATTGTTCGTGATTTTTAAAACATCTGATTCCATGTTCCACAGAATAGCGCGTAAAAAATTCGCAGTGCATGCAAGGCCATAAGAGTAGCTATACCGACCCTGTAACAACCCAGCCTGCGTTTGCCAAAAAAGGCGCAGTCTCAGCTTTATGCTATTTCAAACTGTGTGAATTAGCGCTGGTTTTAAGACTATAAAGACAACGTAGTGTCCTAGTGTAGACATACATATATAACATATAGGATAACTAAGACGAAGACATTACTTACCAGCTTCTGTAAAGTTTTTTAAACTTAAGCGATCAGAACACATTATTATAAATACTTACGGGTATTTATCGCGTTTATATACCTATTTTTCCCGACGTTTCGACAGGTTTACACTCTGTCGTCACGACACAGCTTCTGTAGTTTTTATATTCCATAAAAAAAACAAGTCTCACGCAACTCAGTTCTTCTACCGTAAAAAGTTGAAAGATCCATGTAATACCAAGTGAGGGACTTGAGGGACATTCTGTCTTAACTCTTCAAACACCTTACTCAAAATTTCATCAAAATTTTGGCAGCAATAGCACTAGAGTCTAGACTAGGCCTGGTGGCGGCAAAAATACTCAAAAATACTGCATTGTACAAAATATGTAATAACTCTACAACCAAAGCATATTTTATCATTCTGTAAAAAACAATGTACTAATTGATATATTACCTATCTATCAGGCATAAAAATAACGTGTTTAGTCAAATACTATATTTTATAATAAATAGTTTAGTAATAAATCACTTCTAAAATCAGTAGCATGGCAACGAACTTTTTCCCGCCTTATCTAGAAGTTATTACTATGTATTTCTTACAATCGATTATCGAAAAATACTTATAATGAGCAGAGTTATTACGTAATTAACTAACCTAACAACATCTTATAGTGACCATATCAATATTAAAAATCTTTTATGTTTTATGTATATAGATTGATTTTACTTACTGAAAATTATGTCTTCTAGTTTTATCCACAACAAAGTTATAGGTTGTTCGAAAATGGTCTGAAATACTTTGAGAAACGGATGGTACGGCCGTGCCGCTTTATTGCTCGATTTGGCAGGTGCACTGCCGTGCCCATAGATAGTAAAAAAATTGATGTTTTTTCTTATTAAAACTATCTTGTTATCAAGATAATTTAAAAAAATACACACTATGAATGAATGTCTAATGGACCATATACCAGATTTGAATTAAGTCGGGTTAGCTGTAACAATTTGATCTTATAATAGTAATTGAACATCGTATCTTGTGTTAGTGTGAAATATGATGTATAGTGTGTGGAATGAGCTTGCTTTGCTTGCTACAAAACATAATTTGGGTCGCTTCGCTCGCCACGCACATCTAAACATGTCGACATTTTGCACAAAAGCTGATTTGGCTCAGCGTATTAGCATTGCCATTCGAAGTGGCAATGCCGCCATCTTGAGAACGCTGCCCTCTGGCAATGAGCTGGATCAGTTGAGCTATCTATAGATCGTTTTAAACGGTACTTAGATGGCTCTACTGTTTCACGTGTATTTTCTATTAGTGTATATTATTATGTACATTTCCACAATAGCTGGCTGAATATAACATTCTCATACTGAATAATAGTGATTACAAATTCATGTAAACAATCTTGTATACCTGCTAATTTTCACTAATTTATCGGTCCAATTCAGTGGTTGCGCCCGAATAACTTATGAAGCCGTCAAATTTTATTGTGTTCTACAATGTCATTCGCTCGTTTCGGTTACAATGTTCGCATAATGGATCCGATTCGGATCTCAATTTGAATAAATTGCAGGCAGTTATCGAAGTTTACGTTCGAAATAATAAAGTAGCCGATGGAAATTTTTACACGAACTAAGTAAGAACTGAGTAAACCTTTTATTCAGTTTAGGAATTTCTTTCTGGCAAAAGTTTGACATAACATCTTTGTATATCAATTAATTTATATGTTTATTTATGTATAACATGTATGTATTTACAAAAAAAGGATATAATATAGTATATCAGTCATGACACCCATAACACAAGCTCTGCTTACTTTAGGGCCAGATGTTGCTGTTTGAAATGACCGGTATTATTATTACGTAACAGTGCAATTTAAATTTTAAGTATAACCAGTAGGAAATTAAGTTATTAAGAATTTCACTAAGGTATTATAATTGTTGGTAGACTTGTGTAGGTATGCTGACTAACAGTAGAGCTTGCAACAGAGAAGGAAAACTTTGTTAGAAGGAAAGCGGTCGGAATTAATCAACAGAATGGGTGTGGTTTTTCATCATGATAACGCTAGAACTCACACATCTTTAGCCACTCAGCAAAAATTAAGAGAGTTTGGCTGGGAGGTGTTAATGCATTCGCCGTATACTTCTGACCTTGCACCTTCAGATTTTCACCTGTTTCGGTCTCATTAGAATTCTTTAGGCAAAGTCAGGTTAACATCACGAGAGGACTGCCAAAACCACTTATTCCACTCGCGGTATTTTGATCAGAAGTCCCAAAATTTCTATAGCAATGGGATCATGTCCCTACCTACAAGATGGCAAAAAGTTATCGAACAGAATGAATGAAACGAAGAAACTTTTTCTCCAACCTATTATTATACATAGACGCCAGACCCGAGACAAATGCTTGCAGATCATACAAACACTTGTCCCGCGGTGTGAATCGAACCCACTACCTTCTGCGTATCAGTCGGGCTTTGGCCCACTGCGTCACAGAGGTCCTCAAACAGAGAAGTATTCACTGGAGCATATATCCTACACATCAAATCGCCAACAATAAACCTGCTCATAGTTTGAAGATTAATTAAGTACAGAACAAAGAAGAACAAAAATCTTGGTGACAGAGTTAATAGCATACTCAAGGGTGTCCATTATGGTCTAACACTGTCATGGTATTTAGAGTACTGGTGGTCTAGCGGTATAACCCAACCTTCCGTTTCGAAGGTCGTGGCTTCGAACCGGTGCACCAATGGCTTTTCTGTTTGACATATGTGCGCTATGCGCTAAGTACCAAGAACTTGCCAAGTGCCAAGTGCCTCTAAGGCGAACTTTAATCCTTTCACCACACTGGTTCAAAATAACTAGTAATACGATAATCCTTTTTGAAAAGCCGTACCGAAAGCTTAACTTGCATTCCGAAGCACGAAGGCACTTAGATAAAAATGCCACTACGATCATCCAGACCGAGCGATGCTTAACTTAGATGATCTTTAATGTCTAGGTTAGATATGCCACAAGCGCTTTACCTAAACATATAAGCCATCTTTAATTACTTAGTTCTTTTGAACAGTAAACTTGCTCTATGCGCGATGCACTACTCAACTCGTCACTCGTAAAATAATATATATCTACAATAGTATATTTACAATAGTTGTAGTAGATTATTGTTATTGTATGTGTTACTAGCTGACCCAACAGACTTTGTCCATTGAATTCGAAATGATATAATTAATTTAAAAAAATTTGGCGATTGCGGCAACTGTCAAACGACTGACAGCTATGTCAAACGCCATAAGGTCAAAAGCGCGTAGCTGAGGTTACATTAGAAAAGTTAATACAGTCGTTGAGTCTTCAATTTTCTAATTTTCCACGCAGTTGTCTTGATTTTTTTTATTCATAAGAACCCTCTCCTGACAATAAAAATACAACAAAAAAGAATCGTTAATTCTTTGATTGTCCAAATAACAAACACAATAAGAAAAGAATTAGCGAAATCGGTCTAGCCGTTCACGCGTGATGCCGTGAGGGAAATAGGGATTCAATTTTATACTCATAGATAAATGTATCTTATGTATCGCTTTTGCATTTTACTATATATGTAATATCTATTTATATATTTTTATTTTATTTTGGATTTCAGGATTAAATTTTTAGATATGTTATTTATTTGTACTGTTATATTTAATTATGAATCGAAGCATAAGAAAATATAACAGTACAAAACTATAACATATTTAAAATATAAAATCTTGAATATGTTGGCACGCCTACTTTTTATTTTCTAAACCACGCTGGTTGGCAGGTAGAAAATGCTACTAGCATTAAGCCCACCTATTGCACATTATATATAGGTATATTTATTTGTGCAATAAAGGGTTAAATAAATAAAATAAATAAACTTACCGTACGAAAGCGACTTTACAATGTTACACACAAAGTCAAGCATTTTATAACCGATCCAGAACTGTTAAAATAATCGTTATTTCGCTTCGGGCGATCGTTAACCTTAATTGGGAAGTTTACGGGATTAACACATAGAACTTCCAGCTACCTTAAAGGTGTTAACGATTTGGAGTTGAGATGTATTTTTAGTGATGTCAAAAATAAATTGCACATAAACAACCTCGTGTCCGATTCAGTAGGCGTTAGCCCAATTTCATACGCTATAATTTAAATTTGAAATCACTACATAGTATAAAACAAAGTCGCATCCCGCTGTCTGTCTGTCCCTATGTATGCTTAGATGTAACGCACTTATACGGGTATTACACTACCCAATTTTAAGGGACCCTTACCCTAACTAAGAGTGGTGTAATAAGAGTTAGAGCGTAAGGATCCCTAACTAGGGCGACCGGACGGTCCCGGCAAGCCTTGCTCTCTAATCGCTCTAACAATCGAGTAGTGTAATAACACTTAGGGCAGTTAGGGAACTCAGTCGTAGCGCGGCTAGCGCGGAGAGTGCTTGCGTAGGTACCTAGTGAGTGTCCGTAAAATTCAACTCGAGCGACCCGGCCGCCATTTCGATGAAGAGCCATGTGTTCTTCTTTAAAACTACGCAACGGATTTTGATGCGGTTTTTTTAATAGACTCAAGAGGAAGGTTTATATGTATAATACATGTATAATATAGTAAAAAACACTGATGATTTTAGAGGTTGCTAATCACATTAGACATTCTGTAGTATATTTAGTATAAGCATTGCACCGCTAGTGATATATATTTCTCCAGAAAAAGGTACATCTACATTTTTATAATAATAATAATATTAAAGCTCTAATTATCAAACTAAGTTAAAATCTTGTAATTTGGCAAATAGTGCCTACAGATATTACTTTAATTTGTAGAGATTTAATTAAGGTACTGGTACAAATTAAAATTATAGATATTAAAGATTAAATTAACGATTAAACCAAAATTAAGAAAAGGTAAATAAAGTGTTGAGGTATGCATATTAAAAATTATTATCAACGATATCAAATATATCAAATACAGTATTATAAAAACGACCTTTGTGGTGCGACTCAGCCGGTCCTTAGCCCACTGCCAAGGACTGGCTGAGTCGCAAAAGACTTCGCGTTCGATTCCCGCCGCGATACAAATCTTTGTATGATCTGCAAGTATTTGTCTCGGGTCTGGGTGTTTCTATGTATAATAAGTATGTGTTTAAATAAAAAATGTATATAAGTAGTATATCAGTCATGTGGTACCTATAACACAAGCTCTGCTTACTTTGGGGCAAGATGATGCTGTGTGAAATGTCCGGCATTATTTATTTATTACATGCTGCGGCATTGCACGCGAGGTACCTACATAAAAAGTAGCCTATGTCCTTCTCCAAGGTTCCAAAATCGGTTCAGAGGTTTAGGCGTGAAAACGTGACAGACAGACAGACAGAGTTACTTTTACATTTATAATATATGTATAGATAACAGTGCTATGTGGTAAAGCAGCAAAAAGATCTTGACTCAGCATTATTCTTCCCTGTCAGATGACAGGTCAGCGCTGTTATTCTGCCGAGACCTTCGATCCAGTCACTCAACCTTACGGAACGCAATAATAAAATCATATAAATAATAAACAAATATGTACATGATCATGGTTATAATGCCCAACTACATATGTATTCACATTAAAAAATGAACGTGTCGCGGTTTACGCATTTGGAACTAAGTCCCTTTCGACAAAGGGTTAGCATAATTAATCATTAACATGCCAGGCTCTCATTTTCTCTACCCACCAATCTCTTTAATTTTGATTATTGATGCAATAAATAACTATATTCCGAAATCTATTTGCAATATATATATTTATTAACGCGTTACCTTTAGCTCCACAAATTTGTAATGAATCCGTAAAAGCGTTATCCCCTATGTTTATTTTACACCCTTAAAGGTGAAATTTTTACAAACTTTGAATACCATATTTATTAATATCTAATCAACAGCCAAATTTTATGATTCAAGTTTTGAAAATGACAATACTTTCATCTCCCTTTTCACCCTTTACAACACTTTTTTCCAATTAAAAAGTAGCCTTTGTCCTTTCTCAGGCTTTAGACTATCTGTGTACTTTCGTTTTAATCGAATCAGTAGTTTTGGCGTGAAAGCGAGACAGACAGACAGACAGAGTTACTTTCGCATTTATAATATTAGTAAGGATAGTCAAGTGCTTATTGCATGGTGTGTGATCTGAGTGTAAATGTGTGATTGTGGATGTGTATCTGTGTGTAAAGTTGTGCATTTCTGTATGCATCTGTAAGATGGTAAGAAAGTTTGATGTGAACATTAGGGTTGAGAATTAAAACCAAATTACCGCGTAGTCGTCGTGCATAAAAAAGTATGATATTTTCACGGGCAGGGTTATTACGTAAAAGAAGCAGTAGTGAAAGCTTTACCTACGCGACAGCAGTATAATGTAAAGTCAGTCGTAATACATCATTTTTTTAAGCCAGTCACCTATTACTCACCTTTCGTTATTAGTGAAAAAATATACGCATAAACTCGTAGCGAAACAGAGATATAGAGATAACAAGAGCCTGCTAAAAGTGTGTTTGTCTGCAGGGATCTCGCATTGACGACCTCTGTGGCGCAGTTGGCCAAGTGCCGGGTGAGACGCAGAAGGTTGCGGGTTCAATTTCCGCTTCGGGACAAATGTTTGTATGATCTGCAAGTATTTGACTCGGGTCTGGGTGTTTCTATGTATAACATGTATGTATTTACAAATAAAAAAAAGTATATTATGTAGTTTATCAGTCATGTGGTACCCATAACACAAGCTCTGCTTACTTTGGGGCCAGATGATGCTGTGTGAAATGTCCGGTATTATTATTATTATTAATTCTCTTTGAAATTCCTAGTTCTCGCTAGTTTCACATGTAAAAGCCCGACACCTTATTACATTTCACCACCCGAAGCTACCTGGCAACCGTGTATGAAAGGCACTTATTATACTGAAATTATAAATGTGAAGAGAAGTATCTAATCCCATGACTTCACAATATAACAGCCGTTATTTACAGCCACAGTTTCTCCACGGTCGTACTTCCAATGGCTACAATACCAGGTATATAACGTTCGCCGTTTTTCAGCAAACTAAGGTACAGAAAATTGTAAAGTAGACCCTGACAAGGTGTACCTTCGTCACACGTTCCGTGAAATAGGCAGGGTGATAAATTATACCGTTTTGACTATTGTTAAAGAGAGCTGAAGCTCTTGGGATTCTGTTTCTGCTGGAGTGTGTGTAATTTTTAAAACAATGAGTGGGTAGCTAGAAAATAATAATTAAACAAATTCAAACTCTTTGTGCCAGGTATTGGAAACGACGTGAGTAGGTAGGTAAGCCTGGGGCTTAGAATATAATATGCTTGATTTCTATTTGTATAAAAGTAGCACCAGATTTATTAGAACAAATAATGTCAGATTAAAAAAACAAAATTGTTTATTTCAGTAGCCAAAAATTTAAATTTAGGACATGACCAAAAAAAAACATTATAATAGTAATGAAATATTGTCAGTCCTTGATGGCAACTTTATAGCTAACTAGATCAACATACTATAAGAACAAGAGATAGACCCAAAAATATCCAAAGTATACAAGTAAATAAATAATAAATAATGTCGGATATTTAACGCAGCGTCATCTGGCCCCAAAGTAAGTAAAGCTTGTGTTAAGACTAACATTTAACCTGCGGCGGTAATCGAATCCGCAATCTTCTGCGTCTCAGGCAGGCCTTAGCCCACTGTGCCACTAAGGTGGTTAAGTAGATCATTGCTTTGCCAAAATCCGACGTAATACTTATACCTACCAACTTTATTATTACCTACTCGTATAGCGTACGCCCAGGTAGAAAGATACAACACATTCTAGTCACGCCTGTACGGCAATGCTGTTCCTGTAGGTATTAGGCGAATTAAAGGCCAAAGGCCAAAGAGGCCAATTTGAGGCTAAAGAGGAACAGAATACGGAAGTCGTCCGCATTGGCTGAATTTTTAAAGTATGGATCGACGGTTGCCAGCTGAAGTTTTACAACTCGGCGGTCGAATGCAGCTAAACACTTGATATGAGCATAAGTTGCTACACAAATTGATGTGCCAAGACATTTAATTAATTCAACTTCGAACAAACAATTAGACAAAGACCAAGTGTAGTTTTTAAAAACTGATTATGTTTTTAGGCGGCCACTCCCTAATCATCCAGTCAGCCCGCGACCCCTGTTATTGCAACATAACCGAAACATCGGGTATAAATTAATTAGTAGACAAATGGCCATCGACTAACACTTTATTATCAAACAATCACTTGACACTGGCAATATTGTCGACAAGACAGAAGAAGTAAGTAAGAAGAAGAAGATAATTAAGTATGTGATTATAAAATAGAGGGTTACAGAATAATGGACAAAGTTCGTCATTTCACGAACTTGTTCTTCTGTCAGACAATATTTTAAGGTTTGTTTAAAAGTTTTTTTTGATGGCGCACATGAAACACATTTAGGTTATTATGTAAATTAGCATCAATAGGTGTGCCGCTATTGCAGCTATTCAATAACATTGATGTCGATTTAAGATCTATCTCATCTTATAAAGCAAAATTGATAACGTATTATGATACCGACAACCTGTCTATAGTTTCGCGTTATAAGAATAATATAGTTTTGCATGAGCAGCCTGTAAGCAGCAGACGCTTGTTGTCATTGTACAAAAGTTGTTAAGCTTATTTTGCCTGGACTACCAATTTAAGAGTTTGTTTACAGCGTGCCGCAGTACTTTAGTTTTTATAGGTTAATTCAGGTTTTATGAGAGTAGGTATTCGGTTTTGGACGTGTTGAAATAATCTATCAATATCAACTCCTCCATTATTGACTTTTTCATCTTCGTAGGCATCAATAAATTTACAGTCACTGACGTCAGTCCTCATCCAAGTCTGTCAAACACGATACGTTAAAATAGAATTCAGGTCATTAAATCCGCCATTATAATAATTCATTTATTAAATCAGACTCATTATAAGTTAATTTGGTGTTAGTAATATAAGTCTTATTTCTAGGTTAGTGTTAAATATTAAACTAGAAGAGATAAGCATGTAGAATGTTTATGATCTTTCATTCGCGCTCCATTCCAACAGCCTCATGTGTTACCACTAGACTAGAACAAGAATGAAAGATTTCATAATAGGCAAATCATATCTGTCCGGTATGACCTGCAGAATGCTATTGGTGCTGCTCCACAATCTGCTGAGCAGTGAAGCTGTTTTCTTATAGATATTATATCGAAATCGGTACTCTGCGTACCGATTTTGCGTAGACGCCCTGAACGAGATTCGTTATTTGTTCGTAATCGTAAATCCACGAACCAAAACTACTAAGAAAGAAAGAAAGAAAGAAAGAAGGGAAAATATATATTTATTTGTGTCGGTATGATTGACAAAATACATAGAAAAAATTACAAACAATACACAAAAATAAAGCCGTCACAAAAAGGTTCCAACGCAGCATATGCTGGGTAGCATTAGCTACCAAGCGCTAGTCTACCGCTGGAACCTGATCGGTGAGATGATGTTACTAACTAAGACGCGTTTAGTTAGTAGTATCATTATGTTTTTCGCGTATACCTCAACATTCATTACATAATTTACTGTATAATGTAATGTACATAATGTATTTACAGCAATTTTTTGACGACCGCTGTAGCGCAGTGGGTTAAGGTCCGGCTGAAACGCAGAGGGTTACGGGTTCGATTCCCGCCGCGGGACAAATGCTTGTATGATCTGCAAGTATTTGTCTCGGGTTTGGGTGTTTCTATGTATAAAATGTATGTATTTACAAAAAAAACGTATTTAAGTAGTATATCAGTCATGTGATACCCATAACACAAGCTCTGCTTACTTTGGGGCCAGATGATGCTGTGTGAACTGTCCGGCATTATTATAATATTATTATTACTATAATAATTCTAGCAGGATACAACCAATTTCATCATGTATTTCAGAAAACAAAACAAAACAGTAAGCCTTAAGCGAAAGCTTAGAAAATATGTATATATTTTGTCAGCGTCAGAGCTGTTAAAAAAATTACAATCACCATAATAATTTATTGTTTGTGAATCCCACCTGGGTTCACCAATATTATATTAGGCATATTTAGGAATCTCCGGATTACTCGCGTACCTACGCTTAATTCATTATCTACGTTTTTTTCTGAAATACAGGCTAAATCTTCTTTCGCGTGACATATTGGCGACTGCACGAATAAAACTTTGATTCGATTAGCGCCCTGAATTTGAACAAATCAATTAATTTTTCTCTATGCTGTTGTAAAATAAAATAGTTGAAGATTGCCTTTAAATTCAATAACATTAAAATTGTTCTGAACAATCTAATTTCGTTAACTTTATACTTAAACAAAGTTGAAGTTCAAACCTCATTATTACAATACTTATTATGAATAATCATAGATTAGCAGCTAACGAAGGTTTTTTTATTTTATTATAGCTCAAATCAAGTCAAAGTGTAATTGTACATATAGAATAATACGTTTACATTCTTTTTAAAGTATAAATACGTATTAAACTCAACATGGGATTTAAAAATTATTGTTAATTTTTTTTTGGAAAAAAACTAGATCACTAAGTACGTTTGCCATAAATATGATGCTAATATATATATATATATATATATAACATGCTCATAAGTATGTAGGTACTGATACAAATTTTCAGATATATTTTATCGTGTTCATTGTATAAATAAACTACGTGGCTTCTTAACTATAAAGTCACGACCTCTAGACAAATGTCAGAATTCAAAAAAATCCAATTACAACATCTGCTAACGTGTTGATATTTGCCAAATCCAACAATCTTCTTCGATATTTGCCGCATTTACACTGATTTGTAATAATAAAGAAGAGCATGAACAAAAAACAATGGGTCTGAAAAAAATACGTAGCTTGAGCAGCTTATGAGAGTATCAACAATCGTTAAAGCATTGCCTATGTAATTTAGTTCTGTAATGGGCCCTAGAACTTTTATTTGCTTAGTGATAGTTGCGCGTACTAGTTCCACGTATTAGCAGGGGTGGAAAGTACGTAAAAACTAGCCCATACCCTTTCCCAAGACCCTATCTATTACCCTAACAAATTACGTCATGACCCTGCAAGCCAAAAATTTAACACATAAAACAGACAGAGACACTTTGGAATATATAATATTTGTAGATCGGCACCATTATTAATATGGGTTCATAACTTTCTTAACTAAATTTTCTTAAGCAAATTTTCAGATACTGGAAGGCTTTTCTATAGTACTAAGTATATTGATAACCAGATGAAGATGTTTTTGATAGATAGATGACAGATAAATCGAAAAAGTGTCTATGCCGTACGCGAGTAAAACCTTTGTTTATCAAAATGTACAACTCTCGAAAGTTTTGGGAGTACTTACTGAGTATTTTATTTTAATATTTAACCTGCGAAATAGCGAGTTCATGATTCGAGCTACAACGAGCGGACCTCTGATCAAACGCACCCTGATGAAGATTATCTAGATGAATCAAAACGGTGTTGGTGCCTCTATTAATAAAATAATACGTGAGTAAAACCTGTGTTTTTCAAATATAATGCACGAAGGTTTTGTAAGTAAAATGCATAATTTATGTTTCAATTTAAGGTACTAGTGCGATAGATATTTATCATTGTAAATGTAGTCTATTTGGAGTGTTACTTAGAGTAAATTATTGGGACGTTGAGCCTCTTTAGGAACGAAAATAACAAAAGGCTTTTACGATCATGAAAGTATTATAAATCATTCATTCGTTTTTTTTATATTACATTTATAACACTAAATCGTTCTATCACATACCAATTTAAACGTTCGAAATCATGGTCTGCGATTGTTATGCTAATGTCAGTGATTAAAGATGGTAACCAAATTGAACGCAACAATTGCGAATATGTGAGATTATGATGAAGACCCTGTGCTAATTGTTGCATGTGTGAATGGTGGGCGCTTACTAACGCTTTGCATGGCTTTTTAATTGCGGGCGGGATTTCTCCCGCAATTAAAAGTGCATGCGTCTGCATCGTGTCTAACTCATTTGGAAAAGATTGGCGGTATAGTACTTATCCATCTGTTTAATGTTTTGTAATAGATTTCCGCAAAGGCACCCCTGAATCAATTATCGGCATTATTTATATAGTTATTTATTATTATGGTAAAGCATTTTGATTCATGTGTGAATAACGGGAATAAAAGCTTTGTATATTTTTGTGATTCATCACTATATAGTATAAAACAAAGTCACTTCCCGCTGTCTGTCTGTCCCTATGTATGCTTCGATCTTTAAAACTACGCGACGGATTTTAATGCGTTAATTTTATTTCGTAAATAAATACATTTGTAGTATATTTAGTATCAGCTATTCACCCGTGCGAAGCCGGAGCGGGTCGCTAGTTTTATATATAATAACAAATGACGAACGACAACATACAACTTTGTGATGTCATACTATAAAGTCTAATTACTTGACATTAGTACATTTTATATCAATGTGACACATGTCGTTAACAAAGTATAAGACGAGAACTATGCTGTAGTACAAGCCATTTCAGTTCTACACGTTCTTCTTGGCTTGACCCTATTTCAATATCTGGTATGTACTTACTTCGAACTTATAAAAGACTTTACTTTTAAAAGAAAAAACGGTATTCCCGTTAAAAATATTAAAGTTTGCTCTCGTTATAATGAAAAGGCTTTTAACTCAAAGTTTGAAAAGAATACTTTGTTTTCTTAAGTATTTATTATTTGTATTTTGTATTAGTATTTGTATTTTACTTAAGGTGCATAAAAAAGTGTATACATAAGGTATCCTTTCACCACACTTGGTATTTTATGTTAACATTATTTTGTAATGTAACATTGACTGACATTTTAACTCAGTTGATAATACCTCTGCAATCTGCGCTGTAGGTTGAGGGTTCAATTCACTTTCAGGACAAATATTTGTGTAATGAAAATAGGTCTTTGTTCTGTGTCTGGGTGTCAAGTATCTTACATTGTTGTTGTTTCTTGTTTTTAGCCCGTACTGTCCTACTACTGGGCAAAGGCCTCCCCTCGAGATTTCCATTGGCTTTGGTACAACGCCATTGTCTGCCACCGACAGTCGCTAAAGGTGTCCAGCTCATCACGCCATCGCTTGCGTGGTCTACCGCGCCATCTCACTGTCTCATCCGTGCTATCTCTATTCATTGTCATAATGATAAGAGGAAACCATAACGCTGCGCTAGTTATTTATGTGATGTGACAATGGCAAACACATGCGGCCACGAGTGAGCTGCGGATCAAACTCAGGATGAGTTTGATCAGATGAAAATTCTCTAGATGAATTGAAATAGTGTTCGTGCATCTATCGACAAAATAAAATGTACATAAATAATACAATCAAACACGAAAAACACGAAGTTTTGAAACTGAAATTATTATGTTAATATATAATAGACTGATAGTTCATTAAATAAAAAAAAATCGGATTGCTCTCCGGGAGTGCCGACAGAAGTGAAAACTTATTTTGGCGCGTTAGAGTTTAGTAATAAATCACTTCAAAATTAGTAATTATGGCGACTGCCAATCAAATACTGAACGAACACAGATGATGCAATGTTTTTTGTTCAGAATGTAGATAATATATAAAAGAACCTAACTCAGTAAACTTCTCCATACAAAAGTAGACTGTAAACATGTGAATTAAGGTTTATAATCAAATGGGGCGAGCGCGGCAGCCGGCTGCGTCTATATCAAAGAACCTAACTCAGTAAACTTCTCCATACAAAAGTAGACTGTAAACATGTGAATTAAGGTTTATAATCAAATGGGGCGAGCGCGGCAGCCGGCTGCGTCTCGCCCCAGACGGTAACGGGGTCGCGAATCCAGAGGTTTTACCTCATCTAAATATATGCGTACCGCGCTTAAAAGAAGTTATCACTTCAATACAAAATACAGAGCTAAGTTAATAATGTATAAAACCCATCGAGATAAATAAAAATAAAGAAGCAAACCACATATATCACGCATCAAAAATGTGAAGGCACTTTTTATTGGCCGATGTAGCTTTGAAACCTTTAAAATGTCTATGTCCAAAATTTGGACTAAACTTCGAAAATGACATCGGTTTTGATAGAGATATGTACCGAATTTTGTGAAGATCCGATCGGCTCTTTAGCAGTGAAAATTAAACAACCAAACAGACAGAAACGTTTTCGAGCTTATAATATTAATAACTGCTGCCTTCGGCTTCACAAGCGTTACCAATATTAAATATAACCTATGTCAATCCTCACGGGTAATCTATCTGCGAACTAAATATTATCAAGATCCGCTCAACCGTTTGTCGTGGAAAGTTAACATACAGACAGCTATACAGACGCTTTCGAATTAAAAATATTACTATGGATGTATTAGTAAGGTTACGTTTTATGTCAGATTAGGTTAATAATCTTGTTACTCGAAATTGTTTTAACAAATCTATTAATTACAAAAGCTAAGGCTACAATTATATTGGTCTCGCTAATTGTCTCTGAAGACTTTCTTAATACACAGCATAATAAGGACAGCTGGATTAAACTATCATCAAATGTAACTTACTGCTACTATTTCCTGGTAGCCAAATCTGGTGATGAAACAAAAAGCCACCTAGAGGAGTTCTAACATGTATACATGTTAGAAGCCCAAACTAAAAAAGGGGATTTTGTTGAGCTACTGTTTTATTTTATGTAAATATATATAAGTATCGCGAATATTGTGTAAGTTTATTGCGTTTATTTGCTTTATATAAGTATGTTATAGTTCATAAAGTGCACCCCGACCAATCTTCCAAATAAGTTAAGCTTCTCTCCATCCAAAGGTTGTCTTGAAGAAATCACTTACTTAGCAATATGACCGCCGATTGTACATAATTTTTCATAAGTAAATTTAGTTAACAAATTGTTAAATGTCGTTTTAGGGTGTACAATAAATAATTTTCATTCATTAATTCATTCATTCTTGTTCCTTTTTCTTTTTCTTCTTATTGTGTCACTAGTTCTTTCAAGCCAGAGTGTGATGGACGGATAAAATCGCACCTCAAAGGCGCCTAAGACATGTTTTGATTAGTCGCATGTCTTGAATCTCTTTAGGTTTTATATCATGCCGGTTTCCTCTCAATGTTGACAGCTTCTTTTTTAAAGTACTTATATTGCGCACAACCATTTTTTGAACAGGAAAATCTATTGCTATACGTCTGGATTCGGACCCACGACCTTAAGATTGGAAGGTGGCGTCACTACCAATTTACAAGATTACAAGATAGAGATAGAATACAAGATTACAAGTCGCGCGGCATCTTTCAATTTATTCGGTCTGAGGTTATAAAATATCACATGTACGTGTTTAAAAATGTATAAGTATTCTATTAGTCATATGGTATACACTACACCTACATGCCCTTTTTCTGTTTATTTATAGTCCAGTCCACTCAACCTGGTAGAGATCGCTATTAGCGATAAGGCCGCCCATTATATTGCCTTAAATAAGTTAAGTTATTGTTATTGTTATATTCCGTGTGGTAGTCAATAAAGAGTCAATTCTATTCAATAATATACAATTATATAAATGTTGTCATAATAACAGGGTAGTAATCCAACTCTTCTCATGACCCTATGTCCAAGTCCCGATAAAGAGTACCCGTAGGCACCACTTTGAAGTTTTAATACCATCAATTTAAATAATTGAAACTTCATCTTGTTTTGTAGGAGGCTGTCGCTTTACTAATAAATCCTTTTCGTTAACCGAATACCGAATACTCCAGTTTCAAATTTTGTACTTTTAATGAGGGACGAATATTTTGGGTCTTTCTCAATTGTATATACATATCGTAAGTATTTTAGAAAATAAGTATTCTATCAGTCATCTGGTCACCATAATACACGCTATGCTTATTTTGGGGCTAGATGGCGTTGTGTGCATTGTCCGTTATTCATTATTATTTAAAGGCTTCACTATTATTTTAAACGTTTTTTATCTTCTGTCAAGAGTTAATCATTTCTTAATAGTACTGTCCTTTTTTAACCGACTTCAAAAAAGGCTCAAATTGATTTTTTTAATGTTTGTTACCTCATAGCTCTGTCAGTTATGAATCGATTTACAAAATACATATATGTGAAAGGATATACTTTCTGATAAGTCTTATAGACATTTCATCAAAATCGGTTTAGTAGTTAGGTTTTTAAATCAAAACAGCTTTAAAAATGGCATCAGTTTCAGTTTGGACAGTCGGTTTCTTTTTAGTTTTTAAAACATAATTATTGTAAGGTACTTAGAAATAGTGACAAGGCGAATCTGAAGCAGTGTTTAACCAGTATTCAGTAGCCAGAATTCGTAAGTATTTATTTACATAACAACCTTTTCGTCATGTACTGATACACACTCATTTGTATTTCTATAAGAGGCGATCTGCTTTCAACCTATTTCGTACGGAGCACTAGGCTACAGTGTAAAACGTCTTATACGAAATATAATGTTTGATCGTACCTCTAACTAATAACTTAGACATCCTCAAAATACTAAATGATACCGTCTACCGAGCCGGGGGATTACTATCATGCGTTTTTAATTTCCGATTTTCTGGAAGCATTTGTCTTGGTAACTCTAGCGTAAGCTCTAGTTCTCCAGACGTAAAATTTGAACAAAAGAACCATTTGATCTGCATAGTTACAATTTTGATGACTGATGTGATACATCGTAGCGCAAGTTAAACTTCTGGTGACAGTTATTTCACGGAGAATTACAAATAAATAAATAATAATAATAAATATATATTGGTGGACAATGCACACAACACCATCTAGCCCCAAACTAAGCATTACTTGTATTATGGTGACCATATGACTGATATAATACTTATATATTTTTAAATACATACTTATGATACTTTATAACACCTAAACACAGAAAAAACACCTATGTTCATCACACAGAAGGTAGAGCTACTACCAATTGACAGGCTAGTCATAAGGTTATATAGAGTACCTAACTCTGGTGATGGAGGCTTTAGAAGGCTTTGATGTGCCTTCTAGAAGGTATAAATGCCAAAAACGGTTTCCATCCAAACAATAATGCAATAGAATATTTTTCAAAGTAAAACACTATGTAGTTCCCAGTTCACAATATTCCAATAGCATATCAGATTGAGCGCTGGATTGCAACTGGAATCATATGAACTGGCACTGGAATACACTGAATCCAGTAAAATATTCAGCCCAGTAACTGGATTGGCGGTCTACTTTTCAAACCAGCGCGCCCATTTCAGCGTTTCTATAATCATGTCCACGGTCAATCCAGTTCGATTGGACGGTTTTCATTTCAAAACATTTTCGAAAAATAAAGGAAAAAATTATACAATTAGACAATTGCCGGTGTATTCCATTGCTTGTTTGATTTGCTGGACTGGAGTGCTACTGGAATGTAAACCAGGTATAAAGCAGAATATAATTTCAGTAGGCACCTACTTAGCTTTTAATGGCAACAAAGACATAATAGCGCGTGGCTAATGTAAAAACATCCTCTAGACTACAATAAGCCAATGGTTTTATGAGGAGGCTCTGAGAACAGTTTTGGGTTTCAAATGTCACCCTTTGGGCTAGTTTTTCCACTATGTACACGCGTAAAACTTATCTTGGACTTTTTGTAGAGTATACGTCCTCTATATTTTTATAGACTAGCATAAATTCACACATATCCTCCCTTTATAGGGATAGGCAGGGTCTATATTATTATGTGTTGCTCCCTCGTGGGATTGGGTAGCGAATTCGCAAAGCGCTGACCAACAAAAATGATCTAAGAACCATCTCTGGCAATCTGCTTGTGAAAATAAATGTTTTTTTTTCTTCCTTCTTATCGATCTTGAATTTAACGATCTCACGTCATCCAATCTACTACCTACTTATTAAATATACATAATATACTTTAGGCCTCTTTTTTTTTCTCATAGCTCTTACTCTTATAACACGAACCATTGCTACCAATGGTTTTTAGTAAACCTGCGGAGTGTGGACAGTGTTGCCCTGGTAGTACAAGTATCTATTTCAGGCACCAGACTCTTCCAAAACAGGTTAGCTACACTACCAGCCAACATTGACGGACAAACAGGATAAAACTGTTTAATATGTCGTTTCTCTCTTACAGCCCTCACAAGAAAGCCCATTAATAAGATTTTTAGCACTCCGCTCTCACGTACTACCCATGGTCTTAACTCTCCCTTTTCTAGAATATGAGTACAGTCTAGTTACGCAAAAAAACCCTAATATAGATGTGTTTGGTGACTTGTTACTTAATTATAAAAATAAATCAATCGAGCATTTTCTTGGTTCTCACCAGGATGAACCTGCATCCTAGAACCTATCTATTAATATATTGTCTCGTATTTTGAAGTTCCACTTTTTTATCCATAATGTTTATTTCTTTAAGATTCTAGTATTCGTTTTGAATAGGTTAGTTTATATACCTATTATTGTAGAATATTTTAATATTTTGGTTTTAATTATTTTAATTCTTTTAAATTTAGTTCATTATTTCTAATATAAATTTAAGCTGTTGTCTTTATAAATTGTGTTGTATTTTATGGCAAAAGCTGTGCATGCCTGTAATTGGTGCATATTCCATAGCATTTTATTATTCGTATGTTTGTTATATGTACAGGTTGGCGATGCCTAATAAATAAATAAATAAACATTGTGTACACTATTGTTAGGTACCATTTCAATTTTAATTTGAACCTGTTTTTTTTATTCTATATTGATAGTAATACGTACCTATCTACTTAAGTTTCTTAGAATGTTAGTTAGTTTTAACCTGTTTGTTTGAAAAACCGAACAAATTATTATTATTATAATAAGATTGCATTATCTACAAATAATCTTCACATCAACCCTATCACAGTGCTTTTGCATTTAAATACAAAGGTATTTAGTGCTTAGGCATACCTTGCTGATAACCTAGATACTCGACGTTAGTCAAAATCTTGCTAAACAACTCGGCCTATTGTAAGGCATGCTCTACACATTTCCCAATAAACACTAAAAGTTTGTATGTAGTTTGCATTGTAGCTCATTCCGCACTGACTAACGAAGTCTACTTGAAATGTATTCAGTTTTAGGTTTAAAATAACAGTATTATATTTAATATTATATTTTATTTACACTCAGATCCTCATCAATATACACAATAAAGATTCAAAGATTCAAAGATTCAAAGATTCAAAGATTCAAAGATTCAAAGATTCAAAGATATTTATTTGCCAGAAAACATGTGTACAGAAGATGACAAAAATATAACAATGTGAAACAACATGCTTGACCGGTTTACGGTATGCAAATTAGGTAGAGAGATGGCATGCAAGTTTAAAAATAATTACAATTTATCAATAAAAAATTCGTCAAGATTATAATAACTCTTTTCAATTAACAATTTCTTTAGTTTTAGTTTAAACATTTGGATGTTCAGGTCTCTATATAGTGTAGGTAATTTGTTATAAATTTTTGGAGCAACACCAACAACACTTTTTTGCATTAGTGCTGTTTTTACAGGGTGTAATTTTAACCTAGTGTTATCCCGTCTGCTTCGAATTACAAAATCAGATAACCGGGGGAACAGATGGGGATTGTTTTTTACAAAAAGAGCTACTTATATGTAGAGCGACGGAAGTGTCAGAATTTTGTGCTTCGAAAATAATGGTTTACAGCTATCAGTAATTTTTATTTTAAACATGGCTCTCACACATCTTTTTTGTAGCCTAAAAATGATATCTTTATTAGTAGAGTTGCCCCAAAATATTAGCCCATATCTCAGAACAGACTCTACCATACCGTGATATGCAATCAATAAGGCATCAGTATTGACTGTTGAAGACAGTTTATGCAGGGCATAGGCAAGACTACTAACACGCTTACTCAGTCCTTCTAAATGAGTTTTCCAATTAAGTTTTTTGTCAATTATAAGTCCTAAGAATCGTGTAGCATCAACTTGATTGATTAAATTGTTATTAAATGTTATATTTATGTTAGATGGGGTTTGGGATCTTTGGTCAAAATGCATTATCATGGTCTTACTTAAATTAATTTTTAAATTATTATTGTCAAGCCATTTTATTATTGATTGAATTGATTCATTTATGTCGGTTTCATAAGATTTAATGTCATTGCAAGAAATTGTTATTGTGCTATCATCAGCAAATAATGTCATGGGATTAGTTGTTGCTCTTGGCAGGTCGTTAATATATATAATAAATAGCAGCGGTCCCAGCACACTGCCTTGGGGTACGCCGTATTTAGGATATCGTATTTTTGATCTGTGTACAACTTCTAGTTTGGTTTTTGTCTCTATTCTTGATATCTCTGTGATTTGCTTTCTGTCACTAAGATAGGATTTAATTAAGTCCAATACGTTTCCTCTAATTCCATAAAACTCGAGTTTTTTTAGTATGATGTTATGGTCCACATAGTCAAACGCCTGTGTCATGTCACAAAATATACTACAGATAGGTGTTTTTTTATCAACTTTAGAAATAACATTATAGAAGAAATCATATATTGCCATGTTTACTGTTTTCTTTTCACGAAAACCTTTTTGTTCTTCGCAAAGTAAATTGTTTTTTTCCAGGTATGTGTTTATTTCGGCGTATATATATTTTTCAAATATTTTCGAAAATATGGAAATGAGAGCAATGGGTCTATAAAATTCCACCAGTTCTCTATTTTCTTTCTTAAATACTGGTTTGACAATAGTAGTTTTCAGCTCATCTGGGTATTGTCCTGTTTCAATACTGAGATTTATCAAGAAGCTAAGATGGGGACTTATAGCTTCATTCACTGCTTTAATAATATTAGTACTAATACCATCAAATCCTGAGCTATTTGTATTTTTAAGGGATTTTATTATTTTATATACATGATGCGGCAGACAGGGAGCTAAGAACATGGATTTTTCTTGTCTATTTATATTTGCTGTTACGTTCTTACCTATCCCTGGTATCGGTTTTATCTTATCTATAAAATAGTCATTAAAGATGTTAGCAATGACTTGTGGGTTTGTTATGTATACATTATTATTCTTTATTTTAGATATTGGTTCTTTCGGTATATTCGGTCGACATTTATTGATAAGTTGCCATGTTGTTTTAGATTTGTTGCTTGAGGTCAATATCCTATGATTATTTTGAGCTAGTTTTGTAAGTGAAATGATTTTTTTAAATCTTTTTGTATAATTGATATAAATTAATTTATTTGTTTTACTGGGCTTAGACCTGTAACTCCAGAGAAGATCCCTTTTTCGTTTACTGCAGCTTCGAATACCACGTGATACCCATTTAGGTTTTCTAAATACTTTAATTAAAATATACTTTTTAGGGAAGCATAACTCATAAAACAACCCAAATGTTTCGATAAATTCCCGGTATGCTACAGAAGAGCCTTCAGCGCTGTACATATCAGAAAAAGAGAGACCTTCTAAACATAACCTGAACTTTTTTATATTATCCGTATTATAATCTCGAATTTCTTTACGCCAATATGTAAGTTTAAGAATTTTTTTAGCTGGGAGTTTAATAATTTGAGCTGTATGATCTGATAGGCCAAATTCTAACACTTCAGTCTTACAAGTCGTTTTGTAGTTATGTGCGATGTTATCAATGCACGATTTGCTGATTAAACGAGTTGGCTGTCTTAATGTTAATTTTAAGTTATAATTTAACAATAAGCATTCAAACTCTTGCGCTATATTGTTACATTTTAGCATGTCTATGTTAAAATCACCGGTTATAATAATATTATTTATATTTAGGTTTGTTACATATGTCAGCAATTTTTCCAATTTATTGAAGAAAATATTTAAATTACTTTGCTTAGGTACTCTATAAATACATATTATTAAAATTTTAAATTCAATTAACTGAACAGCACAACATTCAAATACATTTGTAACAGATAACTTTTTTACCTCTAATATTTCTGTCCATTTGTGCTTTTTACTTACTAATATACATGCCCCGCCCCTTTTACTATCACATCTACAAAAGCATGTAGCTAAGGAGTAATTATCTATGTCTAAGAATGATTCAGATCCCTGCTTCATAAAATGCTCAGTGATGCATAAAACATCTATGTACATTTTTTTTTGATCGATGAGTTCTTGTAGATTAATAATTAGGGCGTCGCTCTTGTTAAGTAGACCCGCTATATTTTGGTGCATTATATATAGATGTTTAGTCTCGAAAAAACGTAGAATCCTCCGTGTCGTCAGGGGTAAATTGCAGTGTTTGAAGATCAGTTACACATTGTTTCTGAAAAGTTTTCATGTAACTTCCCAAATTATTGAAAATCGAACGCATTCCATAGTTATTTATTTTTCCAGAGTGCCTATTAAACATAGTGTAGTCGTATCTTAAGTTTTCATTTGAGTCAAATAGATATGCATGCTCATGTGTACTAATATCGAGGTAGAGTAGGTTGTTGAAGTTTTCTATCCTCCAGTTATACATATCTTTCATCTCTCCATATTGATATGTAGGGAGACATACAATTATGTTGGTATGTTTAATTTTATTTAGTATTTCCCTCATGAGAGTTATTGTACTAAAGTAGTCATGGGTCGATCTGAACTCTTCTTCTCCAATTAAGATTATGCAGAAATCATTCATCGTGAAGTCTACCAGTTTTATACTTAGACCAGCCAGTAGGCCACTTACTGTGCTGCCAGGCTTCAAAAAATGGCATATTTTTGAGTTTTTGCCGAGACAGTTCTTTGCGAGACCCAGGATATTATTCTCTTTATTTGTACTAAGAAGACAGACTTTTATATCTTGTTTTGGTTTAATAATTTCTTGTTTCGATGTAATTTTTTTCACTAGGTCTTGTTTCGATTTTGCTGTTTTTTTTTTATTAATATTTTGACTATCATTAGGTGGGTCCAATATTATATTATTCAAATATATTATTTCCCTTTCAGCTTTTTGAAGTTTTTTACTCAATTCGGTTATCCTTGATTGCAGTGACTGGAAAACCGCATATTCGTCTGCTTTTGGGCCAGTCTTCGTCAAAGATTGAGGTCCAGGCGACGTGAACAGTGCTCTTTTGATTTCTGGAAATTGTACTGAGCACCTTCGATTTTTCTTCATTGTATTGGTGTCAATATTTATATCCGGCAGAGGTCTCTGACATAGTGTCTTTAAAAGTTCGTTTTCTTTGGTCAGTTTATTTATTTGTCTATGTAAGTCATTATTATCAAGTATTGTGTTCTCCAGCTCTATCTGTGTGCTAGCCAGCTGGGATGATAGCATTGTGATAGACTCTTTCATTTCATGCACAAAGTTGGTATCAGACAGAGTATTGTCAACACTTCTAGAGAGGTGTAGCGGTGAATCGCAAAACGGATTTTCCGCATGAATGTGTGTATCATCCATCTGTGAAATTTCACTCGCAGGAGTAGAAAATTTAATTGAGTCACTACTGTCGTTCAGGAAGGGGGAGCTAAGTTTTTTTTTTCTGTTCGTGATATTACTAGCATCTCTACTAGTAATCATCACTTTAGGCTTCCGTACACAGAACTTACATCTCCAATTTTCCCTCGATTCAGGTTCCATTAAACGGTATACTTCTTCTGATAACCCACCGCATTCAAATTCAAATTTATGATCGCATTCAGAGCAAATAATCGTATTTTTTGCATTGACTGTTTTCTTGCATTTGAAACAAGTGACATGTAACGCTATCTTGCGGCCACTAGTGGCAGCTTTAGCTGAGCCTTTTGACATCTTGGGTTTATAAGGCGCGGGCGCCGCCACTGTGTTGTGTCGTGCGCAAATCAATGTTGTGTAGGTGCTTGTCGTGTTAGTTCGCAGCGCTTTCGCTAGATGGTGTGTCAGAAGCAGCCGATCCAATTTGTCAGCTGACGTTATGATTTACCGGTGAGTTTGAAATGTTGCAATGAGTCACTGTGATGTGGTATGTAACAGATTTTGTTTTGGTTTGTTATTGCGAAGATGTGAGGTCGTAGAATATTTTAATATTACTTTATAAGAGCTTGTCTATGAAATGTAGTGTAATCACGCTAATCTACTACTTACATTCATTCAGCCAGTCTTGATTTTTTTCTATTTTCACTACAAACACTAGTACAATATTCACTTGCTATTTTTGGTCACAGTTCTCTACAGATCGCCGGGATAACGTTTGTACCAGTTATTCACAGTTTATTACACCGATTAGCAATGTTTTTCCGCTTGAGATCACTTTATTTATATTTTTCGTAATAAAATTACATGCAGCCGATGTAAACAAGGACGCAGTGGCGCCATCTCTCTCAATAGTAATAACAATTGAAAATAAAGGTCAAGTTTGAAAGTCGCGTCTGAGAGGGTTCTTTTAACGTCGACTCCTAATACTAGATTAGTCCATTGAAAAGTTACATTTGGGTATGCATTTGTCAGAGGACGCAATTTTATTTTTTTAATGTGTAGGGGGGGTCAGTAGAAGCTTAAGTTCAAGTTTGTGGGGTCGGCACCCTTGTCCCCCGGCCGCCATCTTGGAAAAGGGGGTGCAAAGGGTTTTCGCGCTGTATCTCGTAAACTAGTTACCTTACAGAAAATTTAATCAAACATAAAATGTAGCAAATTAAATTTCCTACAATTTTATTTCTATTACTTTTTATCGTCAAGTGACCAACAAAAAAGTTATAAACAAAAATAAATGAAAATTTTGTTTGTTTGTTCTAGGTTTTACAGCGCTCCAAACTTAAACGGATTCTCGAATGCTCATAGGGATGCAATAAAAACTAAAAATTAGGCTTACTTTTCTATCTATATTTTTTTTATTCATACAATTTATTATGATCTTAACATTCCTATGCTATTATTGAACTATGTTTGACCCTTTTACCCACCACCTATGAGGTATAACATGGGCAAAGTCAAATTTATAAAAATTTTGCAGAAGCATCCAGAGTTAGCAAGTGGAACTAAATTATTTATGAGTGAGAAAGTCGAGTCATCGTTACTCAGTGTTGTTGGCGAACGTTTTTTCGTCTTTTTATATGGCGGAAATAAAGACGATACTCTAGACACTCTGCGATACAAACGATTTGCTAAGACAGTGACAAAAAATGCATTAAAAAATGCATTAAATTTTTATAAATTTGACTTTGCCCATGTTATACCTCATAGGTGGTGGGTAAAAGGGTCAAACATAGTTCAATAATAGCATAGGAATGTTAAGATCATAATAAATTGTATGAATAAAAAAAATATAGATAGAAAAGTAAGCCTAATTTTTAGTTTTTATTGCATCCCTATGAGCATTCGAGAATCCGTTTAAGTTTGGAGCGCTGTAAAACCTAGAACAAACAAACAAAATTTTCATTTATTTTTGTTTATAACTTTTTTGTTGGTCACTTGACGATAAAAAGTAATAGAAATAAAATTGTAGGAAATTTAATTTGCTACATTTTATGTTTGATTAAATTTTCTGTAAGGTAACTAGTTTACGAGATACAGCGCGAAAACCCTTTGCACCCCCTTTTCCAAGATGGCGGCCGGGGGACAAGGGTGCCGACCCCACAAACTTGAACTTAAGCTTCTACTGACCCCCCCTACACATTAAAAAAATAAAATTGCGTCCTCTGACAAATGCACACTAAGGCCTAAAAAATGTAACATTTTAATGGACTAGATAGATAGATAGATAACTCTTTATTGTTATACCACACAGAAAAATACAAAACAATTGTTTCACAATAAAAGGCAATACAATGGGCGGCTTTATCGCTAACAGCGATCTCTGCCAGGCCAACTAGTCCAATAATACTGATTTAGACTATAAAGGACCGAATATTATTTGTATGTTTATGCGGTATTGCGTTAATGGAAGACACCGATGGTTGCGGGTTCGATTCCCGTCGCGGTATAAAAGTATTTGTCTCGGGTCTATGTATAATATGTATTTACAAAAAAAGTATATTATGTAGTTTATCAGTCATGTGGTACCCATAACACAAGCTCTGCTTACTTTGGGGCCAGATGATCATGTGTGAAATTTCTGGCATTATTGTTATTATATTATTGCGTTGACTAAAAAGCATTTTTTTACCGAATTTATTTTCTTTTTCTTTTATGTTTGTAACGTCATAACTCCAATATATATGAACCAATTTAAAAACATGATATTGATGTAAAAGGATATCCTTTCCAATTGGTCCAATAAATTGGCTTCTTAACTGGTTTAGTTGTTTGGTTTTTAAATCAAAATAGCTAGAAAACGTATGTCATCCAAGTACTTAAACGAAATATCGTATTTTTTATAAATGAAGTCAGTTTTCTTTTTTGTTTTTAAGATACATCCACGCATTCCTGAGAAATAAGGTCGTGACATACAAACGGACGAACAACGGAGTGATCTTATAAGAGTTAATTTTTTCTTTTTGAGGTACATGAAATCTTTCAAAAACTGAATAATAACCCGATCAGTGCCTACTAAGTACAGTATCTCGAAACTTTTCACAATTATGAATTTCTTAATCGACCTCATTTTAGGCCTTTAGTCTTGCTTCATCAATTCAATAAACTCAGGATTTGTTGCGCGCTTTGCGGTGGATGCAGCAGCTGCGGCTGCCTTTGCATCAATCTACAAGTGCTGCACCGAATTGACAATCGCTAGCAACGTATATAGGTAGTATAACCTACTGTGTAGGTTAACCTACTCCTATTTCACATTTGGTTGTCTGTAAAGTCTGGTTACGGACGATGGTTTCACGTGACAACGTCATAACAAAACCGATAGATGCGGCCAAGCCCCGTTGTTTATTCGCTTTAGCTCCAATCGTAACGTTACAATGAGCGTAACGGGACAATGAGCATAACGGGACAAAGAGCATAACGGGACAAATACCATAGCGGGACAACGAGCGTAACGGGACAATGAGCGTAACGGTACAATGAGCGAAACGGGACAATGACTCATCCTTTTTCGTGCGTGCAGCCAGCGTTCATCGATATATTTGTGCAGATATACTGCTGAGTCTACTGAAATTGCTAAATTACTCCCAGAATCGTATAAATCTTTTATGCATGTGATTCTGTCAAATATGTTTTAGCAATAAACATTTAGGTATATGTATTTGAAGTATACTACGTGAGTATACTGTTCAGTTAACATATACTTTGAATAATCCAGCCTTCTTTACAAGCGACATCTCGCATCTCGCCAGTGTGTAAAACGCGCTTTAGGTGACTAACAACATCCACGTAAACTAGTCTCACATGTTCAGCGTCTGTTATCTTTGCACTGCTTTTCATCGCGTTAACTATTCCATATTCCTACCCATATTTCATCCACTCCACGGCGAACTAGACCTTATTGTAACGCAATAAACTCGTGTAAATTCAACTATGGATGTGAAAGCTATATGTCACATTTTGGCACAGCATTTGCAGCGGCTTTTGCGCCCCTTTCGTGACCGGTTCAGTGGCTCATGTCGGGATTTTCGACGGTTTTTGTATGCAGGTAGATTTTTGAAGCGTGAACAGAGATAGGGATTTAGGGAGTGAATAAAAAAATTTAAATAAAGGGTCTGTGTAAAAATGAAAAAGAACCTATTGCCAACTAGATAATTAAATAGCTTTTTGTACGGTGTTTTTTCTACGGATATTATTTGATTAATGATTACCATGTAATAATTGAAACCATCTTTTGTAGACATGGGTATGTTTGTTAGTTTGTAAACGCAAATATTGTATGACTAATTAATTAGGAAATTCGTTAAAAAATCTAAATTTTCCTTTACTTGTGCTGTGAGAACTTGCTTCTTGCAAATTCTTGCATCGAATTTCTATATTCTGCGAGTCTGTGGTTCAGCTATACCCAAATGGCTTATAACGCTTTGCGTGTCTAATATAACGCGTTTAAGCCAAATTTGGCTTCAATGACGCCAAACGCCTTTACAAACATTGCTGAAACACTGCTGTAACGCGTACAACAGTGCTTCAGCAATGTTTGTAAAGGCGCGTACCAACACCTTCGACGTCATTTGGCGCAAAAGACTGCGTCACTATTGATCTGGCTTCGCACGACCAGCAACAGTATTTTGACCGCGATTGCTTATTATTATAATTGTCCTCTGTTGAGCAAACTCATCCAGAGAACTAATCACTGGTAGCATTTATATACTAATTTGGTTTTAAGTGCATACTAACACCATGGACTATTGTTGTCTGAATAAATAAATATATGATTATTGAAGTGATAACTTCTTATGGAAGGGTAAAACGCTTCGTTACGTAACACGTTACGGCAACAGTCTGTCTGGCTTCCGTTTCTCTCACGCATACGGCAGCGGTAGGCAGGCTCCTCCTCTCTCACTCTTCCCACAGCGCTAGTTAGATTAGTTTAAGTTATCACTTCTGTCGGGCGTCCCAAAACGCACACGTTTTTTTTATTTATTTTAAATCAACAGAAGGCATAGGTTTTGGTTTGTTGGCGAGTGTCAAAATATTCAAAATATTATGCCGTATTTAAGCCATATTTTTTTATTGTGTTGACTTAGTTAAGTTTCTTACAGCTACAAGATACCTTCAAGTGTTTCTGAGAAATAGGGTCTTGAAACAGACTGATTACATAGTGATCTTATTAAGGATTGTGATTTTATTTTGAGATCCCTAAAAATTATCACGATAAGTCTGCGAGCAGGGGCTCAGGTTAACCCTGGTCAGATGGATCGGATAGACAGACAGACGAATATTATGGCGTACATTATTAAACCTCGGAAACTAAAAAAACTTTAAAGCACTAAGAAACTTTAAAATCCAGACATTTCACAGAAGTCTAGAAAACACTGAAACGCCATCTGAACTTAAAAGTTGGAGTAGGAGCTCAATAAAGAAGCTTTTTCAAAATAATTCACTTTAAATACATAGCAGAACCCTTTTTGAGCTACCCTCATCTCTAAAAATGTTCTAACTGACATAGTTTTAACATGCGACACTCATCTTTCTGTGTTGTCAAAATAGCGCTTGGAATTGTCCACACACAATTCTTTAGACGAAGCTTGGTAACAACGTAGATGGAGGTTATAGTAATGAAAGAAAGACTGCAAGGCGTGTGGCAAATTGTTTTTAGACGAGACACAACATTAGGAAGATGCGGTTAGCTTATTCAACGATTATGTTTATACTGTTTAGTAATAATAGAGTCGTGAGGTAACATTTATATCATTGGTTTAAGGTACAAATTCCAATGATTCACGACTCTACTCATATAGATGGTATTTCTGAAAGGAGATTTAACTGAAATATTGAAAGATTATTTATTTGCTTGAACATATGTAAGCCAATTTGGTCTTAAAGTAGTTTGTCCATTGTATGTCTTACTACGAGTATATTCTTTAGCATGCAAATTTATTCAAAAGTTTTCTTAACATTAGTTTATTTTCTTTGAGGATGTATCAGAATTCTTAAATAAGGTAGTATAAACAATGCCATTTCAAATTATTACATAATAGTTAATAAGTCCAAAAATCATACACATATATATATGTTACAGCTGAGAATATTTACGAATTGAGTAAAAATATTTCGTGAAAAAAGCAACATTGGTAATGTTTCTAATGTTGGGTCAGGATTTTTCTTGATAAACTCGGCTAACTGTTTTATAAACTTTTACTTTTTGGTCAAGTAGTGCGAGGTCATTGGTCGTAGAATGGATAGTTCTATGTTTTACGCGTCCATTGCACACTCATGCAAGCATCATCAATTCTATAAGTATCTTTTCTGATTTAAGCGCTGCGCTCTTGTTAATGAATGATGCAGCCTTTTCCAATTGATCCACTTAAGCGCAGCCTCCTTGATCTCTTTATACGATCTATTCGTCTTTAACTACTATACGAGTTATATCGACAGAACAACGTTTCTTTATTCTACGTAAAAAAACAAATCTTCTACTTTAACCATAATTAAATTTTCGTGAGTTGTACACTACAACTCTAAATTTAGAGAACGATATTTAGGAAGAGGCTGGATTAATTTGGCGATGTTTTACACATTAGCGGAATACCGCCCTGCGAATCATGCAAACCACTCTTTAAACAATTAAATATTCTCACAATACCTTGTATGTACATTCCGGAGACTGCTTTGTTTGTTAAAAAGAACAATCAACTGTTTGTTAAGTCTAGTGAGATGAATCATAGAAGAACAAGAAACCAGGACAGAATTGTTTTGACAAAAGTTCGAAGGACGTGTGTGTTTATTAATAACATCTATGGAATATGCGGGAAAGTCTATAATTCCATACCTGACTATATAAAAATAATACCATTCAATAAATTTATCAAGGAACGAATGACCCGCCCTGGCTTCGCACGGGTGTAATGCTGATACTAAATATACTACAGAATGTTATCTATCTATACAACGTTATCTAAGAGAATAACAAAACCTAAGAGATAGACATATACCATCGCGGACTTTTTGTAAACCTTTTTAAAGTGTACAATAATGTAGTACATTATTTTAAACTATCTTGTAGAGTTCAGCCAACGTTTGCAATGTAGGCTCAAAAAAATTTGTTTATTTACGACATCACATTAGAAACCTATAAAGTTATAATTTTTTCTCTACTATATTATGCATATATTATACATATAAACCTTCCTCTTGAATCACTCAATCTATTAAAAAGATTCGAATAAAAATCCGTTGCGTAGTTTTAAAGATCTAAGCATACATAGGGACAGACAGACAGCGGGAAGCGACTTTGTTTTATACTACTCGTATGTAGTGACTCAAGTTCTGGTTACAAGCTAAATGATTTTATAACACATCTGAATTAATTAAATTACATAAATTTAATAAATCAATATTCCACAGTGACGGTTATATTGAATTATTATTTTTGCGTTAACTTGCTTTTTTTATAAATGTCTCGCTTGGTTAGAACATATAGTACATTATTTTCTAAATGGTAACATAGCGATCTTAGCAAATATATAAAACCTGTAATTTACCTATGTTCCACAATTAATAAATTATGAATTAGGACCGGACGGAGTGGAAGTCTCTGGAGGAATATTACAACACGCTAATACATGCTGAATAAAGCTGTACGTAGAAATAGGTTGGACATATTTCAGCCCGATACAAAGAAAAAAAACAGACTATGGATGCAATCAGATGGCAAAAGAAGACCAGGTCAACAGAGGAATATATGGACTGACGACATAAAAACCGCTGAAGAACTGTGGATAAAAAAAGCAAAACAGAGGAATATGGATTAAACTGGAGGAGGGCTATACCTAAAGAGGGATTTCTATCCTCAACTAGAATAAAAATATATACAAAACATAAAACTAATAGGAAAATATATAACAATAAAGGCTGTAAGGGTCAAGTGTTTTTTTTTCCTTCCTACGTGGTCAAACGTAGGTCTTCTGCGTACCTACGTTTGACCACGATTTCGCCCGATGTTAAGCAACGATGGGGCACGCAGGTCTAGATGACACCTATTTACTCGAGACTTGAAGAGATCCAGATTATGGTTCTAGGAAAGACAGACGACGGCTAAGCATTCCAATCTATGGCTGTACGCATTATAAATGTGGAAGCAAAATGCTTTGTTTGTAAGGGTGGTAGACTGACAAGGATGTGGTACTGACAAGACTGTTAAGGATGGTATTGAGCGGTACGTCTGCTTGTCCTGTTTTGAAAAGGAGATGATGGAATTAGATCATGTAATTCCTGGGCACATTTTCCGATATGTATACTATAAAAGCGTTTTCATGATCTGCAAGTATTTGTCTCGAGTCTGGGTGCTTTATGTATAATACGTATGACTTTACAAAAAATAAGAATATGAGTAGTATATCAGTCATGTGGTACCCATAAAACAAGCTCTGCTTACTATGGGGCCAGATGATACTGTGTGAAATGTCTGGCATTATTAATTTAGTATCTATCGATCATCTATATATTGAGAAACACAGGTTTGTACATACGTATTATTTTGTCGATGAAGGCATCGACACCATGTAAACCGCTAACGCGAACGGCAGCAAGCGAACTGGATCTAACACACCCTGAGGAAGATTTTCTAGATTAATCGAAACAGTGTCTGTGCCGCCATCTACAAAATAATACGTGAGTAAAAACCCGTGTTTCTCACAATGCTAGGTTATTGCGTTTATTATTTTACCAATAAATTATTTAGGGTATCAAAATTGTTCGGTGGCTACGTACGTTAGGCTTTATTGCGCGTAAATCTTCAAGGCGCTGTAAGTTATTACTATGTAGCGACATCGTTATAAGGTAGCAACCTTATCGTTATAAGGTAACAACGATATGACTTTTATACTAAGGCCCGTATTACAGAATAAAACTTAAACTCGGTAACTAGATTTTCTGTTGAGTCTTCGTTTGTCATTTCTTGAAGTAGGTAACATAGCTCTGCAAATATAAATTTTTACTCGTTTTATTCCATGTTTTATTCAGAAATCTTAGCGGAATTTTAATGAAGAAATTGTGACTACATAGGACAAGTATGGACAATCGAATGATATGTATATTATGGTTCAATGTGATTTGAACGAAAAGGAATCCCAAGAAAATTCAAGACGGCCATTCCGCGATGACGTTTAGAATTGACTATTGACCATCGACTAAGACTTTATTGACAAACAAATTGACTATAAACAACTATAAACACTTGACACTAGCAAAATTATTATGTCACATGGCATTAACGAAGAAAATGTTCTATACTAATAATGTTCTGTAACTATTTATAAATATGAACTCTATTTCCCACTAGCTGTTATTAGATAATTATTTATGGATAAAAAAAGATTTAAGTTCACGGACCGCATGTATTTAAGTATACAGCAGTATATTAGTCATATGGTTCCCATAACACAAGCTCTACTTACTTTGGGGCTAGATGATGCTGTGTGAAAATGTTCAGAATAATTTTAACGTTGCCCGGCTGGATTCTTAGGGTTCAGATGTTAATAAAAGCTTCTCCAACACTTTAGAAGTATAATTCAGTAGGTGTGGTAAAAGTAACACATAAAAGAGACAAATTATTACAATTAAACAGTCATTGGACGTTAGCCGCGTTTTCTCACTCGCGATAGCGCGCCGGTGGTCTTCGTACTCACGCGTCCCGAGTGATGGCGCGGGCACAGATTCGCTCAATAAAGCGGGTCGTTTAGGGTGGCGCGTTATATGATTTATTTATTTTTTATCGTAATTAAATTTTGCACGATAATACTAAGTAATACTTTAATAGCACCTACAAATGAATGGAATAAATTCTTTACTTTATTGGGGGATATATAATGTTGAAATTATAAAGAAAATTTTCACGGATAGTAAAGCTTGATAGATTATGACTCAGCCTGATTTGTAAACCCATCAAATAAAACTCAAAAAATATGTAAGTTCCATACAAAATGATTTTGGTGTTAAACTGGTTTGAAACCTAATCCTAAAACCTAGTTATTCTCATCCTAACAGGCTTTGTAAGCTTCCACTGTGCGTAGTCACATTCGTCTGGCCAATTTATTGTGAAACTGCCTGCTGAAAAGACTGCTTGCCGTGACAACGTTTCCCCCTCTACCTACACGCACCCGACCCGCGTCACGAGTGCGAACCCACAGTGCGTACCGTGAAATCGAGCGGCAACGAGCGGACCACGGACCAAACTCACCCTGATGAAGATTCTCTAGATGAATCGAAACAATGTTGGTGCCGCCATCGACAATATAATACGTGAGTAAAGCCCGTGTTTATCAAAATGTATAATATGATCGAAATGATCATCTGTGACATTGAACTCCGTCACAATCAAACTCGCACAAACAAACAGTACTACAGTACACGCACCTGTTTTTTTTACTTGAGTACACGCGTGGCCTACAATAGTCGGCCATTTTAAAACAATATATTGTTTATTCCTAATTATCTGATTAAAACAACAAATATAATGGAAAAGGTATTTATTTTACTTTGTTTTTACAACCTTACATATTAAATAAAGTATTAAGAATAATAAAAAATCAAAATTTTGTTAAAATCTAAGAAAAAGTAATAAAAATGCCACTTCTGAGATCAACATGTTCTTTTCTAACTTAAAACTTAATTTAGTAACTAATTTCTTTGTTTTCGTAGCAATCGGGACTACGCTTGGTGATTGGGACAAATCCAGTTATTACAAGTCTTGCACCACTTTTTTTCGACCGATTTCGGGCTCTCCCATGACGTATAATATGCCAAGAAATGCTCTCATTTCTTCAACATCAGCGGGTTTCCCATCCCTGTTTCTTTGGTAATCGTCCTTTATTTTATCTATGTATACATTAGTATACATTCACTTTACCAGGATGCCCAAGATATCGTGCGTGAAAAACAGTTCAAAACAGGTTAACGAATCCTTAGCATTCCTAGCTGCATCTCCTTTTGGGCCTGGTGGTCTTATCTTAATGTTTCGGGGTCGAATTCGCGTTGCTGTAGGAACATCTTTGTACCAAATAATTCGTTTGTCGATTTATAGACTGCACCGCGTCTTCTGGTTGCTACTACCGAGAGTGGAATGTCTTCAGAACCTGATGTGTGTCGTCTGATTCGCTCAATCTTTCCTCTTCATTTTCACGGAGTTCTGACTCGCGGACTAGGGCCTGCAAGTCTGGCTCTGGCTGCACTTCATCATCTTCACTCTCAACCGCTTATTCATCTTCAGTATCTGGCTCTCGCAGCCACCTTTCCACAAATTAAACATCCATGACGTAAATCAGTAAAAAAAGTAAAATAAGAAAAAGAAATACATTTTACAATGTGTAACTAATAAATAATGATTAATAGTTTGATATATATACGTATAAATAATATTAAAATATTATTATCGATAAGAGAATATTGTAATAGCGTTATAAATCGATAATACTTCAAAAGTTACATACCTGAATTTGGTACACAAAATCACGCGCGGACTACTTTAGTAGGCCCGCGCTTTTGGAGCCGAACTGCTTGTGCATGCGTACACGCTGGGGTCGTGCGGGGTTCCGAGGTTGTGTCAAATATACCAGACGAGGATTACCTGGAATCACTAGATTCTAGCGCGCTTAGTTAAAAAGTTATTGCAAAAAGAGTTACCCTGGTCTACTATAGTAGGCCGCGCGTGTACTCTAGTGTTAATCCCCTTTCCACACGATCTGGTTACCGGGTGGTTACCGGTTACCGAGAAATCGTGAAATGTCTAAAATTACCCAGTACCTGGTATAATATATAAGTACCTAGATGACCGAGCTTCGCTCGGTATAAAATACTGATAAAACGAAACCTAGTTACAATTGAAACCTAGCTAGATCAATTTATCGCCTCCGAAACCCTATGAGAATCGATGGAGCCGTTTCCGAGATTCAGTTTAAATAATATATACAAATATACAAGAATGTTTCGTTTAAAGGAATTAGATTGGCCAAATACCCGGAAAACGGACCTGGTGCCCAACAATTGTAAATTAAAGTCAATAGTGAAAAAGAAAGGCATAAAAAACTGACTCAATGTGGCAGTGAGACGTACTCCAAAGCCAAACATTTCTTCTTATCTTCCTCGCATCTGATTTTATCACAATTTTGCCAATGTCATGTTTTGTTGATATCATCAAAGTTAGAGACTATTCTATTCTAAAAGTGATTGCGGGCTGTCCGTCTAGAATTTTCCCGGATTCCTCGTCGTACAAATTTGAAAGCATCATAAGATACTAAGTATCGATAATTAAAGGGGCGCCGGAAATAAAACCGATATATACAAATAAGTAGATTGCTTAATGGTTGCACCAAGACCGATGAATCCATATTTTAAATTATAATGCTTAGGACACTAGTTTTTTTTATGACTAATTGAATGCCCTTCCTACGACCCATTTTTATCATATTTTAGTTGATTGAATACGATTTCTAAATAAATCATTTTTTGTATTTTCCCAAAATTTACGTAAAGTGGATTTGTCGGTTTTTGTTCCGGAGCTCCTCTTATAATCCGTTTGTTCACGCTTGTCACAATTTATTATTTAAGAATATGCCAAGAATACCCAATTAAAAATAAAATAATACGAGAAAACTTCTTTACTTGTCAAATGTAGAATGAAAAATAGGATTATTTTTGGTAGTCTTGTGAAGCATTGCGCTACACATTTTGATAAACACGGGCTTTACTCACGTATTATTTTGTCGATGGAGGCACCGACACTGTTTCGATTCGTCTAGATATAATTTCCATCAGGGTTAGTTTGATCCGCGATCCGCTCGTTGCCGCTCGAGTTCAAGGTTTGCACTCCATCGATAAAGTAATACGTAAATAAAGCCCGTGTATATCAAAATATATAGTACAACTCACGAATGTTTTAATAGTCAAGTTATTTCCGGTTTTAGTAACTAGCGACCTGCCCTGACTTCGCACGGGTGCAATGCTGATATACTAAGTGTTTCTCTACTATATTATGCATGTGTTATACATAAAAACCTTCCTCTTGAATCACTCTATCTATTAAAAAAACCGCATCAAATTCCGTTGCGTAGTTTTGAAAACCTAAGCATACATAGGGACAGACAGAAGCGGGAAGTGACTTTGTTTTATACTATGTAGTGTTTTTTTTTAAATGGAGCTAGTGTTATTCAAAGAGACAAAGCTTTTGCTTTCGTTTGTCAACATTCAGTGTGATTTGACATATAGAAGCGCTAGCAAGCCTATGTATGAGTCTCTAAACTAGCCTGAAAACCAGGACATAGGTTCTAAGGTCGTTAAGTTTTTAAGTAATGTTTTTAAAACAGAGAAACCTCTTTCGCAACTACCTGCTTGAACTTTGAAAGAAAATTGATGCCTGTTAGTAATACATTTCACTACTGAACGAAACCAGCCATGCGCGACTAGCCGTCCGCTGCAGAATGTGGACCTATGGAAATTAGCCACTTTTCTTGACATGGGAAACGTTTTGTTATACCTACTTTCAAAACGCTGATCCGATTATTAAATTATTATAATAAAACATATTTATATTCAGAAATCTAAAAAAAATATATTATAATATAAGATAGAGATAAGCTATCATAGAGCCATGAAACGACCGATAAATCTGGTCTATAATTCGGCCAGATCGCTACCAGAGGGCAGCGTCCCCAAGAAAATGTTTAAATATAAATAATAAGAATGCCGGTCATTTCACACAGCATCATCTGCCCAAAGTAAGCAGAGCTTGAGTTATGGGTACCACATGACTGATAAACTACTTAATAATATTTTTTTGTAAAAACATACATACATAGAAACACTCAGACCCGATACATATACTTGCAGATCATACAAACATTTGTCTCGTGGCGGGAATCGAACCCGCAACCTTCTATGTCTCAGCCGGACCTTAGCCCACTGCGCCACAGAGGTCGTCAAATAAGAATGCTTATTGTCCAAGCGCTCATCTCAGCGTCCAAATAGAAGCCAATTATTATAAATGAATAATAATATTAAAGCGCGATTTTAGAGATGCGACTTAGAACCTGTAACTTTGGGATTCTGAAGTCACAGCAAGCAATTTCACAAGAATTTAAGCTTTAAGGATTTAAAACAACTGTTTACCAAATCTTGGGTTCACCCTCGCGATTTTTTCTGTACCTATATAAAAAGGATAGCAAGAAGAACACATATTTTTTGGACTAGCCTTTCTACATAATAAGTAAGATTTTATTTAGTAAGATTTTTGAAAAATATATTGCAAATGAGCTATATTATTTCATAGAAACCAACAAAATCATCAACAACAGGCAATTTGGGTTTCAAAGGAAAAAAAACACGAATCAAGCTATAACTTCTCTAGTAGAAAGAGTTTTGTGGAATTTGGACAAAAGTAAGAGCACATACGGCCTGTTTTGTGATCTATCAAAGGCTTTTGACTGTGTCTGCCATAAGATTCTCTTATTAAAACTTGAGCATTATGGTATTAGAAACAATGAATTGTCTGTATTCGCGTCTTATTTAAAAAATAGAAAACAATTTCTAGAGTGTAACGGCCAAAAGTCTGAATCAAATAATATTACAATGGGAGTACCACAAGGGTCTATTTTAGGGCCACTTCTATTCATTCTGTATATTAATGACATTGTGGTCTGTGTTGAAAATGAAATGGATATAGTCCTTTTTGCTGACGACACAACTGTAGTAGTTAGTGATAGGAACAAAGAAAAGTTATGTGTAAAGATAGAAACGCTGATACTCAATTTATAAAAATGGTTAAATGCCAATAATTTACTATTAAATGTAGATAAAACGAATATTGTAAACTTTTTTTTAGGACATAAACATAATAATGACGAATTAGTTAGGCACACAATTGATAAACACTTTTTGACTACTCTTGACAACACCAAATTTCTAGGCATAGACATTGACAGTAAATTCATTTGGAATAAACATATTGACACTATCGTTGGGAGATTAAAGTCAGCAGTTTACGCAATAAAGACAATAAGACAACTTAGTGACATAAGAGCTGCAAAAATGGTATATCATGCGTATTTTCATTCCATTATGGTGTATGGAATTTTAGTTTGGGGAAATGCCTCACAGTCGAATAGAATATATTCATACTGCAAAAAAGAGCCATCCGTTATATTTTGATTATGAAAGGCTTAGAATCGTGTAGGCTAATGTTTAAGAAATTAGAAATTATGACAATGGTAGGAGAATACATTTTCCACAATCTGATGTTTGTAAAGCTAAACCCTGATAAATTTAACCTAAACTGTGAGATCCATAACTATAATACAAGAAATAAATATAACATTTGTCTTCCTAAGCATAGACTAGCCAAAGTTGGTAATAGCTTCTTATGTATAAGCATAAAATTGTATAATAAACTGACGCCTGAATTACAAAATTCTGATCTTGAATGTTATCGTATAAAGATAAGAAATATATTACTAAAGAAATCGTACTATTCTCTAGACGAAGCACTTGCTGATGACATTTTGAAATAATGAATTTATTTGGAATTTAATATTGCTTTTCTATTTGTAATGAATTATTTTTCTTAAATGTTGTAACCAAACAGTAAGCGCATAATATTATAGTGTAATATTATTATTAAGTATTTTTGTACCTGACTTTTCCAAGTGTACTGTACGTATCTTATTGGAATAAATAACTATTGTATTGTATTGTATTGTAATAAAGGTCGCATTCAAAAACCTAAGTACATAATTGACTAGTCTCTTAGCTAAGTTGGTAGTGGCTCTGCTTTCTGAGCTGTAGTTTAAGGGTTTGATTCCCTCCCAGGACTAACATTTGTGTGAACATAGATATTTTTGAAGTGAAAACTTCTTAAGCATCGTTGTGATTTGAAAGTCGATAAAACGAAAAAGCGATAGTAAAAAGAGATAGGAAGCATTATACAGTGTTTCTTATATGCTTATTCGTCTCATTATCTTAAAGCCAAAATTTTTGAAGGTTTCACTTCTACCACGTTTGAATTGCACACATGTTTTTTGTTATGTGTCATGTGTTGTAACATGTAACATGTAACATGTATGAGTATTTTGGTTCCCAGAATACAAGCTATTCTTAGTTTGAGGCCATAATGTGTGTGCATTATCTACCAATATTTCTTTTGTGAAAATACACTAACGACCCGCCCCGGCTTCGCACGGGTGCAATCCTGATACTAAATATACGACAGAATTTCGTTATATACAACGTTAACTAAGAGAATAACATATCCTAAGAGATAGAAATATACCATCGCGGACTTTTTTGTAGACCTTTTTATGGTGTACAATACTGTAGAACATTAGTATGAACTATCTCGTAGGGTTCAGCCAGCGTTTGCAATGAAAGCGCAAAAAAAATTGAGTTTATTTACGTTATCACATTAGAAACCTCTTAAATTATCAGTGTTTCTCTACGATATTTCGCATGTCTTATACATATAAACCTTCCTCTTGAATCACTTTATCTATTAAAAAACCACATCAAAATCCGTTACTTACTTTTAAAGATCTAAACATACATAGGGACAGACAAACAGCGGGAAGCGACTTTGTTTTATACTATGTAGTGATGAAGCGTTAAACTGCGATTTCTGGGAACTGCATTTATTATATCAAACCAGCTAAGTTACTACGATTCTTACTCTGTTGAGTAAGAATCGTAGTACTTAGCTGGTTATAATATAATAAGAATCTGAGGCGCACCTTAATCCTTTTACCACACTGGTTCAAAATAATAAAGGACACGATAAGAAGAAGAATTCTAATACAAATACAACATTCCACTTAAAAGTCTCACAGGGTCTTTTGGCTAAAGATATCGACAGAATACGAACGCCTAGCTACTTCCCTGTCGCGAGGCATATCCACTTCAACGTCCGAGCGCGGCAGCTGTCTCCCTCTAGAACGTCCGCCCGCGTGATCGGAATTCTGCGGCGCCGAGCGCTTGGTTCATTTTCAACTTCGAGCGTGATAACTAGATAACTACTATAGCTAGACTTAAATAAAATATATATATGAACAGGTTAAACTATACAGATTAAAACTACGTGAAAAAGTAATTTCAACTATGAATCTGTATACTGAAAATATAAATTTAAACCTGACAATGTAGTTTAAATTTCAATAAACTTTTGATTGAAAGAGTTTTTACACAAAATCTCGTAGTACGTAGCAACCTACCTACTTACAACCTACTTATTATTAAACAAGACTGTAAGGGCTTTTTTTGACATGAATATCACAATAACTAGAATACCCATAATTTCGTTAGAATACGTAATAACGTACACGGGTGACTTTTGTCACCCGGGACATTTTGGCTGTAAAACCAAACAAATATAAAATACTCTGTTGTTTTATTGTATTTAGATCGTGGGAGTATGCAGAGTCGAGGGTCTTTTCTTACTGTACCACACAGATTCAGATTTAATTACTTAACTATTTCGTTACAGTAACATAACATAACATGTCAAGTTGTACAATATTATTAATTATACTCCTTTTTTAACCAAGCATTTTTTCGCACGTTTTCTAAGGGAATTGCACTCATTTATATAATAATAATAATGCCGCAGATTTCACACAGCATCATCTAGCCCCAAAGTAAGCAGAGCTTGTGTTATGACTGATATACTACTTAAATACTTTCTTTTTTGTAAATGTATACTTATTATACATAGAAACATCCGGACCCGAGACAAATACATATCATATAAACATTTATTCCCGTGGCGGGAATCGAACCCGCAACCTACTGCGCCACAGAGGTCGTATGGAAGAAAGGGTGAAACATTTTAAGTTTTTGTTTGAGCTCATTTAGCTAGAGCCATTTGATTTCTAAGGGTAGTTTATTGTACATGGGAAGCTTTAAGCATAGATTTACATTTCTGTCTTCTCCACATACTGTCTGTGCTTTAGTAACAAATAAATGAGTTTTTATGACCTATTATATTTTCATTCACGATACTAAATCCACATCAAAGTTAAACAATATCTACACTACATCTATTTATTAGGGGTTAAATTAACGGTCTGCCACGCTCGGGTTTAATTAAAACTTCGGTAAATACACCTGTACACAAAAACCTCATTCCAAACTATATTTTATGTAGGTACGGTCAGCCGTCACAAAAGATCAAATTATTCACAAACCGGGTCCGAAAAGGCTTTACGGGTAGGTTTTTCACACATTTTTGCACCTCTTTATCCGCGCGCGGCGCGGTAAAAAAGCCTTTTTCAATTGTACAATCGAACTAGGTTTAGCACCAGTTTGAAAAGTTTAGAAATATTAACTACTATAGAAAAAAAAAATAGAAAAATAGATAATGATTTACCATAATATATATGAGTTTTTCTGCTTCCCGATATTTCGGCACAGTTGCATGCGCCATGATCACGAAATAAACTAAAGTCTTTGCAGGTGTTATTGGTACACAAAACGGTCTACCCTCTTTCTCAGTCTTTTACTGCGAACATTACCCGTACTGGTTTCAATACACTATCATGGCGAACAGCAAACGCGAGCGGCAGCGAGCTTACCGCGGGTGAAACTCACCCTGATGAAGATTCTCTAGATGAATCGAAAAAGTGTCAGTGTCTCCAATGACAAAAAAAAAAACTTGCACTCCGCGAGTGCCGACAAAAGTGATAACTTATTTTGGCGCGTTAGACATTTTTAAATTGTTACTAGGGTTATTATGTTATGAGTTGCATTTTATTTATGAATTGTATTTTATTAGTTATTAGAAACTTTAAAATACATTTAATATTCTTTTATGTTTTTGTTCAGAATGTAAATAATATATTAAAAAAGATTCTAACAGTAAACTTCTCCACACAAAAGTAGACTGTAAACATGTGAGTTAAGATTTATAATCAAATGGGGCGAGCGCGGCAGCCCTGCGTCTCGTAACGGTGTCGCTAGTCCAGAGGTTTTACCTCATCTAAAAATATGCGTACCGCGCTAAAAGATGTTTTTACTTCAATAAGTGAAGTCAAAGTCAAAAGTATGTTTATTAAATACAACCACAAGGATCACTTTGAAATATCTAACATACTTAATAAATTAGGTGACAATTCCTTCTAAAGTGAGTCCGAGAAAAGGTGAAACTAGTCTTGGTCCTAGTGTTTTTTGTATGATCCTTCTTATAACTCGCTTATCTACGAAAACAGTAGGTTTTCCGTTTTGCTACTAATACATTGCAAATCTATCATTTAAGGATACACAAGTCAGCGGCACAAACTCGTTAGTGGGCGCAGCTAAAATGCATGCTATTTCACCTAGCTTAGTGTGAGAAAAGGATAGACGTGCACCAAGGATAGAGATGAGCAGTAAGGAGATAGCGAGATTATAATTTCGAGTCATTTGATCAGATTAATCTATGATTTCTAAATAAAGCGATTGCGTAAAAATAATGAATAGACCTTTGGCTACTACTACTGACTAAAACTACTGAATGTAATTATAAAAAAAAAAGTTATTTGCGCTCTTGAATAAATAATCTATGCTTGGATAGGAACAATTTTTTAGTTTCGTACTCCGTTTGTTATTTATTTACACCTAAAGTTGTGCTAAAATCAGTGATGAAAAACGATTTTTTTTTTGTCTTGTATCTTTCAAACCCATATTATTTTCACAATTCTGTATTGATACAAGCATAGATTATGACAAGACAAATTTATATCGTTTTTAGTTTTGGTTGTTCATCATCAGACGGTGGTGTGATCACCCTTCGACGTTTGTATGGAAAGATAATCGACTTGTTCACTCGTAACTGTCAGAGCGCAGAACAACATGAGGCTATCTTATTAACAATAATATAGTTACATATTTTAGAACGCTTTGATTACAAGACTACCTTTACTAGGGTACAAAGGTAATCAAACTCTTTAATTAATTAGCCCATTGTGTCCCACTGCTGGGCAAAGGCCTCCCCTTGATCTCTCCAGTGATCGCGGTACGTGGCTGTACGCCATAATAAAGAAAGGATACACATATCCACTAGCTTCCGTTTCAATGATAACGGAAAAGTCCTTCATAAGAGCTTCCCTAGACCAGGAGCTCCTTCATACATTTTCTGTCCTGCAGTTTTATTTTGTGCCCTGCAATTTCTAGCTTCTGGCGGGACTATCTGGCTCAAGTAAAGGCATTGATACAAATTATACATCGCTAGGTTTCGACTAGAAGAAGTAAATAATTCATTTATGGGGAATACTGTGCACTTATATAATAAGCTTCCTGAAAATTCTACTAATTACATGCTACATTCATTCAGGAATGAAACTACCTATTAAGAAATTTAAAGTATACATAAAAGGTAGTCTTTTGAAGAAAGCTTATCATAATATAAATGACTATATTATTGATAAGAATGCATGGCCTCATGTCACTCTGCCGTCAGACAGTTAACTGACACACTTGAAATTTATAAACTCTCTTGTATTAGTATTTCGTAGTTAAGGTAATGTAGCGCTAGGCATGTAAAATAGCGCTAGGACCAAGACAAGTTTCTTGCCAGTTCTTTCGGGCTTGGGTTAGGAGGAATTGGCACCTAAATTCACCTAGTATTAAGACGTTTCAAAGTGATCCTTGTAATTGTATTGAAAAAAGTATCTTATGACTGACTTTGACTTTGCATTCAGTGACGTATCGCAAAGCCTACCCAATGCCCAAAGACAATGATTGGTCGTGTTAGTCATGATTTGTCTTTGTCATATTCATTTTTAGTCCGATCTTGAGGTTTTTAGCTCTTAGGTCTTCATTCATGTTCTGTAGCTCGTGGGCAGAAGATGAAAAAATAAAATCATCGGCGAAACGAAGGTTTGACTAGTGCTAAGCCTTCTTGAAGCATTGTAAAATGTTAGGCGATTCCATTTCGAAAGTGGTTTAGTTATCGATTTTTAGTTCCAATTTAGTGAAACTCGGTATTTGGATGCACTATTTTTGTCTATAGATTGTGATTGATTGGATGGATGGTGCATGTGGGTTTGTTTCCAAAACCGGTGAGTTATTTGACTTTGAACCTTATATCCATGACATAAAGATTGTCGCATAAGACTTCGTGGAATGGATAAAATTTATCTACTACTATTTACACTTTTTTTTAAAGCGAGAGTAGTAAACGAGATAGAATTTGCGGTAGTTATGAGGACGATTTAGGTAGGTTATTTGGAAGCATATCAACGTTGGGGTTTGATTGTTTGAGTTTGATGTTTTGCTTCAGCAAAATTGGCATTAAAGGCAAATGCCATAATTGGAATTGATATTATGATTGGATTATTTTTAATCGTCTTGCTAAGCAAATATTGCACTTTCTTTTAAATATATTTTATCGAGTTTATTCCGATTTTATTAGAAATTTTGTGTTTCTGTCTGTCTGATTCTTTGTTACCTTTTTACGAACAAACGGACTGAACTGATTTTGATGAGATTTGGCAAGGAGATAGGCTATATTTATTGTAGATTGCGAAGCAGCGAGCTGTAACTAGTGGAAATGTTAATAAATAAATTTATATACTCATAGAATACATATTCCACATACTTGTACTTTTGTTATATTTATGTATATGCGAATTATAGAAATATTATTTGAAATTATTTTTATTTAAAGGTGAGAAAAATTTAACGAACAAAGTCGTGCGCAATGCTACATACAATAAACGTTTTAATAAAATATTTCTCAGTAATATTTAACAACGAAAAATAAAACCTTTGAACTTTGAGACGAAAGAGATAATAATGAGAGAGACCATAAAAATAATAATGCATAAAAATATTCCTTTCAGAGCTGCGTAGATTTAAATATTTTTAAAAAAATCTTTACACAATATACTCGTATGTATTGGTGAATGTGTGTTTGTAAAGCAAATAAAAACGGTACAAAGCTTTTGAAAAGGCAACCTTCGCCCTATTTCCGTAGTAATGAAGTATTCATCACTTGCCGGTGGCTTCAGTGTGTGGAACAAGTGAGGAGATTATGTAGTTTTCATTAAAAATATACAAACCCCCGTTTTTAAAAAAACCCAGACAAGATCCACTGTTAGCGTTTTTTTACGCCTGCGGAAATATCAAATTGTATGGATATGATTAGCCTTAATAAGATAAGCTTGTGATAAGCCAGCATGACAGCTGCTGTCATTTCCATACAATTTGTTTTTTCTATATGTGTATAAACCGCTACTGTCGACATACTTTTAAAATATTTATTTTTATCAAAATGATAAATAACTTATTATATCAGCGGTTTACTCAAATTGCTAAATTTAATGTAATCGTAACAATTATTTATGGACACACTCTTTTATTAAGTCTTTTATAGTAATTTCAGTCGCTCCTTAGTATAGATTTGACATTTTTTTTTACTTAATAGCGACTTTAGTAACCATTAAGAACAGCGTTTATATTATTTTGATATATACGGGCTTTACTCTCGTATTATTTTGTCGATGGAGATTTTGATGTTTTGAAGCCCTTGTACATCAAAATGTATAATACAACTCACGAAAGTTTTGAAAGTAAAGAAGCGTTTATATTAGTGAAAAAAATCTAGGTAAAATAAAACAAAGCTAATTAAATAATATTTATTAAGTTTATCACTTGAACCACACTTTAGGCAGCATTTTGAGCCGTTAATGAAACGCCATTCGATGCTTTTGATACACGCTAATTATGTCCCAGTCGCAGCCATCGGCATCGTTCCAACTGGCTTCAACCAGATTCAACCGGTTTCGGCTCTGATTTTACTGCTAAGTACCAACAGTTCATTTATTTTGTTGGTGAATGCAGTTTAATGAAGACTTCGCCGAATGCTACTTAACCTCATTGATTAACTAAGGTTGAGACTGAGCTCTTTCCTTTAGACCGACTAAGCACTCTTAAAACAAGATTATTTATTGACTTATATGTACAGATTAATATAAAACACAATATGTGACAGCAAGGCGGTGCCGTGGTAGACCCAAAAAGGTATGGCGAGATGATCTCGACACCTTTGACAGATCTCAGTTTTGAGCTGTTTGGACCCCAAAGAGCTCATAACCGAGATAACTAGAGAGATCAAGGGGAGGACTTTACCCAACAGTGGGACACAAAGGGATAATCGTAATCGTAATGTGAAAAAGTTAACTTGACTAAGTAACATATTTTTTTTTTATCTACAACCCAAAGAAACGGACAGTACATAATTGGTATGAAATTTTTCATGTAAGGCGTCTAACCCATAGCTTATCTCTACAGGCATCTTTCGGAATTGTCGCAGTAGAGTAATGGATTAACACATCCTCAGACCTATCACCTTGCAGAGAGCTAGCTAGCGTCATGTCTACCAATTGAGTACAGCCACGGAATTATAATCGCAAATTGACTAGTTGTGACAACGTATCAACTCGGTGGCAACGACATCGATTTCTTTGACACGATAGTCTACACTAATATTATAAAGAGAAAATATTTGCTTCTTTGTATGCATGTTTTGTCTACTTTTTATGTATGTACTATGCGTGCGAAGCCGTGACAGAAGTTAGTAGATTATAAATTGGGCAAGCGCACAGTATTTCACACAGCATCATCTGGCCCCAAGGTAAGCAGAGCTTGTGTTATGGGTACCACATGACTGATATACTACTTATATACTTTTTTTGTAAATTCATACATATTATACATAGAAACACCCAGACCCGAGACAAATACTTGCATATCATACAAACATTTGTCCCGCAGCGGGAATCAAACCCGCAACTTTCTGCGTCTCAGCCGGACCTAAGCCCACTGCGCTACAGAGGTCAAATGACTAGTGACTAGTGACTAAAATAACTAGTGGTTGGGTCCTAAACCAAGTCAATATCATTTAGTTACCAAAATAAAATAATTTTAGAGTTGTATGGAGCTTTTTTCTCTTGAGCCCACGAATTGTTTTAGGTTTACGAATCAGGCTGTTTTTCTTGATCTAGTAAGCTTTACTAGCCGTGACATTTCTTATAATTTTATCATATACTAGCTTCTGCCCGCGGCTTCGCACGCATATCAAATACATAAAAAGTAGCCTATATCCGTTCCTAAGATCCAATCTATATCCATACTAAATGTAATAAATGGAAAAAAAAAGTTTTGTTGATCATGTTGAAGAAATCATCAAAATCGGTCTAGCCGTTTCGATTTCTATAAGGAACATATCGACGCTTGAAAGGCAATAATTACTAAGCGACATATTGGCAACTTTACACCAGAGCATTTTAAAGTTTTTTTTTTGGATAAAAAATCGTCAAAAATCGGCTATTAATCATAGCTACTCAATTCTAACGAATTTTGAAAGCAGTCAAAAAGCTTTACAAACTGGCATTTAAAGATTATGAATTTTTTCAATACTTTAAGAAATACTGTCGGTTAGTATAATTTTAATCAAAATCACAAACAGGTAAAAATTACTTACTGACAGCAAAACTTTATTATAAAACATGTAAAATTAACTAAACACCAGTATTTTATAATTGTGTTTGAAGCAAAATGATGCATCCAGAAATAACAGATGTTTGACACATAGGTAAAATGATCGAATTAAAAACCAAAACACTTTTCCTCCAGGCAGTTTTAACCATAGTACAAATTAAATAAGGTACGTGTAGGCCTGTTTTGAACAAGTAACAAAACAAAGGTTTTCGATGGATGTCGACATCATCAACATCAAAACAGCCCTTGTAGTAATCTATAATCACTCACTACTGAGTATGGGCCTCCATCTGACGAGGGACGAATTAGAGCATACTCCGCCACGCTGCTCTAGTGCAGGTTGGTGAAGGTTTTAGGCCTGAGACTAACCCTATGTTAATGACGTCTATATGAGCCTTCAATATACGAATATTGCAGTCAAATCTCTCGCAAAGTGGATAGCTGATTTTATAAATAATATTTATGCTGCCGTTATAAATAACAGAAGCATTTTATTTTTATACATAGTTTTTATTAGAAATTTCAAAATCAGTACATATAGGTAAGTAAAATACAATTTTAATGAAGAACAAAATTGAAAGTTACAAAAAATTCATAGTTGGAATGGGTTTCTGGGACCTACCTATTCATTACCTAATTAAACCAAATTTTAATCAACCACATCAAGTGTTTAAGTTTCAGATCAGGCTTCTTCAGCAGTCTTACAGTATTATTACTTGGAAATGCAAATTAGAACTACCTACAATACTAATAACAGTTTTTTCAGAAATTCTTTACGCTTGATCTCTTCTTTCTGCGATATATGTACCTACTTACTAACAAGTCTTTACGACGATTTCCCAAGAGTCATCATAAGAAGATTTAGATCCTAACCATTCATCTGAAATTGTAACTTCTTCACAATCGGTAGAAGTTGTTATCTAATATGTGACTATTATTATTATTATCTGATATGTAATCAATGTACATTAGTTGTGCATTCATGTTTACGGCCTCTCTGTGGATTTATAGTAGATTCAGAGCATCCCACAATGGTAAAACTTGAAGAATTGGCAATTACTTCGATGTTGCTTGCAGTTTATATTTCTGGTGTAGTCTTTCCATCTTCAGTGTTTTTAGCTGTTTGTTTATAGGCGTTACATGCATTAAACGTTTCTGGTGTAGTCAAATCAACCTCCATATTTGTAAGTTCTTTCATCATCAGCCCGTGTCAGACCACTGCTGTACATAGGCCACTCCCATGGCACGCCACTTAGCTCGGTCTTCGGTTCTCCTAGTCCAATCCTTGCCCACTGCCTTACGAATATCATCACCCTATCTAGCTACAGGACGCCCTACACTACGTTTGCCGATACGCGGACTCCACTTAAGAATCAGTCTGCCCCAACGGCCATCGACTCTGCGGCATATGTGACCTGCCCACTGCCACTTCAGCTTGCTTATTCGGTGAGCTATATCGGTGACCTTAGTTCTCTGATGAATATTTTCGGTTTGGATTTGATCCCTAAGAGAAACTCCAAGCATAGCTCTCTCCATAGCTCGCTGAGCGACCTTGAACTGGTGGACAAGTCACACGGTGAGTGGCCACGTTTCGGCTCCGTATGTCATTATTTTGTCTGTAAGTGTAAGTTCTTTGTCTTTTTAATTTTCTGGTATGCCTTGATCTGCAGGTACAATTTCCAGGGTAGGACAAAATAAGCCACCACCACTTTCATTTCAGACACTGCATCCTGACTCCTCTCTGGTGGTAGCGGTTCTCCGTTCCACCAGGTCGATGAGGGCGACGGACGAGAGGGTGCATCTGTGTATTGCGCGCACACTTATGCACCAAAATATATCCTGCGTAACTGACTTGGCTTTGTTAAATGAATCCCGAGATTTTAAAAGCCCTGTGGTGACAGGTAGAAGTAGAGAGGTTTGGCACTGGTGTATGCCGGGCTTTGTCTGATAGCTGCACACAGGCGGCTTAGGGAGAGTGGTCGCTCTCGCATTTCATCGGAGTGACAGTGCGGTTCGGCAGCACCCTCTGCGACAAAGCAGCTTTATTTAAAGAGGCACTGCTTTCCTCGCTCAGCCGGGGAGGAGACTAGAAAAGGTGTTTCAAATAAATGTTCATTCCAAACAATTTTGGGAGGTGGTAACCATGGCTGCCTGTGCATCCCATTACTTCGTGGTCGAAAAAGATGCAAATCAAAATATAAATATAAAACCATCAAACGACATATAATTATGACATTTGGTGCGTGGAATGTCCGCACTCTCTTAGACCGACCCAGCAATCTTTGCCCGGAACGTAAAACTGCCATTGTAGCTCGTGAACTCGGACGGTATGATGTCGACATAGCAGCTATCAGCAAAACCCATCTATCTGATGAAGGAGAGCTTGTCGAACATGGAGGCGGATATACATTCTTTTGGAAAGGTACACAAGCTTCTGAACCTATAAGATCAGGAGTAGGCTTTGCTATAAAAAACACGATAGCCTCATCCTGTTGGCATCTCAGGCCGTGTCATGTTCTTGCGTCTTCATCTTGAAAATAATAAATTTCTAAATGTTATCAGCGTATATGCTCCAACGCTTGATAAAAGTGATGACGTTAAGGATAAATTTTATGAAGAATTATCACAAACCCTAACAAAAATCCGACCCTGTAAAAAGGTTCTCCTTCTGGGTGATTTTAATGCCCGTGTCGGACGCGATTTTGAAGCTTGGCCCCATGTGCTAGGGCATCATGGTATCGGTAACATGAACAGTAACGGCCAATTTTTATTAAGTCTGTTCAAAATTTAATCTGGCTATTACCAATACCATGTTTAGACTCCCCATGAAATGTAAAGCCACCTGGATGCACCAAAGGTCCAAGCATTGGCATTTGATCGACTATGCCATGGTTCGGTAGCGGGATATTGCAGAGGTTACGTTGACAAGAGTAATGCGTGGCGCAAATTGCTGGTCAGATCACCGGTTGGTAATTACAAAGTGCATGAACCTCAGCCCCCGCCGAAGGACTTGCAGGGCTAAACCTAACTGCCTTCACTTGAAAAAGCTAGAATCTGCAGAGATTTAAGATAAATACCGGGATGCTGTCAATAGCTTTTTTGTAAATATCAATGCCCAAGATGAGAATATAGATGAAAACTGGAAAAAAATATCGAAATACCTTGTCACAGCAGCCACTGAAACCTTAGGTCACAAACCGCGATTCTGTGATGACTGGTATGATGAAAATGACAAGCTATTGACAGATGCTTTAGCAAGTTATCGACAACTGCTTCGGAGGGTAGGACAGCCGCCGGCGTTGGTTGATAAAATCAAGCAAAGTACATACCAAATAAGAAAACTTACTCGTACAGCAAAGGATGAATGGTGGCAGAACAAAGCTCACTACATGCAATGGCTTGCAGACACCAACCAACTCGGCCAATTCTATGGTGAGTTAAGGAAAGTAGTTAGAAACACACATTGATTAAATGTTCCTCTAAGATCATATAGTGGTACTCTCCTAGTGAGCAATGAAGAGGTTCTTAATCGTTGGGCACAACATTTCAACAGTTTACTAAATGTGGATCGTTTAACTGATCTAGACTATTTAAGGTCTCTTCCAGCACTCCCACAATCCGAAGTATTGGATCACTCTCCTTCTTATGAGGAAGTTCTCAACGCCCTAAAGCCCAGAAAAATGAAAAGGCAGTTGGCGTGGATAACATACCTGGAGAGTTACTAAAATATGGAGGAGATGATTTGCATCATAAAGTCTGGCAGTTCTTCGAGCTGATTTGGGAGTCTAAGAGGATTCCATCTGACTTTGCAGTATCGGTTATCTGCGCGCTATATAAAAACAAGGGTGACCGTTCAGACTGTAATTCTTACAGAGGCATTTCATAACTCTCTACAATTGGGAAAGCTTTTGCTCGCATACTCCTAAATCGCCTCATGAAACTATCAGATAATCTATTGCCTGAGACTCAATTTGGGTTGCGTCCAAACAGAGGCACCTGCGAAGCTATTTTCACTCTGAGGCAACTACAAGAAAAAAGCAGAAAACAAAGGCGGCCGCTGTATTGTCTGTTTCGTTGCCTCGTAAAGCACTTTGGATAGTTCTATCTAAGTTGGGTTGTACTGACAAAGTTATACGCTTGTTAAGACTTCTTCATGACAATATGACTTGCTGTGTAACTATCGATGGTGAGCAGTCAGAGCGATTTCCCGTAACCTGCGGCGTAAAACAGGGCTGTGTATTGGCACCTACACTCTTTGCTTTATACTTTACTGCTGTCGTGAGAGAGGCCTTGAAAGCCAATACTGAAGGGATCCGTATACGGTATCGCACAGATGGCAGTATTTTTAACGCGCAACGTTAAGAGCGCAAACCAAGGTTTCGAACGACCTCATAAAGGAGCTTATGTATGCCGATGACTTGTGCTTTGTTGCAGAATCTCTAGACGGACTCCAAGTACTGATAACGAAACTTAACGCTGGCTGCTGTAATTTTGGTCTTAAAATTAACATCGCAAAAGCTAAGGTGATGGCTATGGATGCTTTAAATCATGCACCAGTAAATATACAGATTTACGGCTAAGATATGAAACAGGTCAATAAGTTTAAATACTTGGGAAGCAGCATAACAGCCAAAGGCGACATTGATTCGGAGGTTAACGGTAGACTTGGTTCTGCTATGGCCGCTTTTGGCAAGCTTCGAACCAGGGTGTTTCGTTCCCACAGCATCAAGTTGAGTACCAAAATACAGGTGTACATGGCGATAGTTCTGCCTAGCATCTTGTACTCTTCAGAGACATGGTGCATGTATCGCAAACACATACGCATGCTAGACAGATTCCATCTGAAATGCCTCCGCGACATTATGAATATCAAATGGTCGGAGCGCGTTCGCAATACTGATGTGTACTGCGACGAGCTAATGTCTGCGGTTTAGAGGCATATCTGATACGGCGTCAGCTACGTTGGTGCGGGCACCTTACCCGAATGTCAGACGGTAGAAAGGCGAAGCGCATATTCTTTTCTGAACTAGAACTTGGTAAGCGGAAACGCGGTGGCCAGTTTCTACGGTTTAAAGATGTTCAGAAAAGACACATGAAAAGATGCCACATTGATCCTTCGAATTGGGAGTCCCTAGCCGAACAGCGTCCTGAGTGGAGACGGCAAGTTCCAGGAGAAGGTGAAGGATTTTGAAATTGATAGGAGGCGAGAAATCGACTTTAAGCTCGACCAACTCAAAAACAGACCGCCTTTGAACATACAATATAACTTTGGTTTAAGAATTTATTTCTCACAAGAATTACAAATTCACTTACAGAGAAATACTATTTACTAAAAGTTATAAAGAACGTGCCGTCATGTATACGTAGCTTAAATATTACTTATAATACTTAAAAGGTACAATTCTAATATAAAAATAATATTTAGGTAATGTGGGTAGTTGTATAATGCAGCGAGTAGGCCGATGCATAGTCGCTACATGTAGTGCCGAGCGGCGCGATACAATACAAATGTTTACTAAGGCCGTAGCCACAGTGATAAAAAAGCGGTGGATTATGTTGATAAAAATTTTTTGTAACGCAAATTTAATTAGTTATATTAGCATCGAAGAATCCTTTAAAATGTGTTTTCTTAGTAGGTTTTTATAAACTATTGGCGATTTTACTGATTTTATATCCTTTGGTAATTTGTTATAGAGTTTTGCCCCTTCGTACTTAATATTATTTTTCCCATAGTTAGTCTTTGGTTTTATTAAATTTATGTTATTGGCCTGTCTAGTTATGCGACTTTGAACATTTATCTTTTTTGTAAAAACTAATTTTGAGTGTAAATCTTTAGTTAGAATTTTCCTAATCAAAATGCATGTATTGTACATGTAGATTTGTTTCATATTCATGATTTTAGTTTCTTTGTAAATTTTTATGGTCGGTGTTAAATAATCATATTTGAATAGTATTTTAATAATTTTATTTTGAGCTACTTGTAATGTTTGGAGATTGGTTTTGGCAGCTGCTCCCCAAATCTCAATTAAATATTCTAAATGAGATTTGACCATAGAGTTATAGATCGTGTATCGTACTTGTTTTGGAAGGCATCGTACTATGCCACGAAGCGCACCTGTAAGGGAAGTGATTTTTGTTCTGATCTTTTCTATGTGGGGCCTCCACGTTAGCTGACTGTCAAGTATAAGTCCAAGATATTTCTCCTTATTTACTTGATTTATTGTTGTACCATTAATTTTTAAAGGATTATGTGCTTCTATGGTTTTATTTTTGGCTGCGAAGATTATATAATTAGTTTTTTCTGTATTTATAGTAAGTAAGTTAGATTGTAGCCAAAATATTTAAATCATTTTGAGCTTGTTCTACTATTGAAACTATTGAGTCCCCAGTGTAAAATAGACTTGTATCATCAGCATATAGTGTGATGTCTCCTTTTAGGCCGATCTCGTGTATACTATTAATATACACCAAGAAAAGTAATGGCCCCAAGATAGATCCCTGGGGTACACCGTAGGTCAGTAGCTGTGGGGTACTCTGCTGGCCATCAATTTTAACAATTTGGTATCTGTTTGAAAGATATGATTTGAATATTTCATAGGCAGAGCCTGTAACACCTATATTCTTTAGTTTTGCTAAGAGTATTTGATGACTAACGGTGTCAAATGCTTTTTTTAAGTCTATGAAAATTCCCAGCACTAATTTCTTTTTGTCAATGTTGAGTTTAATAGAAGTGACCAAATCAATCGTGGCAGTTAGCGTATTAGATTTTGGGCGAAATCCGTATTGATTTTCAAAGAGGAAATGTATGGAAGATAAAAAATCACTAAGTCGGCTATACAGTACTTTTTCGAAAACTTTAGATAGAGTAGGCAACACTGAAATTGGTCGATAGTTCCCAGGATTCGTTTTGTCACCTGATTTATAGATTGGACTGACTTTTGCAATTTTAAGCGAGCCTGGAAAGCTGCCTTCATCCAAACATACATTGATGCATTGAGTTAAATTTTTAGCTAGTATATTTTTTACATGTTTAACCACTTTTGTGCTTATTCCGTCAATGCCAGTGCTAGTATTAGTGTTTAGGTTTGAAATTATTTTAATTATTTCATTCACGGATGCCGGTTCTAGTCGAGACATTTCTGCATTAACATGGCTGTTATTGGGTAGGCTGTTTGTGTAAATATGGTACTCACTTGGAATTTTATTAGCAAGTTCACAACCGATATTAGAGAAATAAGAGTTAAAACATTCGCATATTTCTTTGGTATCTGTAACTAAGCCATGTTGAGTATTTAATTTAGTAGGGATATAATTTTGTTTCATTTTGTTGCAGGATAGGTCATTTATAAGTCGCCACATTTTTAAAGGATCCTTCTCACAGTTTTGAAAAACTTTGTAGTAGTATTGATTCTTAGTACTCTGAATGTCTTTGTGCACTTTACTTTTTTGTAGCGTGAATTCCTCTCTTAGTTTCATGTCTTGAGGTGTTTATTTCAGCTCATGCCATAGAGCATTTCTTTTGTTAATAGATTCAAGTAGATTCTTGTTGATCCAGTTTGTTTTTGGTTTTTGAAGTAGTTTGGTCTGAGTCTTCTTGTTAGTAGAAATTGCTTGCAGTAAGTAATACTCCAATACTGAAAATTCATTGTGTGTGATAGTAGATACGATCTGACTAATAGTTTTAAATAGGGTATTGTAGTTTGTATCTTCATATTGTACACGTTTTGGTTTTTCCGGTTTGATTTTTTGCAGTTCGAAGTATATTTGTTTGTGGTCGGCCATGGAGCTTTCGACGATAGTCATATGGAAGGTATTATTTTGTAGGTTTGTACAAACATGATCTGGTATAGTTTGTGTTCTTTCTGTTTCACGTGTGCAATGCTTCAAGTCGATTTTATTGAGTACTCTGAATCCATTTTCTTTTAGTAAGATCCTATATTCTTTTGTTTTCGCTTTGCTAAGTAAATCTAGGTTTATATCACCAAATATAAGTGCCCGCTTCTTTTTCGCCAGATGGTTGGCATAAGTCTCCAGAAATTCTTTTGTGTTTGAAGCTGGCGGTTTGTATACGGCTCCAATATCTAGTGAAGAGTCTAGCTCCGGGCGCCTCCAAAACCGGCGAGTTTAGAAGCTAGCTCGCGCTCCAAAAATCGATCAAATAGGTCAAAGTGACAAAAGTAACCCGCGTGATACATTAAAATTTGCGGGAAGACGAGGCGCACACGCTAGTGAAAACCGCGCCCCTCCCAGTGAAATATCCGCGGAGTTATTAGTGAAAGTGCAAAATTTCTGAAATTTCAAAATTTCAAAGCTGAATTGTGGTGAATCTACAGTGGTGACCCAAGGATTTTATTACACGGCTAGAAGCGCCTGGCGAAGCCCATTCGTGCAACACCATCTCCGGAAATTTTCCGCGAAGCACGGCTGGGTTATCGCCAAAAAAACAACTTCCGCGTGGTCACGAGGTCACTGAACTAGTGACCTTTTGGTACATCTGACCACGCCAACCTGAAGAGGACACAGTGAGGACCTAGGAGGCACCTTCAGCGGATTTTTAAGTTAAGTGTAGGCTAAGTTATTTAAGTTATTAGGTTAGTTAGGTTATTTGCGGTTTCTCATTAGTTGGTAATTTAATTTAAACAAATTCTACAGTGAAGAGCTAAGTCAAATTTTTGTGTCATTTTAGAGTATACCTAGACCTACCTTAATATAATATTTTTAGATTTGTAACATATAAGCGCGTGAAAATTTTGAAATTTTGAGAAAATTACAAACCGCAAAATAGAAATCCTATTAAAAAAAACGAGAACGAAAATCTATTTTTAGATAGGAAAAGAAAACTAAGGACCAAAAGAGCAAGGTCTCTCGAAATACGCCGAAACTTAATATTGACTGTGACTGTATTTAGCTGTGATTTATCTAGATTTTAGATATTAATTTGTTTTAAAAATATCTTATTCTTCTAATTCGTAAATGACCATTGGTATTAGTCTTTTGACATTTTAACTTTCTATAACATTTTATTTTATTTTGTGTGACCAAATCTATTTTTAGTCTGTATTTGACCTACTTTTGAGGAAGTTACAAGACACTTATGCTCTTTTGGCAATTTCGTATTATATTAATTTACTCGTATAGGACCATTATAATTCGTTCTTTGACATCCTAACTTGTACCTAGTGACGTGTTCTAGGTAATGTGACCGCGTTTTTATTAGTCTGTAACGTACTTTTTAGTAAATTCAAATTTTTCAATTGACCTACCTATTTTAAAATTTTTAAAGTTACAAGACTATATACTCTCTTTTGCATTTTATTTTATTTTTAAAATTTTATTTTAATTTAAATTAAATCTACATTGTTAATAACACTGTACTAGTCATTTAGTTTTTAAGTTTTACTGTTTTATTTTGACTTGACTTGTCTTACTTTTACACTTTTAAATACTGACCACTACACACAAAATGGTTGCTGTTCGCACCCCATGCGCGCCAAAGAGGGGCACCAAATCCCCCGTTCAAACGGAGAGGGCCGACCCTTCGGGCCCCTCCAGGACAACAGACTCGAGGATCTCGAATGTCAGGCTCAGCATCGACAAGCTAGAGGCAGCCGGGACACACGCGCCGACACGGCTTTCCACCACGCCAAAGAGGCCTGTCAACGATTTCAGCAAAGGAAAGCTAAGGCTGGTGCTTCCGCAAACGACCAGAGTAGAGCGGAGCCCACCTAAAGCACCTGTAAAGCTGAAACCCGTTGACAGGAAAGCCGAAGCAGAAGAATGCGTGAAAGAGATAGGGAGGCAGCTCGACAAATCTCGAAATTTGAACGGGGCGATAAAGAAAGAAATAACGACGATAGCTGACCGGCTTTTCCAGCTGGTCAAAGAACTTGACCTAATCAAGAGGTCAAGACCGTCACTGACCCCAACAACAGAAGGCACCACAGCTGAAATAGGGATGCAGACCGACGCGACAACCACTACACTGGTAAAGGCAGATATGGATTGCTTCTCTAAACGCTTATTCGAGCGATTGGAGGAGCAAGCCAATCTTATCGCCGAGAACACCCAAAAGATGGAGAACCTCAAGGAGACCATTGAGAGGCAGGACAAACCAACATACGCCAGTGTCGCGGGGCTCCCTAGAAAGCAACCGACAGATCTGACAGCACTCCACTCTGTGGTGGTCTCTGCCAAGGATGAGATGGAGACCGGGGAGGAGATTATCCAGAGGATAAGGACAGCTGTCAACGCCAAGGAAGGGGAAGTGACGGTGGAAAAAAATTCGTAAAGCTAAAGACAGGAAAGTCATCGTGGGGTGCAGAACAAAGGAAGAAAGGGACAGGATAAAAGAAAAACTGAAAAAGACCGAGGAACACCTAACGGTAGAGGATGTGAAGAATAAGGACCCACTAATTGTCCTCAAGAATGTGTTCCGATACAACACAAACGAGGACGTCCTTACGGCACTATGGGCCCAAAACAAGAAGTTACTGGAGGGCATAGAGCAGAGTAAAACAAAAACCGAGGTGCTATTCACAAAAAAGACTCGAAACCCACAGACGGGCCATGTTGTCATCAGGGTGTCCCCCAGCATATGGAAGCGCTTACTCAATGCAGGATCTGTGATGATCGACCTGCAGCGAGTGACGGTCGCGGACCAGTCGCCACTTATCCAGTGCTCAATGTGCCTGGGTTACGGACATGGGCGACGGTTCTGCAAGGACACCGTCGAAAAGTGCAGCCATTGCGGGGGGCCACACATGAGGGCAACATGTGAGAGCTGGATGTCAGGAGACAAACCTGAATGCACCAACTGCAAGTACGCCAACCAAGCCAGAGTCGACCACAACGCATTCAGCGATGAATGCGCGGTCAGGAAAAAATGGGAGGCTCTGGCCCGATCCACAGTGGCGCACTGCTAAGGTGGTCCCGGGCACAGCATTAATCAAAAAACGACAAGGGGAAACACTCACACCGCACAACACAAACCCACTACAGCAAGTCAACTTGGTCCCTTTTCATGGGAAAAGGGCACAGTTACAGCAGGAAAACAACACAAGTACAAAACACACACACAGCGTAGACACACCAGATACATTAGTTCACACACTAAAATCAAACACAAATACAGTAACACAAATGTGCGGTGTCAGTATCCCAACCAAAGAACAAACACAAGAATACACACAACCTAGCAATCATGACAACTGACCTTGACAATGTTTAGAACGGATTTTGAACAATACGCGTCTTGCATTAAATGTAATTAGTTGTGATAATATGTTAGAGTTAGTATAGTATAAATAGGATTAACGCTCTCTGTGATATTATAAAATGTTAGATAATAAGTATATTAAATAGCAATAGCACCGTATTTTAAACTGTGATATCTTGTATAAATATGCCAATGTAATCATGTCCATGTCGCCCCACGCGGGCTTAAGTATGTTCCTGACAAGTTTTAATTGTGTATTGATAGACAAAATCTCTGATAATGTCAGAGGGTCACACGCACAGGGGGTGGGTTTTAGTCGGTAAGAGTCCGACATAACCCGCAAGGGTATCCATGAGGATTTCCCCCCCCTAACGCAAAAAAAAAAAAAAAAAATCTAGTGAAATTTTTTCTAGGTGAACCCACAAGAAATGGTTACCATCTTTATATTCATCACTGTGAAAGTAATGTTTTAAGTTATTGTGCACATATATTGATGTCCCACCACCTTTTGCTGTGGTCCTGAAATTATAATAGTGCATTTTATTTTTATTTAGTATAATTTGGAATGTAAAGTTTTTGGGCATCAAGTTCATCTTTAATCCAGGTTTCTACCAGTACTATAACATGTAGAGCAGTTTTGAATGTTTCTATTACACATTTAAGTTCATCAAATCTACCAGGCGTCAGGATACTTCTCACATTAGCGTATAAAAAGTGTATTGACTTAGTTGTTGTAGTTATCTCTGTATAGTTTTTTGTTAATTCATGTGTGATTAATTAATGTAATTAATGTATGTGCTTCTTTTATTGTGTTGTCTTTTGCTTTTACTTTTTTGACTGTTTTATGATTTTGGGAGTCCCTTTGATGTATTTTATTATTAGGTCTGCTTCGCCTTTTTCTTGGCGTACCTTCAGTTCATTTTTAAGATTTTTCATGAACTTTTGTTGTTTTCATAACTTTGTTAATGATACTCTTACGTGCGCCTTGTGCTCTCGTACGTTCACTGCAAAAATTGGATATATTAGTCTTATTAGAGCTGAACATCTAAGCTCCAAAAAAAAATAAAAAAAATAAAAAAAGCCAGTCACTGTAGCCGAAAACGGCTAGGTGGATTATTATTATTATTATATATACTTTTGTAAATACATACATATTATACGTAGAAACACCCAGACCCGAGACAAATACTTGCAGATCATACAAACATTTGTCCCGCGGCGGGAATCGAACCCGCAACCAATTGCTTCTCAGCCGGACCTAAGACCACTGCGCCACAGAGGTCGTCGTATATGTCGACAAGAGGAAGCATTTGGTTCCCTCAAGCATAAATTCTGGATCATATGTTACAGGATGTGTGAATTTCAAAGCTTCACATGCTATGTTTTTGCCTGAAAACAAACCAAAATACACTTCAATTCGTCAAATATGTCCTTCCCCTTCGTCTTAAATGCAAGTGAAATGCTTATAGTACAGCATTATTTAAGCAACTTTGTGCGAAATCATAACCTACTTACCTGAATGGATGATTACAGTTATTCATTTAAATCTTCTAAGCTTTGAAAGCACATTAAACTGTCGATCCCGGCTTTTTCAAAAAATTGCCACTGATTCAAACGAATTAATAATACAAAAAAGGTTATGTATAATAAATAGATGAATAATAGATATATAATACCTATATATTCTATATCTATATCTATATACCTATATATATATATATATATATATATATATATATATATATTTACAAAAAAGAAAGTCGTGTTAGTTACACCACTTATAACTCGAGAACCACTGGACTGATTTAGATGAAACTTAAAATAAATATAGTAAGTAATATGGATTAGGATAAATGCTATTTTTTATCCTGGAAAAACAACGGGAACGGGAACGGCGAAGCCGCGCGTGACTGCTAGCGCCATCTATCAATATTTATCCGTTTGCTAATCTTTAATTATAACAATAATTTGAATAAGCTGTCTTTTTTGACGTAACAACGTCTAATAAATCGATGAACGCCGGCTGCACGCACAAAACAGGATAACTCATTGTAACGTTACGATCGAAGCGAGAGCGTTGCACGAGCGAGCGAAATGCACGATCGGCTTGAGCGTTCGGCTTGCACCGACTCCTTTTTTGTATCCATACAAAATAGTAATAATTCAATAAAAATGATTCTATTTTATTCATAAAAATATGCAATCATTTCCTCAATGTTTTGTTATAACGTTGTCACGTTAAACTATCGTCCGTAATCCTACTTTACAGACAACCAATTTTATAGCAATTTATAGCAATATAAGTACTTTAATATTTTTGTTAAGTTGTAACCCCCCAACGAAGTGGGCACGGGTCAGCTAGTATATGATAATATTACAATATATATTTATTTACAGAAATGTACAAATAATATACAATATTATAAAATACACGTAAATCAGTTGAGCTATCTAAGGACCGTTTAAAACGATCTATAGATAGCTCAACTGATCCAGATCACTGCCAGAGGGCAGCGTTCCCAAGATACTGGCGGCATTACCACGTTGAATGGCAATGCTAATACGCTGAGCCAGATAGGAACCAGCTCTTGGGTCATACACACCAGTACACCAGTCATTGAAAACGCGGTGGGCTCCTGTTCCCCACGGGCCCAGGGTCTCGACTCCAAAAGGCTCAAATATTTAGGCCTTATCCAAACCAGCATATTTGCGGTTTTTGAGGTCCTCGGCACATTCAGCCGCCGCACCGGTCCTAGCGGAAGTCCCCGACAGATAGGATGCGGCTAGGGTGTCTACGCAAGTAGCATCCCACACTAATGGCCTACCCATCTCCCAAGGGACAAGCGTCATACCATCAGGCCTCTTACCATCATCACGTATCAGACCGTTGGGTTCGAGAACAGCTGGTACGTTGACGCTGGTCTCGACTCGACTTGGACTCGAAATGTTGTAGGATCTAATAATGTTCCAATGTTAGATGATGGTAGTGCTTGTAACCAATGTCCTGACTCCCATTTCGAAACGGCTAGGAGACGGGCGCGATCTACGGAGCTTGAGCATGTTTCTAACAGATGATTCCATGTAATGTTGTCTAAGCCTTCCACCAGCTCGCTGTGTTTCAACAGTTGACAACATCTTAAAGCGTAAGTGAATTTTGGAACAAAAAGACAAAACTTGATAATTGTAAAAGTCATATGACTATTAGTTTCAAGCAATCTGTCCGAGGTTTTCCTGAAATTTTGAATTTTCTCATCTATGAAGGTCGCAAAAGACTCGTTAAGAATTGGTGAACCGAGGAGGCGAAGTGAACATTTATCAACAACTGTAATATTTGAGGCCAAACTGTTGAATTTTGAAATAATTGAATTTTTATTCAAACAAGTATCCGAAACGTAAAGCTCGCATTTTGAATAATTTAGCTCTAAACCAATTTGCCGAAATTCTTCACTGATGAGCTTTAGATCACCAAAAACAGTGTCCACATCTCCACTTAAAGTTCCGTCCGTTCGATTGGAGACGTAGAATAATCGGATGGATGGCAAGGCTGAAAATGGCTGGACCAAGGGGGTCGCCTTGCTGACATCCAACGGCAGACGAAATAATATTGTCGCGATAGATCAATTTAAACGGTGAACTATACTGCACTGCCAACGAAATGTATAAATTTCGGGAATTTTATTTTTAATTTCTTTGAGCAAGACACGGAATGAAAATCTACGGAATCGAAGGTGTTTTAATATCGACCTTTAAAATTACCTCTTCGCAATTTTGATCCAAAAATGTACAAAGAGAATGTACTGCGGCTTCATAGCCGCCACGCGAACCAAAGCCTAGCTGAACAGGTCGGAAAAAATAACCGAGATATGCAGCTTTTTTCTGACTGTAGACTTTAGCTGCTAGGCAGCGGTAGGTGGTACCCACGGCTATGGGTCTAATTCCGCCGTCTTTCTTTTTGAGTGCACATAGGTTCGCACCGTACAGGAGCTCAGTGATCTCGCTGTTAACTCGACCTGACAACATCAGGTTGATCAGGGCTGTCATATCTTCCAGAAGAACTTCACCGGCATGGCCCGAACCGCCAGACAGTAGGTCCTTTAGATGTTGTGGAGTCACAGCATCCAGGCCGCCGGCAGAGCCATTCTGAAATGATATGACGGCACCGAGCAATTCCTGGCTGGTCGCATCAACAGCGTCATCACTCTCTTGCGGTGGATCAGGGAGTTGAAAGTTGGGCCCTGGAAGAGGGTGCATAATCTCAAGAGATTTGAGTGTCATTAGAATTTGGAGCTATCGTGTCACGAGAAAATAAAATACGGGAGGCACTCTTAATATCACCATCGCTAAGTTTACTTTCTACAAGTTTGTAGATAGCATACTCGGAGACTAGTTTGGGAGATTTTGAATTTGTTTGTGGGTCACAATAATTTTTGAAATTTTGAGGTGTACACTCAATGCTTGCAGTATACCTAACACAATTTTGCTTTGTCCGAATAGTAAGCGATGATTTGTTTCCTAAATCTTTCTGTACATGAAGTACACTATAGAGGAAAATTTGTAAATGTTCCCATGCTTGCTTCGTATTTTTAGATACAACTATATATATATATTACAATAAATAATTTATAGATACCCCTAAGTCTTTAACTCAAAACGTCAATAACGCCTGTAAGTGGTGCTGACAGCCTAGCTTTTGCGTGAAAACGGAAATTTAGGGTTCAATTTAACAACGCCTCATCCTTTCCGTGGCATATGAAAATTTTAAACAAAATTAAAACTTCGCGTAATGATATGAAATAACTTTTCACTTAGCAAACATCAACGTGCTTGCGCATGATAAGTACTCGCTGAGACGCGCGATGTGCCGTTTTACAGTCTATTTGAAGTGATAACATCTTATGGGAAGGTTAACCGCTTCGTTACGTAACTCGTTACGGCGCCAGTCTGTCTGGCTTCCATTTCTCTCACGCATACGGCCGCGGTAGGCAGGCTTCTCTTTTCTCACTCTAACCCACAGCGCTAGTTAGATTAGTTTAAGTTAACACTTCTGTCGGGCGTCCCGAGACACGTTTTTTTGTAATCAGTGTGACTGCCGAAAAAAAACAAATGATTTAGAGTCATGAGACTGTAATCTCCAAGCTTGATAGAAATCCTTTCAGATCTCTAACTCTTTAGCTCTTTTATCTAATAAACTATGCCTCAAATAGCAAATGATTAAGCTCAACATGATTTGACTCGCCGGATGGTACACACTTTTAGCTTAATAGATGCAGAGACTCAAACATATCGGCTGTTATGTCTTTGGGGTATATGCAAGTGCAAAAGCAAACAAACAATAAACCTTAAACATCAAGAAATAGCGTTTATTAGTTCAAAGGGTATTGAGATATGTGATGACAAGCATACAACAAAGAGCACACAATACATTTGATAAATTGCTAAGAGATTTCGTAATGTAGGCTAAAGCTTAAGTTTAATCGGTTGCTCGAATTTCGAATCATCCACATCTAAACTGAGCGACATGTTGCATGACCGATTAAACTAATACGTTGTGTGAAACAGCATTTAGCTCTGCATAGAACGGGGGTTCAGTGAAATGGAGTATGTAATTAATTAGTTTAGCTCGTGTCACAACAATTACTGCCCGTGGGATTCGTGAGTCGGCAACTTTAGCGTATTTGCGGATTGAATGTCGCTATTTTTAGAAGCATTTCAACACAATTGTGTAGCTAAAATTATTTATTATTAGAACCCATCTAATGCATCAAATCTGAAAGAAGCATTGGCAGAAAAACAACACAATCGTAGATAGACCAGTAAGCTCAGAGAGATTACATATTTTTCTGTAACAAAATAATATCTAAGTACATTTTGAGAATACGGTTTCGATTCATCTAGAGATTCATCATCAAAGACATGAGTAAAAGTATTTTGTAAAATGTACAAAACATATAGGAGGTACAACATATGAATGTTTTAAAAACATACTACTGTCGAGGTTAAGATGAGAAATTATATTTCGGGTCCGACTCAGCTCTATATAGCTCTGTCACACTGGTGTGACAGTTAGGCGAACAATTTCTTTACATGATCACGGTTCAGATAGATCAAGAGCAAATAGGTTGTGAGGAGCGCAGCGAGCATAGCTTGAGTAGTAAACACTGCACGAGCCGAGCGAAGCGTGCCGCGGCAGCAGCCGGCGAGAGGCAGTACTTAGTTATATATGTACTAATTGTCCGCTTCGATACTTTTTATTTAGTTAGGTAATCTAATATTTTTGATATAACATTTGATGTACAATTAAACAAAAAACATTAAAATTTTATTATAATTGTTATTATGGGTATACTTTGCTGACTGGTCTGTTTGTTGGGACTAGCAGCTCTGAGCTCTGCCTTCTACTCTTCATGTTGAGGTTGAGTACCCTATGTATGTATTAAAATATATAAGTAATATATCAGTCATCATATAAGCTATGCTTTGTTTGGGGTTAGCTGGTGTCCACCAATTTCATTTTTTTAGTATTTAATTATCCACTCACACTGTTATTTAAATAGTATAAGGATAAGAAAAATATTATCATCTCCAATACGCTAGTTTTATTTTTAATGTAATATCTGAAAGCTAACAGACTTACGGCCCGCAGTTACCGTCTTCTATAGACATCTGTAACACCAGGAGCATTGCGGACGCGTTGCCTGCCTCAAGGACTGGTTTTATATTTTCCTTGAAGCGGTTTATGTTATAGTTCGGAAAAACCTCAGAAGGAAGATGATTCTACAACCTGCACATATGGGGGTAGGAAAGATCTCGTAAAACGAGGAGTGCGAGATACCCAGTAAGGCGATCGCGCTATTTTGTCAACGGAATTGCCATAGAACGGATTGTTTTTAGCAATGGTTTGGATATGGTTAATCTGAATGTCAAAATGGTACCGCGCTATTCTTCCTGAACAATTTAGTCATTTATTTTACCAATCGAACAAATGAATATATAGAACTACCTAGTATTACTCTATGCACAGACTACTAGACTGTACTAAATCAAAAACGTTCGTTTGAAAGCACTGTCAAAAATAACGCGATTTCGCAACGGTTGATCAACGTATAATCCAAATTAGAGCTAAATCGTTTCCGTTATAGTGATAAGCGCGGTACGAAATATGTCAATAAAAACGTTTTGATATTGTTTTGGCTTTGTTTGGGTTCAAACGTTCAAAATTACCGCGGTCGGTGCCAGATCTGTTTCTAGAACCTCGATCCAGGTGTTAGGTCGAATAGTTCCTCAGTATAGAACCTGTGTGTTGTGATGAAGCTGTGAGACGGTGAGTCAGATGTGCAACATTTTGAGTGCACGAAAGGAGCCTTTGAGGTGCACTTCAAACCTTTCACCACACTGGTTAGAAATAACACGTGACACTATAAGAAAATATGAGATGGATACGGTTTTATAATTAGGGATGATATCAAGTCAGAAACCTTTTCTTTGTGTTTGAGCGTTGTATTCAAGGTACATTTTTATTATCACATCGTGCTAAGGTACCTGAAAAGTTTTAAATGCCTTAATTACCGCAGAGCCCTCATTTAAAGCGTGTCGTATACCCACTTTGTAATATAAGTTAGCAATTAATCTAGGCTTAATAGGGATGAAGCCCCTACGTAGAAAAACCTTAGTGACCTTTTAATTGGCCTAATTTATGAGACCATTACTTAAGACCTAGATACTGGGTAATAAAATTATACCTAGAATAATCTAAAAATTTTATCTTTGTAAAATATCTTTGTAGAAGTATTTTTGTAGAAGTGAAGCGTATAAAGCGCAAGAAAGCGTATTATAATATAAATGACTATATTATTGATATTGTTGATATTGATAAGAATGCATGGCTTCATGTTGCTCTGCCCTCAGACAATTAACCGACACATTAGACATGTATAAACTCTCTTGTATTCGTTTTTCGTAATTAAATAATAAATAATTAATAATCCCGGACATTTCACATAGCATCATCTGGCCCCAAAGTAAGCAGAGCTTGTGTTATGGGTACCACATGACTGATATACTACTTATATACTTTTTTTTTTTTTTAAATACATACATATTATACATAGAAACAACCAGACCCGAGACAAATACTTGCAGATCATGCAAACATTTGTCTCGCGGCGGGAATCGAACCCGCAACCTTTTGCGTCTCAGCCGGGCTTTGGCCCACTGCGTTAAGGTAACTATAAGATGGATCATGCAAAAAAGCGCTAGGATCAGGACGAGTGTCTTGCCGGTTCTTCTCGGGCTTGGGTTAGGAGGCATGGAGTCAAAGACCATGATCAATAACTGTCCATTTCTGGAATTTATTAACTGGTTGATATTATTTATCAATCACTACTTATTATTCTACCAGGCTGACTGAACACATTCGTGCCGTGAAGAATGCTGACATTGAAAAGTCAGCAATTGCAGAGCACTCGCTAACCTCTGGCTCTACACATTACATTCGGTTTGATAAGGCTCAGGTACTATCAAGGGAAAGATTCTTTGTACCTCGAAAGGTCCGTGAAGCAACCGAAATCGGCCGTGTTCCAAACGTCAACCGAGGCAAAGGTTGGTTTCTTTCTCCAGCCTGGAAACCTTGTCTGTACGGAGCGTATTATAGTAACGATGTGGAGCCGGTTAGTGATAGTGTCAGTGCTGTATGTTTGACGGTTCCCAATGTTGAGGGCACGAGTGGCGAAGTCGAAGGGCCAGTACTAGCACCAAATTTGTTACCGCCTGCCGTGACAATGATTCCCCTTCTACCTGCACGCATGACTCACGCCGCGAGATACCTCACCCGCAGTGCGAACCGTGAACTCGAGCGGCAACGAGCGGACCGCGGATCAAACTCACCCTGATGAAGATTCTCTAGATGAATCGAAACATTGTCGGTGCCTCCATCGACAAAATAATACGTGAGTAAAGCCCGTATTTATCAAAATGTATACTTATTAATATTTCTTTTTTTATAAAAAGTTGTTTGCATGATTCAATATTTATCATGTATGTCGTTTAGCATCATTACCATATTTTGCATTTTTATATTTTTTATATTAAGTAACTTGTTCTACACCGCCGTCGTTCTGTTTTGTTTATTTTGTCCATCCAAAGTTGCCTGGAAAAGATCACTTTTAGCGATAAGGCCGCCCATTGTACTTTTTTTTTGTGTATAATAAAGTGTTTATCTGTTTATCTAACTATTTTAAACGACTGCCTTTCTCTTCAGTGCAGTTTTTTGGTATTCTTATAAATACATACTGAGAGATTTTTTAAATGACGAAATGGATTTTTATTTTATTCTGATATATCATTCCTTCAATACAAGGGACTTACTCAACGGTATTATATTTTACCAGTAATGGTAAATTAGAACCAGTAATATAAGGTTGATTTACTAGACAATAAATCAGATCGTTGATACCAATTTAGTATCTTGATGAAAATAGATGAATAGTAATAAATATTAGACTTTGCTCGATTTATTACAATATAATTATAATATATTTTTTGTGCTAAGGTTTTAGGTTTGTGAGTTGATAGGTCACTTGATGTCCTAGGCTATGGGACTGTGGTGACACAGTTTATGTAAGCGTTCGCTCGTAAAGCATGTTTAGCGATTCTGCATTTTAAATCATATTATTTCAGTCACCAGTCACTCACTCAGACACTCCAATCCTGCCCCCGGTAACACATGCCTAGAAGGCATACGCGATAGGTACATTCTCCATCATTACATAGTATAAAACAAAGTCGCCTCCCGCTGTCTGTCTGTCCCGATGTATGCTTAGATCTTTAAAACTATGCAACGGATTTTGATGCAAGTTTTTAAATAGATAGAGTAATTCAAGAGGAAAGTTTATATGTATTATACATGCATAATATAATTGCGATACACTGATAATTTTATAGGTTTCTATTGCAAACGCTGGCTGAACCCTACGAGATAGATCAAAATAATGTACTACAGTATTGTACACCTTAAAAAGATCTACAAAAAAGTCCGCGATGGTATATGTCTATCTCTTAGTTTATGTTATTCTCTTAGATAACGTTGTATATAAAGACATTCTGTAGTATATTTCGTATCAGCATTGCACCTGTGCGAAGCCGGGGCGGGTCGCTAGTAGAATTTATAAATATAATTTGTACATTTACCAGTTATTACCAATACAAGTAATTGAAGTGATCGGTTGTTTATTTCATTATCGCATCCTACCTAGCTAGCACCCTAAACAGATACACAATATTCTACAACTTTAAAGACACGTACAAAAGGACCAACAGTCTAACATGCTCTTTGAAAGAACTGAGAGTTACTTACTATAGTAATTGCTTCGAGTGGTGACCGGCTACGTCACAAGCATTTCACACGTGATCACGTCACACTTCTTCTTCTTCTTCATCTGGCATGGCATCTGTCTTACATGACAATTTTGCTAAAGAAATTTTATTTGTTTTTAATGTCGTTACAAAATCGCAGTTGATCTTTATTTGTCTATTTTAATCGTCATCTTGGAACTGATTGTCTCGAAATTTTCTTGGATTTCTCGTCGTACAAATTACAAAGCAACATATGTACACTTCTACATTTGTGCTGAAATTATTCATTGATTTGATAAAATTAAACAATAAAATATGAAGTGACACGAAAACGAGCTAATTTATAAGAGCTATGTTACTTCCTAAAATACTCGTATCAAATTAAAAACCATAACTAGAGTCGTAAAGCATTGGATTTTGCATCTTATGTAATTGATATAAAGTGCCATCCCAGCACTCTCCTATTATAAAAAAATCACAAATTTCAAGCTGTTCAATGTTGCATAATGACGGACGCTAAAGTTCTGTCGCACTTTCTATAAAACAATACCCTAGCGATACGTCTTTACCTAAAACATCAGTAGACCAACGTTTCAATGCATTTTCAACTCTATCACCAACTGCATAAAGAATTAATTTATTTTAGCTAAAAGTGGGCACATTTTCTTGAAGGAGCATAGGTGTCAAGACAGTGCCGGAAGACATGACCTACATACCACAGTGTAAATGATATCATTGAACTCACAGAAAGACAGTATCTTTATGTAAACCTGTTTTAATAAAAAAACGTGCGCATCTCGGGACGCCCGACAGCAGTGATAACTTAAACTAATCTAACTAGCACTGTATGTCAGAGTAAAAGAGGAGGAGCCTACCGCTGCACGGTGCACGGTAAGCAGGCGCGCTTACGTAACGCGTTACGTAACGAAGCGGTTTACCGTCCCATAACAAGTTATCACATAAAAAAACAAATCTTAGGGTGGTTTCAAACTTCCATTCTTTTAAACGTATAAGCTCATATCACGCTTACATGTATGCAAGATTTGGTCTACACGCGCTTCCAAAACCAAGCATATTCGCGCCAACAAAATCAAAAGGTCCTTAATTAATGAAGGTTTAAGTCATCTTCTCTCGCTCACACAATATTGCTATTAGTATTGTATGCAAGATGACTAAATCATGTAAAACAGAAAGTATGCTATAGATATTCAGAGCTTCACGTGTATCTACCTTGACACTGAAGAACAGGAGGGGTCTAGCTAAAGTTCAGAAAAGAAAAAATAACGTGTGCGTCTCGGAACACCAGACAGAAGTGATTACTTAAACTAATTTAACTAGCACTGTGGGTTAGAGTGAGAGAAGGAGGAGCCTGCCTACCGCTGACGTATGCGTGAGGGAAATAGAAGCATGACAGACTGGTGCCGTAACGCGTTACGTAACGAAGCGCTTTACCCTCCCATAAGAAGTTATCACTTCAAAACCCCACTATTACTCGCCCGTATATGCAGGAGCTTATATACTATTAATTAAATCTTAGAAATATTAAATCTTAGAAAATTACTTACATCTATGTAGATACTACACTTAACATTAAGTATTTATGTTCTGTTGATTATTTTAGAAATATGTTTTATTTCTTTGTTTTCAGTATCGCCTGATTGATTCAGTAAAATATTAATGAAAAATCTCAGCCGTTTTATACTTTACTAACATATTTGTTATTACATTCAGAGGCAAATATATTAGTTAAGTATAAAACGGCTAAGATTATTATCAATTATACAATCAATCAAAATTTTAAAATAACAAGTTGAACAACGAAAATAACATTAATTTTGCATCTAAATATTATATAAATAAATAATCCCGGACATTTCGTACAGCATGATCTAGCCCCAAAGTAAGCAGGATTTGTATTATGTTTACCACTACCACATGACTAATATACCTACTACTTATATACTTTTTTTGTAAATACATACATATTATTCAAAGAAAATGCCCAGACTTAAGACAAATATTTGCAGATCACACAAACATTTGTCCCGCGGCGGGATTCGAACTCGCAACCTTCTACGGACCTTCGCCCCCTGCGCCAAATTGATCATACTATTTAGACAAAAATGTTTCAGTAGTTGAATCAATATCACACCATCAATGTTACCTTCTGCATGCTTACACTACGTAACGAGAGAGACTTGAGAAAACAACATGAACAAATTGCATAGTCGGTCGTTTATTCAAAAACTTTCGTATGGAACAATTTAACCGAACCATATTCTACCCTTCCAGAATATTCACTGTACGGGATACGGTACAGACATAGTTTTATTGACAAAGTTTCAAGTGTTGCCATACTAAAATCGACGAAAAATACAGCTTTAGAATATGCTCATATTAAAAAAAAAAATTCTATTTATTTAATCGTATGACATAGGTGTTTCGTACGATACCAAACAAAAATATAATAAACTTTAAAATAAAACAAGTACTTAGGTTATAATTAAAATCCAAGTAAAATACCTCCTTAAGGGCATAGGCTACTTTTTATGTAGGTACCACGCGTGCGAAGCCGCGGGCAGCAACTAGTTAATTATAAATGTAAAAAAACTATTAATGTATATTACAATTGAATATTCAGGTTCCCCAGCCAAGAGATAGTTTCAGTGGGAAGTTTCAGTAGATCACTCCAAGGTCCTGAGTATGAATGGATAGGGCAGCGTTCGATGATATGATCCATGGTCTGGTTGTCTTCGCCGCATTCGCAGAGCGCAGAATCTGTCCAACCGCACTTGTATCGAAAGTATTTACATCGACCATGTCCACTTGATTCGATGTTTGATTGTAATGGATAAACTTCACTTATAAAAAGCCATATTATTAGTTAGTAAAATGGGCTAATTTTATAAAGAAAATTAAGATCCCTACGAAGGTTACAATAATGTAGGTATAAAAAAATTGCATGACTTTTAAGTCAATTACATGTTATATGTTACATACAAGACATTTTACATTCAAGTTATCAATAAAAACTGAATCTGATTCTGAATCTCATCATCACGTGAACGTCACGGCAATCCAGCTCCTCGACAAGGATGTATCGCACTATTTCCATGGAAATACAAAATAGAAAAAGTGGGACTAGCGATTTTTCCAAATTATATACCATTATTTCTATTGCGGCAAAAGAAACGCAGTAAAATTACTATAAAGTAAAACCAGATTGGAACCAGTTGGTTACGTTATCTTAGAGTATAGAAAACAACGCGCAAGGCGAGTGAGCAAAGCCGGCGTGCCGCGACAGCGGCTGCCGAAGCGCCAGAAGAATATAGTTAATTGGTCAACGGTAACACGGAAATCTGCACGCCGCCGTCATAAGAGGTGATGCAGTGTTTTTGTTGCCGCCGCCGCCAGCAATGGAAACGGTAGGAGAATCAGTTCCAGTATTTCTATCAATAGAAATACCTAACGGAAATAGTGGGATACACCTTTCGACAACCCGGAAATAGAGAGAAGACTCAAACGAACCAAGATCTTTGAGTTTACAGTGAAATAATGTGATATAAAATTAATTCATAAAAACATAAGAACAAAGTGTGCTCCCCTTAACTAGAGGCATTAAGAAAAGTGCTATTGGACTCATTCTTAGATATAGTTTACTATATAATAATATGTAAGTTAAATTAGTCATTGAATGAATTAATGAATGAATCGTGTATTTGGCACTTAGAAATATTTTTATGCTAACTATAACATCTTAAAAATAGGTATACCAACCAGTTAATAATAGGATAGATAAAGCCCACTTGGCATACTTAACTACATTGTAATAATGTTAGAGTATCATTTTAGGAATTATACACTAGTAAGTATATAAAAAAAGAATAAATAATGGTAAGAAGTTTAGGGTTCAAAATATGTATAAGAAAATTTCTTCGTCTTCTTCTTCACCTTTGTTTATGGCATGTGACATAATAATGCCAATTTTGCCAGTGTCAAGTGTTTATATTTGTGTATGGTCAATTTGTTTAATAAAGTCTTAGTCGATGGTCAATTGTCAATTTTAGACGTCACGCGGGATGGCGTCTAAAATTTTCTTGGGATTCCTCGTCGTTCATATCACATTGCATCACAACACACATTTAATTCAATTCTCCATACCCGTCCTGTAGTCACAATTTATTCATTAAAATTCCGCCATTATTACTGAATAAAACATGCAATAAAACGAATAAAACAATATTAAATTAGCAGAGCCATGCTACTTCATGAAATGAAAAACGAAGAATCAAGAAAATTTCTAAAAATAAATATAAACAATTATTAACCTTACATTTAGTTGAAAACAATTGGTAAGGTACTTAAGATGGCAGTTTAACTTTTGTACGGAAAAAAATACCTTTTTTACAACTATTTAGTGGCTTTCTGCTCGTTATTTGAAGGAATAGTAGTCATTAAAGATATATGCTATGTATTTTCAGTTATTTGCCTTTTACTTTCTCGTTTCAAATTGTTTTTAAAATAACTGATAGTTTTATAATTGAATTATGAAATAATGTCTATAATATTGAATAATCATCATCTTCTTCTAAAGTTGACTTTGTTTAAACTTGTAGCTTACACTAATAGACGGAAAGCAAGCTAATTAAAATATTAACCGTTATTTTTTTTTTCAGAGTTACTCATATATATGTTTTTTGTGTAATGTTTTTTAATTACACGAATTCAAGAAAATTGTAGACGGCCATTCCGTGAACGATCGTCTACGATTTTGTGATGATAGCTATAACAAAACAAAAGAACTTGACATTGGCAAAATTGTTATCAAGACCGGTGCCGTTATATGAAGAAGAAGTAGATCTCTATGGTCTCTATGTTCATGACACTAAATGTCATCGAAAATGTTTGTCTTCGATGAGTTACTACCAAGTGAGCTAAGAGAACGTTCTAGCGCTTTAAGGTTTAAAGAAATCTAAAGAAAAGCTACAACAAAAAGCGACACAAAACCTTACTTTCTTAACAAAACTTCACTTTACTGAGACAAGCCTTAACACTCATTTGAAAAATACATAATTCAAGCGAAAATTAATTCCAACTAGTTTGTGAATTCGAATGGAGGTAAAGCTCTGGGTTTCTTAGAAACGTTGACCGTCATGAGACGTCCAATGCTATAACATTAGTCACCTAATTAGGTAAATGTATATTGGTGGACAATGTACACAACACCATCTAGTGTACAGTATATATTAATATAAAATACATGTGAAACAGTTGAGCTATCTATAGATCGTATTAATCGATCTAAGGGTCGATTCATCATAATAATAACTTTATTTAAATCTTACAAATATACAATCCATGTACATCAAGATGGCATAAAATACAAAGGTTATATAAACTTAATAGTAACTTAAGTTAAGTTATATAAACTTAATAGTTTAATATTAAACTAAAGGTAAAGTTAAATTGTGCTGACCAACTGATTTAACAGTCCAGTTAAATTGTGATATTTTAGTCCCAGAAGTTCAATCAATTGAACTGATTAGACTGTATTACTGGAAATGTTTGAAATGTATTTTGTATATTGCAGTAAATCAGCCGACTAACGACTCACCTAACAATTTATTTTACTATGCGAAATGTACTTACCTAGTTCCTGTTTTGGTCAGTTTATACTGAGGTGTTTGAGTTAGGTAGATATTGTTTTTGACGTGACAGCATCTAATAAATCGATGAACGCCGGCTGCACGCACGAAAAAGGATGACTCATTGTCCCGCGCTCATTATCCCGTTGTGCTCATTATCCTGTTACGGTCGTAGCGAGAGCGTCACGTTATACTATCGTCCGTAAGCCGACTGTACAGTCAACCAAATTTTTTTGTACTAGCTACTTACCTAAGTAGTACTTACACTAGTTTTTATATAGTGTGTAGATTTATTGTAGCATTTACATTACAAACTTAGTGGTAGTGGTATTTTGTGGTTTATTAATTTGTTTACTTAGTGGTATTTTTTGTGCTATATTAACTATTTTTTTTTAAGAGAAGATTGCTAGGTTGATAACTATGCCAATGGCAAAAGGCACAAAATACAATGATTCACGACTCTAGTTATATTAGAAATACTATCGTCCAGCGTATGATTCTCATTTTGAACAACAGTCGCTGAGACTAGCTGAATGCTTAGGTATATTGTTTGCTAGCAGCTGCCGGCTTTGCCCACGTGGTACGTAAATAAAAGTAGCCTTTAATGTGTTATACATGTTAATCTTGGTGTACATCCATATCTCTCAGATTATACCTAAGATCCATTCAAATCGCAATTTTTGCGTGATTGATTAACACACATACATCAAAACATATACACAAACTTTCGTATTAAAATATTGGTTGAATAATTGATGCTCAATAAAAATGGGGTCTCACGTTATAGTGCCCATTTCTTTTAGTTTACTACCGTCATTGGCTGTCTCTGCTTTTAAGAAAACTACAACTGTAGCATGCCGGTGGGAGATTCAAATCAACATAGAGTTCTTTTGCATTAGCTGAGTCAGACTACTCAGACTTTCGCATTAGCGGCTAGCGCATTCGGTGTTCACGTGTGCTGCGCCCGTGACCACACATATATAATTACAATAAGTTACGCACGGTTATATTAAATTCACGTAGTACAATAGTTTTTATAATTAATGAGTTTATTATCATGACATTTGAGCTCTATTTGAGAAATGACAAAACATAGTATATTTAGTGTCACAACGAATAAAAGTATTGTAAAAATAAATAGATCATATGACAGAAAAATCGGTCGTAACATAACATAGGCTAGAGACGATAAGAATGAATATTTATGAAGGAATACCAGAATATGGGCATATTTTAAAACAATGCTTCGAAATAAAACCACGACAGTTAATTTTGAAGTCTTGAAAGACAGTTTTGTGTTTTATTGGCAATATTATTGTTATTTTTATACTCACTTTATCAGATTCCAATTATTCATACTAGCCGTTGCGTCGCGTATCAGTTCACTTCATTTAGACAGCTCACGCAAAACCTGAATACCACTAAAGACTCGGAAGATACTTAGCGGGAAGTCGTTGTTAGAAATACATTTGTTGAATTTATCAGGACATTAACTGAAGCGTTAGAAAATAGAGTTCGTACACTTTGCTTCGGTCTATTTAAACATTTGAATACACAAAGGACACATCTCTCCACTATCCTATAAACTAACACATAATGATTTAATGAAAATTCTTGGATTAAGATTCTACACCTTAAAACTAGATAAAACAGTTTGACAGTTAAGTATATCTAAAAAAATATGTTCTATGAACGGTGTTATCGCTAAGGGAGCGATTTTTGTCTAGATAACCTTTCAGTAGACAACTGGCGTTGCGTTTAATTATGGTTTGTCATTGTCGTTTTAATGTAATTAATTGAGATTGCTATCTCATATTTAAATTACACATAAACTAACGTGTGATTATATTATAAAACTTTCATAAAAGAGGTAAAAAGTGGAATAAAAATATATAATATCGGACATTTAACAAAGCATCATCTGGCATCAAAGTAAGCAAAGCTTATGTTATGGGTACCGATATAAGCTTATGATAGGGATTCCAAGGCAAGTCCAAATAACATACATGGCTTGCGCCTACGTTTTGCACATAAGTTAATATCCTGTACGTGACAGGTTCGCAACCTCTCAACCGTACGCAAGCTAATTTTGACGACCTCTGTGGTGCAGTGGGCTAAGATCCGGCTGAGACGCAGAAGGTTGCGGGTTCGATTCCCGCCGCGGGACAAATGTTTGTATGATCTGCAAGTATTTGTCTCGTGTCTGGGTGATTCTATTTATATGTATGTAATTACAACAAAAAAGAAATAGTATATAAGTAGTATATCAGTCATGTGGTACCCATAACACAAGCTCTGCTTACTTTGGGGCCAGATGATGCTGTGTGAAATGTCCGGAATAATATTTTTATTTATTTATTTATAATATATTTAATCATCGCTTAGAATAATTCCGCCTACGGTTTGATATTTTGGTTCTTCGGTGTGCCAGTTACCTCACGATGTTTTCCATCGTGCATACATGCAATACATATACATATGCAAGTGCATAGCTCATTAAATTTTGGAAAGGGAAAATCAATCCTCATCCATGTTCAGAAAAAACAAAAAAATCAGAATACATTTCGTCTTTTTTTTTTTAGAATCTCTATCATGAAATCGAAATCCGATATTTAACACGTGCTAGCTAGGTTACCAGTAGCAGTAAATTAGATGAAATTTTAATGAGCAGATCTCATTTGAATTTCATACCTAACTTGCACCCGACTGGGTTTGCATTGGAACCTTCTTTTACGAATACCTTTGCATAATAATTGGCACTAGGGTTTGTATAACAACGGAAAGGGACGTAACGAATTAAAATAACTGGAAATTCATCATTATCGACCTATATTATCGATCTTATTCAAAGAATAAGAATAGAAGTGTTTATTTTGCCACTTAAGAAAACGGCTTTGAACACAAAAAAGTTACTGGCGTAGTGTTTGTGGACCTGCCTTCAGCCTATGACACTATTAACACTCGCAGGCTTCTATCAAAGATATGGAAAATGGTGCAGGATGCCTGTTTTTTTGATATTCTAGCTGAACTTCTAAGAAACAGGCGTTTTCAAGTTCACCTGGGAACAGCAAAGATGACGGTGAGTTCAGAAAAATGGTCTCCCACAGGGAAGTGTTCTGGCTCCAATCCTTTTTAATATCTACACCAACGACCAACCTTATATCTCTGGCACAGCACGTTTCTTGTATAAAATATCAATGACCTCTCTGGCGCAGAAGGTCAAGGCCCGAATGAAAAGCAGAAGGTTCCGGGTTCGATTCCCGCCGCGGGACTAATATTTGTATGATCTGCAAGTATTTTTCTGTGTTTCTATGTATAATATTTAAAAATATATAAATATATGTAGTATATCAGTCATGTGGTACCCATAACACAAGCTACATTGTGGCCAGATGATGCTGTGTCAAATGTCTGACAATATTTATTTATTTATTTTATTATTTCAATGGTTCCTATCTAGAATGGATACCTATCCAGGTTGGATAATGTAATAATTTTAATACAAAAAAGTATTAGTGGACAATCCCACAACCCCCCTCAAGCCCCAAACTAAGCATGACTTGTATTAGGGTGACAAGATGACTAGTAGAATACTTACTTATTATACGCTTTATATTAGCTTCACTTGTATGTATGTTTGTATGTTTGTAACCGACTCCTTAGGACGCGATTTTGACCAATTTTAAACGGTCAAATTTCATTAAAATTTTGCACACCTGTCAAAGACCGATGACAATGCAATAATTGAATATTATTGAACTATTATTTATTTTCTGCTTTTTAGTTTTAGGATAATCGTTTTTTTTTTTTCTTTATATATTTTTTTGAATACAAATACTTACGTATCTTAAAACACCCAAACAAAGAACAGATACCTATGTTTGTCACACAAATATTTGACCTAGTAGAGAATCGAACCCTTAACCCACAGCGCAAAAGGCAGAGCTACTAAGCTAACAGGGTAATCAATATTATAAGTGGATTTTTTGAGTATGTTTAGAAGTTTCTTTGATACATACTCACGGTATGGACATAGATTTGGTGTTGGAATATTATATAGGCTACTGTTAATCCATGTACCATTAGAGAAAAGCCGCTTGCAGTAGCTTAAATAACAAAAAATGAGAAGAGAACCTAGATAAACTAGATAACCTACATAGATTATCTAATAGCATTGATTTTATTTTGAAACTGCTTTTAGTTTTTTTCTATACAAGAAAAAAATTAATAAGCTAAGTGCTAAGAATAAAAAATGTACGAATGCTCCCACTTTGCCCTATGGTCAGCGAGTGACGTCACGCGTGATGAACTCGTGCGAATCGTGCGACTGCGTGGCGGGCGGCTACACCGGCCAGGCCGTGAAATTTGGATTCGAACTGGCATTGTGTAGGCTCTTAAGCGCCTAAATTTGACCACGCATTAAGGCTTCTGAAGCCGGTACGGATTAGAATGAGCAAAATATTTTTTTTGTCAGCTTTCATAATTTTTTTTAACGTTTACAAATCAGGCATTCACGGGCTTCACTTATAATAGATATAATAAAATATTTTATTTCACACAATTTAATGTACGAGTAGTACGTAAGGCCCCGTATTCTGCTCATCAGACACACAGCGCATGAAGACATGAAAGCCAAGTGTGATATTGTGCAAACATTTCCAATGCACTACAGAAACGGGACAATCCCAACATCATCTAAAAAACATTATTATATTTAATTCGAAGGACATTCAGCGATCTTTTGGTATGTCTGAACCCACAGACATCCCGTGTAAAAGTTCTGACAGTAAGCTTTCGTGCCTAAGCCTAACCCTAAGCCTTACTGGCCGTCATAATTTTCCTTATCATTTAGCATTATGCTTGCATAAAAACTTGCTTAATATGGCATAAAAGATTTAAGATATTCCCAACCAACGCTTTAGCCAGTAGGTGGGGAGAGTGGGTATATACACACTAGACTCTATTCAAAATGTCAACTATCAAAAGACTATCAAAATTATCCACCAATAAAATGGTCCCTCCGGAGAACAAGACACGGTTTTTTTGATCACCGTTGCTTACGCGGCGACGATCCAGTCATCCAGTTCGGTCAGAGTAAGCATTCCAGAGATACACAGACTTAGCCAGCCGAAGACGTCTCCCCGTTCCCGCTCGAGTTGGGCCTCCCTCCCAGGCAACAGATAATCCGAGGTTCGTACTCAAGTGGTTCCCTTGTGCTTGATGCAAATACCATAATTCTATCAAGTCAAGCGCTAGCTGTGCTGACCAATAATATCTTCAAAAGAACCTAATATAATGAGTATATAATGGGTATCGATCGATGTAATTTAATGTCGCCATTGTACTTATATTGTAAACATTGTACTTGTATTGTAAACATCTAACTTGAGAGGCATCATCATCAGTATTAACCAATTAATATTGTAAGTCTCTCCCAAGGAGCGCCATTGAACATCGTCGTTGGGTTTTTTCCTTCACGTTATGCCAGTGTTATTGCGCAAACCCATGCTCCATCCAGTCAGAAGGCGTCTGACACTAGGCTGACCAAAACGCTAATTTTTTAGAGGCGTAGAAAATCAGTATTGGATTTCGTATGATTTTCGATCGATTGGGAATAAAGATGAATTTAAATATTAAAGTTGAAGGATGTTTCGTCCCGTCCCGCTGTTTTATAAACGGACTATTTCTGCTGCTATTAATATAAATTGCGGACGGTTTTCGGAATAGAAAGTTAAGGGATAAAGTTTATGAACCTTTTAACTTCGAAGCTTTTTCAAACAAGCCTGAACTGTTCAAATCGGTCGTTATCGAAGATAGTTGAATGGTTATATTCAAGCCTCTAGAATGACGTCAAACACTTCAATTGAAGCGTGCAGACATAAATAAAAGACATAAAGAGATAACACAGTTTAAAAATGACTAGTGATCGAAATGAAGATAAAAACCATAGACTCAATACCATCCATACCTTGTCAGTCTACCGCTTTGTTTCCACATTTATAATGAGTACAGCCAAGGATTGGAATGCTTTGCCGAGGTAAATCTTTCCTGAAGACTACAATTCGGGTATCTTCAAGTCAAGATCAAATAGGTACATATAATAGGCCACATTGTCGCTTAACATCAGGCTAGTTCGTGGTCAAATGTAGGTAGGTCTATATATGATAAAAACAAAAACAAGAAGTTTGGGATGGTGTAGAGAGTGCACTTTAGGCTGCTTTTGCACCAGAAATGTGCTTTGTTGCTAAGCTACGGATTCAACGAAGCTGTTTTTAAGAGTTCCGAAGTCCAAGGAACCCATATAGTTTCGCTATATCTGTCTGTCTATCTGTCCTTAATCTTGCTCTTGCTCTTGTTCGAAGACTATTAGTTATATCGTAATGAATTTTGCATGGTAATACTTTTTAGTTACTTTTTTGCCTCAGTCTGGGTGTTTCTGTGTATAATACTCGTATGTATGTACAAAACAAAAAGTATGTAAGTAGTATATCAGTCACGTGATACCTATTTACTTTTGAGCTGATGAGATGATGTTGTGCGAAATATATAAAAAAAAAGTTAATCTAGGCGCTTATTCTTGGATTCAAAGATGAAACAAAGCGCGAGCTGACGCTTTCGTTTACGAACGCGGTGTTTGGTATTATTTATATTTTGTAATGGCCTCAATTCATGTCTGCTGAGAGTGTAATTCAGTTAATGTATGCTGAGATTGTAATAAGCTGAGCTGGGACTACACCACAGTGTTTGATGAGAACAAAATATGTATATAAGAGTCTACGAGTCTCGATCAATTTGATAAGTTACTCAAAAGCGACACGATCCGATTCACTTCTAACCCCCTAAAACACGCGAGCAAACAAAAGCAAACATAACGTGTGGTATAGAAAATAAAGAAACAACGAAAGACAAGAGAGTCAACTATAATGAATCAAGTTCCGCAGTCGAATAAACTTTGTTAATCTATTTGTCTACCTTTAAGAACTTGAAACACTTTCTAGATGATGGTACTAGGTACTTATACTGCTTCTTATAGTGTTAATAGTTTTATCAAATCAGTGTGGTGAAAGGATATACGCAAAGTACGCTTCAGAGGCTCCTTTCGTGTCCTTGGCACACCGTCTTCGAACTTCGAGCGGAAAGTCGGTTTCTTCACTTGTTTTCTTTCGTCGTTTTAGAATCAGAAAAATCCATTATTGTATCCTATGTATTATTGTATTATTATATTATTATATCATATATAGTCAAACCAACGACCGGTCAGAAGGTCGGAAGGTGGGCATATTACCACAAGACCAGCAGTGCTCTCAAGGTACTATAGAATATTATAGGTACTGTAGAAGTAAAATTATCTAATCTGTGGTGCTAGGCGAGATGTGGAAATCGAACAAGGCGTGACGTTAACTATTTGATGCTATTTATAAATTGAAAGTTTCCGACATTCCGACATGTGACCGTGTAACCTTTGGCAATTCCAAAATGAATAAAACTACATCTCCGTTTGTCAAAATCTAGAGTATTTTGACACACGGAAACATAAGCAAAGCGTACTTTTTTGTCTCTGAATTTTATCTCTTCCAGGACAATCACAAAAGGCTGCAAATTTCAAACTATACCTACATAAATATATCCATATCGCAAACAGGTGAACTCGTTTAACTATCCATAGTCCTGGTAGTCTGCAGTAGGTCCAATAACAGTGTTTGTCCTGGAAGGGATCGAAACCACAACCTACAGAAGGCGGAGTTACTAGCAACTGAGCTGTAAGTTCAGTTTTAAAAAACCTAATAAACCATTACTTAATTTCTGTTGAACTTGAATTTAATATTACCCATCTAAGACCTTTCCTTTGTTAATCAAATCTCTAAGCCATTAAGTTCTTCATATTAACCGTCTTTATGAGGGCAGAGGATTTTTCCTGGATTTAAGGAGACGTTTTAATAAAGCCCGCCTTAAAAACAACTTTTTCAGGCAAGGAGGTTGCATATTCATGAGGCCGAGGAAGTCTCATTTGCAAAATTAATCCAAAATCCACGGAGATATCTTAGAGATTAAACAGCTGATTCGCAGCAGTGAGGAAAGGTAGTGAGTGAGTAAATGAACATTAAAAAATGAAAAGCGATCAATTAGACCGACATGTCGATAACAATTTTATAATTCCTAATATTTGGATTCAGCTGTTACTTGATTCATATACTGAATGAACGCAAGAACGATGAACGAAAGATCTAAAGCTTGGTAAAAGATTCAACAATGTTCTTTGAGTGAATATTTAATTTTAACTATTCGTCTTTTTGACCCCTTGAGTGGCGAACCTAAATCTAGACTACCTAATTATGGCCTTAAGCTGCGGTGGCGGCAAAATGGCGGCATAAGATGTATTTTCAGAAAATCAACTATTTTGAACAAACTACTGCTTCTATCAACAATCCAAGAATAGCTGAAGAATCTTATTGATTTTTTCGATTAGAGTATTGTAGTTTTATCCATTATTCCTATAATTATTATATTTGTTCAGTTTCTAGATGTAAAAATAGTAAGCAACAAAATCTTGCTCGTTTCATACTATATTAATCATCAGGGTTAATACTGTTAATCTATTTAATCATTTACCAAGCTTTCGATCTTTCGTTCATCGTTCTTGCGTTCACTAGATAGTACTATGTGTGTTGGTGAGTGAATAAACGAAAAAAGTGTATAATGATAGAAAAATCTTTAAATCTGTTCAATAACGCAATTTACAAACATGGGTATGATATGTATAGCTATAGCTAGTTATAAATATTTTCTAAATATGTAGACTTACGGGAATTAAATCAGTACTGTATTGAAAAAGTGGTTGAAGCATTTAGCCATATATAATGGGTTTATCTTATAATCACACATAAGCTGATGTGTTGTTTAAGTCTGTTGCTATCTTTATTCATGAACATTATAATGAGAAGGACAGAGTATACTTAAATGTCACAATAAACTATGTTCACGGAGACAAATTAATTGGAAGATAACAGAGTGCATGTTATTGGTCGTAGCAAAAGTAGGGAGGGTTTAAGTGAATACTAATAGCGGGGACTAAATATCAGTCTACACCGACTCTTGTGCAGGGCGGACGTGTCATTTGGTTCTCTTTACCTGTGATCTCAGTGTTTGGATTTCCATTGGCTCAGCTTGCTCTTCGGAAATACTCCGAAGAGCAAGTCGAGCCAATCTTCTGTTTACCACGTGATTATTGTCAACTTGAAGGCTGATACAGAGTGAAAGTGAATCATCATAAAGCAAATAAAACTTAATAAATCTTTGGATGCCTTGACTTATCAAGAGCTACATGTATAAAAAAGCTAAGTAACTAAGTATAACTTCTTCTTCTTGCGTGTCAAAGATACAACTTAATTAGGTTTGAATAGATTACTGCTATCCTCACTCCATCGTCCGTGGCGTCCATTAGGTCATCCCTTGTGCAGGTATTAAGAAAAGAAACCTCCAGGTGGTGCACTCTGGTAACAACTAGACCCGGTAACGCAGGGTTTTAGGCTCACCAATTATTTCAACACAATACAACAGTATAATACTTATTACGTAATTGTATCTCCTAAGTAGGTAACGAATTTGTGTGAGTAAATAATAATGATAAATGATTTTTATACTTATTCTAAACGTCGTTTGTAGTCAGCATGTAATCGAACCCTAACATTTTGAGAGAATAGTCACACCGTGGTCACACACCCACTGATCAATCAACGCCATTCATGATGATAGTGCGTTCTTCAACTTCCATATTAACTTGTCTCCGTGAACAGAGTACAGCTAATAATGTATTAATGGGATAGGCGGTATAATTATGGTAAAATGCTTTTCCACAGTGCATTGAGACGTTGTCGTCTCGCTTTATTTAATCTGTGACTTGAGTTTTGAATTTTAAAACTCCCTTTGTTTTGTCGAAACAATGAATAAACATTACCGCCGAGCCTTTAATTAGTTTTGATTATAGAACAAGAGCTAGTTGTCATTTTCCACGTTTATTACCAAAACCGTAGACAGAGAAACTAATAGTTGACTAGATAGCATCCGTCGCATTCATACAAGAAGGAGAACAACTTATGTGCAGATACTGTAAAGAACGAGATAGAATGGTTTGATTTTTTGTTTCATGTCGCGTGCCGGTTTTTTCAAGATCAGCACACTATTGCTAAGCAACGTTTGACAGCTCGCTGTTGTTTGGATGCTTTATGCTCCCTTTGTGTGAAATAACCGGAAAAAACAGTTAAAAATAAATTTTGAACACGCTGAATTACTTGCGAATTGCAATTAACAAATTCCTTTACCGGATTTTGTAAAGATAATGGTTTGATGTAGCGTTTTAGGATGTTAAAGTGATAGTGAACGGAAACTCCCCGATTTGTCTTTTCACTCGTAAGTACAAGTATTTTTTAGTAGTTATTAGCTTTGAAACTGTTTTTTTTTAATATACACAATAGAGAACAGGATTTGGAAAAACTGAACTTTGTTCCCTACAGCATAATTCATAAATCACAACAAATAATTTATTTATTTTGGTGTTGCCTGCTTCGACCTTAACATTCCCCAGACTACATAAATTAACATAAAAATATGTCTTACATTTCGTATGAATATTAATAATTTAATTTAACTTAAAATTCGTTTGATGTGGTATAGATGAATATATGGAGGCAAGATAATTCATGATAGCAAGGGCAGCCACCTTAACTTTAAAAGCTGCTTAAAATCCACCTGAGGAGACCTTTCATAGATTTTGAAGTAAATTGAATGTGCAATAATGTTCTGTCAGCGAGAATAACCATACGTATGTATAAATAAATAGATTAAAATTATTCTTAAATTGTAAAATAAAACGCGAGATGTTTATCGAGATAGAGATATTAATTTGTTACAGTTTTCCATCAAACGATAATGTACTTTGCAGTGGGTTGAAGCCACAGGCCGAAAAATCTGGACACTCAAAAACTCTTTGAGGATTTGTAGTAGGTACCCATTTTGAGAAAAATGTAAAAAAAAAAATGTTTAAGTAACCAATACAATAATAAATTAACTATTGGTGGTTAGTATATATTATTAATTATTATTTATGACTTTTTATTCTGTAGATAGGTAGATACTGATCAATACTTTTCGACTAAAAACAGTAAATAAGTCCTTTATGGGGAACACGGTGCGCTTCTATAATAAGCTTCCTTAAAATGCAACTAAACAACCTATTAAGAAATTTAAAGCTCACTTAAAAGATAGTCTTTTGAAGATAGCTTATTATAATATAAATGACTAATTATTGATAATAACGCACGGCCTCATGTCGCTCTGTCCTCAGACAGTTAACCGACACACTTGAAATGTATAAACTCTCTTATTCTCGTATTTTGTAGTTAAGGTAGTTATAAGATGGATCATGCAAAAATGCGCTAGGACCAGGACGAGTTTCTCTTCTCGGGCTTGGGTTATGAAGTGGCACCTAAATTCACCTAGTATGTAAGACGTTTCATGTGATCCTTGTGATTGTATTGAATAAAGTATCTTTTGACTTTGACTTTGTGTTATCTTTATGGTTTTATTATTTATGTAATGTTATGCTTAGCTTTAATAATAAATAAACAATATGTTGTTATATTTTTTTCTATATCACACGTCTGTTATAAAAGTTTGAGTTTTTTGATAGAGAGACAAGCTCTAGAGATTTCGACTACAACACAACGTCTCTAATGAATCTAGAATTACTTAGGACTAGGGTAAAAGTTTTAATGTGGCAACACCACCCACCTATCGTGCTATCTCACACGTGGCACGATCACCATGTGTCTATTGGTTTCTCTATCTACGACCAAAACACACTGTCCACATATGTGGTTACACGGTTGGTATAGTTTTCTCTTAACCGGCAACCTGATATGTCAGTTGGTTTAGCAAATTTAGATAAAACTTTTAGATCTGATGTTCATAATGATGATAAAATTTTTATGTCTACGTAGCATGTCGTGGAGCTACGAGAGTGGGCTAAAGTCCGGCAGAGACGCAAAAGGTTGCGGGTTCGATCCCGCCGCAGGACAAATGTTTGTATGATCTGCAAGTATTTGTCTCAGGTCTGGATGTTTCTATGTATAATATGTACCTACATTATGTATTTCAAAAAAAAGTATATCAGTCATGTGGTACCCATAATACAAGCTCTGCTTACTTTGGGGCCAAATAATGCTGTGTGAAATGTCCGGTATTATTTATTTATTTTATTATAATAATTATTATTATTTTGTTATAATAATAATATTAATAATAATGCTGGACATTTTACGCAGCATCATTAGCCCAAAAGTAGGCAGAGCTTGTGTTATGATTACCAATTGACGTTATATACTACTTAATTATATTTTTTTTGTAAATATATCTATTATAGTGATATAATACAGAAAAAATACCCAGATTCGAGACAAATACTTACATATCATACAAACATCTGTCCCGCGTCAAACAAAAATAAATTGTATTGTTTTATGTCTATTTATACCATGACAGTGACAGTTTCATTCCAAGTGGTAGATTGAAATAATTTGTGCAAATAACCTTTATCTCTCAGACTATGAAGTAAATGTGAGACTGCTATCAAAAGTTTTACGTCTGAGATATTATGTCGCATCATTTCCATGAGAGATTATTTTATTGTTCTTAAAGCTTAAGGAAATTAACCTTATATAAAGCTATAAGAGCGGCTAATATCCTTTACGGCCTTATTTATAAACGCTTCTCAACTTGAACACTGTATAAACACTGCTTAAGAATCGCCTGTCACTGTTTGTCACTATATTACAAAAAGAGATGGCACTATTTAAATAGTGATTAACTTTGAACAGAAGTTAAGAGATGTTTCGAAGTAAGGTCGATGCAGTTTATTACACAGTTATTGACCGAGCGATTCACGTGAAATTTTGTGAGCAGGTTCTATAACTATATAGTTTTTTTTTTGTCGATTCAGTTCTTGAAAATTTTTCAAAATGGCGGAGATATGGGGGTTGAAAACGTAAAATAAGATATATTTCAGTCATTTTGAAAAATGTTCTTCAGGTCTCTATGGAGTCACAGAGCAACTTATTCATAACTTATTATTTTATTAACGTTATCATAAATTCGTGTCTGCTATACCAGTACTCTCAAGGTAAAGCAAATTTTGTTAGGAAACTGGAATGTCGTAGAACCTCAAAAATCTTAGACATGTGCCAAGTGCACGAAAACCTCTGAGGCGCGTCTTTCAGGCGCCTTTAACCTTTTCACCACACTGGTTTGAAATAACTAGTAACACAATAAAAAGAAGACCGTAATTAATTATATCGAGATCCTTTATCTTCTCTTACCATAATGACATCTGTTTTAGAATAGAATAAATAAATAAATAAATCATCCCGGACATTTCACACAGCATCATCTGGCCCCAAAGTAAGTAGAGCTTGTGTTATCGGTACCACATGACTGATTTTTTTTGTTAGTTCATACATAGAAACACGCAGACCCGAGACGAATACTTGCAGATCGTACAAACATTTGTCCCTCCCGCGGGACATATCGAACCCGCAACCTTTGCGTCTCAGCTTTACTGCGCCACAAAATAGAATATAACTGTAATGTACACCTTATTAAATAAAAATACAAAATAACAATTTAAACAAGGTAAGAATACCTAAGTGGTACCATGGGCGGCCATATTGCTTGAGAGCGATCTCTTCCTGGCAACCTTTGGATGGAAAGGAATGTATGAATTAGAATGGACGGCACGGCGTACATTAAACAAATATTGTGATTACTAAATATAAACCTACAAAAAGATACAAAAAGATCTCTTTTTATGTTCTTATTAATGTTTCATATAAAATAAAATATACCTACTTTAACATTATATAATATACTAGCTGGTGCCCGCGACTTCGTCTGCGTAGGATTAGTACTGCGTGTAATTCTAACGATTTTTGCAGCGCACGCAGATGGCAGAATTTTTCCTACTTACTTGATACTTATCGTTATATTTTGGACAATACCTACAATATCTTTAAAAATTATAGCCTTTGTGTTATTCTGATGTATAAGCTATATTATTGTAAAGTTTCATTAAAATCCATTTAGTAGTTTTTGCGTGAAAGAGTAACAAACATACATACAAACATTCACGTTTATAATATTAGTAAGGATAAGGATTAGTAAGAAAGTAAGGATCTTAGTACTTAAACAATACTTAAACATTTTAATGACAGTTTTGCCAATGTCAAGTAACTGCTTTATTTTTTATATAGTCACAAAACCGTCATTTATCTCTAAAGTATAGCACTAGTGAATCAATCCATGCAGTTTTTACAGCATTATTCTGAAATATGGAATTTGCAATCGGTTTTTTTTGCTAGAGCGTGCGCTTGCGTCAGATTCTATGTTACATAGAATAGGGCGAAAATTTACCGCAAATTAATCCGCAATGCGCAATGGCCTACATATTATTGAGGTATTAATGTCTAGTACTTCCTAAGATTCGTCGTCATACAACTCACAACAACATACATAATTTACTCATATTACAATTATTGTCTACACTTGTCTCAACAAATCACAGTATATTTAATAAAATTATGCTAAGATTATCCAAATAAACGTCAAATAATACGAGAAATACTCTTCCTCCTTTCTTCCTATAATAGCATCTGTCTTCTTGACAATTATGTCAGTGACAAAAGAGTATTTGTTTATATAGTCATAACCGATCGTCATTTGTAGAGACAAATGACGTTTAGAGAAACGTCATCGTGGAATGGCCGTCTAGAACTTTCTCGGGATTTCTCGTCTTTCAAATCACAAAGCAATATAATACACATATAATTCAATTATCCATACTTGTGCTATGAAGTCACATTCTGCTAAGATTACTGAATAATACATGCAATAGCAAAATATAATTAATTTAGAAGTGTTAAGTTAGATAGATAGATAGATAAAAACTTTATTTGACACAACATTACACAGATCAGTCATCCCGTGACCACGACAGAGTGTAAACCTGTCGAAACGTCGGGAAAAATAGGTAAATAAACGCGATAAATACCCGTAAATATTTATAATAACATTACACAGACACAAAATAAGGTACAAAATTAAATACTAAACTTAACTACTAACACTAAAAGAAAAACAAAATAGGTACACGAGTTATAACTAACACAAAAAGTAGCTAAGAAGCAAGGTAGGTGCAAGAAGGTCTGTGTGATAGGTATGCCAAAAAGGACCAGTCTCAGCTTATTGTTACTTTGCGCCATAAGGCGTAGGGCAACGCTGGCTTCCAGACTGGGCTGTGTAGTAGTGACTCCACGAACAGAGAGTAAGAACACAACTATAATTAAAAGAAAGAAATAGCATAAACACACATAATATATAAAATTAACTTAGTAAAAATCTGTATTTAAAAAAAATAGATTAAGATAAGTAGCTTGATGAAATAACATACAAAGAATGAGAGAAATAGTAATAAATTTAAAATATGTATGAAAAACGAATATGTCAAAGAAAAACGTCAATCACTTCATAAAATTTCAACAAAGAATTGCCAATCGGTTAATTGTTATTAAAAGAGTCGTGAATCATTGCAATTTGTGTCATACGTCATTGAGATAAATTTCTTCGGACGTCTTATCCTTTATAGAAAAATCTTTCTGCATCGAAGGAGGTTTCTTATAGACGCAAGTTCAATCGATATTCCAGAAACTTCTAAACAGATGTATCAAAGTATTTAGTTTTTGGTGAGATTTACAAAAGGCAAGTGCTGACGGTAAAATTTGGGTTCCACCGTTAGAACTTTTCCACATAAGTAGCTCTTAAAAAGGGCGTGTTCCGATTAGCGCAAGTTCACGCGTCCTAATGATTTACAGATAGCTCCTCGTGACCAAACTTGAGTTTATTAAGAAAGTTTACCAGCACTAGGCACACGTTTAAGCATATAATATTGCAATGGTATATAATCTATAGAAAATGCATGATTATGGTTTTTAAAATTGTTTTATGCATTAATTAATTAAATGCATCCCGTTTACCGTGATACGTGCAGGTATCACGGTAATGTATGTACATAACATTAACTTTTTTTACTTGAACACTCACAAGCGGCTTTCTTTTACTTACAACCTCCGTGTCAACGCGGTGAGTCATCTAGTGACAGATGAAATCTGTCACACAATAATATTACACTGCAATACTTTTTTCATATTACGACACCGTTGCATGGGCCATAATCGAAATAAACTCGTAAGTAAAGTTCACATATCATAGTAAATATCTCGTTTTGAGTGAAAATTATTGAATGGTTTGTTCCCAACCCAACCACATATGAATTTAACCCGCGGTGTCAATAAGAACGAACCTCGTACGTAGAAACGGACAAAGTTTGCAGTCGTTAGCGTACAGCTTATCTACAAGATGCTGCGAGTGCTCTTTGATAGCGTTTTTAGTAATGGATGCAGTATGTTCACTTTAAACTCTCGAACTTGTTTGCAGTTTTATTAAAAAAGTCTCAAATGTTATCCTAAATTTTCGAATCAAGGAAAGCACGCAGGATTTGAACTCGTGCTTGGAATAATCTAAGATACTGTTTGAGCTTTCAACAAAATCGAAGGGCCGTATTTAAGAATAAAAATAATATAGTTTATTCATTTTCGAGCAATACAGTCTTGCTGTCCTTCAAGGGTCTTAACAATTCGTAGTCATGTTCGTAGCCAGAACAAAACTCAATATCTCAAATTAAAAACACGATATCAATAAATTGGACAAGCGCATATCATCACACACAGCGAATGCTTCGGATGTCAGAAAGGACAATAATGACAAGTGGCCATATCCCAAACCAATTCAACACAACATCATGTGACCAAAGAACTGGCTCCTAACTGGCCCGGCGTATTCGCATTGCCATTCAACGTGGCAATGCCGCCAGCGTCTTGGGCACGCTGCCTTTTGGCAGTGATCTGGATCAGTTAAGCTATCTTTAGATTATTTCAAACGAACCTTCTATAGCTCAAATTTCACATGTAGTTTATATTAATGTATATTATTCTGTACAGTTCTGTAATCATCTAGTTAGCAAAATTCCAAGAAAACTATATTTAACTTACAAATCAGTCTGTTATTCATAATCTACCCGTGATTATTTTCCTTATAATTTAAGCTTATATTCTACAGTTTGGAAAAGTTCAGTTCTGTTAATGTTCTGCGTTCCCTTTGCATGTCATCTCCATAAATTAGATGGTCGGTTACGAAGTATAGGTATCTACTATTGGTGTACAATTGTGCCTTTTTATTTTATTGAATTTTTGTACTCTGTGTTTTCTTTTATTTTTCTGTTTTTTTGTTTTGTTTTTTACTTACCTTCTTACATCAATGTTCTTATATACTTTCCTAACTGCCTGTTTCTATTGTATTTTCAATTTCCGTGTATGTATATGTACCAAATAAATATTTATTCAATTCTATTCTATTCATATTTTTTAAAGACTTATCCAACGAAATTATAAATAAGCATTAAAAACGTAAATGGTATCTGCATCAACTTGTTTATAAAGTAATTGGTCTATGTCAACTCGTCTAAAAATAATTTCGCCTAGTGTTGAGCAATCTTACGAAATAAATAAATAAATAATAATACATCATTATTTGAATCCTTTGACAATAAGGCTATTTTTAATAGCTTTAGAAGTAACCGTCTGAACCTACTGTAACTGTACTGAAAGAACTTTATGTTTTTGGTAGTTTTAATGTTAATATTCAAACCATTGTGACTTACTAAATATATTTGTTAACACATGACTGACATACATGACAATTATGACACATGGTAACATAATAAACAGTATAAAAATAGGAAACGAACAATGATAGTTCAGTTTCGACTATGCCAGCAAGGGTTGACCATTCTATATTTTCTAAACCCATATGTACTTAATAAATAAATAAATAAATAAATAATCCCGGACATTTCACACAACATCATCTGGCCCCAAAGTAAGCAGAGCTTGTGTGTATGGGTACCACATGACTGATATACTACTTATATACTTTTTTTTTTTTGTAAATACATTCATATTATACATAGAAACACCCAGACCCGAGACATATACTTGCAGGTCGTACAGCATTTGTCTCGCGGCGGGAATCGAACCCGCAACCTTCTGCGTCTCAGCCGGGTCTTAGCCAACTGCACCACAGAGGTCGTCAAATATTAATACAATTGCTGACAATTGCTGAATTGCTGATTTAGTTCTTATTTACTTTATATTTGCATGCTGTTAAAGACCATACCTGCACGATAATATCTTATCTGTACATCTTCATACATTACCTCTGTTTCGCAAATAAACGAGTTATTGTACGTATTATTATTATTACTCAATAATATGTGAAGTAAAGTATGAAGTAAAACTTTTAAGTTTATTCCAATTATTAATATTGACAACCCTCATTAGTTTACAGTGTATCCAAGCACGTTACCTACCTAAATAAGTTTGTGCAAGTACAATTATATTGGTATACCTACTAAGATAGGTAGGCATGGAAACATACTTCTACCAATTTTAAAGCAAACTTTGCTGCACATTTTTTTAATGAAAATTATTGAATTCATAAAATGAAAAAAATTAAAAATGAAAAAATATTTTATTACAGCAAAAACAGAGTAAATCCTTATGACTATAACAGTACCTAGTCTAATGGTAGGACAATGGAAACACTCCATGTTTTGAAGCGAACTTATTCTACATAGTGAAATATATGTTGACTTCCTCACTAGGCAAAGCCTGTATCGAGGAAACCTGTATCCCGGTTATACATATCTTAGCATTATAACACTTCAGACAGACATATTAAGTACATTTAAGATTTTAATAACAATGTGGGAAGGTACCACTAAAATATTTAAAATATATATGTATATTCTTACACTACATGTACATATATATATATGCATATATATATATATATATATGTATATATATATACATGCACATACACCAACACATACATATAATGCAAAAATATAACAGCAGCAATAAGAGACACAAATGACTGGATAATGTCTTCTAAATAACGACACTTATTACAGATTCAGTGCTATCATATGACAACGGGGAAAGCCAATTTAATATGATACTTTTTGCTTCAATTTCTGATCTGTTCTTGATATCGCAAAATTTAACTACTGTGTTATATGTGTGTATTCTATTAAAAATACCGAGTCGTTGGGCAAAGCTTGTATTGACTAATGGGGTAACTAATCTTTATACTCTACGACTTGCCACAAACTCGTATTCAGCAGAATTAATTATTGATCTGTGGACTGAGAGAGTGGTTTTGAGGATGAAAAGCTGACGAACACTAAGGACCCCAGCATCCGCGTAAAGGTTAGTGGTTGAATACCTGTAAGGCTTTCGGAGCATAACTTTTAAGACCGATCGTTGCGCCCTCTCAGCCTGTATGATGTAAGATTTAGCAGCGCTACCCCAGCAAGTTATGCAATACACTATGAGAAATTAGCAGAGCGCATAGTATACAGATTTGAGGGTCTCAAAGCAAGCAGAGTATTCGTAGAACATTTGTTGTTCTCCCAAGTGTCGAGAAATGTATGGATAACATACTAGTTCTGGGACACCCTGTATAGAGAAGGAGTGCAGAATCCTAATATTTTTTTTTATTTATGCAAAAAAATACATTAGCTATTAATCAATTATGGTCGAAATTCGATCAGTGGGCGACCATTAGTTGTTATTATTACTCAATTACTAGATCACTATCAATGTACTGCATGAACTATTTGAACTATCTGATGTCCGCGTTGATTGTAGATACAATGTATATCAGTTTCGATTAGCAACAAGCAGTCATGGATTAATATTACGTACGTTCGGTGTCTATCTCTATTCATATGACAGCATGTCTTACAATAAACATCACCCTTCCGAAATACAAATTTATTATTAGTATCTGGAATATGTAAGGTGACTGACTCTATGCGTATGTCCTTGCATGGAAAATTTCCATCGAAACCAAAATACCTAATATTTTTTAATTGAATAAACTAGTAATCACAGAATTTTTTTTTACTTGCCTTGTAACAACCTGAATAAATGGATACGATTTGAAATTATACCTGGTCTATTGGTCTTATGAGAAAAAGTAGCTTTAGGTGTGAGTAGTAGGTAATCTACTCTCACATAAGGATAGCAAAGTAGGTTTATAAAATAACAGTTAAAACTTTAAACAATTTATTAACAGAAAGAAACTATATTTGTATATTAGGTAAATAAAAAATGATTATGAAAATTTTTGGTTAATAAACATCAACCTTCTGATATACAAATTTACTATTAGTATCTGAATGTTTGGCGTATGTGGGTTAGAAACCCACATTCAACCCAGAAGCCATCAATAATTATACATATATTTTTGAATTTGTTACAACTTCGTTTTTTGATTTCTATTTCATCTTACACAGATGCAAAGTCAAGTCAAAAGTCAAAGTCAAAAGATACTTTATTCAATACAATCACAAGGATCACTTTGAAACGTCTTACATACTAGGTGAATTTAGGTGCCAATTCATCCTAACCCAAGCCCGAAAAGACCTGGCAAGAAACTCGTCTTGGTCTTTTTTTATATGATCCATCTTATAACTACCTTAACTACGAAATACTAATACAAGACAGTTTATACATTTCAAGTGTGTCGGTTAACTGTCTGACGGTACAGGGATATATAGTCATTTATATTATAATAAGCTTTCTTCAAAAGACTACCTTTTATGTATGCTTAAAATTTCTTAATAGGTAGTTTAGTAGCATTTTCAGGAAGCTTATTATAGATGCGCACCGTGTTCCCCATAAAGGACATTTTACTTTTTCTAGTCGCAACCTAGGGATGTATAATTTATGTTTATTCCTAGTGTTGATTCTATGAAGGTCACTTTTATGCACCCCATCTCTATTTTTATGTGTGTATAACAAATTTTCATATATATACTGAGAAGCTATTGTAAGAATATTAATTTCTTTGAATATTTCTCTCAGAGATTCTCGTGGTTTCATTCTATAAATGGCACGTATTGCCTTTTTTTTTGAATAACAAATAATTTACCAATATCAGCTGCTTTCCCCCAGAGAATTATGCCGTATGACATAACGCTATGGAAATAATAGAAATAAACTAGTCTAGCTGTAGCTTCATCAGTAAGCCACCGTGTCGCATGCACTGCATATGCAGCGGAACTAAGCCTACCAGCAAGTGTTTCGATTTGTGGTCCCCACTGTAGTTTTGCATCAATATTAAGACCTAGGAAGATCGTGAAATCTACAAGATTCATTACCTCTCCATTCATATCAATGTTGGTCGGGCTATGAATAACATATAGCAAAGTGAATTTGATACATTTAGTTTTTTTTGAAATAAGCAAAAGATTATTTAAAGTGAATCAGTTAAGAACTAACGATAAGGATTAATTTATGTAATTGCAAATACTAGTTTTTCCTCTATCAACTTTAAAAATTCTGCAAATAAAACTGAATCACAAATATTTTTTACAAAAAAAGGTAAATCGTTAACGTATACTAGGAATAAAAAAGGGCCTAGTATCGAACCCTGAGGTACCCTATATCAATAATTGATCTTGAAGACCTCTCACCACCCACGTATACTTTCTGGACTTTACTTACTATTGGATAGATAAGACTGTATGAAGGTCAATTGCTCGGTTTTTAATGCCATAATATTTTAACCTTATGATTAGGATTGCATGACTCACACAGTCAAAGGCCTTAGATAGATCGCAGAATAGCCCAACTGCATCCTGTGACTTCTCCCAGGCCTCAAATATATGCTTTAAGAGCGCTATACCTGCATCAGCTGTTGATCGACCTTTAGTAAATCCGTATTGATTACTATGTAGCAGGCCGTTAACGTTAAAGTAATATAATAACTGATTCAGAATTATTTTTTCAAAGATTTTACTTAACGCAGGTAATATCGATATCGGTCTTTAATTCGCGAGAACCCTTTCACTTCCAGACTTAAACATAGGAATGAGTTTATTGTGATTCATGAGATCGGGAAAAGCTCCCTCGTCGATACATCTATTAAAAATATAAGCTAAACATGGTGCAATATCTAAGATAAAGACACCCAGCACCTTTGTAGACATTCCCCAAAGATCTTCTGTATTTTTTATATTAATTAACTTGAATGTTTTTACAATACTAGCCTCGTTAATATAGCTAAAACTAAACTCTTTTTTACATTTTGCAACACTAGATTTTAGAATCTAGTGTTGCAAAATGTAGAACGGAAGCTCTAGAGTCTAGAGGATGAAGAGTTTAACGATTTGGTCACAATTGTTTGTATATCTGAGAAAAAACTATCAAATGCATTCGCAACATCCTGTTCCTTAGTCAAAATTGTACCATTTATAATTAATTTAAACTGTATATTGCGAGCCCTTGATTTACCTTTTTCATTATTAATTAATTTCCATGTTGCTTTTACTTTATTTGTTGAATTTAATATTATTTTTCTCAGAAACAGTGACTTAGCCGCATGACAAACTTTTTTGAAGACTTTTGAGTAATTCTTAACATGTAAGATAAAACTGGATCATCTAACATTATCTCTCTGGAAGCATATTATTCATACAATGTATTCCTACTTCTATATATATCCGGTGTAGCCCAGTCGGCAAATCTAGCACAAATTTTGGGTTTGCATGTTTTTACTGTAAATAAATCAGCATGTTCTTTAATTATTAAATTAGACAATGTGGTGAAAAAATCATTTGGATCATCGATGCATGGTACGAGGGAAACTTTGTGTTTAATTCTACTTTGAAATGTTTTGATGCGGCTCTCTGTAATAGGTCGGTGAGTAAAGTTCTGAACTTCAACTATACGATTACAAGAAAAAGTGGCGCTGTGACCGTAATGGTCAGAACTTAAATGTTTTAGTACACACTTATGAAGTGGTATGCAACTGCAATAGAGGTTATCTAGACAAGAGCCTGTTGTAAGCGTACTCTTGTCGGTTTATCAAAAAGAGGGTTTAAATTGAAACATTTAAATAAGATTAAAAGTCTTTCAGAGAATGGATGAATCGGAATATCTATAATAAAATCACCACAAACTATTTTGATTTTATCACATACAATTTTTGCAATACTTCTTCCATAGTGCATTAATATAACGCAAAATCAGCATCAGGGGAACGCTAAACGTCAAGAATCCCGCAATCGACTTCTCACCGCGCTTTATGGGCAGGCCAATCATGGCCGAGGGGGCTCTGAAGCTGTGGTGCGAAGATGACCTCTCACTAAAATGGCTAACAGAGGCAATTGAACAACTGCCGGCGACCTCCTCACCAAAGCTCAGGGTTGTAAAACAGAGCGAGCTGGTGAGGAAGGTGCGCGCTGCTATCTTTATCCCAGACTGTACCAACAGTCTGGAGGACACTAGTCTGGTACTAGCAGACCAAAACAGGTGGGCGAGGATCCCTTCGTGGACCGTATACACCCACAGCAACCTAGAGGACGACATCCTCTTCGTGGCTGTGGGAATCCCGGAGGATCTGGTCCCAGAACTGATGAGGAGAGACCGCAGACTGGCTCATAACCTGGGCAACGTCTACATCAGGTTCTACGGCAGGGATGGAGCCCTGCAAGACGTACTGCCCCAGGTTGTACCACCACAGGCAACAAACGAGCGAACAAATCCCAGCGTCCCGCTAGCCCCCCGTGACGGCCAAGTAACGCCACCAATCGCGCCGCCGACCTCGCACTCGTCACCCAAACCGTCGTGCTCAAAACCGATGGAGGTGATGTGTGCGAGTCCGGAGGACAAGCTGGACCTGGAGGAGTCAGAGGAGGAGGGAAGCCTTGATGATGGCGACCCAAATCCCACTCTATAACCTCGTACAAGCAAACCTCCAGCATAGCCTCACTGCAACGGCTAACCTACGCAGAATGCTGGAGGCTCAAAACAACAAGACCATTGCCTTGATCCAGGAGCCGTGGATCAGGGCAGGGCGTGTGTGTGGTAACAACCTTGATGGTAAGTTACTTTATGACAGCACTTGTGCAAACCCACGAGCATGCATCTACATACCACCTAACATAACAACAGTGCCCCTCACCGAGTTCTGTTACAGGGACGTAGTAACTGTCAGACTCCAAGTCTTGATAGAGGGGGAGATCGAAGACGTAACGCTGGCGTCAGTGTACATGCCTGCGTACGAAGCCATTCCTTCAAAGGATGTTACGAGTCTGGTAAGACACTGTGAAATAAATAACTCAAAACTTATAATTTCAGCCGACACTAACGCGCATCACCCTATATGGGGGATGCCAACACCAAACACAAGAGGAGAGGACCTGGTAAACTTCCTCTTTACCACCACCCTCACAATAGCAAACACTGGCGGGATACCGACCTACGTAACGAAACGCCACCGCACCATAATAGATCTAACTCTGGTATCAGGAAACTGTCCCAATCTTGTACAAAATTGGAGGGTTTCAGAAGAAACCTCCTGCTCCGACCACAGATGGATCAGGTACGAACTAATGGTAAACACAACAACACCAGCACCCACACGCAACCCTCGCAGAACAAACAAGGTACTGTTCGTAAATTCTCTGAAGCAGCACCTGCGGGGGAGTACACTTGGGACAAACATATCAAACACAACAGAGATAGAAGGTAGTATTGAACACATCACTACCAGTCTGACCGAAAGTTTCGAGGATGCCTGCCCCCTCGCCATAGCCCGAGGGGCCGATGGCGGGAGGAAGGGCTGGTCAAAGGAACTGGAAAGACTGAAACAAAAGGTACGTAAACTGTACAACAGAGCTCTAAACACCTACGACGACAAAGATTGGGACGAATACAAGAAGGCCCAAGCCGTATATAAGAAACGTATTCGCCGCAACAGTCGTCTTAGCTGGAAGAAGTTCTGCACTAACATTGAATCAAACTGCAGTGCAAACAGAATTAGGAAAGTCCTCGCCGCCGAACCAAGGCGCGAGATTGGATCTATAAAAAGACCTGATGACACCTACACCAAAACTTTAGCGGAGACACATGAACTCCTCATCCAAACACACTTCCCAGGATCGCAACTGTGCAGTGATCACAAGTGGCCTAAAACCTGTGAGCACACACCATCTGACACGGACTGGGCAGTAGCGAACACGGTAGTTACAAAATCAAAGGTAAACTGGGCAATCAACACCTTCCAAACATACAAGTCGCCAGGCATAGACAAAATCTTCCCCGGCCTCCTGCAGTGGGGCGAACCGTATATAGGCGAGTTGCTCACGAGCACCTTTAGGGCGTGCCTAGCTTTCCGGTACGTGCCACTGCTGTGGAGGGAGGTCAAAGTCATCTTTATACCTAAACCGGGTAAGAGTGACTACACAGAGGCAAAATCGCACAGGCCGATCAGTCTCACATCTTTCCTATTAAAAACCCTGGAAAGACTATGCGATAGGCACATTAGAGAAAACATACTCATAAACGCACCCTTACACCCACAACAACATGCATACAGCGCAGGTAAGTCTACCGAATCAGCCCTACACAAAGTGGTAAGTAGACTTGAACGCGATATATCAAACAAAGCGCTCTGCCTAGCAGCCTTCATAGACATAGAAGGTGCTTTCGACAAGACAAACTTTAGCAGCATAAAGACAGCCCTACGAAACAAAAATGTCGAACCAACCTTAACAGACTGGATTTTAAACATGCTAAAACTTAGGGCAGTGCGAGTAGATGTACAGGGGGAAACCAGGGCGGTCGTGGCAAAGGGAACGCCCCAGGGGGGAGTCCTGTCACCGCTCCTCTGGAACCTGGTGGTAAACAATCTCATCACCAAATTGAATGCTGAGCGCTTCTTCACGGTGGGCTATGCAGATGACCTTACCATTTTAATCTCAGGGCACTTCGCTAGTGTGGCGTGCAACATCATGAACAATGCACTGAAAGTCGTAGAGACATGGTGCAAGGTAAACGAGCTAACAGTAAACCCAGCAAAAACAGAACTTGTAATGTTCACAAACAAACGCAACCTAGGTACCTATCAACTTCCTGTCCTTTTCGACACCCAACTACACCTGTCCCATGAAGTCAAATACCTAGGCATAACAATGGACAGTAAACTAAACTGGGCCAAACACTTAGAAAACAAAATACAAAAAGCAACCATATCTTTCTGGCAATGCCGCAAAATGATAGGTAAAACTTGGGGCCTCTCCCCAAAAATCACCCTATGGCTTTATAACACCGTGATAAGGCCCTCGATAGCATACGGTGCTCTAGTCTGGTGGCCTAGAACGAAACAAACTACCACCCTAAACAAACTACATAAGTTCCAAAGATCAGCCTGCGTGGCGGTGACGGGGTGCATGAGAACTACCCCAACGGTGGCTCTGGAGGCGGTTATCGGCCTAACACCCCTACACCTACACGTGCAACAAGAAGCTGCTGCAGCAGCTCATAGGCTCTGGACCCATAAACTCTGGGAACATGAACCACAGGCACAGCACACCAACATATTAAAAGAGTATGCGAGAGATAAACATTTGCTTTTATCACTCTACGATAGGACTCTCAAAAAACACTTTCCTACAAAAAAATACACTATACAATTACACGAAGAGCCGTGGGACACTTCAAAGTGTAACGAACTGAGAATCTACACAGACGGCTCAAAAACAAAGACAGGTTCGGGGGCAGGGGTCTTCTCGGAAGACCTAAACATACACATCTGTACGCCCCTCGGCAATCACAACTCCATCTTTCAGGCAGAATGCATTGGCATAATACAGGCCGCAACTGCAGTGCTAAAAAGGAAGGTAACAAACTACAACATAAGAATCCTCTCAGATAGTGCTGCGGTTCTACATGCACTTAACAGGTACGAGCATAACACCGGTCTTACCGCACAATGCCATAAGTTATTGGAGGAGGTAAGTACATCCAACAAAATTACTCTACAATGGATCAAGGGTCATAGTGGTTCCAGAGGTAACGATGAGGCCGACGTTCTGGCCAAAAAAGGCTCGGAACTACGGGCGGCAGGACCGGAGCCCCTGGTCCCCCTTCCCTATAGCCAGGCACGATCATGGATCCGCCAACGTACAACCACTCTACACCAAAAATACTGGGCCAGTGCTGAAGGCTGCAGGCAGTCGAAGGAGGCTCTACCGGATCTTAATCCTAGATACTCCCGAAAACTCCTCAGCCTCAAACGTGACAAAATACGACGTATCGTCGGTATTGTCACGGGACACTGCTCATTAAATAAACATCTTTATACACTGGGCGTTACAGACAGCCCACTATGCAGAGGGTGTTTGAGCAAGGAGGAAACAGCTGCACATGTGCTCCTGGAGTGCAGCAGCGTGGAATCCCAACGAGCTCAACACCTTGGAACACCGAGGACACCCAAGGAAGCCTGCGCCGGCGTGAGCGAGCTGCTGGCTTTCCTGGAGGACATCGGGTGGCTGGAGTAGCAGCCTCCACCCGTCACGCAAAAAGGGCCCACCTGAGGCCTAGTTGCGGAAAACAGTCCACACACCAAGTACCAAGTAAGTACGGTAAACGCTTACGACGACATGCCGCTCTAGCTCGACACACGACACCTTAATAGCTCTTTCAATAGAAAGACTGGTAATATCTTTGCGCTCCTTGCATTTCAAGTTATTTCTAACAATAATTAACGAACCACCACGTATAGCGCTGCTGCGTTTATAGATACTAGAAATATTATAATTTTCGTAAAAAGGAAGTAGGTACCTCAGATTGTACCATCCAGTGTTCACTGATACACATAATATCTACTTTGAAATGATTTAAAAATAATTCACTTTCTAATATTTTGCTGGGTAGGCCTTGCATATTTTGGTGAACTACTTGTAAACTGCCTGTTTTTCCCATTGTCGACCTGGTCAGTTTGAATGCTGGTCAGTTGGCCCTACTACATTTTTTCCCTCATTAGTACTATTACTAACCACGGGGTCGTCATTAAACTGTGTTATATTTTATATAACTCAGCACATAAAATAAGTTTCCGCAGCCCAAGATCTAGTTTTTCTAACAGGGTCTCAATCAGTTTAATTAAGTCTAATCGCTTGACACTACTACTATCACCTAATTGAACAATCAAGGTAGTGTCATTGTCTACAAATTTATCATTCTTTATTCTATTGGTAAAATAGTCTATAGAGACATCTGTGTGTCAGTTATTTAGTAGTAGGTAGTAACTCAACTGTATCACATTTATTTTTTGTAATTATTCTGTACATTTCAGGAAATAAATCTACCTTTATTCAAATTACAGTTAAATAATAGTATCCCGACTAGTACGAATGTTTTCATTGTATCAGAATTCCATAATCCCTGTTAATATAAAGACTAAATCAGATCTGTTGGCTCACTGTTTAATAGCGTTGAATAACTGTACTTCGAAGTAATTTGTTCAAAAGAAATGCTTGCCGTTAGCTAACAAACTTTTTTTAAACTAGATAACTCCTTCAGTGTTTTTAACTGAAAGAAAAACTTTATTCAGTAAAAACTAGAATTAAACTGAAAAAACGTCTTCAAGTTTAGAAAGTTTAGTAAAATACTTAGAGAGTGAAAATAGGATTGAATAATTTAAAAAATACTTGAAGAGTGGAAACGAATAGTTTAGACAACTAACGTCTTAATAGAATTTAATAGAATTCAATTTAATAATAACGTCGGAAATTTCACACAGCATCATCTGGCCCCAATGTAAGCAGAGCTTGTGTTATGGGTACCACATGACTGACATACTTTTTTTTGTAAATATATACATTTTATACATAGAAACATCCAGATCCAAGACAAGTACTTGCAGATCATACAAACATTTGAAACATTTGATATTTAGGCACAGTTGCATGCGATCATGAGATTAACTTAATAACTCATATATCATGGGAAATATCCCGTTTTGAGTGATAATATAAAAAACATGTGAAACAGTTGAGCTATCTATTAGTTTCAAACGATCTACAGATAGCTCAACTGATCCAGATCAGTGCCAGAAGACAGCGTCCCAAAGACACTGGCGGTATTGCTATGTTGAACGGCAACGCACGCTGTGGCAGATAGGATCCAGGTCGGGATTGGGTCACGCGACGTTTCTACCAGACGCGATATTGTATATTATTCTGTACATTTCGGTCACTAAACGTTAGTTTCATAAAAATCTATATTGATTTAACTGCTACAGCAAAGTTTATACATAGTTTATTCGTTTGATAAACTATTCAGCTTTGAAATTGTAGTTTTTAATAGAGTCTAGTATCTCAACAGCCAGTAGTAGGTACCAGCTAAACAGCTAATAAAAAAAAACATGTTAACCTTATGAAAGCCTTATAATAGTTATTTTATCTAGTTATTTAGAATCAGTGTGGTAAAAGAATTAAAGTGCGCATCAAAAGCACCTTTACTGCTCAGGCACATGTCTTCGAACTTTTTAGGTTCTACTTGACGGCGCCATAGCGAATTTTCAACGACAAGAGTGACAGGTGGCTGCAAATGTCACTCTAGTGGAGCGTCGTGTCGATGGTAGCGAGGCATACATCTGGTTTTTGAGACTTCTTAGACGAGAAGGGGCCAGCGCATCACGTTTGCGACGAATCGCTTTATATCTAGCCAATCGAAGTTAATCGGGAATAAATTAGTGTTGATTTGAGTACTAAACATTATGATTAACCTTTATTGTCTATAAGTAAAAGTAATTGAAACAATTACACTATTTTTATTGCAAGAAGAATAATGATTTGGTTTTGCTTCTCCACCTGTTTCCACGACAAGTATAATGAATTCTGAGGAAGGCCCTCCTGAGCTTTCATACTAAATGCAGGATACGATATTTGTCGAATATAAAAGTCCATTGGTTCACGACCGGGCTAGAACTTACGACGAAGGATCGAAAGGTGGGCTCACTATTAGACAACAGTAGCACTCACAAATTATTTTAATATAAGTTTTGAATTTCCGTAAGCTAGATTCGAGTCGAACCGCAGCCGAATGACAGCTTTTGACGTATATTCGTAATTTGTTTATAAACAACGGCTTAGCCTTCGCTACGTTTACAAAGTCGTCAACGATCGATCAAATGTTTTCTTTTGCTTGGTCATATAGATAATAGAATAGGTTTTTAGGTAAATATCGAACCGTAATTGCAGCCAAAACGTAGATGGATTGGAATAAAATAGTAACCGTTGTAAATTAACAGAATTGTGGCCCTGACCCCTTTACTGACTTCGAAAACCTTCACTGTATTTCAACTCACGCTAGGCCTCATTTATTTTTACATTAACACTTCTTATATAAAACTCTGCCTTTTCTGGTTTCAGGCCGTATCCATCAAATCTAGGTTAATTTTAATAAATTACCTAATTCAAGTTTATAATGGTCTAAATCGCTTCAGTGACCGCGGTCCTGAATATTTATAGCAAGAAGTACTTAAGTACCGTAATTTGCAAGATATTAATCCGTCGGGATTAAAGAAATCCGTAAAGCGCATTGTCGACTAGAGCGAATACGTAATCGTCCGTGTAGCTTGAGTGTAGAGTTCGTTGCTTCTTAAACCATGGATGTAAATATCGATATTTTGAGTTCAATGGCGGAATAACAACTTTTATTTATTTCTCATCGAAGTTATTTCGCATTCCGAATCAATAGTTTCTTTCGATTTTCCAAAAGTTCGAAAGCTATAATTGGGATCTTTTTATCAGCCTATTCAGGACACACAAGTCAACGGCACTAGTCAATACTCAACTAACTAAATTTTTATTCAATTCAATATTATTATATCTTTGAGTAAGAATGAAATCGCATTGAATAACCTGTAATCTATACTAATATTATAGATGTGAAATAACTCTGTCTGTCTGTCTGTTTGTTACGTTTTCATGCCTAAACCGCTGAACAGATTTCAATGAATTTTGGTGCAGAGGTAGAAGAGACCTTGGAGAAAGACAAAGGCTACTTTTTATGTAGGGAACATGCGTGCGAAGCCGCAGGCCACAGATAGCTAGTGGTGTTATAATATAAAATAAAAATAAAACGCATGCTATTTCACCTAGCATAGTATGAGGAAAAAATATAGACGTGCACGAAGGATGTGAGGAGTGACAAGCAGTAAGAAAATAGTATGATTATGATTTCCAATTAGACGATCAGCGGGGCGATTATGGAATTCCGATACTATCAAAACTTTGATATTAATCGCTTTCAGTTACTATTGATAAATTGGTATTTTGGAAGGTTAATGTTGATTGTCATACATGCTGTCATATGAATAGAAACCGAACGTACATCTTGTCAAAACTGGTTCTAATTACAATCAAACTAATGATTGAAATTATGCCGATTGCCAATCGAAACTGATAGACATTGGTTGTGTCAAAAGTTCCATACTCGCCATACAGATTAGACTGTGTAATGTATAAATAAATAAATTAGTAAAAAATTAATAATGCCGGACATTTCACACTGCATCATCTGGCCCCAGAGTAAACAGAGCTTGTGTTATGGGTACCACTATGGGTATTCAATTGTCAATATTATACTAAGCCCGAGAAGAAGTAACAAGAAACTTTTATTTTATCTTTATTTTAATATATATAATAACTAAATTATCTAATACTTGAATGTAGGTAACATTGCAAATCTGTCAGTTAGCTGTTTATACTTTAGTGGGTAGTGGTCTTTAGATGAATTAATGCGATTCTTACTTAATTTTATATTGTTGGCCTTAGAGTCTCCTAAATGGGTACCGAAAACTCAGGATTCTTAAAAAAGGCGTCCGTTTTATAACAGAACGAACGAAAATATTTTCAGTTTGTCTAACTGATAACAGTTTTATGGGTTCTTTAGTTATCATAAACTGCGCTCAAGCATAAGCTACAAAGTTTTGACCTTTGATGATCATTCTCATTTACTGACTTCATCAAGAAGGAGGAAGTTCTCAATTCGTCAGATTTTTTTTTATTATTATGTATGTTCACCGATTACTCGAAAACGCCTGAACCGATTTGGAAAATTCTTTTTTTGTTTATACTTCACAGGTGAAAAATCAACGAAAATCTAAAAATTGTATACATCGATGATGTTTTCGTGTACTTCGATACCTCGCTGTCCCATTGGAGCGCTGCGTTTATTTGGCCTAACCAGATTATATATATACAAAATACTTCTACTTTCTACTAAAAATGTATTATAGGCTCAAATTTCATTCAATAAAGTCGGTTTTCTTTTTAGTTTTTAAAACGTAATTATTTGTTTCCTAACAACGGATTAAAAATGAAGCCGGCCTGAAATCAGCCAGTACGGTGATTCTGATATGTTCCCTTCGCTTGCTAGGCTTCACACACGATTGGTAATTTTAAAAACGTCATAAAACAGAAACTGTTTCTTAAAGCATATTATAGATAACATAGGTGACAAAAAGCTTGGGATGAATCTGCTCCAACTCGACTCGCCATCCGTAACAGAATTGGCAAGGATCATACAAAAAAGTCTTTAGACCAGACTAGTTTCTTGCCGGATTCTTCTTGAAGTGGGTTTAGGAGGAACCAGCTACATTAACTGGCATGTAAAAAGTCGTTACAAAGTGTTCCTTGTGATTTCTTGAAGAAAATGTTTTGACTTTGACTTTGATCAAACTCGATCTCTAAAATAGATTACCATTTGTAAACGTCAGTTTTAAAAAAAAATTAAAATACATATTGATTCAATATTTATTTAATAATAATAAAGCCGGATATTTCACACATTATCATCGAGCCCCAAAATAAGCAGAGCTTTTGTTATGGGTACCACATGACTGAAATAGGTACTACTTATAAACAACTTTATCATTTTATTTTTGTATATACATACATATAATGCATAGAAACATCAAGATCAAAAACAAATTGTACTTCGAAATATTACAAACATTTGTCCCGCAGCGAGAATCCCACTGCGCCACAGAGATAGTATAACTCCTATTTACATGGCGACTAAAATGAAAATTTAAGAATGTGTCGTTTAAATTAACTCTAATTTAGACTTTGGTGCTATAAGTTTGATCGTACTTTTCTAAAATTTACTTAGTCCAACGAAATAACTCGGAATCATTCAGCATCTGCCTGCGCTGTTCACGTGGAGTTGGCACAACTGATTATTTTCTTCCACTCTGCTATCTTTCGTTTGAATGGAAGGTGATGAAAGGATTATGTCTGAATACCTGAGGTTCTGTCAGAAGTCTGTTTGAGTGTGTCTCTTTGATAATTGACTCAGGCATGACTTTGCGGAAATCCATTACAAAACATTAAATAGATGGTGATGGACAGTCTCAGCCTGACGTTGGTCGAAGCAACAAGTCTGCAGAGCAGTGTTTTTTCGTCGGGGTGCGGAGTGAGTCATGTGTTCCCGAGGATGCCTCGTAGAGAGGCAAAACACGTGTCGAATTTCTTTTAGAGGTAACTCTTTGGGAATAGATTGGCGGAATGGTACTAAATATTTGTCCATCTATTTAATGTATCGCTTACTTCACCACCAGATCTTCTTTCACTATTGTTTTTGAATTTTTTGGCTATTTTGTATTAATATTGAACCTTAAATGACATATATATGAAACTTGATATCTTCTTGATTTGTTTTATCATTGTATTTTTTTTTAATTAGTGTTGTTGTCATATTCACTTCCAGGTCAAACATTAGTGTGATGGACAACAGTATTTGTTCTGTGTCTGGGTGTAGGTGTTATAAAGTATCATATTATGTATTTTTAAATATATAAATATTCTATCAGTCATATGGTCACCCATAAATTATACATAAATAAAAATAAATAAATAAATAATCCCGGACATTTCACGCAGCATCATCTGTCCCCAAAGTAAGCAGAGCTTGTGTTATGGGTACCACATGACTGATATACTACTTATATACATTTTTTGTAAATACATACATATTATACATAGAAACACCCAGACCCGTGACAAAAACTATCAGATCGTACAAAAATTTGTCCCGCGGCGGGAATCGAACCCGCAACCTTCTGCGTCTCAGCCGGATCTTAGCCCACACATAGGTCGTATCATTATACATACGAGTAGGTTTGTCATAATTTAATGCATTATGGCATAAAATAGCTTAAATTTAAGCCTGGTTCTTGTCTTCGAAGATACGAGTATAATAGATGGCCCTAGCTGAGATAGAGTATAACAAAAATCGATTAAAATAAAACTGAACTATCAACTATCAAGAGCTATTGAATCAGTTCATTAACTTCCGCATAAAACATCGATTTAACTGACTCTTAGCACTAGTTTTATCATTTATAATTCGCTTGAAAGATAGTCATGGCCAGTTTAAATGCTCCCAGTAATATTTTAGTTCAGCGATTAAAACATCGCTGTAGTGTATATCAAATAATAATAATAAGGTGACTAACAAAAGAGCTAGCAACAGAGAAGGAAAACATGAAACAAATCGGTGACAGCAACGGCTGGCACCGATTTGATTCATGTTTTTCTTTCAGTACATGCGGTGTCGGTTCGGTTGCATTTGCATAACGATGCAAATGCAACCGAACCGACGGAAAGCGGGTCTTATCGGCAAGGTCGAAAAGTTAGTGTGGGTACCTGGGAAGGCCTTCGCTATCAAACAGAATCCCAGGCAGAGTGGCATCAGTGGAGAGGAAACTTCATCCACCTCAGCTTGCTGGAGTGGATCCATGAACGAAAGTTATCAATTACAAATAACTGTTCTGTAACTTGACTGACGCCACTTAAATCATCTTCAACAGATGAACTAAGGCCAATGATATTGATTTATAAGTATTCTATAAATCATGCAGCATTATATATTACTAATAACTGATGCTAACCCAACCGTTTTCCTGTTGAAAGGACTTTTACCGTTTGCTCGTTCAATCAATCGCTTTTTAAACTCGCTTTTATGGTGATTGACTCGAGAAATGGCAATGAAAATAACAGATTTTAGTCATAACCTTTATTATAAGTTGACATACTGATATTAGACAACGCACAGCCGCAAGAGTTTATCTTATAACCATACATTGGTCAATGCTTCTGATATTGTTGTTTCGCCCGACTCGTTTAAGTTTCATAAAACATGAACATATTTTGTTTAGACCAAAGTACAAATTCCCGTTCACTCCTCTACCTTCTATGGAAATTCGTTTACAGTGCAGGCTGTTCGCTTGTTCTTTATTTTTATTATTTTATCTATAGAGTACATATGTAAAACAGCTAAACAGTGTTTCTTATAACAGTCTAATGTATTTGTGGTGTGCAATAAAGTATTTTCTATCTATCCATCTTCTATCTATCTATCTATGTATGTATATGTTTATATCAGTATTTATTTGTTTGTATGTTATTGTATATATATACATATATATACCTTCTATGGAAATTCGTTTACAGTGCAGGCTGTTCGCTTGTGGAACGCGTTGCCTGTAGATATCAGAAAGTCCAAGAAGAGTCTTGGACAATCTACAGGACAATCTACATAAAAATAAGGAGACTAAAATATCAACAATACAGAAATAACTAAGTATAACAGCACGACAAATAATGGTTCATGACCATGTTTTTGAAGATGGGAAGAGTCCCATATAAAACCCTTCACACATTTTACAGATTATTTTCGTAGAATCACAAAGAAACACAAAACATTAATTCTAATTATTCATACCCAGAACTCGAAGTAACTCGAGAAAAGTAAATAATGTAAAAGCGGTATGTTTTCTTTGCAAGATGGCCAAAAGAGATCCGACAATCGATGTCATAATCCTCTACAACGAATTTGAATTTAACAAGCAAACAACTGTCAATATGACTGAATTTCAACGAAATTATAAACGACGTTATTATTAAAAATAATAATAATGCCGAACATTTCACATAGCATCTTCTGGTCCCAAAGTAAGCAGAGCTTGTGTTATGGGTACCATATGACTGATATACTACTTATATGTTATTTATTTTTGTAATTATATACATATTATACATAGAAATAACCAGACCCGAAACAAATACTTGCAGATCATACAAATATTTATCCCGCCGCGGGAATCGAACCCGCAACCTTTATTGTTCCGATACATCGAAATCGGTCGGCCAAGTAGACGTCTAGAATTTCTCTATAATAACGGTGGTAAAATTACGGTCTACTTGTTCAAGGACAAAGCTTAAGCTTCTATGCTGCGAATGGCTAAAACAAGCCTGTCATCTGGCTTGGATCGCCCTGTACTTTCTTCAGTGCAGACTCACCAATTTGCGTCTTGCGAAGACTATTGTCCTATGCCTGACTGCATAGTGCTAGGGATGTGGTAAAATTGCTCAAAATTTACGATAAAAATTTCGTTTATATATTTGTGAACAAAAATTGGCGTGATGAACTTAACATGTTTGTTTTTTATTTGGATGTTATAAATGAAATTAATTTATTTGCTCGAAGTATGGTAAATATATGGTTCTTACATAATAATTGTCTCACACCCTTCGTCGTTAACCGACATGCAAACATCAACATGGCAACCATGAGATTAATGAGATTATTAATTACAATTAAGTATACATAAAATTAAAATTAAAATGTCAACGTCAATATTATATAAGTAAGCAGATTAATCCAGAATATAAATTATTATTAAAACATTTCATCAACATCGTAAAAACATTTCTCGATGAGCCATGTATACAGTTTTTTTTTAAATTGAGCTGTCGGCAACTCTCTAATCGATTTTGGTATCAGATTAAATATTTTAATAGCCATAATATAACTGTTTTTATGCGCCAGTGCAGTCTTGCGGAATGGCATTATGAGTTTAGAAGGATCCCTAGAACTGAATTTAGAGTTTACCTTATCTATATATTTGTCAAAGAACCTTTCGTTTTCTCTAACGAAACATCCAGCTTGATGTATGTAAAGGCCTGTCAACGTTAGTAGTTTTAGTTTTTTAAAGAGCGGTTTGCACGATTCTAATGGTTCAACGCCACATACCGCTCTGAAACATTTCTTTTGGATGATAAAAGCTCTATTAATATCCGTGGAGTTACCCCAAAGGAGAAGTCCGTATCTCAAAACAGAAGCAACATATCCGTGATACGCTGTCAATGCTGTGTTTTGTCCTGACGTGCGTCGTAACTGTTTCAAAGCAAAAACAAAACGGTTTAACTTTTTACATAAACAGTCAATATGTGACTTCCAGTTACAATGCTCATCTAATATTAGGCCTAGAAATTTCATTTCGTCAACTTTTTCAATTAATTCATTACGACATGTCAAATTTATATTAAAACTGTTTTTATTATTATAATTGTGAAAATTAATCAATTTTTTCTTTGAAATATTTGCTTGAAGATTATTGTCATCTAGCCAGGTTAAGATTGATTCTACTTCTGATTTTAAGGCGTCCTCATATTTTATATTTCTCTCATTATCAGTCACAATTATGGACACGTCATCTGCAAAAAGTACACACGGACGTTTCGTAGCTAATGGTAAATCGTTGATATATAGTAGAAAAAGGAGTGGCCCTAAAATACTGCCCTGGGGTACGCCATAATTGTTTGATTTCTGATTTGATTTATACGTGGTATTAACTAAGTTTTCTATGTTTTTTATTTCAACGTATTGCTGCCGACCAGTAAGATAGCTAGTCAACCAATTGAGGGCTAGGCCTCTAATGCCATACCTCTCACACTTTAAAAGTAAGGTTTTATGATCAACAAAGTCAAAGGCCTTACTCATATCGAAAAATATCACAGATACCGGCATGCGCTTATCTATATTGTCGATTATATATTTTATTAATGTGAACGCAGCCAGGGTTGTAGATTTTGCCTTCTGAAATCCAATTTGCTTCTCCTTGAGAACATTGAATTTCTCTACAAAATCGGTCATACGAGTATGCATAGCTCTCTCAAATATTTTCGCAAAAATGGGTATTAGTGTAATTGGCCGATAATTTGTGAGATTTGTTTTATCACCTTTTTTATGTAGAGGTCTAACCACTGAGAGTTTAAGTCTCTCTGGAAAAACTCCTTCTGAAAGTGATAGATTTAGTAGATACGTGAGAATAGGATGGATTAAGAAAATACATTGTTTTATTATATGTGTAGAAATACCGTCTAAGCCTACTGATCTAGTGTTATTTAAAGACATGATAATCTTTATGACTTCGATGTTAGTCAATGGATGTAAAGTTTTTTAAACTTACGCGATCAGAACACATTATTATAAATACTTACGGGTATTTATCGCGTTTATTTACCTATTTTTCCCGAGTCATCCCGTGACCACGACAGAGTGTAAACCTGTCGAAACGTCGGGAAAAAATAGGTAAATAAACGCGATAAATACCCGTAAGTATTTATAATAATGGATGTAAAAACAAGCTACTTTCTACACTCTTAATTTTTTTCATATTATTTGTAGGGAACACTATCGAAGCATTTTTATTAGTTAAATCAATAAAAAACTGATTAAACCCTTCAGCTATCTGTGAAGTTTCAGTAAAAATTTTGCCGTGATAATTAATCGCATTAATCGAATCTACGTATGTGTCTTTGTCAACTTTATTTTGACATAAGTTATTTACAATTAGTAAGTATGACTATAATTATATTATAATGTATTATTTATACTCGTAATGTATTCTCTGTTTATTTATAGCCCAGTCCATCCAAAGGTTGCCTGGCTAAGATCGCTGTTAGCGATAACGCCACCCATTGCCTTTTATTATATAATAATTGTTTTAGTAATTTTCTGTGTAGTATATCGTATATCAATAAAGAGTTATCTATCTTTGTCTATTAGACAAGAGGATCTCATAGCGCAGCTTTGATAAGATGGTGTTGTATCTGCCAATATATATTTAATATGAATTTACTTTACCAATTTTTTTTACATGTATGCCAGCAAACTAGCATATGGGTCACCTGATCATTAGGTGACCCATATCATTAGGTGACCATTAGGTGACCCATATCAGGCGTTAGCGTAATCCATGACGCTTTCAATACATCATCATCATCATCATATCAGCCTTTATGAAGTCCACTGCTAGACATAGGCCTGCCCAATAGATTTCCAGGAAGAACGATTTTGAGCCATCTCCATCAATACACTATATACTCCTTCAATACACGAAAAGTATTATATATAAGGTATAATACCATACGCACGTTGCCGGCCCTTGACATAAGTTCTTTCGTCTACTTGTCCAGTAATTTCACTTGCTCCAGTGCCCAGTCCCCTTTGAACCTAAAAACAATAATGCTTGCATACTATTGCTTATACGCAGAATATCTGGAACAGTTGCGGTACCCACTTGCAGTCAATTCCTACCAATAATAATAATAATGTACTATTTATTTTTTTATATTTTATTATGTCTATATCAATTGCATAGATTTCCTATTAACGTCAGTGCCATTATCCTCGACAGAGTAAATTAAACGCGTTAAAAGAAAATATATCTTCTTAAGTTTTAGTATAAATATAAGGGTTTTTTTTTACAGTTCTGTTTTCTATAGTTCATGAATTATCGATATTTCAAGATGATCATTTTTAAATTATCGACATCGATAATAGATAGCAACAATCCCATACCTACACCGTCGCGTGTTCAGCGACACCTTAATGGCCACCACTTGCCGCATCTCGCGTTATTTTATCATCGTGTCACCCATCATTGTGTTTTTATTTTTATTTTATTGCGGACGTGTGTGGAATATAGACTGTTTATGGTGCCTGTTGTGGGCTGTATTTTATTGTACTGGGTTGTGACATGAGAACTAATCATAATATTACACTTTCTATTAAAAAAACTGGTAGAAACATCGCGTGTCCTAAGAGCTAGCTCCTATCTGGGTCAGCGTATTAGCATTGCCATTCAACGTGGCAATACCGATAGTGTCATGTGAACGCTGCCGCCAGTCACAGTAATCTGGATCGGTTGAGTTATGAATATATCGTTTTGGATAGTTCAACGATTTGATATTGAATATAATGTGTTTTATTTACAAAAAGAACTACAGAATTGCACAGAATACTATACAATAATTTAAAGTATGTACACGTGAAACAGTTGAGCTATCTAAGGACCGTTTAAAAATCCATATCACTACCAGAGGTAAGCGTTCCTAAGACACTGGCGGCATTGACACGTTGAATAGCAATGCTAATACGCTGAGTCAGATAGGAGCCAGCTCTTGGGTCACGCAATGTCTCTACTAGACGCCGTGAAATAATTATATATAATATATACATGTATTTGATATTATTCAGCGAGAATCATACCTGCACACTTTTGCATCTCAGGCGGGCATTGAAGGAAAATATCGTGTGGAAACCTCATCCTAGAACCTAAAACTCGAAGATATGTGTCGGTCATATAAGTAGAAAGAAAGAAATAAAGAAAGTAATACATTTATTTAGCACAAACACAAAACATACAATACAAAAGAGCAGACAACAGCGGAAAAAGGACTAAAAAGGAAAAAGAATTTGCCACAAAGAGTAATATATAGCTATGAAAGTTGCAACTTGAAATGTACAGAATACTAACTTGTGTTCAAAGCATGGGCGTGTGTCAAACTTAATGTTTGCCTCGGACTACCCTCCTTAGATTTTAATATACTAAAATAACTAAAGATATGAGGTGACTACCAAGGCCAAGGATTACAGTCGTAAGCATATCTGTATTGAGATGTTACAACACGTTGTAACTCAATAGATTTCAATAAAATTTCATATAGATGACCTGGATTGATACAGGACTTAGTAGTGTTGAATAATTCATATTTTAAAATATTATAGGTATTTCAGAAGCCATCTGGTTCCCATGGTACAAGCTAAGCGTCGTTTGGGGCTCTATTATGTAATACCTTTAAAAACGAGAAATTCTTGTATGTAATGTATAATATAATATAATAATAATAATAATGCCGGACCTTTCACACAACATCATCTGGCCCCAAACTTAGCAGAGCTTGTGTTATGGGTACCACATAACTGATATACTACTTATATACTTTTATTCTTGTTTAAATACATACATATTATACATAGTATATATGTATATAATCTCAGAAACGGCTTCATCGGTTTTCATGAAATTTAGTATGTTTCGGGGGTTTCGAAACATACCGGGGGCGACATTATCGGGGGCGATAAATCGATCTAGCTATGTTTCATATTTAGAAAACGACGTTTTATCCGTATTTTATACAAAGCAAAGCTCGGTCATCCAGGTACTGTTGGTTTAAATGTCAACCAATATTTATTTATTTATACAAATTCTCTTGAATAAAACAATCCTACAGTACTTTACTTCAATAAAGTGTAAAGATTACGACCACTAGAGTCCCAGAACGAAGTAGCGAGCATAATAAAGTGTTTCAAGAATATCCGAGCGAGTTTTTTTTCAAAACGGAATCTTACCTACGAACAGAAGTCTGGAGGCAAAACTTTAAGATAACTTTAAGGGTCACGATACAAATCATCACGGCCTTCAGCAAGAACGAACGAGACAGTACTTTTTAATCCTTCGCGATCAGAATTCATATTGCTTTAGTAGTTGTTGCTTATTGCCACGGTAATAGCAACACAGCCAAAGTGTCATGAATAATTAATAGCTAATCATGATAATAAATACCGATAATTACCAATTAACTACTAAAACAATAGGATGAAAGAAGATAATTACTAATATATATTCACACACGCACACACATACACACACACACAAACACACCCTCACACTTCAACTACACGCACCTTCACGCTCTCTCTGACATAAACACTTGTGTTTAGGTATTTATGTCAGAGAGAGCGTGAACACACACACACAGACTCACAAACACAACAAACACAAGTCATGTTTTTATTTTAAATAGACACTTTGTTTTATTTTAATTAAATCCTACGTTTTTGAATTTACAAATGTTTTAACGATTTAATCACCTCAAAAAACTGTTCAAGGACCATATCAAAATCTATGATAAGTATATAGAGGTTTTATCATTCTTATAATTTATAATCTTTTACGAAACATTTGACTTGTCGAAGTATAAACATTTTTATTTCAAAATAAATAAATACCGGAAAACAACAGGAAGAAAGTAGGTAACAGTAGTACCTACTAGGTACTACTGTTAGCACTTATATTTTTACACCACACGGGTTCGAAATAACTAGTAAGACTATAAGAAGAAGAAGTTTCGTACGAGTTAGTGGCCAACTCTGGTGATGAAGTTAAAAGACCGCAAAGGCACCTACTACTTTTGAAATCGTACACTTCACGCGTTCTTCGAAGCACAGAAGCGCTCTGTTAATACCACTACAGTCATGCAACTACAGTCATCCAGTAGACCGATCGCTCTATCAACGTAATTGCCATTGAACGGATTGGTTTTGAAAATGGTTTGGATATGGCTAGGATTTGGCTAATCTAAATGTCAAAATGGTATTGCGTGATTTTTCCTGAACGTTTAAAACGAACGATTTAATCGATGATTTCACCAAACGATCAAATTTATATATACAGATACAATACATTTGTAGAACTACCTAGTATTGCTCTTTGAACAGACTACTAGCATGTACTTAACGTTCGTTGGAAAGCTCTGTCAAAAATAACGCGATCCCGCAACGTTTGATCAACGTATAATCCAAATTAGAGCTATATCGTTTCCGTAACAGTGATTAGCGCGGTACGAAATATGTCAAAAATAACGTTTTGAGTTTGGTTTAGCTTTGGTTTAGACGTTCAAAATTACCGCGGTCGGCCCTCAGTTACTGGCTTTCCAGAGTATTGCATAATGTTAAAAGGATTAATTTAGTTTTCACTATTGATTCCGTATTACAGTATTGTTTTTCGTTATAGTTTTCCGAAAAAATAACCTCCATACAGCACTGAAAGGTGCTACAATGTATAATCTAACCCGAACTCGCCCGGGACAAACTATAGTGTCGGAAGTTTTTATGTCAATAGTGATGTAATGTAGGTATCTTACATCGCAAGCACTACGTTAAAACTTTGGAAAACTACGTTATGTAAGATAGAGAAGCGTTCTTGTTCTTAAGTTAAAAATAGTATATAAGTAGTATAGCAGTCATGTGGTAGTGGTACCCATATAACGAGCTCTGCTTACGAGTACCTTAGGGCTAGATGACGCTGTGTGAAATGTTCGGTTTTATTCGTTCCGGTTAGTTTGGTTGTGGCCCCACTTTCTAGTCCTAAGGTCGTGGCGTGGGTTCGATTCCAGTCGTGCACCAATGGGTTGCAAAAATGTAAAAATGTATGTGCGTTCTTCAAGTACTTAAACGGTAAAAAAATATCGTGAGTAAACCGGCACGTCGTAAAATCTCGAAAAGTTTGATAACATGTGACAAGGGCACAAAAAGATCCTCTGATGGACACTCTAATCCATTCACCACACTGGTTTGAGATATCTATTGACACAAAGAAGAAGTAAGTTTGACAGTCCTATAGTCATCACCCATATCTACCGATCATAATGTGCATAACGTAATATGGGCTAGTTTTTCAAAGATTTCAAGTCGACAGACGATTTTGGTCGCCGTTTTGACTCCGATACCGATTTTGACGTGATAACGTCTTATAAATCGATGAACGCCGGCTGCACGCATAAAAAAAATTCACGTTCCGCCTGTGACGAGCGTGCAAGCGAGAGCGCTGAACAAGCGATAGAGAGGCACCATTGGCCTAAGCGTTCGGCTTGTGACGCATCTGAATAAGTTAAAAGTATACAATTTTTATCAATATTTTCTTATGACGATATGTAATATGATATGTACGTAAAATTACCGTCCGTAAATCGACTTTACAGACAACCAATATTTTTTGGGCATTGACTAATAATAAAGTTGTATCCTAGTACTGCTTAAAAACATTTCTATTGCTTTTGTACTTGCATTATTATGCTAAAACCATTAAAATCATTCATATATTGGTTTATTGTTTTATCGATTTAAAATAAATAAAATTAATATTTATGGACAATGTAAACAACACAATCTAGCCTCAAATAAAGCACAGCTTGTATTATGTTGACCAGATGACTGTTAGATTACGTTTGTCTTTCAAATACTTATGATACCTTAAAAACAGATACAGAACAAACGCATGTGTTCATGACACAAATGTTTGTCTTGGGAGGGAATCGAATAAACTACGGGATAAACTACAGCGCAGAAGGCAGAGCTACTACCATCTGAGCTAATAGACCTGTCAAAATAATAATTATGTTTGCATCGTAATTATTTATAAAATAAAACCAAAATTTACGACATAACATAAAACACCGCTACGTAAAACACGTTCAATGACAAAACAATCGATAAATCTCAGTCTCACACATCTATCGATAACGTAGTGTGTGCCACTTCAACACATCACTATCACTGCAAATAGAAAAAGATAACAGGATAGTGGCAAAGACGTCTTAATGGAATTTCATTCGAAGCCTTGTCCCATACATGGCGTCTCACCCGTTTATCTTGCCCAACACAGTATAGACAAAGCATAAACAATGAACACAGTATAACGTGTCTCAATAAAGAATCGAATCAAAACGTTTTCATTATGTTTTATTTATTGTGACATTTGGTTCTGCTTTCTGTCAATTTATGTTTAAGAGTTTAATCACACCACCTTCTGGTTTTGAACAACCAAAACGAAAAGTAATATATTTTTTTATCATAATTTAATCTATGCTTATATCGTGACAGAATCATAAAAAAATGGCTTTGAAAGAAACAGGCCTGAAAAAAATCGTTTCAACAGCGACTGTAGCGCAAATTTGAACTAAAATAAATAGTTTATTTATTCAAGAGCTCAAATAATTTTATTTTAAATAGATACGTTTAGTTTTTCGTTCGAACTCGAACACTTGTATCAAAAGTCTGTTCATTGTTTTTACGCGGTCGTTTTATGTAGAAATCAGTCTTATTTAATCGTATGATTAAAAATCATAATCATATTATCTCTCAACTACATCACTATTTTTCGTAAGGGATAGCCCCTTTTCAATCACTATACTATAGTGAATAAGTGATATAGCATGCATTACAGCTGCGTCGCGTCCACTGACAAGTTTGTGCCGCTGACTTGTGTATCCCTAAGTGAGTAATTGCTTGAGACGTTCTTATTAATAATAAATAATACAAATAAATACATAAATATACTTTCACGCGCAATCAACTAATAAACGTTATGAAAGTAACAGGAAAAGACAAAAGCCACCATTTTGTTATTTTTATTAAAACAAATTATAAGAACAGATTAAACAGATAGATTGGCAAAAAGTAAGGTAAACTGTTCTATTTGTATTGTCATCTCTGAGTGTCTTAATTTTTTGAAAATGTACATGAGTGTACGTATACGAGCCTTAAGCGTGTCAATGTGGAGTTTCCATTTTAAGTTTTTGTCAATAATTATTCCTAAATATTTTATACTGTCTGTGGGAGTGAGAGTATAGCAATCGCAGATGTTGTTTTATCATTGCCACAATTATTAGCTTTTAGGTTTATATCGTGTTTCGGCTGACTATTATTATTTATGGAGAATGTTAAGTATTTTGTTTTGCTTAGGTTGAGTGTCAGTAAATTATTGTCCAGGCAATTAATAATTGCACTCATCCCAACTTCAGCATCTAATCTTGCTTCTTCCCATGTTTTGCCTCTAAATACTACCACGGTATCATCCGCAAAAGTTACAATTGTAGCATTGGTTAGATTAATGTCGCATAAGTTATTTATATATATTAGGAACTATTAATATTAGGTTATTTATATATATTATAACTCCGAACTTTACGTCCAGTTTAGTGCTGTAGTTGTCTCCTACTTTTACAATCTGGGAACGGTCTTGGAGATAAGTCCTTAAATAGTTCCAAAGGAGTACCTCGAATGCCCATGCCTTCCATTTTACGTATTAGTAGCGGAATTGAAACGACATCGAAAGCCTTGGCTAGATCAAGAAAAACTCTAATACATTTATATTTGTTGTCAAGATTATCAGCAATCTGCGTTACAAGGCTCTCAATAGCGTCAACTGTAGACTTTTTACTCCTGAATCCGAACTGATTTTTTGAGAGGATATTGTTGTTTTCTAAATATCCAACGAGACGAACATTGATGAGCTTTTCGAGTATCTTCGCCAGAGAGGGTAAAAGAGATATAGGCCGATAGTTACCAATATTGTCGTTTTTTCCTGCTTTGAAAACAGGAATGACGACAGATTCTTTCATTGACTTTGGAAATACCCCTAGTGCCAAACAACAATTACAAGGATGGGTAATAGGTATGCCTAGTGTATCAATATGCTTTTTTAAAAGATTGATTATATGCTATCCCATCCTGTTGAAGAAGTGTTTTTCAAAGAGTTAACAATTTTTTTCACTTCAATACTGTTGGTTTCTAGGTGCATTAAGGAGTTGATCTGGGTAATTGTGGATTTATAGTTTTGTACTAGTGTTTCTTCATTTAGTTTAAGTTTTTTAGGTATATTTTGAGCAAGATCATGCCCCGCACTTACAAAATAATCATTGATATAGTTGGTAGACTCTAAGGGAGTTGATTTTAGTCTTAGAAGTTCTTTAGATGTATCAGTTGTTTTTACATTGTTAAGACTACATACACGTTTAATGACGTTCCAAGTTTTTTTAATGTTACTTTTTGCATTTTGTAGATCTGCTTTGTCAAAATAATTTTTAAGATTATGTAATATGTTGTTACAATGATTCCTGTATTTTTTATATGTAGTTTCTAGATCTCTATCATGTGGAGACTTTATATGACGTCGATGAAGCGTGTCTCTAAACCGTATGCACCTTAATAAACCAGGAGTAATCCAGGGTTGTAGCGTTAGTTTTCTATTTGGCACAGCAAGAGAATAAGAACATTTCTTTATAGCCTCAGTCAGTGTTCCAATAAACAGGTCCGTTATTATATTTGGATCTGATTCCGATAGTAAGTTTTGCCAATTTATTGATAGCAATGTATCACTTACTTTATTATGGTTTATTCTAGTCACTAGCTTTGGATTTTTATGTTGCTTCTTAGGAGAAATAGCCAAGTAGATTTATGATCAGTAACAGTTGAGTCACAAATAGCAGTGGTGAGTTTAGTATCGGTTTTGACAAAACAGTGATCATAACATTTTTCTAATCAAGTAGGGAATAGATGGCTGGGTAACAAGCTATGTGTTGCAAGGACATCCATATAGTCATTCGATCTATTATCGATGTTATTCTTACTGATATCTATGTTCAGCTCACCAAGTATGTAGATATTTGGTATGTTTTTAAGGTTAGTTAGCAAATCATTCAAAGAGTTAAGAAATTTCGTTATGGACCTGAACGAAGGGGACCTGTAAATGCAAATAAAAGCATAGTTTGTCCCAATTTTCAAGACAAAACAGTCGGCTTCATCCACTGCAGGTTCGTAAGCAGAGACTTCAGTAACATTACTTCGAACATATGCAATGACACCGCTATTCTGATTTATATTGTTGTTAGTATGGTGAACATTATAGTGATCCAGAGTGGGAATAGGGTCGAATAGGGTCGTCGTTTCGTAGACAAAATTGGTAGCATCTGATTTTACACTTAGTGGGATCAGGGAACGCGTACTCTTTTTTTCTATTTAGGAAAATCCTTCATGAATTCCATTTGTCTACGGGTTGACAAATTGGTATGTCAGACTCCTACTGACTAAAAACCTCTTCTCTAAAAATTGACTAAAAATAAATATCCCGTAGCTGCGATACGAAGGCGCTCCTGCCTTACGAATGCACGATACGAAGGCGCTCCGCAGCTACGGGAACAACAATATACACTACCGCGGCCACAACGACGCTGTCTCTTTGTCCAAGTTCAACTTCCAACCCGAAACACCTTTTTGAGGCGCATGTGCAGGGTATAAGGGGTTTCAAATATCAACTCTCGAAACCCAACCCAACCTCACCGGCACGTGGTACACCCTGCCGATCAACGGATGAGGCTCAGGTGCTGTCTACCCGCCACGCTGATCTAGTGCACTTGCACTGGATCAGCGTGCTTGGTTCAAGGTGGCTTCTCCACGCGACCCTCTGGATCAGCAAAGGGTGCAGTAAATGGAATTGTGCGGAGGAAAGGAGTTCCTTCTTTGCTAGGAGAGAATAGCAGCCTTTTTAGAAGCTGCTATTATGTTATCCATTTAGTGGGTTGAGGAGGACCTAATCTCAAGGTTTGGCGCCTGCCGAGGGGAGTGTTGTGCTGTGAATCCGGACCTGCACTGTTGCTTTTCAAATACGGCCGCTCGCGGTCGTAGGTTGGTGGTAGGGGTGTGAGTCGGGATTCACAAGCAGAATATGGTCGGGGGAAACCGGCCGCAAGGGCGCTACAAACACGGGGAACCTCACCCTTCTTAAAAAAGGAACTTAATGAAAATGGCGAATTGTGACAAACAACTACCCCAGATGGGTACCAGCCTCTCAGAGGCTGGTGAATCTAGAGTATTAACTCTCAACAGGAAGAACTAAGAACTAACTCTTGAAGAGATATAGAGTTGCCTGCAAGTGTAAATATAGATAACTGGCAGCTGGGTCGCAAAGTCGTTGAAAATAGCTTGGCCTGTGCAGCGCAGGAAAATAAAATAATTATTAACCGACAAATTGTGGGCAGTAACTGTAACTACGACTTTGTCGATATAGACATCGAAACAGGAATAGTATCCAGGTTTTGGCGCAAGGCAGAACTAGAAAAGGCGCAGGAGAAAAAAGGCGAAGGCCGGATAGCCTGTCAGATTCAGAGTCTGGCTCTAGGACTAGGCTAGTTTCTAATGCTTTGAGCTCAAAGAGAGGAAAAAAGCGCCTTTCTGGAACAGTATTCGTACCCTATGTTAATCGTGTCCAAATCATATTAATGCTTATAGACTAGAGATGATTAGAAGTCTTGGTAGAATGCTTTTATCTTAATAAGTATGAGGATTAATCCAGGTTGAGAAAACATAGTCCATTGAATAGGATTATGGGAAAGTCCCATTAGATAATTTCATACATTTGACATATTTTTACCGCAGCAAGGATCAAAACTCTCGCAAAATATTTACAATTTAGTCATTGTTAAGTAAAAGTATGTGAAGGTAAGTAAGTGTTCTTACTGATTATATGTACATTATCTTTACTGTGTCATTGTATTTTACATCGGGCGCGGATTTGCGAATGCTTGGCGATTCTTCGTGATTTTTCTTCCGGATTTTTCTTGTCCTTGGATTGGAGTTATGTGGACGTGGGATGTATTAAGTACTTGCTACTGCCCTCGGCTTTGCCCGCATAATACGTGCATAATAAGCCTATGAGTCATTCTAGGTCTTTATCTATATCTATGGGAAGTTTTATAGAAATCCAATCAATCCGTTGCTGCGTGATTGAGTCACAAAGGCACACTAACTTTGACATTCGTAATATAAGTAGGACTTATTTACATTTATAATGTAAAGCGTACTACCGCCTCGGCCTCGCACGGGTATATGAATCTTCCGTGAAAAATTATAATGGTTAAAACCGCATCAAAATATACAGATAGACGCGAAAAGCGCCTTATTTAGTCTAGGGGTCTGGGTGTTTCTATGTATAACATGTATGTGTATAAAAAAATATAAGTAGATAAAATATCAGTCATATGATTCCCATAACACAAGCTTTGCTTACTTTGGGGTCAGATGATGCTGTGTGTAATGTCTGCCATTTTTTTATTTTATTTTTTACTACTGAGACATTGCAGGAGAGAAAGAAAAAAAACATGGATAAAAGCATCTGTTATGGCGACCCCAAGTTGTAGGCTAATAGCTGGAAGTTTATGAATCAAATCAAATCAAAATATTATTTATTCAGTAACTCACTATCACTTTGATGAAGATAGTTTGAAACAAATAGGTCTCTGGGTACCTAATAACGCTGTAACTTGAAATAGGTATGTGTATAATATATTTTTACATTATATATATATATATAATGTAAATATATATATATCAATATTTATTACACGTGACATTAAGGACACCATTCATCATAATTTCACAGTGGCGTATACTCCACTGCGACGCTAATCTTCCGTGACGCCTGAGTGCGTTACGGGAGCAATTGTCGTACAAAACGTTAATTATTTCTATTTACTTAGTGAAACACATACAAAAATAAATAAATAATAAATAATGTGAAATAACATAATCTAAGGCAACGTGAGTGAGACGCAGAAGGTTGTTGGTTCGATTCCTGCAGTGGGACAAGTGTTTGTATGATCTCGTATTTATGTATGAAGTATTTATCTCGGGTCTGGTGTTTCATCCATAAAATGTATTTTATTTTATTTGCAAAAGTTTTATCATCAGTCATGTGGTTTCCCTAACACAAGCTCTTCTTATTGGGGCTCGATGATGCTGAGTTAAATGTCTAGCAGTATTTTATTTATAAAAAAAATATCCCATTCTAGATTTTACAAAAGCATTTCAAATATAAATATATTATCTTTAAATAAAAACAAAGAAAAATATACTCATACCTATGTACTTTACTTTTTTGGGCGTAGCGTAGATAGAATTCATCCATCAGTTACAAAATAAAATTGAACGCTGAAACTCACTGTATTTCCCGATCCAAAAAATCACTCTTCACGCTCGCTGCGGCTCGAAAAGCTCAATTAACCGGTCTATCCCAGTATACGCCGGTTAAAACCAGAGATTTTAAACGGTTTATGGCGTTCGTCATGTAGATTTTATTGTTTCGCGTTAAGTACGTCGCATGTCGTAAAGCATAGGGATTTAATTTTACTATCCTTTGTTTTATGCGCGTATTTGAGAGGCAGTCGGTACATGTATGAGTTACATCTATATGATACTTCAAACGGTATCCACGGACTTAAAGCCCCTATATTTTAAATGGTTTTATCGTTTTTTAACCAAACTTAACCATGACTTAAAAAACCATACAATCCTAAGTAAATAGATATCGAAGAAGTATGTACCAAGTTAGCAGTTTAGCATTTCTAACTTCTACCCGCGGCTTCGCATGTATGCTCACATAAACGGTTGACGACCTCTGTGGTGTAGTGGGCTAGGACCCGGCTGATTCGTAGGAGGTTGCGGGTTCGGTTCCCCCCGCAGGACAAATGTTTGTATGATCTGTAAGTGTTTCTCGCGGGTCTGGGTGTTTCTATGTATAATATGTATGTAAAATATGAATGCAAATTAGTTTAAGTTTTTTATTTATTTATTTATAAAAAGTACTTACACTATTTTTACAGGGGCCCCTAATGATATGGTGTAAAAAAAAAGAATTCAATCAATAATAATAATCATAGCATTTGACAGACCTAGATAACATAAATAAACAAGAACTAAAAAATAAAAATTACACAATAACATATAAATTTCTTCAATTAATAACTTCGATTTACATAATGTCAAGCCAAGTGTCAAAATGTAAAAAAAATAATTAAACGTTACGTCAAATAAAATAAAAACTTGTTAAATAAGTGAATAAAACGAATTTTGTTATTGCTGTTATATAAGTATGTTAAGTTGACATTAGAAGTAGAGCACATCATGATGTGACTGTTTAATACGAAGACAAATGTATGAAATATTGAGAGGAAACTAAATATGCAAAATCCTTGCATTGGGAACGTTTATATCGTTGATATTTATATTTTTATATCATTCAAAAACAAGTAGTGTATCAGTCATGTGGTACCCATAACACAAGCTCTGATTACTTTGGTACCTGTTGGTTGATGATGTGTGAATCAGCCGGCATTATTAAATATTAATTTATCTATTATACTATTCTGGTCACCGACTCTGGGTTTATCTTATAAATACAATTTGTTATTTATTAATGAGTTGTTTAAATCTGTTGTCATAATTATTGTTCTCTTCTCAGTCGGGCACTCTTGGCAGAGTTGTCGTCTCCATCCGGCTCTATTGAAGGCATTGTGGGAGCAGTCAGTCATCGTGGATTTGGTGAGAGATTTAATCAGATCTCCTTATCTGGTTGGAGAACGGCATCTCTTGCCCACCATTCTGCCTTAAACTAGAAGACGCTCCATTGAGTCTTCTTTTCATGAAAGAACTATTAAGGTGTCTGAGAGAACTATTGAGGTGTCTTGTGTCGAGCTGGAGCGGCATGTCGTCGTGAGCGTTTACCGTCCTCCCAATGCTGATTTTGCGTTATATGAATGCACTATGAAAGAAGTATTTCAAAAATAAGCTTGTGATAAAATCATTATAGTTTGTGGGGATTTTAATATAAATATTCCGATTGATCCATTATCTGAAAGACTTTTAAACTTATTTAGATGTTTCAATTTAAGTCATCCTTTTGATGAACCAATAAGAGTGAGCCACTTGTCTATATAACATTTATTGCAGTTGCACGCCACTTCATAAGTGTGTACTAAAACATTTTAGTTCTGACCATTACAGTCACTGCGCCACTTTTTCTTGTGATCGTATAGTTAAAGCTCAGAACTTTACTTACCGACCTATCACAGAGAGCCGCATCAAAACATTTCAAAGTAGAATTGAACACAAAGTTTCCCTCGTACCATGCATCGATGATCCAGATGATCTTTTTACCACATTGTCTAACTTAATAATTAAAGAGCACGCTGACATATTTAGAGTAAAAACATGCAAAGCAAAAAATTTTACTAGATTTGCGGACTGGGCTACAGGTATCTATAGAAGTAGGAAAACATTGTACGATTTATATGCTTACAGACAGACAATGTTAGATGATCCAGTTTTTATTTTACATGTTAAGAACTACTCAAAAGTATTCAAAAAGTTTGTTATGCGGCTAAATCACTGTTTTTCAGAAAAAGAATAGAAAATTCTACAAACAAAATATAAGCAACTTGGAAATTAATTAATAATGAAACAGGTAAATCAAGGGCTCGCAATATACAGTTCAAATTAAATATAAATGGTGAAATTTTGACAAAGGAACAGGATGTTGCGAATGCATTTGATAGATTTTTCTCAGATATACCAAAAATAGTGACCAAATCGTTAAACTCTTCAGCCTCCAGAGCTTCCGTTTTATCAAAATCTAGTGTTGCAATACGTAAAAATGAGTTTAGTTTTAGCTATATTAACGAGGCTAGTATTGTAAAAGCATTCAAGTTAATTAAATAAAATATACAGAAGATCTTTGGGGAATGTCTACAAAGGTGCTGGGTGTCATTATTTTAGATATTGCACCATGTTTAACTTATTTTTTTAATAGATATATCGACGAGGGAGTTTTTCCCGATCTCATGAAACACAGTAAACTCATTCCTATGTTTAAGTCTGGAAGTGCAAGTGATCTCGCTAATTATAGACCGATATCAATATTACCTGCGTTAAGTAAAATCTTTGAAAAAAATAATTCTGAATCAGTTATTATATCACTTTAACGTTAACGGCCTGCCTACATAGTAATCAATACGGATTTACTAAAGGTCAACAGCTGATGCAGGTATAGCGCTCTTAAAGCATATATTTGAGGCCTGGGAGAAGTCACAGGATGCAGTCTACTGCGGAGTCTACTGCGGGGTATTCTGCGATCTATCTAAGGCCTTTGACTGTGTGAGTCATTCAACATTAATCACAAAGTTTAAATATTATGGCATTAAAAACCGGGCGAATGACCTCATACAGTCTTATCTATCCAATCGAGTCCAGAAAGTAGACGTGGATTGTGAGAGGTCTTCAGGGTCAGTTATTGATATAGGGGTACCTCAGGGTTCGATACTAGGCCCTTTTTTATTCCTAGTAAACGTTAACGATTTACCTTTTTTTGTAAAAAATATTTGTGATATAGTTTTATTTGCAGACGATACGTCTTTAATTTTTAAAGGTGATAGAGGTAAAACCAGTATTTGCGATAATTTTGAGAGCAGCTTTTATAACTATATAAAATTTTTTTGTCGACACTTTTGGAATTTTTTCCTAATGGCGGTGGTATGGGGGGTTGAAAACGTAGAAAAAGTTAATCGATAGTTTTATTAGTCATTTCTAAAAATGTTCGCGAGGCCTATGGCTCACAGAGCCCCTACTACTTTTATGAACGAGTAAGCAAACTTTTGTGTTTAGTATTTTTGTATGTTCGACGACAATTTCCGATGCGTTAGTTTCATCTGTATGAAGTTTGGCAGGTCCACCACATGGAATTCATGAACCTATAACTTATTGAACTAAATTGGACAAGTAGTTCTTAAGATATTGAGTTGTGACGTCTAGTGTTTCCAGGTATTTAAATTATTAGGTTAATCACATATTTTATTTTGTGGTTCTACAATAGTCCGTTCACTGATTTTACGGTTGTTTCGTTTGAGTAGTCGTAGGGTACTCTCCTCAGATAGTCCAGTAGAAGTGGAGCTGCATAGAATCCGGAGTTATATAGCGTCACAAAGCGGAAGGTCAGGTCAGGCAGGGAAAATTGTCCGCACCAACATGACTGTCATTGTGGTCGGCTGACATGAGTTTTCCGTGGTGGCAAATTAGCAGTACCTAATCTTGTATATTGATCCAATTTTACAAGTGTATCAAGTGTCTAATGTGTTTTATGTGTCAATGGTTTTGTTTTTAGGTTTCAAAACCATTTGTTTTACTATTAAATAATGTTTAGATTTTATGATACTACCTAAAAACATTTTAACTTGAGCTACCATTCGCGAGTTCCGTTGACTTCATATGTTGATAAACGACACTTGTCGATTTCTAATTGAATAACCTCTCACTAAGTCAAAGTCAAGGTATATTTATTGCATCATTACATGTTTACAAAGATGTTACAACTTATATAGATGTAATCTACCCTTTATGGGCGTGCAATTATTTATAGTTCACAATAATAATAGAAATAATATATTATTCTGATATTATAAAATAATAATGAGATTCATAAACAATTCACAAATTAACATATAGGTATGTAATGACTATGGTGGTACAAGCATGGTAAGACGTATAAAATCTAAATTAGTAGTTGAAATTAGATCTCGCGGTGTCGGTATCATACCGTGTCATCGTCTGATAATAAAGTCCCTCGGTATCTATATAAAGGACAAATACTATTTATAAATGAGGAATTTCATTTAGTTTACGCAAGTTGATTAAAATGAGCCCAATCACGAGTATTTTATCTACTTTTATTCATTAAGATATTCCAAGAACCAATCTCGTTGTTCAGATATAAAGCTTTCATTTATAGATACTATTTATAATAATAATAAATGAATTTTATTATTAACTTAAGGTAACAAATTATTATTATAACAAAAATATTAGCATACTAGCTGGTGCCCGTGACTTCTTCTGCGCAGCATTAGTAGTACTTCGAGTAATTCTAACGGTACTTCGAGTAATTCTAAGTCATACAAATGTTAATATTAGTAAGGATAGAATTATAGACCTTATAGACTAACATACATATAATATATAAAACGAGCACGTCGTCTGGATCAGTCACCTTGAAAACGCAGATGATGTCCTGTAGTCTACGTTCCTCTCGTTCATCCCTTCGGAAGCACTTCTCGAAGTCATTAAGAGATTCGTAGAAAAGCGTCGACTACGCTTTTCTACGAATCTCTTAAAAGTTTCTGATGAGATAGTTATGGATGATGTCTCGGCTATACAAATATGTATATTTGTATACATACTTGTACATCGTCACCCATAACGTTCAAGCGGTCTTGCAGGAAGGCAAAGAGTTCATTTACCACGAGTTTTTCAGAACTCATAGCGAGAGAGAGCAGGGCCAATAGCCGTGCGTAACGTGAATTATAACTTTGTCGCGGTGCAATGTGACATATTATATCCGCAGCACTACACTCCGTATTATATCGTTTGTCTATTGTCTAAATATTAGGTACTTACTAATCGAACGACGACACGATACGATACCAATTTTGCGAAATTTCAGTTCGAGACGACCTGAAAGTTTAGTTATTACGTCTTCCGCGCCTGTGCCTAGGTCGCGCTATTGCATCAGGTACTGCATCAATTGACTCGTATTTAACGTTTGTTCACTGTTTACGATAATTCGTCATTTATTTCTATCTCATATCATTGCTTCTTGCACTATTGAAATGTTAATACAAAATACTACGAAACTACAGCGGTCATCATTCAGAGGTCGTAATATTGCAAACTAATCGCGCAGCTAGAGCAAGTCACGGCTTCGATGGATCGCGGCTCAGAATTAAACTTTCTCGCTGAGTCACTGGATTAAGATTGTATCCACTGCAAGAAAGATGAAGATGGTGAATTTTATTCATTTTATTTATTTATAAACATGTACATTTATCTTTACAGACACACCCAATGCAAAAGAGTACCTTATATTCTAGTCTAGTCTAGTCTTAAGAAGCCGGTGAAGCTCGCTCGTAACTTCAATTCGAGGCGCGTGCAAAAATCGCTCCGAATATCTCTATCTCTGTTTAAATGATGTAAGCGCGCGCGGGGCGTGCGAGAAGCGCGGGACGCGGTACTACAATACCTGAATACAACTGTAGTGACGTGCTTATGTGTGTGTGAGTAGGTGTAGGTAGGTAGGTATATTTCTGTCATTGATCATTGATGTCATTGACAATTCGAAGGCGGTAGGTAAATAAAATACAAGCTTCTGTCTGCGTTTTTACGCCATTTACTGAGATAAAAGTAAGTAACATATACATAGGTATTTTAATCTTCCTACATCTATGCAAAGTTTCGACCGAGGGAACGACCTCTGTGGCGCAGTGGGCCAAGGGCCGTGTGAGACGTAGAAGGTTGCGGGTTCAATTCTCGCTTCGGGACAAATGTTTCTATGATCTGTAATTATTTGTCTAGGGTCTGGGTGTTTTTATGTATTACATGTATGTATTTACAAAAAAAAACATGTGTGCAATTCAAACCTTCAAAAATGTTTGAACTACGAATATAAGAAACACTGTATAATGCTTCCTATCTCAATTTCTCCTTTTTACTGTCACTTTTTCGTTTCATCGTTTCATTCCTTTCAAATCACAACGGTATTAAATAAGTTTTCACTTAAAAAAATCTAAACACGCTTGAGAATATACTATTTGATAACGTTTTTTTTGGCAACTTTGTGACTCAGTTCACTTCTACCACGTGTGAATTGCACACATGGTTTTTTTTATTTTTTATTCTGGTGATGATGATGATGATGATGATGATGATGATGATGATGATGATGATGATGATGATGATGATGATGATGATGATGATGGTGATGATGATGATGATGGTGATGATGGTGATGATGATGATGATGATGATGGTGATGATGATAATGATGATGATGATGATGGTGATGATGATAATGATGATGATGAAGATGATGATCATGATACTTGCAGCTCATACAAACATTTGTTTGGGACAAATTTCAAAATTTCCGTAATCAAAGGCCAAGTCGTTGTAGTATGTAAAAAAGTAGGTGTTTTCAAACAACAAGGCAAATCTCAATCCAAGTCAGTGGCACAGGTCAATAGAACACACGTGCCGTGTAAATACACGTTGTTTTAGTGTGTGCGTGCGTAGCTGTCCGAGCTATTACACAACCGAAGTGTCCCCATCCCCCGGCCCCGTCCCGTGCGTGCGCGATAGCAATATTAGCCGTTCAAAAGTGGTATGAATTTGGTTGTATTCCTTAATACCAAAAATTATGACTGAAAACATTTAGTATTCTTCACATGGTAATGTTATTCTGTAACTAAACAATATAAGCTATGGTCCTTGACAAACAACATGAAAGATATTGTAGTTCTTAATACGAAACAAATAGGAAGAAAACTTGTAAATTTTAGCAAAAAAATGTTGATAATGCGATTGGCTCTTATTTGATTTTTGATAAGTAATTCGAAATAAAAACTATCCAGGAACCTAGATAAATACTATTTAAATACAAATAATACAACAATATAGTGCAAATATGCTTGAGTTACAAATCATTTTGGTATTACGTTTGTAAGGCCAATTCCTCCTCCGCTGGCCTCTATTAATATAAAAATTATGAAATCATTAAAACATTTAAGTAAAACAAAAAACATAATTATACAAATAAGAACAACATTTTTCATAAATGATGCAGATATTATGTATGTCAATGTAATTTGATTATGGACTACAATAATTCGAAATTTGTCAGAATTATTAATTAAAATTTGGATAATAAATCGGATCAAAAATCAAGTCACAATGTCAATAATTAATACTAACTAAGTTTAAAAACTACTTAACTACTTACTACTTTTATAAACTAAGTAGGCTAGAAGACTAAAAGACAAGGTCGGCGGAAGTGTACTCCACGTGAGCTGAAAGACTAAAGAAACGCTTACAATCGCAGTTTTTTTAACCATAATTAATTGGCATTTGATATCAATCAATCTATAGCAACCAGATTTCCTAATTATATCCTATCTATGTTCCTGTAGTTACAGTAATAACTACAGACGCAATACGTTCCTGTGGCGAGTAAGCGACAATTGCAATAAGTTAAGTATTTTTTTATTTTATTAATTAGATATTTTCTGCCCTTATGGTTCAGCTAGACAACGACTAAAGAATGAACTCTTTGATGGCTCAAAATCGTTAAAAATAGTTCATACATTACCACAAGTATTGCTTTTCTAGTTGTTCTGTTGAAGCTGAAATTAGATTTAAAGTTATGTCCTATTGTCAAATACTGTTTGAAGAGCTTGGTTGCTGGTTTTTGAATGCCCGTTTAAGCTTTGATAGGGACTTAACCTTAATACTGCCCGGTATTCCATATTTACACTTTTAACCTATTAACAAACCCACGACGTATCAAATGGAGAGTTCATAATAGTTCACATTTCGGACAGTTTAGAATGAAAAATTCGAAAATTCAAGGTCTAGTTTTAATACCAAGGATCTAGAGCGCAGCCCTAAAAACACCCACTGCACAAACAAGCCCTTATGTTACGTACACTAGTTCATAATACAAATCTTAACATTCGAATGAAAGAATGTAAAGGCGACTCATTGATCAAATGATTTTAACGCGTTTTCACGGCGCTTAAATCATGATTTTTTATCAGAAAACATTTAAATAAGGCTTTCTGAAAATTTTTAAATAAATAAATAAAATAAATAATCCCGTACATTTCACACAGCATTATCAGACCCAAAGTAAGCAGAGGTTGTGTTATGGGTACCACATGACTGATACAACTATTTATATTATTTTTTTTTTTGTAAATACATAATATTATACATAGAAACACCCAGACCCGAGACAAATACTTGCAGAGCATACAAACATTTGTTCCGCGGCGGGAATCGAACCCGCAACCTTTTGCGTCTCAGCCGGACCTAAGCCCACTGCGCCACAGAGGTCGTCGAATATACAATTGCTTATAGATAAATAACAGAATTCAGTTCACTGACCGCGGGTAGAGTGCCAAAAGACTGGCAACGTTACCTCATTATGTAAAAAATATGTGAACCTGTTGTGCTGTCCAACCGTATAAAACGATCTATACATAGCTCAACTGATCCAGATCGCTGCCAGACGGCAGCGTCACTGCCACACTGGCGGCGTTGTCACATAATGAAATGAATGAAAACATAGTGAGGAAATCAGCAAGTCGTTGAACCTAAAAAGTTGAAAGACACGAAAGGAGCCTTTAAGGCGCACTTTAATCTTTTCACCACACTGGTTTCAAACTACCAGTGACATTTTTTTTTCTTATAGATAGACCTACGTTTGACCACGATATCTCCTGGTGGTGTGCAACGATGCGACCGACGATGGGGCCCGAAAGTCTAGAAGACACCTATTTACTTGAAGAGACTTGAAGAGACCCAGACAGAAAAAACAGACGATGGCAAAGTATTCCTATCCTTGGCTGTACGTTTTCAAAACTTTCGTGAGTTGTATTATACATTTTGATAAACACGGGCTTTACTCACATATTATTTTGTCGATGGAGGCACCGACATTGTTTCGATTCATCTAGAGAATCTTCATCAGGGTGAGTTTGATCCGCGGTTCGCTCGTTGCCGCTCGACACGGGCACACGAGTTCACGGTTCAGTGCGAACCGTGAACTCGTGTGCCCGTGTTTATCAAAATGTATTGGCTGTACGTTTTATAAATGTGGATGCAAAGCGCTTTGTTTGTAACGTTGGTAGATACGATAATTACGTTTTAATAACTAAAAATAATCCGTTCATTAATACTTCATTGAATGAAATTTGAGCCCATAATACATTTTTAGTGGAAAGTAGATGTATTTTGTATATATATATAATATGGGTAGGCCAAATAAATGCACCGCTCCAATGAGACAGCGAGGTATCGAAGTACATGAAAACATCATAGATGTAAGATAGATAATTGATTCAGGCGTGACTTTGCGGTTATCCATTATAAAACATTAAACAGATGGACAAATATTTAGTACAATTCCGCCAATCTATTCCTAAAGAGTTACCTCCAAAAGAAATTCGACACGTGTTTCGCCCCTCGACCAACGACCAACGACCAACGTCAGACTGAGTCTTAGTCTGACGTTGGTCGAAGCAACAAGTCTGCAGAGCAGAGTGTTTTTTCGTCGGGGTGCGGAGTAAGTCAAGTGTTCCTGAGGATGCCTCGTGGAGGGGCGAAACACGTGGCGAATTTCTTTTGGAGGTAACTCTTTAGGAATAGATTGGCGGAATTGTACTAAATATTTGTCCATCTGTTTAATGTATCATAGATGTATTATGATATATTATGATTTAGATGTATTGTAACAATTTTTAGATTTTCGTTGAATTTTCAGCTCGACCGATTTTGATAAACCTGTGAAGTATACCATTTCAAACAAAAAAAGAATTTTCCAAATCGGTTCAGCCGTTTTCGAGTAATCGGTGAACATACATAAAAAAAAAAAAAAGATTCCGATGAATCGAGAACCTCCTCCTTTTTGATAAAGTCGGTAATAAAAAGAAGAAAAACGCCACGCCAGCTAATTATAGAATTATAAGATATATCTTTCAGTGGTTACAAGCATCTTGCTACAAATTGAGAGGAATATTTGAACTACTACATGGTACAAAGAAATACTATACAAGGAAACGCTGTGACTTTGTTCGTGTTTTTTATTACAAATTTGAATTCATCGTTACGTCTCTATTGTTTAAAAATCGTAATCTTGATGTTAATAGAAAATATTTTTCGGTCGATAATATAACGATTTAATATCTATACTGGTGGATTTCACATTTTCTAGTCCATCTTTGAAATGCGGCGTCACGGAAGACCAGCGTTATAAAAGCGTTCTAAATGCTAATATAACACAATCATGCACGACCGATTTTGATGTCAAATTACTTACTTACTTACTTACATAAGTATTTATATGATATCAAACCGAACGCGCGTACACATGCTTTTTCCGACGTGTTAGCTCTAACTGTAGGGCGATTATGGAACTCTAATTTACAATCAATGTCTATCGTAATTTCAATCATTCGTTTGAAAACTGATAGACATTGATTATAATTAGAGTTCCATAATCGCCCTACTGGTGTGGCTCGGTAGTAATATGGATTCCAACGAAGATATATTCTCACTGCTCGCTCTTATACGAGCTTATAAGAGCTTCAACGCTTGTACAAATTACGCTTGTGGCTAAAGACGCACACACACGTGCCTTCAAATACGATTATAAACACGGCGACAAAACGCTAATCTGAAAGGCCCATAACTTGAACTTGAAAGTAAATGGGTTGAATTTTACAAATTCGCCGTCTATTCTTCTATCCTTTTTGTCTTTTATTCGTCTTGATCTTGAAATAAGATTTACAATGCTTTCAAAATGAAGTTCTTTATCGCACTTTATAGACAATGTCTTGACGAATACAGACTGGGCCTAACTAAGTGTAAAATTTTGAGCGACACAAAAATAAAAAATAAATTAATGTCTGTATTCATCGTCATTGTCATTAATTCTATATCACGGTAGCTGAGCGGTTGACAACAATGATTGTCGAATACTGAGCCCCAAGTTCAAACCCAACGTTCTGAATTTTGACCCGAGCGTTGACGTCAGGCATTTTTTACATATTATTCGAAGTACCACTAATAGTCGACACCTCAAATTTTTTAAGTGATAACTTCTCTAGATGAATCGGGAGGGTAAACCTCTTCGTTACGTAATGCGTCACGGCGCCAGTCTGTCTGGCTTCCCGTTCTCTCGCGCATACGGCAGCGGTAGTTAGGCTCCTCCTCTCTCACTGTAAACCCACAGCGCTAGTTAAACTAGTTTAAGTAATCACTTCTGTCCTGAGACGCACACGTTTTTTTTTTCATTATTTTATTTCATCGTCATTTTCCTCAGCCTGACCTCATCTAGTACTGGGTACACCTAGGCTTATCAGCCATTTCACACAGCATCATCTAGCACCAAAGTAAGTAGAGCTTGTGTTATGGGAACCACATGACTCATATACTACTTATACACTTTTATATGTGAGAGGAAAGGCACGGAAAGCACGCTACTTGATTTGAAGAAAAAGCACGCGAGGTTTTTTATTAATAAGGTGAGATCTCAGATGTTACTCATCACGAGCGTTTTTTTGTAACCGACTTCATCAAAAGGGAGGAGGTTCTTAATTCGCCGGAAACTTTTTATTTTATGTATGTTCACTTATTACTCGAGAACACCTAAACCGATTTGGAAAAATATTTTTTTGTTTGAAAGTTTTTTGTTTATACTTCACAGGTGATCCCATTTAAATTTTATCAAAATCGGTCGTGCTGAAAAATCAACGAAAATCTAAAAATTGTATTACATCGATTATGTTTTCGTATACTTCGATACCTCGCTGTCTCATTAGAGCGGTGCGTTTATTTGGCCTACCCATATTATATATATACAAAAAACATCTACCTGCCACTAAAAATGTATTATAGGCTCAAATTTCATTCAATGAAGTCGGTTTTCTCTTTTGTTTTTAAAACGTAATTATTTAAATGCATGCGTGTTACTAGAAAAACTTCCAGACCCGAGACAAATATTTGCTGATTATAGAAACAGGCTCATTCATATTCGGCCTCAAAATGCTGGCCAACGTTTCTAACACGGTTCTAACACTCCATTTAGTTAAAGCTTTAGTCCATCTGTCGTCATCTCGTTAATAAATAACGCCGGACATTACACACAGCATCATCTAGCCCCAAAGTAAGCAGAGCTTGTGTAATGGGAACCACATGGCTGATATACTAATATACTTTGTTTTGTTAAGACATATAATAATAATAATAATACCGGACATTTTACACAGCATCATCTGGCCCCAAAGTAAGCAGAGCTTGTGTTATGGGTACCACATGACTGATATACTAATATACTTTGTTTTGTTAAGACATATAATAATAATAATAATAATAATACCGGACATTACACACAGCATCATCTAGCCCCAAAGTAAGCAGAGCTTGTGGTAATGGGAACCACATGACTGATATACTAATATACTTTGTTTTGTTAAGACATATAATAATAATAATAATAATAATACCGGACATTACACACAGCATCATCTAGCCCCAAAGTAAGCAGAGCTTGTGTAATGGGAACCACATGACTGATATACTAATATACTTTGTTTTGTTAAGACATATAATAATAATAATAATAATAATAATACCGGACATTACACACAGCATCATCTAGCCCCAAAGTAAGCAGAGCTTGTGTAATGGGAACCACATGACTGATATACTAATATACTTTGTTTTGTTAAGACATATAATAAATATAATAATAATAATACCGGACATTTCACACAGCATCATCTGGCCCCAAAGTAAGCAGAGCTTGTGTTATGGGTACCACATGACTGATATACTTCTTATATACTTTTTTTTTGTAAATACATACACATAATTTACATAAACAACACCCACATCTTTATTGATCATACAAACAGTTGTCCTGCGGCGGGAATCGAACTCAATGCGTCGCAGAGGTCGTCAGTTAAAAGTAAAATTAGGGCACCAAATTGACTACCAGACAGTCTGTTACATAAGAACTTTATGTATTTACTGCTGTTTTCCCGGAAAATTAAACTGAAATCCGAACATGTTCAGCATTTTCCTCGTTTTGTACGACCTTTATGTTACATGCTGTAACGCTTTTCATCATTTTATTGGCATCGCTTTTTCGTGTACGTGCCTATTTAACGTAAAAGAAAATAAAAGTAAAGGTGTAACCATACTTAGTGACGCGGAATCGGCTCAAGCAAGTGTAAGGTATTAAAACTGCCCATTGTATTACCGACATTACATAACTTGTACAAGTAAAATATTACGTATTACATAAAAGTCATATTTATAGATTGCAATTAAGTATTCTCTATCAGTTTTATCTGGGGTTTTGCACGTGTAAATCTTTCAGTATACGAATTGGATCAAAATCCGTTCAACCGCTAAACCGTAAAAATGTAAAAACTCTTTCGAATTTGTAAGATTCGTATTCATATAAGTTAAATAGATTATATTTTTTAATAAAATAAGAAGAGAGGATGAAGAAAGAAAGAAGAAAGAAAGAAGAAAGAAAAGATAAAGAAAGAAAGAAGAGAATTATAACTATTTAGTACACACAAAATAAACAATACAACAAACAATACAAATGATCAGGAAAAAGGACTACAAAGTGAAAAATAAACCAATTACAGCGTACATATATATGAAAATAGAAAAGTATCTACAACTAGGCCCAAAATTTGCCCTTGCCGCGACTAATCAGCGATGTGGTCTATGAATAGAATACTGGTAAAAACGACGTCCTCGTGACTGAATCCTTCATACGACATTACGACCTTTACACTCATAAGTTCTTGACATTAAGCTTTTTTCCAGACTCCTTAAGCCGATTCAGCGTAAAAAAATATTGTCGCACCCTAATAAGTGGTGACATTCTATAATATTTCGATTCCTGTATGTTTTCGCAGACTTTTATTGCTAAGAGGCAGTTTCGGGTAATTACCGTCGATGACGTCATAGCATGACATAATAGTAAGGGAAGACGGTGTACTTTTATAATAAACTTCCTGAAACAGCAACTAAACTATTAAAAAATTTAGAGCTTGCATAAAAGGTGTTGTTTTGAAGAAAGCGTATTCTAAAATAAATAACTACAATTATTGATGAGATCGCATGGCCTCATGTTGCTCTACCCTCAGACAGATTACTGACAGATTTGAAATGTATAAACTGCTGTAGTCTAGTATTAGTTTTCGTAGTTTTCGTAGTTAAACTAGTTAAAAGATGGATCATAAAAAAAAGCGCTAGGACCAGGACGAGTTTCTTGCCAGTTCTCGGTCTTGGGTTCGGAGGAATTGGCACTTAAATTCACCTAGTATATAAAATGTTTCAAAGTGATCCTCTTCATTGTAATCAAAAAAAATATTATTGATTTTTGTTTGACATTAGAGTATGACATCATACCGGGGTGCAACACAGTGTAACTAGTTGCAAGTCTATGGAACTCGCAAGAGACAGGTGGATGCCGTAATATCCTTTAGAATATTCCACTCTTCGACACCATCTGAATAATTCATCAGTTGAACTTACAAGTACCTACTTTTCCGAATTAAATCCGGGAACAATGGGAAGTTTTTTAATATAACTCCGAACCGACAGGTGGATGCAACTTGATTTATTTACTGAGCCCCACTTGCGTTAACTGGTAATGTCTTGGTTAGTTCAGTTAACTGCATGTGGCTTAGTGGTAGTGGTAGTGGCCCCATTTAATCCTTAGGTTATGGCTTTAAATCCTAGCATGCACCAAGGTATTTTTCTGTTTAAAAATGTATGTGCATCGTGCACATACATTTTTAAGGTATTCTCACACAATGAAAAAACATATATTTACAGGCATTGATACCACCCTATATATAATAATAATATATTATATTAATACCAAACATTTCACTCGGCATCATCGGGCTCTAAAGTAAGCACAGCTTGTGTTATGGGCACCACATGACATATATTTTTCTTAAATACATACATATTATACATAGAAACACCCAGCCCCGAGGTAAATACTTGCAGATCATACGAACATTTATCGAGAATCTAACCCGCTCCCTTTGCGTGTCAGGCGTGCCTTCGCTCACTGCACCACAGAGGTCGTCAAAAAATGCAACAAATAAAACATACAGAATTAAAAAAAAAAGTGATAACTTAAACTAATCTAACTAGCGCTGTGGGTTAGAGTCAGAGAGGAGGAGCCTGCCTACCGCTGCCGTATGCGTGAGAGAAAGGGAAACCAGACAGTCTGGTGCCTCAACGCGTTACGTAACGAAGCAATTTACCCTCCCATAAGAAGTTATCACTTCAAAATAAATGGTAAAGATCACCAAGGAACATCGAGAGAAAATCAGCATATCGTATAACCTAAAAGTTGTGACAAGTGCATGAAAGGAAGTTCTATAGCGCTCTTTAAGCCTTCTACAGCACTGGTTTGAACAACCAGTGACAGGTTGACAGATGTCGAATCGTTGACGTTTCAGTGCATAGTAGAGATGCTGCAAATTCTTGCAATTTTTCCATTTTCGACATAACTTGACTTTCTTTTATTATTCGTCGAATACCGAATAGCTAGCTAGTACAAATATTCGCCGAATGTCGAATAATAATTCAACATTCGGCAAATAGTTGTTTATAAACTTAGTAAATAAAAAAAACTATAGACTTAAAAATCAAACTTTTAATTTTTCTAACAAACAAAATTTACACAGTATTGGTATATATATTAACAGAAACAATTTCAAAAAATGTACAGAATAATATAAAATACATGTGAAACAGTTGAGCTCTCCAAGGACCGCTTATAACGGTCTATAAATAGCTCAACTGATCCAGATCACTGCCAAAGAGCAGCGTTTACAAGACACTGGCGGCATTGCCACGTTGAATGGCAATGCTAATACGCTGAGCCAGCCAGCCCTTGGGGTCACGCAATGTCTGGTAGACCCAGACGTCATGATTTATTTTGAAAACGCGGTGGGTTCCTGTTCCCCACAGGCCAAGGTGATTAAAAAAAAATTTAAAAATTGACTCCAAAAGGCTCAAATATGTAGGCCTTATCAAGACCGGAATATTTGCGTCTTGTCCTCGACGCATTCCGCCGAACCAGCTCTAACAGAAGTCCCGACAGAAGGCTGTCTATGCAAGTAGCATCCCATACCAATGGCATATTAATTATTATCATTTAAATAAAAATTTACACAAAAACCAGTAATGTCAGATTGTACAGCCAAAAAAAATAGTTTTTCAGCACGATTGGGATCAAATCGTTTGCGCTTTTATTCATATATCAAAATCTCATAAATCGTGCCTCAGAAAATAGTCTTTCTGAATAAACAGAGCTTGCTGGTGTGATTAAGTATCGTGTAGCAAGCTTACTTAAAATGGGAATCCATTCATATTCGCACTCAAAGCCCACCATTCATAGAATAGAATATTTTATTAATTATAAAAAACACAAACATACATATTAAAAAAAATATTTATTGAAGTCAGTGGATTGAATAATATTGTCAATTTATATGTTCAAATTATGTAGGTTCTCAAAAACATTTTAATATAAGGAATAACTAACTAATATTATGTCTTTACACCTGTAGCAGAATCGTCCAATAACATTATTTTATTTGTGCTGTAAAGGGGCATTATTTATAGATATATCTACATTATTCGACCTTAAGTGGCTGTAATCATTTTCTAAATATTCTTGTATTATGTATAATGTCGTATCTAACAAGAGAGTCCTAACGTGATTGTTAAAATAGCGCTGATTAGGCGATAGTTTGATGAATTTCGGTAGTTTATTATTATAACTTTGGACCAATAGCAATAGGCAGTTTATTCGAGGTTCTTAGACGATGGTTTGTTGGTTCTTAAATAATTTTCTTTCTTATGCTTCTTTGACTATTCGTTTTCCTGACCTTGTATTAGACATATGGGTATAAACCCATTCTTTTCTTTTCTTTTATTCATACATTTTTTTTTACAGTACAGTAACAGTAACAGTACAGTAACAGTTACAGTTAACAGGTACAGGTTACAGTAACAAATATATGATTGGTAAGTTCAAGACAACAAGCGTGACATTATTATTCGATAACAAAAACATTATTTTTGATATTCCTATTTGATATGGAATAATGATGAAGAGTTATTCACCTATTCGTCATAGGCAATGCCGATTAACAATTATTTGCGGCATCTCTAGTGCATAGCAGCTGAAAATGCTTCTTTAAATAATGCCAGACATTTCACATATAATCAAAATAGCCCAAAAAAAGCAGAGCTTGTGTTATTGGTTACCACATGACTGATATACTACTTTTATTTTTTTATTGTATATACATACATATTATACATAGAAAAACATCCAGACCCGAGACAAATACTTGCAGCTCATACAAACAATTGTCGCGCTATGGGAATCGAACCTGCAACCTTCTGCATCTCAGGCGGGCCTTCGGCCCCTGCGCCGCAAAAGTAGTCAAATATATTGCTAGATAATTAACACAACACCATCTAGTCCCTAACTAATCAAAGCTTGTACTATGGAAACCTAACTGATAGAACACTTATAAATTTAACACTCAGACACAGAACAAACACCTGTGTTTATCACACAAGTATTTGTCCTCAGGATCAAACGCATTACTTTTTGACCAGTTATGCTTGCTATCCACTAATTTATATACGATAGCGAGCGATAGCTTAAAAAACCTCTCCAATGGTTCCTTAAGACTACTGAACATAAAAAACTTCAAGTCACCACTGTCACCGACGAAATAAAACAATACTCCACCAAATGCAAGGAACGCCTTAATGCACACCCCAAACCAACTGTACAGCTGTCCACTATTACCTACCTATATCCATGACAACATAATCATGAAACTGGATGGAACATGGTAAGTAAGTAAAAAGGGTAAATCTACGCAAACATCCTACAAACCAGATTACCAACAACAAACCTGCTCATAGTCTGAAGACTGATTGCAGATTAAAACATATAATAAAAAAATATTGAAAATACAATATAATATATATATATATATAATAAATAATGCCGGACACTTCACACAGCATCATCTGGCCCCAAAGTAAGCAAAGCTTGTGTTATGGGTACCAGATGACTGATATACTACTTAAATACTTTTTGTTGTATTTTGTAAACATTTTTCCCGCGTAAGGAATCGAACCCGCAACTTTCTGCGTCTCAGCCGGACATTAGTCGACTGCGCCAACAGAGGTCGTCAAATATAAAAAATATACAAATACCATTAACAATGCGTGTGTGTATTTTCTAATATTAATATTTTATATATTGTAGAATGTCCATATCGAACCTGTAATGTTTTATATTGGTAATAAATTGAATATCCACCATTTTGTAATATATAGTGACAGGGCGAATCATAAGCAGTGTTTGGGCAGAGTTCAAGTTAAGAGGCGTTTACAAGTAAGTTCGTTAATGTTTACTTAATCTATACCCTTCAGAGCTTAACCTGACTGATTTATCATCGCCGTGTCTAAACCGCTGAAGCTAGAAAGCTGAAATTTTGAAGGTAGCTTTCTGTTATAGCAAAACCACCCACTAAAGCGGAATTTTTTGAAATTCAACCCCTAAGAGGGTGAAAAGGGGAGAAAACTAATGTATGAAACTTTTTAACGCGTTGTGCGATTTGCTTGAAATTTGATTTAAATAATTAAAATGCAAAATAAAAAAAGAAAACAGACTTCATTGGATACAATTTGAGACCATACAATTATTTTGTTTTGAAATGTTTAGTGGAAAGTACATGTATTTTGTTTATATATAATATGGGTAGACAAACTAAACGCACTGCTCTGCGTCGCACATAACGAAAATATCATCGATGTATACAATTGATAAACCGGGAAGAATAAATACCCTTTAAACAAAAAAATAACTATCTAAATCGGTTCAGGCGTCTTTGAGTAATCCGTGAACATACATAAAAAAAAAGATTCCCACGAATTGAGAATCTCCTCTTTTTTGAAGAAATCGGTTAAAAAGGCCTCTGAACTAACTACGTCGTATTTAAAAGAGTGAGATTGAGAGAGACTTGATGAGATTTTTGATGTCATATTACTGCAACGTATTTCACCACATTAACCACTTGTATTTCAAAGGCCCGGATTAGGTATATAAAGTATATAAGTACACATACCTACACATCACACATCAGTAATGTACACATACCACAAGCTCTGCTTAATTTAGGACAATATGATGCAGTGTGAAATGTCCTGCATTTTTTATTGATTTTTTATTTATTTAAGTCATATTGGCTTCTACATATTCTACTTGTTACTAACTGCACCTTGCACCATTTTTTATTACTAAAAAACGTGTTTGAGGTTTTAAATAAAATAATTAAACAATTACGGACATTTCACACAGCATCATCTGGCTCCAAAGTAAGCAGAGCTTGTGTTATGGGTACCACATGATTGATATATTACTTATATACATTATTTTTATAAATACATACATATTATACATAGAAACACCCAGACCCAAGACAAATACTTGTAGATCAAACAAACATTTGTCCCGCGGCGGGAAACGAACCCTCAACTTTCTTCGTTTCAGCCGGACCTTAGCCCACTGCCCAACAGCCAACCTAAATTGAACATAATTAATCACATAATTAGAAGGTATAATTAGAAGGCTTTTACCAACTGAGCTGACCGTATAGTCAAATGAACGATTATAAGATACAAATTCCAAGTCTTTATTGCGTAGTCTTAGGGTACACATTAGCAGTCTAATCTTGTGTAGTGTAAATCTGTTGCTACCTTTTTATTAAAATTAGAACGACAAGAACAGAACATTCTTCTTCTTCTTCTTTTTTAGCCTGTGACATACTAATGTCAATTCTGCCAATGTCAAGTGTTTATAGTTTGTAGTCAGTTTGTTTGTTATTAGCCTTAGTCGATGGTCAATTGTCAATTCTAGATGTCACGCGGAATGGCGTCTAGAATTTTCTTGGGATTCCTCGTCGTTCAAATCACATTGCACCACAAAACACATATAATTCAATTATCAATTATCCCGTCCTGTAGTCACAATTTATTACTGAATTAAACATGCAATAAAACGGGTAAAAAATATTAAATTAGCAGAGCTATGTTACTCCATGAAATGACAGACGAAGAATCAGAACATTCTTAAACTCCACAAAATATTTGATTAAGTACAGAATTCTTCATTTGTCATTTTATGAAGTAGACTTCTAAATTAATTATTTTTTCTCGTTCTATTGCATGGTTTGTTCAGTAATCTTAGGAGAATGTTAATGTTAATGTATGGACAGTTGAATTATAAGTGTATTATGGTGCAATGTGATTTGAACGACGAGGAATCCCGAGAAAGTTCTAGACGGCAATTCCGCCATGACGTTTAGAATAGACAAATGACGATCGACATTGACTAAGAATTTATAACCAAACAATCACATGACACTGGCAAAAGGTTATTAAACACGAATCACATTAGCCAGATCTATAACGTTCGGTATTGCCAGCTTCAGAGTTGAGGCTTACCACTAAAATTACAATATTCATTAATTTAACGTACTTTATGTGATACTCATACGGGTAGGCCATTTTAAAGGATAACGACGTGTTATAACAGCCCTATAAGGGGTAGAAATTATAGCGGTTATTTTGAAGATTATAGCCTAATATTATTTAATATGACTGTAAATGCCACAAAGGGTGAAATAGTGCTCGATTTGTTGTGTTGATTTTGTGATAAGAAACATTTTGAGAAAACACGGGTTATAATGACGTATTAGTCTATAAAATATTGTCAAATTAATTTCAAATTATTGGGGATTCGTCCCCCTGCTGACTAAAAGAAGAGCTAGAAATAGAGAAAGAAAACTTGAAACAAGCCCGGCTCAGTGCCAGCCGTTATGCACCTGCAACTGAACCGACACCGCATGTACTGAATCGTCTTTCGTGCGGGTCCAAAAGTCAAAGTCAAAAGATACTTTATTCAATACAATCACAAGGATCACTTTGAAACGTCCTGTCGGCAAGGTCGAAAGCTTACATTAAGGCCTTAATTACCTTTTAAGTATTCCATTTCTTACCTTTAGGAGCCTCTGAGGCGCACTTTAATCCCTTTACCACACTGGTTAGAAATAACTGGTGACACTATAAGAAGAAGAATGACGTACGATTTTGAGTTTGTTTTGTAGTCTACTCGCTCCCACTTGGGTTCGCGATTCGCATTTGATTTAAACAACATGGCAGTATGCGAACGCCCCACGGCTATGCCACATGGTGGAAAAGTATTTAAAATATTGTAGACAGAAAATTTCTCTGAAAAAAGACTTCATTTTGATTTTAAGAACAATTTAAACTGCATTCAAAGATTTTTGGATAATCGCCAGTTTGAACCGGGAATTGAACCCGCCAAGTGTTTTTTTACAATTTGGCGGATTTGATTTTCGGTTTTCATAGCCTGTTATACCAGCTTCGTTTTGTTTGTACAAATATGACGTAAACCAAAGAAAGGTTCTTTGCATATGCAAGTTTTCGTTGCAAATAAAACTAAGTAATATGGCCAGCTTAAATTGGCATTAGCCTGTGCACCCGCCCCCATATATTATGTTAACTGCGCTAAGTTACAAGCGAGCCGAGGAGGATTTATGTGAGGTCGGCTTTCAATGTCTTCGCTGGCTTCATGAGATTTAGCATTTTTTGGAAGGCTGGATTTTCTGAATATGAATATGAAATATGGTTTAGCACAGCGCATTTTATGTAAGTTAAGGGTGGTATGAGTAGAAAACGATTATAATATATGACGGCGCGGTAACGAATTTGACAGGCGGCTGCGAATTGCACTCTAGTGGAGCGCCGCCGTGTCGATAGAAGCGTAGCGTAACCATAAAAAAAAAAGAAATGAAATAATTATTTAGTTTTGCTTGTTCAGCTACGTCCACGACACGTAAAATGAATTCTGATGAAGGCCCTCCTGCACTTTCATATTTATTATGTAACTACACTTAGGTAACAGCTTACAATATGCCCGAACTAGGAGAACCTGTGTTTCAGGCTGAAAAGGACTAACAATATTAACTTATAGGTATTTAAGGTAAATCTCTACAAACGGAGGAGAATTACCATTTCATTCGGTTAACCCAAGCCCGAGAGGAACTGGCAAGAAACTCGTCTTGGTCCTAGCGCTATTTTGCATGATCCATCTTAACTAGCTTAACTACGAAAAACTAATACAAGAGAGTTTATACATTTCAATTGTGTCGTTTAACTATCTGACTACAAAGCAACATAAGGCCATGCTTTATTATCAATAACTAGCTGTACCCGGCATGCGTTGCCATGCCACAAATTTTCTCACCGTTTAAACCTTTCCTGGACTACGACAAACATTTCAACACCAAACTCAGCGAAATCAGTCCAGCCTTTCTCGAGTTTTAGCGAGACTAACGAACAGCAATTGAGTTTTATTATATAGAAATAGTATTTTTTTATTAAAATACGCTTTCTTCAAATCAAAATGTATGTCACCAAAGTTTTGAAAGTGGTATTTTCTTCTGATACTGATATTTTGCAAGCACAAGTTAAGAAACTGGATACAATATCTATGCATAACTGCATGTGAATATTTTATATTGAAGCAATAATAACAATCAGAGGATCGTAAATATCAAATTCAATACTTACACATAAATAACATTTAAGTTACATCATAAATCAAGATATCTATGCATAAATTCTAAACTCTATTGTACTCGTAGTACTCCACTACTTTGAGTAGGGAGGGGTGTGACTAATTTCACTTACTCCGAATTCGGAGTCTCTGGCCTCAATTCAGTTGTTTCGCTAGAGTAACTCAAATTTCCTAAAACCAAAACGATTTTATTTTGTTTTCATTAAAGTTTGAATTAGAATAACATGTTTAGTGACACTTCCTAAATTAACGTATAACTGACGTGTTCAATTTAGTCATTTATTTATTTATTATACCTTAATTAACACGGATAAACCAATTACATTATTAAAGTCACAACCAATTATTTGAAATATAAATAGACTATAAATACTTATTTACAATGTCAAAGAAATAGTCAGTATAATTAGATTAATATAAATACCTAGCCATCAATGTCGAGCCAAAACACAAATAGAATATAAAAATAGTATGAAACACGCAATCATACATCACGCTCACAGAAACTCAAACAATCCGATAAAATTTTAACCCATCCATCCGCAAATATATCGCACTCAGGACTACGATTCAGGAGCGCGTTTAGCGCGGCGAGGAGTATCCGGAATAGGTGACGAAGATCTAGCCACAGTGCGCGCCGGTGGTTCGGCAAACAACCTATGATTCCGACCCCGACAATAGTTGTTCGGGACAAACAATCGACACAGCTCGTTGCTCAAGACCAGAGCGTCAATCTTGCCGCGGAAAAAATTTGCAGGCCGTAGGAATCTGATCGCAAGCCCGTCGAACCTCCAAGGAGTTGTACCCTAGACAACCCAGCATCATGTAAGGAGGTGGTGATCAAAACTGCGGTTATTTTCCGCAGTATCAACACGTCTATACATTATTTTCTATAAAGAAATTAATTGGAATAAAAATTATAGCAATAAAACAAAAAATCATTTTAACTAATTTTAGAACTCAGATTTAAAATGGGTACTTTAATTTGAATTTTATTGTTAGCAAAATAAGGTAGCAAAATATAAAGCCATATTTGAAAATTTTGGCTAGTTCGGTAAAACAACAGAATTGCCAGCACTATATAAATAATAATAAATAATGCCGGACATTTCACACAGCATCATCTGGCTCCAAAGTGAGCTGAGCTTGTGTTATGGGTACCACATGACTGATATACTAGTTACATAAATATTTTTTTAATAATATATATAATAACGTTTTAAGAACTGAAAAGAAGACCGACTTCATTTAATATAAAAAAAAAATTGGGAACTTTGGGAACATCCTCGTTTTTTTTAAGTCTGTTAAAAACGTTTTTATATTACGCTTTTTATTATAATATCATTCTTTGATATACGTAAATATCACTGCAAAGTCACAGGAAAGCAAGATACAAAATTTCGTTTACTTAGATGACATACTTTTTCAAGCCATTTTGATTTAAAAACCAAACTCCTTGAAGCTACGTATTCAACAAATATGTGCGAGAAAGAAGATAGGTGCGCGAAAAAAAAACAACTGTATAGTTCTGACAAAATATGTGGCGCAATGGTCTGGCAGAAACACCGAAGATTGCGAGTTCGATTCCCACCGCGGGACAAAATGTGTATGATCTGCAAGTAATTGTGTCGGGTCTGGGTGTTTCTATGTACAATATGTATTTTAAAAAAATACAAAAAATACGCATATAGTATATCAGTCATGCGGTACCCATAACACAAGCTCTGCTTACTTTGGGGCCAGATGATGCTGTGTGAAATGTCCGGGATTATTATGATTATTGCTGCGCTGAGCATGGCTAGGAAAATTAGGTAATATTTTAGTGGATTTATTTTCATGCGTACCGCTTTCTCGCAGATATCTGGTGGATACGCAGCGATTTAGAACTAAAGCAAAGACAACTTACGCTAAGCATTCGCAATGAATGAATTTTGACCTTTTCGGGTCCATCTCTTTAACCAACTTCAAAAATAGGTGGTTTCTCAATTCGACCGTATATATATAAATATATTCTTGATTTGTGTTCGCGAATAACTTTGTCGTTTATGAACCGATTTAAATGATTTTTGTTGGAAAGAAGATAACCCAAGGAGATAACCAAGAGTGGTACCATTATAAGTAAACCAGGATCTGATGATGGCATCGTTGAGAAATCGAGAAACCTTCGAGAATCGTAGTGGCTACTAGTGCGTTTGTTATTTTTTTTCAATTAGTATTTTAAAGCACTACTATTTAAGACTTTTTTACTTTGTAGTTTTGTGTTTGATGTCAGATTTTTTGTAAAAAATTATTAGGTTTTAGGGTTTTATGTTAATTAGAACTAAAACATAGGTTTTTGATAGCATTTTATTTAGAAATGTCAGTAAAGTTATGCTTAGTTCCAGATCTGCAAACTTAGCCATAAACTTTTCGGAGTCCGAAACGTGTTGTTCAGTCTCAACTGAGTCTATTGTTTACCAAGTAATAGCTCTACACAATAAAGGCAAGTTCGAATCACTTAGAATCGACGTTAACTTAGCCGTGCAAGACTTAAATTATGACGTCATAATTATTCTGGAATTGGACTATTAAGAGCAATACAATACGCCTATCGTATGAGGCACTTTGAATTTAAGAGGCTTAGCACAAAGTGCGAGTCAATGAACTCTGCTAGTTGAGTGTTCGGTGCTATTTGAACTTTTTTACGAGAGTGGAAGGCTTTTGTTTTAAAAAATATATTCTGGTCATATTTCTACTAGTTACTTTTAGAAATATGTTGGCCACAGATACGCACCCAGATAGTATTAAACATTTGCAACGTGAAATGTTTAATACTATCCGGTATAGGAACGTGTTGATGGTGATGGTGTTGTGTGTATTGTCCACCAATATTGATTTATCTATATATTAATACGTGAAGCAATAACTTTGTATCCCTATGTACGAAAATTGCGCGGGCGGAGGAGTATGAAATTTCGCATACTTATAGTTTATATAGTGCTAAATGCTATTATTTTTAAATTATGCATAAAAAATACATTAATTATTAATTAATTATGGCCGAATTTCGACCAGTAGGCGACCACTAGTTCTCATAAATAAATAATGCCGGACATTTTGCACAGCATCATCTGGCCACAAAGTTAGCAGAGCTTGTGTTATGGGTACTGCATGACTGATACACTACTAGAAATAATACAGACCAGAAACAAATAGATGAGATCAAACAAACATCTGTCGCGCGGGAATCGAACCCGCAACCTTCAGCTGTATCTTGGCCAGCTGCACCACAGAGGTCGTCAATTTATTCATGAGGAAAGAATATAATTTAAGGAAGGTGTATAATTTAATCTTGTGAAGCCAAGGGTTGCTAGTACATTATATAGTATAGTAACTGTCCCGACAAACGTTGTCCTGTCAACTGTCAAACGACTAACAGTTATGTCAAACGCCATAAGGTTACATTAGAAAAGTTTCAAAAGCTGTCTGTCAAAGCTGTCAAAAGCGGTAAGGTTAGGTACATTAGAAAAGTTAATTACGTCGTTAGGTTTTCTTAAATTTTCTAAATTTCCACGTTACTATCTTAATTTTCTATTTCATAACAACCTTCTCCTGACAATAATAAACACAACAAAAAAAGAATTAGTGAAATCGGACCACCCGTTCAAGCGTGATGCCGTGACCGTGAAATAGGGATTCATTTTATATATATACGAGTATATAAGATAAGATAGATAAAGAAAATTTGAGTTTTGAATGTTTTGTTATTCGACCACGTAATAACAATTGATTTAATTTTAAAAGCCTTGTGCTTTTGAAAATCCTATGCTTTGTTCTCGATCCAAGTTTGAGTTTGGTTCTGAGCCGTATTATATTTTACAAAAGAATCGTGACGTTCTTTGTTTAAGTACGTCACGATTCTTCGAGTACGATTCAATATAGTTGAGATAAAAAAAAAAATCTAAAATTTCAAAAGCGAATTACGAAGAATCTTAGGGACGAAATATATTGCATGTAGACTTCGACTCGCTTGCGCAATGTGTTAGATCATGCCTCGTTTATACAAGCCAAGAAGGAGATTATTTTAACAGACTTCAAAATAAGAGGGATTTTTTTAATGTTTACCTCATATATCCGTTAATTTATCAACCGATTTGAAAAAAATAATAATGTGAATGTATATACTTATTAACTGGTCCCATAGAAATTTCAACAAAATCGGTGCAATAGTTTGGTTTTTAAATCAAAATAGACAGAAAAAAAATTTTATCAACAAAATTTCGTACTTTGCTATCCTGTGACTTTCCAGTAGAGTGTACGAATTTCTAAAAATGATGAATTACAATTCATTCGCATTCGCGTGCAATGTAACATATAGATTCGACTTTGAGCATTACATTACAATACTACCTCCCTGACCGACGAGCGTTCGCGTGTAATGTAGCATTATAGATTCGACTTTGAGCATTACATTACAATACTACCCCCTGACTGACGAGCATTCGCGTATAATGTTGTAAAACACATTGTATCATTACAAGGTGCGCATTGTAATGCTCGGTTCTCCTCCTTCACTGATGTAAACTCGTTTTGTATCATAACAGTTTCTGCACTGTAATGCTCAGTTTTTCTCCCTCACTGATGTAATGCTCGAATCTGTAACGTTACATTGCATGCGAATGCTCCCGGTGAGGGAGCGCCTTTAACGTACTTTTATTCGGATGTATTTTTTTTAATTTCATTCAATGAAGTCGGCTTTCTTTTTAGTTTTTAAAACGTTACTATTATACAAGCTAGTAAGCAAGTAGCTGAATTGACAAGGTTGTATTTTTCGTAGAGGTCTTTATCATTCGAATTTAGGTTCTATATATTGAGTTATAAAAATAATTTGGTAAACGAATGCATCCCAAGAAGTGGGTGTATACCGTTACTCTTTGGGTGCCTGAGGATGAAAGGCAACAACTGGCCGGCCAAGAAGGCGTTGACGATACGTTCTAGAAAATGTTGAGAGTGGTGGTAAATTACTTTAGACCGGGATGAACAGAAGGCTTTGGAGGAGACATTTGCCCAGTAGTGTAACAATAAAAAAAATGATAGTGTACAACTCACACAGCTTATACTAAGCATAGAAACCTTAACTTTTATTACATTTTAGCACCTAGACACCATACAATCATTATGTTCATCAAACAAATGTTTATCCTGAGAATGTATCGAACACAACATACAGCGCAGAAAGCAACGCCATGAGGCCAGTGTAATTACTTGTTGCTTGTTTACTAAAAATTTTAGTAACTCGTGCTTTTTTAACGCAGCTCCACTTTGATAATAATCAAATAGGTATTTCTTATAAAAAACTTTGGTCTCAGTTAAATGTGAACTTACACCTTTCTATACCTTGAGTTATTGTTCGACTTTCAAAGTTCATTTATAGGGTTCAGTTACTCAAAAAGGAGAAAGGAACCCTTATAGGACGTGGTTCGTCCGTCTGTCTATATTTCAGGGCATCTACTTTGTGATTCGATTTAGATATATCGAAACGATAAAGTCGTTAAAAATTACGTCGAATTCAGTCGAATTGACTGTTGTTTCGTTGGCAAATTCAAGCAATCGAATTGTCTATTGTGAAAGATTACGACACCGATTGTCAAAAGTAATTTCGGTCGTTCCATCCCTCAAAACGAGTCGAAACGATGTAGCTAAGAGTAGGGTTTTGCACGATTATTGATCCGATATATCGTTTATTGATTACAAGAGTAGCCACTCATTTTCTGATCGTGTGGAGGTATCACATGGAGCAGTAAAAAAATGAAGCGCAATCAAAATATAAGGGGGAGTAAGGGGAGAACGGAACCACTATCACAACCGACCCTAATGTCAACCTCACCTGCACGCGCCGGTGGTTTGTATAAATAGCCGGCGGCGGCGATCCTGGATAACCGTGGTGCTCCCTGCTGGTCAACTACCGAGGCTCTGGCGACCAAGTCATGGCGGGATAACCACACACACCCAATCAGACACCTGACTGGAATAGGCTACATCAGCCTGGCGTCTAAATAACGCCTTAAAGGTCTGGTGCAAAAGGCAACGGGATACCATTGCACTATTCATCCCATGAGAGTTATGAAAAGGTCCAATACGAATGATAGTTTGCGTGGTGACCCGAGTAGCGTCCGGCGCCTTCGGTTGTCCGGGAATCAGGGTGTGAAATGTGCTAAATGTACTAAAAACTTAGGCTATTGAGAACTCTGAGGGTGTAACAATTACGGAGATCAAGGAAATTGTTAACACGTGGAAAGATTACTGTGGATCGCTTTTTGTTGACGCTCACTCATCACAGTCCTCCACACTATGCTCTCAGCCCTCGGAATTGGAACCTGTTTTGTTGAAGGATGAAATAAGAGCAGCAATAAAGCATTTGAAGCCCAACAAAGCTGTCGGCGTGGATGAGATACCGATTGAGATAATAAAGGCCATGAGTGATATAGGAGTAGACATAATACACACTATTTGTTGTAGTATATGGAAGACCGGCGAGTGGCCGAAAGACTGGTCTAGCTCCCGCTTTATCCCCCTGCACAAAAAGGGCTCCACTAAAAAGTGCAACAACTACAGGTTGATCTCTCACATCTCTCATACAAGCAAAGTGCTTTTACATGTGATACACAAGCGGCTGCAGTCGTTTTTGTCCCGCAAAATAGCAGCCGAACAGGCCGGGTTTGTTAAAGCAAGAGGAACTAGAGAACAAATTCTCATACTACGTCAAATTATAGAGAAGTCTCGGGAATTTGATAACCCTCTCTTCATATGCTTCGTAGACTTCCGAAAAGCTTTTGACACTGTAAAATGGCGGAAATTATGGGAAGTTCTTTCAGTTATGGGTGTACCAGATCATCTAACGTACCTCATTAAAAGACTATACGAAGACGGCACGGCAGCGGTACGCGTGGACGGAATTGACTCAAGCTCATTCAAAACAGAGGCTAGTGTTAGACAGGGATGCATTTTATCTCCATTGCTCTTCAATATCTACACAGAGTACATCATGCGAATCGTCCAGGAAGGCTGGGAAAAAGGTGTTTCTGTTGGAGGTCACAAAATCTCAAATCTAAGGTATGCCGATGACACCACTCTTCTAACAACATCTAAAGTAGACATGGAACATCTTTTAAACAGCCTGGAAACAAACAGCATTAAACTTGGGCTCGCTATCAATCGTGATAAGACAAAGGTTATGATAGTGGACAGAGCCACCAAAAATAATACGCCTACCGTTAAACGTATAGCCAATTGTGATGTTGTCCAGAGCTATATCTACTTAGGTTCCTACACCAATTACCAACACCGGAGGCTGTGAAAACGAGATACATAGGCGATGTGCTGTGACGCGATCTGCCGTCAAAAAGCTCACAAAAATCTGGAAAGACCGCAAAACAACCAAAATAACAAAGGTACGACTAATGCGAAGTCTCGTCTTTCCAATTTTTCTCTATGGAGCTGAGACGTGGACATTGAGGCTGAAGGAAAGGAGAAAAATCGATGCACTGGAGATGTGGTGCCGGAGACGCCTGCTGAGAATTCCATGGACAGCCTATCGCACCAATGTATCGATCTAAAGGAACTTCACATCAGAGAGAGATTATCGTCGACTGTTCAAATACGAATACTGAAGTTCTTTGGGCACATAACCCGAAATGAAGACTCAATGGAGCGTCTTGTAGTCCAAGGCAGAATGGAGGGCAAGAGATGCCGTGGCCGTTCTCCAACCCGACGGCGAGATCTGATAAAATCTCTCACCAAATCCACGATGACCGACTGCTCCCACAACGCCTACAATAGAGCCGGATGGAGACGCATAGCAAGAGCCGCCATTCATCAGGACCCACTCATAACCACGACCACTCTGCCAAGAGTGCCCGACTGAGAAGAATCAAAATATACGAACCGGCGGGAATATAACCCGCTACCTTCTCCGTCTCAGGCAGGCCTTCGCCTACTGAGCCACAGAAATCGTTTTTTATATTATTGTAAATTATTCTGTACTTTGTTGTAATTATGTTCAAATAAATAGTGGCCCTGATTGAACTAGTGTTAGTAACCGATGGTAAAAGAATTGGTTCACCATATTGGTGAATATATAATGTACGGTACCCTCTCAAGCACCACTCTCACACTTGACCGTTTTTTGAAAGTTAACAAGTCATTAAAGAGTTATTATTCAAGTTTTTTATACATGTCCAAAAAAGAGGCCAAATACTTAAAGTTGCATTAAGAAAGTGAAAGTGTGTGTGCAAAAGAAAACTAATTTCAGGGTTTGTAGTTAAAAGAACATTATTTAGGCACCTACTAGCGGAATTCTCCTCAACTTCGTGCACTTAATAATAAATAAATATGTCTTGTACTATAAGGACCAAATTAGTGATAGAATACTTATAATGCCAACAATTTTTGTGGCGAAGTGAGCGAGAGCCTGCCTTAGACGCAAAATGTTGCGGGTTTGATGCCCGCCGCGACAAATGATTATAATGATTTACAAGTATTTGTCAGAAAAATACCCAGACGTATTTTCCTGGTATGGTAATGTAATTGATGACACATGACTAATTCTAATTCTAATTCTAATTTTTATTATAATAAAAAAAAAAATATTTACAAAAAAACAGAGAGCTGGTACACATTTATGTTCATATAATAATTTTCCTATAAATAAATATAAGAGTAGTACCGCTAAGTGACTCTGTTCCCCACACTAGGACTAAAAAGCCTGTATAGTGGGGTCTCAGGGACTCGCTACGGACTCGTTTAGATTTAATACTTGTACAATTAGTGTGTGTCATAAGAAATAAAAGAAAAACTCAAAAAAATAGATATTAAAAAATAAAATGGAAACAAAACAAATAATGTTGGTACATGAGAAAAATAAAACAAAAGAAAACGTTGCCAAGTATGTAGATAGTTGGATGTTTGCGTGTGATGAAAGTGTGAGTTTGTAGGTGTATGTGAGCTTGAGTATTTCTATGTGTGTGCATATGTAATGTCAAGTATGAGTCAGTAAGTAAGTAAAAGTATCCGTGCGTGTGAGTGTATGTGTGTGCGTGAGTTTATGTGTGTGCTACTATTATGTGTGTGTGGGTTTCAATGAATATTACTAATAGAATCATTCAACAGTGTCTAGAAGATTTTCCGTTTCACTTCCGTAAGTTAAATAAAGTAGATAGTTGAGGATAGCTTTCTTTAAATGGTTGCAGTTTAGGGTCAAAATCTCAATGATTCCACTGATGAGGTTATATAGTCTAGGTCCCATGATAGTAAGCGACTTCCTTACAAAGTTTGTGCGGGTAATCACTGTTTTAAAAATTTGGTCTTGCCTCCGCTGTGTTTGTCAAGAACATTTACATTTATTAGGGAATGCTGTTTTGTTATTATTGCTTTAATAAAAAGCTGTCTCACATTAAGTACCGAACAATCCTTATACAGTTGATCAGTGGAGTACAGCCTGGGTTTAAATGTCATGACTTTTAAGAGCGCTCTCTGTGCTCTTTCGAGCTCAATAAGGTGGGTCTTGGTTGCAGTTCCCCAAGTCGTGTTACAGTAAGCCAGGATAGATTGTACGAGACATTGGTAGACATTATGTAGTGATTTTAGTGGTAAGTCATGTCTCAGCTGCTTAAAGATATAGATTAGCTTTCTTGTAAGCTCAGCCAATTGTTTGATCTGTGCTTCCCAGTTTAGTTTTTATCTATTGTGACGCCCAGGTATCTGATTTCCTCTGTTTGAGGTATGCGCATACACAAGTATCAACGCTTACACATGTCGCCAAATGAATTTTCAATTTGAGAGGAGTTTTTGGTTGGGTTTTGGCATATATAGAAAACGTTATAAACTTGGTCTTGCTAATGTATATTGTAAGTAGATTTTTTTTAACCAGTTTGAGACTTTGACTAGACCTTTGTTAGCCTGGTGTTCTATTTCATTCCAGGTTTTTGCTTGAAATAAGAGAACCGTATCATCTGCATATGTAATTACTTTACCATGTTCTAGGGTAGACTCACAAAGCTCGTTTATATATATTAGGAATAATGTTGGTCCAAGGATACTGCCTTGTGGTGCTCCAAAGTCCATATTCGTTTCGTCGCTTTGGTAGTTTCCTATCCTGACTTTTTGTGTTCTTTCGGAGAGATAGCTTTAAAACCATCGTAGTGGAGTACCTCGAATGCCAAGCGACTGTAGTTTTGCGAGAAGGATGGGTATAGAGACGGTGTCAAATACTTTTGATAGATCCAAAAATACCCCCATTGCTTTATTGCCTGAGTCAAGAACTTTAGTTACATATTCTGTAACGTTTAATACCGCGTCCTCGGTACATCTACCAGATCTGAAGCCGAATTGATTGTTTGACAGTAGATCTTTTTTTTCTAGGAAGTTCTTAAGAGAAGTTAACTTTTCCAGTATTTTCGAGATGGTGGGCAAAAGAGATATGGGCCTAAAATTTGCGACATCATCATCATCACCGCCCTTGAATATCGGACAAATGACAGATTTCTTTAGGGCTTTAGGAAATATCAAAACTGGTTTGACAGATATTCGTCAGAGGGTCTAAGAGATGGGGGAGCGCCAATTTTAGTATTTTAGTCAAGATTTTGTCCCAACCTGGTGCACATTCATTTTTCAAGGACTGTACAGTAGTGTAGATTTCAAAGGGGTCTGTGCCCAGGAGTCCAAAAGATTCCATAGAATTGTTATTAACTGATCTCGAAGCTAATTCAGTTTCAGATATTTTTAGACCAAGTAAGGTTTGCTGGGCCAGATTTGAACCGATATTTCTGTAATAGGTATTTACGTAGTTAAGGGAATCAGCGGGCGTCTGTCGGCAGCTCAGTTATCTAGCGGATTTAATTTTGATTGAAAGTTACATATTCTTTTTATTGTGTTCCATGTTTTTTTGTTGTCACGATTATATTTTGGCAGCTCTTGCCTTTCGTACGTTCGCTTGAGGTTTTTTAGTTTTTTGTTACAAGGGTTTCTATAACGTATGTATGTGTTTCGTACTTCCAAATTGTCAGGGTCTTTCTTGAGTTTCAAGTGCAGTTTATCTCGGCGTCTCATGCATCTTAATAGGCCTGGCGTTACCCATGGTTTTATGTTCACTTTTCTTCTTGATATTGTTTTAGTTTTAGTATAGGTATGCATAATGTTACTGATAATATTTATAAACATTTCTGTTGCTTTCTCTATCTGCATATGGCGTTGAAATCAATTTGGGTAAATGTATTAACAACTTTGTTCTTGAGTTCATTTTGTGTTATTAACTGTACTAAAACAGGTGAGTGATCTGTAAATGAAACAGGAAGTACAAGTGTCGTAGCTTGATGTTTTGTTTTTATTATACAGTGATCGAGGCAGGCATCTTCTCTCGTAGCGAGTGTATGTCCCGGCAGAAGGCCGTGACTAGACAAGAGAGTAAGATAATTCTAATTCTAATTCTAATTCTAATTCTGATTCTGATTCTGATTCTAATTCTAATTCTAATTCTGATTCTAATTCTAATTCTAATTCTAATTCTAATTCTAATTCTAATTCTAATTCTAATTCTAATTCTAATTCTAATTCTAATTCTAATTCTAATTCTAATTCTAATTCTAATTCTAATTCTAATTCTAATTCTAATTCTAATTCTAATTCTAATTCTAATTCTAATTCTAATTCTAATTCTAATTCTAATTCTAATTCTAATTCTAATTCTAATTCTAATTCTAATTCTAATTCTAATTCTAATTCTAATTCTAATTCTAATTCTAATTCTAATTCTAATTCTAATTCTAATTCTAATTCTAATTCTAATTCTAATTCTAATTCTAATTCTAATTCTAATTCTAATTCTAATTCTAATTCTAATTCTAATTCTAATTCTAATTTTAATTCTAATTCTAATTCTAATTCTAATTCTAATTCTAATTCTAATTCTAATTCTAATTCTAATTCTAATTCTAATTCTAATTCTAATTCTAATTCTAATTCTAATTCTAATTCTAATTCTAATTCTAATTCTAATTCTAATTCTAATTCTAATTCTAATTTTAATTCTAATTCTAATTCTAATTCTAATTCTAAATCTAATTCTAATTCTAATTCTAATTCTAATTCTAATTCTAATTCTAATTCTAATTCTAATTCTAATTCTAATTCTAATTCTAATTTTAATTCTAATTCTAATTCTAATTCTAATTCTAGGGCGATCAGTCTTTTTATTGCGTTTGCAACTTTTACTTACCAAACCAAAGTATCTCATAAATCCTATATATACATATATATAAATATCTTAAGTTAACGTATCTTGGACCTAGGTTTCCTATAGAAATTAGGGTAAGCGTCAAAAGCAAAAGGGGAGTAGTCAACAGTAAAATTGATGACAAAAATTCCACAAATCTGACAATATGAAATCCGAGGCCTTTCATTCCGCGGATATCTCAATAATATCTTCGTACAATGGCTTTTCAATATCCCACAATACATACAGATGGAGAATCTGATATGCGATATATGTTTGGATAATTCTTTAGACCTTCATTAGTTATAATTTTATTTATTTAGGTACTAAGAGCTGGCTCCTATCTGACTCAGCGTATTAGCATTGCCATTCAACTTGGTAATGCCGCCAGTATCTTGGGAACGCTGGGTAGCGTTCCCAAGATACTGGCGGCCAGAGGGTTCTGGCAGTGATATGGATCACTTGAGCTATATATAGATCGTTTTAAACGGTCCTTAGATAGCTCAACTGTTTCACGTGCATTTCATATTATCATATTTTGTACATTTCTGTAATTATTTCTGTAAATAAACTTTTATTATATCTAAGGTACCAGTAGTATTAGCTTACTTGTTAATAGTTCAACATGCTTTAATAATTTATTTTACAGTACAGTCTACGTACATGTCTTGCCTAATTGTTTACAATATCATGAAATTGAAATGTACATTTTAGGTAGCTTTTCTTTTTATACATAAGAAACTATAAATATGTGTACATACAACTCAATGGTAAATTAAGCAAATTATTACGTGACTTTAACTAAAACGTGATTATAAGATATTTAAACATTTATAGTTACGTTAGCATAATATTAATCACAAACAAAATAAATACAAAATACTAGGCCACTCAGAAAGTAATAGAAAAAATGATTTTAATACAAGTAATAATACCATCGTTCAAGTTTTGAATTTCCCTCCACAGTTTTTTGAAAGCTAAATTGAATTTTCTTGTTTCATTGAACAATGGATCATTTTCGTGCGATGATTTTTTACGATTTTAAATGTGGCCTAAAAGCAGATGAGTCGTTTGAATCGTTTCACATGGCGTTTGAGTTAACTTACTTTGGGGGATGAAGAAAGAAGTGGTCGTCTTTCGACGGCCGAGGAAAACGTGCTAGCAGCATCAAACATTTTTGTGGTGAACATAGGTGTTTGTTCTGAGTCTGAGTGTTATAAAGTATCATATGTATGTACAAAATATATATAGGTATTCTATCAGTTATCTGGTCACCATAATACAAGCTATGCTTAGTTTGGAGCTAGATGGTGTTGTGTGTGTTGTCCACCAATATTTATTTAGTATTTATTTATTTAGATTAAAAATAATCTCAAGAAAAAAGCGAATTACGTACGAAGAGATTCAGCATATGTTGCAAATTGGGTCGGGAAGTGTTCACAAGATTCCACACGAGCACCTACGCGTGAGAAGGATAGTTTCGCGCTGGATGCCGCACAACCTCAACGAAGCTTAGAAGTAGGCCCGTGTGGAATGGCGCCGAAACATGATTAATAAATTTGAAGCAGGTCTCGGCGCGTTTACAACATTGTGACAGGTGATGAATCCTGGATGTATCAGCATGTGGGGTTCACAGAATGCTTACACGACGTTTTGCCGCGGCCGCCCCGCGCTCCGTCGGGTATGCTCGCCAGTCATCTCCTGGTAGCGATGCAAGATACCCTAAAAGCACAATCCAGAAACAAAGCGTCAGTCGACAGTTTGGCTGTTTCAAAACGAACCAACGAACGCCTACCAAAGTGAAGCGATCGAGAAGCGCAGAGAATCGCTAGTTTCTTCACTTTGATGGGGTATCTGGGGTCGATTCCAATACAAACTCAAAGCAACATCAATGCCGAATGGTATACTACGAAATGCCTGCCAGAAGTTTTCACTGAAATGAGCAACAAGCGACCGAACACTGGGCTTCGCGGGCAACTGCTTCACCACAAGAAAGCGCCCACGCACTCAGCGCTCAAAACAGGGGATCGGTGTCAGGAAGTCTTGGTCACCCTCCTTACAGTCCTAATCTAGCACCGTGTGGCTACTTTTTATTCCCTAAAATAAAAAATCAACTGAAAGGATTTTTTTTCATTTGGACAGTTTTCATCGCCGGAAGATGGGTTAACAGCGTTCGAGAAGTCCATAGATGAGGTGTCCACGGCGTACTGGAAAAAAGTATTTCGAAAATTAGTTCGGACGCATGAAACTTTGTATTGAGGCTGGTGGAGAGTTTTTTGAAAAGATTTAATCAAAATATTGTATCTTTAAGTAGTAGATAAGTAGATTTTTCAGTTTCTTAAACTTTTTGAAAGTCCTACGTAAATACAATCATCTCTTTTTTATTCTATTCTACACAAAATATTTGAAAAAAAACGTGTGCGTCTCGGGATGCCTGACAGAACTGATAACTTAAACTAAGGCAGTGTGAAAATGCGTGAAAAAGCGAGAAGCCAGACAGACTGGCGCCGTAGCGCGTTACGTAACAATGCGGTTTACCCTCCCATAAGAAGTTATCACTTAAAAAACACGATCATCAAAATCTACGAAATCTATATAAAATGTTCGGTACTCAATTACATAAGCCTTGGGGTGTATATAAACCTCCCTTATACTCGTATCCATAAATCAATAACACATCACGCTGATTGCAATCTATGAAATCTAAATTATTTGTTCAGTACTTTGTTGCCTAAATTTGTGAGCAGTGTGTCACACCTCCCTTATATCTATAAATCGAGCAGCCCTTTGACCTCCGCGTTAAATGAGATTTTGGCCGGCTTTTGAAATATTGTGTGATATCCTGACTGTCACACGTTTTATTCATGGTAGCGATACGTGCCTCCTTATGCCCTGTCTTTGAAGCGTGGAAAGGCAAGAATACATTTTTACACTCATTTTTCGGTTAAAATTTTCCAAAAAAATACACAAAAGTTGATGGGGAAACTTATCCAAAATACTAAACCACTGGTAGTTCATAAATTCTAATCTAGTCTGTGCAAGTGCTAGTAACACCAAAGTTTACTGTCTGAATAAATCAATAAATTATTATTGACGACCTCTGTTGCGCAGGGGAACAAGGCCCGACTGAGACGCAGAAGGTAGCGGGTTTGATTACCGCTACAGGACACATGTTTGTAATATTTTTAAGTATGTGTCCCTGGTCTCGGTGTTTCTATGTGTAATACGTACGAATTTACAAAAAAATATATATACTTAAGTAGTTTATCAGTCATGTGGTACCCATAACACAAGCTTTGCTTACTTTGGACGCCGGTGATGCTTTGTAAAATGTCCGGCATTAATTATATTACGTCTATAAGCTTTACTAATAAAGCTTTCGATTTGACAGATAATCATAATCCCGTAATCTAGATATGGCTCTCGTGGTATATTTAACTACGCCTTTTGTTATTTGTTTAACAAATGCACAACTTCATTGACGATATAAATAACCGGATTACTTTTTTAACTGTGTCAAAATTTACTTTCAAAAAATATATATTGGTAGACAATACACACAACACCGTCTTGCCCCAAACTAAGCATAGCTTGTATTATAGTGACCAGATGACTGATAGAATACTTACATATTTTTTAAAACATACTTATGATACTTTATAACACCCAGACACATAACAAACACCTATGTTCATTACACAAATGTTTGTTTAGGGCGGAAATTGATCTCTCAACTTACAAAGCAGAAGGCAGAGCTTTTACCAACAGAACTGACGGGCCAGTCAATAGATCCTTATTGTTAGGGATAAGCTCTCACGTCGGTACCGTTGCCAACATAACTGTTTACTGTCTTCACCGCTAGTTTCTACTTGGCTAACATAATCAATATCTAAATCTCTAGCGTCGGTAATATATAAGTACTTACTAAAATAAAAACCTTATATAATCTAATCTACACGTAAAACATCGAAAGAGTTTCAAGAGCATTGACTGCAATAACCGAACGGCCAGAGAAATTCATTGACCTAATTCAAATTCAGATCAATTTTATTGAGAACCTGTGTGGCGCAGTGGACCAAGGCGTGGCTCAGACGCAGAAGGTTGCAGATTCGATTCCCGCCGCGGGACAAATGTTTGTATGATCTGCATGTATTTGAATCGGGTCTGTATATGTATGTATTTACAAAAAGAAGTATATAAGTAGTATATCAGTCATGTGGAACCCATAATACAAGCTCTGCTTACTTTGTGGCCAAATGATGCTGTGTGAAATGTCCGGCATTATTATTATTATTATTATTATTCGATACACTTTGAATTGTCTAACATGCTAGGACAATTTAGGAGAAGTACTGTTAAAGTACATAATAAATTCAATGATTTATAACATTATTCTCAGTACTTTATGCTTGTGAGGATCCCTTGTTTCTACCATGTGTATGCAAAACATCTGACATTTACCGTAATACCGAGTCGCCCACTCTAGTGAATACCTCACTAAAGGTCCGATCATAGACGTGATATTCAACCCAGGCGACATAGCATAATAATATTTTTTTAACAGATAGCTGGTACACTTAAGTTCTTATGTTACTACATCATAATTTTCCCATAAATATAAAGGTATTTCCGCTAAGTGACTCTGTTCCCCACACTAGGACTAAACAGCCTGTATAGTGGAGTCACAGGGACTCGCTATGGACTCTTCTAGATTTACGTCTTGTTTAATGAGTGTCATAAGAAATAAAATAAAAACTCAAACAAAACTTTTTAAAACTAAAAAAAAATATTTAAAAAAGAAAACAAAATATTGGTTGTCTGAAAAGTCGGTTTAACGGCCGTACGCTCAAGCCGATCGTGTCTTTCGCTCGCTCGTGCAGCGCTCTCGCTCGTTACAATGGGCGTAACGGGACAATGAATGTAACGGGACAATGAGTCATCCTTTTTAGTGCGTGCAGCCGGCGTTCATCGACTTATTAGACGTTGTCATGTCAACAAATAATGTTGGTACATGAGAAATAGAAAAAAGGAAAGCGTTAGACTGCCAAGTATATAGATAGTTGGATGTTTGCGTTTGTATGAATGTGATGAAATTGTGAGTTTGTAGGTGTATGTGGGCTAATGCACCCAGCATTGGTCACACAATCCAACAATTACATCGTCAATGTAAAATAAAGGTATTTTTTAATAATTTTATATTGACGTGCAGTATTTTAGTCATTACAGTGATTATTATCATTTTATAATCTACAAATGGAAACCAATTGTTGGTGTTGGAAAGAGGTTATAAAGTTGTGTCGTTTTTAGGGGTTTGCGAAAATTTATTAAACTTATTAGGACAGTACTATTTCTTGAATAAAAACAAATTTGAATTTTATTGTGTAACGAGCATTGGATTTATCTAATTATGCTTCCTCAATTTGCTCCAAGTTTAACCGAACCGCCATTCCCATTCCGGTTATTGAAATTATCTTATGTACCACACGCAACGAGATAAAACAGAATTGAATAAACGAAAATAAATCTGTATACATCAAAATGTTATGTTGGTTTGTGTACGCTTCAAAAACTCAAAAAGTTATGCATCGATCGAGCAAAAATTTTAGTATGAATATATAATCCGCATCAAGGATTATTTTTATCTATTTTTTTTGTACCACAGCGAAGCTTGGCAGGGTACAGCTAGTAATCATTAAATAATAAATAATCCCGGACATTTCACACAGCATCATCTGGCCCCAATGTAAGCAGAGCTTGTGTTATGGATACCACATGACTGATATACTACTAATATACTTTTTTTTGTAAATACATACATATTATACATAAAAAGACCCAGACCCGAGACAAACACTTGCAGATCATACAAACATTTGTCCCGCGGCGGGAATCGAACCCGCAACCTTTTGCGTCTCAGCCGGTTCTAAGCCCAGTGCGCCACAGAGGTCGTCATAAATTGACTGATATAAGATTTATAATACCTACGAGCTACGCTACGGCTTACTACTATAAAAATAGCAGTAAGTCGTGGTATCCACAACCAGAACTCCGCCTTAAAAGTGAGTTAAGTCTAAAATTCGGAATTATTATTTTGTGCATAGAGAGTCCGGGAATTCCGTTCAGTCAGTCATCACCTTTGGTCTTCGTCTGAGAATGTGGATGGGTGTCGTTTTGTTGGTTTATTAAGAAACTGTGGAACTTTCCGTGACGTAAGTCGCGTTTTGTTATTCACACAAACTAACTTGCTTAGTTTTAGGAATTGAAAATGAAAAAATGAAAAAAAAATTATTTCACCATTCATTTGATGGCATATACAATGTTTAAATGCGCTTTGATGCTGCTCGAGTTTTAAATAGGTAGACCTTTCAGCGGTCTTCCCACTAGACAAGCCTGTATCGTGAAGACCAGAGAGACGATTTACTTAATAAATTGACAGTAAGTAGCAGTCAGCAGCCTCGGTCAGCAGTAAAAGTTAAAAAAAGTTAGCAATTTATACAAATTATCTATGATACAATTACAATATCATAGACACAATAGGCAAATATGAATGGAAAAGACAATAATGGACAAATTACATATTCGGTAAAGTTACATTTTAGCAAACTACACAAACTACGACACAATTAATTAGAAAAATATAGAAGATACAATAGACAAAACATGAATGCAAAAGGCTATAATTATATATGCATATATATGCATACACATATAATAATAATAATGTAATAATAATGCCGGACATTTCAAACAGCATCATCTGGCCCCAAAGTAAGCAGAGCTTGTGTTATGGGTACCACATGACTGATATACTACTTATATACTTTTTTTTGTAAATACATACATATCATACATAGAAACACCCAGACCCGAGACAAATACTTGCAGATCATACAAACATTTGTCCCGCGGCGGGAATCGAACCCGCAACCTTTTGCGTCTCAGCTGGACCTAAGCCCACTGCGCCACAGAGGTCGTCAATATATATTCACATGCTCACACACATAACAACGAAATAACAAATTTGAAAACAAATTATTTTCTGTGCCTTTAAATCCTAAAGAAACATGAACCCAAGAACGTGGGTTGAACTATGAGGTCTGTTCCTAGGGTGCGTATGTTACTAGAGAGCTCCCTAGAAACCATGAATTCAGTTGTACGAGTGTTGATAGTCAGTTAATTAAAATGACTTGTCATTTTATATATCATAATTTTCATTCAAAACGGGATATTTATTATGATATTTGAGTTTTACTGCTTCCCGGTATTTCGGCACAATTGCATGCACTATGATCACGAGATAAACGACTTTTTTCAGTTCATGTTAGTTATCCCATTTTGAGTGAAAATTATGAAATGAAATGAAATTTATTATTTGCTTGAAGTATGGTAAATACAAGGTTCTTACATAATAATTGTCTCACACACTTCGTCGTTGACCGACATGCAAACATCAACATCGCAACCATGAGATAAATGAGATTATTAATTAAAATTAGGTGTACATAAAATAAAAACAAAAATGTCAACATCAATGTAAATAGATTTGTCCAGAAATACAATTATTATTAAACATTTCATCAACATCGTAAAAACATTTCTCGCTGAGCCATGTTTACAGTTTTTTCTTAAATTGAACTTTTGGCAACTCTCTAATCGCTTTAGGTATTAGATTAAATATTTTAATAGCCATAATATAACTGTTTTTGTGCGCCAGTGCAGTCTTGCGGAATGGCATTATGATTATGTTCATAACCATGATAGTTTCAAGGGTTACATATTATATATCGTTTAAATTATGAAGTTGGGATCAATTTTAACATTTAATAATAATAATAATATAGCCCTTTTATTCCGAACATTTACAGTATTTGTGTTTTAGTTATATGTTGTTGTTATTATAAAATGTCCCTCAGTTCGGTGTGTCTTTTGACATAGGCCTCCTCCAACTGCTACCATTGCCCTCTATCTGTTGCTACTCGGGTCCATCATCCCAAGGCTAAGTGAAAGTCATCTTCCCATCTTCTTTCTTCGTAAACATATAAGGGAAAGTATGAGAAAAGATAGACAGCTAAAGAGAACAAAAAAATTAGAAATTTCAATCGAAAAAAACTGGCGGAACCAAAAAGGCTTTAAGAGAGTTAAGAAACCATGGAACGGAATGGATTCCTAAGCTGAAAACTAATAAATCAGGCGTTGAGACAAATTGCAAAGAAATTCAACAATTAGCTACGGAATACTACAGCAATCTGTACTCAAAGACAGATAAAAATCAAGAACCAGAAACCAGCATTGAGACAAGAAATACAAATAATGACACCCCACCCCTACTCCAGGAAAAAATACAAAGAGCCATATACTCACAAAAAATGTAAAAAACTCCAGGACCTGACAATATCCCAAACGAACTTATTAGAGGCACAGTTGAAGAACTGTGCCCGATCTTAACAAATCTTTTCAACAACATTCTTCTTACAGACAGAATTCCAGACCAGTGGGGAAAGTCTAACATTGTACTTCTGCACAAGAAAGGACCTAAGGAAGACATTAATAACTACAGGCCAATAAGTTTAATATCAAACATCTACAAAATTTTCGCAAAAGTTATACTAGTTAGAATTACCCAGCAATTAGACGAGAACCAGTCTATAGAGCAGGCAGGATTTAGGAAAAACTATAGTACAATCGACCATATTCACACCATCAAGCAAATCTTAGAAAAAAGCAATGAATACCAAAAACCTGTCTATATGATCTTCATCGACTACTCAAAGGCATTTGACAGCCTGAATCACAACTTTATCTGGTTAACCCTAAAACAGCAAGGAGTGAACAGCAGTTATATAAATATCATTAAAAACATCTACAATATAAGCAAAGGCTGCATAAAACCGGACTGGAACCGGAGATCCTTTCCCCATAAACAGAAGCGTCAGACAGGGAGATCCACTGTCACCTAACTTGCTGCCGTGCTAGAGAATATATTGAGAAGTCTAGACTGGGATGGATACGGCCTCAACATCAATGGCTGCTGTCTTAATCATCTGAGATTCGCAGACGATCTTATCTTGCTTGAAGAGGACCCAAGTAAAATTCAAAAAAATGATACATTCTCTAGCCAAAAAGAGCAAAGAGGTTGGGCTTCAAATTAATAAAATGTAAACAAAACTAATGACCAACTCAACAGAGATCGACTTAGTACTAGACGGAAATAAGCTTGAATACGTACAAGAGTATGTGTATTTGGGCCAGATAATCGCCCCTGCAGACCAAACATAAAAGGAAATAAACAAGAGGATTGCTAGAGGCTGGCGAAAATACTAAAAAAAATAATGAAAAGTAAAGAACTGAGCATGACCATTAAAAGAAAAACTTTAAATACCTGTATTCTCCCCTGTATTACATACGGAAGCGAGACCTGGTCCCTCACTCAGAACCACAGAGAAAAAACTAGCCAAGTGTCAGCGGGCAATGGAGAGAAGCATGTTGAAAATAAAACTAAGTGACAGAGTAACCTCAACAGAAATAAGGAACAGAACCAAAGTCACCGATATACTTACTCGAACGGACCAATTGAAATGGCGTTGGACAGGTCACATGCTACGATGTAAGACAGAAAAATGGAGCAAACTGGTAACACTCTGGTACCCAAGAGATGGAAGCAGACAACGGGGACGTCCAACAAGAACATTTAATTAGTAAGCGCAAAAAGAAATGACAATTTGATGTTGACGTCAACTCTTAGTGATAACTAGGCTTGGATTTTCAGGGCCACTTTTGGAATCAGGGCCACTATCAAAACATTGATACCGTCAGCTTGCAGTATAGTATTATATTAAATTCCACAGTATTGTGGAATTAGGAAATAAATAATAAATAAATATAAATGAACAATGCACACAACACCACCTAGCCCCAAACTAAGTTTGTATTATTACATAGTTTGTATTATGGTGGCCAGATAACTAATAGATTACATATATATTTTTAAATACATACTTGTGATACTTTATAACGTCCAGATATAGAACATACACCTATGTTCATCACACAAATATTTACTCTGGGAGGGAATCGAACCTACAACCCCTCAACCTGCAGCGCAGAAGGCAGAGTTAACAACTAAGAGGACAGACCAGTCAATTATCACGGAACACATGCCGTCATTATGAATGTACGTAAGTTATACCAATCCATCTTCCCAAAACTGTTTTCTGTTACAATCAAACTACATTGTATTAGTAGTTAACATGAATTTGGAATGGAAAGAAAGAAAGAAAGAAAAATAAACATTTATTCAAACCACCACTATTATATTTAAATACAACTAGCTGTCCTGGTCGCGAATATGTCCACGCGAATTAAAAAGAAAAAAAAACTAATTGTTAATCGAAACCTTTTTCGAATCCACTTGAACACACACAAAAAAACTTCATCAAAATCGGTCCAGCCGTTAAGCAGGAGTATAATTACAAACACACGCACAGAAGACTTATATATACAAAGAAAGAAACACAAAAAATTCAAACACCAATGACTAAAACAAAGAAGAAAAACAAATGAGTTAGTGAAATGGCCCACAGCCCAGCATAATGCTCCAGCATGTTGCCATGCTGCAGCGCAATGGATATGTAAGTGGGTGCAGAACAAAGCCTGGACTCATGAGAAGAGATAATCAAATGATCATATGAGGTTAGCAGATATTCTACATTGCTGCCTTTATCTGTAAGGGGTACCTATCTGACAAAATTGAAACGTGCTAAGTTTCCATCAAACCGATTTTCTTCTGATTCTTAATAAGGTGGCCAAGCTATTGCGAACGCCGAAGGATGTCGTGCCTCGCAAGTACCTGGTGTACATAAAGACTTCAGCTGTGGTCGTTCCTACATTGGGCAAACGAAGCGTTCAATATCCAAACGTATAAACATTTGCAGCAATTAAAAATCGCCAGTTCAACAAATCCAATAACGAAGCACTGACGATTCAGAACCTAATGACCGGATTGAACTTCAAAATATAGCCTGAAAACCTAGAGAGTTGTCGCCGCAACTGGTGTTTTTCGAAACTATCCTCTATCGGTGTTCGGATTCCAAAATGTTCGCGGTCATATGACTTACCGCAAATAACAGTATCCACGCACTCATGTAATGAAACGCGTCATGTACTAATAATAATAATGGGATGTAATAATGGGATTTTAAGACGTAGAGAGGATAACCGTCTTCTTGATATAAATTTGCGTAATGCTTTCATTGCAATCGGCAATTCTTTTGTGGAACCTACGTTCAATGAAACCTTTATATTCTGCAGTTCCATCCGGTGATTAGGTTCCAAATACACTAGGTGCTTGATAATCGCTGATTTGTTGGCCTGGCGATTTTTAATTGCCGCAAAATGCTTTTTACATGTTCGGCTATTGAACGCTTTGTTCGCACAAAAGTTAATATCAGGCAACAAACATAAATAACTAATTGAGAACCTCCTCCTTTTTTGAAGTCGGTTAATAACAATAATAATATTTGTTGTGCAAGTTTGAAAATGCATTCAATGAAATAATTACGTTTTAAAAACTAAAAAGAAAAACTTCATTAAATGAAATTTGAGCCTATAGAATACAACCGAATTGAGAACTTTCTCCTTTTTTTGAAGTCTGTTAACACCACTGGAAAGTCACAAGAAAGCAAAATAAAGTAATTTTATTCACTTGGATGACATATTTTTTCCAGCTATTTCGATTTAAAAACCTATTACTGAACGGATTTTGATGAAATTTCTATGGGACCAATCGGGAAGTATATGCTTTCACATGAATTATTTTTTTAAATCGGTTGATAAATGCCGAAGTTAAGAGGTAACAAAAAAAGACAACCGAATCGTTAACTTCCTTTTTTTTCTTGAAGAAGGAAGATGACCGACGACCTCTGTGGCGCAGTCGGCTAAGGTCCGGCTGAGACGCAGAAGTATGCGGGTTCGATTCCCGCCGCGGGACAAATGTTTGTACGATCTGCAAGTATTTGTCTCGGGTCTGGGTGTTTCTATGTATAATAAGTATGTATTTACTAAAAAAAAAGTATATAAGTATTATATCAGTCATGGTACCCATGACACAAGCTCTGCTTACTTTGGAGCCAAGTGATGCTGTGTGAAATGTCCGGGATTATTTATTTATTATTTATTTATTTAAAAAAAAGTAAATAAGTAGTATATAAGTCATGTTGTACCCGCATGACTGATATACTACTAATTTACTTTTTTTTTTTAATACATACATATTATATATAGAAACACCCAGACCCGAAACAAATACTTGCAGACCATACAAACATTTGTCCCGCGGCGGGAATCGACCCCGCAACCTTCTGCGTCTCGCCCGGAACTTAGCCCACTGCGCCACAGAGGTCGTCTAATAAGTATGTATTTAAGATTAACTAGGTATCCTATCATTCATCAAGTCACCATAATACAAACTATGCTTAGTTTGGGGCTAGATGGTGTAGTGTGTATTGTCTACCAATATTTACATTTAAAAGTCATATATCCCGATTATGACATTTCTCTGAGCTCAATTTTCCTTACTTTCAGAACTATTCTACGACCACACAAAGATAAAAAGCAGGTCACTCACAATCCCCACTGTAACGTCGATTCATCGGGGAGTGGAGCCATCAGATCCGCCTCACTTTGACAGGTCATATTGCCAAGGGTTGCACACCCCTGACATTTGAAGTGGGTGCAATGATTTGTATTTATTGGATGGTATTGCATGTGACAAGTTTAATAATACCAGTAGTGTTGTTCGAATTTGATTGCAAAGCTGAGGGGAGATTGTAAAAAGAAAAATGATTTTTCTGAAAAAAATAATCTGTCCCTTAAGAGTGAACAAGTCGATTATATTTCCATACAAACGGCGCAGGGTGGGTTTTAAAGATACAAGCCTCAAAAAAAACGTATTTCAATACAGATTTTAGCACAATTTTGGGCGTAAATAAGTAGCATACGGGAACGAAAACTCCAAAATAATTCCGATACAAGCATAGTTTATTTATTCAAGAGCTCAAATAACTTTATTTCGAAAAGATACGTTTAGTAGTTTTTTCATGAGAACCCTTTAGCTAAAAGTCTGTTCATGATTTTTACGCGATCGTTTTATACACAAATCGTTGTCTAATCTGATGATATGATTAGAAATCATTATAATACTATTTCCTTACTGCTTATCACTATCTTTCGTACACGTATATCCTTAATTTTCACTCAAAACGGGATATTTACCATGATATATGAGTTTTTCTGCTTCTGCAACTGTGCCGAAATATCGAGAAGCAGAAAAACTTATAAATCAATAAATAACCCGTTTTTAGTGAAAATTATGTGCAAAACCATGATAGTTTTAAAATTTATAACGTATATCCTTGTCTCGCACTGTGCTAGGTGAAATAGCATACATTTTAACTGCCCCACTGATGAGTTTGTGACACTGACTAGTGTATTCTTAAGGAGAATCCCTGATCAAATTATCTTGACGCGTATTCACGGCGCTCAGTGGAGCGGGCTAAGGTCCGGCTGAAACGCAGAAGGTTGCGGGTTCGATTCCCGCCGCGGGAATAATGTTTTTTGCAAGTATTTGTCTCGGGTCTGGGTGTTTCTATGTATAATATTTATTTATTTACAAAAAAAAGTATATAAGTAGTATATCAGTCATGTGGTACCCATAACACAAGCTCTGCTAACTTTGGGGCCAGATGATGTTGTGTGAAATGTCCGGGATTATTTATTTATTTATATAATATTTAAGATATAATTTATAAATAAATTATAAAACTAACAATTACATTAAAAAGGATTTGAAACGAGGAAGTAGGAGGAGGTAAAATATTGTAAATACATACCATGTATCTTTTATAACTATTTATCTTCCATTAACGAGCAGATAGTCACTAAATAGCGGTAAAAAGCGGTTCCCGGTAGCGGTAGCGGTAGCGGTAGCGGTAGCGGTAGCGGTTATTTTTTTCCATATACATTTAATTTGGTGAGGGCACCGTCTTAACACCAATTCAGACATTATTGAACTAGAGTCTGTTCAATAGGTTCATTAATAGACTAGTCGTAAATTATTGAATTTTTTTATTTGATAATAATAATAATAATACCAATATTTATTTATTCAGATAACTAAGATCCATTTCATCCATAAAAGTAACAAATAAAATAAAATCATTGATCAATAACAAAGTAATAAAAGTTAAATTAGATGTTAAAAAGTATTCTTACTAACCTAAATACCACCTTAATTAATATAATAGATTTGCCGAGCAATAGGGTTAATCAGGGCTTACACCTAAAAACTTTGCAGGACACTGTCCCACCTGCCTGCAAGAGCCCCAAGAATCCTATTGGGATTATATTGATTATATTGATATTATAGTGATATTGATGTCACAAATCAAATACAAATACAAATCGTTTTGGAGTTGCCCATATATAATTAATTTAATAATCCCGGACATTTCACACAACATCATCTGGCCCCAAAGTAAGCAGAGCTTGTGTTATGGGTACCACATGACTGATACACTACTTATATACTTTTTTTTTTTTTTTGTAAATACATACATATTATACATAGAAACACCCAGACCCGAGACAAATACTTGCAGATCATACAAACATTTGTCCCGCGGCGGGAATCAAACCCGCAACCTTCTGCGTCTCAGCTGGATCTTAGCCCACTGCGCCACAGAGGTCGTCAACGGTCGTCACGGACATAAGATACGAAGAAATCATTTTTTATTTATCAGACTCCTGCCAAAATACGCACCACTATAACATTCGAGACCAACTCTAACGTTCGAGAGCCCGTTATCCTTCTTTTTCTTATTGTCTCTAGTTATTTTGAACCAGTGTGTTGAAAGAATTAAAATGCGCCTCAGAGGCGCCTTTCGTGCTTTTTTGTTATCCTTCAAAATTGTATTCTAGGAGAAAGTAACGTCATTTTTATGTACAAATTTAACTAGTGTTTCAGAGTTCTGCGTTTACTGTTCAGTCTGGCATATTTTTTTATTTTGTATTATCTCATTATCTTACTAATTCCTTGTTCTATGTATATGTGCTACTAACCTCTTTGGATGTAAGTTAATCCGAAATAAAAAGATTTGAATTTGAATTTAAAGAAGTCGTCAATAAAGAAACGCGACTTTATAAACTACTATTATTTATCCACTACGAATAAAGCCGGCTACAGATGCAACTTGGTAGTACCTACTCCAGTATTAAGCAGTTCTCGAGTAGCAGACTGGAAATATCGATATTACCAAAGTAAACAAATAATCGGAGCCATAGAGTCGAGTGTTAAAGCAGATTTATATGATGAAAGTAAATGCGATAGTACAGCAGGTCAGTCCAGCGCGGACTTGTGATTAGACTGGTATGAACACTAGTTTCACCCCAGTCAACTTCGCTTGCAAGTTAGTCCTGTAAGAAGGCGCCCGCCTTTGATAAGGTAACTAGCATAAACTAGCAATAGGCATGAATTGCGCAATCACTGCTGTCAAAGCACATTTCTTATACGCTAATATCTCTGATATAAGCGTATTTTTACCTGTGGGTGGGCGGACAGGGCTTCAATAGACAGCGGGTAGTTTCTGTAATTAATAAGATTTTGAATAACTCGAGATGGAAGATGGGAGATGGGAGATGGGATTTACATTAGTGTAATTTACTGCCTAACTTTGTTTTCATTCGCCCTCCGTACTTCTCAAGTCAGTCCGGTCAGTCAATGAACTGACTCGCTAAATTAATTGCGTCTAACGACTGGGTCTGAAATCAGATGTCACTTGTTCCAGTCACTGCTATCGTGTAAACCTGCCCTAAAGCACAAAGTTTAAATTACTTTGCTTTTTATAGCAACAGTAGTTCTGTTGAGTTTGATCGAGTTCGCCACTTTTTGGAAAGTTAAGAATAAGAAATGCCTTTTCCGGATACACTGGTGGCTTAGCCTAAGCACTCATGCCTTTTGATCATAAGGTCATGGCTTGAACTTGGTCGTGCACAAAACAGTTTTCTTACAACGCTAAGAAACAGACGCTAGCTACATTTTCTTCCATTTACTACTTATTGCACAGTACCCGCCACCGATTGTATTAATTAACATTTCACACAGTACCATCTAGTCTTGTATTGTGAAAACCAGATGACTAATACATGAAATAGGTTGGGGAAAAAGTTTCTTTGCATTTTTTAGGAAAACAAAACATTTTTGAATATAGTTTATTTACATTTAACTAATGTATGTAGGTACCATTTTGTTCGATAACTTTTTGCCATCTTGTAAGTAGGGACATGATCCCATTGCTATAAAAATTTTGGGACTTCTGATCAAAATACCGCGACAAGTGGTTTTGGCAGTCCTCTCGTGACACTGCCCAAAGAATTCTGAAGAGACCGAAACAGGTGGAAATCTGAAGGTGCAAGGTCAGGACTATACGGCGGATGCATTAACACCTCCCAGTCAAACTCTCTTAATTTTTGCTGAGTGGCTAAAGATGTGTGAGGTCGTTATCATGTTGAAAAACCACTAACCTTCTGTTGATTAATTACGGCCACTTTCTCTCTACTTATTGCTTTAATCTCATCAGTTGTTCGCAGTAGAGTTTAAAATCGATGGTCCTGCCTGGTGGTAACAGCTCATAATGAATAATGCCCTTCCAATCCCACCACACACACAGCATCACCTTGTTGCGAGTTAACCCGGGTTTCGCCACAGTCTGTGAAGCCTGACCGGCCTTTGACCACGACCTTTTTCGCACGTTCTTGTCGTACGTGATGTACTTTTCATCACCAGTTATCAGCTTCTTCAAAAATGGTTCGGTTTCATACCGTCGTAATAAAGAATCACAAATGAGTACACAGTTCTTTAGGTTTCTTTCAGTGAGTTCGTGAGGTACCCAAATATCGAGCTTTTTTGTGTACCCTGTTTTTTTTTCAAATACGCCAAAACTGTTTTGTGGTCAATTCCCAGTTCTTCAGCTACTTCGTAACTACTGATATGCCGATCTTGCTGCACTTTTTCAAAAATGGCATCCATTTTATCCGTAATAGGGCGACCAGAGCGACGTGCATCTTTGACATCAAAATTTCCGGATTGAAAACGCTTAAACCAAATTTGTGCTACTCTCACAGACACCGCACTATGTCCATAAACATCGCGAATTTTTTTCGAGGCTTGAGTTGCATTTTTACCTTTTTTGTAGTAAAATTTTAAAATGTATCGAATTTTTTCATTAGATTCACTCATCTTGACAGTACGAAAAACAAATAAAAATCACATCACATTTTCCTAATTTGAGTTTGGAATTATGTTCTTTAAAATTTAAACTTTTAATGATACCAAAACCAGCCAGATACAAATGGTATGGCCAAAGAGATTTTATTACAAGTTCATACATACTATAATGCGAAAAGACATTTTCCCCAACCTAATAAATACTTGCTGATTATTATACCCTCAGATATCTATGTTCATAAAACAGATATATGCTCTAGTAATGGAGATGGTATTGGGATTTCAACCGAACTCATAATGCAAAAGGCCGAGTAAATCACTCCCAGCTAAGAGGACGTAAGTTTACCCATGGTCCAACTGTCAGAATGCATTTTTTACTGCAATATATTATGATACACCTGAGGTGTGATTGTCCAACTAATTAATGATAAAATTGTTATACGTAGGTCACATTATAAGTTTTGCGTAACTTAAAAAAACAACATGTGTAAAACCAAAATATTATGTTTAATGCTTTTCAAAATACTCTCCTTTACATTTTAAACATTTTTTCATGCGATCGAACCATTTTTTAAAACAGGAGGACCACAGATCTGAAGGCATGTTTTCTACGTGCTGATTGAACGCTATCACTGCCTCTTCGGAGTTGGTAAAAGTGAAACCTCTCATCAAATCTTTAATTTTGGGGAAAATACAGAAATCACAGGGTGCTGGGTCGGGGCTATGCGCAGGATGGGTGACGAGTTGTACTTTTTCGGAAGCTAAAAATAACTTTGTTTTGTTGGCCGTGTGTGAAGAAGCGTTGTCATGATGTAAGAGAATGCGGCTTTTGGGTCGTCTTTCGCTTACATTTTCTAACACCCTGGGTAAACAAATGGTAGAATACCACTCGGCACTAACAGTCTTTTGATCTTCAAGTGGCATTGTACAGATGGGACCCGTAGCTGAGAAAAAACGCGATCATTTTTTTACCAACGTTTCTCGCCTGCCTCACTTTTGTTGGCCTGTTCTCATTTTCAAACACCAATTCACAAGATTGCTGTTTTTTTTCGGGTTCAAAACAATAAATCCACGTTTCGTCTCCTGTGACAATGTCATAAACAGCATTAGAATGTCCGTGGTCGTACTTCAGTAGCATCTGTGAGCACCATTCCACGCGAGCCCGCTTCTGCTCCGCTGTCAGTTCATGAGGGATCCAACGACAACAAAGTTTCCAAACTTTCAATTCTTCGTGTAAAATTTTCTGGATTTGGCTCATACCAATCCCCAATAGTCCTCGAATTGTTTCATAGGTAATCCGCGGGTTTTCTTCAATTAGCCGCTTAACAGTAGCCACATTATTTGCGTTGAAGGCCGCCCTTCACGAAATTCGTCATGTAAAGAAACTCGACCTCTCTCAAATTCAGCAAACCATCGCCTCACGGTGCTCAAACAAGGTGCTTCTCTCCCAAAAGCATTTTGAAGACGAGCGGCACAATCTTGCGGAGAGAGAGAACTTTTAAAATCATAAAAAATCATCGCTCTAAAATCTTTTCGACTTGATTCCATTTTCGTTGCGTACGTAGAACTTTGATGTGTGATAAAAAACAATTGACTAATTATTTCCTGCCAATTGTTTTTTTTATGACTACGAAGGTTGCAACGTTTAAAAAAATATAACATTCGAAATTCAAATAGTTCCGATTAGCTAGAAGTGCAAAACTTTTAGTGTGCCCCATGTATTTAATTGGTTGCACTACTAATGGTCAAACTGAAATACTAATATTTATGCTTACTTAACTATTAGCAGAATAGGCAAACCGAATAGGTACAGCTATGCTCTGAAAGAATTACATATTTCTGGCGTTTTCGCGGCCGCTGTCTGCGCACGCTCGCTTTGCTCGCTCGCATTGCGCGTTGTATTATATATTCTAACATAACCTAACCAACTGATCTGATCAGATTAAATAAACCTATTTATTATTGTTAATGTGTAATATTACAATAATAATAATAATAATACTTATTATTAACTAGACCGATGGATAAACTTACCCATGGTACAACCAGTTGGACTACATGTAAACTAATGTCCTTGTGTTGAACCATAGTTAAAATTACATCAACGTGGTTCAGCCAATCGGGCTATAAGTAGACTTGTTTTCCTCGTAGTACAACCAGTTGAACCACGCTCGGTAGCCGACTAGGTAACTACCATCTGAGCTGTGAGACCATCCCATTCATATAACCTTAAAACCATACGTTTATAGCACTGCATTCTGATTATAGCCTCGAGGGTATGCTTCGAACTTGGTCAGTTAAATCCAGATCTCCCGGGAACTAAACTAGTTAGCAGAAATAAACTGGGGACGGTTTGGATGTAGCCAAAGATAAATGTAATAAATATTAAGTTACTTATACGAGCAAGTCTGGCCTTGCAGCTAAGTTTGTAGTAGCATGCACTGTAGGTTGTTGATTCGATTTAAATAAATAAATATTGCTCAGGACAAACATTATGTGATACTTACTATTATGTGCCAAGTGTACGAAAGGACTCTCTGAGGCGCACTTTAATCTTTTTACCACACTGGTTAGAAAAACAAGACACGATAAGAAGAAGACGTTAATAGTCTTTAATAAGACGTTAATAATTCGTATGAGTCAGTAGACATCCCTGGTGACAGAGTAAAAGACCACCCAAAGATCTCCACCATGGCTCCCATCTCCCATCTCCCATCTCCCATCTCCCATCTCCCATCTCCCATCTCCCATCTCCCATCTCCCATCTCCCATCTCCCATCTCCCATCTCCCATCTCCCATCTCCCATCTCCCATCTCCCATCTCCCATCTCCCATCTCCCATCTCCCATCTTCCATCTCCCATCTCCCATCTCCCATCTCCCATCTCCCATCTCCCATCTCCCATCTCCCATCTCCCATCTCCCATCTCCCATCTCCCATCTCCCATCTCCCATCTCCCATCTCCCATCTCCCATCTCCCATCTCCCATCTCCCATCTCCCATCTCCCATCTCCCATCTCCCATCTCCCATCTCCCATCTCCCATCTCCCATCTCCCATCTCCCATCTCCCATCTCCCATCTCCCATCTCCCATCTCCCATCTCCCATCTCCCGCCATTGCTATGAAAAGAAGGACCACTTTGTGATAGATGTTTGTTCAATGTGAAGATATCACATTTGAAATTCAAATTCAAATGTTTTTATTCAATACAATCACAAGTATCGCTTTGAAACCTCGTACACACTAGGTGAATTTAGGTGTCAATTCCTCCTAAGCCGAGTCCGATAAGAATTGGCAAGAAACTTGCCTGGTTCTAGCGCTTTTTTGTATAATACTTCTTAACTAACTACGAAAAACGAATACAAGGTAATATACAATACAATGTAAAGGTTACATTGCAAATTCTTAGGATTTCTTATGGCATTCAGCATTTCGTGGTAGCTTTAGATATGTTGCCACGAAGTGTTGGAACAAAAAAATTGGTTGTCTGTAAAGTCGGTTTACGGACGATAGTATAACGTGACAACGTCATAACAAAACAGATACATGCGGCGCTCTCGCTACGATCGCAACGGGACAATGAGCGCAACGGGACAATGAGATATCCCTTTTTCGTGCGCGCAGCCAGCGTTCATCGATTTATTAGACGCTGTCACGTCAAAAGGTATTTAATAGAATATCAAAAACCTCACAGGTAAAGTAGGTTAAAATAATCATATAATATTATATTACCTAATTAAGTAGACAGGTAGTTTTTTTTAATGTAGGTCCTGATAATACTATTATGGTATGAATATATAAAATATAACACGGTTAATTATTATACAAAAATTAAAATACAATCATACAATAAAAACAATATTGTTGCGCCCGCTTTATAGCTCCATTTGTTAGATGAATCGAAACAGTGTCGGTGCCTCCATAGACAAATTAATACGTGAGTAAGGACCGTGTTTATCAAAATGTATGATGACCGTACGGCGCAACATTAATAAACTGAGAGTTTAGACAAAATCCACTTTCGTTGGCGTTCACTTTACAGCAGCATACACATCATACGTCATACAAACGTAAAACGTAAACGTCATCGAAATATTACTAAAGCAAATCTAGGTAAACCCGCACATAATGTGGATCTTGTCTACGCACTAAGCAATTTAAGTTATCTATGGCTAGCCACCGTTTATACCTTGGTAATAAATATTGAATAGGAAATGGTCTGGAACAACTAATACCATAAGTCAAACCCTTCCAATGTCAGCACTGTTATACCTGCACTAGTAAAACACCCGCAACTTTGTTCACGTGAAAACTTACAAAAATAAATATATAAATAAATATTGCTGGACACTGCTCACAACATCATCTAGTCCCAAACGAATCATAGCTTGTATTATGGTGAATAGATGACTGATATAATACTTATATATTTTTAATTACATACTTATGATACTTTATAAAACCCAGACGCAGAAAAAACCTATGCTTTTTCACACAAATATTTATCCTGGGAGGGAACCGAACCCTCAACCTACAGCGCAGAAGGCAGAGCTATTACCAACTGAGCTGACAGGCCAGTCGAAAAAAAAAATCAACACATATTTGCTTTTAGGTTAACTATCGAAGTTCAGAGGTATTTCGAAATGCATATCAAAGTGTTCTAGCTAACTCTTAAGTTGATTCACAATCTCACTCAGCATTTTACTATAAAGCTAACTATAAAACTCTAAGGTATTGCAAAGCTTTAGGGACAGAATATCAATTCGAGACTCAAAAACGACCCTAATAATTACGTTTTAGAAACTAAAAAAAAAAACCGACTTCATTGAATGAAATTTGAGCCTATAACAATTGTTTAGTGGAAAGTAGATGTTTTTTGTATATATACAATATGGGTAGGCCAAATAAACGCACTGCTCCAATGAGTCCGAGTCCAAAATATCATCGATGTATACAATTTTTGGATTTTCGTTGATTTTTCAGTTCGGGCCACCTGTGAACACTTTCAAACAAAAAAATAATTTTTCAAATCAGCTCAGGCGTTTTCGAGTAATCGGTGAACATACATAAAAAAAAGATTCCGACGAATTGAGAACCTCCTCCTTTTTGATGAAGTCGGTTAAAAGAAATAAATGTTGGTAGACAACATCGAACAGCACTATCTAGCCTCAAACAACAGAATACTTATTATTACAAGTATTATAAAATACTTGTTATAGCTCTTGCTACTACGAAACAAAGATCGTACGATCTGCAATTTTGATCGTACAAGCGCTTAGAGCGTAATATTATATTTACCTACATAGGGCCTCTCTCTTTCTCGACTGGCCTGCAGCTCAGTTGGTAATAGCTCTGTTGTCAGCGCTCTCGATAAACTTTTGTGAGGTGAACATATGTTATTCAATGTCTGGGTGTCATAAAATATCTTATATATACAATTTAAAGATAGTATATGTATTCTATCAGTCATCTGAGCCACCATAATACAAGCTAATGCTTACTTTGGGGCTAAATGGTGTTGTGTGCACCAACAATATTTATGTTTTTACTATATCGCGTAATTCTATCTCGTCTGGCGCGGCACTTCATTACGAATTTACCCACCGGGGTGGGCCAGCCAATGTACTTGTAGTTGTAGCTTCGTTCCTGAAGTGCGCCTGGCCTGCCAAAATTAAGCAAAGCTTGAAATACGGTTACCATGGCTGATTTAATTCTTACAGGTCCTGAATTATGTCGCAATTGAAAACTAATATATTTATTAGTTTTAGTATAAAGATAGATAGATAGATGTTTAGAAGATACTTTATTGCATACCATAAATACATTGGTTTAGTAGAAAAAAACATCAATGTTTTGCTAGTCGGTAGTACAATGGTCTTATCGCTATGTAGCGATCTCTGCCAGACACTCTTGGATTGAACTGAATGTAGTTGAAAAGGGTGATGATTATAATGATTTATAATGAGAATAATATATACATACAAATTTACAGAATACGAAAATGATACATACGTCGATACTAATTTAAATGTATATACAATACAATATATGAAATACAACTTTATAAGATAAACTAAATAAACCAATACATAAACATAAATTCTTATTAACACAAAGAATCAAGCAACAGTAAACGATAGGACAAAAAGTGCTCCCTAACCATAGCTTTAATAAAATAAACAAAACTCAATCGAAAAGAACAATAAAATATACTCGATTCCAATTCCAATGGCGTTACATAATCCCACCTTTCTCCCACTACCTCGTGTACATACAAGTCTCTACAGTCATGATTTACTCTGAGCGTTGATTAACAGACAGTCAACACCAGAACAGTTTGATATTAAATAGATTCCATCTGTGTACCGAGCGAAGGTCCAGCGGAAATTGAAAGATCTGAAGCTGAGTCCCTATCTTTGATGTATTGGACAATAAGATTACTGGATATTGCAACGCGTCCGACGTGTCAAAGAAATTGTTGTAACAGAGGAACTCTTGAGATGAACTGGAGGTCATCATAAGATCTTTTTTTCGATATAGCACTCGTAGTTTAATGATGGGATCCCTGCTTTTGGTTTCTATGATGTACTAGCTTCTGCCCGCAGCTTCGCACGCATAATACATACATAAAGAGTAGCTTATGTCCGTTCCTAAGATACAATCTATATCCATACCAAATTGGATTGATGCAAAAGAAAAATTACGTTGATCCGATCGCTATCAAACTTCACAGGATCATTTGCTAGGCCAATCTGAAGATTTTCTAAAATTTTATCGAAATCTGTTCAACCTTTTCGGAGTCTATAGGGAACATACATACAAACATCGCCTTTTATCGATATAGAATATAATAATAATAATTCCGAACATTTCAAAGTAAGCACAGCTTATATATTATTATGGGTACCACATGACTGTTATTATATAATACACACATTTGTCCCGTATACATTCATATATTTACATTTTAAAAACTTAAAAGAAAACTGACTACATTAATCAAAAAAAAATACAACAAAATTGTAAACTCCTTTTTTTGAAGTCGGCTAAAACATATTTTATTTTCGACTTTTTCTTTCTTTTCGAGTCAGGCTTGCATTTAGCTTTATAGTACTAAATCATTTTTCAAAATTCGTAAACACCACTGGAAAGTCACAGGAAAGTAATATACAAAATTTCGTTAACTCGGACGACATACCTTTCCAAACTATCTTGACTTAATAATTAAACTAAACTGATCACTTCAGATGTGACCTATATATTTTATTTACAGAAATAATTACAGAAATGTACAAAATAATATACAATAATATAAAATACACGTGAAACAGTTGAGCGATCTAAGGACCGTTTAAAACGATCTATAGATAGCTCAACTGATCCAGATCACTGCCAGAGGGCAGCGTTTCCAAGATACTGGCGGCATTGCCATGTTGAATGGCAATGCTAATACGCTGGGCCAGATAGGAGCCAGCTCTTGGGTCACGCAATGTATCTACCAAAGGGGCATACAGTCGCCAACGCTCTAGCGTTAGCGAAGTTCGATTGGTAGACAAAGTAACCTTTGGTTAGCGATCGCTTATTCTATTCGTCTGTTCGCTACGTGGCGTGCTTAGTCTATGGCTTTTGATATCAAACGTCAATTTCCAAATGTCAAATTGTCAAATTCGTCTAACTTATAGAGTCGGTGTGGTTTACATGTGTTTTGATATTTTCAAAATCTAATGATTTTAATATTTAATAGTTAATGGAAATGCTTTTTGGCTTTATAAACATGTGTTCAAAAAATATGTTTAACCCTATCAACGTAGTATTGAATTATTTATACATTTAATTATGGGGTCAAGATCACATGCCAGCGGAGAAGTTTTCAACTCTTTTGGAGTTCATGGAGAGGTAAATAGTTTTTCGGTACTTATCTACTAGTCATTAATAATATTTTACATATGCTGGTATTATAAACTAACATTATTTATTCAAATTTTGAATCTTATTCATTAAGTCAATAGTCAGTGTAAACAATGCCGTGATCTCGCATCGAATTACTCAAGAAGGCCCTTTGTTAACTCACGTTACAGGCACTGTGACCTTGCAAGCTCTCGGCCTGGTGCTCAGGCAGGATCGTTTAAGGGCTGATCTTTTGTGGCAAGACGTTAACATTACCAACACCTTGAACTCCATTGCTGGTGGTGTTCCCAAGACTTCGGATAATTGTAAAAAGTTTGTAAGTAGGTGAATTTATCATGCACCACCAATATTAAATGAAGCAATAATTGTATGCGTTACAATATAACAATAATACCTCATTATGTACTTATTTCTACCAACATTTCGCATAATATATTAACTACATTCTAAGCTGTGGGCAGATTAGAATGTAGTTAATGTAGTGTAATGTAGTCAAGAACAAAAATGTTATAATGATGTTAGTTACTTATTATCTAACAAACTATTTATACTTTAAGTGATCCTTACTCAAAAATTCTTGCTTTCTGTGATAAATACCTATCCATTCCGTTTGTAGTTATGTGCTATTGCATTGTAAAAAATAAATTTTGTATTAAAACATATAACACTTTCTGCCTCAATATTTATGATTAGTTAATTATTTCTTATTTTTTCAGAGGCCATCTACTGCACCATCCCAAAATCTACCAGACAAAATCCACCGTATGACCACCTTAATTCAGACATTGGTGTAGAAGATGGTATGTTCTATGGCAGTCTAAGTACTCTTTAGTTTCGTCAGTAATACTTTACAAAAAACATATTTTAACTTTACCTTAAATTATAAGAGGGAAAATGATTGTTTTTGTTTTTCAGGAATAACCATTGCCAGTACCAGGGCGCCTAACAGTATCCCAACCACCAGTTGACGACTGCTCTCGACCGTTCGCTCACCACTAACAGGAGAAGCGGGATAGAAACGAGGCCCGGAGGATAGAGGTGTGGCAAGAGCTGAACAATCTGTTTAACTGGTTTGGAGATATTGATCAAGCCACATTACAGAGATATCTCAGTGATAGCGATGTATAGTATGTAATAGTAGTAGAAAAGTATATTAATGATAATTATATTATTATAAATAAAACGTGCTACGTATGTTACATTGACTCTTTTATTTCTATTATAACACAGGTGCTCATTGTCCACTGGCTTTACAATTGCAATACGGGTGGAATCAATGCAACCTATTACCCCCTGGTAGAAAGTGCCTCCTCTGAAACCTGTAAAAACATACTTATTAGCTTAACATAATTTTTATAAAAACATAGGTACGTATTGTGATTGAGGTATCTTTAAAATATCCACTTACTCTTCTTTGATTTGAGATTGTTGTTTCAGGAAACACAATCCATTTCTTTATGACTTGTGGTTTAGGGCATCAACAACATCTTTAATGCAACGACTCGTCCGTTGTGTAAAATGCACAATTCTTAACACCCACAATTCTTTGATACCATCCTGTCGCAAAAAAGCTTAGGGCGCAAAGTATCTCAAAGAGACAATTTAACATAAGTAGGTACCTATTTGACTTTTGATAAACTAAAACCTTTTAAAAAAACTAAAAACAGGTAAGTAGATAGGTAGGTAACCGAATAGGTACAAAGTAAACAACACAAACACAACACAAATCTGCTGATTTCTACTACAGCTGATTCAAAATTGCCATTTTGTTTCGTTTTCTACAGGGTTTTGGTATTCGCTAGGTTTTCCACCAGAAGAATCGAAAACTAAGCGATAACAATTGTCAAAAGCGACACTTGGCTACGCATTTGTATGGAAGTCGATGTTCGTTATTGTCGATTCGTTTCATGGAACCGAAAGATGGTTACTTGTCTACCAATTTTCTATTCGATAACAATAGATCACGTGATATTTCGATAGCTTATGTCAATCCCATACATTATTGTTCTATTCTACTAGCGACATCGCTAATAGAATGTCACTTTCTCTAGGCCCTCAGATCAGTTTTCATTGAATTATTTTTTGTTAACCTATTAATTTATTCCCGACGTTTCGGTTATGTTGCAATAACCGTTAGCCGTTAGTACTAATATTATAAATGTAAAAGTAACTCTGTCTGTCTGTCTGTCCGTTTGTTACGTTTTCACGTCTAAACCGCTAAATTGATTTCGATGAATTTTGGTATAGAGATAAATCGGTCCTTGGAGAAGGACATAGGCTACTTTTTATGTAGGTAACATGTGTGTGCGAAGCCGCAGGCAGCAGCTAGTAATATATAAATACCTTTTAACTACTAAAACAGTTATGAATTCGGTTCGCGTAAGTTCAAAAATTAATATGCACATTTTTTTTTCAACGGCGATTGGGCAAAACGTAATAGCATGATACTAGGCAACATTCTACAAGTAATTCTCACAAACTGACAGATTTGATACATTACAAATAAGCATTACTTAGGCACGAGGTTAGTGAAAACGGGCATAATAAACTTAATAGTAAAATTACCGTTTAAAAATCATTAAAAAAATGCTGAAATGCATGCATTTTACACTTATACTTTGTTTCACTTTGTTCTGTGTCTAGATATTATCATAATTATGTATTTAAAAATATATACGCTCGCAGCTTCGCACCTATGGTACCTACATAAAAAATAGCCTATGTCCTCCAAGGTCCCATCTATCTCTATACCAAAATTTATCAAAATCGGTTCAGCGGTTTAGGCGTGAAAACGTAACAAACAGACAGACAGAGTTACTTTCGGGTTTATAATATTAGTAAGATTATATCGCGTAACAATATACAAGCTATGCTTAGTTTGGGGCTAGATGGTGTTGTGTGCATGTCAACTAATATTTATATATTTTTTTATACTCTTTTTTTGTTTTAATACTTTATTCATATTTTACACAAAAACACCCAGAACCAAGACATATATTTGCAGATCATTCAAACATGTATACCGCGGCGGGATTCAAATTCGCAACCATCTACGTTTTAGACGGGTCCAGCGCGCTACAGAAATCAACTAATATGTTAATAAGATACCATGTCAAAGAAAAAAAAAACCCTAATTCGCTCGCAATGCGAATTCGCTGACCGAAATAGAAGTCATTCCGGTCACACGTGGTCTATACCAGTCTCTCTGCTGGCATACAAATTGCCATACAACGTGGCAATGCTGCCATAGTTCTGCACGCATCCATCTGGAGCCAACCGGATCCAACTGTATTATTTATGTATTTTTTTTTTATAAATTATCCATTTATATAACACATAGGTTAGTTTACATTATAATAATATGTAGTTCAGACTTCACTTTTAAAACATTCGTCAGTTGTACTCTTCATTTTGATAAACACGGGCTTTACTCACGTATTATTTTGTCGATGGAGGCACCGACACTGTTCGATTCATCTAGAGAATCTTCATCAGGGTGTGTTGATCCGCGGTCCGCGAGTTGCCGCTCGAGGTCACGGTTCGCACTGTGTCGCAGTGTCGGTGCCCCCATCGACAAAATAATACGTGAGTAAAGCCCGTGTTTATCAAAATGAATAGTTCAATACTAGTAAAATGCCGCTAAGATTAGTTACCCAAAAACATAAAAAATAAATTATATTCGTCAAAATTCGTCCGGATAGCAGGCCTAAGGTCCTAAGGTTGCGGGTTCAAGTCATGCAATAAATTTTCTTTTAGAAAAATATGAGTCTTGTTGTAGCTAGTGCATTCTAAAGAGCTAAAGAGTTGGTTAAATCTGTTGTTATCTCTATTCATTGACACTTATATGACTAGGACAGAACATTCCAAACGCTGCACTAGTTAATTATGTGATTGAGGCCTCATTTATGACAGATATAGATTATGTCGACGGTCCCACCGAATAAACGAGTAAAGGTTTTTGCCGTAAATATTATTTGTTAGATTGAGAACCAACCTCGAAAAGTTTTGACTAGAATAACAATTTAAAAGGGTTGTTTTTTAATATTTCAAATTCTATCCGTATATTGGTATTTTATATTTTATTAGAAAATAGAAGAATTTTTCCCTTAAATTTAATAATACATTGTTTATAGGTATATATAATAATCACCGAGTAATATTTTTTTTACGTTTTTAATTGCTCCTGTGATGTTACAGTTTTTACTTTATACGTTTATTCGATGGGGCCGTCGATGTATTTATTTATTGCGTAAATATCGACATATTTATTGCGTAATATATATATATGTGTAAATTACAACTCTAAATTGCACCCGTGCGAAGCCGGGGCAGGTCGCTAGTATGATACATACTGCTAAGTATTGCAAAGCCTTTGACTTATAGCTGTTTTCTGCGACTCGTCCCACACATAACTTTTCTTAAGTTTATCTACGAATGCGTCGAGTCACGGCGTCGCGTCGCAACTTTGTGTAAACTCTGTGCAAAAACTATACTTTAAAGTTCAGTGCAATGTAAGCTTTTATACGTTTAGTGTAGTGATGTACTGTACTTCCGTATCCGAACGTAAAGCTTACACGTTCATAAATTTGTTTTCCTTTTTCAGGTTCCGAATTTCAACAAGGAACCCTAAGGCCTAGCCTTAGCAACTTAATTCGCGCGTTTTAACCCGCACTATTCTAAAGGATGTCATTTCATCTGACGACCTCTGTGGCGCAGTGGGCTAAGATCCGGCTGAGACGCAGAAGGTTGCGGGTTCGGGACAAATGTTTGTATGATCTAAAAGTATTTGTCTCGGGTCTGGGTGCTTCTATGTATACCTATGTATGTTTTACAAAAAAATAAAAGTACATAAGTAGTATATCAGTCATGTGGTACCCATAAAGCTCTGCTTACTGGGGCCAAGATCGAAATGGCTGAGTGAAATGGCCGGTTTTATTATTATTTTCAACGCGGTATTTTCTTCCAGTTCATGCACCTACATATGATTCCATATTCCGCAGAATAGCAAAATAAAATTCGCAGCGGAATTATTCCCAGTGCGCACTTATATTTTATAGCTTTGCCATGTTCGTCTGTCTGTCCGCCCATAATCAGAGTAACGCACGGTAAGTTATTATGCCGTCGTGCTTCTACGACTTAAAAGAAAGAATGTGCTCCGCATGTGCAGCCAAACAGTAGGGCGATTATGGAACTCTAATTACAATCAATGTCTATCGAAACGTCAAATTCGTCACACGAATGATTGAAATTACGCCGAAAACTGATAGACATTGATTGTAATTAGAGTTCCATAATCGCCCTACTGAACTCAGCTTGTTGCTGCCTTAAATGGTATAGGATACCACGCAAAGCAACGCTTTCGGATAGCAAAGCAAAGCAACGACTTCGGGTAGCCGGGTTTTTTGGAACTTCTTTTGGCTGCCCGAAGTCTCCCACTTCGGGCAGCCTTTTTACTTCCGAACCAGAGTCGGCCACTTACAAATACGTATAAAAAAGTAGTAGTACAACACATCACTAGTCCACAAGCTCTGCTACGAGTATGTTCAAAGTTGAATGGTGTTTTAGCAACGGCTTTGTTTAATGGATCTCTGTATTGGCAAATACAAAGAGAAATCCATTATTTGATCTTTATGGGATTTAAGGTTCCGCAGCTAAAATGCTAAAACAAAATCTTTGAAATATCGCTCTTCTGCAGATCGTGATAGGGTTTGCTTTTAGTTTTGGTTCTTAAACTGGATGCTATACAAAACACGTCAGCATGATACATACTGACGATCTATGTGGCGCTTTGTTAAGGTCCGGCTGAGACACAGAAGATTGCGGGTTCGGGACAAATGTTTGTACGATCTGCAAGTATTTGTCTCGGGTCTGGGTGTTTCTATGTATATGTATGTTTTTACTAAAAATCAAATGTATATAAGTAGTATACCAGTCATGTGGTACCCATAACACAAGCTCTGCTTACTTTGTGGCTAACTTGGGCTCTGCTTACTTGGGCTCTTAGTTCTCGATCTGAATTTGAATTTTGTCTGGAAATTCGAGCCCTAAAAGTTATATCTTTGAGACCAAAGTCAATAAATATCCTGCAAATATGTTACAGTACGTATTTTGATCTATCTGAATAAAAACAAAGATAAAACAAGTCTTTCATAGCAAACGAGCTGCCATGGTCTAAAAATTGAATCAGAGTAGAGTAGAGAATCACTGTATTTTCTATCATATACCATTGACATAGAGATCGGCGCAACACTCTCTTATAAGCATACGGGCTATTCGATAAACAACACTCAATTTTGTGTTCTAACTCAAAGGTGTATGGTTTAGTTTTCTATTAATGGGTAATGTGTTTTATAACATTTCGTTAAGCTATCAAATAATGGACAGGTAGAAGTAGGACACGCACTTTTAGGATTCCGTTTGATTAATTAATATAATTATTAAATAAACGTATAAAAAAATTACATAAACAATGTGTATCTGAGATAGAATTAATAAATATTGGTGGGTTGGTGCACACAACACCATCTGGCCCTGAACTAAGCATAGCTTGTATTAAGGTGAACAGAATACACCAAAATAAACCAGACCAGAATAAAAAAACATGGTGTCTGGTGAATATAGGTGTATGTTCTGTGTCTGGGTGTTAAGAAGTATTATAAATATGTTTTCAAAAATATTCTATCAGTTAACTGGTCACCATAATACAAGCTATGCTTAGTTTGGGGCTAGATGGTGTTGTGTGCATTGTCCACCGATATTCATTATTATTATCTATTACTAGCTAGCTGTAGGGACGGTCTGCCACGCTAGTCCGTGGGCATAAGGAAAGATTTTTGACGTGATTACTTATAAATCGATGAACGCGGGCTGCACGCACGTAAAAGCAAGATTCATAGTCACGTTTTGCCTGAGCCGAGCGTGCAAGCGATAATGAGGCACGATCGGTTTATCAATGTTTTCTTATGACGTTATCACGTCAAATTATCGTCTGTAAACCGACTTTACAGACAACCATTTTTTTTGATTAAAACGATTAAAATAATTCGCTTGCTTACAGTTTATACGAATATAATAATTATTTTTTAGAATAATTAGAGGTTCTGTTTTTCAACTAAAGGAGCGGAACCCTAAAAGATCTAAAAAAATATAGGTCGACAAGATTCTCTCGATACCGGAAATTGAATAACAAATCCTTCTCTGTGTGATGAGTGGTTCTTTCCTGCCCATCAGTTAGCCTACGCTTCCGTTAAAAGCTAAAATGAGCCTTATCTCGCCGTTGTTAGGATGCTATTCCATTAATACTCGTAAATGTTTACGTGCGGATCCACTGTCTAGAAGACTTCATAGGTCACGCCACACCGTGCCGGGCCAGACCGTCTCGACATGCGCAGGGAATTTCAACTTTATTTGGATATAGATATAGCTAAATATTGCTATGTGTTGAATGACGAGACGGCTCAGATACGGACTGTGCCTTGTGAATCAATAGATATTAAACTCAACCCCTATACTAATAAAGTTCAAATTCTACTAGTAAATTTTGTGTGTTACCTTTTCACCAGTTATTTCGAACCAGTGTGGTAAAAGGTTCAAAGTTCGCCTCAGAGGTTCCTTTCATGATCTTGGGACATGTCTTCCAACTTTATAGGTTCAACGACTTATATTTTCACCGTTTGAGAGTACTATAGCACACATACATTTTTTGGATGGAACTTGATTCAAATTGGTAAAGAGATACTTATGATAAATAATGCCGGACATTCCACACTCCATCATCTGGCCCCAAAGTAAGCAGTGGGTACCACATGACTGATACACTGCTTTATTTTATGTAAATACGTATTATACATAGAAACACCCAGACCCGAGACGAATACTTGCAGATCATACAAACGTTTGTCCCGTGGCGGGAATCGAATTCGCAAACTTCTTTGTCTCAGAGAAAGGACAGGCATTTTTTTATCTTAGTATTTTAATAACAACAACATTTTGATTCCAATGTCAATATATCACAAACGCGGTGAGAACGCGGATGAAATCTAATTGGCAAGAAAGTAGGTCGCACACAGGACATTTCAACGTCTAGACCCCAAAAGCAGTTAAATAATTACCTGTTTGATTGGTGACTTGTTGTTTAGAGAGTGGTAAAACTGAAAACATACTCAATAATCAATCTATACAATCTCTAATTTTATAATTGGATCTTAATCATTGTCACTGACAGACAATGCACAGCCTACACCGCTGATCGTAGAGACTTTTGTGGGTATACCTACATGTCTTAGGGCGTAGTGGCTAAGCATAATATGAAAATATTTTTTCAAAATTCACCCCTAAAAGGGGTACCTACCCAGTTTCAAAAAAGAGTGAAAACGTTTGTATGATAAGTCGTATTCCTAGCACTTAGAAACATAAAACTATTTTTAATACATATTAAAAGAAATGGAAGAGTTTATTTTCAAAACCACCTCTGAAACGGGGTACGGGTGTTTTTATGTATGGGATTTTTTTAACGCGTCGTGCAATTTTTATGAAGCTGAGTATAAATATTTTTCAGTTCAAATGGTATATCTCAGCTTTAATGTTTATATCTCAAACTACCCATTCAACGGGTTACAATTGGGTGTTAATGTTTAAGTGGTAACTTTTAACGCGTTGATCGGTTTGCTTAAACAATGTCATAAATATTCTCACAATAAAAAAACTAATCGGTTTTTTTAACCTACATACATTGGGATGCTAAGAATTATTTGTGACCACTTTAATGCGTGTAATTTGATTAAAACTTTGGGTATATTAGTACACAAGGTTAATAATAATAATAATAATACCGGACATTTCACACAGCATCATCTGGCCCCAAAGTAAGCAGAGCTTGTATTATGGGTACCACATGACTGATATACTACTTAAATACTTTTTTTTTGTTTTCTGTAAATACATACATATTATACATAGAAACACCCAGACCCGAGACAAATACTTGCAGATCATACAAACATTTGTCTCGCGGCGGGAATCGAACCCGCAACCTTTTGCGTCTCAGCCGGACCTAAGCCCACTGCGCCACAGAGGTTAAGGATTAATATTTTGTTTTATTCAACTACACATAAAACAGACTAAAATAGGGTACCTATTTATGTGAAATCGTTAAAATTTCCTTGGCATAAATATTCTTTGAGACTGGCCCAGTCTACCTTTTTACTGGACTCGTTAGGTTCACAGGAACCAGGAGTTATTCTTGTTAAACCGAGTTTAATGAAGATAAGAGTAGGCATAAGGCGATGGCTAATGGAACTTTTCGGTGGGTTCTATAAAATTGATAATCATATCATGGAATCAGAATTAGAAAGTCAATGGAACTCCTCAAAATATGTGACTCTTACGAATTGTCATTTAAGGTCTCAGCACACATATGGGATCGGAAAGGGATCGTAACCGTAACGCCTTTCACCTCGCTGTCAACCAGGCGTCAACCTACCGTATGCACGTAATGAAAGCGTATCAGCAGCGCCTGTACGTCAACTCGGCTACGGCTAGGCGACACCGCGCTTACGCCTCGCCGCCCGCTGGCTGACCCCAGATCAGTTTGAATCCAAGTTAAGTGTAGCGCACGGTTATGTCTTGGTTTACAATACGCGAGTTGGCTATCATAGCCATAGTACTTGATGAAGAGGAAAAAGAAAATAGCAAGAAAAAAAGAAAAAAATATTGGGTACACAATATGAATAAAGCAAGGAGTACTGAAGGGGAATTTCGGACTATAAAAAAACATTTGATGGATGATGAAGAGAAGTTTTATATTTATTTTCATATGCCGAAATGTCTCTTTTATAACATATTGCAGTCTATAGATGAATGTATAAGGAAGAAGAATACAACATTCAGAGAAACAATATCACCCGAAGAAAAACTTGCTGTAACGTTAAGGTGAGAAATGCATTTGTTTTTGGAATTTTTAATCTGGTCTACAAAAATATTTGTACTATAAAGTGTACAAAAGAAACTCGGTTCCGGAACTCCGAGATAGATTAATTTTTACCCTCTGTCGATAAAATTATTTGTTTTAGAACGCAACCCTCATTAACGATCAGGTGTGTACGGTGAGTGTACGTGTTATGTCTGATGTGTGTGTGTGTATATTTTGTGTGTATGCGTAAGGTATGTTTAGGTAAAAAAAAATACTCATAAATCACATATTTTTTTATCATTCTAAAAGATATTATAAAATCAAAAAATTATGGCAATTAAACAAAAATAGCGCTACAACAAAAATACAATCATTGTATAAATTAAAGATTGTTTGAAGTATTAAGATCGTCAGCATTTGACGCGGCATTTTCTTCTAAGTTTGACATATTAAAATCATCAATGTTTGAAGCGCCAGATGTTGATTGTATCTCGTGGCTAATGTTATTTAGAGTGGTATAACCTCGAGGCATGTCATCTTCTCTTTGGGGAATGTAAGGGTTGCGATAACTGTAATAGCTTTGTTTTTCTGCGATTTCTTTTAACTCCATTTCCGAAACTGCGTTATATATTTTACTTTTTATAACCGCTTGGTTATATTCAGAAAATTTTCTAACCGTTGCCGCAATGCTCTTAAAAAATGTTTCTATCTCATCTTCTTTTTTGGTTTCGTTGTGATGTAATAAATATTTCATTAAAGTTTGTGACGCTGAATTGCTTTCAACTTTTTTTTTTGAAATTTTGGATGTAACTGAAGATGCAGAAGACTTAGGACGCGGTGAAAGTGCAGATGTTTCCGGTTGTATTTTTTCTGTAGACTGAATTATGTTTTCTGGAGACTGAATTATGTTTATTGAGTTCTGTGAATCATCATTATCCAAGAAACTGCTAACATCTGAATCGTCATCATAATCAACCGAAGAGATCGTATTTCTTTCTTTGTAATGAGGTACTAAAAAACTCATTTCATCTTCAAAGGTCCACTTTTTCGTCGTCGGGGCTGCCTGACCACTCTTAGTTTTACGCTTCTTCATAGCTCGTCGGTGAGACTCTCTAAGATTTAACCAAGTTTTCTTGCATTCAGATTCTGAAATAAAATAAATCATGGTTAGTCACACATGCGCATGTAGTTACATAATGTAGGTATGTGTGAAAGGGAGTACGTACACACACACATTCACATAAACATATACACGTATTATATAAATATACATTTATTGTTGCAGGTACTTCATAACTGGATCTACATTTACTAATTTATCATCGAGCTTCCGTTTAGGAGAATCAACTATTCGTTTGATAGTAATAGATGTGTGCAATGCAATAATAAACAAATTAATGCCAATTCATATACCTCAACCAACTACAGCCGCATGGCAAGGAATCGAAGAAGGATTTAAAAATAAATGGAACTTTCCGAATTGCATAGGCGCCATTAACGGCAAACATGTAAATATAATTGCACCTCCCAATAGTGGATCGTTGTTTTTTAACTATAAAAAAACATTTTCTATTGTTTTGTTAGCTATAGTTGATCCTGAATACAGATTCATAGCGGTTGATATAGGAGCCTATGGAAAAAACAGCGATGGCGGAATCTATTCGTCATCTACATTTGGAAAGGCACTTGAAAGAAACACATTAAATATTCCATGTGACAAACCATTACCAGGTACTAATCATGCAATGCCACATGTATTTGTGGGAGACGAGGCATTTCCATTGAAGACATATTTATTAAGACCATATCCTCGCTCAAATACACGGAGACTATTAGATCCTGAACGGCAATATAATTACCGCTTATCACGAGCTAGAAGGGTTGTTGAAAACGCTTTTGGAATTTTATATCAAAAATTTACGATTTACAACAAAAATATTAAATTGCATCCAAAGTTTGTAGATAAAGTGGTATTAACAACTTGCATTTTACACAACATGATGAGGACATATAACATTGAGATGAATTTACAGGAACCGAACAGAACAGAACAGGAAATTACAGTTGAATTCGGCGAAGACCGATTGTTAAGTCAATTACCAAATATTAGTGGTGCCCATATGGCTACTGCTTTTAATGTACGTGAAATGTTCAAACCATATTTTCAAACTTCTACCGGACGAGTACCATGGCAGAATTGTAGCTTTTAGATTTAAATATTAATGTTAATTCTTAATGGATGTTACAGTTAAATTTTACATTATAATAATCACATAAATTATATTACTCAACTGTTTTATTTCCCATACATACCTACCAGGGATGTTACGGAGCTTCTTTGTTCTTTGTTTTATTTTATAATTGAAAATTAATATGAAAAATATTTAATAATAAAACTAATAAAACTAAAAATAATAAAATTTAATGATAAAACGTTAGATCAAAAAATAAATAGGAGTAGGTACCTACCAGATTGCTTTAAAGTAATACTTATTTGTTTCCAAGCCTCGTCCTTTTTTATACTATTACTGTATTTAGCGTCACTTAAGTCATATAAATATGGATATTTTCTCACTTCTTCAATAAGTTTCTAACTTTGCATCATTATTTTGTGTTCGAATCTAACTGAAAATTTTAAATAAAACATACGCGCAACACGAATGAAATACGCCTTGCGAATGGCAAGATGGCGGCGTCTTTCTCTTTGGCACGCAAGTCGCGGGAGGGGACGGGACGGAGAGACGTAAGCGCGGGGACGATGAGCCGTAGGCGCGGAGACGATGAGCCGTAAGAGCGGGAATTGCAAGTTCGGAGACTGTTCTGAGGGGAGGCGATCACGTTACGATTCCGATTAGTGTGCGTTGCAGTAGGGAGTTTAATACAAACCATTCTGAACGACTCGAGGCGATACGGTTACGATCCCTTTCCGTTCCCATTAGTGTGCTGAGACCTTTAGGTGTAAGCCACCAAGGGGTTTATGTGTGTAAAAAAATATTGACATACGCAAATACAAAATAAGCCCAAAAGAAAGTGGCGTCCTAAACTTACTAAGTCCTGTAGGTATTTGTGAAAGAAATAACATAATATATTATTACTTTTGCACACAGTATTTTCCTGTTATGATGGCACAATCTCATTTAGGAGAAACATAATTGAGAATTTAAAATAAGCTCTTGACTGTCTTTATTCATTTATCTATACATATTATATAAAAGGCGATATGTGTATGTATGTATGTTCCCTGTAGACTCCGAAATGGCTGGACCGATTTCGATGACATTTTTAGGATATTTTCAAATTGGCCTAGCAAATGATCTTGTGCAGTTTGGTAGCGATCGGATTAACAGAACTTTTTTTTTTCATAAATCAAATTTGGTATGGATATAGATTGTATCTTAGGAACGGACATAGGCTACTTTTTATGTATGTACTATGCATGCGAAGCCGCGGACAGAAGCTAGTATATTATACAAATGGTACAAATTTAGGGAAGCCTATATAAGCCCATAGCTGAGGGTGTAGTCAGGCTTTTGATGATAATGATGATATTCTTTATTATACAACGAACTTCTTCTTATCACGTCTCTAGATTTGAACCAGTGTGTTGAAAGGCTTAAAGTGCGCATTTCATGCACTTCCCACATATCTTAAAACTTTTTAGGTTCAATGACATGTCAGTTTCCTCACGATATTGCCTTTTAGGCCTTTAACAAAGTCCTATCGATAAATCGAATTCAGAATTTTAACCCAAATACCTGAGTAATAAAGTTAATTTCACAATGAAAGCCTTTTCATAGTAAAAAAGGCATTCAAAGTTCATAATCTCCATTTTAATTCACGCAAAACTTTTATCGCGTAATGAATTTACAAATCCTTAGATTATGTCTCAAGTTTAGAAGTATCGCACTCTTAGGGTGTAAAGGGTGAGTCACACTGAAGCGCACAAATCCAATGCTTCGTGCTCTTCAGTAAGTAATTCCTTTACTAAAGCAAAGGCCACCAAATAACTTGACAGGATATAAATCAAACCGCGGCTGAACGGCTGAGCTTTTCAACTATTTTTAGGGTTCCGATTTCCACAAGTAACCTTTAGGCAGGGCGCAAACGTGGACGCTTTTGTGTCTTGTGTCAGATAAAAGCCACCGATGAATATTTGATTTCTATGGAACCAGTATGAAATCTCCCTGCGCATACGTAAAAATGATTTTTTGGTGTCCAGTTGCTCCAACTTAACACATACTCATTGTTGATCAAAAAATGTTAGGTGTCGATAGCTGGAAACTAAAAGTCGTCAGTTGAAGACACAAGCAACATTAACAAATTTCCTCACAATTTTACTGAGTTTTTTCATCGACGTCCATCGTGGGACTGAGACTCATGACTCGTGAAAACAAGCAACGAATTGTACCAGTGGTCAGTATTAGCAATGGGCGACTGTGTCCGATCACCGCTACAGGACACACAACTACGGTTCCCTGTGATGTTGTGCTATGGTGACAACAAAAAATGTTTGCGCAGCGCCTTATAGTTTCAGTGTGTCAGCCTGTCTGTCTGTATATCTGTAACCCTGTAACCCTCTGTAACCCCTAATCAAAACTCTTGCTCGCAGATTACTAATTTAATCGTAATAAAATTTGAACGGTAATACGTATTAGTTGTCCTTATATATAAAATAATAATTAAAAAAATAATTAAAAACGTGTTTTAGGGATACCTCTCCCACATGTAAAGTGAAGCAAGCAAGTGTTCATTGTGAAGCACATTGAAAGATGTTAGATAGGTCTTTTAAAAATACTATGAGGTTTCTTTAAAAGTTTTTAAATGCAGATATTAGTTTGATAAATATCTAGCATTAAGTCGACTCCCTGATCAAATGATTTTGACGCGTATTCGTTATAGGGTAATGTTTAAATTAGCTAAATTTCCGCCTATTAGTGTTAGCGGCAAATTACATTAAAAACAATTTGAAACAAGGAAGTACGAGGCAAACTAGTTTAAATACATACCATATATTTATTAGAACTAGTGCCTGGATGACCATGGTATAAAACCCTGGTACAACAACGTTTTCTAAAAATGAATCCTAGCTAGATCAATTTATAACCTCCTGATTACTAAATCACATGAAAATCGTTAAAGCCGTTTCCGAGATTCAGATTATATACATCGTTTAAAGGTATTAGATTATTCCTTTAAATTACGAGCAGTCACTAAATAGCGGTAAAAACAGACTATTTTTACATAAACAAGTTCATTTGCTAAGGGCACCGTAAAGTGGGCATTTTTGGGAAGCGATACTACGTGTTCCTTGTGGAACTATCTTACTAATATTATAAACGCGTTAGCTTGTATGTATGTTTGTTACTCTTTCACGCAAAAACTACAGAAATTGGTTTTAATAAAATTTTACAATAATATGTAAAGTTTTAGCTTTTACATCAGAATAACACATAATAGGCTATAATTTATAAACATATTGTGTGAATTGTCCAAATATAACGATAAGTGTCAAGTAAGTAGGAAAAAATTTAATCTGCGAGCTATAATGGCGTGCGCTGCAAAAACCGTTAGAATTACACTAAGTACTATTCCTGCGCAGACGAAGTCGCGGGCACCAGCTAGCTTACAATAATAACATAATTATGTTTTTTTTTTTTTCATGTAGCAGGCTGCGGCTGGACAAGAGTAGCACAGGGTTAAGGTCGATGATACAAACTTAGAGAGGCCATATACCTTGTGGGAGAAATCAGGGTATGATAATGATGATGGCAAGGCAAAAACATACCCTTCCACAGTGTGATACTACCCTTAGCGGAACTTCAAGAAGCTTTATGTGAAGCTTTAACTTTGAATATTGTTCTTTTGCGGCTCAGTTGCGACTCGTGAAAGGGAATGAGAATTAATTCGAAGCAGGTTACTCAAATATGTAGGAGGGAAACTTCCGGTTCAAACAAGAACCAAGGTTTGCTTAGCTTATTTTGATTAGTTCATCTTAGAAATGGTTTCTTTTGTGTGGTTTGAAATCTAGGAAAATTTGAATTGTTTTGTACTACATCACTGCTATCATGAAACTTTCTTTCGCAAAAAATAATTGTATACGCAGTTGTAGCTTTGTCTTTTCTTGCCGTGGCTTTTATGTAAATGTGTGTTCAAACCTGTTGGCATCCTTATTCATTGACATAAGAATGACAAGGGCAAAACATAACTTACTACGCTCTTGTCGGGAATTAAAGTAAATAGGGTTCATAATACTGGTCTTTTTGTAAACAAAAAGAAACCAAGGTGGCACAGAGGACTTGCGCGTCTTAGCAATTGGACCAATTGCAAGTGATGCCTATATGTTTTTTTAAATATCACTAGTTGGGCAGACTTGACCAACCTACTCATACAATTTAATAGGTATCTTATTAGATAAATCACTGCCAAAGCAAATCAAAATCAAATCAAAACATTATTTATTCAATAAAATGACAAAAACCATCGTGTTCTTAGATGCGAGTGAATTATGGTACCGGTTCCTTTTAACCCCAGTCCAAGTAGAATCTGACAAGAAACTCGTCTGGTCTTAATACTTTTTTGTATGATCCTTGCTAATTTTGTTACGGATGCCGAGTCTGTAGCAGATTCATCCCAATCTTTTTTGTCATCAAAATAATCTATTATTTTATAGTATGCTATATGAGTTTCTGTTTTATTACGTTTTTAAATTTGCCAATCGACAAATCTAGCACGATGTGCTAAAACTATGCCAAAATCTAAGCGTGTTTACCAGCGTGAGCTATCATGCTCTCGGATACCAGGGCGGCATAAATGCATAGCAGTTGCACAAACAAAGCTTCACAGGTCATCCATCACAGCTGGAGCTGCGGGCCACGCTCACACCAACTGGGAAATACAAAAAGGCTATTGAAAAAATTAACATTTTCTATCACATGCAACGCTTTATCAATTCGCTAAGTACGAGTAGGCGATATGCAAACATTTTTCGTCAGGTCACAGTCCTATGAGCTGAGAAATAGGCATAAGATGTTATTTAAACTTAGCATACCCTAAGACAGATGTCGTGCCTGATAAACCTAAACTTGTTTCCATAAAATATTTCTTCAAAATACCAGAAATTCTTACTCCTTTAACATTTTTGTGAGAATATCTTTAATTGAATCACCATCGATATAATAAAACGTAAGTAAAATCAGTGTTTCACAAAATGAATACCAGAAATTGGTCTAAACCTATTCGGTGTGAATGCTCCAGCGCTTGGTTTATGTTGCATTCGGTAACAGTCTGCACTGCCACTCCGTTATGTTTTCCTGGTGTCACGTGTTCGTTTCAAGTGACGTACTGGGATATAGCCAGATTACAAGTTTTCTTCTATTTTCTATTTTGTTAGATGTTATGGTTGTACTGGACAAAGTCTACTTACGAGTTCGTTTTATTTTTCCGAGATATTTGTAATGTATAGAAATGAAAATATTCGAGTGTGTATGTGTGTGTGAATTACATAATGGGCAACAGTTTAAAGAACCAAATCCTAGCGGTACGGTTGAAACACGTTCCATTGTATTTTGTAAGAGAGTTGTGTACGGCTGTCTGATGAGGCTGCCATAGCCTATTAACTGTTTATACCCGAAATCTAAACCTCAAGGAAACATTACGGTGACAAATAATGGTTTTGGATTCTATACTATTATATTGTATGCGAGATACTATATTATTTACGAAGCTTTCACCAAAAGAAAGAAAGAAAACTTGTATAAACTCACAAGACCATTTTGAATTTTCTTCATATAGCTAAGTCGGCCCTAAGAGATCAACAAAGTTAAGCAACCTTTTGCAAGGTCAGTTCTTGGATGGGTAACCGCAGAATTTATTTCATAGAAGCGCTTTCGTGGTCTGTAAAGCATGTTAAGCAGTCGGTCCCGGTTTCTCAAAAGTTGTTACGCCAATTCAGATACCTACAGACGGCTTATTAACTCAATCACCATACTTGCCTACTGACCCATTCGAAGTAGGTGTAATAAACGGTGTATTTGTTGTTTTAAATCAAGATTCAAACCACAGAGTGCAATTAAACGCTCCAAGCCTCCCATACGTCCATCCGGTGGCACCGGATGCGAACGGAGGCAGATGATCGATGGCCGCACACAGGGATAGGCTGCGTTTACGCATAAGCGAAGCGACTTCTGATTCAGCTGTTTTTCTACAAGAGAAAATAATAATCTTACTATTTATAGTAAGATTATTATTTTCTCTCCATATCTCCATATCTTAAATTAATAACTTGTTTACGCAAATCACTAAACAGAAGAATATATATTTAGAACTATTCCGCCAATAAGTTTTTGCAACCTCAAAAAGAAATTCGACGCGTGTTTCGCCTCTCCACAAAGAATCTTCAGAAACACTTGACTCGCTCCGCACTTTGACGAAAAACACTGCTCTGCAGACTTGTTGCTTCGCCGAACGTTGGACTGAAAATGCGACTATTCAATATTTGTCCATCTGTTTAGTGTTTTTTTTTCGCTAAGTCAATTGCCAATCAATCAATTATCTATTCTTTACGCAATTTGGGAATTGTGTGCCAGTCTAAGAAATATCAAAAAACATACTTGCTCGCAACTGCAATCCTTGCTTTGTAAACATATCCTCAGATCTCAAGGTACGTCTAAACATCACATATCACGCTTTTTTAGCAAACAAGGCATACTCCACTTTAGATACAATGTTACAAGTACATTGGCATACAAGTACAAGTACCCAACTTGTTCGGAAAATTCGTAGACGAGTGCCGCGTTAGAGGTAGAGTTACGCAATGGAATGAGAGGCACTGGCCTCAAATCTTAGGTTTTGAACTGTCAAATTAACTTTTGGTATTCTGCTGCTACCAACTTATCCTAATTTAATTTGATCTAACCTAATTAAGCATTCCTAATTTAGTTAGATGGTAACAACCGAATTGGTTTTAGAAATGCTATGACTAACTAAATATATTTAAGACAATTCCTAATTTTAGAAATGAACCAACCGAATTGCCACCACTATATAGATAAATATAACTTAGGGTCTAAGCGTTTGTGCGAGCTGAATTGCACTGTGTTGACGTCGTATTCAAAGTCGTTATTTATATAAATGGTTTCGTGGAGTCAGTCTTCTGTACTTGTATTAATAGGTATTCTGTGACAGTAGTTAGAATTGTGTTCGTGATCGATTCTCAGCCTAATGCCACTTATGGAATAGTTAGAAATATCAACTGCAATTTTTATTTCCTATTTTAATGTCACTGAGGCAATAAATAGTTATCCAGTTTTCAGACTGAGGTAAGGATTCATAACGAATAAGAATAACAATCTAAGAAATAAGTAATAGGATTCACCATATGCCTAACTATACCTAACATATGCGCCAAATCACATACTATGTTTAAGTATTCGTTTATTTAGTTTATCATATTGTAGTTGATATTATTTATTTATTTTTGTAATATTATGTATTTCATTGTTATCCTGTAATTATGTATGTACATATTATTTTATTATAAATCACTCATATTATTTTCATCACCCCATATTCAGCTATATTGATTTCTATCCATCCAAAGGTTGTCTGACAGAGATCGCTTTCTAGCGATAAGACCGCCCATTGTACTACCGTGTAGCTAAACATATTTTCATATAACAGTCATGTATTTGTGATGTGCAATAAAGTATTTTCTATTCTATTCTATTCTATTCTATTCTATTCTAACTTTAAAAACCTGCACACAGTATTCTCACCCTTAAGGAACTATGAATAACGCATGTATCTATAAGTTCCATGTATCTACGCTGTATGACAAAGGGAGTTGGAATTTTTGGGTTTGAATTTATCTGAATTTATTACAATGTCGACCTTAATGTTTATGTATGGAAGAAAATATTTATTGCTAGCAAGTTTTGTATGTTTGGGGAGAATTGGGATGTTTATGACTTCACACGGTCGTTTTTTGCCCTATTACCTAGTGTAAATAAGTTTTATTTTCTCCCAGCATGTATATTTTGCTACCGAGATTTAAATAAGAAAGATGAACATAAATACAAAGCAGTTTGTAGTAACTCTGCTCCAAAACCTTTAATGTAGGTTTTGGTTTCGATACACATCCAGGGTCTAGATTTGTGTTCTGAACATAGATGTTGTTCTGTTATGGGTGTTATAACGTACTCGTATCGTAAGTATTTTTTATGTCATTGACAGATGGTTCACGGTTCGGACTCAACCGTGCGAACACACGGTTCAGTGCGAACCGTGAACTCGAGCGGCAACGAGCGGACCGCGGATCAATCTCACCCTGATGAAAATTCTCTAGATGAATCGAAATAGTGTTGGTGCCTCCATCGACAAAATAATACGTAAGTAAAGCCCATGTTTATCAAAATGTATAGTTTAACTCACGAAAGTTTTGAAAGTGAAATAGATGTACGGTTGACCACGATCTCGTCTGGTAAGCGACGATGCGGCTTCTGAGAATGACTTCTAGACCGTCGGGTCTAGAAGACACCTTTACTTACTCTCAACTTTGAAGGGACCCAGAATGTAGTTTTCACTAAAGACAGACGACGGCAAATCATTCCAATCCTTGGCTGTACGCATTATAAATGTGGAAGCAAAGCGCTTGTTTGTAAAGGTGGTAGACTGACAAGGTAAGTAGTCTGCAAGCATTACTGTGTTAAGGTTTAAAGGGCCAAACTGGAAAGTCACAGGAAACCAAAATACGAAATTTCGTTTACTTGGATGACATACTTTTATTAGGTATGATTTGAAAACTAAAATACTAAACCGATTTTGATGAAATTTCTATGGGACCAACCGGCTAGTATATCCTTTTAAGTGAAAAAATAAATTTTCGTTTAAATAGTAAATTTTGAAAGTTCGAAAATAAATTTCGTTTATATATGACGGAGTTATGAGATAGCAAAAAAATATACTGGCCTGCAGGCCAGTATATTTTTAGAAGGAGTAGAAGGCAGAGCTACTACTAACTGAGCTACCAACAGTTGGTAGTAGCTCTACCTTCTACGTTGTAGGTAAACATTTGTGTGATGATATTTGTTCTATGTCTGTCTACTGATAAAGTATCTTAAGTATTAAAAAATATATTTAAGTATTATATCAGTCTCAAGTCACCATAAGCGATGCTTAGTTTGGGCTGGTGTTGTATGCATTGTCCATTGATATTTATTTAATTATTATTCATACAACCGAATTGAGAAACTACTGGTATTTTTGAGGGGACGCAGTAATGATTGAACAAATGAACGGTTGTCAAAGCTAAGTCTAAATCGCGCTGCATTCCTCAGAACTTTGCACCATTTGTCTTTATTTAGGAGTTCGGTGCTGGAGTTTGTACAAAGTTTGATTAAAACTGCCTAGCGTCACGATTCCAGCCCGCGGTTGCACGGTTCAGAAATAAACTCATTAGAAAGGTTATTCGAAGTCGGGTTCAATAACTGTAAGATGCCTTTCATCTGAGAAATTCCCGTAACTAGTACATATATAAGTAGCATATCAGTCATGTGGTACCCATAACACAAGCTCTGCTTACTTTGGGGCCAGATGATGCTGTGTGGAATGTCCAGGACTATATATATATATATATATATTATAAATTGATTAAAAAAAATACGTTTCCCTGGATATATTAACGACCTCTGTGTCACGACGCAGTGGGCGAAGTCCCGCCTGAGATGCAGCATGTTGCAGGCTCGACTCCCGCCGCAGCAACATATTTCTCGGGTCTGGGTATTTTGCAATGTATAATATAATAAAAATGTATTAAAAAATGTATATAAGTCATGTGGTTCCCATAACACAAGCTCAGCTTACTTTGGGGCTAGAGGATGCTGTGTGAAATGTCCGGCATTATTTCTTTAATATTTTATTTTTATTCACCTGTGATCTCCAATACCATACCCTGATTAATATACATGACAATTAGGCCCAGCGCACACTGCGATTGATTAAATTTTTTTTGCATTTCTGTGGAACGTTAAATCAAACGTGAGCGCACGCAATAACGTTAACGTTAACGATAATGCCATACTTCAAAATAGACGTTAGAATACCGCGCTGATTAATTCACTAGTTCTTCTTTTATATATTTTGTGTGTTCTGTCACGGTATGACGTCACCCTCCTTGTTCGGCGCAGTCTGAAAACCAGCGCTATTTCACAATATGTGAAGTAGCATAAAGCTGAGACTGGGCCTTTTTCACAAACCCAGATTGAGTTGATGCAGAATAAATACACATACACCTAATCTTTAAGAACTTTTTTATTTTTGGTTTGTTTTTCATTTTTTTAGGTCTTAGTCGTTGCTGAGTTCAGTAAAGTATATTCAAAATGGATGCACAACCAGAACACTGGCAACATTGCCACATTGTATTGAAATACTAATAGTCATAAAATATCTAAATAGATTCTTTATGACATAAATTACAATGGACGATCCGGGCATGATCATTTGGCATAAAATTGAAGCGAAATGATCAATGTGGAACCGTTACGGTGTTCACAATAACATAGGTAGTGTCATTACTAGAAACGGCATTTTTAATGTTTTATTTATCTGGCTCAGATGCTGTTATTGGAAAAACTAAAAAGAAAAACTGAGAGTTATGTCGTTTGTATATTGAATAAAATATCAATAAAAGTTAGAGGTGGAGCGCAATAGATAGGAATAAACTTTTTTACAAAGCAGTATTTGTTGGAGTACGAAAAATTTGCTCTTCATTCCTCATGGGTTCATCCACCTCTAGAAAATACAGAGTACGAGGAACGACTCAGTTTGTTGTACCAGTAACCAACTCAGACTTTATGGGACGATTTTTATAACATAATTATGTTTTAAAAAACAAAAAATATTACCGATTGCATTAGGTACAAAAAATACGAATTGAGAATCTCCACCCTTTTTGAAGTCTGTTAAAACAGTTTTTAGTTTCGCTTTATAGTATTGTATCATTTATCAAAATTCCTAAACATCACTGCAAAGCAGAATACGAAATTTCGTTATTTTGGACGCCATATTTTTTCCAGCTTTTTTTATTTAAAAACCAGACTACCGAACCGACTTTGGTGAAAATTCTATGGGATCAATCGTAAATATGCTTTCCGATTGGTTTCTTTTCACATAATTTATTTTTTCAAATCGGTTCGGAAATGACGGAGTTACGAGGTATTATTAAAATTGAATAAAAAAAAATTGATATTAAAAAAACTGAATTGAGAACCTTCCTACTTTTTAAAGTCGGTGCAAAAGAATCCGATTTTTTTATATACTACATTAATTTGATCAGATATATTTAATTAAATTTGTTAAGTATCTCTTTAGTCACCCTATTTTTCTTTCATAAAGATTTTTTATGCCAATTTTACATAGCCTTTGCCTGGAAAATTTGAGTCTCTTTAGTATGTCGTAACTAATCAAACTCTGATCGACAATTAAGTTTAATCTCTTAGACAGTTCTGAATAAAAATCTGTTAAAAATCTATGCCTAATTACTCGTATAATGATTAATGAGTTTTGTTTTCAAATAGAGCCCTAGGTTGGTTTAAATATATTTTTATCTATTTTCTGTTAAAAATACATTCATATCTAGTATCTTTATAATACCATGCCATAGGATGGCATTCGCTCGCGTCCAAAACCAGTGGACATTCAATTTCATGGTTTGCCGCCGCCCCGGGGTATAAACAGCGATTTTCTACCGTATTTCAAATGATGTATCAAAATAATAGTGATGTGCACAACATACAAAAACTATCGATATTATATTCATCAATCAATCTGAAGATTATTTAAGCTCGTCGTAATTAGATATATAATAAACGTTATAATATTACTCGAGGTCACAACTGGATATATGTTATAATAAAACGTAGGAATATTTATAAAAATATTTCGATGATTTTGCAAATATAAGCGCGTTTTAATAACGAATTTTGGTGGAATTACCTCTAAAGGATATTCCACCGATATATCTGTGTGGTGTTATACACAACAGTATTATATTTCCATTAATAAGTAGGTACAGTCCGTGTTAATTGTTTACAGGAAAGCGCAAACAGCCGAAAACATAAAACAACAAAAGTCTTTGAATAATATACCTATCATAAGGGACGGGCTGGGCATTGGAAAATGTAAGTTATTGTCGATGTTTTATATTGTACAATGTATTTACTTACAATATCGCTAATCACATTTTCAACAATTTAAATAATATTCTTAACTAGCTTCTGACAACAAGCAAACAGACACAGACACTTTTCATTATAATATAAGTACTAGAACAACATTATAAGGTTAATTTAATAATAAGGTTAGGTATAATAAAGTTCATTTTTCAGAACAAAACTCAAATTCAATCCAGAACAAAACAGATAATAAACTGACTTTGATATTTAACCTCTGTGGCGCACTAGGCTAAGGTCCGGCTGAGATGCAGAAGGTTGCGGGTTCAATTTCTGCCGAGGTACAAATTTTTATATGATCTGTAAGTATTTGTATCGGGTCTGGATGTTTCTATGTATAATATGTATGTATTTACAAAAACAAATTACTTAAGTAGCATATCAGTCATATAGGTAATACCACAAGCTCTGCTTACTTTAGGGCCAGATGTGAATGCTGTGTGAAATGTCCGGCATTATTATTATACAAAAAAAAATTGTAGTCTCCTCCACAAAGGCCTCTGACAATGAGTCCCTACTTCATTCACACTGACCAGTTACTAATGGCAGCAGTTTAAGGTCATGATCGATTTTAGCACTTTTTTTAGTTCTTAATATAAGAGATATTCCGTCTATTTCACAATCACATAATTAGCTAATGTGGCGTTAAAGTATGTTATGTTATTATCATTCTTATGTAAATTAATCATATGGCCACAATATTGGACTACACGGGATACATTTTTGGCCGTCTTGCGAAGCAAACATTGCGTTCTTATTTAATTTATTGTTCTCGAGTTATTTCCGGTTTGATTAGTAATTTTAGTGTTTTTATTTAAATAGAGATATAGTTATTAACTCGGATGTAAATAATTCCAATAAAAGCTTTGTGTTCCTTTGTGATTCGAGCAAAAACAATCCGTAGTTATTTATATGAGGCCATTATATAAAATAGCAAATGGCGAACGACAAGATACGGTTTTGTGGCATACTATAAACAATATAAACACATGACACTGGCAAAATTGACATTATCATGACACATGCCATTAACGAAGAAGAAGAGTCATTTGACGTACATGTTAACTAACATTGATATTATGATATAAAAACAATAAGTTTCAATGTATTATACATGAAATAGGGCATTAATTGCTTTAAAAACTGCTCTAGTAGAAACATCCTAACAACTTACACAAATATGCACTGTTTTAGGTATAAATTAAATGAATTATGAAATCGATTTCTATTATATCCGATATGAATCGATAGAATGATGTCTCTGCCCAACCCTATTACATCCAAACATAATACTTTTCTTTGTTATACGCGCATCAGCGGTATGATAATATCGGTCATATGGGCCCATAGCTGTTTTACGTTGATTGATGTGAATATTTACGGGTTACGGTTTCACCCAGTAAAGCTCTGATTTCCTGGAAAGATGTAACAGTAATTTACGGTCGTTATGAACAGTTATAGTTCGTGGCATGGCTGGCAATGTTACTGCAATATATAAAGATTTGTTAGAATGGAATAATGGAAAGCAGAATTCCACGATATAAGCACCTCGATAGAAAGCAGAATACAATGCTAGTGACTGGAATTGTCGATGTAGGGAGCAAAACAGCCAGACTCAAGTGAGACTGAGTTGGTCAAGTAAGTCAAATGTATCCCTAAAAGTTGAGTAAATATGGTCACACCTTGGGTGCCTGAGTACGAAAGGCGACGGGGCCAGCCCAGAAGACATTGGCTGGACGATCTTGAATGTTTTGAAATAGAGATTGTGGCAAATTGTCAAATACCAGAATAAATGGAACGCATTTGGGGAGACTAATGCACGAATTACCAAAAGGCTTTAATTTTTTTTAAGGTTTACAAATCAGGAAAATCAAATCAAAATTTACTCAAAATCGAGTAAAGTCTTACCAGCTTATAGTTTTACCTGTAGTTTCATCATACCTCCAACTATTTCTAACTGTACCAAATATGACCATTTAATAATATATAATAATAATAAACCTTGACTAAATATTTTATCAAACATCGAAAAACCGTTTAAAAATCTCGTAGTATCCTTAAAAGGTCTATCCAACGATATGACACACGGGTAGTAAAATAAAAAAAAACATCCTGTCTTTACATATTATACATATCTTTACAGAGGAGGTCTCTAAAAACAATTTTCAAAGTTTTTATTTAATTGCTTTGTACGTGCTTAATTTCATCACGATAAAACTATTAATTGCTCTTCTGTCGTCGTCGTGCTCGTCTGTCCGCCTCTACTCCGAGCTCGTGCTATAAGCAATTAGAGGCGGACAGACAGGCAGACGGACTAAGCGAATCTATATGTGTTCTTTATAGACTTTTAATATAGTGTCGGTAAAATAGTGTACCTATAGTGTCGGTGCCTCCATCGACAAAATAATACGTGAGTAAAGCCCGTGTTTATCATAATGATAAACACGGGCAACTCACGAAAGTTTTGAAAGTGAAAAAGATGACGGTAGCTGTTTTCTAGAAAACAAAACCTTAACCCACTTTCGTATTAGGGTTTGGGAATAAAGATTGAACTGTTTGCGTAAAAAATGAGTGTATTCTAAGAACTCATCCATATAAATTCTCTGTTCGACATTCCGAAATCCTTCTAATGTAAGTATACAACGACAGTAATAATATGCCGAAAAAGTATGTTTTAGCAAAATAGATTTAGGTACACAGGTGTGATGAAAACAAAATTGGTTTATTGAAAGAGAAACATTAATAGCTGTTAAACCTGGTTGGTACACACAATCAATCCTAAGGTCACAACGTTTTCGTCAGTTTTTCATTAGGTACATCATTTTGATGACAGAAACTGTATTTTCAATTCAATTCAGTTTATTTAAATTCTAAACATTAGAGATACTATCTAATGCGTAAAAATCGGAACACAAAACAACAGGAGAAAAAAATAAGAGCCAAAAATAAAAATAAAAATGTTAAGAGAAAAAGTAAAAGTATGTAAATCTTACTTCTAAAAAGTAGAAATAATGTGATAATAAAAAGGAACTCATACCTACACTTAACCATATTACGAGTATAGTAGGTATATTTACACAAAGCATTTATTCTCACAGTAGGTAAGGCTCTCTATCGTCTTCCAGTCATCCGCAAACAGCCTGAGGGTGCCTGAGGGTGTTCTGTGCTAAGCATGTTTAAATGTCTCTGTACGCGGCAGATGGGCGACTATTGTCATGAAATAGTGCGTGCAGGCGTTGGTGCAAGCAAAGGGACACGTCCAGATCTAAAGCGAGTACGGTTCTCAGGAACGGACAGTTGGGTAGCTTCACTCTAGCCCTCGTAGTATACGACGCACTGTTAATAGCTGTTCATAAAGCCTTGAAGCATATTATAAAATAATAGAATATTTAGATGACAAAAAAGCATGGGATTAATGTGTTCTAACTCAACTCGGCATCCGTAACAAAATTGACAAGGATCAACCAAACAAGTGTTAAGACCAGACGAGTTTCTTGCCGGATTCTTCATTAACTGGGGTTAGGAGGAACCGGCACCTAGATTCACTTGCATGTTAGAAGACGAATCAAAGTGGTTTTTGAAAAAAAAAATGTTTTGACTTAGAGTTTATATGTAGGTATATGTGCTACTTATATTAAACTCTACTTGGGTTGTAGGTTCATTAGTTAATTATAATTTAAGTTAAGTCTTAATTTAAAGAAAAACACCTAGTGACCTAGGTATGAAACAGGTAAAGAAGGTAATAACACTTCCAAATATTACTATTGACGTGTAATCGTCGTGTTTCAGCAAATTTCAGTCATCATATAAGGAGCTCCTATATTCCTATAATAATAATAATAATAATCATTACATAGTATAAAACAAAGTCGCTTTCCGCTGTCTGTCTGTCCCGTTGTATGCTTAGATCTTTAAAACTACACAACGGATTTTGATGCTGTTTTTTTTAATAGATAGAGTGATTCAAGAGGAAGGTTTATATGTATAAAACATGCATAATATAGTAGAGAAACACTGATAATTTTAGAGGTTTCTAATGTGATGTCGTAAATAAACACATTTTTTTGCGCTTACATTGCAAACGCTGGCTGAACCCTATGAGACAGATCAAAATAGTGTACTACAGTATTTTACACCTTTAAAAGTTCTACAAAAAAGTCCGCGATGGTATATGTCTATCTCTTAGATAACGTTGTATATAAAGACATTCTGTAGTATATTTAGCATCGGCATGCCCCGTGCGAAACCGGGGCGGGTCGCTAGTATACATAATATAAAACAAAGTCGCTTCTCGCTGTCTGTCTGTCCCTATGTATGCTTAGTGTAAGGCCATTTTTGTGTATTTATTGTGTTTCTGACAAATATATTAAGTTTCTGATATTCAATTTACGTGAAGAATCAAATCACCCGGCTGACCGTCAACATTCAATCTATGACGTCACACAACCCCGATCCCAATCAATAGAGGCAAAACAAAGGGAGTTAGTCTCCTCTTTTTGTGCCGGATATTGCCAGTCTGTGCTCTGTAGTTTCAGACGCAAGATTAGGATCGAAACTACAAGAACACTGGTTTTGTTAGCTTGATAATGTTTTTGACGTGATAACGTCTTACAAATTGATGAACGCCGGCTGCACGCACGCTTTCGGCTTGTGACGCTGGTTCTTTATGACGTTATCATGTAAAATGATAGAGAATGGAATTGAATGGAATTATAGAAAATTATAGTGAATGGCGGAGATCTTTGGGCATTATATTAAATCCGAGACCAGAAATGGACACTGACTCACGAAAAGCTATAGCGGTTTTCTAAAGTATATATATAAGTATATATGTATATATAGGACCTATGTGGCACAGTGGGTGCAAGCCCGCCTGAGAAAGAAAGAAAGAAAGAAAGAAAGAAAATACATTTATTTGCGTGTAGACAGTGTAGACAGTTAACAAAGATGCATAGTTACAGAGACAGATGAGAGATACAGAAATACTTATTTACTAATTTAAAAAGGAAAACAACTTAACTTAAACAATCAAATAACAACTTAACTTAAACAATCAAATAAGTACACACACGTTAAGGTATTACAGAAGTGTGTATCTCCCGGCATTGACCATTTATACCTGCCTCATCGCAAATTGGCGTCCAACTCAGCATTAGTTGTGTTGTAGCAACACAACGCTGATCTTCCGTTGGAACCAAGAGCCCAGAGCGAAATCACGGATGTCCGCTAACAATATAGAGATATAATTACAGAGAGACGCAAAAGATTGTAATGAAATGAAACTATTTACGAGTATTATTAATTTGCTTGAACTTGTGATACAATTAGTTCATAATATATTAGTTTGTCCATTGTATGTACTACCATATTCTTTGGCATGTAAATTTTAAAATAATTTGAATGATTTGTGTTTCTTTGTGATTCAAGCAAACATAATCCGTATAAATCTATACCTATAAAAGAGCTTAACCTGACTGCCTGATTCATCATCGCCGAGCCGAAACCGCTGAAGCTAGAAAGCTGAAATTTGGAAGGTAGCTTCCTTTCATAGCAAAACCACCCACTAAGGTAAAAAGAGGTGAAAACTAATGTATGAAACTAATTTATGAAACTTTTTAAAGCGTAGTGTGATTTACTTGAAACTTGATTTGAATAATTTAAATACAAAATAAATGGACACGTGTTTTAGGATTTTTCAAAAAACTCTTACAAAGAGGTATAATTAGGTGTCAAAGTTTGTATAGGAACTTTTTTACGGGTGGTGTGATATCTTAGAAACTAGGTTTGGATACTTAAAATGCAAAATAAATGGACATATATTTCAGGATTTTTCAAAATAATTCTCATAAAGCAGTAAAATTGGGTGTAAATGTTTATATGGAAATTTTTTGGTTGGTGGGTGTGATTGGTTTGAAACTTATAGTTTGGCAAGGAGATAAATTGCATCCTGGGGAAAGATTTAAGCTACAATTCATTCCAAAAAACGGATGAAGTCGTGGGCTAGTATTTTATAAAGAGACACCAATTTTTATAAAATAACAAACTTTGTGACCATACACAATCTAAACACTTGACATTACCGAAGAAGAAGAAGTAACAATTTTGACGGGTGATATAAAATAAATAAATAAATATTGCTAGACAATGCACACAACATCATCTAGTCCCAAACTAAGCATAGCTTGTATTATGGTGACTAGATGACTGATAGAATACTTATATATTTTTAAATACATACTTATGATACTTTATAACACCCAGACACAAAACAAACACCTATGCTTTTCATACAAATGTTTATCTTGGGAGGGAATCGTACCCTCAACCTACAGCGCAGAAGGTAGAGCAACTACCAACTGAGGTGGCAGGCCAGTCGATATATGATATATGAGGTCGATATATATGAGGTTTGCTCCTCTATTATTATATATCTCGATGCATAAACCTCGAAAGATATTTTAATGCACACTGTTTTACCACCGCCATAATTAACTATAATCTTCTATGCCACCACATCACTGAATGAAATGGTAATCTCCTCCGTTTATGGAGAATTACCTTAAATACCTCGCAAAGAACAGATATTAATTCTGTGTATCTGCCGGACCGTACTGAGCACGCTTCTTACTGCTTACTGCATACGCAAAGCTCCTGTTAATAAGACTGTAAATGCTCTGGCTTTTGCCTCGTGGTTTATTGCAAGCTACTATTATGTGTTATGAGAGGCCCCGATTCTGTTGTTTCACCAGACTAGTTGAAATTTCCTAAAACACTTACTAGCTTATTTTGATTACACCAATATTTAAATGAAAAACGGATTATGTTTGCTTGAAACACAAATCATTCCAATTATTTTAAAATTAACATGCCAAAGAATATGGTAGTACATACAATGGACAAACTACTATATTATGAACTAATTGTATCACAAGTTCAAGCAAATTAATAATACTCGTAAATAGTTTCATTTCATTACAATCTTTTGCGTCTCAGGCGGGCTTGCACCCACTGTGCCACATAGGTCCTATATATATTAGAAAACCGCTATAGCTTTTCGTAAGTCAGTGTCCAATTCTGGTGTCGGATTTAATAGAATGCCCAAAGATCTCCGCCATTCTCCTTACATTTTTTTGGGAAACCAGAACCGACACATTCCGTTTGCGCTTAGATAAAAATGCCTCTGCGGTTACTCATCTGAGTACTAACCTTGCAAGGATCTTAGCTGTGCCTTGAATGCGCTTATTTTATAAAAAAATAGTTGTCTGTAAAGCCGGTTTACGGACGATAGGACGTGACAACGTCATAACAAAACAGATAGATGCGGCTTGTTGTGCTCTGTCTGTCTGTCCGTCTGTTGTGCGCTCTCGCTACGATTGTATTGTTACAATGAGCGTAACGGGACAATGAGTCATCCTTTTTGTGCGTGCAGCCGGCGTTCATGGATTTATTAGACGTTGTCACGTTAAAATGTTTTTCCCAGCGAGCCATGGAGCGCAGTATTCTAGGAGTCAAACTGACAGACCACGTCCGAAATAGTAAACAACACTCCAAAACTCAAATCGGACAGCAAGTATGTAAATTGAAGTAGGACTGGGCAGGCAGCATCTGCCGCATGTCGGATGCGTTATGGGTTAAAGCCACCACAGAGTGGACCCCAGAACAGAAAACGACCTCGCGGCAGACCGCGGTGAAGATGGAGGCATGAGTTAGACGTCCATTTTAAGAATTGGCCCACAGTGGCCTTAGACAGGGACGATTGGATAAAAGGGAGGCCTTTGCCCTGCAATGGGACGTCACGGGCTGTTAATAATAATAATATTTGCCCGAAGTATGGTAGGTATAAGGTTCTTACATAATAATGAACCTCACACTCTTCGTCGTTGACCGACATGCAAACATTATCATGGTTACTATGAGATAAATAGATTATAAAAAAAACTACAAAAATACAAAATAGCTTATTACCTAAAAGTATGAATAAATAAAGTTAACATTAATATTATATAAGTAAGCAGGTTTATGTAGATTATCAAGTATTATATATTTATTATTATGAAACCATTTCATCAATATCGTAAAAACATTTCTCCTTATTTGAATTGTCGGCAATTCTCTAATCGCTTTTGGTATCAGATAAAAAAATGTAATAGCAATAATGTAACTGTTTAATAAGAGTAACACTTTTATATGGCAATACTAAAATAAATAAAAATTTATATTTGATTCCTTGATTGAATTTTAGGGTAATCCTAGGCTGTTTTAATCACCTTTCGAACCATGAACTCGAGCGGCAACGAGCAGACCGCGGATCACACTCACCCTGATGAAGATTCTCTAGATGAATCGAAACAGTGTCGGTGGCTCCATCAACAAAATAATACATGAGTAAAGCCCGTTTTTATCAAAATGCAAGGTCGTTTGTGTTTTATGAAGTTCTAGCAAAATTACAGAATCAGGGCCAGTGGTCAACTTGCGAGCTTTGTTTAATTATTTTAATCGTAGACTAATAGATAGTTGTTTTACGAACGAGGTTGGTTTATATAAAAATATAAATATTTTGAGTGAAAATTATAATATATATAATAAGTAGCAAGATAACTAGTAATAATGATAATAATAATAATAATACCGGACATTTCACACAGCATCATCTGGCCCCAAAGTAAGCAGAGCTTGTGTTATGGGTACCACATGACTGATAAACTACTTATATACGTTTTTTTTGTAAATACATACTTATTATACATAGAAAGTTCACATATTTCACCAAAGAACGTTAACATACAGATTTGAATATTATGAAAATTTATTTACAGAAATAATTACAGAAATGTACAGAATAATATACAATAATATAAAATACACGTGAAACAGTTGAGCTATCTAAGGACCGTTTAAAACGATCTATAGATAATTCAAGTGATCCAGATCACTGCCAGTGGGCAGCGTTCCCAAGATACTGGCGGCATTACCACGTTGAATGGCAATGCTAAGACGCTGGGACAGATAGGAGCCAGCTCTTGGGTCACGCAATGTATTTACCAGACGACGTGAAATAATTTTGAAAACGCGGTGGGCTTCTGTACTCCACGGGCCCAGGGTCTCGACTCCAAAAGGCTCAAATATGTAGGCCTTATCCAAACCAGCATATTTGCGGTTTTTGAGGTCCTCGGCACATTCAGCCGCCGCACCAGCCCTAACGGAAGTCCAAAAGTCTCCAACAATGAATTAAATTATATATTATTCGATTTTAGCATTTAGCAACAATTTATACTCGTAGTTACTAGTTTTCAAGAAATTCGTTACACTGTAAAAAGTTTTGTCCAAAAGCCAGAATTTTAAATTCTTCACAAATTAAATTCATTTTACCTTTGTAAGCAAGTTTTTTATTTTGGCAGGTATTTTTTAAAAGTTTATTCACGTAAAGGAATCTTTTTATAGATGTAGGGTTCTTAGGGTTGTAAACATTTAAGACTCGAACATTGATTAGTTGATGTCTCGATTCAAACTTAAGCATAATTATACAATCGCGGCGGGTTCGATTTCCGCCGCGAGACAAATGTTTGTATGATCTGCAAGTATTTGTCTCCGGTCTGGGTGTTTCTATGTATAATATGTATTTATTTACAAAAAAAAAAGTATATAAGTAGTATATCAGTCATGTGGTACCCATAACACAAGCTCTGCTTACTTTGGGGCCAGATGATGTTGTGTGAAATGTCCGGCATTATTATTATTATTATTAATTTAAAAACAAAACACCAGCAATATTTTTTTTCGCGTATTATTTCGTCGATGAGGCAAAATTATATTATAGAAGTATTTCGACAAGTTGTCCGATAAAAAGTTGGTCACATTAACCGTTTAGTAGCTTTCCGTTATGGTTTAGGTAGACGGCAACGTAGTAAAGCTTATATCTCTCAAAGCGTGCTTCTAAGACATTTACTTACCTACAACTCTACGATTACCCCTAGAAGGTATTCAAAGCAGTGTATTCAAAGCAAGTATTACCTAGTGTATATATACGTACCTAGTATACGTAACTACTCGTAGTGTGTTTATACATAATAGCTAGTGCATTTTGTGTACTATTGTAATAACCTCCAATCTTTAAGTCTAATCTTCACTACATAGTATAAAACAAAGTCGCTTCCCGCTGTCTGTCTGTCCCTATGTATACTTAGATCTTTAAAACTACGCAACGTATTTTGATTCGGATTTTTAATAGATAGAGTATTTCAAGAGAAAGGTTTATAATGTATAATACATGCATCATTATAGTAAAGAAACACTGATAATTTTAGATGTTTCTAATGTGGTATCGTGAATAAACACATTTTTTTGCGCTTACATTACAAACGCTGGCTGAACCCTACGAGATAGATCAAAATAATGTACTACAATATTGTACACCCTAAAAAGGTCTACAAAAAATTGAAGCCGTGCAAAGCCGGGGTGGGTCGCTAGTATCTAATAAATCACAAAGGTACCAAATTGTACATGCGACAGAGTGAACACAGAAAAATCTAAAAAAGTACCTTTCTTTCAGAGGGGGATTGATGAAAATAAATAAAACCAAATCTATACTTAAAACTAAAAATCTAAAAACCCCTGAACAATGTAAATCTTACTTCTAAAAAGTAGAAATGTGATAATAAAAAGGAACTCATACCTACACTAAACCAAATTACGACTAGGTATAGTAGGTATATTTACACAAAACATTTATTCTCACAGTAGGTAAGGCTCTCTATTGTCTTCCAGTCAACAAACAGATCTGCCTGAGGATGTTCAGTAAGAAGCATATTTAAATGTCTCTGTACGCAGCAGATGGGCAACTATTGTCGTGAAACAGTGCGTGCAGACGTTGGTGCAAGCAAAGGGACACGTCCAGGTCTAAAGCGAGTACGGTTCTCAGGAACGGACAGTTGGGTAGCTTCACTCTAGCCCTCGTAGTATACGACGCACTGTTAATAGCTGTTCATAAAGCCTTGAAGCATATTATAAAATAAAATAATATTTAGATGACAAAAAAGCATGGGATTAATGTGTTCTACTCGACTCGGCATCCGTAACAAAATTGACAAGGATCAACCAAACAAGTGTTAAGACCAGACGAGTTTCTTGCCAGATTCTTCATTAACTGGGGTTAGGAAGAACCGGCACCTAGATTCACTTGCATGTAAGAAGATGATTCAAAGTGATGTTTGAAAAGAAAATGTTTTGACTTTGAGTTTATATGTGCTACTTATATTAAACTCTACTTAGGTTGTAGGTTCATTAGTTAATTATAATTTAAGTTAAGTCTTAAATTAAAGAAAAATACCTAGTGACCTAGCTATAAAACAAATATTAAAAGCCAAGATTAACCCTCGTTTTCTAAGTAGCTAAGTAACGCTTATTTGATCGAATCAGTTGGATTCGATGTATTTTTGCTGAATAAAATAAAATTTCGTAAAATGCGAACGACCTTATTATATTTGCAGCTAAGTCTAAATTAAAGAGTAATATTTATTAATAACACTTCCAAAATTTACTAAATTGACGCGTAATTGTCTTGTTTCAGCGTATTTCAGTTATCATGTAAGGAGCTCCTATAATCATATATCCTATAATAGCCTTACTTTAATATTATAAACGCGAAAGTTTGTATGTATGTTTGTTACTCTTTCACGCAAAAACTACTGAATGGATTTTAATGAAACTTTACAGTAATATGGCTTATACATCAGAATAACACATAGGCTATAATTTATAAATATATTGTGTGAATCGTCCAAAATATAAGTAGTAATAATAAGTAGGAAAAAATTCTGCCATCTGTGAGCTATTCTGGCGTGCGGTGCAAAACCCGTTAGAACTACACGTATATAAAGTATAATAGAAATGTTTATCTTAAATAGTCCTACAAAAAAGCCCGCAGAACCAATATTGATGAATTTTGGTATAATGATAGATAGGACCTTGGAGAAGAAAATAAGCTACTAGAAGTTCTAGTCTTGCGCAGACGAAGTCGCGGACACCACCTAGTGTATTATAAATGTAAAAGTACCTCCGTCTGTCTGTCTGTTTGTTACGTTTTCACGCCTAAACCGCTAAGCCGATTTTGATGAATTTTGGTATAGAGATACATGTGATCTTGGAGACGGACATAGGCTACTTTTTATGTTGATAACACGCATGCGAAGCCACGGGCAACAGCTAGTTACTAATAAAACCGAAAATAACACGAGATAAATAAATAATATCAGAGCGCAATGTATGCATCGCAAGACGGCTAAAAATAACCTAAATATTTATTTTCATCGCAATTCATCGCATCGCTTTAAAACAAGCTCGACAACTGGCTATAAACTAACAAATCAATGCTCAAAAAGATAACGCAATAAATAAACGCTATTTCAACACTGTGATATAGACATATGAGCGATAGCTTCTCGTCTATCATCGATAAATAAATAATTTACAGTTAAACATTTTGGTTCATATAAATTTATAGGTAAGCTCTAAATACTTCCCTCTCCGAGGATTTCACAGTCAACAGAACATTCATAAAAATCACTTCAGTTGATCGGATATGTTTCCATACGTTTCGTTTATTTTATTCCCCTGCCATATCAATTCTGCGTCAAAAGCATTCGCGAAGCCTTTGTAAATAGAGTTGTAGCGATACTTCCAAAATCGTTTTCGGAGTTTGAGATGATTGATTCGTTTCAGCAATAAAAAAAAAAATTTAGGGAAACAATTCACAAAACACCAACTAGCCCCGAATTTAAACCCCGAAGCCGATGGCTTATCATCATTGGCCTTCGTTCATCTGTTGAAGATGATTTAGGTGCCGTCAGTCAAGTTAAAGAGCAGTTATTTGTAATTGAAAACATTCGTTCATGAATCCACTCCAGCAAGCTGAGGTGGGTGAAGTTTCCTCTCCACTGACGTCACTCTGCCTGGGATTCTGTTTAATAGCTCAGGCCTTCCCAGGTACCCACACTAACCTCTCGACCTTACTGACCTTACCAACCCGCAGAAAAGACGAATCATATAATGGCTCATAGAATACATATTACATACTCATAAATTCATACATACTCGTATATGATGTTGATTGCTGCATGCAGTTCATTTGATAGAAATTGAATTAGCTGTATTCTGATTCTGTTCGTATGTAAGTATAATTACGTGTATAAGAAACCTTGCTTATTTCTATCAGGAAATTTTTTATTCTATTTTTTAGCAATTACATTATTAACATTAATATAATTTTCACTCGAAACGGGATATAGGGATTCACGGGATAGTGAAAATTGTATTAAACATAAAGTTTCGCAATGTCCGTCTGTCTGTCTATATGTATTTCCAAACATAATCAGAGACATTTTGACAAACACGGGCTTTACTCACGTATTATTTTGTCGATGGAGGCACCGACATTGTTTCGATTCATCTAGAAACGTGTTTGTCAAAATGTATAGTACAACTCACGAAAGTTTTGAAAGTGAAATAATCAGAGACGTTGCTTATTATACTTATCATCTTAAAATTCAAAGATTCAAAGATATAAATAAAGCCTTTGTAAAAAAATTGGCGAATTATGAATATTCTTTGGCAATCCAAAGGATATTCATAATTAATATCTTGTTCGTAGACAAGATATGAATAAAAAAGCGGCCAAGTGCGAGTCGGACTTGCCCGTGAAGGGTTCCGTAGCAGCAAGTAACATAAGATAAAAGTTCTTGTAGTTCGTTGTAAGTTTGATCGATGTTTTAATAATAGTGTATTTTTTTTAATTAAGTTATTGATATTTACGATTTATGACGTATTAAAAAAAAACTACTTACTAGATCTCGTTCAAACCAATTTCCGGTGGAAGTTTGCATGGTAATGTACATCATATATTTTTTTAGTTTTATCATTCTCTTATTTTAGAAGTTACAGGGCACACATTTTACCACTTTGGAAGTGTCTCTCGCACAAACTATTCTGTTTAGAAAAAAAGTGGTATTAGATACCTCAATATCATTTTTGAAGACCTATCCATAGATAGGGTACACGTATGGGTTTGATGAAAAAAAAATTTTAAGTTTCAGTTCTAAGAATGGGGAACCCCCAAAATTTATTGTTTTTTCTTTGTGTAAAAAACTTAATGCGGTTCACAGAATACATCTCTTACCAAGTTTCAACAGTATAGTTCATATAGTTTCGGAAAAAAGTGGCTGTGACATACGGACGGACAGACAGACAGACAGGCATGGCGAATCTATAAGGGTTCCGTTTTTTGCCATTTGGCTACAGTACCCTAAACCGTCTGAGATGGATCGCAGTGAATGGCACTAACAAAGTGAGGTCTAGCGATGGGGAAGTTTGAGAGTGATGATAAATGATATATTTTTGTTAAGCACTTCGAAATATAGTCCGAAAAAGTTGTCCCATCCCTACAACGAGTTATCAGTTGAAGTCAATGGCACAGTGAACATGATATTTTTCCGCATCAACTACAAAATTGCAACTTTATTTTCTGATTGTTCATAATAGCTGTAAAAATTTACAGTTTCGGGTGCCCCACGCCACCTTTCGTCTTTGTTTACAGGAAACAGTTTTTCTGTTAAAAAAGCCAGAATTTTCTGATGTAGAAGTGTGGATACAATAAGTCATTCCAGAGCTACTTACTATCCATTCCCACAGGTGAGAACATTGAGACAAGATCCACGTCCACTACAAAAATAACCTCTTCTTCATATACCACAAGTAATCATTACTACTATAATATATCCAGAGGAGAGGAGAGAAGTAAGCCTACGTCATAGCCTAAATTTTGAAATGCTGAAACTGAACTGACTTACTTACTGGCTGACTGAACTGACTAAACTGACTGAACTGACTGAACTGACTAAACTGACTGAACTGACTGAACTGACTGAACTAACTGAACTGACTGAACTGACTAAACTGACTGACTGACTAAACTGACTGAACTTACAGGCTCTTCGCACGAAACTCAGCAAGGCGATTATGGAATACTGGATACCATCAACGTCTGTCAGTTCCGATTACCAAAGAGCATTATTTCAGTTTGGTTTCTGTATTAATTTCTATTCATACGAGTATGACAGCATGTGTTACAGTCAATTTTAAACCTTTTAGGGGTCTGAAGTCCACAAAGAACCCTTACAGTTTCGCTCTGTCTGTCAGTCTGTCCATCCGCCCTTAATCTGGCTTTTGCTCGCAGACTATTAGTTTTATGGTGATGAAATTTTGCACAGCAACATGTAATGATCTATTATGTATAGAAATAAAAAAAGAATAAAAAAAATTACAGATACCTACATACCTATGTAGGTACATGTTAAGTGGAGTTGATTTTTTTATTATTTGAATACAACATCTTGTGGCATACCGTTTCATGAACAGTTTTTCGATACAGATATTCATTTTATGAATATTAAGGTTTTAAGTGGCCATTTTTTGAGAGGTCCCTTACCGGCTAAACTGCTGTTTGAAGAAACCCGAAATGTTTCACATAGTAGTTGGATATATAATGAAATTATCATGTAAGTAAGGCTTAACTAGATTTTAAGTAACATCCTGATATAAATACTTTTAAAAACAAAAAATTGACTCTTTTTTTGCTATGCTAATTAGATGGCTTTGAATTGGTTTGGGACCTGACCACTAGTCATCCTTAACCTTACTAACTTCGGAACCCTTCACTGTGCATGGTCAAATACGATTGGCCATTTTTTTTTTATCATAGATTTATCATAGATGATGTAGCCGACGATGGGCACGAAGGTCTAGAAGACAACCATTTACTCTTGACATGAAAAGACCCAGACTGTAGTTTTCTGAATCGACGCCAATGTATGTACTTGGCTGTACGCATTTTAAATAAATAAATAATTGCCGGACATTTCGCACAGCATCATCTAGCCCCAAAGTAAACAGAGCTTGTGTTATATGTAACACAAAACTGATATAATACTTTTTTTAAATACACATATAGAAACATCCAGATCCGAAACAAACAATTGCAGATCACAAACATTTGTCCCGCGGCGGAAAACGAACCCGCCATATTTTGTGTCTCAGCCGGGCCTTAGCCCACTGCGCCTCATAGGTTGTATAAATGTAGAAGCTAAGCGCTTTGTTTGCCAATTTTGTACGGTGGTAGACTGACAAGGTATGTATCGTAGTACTATAGTACGTAGTTTAGAACGCTCTTATAACACATGCTGAGTGACGACCAATTTTGCTGTCAATTTACTTACTTGTTAGTTCATTTGTCTAATACCTTTAAACGATCAATTCTTGTATATATGTATAAGTATATAAATTATGTAAGCAGTATATCAGTCATGTAGTAGGTACCCATAACACAAGCTCTGCTTACTTTGGGGCCAGGTGATGCTTTGTGAAATATCCGGCATTATTTATTTAATTTTATTATAATAATATATATAATCTGAATCTCGGAAACGGCTGCACGATTTTCATGAAATTTAGTAGAGGGTTTCGGGGGCGATAAATTTTACAAACAAGACACAAAATAAACTTTTCTTTCTTTCTTTCTTTCTATATTACCATCCATACCTTGTCAGTCAGTACTATAGCGATACGTCTGCTTGTCCTATAATGAAAATACACCAATACATTAATTGTAACTGAAAAGTTTTAATATAAATGTTTTTATAGTATCAGAATTACATAATTGGGCTGAATTGATGACACTGCGGTCACCCAGTCAAATAGTGACCTCACAGAACGTTGCTTTACTTCGTTAATCTGTTATGAACGAGTTAGTTAACTATGCCAACTATGCTTCGTTGTTCAGTTAACCGTTGATTAAGTGAGTTAATCTGTAAAGGACCATAGAAGGTAAACCACAGAACAACTTCAACTTTATAGACTCTTTGGAGATTTCCTTCACCTCAACGTGACAAACTTTGCTATAACGAAGAAAAGATTGTCTCTGGCAGAATTGCAATTTTATTGACCGAGATAAAGTATAACCTGGTATTTTCTCTCTTATTTTTATGGGCTTTGGGTCGAATATCGTGTATCTAACACCCACTCATAAAGTATCATCCTGAAAGTGTATAAAACAATTCAATACGGTTTGTATCTAGGGTTGGTAAAGTATTTAGGAAAGCCGAATTCGGTCGTATTCTTATACATATTCGGTCTGGCCTCTTAGATTTGTATAAAGTATTATGTATTATGGAAACCGGATCATTAATATATATCTTATATATTTAAATAACCTGTGCGTGTGTTTGTATATTAACTCCTTCTAAACGGCTGGACCGATTTTGATGGAATTTTTTGTGTGTTCAAGTGGATTCGAGAATGGTTTAGATTTACAATTTGATATTTTTTCTTTTTAAAACGCGCGGACGAAGTCGCGAACAGGACAGATAGTTTCTTATATATTTTTACATACATACTTATGATATTTTGTAAAACCCAGACTCACAACAAAGTCATAGGCAAAAATATTTTTATTCAATACAAACTCTCTGAAACGTCTTACAAACATCTATGTTATTTCATAGATGTTTCACTCAAATGTTTGTCCTGGGAATCGAAGCCTCAACCTATACCGCAGAAGGCAGAGCTACTACCAACTGAGCTGACAGGCTAGTCAACGAAGCTATAAACGTTATTTTAAAGAAAAAGTTCGAAAGTTGTTAGATGCTTGTTACGTCTTTGCTCAATGCCAGTTCGTATTTTTATGGACCACCGTAAAATAAAAATAAATATTAAACCTCTTCACGTATTTTCCATCATTTAATCATTTCGCCGGTAAATAGCCGGACAACAGCCAGCACTATGAAGCCGAACGCGGCAATAAATCACTATAGTAGATATAACCTGCCCGATTTGCGGAGGTATTCCTCAGCCGAGCTGTGAGCTATCCCTAGAGATTCTGGACGTCAATTCTCTTATTTACAACGGTTATCGTTCTATTCCAATCCATCAACGTTTCGGCTTTGATTGCGTTTACATTTTTACCTTAAACTTTGTTATATCTAACAAACGTAAGAAAACATGAAATCTATCGGTGGCGACTTCGTAAAATTGTAAGCTGAACCGTTTATTAGTAAAACAGATCAGAAGCACTCAGCACTTTAGGTACGAAGCTACAAAAACATCAACCGGCCCACCTTGGTGGGCAAATTCGTAGAGCAAAGCCAGACGAGATAGAGTTACACGATAGATAGAGACGCATGATGTAGGTATATATAAAGTAATTGCACTCTATTGCGTTGTAGCACGAATTGCTATTCGCAGAGCCCGCCTTCTGTACTTCTACTAATTAGTATTCTGAGGCAGAGTACGAAATCGCGTCAAAAACTATCGTTCAGTTGCGGTTTGTTTCTAATGAAATGAGTAGAAATGTTTTTCTGAGCTTTGTTCAATAGCAGAATACAAAAACACCGAGAAATGTTTAAAAGGTATTCGATCAGCCGCGTTTTGTAGAAGTATAGAATTGCCCTGCTGAACGCACTGGAAGAAATTTTGGTGAACACTGCGCGTTTGGTAAATACTGAGTAAACTCGTGAACCGGCTTTGAAACTATGCCTTTCTTGGATTCGCTGAAAGAGATTGAAGTTGTCCTTACTTTAGTGAAAAATCTCTTCAACGATTATGTTAACTCAAATGTCGGAAAAATATTATCGCGAAGAGTTGAGATTATTCTATCTATGCCTAATGTCCGTGGCTTTGCACGCGTAGTACCTACGTGAATCTTTTTGCTATTCCAGAGGCCCTAGTCTAATCCGCTTTCTCTTTACGATCACGCCTGCAGTGAGATCTAGTTGTATAATTAAATAAATCATATTAATAGTAAATAAATAATCCCGGACATTTCACACAACATCATCTGGCCCCAAAGTGAGCAGAGCTTGTGTTATGGGTACCACATGACTGATATACTACTTATATACTTTTTTTTTGTAAATACATACATATTTTACATAGGAAACCACTAGATTGTGATAAGACACTTCAAAAAACCGCAACTGTTCCTGTTATTTGCATTCCATTCATTTTATTTGATCTTCCGCAAAGGCGTTGGTTTGAAGGAAACTAGACCCCCAAATCACAGACTACGTGTCTATCTTATAAACATACACTATCTAATAAATTATATTTAAATAATTCTTTCTTAATTCTTCTTCTTCTTCTTCTTTATTGGTTTGTGTCATAATAATGTCAATTTTGCCAATGTCAAGTGTTTATGTTGTTTATTGTATGTCACAAAGTCGTATCTTGTCGTTCGTCATTTGTTATTTAATATAAAATGGGGCCTTTCATAAAAATAACTCGCATAATTTTTGCACGAATCACAAAGAAACACAAAGCTTTTATTCCAACTATTCACACCCGAGTCAATAACTCTATTTAAATAAAAACCTCAAAATTACAAACAAAACCGGAACTAAGTAACTCGAAAATAGTGAATAATATAAGATCTCAACGTTTGCTTCGCAAGACGACCTGAAATAATCTTCATTATTTAAATATGTTGTCCTCTCTATTCTTTGACATTAGAACGACAAAGACAGAATACTCGTATACGACACGCTAGCAATTTATCTTAGGATGGAGGGTACATCTATACACAAAGCTTTATCCAAACCTGCAGAGTGCAACGTGATCTATCCATAAACTAGCAAACATATAAATCTCTACACCAACTATCGTTACTGAACGATATTTGACTATTTCAAATATTTTAAAATAATTACAAAAATTAACAGAATATTATACAATTATAAAAATACATGTGAAACAGTTGAACTATCTAAGGACCGTTTAAATCGATCTATTCATAGCTCAACTGATCCAGATAACTCGGCTCTTGGGTTACGCGTTGTTTCTACCAGACGCTGTGTAATAATTTTAAAATTGCGATGGGCTGTGAAATTATAAAGTAGGTTATAAAATACTAGTATAGTTATACCTGATCATAAAAAAGACATCCACAAAAAATATACTTACATCGTTGTCTTATTTTATAAGGTGTACAATAAGATATAAATATGATTATATTAAATTCGGTTTTATCTACTGCTTTGATGAAAAACGGTTCTTAGTGAAGGTATCCACTAAAGCGAAGTTGTAGATAAAATTTGTGTGTTAAATTGAACTACTTCTTCACGTGGTAGCATTAGCATTAAAGTCGTCCAATTGCGACAAGGTCCTAGGTATATTGGCAGACATTTAATTTTCTTTTCACTATTGCGAAATATTATAAAACCATACAAAACAGTGAATATTAACATTTTCTTATCTTATTTTGGAAGATGGCGTTAATATTCGCAATACAGTTTTTATAACATATGCGTAATGTTATCTCAAAGTTTTTGTATTTCATTTTTAAATTTCTAAAAAAAACATTTGATTTGATCTAACTTATTTGTCTTGTATTTTTTACTTGTCTGGCTCAACACAAATTGTAAATTGTATGTTTACAGGTCAGTTTAAATTAAAAATTAAAAATACAGGATAACGATTTCTATTATATTAAATTATATAGTCCTGTTTTATTAATATAATGTCAGGATCACGATGTTCAATTTTATTTATATATCATTTTATTATAAAAAATCTTCTATATTGTAGAACGCCTTTTCGATAAGCCAGGTTTTTAACACAACTTTGAAACATGTAAGACAGGGCGCGCCAACGACAAGCTCCGTCAGGCGATTGCACACTGTTGGCCCTAGGACGTGAGTAAGCCTTTCAGACTTGGTGAGCCGGTGTGTGACTGTCGCGAGTTTACGTCCACCACGGGTGTTGTATTCGCGCAAATGACCATCCTCGCGTGTTCTAAACCTTTCTTTGTTTTGCCTTCTAAGCTAGAGGTTGTCAAGTCAAGTCAAGTCAAAACATTCTTTATTCAATAAGGGTCACTTTAAATTGTCTTCTTACATGCTAGTGAATCTAGGTGTCGGTTCCTCCTAACCCCAGTTCAAGAAGAATCCGGCAAGAAACTCGTCTGGTCTTAACACTTTTTTGTATGATTCTTGTCAATTTCGGTACGGATGCCGAGTCGAATTGGAGCAGATTCATCCCAGGTTTTTTTGTCATCTAAATAACATGTTATTTTAATATATGCTTTAACTTGTGTTGTTGTGGATTCGATCCCCAGCCTGCTACCAGTAATTAATAATTTTATTTTATTTATGGTATGAATTGAGGAAGTTTGAAAGTGTTCATCGTCATTCGTTCGTGACTGTACTGCAACAATTTGGGTTCAAAATGATTTTGCTTAATTCAGTATCGTATATCGACACCCAACCGCGATGAAGTGGTAAGTCGTGTCATAATGCTAATATGCGGTTTTGTGGTAACCATTTTGTAAGCATACATGTTTACACTTTTAAAAATTGAATTTTATCACCTAGATGTTTGAAAATTGTGTACAAACACTAACCCTAAATCTTATAAACACGAAATATTATGTAGCGTTAAAGTGTTTGTTGTTATTTTTATTAATTAGCATTGAAAATGAAGGGTAAGGAATAAAATGGGCAGTATTTTTTTCATTGACATTCAATGACATGTAAAATTCGTCGAAATTCGCCAAATTGACAGTTGTCTCGTTATCATATTATTTGAGTTATCATAGTCTGTATTGGTGTTAGAGTAGGATCGTTTTGCTGAATAGACCCCCTGAAAGGTATAAAAACTTTTCCATCGATGCGCGATCCTAAAGTTATCAAGAAATATATTCGTTATTTTATTGATGAAATTGGTGAGAGAGTGCTCGGAGTGATACTTGCGAGTTCGAATCCCACTGAGCGTGTTTTTTTTCTGTGATTAATATTTTATTCAGAACTTTAGTATGGGACCATAATCTTGTAGTTTCTGATATCGAGGATACATTGAATCCTAAGACTACGTATATGACTATGGGTATGTATACTATTATGTTTTATTTTAGCAATAAGAAAGAAGAAAGCAAACAAATCTCCTTTCTTGTGCTATTAAAATATATGGTGAGAAAAGCATTCACTGTAAAGTAAATATACACTGACGAAGTAAGAAACACTGTTATTGGTACGAGTTAGAAAAACATGAATTTCAAGTCAAGACAAAAAAAATTAAAATAAAAAAAATTAAAAACCGGTTGCCTGTAAAGTCGGTTAGTATAACGTGACAACGTCATAACAATACATTGATGAACTGATTGAAATGGAATCATTTTTATTGAATTATCACTATTTTGTATGGATACAAAGAAGGAGTCGGCGCAAGCCGCTCATGCCGATCGTGCCTTTCGTTCGCTCTTGTAGCGCTCTCGCTCCGATCGTAACGTTACAATGAGCATAAAGTTATAACGAATCATCCTTTTTCGTGCGTGCAGCCGGCGTTCATCGATTCATCGGCGTTCATCGTTGTCACGTCAAATATTCCAAAAAATCTCACGGCGTCTGGTAGATACTTTGCGCGACACAAAAGCTGGCTCCAATCTGGCTCAGAGTATTAGCATTGCCATATAACGTGGCAATGCCGCCAGTGTCTTGTGAACGCTGCCCTCCGGCAGTGATCTGGATCAGTTGATTTATAGATCGTTTTAAACGGTCCTTAGATAGGTCAACTGTTTCACATGTATTTTATATTATTTTGTACATTTCTGTAATTATGATGTAAATAAATATGATCCATGAACTAATAAATCTATCTATATTCATATAATTGGTCACGGCATTACGCGTGAACGGTTAGACCGATTTCGCTTATTCTTTTTTGTTGTGTTTGCTATTGTCAGGAAAAGGTTCTTATGAAAGAAAAAAATATGAAACTTGCGTAGAAAATTATAAAATATAAGAAAACTAAGATATTAACTTTTCTAATGTAACCTTAGCGCTTTTGACAACATATACTTTTCTAATGTGTAATAAAAATATAATATACCTTCTAAACCTTATGGCTACACGCCATAACTGTCAAACGACTGACATAACTGTCAGTCGTTTAACAGTTATAGATTATACCGATTCGAATTTATTATGCATAGTTAAGACAGGGCAACATCGGGCGGGTCAGCTTGTAACTAAATAAATATTGATGGACATTTTACACAACACAATCTAGCACCAAACTAAGCTAAGTTTGTACTATGGGAACTAGAAGACTGCTATATTAAGGTGTGTCCAAACACAGCAGAATTTGTGCGTGGCCATCATCAAATCGTCAAATCACAGCCGCGCTGTGGTTTGATGATTACCGCGAGCTGCAGCCGTTAGCTACCTGCCGCACGCGAACAGTATCATTGTTCGTTCGTTCGCGGCAAGTTTGCGTTCTGCGAATGCCGCGCGTAGCTGCCGCGGACTTTGCGCGCTGTGTTTGGACACATCTTTACTTATAACGTTAAAATATATAAATAAAATACTTTATCACCCACTGTAAAAACATTGTACTCATTACACAAATATTTCACGAAGCGAATTGGCCGAATCCACAACATACAGAACAAAAGGCAAACAAAACTATTACTAACTGAGCCTTGAGTCAATATTGAAAAGACATTAAAACGCGGACAAATGAAAATGCAAAATAATGTTTTTAATTACCAATTAAGTTCGGTCAAAGTGGCACATACACCGTTCCACAACACCACAGCCTGTGTGGAGTCACGAGATTGCGTGTCAAGGAACAATGCAAGCTCTACATCCGAAAGCATTGGCTTTTATTAATAAAAGCAACCACCTTCAGGTTCTGAAAGCCTAGTAAAAGCATTAAGCTAAGAGGTGTAATACACAAGATAGAAATTATATATATCGGTAGACAAAATCTTAAGCGGAGAGGTTACCGTCCCGTAGCGTAAAATTACGTCGCGAGTGATTGTACATTTTAAAGTTTGCCAATGTTTATGCTTATTATTCATACTACCGTGTTAACTTTGAAATTTTTAATTAGCGACTTAAAAAAAGAGTAAAAAAAAATACGGACAAAAATTTTTTAAGGACTTAAAAATATTTTTTTGTTTTTTTTATGTTTGTTGTTACTTCATAATTCCGTCATTGATGAACCGATTTTTTTTTGATGTTAATGGATATACCGATTGCTCGTATAGAAATTTCATCAAAATCGCTTTTAGTAGTTTGGTTTATAAATAACTAGCTGGCTATTTAAGCTAGCTGGGAAGTATGTCAACTATATAAACGAAATTTCGTTTTCTGCTTTCCTGTGACATTCCAGTGGTGTTGACGAATTTCGAAAACTGATAAAGTACTAAAAATCGTACAATACAAGCTTTTTTATCTGACATGAAAATAGGAGGGGTTCTCACTTCGGTTTTATTTCTTTTTATATTCTATGAAGTTGGTTTTCTTTTTAGTTTTTAAAACGTAATTACGTTTTTGTTGTTTATCTCACTCAAGTAATGAATGTGTATTTTAGTATTAAAATAGTCATGTTTGACGGCAAACAGAAGTTTGTCCTGTATGGGAATCTAACCAACAACACGCAGCGTAGAAGGCAGATTTAATACAAATTAAGCTTTAAGGATGATAATTATAAGACAGGACATTTCACATACCTCCATCTAGCCCCATAGTAAGCAGAACTCGTGTTATGGGTACCACATGACTGGAATACTACACTTGTATAAGTAACATACATTTTATTCATAGAAACGCCCAGACCCGAGACAAATACCTGCAGATCATACAAACATTTGTCCCGCGGCGGGAATCCAACCCGCAAACTTCTGCGTCTCAGGCCTTCGCCCCCTGTGGCACAGAGATCGTCATGAAAAGATACTAACTATAAAATAAGGAAGAAACTTTCTAACATTCCGAAGCGAAACAAACAAGCTCCTTGTAGAAAAATGTGTCCTGGGCGAATACCTACAGCGCAAAAAACCGAGCTTCTACCATCTAAGTTATTTGATAGCTTTTTGTTTGTAAATTATACCGGGTAATCTATGTTCAGTCAAACTACTTCAAGAAACCTTTGAAACTAAATCAGTAATATAACTCTAACGATAGCGTTCAATACGAGCTAGTTGCTTAACGAGAAAATCGTAGGAAATCACTAGTCAGTATTACAATTTAAATAAGTCGAGTAAGTGACCTACTGATCTATAGATTTGATTCATTTTGCACTAGTATAGGCTCAGTGATTAGACAATTCTTCGGCAACAAGTCGAGTTCACAAAATTTGTTCATACATTGCACTGCTACTATTAACAAGTAGTTTGCTTCGAACTGAGATCTCGTGTATATCCAATAAGGACATTATTATAAATATGAGTATCGTTCTGTTACCCGCAACGTCTATAAGTTGAGCTAAGTTGATAGAGTATAATTGGGTATTATTGTCCGATGTCTTTCCAAATTACAACCGATTCAAATTCCTACCTTCAATTATCCCAAATAACCTTATAAAATATAGAAGAAACTAAGAGATGAATACAGTACCTACAGCATCTAATGATTGCAGCAAAGTTTTTACAAATATATACCCTAAAATACCAACAATTACCCTAAAGTAACTGGCGAGCAAAGCGAGCTGCATATTTTTTTATTAGTAACTATTTATATTTTGTTTTTATACGTAAGAACCTGTGATTGGCTTTCATTCAATAAATAAATAAATAAGAGCCGTACGGTTTTGGCTTTGCTTGGTTCTATAGCTTGTTCATCCATACTCTTGTAAAATAATGTATAATTTGGTTTATTGCGGACTATAAACTTAATCTTAGCATCCATTGTGAATATATTCAAGAGTCACTGACTATGTATGGTAAAAAGCTTTATTACATAGTATAAAACAAAGTCGCCTCCCTCTGTCTGTCTGTCTCGTTGTATGCTTAGATCTTTAAAACTATGTACCGGGTTTTGATGATGTTTTTTTAATAGATAGAGTAATTCAAGAGGAAGGTTTATATGTATAAAACATGCATAATATAGTAGAGAAACACCGAACATTTTAGAGGTTTCTTATGTGGTGTCGTAAATACACACATTTTGTTGCGCTTACATTGCAAACGCTGGCTGAACCCTACGAGATAGATCAAAATAATGTACTACAGTATTGTACACCCTCAAAAGGTCAAAAAAGTCTGCGATGGTATATGTATGGCTATCTCTTAGGGATAACCATTCTGTGGTATAATTAGTATCAGCATTGAACCCGTGCGAAGCCGGGGTGGGTGGCTAGTACATTATATAACCAATTTGTATTTATAAAATATATTTTAACATTCTATACGTGTCTGAACCTACTGCCCCACTGGATTTCAACGTCTCTACGAAGCGATGTCGAAGGTATGCTTCTGTCGAAATAATGATGCCGAACAAGTGCATGTCGCAGTAGGGTCTGTCGAAGTAGTGGTTTTCCGGAGTGTGCTGTCGAAGTATGTTCTGTCGAAATAGTGACTTGTTGAACTATGTTTTTCCTAAGTTAGCGACGTACCGAAAATAAGTGGGTCATCGGTCTGAGCCAATAATCTGAATGACCTACAAAATAAGTTATCGCTAAGGACTTCGCGTCCGTTCAATATATTATTAACCTGGTTGTATACGTATTTTACTTTAAGAAATAAATATTTAAATAGCACTCGTTGGTTTCAGTAATTTTCTAATTCTCCTACTCCTAACTTACCGTCACAAATATATACATAATATTCTGTCGTTTTTGTTTATTTTTTTCTTTGAAAAATAGACAAATAACAAAACCAACTACAAATGTGATGATTCCATATAGTTAACCGACACAGTTGAAATGTATGAACTCTCTTTTATTAGTTTTTCGTAGTTAAGGTAGTTATAATATGGAACATGCAAGAAAGCGCTAGGACCAGGTCGAGTGTCTTGCCGGTTCTTCTCGGGCTTAGGTTAGGAGGAATCGGCACCTAAATTCACCTAGTGTAAGACGTATCAAAGTGATCCTTGTGATTGTATTGAATAAAGTATTTTTTGACTTTGACTAAATACCTACTATAGAGGCTTAAACTTCAAAGTAGTTACTTGTTTTTTTTTATCATCTATAAACCTGCGATTGACCACGATCTCGCCTGATGTTAAGCGACGATGTAACCGACGATGGGGCACGCAGGTCTAGAAGACACCTATTTACTCAAGACTTGAAGAGACCTAGATTGTAATTTTCAGGACAGACAGACGACGGTAAAGTATTCCAATCCTTGGTTTTGCAATGATAATCCAATATTTCTGAGTTACTATAACAATGTTTACACATTGTTTTTCACGAACCGTAGTCATTCAAAACATAGTCGGCGCTCTGTTAAATGGCGTGTTACAGACCTGAGTTCACCAATACCTTAACTATCCGGTTGAAACTTAGCCTAGACTTTTATACTTGAAGATATTTTTTCTAGCTGTCATCTAAATTTCTTTAATAATGACAAGTCTTAAGGATACAGTAGTCAGAGCAGTTCAAACGCATGCTATTTCTTCTTGTTGATCTCTGTAGCGCAGTGGACCAATGTCAGGCTGAGACGCAAAAGGTTGCGGGTACGATTCCCGCCGCGGGACAAATGTTTGTATGATCTGCAAACATTTGTCTCGGGTCTGGTTATTTCTATGTATGTATAATACGTACGTATAAAACAATCTGAAAAAAGGTATGTAAGTAGTATATCAGTAAGTAAATAAGTGGTACATCCACACAACAAGCTTTGCTTATTTTGGGGCCAGATGATGCTATGTGAAATATCCGGCATTATTAATATTATTATTTCTTCTAGCATGGTGTGAGGAATAGATAGGCGTGCACGAAGGATAATGATGAGTAAGGAGATGGTATGATGATGATTTCTAATTATGATTAGATTGATTTCTACATAAAACGACTGCGTAAAAACCATGAACATTTAGGCTTTTGGCTTATTCAAAATAGTTTGAGTACTTAAATAAAAAACCCTTTGTAACTCCAACACATTTATTCGCTATGTATATTATTTATTTGCGCTTAAGTTTGCTCTAAAATCACTGTTGAAATTACATGTTTACAGGCTACCTAGGTATCTTTTAAACCAATATTTATTTTACGATTCTCTTCAGATACAAATATAGTTTATGACGAGCTAAATTGTCATAACCTATGCTTGTATCCTAGATTTTGTTTGTTCAACATCGGACAGTGGAGTGATCATTCTTCGACATTTTTATGGAAAGATAACCTTCCATAATGGTTTAGTTTACTCTTAAGTTCGGGATTAGTCTCTATTATATCTCTATTATTATTCATTTCCATGCATGCATGCGGAAGAAAGTTGCCTCTTTGCTATGCAGGCTGCAACATCATCACATATAAGTCCCAACATCATTTTGAACGCATTAACCAATAAATGGGATAGCCCGTTCCTCAAGCACTGTAATCGAGTAATGATGAAGTAATTTTATCATTATTTGGTTGAAGTGTTTAAAATTTTTTTTTTTTTATTGTAAAGAAAAAATATTATCATTATGTTCCTTTACTAACGTAGAGTAAGACAAATACTAACATACAATGAACCTAAAATTTCAAAGTTTTATGTTGTTTCAGACAAAAAACTAATTTTATTTTTATTTATTTATTTATTAACCCGTACGTCCCGTTAACTAACAATCTGAAAATGCTCGGAAGCAGTATTAAGCTGACACTGTTTGACCGCAAGCCCAGGAAAAGACTGATTGCTTACTATTATACACTTACTCCCATCTGTTGGGGATTTCCGTTAGAGCTGGTGCGGCGGCTAAATGTCCCGAGGACCTCAAAAGGCGCAAATATGCCGGTTTGTATAAGGTTAAATTATGTCACGGTGTCTCTGGTACACAGATAGGAGCCAGCTCTTGCGTGACCCAAGAGCTGGCTCCTATCTGGCTCAGCGTCAGAGTTAATTAAAAGTAGCTGTAGATAATCACCCGTTTGTATGTTGGTGGACATTGGTCTGATATAATATACGGGTTATTAGAAGTTTTCTCGAGCCAACATAAATTATATTAACGTGCACATAAAATATTCGGAAAACTTCGATTCGATACGTGAAAATACAGGATATTGTTATTGAGCAAGTTTTTGCTTGGTTGGATATTTTTTGGCAATTAAAAGTTGCGTAATTGTTTGACTTTCGATCCCGAAAGCGTCGGTTTGAGTCCGGTTGTGCCTAAAGGTTTTTTTTTTTTTTTTAACTTAACGTATTAAACGGCAGTCCCCAAAGAATGTTTAGGGAATAATTACGCATGAATTGTTTTATTTATCAGTAGAAGGTACTATCATGTATATGGTGAAGTACAATTTTCATTTATTGCGCTATCACAATTATTGTAATTATTTTACATAAAAAAGTTTACACTTCAGAATTATTACAATTATTTTACATAAAAAAGTGAACACTTCAGAAAAAATAACTTTCATCCATGGCTCATGGGAAGCGTGCGGTGACGATGACGCGAGTGTCCCGCTTTTTGTTCACCCAAAAAGTACACATATATAAACAGTACCTGTATGGGTACTGTTTATGTATGTGTATAGCTCATGGAAAGCGTTCTGTGACGATGACGCGAGTTCCAACATTTTAATCACCCAAAAAGTGCTCAACTCGCCTAAAGAAGTTTTCACCTAAAAAATTGTGGACATTTCATACAGCAGCAGTTAGCCCCAAACCAAGCATGCAACTGCATGGAGCAAAACTGCACTATGTTAACCAACTAACTGGTAGAATACTCGATACTCAATACTTGCAAATACAAATGTACTTATGAAACTTTTAGATACAAAACTGTTTGAAAATTGCTCTTACATTTCTAAAATTAAACGGATGGATTATTTAGTACTATTCCGCCAATCTTCGCGGAACCTTAGCTTGCTTCGTCGCGAGTTAAAATGAAATTAGTCTCATTTTAACAAGCGACAAAGCAACACGTGTGGAGAGTAGAGTTTTCGTCAAGGCGTGGAGTCAAGTGTTCCTGAGAATGCCTCGTGGAGCAGAAACACGTGTCGAATTTCTTTTTAAGGTTGAATGTGTGGATGGTGTGTGCTAACCTTTTTCTAACGCTTTACATAGCTTTTCAACTGCGGGCGGGAGGGAGGTGCATGCGTCTGCATCGTGTCTAACTCATTGGGAATTGAATGGCGGAATAGTAGTAAATATTTGTCCATCTATTTAATGTTTTGTAATAGATTTCCGCAAAGTCACGCCTGAATCAATTATCGATTCTTTTTTTGTTGGAAAGGAGATATCCCAAAGTACCATGATAAGGAAATTATTATATTACTGAATATTTATCCATCTGTTTAATGTTTTGTAATGTATTTAAAGTTTTTTAATGCAAAGTTACGCTTAAATCAATTATTTATCTCAAATTTCTCCTAAATTTTGAAGGGAAATTTCTTAAAAAATCTCACGACATAGTCAGCTCCTAACAGAAGATCACAACGGTGTTCGCCGAAAGTATATTCGTATATCGCCTCCACGTTCATAATCGTTTCTGACACCAGAGTTTAGACACTCCTCGTTGGTGGTAGCTACTCGTAGGTGACTTCTGCGCTGTTATGGGCCCGATCCTCATCCAAGACAAACATTTGTGTGATGATCTTTGTCTGGGCGTTACAAAGTATGTACCTATTTAGTATTTAGTATAAATTCTTTCCAAAAGAATTGTTGAAAGAAAAATGTAATGTATAGTAAATACTTATGTATTGTAAATACATGCATATGATACTTTATGACACCCAGACACAGAACCAACACCTATGTTCATCACACAAATGTTTATCCTGGGAGGGATCGAACCCTCAACCGACAGCGCAGAAGGCAGAGGCTACTACCAACTGACCTGACTGGCCAGTCACATTTTACTATTATACAAACTTACTAAACTTTCTTGCTCGTATGTCATCAGCAAGAACATCCACAATTTTGTCAGAGGGCAACTCTCAGTATTATAAATAAAAAACCGATATTCACTTACTCGCGCTAGATTAGACATTTTTTTCAAAGAATCGGTCTTTGCATTCGCTAGAAATTAGATTTGTGCCAAATTGGGTTGGATTACGGTGAAAATATCCACAATAGCCGGCGAAATAATATATTTTTCTGCGAAAATGAACCCTACGTTTACAGAATAATCAACTATTTTTGTTTCTTGCTTATTGATAGCTCTTTATAACATAATAAATTGACCAAGTGCATGTGATCACGCAAATTGAAGGCTTCCGAAGTCAATAAGGATAAGAATGATCTAGTGGTCAGGTCTCAAGCCAATTCTATAACAACTAGAATTTTTTTTTTTTATTTTTTTTTTAATGTTTTGTTTTTTTTTCGGCTAGCAAATCAGGCTGTTCTCATAGTCCAGTAAAGTAACTTATGTACCTTGTAATTTCAACTTAATATCCAACTATTTTGTTAAACATTACGGACTTCCCAAAAAGCAGTTTATCCGGTAGGAAGGGAAAACTGATCTCTACCTAAAATGGCCTAAAGGCCTAATATTACTCAAACGAATATTTTTATCGAAAAACTGTTCATGAAACCTCGTACCTAGTATCTTTAAAAGACCTATCTAACGATATGCCGCACTACTTCTTTTTTCGTGTCGTTGTAACATCCTAATTGACCGGTAGGTAGCCGCTTCCAAGGCATTATACGAGCAGGACATTAGATCAGTTGGAGCAAGATGGACACACAAGAACGTGTGACATAGAATGCACCTGGGCACCACAATGACACCGGATGTCGTTTTCGCTAATCATGCCCCATTTGCTAAGATTACTCCTACTACGCCCAACCTGAACTCGCCTGTTGAGGCACTTCCACACTGGCCACGGGAGTTCATGCCCAGGGGGAAGCTTCTCTTCAGGGCTAATGTAATCCCGAGGGGGGGAGTGTTTGGAAGTCCATAAAACAAGTCGGTGATCACTTGCGTTCCCGGATAGAGGCTGCACTATGTCTATGTATGTGGTAGTAAAATTAAAAATAAATAATAGTTAAAAAAACTAAAAAACACGCTTTATATTGGAAACCAAACAAAAAAATAGAAAATAAATTTTAATAAATGTATGTAAGAAAATAGAAAACCAACTAAAAAATAGAAAATAAATTTTAATAAATGTATGTAAGAAACAAATGTTTTATTTAAAAAAAAGCGTGGGGTGCTTGGTGTCAATAGTTATAAATATTTAATTGACAGATATGAGAAGAAGGATTATCATTTCGATAATATCTTAAAAAGCACCCCACATATTTTTCTTACCTACATTTATTAAAATTTATTTTCTATTTTTAGTTTGGTTTTCTATATAAAGCGTGTTTTTTAGTTTTTATTAACTATTATTTATTTGCTACTTTTTAGTTTTAGGATAATCGGATATTTTTTTTTTATATATATACTTACAATAAAATTATAATCTATTCTATTCATTTCTGTTATTTGTTTCGCTACGCATTATTATTATTTAAGCATATATTTCACTCATTGAACTAACTATTACTATAAACCGTTGATTTTTCGATTCGTCTCTACATTTTGTAAAACTTCAGCGCTATCTGTTCTTCTACAAATTTTTATTCGTCCCACATGTTACCAAGAGATGCAACTTATGCAGGCGTTCTGAAATATCATAGGGAAATGGAGCATGCACCGTGCATGCAAAATTTCTGAAGAAATATCGAGTTTGCATTGGTAATGCGCATGACAAAATACTAGCTACAAAATAATGATTAAAATTACTACAATGGCTTTCTGCACGACTGATACCTCGCCTCTAGGATAACGTAACTAGCGACGACTAGCAATAGGTAATCACTGTTGTCAAATACACTTTTGTTATTTTTATGACCACGATATCGCTTGGTGGTAAGCGACGATGAAGCCGAGGATGGGGCACCTATTCACTCTTGACTTGAAGAGACCCAGATTGTAGTTTTCAGGCAAGACAGACGACAGCAAAGTATTCCAATTCTTGGCTGTACGAATTATAAATGTGGAAGCAAAAAGCATTGTTCGTGCGCTGACTTACAAGGTATGGATGGCACTGAGCAATACGTCTGCTTGTCCTGAAGTAAACCCTTTTTATACCTTAATATCTTTCCCTTAAGCATATATTTGACTGTTAGGTGGACAACAGACGAGTATAAGGCAGCTAAATTCTGGATTATGTGTTTCTCACGACTCACGACTAATCGGTGCTGTCACAACTGCTACTTTTACGCAAATCCTGTATGGATAGAAGTAGATACAACCGTCAGTGTTTACCTGCGGTAATCGGTCATCGGTCAACAGGTGAGCCGATTGTTGATTCGCCAGGTCAGTGGTATCTTAATATATTACCGTAAAGGCGTATTAATATTTGGGTGTTTTTTTGTGACTCGAACACGCTGCAACACAACGGGTGGATTCAGATGAAACTTTGCACTAATACGAGTATAACCAGTGATTTAGATCTATACTAGCTGTCCCGTTCGCGACTTTGTACGTGCGTTTTAAAAAAATATATATTTAATTGTAAATCTAAACCACTCTAGAATCCACTTAACCACACAAAAAAATCAATCCAGCCGTTTAGGTGGAGTTTAATTACAAACACACGCACAGAAGATTTATACATATAAAGATATAGGCTACTGTCTACATATGTACAAGCCACAGACCGCAGCTAGTGGTTAATCATTGCAAATGTTTAGGTATTCGGAAGTTTGGTTTTTGGTTCAATCACGCTGCACTTCTGGAAAATTTTGAACGAGGTTTATATTTTTGTATTATGATCATTAGTTATGCACAATTATACTAGATGATCCGATTTTAATAACAGAATATTTAATTTTCACTGCAAACCGTGAACTCGGCAACGAGCGGACCGCGGATCAAACTCACCCTAATGAAGATTCTCTAGATGAATCGAAACAATCCATCGACAAAATAATACGTGAGTAAAGCCCGTGTTTATCAAAATGTACACGGAATATTGCTTAGATTTGGATTGCGAGTTTACCTAGTTTTGTTAATTTATTTTATTTATGATGTTTAATTTTGCTAAACACCAACAATCTTCATTTTAAGAGCCTATTAATTTTCCCGTTGCTGTCATTAAAACCGTTTCCGGTACAAAGAAGTGTCAGCGGGTCATCAAATTAGGTTTATGTCCGGTTTTATTGAGGTAAGTACGGTGACGGGTCATAAGGGTGGGTTTTTACTCTGCGGAAGCTCTTCTGTGTACTTCGTATAAGTCAGTCATGTCTGGTGACAGTTATAGGCCGTTGTGGCCTTATTCGTTTTGGCCGAGTGTATGTGATTACGCACAGATGATGCACACAAAATCTTCCGAAGTTATCGACTGCAATGGTTATCGTTCTAGGGGGAGGTATCCGGGGAGGACACAGGAAAATTACCTATAAGCTGATTATTTATCAGACGATTGTCTTTCGAACAACTGTGTATCCTGATATATTTAAAAAGATGCGCAAACATGGAGGTTTATCTAATGAAGCGACAACTTCGCTGGGATGAGCACGTGTATCGTATGTAAAAGAGTAAAGTAAATATTTATATATATAAATCTTCTGTGCGTGTGTTTCTAAATAAACTTCTCCCTAAACGGCTGGACCGATTTTGATGAAATTTTGTGTGTGTTCAAGTGAATTCGAGAATAGTTTAAATAAGATATTTTTTTATATATTTTTCTTTTTAAAACGCGCGGACGAAGTCGAGAACGGGACAGCTAGTAATACATAAATAAACATTGCTGGACAATGCACACAACACCATCTTGTCCCAAACTAAGCATAGCTTGTAATATGGTGACTAGATGGCTGATGGAATACCTATATATTTATAAATACACACACATATCTTACTTTACAACACCCAGACACAAAACTAACAAATATGTTCGTCACACAAATGTGTGTCCTGAGAGGGAATCGAACCCTCAACCTACAGCGCAGAAGGCAGAGGAACTTCCAACTGAGCTGACAAGCTAGTCAAGTGTCAAAGCACATCTTCTATTCAGAACTCAAGTGCGGAAAGCGTAAACGCGGTAGCCAGTTCCTATGATGTTCTGAAAAGACACATAAAGCGAAGAAAAATTGAGCCCTTTGAGTAGGAAGAAAACGCAGTCCAGCGTACGGAGTGGAGACGAATCCACCTACAGGTGAACGAGTTCGAGAAAGAACGTCGACTCGATCTCAGCTCGGCTCGGCTCGGCTCGATCACCAGGTCAGTATATCACAGAACTACGTTTACCTTCATTGTTCTGTTAAGGTCCACTAAGCTAGATATCCTTATCCTTACTAATATTATAAATGTGAATGTAACTCTGTCTGTCTTTCTATCTGTCTGTCTGTCTCGCTTTCACGACAAAACTACTGCACCGATTTAAATGAATTTTGGTACACAGATAGTCTAAAGCCTGAGAGAGGACAAAGGCTACTTTTTAATTGGAAAAATGTGTTGTATACGGTTGAAAAGGGGGATGAAAGGTTGTATGAAAGTATTGTCATTTTCAGAACTAGAAGCATAAAACGTTAGGCTGTTGATCCTTACTAATATCCTTACTAATCCTTACTAATATTATAAATGTGAAAGTAACTCTGTCTGTCTGTCTGTCTGTCTGTCTGTCTGTCTGTCTATCTGTCTGTCTGTCTCGCTTTCACGCCAAAACTACTGCACCGATTTAAATGAATTTTGTAACACAGATAGTCTAAATCCTGAGAATGAACCGTCTATTTCTTTATAGGAAAAATGTGTTGTAAAGGGTTGAAAAGTGGGATGAAAGGTTGTATGAAAGTATTGTCATTTTCAGAACTAGAAGCATAGAATGTTAGGCTATTGATTCCTACTAATATTATAAATGTGAAAGTAACATTTATACAGTCAGACAAACAGTAAAGTAACTGTTTGTCTGACTGCTACGTTTTCACGTCTAAACAGCTCAACCGATTTTAATGAATTTTCGTATAGAGATAGATGGAACCTTGGAGAAGGACATAGGCTACTTTTTATGTGGGTAGCATGCATGCGAAGCCGCGGGCAGCAGCTAGTAATTTATATATTTATTAATTAGGACGAATATGTCAATAACACTAATTAAAAAAAGAACAATAATAGAAACCTTAAATGACAATACAAAATAAAAATAATAACTGGTAGTAGAGTAAGCATCTACACACTCCAACAGACTTCTCACAGAACCTCAGGCATTCAGATAGTATCACCTTCCATCCGTCCGCGAACACATCACATTCAGGGTTCTCATTCAAGAGGACATTCAGCGCAGAAAGAGCACGTGCATTGGGAGGATCATGAGCCCGGACCCCGAATCCCGCTTACCTAATTCCCCTAAATCACTTTACATGGATTTAGAACAAGCCCCCACTACGCCATTCTGGGCTACTATTAATAGGCATGAATGACGCGATCACAGCTGTCAAACACAGTTTTTATATTAATATCACTGATATAAACATATTTTAACCGACTTTAAAAAAAGAGGGAGGCTCTCAATTAATTTTTTTTGTTTGTTGCCTTATAACTCCGTCAACTTAAGTAGGTTGGTCCTACAATTGGGCACCTCCAGCATGGCGGAGCGGCGGCCTGCGACCAAGTAGTCGTTGGGTGCGTGCTGTCACAGCGCCCAAATATTTTTTTTGCGACATATTTCGCAGATATAACTGTCACTACTGCTCCTCAAACGTAATAACCCGGCTGTTCTTTAAATACAAGAGGAAATAGAAACTATAAAACCAAATCTAACTAGTCATTAGCAAATGTGCCATAACAACGCCGGAAACTCTGATTCACAATCTCAGGAAGTAATTCAAATGTGTGTTTACTCTCTAAACAGAGTTTAACAGCATCCGATCGCGCACGCATGACTGCCTAAGCTGCTGATATTACCATAATTTCCATTATTATTAGCGCGCCGTAGGATTTCCCATGGCAATGTACGCTAACCCAATAATAGGGGTTAAAATTTACAATCTACTCATTCGAAAGAACAGGCGCGGACTCGGGATTTAACAAACTCTATACAAGATCAAATATTTACTTATAAAAACAGTTTTACAAGTCAAATGATTATTTACGTAATTACTTATGCCTTAATTATACACGTTTTTGGGTAGTTACAGTCTACTTTTTAGAAATTATTATATTGGTAAACAATATCTTGTTTTTTTTTAATTGTTGTAAAATAAAAAAATAGATTGTACTGTTAAGTAATTTAGGTACTGGTAATTAAGTACTGTGCCGTAATCAAGTCCTTCTGCGCTTAAAAAAATATTTTTTTCTAATTATGAATTTCCGTATTTTACATGTATTTTTTCTTTGGTATCATCATCATCACGTGAAACCCGTTTCATTCCGTCTTAATGTATTAAAACAATTCTATGTTTTAAACAATTCAAAATGTTGTATTAAACAATTCAAATATTCAAGCTTTAAAAATAGCTCTGCTTTAAAATTACTTCTTTTAAAATATTACTCATATTTCTATTCTGAAGAGACCTTTATCTCTCTTTTACTCTCTCTCACTCTCACTCTGATTATTAAGAGCAAGAAAAGTGGAAGTTCTTATCTTGAATGTGTTGTAAAAGTACAAACACAGGATCGGGAAACAAAACTTGTTGGCACCAGTGGATTAGTTTAAGTAGGGATTTTGGAATAATTATCCTATGGTACTAATTAGCTTGAAGACATGTTCAAAGTTCAATAAAAAAGCCTTTGAGACGTGCTTTAATATTTTCACCACACTGGTTTTAAATAACTAGAGACACGATAAGAAAAATACTTACTAACTACCATGAATGAATGAATGAATGAAAATTATTTATTACTTTAAGGTGTACCTTAAAACTAAATATAGCAATTTGATAAGTAACTAAATTTATGGGCGGTCTTATCGCTAAGGAGTCGATTTCTTCCAGAAAATCTTATTACTTCAAAAAAACGTTATTAATAACTTATTTGGAAGATTGGTCGGTGTGCACTATATTATGAACTATAACTTACGTACCTACTTATATTAAGCAAATAAAGGCAATAAACTTACACAATATTATTGATAATTATATATAGCTAGATGGGACGATGATATTTGTAAGGCAGCGGGCATGGATTGGAGGAGAAGAGCTGAAGAGCTAAGTGGCGTGCCATGGGAGAAGCCGATGTCCGGCAGTAAACTGACACGGGCTGATGATGATGATGATGATGATATATATTTACATTAACCACGATACCATGACAAATAATATGTTAAATCGGTGCGAAGATCATGCCAGCGACATAATGTGTTGTAGCCTTCAGATACTTACTTAGTCCTATAATAAGTCATTTGATAGACAAAACACCCTTAATCCGCCCTATAAACTACGTCCCACTGCGCATAAACATCCCCAAAGTATATCACTCATCCCGGTCTTTCACAACAAAGTTTACCGTTCGCAAATCGTATGCATATCAAAGCAGATAACCGCTACGTTAGACGGATATCAAAGCCATTATAATGAACGTGTGGGTGATGGACAAAGCGCCAGCCACTGCCGTCCTTAATCCGGCCCCGTCCGGCCACTATCGCGTCGCGCCAATGACGGCCAGTCAACTGCATACTGTCTGCATTACTGCATCAAACTATTAAAGAGCTTCCGTCAGCTTATATGGTTACTTCACTGAATAGTGGCAAAATTCTGAAAGTAATTTTTATTCTTTTTCTTATCGTGTCACTAGTTATTTCTAACCAGTGTGGTGAAAAGATTAAAGTGCGCCTCAGAGGCTCCTTTCGTGTACTCAAATATTCAAATTCAAATATATTTGTACAAGCTGACTTGACCACTCGTTGCTGTGCCTCAGTAGTCCTAATACGTTGAACCAATATATTTTTACCCAACCGTACTAAGTGTATCAATTTCACTTTGCCGAATGTATTGCAAAATGTATAATAATAATGCCGATCTTTTGACACAGCATCATCCGGCCCTAAAGTAAGCAGAGCTTGTGTTATGGGTACCACATGACTGATATACAACTTGAATATATATTTTTTTTTAAATACATGCATGTTATGCATAGAAACATCCAGACTCGAGACAAATACTTTTAGATCATACAAACATTTGTCCCGCGGCGGGAATCGAAACCGCAACCTTCTGCGTGTCAGGCGGATCTTAGCCCACTGCGCCACAGTGATTGTAAGCAAATAAAACTATATCACAAATATTTTTTATGAAAACTTTAGAAGTTAACTAACACTGCCATCTGTTGGACACTTGTGGAACTTATTGTAGAACAACATTTTGTTTGCAAAAAAAATATCGCTAATAATCGAGATAAAAACTATCATATCTTTTATATGAAATTAGCAACATAATCTTCTTTATTCTTTCGTGTCAATTTTCTCTCATAAAAAATCAAATTTGCCTCGACCAAAATGTTGCTGCCGCTATAGCGGCGTCCGAGGCAGTGTTGAGGTCAGCTCTTGTGCAGGAGGAGGGGCAAGTAGGGCAATCAAGTAAATGAGACATGGTTTTGAAGGGATCACCACAGTCGCACTGTACACGTGACTTGTCTAGCATTCCCCACTTACACAAATCATATCTGCATCTACCCACTTATGCTCGCAGTCTGTTAAGGGATTTCCAGATTGCGTAAGGTTGATCATTTCCTGGTGGTAGTCGCTATTCAGGGCTTAAAAGATCATAAGGAGGGGGGCAACCTTTTTTGCCATAGGTCCAGTCTATTATCTGGAGGACTGCCCTCTAAAGCAGACGTACAACGGAAGAAACTCGCAACATAAAAAGAAACGCCAAAGAGTTAGCCAACTCTGGTGAGGGAGTTAGTAAGCAGGCCTTAATCATAGCCTATCTTCTTTAGAAAACGACTGACCTGTCAGCTCAGTTAGTAGTAGCTCTGCCTTCTGCGCTGTAGGTTGATGGTTCGTTTTCCTCCCAGGATAAACATTTGTGTTATGAACAAAGGTGTTTGTTCTGTGTCTGGGTATTATAAAGTGTCTAAGTATGTATTTAAAGATATATAAGCATTCTATCAGTCATCTGGTCACCATAATACAACATATCTCCTCTCAGAGCGTTACTTTAACTTCGTTAGTTAACCAGGACACAAGCGCTTTTATTAGTAAGTGGGTAATAACTAAATTTTTGCACAAAAAAATAGTACTAATGTAAATATTAAGTTCGAAAAAGTAGCTGGAGTCAGTCGCTTCATAGCAGGTATAAATGTGACAAAGAAAATTAATACTAAGTAGCGATTTAGGTAACCAATTATGATTGGTTTAGCAGAGAAGTTAGTGAATAAAGGTAGGATAATCAACTCTGTGATTATCCTGGGATAATCTGCTCTACACCGCCACCGTTTAAAGTCACCGCTGGCAACACAGCACTTCAGATGGTCCAAACGACGAAACTATTGGGTTTCTATATAGACAGCGGCTTGACTTGGGAAACCCATGTTGACGGGATATGATCACGGCTTGGTCGCACATGCTTCGCATTGCGTAGACTCGCTAGCACCGCGTCTCGAAACGTTGTGTTAAGCTGCTACTTTGCAACCGTCCACAGTATCCTTACGTACGGTACAGAGCTGTGGGCGCGAGCCGCGGACGTCGAGCGAGTCTTCGTCATGCAGAAGCGAGCAATACGCACCATCGTAGGCGTGCCTGATGATATCTCGTGCAGAGAGCTATTCAAGGAATTAAACATCTTGCCACTTCCTTGTGAACTCATTTACCAGATAGCTTTTTTCACGCACAACAACATAGAGGCTTTCCGGTGCCAAGGTGTTACCGCTCGGGCCCTGCGCAGTAACAATCGGGCTCACCAACTTGTCACGCCCGCACATAAACTGACCAAATCCGAGAGGTCCGTGTACATAATGGGTCCCTCAGTGTATAATAGGCTGCCGGATACCATAAAAAAGATGCAACTTCCACAGCGGTATTCAAAATAAGATTACGCAAGTGGCTACTTCACAACTCATTCTACTCAGTAAATGAGTTCTATGAATTGCCACTAATTTAATTAATACATTTATGATTAATATTTTGTAATTTATAACCATGATTTATTTATTTTATATTAGCTTTATTATTATATTGACATAGAATGACTGTTACAAAGTTGAATTTAGTTAATTGAATGTAATTAGTTTACAAATGAAAGTATATTTTAATATACCTACCTTTTGTACAAAAACTGACCTGTAACCTGGTGTTATTAATAAATGATTGTATTGTATTGTGATTGAATTCCGGCCGATCTCACGCGTTTGAAATTACTTATTTTATACCATTCCCCCTCTAAAAAGCTAAAAACCGTGAATAAAAAGGCTTTTTGGTCATGATTTTGGTGTTTGAATTTAGAACACACCAATATATTCGAACTCCATCTCAATGCTTTACAACCTCCTTGCGCAAAAAATAATCGTTACAACTCTTTATGCTAAGAATACTCGACATACAAACTCCTTGTTCAAATTACTCCTCGAGATTTGATTGTTTGAGATTTTCGACAAGGAGTTTAGCATTTGAATAAAAACTGTATTGTGTTCTTTGCTGTCATTAGTAAATTGGCGCCAAGATTGGCGCTATTTTGACTCTAGTGCATGGACTCCACGCCTTTTAACGTCCAAAGATGCCCCAGAGTTTCATCCAGCAGAAAGTTCTGACCATCATGGACAGAAAATAAATATCTGAAACACTCCCTACGGTCGTGATTCAGTCGTTAGAATCCTTCACTTGCCCGTGACTCATCTATGGCCCTCGCTTTAAATCCGTCCTTTATTCACTAGTTGCATAATATACTATTTTAATAAATAACTTCACTTAAATTGATGTCTACGGAAAGGTACTTTTTCGATGTATTCAATTATATGGAATTACCCTTGGTCGTCTTGCGAAGCAAACATTGCGTAAGTATATTATTTATTTTTCTCAAGTTATGAAACATGATGGTGTTTTTATTCAAGTAAAGGTAGAGTTATTAACTCGGGTGTAAATAATTAGAATAAAAGTCTTGTATTATTGTGGTTCGAGTAAAAATAATCCGTGGGTATAATTATTTTATAGGAACAACACCATTTTATATAAAACTAGCTGTGCCCCGCGATGTTACCCGCGGTAATAAAAAAAAAAAGATATTTTCCCGCAGTAAAACGTAGCCTATGTGTTAATCCAGGTTGTCAGCTAACTCCATACTAAATTTTATTAAAATCGCTCCAGCCGTTTAGACGTGAAGAAGTAACAAACATACACACTCACACACTCACAAACTTTCACCTTTATAATATTAATATATTATATATTATATAAAGTGTGAAGTGTGATAACAAATGACGAACGACAAGATACGACTTTGTGACATCAAACTATAAACACTTGACACTGGCAAACTTGACAAATGCCATTGCATTTGTCATAATAATGACATGACCACTGGCTGTCATATCCATACAAATTGATCTAACCGCACGAGCAGGCTTAAACGCCATATTTTTTTTTTATCGCGTATAGGTGTGGTGTCAAAAAAACAGCCTATGACACAACAAACAAATGAATCAGCTCCTGCAGCACAAACGCGTGTTATCGCTTTATGTCAGGGTTCAGTAGCTCATTTAGATACGTGTGCATTCATGTGTATGTACTGATAACCGTATCGCTAACAACAAAACCGTGCGATACTTGGTTTGTTTATAAACTACCCGCGTCGCGGCTTTATTCGCTTTTACGTAGATACTAAGTTGATATATATAAAAAATTTAGAGCAATCGATTTATTTTAATTTGCATATTATAAGAACGCGGTATTAGAAGAAGGTATTGTAAGTCACCTTATGCTTCGCAAATATTGTAAGCACTGGACACAGAACAACTATTTACCAGCTGTACGGCAGTGCGAAGTAATTTTAACCCGATACCAGCACTCTCTGATAGCACTATAAGAACTAAATCCGCAAATTAGGACGATGAAGCATAAAACACCTTAAATTGTACTACTATTCCTCCATACTGTATCTGGGTGTTATAAAGCATCATTAAATATGTTGTTGTCTAAAACCCCAACCTATGCCCCTCTCCCCAATATCACCACCCACTGTCCAATACACCCATCCTTTCCTAATCCGCTGCGGAACCCTGTGGTTCAGCTTCGTGGGCATGCCTTTAATGGCAGTTGGGGGTGAATCACCTACGTTTTTGATGCTGTGCGTAGGGGCCCGTGCATCCCCCCGATGCAACTGACCTGGTGGCTGAGCGGACAGACGTCTCTTCCGCAATACTCCACTTCGGTGTGAATTTCCTTTGAAACGGGGGGCCATCGGTCTAACCAACCATGACAAATCAGCATATCGGTCGGCCTTCAGCTGCCGAGGTGAGAGAGGGGGGTCGATGGGCTCTGCAGTTGGCGGTGTACGCCCATGGTGGTGACGGTGGTGGTTAACGTCAACATTGGTGGTGCCGTTTAGGCTCGTAGGCAACGCGATCACCCCCTCTATATCGGACTGGTAGCCCTGGTATACTATACATATATATAGTATACCAAGGCACCCTAAGGCGTGGACTCCGTGGTAGGTGGGGAGCCGGAATGATGAACTAAAAAAACCCAAACATGTCTACTAAACAAAAAATTGACCACTTTGACGCCCCCTTGAATATTGACAGGGGAGGCGGTAAAGGATCTGGAGGCGGCCTTCACGGTCCCGCAGTCCAATACTGCTGCCTGGAGGGTTGTAAACCCGAAGGGTAAAAACAAAAACAAAAAACAGAACAAGCAAGCTGGGAAAGAGGTGCAAAGGCCACAGGCCGGACCCTCCGGTACCAACGTTCGAGCCCCGTGGAGGCTAACGTCCCGGGGGGCAAAAACGTGAAAAGGCTCGACAACAAGAGAGGTGGCATCGGACCAGAGAACGCTCCGGCAAAATACCCTGGACCAAGTCACTTCTACAAACAAAGGAACAGAGCCAGTTCCGAACCCGAACCGCATGCCCCGGCGGCGAGATCTACAGGCCCGCCTCTAGTGACCGTCGTGCCCGTTGGTTGGAGAGGTAAGGGTAAGGCCAAACATGGCAATCGGAACAACCGCCAGAGGCGCGCAACCATGGCAGTCTCACGACTGGCACAGGCCCCGGCTCACACCGAACCGAGTAAAAGGACGCGGGTGGACGACACAATGTCGGATTCTGGAGGACGTTAGGAACCCGGACATCGACTTCTCGCCGCGCTTTATGGGCAGGCCGATTATGGCGGAGGGAGCCCTAAAGCTGTGGTGCGAAGATACCCCTTCGCTAAAGTGGCTGACTGACGCGATCGAACAACTGCCAACGCCATCCTCCCCAAAGCTCAGGGTTGTAAAACAGAGCGAGCTGGTGAGGAAGGTACGTGCCGCCATCTTCATCCCAGACTGCACCAACAGTCTGGAGGACACTAGCCTAGTCTTGGCAGACCAAAATAGGTGGGCAAAGATCCCTTCGTGGACAGTCTACACCCTCAGTAACCTGGAAGACGACATCCTTTTCGTGGCTGTGGGTATCCCGGAAGATCTGGTGCCAGAGCTTATGAATTGAGACCGCAGGCTGGCTCACAACTTGGGCAACATCTACATACGGTTCTATGGCAAGGATGGAGCCTTGCAAGATGTACCACCCCAGGCTGTAGCCAGTAACGATGAAGCCGCTACACACCCGAAACCCAGCGTCCCGCTATCCCCCGATGACGGCCTAGACAAGCACTTAACCGTGCCGCCGTCCTCACACTCGTCACCCAGACCGTCGTGTTCTAAACCGATGGAGGAGATGTGTGTGAGTCGGGAGGATAAGTTAGACCTGGAGGAGTCAGAGGAGGAGGGAAGCCTAGATGATGGTGACCCAAATCCCGCTCTGTAACATCATTCAAGCAAACCTCCAGCACAGCCTCACTGCAACGGCTAACCTACACAGAATGCTGGAGGCCCAAAACAACAAGACCATCGCCTTGATTCAGGAGCCGTAGATCAGGGCGGGGCGTGTATGTGGTCTTAACAACTTAAACGGTAAGTTACTGTATGACATTACATGTGCAAACCCACGTGCGTGCATTTATGTGCCACATAACATAACGACAGTGCCCCTCACCGAGTTCTATTACAGGGACTTAGTAACGGTCAGACTACAAGTCATGATCGGGGGGGTGATCGAGGACATAACGTTGGCTTCAGCCTACATGCCTGCTGACGAAGCCATTCCCACAAAAGACGTTATGGATCTGGTAAGACACTGTGAAATAGGGTGGGTCGATTTTTTTTAATGTCGAAAACTAAGTACGGGTAGCTCTCAAAAGTTGCATTGGGTGATTATAATTAAATGAAATTCAACAAAAAAATAATTGCATATAACTTTGAGCCCTCTACCGGTACATAAATAAAACGAAAAAAGCTAATTTTCGACTCCACTTCCTATTTGATTTACTTGTACGTTATACCACTTTCACTGCCTAAATTGTACTTTTTTTAATGGTATAATCTATTAAGTGATATGTGAGAGGTTGCCGCTTCGTACACTCATTAAAAAGCGAGATAGATACACTTGCATATCACCAAAATTCCTAGATTTACGCAGTGCACTCGCGTGCACTGCGTAACTGATCTAGTGATCTGATCTAATGTACAACTTGTTTTTCTAATTGTCTCTAAGTGCTTGGCCAGACTGCAAACGCGGGCGCGTGGCGGGTGCGGCGCGTCAAACTTAAACATAAGAACTTCATTTGAGTGTCCATAGTGGACACGCGGCTGCGGGGCTACTTTAAGGGTTGCTCTCGATATATTTCATTTCATTTAAAAATTGCCATTTAATGTATGAATTTTTCAGTAAAAATAAGTCTTCTTTATCCATATTATATTATGTCTGGACGCGACAACACTCAGAATGAAGCCGCGCTCCACTGCGGACAGGCGAAACGCGCGCGTTGCGGCACCCGCGCCGCTTCCCGCACCGCGCTGCCAGTCTGGCCAAGCACTAAGAATCTTCGTAGTCCGAAAATAATAAGATTAATTTAATTTATTTATTTATAAACAGGGACGATTGGAGAAAAGGAAGAGATGCCTTTGCTCTGCAGTAGGACATCACGGGCTTTTTATAATAATAAGTTGTCTGAGACACATATGCTTGGTTTGGGGCTAGATGGTGTTACGTGAATTGACCGCCAATATTTATTATACTACACCTTTGATGAAAGAGCAACTATATCTTTCTTCAATATTATTCGATCACATAAAATACGCACCAGGTAAAATAAACTCGTAAAATAAAATACCATTATCAAAAACGCTGCAATTTAGCCCGCTCGGTATTTTGAGTTACATAAAAAAACGTAAATTGAATCCGTTACGCGTGATTGAGAGGGCACAAACAGAACAATAAAACTCTATCGATTCTCCTGATTTGTTAGGTTTAGGGTTCCTTTTGTTTTATTTAAGGGTTGATTGTTTTTTTCTCTAACCTATAGCGCCTCGTCTTTCTTATCTCTCTAATGTTCGAATACTGAACGTTACAACCTTTGAGAACCCGTCAAAATTGTCTTCTTCTTTTCTTCCTTTAATGGCATTTGTTTTGTTTGTTTGACAATTTTGCCAGTGTCAAGTGTTTATATGTTAATAAAGTCTTAGTCGATGGTCAATTGTCAATTCCAAGCCTCATTGCGGAATGGCAGTCTAGAACTTTCTCGGGATTCCTCGTCGTTTAAATCACATTGCACCATAATACACTTATAATTCAATTGTCCATACTTGTCATATGTAGTCACCATTTATGCATTAAAATTCCGATATGTCAATATCCTACATGTCAAGTAGCCTATAAATAAATATTGGTAGACAATGCGAACAACACCATCTAAGCAGCTCCAAACTGAGCATAGCTTGTATTATGGTGACCAGTTGACTGATATAATGCTTATATATATCTTTTAAATACATATCTATGATACTTCATAACACCAAGACACAGAACCAACATCTATGTTCATCACACAAATGTCTCTCTTGGGAGAGTATCGAACACTCAACCTACAGCGCAGAAGAAAGCTAATACCAACTGAGCGGCCAGTCCAGTATAATTTGAGAGAAGTTTCAGTATTCAGGCATAAGACTGGAACCAATGCTCGATCGACGGTGAGCGTTAATGTCAGGGTTTTGTTTAAAGTATTTATATATAAACGTAAGAACCACTGCAGATAATCGTGGAAAACGCAAGTGAAAACTATGTCCTCAAATAGTTTTCTGAATAAAGATACCTACCTATTGCGTTGTTATTTTACACATAAGTAATAAAATCATTAACATTATAATATAATTTACTCTAAGCTTCGATAAATATTTATTGTTACCGAAATACTTATTTTTGTGACACATATATATTACATTACTTTTATAATTGTTAATAATTTATGATTATTATTGCTTTGTCTTTAAAACATGTTTTTAGTTAATAAGAAACTAAATACATTTTTCTTTCAAACGTTCGCGCTAAAAGTGTTTTGAGCCGGACGAGACGGTAGACGGTTTTTTTTTAATACGATTGTTTTACTATATTAAGAATAAAAATAAAATAGTCTTACTTTCTGTGACTTAAAAGTTGATCGCCCGATTTATTTTTGAATGATTTCAAAACATTGAAATGCTTTCAAACCCATGTTTATTATTATAAATAATTTATTTTGTTTCTTACGTTCCTTACTTGTATACTATTATTTTATTAACTATGTAACTTTTTATGAAGAGAAATAAATAATTTCTTTATTATTACAAATACCACGTGAGAACCATTATGAACATGAGGTTAGGGCTTAATGTTTTCATTCGAGACGGTGCTTACTTTTCGCAAGACTAATCAATGATCTTGCTAGTAGACTTGCAGATGGTTAACTAATGACTAGTTTATTTCAGTTACTTCCATAGTGTTATGTCATACGGCATCATTCTCTGGGGGAGCAGCTGATATTGGTAAAATATTTGTAATTCAAAAAAGGGCAATACGTGCCATTTATAAAATGAAACCACGAGAATCTTTGAGAGAAATATTCAAAGAAATTAATATTCTCACAATAGCTTCACAATATATATATGAAAATTTGTTATATACACATAAAAATAGAGATGGGATTCAGCAAAATAGTGACCTTCATAAAATCAACACTAGGAATAAACATAAATTATACATCCCTAGATTTCGACTAGAAAAAGTTAATAAGTCATTTATGGGGAACACGGTGCGCTTCTATAATAAGCTTCCTGAAAATGCTACTAAACTACCGATTAAGAAATTTAAAGCATACATTAAAGGTAGTCTTTTGAAGAAAGCTTATTATAATATAGATGACTATATTATTGATAAGAATGCATGGCCTCATGTCGCTCTGCCGTCAGACAGTTAACCGACACACTTGAAATGTATAAACTCTCTTGTATTTGTATTTCGTAGTTAAGGTAGTTATAAGATGGATCATATAAAAAAGCGCTAGAAGAATTGGCAAGAAACTCGTCTTGGTCCTAGACGAGTTTCTTGCCAATTCTTCTCGAGCTTGGGTTAGGATGAATTGGCACCTAAATTCACCTAGTATGTAAGACGTTTCAAAGTGATCCTTGTGATTGTATTGAATAAATCATCTTTTGACTTTGACTTTGAACGGTAAACCGTTTTAAAATTGATACGCTTTTGGCCAAATTATTTACCTACTAGGTATTACCAGCGACTTCACACGCGTATGCTTAGAACCTTTATTTTTATTTTTGTAAGGAATGCATTCTGTCCATCTAAAGAACATCTCATAAGTTTAATCCCCTATTTTACCCCCTTCGGGTATGATTTTGATCGTTGAAACTCATGTTTCTTTATTTCTTACCAAAAGCATAAATATGTGAAAATCTAAATCAGATCCCTATCTTAAGAAAATATGAGTTGCCCAAACAAACTTTCATCCCCTATTTTTGTGTTGCTTGAGACAAAAAGCCTATGTTCTTCCGCCGAATACAATACATCTTCTTACCAAATTTCATCAAGATCTGTTTCGCCGTTTAGCCGTGAAAATGAAACAAACAGACAGACAGAAACACTTTCGCATTTATAATATTAGTATGGATACGATGGAGTGTACGACCTCTGTAGCGCAGTGGACTAAGGAGACGCAGAAGGTTGCGTGTTCAATTTACGCCGCGGGACATATATTTGAATGATCTGCAAGTTAGTGTTTTTACGTATAATATGTATGTATTTACAAAAAAAAAATAGGTAGTAAAATCAGTCATGTGGTACCCATAACACAAGCTCTGCTTAATTTGGGGCCAGATGATGCTGTGTGAAATGTCCGGGATTATTATTATTATCTTAGATTATGACGACTTCTGTGGCGCAAACGCAGAAGGTTGCGGGTTCGATTGCCGCGGCCAGTGGATCTTCTTCTTCTTCTTTATTAATGGCATGTGACATACTAATGTCAATTTTGCCAGTGTCAAGTGTTTATAGTTTATAGTCAGTTTGTTTATTATTAGAGTCTTAGTCGATGGTCAATTGTCAATTCTAGACGTCACGCGGAATGGCGCCTAGAATTTTCTTGACTCGTCGTTCAAATCACATTGCACCACAATACACATATAATTCAATTATCCATACCCGTCCTGTAGTCACAATTTATTCATTAAAATTCCGCCAAGATTACTGAATAAAACAAGCAATAAAACGGGTAAAAAATATAAAACTTGCAGAGCTATGTTACTCATTGAAATGACAAACGGAGAATCCCGGTCGGTAGGTCAAATATTTGCATAATCTACAAGTATGTGTTTTACAACTCCCTTGTGCGTAGCTCTCTCGAGTACTGTAGTATAGTATGGAACCCACACTATTACATTTATGTCAAACGCTTGGAAGGTATCTAAAAACGGTTCCTGTGGCACTTATCATTCGGATATAATTTGACAAAAAAATTACCGAATTACACTGATTGGCTTTGTAATTTTCATATGAAATCTCTGCGCGATCGTAGACCACTGCTGGACCACATGTTTCTTTATAAATTAATAAACAGTTTGATTGACACCCCTTATCTCTTTTCACATATTAATATTTCTATACCTATATATCTACCAAGAAATAATAATTACAGTCCATTTGTCAGAAATAGTGCAAAAACCAACTTAGGTCAATATTCTCCATTAAATTGAATTGTAAATAATTATAATAAGATTCATAACACTACTGTATCATATTTCGTTAAGGTTCTCGATGAGGTGGTAATGGAAAGACATCTAGATATATATGTATTTTCATGCCGCCTCGACACCTTTAAATTTGGTATAAAGTTGTCATTAGAGCTTATATTCCTACTCAAATGTTATTTAGAAATTGTATTCATTATATATCAAATATTATCTAATTTTTTCATGTAATTTAATAATATCACTATATAATAGATATATATATTATAATCAATTATTGAACAACATCGCATTGTCATTTGCATCTGTAACTGAGGTGCCACTCAGAATTTAGTATAATTTAGTATATTGGATGTGTTAGTGTATACCTTGTTGATGCAACTAATAAATTAATAAATAAATAAATAGACACTGGGTGTTTATACGTATGTATTTACAAAAAAGTCTATAATTGTCAGTCATGTGGTACCCATAACACAACGCTCTGTTACTTTGGGGCTAGATGATGGTGTGTGAAAGGTCCAGCATGTATGTAATGTATTTATTTATTGGATAAGATTGGTGGATAAGACCAATGATCAAAGAGCTGATGCTTACCTCTGACAAAGGATTAGTATGGCTATTCAACGAGATAACGTTGCCAGCCTTTTGGGCACTTTACATGGGGTCAGTGAACTGAATTCTATTTTTTACTTATAAATAATTGTATATTATTTATATTTTAGTTTTTTATTAGTATTCATGTTTTATTTTATTTATTTATTTATTAATGTACAGTCAGGTACGCCTTTTCTTATGCAACATTATGTTGAATCAGTGAATAGTCCTATTGTCTCCTATCGACCGATGACGTCATCGTACGAGCTAAAAGTTTTGCTAGTTTAATGAGACAGTGTGGTAGGCCCTTGGCCCCTTGGGTTTGATGAGTAGGATCAAATTGCGAGAACTCCCTCAACAAAAGCCTTAAAGTTTTGTTTTGATTCATACTCCGCCAGAAATGAAGGTGAAATTGAATCATTTCAGTAATAATGACGGACGTTTACGAGTAAACGAAACTCGATTAATTTACATAAATTGAGGCATGAGTAGTAAATTATTGATGCGGTAAATTATGCGGCAGTTGCTGCAAAAACTTTTTTCATCATTACCCACAACCCTATTTCATTCACTGCTGTACGGTTACATTCATATTATACAAAGAAAAACACCCTTCGATAGATAAATAGATCCTAAGCTGCAAATAATTTTAGAAGGTTAAAGAGTTCGATTTTTAATACACTACCTACCTAGGAAAGCATTCATTCATCCGTCCATTCTAAATTTAGTAGCCTGTTACTTCAATAATATCAAGAACATGGTAGCCTTGACCTGATGCCACCGCATCACTTGAAATCTGCAGGATACCCAACTCTTCACAAACTTAAATCAGAGGTATCGTATTTGGGCACATTGGAATGGTCTCGATTTATAGGTTTCTTTATTTCTCTTTTAAAATCTTGATCTTGAAAAAAAAATATATGGTTCTTACATAATAATTGTCTCACACACTTCGTCGTTGACCGACATGCAAACATCAACATGGCAACCATGAGATTAATGAGATTATTAATTACAATTAAGTATACATAAAATTAAAATTAAAATGTCAACGTCAATATTACGAGTATATAAGTAAGCAGATTAATCCAGAATATAAATTATTATTAAAACATTTCATCAACATCGTAAAAACATTTCTCGCTGAGCCATGTATACAGTTTTTTTTTAAATTGAACTCTCGGCAACTCTCTAATCGCTTTTGGTATCAGATTAAATATTTTAATAGCCATAATATAACTGTTTTTATGCGCCAGTGCAGTCTTGCGGAATGGCATTATGAGTTTAGTAGGATCCCTAGAACTGAATTTAGAGTTTACCTTATCTATATATTTGTCAAAGAACCTTTCGTTTTCTCTAACGAAACATCCAGCTTGATGTATGTAAAGGCCTGTCAACGTTAGTAGTTTTAGTTTTTTAAAGAGCGGTTTGCACGATTCTAATGGTTCAACGCCACATAACGCTCTGACACATTTCTTTTGGATGATAAAATATAATGATTTATCTAATTGTTTCTTGGTCCGTTTTGTCGAATGTATAGGGTCTTCCAATAGGCACGTCCGAACTTTGACAGTTGGTAGGGGCCATCTTGTTGAAGCTACATCTGTCAAATTAGTTGTAATTTATTCATTCTGTTTTGCCAAATCATCATGGATAGCTATAGCATTCAACAACACGTGCAAATGATAAAATTGTTTTATCAAAATGAGTGTTCTGTTCGGGCAACGCACCGCGCGCTTCGCCCATTTTACGGTCGCCATAATCGTCCTACCGAGAGGACTATTCGTCGTGTGGTGGATAAATTTGAGTCCACTGGTTCGGTAAATGATCGACCAACACCCGTACGTCAACGAAACGCAAGGTCTGCCGAAAACATCGCCGCTGTCCGTGAGAGTGTGCAGGAGAATCCGAGGCAGTCGATTTCGCGTCGCTCACAAGAACTCGGCCTTTCACAGACCACAACTTGGCGAATTTTGCGTCGTGACTTGGGCCTGCACCCGTATAAAATTCAACTCACCCAGGAATTGAAGGTAAACGACCATAGACAACGATGTGTGTTCGCTGAATGGGCACTGGAGCAGTTAGCAACTGACCGTAATTTTCACAGAAAAATTATCTTCAGCGATGAGGCCCATTTCTGGATGAATGGGTACGTAAACAAACAAAATTGTCGAATTTGGGACGATACCAATCCATATGAGATCCAAGAGCGTCCAATGCATCCCGAAAAAGTTACAGTTTGGTGTGGGTTTTGGGCTGGCGGCGTCATCGGGCCATATTTCTTTGAGAACAACATTGGCCAGGCCATCACTGTCAACGGCGAGCGCTATAGGTCGATGATTACCAACTTTTTTTGGCATGAACTGGATCATCTGAACACCAACGACATGTGGTTTCAACAAGATGGCGCTACGTGCCACACAGCTCATGCCACATTGAATATTCTGCATGAGAGATTTGAGGGCATGGTCATCTCACGTGGAGCTGATGTGAACTGGCCACCGAGATCTTGTGACTTAACCCCGCTAGAATTTTTCTTGTGGGGTTTTCTTAAGTCGCAGGTCTATGTGAATAAACCACAAATCACAGCGGCCCTCAAAGCCAACCAAACCTATGCCATAAGTCAAATTCAGCCTGATTTATGCGCAAAACTCATGGAAAATTTGATATCTCGCATGCGCTCCACCCAGAGAAGCCGTGGCGGACATTTGAATGATGTCATATTCCACACATAATGGCATCACTACATCTTTCAAATAAATAAATAATTTCAATAATATATCACACACACTTTGTTTTATTTAAAATTAAAGATAGGACACGCTTAATGAAAGACCCTATAGTAGTAGTAGGGTAGGTAGGTATTAAGTAGGGTCAAAAAATGCCACATCCATGTTAGCTCTATGTAACCGACCCAAACCCTCTCGCTCGGCTAATAAATAATATTGAAATGGATTGTTTTTGATTAAACTTCCAGATCACCTGTCTTTTTCTCACACTCGTAGAATACTATTGCCTTCCTTGTCATGGCAAGATTTTGACGTCCTGTAGGAATATTTTCCGGGAAACAGTCAGTCGTTTGCCTTTTTGGGCTACAATACAAAAGTATTTAATTTCCTGTACAGTAATTGTAGAATTTGTAACTTTAGTACGACTTTAATGGGGTTGAGAGAGACATTATCCATACTAATATTAAACATTCGAAAGTGTATGTTTGTCTGTTTGTCTGAGATATCACTACATAGTATAAAACAAAGTCACTTCCCGCTGTCTGTCTGTCCCTATGTATGCTTAGATCTTCAAACTACGCAACGGACTTTGATGCGGTTTTTTTAAATAGACTGATTCAAGGGGAAGGTTTATATGTATAAAACATGCATAATATAGTAGAGAAACACTTATAATATTAGAGGTTAGCGTATACAACATATTAGAGCTACTGAGCTATTCAACATATTAAAACTACTGAGCTACAGCAACGCGTGGCCGGGTCAGCTTGTATAGATATACACTGCAGGATACTTTTATAAAGGTACCAGTCGTGCGACGCCGTGGTTTATTAAACAAATTCTTTATATTAATACGTGCAGCAAAAATGTTGTTCCCCTGTTTACGAAAATTGCGCGGACGTATGAGGGGTATGAAATTTCACACACTTTATAGTTTATATAGAGATGGAGTGCAGAATGCAAATTTTTTTTTTTAATTATGCATAAAAAATACATGCATTATATTAACTATGGTCGAATTTCAATCAGTGGGCGACCACTAGTAATATATAAACATACAAGCTGCTGCCCGCGGCTTCGCACGCGTGGTGTACGCACACTACATAAAAAGTAGCCTATGTCCTTCTCCAAGGTCCCATCTATCTCTATACCTACCAACATTCATCAAAATCAGTTAAGCGGTTTAGGCGTGAAAACGTAACAGACATACAGACAGAACATTAAATAGATGGACAAATATTTAGTACTATTCCGCCAATCTATTCCTTAAGAGTTACCTCCAAAATAAATTCGACACGTGTTTCGCCCCTCCACGAGGCATCCTCAGGAACACTTGACTCACTCCTCACCCCGACGAAAAAACACTCTGCTCTGCAGACTTGTTGCTTCGACCAACGTCAGACTGAGACTGTACTAAAAATTTAAGTACTAAATATTTGTCCATCTATTTAATGTTTTGTAATGGATTTCCGCAAAGTCACGCCTGAATCAGTTATCTATACAGACAGAGTTACTTTCGCATTTATATTATTAGTAGGATAATACATGGCCTCATGTTGCTCTGCCTTCAGACAAATAACTGTCAGATTCGCAATGTATAAACTGTAATCTTTTATTAGTTTTTCGTAGTTACGCTCGTTATAAGATGGATCATACAAAAAGCTCTAGGACTAGGACGACATTCTTGCCAGTTCTTTTTGGACTTGGGTTATGAGGAATTGGCACCTAAATCCACCTAGCATTCAAACGTTTCAATGTGATACCTGTGAAAGTATAGGATAAAAATATTTAAGTTTAAGATTGAGCTTTCCCCTCCCCTCCCTTTCCCCTTTGAAATCCCCTCGCAAAAACTTGCGCTTATCTCAAAAATACCATCAAAATTGATTGATCTCATACAAAGTATCCGATGGCCGCAACAGACACTGACATTTTAATGAAATAAAGATTCTTATCGTTAAAGTTAGATTAAATAAGTTGCAAGAACTTGGAAACATTATGGAGTTTGTGAATAAAGCTCCTTGATTGAAGCTGTAAAAAATACTTTTAATTTATTAAGATACCGACTTTTGCCAGTGACTTTGTCTGCTTATTAATTTCCATACTGACTAAACGATTATTTGTCAGCGTGTTTAGTTTCTTCAACCAACTAAGGGAATAGACTGTGTGTATTGTTTAGATATAAACGAGCAATACTTGGCTCACCAACACCGCACCACGCACACAACCGTTCAGTATGACACTCCCTCGTGACGTCGGCGCTTACGACGATAGCAATACATTACATCCCTTTTTTGATTTAATTAAATCAATAATACCACATTAGAATAAGGTTGTTATGTTATTTCCGTGAATACATAAATTATTTTCTTGATATCGTTATTACGTTCTAATTAGTGTTTTACTCTAATCTTATTTATTTAATTTATATTTAAATAAATTGTACTTGTAAATATATATTGTAAATTGTAATTCGTACAATCAATTATAATTATCTTATTTTATTATCTGATCCGATGTTATTATGTTTATTACATCTGGCTCATTATCTTAGCATACTTTCACTTCACCTTGAATCTTCTTGAAATGCACGACATTTCTTCTATGGGTTTGACCGGTCTTATCGTATCGAACTTATACATCTCCCACAATATTTATTTTTTTATTACTGTGTGTTGCTGTATCGTAGTTCAAGCTTGGTTTATTTTCTTTGTGCATATTGTAACATATATTTTGTCTACTACTGGCATTCAGTCAGTCTTTAGCTATTCTCTTTCTATCTTTTATTCGTTTCTTTCTTCTTTCATTTCTTGATCTCTGTCTTTCATCTCTGCATCTATTGATGGTCCTTGAGAGACCTAATAATTGATAGTTTGTCTATAAAACTCTCTTAAAAAAAAGTTCTGTTGGTAACGGAGTGTTTCGAACAAGCTTTCTTTCTAGTCTTGTTTTTCCGCCTGATTTATCCTACGTAGTTTTAAGATGTCGCGATTTTGTCTACTCCTCCGTTCTGTTGTGGCCAATATGGAATCGAGTTATAAAGAGTAATTTTTGTAACTAAGTAACATGTGAAATGCCTGCTACATTTGTGTATGTATGTAGTTGTATATGTATTTATGATAGATTTTCCGACATAATATCTTAATTTCTTTAAACATACTGTAATAATCAATAACTACAAATAGGTAATCACGGCAGTGACGCTATTAGATCTATGACAATATCAATCAATGGCTCTTCTTGGTTCAGTCTTGCTTTCATAGCTACTATGCCTAGGTGTCCTTCGTGAGTAGCTTTTAAAACTCGTTCTCATAGTTTGGATAGAATGATAATTCTAGTTACCCTGTGTAATATACCTTCATAGTAATATAATTTAGAATAATCTTGTATAGTTTTACTTTATGAACCTATTTGTTATCATATAGGCTTAATTTGAATTTAATGTTTTTTTTAAGTCTTGAACAATATATTATTTATTTATGTGATACTGACACTGGTCTAGCACATTCATCAATTTGGTATATATGATTGTCTTTTAATTGAGACCTTGAAGTGTTTACAGATCCATTACAGAGCCTATATAAGGAGTTTGAAATGTAGCTCTTTCTATTCTAGCATTCGGTTTTGATTTCTTGCCATATATAACCTCTAACAGCTTATGTGACAAGCTGGAAATCTTTGCTATATAAAGTTATTTGAAAGTGTTTTACGATCCACACTAGCGCTTCCTTCTCTGTCTGACAATATTGAGGTTCACAGTCAGTTTGATTTTGTGGCCATATGTTGTAAGTAAAAAAATAATATGTCAAAAGATTATTTATTCAATACAATCACAAGGATCACTTTGAAACGTCTTACATACTAGGTGAATTTAGTTGCCAATTCATCCTAACCCAAGCCCGAGAAGAATTGGTAAGAAACTCGTCTTGGTTCTAGCGCTTTTTTATATGATCCATCTTATAACTACCTTAACTACGAAATACTTATACAAGAGAGTTTATACTTTTCAAGTGTGTCGGTTAACTGTCTGACGGCAGAGCGACATGAGGCCATGCATTCTTATCAATAATATAGTCATCTATATTATAATAAGCTTTCTTCAAAAGACTACCTTTTACGTATGCTTTAAATTTCTTAATAGGTAGTTTAGTAGCATTTTCAGGAAGCTTATTATAGAAGCGCACCGTGTACCCCATAAATGACTTATTAACTTTTTCTAATCGAAACCTAGGGATGTATAATTTATGTTTATTCCTAGTGTTGATTTTATGAAGGTCACTGTTTTGCTGAATCCCATCTCTATTTTTATGTGTGTATAATAAATTTTCATATATATATTGTGCAGCTATTGTGAGAATATTAATTTCTTTGTATATATCTCTCCAAGATTCTCGTGGTTTAATTTTATAAATGGCACGTATTGCCCTTTTTTGAATTACAAATATTTTACCAATATCAGCTGCTTTGCCCCAGAGAATGATGCCGTTTGACATAACACTATGGAAGTAACTGAAATAAACTAGTCTAGCTGTAGCTTCATCAGTAAGCCACCATATCGCACGAACTGCATATGCAGCGGAACTAAGCCTTCCAGCAAGTGTTTCAATTTGTGGTCCCCACTGGTAGTTTTGCATCAATATTAAGACCTAGGAAGATCGTGGAATTTACAAGATTCATTGCCTCTCCATTTATTTCAATGTTGGATGGGCTATGAATAACATTTGACAAAGTGAATATATACATTTAGTTTTTTTTGAATTATGCAAAAGATTATTTACAGTGAACCAGTTAAAAACTAACGATAAGGATTCATTTACGTTATCGCAAATACTGGTTTTACCTCTATCAACTTTAAAAATTAAAGACGTATCGTCTGCAAATAAAACTATATCACGAATATTTTTTACAAAAAAGGTAAATCGTTAACGTATACTAGGAATAAAAAATAGAAACATTCTAAAATTCAAAATTCTAGAAACATTATCATTAATCTGAATAAAAACCCTTCCAAATCTAACGGATTGGCGTTCGCAATAACTATTGTTTGATCGTTAACATCATAGAATCGTAAGGTCGGTATATTAGTAATTTATTTTTTTAACAATTCTAATCATACTTGTTTCTTTGGACCCCAATGCTCTCGAATCTTTTATCTATCTCCAGTTTGTTACGTAGTAAGATCTTTTACCGTTCTGCAATTTTCGCGTAGTTGGGGATCTATTTGCGTACGTGAATATTTTTCAAGTGACTTGACTCCATTTTCTGGTAATTGAAAGAAATTCACTTCTTTCTTCCCAAACATGCATTTGAGTTTACTGGTGATGAAAGTTGTATGTAGAATGTTGAGTTCTCCGCTTTCTTTCTAAACGTGTATGTGAGCCATGAATTAACCTTTGATTTTCAAAGGTGTGTTACTCTCATATGCTTTGAATTTTATAACTGGATTTGTTTTTTGTTATATACGCAGACCATTTTTGGTCTGCACAGGTTGGGTAGGTACTTAATTACATTTTGTTTACAACCGGAGTCTACCAGCACTTAAGTTTTAATTTCAATCAAATTCTTCATCATCATCATCAATATGAAAGATATACCCCATTTTTCTCTCCTTTTCAGGCCTTTCGACATCAGTTACTTGATTTACTCCGGATTTATTCGTGGCTATGTTACTACTTCTCTGTTTATTTGGTTCTGTTTTTTCTTCTCCATCTATTTTCCTTTTAAAATATTGTCTAGTAGTATTATATATAAAATGAAATGTATTATTATATATGAAATGCCCTTTCAGACCACATTTTTAATAAACTTTCAATGTCAATCAATACAAATCAATACAATCTATCAATACTATTTGAAACGTGTTTTAAGTTACCAAATCTTTCATATCCTTTTTTTTCTGTAAAACAAAATGGGGATAGGGAGCCAAGGGCATTATCAGTCAAAGCCAACATGTTGGCTCGTAGATTTGCACTGTGCAGTACGGCTGCAAAAACGCGTTTTTTAAGGCGTATTGCCAGTCTTTTTACACGTGCAGTCTATGGGTTAACTTTACTAAGTGCTGCTGGAATGCCCTTCGAGTCCAGTACAATAATAGCTTCAGGGTGCTGTTGAGGGTGCCATACTTCTGTAGCGCATCGGGGATGTTCGCAAACGCACGCGTCGATGATTTTTATGCGATCATCCGCAAGAGAACGTCGTCCTTGATGCGTAACGTGAGGGACAGCACCAACAGATACCTGCAACTTATAGCAGGAAGGCTGGACACTGACTGGATCTTCAAGAAGCATTGCACAGAGGTGCACCATTCGCACCGGTGATGTAATGATGTGGTGCATGCTGTATATATTTTAATTTCTGTTTTATTTATGTTCTGTATGTTTTAAATTATTATTATGATAAATATGACTTAAATTAGTATATATACTTATGAAGGCTGAAATATATGAAATTGAATTGAATTGAATTGAAAAACGCTTTTTTAGGTATATTTTCAATCTCGTTAATGGACTTCATTACGTTCTGTAATGTTTCCGATTTTATCCAGTTGTTTATTTACTGATTCCAACGGATCTGCTTTCAAAATAATAATAATCATAATAATTATAATAATACCGGACATTTCACACAGCATCATCAGGCCCCAAAGTAAGCAGAGCTTGTGTTATGGGTGGGTATACCATGGGTATACCACATGACATGGTATACTACTTATATATATATATATTTTTTGTAAATATGGCGCTCATATATATATATTGGGGCAAAGTAAGCATCACGATTAGATAACGCCACTTTGAAAACATCTACGTCATCTACTGCCGTAACGTTGGCTCCAGGTATATTATAGAAAACCTCTCACAGTTCCAAACCACCAAAATGTAAAAGGCTTTGACTTTTCTTTTCATTTTTTTTTTCATATTAGATGCCTTTTAAGTAAATCGGCAGGGCCCGTTTCCAGCGCTCCTATCTTACCCCAATAGAAGTAGGATCGCCTTCACAGTCGAACTAGTCTAGTGTTAGTGACATATTATATTTTTAGGGTGAAACAATCAATTTAATGATTCAGACTTAAGCTATCTGCTGTATTTACCCTTTTAAATATATAAATTTAACAATTTAATGTTCAGATAAAATCTGCTAAATTGTCAGAAATACTTATTAACTACTTATTTGGTACACATCAATTTAATGATCAGTTGGCATAGTTAACCACTGCTTGTGTAATTTTATGATAATTTTACTTCGATTTAACGATCAGACATAGTCTGCTACTTATTAGGTACACATCAATTTAATGATCAGTTGGCATAGATAACCACTGCTTGTGTAATTTTATAATAATTTCACTTCGATTTAACGATCAGACATAGTCTGCTACTTATTAGGTACACATCAATTTAATGATCAGTTGGCATAGATAACCACTGCTTGTGTAATTTTATAATAATTTCACTTCGTATTCGTAAGTACGTACAGTAACAACAGAATGATTGTGCGCTGAGGAAGATAGAACCTTCATCCACCTCAAAAAATCCCGCCTTAGTGGGTGCCTTTGCTGTAAAAGGAAGGTACCCTCCAAATGACGTCGGCGCTTGAGACGATAGCAATACATTACACTGTGCATACATTATAGTCAACTATACATATATTTTACATTATAGCGACCCGCCCCGGCTTTGCACGGGTGCAATGCTGATACTAATTATACTATAGAATGGTTATCCCTAAGAGATAGCCATATACCATAGCGGGCTTTTTTGTAGACCTTTTGAGGGTGTACAATACTGTAGTACATTATTTTGATCTATCTCATAGGGTTCAGAAAGCGTTTGCAATGTAAGCGCAAAATTTCAGTTTATTTACGACACCACATTGGAAACCTCTAAAATTATTAGTGTTTATTTACTATATTATGCATGTATAATACAAATAAACCTTCCTCTTGAATCACTTTATATATAAAAAACCGCATTAAAATCAGTTGCGTAGTTTTAAAGATCTAAGCATACATAGGGACAGACAGACAGTGGAAAGCGACTTTGTTTTATACTATGTAATGAAGTCAAAGTCAAAAGATACTTTATTCAATACAATCACAAGGATCACTTTGAAACGTCTTACATACTAGGTGAACTTAGGTGCCAATTCATCCTAACCCAAGCCCGAGAAGAACCGGCAAGAAACTTGTCCTGGTCCTAGCGGTTTTCATGATCCATACCTTAACTACGAAAAACGAATACAAGAGAGTTTTTACATTTCAAATGTGGCGGTTAACTGTTTGACGGCAGAGCGACATGAGGTCATACATTCTTATCAATAATAAAGTCATTTATTTTATAATACGCTTTCTTGATAAGACTAAACTTTATGTATGCTTTAACTTTCTTAATAGGTAGTTTAGTTGCATTTTCAGAAAGTTTATAGAAGCGCACCGTGTTCCCCATAAAGGACTTACTTACTTTTACTTTTTATGTGTATATAAGAAGTTCAAGTAATGAATTAAATAAATTTATTTCATTTAGTTCAAATTAGTTTCTCAACTCTGATTCTCGTTACACAATTTGTAATCAAACCAAGTTTGTTTCAAAGCCATAGTATTCGATGTTCATCTTTTTTATTTAACCTAATTAATATTTTGATGCTAATGTTGTTTCGTGTTTTAGATGTTGTATTTAATTTTATAGTATTATATTATAATTATGGTACCTAACTAGCCCAGTATGATTGCCAATGTTATAAATAAATAATCCCAAAAAATTCACTTATATAATAATTATAATATAATAATTAATTTGCTAATCAATAAATCTAGCACGTCGCTTGGGACCTAGTTATAGAAGCGTACACGTTGCCTTATTTACTAACTTTATTGAGCCTAACTGTTGGTCCAGTGAGTTAATCTTTATTTAATTTATATTTTTGTAAACATACACTAGATTATCATATAGGTATCATATAGGTATATTAACGTAGGGCACGTTGTAAAAATTCAATTAATTAATGTGATAAGAACAGTGGTGTCATATTTTAGGTTTTGCGGCGTGTGATGAATTTTATGAAATTAGGTAACAAACATACTGCCACAAAAAGATATAGCGAAAAAATACTCAATCAAGATCATTATGTTTAATAAAGAAGGATTTACATTAATCCGTCATTTTGAGATGATACATGACACTGAAGCATCGTTTCTGGTGTTTCAAGATATTAATATCGTCAAATTTCGGATTTATATATTTCATCATGTTATAACAGGCTGAGACGCAGAAGGTTGCGGACTCGATTCTCGTCGCGGGACAAATGTTTGTATGATCTGCAAGTATTTATCTCGAGTCTGGGTGTTTCTATGTATAATATACTAGCTGGTGCCCGCGACTTCGTCTGCGCAGAGTAACTTATTTTCTTCTCCAAGGTCATATCTACCTTTATACCAAACTTCATTAATATTATAGTAAGGAACCATTATATTTTTGACAATGCACACAATATCTTTATAAAAATATAGCCTATGTGTTATTCTGGTGTATAAGCTATATTATTGTAAAGTTTCATTAAAATCCATTTAGTAGTTTTTGCGTGAATGAGTAACAAACATACATAAACTTTCACGTTTATAATATTATGGAGTACCTAAGTATAGACTAAATCGTGCCCGCGACTTCGTCAACGCAGGATTAGTACTTTGAGTAGTCTATTTTTAACCGACTTCAAAAAAAGGAGGTTACTCAATTCGATTCGTATATATATATTTTTTATGTGTGTTCGCGGATAACTTCGTCGTTTATGAACCGATTTTGATGATTCTTTTTTTGTTGGAAAGGAGTTATCTCAAGGGTGGTACCACGATAAGGAAACCAGGATCTGATGATGGCATCCCAGAGAAATCGAGGGGAACTTTCGAAAATCGTAGTGGCGACTAGTGCGTTTGCTTATTTTTTAATAAAAAAATTACTTATATTTAATAAATGTCTGGAGTCGATCTGATGATGGAGCCGAAAGACATTCGAGGTACTCCTCAACGATTTACCGCAATTACTTGGTGTTTGGGCTTGATTCATTTATATTGATGAGAACTGTACACCTAGATGGGTTGTGACTGTCATTAGGGGTCTGATGATGAAGACGAAGGACAGTCAAGGGAAATCCTCAACGTTTTACAGTAGCTACCTTGTGTATATACATGAAGTCGGTTGTCTTTTTAGTTTTTAAGGTCCTATCTATCTTTATACCAAAATGCATCAAAATTATAGTAAGGATACATTTGATAATTCACACAATGCCTTTATAAATTATAGCCTATGTGTTATTCTGATGTATAAGCTATATTATTGTAAAGTTTCATCAAAATCCATTCAGTAGTTTTTGCATGAAAGAGTAACAAACATACATACAAACTTTCGCGTTTATAATATTATATTATATTAACTAAGGATAAGGATTATAAAGAGGAAAGATTTCATTGTATGTCTGTTTGTATTGACTAGACTACGAAACTACTGGACCGATTTTAAAAAATTGTTTTACCGTTGGAAAGTTACACTATCCCCGTGTGACATGGCTACTTTTTGTCCCGGGAAAATTATTCAACGCAGGCAAAGCTACGCGCGGACACCTAGTAATGTATAAAAAGGTATCAGTCCTCTGGTTCCCATAGTAAAACTTTAATTCGCGGCTAGATGGTGCTGTGCGAAGAATCCAAATAAAGAATTGTAAAATTATGTCAAACAAAGCAAGTATCCTTCTTTCGTAAGAGTCAGTGGCCTATTCTGGTGCCGGAGTTAATAGGCCGCCTAAAACTTTCAGTCATGGCCTAACTTGCTTAATGCACAAAAGCATTCAAATAAAGAAACGAGTGAGCCTTACAGTAGTCATATGATGTGTAACATCTAACATCACAGGAAAATTAGATTGGTACCATCTGACGGCCAACTCTACCACTGCGTAGCGATCATTGGTCAAACCAAATGGTGCGCGTTTTCTCGGCTTCCTGTCACACACTTCTAAAAATCACTCGCATAGAATGCAGTAATACGAGAGAAAAGTTGTTACACATCGAGACGAGGAGTTTTTCCCGATATTATGAAACACAGTAAACTCATTCCTATGTTTAGTCTGGAAATGAAAGTGATCTCGCAAATTATAGACCGATATCGATATTATCTGCTTAAGTAAGTAAATATAAAGTCTCTTGTATTCGTTTTTCGTAGTTAAGGTAGTTATAAGATGGATCATGCAAAAAAGCGCTAGGACCAGGACTAGTTTTTTGGCGATTTTTCTCGAGCTTGGGTACCTAAATTCGTGGTCGCGCATACTTAATTCACTTAATTCACTCTAACACGACTGCGGATGAATCAAATTGTATGGAAATTATAGCAGAAGACACTATAGTCATGTGATGTCCTAGGAACGCCTAGGTACAGTGCTGTACTGATTCTTCATTTGTCATTTCGCGCTATGAAGTAACATAGCGCTTCTACATGAATTATCTTTTCTCGTGCTATTTTTCGTATTAGGTTGGGGAAAAAGTCTTTTCGCATTATAGTATGTATGAACTTGTAATAAAATCTCTTTGGCTATAGTATTTGTATCTGGCTGGTTTTGGTATCATTAAAAGTTTAAATTTTAAAGAACATAATTCCAAATTCAAATTAAGAAAATGTGTAATTTTTATTTGTTTTACGTACTGTGTGTACTGAGATGAGTGAATGTAATGAAGAAATTCGATGCATTTTAAAATTCTTCAAAAAAGGTAAATATGCAACGCAAGCCTCGAAAAAAAATTGCGATGTTTATGGACCTAGTGCAGTGTCTTGTGAGAGTAGCACAAATTTGGTATAAGCGTTTTCATTATTTCAATCCGGAAATTTTGATGTCAAAGATGCACGTCGCTCTGGTCGCCCTATTACGGATAAAATGGATGCCATTTTTGAAAAAGTGGAGCAAGATCGGCATATCAGTAGGTAGTTACGACGTAGCTGAAGAACTGGGAATTGATCACAAAACAGTTTGGGCGCATTTGAAAAAAATGGGTACACAAAAAAGCTCGATATTTGGGTACCTCAGGACCGTGTACTCATTTGTGATTCTTTATTACGACGTAATGAAACCGAACCATTTTTGAAGAAGCTGTTAACTGGTGATGAAAAGTGGATCACGTACGGCAAGAACGTGCGAAAATGGTCGTGGTCAAAGGCCGGTCAGGCTTCAAAGACTGTGGTGAAACCCGGGTTAACTTGCAACAAGGTGATGCTGTGTGTGTGGTGGGATTGGAAGGGCATTATTCATTATGAGCTGTTACCACCAGGCAGGACCATCGATTCTGAACTCTACTGCGAATAACTGATGAGATTAAAGCAAGAAGTTGAGAGAAAGCGGCCGGAATTAATCAACAGAAGGGGTGTTGTTTTTCATCATGATAACGCTAGACCTCAGACATCTTTAGCCACTTAGGAATAATTAAGATAGTTTGGCTGGGAGGTGTTAATGCATCCGCCGTATAATCCTGACCTTGCACCTTCAGATTTCCACCTGTTTCGGTCTCTTCAAAATTCTTTAGGCAGTGTCAGGTTAACATCCCGAGAAGACTGCCAAAACTACTTGTCGCGGTATTTTGATGAGAAGTCCCAAAATTTCTATAGCAATGGGATCATGTCCCTACCTACAAGATGGCAAAAAGTTATCGAACAAACTACATACTTTAGTTAAATGTAAATAAACTATATTAAAAAATGTTTTGAATTTTCTTAATAAATGCGAATAAACTTTTTCCCCAACCTATTATAGACTGTTTATTTATATATATATATATATATATATTATAAAAATATAAAAAATCAACAACACAGAAATGACTATGTATGCACGACAAATAATGTTTCATGACCATGTTTTTGAAGATGGGAAGGGTCTTGGCTTTTCTTTCTGACATGCAACGCGTTACACAAGCGGACAGCCTGCACTGTAAATTACTTTCCATAGAAGGTAGGGGAGTGAACAGGAATTTTGAGTTGATTGGTATCTGAGGAGCGTAAGAGTCGAGGGTTAGAGAGATAGAGAAATTCAAACCGTTCCTTGAGATAAAAGGGAGTTGAAGGAGAGAACAGAATATTTTAGAGAAGATTGAGAATGTGAGCATTCCGGCGAAAACGGATTGGCAACCACTTGAGTTTATTGCGAAATTCAGAAATGTGGTCATATTTGCGTAAACCAAATATGAATCGTATACAGTAATTTTGGAGACGTTCAAGCTTATAAAGTTGCTCTTTAGTGATGTTGAGATAGCAAGCGTCAGCATAATCAAGGATTGGAAGAAGGAGGGATTGTGCTAGCGCAATTTTAGTAGTGGTAGGGATTAAATTTCGAAGCCTTCTGAGAGAAGCCCCAGCAGCAAACACTTTTTGTCTGACTTCAGCCAAGTGCGGTCGCCACGAAAGTTGCTTGTCAATGTGTACGCCTAAGTTTTTTACAGAGTCACTCAGTTGAACACATTTGCTGTCGAAGATCACCTGAAGAAGATGAAATCAGTAAATTTTGGATATCATTCTGGAGCTACCTATTAGAATAGTTTGCGTTTTATCTGGATTTACAGAGAGACCATATGATTTTCTCCAGTTAGAAACGCTACCTAAGTTAAAATTAGTGGCATCAACCGCCTCGTGTAACATAGATAAAGGTGCGTGAGTATAGATTTGGGATCGATTTGATTTGTTGTAAGAATACTCAAATTTATTATGTGGTATTTAAACAGTATAAGGAAGTAATTTAGTTCTTGCAGTGTAAATAGCCGCAATGAAATAATTTGAATAACTAGAACTAGAATCTTTTATATGTGTCAATCCCTACTAATATTATAAATGCGAAAGTAACTCTGTTTTACTGTCTTTTACGTTTTCACGCCTAAACCGCTAAACCGATTTTATGAATTTTGGTATAGAAATAGATGGTACCTCGGAGAAGGACATAGGCTACTTTTTATGTAGGTATCACGCGTGCGAAGCCGCGGGCAGCAGCTAGTAGTAGTAATTTTCCTTTGTTAAAACAAAGGAAAATTCATTCAGATTCTTCTACGTTGATGCTGTGAACACGAATGCAGTAGATGAAACATAAAATTTTACTTTTTGCAAAGACGACTGCTGTTGACCATTTTGTGGTCCAGCTGTAGTACGGTAGCGCCACATTGCGCAACTGTACGCAGCTCCAGAGGTTAGTGTCATATCCATTTACGAATACTTTGTACTTTACTCAGACGATAACGCCAACAAAAAGTGGATTATCTAGGCCCTCTGTTAAGAACGGTTATCTCTCCCACGAGCGGGTAAAGTCGTTTTACTTAATTAAACCTTCCCAGCACAAGCAAAATTGTTTACAAATTGAACAGCATTGTAAATTCTCTCGCCATAAAAAAGGACAACATAAAATTAAGTTTACATTGTTTTAACCGCGTAATTCCGCGGGCAAGTGGACGTCAGATTTACGACACGACCGTAAACTCGTAATCGACGGACATACACTGGAATTGGGCTATTTATGTCCTACTAGTATGATGTCCATGAGATCGTTCATCAGTTGTTTTTATCTATATCAATTGCTTTTAAACTTTTACGGCCTTGTAAACATCTCTCACTTGAACCCTGCCTAAACACGGCTTTAGATTGCCTAGCACTATTTGTCATAATTTAACAAAAAAAGATGGCCCTAATTTCTTCTTCTTTATTAATGGCATGTAAAAATAAACACTTAAGTGTTTATTTTTGTTCATAGTCAATAGTTTATTAGTCATAGTTTGTTTGTCTTAGTCGATGGTCAATTGTAAATTCTAAAAATCATCGCGGAATGGCCGTCAACATTTTCTTGGGATTCCTCGTCGTTCAAATCACATTGCACCACAATACACATATAATTAAATTATCCATACCCGTCCTGTAGTCACAATTTATTCATTAAAGTTCCGCCAAGATTACTGAATAAAACTAGCAATTAACGAGTAAAAAATAATAAATTAGCTGAGCTATGTTACTTCATGAAATGACAAACGAAGAATCTAATTTAAACAGTTATTAACTTTTGACAGCAGTTGAGAGACGTTTACAAGTAAGGCCATTAAGATTCTCCGTCACTATTTGTCACTATCTTACAAAAGGGGATGGCACTATTTAAAACAGTGATTAACTATGACAGAAGTTGAGTGACGTTTCTTAGGCCTTTAAAATTTGTTGGACAAAAAAACGTGAGAGGAGTAAGATAGACAAATTACACGTCAAACCGCGACAACGAATCGTTTTCTGGTGAAAATATAGAATGTGGATCTTTGAATTTAATTTATCCTGCTTCATATATCCTAAATTAATGCCTGAGAGACAAAATACTTCCATTTGGTTTTAGTTAGATCTGTCTCGCGTATATTGATCGAGTTCAGGTCCACGTTGAATGATGTGCCAATATGCACGGCTAGTGTTAAATCTTCCACCAGAAATTATTTTCCTGGCGCTTTCAACTTAGTCGCCCTGCAGATGTGTCAGACAGTTTTTTTTTAGCTTCAATTATTCTGTAATATATCGACTAGAGAAGATAAATTATGCTATAACACTGGATCATACGATCTAAACTATTTTATCCACATTACAAGACATAACGACCTCTGTGGCTTAGTGGACTAAGGTCTAGGTGAGGCGCAAAATGAGGGTCCGATTCCTGTCGCGGAGAAAAGTTTGAATGATCTGCAAGTATTTGTCTCTGATCTGGGTGTTTCTATGTATAATACGTATGAATTTACAAAAAAAGTATTAGTATATCAGTCATGTGGTACCCATAATACAATCTCTACATACTTTGGGGCCATATGATGCTGGGTGAAATGTCGAGGATTATATATTTATTTTAACAAATTCTAAATTCTAGCAAATATAGATGCAGGGAGTGTTTACATGTGGTAATAAAATAACGTTACGTGAGCAAAGTCGCAGGGAGTTGCGAGAAACCAATATTATCGACATGCGTCTCAGAAAAGTCTTGGGCTGATTGATATCAAATTATCTCGGTACGCTATGAACTGATCGACTTATTCGTGTCTTAGTCCGTTGCTTCTTTTATCCATGGTAATAGGGTTTTGCTCTGCTCTTTGCGCTCGCTGATTTTATTTGTACTACCAGAGTGGAAAGCAGATGGTGTAAAATCAAATAGAAGCATATGAAAACCGAGTGACGATATATTCGCTCAATTCTGTCTGATCATTCCCGTTGTTCTATTTCCAGGACCATTGCTGAGACAAGACTGAAAGAATATAATTTAAATGCTCTGTCACTTTTGTAAATTTCTCTGTAAATTTTCGTGAGTTGTACTACACATTTTGATAAACACGGGTTTTACTCACGTATTATTTTTTTGATGGAGGCATCGACACTGTTTCGATTTATCTAGATAATCTTCATGAGGGTTCAGGTGCTCATGTATAGCATATATATAGCAACATGTACAAGGTACGCAGAACCACCATGAGGTAACCCACAGCTTGGATATACTTAATTTACTTGATTCAACTGGTCATATTGGAGAATAAAAAGAAATCAATAAATTATTAAGTATCATAAGCATGTATTTATAAATATATAAGTATTCTATCAGTCATCTAGTCACTATAATACATGCTATGCTCTTGGTAGATACATTGCGTGCGTGACCCAAGAGTTGGCTCCTATCTGGCTCAGCGTATTAGCATTGCCATTCAACCTCGTAATGCCGCTAGTATCTTGGGAACGCTGCCCTCTGACAGTGATCTGGATCAGTTCAGCTATCTATAGATCGTTTTAAGCGGACCTTAGATAGCTCAACTGTTTCACGAGTATTTTATATTATTGTATATTAATGTGTACATTTCTGTAATTATTTCTTTAAATTTATAGCTATGCTTAGTTTGGGCCTAATTGGTGTTGTGTGCACTGTCAAACAATATATACTTTTTTAATTGGTTGATGTTCATTCTACACTACACATAATCCATACGACCTCCTTGTTAGTGAATATACAACCTTACAACAAATAACATAATTTTATTAAAAAAAATATTTTTTTACTAAAACTATAAATAATACATAGGTATATCAAATTAATTAAAAAAAAATACGCGAAATATTTAAATGTTACGATAACCCTAAATTAAACAGTAAAAGAACTAAAATATTCGAATTCATTAGTTGAGAAATGGTAAAAAATATCTTACTCGAGCCACGGTTAGGTTTAAAGTTTAGACGCCATATATTATGTGAGAACAGATTTATGGTGTAAAAGCATAATTCAATCCTTAAATACTAGCCTATATGTCAATATATCAAGCTATTAACTACACAATTGCTAAATTTCATATCGGTCCGTTTAATGTTTTACTACGAAATAGGATGCTATGTTTCTTGTTCAACTTCATCATCATCTTCGATAGGCTTAATGTTGAACCTCGACGAGTGCTGAGCATGCAACTCTTCAAGTTCTTCTACGCCTGGGATCCGAAACGCCATCATCGCTGCGCCGTAGTTGCCGAGACCGGTGTCCCAGAACACAATCTGTCAAAGATGTTGATGATGAAAATTAGAAGCGATAATAATGGTTGCATTATGTGCTAGTAAGTACTTATCAGCTTTTGGTCGAATAACATCACATAGGTATGAACATTTTTATTTACTTAGAAACCGTTTTTCAACCTGAGCCAGGTTTTAGATGTATTATATAAGGTTTGTCCAGTACTTATACCTACCTACCATCTTCTCAAATTAGGTGGCTGTATCCACAGAATCATAAGATTGACCACATTAACTTTTTTGATGTGTAACATTTCTCCTCTCGCTGTAACAGGAAGCCGGGGAAGCACGCACTATTTGATTTGGTTAATAAGCGCGCGCGGTGGTAGAGTTCTGACGGTACTAACCAATTTTCCGAGAGGTTGATACTGTGAGCGAACAGTGTGTGCGTGTGTGTGACGAGAAAGAGAAAGGGAAATAGAGAACGCATCAGCTGCGCGCTTAACTTCCAGTGTCGTGTATAAAGTGTGCTGTTATTTAATTCAGTACCTATTAATGTTAATGCGACTATTGTAAGGCTCGCTCACTCACTACTCGCTCGCTTCGTAAGGATTTCTTTTTCAACAGTCATAGAACAATTACAGATCTTAATTAACATATCCTACGAAAAACATTGAAATAAAACAAATCTAGGTAGGTACACGTTAGGGCAGACGTATGTAACAAACGCGGTGTGTCAAGCTGACAATGCACAGAGAGTCACATTGCAGACGCCTGGTAAAACTTCGAAACTTAATACCCCTTGGATAAGACTCTTCATGCTTTATATATATATAAAGCATTTGTCAAAACACTCCCTATAAATGAACTTAAAGTCACATTATGAAAAGAGCTCAACGTTTCGACTGTGAAGTTCTTCTTGATGTACTTCACCACCTGTTAAACCAGCGCTGCTTTCATACATTGTATGGGAGTGGCCTAAAGTTGCGACTGGACCTATTTGGGCACACACAGGGAGAAACTGTTGATCGTGGATGTATGTTAGTAGGTTAGTAGGTAAAGTGTTTGGGTACCCATCTGCCGAGGGGGGTGCCTATACTTAGTATTTCGTTTTATTTATTTTTTACTGTCTGTACTTTCTTTTCTTTGTGGGTGTACCAAATAAATGTCTATTCTATAGTTCAAACTGTTTTAAATTTTCTAATTCCAATTTATCCACCCCATATTGACCACAAGGCATGGTCAATACATGCATGCGTGACCATGCCTTGTGGTCAATACGTTCGGAGCTGAGTAAGCCAAGGGTTTCCACGCGATGTATTACTTTGAGACTGCTTTAATAAAAGAACTAAGCCAATAACGTATAAAAATTCAGTATTTAAAAAATATTTCACAAAGGGCTAAAACACTTCATTATTCAATCCTTTCGGCCGCAGACACGCTGATCAAACAGTTTGAGGCTAGCTATCGCGCCGGTTGGCTGACTAATTAATTATATATACCCAGACTACAAACTGCGCGTGCGTACAGTTTAGTGTGACCACGGCTTTTAGAACAGAATGAAGCACTGACTCGGACAAATAGTCAACTGCAAACCTGACTCTAGATAAAACTGCTTAGACAAAAAAAGTTGAAGACTGTGAAGTTCTATGCTATTGAAATAAGGGCTGATGTTGATCGATTAATAACTGATTAATCTGAATATTTCGATTGCTATAAACTACTGATCTCAGATGAGTGCTGCTTGGAGACTGATGATGAAAACGACTGCGATAGTCTTCAAATTATTGGGGGTTAGTCCCCTGCTGACTAACAGAAGAGCTAGCAACAGAAATGGAAAACTTGAAACAAACCCGACTCGGTGCCAGCCGTTATGCACCTGCAACCGAACCGATACCGCATGTACTGACTCGTCTTACCCACAGGGGTCCTGTTGCCAAGGTCAAGAGGTTAGTGTGGGTACCTGGGAAGGCCTGCGCTATCAAACAGAATCTCAGGCAGAGTGGCATCAGTGGCGAGAAAACTTCACCCACCTCAGCTTGCTGGAGTGAATCCATGAACGAAAGTTTTCAATTACAAATAACTGCTCTGTAACTGACTGACGCCACCTAAATCATCTTCAACAGATTAACTAAGGCCAACAATGATGAAACTATAAGCCAAAGGTGTTGTTTATAATTATAAAACCTTCACATTATTGTTAAGAAGGCCTTTACGCGGCTTTTTAACTCTGTCAAAGTTAGCCACAGACCCATACATAGTAAGATGTTAAATAAAAAAAATATTACCTCGTCATTAACAAGGTACTTGGCATACAAGATCTCATTCAACACGTTGAAGCCGAGCTCATCCGCTATCTGCTGCGTCCTTCCTGTTGTAAACGTCCCACATATCGCCGGCACATTCGCGTTAGCACTCATAGCCATAGCAGCTTTCAACATCTCTTTCGCTATTCCTGAAAAACACCTTGACTCTACAACTGCCGCTCACCTGCTCGTCAATAAGGTATCGGACATAGTAGATCTCGTTTAGCTTCGTGTAGCCAAGCTGCTCTGCTATGCACTGCATTTTGGAAGTTGGGAATATGCCGGATATAGCGGGGACCTTTGCGGCTGCGGCTAGTTTAAAAGCAGATTTGAGCATCTCTTTTGCAATCCCTGAAAAAGCGGTGCTGGTAAGAAGTGGAAGCTTGTACTCTACTCAGAGAATACTTAATCTAAGTGCTGTTACGTTTTGGTTGTAAAAAAAACAATTTTGAGCATGTGTGTTAGATATACTGCGCATTGTGAGAACAATTCATACAGCACTATCTAACCCCAAAGTAAGCAGAGCTTGTGTTATAGGAACCACATAACTGATATACTACTTATATACTTTTTTTCCTAAATACATACATATTATACATAGAAAAACACCCAGAACCTACACAAATATTTACAGATTAGACCAACATTTGTCCCGCGGCGGATATCGCAACCTTCTGAGTCTCAGACGGTTGCGATATCCGCCGCGTACATGCGTCGTACATCAAATATACCTACAATACAGCCAAACAGATTAAACACGTATCTCCATAAATGTTTATCCTGCGAATCGAAACCACAACCTATAACGCAGATGTCAGAACTTCCAACTGACCGGTTAAAATAAAACTGATTGAATTATTTGCAATTCCAATATGCTGCGTGGCGATACGTGATCCACAACACGACGTGCAAGACCATAACAAGTTTACTATTGTTTGTTTACAACGAGGTTCGTGCTGTTGCATCATGAGATCTACGCATTTGAGAGGGTTACTAGCGGTTTCCAAGCGTGTTTACAGTTAACAGAGCCGCGGTTACAAATCAACATATTAGAAGACCTGCGATCCGCTCCGACTTCGCACACGTAATTTTTTTTATTCTATTGCATGAAATACATGTTGTACATGTTGGTATTTCTGGTAATTATGTGAGATCATTATAGGTTGTCCAGTTTTTGTGGTGAAGCTGGTCAGTTTTGCTAATTTAACGACCACTGTGACGCAGAAGGTTGCGGGTTTGATCCCGCCGCGGGACAAAAATGTTCGTATGATCTGCAAGTTTTGTTTCGTGTCTGGGTGTTTCCTATGTATAATATTTAGTACCTTTATTAGTCATGTGGTACCCATAACTCAAGATCTGCTTACTTTGAGGCCAGATGATGCTGTGTTAAATCGCAGGAATTATTTGTTTATTTATTTAATTTATTAATTTGGTATCACCGCAATAACATATTGTATTTTTAATTCAAATAGTTGCATATTATGTCACTTAGTCGGTGACAGGTACCTTGCCTACTTAAGTTTGAAAGGGATGTATAAAATAAGATCAAATTGCTATAATATTAATAAGCGAGTGGAGGTGCAGTGTCGTGCACAATACAATAAGCAATGGATAAACTTTTGAAATGATAACTACTTATATGAGGGTAAACCGCTTCGTTACGGAACGCGTTACGGTGCCAGTCTGTCTGGCTTCCCTTTCTCTCATGCATATGGCAGCCGTAGGCAGGCTCTTCCTCTCTCACTCTAACCCATAACGCTAGTTAGATTAGTTTAAATTATCACTTCTGTCGGGCGTCCCGAGACGCACACGTATTTTTTTAGATGTGACATACATCAAGACATATTAGACATCTCGCTTTCCTGCAATCTGTAAGACTGATTTCGTAAAAAGAGGCGGAAGTGTGTAACAGGAAGCCAGGAAAGCGCGCGCTATTTAATTCGACCAATGAGCGCTCGCGGTGGTAGAGTTAGCGTTAGATGGTGCCAACCCATTTTCCGAATTGGTAATATCAGCAAACAGTATGTGCGTGTGTATGACGAGAAAGAGAAAGGGAAATAGAGAACGACAACGCATCTGTGTCCTTAGCATACAATTTTTTTTCAAATCAAAATTTAATTAAAAAAAAGTATGCAAAATAGTAATAGAACAGAAACAGTTAAGGAAATGTTAACATTTGCTAAAACCTGTGTCGCACATCAACCAATATTGCAATTATAAGGGTTAGGGGAGAACGATTAGATCGTTCTGAATTTTCTATTCCGTTTAAAAGTGTGTGTACACTCACCCCTATGCCGATAACGATTCTTGAGCATCAGCACATAAACCTTTAAATACTTCCTTACGTCCAAAGATTTAAACACATTGACAGGTTTCTCGATGTCGTTGTAGAATGTCATCACTGTCGCGTAGAGCGGGTTGTGTGTCAACTTCACTCTACTGAAAGTTCTCGAGAAGGCTTCTGGAAATTAATGAAATATATGCCACAACAATCTATGATTATAAATATTTGTTGTGTCTGGGTGTTATAAAGTATCTTAAGTATGTACTCGTATTTAAAAAAAAAATGTATTCCATCAGTTATTTGGTTCCTATAGTACTTGTGCATAGTTTGGGGCAAGATGGAGTTGTGTGGATTGTCAAAAATATTTATTATGGCGACCTTTGTGGCCTCTGTCCTCAGTAGGCCATGGCCCGGCAGAAGGTTACGGGTTCGATTCCCGTCACGGGACAAATGTTTATATGATCTGCAAGTATCTGTCTCAGGTTTGGGTGGGTATTTATAAAAAACTAAAATGTATATAATTAGTATATAAGTCATGTGGTACCATAATACAAGATATGCTTACTTTAGGGCTAGATGATAAAATGTGAAATTTCCGGCGTTATTATTAATATTATAAACCAAAAATATATCAATAAACAAAAAAGATGTTTTTTTGTTGTTTTTTTAAATAATTTATTATGAAAAATCATCATCAATTACCAATTTAGAGAAAATAACAAAGTAATAGTACAAAGAGTTAAGAAAACGTGAGAAACATTGCGAGATAGAGTCGGCACTTAAGCACTTAAACCACCTTCTCAGCAGTTCACTCATCCTAACTAATCGAATCGACTATGCTAAGAATTGGGACCTAAATTCACCTAGCGACGACGACGACGATACGAACGATTCAAAGTAGTCTCGTCTCTGTGATTTTATCTAATACAGCTGTGTTGAATTTGAATACCTTCAATTTCTTCAGACTACATGCTGATAACTAGTAATAATAACAATAATAATAATAATAATACCGGACATTTCACACAGCATCATCTGGCCCCAAAGTAAGTAGAGCTTGTGATATGGGTACCACATGACTGATAAACTACTTAGATACGTTTTTTGTAAATACATACATATTATACATAACTGATGCTCTTAATTTCAATTCATTTAACAATATACATTGTATTTGAATACATTACATTGGCCTAAAATTACAACAATGAAAACAATAGATAATAAAAACAAACTTATCATTATTATAATAATTCAATTTTAATCACTACTAATGTTCGTCCACGGTATAAAAGCAACCTTCCAGCACTAGTTTTTAAAGCTTATTTTTAAATAAACTTGGGCTATTAATAGTTTAAATTCAACAGGCAGAGATTTGTATAATCCAATCGCTTGAAAATGACACCAATGCTTAACAACTTCTATCCTCGGACACTTAATAATTATATAAATTTACTTAAAAAAGGCAACAGATTTAAAACTGTAATTATTTTTCCGTTTCTTTTAATTGCTCATTAACAGACAACACCGAGTTACGTTTTGAATAAAATTCAAACGCTAAAGTGAATCTCTGGTAGTAAAATCTAAAATTCACAAACCGACTATTTTGTTTTCTATTGACTATTTTGTTTTGCGTTTCGACATAGAACGTAATAGGATTCAGTATCGTCAGTAACATTAGGGGCCTTCCTTGAACGCGATCGGCCTAAATTTTTACTGCATTCGTAAAAGAATTCCGATTCAGCTGTAGGATTTGATGTGTAGTCCAAGGTAAAGGAGATTGCGAGAATTCAGTCATCACTATAGTAGAGTGACTTCTGCTTCTCGATTATCATCCATAATAACCCATTTTAACAAAGTAACGAATCATAAACGGTGGATTTAGTCATGTCTTCTTAATTGCACAATATTAATAGCAGTACTGTGCGAGTGAGTAGACATGAGTAAAAACATCACCTTGATTAATAAATTCGTAACTGAAACAAGTTATACCATGCACGCGTTATTTATTGTATTTATTTGTGGGAGAGACGAGGCTACAAAACGTATGTTGATGTGTGCGTATGCGTAAATAAATAATTTAAAAAGATTACCAGCTATATTGGAATTGCCCTTTCCCTATTCAGCAATTTACATAAGTTGCATATGGGTTTTAAATATGGTAATGTGAAATCGACCAACATAATTAAGCATGACGTCATCTTGGCGCATGTTTAAGAAGTCTATTGTTATAGCCCAGGTGTTATTCTTTGGTAGTTTTGCTATTGTTTGTTAAAGTTTGCTAGAGCTTTAAACAACATCTCAAAAGACACACGACCAAATAAGACGAACCTCTTTCGCCTCGGTCCAAATTCCTTATACGTAAATTGGATTCCAAGTAGTCGATAGGGGTAGGTCTATATTAAGGGAATGTTGATGGCGCCGAGAGAATAAGAAAGGTAGTAGGTACAGTCGTTACGAGGTGGGCCCTTTGTGCGTGGTTTTAGCGCACATTCGAGGCACTGCGACTCTTTTGTGGGCGCGTTTCGTAAATTGAGCAGAGCCGGGTGCTAAATAAATAAAGCTGGGCGTAGCGATAAAAATTTGTAACAATGACTAGGCTACAGGTTTCTTTACTCTTGAAATTCAAAGCACTGAAGTGGCATTAAACTCCCACACCCCCCTTTGTAGCCACATGGCCTAAAACACTCAATAAGTAGGTAGGTAGAATAGTGTATTTATTTAGTGTCTAAAAACCTAAACTTAAGAATGGTCTGGCGCTCAAAAGCACTATCAAATAATATGGTCTGTCTTTGTTATTCAAATGTCAATAACTGGCCTGTCAGTTGGTAGCAGCTCTGTTTTCTGCGCTGTAGGTTGTAGTTTCAATTCCTCCAAACATTTGTTTGATGAACATAGGTATCTGTTCTGTGTCTGGGTAAAATATATATCAATTCGATCAGCCATCATCTGGTTACCATAATACAAGTTATGCATGCTTAGGACTACATCGTACTGTATGCATTGTCCACAAATATTTATATATATATTTTATTGAATAAAGATGGCCGAGACAGATTTTAATGCCATAATGGCTATATGAGGCAATTTATTAAAATGACTCCGTCTCTTGACCCTAAGCCATTCTAAAACGATATACCTACCTATACCTACTTACAGACTGGAAGAAGACCAACCATTGTTTCATTTCAACAGCTCACCTACCTTTATGTACTAAACCATTTTTTTTTAATTTTGCGGTACTAATTCGTATTGTTTTAGCAAGCGGGGGTGTATGTATATCAAACGCAATAAGTCAATTCGAAACCATAGTTATTGCACCACCACTGAAATGCCATAAAGCTGTTAACAACTAAAACAATCGGAAGCTACTCGTAAGCCATAAGAATGCATGGCCTCATGTTGCTCGCTCTCTTAGACAGTTAACTGACACATTTTAAATGTATAAACTCTCTTGTATTAGTTTTTCGTAGCTAAGCAAATAAGATGGATAATATAAAAAAATGCCAGGACCAGAACGAGTTTCTTGCCAGCTCTTCTCGGGCATGGGTTAGGAGGAATTGGCACCAAAACTCATCTAGTATGTAATACGTTTCAAAGTGATCCTTGTGATTGTATTGAATAATATATTTCTTTGACTTTGACATTCTTACGTTTCTCCTGTATCCTCATGATGAGAGCCCCCACCAGCTGATCGGTACCCTCCTTGACGGCTGCAATAGACATCTTATCTTTCATCCAGATCCTGCAGTTATGGACGAACTCATCCGTGGCTTCTTTATCTTCTGATAGCTTGACTGATCTGAATGTCAGCTGGAATCATTTTTTAGTTTGAGTTACGGAAGCTAGCTTCTATTCCGGCTGCAGTATTCTCTTCTCCGAAGAAAATTTATTTCAAATTAGGCACACATCTAAGTGAAATTTCTTGTATGACAGATAGAAGTGGAAAAAAAACATCTAAACTCAAAATATTTTTAAATAAACTATCCAAGCTCATCTGACTCGAGAAAAATAATAATATTTTTTTTGCTTCCATCATCCATTTGCTTACATTCTAAATGAGGTAAGCTTCGTACAATAACATGTTTGCATTAAATGTTTGCCAAGTATTAAATTAAGCAGCAGACACTCAAAAGTAAGCAATAAAAAGCGCGAGATATAAAAACATTGTTTGTGAAGGTACGCTGAATTTTTCAAGAATTTTTAATCAAACTAACCAATTGAAGCGAGTGAAATTGTATGATAACTGGATAACGTAACTTAATAAAGTTTTGAAGAGGTTTATAAAAAAACACGAAAGATTTCCAAGTATTCGAAGAATATAAGGGCCTGGGGGGACTGTAAGCGAGCAATCACACTTCCCACTGATATTGCAATTGCAAAAAATTGTGCGCGTGTGTTTGTGTGTGTGTGTGTGTGTATGCTTCTACAGCTTTTTCAAACAGCTGATCTGATTTGGATGTAGCGATTATTATCCCGATACCAATTTCCCGTGTGTCCCGTCTATCAATTTCAAGAGTAGACCCTCTGGAATAACTGCAGGTTCATTCGTATTCTATGTATTTTATATTACATGCATTACATTACATTGCTGTACATTCTATTTTATAAATAGAATAAGGTTAATTATAATTAAAGGGATTATTAAATAAATTTGGACTTGACTGTGCTAACAAACCCTTACAAGAACAATAGCACTTATATCTAGATCGGTCATCCACCCGCACTACAACCCTACCCGAACTTTTCTTGATTGTTTTTCGGTCACTTTTTCTCCGGCACAGAATAACTTAATTAACTAAATTAAGATTTTCGAACTGGCAATTCATCTTTTTTGTCAGTTTCTTAATTAAGTACTGGCCTGGGGCCGGCATACTTCTGTAGCCTGTGCTCAGTGTTGCCTGTTTTTGTAGCGCTCGCTTTTTTGTTGCAAAACTTTGATGTTTGTTGGGGAAACTTTGATAGAGTAGATACGGGAAATTGTAAAGTTAAAGAGCCGGTATTCTATACCTATAGTATCAAATAAATAATCCTGGACATTTCACACAGCATCATCTGGCCCCAAAGTAAGCTGAGCTTGTGTTATGGGTACCACATGACTGATATACTTCTTATATACTTTTTTATTTGTAAACATACATATTATACATAGAATCACCCAGACCCGTGACAAATACTAGCAGATCATACAAACAAATAATAGTAATAAGTATGCTTTTCGTATCACTGGTTGTTTGAGGGTTTCGAAGTCTAGCAAGGAACACTTTATAATAATATAACTATAATAAAAAAATAAAGTCTGTCTGTCTGTCTAATCACCTAATCAGAGCTCTATGTCTTTTTTTATTACGTTAGGACTATTAATTGATCGCAATAAACATTGATACACACGATGTTACGTACAAGAATTAGTGGCCCATACAAAGTTATGAAATAAGAGCATTGAAAAAAAAAATTATGGGTATTCGCTACATGTAAAGTAGGGTTGTTTTTTTTAATTTTACAACCTCATCGTTTGACATATTATTGGATAAGTTTTTATAGGTATTACAAACTTTTGAACAGTTTTCGATACATATACCTTAATATGAACTACTAATATTATAAATGCAACAGTAACTCGTGTCTGTCTGTGTGTTACGTTTTCACGCCTAAACCGATTTCGATGATTTTTTATATAGAGATAGATGGGGCCTTGGAGAAGGACATAGGCAATTTTTATGTAGCTACCACGCGCGCAAAGCCGCAGGCAGCAGCTACTATGATATAGTATAAATAAGCTTTTTGAAGTATTTTTGTCAACTATTCTTATTCTACTAAAGACTTCGGAAACCTTAACTGTGGATAGTACAGCACGCGCTTGATCCATTTATTTGGCTTATGTTATGCAGTGGCAGGGTTATTACGTATAAATACGTTTATAAAATAAAAAGAAAACCGACTTCATTGAATTAAATTTGAGCCTACAATACATTATTAGTGGGAAGTAGATGTATTTTGTATATATATAATATGGGCAGGCCCAATAAACGTACTCCTCCAATGAGACATCGAGGTATCGAAGTACACGAAAACATCATCGATGAATACAATTTTTAGATTTTCGTTGATTTTTCAGCTAGACCGATTTTGATAAAATTTAAATGGAACCACCTGTGAAGTATACCCTTTCAAACAAAATAAGAATTTTCCAAATCGGTTAATGCGTTTTCGAGTAATCGGTGAACATACATTTCCGACGAATTGAGAACCTCCTCCTTTTAGGGAGTTAGTAAGACGGTGGCAATTCGGTTGGTTGATTTATAAAATTAGGAATTGTCTAAAATATATTTTAGTTAGTCATAGCATTTGTAAAACCTATTCGGTTGATACCATCTTAACTAAATAAAGAACGCTTAATTAAACTAGATAAAATTAAATTAGGATATGTTGGTAACAGCAGAATACCAAGGCTTCATTTGACAGTCTAAACCTAATTTTAGCTAAAATTAGTTAGGTTGGTGCTACAGAATTGAGCGCGGAAAGCCCGCGCGCGGCGGCGCGGCGGCGGCGGGTAGACGTGGCGAGCTCATGTTCACATTAGCTGCCAGGCGTTGTAGAGCTAGCAACAAGTTCAAACTGGTTGAAATTACCTGACGTCGCGAGTGAATCGCGCGCTTCGCCGCTAGTTCGACGTAAACACACACAAACATCAACACACGTTGATATTGCCGCGAGCGCGCCGCGCGAGTCAGACGCTAGCTTGCCCGCTACTTAGACCGCACGTGCGTTTCGTACGTGAACACTTGGATATTACGTCATATGTTTGATATTTCGTGACAGCGCCCGCGAAACGTCACGTAAACGTGGTACAAGCACTATAGCTAGTTGTCATTTTGTGTGCTTCTACTATGTCGTTTGAAGCATAATACTCGTAAAACGACCTTTTTGTCTTGAACTATGCAGACGAGCGGACACAACTGCAGGTCTGCTACCTGAAGTTATCTGCGCTCGTATTGCAGTATATCAGTATTGTATATATATATATTGTATATATATAGTATTTAAGTTATAACACAAAAATTACAGAAGATCTATGGGGAATGTCCACAAAAGTCCTGGGGTTTGCTTTGATATTGCTCCGTGTTTAGCTTTTATTTTTATGCTTAATTTTTGATAAAAATGCATGGCCTCATGTTGTTCTGCCCTCAGACAGTTAACAGGTTTGCAATGTATAAATTACTGTTAGCTTGCATTCGTTTAGTTATAAGAAGGACCATACAAAACGTCTCTCTAATTTAAATTAGCAATTGACATAATTTCAATCAATAATTTACGTTCGTATTACGTACGTTCAGTTTCTATCTCAGACCAAATAAGTATAGAGAGACGGAGTGCCGCATACAACTAAAGTGAAACCTCAGAACCGTGTTCTTGTATGTAAATACACGCACACTTATACCCCCAAACCATGAAACTTGCTCCTAGTACATGTATACATACTTGTACTAAAAAAGTATATTAGTATTCAGTAGTACATTGTCAAAAAAACATCTAGTAAACATCGTACAAAAAAAATATTATGCTTTCCACTGTTGTCTCGGGTCTGGGTGTTTATATGTATAATATGTATTTACAAAAAAAGTATATAAGTAGTAATATCAGTCATGTGGTATCCATAACACGAGCTCTGCTAACTTTGGGGCCAGATGAGGCTGTGTGAATTGTACGGGATCATTTATTTATTTATTCATCTATTTGTACCAATGTCTTGTTGTTGTTGTTGATAATCAATGTTGATAGTATCAAGCGCCCAGATAAATTCCATAATCACCCGGCAGGACGAGTTTCTTGTCAAGTCTTCTCGGACTTGGGTTGGGATTGGCATTGGCATGTAAATTTGTCTAGTATGTAAGACATTTCAAAGTTATCCTTATTGTATTGAATAACAAAAATGGTTATCTGTAAAGCCAGTTTACGAACGATAATTTTACGTGATAACGTCATAAGAAAACATTGATGGAAAATTGCATACTTTTAACCTATTAAGATGCGTCACAAGCCGAACGCTAGGCCGATCATGCCTCTCTACCGCTTGTTCCGCGTTCTCGCTTGCACGCTCGGCTCAGGCGGAACCTGACGGAATTTTTCGTGCGTGCAGCCGGCGTTCATCGATTTATAAGACGTTATCACGTCAAAAATAATCTCGACTTAAACTTGACTTGAGCTTACCTCAGAAGGCAGATAATGTTTCTTAAGCATTCTAACTGTATCATCGTAACGCTTGTCTTGCAAGTCTTCGAACCTCACCCCGCAGGGCACACGGCCCCAAATCGAAGGAGCTTTTATTCGATCTTCGAGGATCTTCATCTTTTCCACCTCTGCTTCAGCCGATGACGCCATGTTTTAGCTGAAATTCATGCAAAAATGCAAAAGACTGTTATGGTTAACGAGGACAATACGGACCACAAGACCACGTCGAAATAAATTTAAAGAGAGCCGCTGGACTTTCTTAAGTCTGTTCGACTAATCTTGTAGAAATAATCTTGAGCTTAACTAAGTGCTGCCCGCGTCTTTGCACGTGCGGTACTTAAATAAAAAGTAGCTCATGTCATTTCCATAGCTTCAATCTCCTTACCAAAATACATTAAAACAAGATCCCGTTGGCCAATTAGCCGTGAATACGTAACAATGGTACAGAGACACCTACGCACTTATAGTTTTTGTATAGCTCGCTGTAGTGTAGATTATCATGAGTTCGAGTAATTAATTATCATGTACTAGTTACTGAAATTATAACACGGTGAGCTGATCCATCTATTTCAGGGAATGATAATGATATGTACAAATTAGAGCCATATTTATGAATGACATAGTATAAAACAAATTCGCTGTCTGTCTGTCCCTATGTATGTTTAGGTCTTTAAAACTACTTAACGGATTTTGATGCGGGTTTTTTTAATAGATAGAGTGATTCAAGTGGAAGGTTTATATGTATAATATAGTATAAAAACACTTTTAATTTTAGGGGTTAGCGTATATGGGTTAAAAGTATTAGAACTACTGAGCTACAGCAACGCGTGGCCGGGTCAGGTAGTATACTTATGAAGGCTCAAATAAATGAAATTTAATTGAATTGAATGTAAAATATACCCCGATTTTAAGATACGCAACGAAATTCAACAACTAGAATAATTGAAATAAGCAGAATTTCACACGTTAGCCAACTATAACAATTTACTAATGTACCTGATAACAAGACCCTTCGACCTTTGATTTAGTCAACAATTCGAAATATTTGGATACACCACGACCCGCAGGATCTAATACTCGATATTACGTTTAAAATGAAAACGGGAAAAACTAATACATGAAATACATGAGACAAAATTTAGAAAATTTATATAAAATACAATAATAATAAACAAAGCAAGTAAACCGATACATGACGTTGACATATAAAATAATATTTGCTCTTTGACATTTTCTAAATAAAAACTTTTTAGAACTTGTTTGAAGTTGTTTTCTACAACTTTCTGAACACAATAGTTTTTCCATCGAACTAGTTCTAAAACATTATATATCTATACCTATAAAAGAGCTTAACCTGACTGACTGACTGATTCATCATCGCCGAACCTAAACCGCTGTAGCTAGAAAGCTGAAATTGGGAACATAGCTTCCTTTTATAGCAAAACCACTCACTAAGGCAAGATTTTTTGAAATTCAACCCCTAAGAGGGTTAAAAGAGATGAAAAATAAAACTTTTTAACGCGTGGTGCGATTTGCTTGAAACTTGATTGGAATAATTAAAATGCAAAATAAATGGAAACGTGTTTTAGGATTTTTCAAAATAACCCTTACAAAGGGGTAAAATGGGGTGTCAAAGTTTGTATGGGAACTTTTAAATGGGCTGTGTGATTTTTTGAAATTTGGTTTGGATACTTAAAATGAAAAATAAATGGACACCTGGATCAGGATTTTTCAAAATAATTATAGTAAAATTCAAACCACGCAGACAAAGTCGGGCCTTCCAGCTAGTCTTTATATTTATAAATCTGTGCGTGTGTTTGTAATTAAACTCCTCCTAAACAGCAGGACCGATTTTGATAAAAAATGTTGTGATTCGAGAATGGGTTAGATATACAATTAGAAATATTTTTTTTATATCTTTTTCTTTTTAAAAGCGAGGACGAAGTCGCGAACGGGAACAAAGTCCTTTGTCTACTGATCCTGTCACTTTTTCTTATCGTGTAACCAGTTTTAACGAAACAATGTATTCAAGGCACGTTAGTTGCACCTTATAAATCGAAGAAAGTTTCAGTTTCAAATTTTGCAGAAATAATCCGTCGACTTATACAACATTCTTATGAACATTCAACTATCATAATATTGTAAAATTGGATGGTTAATTGGATTAGATTTTAGAAGCATCCTTTCGTTATAGTACAACACTCAAACCAAGCCCAAAATATAAAGTAGAAATTGCCGTACTTATCAACACCTTTCAACACTGCCTAAACATTGATGTCTTGAGACTGGCCTGTCAGCTCAGCTGGTAGCAGTCCTGCCTTCTGCGCTGAAGGTTGAGAGTTCGATTCCCTCCCAGGATAAACACTTGTGTGATGAACATAGGTGTTTGTTCTAAGTCTGGCTGTTATAAAGCATCATACGAGTAAGTATGTATTTAAAAACATAAGTATTCTATCAGTCATTTGGTCACCATAATACAAACTATGCTTAGTTTGGGGCTAGATGGTGTTATGTGTATTGTCCACATTATTGTACAAAAAGGGATGCCACAATTTGAAACAGTGATTATCTTTTGACAGAAGCTGACAGACGTTTCTAAGTAGAGGGGTAAAAGTCACAAGGCCATCGAGATATTGACCTTGTCTCATCACAAATAAGTACCAAAATACAATGAACTCTAAACCTTTAACAAAATCTACTAGCACAAAACAAATTGTGATTTATTTGTTACATTTTGATTGAACTAGTTGTTTATGTTGAAGTGGTTGCAATTCGATTTAGATAGAACAAACAAATAGGGGTGTTTAAATTGTGTGAATAATGTTGTTATTTAACTAGTTGCTAGTTGTTGGATAACTTTAATTAAAATGAGGACTTCGGACACAATTGCAGTATAATTTTCATACCAGCCTACGATATTGCGTGTGTTTTTCTAGTTCGTCTTGTACGAATTCTTCGTTTGTCATTTCTTGAAGTAACATAGCACTTTTAAATTAATTAGTTATTCTCGTAGGATTACTGAATATTACATGCAATAGCGCATGTAATATTCAGTAATCCTAACGGAATTTAAATCAATAAATTCATAGCTCAATATTTCCAATTTGTCTATTTAAAGCTTTCCAACTAACTAACCTAACTAACTAACTTAGTTAAGTCTCAATAACCACTTTTTGTCCAAATAAGTCAATCAAAACACAGTTTCTTAATCAAGGTTGATTATGTACATGTAAATTAAAACTATAAATTGAAACCGCGCGAAGCCGACGCGGTTTACTAGTAGACGTTTTGCAGTAGCTAGTAAGTCTTTAAGTGCTATAAAAGCTGGTTATAACATAGCAACACATAGATAAACATCTCCGAGGTGTCTTACTAGGAACTCCCAGATCTCATGGCCACACTGATGATAAATCGAGGCGAGGCAGGTGCGTGAGGCAAGGTCTGATTAAATAAGGGCGCCGACCGGCGACCCACCGAAGTGTTTGCGGGACAGATAGCAACTCCTATACTAATAGGAGTTACCAACTTGGAATACTCAGGTACTGGACGCGAAAATACTTAAATAAGTTAGTTGTTAATAATAATTAGTAGGTCAAAAATAATAATTTGTTAGTTTTATTGCACCTCACATCTACAATAACTTTCTTAACTCCTTGTATGATCGAACAATAGATTTGTTTAAATTAAAATTGTGTATTTTTTTACCAGTCTTATCTATCCAAAAGAGTTTAGAAAGTACACGTGGATGGTGAGAGGTCTTCGGGATCAATTATTGATATAGGGGTAACTCAGGGTTCGATACTAGGCCCTTTTTTATTCCTAGTATACGTTAACAATTTACCTTTTTTTGTAAAAATATTTGTGATATAGTTTTATTTGCAGACCATACGTCTTTAATTCTTAAAGTTGATAGAGTAAAACCAGTAATTGCGATAACGTAAATGAATCCTTATCGTTAGTTCTTAACTGGTTTACTGTAAATAATCTTTTGCTTAATTAAAAAAAAAGTATCAAATTCACTTCGCCCGACCCACATTGAAATGAATGGAGAGGCGAATTAATCTTGTAGATTCCACGATCTTCCTAGGTCTTAATATTGATGCAAAACAACAGTGGGGACCACAAAATAAAACACTTGCTGGTACGAGTAGGCTTAGTTCCGCCGCATATGCAGTTCGTGGGATACGGTGGCTTACTGAAGAAGCTATAGCTAGACTAATATATTTCAGTTACTTCCATAGTGTTATGTCAAACGGCATTATTTTCTGGGCGAAAGCAGGTGATATTGGTAAAATATTTGTTATTCAAAAGAGGGGAATACGTGCTATTTATAAAATGGAACCTGAATGAACGAGAATCTTTGAGAAATATTCAAAGAAATTAATTTTCTCACAATAGCTTCACAATATATGTATGAAAATTTGTTATACACATAAAAATAGAGATGGGTTTCAGCAAAATAGTGACCTTTATAGAATCAATATTAGGAATAGACACAAATTATACATACCTAGGTTTCGACTAAAAAAAAAAATAAGTCCTTTATGGGGAACACGATGCGATTCTGTGATAAGCTTCCTGAAAATGGTACTAAACTACATATCAAGAAATTTAAAGCATACATAAAAGGTATTCTTTTGAAGAAAGCTTATCATAATATAAATGACTGTATTATTGATGAGAATGCATGGCCTCATGTCGCTCTGTCCTCAGACAGTTAACCGACACACTTGAAATGTATAAACTTTCTTGTAGTTAAGGTAGTTATAAGATGGATCATCTAAAAAAGCGCTAGGACCAAGACGAGTTTCTTGCCAGTTCTTCTCGGGCTTGGATTAGGATGAATTGGCACCTAAATTCACCTAGTATGTAAGACGTTTCAAAGTGATCCTTGTGATTGTATTGAATAAAGTATCTTTTGACTTTGACTTGACCCCGCCCAACTCCATTTTAATTTGGCGGTCTTGTCACCGAAGTCTGAGTATTTATGTGATAAAAAATAATACTCGTAAGCGAAAGGTTATTTTTTCTATTTGTAAATAGTCAATAATTTGGTTGACTTTTTGGTTAATATTAAGTATCTACTATTATTATTTTATTTCAACAATTTGATATTTAATTTAATTACATTAATTTCACACGACATATATAAACTAAATATTAAATAGCGTTTAAAACATTTCTAGTGTTATTAATGATTTTTAGATTAGTTTGTTGAGGACACCTCTTTGGGTGCCTTCTCCAGAGCTTGCCATGTTTTTCTGTTTTGTGCTGTCTCCATAAATGATTGTAATGTATTGTAAAATTCGTGGACGAGCTTTCGAATTTAAATTTACGATATTTAAATTTATGTGTGTTATGTCTGTTTTTGGATCAGAATTCACATTGTTTTAGTAGTTATAGGATATATATCGAATTTAACGTTTGAATTATTTTATACTGTTTATTATTATGTGACACTTGTTTAATGTTCATTAATAGTCATGTGCTTATATGTTAGGAAGTGTAGTTTAGTAACTTTAGGTTTAGGTATGTCTTTTGGAAAACACGATTATATTATGTATAACTCTACTATTGTCTTAGGTTTTTGAGCAAACTATGTTCAGGATGGCCGTGAAGTCAATATTGGCCTCAGCGGAAGAGCAGCGCTGCATGGCAACATGCAGAAGCATTATGCTGAGCTGTGGGTCATTTCACCACCACTCATTCCTCACTCATTTGTTTTTCTTATTTGTTTTAGTTATTGCCATACATGTTATTTTTGTATTTATATTGTATAGACATTATAGTGGTGGTTTGAATCAATTATTTTTCTTTCTTTATTTCTAATCATTGGTCTTATCTTTTGCTTCAGAAGCCTTCTCTATGCGTGTTGTAAGACACGCTTGGTCCATTTACGAGTATTTTGGACGTCTAAGCTCTTTGTGCATCCATGAAGGTATGGTCATAGCTTACATACCCAACTCTACACTTGAGGAAAGTATACCAATTCGGGTTGTTTGCTTGTTTGAATTGGTCGGCTTTATTTTGGGTGATCTTGAGAACATTGCAACATTACTTGTGATGTGTGTAAGCCGAAAGTTAGACAAATAATATAAGAAAACCCAATTCTACTTCCTACTGTTTTAAACTTGAATGATTGCGTAGATGTTTTTTTGTTTTTGGCAGAATCCCGCTGCAACTACTGAGTCTGTATTGAACTTGGTAGATATAGATAATAGTCTTCTTCTTCTTCTTCGTTAATGGCATGTGTCATAATAATGCCAGTGTCAAGTATTTTTATTGTTTATGGTATGTTGTCGGATTCATCGTTTGTCATTTCAATGAAGTAACATAGCACTTCAAAATTAATTATTTTCTCGTGCTATTGCATGTTTTATTCAGTAATCTTAGCGGAATTTTATCAATAAATTGTGACTTCATAGTACTTCATGCACAATTGAATTATAAAAATATTATGTTGCAATGTGATTTGAACGAAGAGGAATCCCGAGAAAGTTCTAGACGGCCATTCCGCGATTACCTTTAGAAGAGACAAATGACGATCGACTACGACTTTGCAATTATAATACTTATACTAAGACAGATGGCAATATAGGAAGAAAGAAGTGGTAGTATGATGTCGCATATTCGTATATTGTATGTTGTAGAGGTTTGTTTGTTGTTAATTACGAAATAATTACAAATTTACAGTGGTAAATGCTAGACAAGTCACGTGTACAGTGCGACTATGGTGCTCCCTTCCAAACCATGTATCATCTACTTGATTGCCCTACTTGCCCCTCCACCTGCACAAGAGCTGACCTCAACACCGCCTCGGACGCCGCTATAGCGGCAGCAACATTTTGGTCGAGGCAAATTTGATTTTTTATGAAAAATTTATAAAATTGACACGAAAGTAGAAGAAGATTTCAGATTTCGATTAAATTTGGTATTGCTATAGATATGCCTGGAATAATTTAAAGGATATTTTTAACTACGTACAACGCAGGCAAAACTGCAAGCAGAAACTTGTTACATTAATCCCCGCAGATTAAACTTCGCTATTCTGAAGTCTTTATCCTTTCATAAAATTATCAACACGTTTTTTTCCGCTAGTGCGTGAGTTCCATGTTAAACAAAATAGGGCGACAAAAATCGTCACGGGCTGATCTACAATGATCGCAAGTACTTTTAGTGATAGGGAAAATTACAGAGTAAAATGAACATATTGTGCATTTTAAAAATGTATAATGTATTATGTGAGATAGTCTCTAGCAAAGATAGCTTACAATCATAAGGGAGCTGATGAATAATAAATAAATAAATAATAAAAAAAACCCTGTCATTTCACACAGCATCATCTGGCCCCAAAGCATCATCTGGCCCCAGAGCTCGAGTTATGGGTACCATATATGACTGATAAACTACATACATACTTTTACATATCCACGTCATGAAAATACATGAAAATCATAATAATAATAATGCCAGACATTTCACACAGCATCATCTGGCCCAAAGTAAGCAGAGCTTGTGATATGGGTACCACATGACTGATATACTACTTATATACTTTATAATTTGCATATTATACATAGAAACACCCAGACCCGAGACAGATACTTGCAGATCATAAAATAATTAGTCCCGCGCCGGGAATCGAATTATATAAATACATTTCTGCAGATGATGACGTTATCTGTGTGAGATATTTATGTCACTATCTGAGAGAGCTTCAAGCTTTAAATTTCATTAAGAAAAACATTACGAGACTTACTTTTTCCGCAATCGAAAGCTACCGGTCCAAAACGAAAAACTAAACCATCAAATGCAAGGTGGTACGGAACACTGGCGGGTAGGTTAAAAAGAAACGAATCAATACCAATCGTTAAGGTGAAGTCATAAAACTTTGCGCGGTACCAAGTAGAATAAGTTAAGGAAAAATGCTGGATTTATTTCAGCGAAGTTTATTGGTTCCGTGAGGTTTATTACTTGAATGCAGCATTTTGTCGTTTGGAAAGAAATTTATAAGCTCATAGTGAATTTATTTTTCACGTGCTGTGTGGCGTATTTGATTCTGGACATTTCACACGGCATCTATCTCCAAAGTAAGCAGAGCTTGTGTTATGGGATCGAAATGACTGATATACTACTTGTATATATATATTATACTAAGAAGAACACTTAGATCTAGAGTAGAGACAAGTATGTGCAGATCATAAAAAAAAAACAAAAATAATGAGTAAATAATGCCAGACATTTCACACAGCGACATCTAACCCATACTTTTATCCATATTTAACCATATATATTTTTGTAAATTTATACATAGTATTTGTTTCGGGTCTGGGTGTTTCTATGTTTAAAATGTATGTATTTAAAAAAAGAATACAAGTACTATATCAGTCATGTGGTACCCATAACACAAGCTCTGCTTACTTTGGGGCCAGATGATGCTGTGTGAAATGTCCGGCATTTTTTTTTAATACATACATTATTATCATAGAAATACCCAGACCCGAGTTAAATATTTGCAGATCATACAAACATTTGTCCCGCGGCGGGAATCGAACCCTCATCCCTCTGTGTCTCAGCCGGGCCTTAGCCCACAGCGCCACAAAGGTCGTAAAAATTGAATGCTCTCTACTTATTACTATTACATTTTACTAATAATATACTTACGGTTTAGAGCATATCTGCATAGATTAACCGTTTTCACTTCCCCCGGGAGAACCCTAATAGCATTGAAAGGTTAAATCGATAGCAGACTCGAGTCAATACAATTTCGCGGAACGCTAAGGAAAATAGCTTGAAACTAGAAAATTACTTCAACAAATTCCTTTGATTTTTTCTAAGAACACTTTTTGGAACAAGTTTGGATCGTTTGAAGTTATTCGCCGAATCGTTTGTGTTATTTATGATTTACTAACTCTTGCTCGCGGGTTTGTACGCGTGGTACCTACAAAGTAGCCTATTGTTCTAACATAGTGATTATGGAGCTCTTGATACAATCAATATCTATCAGTCTTGTTAACCGACTTAAAAAAATGAGAAGGTTCTCGATTCGTCGGAATCTTTTTTTTTATGTAGGTAAGTTTATTCACCGATTACTCAAATACGCCTGAACCGATTTGGAAAATTATTTTTTTGTTTTGAATTATACACTTTACAGTTCCATTTAAATTTTATTGAAATCGGGCGAGTGGTTTTAAAAACTCAACAAAAATCGAAAAATTGAATACATTAATGATATTTTTATATGCAATGAAATCGGTTGTCTTTTTAGTTTTTAAAACGTAATTATTTACCAATAAGCATTTTTTCCTAGTATTATGGTTTCTATTGCAGTTTCTATTCAGGTCACCATGTCTTAGAATAAAATTAATCTTTCGTAAAACCAATTTCTATAGTAGGTACCTAACCATAACTAAATATGCCGAGAACCTCAAAGGCGCAAATATCCCGGTCATGATAAGGCCTATATTTGAGCATTTTGGAGTCGAGACCCTGGGCCCGTGGGCAACAGGAGCCCACCGCTTTTTCAAAATTATTTCACGGCGTCTCTAGTAGAAACATTGCATGACCCAAGAGCTGGCTCCTATCTGGTTCAGCGTATTAGCATTGCCATTCAACGTGGCAATACCGCCAGTATCTTGGAGACGCTGCCCTCTGGCAGTAATCTGGATCAGTTGAGCTATCTATAGAATGTTTTATGCGATTCTTAGATAGTAGAACTGTTTCACATGTATTTTACATGATTGTATGTTATTCTGTACATTTCTGTAATTATTTCTGTAAATAAATGTATTTATTAACTAACCATAATAATCATAATCTGCAAGCAAAACCGTAATAATAATAATACCAGACATTTCACACACATATACCACTTACATACTTTTTTTGTAAATACATACATATTATACACGACGGGAATCGAACCCGCAACCTTCTGTGTCTCAGTCGGACCTTAGCCCATTGCGCCACAGATGTCGTAGTTGGTAAGCTGTTGTGATTTTGTTTTTTTTTAAAGTTAACGTTCTAGTTATACCTGGTATTTAAAAAAGTTATACCTTGTTGTCTAGTGGTAGTGGCCCTGCCTTCCGATCCTAAGGTCGTGGGTTCGATTCCAGTTGCGTGCCAATAGTTTTTTTCTGATCGAAAGATATATGTATTTACACCAGTACGCTCAAACTGTAAACACCGTTAGGAAACCAGCATGTCGTAGAACCAAAAATGTTCGAAAATATGTGCCAAGTGCACGAAAGCAGCCTCTGAGTCGCACATTAATCCTTTCACCACAATGAGTCTAAATATTTATGTAACACGAAAAGAAGACCTAGGTCTAGTTATTGATGAGACTGAAGACAACATGAAAAGTGTGATAATTACGTTTTAAAAACGAAAAAGAAAACCTACTTCAATGTAGTCAATGTAATGTAATGTAGTCTACGTCAATTCAATGTAGGTGACTTGAGAAAACCTACATTGAATATAAAAAATATCACCGATGTATACAATTTTTAGATTTTTGTTGATTTTGATAAAATTTAATTGGGAAGTACACCCTTTGAAACTAAAAATTTATTTCCTAAATCGGTTCAACAAAAACAAAACAAAAAAACAGATAAATTGATAACCTCCTCTTTTTTGAAGTCGGTTATAAAAAGCATGACCACGAAGCTTAGATGACGTGCTTACCAATTCAAAAAACAGATTTCTAGTACCTCTACTATTCGAGTCGTATTCAAAGTTAACCAGCTATTAGAATCGAATAAATCTTCTATCGATTAGACTGATTGACAATCGAACTGTGATGAATCGATGTCCACCGTTCTGATAAATTGTCTGTGGTAATTGATTCCGCGATCACTCGATTAAATAAAATATAGTATACTAGCTGCTGCCCGCAGCTTCGCACGCGTGGTACCTACATAAAAGTAGCCTTTGTCCTTCTCCAAGGACCCATCTATCTCTATTCCAAAATTTATCAAAATCGGTTCAGCGGTTTAGTTACTTTCACATTTATATATTTAGTATACATATATAAAATATATAAATATATATGAGTAAGGATCAATAGCCTAAAATTTTATGCTTCTAGTTCTGAATATGACAATACTTACATACAACCTTTCATCCCCCTTTTCAACCCTTTACAACACTTTTTTCCAATTTACAAGTAGTCTATGTTCCTTCTCAGGATTTAGACTATCTGTGTACCAAATTTCATTTAAATCAGTTCTGTAGTTTTGGCGTGAAAGCGAGACAGACAGACAGACAGAGTTACTTTCGCATTTATAATATTAGTAAGGATAAGGATAAGGAAGTAAGGATAGTAAGGATAAGGATGAAGATCTGAGGATTACAGATTATATATTGTTTTCGAGCCCTAGAAGCAAACAGAGGTGTTATAACCTTAACGTGTGTATCTGTCTATGTATTTATGTGGCATCGTTCCAAACAGAACGCAATTTCATTTAGATTATATCATTTGATCTGTGACTTGATCGAGCGTGATTTTAGCTATCCATAGGTAGGTATACATAATATAAAAGGCGATGTGGATATGTATGTATAGACTCTGAAATGGCTGAAACGATTTCGATGAAATTTTTAGAAAATCTTCAGATTGGCCTAGCGGATGATCCTGTGAAGTTTGGTAGCCATCGAATTAACAGAGCTTTTTTTCGCTAGTTTAGTTTTCAAATTTGGTATGGATATAGATTATATCTTAGGAACGGCAGCTTTTTACACGCTTTATATTAGCTTCACTTGTATGTATGTTTGTATGTTTGTAACCGACTCCTTAGGACGCGATTTTGACCCACTTTAAACGGTCAGATTTCATTCAAATTTTGCACACCTGTCAAAGACCGATGACAATGCAATAATAAAATATAAAATATCCAATTATCCTGATTAGATTCATCATCAAGGATTTATCAATTTCTTTCCGCATCCCTTGCATGAGAGTAAGAGAGATACAGCGAGTGCGCGAACTACGGTTGCAGTTTCACTTTAATAAACCAAACTAAAAAGTAGAAAATAAATAATAGTTTAAAAAAAGCTAAAAAATACGCTTGATATACAAAACCAAACTAAAAAATAAAAAAAATATTTTAATAAATTTGAAGTAAGAATAGTGTAAAAAATTCTAATAAATGTAAATGAATAATAAAGTAAGTCTGAAAAAAATGTTTTATTTAAAAAAAAGCGTGGGGTGCTTTTTAAGATATTATCGAAATGATAATCCTTCTTCTCATATCTGTCAATGAAATATTTATAACCATTGACACCACGCACCCCACGCTTTTTTTTAAATAAAACATTTTTTTCTTACTTACATTATTATTCATTTACATTTATTAGAATTCTCTACACTATTCTTACTTCAAATTTATTAAAACATATTTTCTATTTTTTAGTTTGGTTTTCTATATAAAGGTTGTTTTTTAGTTTTAAACTATATATATTTAAACTATTATTTATTATGTATGTACTATGCGGTACAAAGTCCCGGGCAGAAGCTATATAATAAAATCTGTTCCGCCAGTTCAGCCATCATCACTTCTTTATTAGTTAATTAATGGATCTGAACTTCAATGTTTATCTATGTTTTAAGTAACAGCATATGAAATTTACCTGTTAACTTTGTTATCAATAACATTATTTGAATACTACTTCATTGCAAGAACATGGTGACCTTGACCTGATGCTGCATCACCTGGAATCTGTAAGATACCCTAATTCTCACTAACGTAAAGCAAAGGTGTCGTGTTTGGGCTTATAGGAATCGTCTTAATGAATAGTGTATTTATAGATTTATTTTGGATGTTTATAATTTTGTTTTATGTATACAAATTTAAAATGAAGTTAGTTACTTTATCGCACGTTATATTTAGGGAAGTCGGCTAGGCTGAAAATAGTTTAAGATTACAACAGATACCAAAATCAGAATTTATAAACAAACTATGACAAAGCCTGCAAACTGTTGACTAATTTCGCACTTTTGTTAATGTCACGACAGTTGAGCGGTTGACAAGAAGATTATTGTTTTTTTAATTAATTTCTGATTCTATTAGTAATTTTGGTGTTTTTATTTAAATAGAGCTAGAGTTATTAAATCGGGTGTGAATAATTAAAATAAAAGCTTTGTGTTTCTTTGTAATTCAAGCAAAAATAATCCGTAGTTATTTTATATGAGAGGCACCATTTTATATAAAATAACATATGACAAATGACAAGATAAGACTTTGTGTCATACTATAACAATATAAACACTTGACATTGGCAAAATTGTCATTATTATGACACATGCCATTAACAAAGAAGAAGAAGAAGAGCGGTTGACAACACAGACAGTTATTATCCTACATTCCTAATGAATTTAGGTCCGATCGTTAATGTCAACCATTTTTATAATTTTCAACTTCGTTTCTACCGGGTGTCTCATGACACCCTGTAGAAACTTTTTTACAATAGCTAACCAAAATATGAGTTATAAAAAGCTTGAAGTAAATGAACCACGTTACCTACTTCGTCTAGCATAAATCCAGGTTTTTTCAAAATTCTCCTTCAGGACAGTGAGTGAAAACCACTAATGTTTTTAAAATCTTTACATACAACCCGGTCACGTTCGCGATGGACAGAACCTATTACCCGCAGTGCTTGGATTGGATAGAAATGATCGCATGGGGCGTGATTCAATACTGGAAAGGCACTTTTACACTAGTCATTTATTTATTTATTTGGAAAAACAAACACAGTAATGACACTTATAAACAAAATCACTAAATATTACATAATTCAGTAAAGTTTCTGTTAATAAATAAAGCTTAAAATATGCGAAGATAAAACAGTCCTTTTAAAAAATAACTGAATTTTTAACATTAAACATGTTATTTAAAGATAGCAGTTGTTCGCTGATAGTGTGTTTAAATTTGGAAAGGGAGGGCAAAAATATGTTACTAGAAAAACAAATCATTTTTAAAGTTCATGGAACGGTAAAAAGTGTTTGAAGCGTGATCTGAAATACATTCATTTAGACAGGTGAACACGGGTTTTACTCATATATTATTTTGTTGATTTTTATTCATCTAGAGAATCTTCTTCAGGGTGAGTTTCATCCGCGGTGCACTCGTTGCCGCTCGTGTTCACGTTTCGCACTGTACGAGTTTATAAAAATGTAAAGACAGGTAGAATTATTTAATTAGTAAAGTACCTAAAGAAACATCGTATCGAATTATCAAACAATTTACATAACAATTATAAAATCAACCGAGGGAATATAGACGACCTCTGTGGCGCAGTGGGCCAAGGCCAACCAGAGACGCAGAAAATTATACACAAGAAATAAAAATTATATAAGTAGTATAACAGTCATGTGGCACCCATAACACAAGCTCTGCTTACGTTGGGGCTAGATGATGCTCTGTTAAATCCGGTATTATTTGTTTTATAGAAAACAAAGTACAGATTACCGACCGCAGATAAAATACCCAAAAGGCTGGCAACATTACCTTATAGCCATACAAATTATTTTTCCGAGGAATGCACAAGCTCTTTTATAATTGTTCTCGTCCACAAGTTTCTAGGATAACTCTTTAAATAGGAACTTCGTTTCAGATCTCAACGAATCTAAGGTTTCTACAGAAGACAGAAGAACCAGAGCAATGTTACATGAATAAAGAAGTTCAATAAACTCACGACTTGACAATGATCCTCAGGTATAGTATAAATTATTGCAGACTTACGATCACATCTAGAGTTGGTAGTCAAGGACACGTCCAAACATTATGCCACGGTGAGAACCAAACTCACTGCGTACAGCGCAGAAGGCAGAGTTACTCCCAACTGAGCTGTGAGGACAGTCAGGTTTTTTTCCGGTGATGCGGGAGTAGCCTGACGTGCTTGGCCGGTGTTGCGCAGGGGCTTTTCCCATGCGTTGGAAAATGGAGATCTCGGGTAATCAATCGCCACCTTACGGGTGGTTTTGGTGTATTGAGGGGTTGAGATGAAAGAATTACGCCCCGGGGCTCGCTGGGCCACCTTCTTTTTGGCTTGTTGATTTTGTTAACATATCGCGAATTATCGCAGTTGCCCCATAACACCCATAACAACCGTTGATCCACCTGCTTGCATTCTCTGCAAGCAGGTGGATCAACAGTTTTCCAAGCACTGAACGCAACGAAGACGAGCGTAGCAGTTTCACGCTGAGTGGCCATGGAGCCAATGCTATCTAAGGCATAAATAGGGTGTACCATTAAGGCAAGGAGGCTCTATGCGGAGGCCGGATTAGTTGTTTACTTAAACTTTGATGCCATCCTTAGTACTGCGGTGGGGGAGCCCACAGCCAGTGGGTCGGAAGCTGAGATTGTTTGAGGGGTCGGAGATTTCATTAGTTTTCGCAGGGCTTCACGAGAAGCCTGGGGCACTAGGGTATTGAGAACGGATGCCTGAAGGGTCATGGGGTGTATGTTGAGTCCAGTCTGGTATTGCGAGTGCCTGTCGTTTATAGTAGACACTTTATTTAATATAACAGAGCCAGCAAACAAACTGACGGCCCTCTTGATTGTAAGTGATTACCGAAACCTTGCACGACAGTGAGGTTTCATATGCACGTTGATAAGTTCTTCTGTATGCTTGACCAATAATTTTACTGGTGCCAGTACCCTTGTCTAGTGCCAAACCTAAAAACAGTTATACTTGAACACTACTCCTTGTAAGCGGACTACTATAGATTCGTACCATCAGGTAACATAGATCCATCACTAACCACCAACTAGGCTGTAAATTTGTACAGTCTGCAGTGTAAAAAATACTACACACAATACAAGTCAAGTGTAAAAGAATCCTTACATTTGCGAAACTGGCAATGCAGTATAACATTTTATGCAATTGTACGATTCACCAGCTGCTAGGGCTCGTTGAATAGACTGGAACAGGGTGCTCAGAGTATCGGCATCCTGAGAAGCGGTTACCGTTACATCGATTGTATAATAGCGGATCCTAGTCTGTAGTAGCGCCGCTTTATTATTATAATTTATTGTGGCTTGTTCCCAAACTTACTAGCTTTACGGGCTACGACTTACTTATTTCCAACTAATATCCTACTAATATTATAAATCTCATAATAAAGTTAAATAGTGCGGGATTTTAATAATAGAATTCCAAAACGCAAAATTAGCGCGTTCTAATTTTAACTGTGGCGCCAGTTTGTGCAGATTTTTATGTGCTAATAGTATGTTTATTTAGGGGTTGATCGCGTTGCAACGGTTTGGCAGATTTGGTTAAAACTAAGTATGAAACAGAGATCTGGTATATTATAAACGAGTAATTAAAAGTATTACACGTGCGAAGCCACAGGTAAGAGTAGAAGCTAGGTATTAATAATGATAATAATAATGACGCACATTTTTTTTTCTTATACTTACATGTTAAATAAAAACTGAATAAGGAGAATTATGAACGCGGACAGACTTTTGATTTGGCTACTCTTGTATTGCATTGTATGAGTATAGTAGGTACATTGCCGTTTTTCTTCTACAAATCGCCGTTAACCCATAAATTCAGCACGTAAGTGTTACGAGGAGTTAAAGTCAACTTGATTTGTGTCGTCACGGGGGATGGATTTTTTGAATGGTGCTATGTATATAAATATACTCTAATATTACATCCTTAAAACATTTAATAAGTTTTTCAGTTACCATCCATTATTTATGTGTATTGTTTCATCTGGAACCCTCTCAGAAAAGGCCAAAATTTAGGATAATAATAGCCAAGAACAAGTTTACAAGTTGTTTATTCTCTCAGAAGCTATTGAAATAAGTTGGTGGACCGTAAAGCAACAATGTTAGTGTAATAAACGGATTTTGTGGGTGCAATAATATACAAAGGTTGCTTTGGAAATATTTTTATGGGCTATGAAATATTTGAGTAATATCAGCGTAGTTGGAAGTTTGAGAATCTGGTATTTGTATAGCATAATATTTTAGTTGAACCCAAGTCAAGAAAAGTTCGGTTGTTAGATCTTCCGTAAGTCGTAGAGGATCTACGAAGCGTAGACGCGTTACGAGGCGCAGTTCTACGTGAAACGTAGATAAGATAAGATCGTTTATGTGGGATGTCACAGAGGTAGACGCCGTAGGCATTCTACGAGGCTCTTAGACACAGATAGTGCGTGGAAAGGTTAAATTAGAATATCAAAATATTTTCTTATCGTCGGTTAAATATCTTAATAGGAATAATAAATCGTAACAACACATTAAATCGATACTTGGCTGCGTTGTTTACGTAGTGTAAGCTGAGCCGTTGCCATTTTATATATACATATTTTAATAAATTTGTTTTTGACTGATCTCCCATCTTTAAAAATGATAATAATAAAAATAATAATAATGCTGGAGATTTCACACAGCATTATCTGGCCCCAAAGTAAGCAGAGCTTGTGTTATGAGTACCACATGACTGATACAAGTAAATAAAAATATAAAATTATTATTCAAAATTTATAATTTATATGTAGTACAAAAAGCATATAATAAATTGCCATTCAACGTTAAATTCCGCCAGTATTTTGGGAACGCTGCCCTCTGGCAGTGATCTGGATCAGTTAAGCTATCTAAAGATGGTTTTAAACGGGCCTTAAACAGCTCAACTTCACGTGTATTTTATATTATTGTATACTACTCTGTACACACCTGTAATTATTTCTGTAAATAAATGTATATAATAAATCAGTTAAGTACAAAAGTCGCCCGTGAATGGTTCACTTAGTACCTCCATTGGGATAATAAAATTTGTATAGAGACTTATTAACGCGTGATGTGATTTGCTTGAAATTTGATGTGTACTTTAAATACTAAATAAATAAATTTGATAACTTATTCAAACTATTGTAGAGAACGAATATTATAATTTTAAGTAACGTCAACTCTCATCGTGAGGTACGCAATTTTCACCGTGAGTCGACGAATTACTTTGGAATACATCTCAACTTTAGCGAAAGCAACTTTCAGATAGCTATTCAAATAACGATATCAGAGGTATTAACATACATTACTTATATAAATCCACAAGAACCTTGGGGTATTCAATGGGTTCCAAAACGGGTCTTTCTTCCTGAGGTAGCCATGCGTATGGGTTTAGGAGACATTTCCTGGATGGTAAATCATTGGAACTTGGTTTGTTCATTACTTTCCACGTTTTGGTAATTCAATTAAGATAAGGTGGAATATGCGGGCTTAAATGGGAGTTTTGTTTGAAATGTTTGACAAATTTAACAAATTTCAAATAAACGAACTAATATGAATTGATGAAGTAAAAAAGTCTGGTAAAAATTTAATTGATATTGTATATTTTTTTTATTGTTTATATGGGAATAAATGGCCTTATTATACTAGCACCCCCAAACGGTTAAGGGAAACATTGCTAGGCAACGGCATGTCGTAGAAATGAAAAAAATTGAAGACATGTCCCAAGTGCACGAAAGGAGCCTATGAGGCGCACTTTTATCCTTCCACACTGGTTCTAAATAACTAGTGACATAATGAGACGATGAATGGAGGTATTTTTGAGGTGACAACGTCTAATAAATCGATGAACGCCGGCTGCACGCACGAAAAAAGGATGACTCATTGTCCCGTTACACTCATTGTCCCGTTACGCTCATTGTAACGTTACGCTCATTGTATCGAGCGAGAGCGCTACACGAGCGAGTGAAAGGCACGATTGGCTTGAGCGTTCGGCTTGTTGTCACGTTAAACTATCGTCCGTAAACCGACTTTACAGACAACCAATTGTTTATCAAGATTTAATAGAGTCAATTTTGCTGTAGTGTTATTAGCAAAGCCAGGACTGACAGATACCTCTTAAAGTCTCCTTTGCAGCTTGGAAGCGCTCGAATAAAAATGTCATAGTGTCACACCTCTCGAAGACTCAAACGAACAAAGCCGTTTAAGTTAGTGTAGTGTATCAGTGATAGAAAGTGAAAATGACTACACAATATATTAATCATAAAGAACACAAGAACTCAGTGTCCTCCCCTTAACTAGAGACAGTAAGAAAAGTGCTATTGGACATATTCTTAGGCATAGTATACGTTATAAAAATAAGTCATAGTTCTATTACTCAGTGGCCTACTTGGCAAAATTATAATAATATGTGTTTATAATTTTATGAATTGTACACTAATATAAAAAAAACACCTCTCGAAGGTAAAAATAAAAATTAGGAATGTCCGAAGGGTCAAATTGTACAAATCACTTATATATTACAGTGGCTATGCTTTTACGCTGATAACTTGCGTATTTTGTGACGAAAAACCAATGTAAAAATTGTTGTTTTGAAGCTTTATGTTATCAGCATCACGACATTGGTACTTACTGATTACGCAACCAACCTTTCTTTGTTAGGAACAAACAAATTATCTGGGCACTTCAGCCAAATAAATACGACAAAACCGCTTCAAATTACCAAGTAGTCAAATATCGTAGGTTACGTAAATCACATGGCATAAATATTAATGGCGACCGTTTTGGAATGACGTGTCATTATTATTATATTCTCGTCATGTAGGACCGCGATCCTTGGCTCACGTGAAAGGTTCGTTTAGATTGAGAGAGCAACTGGAATCATTTGAGCTAGTAACTTGAAAGAGCTTGATCTGTAACCAAGATTGTATAATATAATAATAATACAGGACATTATACACAGCGTCATCTTGCCTCAAAATAAGCAGAGCTTGTGTTATGGTATACATGACATGCTACTAAAATACTTTTATTTTGTAAATATGTACATAAATTTTATATATACAAAACGCCCAGACCCAAGACAAATACTTGGAGATCATACAAACATTTGTCCTGCAGCGGGAATCAAACCCGCAACCTTTTTTGTCCCAGACAAGCCTTCGCCCTACAGAGGGCGAAAGCCTGCCTATGTGGCACAGGCCATAGAGGTTGTCTAAGATCAAACGTATAACGGTAATGATTTGCATATTTTTTCCTGCGAACAGGTTTCGTAAACATCGAATATTATATTCGAATTATTATATGAATATAAATGAAAATATAGCACATGATAAATACCCGTTGACTACTATTTATAACAATATGAATTTATATTTAGTGTTCAAAATATACAATTTCATAAGGAAACACCACTGGGAAGAGATTACGGAAACTTCTATTTCCTCTAATATCTTTCTAGTTTGACCCCTAATTGAATTAAATGAAATTCAAATTAATATTATATACGGACCATTTTGAACTATATTACATGCTTGATGAAATTTAGGCACCAATTTCTGAGAAGCCAAACAGGAATTTAGATAGTTCACATATCTTATGTAGCCTGAGTAGGTAACTGTAGCTTCTATATTAGATCAAACTATACAAACTTTGCTAATACTAATCTATTACTATTGTTTTGCGTTTGTGGGATCATCATTTTTAGGGCTTATATGAAAACCAGCGCTGCTTCCCACGAATGTGTGAATCTGCAAATATGCTAAGAAAAGAACTATTTGGCCCAAATGACATAGTAGGGACTAATTAGCACAAAACTATACCTACCAATTTATAAACTACTGGTTTTTTCTGTTTCTGTTTTTCAGTTAAACCGTATCTATAATGTTATTTTTGTTGTGACTAGTGTTTTGTGTTCTCTATATATTGTGTGTCAAATAAATCTATTATATTCTTAATAGACTGCCCAAGTTATAAGCAAACGACTTGCTTGACTTGTTGACTAAACCCAGTATAAACAAGACATTGCTTGTAAAATCTCCACTCACGTGGCGCGACGCAGTTATGTCGTAATAGTATACGTGAAAGGGTTCCGTCTGGGTTCCTTGGTACACTCCAGATATTCCTGAAATGCCTGTGGCTCTGAAGGTTTTTAATTTCATCTCAAATTTACCGCATTGTCCGCATTATCTACAAGGAGTTATTATGGCCCAAGCGACGTACTAGATCTGTCGACTGGCAAATTTTAAAATGTAAATATTTGGGATAAATCAGCTGCAACCCGGCGTCCGTAACAAAATCAGTAACAATCATATAAAAAAAGGTTAGGAGAGATTTTCTTCGTGGATTTTTCTTGAACTGAGGTTAGGAGAAACCGGCAACTAGATTCATCTAGAATGTAAGAAAACGATTCGAAATAGTTTATTGTGATTTAATTAAATAAAAACATTTTCTTTAGATTTGGTCTATCAAAAGAGCTGTTAGGCCAGTCAAAATTAAGTCGTATATTGTAATGAAATATAGGTACTTATTGTTAATTCCCTAGCCTGAAAACACAGAATTGTGAATTCACTTCGCGCTCTCATGAATTATATTTAATCCGAAAGGTAATTTATTCGACTCACACATAAAATAAATTATATTTTATCTCCACGTGTTTGAGGATAAAGTAATTGTTTGCATGCTTTTCATTTTACAAGTACCTAAATAATTTGATTCGATTCCGGAATTCATATTTTTTGATCGAACTACCATTCAACTACTTCTTCTTCGTTTATGGCATGTGTCATAATAATGTAAATTTTGCCAGCATCAAGTGTTTATATTGTTCATGGTATGATGTCACAAAGTCGTATATTGTCGTTCGTCATTTGTTATTTCATATAAAATTATACGGATAATTTTATCTTGAATCACAAAGAAAGCTTTTATTCCAATTATTAAAACCTCAGTTAATAACTCTAGCTCTATTTAAATAAAAACACCAATTTTAATAATAAAACTCGAAAAACGGAAATAACTCGAGAAAAAGCGCAAAGTTTACTTCGCAAGATGGACAAAATTTACTACAAGTATTTAACTACTTGTATATAAGAGAATCAAAACGTCACATTTAAGATCCATATATGTACGTTGACAATCGTATTTCACACAGTATCGTCTTGGTCTAGCCCCAAAGAAAGCAAAGCTTGTGTTATAGCAACCACATGAGTAATATACTACTTATATACTTTTTTAGGTAGATACATAGAAACACAAATATAGATCATAGGTACTTTTCTCATCCCACAAGAGACTAGTGGTATAGTCCTACTATACATGTTGATAAACACGGGCTTTACTCACGTATTATTTTGTCGATGGAGGCACCGACACTGTTTCGATTCATCTAGAGAATCTTCAGGGTGAGTTTGATCCGCGGTCCGTGAGTTGCCGCTCAAGTTCACGGTTCGCAGTTTATCTCGCGGCGCGAGTCGTGCAGATGAATCGAAACAGTGTCGGTGCCTCCATCGACAAAATTATACGTGAGTAAAGCCCGTGTTTATCAAAATGTAAAGTACAACTCACGAAAGTTTTGAAAGTGAAATAGTCCTACTTATCCTAAAATCTGAAAAGGAAATCAATTGGAGCATGACAGTTTGAACCCACGTATCGCGCTCCAATAGATTTCCTTTTCGGAAAATTAATGTACGTAGTGCCAGTGGTCTTAAACATAAATAAACGATTTATAATTATTATTACTAGTGGTCGCCTACTGGTCAAAACTCGACCATAATTAATTAATAATTATTTTTTTCTGCATAATTAAAAAAAAAAAAATTAACGTTCTGCTAAAAACGTTAAAAGGGGTACAACGTTTTTGCTTCACGTAATATGTAGATAACTAGCTCCAAGAATATTCTTGGAGGTATTAGAAGTAACATAAGATACTTTTTATGAAAAAAAAATATATGTAGGTACCACGCTTGCGAAACCACGGGCAGCAGCTAGTTATCTACATATTACATATACACATATGTGTACAAAGTTTAATGATGATCGGTTAAGTAGTTTTTGCGTGAAAGCGAAACAAACAAACTTACATTCACATTTATAATATTAGTATGATTGTTGTGTTATACTTTTCATACTCAGTTGTACGATTAAACCAGGTGGTTTACCGAGATGGCACGGCCCTAAGCCAAGTGCAATACAGTGACTAGGTAGGCAGTGATGTCCAAGAATTAGCTAATTAAGGTTGGAAGTTCCTTAATCCTGCAGGAATTTCTTAACTGCGGGTGTTCAATATAACAGCCTCCTGCAGAAGAGCATATATATGTTTTGGGAGATGTAACGTGTCAAGGTATTGAAATAGTTAAATAAATAATGCCGGACATTTCACACAGCATCATCTGGTCCCAAAGTAAGCAGAGCTTGTGTTATGGGTACCACATGACTGATAAACTACTTATATACTTTTTTTTTGTAAATATATAGATATACTATAGAGAATAATAGAAACACCCAGACCCGAGACAAATAGTTGCAGATCATACAAACATTTGTCCCACGGCGGGATACGAACCCGCAACCTTCTGCGCCTCAGGCAGGCTTTCGCCCACTGCGCCACAGAGGTCGTCAGTCGTCGTCAGTTGTTTTGGGATTACACCTGTAGAAGACAAGACTACAAGGACTACAGAGACGAAGTTGGCGAAAGCCCGCCGGGATGCAGAAGGTTTTGGTGATACCAAATTTGATTGATGCACAAAAAAAGGTTTTGTTGATCCGATCGCTACCAAACATCACAGGATCACCCGCTAGACCAATCTGAAGATTTCCTAAAAGTTTCATCGAAATCGGTCCAGCTGTTTAGAAGTCTATAGTAACATACATACACATCGCCTTTTTATATATAGATAGATATAGTTAGATGCGAATTCCCGATTATTATATTATAACGGAACAGGCTCTTTCCATTCGATATTCCCAAAAGTATTGCCAAACTACAGCAATCTGGTAATATACAACAAAAAACCGCGTTTTATTGCCGTAAAAGTTTTTTCCACACTGTTACTTTATTTGACTAAAAGCTTATACTTTCTCGAGGCTGGAGTTACTACCGCTGGATACATAAATAATTTCGGCGGGTTTTGGCACGTTTTGTGGTCTATAAAAAATGTCCGGGAAATCTACCGTCTTACACAACAACCTGTTAGCGCTTAGATGTGAAAGTTTGTGTCGATGTTTTAGTCTTCTTCTTCTTCTGCTTTTCGTAAGTGACCTCTTGAAAACAGAGTAAATAGGGCGTCCAATGGTATCCGTTAAAGCGTAAGAACTTTTTTGAAAAGTGTAGATTAATAAATCCTTACTTCCTCACTAATATTATAAATACGAAAGTAACTCTGTCTGTCTGTCTCGCTTTCACACCAAAACTACTGAACCGATTTAAAAGAAATTTGGTACACAGATAGTCTAAATTCTGAGAAAGGACATAGGCTACTTTTTAATTGGAAAAAAGTATTGTAAAGGGGGATGTAAGGTTGTAGTATTGTCATTTTCAGAACTAGAAGCATAACATTTTAGGCATTGTAGTAGATTGAGGGCTCGATTCCCTCCCAGGGTAAACATTTGTGTAATGAATTACCTTCAACCGTGGAAAGGTAAGGTAACATTTCATGGCTAAAGAGATCTTGATAAAATTTGGTAGGCTGATAGTTTATTTTTTTTTGTTTTTAATCACAATTTATTTACAGAATATAATGATTATTTATATCATTTATCATTGCATAATGATATACAATAATATAAAATACATGTGAAACAGTTGAGCTATCTAAGGGCCGTTTAAAATGATCTATAGATATCTCAACTGATCCAGATCACTGCCAAAGCATAAAATTAGCATAACATTTTAGGCATTAGATGTCATTAGATATAAATCTTTACTAATATTATAAATGTGAAAGTTACTCTATCTGTCTGTTTGTTTGTTACGTTTTCATGCGTGGGTTACGCGAAAACTTAACAAACAAACAGACAGAACCGATTTACCTGAATTTTGATATAAGGATACATGGGACATCGGAGATGGACATTGGAGATGAATGGATTAGAGATTTTATATAAGTACCACGCGTGCGAAGCCGCGGGCAGCAGCTAGTAAATAATAAATAAATAATCCTGGACATTTCACACAGCATCATCTGGCCACATAATAAGCAGAGCGTGTGTTATACTGATATACTACTTATATTTTGTTTTTTTTGTAAATACATACATATTATACACAGACACCCAGACCCGAGACAATTACTTGCAGATCATACAAACATTTGTCCCGCGGCGGGAATCGAACCCGCAACCTTCTGCGTCTCAGCCTATTTAAGCTTAAAGTGCCCTTCACTAAAGCATAAAAGCGCCCAGATGAACACACCACCGCGGTCACCCATCCAGATACTAACCTCGCAGAGTGTTGCTTAACTTGGTCGATCTGATAGGAATGTTATTTATGCTTTAATATTTCTTTTAATAAATTTATACGAATGTTAGAAAATGAAAGACATCGTTTTTTTTTGTAATTTGTTTATAACGGAAAAACTCAATCTACTTTAATCGATTTTAGCAATTATTTTTAACCGATTTCATCAAAACGGAGGAGGTTCTCAATTCGTCGGAATCTTTTTTATTATGTATGTTCTTTCAGTTAAAGTTCTTTTTTTTTGTTTATTTTTAAATGGAAGTATTAGTGAGACCTGTGAAGTATACCACAGGTCTCACTCTCACAGGTTCGATTTCAATTTTATCAAAATCGGTCGAGCTGAAAAATCAACGGAAATCTAAAAATGTTATACATTGGTACGCGGCGAATAAAGCTCAACTAAAAAAGGTATATTAAGCATTATGCCAATCATTAATAACATATTGCATAGACTCCTGGGGTGGAGCCGCTAAGACACATCTACTTCCGTTGGAAAGAGCGCAGAGAGCTGTGCTCAAGGTAGCCTACTCCCACCCATATAGGTTTCCAACCACTGAACTCTACAAAGATTGCGAAGTCTTAACTGTTAGGAAACTCTACATACAAAAAGTTGTCCTTAAACAACACACAAAACGCGCTGGCTCAAACCTAACAAATACAAGACTTAAACATAATATATTCAACACAAAACTATGTAAAACAACATTTGCACAGCGTCACACACTTTTTTTAGCAGCACATTTATATAATAAAATAAACAAGCATTCCACACTACACAACACAACTCACAGAGAATGTAAAATTAAAATTAACAATTATCTGCAGAGCTTAGAATACCAACAAATAGAAGACCTTCTATCCACAGGCTAAACAAAACACATTACACACACTCTCCCAAATTACTAACATATACATACATACATACACATAAACCTACTCACACACACCAACACACACACACCCATTTCAAGAGTATTGGCTGTATTTAGTTTTAATGAATTATTTTAGTTGCATATTTTTATATTTTTTTCATTATCTCTTTTTTTCTGTATCTCCTAATAAGACATTATAATCTCGCATGGTTGAAACCCTACAAAATAAAAATATCAGTCCGAATACACATACATAACAAATTGTTTTCCTACACTTTGTTAAAAGCCGAAGCAGAGATCCCTCACGTCTATTTACAAGTAAATAATACTTAGTTAGAGTGAGGAGTCAATGTCAAGACTTTACAGGTTAAGGCGACAAACGTTGCTTTGTCTGTATTTAGACCTAAGTTACAACTTGTAAAGATTTTGTTTGGAAATAAAACATATTATTATTATTTATTATTGATGATGTTATACCACGCTGTCTCATTGCAGTAGTGCGTTAATTTAACCTACCCATATTATATATATACAAAATACAACTACTTTTCACTAAAAATCTATTATAGGCTCAAATTTCATTCAATGAAGTCAGTTTTCTTTTTAGGTTTTAAAACATAATTATACTTATAAAGAGTTTTATTGTTAGCTAGTAACATTGTTCGTATAGTATTTAAAAATAAATAGAGATCCCTACGAGCAATAATATATCACAAGGTATCATAAAATGCCTATAAATGTAACTATTTGTCGTGCGTTAGTTGTACTATACATTTTGATAAACACGGGTTTACTCACGTATTATTTTGTGCGAGCAAAATAAGCGTGCGAACAGTGCAAACCGTGAACTCGAGCGGCAACGAGCAGACCGCGGATCAAACTCACCCTGATGAAGATTCTCTAGATGAATCGAAACAGTGTCGGTGCCTCCATCCACAAAATAATACGTGAGTAAGCCCGTGTTTATCAAAATGTATATTTGACGTGCGCTCCGAAAACTAATGATGTGTCATTGATGTAAGAAAATCAGTTACATGTTTATTGAACCTCATCATCATCGCACCCGTGCAAAACCAGGGCAAGTCGCTAGTATGTTAATATAAGTAAAAATTGGTGAACAATTCACTATAGCTTCGACCCGCGGCTTCGCGCTCGTAGTATCTACATTCAAAGTAACCGATATACTTCCCTGAGATAATATGTATCTCCTTACAAAATTTCATTAGCGCTTGCTTCTGCTGTAGTAACATTATAAACAAATTATAGAAGACAGCGTATTCTAATATAAATTACTATATTACTGATAAGAATGCATGATGTTGCTGCTGGCCTCGTGTTGCTCCGCCTTCAGACAGTTAACCGACACATTTGAAATGTATAAACTCTCTTGTATTAGCATTTCGTAGTTAAGGTAGTTATAAGATGGATCATGCAAAAAAAGCGCTAGGACCAGGACGAGTTTGTTGCCAGTTCTTCTCGGGCATGGGTTAAGAGGAATTCGCACCTAAATTCACCTAGTATTTACGACGTTTCAAAGTGATCCTTGTGATTGTATTGAATACAGTATCTTTTGCCTTTGACTTTGACTTTTGAATTTACATTACTAAAAAGGAGTATGGATATGGATAACGAGTGAAGTCGTCGGAACTAGTAGGTCAGGTCGGTCTTTGATCGTTCATGCATCATCAGAAATGTCAGGGTTTTTCTGTAATACTAATTATTAAGGCGATTTGATCTTTTTAATATAATTTTTGAAAAGAAATAATTCAATTTGCTTTCAAAACGTTCGTGAGTTGTTCGTTGTTCATTTACTCACGTATTATTTTGTATAAAATAATACGTGAGTAATACCCGTGCTTATGAAAATGTTGAAAATAAAATTTGAATGGCTTGTCAGCTCGGTTGGTAGCTCTACCTCTTGCGTTGTAGGTTGAGGGTTCGATTCCCTCCCAGGATAAACATTTGTGTGATTAACAAAGGTGTTTGTTCTGTGTCCAGGTGTTATAAAGTATCAAAAGTATGTATTTAAAAATATATAAGAATTCTATCAGTCATCTAGTCACCATAATACAAGCTCTGCATAGTTCAGGGCTAGATGGTGTTGTGTGCATTGGTCACCTATGTTTATTTAATTAGCTAAACAGGCGTTAAGTACCGGTTGTATTTTCATTCATGTCAATGAATAAGTATTGGATTTACAGCGAAGTTGAAAGGATAAACTTAGGTGATACTTTTTTTTTATCATTGAGATCTACGTTTGACCACGATCTCGCCTGGTGGTAAGCGACGATGGGGCACGCAGGTCTAGAAGACAACTACTCACTCTTGACTTGAAGAGACCTAGATTGTAGTTTTCAGGAAAGACAGACGACGGCAAAGTATTCTAGTCCTTGGCTGTACGCATTATAAATGTGGAAGCAAAGCGCTTCGTTCGTAAGGGTGGTAGACTGATATCGTTCGTGTCAGTATTGGGATTACGGCAAATTGACAACCTCTGTGGCGCAGTGGGCCTAGGTCCGACTGAGACGCAGATGGTTGCGGATTAGATTCCCGCCGCGGAACAAATGTTTGTATGATCTGCAAGTATTTGTCTCATGTCTAGGTGTTTCTATATATAATATGTATGTATTTACAAAAAAGTATATAAGTAGTATATCAGTCAGGTAGTACCTACCCAAAACACAAGCTCTGCCTACTTTGGGGCCAGATGATGTCAAAAGTCAAAGTCAAGTCAAAAGTCAAAAGATACTTTATTTAAAACAATCACATGGTTGGCGTTCAGGTTTTGTCTATCTTTAGCTTTAACTTATTTGCCTATTGTAATTTTGCAATTGTTTTCTTTTTCTTTTGATTTGTTTTTTATTTTATGTAGGTATTACTTTTGTTTTCTTTTTGTTTTACTGTGTAATTTATACTTATAGTTACATAGTATTCATTGATTCTCTTCCAACACGGTTGGCAGGTGCGCTGATATAAAACAATATCGAATTAAGATATTGCATTATAGGTTACTTATTTATAGTTAGTATTTATTTTAGTGAGTAGGTCCATAGGTATATTACTATTTACTTTTAGATTTAGGTACTAATAGGTTCCTACATGTCATCAAGTGGTGATGATAGCGAACACTTTCTATCTTTTTCAACCAGTGACGACGACAGTAGCGGTGACCAGAGTTTCTGCAGTATTCCTTCCCTGTCCCAAACTCTTGAGACTCAGTTTTCCGAAGTTGCAAAGAATTTTAATGTCATACACATTAATGCGCAGAGTATTCCGGCTCATTATCCTGATATGCTGGCGTCTCTTGTTCATAATAATATCCACGCTGTTTTAGTCTCCGAGTCATGGTTAAAACCATGTCTACCCACTACTTCCTACTCACTTCCCGGTTTCGTACTCATTAGGAACGACCGCAATGATGGACGCGCTGGAGGAGTTGCGATCTATTTACGAGCTCATATTCCTTTCTCTTTAGTTAGCATGTCTCCTCAACCTCCATCATCTGGAATGGGCGAACACATCTTTATTGAAATTATTATGTGCCGCACGAAGGTTTTACTTGGAGTATATTATAGCAACAACTCTAACAATAACTTTTATTCATCCTTCGAAAGACTCTTGGAAGACATTACACCCGCTTATAGTCACACCATTATTATGGGTGACTTTAATACCTGCCTTCTCAAGCAGGACTACCGCTCCATTCAATTTGAAAATGTCACTAAAGCCAGCAATCTGACCTTACTTCCTCTAACAGCTACTCACTTTCTTCCACATTGTATCCCATCTCTTCTAGACCTCATCCTCGTGTCCTCTCCAAATAATGTCGCTAAGCACGGTCAAACTGCAGCTCCCTCTTTTTCCTATCACGATTTGGTCTTCTTATCCTACAAAGTTCGCCCTCCAAAAGCCAAGCCCAAAATTATCCTGCAGCGTAACTTTGGTAGAATGAACCTCGAGAGCCTTCGCAAGGATGCTCAACAGATCGACTGGGCTGAGCTATTCGATAGTGGTAGTGTTGATGACATGGTGAAGTATTTCAACTATCAACTCACAAAACTTTATGACGCGCATGCCCCCATGCGCGCCATTAAGATCAAACATTTGCCAGCTCCATGGCTTACTGATGAAATCCGCTCGGCTATGCATAAGAGAGATCTTGCTAAGGTACGCATGAGGTGCAAGCCCACTGATGAAAATATAGCTAAATACCACGATCGTCGAAATATCTGCAACAGGTTGTGTAGAGACGCGCAACGCCGACACATTCATGACTCTGTAGGCGATAGTGATCCATCCAAAATATGGAAATTTCTAAGAACTTTAGGAATTGGCAGTTCTAAACAAGAAATCTCTCCTAGTTTAGATTTAAATCGTCTAAATCAGTATTTTTCAAATTCCTCTCCTATTGATGTTTTTTCTAAACATAACACTCTAAACTATCTTTCTTCCCTGCCAATTCCAGACATTCCCTCTTTTCATTTCTGTCAATTTGTCGATGGTGATGTTAGGAAGAGCATAGCAGCTATCACATCAAGCGCTGTAGGTAGTGACAGCATTAGCCGTAACATGATTGTTCCCATCCTTGACGACATTATACACGTCATTACGTTTATTTTTAATGCCTCCATAACATCAAGCACCTTTCCATTGGCCTGGAAAGAAGCTCAGATTATTCCCTTACCTAAAAAATCTAATCCTTCATCTTTCTCTGAATATCGACCTATATCTATCCTCTCTTTCCTTTCAAAAGTTCTTGAACGTCTTATCCACCAACAACTAAGTATTTTTGTTTCTAAGAACTCCTTTCTCAACTCTTACCAATCTGGGTTCCGTCCAGGCCACAGTACCGTTACGGCTTTAGTAAAAATTACCGATGACATTCGTTTCGGAATAGACAGTGGAAAGGTCACTATATTTACACTCCTCGACTTCAGCAGTGCTTTTTGTAATGTTGATTTTGACCTTCTTTTGGGTGTGCTTAGCTCTCTTAATATATCTCCGCCGGCAGTTGACTGGTTCCGTAGCTACTTATTCGATCGGCAGCAGCGCATTCGTGTTGAGGACACATTCTCTACATGGTGTAACCTCACTGCTGGCGTCCCCCAAGGCAGCGTCCTCTCTGCTCTTCTCTTTACTATTTTTATTAATTCCATAACGTTAAATCTTTCATCTTCCTACCACCTGTATGCAGATGATCTTCAAATATACTGTCATACTACTGTAGATAATGTCAATGGAGCCATTAGTCTGATTAACTCTGATCTAGGCAGAGTTTGTGAATGGAGTAAGTCTTACGGACTTACTGTCAATCCAAGCAAAACTCAGGCCATCATAATTGGTAGTTCTAGGCAAATCGCTAAACTTAATCTTAATCTTCTCTCACCTATATTATTTAATGGTACACATATTCCGATCAGTCAGTCAGTTAAAAATTTAGGTATTATAATGGACACTAAGTTGACATGGCAGCCGTGGATTAATGAAATTAGTCGAAAAATGTTCGCATCATCTGCGTCTTTACGAAGACTTCGTAATTTTCTGCCAACCGCTACCAAAGTTATGCTTGCACAATCCCTGCTCCATCCAATATTAGATTATGCAGACGCCAGCTATCTTGATCTATCCGAAGTCCATCTTAACAAACTTGAGCGTCTTCAAAACCTCTGCATTCGGTTTATATTTGGCTTGCGCAAATATGACCATGTTTCAGAATTTCGCATGAAGCTCAAGTGGCTCCCTATTCGTTTTCGCCGGAATGCTCATATCCTGACGCTGTTATACAACATCCTTTATCTGTCTTCATCTCCCCACTATTTAAAGGAACGGTTTATTTTTCTGCACCAGTCAAACGATCGTGATCTGCGTTCGTCTGACACTCTCCAACTCCTTACTCCTGTTCATAGTTCAGCTATGTATGGTGAATCCTTCACTGTTCAAGCTGTACACTTATGGAACTCCTTACCTTTATCTATTCGCTTATCTAAATCTATTCATATATTTAAAATCAAAGTCCATAACCTTTATCTGTCTTTATCTGGAAACTGCTAACTGGTTGTTAGCTTCTATCACTATAGAAAGTTGTTTGATGGTGGTTATGTATGTCATCTTTCTTTGTGTAATTTTTGTAATTTTTATAGTTATGAATTATAGGCATTTTTATAGTTATTGTTATATTTTGTATTTTTATGTATTAGATTAAGTATAGGTAACTTTTTTTTTGTACACCGCCGACTTTTTGGTATTTTGTCTATCCTGTCCATCCAAAGGTTGCCTGGAAGAGATCGCTTTTAGCGATAAGGCCGCCCATTGTACAACTGTACTGCTAATCATTATTTTTTTTGTATATTCTCTTGTGTACAATAAAGTGTTTATCTATCTATCTATCTATCTATCACATGGATCACTTTGAAATGTCTTACATACTAGGTGAATTTAGGTGCCGATTCCTCCTAACCCAAGTTCGAGAAGAACCGACAAGAAACTCTACGAAAAACGAATACAAGAGAGTTTATACATTTCAAATGTGTCGGTTAACTGTCTGAGGGCAGAGCGACATGAGGCCATGCATTCTTATCAATAATATTGTAATTTATATTATAATACGCTTTCCTGAAAAGACTACCCTTTATGTATGCTTTATTGCTGTGTGAAATGTCTGGTATTATTATTATTAATTATATTTAGTTGTAAATTAATGTTTATTTTCTAATATTAATAGCCTATTGAACGCATCAAATTAATACCGAGCGTATTGCGGTATCCGATAGGCAGCCGATCCCATGCAGATATATTGTATCCAACAGAGTCTATGTGAGTTAGCTGTATTTGTGATTGGTGAATACAAAGCCCAGGCGTTTCTAGGATACTGCTTATCATAACGACGGCCTTATTATCATGTCATGGCTTCTTTTGAAGACCTCTGTGGTGCAGTAGGCGAACACCCGCCTGAGACGCAGAAGGTGGCGGGTTCGATTCCCGCGGGACAAATGTTTGTATGATCTGCAAGAATTTGTCTTGGGGCTGGGTGTTTATTATAAGCATGTATTTACAAAAAAAGGATATAAGTAGTATATTAGTCATGTGGTAGTCAGAACACAAGCTCTGCTTATTTTGGGGTCAAATTATGTTGTGTGAAATGTCAGGTATTAATTAATTATTTATTAATTATATATTATATTCATTGACACAATAACATTCTTATGTTTGTATTAAACTAAGCTCTGTCATTGTCATCGAAGACAGATTTTACTTTAACGCTATGTTAGGTAATTATAAGATTAAGAGATATTGACGGCTTATTTAACAGAATATAAAGCATTTTTATTCATTTATTTATTTTATTCTCACAACCCCATTGAAACGAGACGACCGATTGAATCTATACTAATATTAGAAATGTGTAATGGTCTGTTTGTCTATCCGTCTGTCTATTTGTATGTTTGTTTGTTAGTTTCTTATGGCTAAACGACTGACTGGACGAATCTTAATAAAATTTAGTAAGGGGATAGATTGTATCTTGGAGACGCACATAAGCTAGTTTTTAGGGTTCCGAAGTCTTTGCTATGTCCGTCTGTCTGTCTGTCTGTCCACACTTAATCTTGTTCTTGCTAGCAGACTATTTGTTTTAACGTGATACCATTTTGCACGGTAATAGTATTAGTGATCTCTACATAGTTATATAAAAAACTAAATAAAATGGCATATAACATCGTCACAAAGTCAAAGTCGATCGTCATTTATCTATTGTAAACGCGGAATAGCCATCTAGAATTTTCTTATATTCCTCGTCGTAAAAATCACAAAAAAAAACATAATACACTTATAATTAAACTGTCTACACAAGTGCCAAGTCATTTTTTGATTAAAAATGCCGATTATTCAAAATATTATGCAATAACACGATAAAAACCAATTCATTTATAAATAAATAAACAAATAAACGGCTGGTCTGATTTGGCTAATTTTGGTTTTGAATTATTTGTGGAAGTCCAGTGAAGGTTTAAACGGTGAGAAAATTTGCGGCATTGTAACGCATGCCAGGTACAGCTAGTTAATCATAAAAATAAATAAAGCGTATAAAAATAATATGACCAAGTGCATGTGAGCACGCACAATGAAGTGTTTCGAAGTCAGTAAGGTCAAGAGACTATAGTGGTCAGCTCCCAAACCAAATCAACATAAAGGTTTCAAGGTTCAAGGTTTACAAATCCGCCATTTTCTCAAAATCTAGTAAACCTTACTATCCGTAATTATCCTTGTAATTTCATTATATATCCAACTATTTTAATTAATTTCGGGTTTCTCCAAAAAGCAGTTTAGCCGGTACAGGTACCAAAAATGTCCACTAAACAGCTGAATATTTATCAAATGAAAATCTGTATCGAAAAGCTGGTTATAAAATCTCATAGTATCTTTTTAAGACCTGTCTATAATAATAATAATAATAATCCCGGACATTTTACACAGCATCATCTGGCCCCAAAGTAAGCAGACCTTGTGTTATGGGTGCCACAATATTTTTTTGTTAATACATATATATTATACATAAAAACACTCCGGGACAAATACTCTCAGATTATACAAACATTGTCCTGCGGCGGGAATCATACCCGCAACCTTCTGCGTCTCAGCCGGACCTTAGTCCACTAAGCCACAGAGGTCGTCAGAGGGCAGGAATCCCTAAAACTGTTTTAATTTCATATCTTTGTGGGGGTTACTAATACGTATTACCGTTCGTAATTTCATCGCGATAAAACAAATAGTCTACGAGCAAGAGCAAGATTAAGGGCGGACGGACAGACAGACGGACATAGCGAAACTATAAGGGTTCTTTGTGGACTTCAAAACCTTAAAAAGGTATTCGTATCGTCAATTTGAAATGTCAACCTAAAATAGCTAATGCGAAGACTTGCGGTTTCGAGCGAGACTTCCGACGGAGTTCTCTGTATTTTCAAACTAGATGGCGCTGATAAATTGTGCACGGTTCTAGAACGCGCTATCGTTACGTTTTGAGAACACAATAATATCAATCGTACTTTTTGCGAAAAGTGCACAAATAAGTATCAGTACCTGTCTGTAAGTACTTTTCTATTTTTAAAGGCTATGCTTGATAAAAGCAACCCATTTAATACAATAATTATATATATCATTTAAATTGAAGTACCTGGATGACCGAGCTTTGCTGTTATAAAACATGGATAAAACAACGTTTTCTAAAAATGAATCCAAGCTAGATCGATTTATCGCCCCCGAAACCCCCTGCATACCAAATTTTATGAAAATAGTTGGAGCCGTTTCCGAGATTCAGTTTTATTTATCTACAAGAATTCCTAGTTCAAAGGTTCAAATGTTCAAATTATAATTTGTTTATTTACTGGGCCTGCGTAAAACAGCATTGCCATTCAATGTGGCAATGCCGCCTGTGTCTTGGATGCGCTGATCTCTGGCAGTGATCTGGACCAGTTGAGCAATCTATAGATCGTTAAAAAGGGTCCATAGATAGCTCAACAGTTTCACATGTTTTATATTATGACTGGCCTGCCAGTTGGTAGTAGCTCTGCCTTCTGCGCTGTAGGTTAAGGGTTCGATTCCCACCCAGAATAAACGTTTGTGGGATGAACACAGGTGTTTTTTCTGTGTCTGGGTGTTAGTATATATATAAAAATATTTAAGTATTCTATCAGTCATCTGGTCACCATAATACAAGCTATGCTTAGTTTGGGGCTAGTTGGTGTTGTGTGCATGTCCACCAATATTTATCTATTACTAGTTGCTGCCCGTGGCTTCGCACGCGTGGTACCTACATAAAAAGTAACCTATGTCCTTCTCCAAGGTGCTACCTATCTCTATACCAAAATTTATTTCAAAATCTGTTCAGCGCTTTAGGCGTGAAAACGTGACAGACAGAAAGAGTTACTTTCAAATTTATAATATTAGTAAGGATTATTATTATTGAAGTGAAAACTTCTTTTAGCGCGGTACCGGTAACGCGGTTACCGTCTGGGGCGAGACGCAGCCGGCTGCCGCGCTCGCCCCATTTGATTATAAACCTTAATTCACATGTTTACAGTCTATTTTTGTAAGGAGAAGTTTACTGAGTTAGGTTCTTTGATATATTATCTACATTCTGAACAAAAAATATTGCATCACCTGTGTACGTTCAGTATTTGATTGGCAGTCGCCATAATTACTGATTTTAAAGTGATTTATTACTAAACTCTAACGCGCCAAAATAAGTTTTCACTTCTGTCGGCACTCCCGGAGTGCAACCCGATTTTTTTATTCTGTACACTTCTGTAATTATTTTGAAATTCATGTTTCCTTTTTATCGAAGTTTGTATGTTTGTTCTTTCCGATAACTTTGAGTCGTTGGTTAATCCGATCTGCGTGAAATTTGACATGTCGACCGACTGAAGATGAGAAATGAGCTTGTAGCATATGAGAACAAATTGGGCGAGGGGTTGTTAAGATATCGAATTCCAAATAGGAAGAGAAATAATGAGTATCAAATGTGTCATATCAAAGTCCTTTTTGGACATTCTAAAACTATATATTTATTCTAAGATGTTATAGTTTATAACCTACTAGCGACCCGCCCCGGCTTCGCACGGGTGCAATGCTGATACTAAATATACTACTTACAGAATTTCTTTATATGAGAGAATAACATAGACTAAAGATAAAGATAAAGATTATTTATTTGCATAAACATGTGTAGATAGGATGATAAATTAATAGTATGTCACAACATGTTTTACCGATTTCGGTGTGCAAACCGAGAGAATGGCATGCTCTAGTGTAAACAGTGAATCAAATAACATATGAAATATTAGTATAATGTCAAGCAATAAAATTAAACAATAAAATTACATAGGAAATTTAAATTTGTCATTTATAAATTCGTGAGTATTATAATAGCATTTTTCAATTAGTAATTTTTTAAATTTATTTTTAAACTCATTACCACAAAGTTTCTGGTAGCTTTTTGGTATTTTATTATAAATTATTGGTGCCATACAGACTATACTTTTATGTAACAATGCAGTTTTGGATCCAAATAAACAAAGATTATCCTCACGTCTGTTTCGTTTTACATTGTTGGACATTAGTGGAAACAGGTGGGGATTATTTCTCACAAACAATGCTACCTCAAGTATATACAAGGACGGAAGCGTAAGAATTTTGTGTTTCAAGAAGAATGGTCTGCAACTATCTGTCACACGTATTTAAACATAGCTCGTAGACAACGTTTTTGCGTTTTAAAAACAGTTTCTTTGTCTAAGAGTTAGACATATACCATTGCGGACTTTTTTGTAGACCTTTTTAAGGTGTACAATACTGTAGTACATTATTTTGATCTATCTCGTAGGGTTCAGCCAGCGTTTGCAAAGTAAGCGCAAAAAAATGTGTTTATTTACGACACCACATAAGAAACCTCTAAAATTATCAGTGTTTCTCTAATATATAATGTTTTATACATATATACCTTCCTCTTGAAATACTCTATCTATTAAAAAAACTGCATCAAAATCCATTGCATAGTTTTAAAGATCTAAGCATACATCGGGACAGACAGACAGCGGGAGGAGACTTTGTTTTATACTATGTAATGACAATGTAAAATTTATCCATTTTAACTTGAGCTCTCATTCGGTAGAGTTTCTGTGACTTTATTATGTCTTAACTTAAAACGAGATTGGTCATTTCCAATTGAATTTGAGTTATTTTACTTTGTTAAGTTTATTAAGTTATTTCTTGATTACAATTCTTAATTCTTGATTCTTGTTATTTCATATTTTATTAGGTAATCTTAGCGTAAATTCTTGAGTATTAGGTGTATTATGTTTTTTTGTGATTTGTACGAAATCTAGACGGCCATTTCTCGATGACGTTTAGAATTGACAAATAACGATCGACAACAACTTTGTGACGATATTTCTTCTTCTTCGTTAATGGCATGTATCATAATAATGTCAATTTTGCCAATGTCAAGTGTTTATATTGTTTATATGTCACAAAGTCGTATCTTGTCGATCGTCATTTATTATTTTATATAAAACTAGCTGGTTCCCGCGACTTCGTCTGCGCAGGATTAGTACCTAGTTCGTGTAATTTTAAGTTCGGTTCTTGCAGCGCACGCCACAATAGCTTTTTTCCTAGTTACTTGACACTTATCGTTATATTTTGGACAATTCACACAGTATCTATATAAATTATAGCCTATGTGTTATTCTATATTATTGTAAAGTTTCATTAAATTCCATTCAGTAGTTTTTGCGTGAAAGAGTAACAAACATACATACAAACTTTCGCGTTTATAATATTATATATAAAGTAAGATGGTGCCTTTTAAATAAAATAACTACGGATTATTTATGCTCGAATCACAAAGAAACACAATAATTTATTCCAATGATTCACACCCGAGTCAATAACTCTAATTCTATTTACTTAAAAACACCAATATTAATAATAAACCGCTATCAATAATAGAAATGTTTGTTTCGCAAGACGATCAAAAGAATCCACGATATTTCAACAAAAAAAAACACTGAACACAAGCAAAATTGACATCATGACAGGTGCCATTATGGGAAGAAAAGAAGGGATTTTAAGAAGGTTATTTTTGGCAGTTTTGCGAAGTAAACATTGCGGTCTTAAATTATTTACTAACTGGAACCCCCGCGACTTCGCACGCGCGTTTATACGAGAAACCATATAGTATTATTAATATCAAGTTTCAAGCAAATCGCACCACGCGTTAAAAAGTTTCATACATTCGTTTTCACCCCTTTTTCCTCTTTATGAGGGTGTTTTGCAATTTAAGTATCCAAACCAAAATTCTAAAAAATCACACCACCCGTTAAAAAGTTCCCATACAAACTTTGTACCTAAGGGTTACTTTACAAAGGGCTATTTTGAAAAATCCTGAAGCAAGTGTTCATTTATTTTGCATTTTAATTATTCAAATCTAGTTTCAAGCAAATCGCACCACGCTTTAAAAAGTTTCATACAATAGTTTTCACCTCCATTCACTCTCTTAGGGGTTGAATTTCAAAAAATCCCGTCTCTGTGGGTAGTTTTGCTAAAATAGGAAGCTACCTTCCAAATTTCAGCTTTCTAGCTTCAGCGGTTCGGCTCGTGACTATTAGTATAAACTCGGTCAGGGTCAGGACAGGGTCGGCAGATCGTAACGCACTGGTATGTTCAGACAAACGTACCTACATATTTGCTCGTAAGGCAAAAATACATAATTGCTGTGTTCAGTGTAAATTCGAACAGACCGTCATATTACGTTCGCCACTTAATAGGAAACTATATTTTAATACTGTGGCCGTTTTCACTATTGACGCAGAATACCATAGTCTGATGTTTGATTTGCACTAAGTATTGAATTTGCCTTGGTATGTATAAACCCTGACTTTTGCCATTCAAAATCTATAAATGATTGATGTCAATGTTAAACTCTTATTATATTATATATTATTATACATCCTTTTTATACTTCTTCTTCTATTCCATTATTGGCATCTGTCTTGTTGATAGAGTTGCCAGTGTCAAGTGATTGTTTGGTTATAAACTCTTAGTTGATCGTAAATTGTCTATTCTAATCGTCATCGCGGAATGGTTAGAACTTTCTCGGGATTCCTCGTCGTTAATAATAATAATACACATATAATTAAACTGTCCATACTTGTCCTATGTAGTCACAATTTATTCATTAAAATTCCGCTAAGATTACTGAATAAAACATGCAATAAAACGAGTAAAAAATGTTAAATTAGAAAAGCTATGTTATTTAATGAAATGACAAACCAAGAATTCCCTGGATAAGTCTTGGTCAAAAATCATGGCAATAAAAATGTCGCATTGTCACCACTGTTGGTCATTGTCAAACATTGTGTTTCACTTCGCAACGCTCAAACATAAATGTCATAAATCACTTACCTTTATAGATATGACCGCTCTGAGCATCGCTTTGATCGCTTTGATCTATCACACAAAGCTGTCTCCACTAAACAAGCCCTAAGCCTTACTACGACTACTTGGATGCAACTAGTGTCTTTGATTAGGCTGCAACCTGAAAGGTACGCTTACACGGGCAATTTATATTACTTAATCCTGAACAACACTCGCCGATTATGACGTCGCGACAACATCAAGCAATTTGGTAACAAAGATAAATCTTTGTATACTAGATATATATACTAGATATGTATATATGTGATATATATGTAGATATGTATACAAGAGATACCACCACACTATATCTCGCGATTTGGACCAATTTAGGACAAATAGTTTGTCCAGATTGCTCCATATTGGTTTGTTATGACAAACCACGACGAAGGCCTTTGTAAAAAACGCTTAAAATAAATAAATATAGGTGGGCAATACACACAACACCATCTAGCCCCAAACTAAGCATAACTCAATGTATAGTGGCAAGATGACTGATATAATACTTATATATTTTTAAATAGGGTAAAGTGGGGTAAGCGCGAGTACCATAACTACATATTCAACTATACACAACTTTTAGTTTGTTATAATTTAAAGTACATAATTTCCATGTGTATCAAGCATATAGTAGGCCAAAGTTTTAAATTTGTTATATTGAAATCACTCTGATAGTGGAAGATAATTAACGTTATAAAAATATATGGCTTATTACGTTTATCCTTGTATACTGGGCAAATATAATAATGTTGCTCAATTACTTAGGACTGCAGATAGTTTTAAATCGGGGGTAATAGCAAAATAATGCGAAAAAAGGAATTAACTTTTGGTTTTCATTTCAAGGAGATCACGTGGAAACTCACAAAGTTTTACTTTTTCCTCGCTATTGCAATTCCCACTATACATATATGATATTTTTTAACACCTAAACACAGAACCAACACCTTTGTTTATAACACAAATGTTTATTATCCTGGGAGGGTATCAAACTCTCGACCCACAGCACAGAGCCGAGCTACTGGCAACTAAGCTAACAGCCCAGTCAAAATGATAATGCGCTAACCACTTATCTAAATGACGTCAAAGTCAAAAGATACTTTATTCAATACAATCACAAGGATCACTTTGAAACGTCTTACATACTAGGTGAATTTAGGTGCCGATTCATCCTAACCCAAGCCCGAGAAGAACTGGCAAGAAACTCGTTTTGGTCCTAGCGCTTTTTAACATGATCCATTTTTACATGACGACTGCACTGAGTATCTTTTAATTATTAAAAAGTAATGCTTAACATTTCACACTGCATCATCTAGCATCTAAGCAGAGCTTGTATTATGAGAACCACGTGACTAATATACTACTTATATACTTTTTTTTGTAAATACAAATATATTATACTTAGAAAGCCACCCAGACCCGAGAAAATATTTGCAGATCATAAAAACATTTGTCCCGCGACGGAAATTGTACCCTCAAGATACACCTTAACAAGCTTTTCATTAAATAGACCTTAACCAAACTTGTTGTTCTATACCATCATAGGGATCTACTAAATATGTATTTTATCTGAGGTGTTGGTAGCCGCGACAGAGATTAACAACAGTTGTTATCATTTACCTACATCTGTTAGATGTTTCCAAATTATCCACGAGACTGGTGTACGAGATGATCATAGGGCTGGTTCTTACCATGTATAACGGGTTAGCATGACTATTCAACGAGGTAGGTAGTAATAATTCGACCTTTCAAAGTTTACATTCCATGTACAATATCAAGGCATAAGATATATAGGTATAGTGTTGTACTTAATTAACTATATATAAAGTACTGTGCTATACCCAAAGCTAAATATATTATAACCATATGAGTAGCAACACTTACATAATATTCATATATTACATATATTGCACGGAAACTCTACTGATAATTCTAACATAAAATACATACTGACATGGATTTATATTAAAATACATATATATGTATGTAGATAATCCCTACTAATATTATAAATGCGAAAGTAACTCTATCTGTCTGTCTGTCTGTTACTTTTCACGCCTGTACCGCTGAGCCGATTTTTATGAATTTTGGTATAGAGATACATGGGACTTGGAGAAGGACTTAGGTTACCCTTTAGGTAGGTACCACGCGTGCAAAGCCGCGGGCAGCCGCTAGTCTTCTAAATATATAATAAAAAGTAGAAAATAAATAATAGTTAAAAAAGACTAAAAAACACGCATTATATAGAAAACCAAACTAAAAAATAGAAAATAAATTTTAATAAATGTAAGAAAAAATGTTTTATATAAAAAAAACGTGGGGTGCATGGTGTCAATAGTAATAAATATTTCATTGACAGATATGAGAAGAAGGATTGTCATTTCGATAATATCTTAAAAAGCACCCCACGCTTTTTTTAAATAAAACATTTTTTCTTACTTACATTTATTAAAATTTATTTTCTATTTTTTAGTTTGGTTTTCTATACAAAGCGTGTTTTTTAGTTTTTTTAACTAATATATATATTCTTCTATTTAGTTTTAGGATAATGAATTTTTTTTTTTTTCGAATTATTACATTGTCATCGGTCTTTGACAGGTTTGCAAAATTTGAATGAAATCTGGCCGTTTAAAGTGGGTCAAAATCGCGTCCTAAGGAGTCGGTTACAAACATACAAACATACAAACATACAAACAAATTCAAAATTCAAAATTCAATATTTATTTATTCAATAAAATCACAAGGACCACTTTGAATCGTCTTCTTAAATGCTAGTGAATCTAGGTGCCGGTTCCTCCTAACCCCAGTTCAAGAAGAATCCGGCAAAAAACTTGTCTGGTCTTAACACTTTTTTGTATGATCCTTGACAATTTTGTTACGGATGCCGAGTCGAGTTGGAGCTGATTCATCCCAAGCTTTTTTGTCATCTAAATAATCAGATATTTTATAATATGCTTAAATAGACAGTTTCTGTTTAATTACATTTTTAAATTTGCCAATCGACAAATCTAACACGTCGCTTGGGACCTTGTTATAGAAGCGTACACATTGCCCTATAAAAGACTTATTAACTTTAGCGAGCCTAACAGTGGGAACAGCGAGTTTATCTATATTTCTAGTGTTAATACTATGATAATCGCAATTTTTTTTGAATAAATGAATATTTTTGTGCACATACATTAAATTTTCGTATATATACTGACAAGGCACTGTCATAATATTAATTTCTTTAAACTTATTTCTAAGTGATTCTCTAGGGCCCATGTTATAAATTGCACGAACAGCCCTCTTCTGCAGCACAAATATGGTGTTAATATCAGCAGCACTCCCCCACAACAGAATGCCATACCACATAATGCTATGAAAGTAGCTGAAGTAAACGAGTCTAGCGGTATCTACGTCGGTAAAATGACGGATCTTTTTAACAGCGTATATCGCAGAGCTGAGTTTCTTCGACAATTTATCTATATGCGGGCCCCATTGCAGTTTATTATCTAAAGTAATGCCTAAGAACACTGTGGTGTCGACGAGATCTATCTTTTCGTTTTTAATTTTTACATTAGCTTTCAACTGTTTAACGTTGGGCAGTATAAAACGAATGCATTTCGTTTTTTTCTCGTTAAGTAATAAGTTGTTTACATTAAACCATGTTACTACTTTAGAGATTGCATTGTTTACATCGTCAAGATTAGTAAGTCGTCGCTTTAATTTAAATAAAAGCGACGTGTCATCAGCAAACAGTACAATCTCGTGATCATCCTTTACAAGTTTAGGTAGATCATTTATATAAATTAAAAACAAGAATGGCCCGAGTGTTGATCCTTGTGGTACACCCATTTTTACCATTGAACCTGGAGAACGCTTTCCATTTACATCTACTTGTTGTGTACGGTCACTTAAGTAGGATGTAAGAAGCTTAAGTGAAACTCCCTTAACACCATAGTGATGTAGTTTGCTGATTAGAGTTTCATGATGAACGCAATCAAAAGCTTTCGACAGATCACAAAAAATACCTAAGGCATCGCGTGATTCCTCCCAGATATCAAAAATATGTGATATTAACTCAACACCGGCATCAGTCGTTGAGCGTCCCTTTTTAAATCCGAATTGTTTACTGTCAAGTAAATTGTTGGTATTAAAATGCCGGCAACTAATTGGTGCGCTATTTTTCGGGTCCAAAAGCCAGAAGACGCGTTAGACTGTTTTTATGGTATCCTGAATGATATTTTTGATAAATGTGTACCTAAAAAACGTACAGGTAAGGTACATTCAAGATATAGTTACCCAAGGTGGTATAATGTAGAGATCATTCGAGAAATAGAACATAAGGCAAGGCTGCATAAATTGTACAAGATGAGAGGGTCCAAGGAGAATTACCAGGCTTTCTCAGAATGTAGAGCGAGGGTCAAGGAAAAGATACACTCGGAGCATCAACAACACCAGGAGCGAGTGCAGAGCCGACTAGTGGAGGACCCGAAGGCTTTCTGGGATTATGTTAGAGAAAAAAGGGGTGCAGTGAACCGAAAGAAAATTACTAAATATGGTAGTACACTTCCGGAGGCAGATTGTGCAGTGGAATTTGCTAAGTATTTTCTTTCGGTATACGGCACCTCTACGGCGGCCCTCAACGTGAGTGAAGCAGAGGTATTGAGCAGTGCCGAGAGCTCGCGCGTTCACGTGCCGAAGCTGTCAGTGGCAGAGGTATGGGCGGCACTCGCACGACTTAAGCCGAAACATTCTTCAGGCCCAGACGGGATACCCGTGTTTGTAATGAGGGACTGTCGTAGGGTTCTAGCGGAGCCACTCAGCCATATATTTAACTTGTGCTTGGAAGAATCATATTTCCCGGAACGGTGGAGGGTTACCCGGGTGATCCCTATACCCAAAGGCGACCAAAAGCGCTATCCCTATACCAAAAGCGGATTCAGACCCGTTGCAATCCTGTCAACACCGGCAAAAGTGTTTGAGTCGGCGGTGCAGCGCAGCATACAACAGCAAGTATCGGCTCGTCTCTCGGATGCTCAGCATGGCTTCAGGCCAGGCCGCAGTACAACCAGCAACCTCCTCAACTCGATGTCGTACATTCTCCCGAACGTGGACGCAGAGGTGCAAGTCGATGTCGCCTACTTTGATTTTAAAAAAGCTTTTGATATGGTCGATAATGACATGTTATTGACCAAGCTGGCGACAATCGGCTGCTCCCCCAAACTGCTCCAGTTCTTCACTAGCTACATGAAGGACAGGCAGCAGTATGTGGAGTACGCGGGACCTTACTTTACGAAAACAGGTGTGAGTCAGGGCAGCAACTTAGGGCCGTTGGAATTTATCGTTATGATTAACGATCTGCCCGAAGTTGTAACAGCGGCCAAATGTCTTCTATAATACCAATAAAGGAGGAAGGAGATTGCCCCCGTCTTCAACAAAACGTGGATAGGGTAGTGGAGTGGGGCCGACGAAACAAGTTGCTGTTTAATGTGAACAAATGTTCCATAATAACATTTAGTAGAGCAATAGCCCCACTTCACTACAACTACCAGATTGAGGAAGCGCAGTTGAAGCGAGTGGAATCGGTAAGAGATCTTGGGGTTCGTCTGGACATCGAGTTGAGGTTCAGAGTCCATGTTGTGACCGTTTGTAAAAAGGCGTACAGAATTTTAGGATTCATTTTACGCCGAGCAAACGGTTTCACAAACATAAGGGCTGTCACGGCTATGTATAATGCCTTGGTTAGAAGCCAGATGGAAAGTGCAGCTTCTGTATGGGCTCCACATGAAGCTAAATATAGCCTCATGTTGGAGCGCATACAGAACAAGTTTACAACATATCTGTATTGGAAGACATACGGCGTTTATCCATTCTATCCCCTGATGTATCCAACCTTATTCGTCTTAGGTATGGTTAGATACAACAAGCTGGAAACTAGGAGGGATATGGCGCTAGCACTGTATGTGGTTCGGGTGTTCCGAGGGATGAAATCCAATCCGACCATCTTGGAGATGATGAAACTGCCTCGAGGAAGGACTAACCTGGTAGGCAAGGCGCCACTGACGCGGACCTTACAAGTGCTAAATCTGGTGGCGGTGACCGTTGACATATTTCACTGTTCAAAGAGTGAGTTCGTAGAAGCGACATTATTTAATGTGAGTTATTGTTTATAGGTAATTATTATTATTTTATTTTTATTTTAACTATTTATGATTATAATTTTGACATTATTAAGATTTGAATTTTATTATTTAGTTATTGTTGTGATTGTATATTCTTATAATTATTTGTTATTATTGTGTGATTTAATTTTTATTTTATTTTTTGCCCTAGGTATGACATGTATTAATTATATTGTGTGTGACTACTCTATTGTATTAGGTCTAACCTGTAATGATAGATGTAATGTTTGAAATAAATACATAAAATAAAAATAAATATGTACTGACATAATACATGTAGTTAGATAATTTATATATAACAATTCATATTTATATTTGAATTATTATTGCTATTGTATCTGTGATTAACAAATATACCTATTGTTTTACCCTTACCGAGGACCTACACGATACAGATTTCATCTCGTGTGGGTATCACAGGAAACTGGATAGCGACTCCCATCAACGAGTCGAGGGAATCAAATTACCTTAATGCTAATATTTATTATGAAAGCAATCTAAGCTTTGATTATGTAGATGTGCTTGTAGAATATTAACTCACTGTTTCATTGTATGGATATTATGTGTTAAGTTTCAGTTTTTTTTGTATAAACATTTATAATTTTTTAATTTTTTTAACTAGTCACTTCGTAGTACATCCTCCAAACTTGGCTCACAAAAACGTAATAATAATAATAAATAATAATAATAATAATACCGGACATTTCAAACAACATCATCTGGCCCCAAAGTAAGCAGAGCTTGTGTTATAGGTACCACATGACTGATATACTACTTATATACTTTTTTTTTTGTAAATACATAATATTATACATAGAAATACCCAGACCCGAGACAAATACTTGCAGATCATACAAACATTTGTCCCGCGGCGGTAATCGAACCCGCAACCTTTTGCGTTTCAGCTGGACCTTAGCCCACTGCGCCACAGACGTTGTCTATAAATAATTTGTTATAAATAATTATAGTACTTATTGTTTTAGGTAGATAGGTAGACATAAGTAGATTTCTGCACCGAGCGCAAAGGGAGTTATTAATGCACGAGTGTTATGTTGGTGCCCGAGCGCAAGCGAGGGCACTGAATTAACACTAGTGCATTAAGTACTCTCTTTACCAAGGTGCGTAATTTATTTTTCTTTCAACTACCAATCTACCTACTGTTATAAAATATACCTATTCAAACTAAATTTATGAAGAATCAAAGTTTTACAATGGTACAAAATGCGCGCCATTTGTTTTTTTTTTCACCAAGTCGGTTTTATTCAGGCGATTTTTATTATCAGCCAGTATCTTTTTGATCAAATGCAAACATTTTATATTTTACTTAATGGGAGATATTAAACCTCTGTGGTAAACTTATATCTATATAAAAAGTAAAAAACAGTGCAATAATGAGATTTCATATAACATTACTGCACTGTTTTGATTCTAAGCAAAAAATACGTCCTTTGTGATCGGTTTTGTAGTGATTAATGATAACATTACTACGTAGTTGAAAGAAAATGTACATTGTAAGCTTGTTCTGCTATAAGTGTGTGGATACTCGTAGACATGGCTGAACCCCTAACTCCCAACTGGGTTTCCCAGTATTTGAGATATCAGTGCTCCTACATAGATACATATTGTATAGGTAGTATACATAGTGTAACGGTAGTAAACAGACATTTTTATACATATAAAGTACTCGTATTATTATAAGTACCAGGATGACCGAGCTTTATTCGGTATAAAACACGGATAAAACGATTGATTTATCCGTGTTTTATAGATCGATCTATCGCCCTCAAAACCTCCTGCATACTAAATTTCATGAAAATCGACGGAGATATACATATATACAAGAATTGCTCGTTTAAAAGTATAAGATAGATTACTGGTAGAAAATTATGTTAATAGTTTTTAATAATTGAGTACAGGGTACCTTTATTAGTTTGGTTATAATTTAGACCATTTGATGTACTCCGTGATGCAGTGAGCCAAGCCCTGGCTCAGACACAGAAGGTTGCGGGTTCGATTCAATAAAAAAGTATATAAGTAGTACGAGTATATCAGTCAAGTGGTAGTCATTAAACAAGGTCTGCTTACTTTGGGGCCAGATGATGCTGTGTGAAATGTCCGGCATTATTATATTATTATTTGTTTTGTAAGACATATTTCCTAAATTAATTATTTTCATTTTAATTTGATACAAGTTGCCCAGCATTAGTTGCTCAATAAATCGCCCGTGCAAGTGTACTTTAAGCAGTGTACCGTAGAATACAGTGTTCAGTTTAGCATTTACCTATCCACTGTAGCACATACGCCACACAACTCAATATCAGAACAAAGGATATTGGCGAGTATGTGATCTGAAACTACACGCATTATAGGCCCTGCCAATTCGGGCTGTTCAGTTTTATGCGCCTCCTGTGTATAGCCGGCTGTAGTGTGACAACGGCTTATGCGGTAAATGAGACAATGGCGGTGAATCTGTTATTTATGAATATTTAAAATATCGTAAAACAGGAACAATTGATTATTTGCACCAAAATCTGAATTAGTGTAACATTTATCTGAATTACTGAAGACGTATGTGACGCAGTGGGCCAAGGCCCGGCTGAGACGCAGATAGAGGGTTTGATTCCCGCCGCAAGACAAATGTTTGTCCCTGTTATAGGTGTTTCTATGTATAATTGTTATGTATTTAAAAAAGAGTATATAAGTAGTATAAAGTATTTATTTTATATCAGACATCTAGTACCTATAACACAAGCTTTGCTTACCATGGTATGGGGCCAGATGTTGCTGTGTAAAATGTCCGGAATTATTTATTTATGTATAAACGGCACTTTACTAAATAGAATTGACGTGTTATTGACGTGTTTAAGCTCATTTTATTAAGTGTTGATTAAAACTGCAGAAAGTCCTAGAAAATATCAAATTAATAAAGGAAACAAAATGTTTATTTTAAACCTATTACTTTAATTTGAGACTGTATACAAAAATTTATGGTATTTTATAATTTAGGTAATATTATCTTATTTTAGCAGTGGCAGTGGTTCAGTTGTTACACTGGAGTAGCTAAAATTTCGTAAAATACAAACGATCTTATTTTCCTTACACCAAAGTCCAAATTAGAGTCACATTTATAACGAAATTTATTAATAAATTGAAGTTGAATTTTGTTTTTATTGAATTTATTTTTCTAGGTTTTCCGCAGCACTAAATTTTCATGACGAGAACGAAAATTAGTAAATTTAAAATGTAATTATAATATAATAGTAATAATGAATATCTGTGGACAATGCACGCAACATCATCTAACCCCAAACTAACCATAGCCTGTACTAGGTGATCAGATAACTGATAGAATACAAACATATTTTTAATTTAATTTTTATAACACCCAGACACAGAACAAACACCTATTTTCATAACACAAATGGGAGGGAATCGAACCTCCAACCTACAGCGCTAAATTGGCTAAATTGTTATATTATTTAACGTATAATTAACATTGTGTACTAAAATAACAAAAAAAATGATACAATAACAATTTTTTAAAGTTATAATTTCTTAAGGGACCCTCCCAAACCACTTCGTTACGTAACGCGTTACGGCGCCAGTCTGTCTGGCGTCCCTTTCTCTCACGCATACGGCAGTGGCTCTCTTACCCTAACCAACAGCGCTAGTTAAATTAGTTAAAGTTATCACTTCTGTCGGGCGTCCCGAGACGCACACGTTTTTTTTTTGTGCGAACAAAATAAGATTAAATAAATAATAAATAAATAATCCCGGACATTTCACACAACATCATCTGGCCCCAAAGTAAGCAGAGCTTGTGTTATGGGTTCCACATGACTGATATACTACTTATATACTATTTTTTTTGTAAATACATACATATTATACATAGAACCACCCAGACCAGAGACAAATACTTGCAGATTGTACAAACATTTGTCCCGCGGCGGGGATTGAACCCGCAAGCGTTTCAGCCGGGTTTTAGCCAACTGTGCCACAGAGGTCGTCAAAATAACAAAAAAAATGTATTTTCTTCTTAGATTCTTCGTATTTTACGAATATTTAGCTAGTCTTTCAAAACAACAAAATCAAGACCAGTATGGTAATGATGGTAATGGTAACGTTATCTTTGTACACTCAATAATCGTAACACTTTTCGTAAATGTTGATCATAAAGGTAAAGACATATTGGTATTTTACGGTAATTGCTTGTGCTAATATTTTTACGTTATTTTTGACTGGTTTTGCGGCTCAGTTGGAACTATGTTTTCTGCGCTAGTTGTGGTTCACTAGTATTTATATAATTTATTTTTGTCGGTTATTTTCGACTGCGATAAGAACGACGATGCACTTTTGCTGCACCACCGAACCACAGCGAACCAAAAGTACATCCTCCTACACAGTCGGTCACAGGTTCGATTCCTGTTTGAGTTGAAAATTCTGAGCCCTTAAACTACAAGTTAATAAAATGAACCAAAGAGCCAGTCATAACCCAGTCTCCATGATTTGCTAAAACTTTTGCTTATGATAGCCTTATAAATCGCATTTCATAAGATTATCTGTATCGTTATTTGTACATCTAAAACTGGTTTATAAATTATGAAAACTATAATAGTTTTCATTGGCTCGCAAAACTAAAAGTTAATTTTTTTTTAACGTTTTGAATTAAGTTTACATATGGATAAATAAATAACTTTGCTAAATCAATAAATAATAATTATTAAATGCATTATAATTATGTTACCTTTACTTTACACAACTCGCGATGAACACAATTTTAATTTATGTTATATATTGGCTTCAATTCTGTTGGCACCAACCTAACTAATTTTAGCTAAAATTAGGTTTAGAAGTGTCAAATGAAACTTGGTATTCTGCTGTTACGAACTTATCCTAATTTAATTTTATATATTTAATCAAGCGTTCCTAATTTAGTTAGATGGTACCAACCGAATAGGGTTTTCAAATGCTATGACTAAATAAAATATATTTTAGACAATCCCTAATTTTAGAAATAAACCAACCGAATTGCCACCATTACTATTTTTAACTTTTTTCTTAAATTACGTGTATGTTTTTCGCCCGTGAAGTCACGCTTGTCAAGGTCTAATCCGAAAACCTGCGCTACTTTCTTAGGATAGCACCATCAACGCTGAGACCGAACCTGACCTGTGACCACAGTTAGTGTACTACTATATTGTTTTACTAAATTGTATTCTTTGTCTTTTTTTTACGTGACAACGTCTAATAAATCGATGAACGCCGGCTCCACTCACGAAAAAGGATGACTCATTGTGTTACGCTCATTGTAACGTTACGATCGGAGCGAGAGCGCATAACAAAACAGATATGTGAGGTGCAAGCCGCATCTACTAAAACTATCGTCCGCCGTATCGTCGTATTTTTTTTTTACTTACCTTCTTAACTTGTTCTAATTACCTACCTAACTGCTTGTTTTTACGGTCTTGTTAATTTTCGTGTGTATATGTTTTTATATTATGACTGGCCTGTCAGCACAGTTGGTAGAAGCTCTGCCTTCTGCACTGTAAGATGAGGGTTCGATTCTCTCCCAGGATAAACATTTGTGTGAAGAACATAGGTTTATTCAGTGTCTGGGTGTTATAAAGTGTCATAAATTTGTATTTAAAAATATATAAGTGTTCTATCAGTCATCTAGCCACCATAATACAAGCTATACTTAGTTTGGGGCTAGATGGTGTTGTGTGAATTGCCCAGCAATATATATTATTTACTTATTATTATTATTAATTTCTATATACTATGCTATATCGTAAACTTTTAAACATCGTCAAAAACTGAGACACATATACCTACTGCCGTTTTTAGTTCATCGAAGTTTCGTCGAAGCAGGGGGCCGACCGCGATAATTTTGAACGTCTGAACCAAAGCTAAACCAAAGTCAAAATGTTATTTTTGACATATTTCGTACCGCGCTAATCACTATAACGGAAACGATTTAGCTTATTTCGATTATACGCTGATCATACGTTGCTGGATCGCGTTATTATTGACAGTGCTTTCAATCGAACGTTTTTGATTTAGTTCATCCTAATTGTCTGTATATATAAATAAACGATTGAATCGTTCAGGAAGAATAGCGCGGTACCATTTGATAATCAGATTAACCATATCCAAACCTTTGCCAAAAGCAATCCGTTCAATGGCATTTACTTTGACAAATAGCGCGATCGCCCTACTGGTATAAAAACGAAACAGTAAAATTTTCACAAACTATCAAAACCCTACGTATCCGAACTCGATAAAATAGTGAATAAAAATAATATACAATTTTATTTCCAAGTGATGGTCACCCGATCATTGACACCACCGTCCACTCTCAAAAGACCGTAATAAATATTTATCTAAGAGCATTCTCAATGTTATGCCTTCAATATCTGCATACATATGACGGAGCACTGCTTTGCATACGATCGTTTCTTTGAATGTTATTGTTTCTGTTGTTCAGTGGATTAGGCAGTTTTAAAAATCTATGACTGATATCTAAATAAATAAAACTAACTAAACAGAAAAAAACGAGCGAACCCAACAGTAGTCGCATATGATGACTAACATTTGAGATCTTGTTGGCTGACAGTACCAACCTCTCGGAAAATGGGTTAGTGCCATGGCCGTCAGACGATACTAAACTATTTTCCGAGAGGTTGGTACTGTCAGCGAACAACATGCGCTCATCTCCTGCGCGCAGCTTCCTGTTTTACACTATCTTCTTTTTTCACGAAATCACTACCGCAGATTACAGGAAAGCGATTAATACTGCACATATATAGCATTGATCCATTCAATCATTTTAATCAATTGTTTGATCAATTGAACGACCTCTGTGGTGCAGTGGTTCAAGGACCGGCTAAGACGTAGAAGGTTGCGGGTTTGATTCTCGCCGCGGGACAAGTGTACAAGTGTGTAATTGTATGATCTGCAAGTATTTGTCTCGGGTCTGGATGTTTCTATAGTATGGATTAAAAAAAGTATATAAGTTGTATGACAGGGGCCAAATGATGCTGTGTGAAATGTCTGGCAGTATTATTATTAAAAAAAAACGCGTGGTGCCTACATTAAAAAAATGTAACTCCGTCTCCAAGATACAATCAATCTACTTAGCAAATATCAAGATCCGTTCAATCGTCTAGCCAAAAAAAAATTTACCAATCACCTAACAGGCAGACTGACAGACAAACAGACACTGACACTTTTGAATTTTTAATATCAACGGCGAGTTTGTCACGATATTTTCAATAGAACTAGTACTTACATTGGTTTGTTATTATAAGTCACAAAATCGTAGTCGATCGACATTTGTTTATTATGAACGTCATCGCGGAATGGCCGTCTAGAATTTTCTTGGATTCTAGACGTAGAAATCACAAAAAAAAATGGTTGTCTGTTAAGTTGTTTTAAGGACGATAATTTTACGTGATAACGTCATAAGACGAGAGTTCCGCGCTCTCGCTTGCACGCTCGGCTCAGGCGGAACGTGACACCTTTTCGTGCGTGCAGCCGGCGTTCATCGATTTACAAGCGTTATCACGTCAAAAAACATCATATTCTTTCAATTCAATTATATACACTTGCGCTAAAAAGTCAGTTTTTTGATTTGACATATAGAAACACTCTTAATTACATCCGTGCGAAGCCGGAGTGGGCCGCTAGTATTCAATAGAACAGTTTTTAATATGAATTTTAACCACGGAAGTATCACACATAATACAAAAAAAACATGAAACGAAACTTGCCACTTCTAGTAATGCTCGATCCATGTTCCAGTCAGCCTTTTGTTCGGAAGTTCAATTTGTTTACGTCGTTGTAGCGATGCGATGTTTTTTCTATAACTACCGTCATTTTGTCATTATTTTCGAAGTAAATACTTCTTTAGGCGCGTTGAGCACTTTTTGAGTGAATAAAAATCATAGAACCGCGTCATCGTCACCGCACGCTTTAAACCAAAAATAATTCAAATATAATAATCTAATAGCTCGATGATACAATTCACAAGTTAATTTAGTTTACTTTACTTTAGTTTTCACTTCTACTAATATGTGGGGCAGTCCCCAAAGACTGCCCCACATATTTTTTATAATTTTCTATTCTTGTACGATAAGCCTAGCAAACACATATTATAAACATTAAATTATGATTTATCTGTGAATTGAATGTTAATTCCTAAGAGAAATAAATGGTCTTAAGCCGGAGAACGACCACGCTTCTTATAGTGTGATTGGTTCAATCGAACCTATGTTAAAGGATTAAAGTGTACCTCAAAGGCTCCTTTCGTGCACTTGGCACATGTACGACATGTACATACCTAACATCGCTTAATTTTAATGCCGATACGCAACGCGCGCCACAAAGGAGCATCGTATTCTCGGTATTAGTATCGCAATAGAGTACCTACATCAAGTTCCAAAGACAATTGGTCAAGACAGTGTCCACCGCAGTTTGGCTGTCGTCCAATTTGCCACAATTGGTGGCCGTTTCGAGATACTGCGACCAGCTGAATTGGTTGTTACTGTTCCGAATTGGGGTTAATACTTTGAGTGGGATTGACTTTACCTGGCTTTCAAAATAGCATAGTAAGAAGCCAGTATTTTTATTTTTAACTGGCTTAAAAAAAAGAGGTTCTCAATTGGTTTGTATTTTTGAAGGTATAACTTCTTATGCGAGGGTATACCGCTTCGTTACGTTACGGCACCAGTCTGTCTGGCTTCCCTTTCTCTCACGCATACAGCAGTGGTAGGCAGCGGCTCCTCTTCTCTCACTGTCACCCACAGCGCTTGTTAGATTAGTTTAAGTTAACACTTCTGTCGGGCGTCCCGAGACGCACACGTTTTTTATTAAAACGTGATTATTTGAAATCCATTCTGAAGCCAGGTGTCAACATTCTATAAAAAAAATACTACAATTTCACACATATACATAAATTATTATTTATTTAGTTGTATAAAATTAAACTTCTCATAACAATAAAAAAGTTTGTCACATAGCAGAACCAGAGGTAACTCTTTGGGAATAGATTGGCGGAATAGTACTAAATATTTGTCCATCTATTTAATGTTTTGTAATGGATTTCCGCAAAATCACGCCTAAATAAATTATTTACCACATAGCAGAATCTACGTGCTAGTAGCTTCACAGAAACTGATACATATATATGCTTTCAATCTTCTTCCATTCACCAGAAAACTTTTATAGATAAAAGTTGACACTTCAACAAAATCAATCTTCTTCCATAGCTCATGGGAAGCGTACGGAGACGATGACGCGAATTCCATGATTTTTGTTCACTTAAAAAGTGCTCAACGCACTTAATGAAGTTTTCACTTAAAAAAAATGTTTTCTCCGTACTCTAAGAGATATGTGAGCGATTGCTGGCAAAATGTTCTTTGTCTTTTCGTTTGAGTCAATGTCAAACTCTGGAACCCTGGTAAAGGAGTTAATCATCAATCAAAAAGCCTCCGTAATAGCATAACAACAAATGAAAATCGAGCATCATTTACAAAATACAAAATAAGTTTTTCTCGTGATCATGACGCATGCAACTGTGCTGAAATATCAGAAAGCAGAAAGACTCATATACATCATGGTAAATATCCCGTTTTGATTGAAAATTATGTGTAAAACCATAATAGTTTTAGAAGTTACATATACCAAATAATGCTTAAAAAATACACGAGACAAATAACGCTGCCTGGGCCGGGCCTGGGCCCACTGCGCGACAGATGTCGCCGTATTGGCATCATATATTCATAAATATTAGCGGACAATCCAGACAACATGGGGAACACGGTGCGCTTCTATATTAAGCTTCCTGAAAATGCTACTAAACTACCTATTAAGAAATTTAAAGCATACAAAAAAGGTAGTCTTTTGAATAAAGCTTATTATAATATAAATGACTATATTATTGATAAGAATGCATGGCCTCATGTCGCTCTACCGTCAGACAGTTAACCGACACACTTGAAATTTATAAACTCACTTGTATTAGTATTTCGTAGTTAAGGTAGCTATAAAATGGAACATGTAAAAAAGCGCTAGGACCAAGACGAGTTTCTTGCCAGTCCTTCTCGGGCTCGGGTTAGGATGAATTGGCGCCTAAATTCACCTAGTATGTAAGACGTTTCAAAGTGATCCTTGTGATTGTATTGATTAAAATATTTTGACTTTGACAACCAGATAACTAATAGAATACTTATATATTTTTAAATACATACTTATGATATATACACATAACAAATATTCATCACACAAATGTTTGTCCTGGGTAGGAATCAAACCCAAAACATACAGCGCAAAAGGCAGATAGAGATTAAGTTTATGTATTGTATCTGTAGAGTAATTGTTAAAATAATAATTCTTAATATTATTTTTTTATAAAGATCTTTATTTAACATAAATTACAAATATACAGTCATGTTCTAAACACAGTTTAGGCAGACTTCAATGATGGAAACACTGACTCAACAGGCTATTGCCTCTTTTAAAGTATTTGGACAAAATAGATAACAGATTTATGAAATTTAACACATTGTATATCGGAGATACAGTTCAATTTAGCTAGCCAAATTACGAAGAACGAATGTTATGTTACACACACTTTGTTTAGTTTATGTTTTTACCAATATGCATACCTAACCTATCCAAGGTAATCCTCATCATTGCATACACTAGAATAAACAAACACTTTAGTTCAACAAACAATCAACAAATCGTCAGAAGATAGATGTATGAAAGTTATGGAATGCGAGCAGCAGACGCACAGCGCCTACCCTCTAATAAGTGCACAAACCGATCGGGTCGTACCGTCAAGCTACCTGATGGTTAACCCTACGCGTGCCAGTATGCTTAAAATGAATAAAATAAAGTCAACAGATACCTACTTTTATAGAAAGAAAATTTACAATGGCCTCAATTCTGTTGGCACCAACCTAACTTATTTTAGCTAAAATTAGGTTTAGAAGTGTTTAGAAGTGAAAATGAAACTTGGTATTCTGCTGTTAGTAACTTATCCTAATTTAATTTTATATAATTTGATTAAGCGTTCCTAATTTAGTTAGATGGTGCCAACCGAATAGGTTTTACAAATGCTATGACTAACTAATATATATATTAGGCAATTCCTAATTTTAGAAATGAACCAACCGAATTGCCACCACTGTCTAATGAAATCTAAAGAACATTATTATTATTACGTTTGAAAACATACGGAATCTTCAAAGACAAGTGTATTTTTTAAATAAGTACCTACCTTGTTTCACCAGGACAGTTTTATTATTATGGTCAAGAAAATGTGTTTTTTATTAATTTGAAATGTGTTTTTTGCACGCATTTTAAATTTATTTTAGAGCTTTGTATTTTTTCGGAAAACCGTGCCTTCCTTTCGTTATTTGTGAAATTTATGAGCAAAATGGGAATATAAATTGTGATGATTAATGCATTATCAGCAGAAACAAGGTCTGTATTTTATTTGCAAAAAAATAATAGACGTTCCATCCGTTCACAAGTTCCAGGTATCAAAAATTTGCCTGTGAAAGTTTAATTAGCGTGTGCTCATAAAACAGAAGATACATAAAAAATTTAGGTACTAGGTTTAAAGAATTCATCATTACATCATTTTCATAATAGAAGCACCCGTGCGAAGCCAGAACGGGTTACTAGTCTTTGAATAAAAAAAAGAAGTCATAGCTAATGTTGACGACCTCTGTGACGCAGTAGGCGAACACCCGCCTGAAACGCAAGAGGTTGCGGGTTCGATTCCCGCCGCGGGACAAATGTTTGTATGATCTGCAAGTATTGTTTCGGGTGTTCCATTATATAATATGAATGTATTTACAAAAAAAAGTATATAAGTATATCAGTCATGTGGTACCCATAACACAAACTCTGCTTACTTTAAGGCCAGATTATGTTGTGCGAAATGTCTGGCATTTTTTATTTATTTATATAAGTACTAGTAATATTTAGATTCTAATCCACTTTAGAAAATAATTGCTTTGCCTAAATTCAGCTTAGTGCCCACTGCTTAGATATTTATTTCTTTCCAATGTGGGAACATTGCAGAGTGCCCGCGGCGCCGACATTTCTTCCACATAAGTCGTAGGATAGAGCGTGATGGATGAACCCAGTTCAACTCCTGACGGGGCACTTCCAATTGGATTCTTTCTTGGCAGTACTTTGCGTATTATCGGCCACCTGAGCCGGCGGTTATGTTGTCATTGAAGTCAAACTCAATACAGCTGTGTTCGATCAATAAAGATATTTCAACGTTTGATATTTCACAAAGTAATAGATATACTCGTAACTCTCCTATATTTATTAGTTTTTCTAGCATTATGACATGTTTTATTGAGTAATAGCGGAATTTTAACAAATAAATTGAGACTAGTGTAGATATTTGAATATAATTTGAACTTGACGACCACTGTATCGCAGTGGGTGAAAACCCGCCGAAAACATCCGAGACGCAGTAAGTTTCGGGTTTGATTCACGCAGCGGGAGAAATGTTTGTATGATCTTGTTTTTATAATTCTTTAATATTTGTATTAACCTTTTAAAATGTTATGATAAACGAAAATACTTATATTAGAAGATTGACTAATCTTCAAATATAAGTATTTTTTTATATATCATTCATGCTAAAAAAATACTTATATTTTAAGATTGACTAATCTTCAAATAGAAGTATTTCGGGTTCTTTGAGTTTGAAATAGGGAAACCTTTTGAAACACTTCTCCATTTTTTGTATGTACTAGGTACTTACTTAGAGTAGGTATCAATATTTTCAATTTTCAAGACAATCACACCACCCGTCGATAAGTTCTCATACAAAACCTGACATCCCATTTTACAAGAGTAAAATGTTACAGGATGTTTCAATATAACGAAAACATCATTGTCCTGTAACATCATGTAACACTTGTCCATTTATTTTATTTAAGGTATCCAAACCAGGTTAAAGCCAATACCTTTTTATCATAACTTTACAATACCTTTTATCATAAAGTTACTAATTAGCCATATTTTGCACTATAATTTAATCTGTCCATGTCATTCAAGGACAGATGAAAATAGCGATGTATAAAGACGGCAATAGAAAAAAAGAAAATGTTTATTTGACACACACAAAAAGAAAAAACAATAGTAAGTTCATGCAATTAAAATAGGGCAACAATAAACGCGAGTAAGTGTACTTACCAACAGTTGGAATTATGAATCCTTCTCTGAGAGTGCGGCCAAACAGGTCCAGTCTCAGCTTATCCCAAACATGTCAAGGAAGCGGTGCTGGTTATAAGAGTCTTCTATCAAAGTCAAAAGATACTTTATTCAATACAATCACAAGGATCACTTTGAAACGTTTTACATACTAGGTGAATTTAGGTGCCAATTCCTCCTAACCCAAGCCCGAGAAGAACCGGCAAGAAACTTGTCCTGGTCTTAGCGCTTTTTTGCATGATCCATCTTAAAACTACCTTTACTAAGAAAAACTAATACAGGAGAGTTTACACATATCAAATGTGTCGGTTAACTGTCTGAGGTCAGAGCAACATGAGGTCATGCATTCCTATCAATAATATAGTAATTTATATTATAATACGCTTTCTTAAAAAGACTACTCGTTACTCTGGCGATCGCTCTGTGTACCAGCGTCAGCTTCTTTTTTTACTTTGTATCTTTTATATCATTGTATTACTAACTCCCTTTTGTCCTATATATATGTGCTACTAACTATGGATCTAAGTTGTCCGAAATAAAAAGATTTGAATTTGAATTTGAAATTTATGTATGCTTTAAATTTCTTAATAGATAGTTTAGTTGCATTTTCACAAAGCTTATTATAAAAGCGCACCGTGTTTCATAAACTGATTGGTCAGAGTGGTTGGTGATTGGTGACTGGTCAAAGATCATTAGTTGTTTTTTCAGTTTATATGCCAACGGATTGTGCTGAAAATCTGGTGGAATTTACCGAATGTCTGGGTGAAATAAGTGCTATAGTGGAGAGTGTTAATGCGGAATCCGTGTACATACTTGGGGATTTTAATGCTCACCCTGAAGAAGACTTTAGTAAGCACCTTATAGACTTTTGCTGTGAACAGGATTGGATATGTGCAGAACTTGAAATACTGGGTTTACACTCTGGTACATTTACATATGTGAGTGATGTTCATGGCAGTAGGCGCTGGCTAGATCATTGCTTCGTGACAAGGGCTGCCTGGGCGACAGTGACCAATGTATGTGTCCGGCACGGTGTATACTGGTCAGATCACTATCCACTCGAAGTGCACAGTAATATAAACCTAATTAAACCTAAATGTTTTAATTCTAATGTACAACCTAACAGTAAAGTTACTTGGGGGGAAAGAGATACCAGCCAAATAGAATCTTTTAATTCACTTTGCCACATTGCTATGCAAAATAGAGTTGCCAGTTGAACTTACTAATTGTTGTGATAAATTGTGTGACAAAATTGACCACAGGTTAGCAATAGACTCATTATATAAAAACTTGATAAGTGTACTTAGGAAAGCATCAATTGAGAGCTTTGAGTCCGCTCAGGGTAAAAATAGGAGGCGAGCCCATGTTGCAGGATGGAACAGGCACGTCAAACACACTCATGAGCGAGCCCGTTTGGCTTATCATACTTGGCTCATATATGGAAAGTCACCTAATGGGCCTGTTTACAGACATATGGTTGAGACCAGAAAGGTTTTTAAGAGTAAATTAAAATGGTGTCTGAACAATCAAACACAAATTATAATGGAGATATTAGCTACACATCATGTATCGAAAAATTTCACCAGCTTTTGGAAACATACCAAAAACCTATCCCCATCAAGTGGTCTGCCTGTAAGTGTGAGTGGCGTGTCTGATCCGCAATGTATTGCCAATGTCTTCATGGATAAATTTAAGGTTGAGCCAAGTTTGTCAACCAAGCGTGTGCAGGTGCTCAATACTGAAGTCCAAACCGCTGATTCCCATGTGAAGGTTGATACTGATGATGTCAAAAAGATCATTATGAATATGAAGAGGGGAAAATCGCCTGGTCATGATGGACTCAGTATAGAGCACTTGCAACATGCTGGTGCTCATCTGCCTAGGGTACTGGCTATGCTTTTCAATCTCTGCATAGGCCACTCTTACTTAACGGAAGAGCTCATGAAAACTATTGTCATTCCTGTCATCAAGAACAAAACAGGCGATGCCTCGGATGTGTCCAATTACAGGCCCATATCTCTAGCCACGGTGGTTGCGAAAGTGTTGGACAGTATGCTTGACAAACACCTAACAGAGCACTTGAATATTCGAGATGAGCAGTTTGGGTTTAAACCCGGTCTGAAACTGCGATCCTGTGCCTCAAGCATACTGTCCAATACTATAGAAGCAAGAAGACACCAATATATGCCTGTTTTCTGGATCTGTCTAAGGCATTTGACCTGGTATCTTATGATATCCTGTGGGATAAGCTGGTGAAAGATACTACAATGCCCAGTGATCTCATAAATGTTTTTAAGTTCTGGTACTCAAATCAGAAAAACATGGTTAGGTGGTCAGGCTCGCACTCTGAGGAGTACAGGTTGAGGTGCGGGGTGAGGCAGGGGGGGATTACCTCTCCGAAGCTTTTCAATTTGTACACCAATCAGCTGATTGCTGAGCTCAGTAGTACCAAGATAGGTTGTTCTATCCATGGACATAGTGTAAATAATATCAGCTATGCAGATGATATGGTTCTACTGAGGCCATTGAGGCCATCAATCAGTGCCCTGAGACGGCTATTAAAGTTTTGTGAGACATACGCAGCGGCCCATGGGCTCAGGTATAATGTAAAAAAGAGTGAGTTGCTTCTCTTCAAAGCCGGTATGAAGAGCTACTCTGTACCTCCGGTCTCGCTTTACGGTACCCCTCTCAACTGGGTCAACCATTTTAAATACCTGGGTCACTGGGTCACTGAGGATATGTCAGATAATGTAGATGTTGATAGGGAGCGTAGGGCGTTGTCGGTGAGGTGTAATATGGTGGCTCGTAGATTTACACGTTGTACTGCGCCCGTCAAAATAACAATCTTTAGGGCGTATTGTACTTCTTTCTACACTTGCAGTCTGTGGGCCAGATATACACAAAAAGCCTACAACGCCTTACGCGTCCAATACAATAACGGCTTCAGGATGTTGTTGGGTCTGCCGCGGTACTGTAGCGCATCAGGTATGTTCGCAGATGCGCACGTGGATGGGTTCCACGCAATCATGCGCAAGCGGGTCGCATCCCTGGTGGGCCGCATGCGCCGTAACTCCAACAGCCTGCTGACCACCGTGGTGCAGGACCTCCGCTCCAGTATTATGGGCCACTGGATGATGATGCTGAAACCGGTATCATCGCTGGTGGCTCAATAGTCTGTCTAAGACAGACCTGTAATAGTTTTTATTTTATTTTAGTTTTCATTATGTAATTGTATTGTATCGTGTATCGTGTGTGTATTTTATGTATTTGTGTTCTATGGACTATGGTCTGAAATAAATGATTTATTATTATTATTATTATAAAGAACGTATTTACTCCTCTTCTTATTATGTAACTAGTTATTTTAAACCAGGGTGTTGAAAGGCTTAATGTGCAGCGCTGGTTCCTTTCGTGCAACTGGCACATGTCTTTGAACTATTCAGGCAACAGAATCAAAACACAGCTTTTGTAAGACAATAAGATACGAGTACACATGAGATTTTATACAGATAGACTTATTTACACAAAAATATTACTTAGATGAAATTCAAACGAATAGAAAAGAAAGCTCTTACAGAAATCCATTTATAAAATTATGCCACTCCAATCTTTGTACATACATATTTCATACATAAGTGTATGTGTCTAGTCTGTTCTTTTTACCCGCTGTTTTATTTAAATCTGATTTGAATTTACAAAAGAAATGAATAACAAAGTAGATCGAAGCTGAGGATTTATAAGCAGCCAGACGATATGAAATACTTTTGTAAAACCTTTACGCGGTGACGCGGATAATACAAACACGTCACGAATGTTATTTCCATCTTTTAGTAAACATAAGGTAATCTACCTTATTTGAGGATGTATAAGCCATCGTGACGAATTCGGTGGCGCAGTGGGCTTAGGCCTGTCTGAAACGCAAAAGGTAGTGTGTTCAAATACCGCCGTGGGACAAATGTTTGAATGATCTGCAAGTTTAGTGTCGGGTCTAGGTGTTTATATGTATAATATGTAAAAAATAGAGTAGTATATCAGTCATGTGATACCCATGACACAAGCTCGGGTTAAACTTTAGTATCTGGATACAGGAAAAGGGGGGGGGGGGAAACAGAGGGGGAGATCCAGGAGATCCTGTATCCAGATACTAAAGCCAAGCCCAAGCTCGGCTTACTTTGGGGCCAGATAGTGCGGTGTGAAATGTGAAAAACATAAACGCTAAATATTAATTATTCATTCTAGTTTTTTCTAGCATTGTAGTTCGGAAAATAATTCATAACTTTGTTTATAATTGCCAATTGCCAATATCTTTTTTTGTCCAAAGTCACACCAAACTTTAAAAAAATAAATTTACAATCGAAGGCGCAACTTTGCAACGAACAACATACAACATATTTAAAAATATTTGTTAGTTTCACGCGTTCAATACATCTATGTCTTTTTGAGAATGACAATAAATGAGTGAGAATGTTCTTTACTAAAATGACTGTCTTTTTGAGAATCAAATTTCTTTAAACCAAAATGCGGCAATCTAAAACAATAAACAAACGTGCTCACGTTTGTAATAATTGCGACAACTAACAATAACAATTGCTTGATCACTGCTGTCAAGTACACTTTTATTACGCGAATGTCTCTGCTATATCATACTAATTTGCTGATATTGCTACTGCTACTTTTACGTAATACCCTTCGCGAGATTCAAACCAACGACTGTTCAAAACTAAAATTGTGTACAAGTACATTATTGTATACAAAAATATATTATTTTTAATGAAAAACTATTTGTTAATGTTCCGCGAAATTAGTTGATGTATTTTGTAAAATCGGTTTTACAGAATAATTGCTTGTCAACAACAGGATTAAAATGGATTAACTTTGCAACAGTTGTGGTGATTCTATTGTTTCGCGAGACTAGCTTTAATTTCTTCAAATATAATTCAAAGTGTTTCAAACTCTAAAATGAGGTAATAAATTTAAATAACAGTTTTTAAATAAGTTAAAATTTGCCATTGTTACTTTATATAAGTGATTTTTCTCAAATTTTTCAGTTTTATCAATGTCTAGAATGAGCACGTCAATCACACGTCAATTTCGTAAGCAGCCTTACTTATGAACGGCTCTCAATTTGAATACTGCTGAAGCTTCGCCCTGTCGCTATTTGTCACTATTAATACAAAAAGTTAAGGCACTATTTTAAACAGTGATTATCTTATGACAGAAATTGAGAGACTTTTTTAAGTAGAGGGAATAAGTGTACTTAACATATGGTACTCTAATTTATACTTTGTCGCAAATAAAATAAGATCGTTTGTATTTTACATTATTTATAATTATTACGTTCGGCAACAACAGAATCAAGAACATCAACAGTTAAAACAAAATGAGACCATTACAGCAAGCGAGCTTAATTTTTGAGTAAATTACTTTTAAACTACGAACATTGATATTTATTTGTTTTTAATACCGAAAGTTGCCAGTCTAAACACTTTTCAACAGTTTATTGAATAAAATTAGGCTGAAACAATAAAGTTTCGAACAGCTCGATTTAGCTTGCTATAAATTTTTACAGGGTTTAATTTTCGCTACAAAAGTGGCCCAATGAATTCATGTTAGGTTAAATAAATTACAATGCCCGAAGTAAAATGTGTCAGTTTTTGTCAATGTCGTAAAAATCGTTTGTTCTGAAAAGTAGGTTGGCAATTATTAAACCCAAACGTTGAATTAATCCCTTGAGATTTTTGTATTTGAGTTTTATTTCATTTTAGTTTTCTGTATTCGAAGGCATGAAGTTGATGCTACATGATGGGTCTGGAATAGTCTCATACGGCTTTTAAAGATCGAAGTCGAAGTAGGAACTTTTACAGTTTTGCCGTCCGTCCGTCTGTCTGTCTGGCTTTAACTCGCAGACTACGTCTTATTGTAATGAAAATTTGCACGATAATAGGTATAAACTTTTGACAACTTCTGTGGCGCAGTGGGCTAAGGCCCGGCTAATACGCAGAAGGTTTCATTTTCGATTCCCGTCGCGGCATAAATGTTTGTATGATTAAGCTTGGATCTGCGTGTTTCAATGCATATGCATGCAGGTATATATTTACAAAAAAAAACACAAGTAGTATATCAGTCACAGTACCCTTTGGGGCCAGATGAGATTGCGTGAAGTTTCTGTCATTATTTATTCTTTATTTTATCTTATGAAAAAACGTTTCCTGGATGTTTATTTTAATACCCCTTTGTGTGCTATATTACATAAGTCTTTCAATGATATTAGCAGGTTTGTTGAAACATTTTTCTATAGACATATTAGTTTGATAAATATTTAGCTGCTATTATCGTCATTTTTCGTTCTCCCAATACTGGCTAAACCTTCTTCGTAAGTGGTGAGTTCGACGTCCAACATTTGTGTTATCAACGTAAATGCTTGTTCTGTATCTAGGTGTTAGAAAGTACCCTAGCATTTATATAAGATAAAGATAATATATAATTATTATATATCACAATCTTTGTCACAATTTTGTCCACCAATTTTTTTTGAACAGAATCATTGCTTAGTTTGTGAGGTTGTGCTGTGTGAATTGTCCATATAATACGTATAATTATTAACTGTATGATTGAAAACAGAAGCGAAATGATTGGCCCCCTTATACAGCAATACAGTTTTATAAACAATATTAAAGAAAAAACTGTTATTTGGTAATGAGACTTTTCTCAAATTGAATAAATAATGCAGTACATTTCAGACAGCATCATCTGGCCTCAAAGTAAGCAGAGCTTGTGTTATTGGTACGACATGACTGACATACTTTTTATAAATACATACATATTAAATATAGAAACACCTAGACCAGAGACAAATACTTGCAGCTCATACAAATATTTATCTCGCGGCGGGAATCGTTATTGCTTGTCACATGTGTAATTTATACCACAACACAAGCTCTGCTTACTTTGGGGCCAGATGATGTTGTATGAAATATCCAACATTATTTATTAATACGTTTGTAGAATGATTGTGCAACAAAAACCAATCATAGCGAAAGCGTAGGTACGTATGCGTATAAATCGAAAGTCAGAACGCTTAACTTACTAAAACGTGGGTTTTACGGGGTACGTCGGCGTCGGTACACCCCGTCGGTAATTACAAATTAGTGCGCGGCACACTTGGCTGTGCTGTCAAAAGTGCAGCTGACTGTGACGGCGCTGGCTGGCTTAGTTAATGCGAGGGTGAAGCAAGTAGAATATTCAAATATTTTTTGAACTTTTAATATACATACAAGTATGGTTTTGAGGTGCCTACCAAGAATAGGGATAAAAGTCGTGGCATATTTGCTTTGTTTGTGAAAATGACGACCTGTGTGGCGCAGCGCAGTAGAAGGTTGCGGGTTTGATTCCCGCCGCGGGACAAATTTTTGTATGATCTGCATGTATTTGTCTCGGGGTTGGGTGGTTTTATGTATAATATATATGTATTTACAAAAAAAATTATATACGTATGAGTTATGTGGTTAACCATAAAGTCATGTGGAATTTATTTTTGAGGTTGCATGTGTGGATGGTCTGCGCTAACTTTTTACAAACGCTATGCATGGCTCTTCGATTGCGGGGAGGAGAGAGGTACATGCGTCTGCATCGTGTCTATCTCATTAGGAATAGATTGGCGGAATAGTACTACATATTTGACCATCTATTGAATAATAATAATAATAACTTTTAAGTCACCGGATTTTCACCTATTACAATCTGTTACAATTTTTATTTAATTGTGCATAAAAATTGCATGGCTCTATTTGGCATAACCCTGTCTAAGCTTCACACGTCTGTACATGCGAGTTCCAGTTCGGACAACCTAATTAAAATAATATTTCCCTCGCCTTTACCAAAACACAGCTTTGCAAAAAACAGCTGATATACTTTGACCAAACGCGATGTGATTTTACCAGTATTTTATTTTATAATATATACTTTTATTTTATTTTATAATATATAGATTTATTTACAGAAATGTACAAAATAATAAACAATAACATAATATACATGTGTTGAGTTGAGCTATCTAAGCACCGTTTAAAACCATCTATAGATAGTACAACTGATCCAGATCACTTCCAGAGGGCAGCGTTTCCAAGACACTGGCGGCATTGCCACGTTGAATGGCAATGCTAATACGCTGAGCCAAATGAAGCCAGCTCTTGGGTCACTCAATATATCATATGCCGTGAAATAATTTTGAAAACGTGGTGGGCTCCTATTCCCCATGGGCCCAGGGTCTTTGAATCTCAGCTTTGAATTACCTCTTGTTGTTTCTGCGTACCTAGTACGTGTTGCACTTCCGATTGGCAGTATGTCTTCTGATTTTAATGTCGTAAATTTGAATCCAGTCGTGCCGTGCATCAATGAATTTTTCTAATCACAAAATTTATGTTCAAATATTTGGGTTACTAGGTCACTGACACTCCGTCAGACGGATTTAGTAGAAAACGAAGGGCATTAACAGTTTAAGCCTGGTATGCTGGTCCGTAGATTCCCAAGATACAGTACAGCCGTCAAAGTTAGTCTGCTAGGGCCGTACTTCTTCTTCTTTTTACTGTGTCGCTAGTTATTTCAAACCAGACAGAGTAAATAAAGGATTAAAGTGCGTTTCAAAGGCTCCTTTCGCGGACTTGGCACATGATGTCTTCGAACTTTTTAGATTGCAACATGCCGGTTACCTCACAATGTTTTCTTTCACCATTTGGGGGACAATAGCGCACATATCTACATTTTAAAAAAAACAATTGTGCATCGGATTCGAACTCATGCCTTTAGGATTAGAAGACGGGGCAACTTTAAGGCAGAGCACAAACGTGGACACTTTTGTGTCTTGTGTCAGATACAAGTTACCGATGAATATTTGGAAGTATAGGGAATTGGAGTAGCAAAGGCAGTTTTTCAAACTACCCTTACTTGGTCTCCAGATTCCCAAATGTCAGCGTTCACATTACGTCAAATTAACGTGAGTACATCCATGCACGAATATGATGAAACGCTAAAACTGCTAAAGCAAGAACTCTGATCGTGAATGTTTAAAAGAGTTCGCTATGCCACCAGCGGTTCTTTACAGTCAATGACCAAGAATAGCACACGTGTGTTTACCTGGAATTACCAAAAATCTGCAAAATATTGCGCAGACCAGCCGCGATGTGGAAGAAAATAATTAAGCTGCTTAATTATTTATTATAATTAATGGCTTACGCCGCTGTAATTCAGGGGCCGTAATTTCTCAAGCGCGGTGGGAATAACAGTCATATGGTAATTACTATGTGCATGTACCTACGTGTTTTTTTTTATATATTCACTCAGTATTTAATAGCTAGGTCAAAACTTATGTAGCATAACTAGCATTCACTAGGATAAGACTATTCAAAGTGATATCTTTGATTGTAATAAATAAAACTGTTAAACATTTTAATTTGTAAATACCAAAAGGCTTTTTAACAAAAATAATTATTAGCGATACAGTTGTACAATAGGCGGCCTTATTGCTAAACGATCTTTTCCAGTCAATCTTTGGATGCCAACCTTAGGATAGACAAAAAACAAAAAGTCTGCGGTGTACAAAAAGTTACCTTACATACTTAATAATCCAATACATAAAAATACAAATCATAATAATTACACCAATTCAAGCCAGCAGCAGGACGACTCTTTAATAGCTAAGTCAAACAACCAATTTGAATGTTTTATTTAACCTTTTCTGATCCAACAGTGGGACATTAACAGACATTATAAACGCCAAAACTTTATTGAACACAAAAACACAAGTAGGTTATGAGCAGTATAGTTGTACAATGGGCAACCTTATTGCTAAAAGCGATCTCTTCATCATTTATTTAATCGTATGACTGTACATAGGCGTTTTTTACGATATTCATAATCTCTTTCATGCAACCTTTGGATAGACAGGATAAGATTTTAGCTAGGTAAAAATATCAAAAGACCTGTTCTGTATTCCTGTATTTCGACCCAGCAGTAGGACAAATCTTTAATTAGCTAGGTCGAAATATCAAATCGCATGTTATGTTATGGCTTAAAGTTAACAGGTTAAAAAAACTTTCCTTGATGTTTTTTTGTTGTTATTAAAGACCGGTCTGCCAAAAATCCTTCTAACCATTTCTATCTTTCGAGGTCTCCCAAATGTTGAGATCGTCCCTCTATGATCGACTTGTCAACTTGCAAGTACAATTTGCTGAAAAATTAATAGATATGAATTATAGCAAAAACATAAATCCTCATGACTATAGCAGTAAGTACGTACGTATGTACGTATGTACGTATGTATGTACGTACGTAGCAGCTGAGTTTTTCTGTTGTTCCACTATTAGACATAGTGGAACAACAGAAACACTCAGTTATAAGACATAATCTAGATAACATCTTCTAGATAACGACACTAAATACAGTTTCACAGTATTTATTTTAACCGACTACAAAAGAGATACATATATTTGCAAATAACGCATACGTTGAAACGAGAATCAAACCCAAACCTCTCACATCTTATTAAAGCATTTATCCACTACGCCACAGTAGATCATCTTGTACTTCAATCTCGGAACTTTAATTAAAGATCAAAGGTTTATTCTATAATTACATATTGGATAAGTAATTAAAGGATAGAGTGTAATCATGTCGTATCTATCAACAGAAATGCATTAATACTTCTTGATGTAGTAAGCTATACCTGCCTGCTAAGCCGTAGCATCTACGCCGTAGCATCTACGCCGAAGCATCTACGCCGTAGCATCTACGCCGTAGCATCTACGCCTTAGCATCTACGCCGTAGCATCTACACCATAGCAGCTACGCCTCTCTGCTATGCCGTAGCAATTTGCTTGTAAACATACCGTGATACCATTTCATATCATGACACATAATCTAAGAACCAAAACAAACTGAGCACAGTACCGTGCCAAAACCACTTCAGTGTATTAATGTCTAAGAAGATTACTTTCACCATCTGTTCCAGGGAAACAAAGCTATGCGATGCGACGGAATATATCTTAGAACTGTAGGTAATTGGTCGGCTAAGAGTAAAATATTTAATCATATCTTCTTACGTGGTGGTAGGACAGTCTGCCTTAGTATCACCGCAGTGATATTCTGCCTCCAAGCAGTAGTGTGCAACGATTTACGATTGAAGGGTGCAGTAGCAAGTCATTACTGATCAAACAGACAAAAAAAACGTTGGTCTTACTTCAAACGTATCTCAACTTCTATCTGAACCTGCAACGTTATAAATACTTGCACTTTTGTAATATTAAGTACGAGTACTGTAAGTGTAACATAGCGTGGTATCGCTACACATAGTCACTTATTTAGAACAAGGTCTCTGGATATCAAAACGTATTAATTAAGGATATGAATATTAATATACGTATTATGTTAAAATTCTACTCGCTGAAGCCATTTGATGTGGGGGCGTTTGACCCAATTTCAAATTAAGGAGCATTAAGTTACTTAATTGGTTTGGAAGGAAGAATTACCAATTTGATCTACCTTTATATCTTTGTGTTCCGCTTATGATAAAGTTTTCTCGTAATATAAGATTATTACTATCACAGTACCTATATAAAGAAGTTTCACCGAAAGCAAGCTATAATAACCTCTGGAGTTGGGTATTATAGTTGCGAAATGTAGTGCTACCGTACCACAGCTGGAACACAAAATGGCTGTCGGCAGTCGCCTTTACAATAAGGTTAATTTATGTTATATCCGCATCCGTGCATCCGTGATCACGGCATCACTGTAGAAGAATCTGAATTAATTTTCCTATTTTAAACTATTAACACAGCAAAAAGATTCTAAATATGTCCATTAAGTTATTACACAAAAAACAAAATGGCGGAAAATCTCTGTTTACTGAAAATTCTAAATTCAAATTGATTCACTGCGTCTATTTACACTCCAAGAACGGAACATGACTTCCATAATATACTTTTTTATTAGCACAGATAAAACGTCTGAGTATTCAACCAATAAAACAAATCGATATTAACGCGAATAGTTTATCGGAAATGACGTAAGAATGAACGGGTCATTTCACTGTAGCTGGCCTTAGAGCTCAATTGGTATCTCTGCTTACTTCGCTGTAATTTGGGTTCAATCCCATATTGGACTAATATTTGTGTAATGAACATACTTGTATGTACATGTTTGTTCTGTGTCTGTGTATTACAAGTATGTATTTAAAGGTATATAACATGCTAAAATAGTGGACATTGCTCTAAATGATACCTGCAGGTTTACTGGCTGTCTGAAACGAACGCCACTTAACGCACTGTACCCTTTAACGGGTATAGCCCCTCCTAGTGTGAGAAGGGATGTCGCCTGTTCACTCGAGAAAACTCAACAGGAATCGGACTCTCGACATCCCTTGTACGGCTACAATACGGTGTACGGACGACTCAAAAGCCGCAAGAGTTTTCTCCATTGTACGTCTGCTTTACAGGGCAGCCCTCCAGAAAATAGACTAGACCTCTGGCAAATAAGGTTGCCTTCTCCTCTTGATCTTTTAAGCCCTGATGAGCGACTACCACCAGGAAACGCAATCTTACGAAATCTGGAAATCCCTCAACAGACTGCGAGTACAAGTGGGTAGATACAGATATTATTTGTGTAAGTTGGGAATTGTGGACGAGTCACTTGTACAGTACGACTGTGGTGCTCCAAACTATGTATCATTTACTTGATTGCCCTTTTTGCCCCTCCTCTTGCACAAGAGCTGACCTCGCCACCGCCTCGGACGCTTCTATAGCGGCAGCAACATTTTGGTCGAGGCAAATTTAATTTGAGAAATAATTGACATGAAAGAAGACAGGTATATAAGGTGTCTGTCAGTCATCTGGTTTCTATAGTACCTACAAGCTTTGCTTAGTTTGGGGGTTATTCTGTCTACCAATATTTAATGAACTGATAATAACTCTTATGGGAGGGTAAACCACTTCGTTACGTAACCCGTTCCGGTACCAGTCTGTCTGGCTTCCTTTTATCTCACGTATACGGCAGCGGTAGGCAGGCTCCTCCTCTCTTTTTTAATTAATAAATTGGTAAAACGTGTGTGACCACGGACAAAAAAGACGTCAGGCGGCTACAAAGTCAGTAAGGACAATGATGATTAGGTCAGGTCCTAAACTAATTTAACACATTTAACATAATCTAGTAAAGCCACCCGTAATAATTTTCCTTGTAATTTCATCTGAGATCCAGTATTTAGTAAAACATTTCGGGTTTATCCAGCAGTTTAGCCGGTAGAGGTAGGGTAAGGGGGACTCTATCAAAAATAGGTTAATATAATATCAATTGAATATTATATTCCTCTAAAAACTATATTTTTAAATGTTTTTGTTTCAAAAATTTGTACCTTATACGTATTACCGTGCAAAATTTATAATATTTTTTTATTTTTATTTTTATTTTTATTTTTATTTTTATTTTTATTTTTATTTTTATTTTTATTTTTATTTTTATTTTTATTTTTATTTTTATTTTTATTTTTATTTTTATTTTTATTTTTATTTTTATTTTTATTTTTATTTTTATTTTTATTTTTATTTTTATTTTTATTTTTATTTTTATTTTTATTTTTATTTTTATTTTTATTTTTATTTGAAATTTGTAATTTGTACTTGTAATTGTGTATAAAAATGTGTTTGTAATTGTGTATTTAATTGTATCGTGTAATTTATTGACTATGGGTCCGAAATAAATGAGTTTATTTATTTATTTTATTTAAAATGTTAGGAGCGGAAAGACAGACAGACGAACATAGCAAAACTATAAGAGTTCCTTGAGGACTTCGTAACCCTTATTCGTAAGTACAAGGAATATAGACATATTCCTGTTTTCACCTATAAACTTAGACACCTTTATTTAGAATAGCATCGCATCTTAGTTGGTAGTCACATTGCCTTCTGCGATGTAAGTTGAGGGTTCGATTCCCGCCCAGAACAAACATTTGTGTGATGAACATAGACGTTTGTTCAAGATCTTGTCTAGGTCCTCTGGTTATAGTGAAGATGGTAGTGGCAACAAATCTTTCGTAAAGGTCGATTGGAAAGTAACATCGAGGGTCTAGACAATATCCGCTTTCTGTTGGCGTTTGCGCCTGCGTAGAGATCGAATTGTATGGCTATGCCACTTGCTTGTCTTCTTCGTTAATGGCATGTGTCATAATAATGTAAATTTTGCCAGTGTCAAGTGTTTATATTGTTTATAGTATGATGTCGGCTTATTTTTGACCGTTTTGCTGAGTAAACATTGTGCTCTTATATCATTGATTTTTCCCGTGTTATTTCTAGTTTTATTTGTAAAATTCGGTGATTTTATTTAAAAAAAACTAGAGTTATTGACTCGGGTGTGAATAATTGGAATGAATGTTTTGTGTTTCTGTGTGATTCGAGCAAAAATAATCTTTTTAATTATTTTATAAAGAGAAACCAATTTTCATAAAATAACAAACGTCGAACGATAACATACGACTTTGTGACAAAAGTCAAAGTCAAAAGTCAAAAGATGATTTATTCAATACAATCACAAGGATCACTTTGAAACGTCTTACATACTAGGTGAATTTAGGTGCCAATTCATCCTAACCCAAGCTCGAGAAGAATTGGCAAGAAACTCGTCTTGGTCCTAGCGCTTTTTTATAATGATCCATCTTATAACTACCTTAACTACGAAATACAAATACAAGAGAGTTTATACATTTCAAGTGTGTCGGTTAACTGTCTGACGGCAGAGCGACATGAGGCCATGCATTCTTATCAATAATATAGTCATCTATATTATAATAAGCTTTCTTCAAAAGACTACCTTTAATGTATGCTTTAAATTTCTTAATAGGTAGTTTAGTAGCATTTTCAGGAAGCTTATTATAGAAGCGCACCGTGTTCCCCATAAATGACTTATTAACTTTTTCTAGTCGAAACCTAGGGATGTATAATTTATGTTTATTCCTAGTGTTCATTTTATGAAGGTCACTATTTTGCTGAATCCCATCTCTATTTTTATGTGTATATAACAAATTTTCATATATATATTGTGAAGCTATTGTGAGAATATTAATTTCTTTGAATATTTCTCTCAAAGATTCTCGTGGTTTCATTTTATAAATGGCACGTATTGCCCTTTTTTGAATTACAAATATTTTACCAATATAAGCTGCTTTCCCCCAGAGAATGATGCCGTATGACATAACACTATGGAAGTAACTGAAATAAACTAGTCTAGCTGTAGCTTCATCAGTAAGCCACCGTATCGCACGAACTGCATATGCAGCGGAACTAAGCCTACCAGCAAGCGTTTCAATTTGTGGTCCCCACTGTAGTTTTGAATCAATATTAAGACCTAGGAAGATCGTGGAATTTACAAGATTCATTGCCTCTCCATTTATTTCAATGTTGGACGGGCTATGAATAACATTTGGCAAAGTGAATTTGATACATTTAGTTTTTTTGGAATTAAGCAAAAGATTATTTACAGTGAACCAGTTAAGAACTAACGATAAGGATTCATTTACGTTATCGCATATACTGGTTTTACCTCTATCAACTTTAAAAATTAAAGACGTATCGTCTGCAAATAAAACTATATCACAAATATTTTTTACAAAAAAAGGTAAATCATTAACGTATACTAGGAATAAAAAAGGGCCTAGTATCGATCCCTGAGGTACCCCTATATCAATAATTGATCCCAAAGACCTCTCACCACCCACGTCTACTTTCTGGACTCTATTGGATAGATAAGACTGTATGAGGTCAATCGCCCGGTTTTTAATGCCATAATATTTTAACTTTGTGATTAGGGTTGCATGACTCACACAGTCAAAGGCCTTAGATAGATCGCAGTTGACGCGCAATGACGTCGCGCATTGACGTCTTACTAAAAACAATCTAAACACTTGACATTGGCAAAGTTATCATCATATGCCATTAACGAAAAAGATAAGAAGTAGTATGATGTCACAAAGTCGTATCTTGTCATTCGTCATTTATTATATTATATAAAACAGTGCCTTTCATATAAAATACATACGGATTATTATTGCTCGAATCACCAAGAAACACAATGCTTTTTTTCTAATTATTCACACCCGATTCTTTAACTCTAGCTCTGCTTACCTAAATGAAACACCAAAATTACTAATAAAACCGGAAATAACTCGAGGAAATTTAATAATACGAGTACAAGAGCGCTATGTTTGCTTCGCAAGACAACCAAGAATAATCCACTAGATTGTCATAAGTCACGTTGTTGAAGCGTGACAGCTGCTGTCATATCCTTACAATTCTCGAATATCTTTCAAAATGTCGTATTATTTATTATTGCATGTTTTATTCAGTAATCTTGGCGGAATTTTAATGAATAAATTGTGACTACAGGACGGGTATGGATAATTGAATTATATGTGTATTGTGGTACAATGTGATTTAAACGACGATGAATCCCAAGAAAATTCTAGACGCCATTCCGCGTGACGTCTAGAATCGACAATTGACCATCGACTAAGACTCAAATAACAAACACTGACTATAAACTATAAACGCTTGACACTGGCAAAATTGACATAAGTATTGTTTTTTTTATACTTATGAAATTAAATGAAATTTATTTGTAATCAACGTAGAATCATAACTAGAATCATTGAGCCTAGTTTTGTTTATTACTAACACATTTGATATATAAATTTAATAAATACAAAATTTTTGGAAATTTATATTTTCTATGATGGATTATTTTTTGTTTGATACATCTTTTCTTTGGTCTTTGTTCAGAACAGACGTGTCCCAAATGTATATTTAAATAAACAAATAATCACTTGCTGACTCGTGATCTTGTTTACTGTGCAGCAATCTGTGTCATGCCTACTCAAGGTATAGGATATTATGTTTAGTGTCGTGAATATGGACAATAATTATTAACTCTGTTTCACTTCAATACTACAAAATGGACAACAGTCCCTTTTAACCGGAGCAGCAGGACAGCTCGCTCGCTGCCGCCTGCGCCCTCGCCCGCATCAGCATCCCGCCCTATAGCACCCGACCGAGAAGGTGATGTCGTAGAAATTATTTCTACCCCTGAAATTCAGAACTGGATGATGTCAATCGAGCAGTACCTAAACGAAGTGTGTACTATTGCATCGGAGGGGAAACTGAATACAGAACAAAAACTTCGCATAAGTACTTTGTGTCGAATAGTTGGTCATGGTACATCGCAGATGGCAGTGCAATACCAATCTCTTAAGCAGAAAGCCCTTGAAACCCACTCCGTTACTCAAGAACTGAAAGATAGACTTAATCTTTCTCAGCGGCTTCAAGAACTTAAAGAAAGTATTGACCAGTCCTCCAAACCCGTAGCAGGAACCTCTTTTGCCAATATGGTTAAAAATGGAACCAATAACTACATTAAGCCAATTAATCTTTGTTCAGTTGCCATTTATCCCAACGATAAGTTGAAATCAAGTGAGGATACAAAATCCCTTGTCCATAAAATGCTTTGTCGGGAACGGATGAAGTTACACATAAGAGGCCTTCGAAAAACAAGGAACGGAGGAATAATAATAAGCACTGAAACTAAAGATGACATTGAGAAGCTCAAGCAATCGATGCAGCTTAAAAACTCTGACCTTACGATCGATGAGCCATATAAACGGAAGCCCAGAGTTGTAGTTGTCGGTGTGCCTTCATCGATGGCTGAAAAAGAGGTTTTTACGTGTCTCTATCACCAGAATCTGGCCGAAACACTTCAGAATTGTTCTCTTGACCAGTTTTTAACCTCCATTAGATTAAGCCATAACTCAGGCAAGAGGACAGCTGAGACCTGTAACAACGTCATTGAAGTACCTGCAGATATAAGGAAAGCCTTCATAACAAAAGATATAGTTTATGTGAATTGGTCGTCTTGCCTTGTGCGAGACATTACTCTTTGATCACTCGATGTTATAAGTGCCATCAGTATGGTCACGCGGCCAAGTCATGTCGGGATCCTACATACACCTGTGGCCACTGTGCTGCTCCTGGTCATTCTATTAAGGAATGCACGAAGAAGGCAGATGAACCAAAGTGCGCCACTTGCGTCCACTGCAATAAGCCGAGTAAACATTGTACAGGAACTGCTGAATGCCCGGCAAAAATAATAGCAGAAAACAAGTACATTAACTCCATAGATTATGGAGGTGTCTAAGAATGCCTAAGAAGACTATTTGGATGCGTCATTTAAAATATTTCTAGTGTCGGTTCATAAGTAAAAAAAAAAAAAGCCTTATCAATCACGATGCCCTACTAACCTTAAATTGTAAGTCAAGTTAAATAAACAACGTTTGCACATCTTCTAAGTTAAATAATTACACATAAAAACTAGAAAAATACTTACGTATCATTACTTTGTTTACAATTACCAGTTTACAATTCCGCTAACTCGCAATTTGTTTATCATTTGTTTTGTGTTCATATTTTTATAATATTTGCATTATTTGTAGTTTTAAGTTTAGTTAAGATTTTTAATACTATTCTATACATCTAACTGAAAATAAAATGTCAATGTAGGTGATTATTTTAGAATCGATGTACCTAAGTAAGCTGCGACCTGTACGCCTGAGATACAAGATTACCTAGTTCAGGCTCGTATTATGCATACCTTTAATTAAATAAGTTTTAGAATTTTGTTATCAGATATTATTGTACCATGTAAATTTTGAATAAATATTATTATTATTATTATTATTATGATTTCATATGATACTTTATAACACCCATACACAGAACACCTATGTTCGATGGCTCGACATGGATCGACAGGCTAGTCAAAGAACACAGCCTAATGCTAGAGCTATATAGATGGTTTCAAATATTCGGTACACTTTTACAAAAGCTTATTCTAACACATTGTTTTAAAACGCAGCAAACTGAGACCACTTACCATCAGGTGGCTATCAACTTTGTCCCTCACTTGTGGGTAATTTTTTACAACACTTAAGAAGTTTTTATTAAAAGTTTTCACATAAAAATTATATGCACATCAATAAAACATTCTAGGTAACAGCTAACGCCTGAGTCAGACGTTACGGGAAATGCTGATTGCGTGCGGTGAAAAACGTAACACCTTTCGTGGTTGTATCTGTACTGTCAAAGAACGTGTAGAAGGTTTTGAATATTATGCTGCAAATGGATCTTGCCAACACGCAAAGGGGTGGATTAAGGACACTAATTGTATCTGTTTAGCAATTTATATCACCCATATTTTTGGTTAAAATATTTAGTTAAAAACTAATATCTTTTATTATTATTACCTACTATTATTACAAATAATGCACCCACAGAGTTGAAAAAAAACGACCTACCTATTTCTCAAACCAGTAACTGGATTATTTATTAATTAAATTGGCTAACCATGTGTGACCATACATAGTGAAGGTTTCCGAAGACTGTAAGAATAAGGATGACTAGTTGTCAAACCGACAAACAATAAACGCTATAGTTAGCAAATAAAATTAGTTTAGAGCTTTCATATTTTTTTTTAATTAAACCTGTCTTTACATGTAGGGAAGGTACTCCTAAATATTTTTCAAGGGTTTTATTTCTTAATTTATAAGGGCCGCTAAAACGTAACTGTGCAAATTTTCATTATGATAAGGTAGTCTGCGAGTTAGAGCGTTGATTAGGGGCGGAGACAGTTGGACATAGCCAAACTACGAGGGTTCCTTGTGAACCTCGGAACCTTAAAAATTACGACATTTATTATTTTGTATCTGTGTAACATTCAAATCTTCAGTTCCACAGAACTTATAGAATAACCTGATGGAAAATTATACAGCTCGCGTGCTGTGAGGTCAGGGCTTTAGAAGGTTTGCTTTGGGTCGCATAAAAGTTTTTACGAGTGTTGTTTTAAACGAAACTTAAATGTTTATGACAAGCGTTACCATTAATGAGTTTATATTTAAGTTTTTTATTTATTTTTAAAATAAAATATCTGTAATGTTATTTTATTCATCTTTCAAGGTAAAGTAACACGTAAAATAATCCCCTAATTAAACAAATGTAGACAAAGAAAAACACCTATTATACTGGACTTGTTCTCGGGAGTTGAATGAAACCTAAAACAAGTACGAAGTTTTAGAAAATATTAAGACTAAAATAAACGTATATATTATTTTCGAGCCATCAAAAGAAAATATCTTATTAAACATTGTTATAACTATATTTATTTTATTACAAAGTTATTACAATAGGCAACATATCTCACTTCAAACTGAACTAAAAAATACTGGCAAAATGTTTTAAATTACATGACTGGCCTCTCAGCCCAGTTGGTAGTAGCTCTGCCTTCTGCGCTGTAGGTTGAGGGTTCGATTTCCTTCCAGGATAAACATATTTTGTGTGAAGAACATAGGTGTTTGTTCTGTGTCTGGGTGTTATAAAGTATCATAAGTATGTATTTAAAAATATATAAGTATTCGATCAGTCATCTAGTCACCATATTACAAGCTATGCTGAGTTTAAGACTAGATTGTGTTGTGTGCATTGTCCAGCAATATATTAACAAAATAATAAATATTAGCAAAATAATTAACATTATTTTGCAGACGTCAATCTAATGTATTACTTGAAAACAATGCCATCAGATTCAACTCTATAGTCTGCGAGCAAGGGGTCTGATTAGGGCCACAGACAGACAGACAGACAGATAAACTATAAGGGTGTTGGACTTTGGAACCTAAACAGAGAAGAGTAAAGGTAGATTATTTAAGTATAGTAAAGCACGATATTTAGAGTTCCAGAACCATCTTGGTAATCTAGGTAATTAGTGTTCAAACGTCTGCTTAGTGCTAGTTTGGTTGCAGCCGTTGCACACGACTGGGTCATTGAACGTGTTCGGTGGTTTTTACCGAGTTTCTTGTTTAAATCGTTTAAACTACAGCCGAAGCTTACATCTATGTAAAAATGTACGAAAACAATTTTCTATTCGTATGCACACTTAGGGTTACATTTTGGTATTAATACTCTATGTTTAAACAAAAAAGTTTTATATAAAAACTGAGCTCTACCAAATCAACGTCAAAACCCTGTCAAAAACACAAAAAACTGCAACAATCTTGAGTTTTTTAATCAAATAACAACAAGCACCAATGAATTTTAATTGATGGATGATAAATCATCCACAGGCAAGCAAGAAGAAATACCGGAAGATACGAAGACAAATGAAAGTTTAACTCGATATAATGCGGGGCCGTCAGGGGCTGCGTTCCTACCTGGCTCTGTCCAGAGCCCTAAGACCAGGCCTGGACTGTCCAAATCAGAACACAATATACGACAAATCATCACCACCCAAGACGTTACAAACGCACTTAAGTCTCTAAGCTTTGGGGCTCCCACGCAAGCTATAAAAAACATCAACATGCAGGACCTGAAAATCCCTATCCTCAATAAAAATGACGAGTCAGTCGACGACTCAACTACCTTACTTGATATAAAGAAATTTATGGCTTCATGCTTTAAACTAAATAAAGAAAATTCAGTCGTGATGAGGGAAATACCCTTACAATCTATGATTGCTGTAGGGAATGAGACACTAGAACCCAATGCCAGCTGCAATGTTCAAACCGAATGCTTGCCTGTACTTTCGGCAACTAACGAAGTTATAGTAACCGGCATTGAGCATAAAATCTCCAAGGATAAGAAGAAGACGTCTGGTAGTCTGTCGGAGAGGTCTGACCTGGGTATTGGGCAAAGGGATTCATTGTCCAGTATCGGGTCTAATGTGTGCAGGATTTGTATGACACGTGGACGAGAAAGGCAAGTAAAAATAAATAAATAGATAACGCCGGACATTTCACATAGCATCATCTGGACTCAAAGTAAGCAGAGCTTGCGTTATGGGTACCACATGATCGATATTTTTAAAATACATACGTCTAAGTCTCAGAGGCTCCATATTATGCGTCTCAGAGGCTCCTTTCGTCCATTTGCACACGTCTTCAAACTTTGTAGGTTCTACGACATGCCGGTTTCCTCACGATTTTCCTTTAAGTACTGTTTGAGAGTACTGGTATGATACTATCATGATAGGACATTGGCTGAATTGAGACCAATCAAGTCGAAGACGCCATAAAATAAGAAGTACTACAGTTGGCCACTGGTTGATAAAAAAGTAGTGGTAGATGACAGAAATGATCCTATGTTCCATCCGCATTTAGGGGCGCACAAAATAAATAAATAATGCCGGACATTACCATTACCATAGGTACCACATGACTGATATACTACGTATATACTTTATAAGTATATACGTAGTATATCAGTCATGTGGTACCCATAACACAAGCTCTTTTTACTTTGGGGCTAGATGATGTTGTGTGAATGGTCCGGCATTATTATTATTATGATTATTATTTTATTATTATATCCACGACCTATTGAATCAGAGTGCGATTGGCTCCCACTATGCTACCGCAGATGGCGTCAAAAGTTCTGTACTTTATTAGCGTCTAAAATACTGCCTGGAGATTCTATCTCGAATGTTTTCGAACAAGTTTTGGAGAATCTGTAAACTTTGTTGCTTTACTACCAATTTAGATGATAGTATTACTCGTGTATACAGGGCGAGCTAGCTTTAGAGGCTTGAAATAAAAATAAAAATAAATAAATAAAATGATATGAGACTTTATTTCTACTACTAACTTAAAGAAAATAAAATAAAACTTAACTACAACTATTTCCTGGTAGTCTAAATACAATAAAATCATACAGTACTACTGTACTGTATGATTTTATTCTAGTCTAAAATACAGTCCCCTCTTTGGCGTAGGCCTACCGCATTTCCTTCCACAAATCTCTGTATACGAAGTCATCCTCTTATCTCTTTTTCGGTCGGCCTGTACTATTATTTTTATACCTAGTTTTATTTTTCATTATATTTCATTTATGAGTTTATTAAACAAAAACCCTAATCTATCTACTATATGTGTGTCAAATACCACTCACTCGTTCATCACGAAATCTCAGAAACCACCGAACGGATTGGGATTAAATTTGGTATGCTGCATAACTCCCCTAGGGCCGTAGGTGGCCGTAGGCCGTAGGTTTTCAAAAAATTCACTCGGGATCATGGTCTAACCACGAAAACCGAGATTATGCTTTGTAATTTTTCCGAAACATTCATTCGTTCAATTATTATCTTGCTACTTTTTATCTACCACGTGGGCAAAGCTGCGGGAAACAGCTAGTTCGTAATATTACAGAATATTTATTCAAAACAAGCATCACTTTGAATCGTCTTAAACGGTGAATATAGGTAATTCGTCGTAAGCCACAACACCCTGTACCTATTGTGCTTGTACAACTAAGACTGTTAGCGCATTTTATGTTATCGAATGCACTAAACTATTGTTATGCTAGTTCAGATATTGGAGAAACATTCTAAAATACCTTTCTGATCTGGTTACCGATTGAAGAACTTTATTTTGGATCGTTATATCTCTACAATAGATTGTCTAGACTAGACTTTATTCCCAAAAAACCTCATAAAACCGGCGGCTAAAGCTACGCTTGTATTAACCACGAGCGCTATTAACCTTGTATTAACTTGCCACGGCTTCACACGGTTGAAATTCAGCTCAGTTTGTAGTAGCTCTGCCTTCTGAGCTGGTTTGCAATTCGATTCCCTCCCAAGATAAACATTTGTGTGATGAACATTTATTTTATTTTTTATTTATTAATAATAACATCAGAACAAGTTTATTTTTAAGGCGATGCTAGATCTACGTAAATACTGAACTTATTTAAAGTAAATACAAGTAATAAACTATTAATCTAAAATACATTTAGTTTCTATCACGAGCTGTTCCATGACTTTCGGCTGGTTTTGATGAAATATATCAACGCTGTTTTTGGGACAGGATATTAAGTAAATAGATAGCAAGTGACATGGAGGCAAAGTTAAGTAGCTTGGTCTGGGCACCTCTAGCATAGCAACATAGATGTTTGCTCTGTGTCTGGGTGCTGTGTATCATAAGTATGTAGACAGATAGAAAATAGAAATTACTTTATTGCACACCATAAATACATTGGACTAATAGAAAAAAATAACAATGTTTTGCTAGTCGGTAGAGTACAATGGGTAGTTTTATCGCTATGCCAACCTTGGGATGGATTGAACTGAATGTAGCTGAAAAAAGGGTGGTGATAATAATAATAATAGATAATATAATAATTATTATAATAATACGGGAAGCAAAACTTTATACCCCTTTTTACGAAAATTGCGCGGACGGAGGAGTATGAAATTTCGCACACTTATAGTTTATATAGAGGGGGAGTGCAGAATGCTAATATTTTTTTTATTGTGTATAATAAAAACATAATTTAATACTTAACTATGGTCGAATTCCGACCAGTGGCCGACCACTAGTAATAATAATAACATGTATATAAAAATATATAAGTATTCTATCGGTCATCTTGTCACAAGCTATGCTTAGTTTGCGATAAGATAGTGTTATGTGCTTTGTCCACAAATATTTATTTAATGTAACTTATTCCAGGTTGATATCGCCATGCAACTGCAAAGGATCTCTTGCGAACGTACATCTGAGCTGCTTGGAGAGATGGTTGAACCAGGTGGGCAGGAATCACTGTGAACTGTGTGGATTCAGGTACGTAAGGTTCCGTCTCTGTATAACCAACCAACCAACCCAGGCGTGTCTTGTAACACAGCCGAAACGCCAGGAATAAATGAATTGAATACGCGATGATTACGTTTTAAAAACGAATAATTACGTTTTAAAAACTAAAAAGAAAACCGACTTCATTGAATGAAATTTGAGCCTATAATACATTTTTTGTGGAAAGTAGATGTATTTTGTATAAATAATAGGTTGGGGAAAAAGTTTCTTCGCATATTTTAAGAAAATTCAAAACTTTTTTTAATATAGATTATTTACATTTAATTAAAGTATGTAGGTACCATTTTGTTCGATAACTTTTTGCCGTTTTGTAGTTAGGGACATGATCCCATTGCTATAGAAATTTTGGGACTTACAAAATACCGCGACAAGTGGTTTTGGCAGTCCTTACGTGATGTAAACCTGACACTGCGTAAAGAATTCTGAACGGACCGAAAAAGGTGGAAATCTGAAGGTGCAAGGTCAGGACTATACGGCGGATGCATTAACACCTCCCAGCCAAACTCTCTTAATTTTTGCTGAGTGGCTAAAGATGTGTGAGGTCTAGCGTTATCATGATGATAAACCACACCCCTTCTATTGATTAATTCCGGCCGCTTTCTCTCAACTTCTTGCTTTAATCTCATCAGTTGTTCGCAGTAGAGTTCAGAATCGATGGTCCTGCCTGGTGGTAACAGCTCATAATGAATAATGCCCTTCCAATCCCACCACACACACAGCATCACCTTGTTGCGAGTTAACCCGGGTTTCGCCACAGTCTGTGAAGCCTGACAGGCCTTTGACCACGACCTTTTTCGCACGTTCTTGTCGTACGTGACCACCACTTTTCACCACCAGTTATCAGCTTCTTCAAAAATGGTTCGGTTTCATTACGACGTAATAAAGAATCACAAATGAGTACACGGTTCATTAGGTTTCTTTCAGTGAGCTCGTGAGGCACCCCAATATCGAGCTTTTTTTTGTACCCAGTTTTTTTGAAATGCGTCAAAACTGTTTTGTGGTCAACTCCCAGTTCTTCAGCTACGTCGTAACTACTGATATGCCGATCTTGCTCCACTTTTTCAAAAATGGCATCCATTTTATCCGTAATAGGGCGACCAGAGCGACGTGCATCTTTGACATCAAAATTTCCGGATTGAAAACGCTTAAACCAAATTTGTGCTACTTTCACAAACACTGCATTAGGTCCATTTACATCGCAAATTTTTTCCGAGGCTTGCGTTGCATTTTTAACTTTTTTTGTAGTAAAATTTTAAAATGTATCGAATTTCTTCATTAAATTCACTCATCTTGACAGTACGAAAAACAAATAAAAATCACACATTTTCCTAATTTGAATTTGGAATTATGTTCTTTAAAATTATACCAAAGCAAAGAGAGCCATAGAGATTTTATTACAAGTTCATACATATTAAAATGCGAAAACACTTTTTCCCCAACCTAATATAACATGGGTAGGCCAAATAAACGCACCGCTCCAATGAGACAGCGAGGTATCGAAGTACACCAAAAATTATCGATGTATACAAGATTTTTCAGCTCGACCAATTTTGATAAAATTTAAATGGGACCTGTGTTTCCTTTCAACCAAAAAAAAGAATTTTCCAAATCGGTTCAGGCGTTTTTGAGTAAACATACATAAAAAAATTAAAAAACCGGCCAAGTGCGAGTCGGGCTCGCGCTCCGAGGGTTCCGTACAAACCTATAGGTATATAAGTAAAATTTCACCCATCACGACAATCGAGTCATAGTTGGATGATGTAACGAAAAATTTACAGTTTTCGCAATTTTTCCTTTATCTGTGCTATAAGACGTTGCTTCGTACCAAATTTTAAGATTCTGAGTACACGGGAAGTACCCTGTAGGTTTTGATTCCCTTGCGAGTTGCGAGTTTGAATATATGCGACTTAATTTGCTGTTTCTCTTGATTGCGTTGACATAGAAGTTTGATTTTGTTACAGCTTAAAGGTATTATAGACTTGAGTATTTTATATGAATTTCAATTTAATAACTTTACGCGTTCATGAGAAAAGGGGTAGTAAGTTTAATATTATTAAAAATATTTTTATTATATGATGTAACTAAAAATATACGGTTATCGCAATTTATCCTTTATCTGTGCTATAAGACGTTGCTTCGTACCAAATTTCAAGATTCTGAGTTCACGAGAAGTACCCTGTAGGTTTTGATTCCCTTGCGAGTTGCGAGTTTGAATATATGCGACTTAATTTGCTGTTTCTCTTGATTGCGTTGACATAGAAGTTTGATTTTGTTACAGCTTAAAGGTATTATAGACTTGAGTATTTTATATGAATTTCAATTTAATAACTTTACGCGTTCATGAGAAAAGGGGTAGTAAGTTTAAAATTATTAAAAATATTTTTATTATATGATGTAACTAAAAATGTACGGATATCGCAATTTATCCTTTATTTGAGCTATAAGACGTTGCTTCGTACCAAATTTCAAGATTCTGAGTTCACGGAAAGTACCCTGTAGGTTTTGATTCCCTTGCGAGTGTCGAAAATTTGTGGCATAAACGGCTGTATCATTTGATTGCGTCAGCTTAGAAGTTAGGCACTTTTTCTCAGGCACGCGTGGAGGTATCAAGCTGAAATTTATATCAAATACTCAAATCTACTGTCCCTTAAAGCTGTGAAAAAATCAAACGTCTAAGCCTAAATAATACGTGAGTAAAGCCCGTGTTGCTTTACTCACGTATTATTTTGTCGATGGAGGTACCGACACTGTTTCGATTCATCTAGAGAATCTTCATCAGGATGAGATTGATTCCGCGGTCCGGTCGTTGCCGCTCGAGTTCACGGTTCGCACTGAACCTGAACTAAACTGTGAACTGTGTGCGAACCGTGAACTCGAGCGGCAACGAGCGGAGCGGAGTAAAGCCCGTGTTTATCAAAATATATTTTCTAGTGATGTTTTATCATATTCGCAATTAATTTTTTTAAGGAGATCAGTACAGAAATTGCGATACCGTCTGTATGTAATTTGAGCTGTTAAATTATTTGGACATGATCTGGCATTCATGTGTAGCTTGTCTCTATGTCTCATACAGCGAAGGAGCCCGGGGCCATGGTTTAATATTAAGATTTTTTCTGCTTACTTTTACAATTCTAGTATTGGCACGTAGTACCTACTGAATGATGCTCACTAAATGTGACATACAAGATACTGCATCAGCTGAATTGTAAATAGAATCAAAGCTAATCTTACGTAAATCTATTCCCAATTTATTATGATATAGTTTTGATGTAAATCTTTCATGCTTGTGATTAGGCAGTTTTAGGCTAAGTGTTAGTAAAGCGTGGTAGTCGGTAACAGAGGAATTAGTCACTAGGGCGATTGCTGGCAAGTGAGTTTTAACCATAATATGCTCTATGCATGAGCCACTTTGAAATTTTGATAGACTGTGAGCTGGAAGTAAGCCGTGAAACGAGCAGCGGTTTAGTTACTCCTGCGCTGCCTCTTCACAAAACCCCGGGCGTATATTAATATTTATGTCACCAACTACTGCAATATTTTTCGTTCACGTTCGACATTAAGCCTTTGCAAAAAAATACTGAAATTGTAAAAAAATTTGTTGATGCTGCGAAAGTTTTGGGTTAGTAATGAAATTGAGTTGCAGTAAGCAGAAATATGCTGTTTGCGGTTTTCAACATCACATGTCCGTGACTCGGAAACTGAGAAATTATCAAGGTCGTTAATTAATCCATCAGTCATGATTATCTAAAATTAAGGTAAAACTAAACTATAGCACGGCGAACTTAGGCGCCTTCATAATCAATCGAGTTAATGTACCTTTGCTCGGCTTACTTTTTGGCTGGGCAGTCGTAAGTCACCTGTCTTGTGATTACTGGGTTTTTTGGAGCGAAGGCAGGTTGCGCATTGAGCTGGTGCCGCTGTCTTTGGACACTCATTGAACTGATGACCTAGTTCACCGCAGTGTCCGCAAGTGTAGGCCTCTGCTTTACATGTCTTCGCTGCATGCCCGAATTGTTAGCATTTGAAGCACCGTGTCACCAACGTGAAGTCTCTTACAGGACAGGAAGCCCAATTCACGAAGACACGATCTTGGGTTATAAGGCACTTTCGAATTATAGCTGAGACCTCAATGATGAAGTTGCAAGATTCAGATCCCTTCTTGCCTGATTTATGGCTAAGTTTAATAGATGCCAAGAATGCATCTTTCGTCATATCTGTGAGCTTATTGCACACATTCTGTTCTTAAAGGCACTTATAGAACTCCTGCTCCTGCATGGCTGACGGAACTCCAATAACCATAATACGTGGCCTGCGCTTGTGTGTGGTTCGTCAATAGTTAGGTCAGCTGTGGTGAGGGGGACAGATTTTTAAGCTTCTCGATGTCTTCTTTAGTGTCTGTGCTGATGATGACACCACCATTTCTGGTCTTTCGAAGTCCACGCACATGCAACTTCAACTCCTCGGGGCAGATAATTTTTTGTACCAACGTTTTAGTGTCATCACTGGTCTTGAGCTTATCCTTGGGATAGATTGCCACAGAGATCAAATTTGATGGCCGGATAAATGAATTGGTACTTTTTTTAACCATTTCGGCAAAAGAGGTCTTAGCTGTCGGTTGCGACGATTCTCTTACGCTTTTTTGCAGTTCTTGTAGGCACGACCGATAAGTCTTCCTTTTCATTGAGAAATTTTGCGTAAGTTTGGATATGTATAGCCTTCGACTTTAGAGCTTGGTATTCAACTGCCATTTGAGATGAGCCATGGGATACCTTTCTGCATTACTTATACGCAGTTTCTGCTCTGAGTTAAATTTTCCCTCATTAGCAATTGTGGACACTTCATTAAGGCACTGTTCGATAGAAGCCATCCATTTCTGAATCTCCGACGTAGACACGGTTGTTATGGTCTCTTCATACCTTGGTTGAGGTCGCGGTGGAGACGTCTGTATAGGTTGGGCGGTCGTGGGCGGGCGGGCAGTGGTGTGGGCGGGGGACTGCGACTGCCACCTTATTGCTTCTGTTAAAAGGGCTGTCCATGATGAAACTACGTATTCGACTTACGTAGCACGACTGCTGAGTTAAAACTAGGTCAGTTTATGTTTATTATTTTGAATAAATTATTTGGCACGTCCGATCTCGGCAAGCCCACCATGAAAGTCCAATAATATTATAATAAAAATAAAAAAATAAAATAATAATAAATATATTATAATACGCTTGCTTCAAACGACTACCTTTTATGTAAGCTTTATATTTCTTAATAGGTAGTTTAGTTGCATTTTCAGTAAGCTTATTATAGAAGCACTTTCGGTTGGTTCATTTCTAAAATTAAGACTTGTTTAAAATATATTTAGTTAGTCATAGCATTATAGCAGAATACCAAAGGTTAATTTGACAGTTCAAAACCTAATTTTACCTAATATTAGTTAGGTTGGTGCCAACAGAATTGAGGCCACTGTGTTCCCCATAAAGGGTTTATTTACTTATTCAAAACCTAGGGATGTATAATTTGTTTCTGTTCGTTATAACTCGCACCGAAAACATCGGTGTTCGAATCACTATCAAATAGTTCCTCCCTCCATCACTACCCTACTGAAGTAACTTCAGTCCGGTTTGCCAGCTAAAGATCTCAGTGAAACTAGGTTTTGGATTCAACCGGGTTAATTGAAGTGGTAAATTTGAATCGCTCCGGCACTCGGTGAGCGAGACTTGTGGATTGCTCAGGGGCGGTCAGATTTTCTGATCAATAGATTACTTCGTCTGCTTCTAATAGGCGGACTAAATAGCCTTAGACTTAGGCTATGAAATTCTACCTACGTAAGGGCTTTCAAAACTCTCGTGAATTGTACTAGATGTACATTTTGAGGAATATAACTAGGGATGGGATAGAAATTGTATCTAATTGGCCTTGAATTTTCAGACAAAACCACAGCTGATTTTGACAGGACGTCAATCGAAACATAAGGGTTTTGTTTAGTTAGGTGAAAGACCTCTGTGGCGCAGTAGGCCAAGGACCGGCTGAGACGCAAAAGGTTGCGGGTTCGATTCCCGCCGCGAGACAAATGGTTGTATGATCTGCCAGTATTTGTCTCGGGTCTGGATGTTTCTATGTATAAACACCCAGACCCAAGGATATTACCCAAAATATAGTAAGCCTATACTAATTCTATTACCATAATACTATACCTACTATAATACTATACGTTATAGTAAAATTTACTATACTATACCTACTTTACTAGTAAAGTAAAGTAGGTATAGTTCAGTAAATTTTCCCAATAATTTCAACATATCCAACTATTTTGAACAACATTTTGGGTTTCTCTAAACAGCACTTTAGGTAAGGGGTAAGGACCTCTAACAAAAGTGCCCACTTAAATTTATCAAGCGAATATCTGTATTGAAAAACTGCTTAAGAAACCTCGTAATATCTTTAAAAGACCCAACCACACGATGAAGTAATAAAATAATTTAAAAAGAATGGTTGTCTGTAAAGTCGGTTTACGGACGATAATTTTACGTGATAACGTCATACGCAAACATTGATAAAAATTGCATACTTTTAACGCTTAGGCCAATCGTGCCTCTCTATCGCTTGTTCCGCGCTCTCGCTTGCACGCTCGGCTCAGGCGGAACGTGACAATTTTTCGTGTGTGCAGCCGGTTCATCGATTTATAAGATATTATCACGTCAAAATCAACTCCAATTTACATGTACCCATAAAACATTTTTGTTTTTATTATATTCATAATTTTGTAGAGGCAACTAATACGCATTACCAAGCAAATTTTAATCACGATAAAACCATTAATCTGCAAGTAAAAGCTCTGAATAGAGCCGGACAGACAGACACACACATATAGCACACATATCTTTACATTTAAAAAAGGTTCCTTGTAAACTTCGGATACCTAAAAAGACCTTGCTCTATCGTAGTGCCTCACCTCGATTGAGAAACTGTCGAAAACTCAAAATCCACCCCTTTGCTCTAACCTATAAATTCTGCAAGCCCTGTTGTCACCTGTTGTCAACCTACGCCCAAATCCGAGCATAAAAGTGTACCTTGCAAGTGACAGAACGATTAAAATAAAAACAAGTTTACAAAATCCCTTTAAATTCTGTTTTTAAAATTAAATACTTAGATACAAAAATTATCTAAATTATGTGATTAAGATTTATTCCTATAGAATCCTGGGTTGCTCGTCCAAACGATTTAATTTTCAAACACCATAATGAGAATTCATTGAAGAGGCGAAGTATCCTTCAAGATTGATCCATTTTAGAAGAAAGACGTCCTCTAGACATTATTTTGAATGAATTCTTTTAAATATGAGATTATATATGAAGTCATATTGAATTCGGGTTTATTATGACTGCACTTGTATAATTGAACTGATCCCAGATGAGTGTTGCTTGGAGACTGATGATGGAGACGACTGCGATAGTCTTCAAATTATTGGGGGTTAGTCCCCGTGCTGACCAACAAAAGAGCTTGAAACTTGAAACAAACCCGGATCGGTGCCAGCCGTTATGCACCTGCAACCGAACGAACACCGCATATACTGACTTTTCTTTCCTGAGAGACCTATCGGCAAAGTTGAGAGGTTAGTGTGGGTTCCTGGGAAGGCCTGCGCTATCAAACAGAATCCTAGGCAGAGTGGCGTCAGTGGAGAGGAAACTTCACCCACCTCAGCTTGCTGGAGTGGATCCATGAACGAATGTTTTCAATTACACTTAACTGCTCTGTAACTACTAACGCCACTTAAATCATCTTCAACAGATGAACGAAGGCCAATGATGAAGATGATGTATAATTTAGGTGACCGTCAGTGTATAACACCTGTTACAATATTACTTAGCTAGGCTTTAGTGGGTCTAGACAAATACTTAACGCTTAGCTTTCTTTTACGCTAAAAGCCATTGCGGAAAGATCAAATTGTATGGAAATGATAGCAGTTGTCACGTTTCACTCACGTGACTTACCACAAGCTAGTGTCGTATCCATACAATTTGATATTTCCCCAGACGTGAACGCCAACAGAAAGTTGATCTTGTCTAGGATCTTTGGAAATGTTTCCAGCGTCACCTATCGTCACATATTCCGAGTCATCTATCGTCACATATTCCGTGGTCACCTATCAACACGGAATAAGTATTAAACATTGCTAAGCGTTGAACAGTTAGTACTAAAAAAGTTTCAAATTACATGAAATGATTATTAAATAAATAAATAATGTCGGACAATTCACACAACATCATCTGACCCTAAAGTAAGCAGAGCTTGTGTTATGACAGATTTTACTTAGGTATACACTTTTTTTTGTAAATACTTATCATATAAGAAACACCTAGACCAAAGACAAATACTTGCAGATCATACAAACATTCGTCCCGCAGCGGGAATCGGATCCGCAACTTTCTGCGATGAGGTCATCTCTTTCTGTCTTTATGTCTCTAAAATTCTTCCTTTATAAAATACTACTTTTATTACAATACATGTATACTTGTAGGGACAATAAAACCTCCTCCACATCTGCTGATTATGTAACTCGCGACAAATTTAAGCGTGGAGTGCGCAATCACTGCAGTCAAACACACATTGTATACTAAAATATCTCGTTATATCCCTGGCGCTGGATTGTTACGTAAAAGTAACAAAAACAACTGCAATAACAGCGAGATCAATCACAATTTGTCAAAAAAACCCGCTTATTGCTCGCCTGTTGTCTATTTACAAATACGCTTATAACACAGGTATTAGCGTACAAAAAGCATTGAAATAAATAATAATAGAGGAGCAAACCTCATCTATCACCCTGCAGCAATAAAAAATACAAAACAATATAATCACTTTTTGTTAGTTATTTAAATCCATGACAAAAAGTGTACTTGATAGCCGTAATCATAATCACTTAAGGGCACACGCAAACTATTTTCAGATGGCAGCACAAGCGTGAATGCCTTGTTTACGTTTTGTATGAAGTTGAGACTTGATAGATGCAATGTGTGGTGTTTGCTGTTGAAAATGTAATATATATTTTACTGTAGCAAAACTTAAAGTTGAGTTACGACGATGGAAAGTGTCAAGTAGAAAATATCGATTTGATTGAAAGATAAGTTTTAAAACTTTGAGGTTTTTACTCTCTGAGCGTGTAGTTGTATATTTTTTGGGCTAAAACTGTGGTTCTTTCATAAATTACAGGTGTATGATCGTAACGAAAACTTTGGTGCCGATTTTCCTTTGTTCTTTCCGGAACTTTTTAGTTTTAGTTCTATGGGGAATACTTATAATTGAAAATTAAACGAACTCACCTGTGAAGTTCGATTCCAATTATACGAAGGTTCAACCGAAGACGATTTCAGACTTTTATGTTAAAATAAAATAACATACTTAAATGTAGCTTGACTAAAATCTTTTGGAAATTATTTTGAAAAAATAATCACCAAGCTTTCAAACAGTTATATTAATTTAGCGTATTGTATGCAAATCAGGCTATGAAGCTTCATCTGCAATGAAGTTTGAGGGACTCCGCGGTCAATCAAGGACTGCCTGATAGCTTCATAGCCACCAGGGTAAGGTGGCTGTGAAGCTAGATACATCTAGTGGGTGACTCTCTATTTAGAGTTTTGAGCACTCGCAAAGAGATTTAATTCTGGAGTACCAAGACAACCTTAAATGTCATTTAAAAGTGAAATCAGTACCCATTACGTAAATCTTACTTGGCATGATTCGTAATAGGCTTTAATATTTTCAGATTATTTAATGTATGATGCAAAAATATATATATTTCGTGCTTCTTACCACTGCCATATACTTAAGATAAATCATTCAATCGTGTATGATTAATGCCACCCATTTTGTTGATAAAGCAAATTGAAGTTGTATTATCAACTCTAAATAGAATATAACCTTTAGGTGGCTTGCAAAAATTTTCAGACCGTACTATGGAACCTTCACCTCCAATTCATTAATATGCAATGAAATATCAGAGTTATTCAATTAACATTGATAGTTCAGCCCTGGCATACAGCACCCCCCATCCGTGAGTGAAGGGTCAGTGACAATTTCTAAGCTATAGGCATCGTTACGAATAGGTCAAAATGAGCTTTCAATCTGATTTATCATCTATTTGAAATCAGAATGAATATGGTTAAGTATTACCTTGAATCTTTTGTAATTTTCAGAGTTACCTAAGGCTAAAAACTTTTTCCTTTTAAACTCATTGGTGTATAGCCAGGCATCCATATGTTACGGTTGACAGTTTCAGCTTATTACTCATAATTTGAAAAGACAGGCAGAATGTTATATTTGTAGTGCTTAAATTAAAACCCAAGAACTTGCATAAAGTGCTTGGGATAAACTGTCACCTTTGAGCGCTTAATATAAAACCCAAGGATGTCACGAAGTGATGTGTTCTGTTAATATTAATCAATCAGCTTGAATTTGAGCTGCATAAAAATGAAAATTCATCTAAGTAGGTACACCACCGATAACATGCTTGACAAACGCAAATGTTATAAGACTGGTTTCACTAGTTATGCAAAACATACACATACCAAAAGGAAGGACATTAAATTGGTATGATTTACCAATTATTGGTATGAAATTATTCCCTCATTTTACCTCTTTTTTTTACGTTAACTGAAATTAAAAATAAGCGTCCATTAAATCCAATGTAACCATGTGATGTTTATCATGTAATATCAGTTTGTTTGTTTTTTTTTTTTATCTTAACATGTTCGACAGCAATGAACTGATTTAGTTCTCTGAAATTTTATAGAAATCTATGTTTTCTATCAGGGTTTGAACCGTGATTGGTGATATGAATTTGTCTTCACATGGTAAGCAATATCTCTATATAACACCAGTATGTAGCATATCAAAAATGCAATGTCAAACATTAGTTTAACAGCTTTTGACCTGCCAGAGTTTTCTGGATACGATATTTAAAAAGGAGTTTTCAAATAGTATTTTATAACCGTTGATCCATGACAAAGGCATACCATATAAACAGTATCAACAGTATATCGTTGATATTACGGTTATCAACAGTAATATACACCATTGTCCATAAAATATAGTAACCGACCAGGAAAAAGTAGGTAATATAATTGTCTACCTGAGGAATGGCATCGGAGGTTTGGGTCGGTTACCGGTTGAAGTTACGAACCCGCAGTCTCGCAGCAGCGACCTCGTTCACGCTGTTGGTGAGCCGTCGGAGGTGCCGGCGGGCGCTGTGCGGGTGATGCCGGTCTGCGTGCAGTCATCGGGTACGGCGGCGGGTGCATCTCGGCGGCTGCCGTTCTCGATGCTCCCCTCGAGTTTAAAGTGCCTCGCTGTGGTTGTACAGATATGGGCGACATAAAATGCAAGCATTGTGTTGGCGCTGATCGCATTTCTGATCCTTATTTTTAAAATTGCTTGGACAAATTTTGAATTTTCCGCTGGTTCCGACCCATACATATTTATATTCATCAAACCTTGGTATCTTTTACGGCATATCGAGTTTCCTTGTTGAAAGAGTTGAGAGTTTAGAACAGCAAACCATCGAGAGTGTGGTTCTCGTAAGTAATAATCACATAAAAGCCTTCCTCTATCGCTGAGAGTTTTACAGGATTCACAGGATTCATATTGCCTAATGCAATCAAACAGCTGGAAAGTTGATTTTTATTTTCTTTCAGTAATATTTCTTGAGGTAGATTTGATCAAACGCTGCCTTTATTATTGGTTTGAAATTTGGCGTATTTAGATAATTTACGCTTTTATTGCTATTTGCAGGTGTCAAATATTGCATAAGCATATCTGTTTTAATGTTTTTGTAAGTCCATTCAATAGGATGTGCTACCACATGTCATATAGGAGCTACATGTTAACTTATGTCATCAAAATGAACATTTAGGGTTCTCACGAACATTTAGGGACAGACTTTCCCCGAAAGTTTCCAGAACGCTCGGATCTATATCCGGTGATTTGTTCTCATTTGTACTTATTTTGCATTCAAAAACTGCGAGTTTTCGTCAGTCATGCTAAGGTTGTCTTTGTCGGTTTCAGTTCGTATATTAACATCGTCATCGAATACTTCATATGGGGTAGAATTATTTTGTGTAAGGCTCAATTTCAACTGAATTGTTTTATTTTCGTGGGTAGATAATATCTCAACCCGATCTACGAAGAGATTGTGTTATCCGTATAGGATGCGAACTGTTGACACTATATAAGTGTAGCTCAAAGAGGAAGCTATCCATATAGAATGCTATTTTGTTCTCTATCTACACTGTAAAAGTGGAGACTGGACAACAACCAAGTCATATAGACTGTCGTGACTGTGACTATCCAATTCATAAAATATTTTATTTTATTTTATTTATTAAACAAAATCCACAGCTCTTAGTAAACAATATTACTTAATCTAACGCATTTATCCTAAAGCCAATAACGGATTTACATTTTATGTTTATCACCTATAATTTAGAAGATAGTCACTAACCAAACATGTTATTAGTTAATAGAAAATACCTATTAACAATTATACATTATAATTATGTGAGTGTATGAGAGTTGTGTACAAATGCGCGTGTGTGTGTGTGTGTGTATGTGTGTGTGTGTGTGTGTGTGAGAGAGAGAGAGAAATAGATTACGTGGTATGCATAATATGATAATTACAAATAAAACTGACACAAACTTATACATTTTCACAAAGAATTCTGAGAATTTTACGTTTGAACACCTGCTTGCTACAATAGAAAATATCAATTTGTTTAAATTGTTTGTTGTAGTTTCTATGTAGTCGACTAACAAGTGAGTTTTGGGCGTAATTTGTGCGTGTAGGCAAAACAGCAAACAGGTTAGTGTGTCTAGTTCTAATGGTTGGAACACAAAAGCGCAACACTTTAGACAATAACTCCGAGCAGTCGATATAGTTATTGCATACACCATGCAGAAATGACATATCAGTTAGAGTCCTACGGTTTTCGAGAGAAGTGAGGTGATGATAAAAGCACGCTGTCTGATAGTCGCTAAAACTACTGAAACATCGAAAGTTCAGGTGTTTTATGAACTTACTTTGTATACTTTCCAGGCTCTGAATGTAGGTAATATAGTGAGGGTTCCAAATACAGCTGCAATACTCTAGAATGCTTCTAACATAGGAATAATACAGAACCTTCAAGCAACTAATGTCAGAAAAAGGGCGGCTAACACGCAGTATAAAACCTAAAGCTTTGTATGCTTTGTTGACAATTATATCTATATGTTCTGAAAATGTTAATTTAGAGTATATTTGTACACCAAGATCCCTAACAGAGTTTACTTTACAAATATTTATATTATTTATATGATAATCAAAATGTGTTGGACGTATTTTTCGAGTGAAAGGGACATATGAGCATTTTGCAATGTTAATATCAATACGATTTTCTGCGTAATAGCGTCCTAGCCTATCAAGATCCGCCTGTAGATTTAGACAGTCTGTTTGATCACTAATCTTCATATATATTTTCGTGTCATCAGCATACATAAGGTAACGTGCATGCCTAAAGCATTTACCTACATCATATAGATAAGCTGCATATAATAAAGGTCCTAAAATGGAGCCCTGTGGAACTCCAGATGGAATATTAATAAAGTTAGAGCAGAAACCTCCAACAATAACTGCTTGAGAACGGTTACGCAAATAAGATTTTATCCATCTTAGTAAATTGCATTTTATACCCAGCTCATAAAGCTTTCGCAGAAGTATGATGTGATCCACACGGTCAAATGCTTTTTCAAAATCCGTGTAGATCACATCTACTTGCGAGCCACCATCTATCCCAGTCGCTACATAATCAATAAAAACTCCTAAGTTAGTAGAAGTGGAGCGTCCTTTCATGAACCCATGCTGCTCAACCGGAATTGAAGTTGCAATAACAGGATAAATATAACCATGCACTACCCTTTCAAAGAGCTTACTTAGTACATTCAATATTGAGATAGGACGGTAATTTTCAATTAATGTCTTATGACCCTTTTTATGAATGGGAACTATATGTGCCATTTTCCAAACGTTAGGGAAATAGCCTTCACGCAGACACCTATTGAAAATTAGAGTCAGGGGCGCAAACAATGTTTCAGCACATCTGACGAAAAATACCGGGGGGATATTGTCACTACCAGCTCCTTTTGTGATGTCTATATTTTTAAGCATTTTGCTCCTCTCCACATATCTCAATGAAATTGATAGTGTTCTCACTATGGTAGACATTTGTTGAATCAAACGAATACTGATCAGCCGGTATACAAAAATTTTTTTCAAAAAAGCTATTAAATGAGAAACATATGTCAATTTGAGTACTAAAAGAATTATTATTGTAGATCATCTGTTGAGGGTAGTTAGAGCGAGTCTTTCTTTTTGACTTTATGTAGGACCAGAAAAATTTTGGGTGAAATTTAATTTTTTGTTGTGATAGGTTGACATATGAAGCAAAACATTCTGTCTGCAAAATCTTCTGCTTTTCTCTGAGGTCGGCAAAATGCAAGTAATCATTAGGATTATGATAACGCTTCCAGTCTCGGTGAGTTTTAGATTTTTCTTTGATCAACTGAATTAAAGCTCTGCTAAACCAAACGGGGTAGGTGTAAGTGCCAGAACAACGAACTTGAGGAACGTATAACTGTATTAAACTATTTAATATTGAATAAAGTTGAGTAATTACATTTTCAATATCGATATCTTTTGTAATGAACGACCAGTCATGTTTAATAAGTGAATCATTTATGGAATTAAAATCAGCCCTCCCAAACTGAAATTTTATATGAGGTTTCGGCTTGAGCGCGGGTATCAAAATATCTGAAGCTAAAATAAAAAATGAGGGATGAGCAAGGTCTTCCTTGACAAGTGGTAATATAGCTCTTTGAATTGTTACTGGGAAGTCCGAGAATAAGAGATCTAGAGTATTATTACTTTTGTTCACAAGTCTATTATACTGAATAAGACCCAAGAAGGCAGTCTGGGTAATGAAACCATCTGCCGCAGTTTGGACCTCAACAAGACCCTTCCTCAGAATTACTGGTTCACTAGATTTCCAGTCTACACAAGGAAGGTTGAAGTCCCCCGCAATTATAAAATGATCATCGGGGCATGTGCTGTGAATTTTTGTTAATAAACTATTAAAAGATTGAATACGTGCCGCGAGGTGTAAATTCGGAGGTATATAAACAAGTGCAATATGTAGGTCGTGAGCAGAACCGAGCGTACGAGAGGGGATAGTAACCCACAGACATTCTGGATCAGTACTTTGCCACTCAGTTCTAACACGGGCTTGTAAGTAAGGCGCACTCATTACCATCAACCCACCTCCCAGTGATCCCCGATCATTGCGAACCACAGTGAATCTGCCGTCACAAAGCTCAGAGTCCAATATCCCTTCACAAAGCCAAGTTTCTGTTCTGTTCTGTCTGTATTAATATAATATCTGACTCCAGTAACAGCAGATTGTTATAGAATTCAATTGTCTTTGTACGGAGCCCTCTTACGTTCTGATAAAAGAGTTTTAATTTTTTAATTATATCATCCATTATGATTCACAGAAGTATAACCATATTTACAAATAGAACAGCTAATATAAAAATATAAACATAAAAGCATACCTATCATCAAGCTACGCCCCAGGATACTGTAAGTGGCATAAGTAAAATAACAAGCAAAAAGTATATTATGTCGGTATAAAAGTATTAAGTAGGTTTTAAAGTTTGTATATAATATTATAAGTAGATATGTACAATCACTGCACGAGAATCTCATGATTGCTGCTATAATAACCGTACACTGAGAGTACACTGAAACGAAGACGTGAGTGTGAAGAGTGTATAATAATATAGTATGTGTTTGTGTGTGTGTTAAAAGTTTGTGTCCAAAGCAAGTGTGCAAAAAGTGATAATGTAAAAAATGTATGCGGTGTAATATTATCAAGCTATTTTTATAAGATCCGCCGAGGAGTTTATGGAAACAGGAGAGGTCTCGAACAAAAATTCGGCAGTTTTTTGTCCAAACATACTTGTAGTTGACTTCTCTAGCTTTCAACTTACTTGAACTCAAAAGTTGCTTGTTGTCTTTTGTAAGGTGTTCATTAACAAATATTTTTGAAGACCCACATCCAATTCCCACATCGTAGGCGGTAATGTTACGATGTTTACGCGCGGCGGCTATAATCTGGTCTTTCACTGCGCGCTGTCTGAGACGGACGACTACTGGGCGCGCCCTAGCTGCACTTTCAGCACGCCGCGGTTGCACACGGTGAGCAAACTCTACGTCAGACGGCTCAAGGGCAACACCAATGTGTTGTGTTACTTTTAACACTAGGTCTGTCGTCATCTCATCTTTCTCCTCGGGGATACCGGTGATCTCGATATTCTGCATTCGAACCCATTGCTGCTGTCTAAGGTTTTCAGCTTCCAAGTCCTTGACGTGAGTTAGACAGAGACTTAAATTTTCCTTCAGGTTCTTATTTTCTTCCTTAAGACACTTCAACTCGGACGAGGTGCTGCTTAGCATTTTCTTGAGATCAGTGATTTCTTTTCTCAACTCCTCGTACTGCGTGCTGACGTATGTAATAGACTCCTGGAAACCAGTGCATTGACTATTTATGGCAGCAAGTTGACTTGATACAGTCTTTTTTATTGTGGCCTCAAGCATAGCCTGCATTTCCTGTCTCATCTCGTTTTTCCAAATATCTCTTAATGAGTTTTCGGTTACATACACTGCAGACTGCGACGACTCCGGCTTTTTTCGTAACGTCACATTACTACTCTCAGGCGACGTCTCTAAAGCTATGTCTTCATCTTGTTTTGGCTGTAGAGCCGTACGTACAGGGGTGTTGGTATTTCCAACTTTAGGTTGCTTGCACTTACATTCGAAGCATCTCCATTTTAGCCTGCCATCTTGAGTTAGCTTTCTATAACGTTTAGGTGATAGATCAGCACATTGTAGGTCATATTTCTGCTTACAACCATGACAGTTCATATAATCTTTGGTGAGGATTGGCGTTCGGCATCCATCACAAGTATTCATGTTGTCACAGAACAGTAATACAGAAGGTATCCAGTAACTGATGCTACGTAGATTGTCGCACGCTAATATGCAGGTAAAAATCAGTGCACTTAGCCGGTCGGTATGCGCTGATTACGTCACAGCGAGCGAGCCGCGAGTTGCCCTAGGTCAGGGTTTTGTGAAATGAACCAGCAAATTAAAAAATGTTTATGCTTATTACTCACTATTTCCTTGATGGTTTTTAACGGTGAAAACACCAACAGGAACGTTACACAGTCAACTACACAGTGATATATAGCACATGTAGTAAACACAAGTTTGAACACAGTTTTAACAGTAATATTCACGGACAAGCCATACGGTGTGTTAACTTAGTGACGGTCGACTTATGCATTAATATTATTATTATATTATACTTATGCATAAATAATTTAACTACGTGATATACGAGAGTCAATATTTATTTTACTTCACAAAAAACACGATTATGTATGTAGGCAATAAATACCATAATTAAACAACCCTAGCATATGAGCATATCGGCATATGGGCCGCATTTTCTATCTTTATCATATCGAAGATAAAGATAGAAAATGCGGGTAGTTGTAAAATTTCTAATTTACATTCGTGCGTATTCTTGATTCACAGGTTGGTTAATGATTATCATGATAAATTATTAAGTACCTATATCTTGAAACAAATAATTATGCATTTACCTGTTATTTCCACATTCAATTCCGATTCCTTGTCCAACGGATGAGACTTGTTCTTTATAGATGATGAATTTATTTCTTTTCTTATATTTCCTTTGTTTCTTTTCGAGTTTACATTCCAATTTTCTTTATAATATATGATCATAATCCTTTGAACTCTTCCGTTTTCCCATATTTCCCATATAAAAAAACATACGAAATAGGTTTAATTTACAAAAAAATACTAGGACCGTGTAACTTTGGCAAACACAAAAACATGTAATGACAAGATCGTGGCTTCCACCGCTAAGGGAGCGATACAGGTGCGAGTGAGACAGAGGATATAAAGTATTTGCTTTTAGGTCTATTAACTCTGAAAGTGTGACTGAGGCAGCATGAAACGTGTACTGCTGCTTGTAAACATTGTAATCGTCTTCGGTTTAACCTGAAGTATAATGTGTTAGTTTTACAGTTTTTAGCGCAACACTACTGTATTTTATTAACAATTTACATACATAAATAAACACATGCAACACACTGAAAATATCAAAGTATGATTTTACTAAGTATTGCAGATGTTGCGACATCTATCGGGATAATAAAACAGTGTTCATCCCCATTCTTGCCTATTGCTAATTGTCGCAAGTTACGTAATAACCCTGCCGATTATGTTACAGCTATCCGGCAATCCGTACGCCACGATACACGGTGCTCCAAGCTCTGCGGCTGTGGTTTGGCAATCCGCGGAACAGGAGCCACCTGCAGGTATGTCGATTGTTTTGTAAGACCACCTGCACTCTGGGAGACTTGGGATAGCTCCATTCTGGAATATCAAACGGTTAAATAGGTAGATTTTTAGGACCTGTTTTTGACGTGATAACGTCTTATAAATCGATGAACGCCAACTGCACGCCCGAAAAAGTGTCACGTTCTGCCTGACCCGAGCGTGCAAGCGAAAGCGCAGAACAAGCGATAAGAGAGGCACTATCGGTTCATCAATGTTTTCTTATGACGTTATCACGTTAAATTATTGTCCGTAAACCGACTTTACAGACAACCATTTTTTAGGTGCCTACTAGACTAGAAGCAGAGTTTATTGGCAGATTCTCGATCGAGGTGCTCGCTCGAAATGAGTAGGTAACAATAATAGATGTGTATGTTTACTCAACGAATCATTAGGGGCGCTTATCGATACCTACGGGTATGAGTGCGGTACCTATAACAGCATACCTAAGCTCAACTCTATTCATCTTCTTATCGTCTCTAGTTATTACGAACCAGTGCAATGAAAGGATCAAACTGCTCTTCAGAGCCTTCAATGCCTACAATGTTTTTCCTTTCGTTTCCTTTCGTTTCCTCGCGATGTTTTTCCTTCGCCGTTTGAGAGTATAGTGCACATTACCACACTATTTTGTAAGGTGCGTAAGGGATCTTTGTAAATGGCGACCTACACTACCTTTTTGTATTGATTCAGATTGCAAGTACCTAGGTCCTTAATACTGGTCACCTACAGAGTTTTGTGGCGTAGGTACAATATTTTTTAGGTTTTTTTAAGTTATATTTTTGTAATTTTCCACCATAACTCATAAGTCTATTTTGTTTTGTGTCGTGTCAAATAAATAAATATATTTCATTTGATTTCAATTATTTTTTTCATGAAAAAATCTATTGGTGCACGACTGAATTCGAACCCATGACTAAGGATCAGAAAGTAGGGCCATTACCAAAAGACCTTTATTGACAACCTATCAAAAAACTTTCAGCCGTCTCCTTTCACCAAACTATGAAAAGTCAAAGTCAAAAGATATATTATGATAGATTTGCGTAGGGCGACTCTTCTAATGATACGCGATGACGTAGGTACGTACGACCGACGTACCGTATGATGTAGTTGGCGTAGGAAGGTACGCTTATATTATAATTTTCAAAATTTGTTAGGCCCACAATCCTAGGTCCTTTGTTGGGTGTACGTAGGACGTAGATACCTCAGTCTAAATAATGTATTAGGTAGGTAATGTTTTCTATTTTATTACGCTCATATTTCTGTATACACAATCTCTACCTACTTAAATACCATTTTCAATTTAAATTTATTCACACCTTATTTTAACACTACAGAAAGGTACTAAATCCTACGATAGAATTCGTTTAAAATGAAACATACTAGTACATAAGTAAAACAAAGGGAAAAAATAAAATAAAACATCTGTCTTATGCAGATATAATGACAAAGGCGCGTCCACAGAACACAAAATATTTTTTTCTGTTCTATGGGTTCGCTGACATTGACAGTCAAGGTTCTTGGTAACAGCGGCTGAATAATTATCAAAGTTGTTAATTTAATTACATACGTAGGTAAATCGGTTGATTCCCATAATCCCATCCCTTATCCCAGTGTGAAAACCCGCTAGGCCATCCGATGTCAATTTTCCGAGCGCCATTTGCGTTCGCGATTCGTCTTCACATTTTTTCAGTTTCAAATGTTTTTTTCCTCTTTTCGGCGATACAAAATCGGGCCCGGCGTTTAAATGGCTGTTTGTGTCGTAAAGGGTGGTTTATCGCCCATGTCACAGCGATAGGTTACCTACCTACCTACCTAGCCTACATACCTACTCGTACAAAGTCCATAATATTAACTAAGATAGCACATAAGTATAGGCGATGATGATAAATGATTGACCATTGCATCGATAACATTTTTATCGCGGTGTGATTGACCCTACTCTAATACCTAACCTATACCTAATCAAATATTTAGATAGCGTGGCGTTTATGTATGCTCTGTCCTTGTCATTCAAGTTGCCATCATTCCTTGTGTTAGTAAACACTTAAGTTACCGATAGACTCAAGAACCTTCCGCCTTACTGTTTTCGGGTATTTTTTAGGTTATTCCCAACGTTAAGTTACGATAACCGTTGTCGCGGTAATACGCGATAATACTAAAACAATATAGTCCTTACTGCCTTGTCTTACGTAACTAAGTAGGTACTTACATTTTACCTTGTTTCGTTGAGTATTACTAATATCCGATTATCTAGAACAGACATGTCAAACTTGCGACCCTCTACACATTTGCATGTGGCTCGATCCAACTTTTAGACTAGCCTCTTTCTTGAGGCTAAATAATATTAATGTTTGGAAGCATCTTCAAGTTTAGTGTACAAACAACCAACCTACCAATATTTTTACTGATGTACCTAAACATTTGGATGCAGTTTTATTCTAATTTCTGCAGATACGATTAGTCCGCATATAGGTAGGTTTAGTTAAGGACGAAAGTTGTCAAATTGCTGGTAGAAGATCGTAATATATGTATATTTATATTTTTTTATTTTTTTAATAAATAAACCATTACCGTCCTGTACTAGACACTCTTTGCAATGTTTTTATGGTTGGGTTTTGTGGCCCACTAATTCTACGGTCTTGTAGCACCCACCAACGCATGTCAAACTCAAAATAGTTTGACATGCATGATCTAGATCAGGATATACCTAGTAGGTTGGTTTTATTTTAATGTTGCATGATATAACAAAATAATAGTAGATTATCTATGACTATTATCTATGATTATTATATTGTATTATCTATGACTAACTAGGTCTAAAAGATTTTCCACTAGATGCAAGAGGATCTAGGCCTATGTTATTGGTGTTGCCAGATTCTATACGATTTTTTAAAAATACGTGTTGTCTTTAGATGTGTCGTTCCGTGCAAATATTATTTTAAAATTGTGACGATAATAACATTTTTTACGTTTTCAGCAGTAAAAATCGTGGTTTGTGTTGTAAAAGTTGGTTTATGATCGAGCTCATCGTATCTACTCGTACCTATATTTTCCCTGTGATACATTGTATCGGTTAGATACCATAACATCAGCAGTAAGGTTTTTCCTGCATATTAATGAGTTTTGAACATTGTTCGTGTAATTTTATTCTTAATCCGATCCAAGTAAAGCTTTCCCAATAATCCAACAAGCAGGCCTCTGAGCTTACAACCTAATAATGAAGCTTGACGCAAATTTATTGATTTAGCCCCTTGGGGGAGAACGCAATCTGTCACTTGGCGCTTGTACGACGCTAAGGGCTAATTAATTTAGCTTGATTTCAGAACGGTTTCACTGTGATTGTCAGAATTTGATGAAAAAATTACCTACCGTGATTTGACTACCTATTCGAATGTGATTGTGAAAATTTGCAAAAAGAAAGTCAATGGCAATTTTAGTAGGACTAACTGGTAGAGGGCCGCATCTGGGATGCTTCTAGTACCTACTGTTGTTCTCGTAGGATGATGGTAGGTAAATAGTGATAGATAAATACTAAAGATCTAGTTCTGAGAGCAACATGATTTGTTCACTAGTGAGGTAGGTACATATTAAGAACATCTTTCAACGGGTATTATCCCGCCTATTCCTGTACGTGATTCAGGAAATCAGGAAACCTTACCTACTCCGTGTGCAAGCGAAACGGACGTGACGATCTCAATATTCCAAATAAGTAGGTAATCCAAATATGACTTGCTCGACGCGATGGCGACGACGCGACAACGTGACTCGTCATTGTTGTATCATGTGGGTATAACGAATTGTCAAATATTTTTAATTTAAAATGTGCTTTGCTTAACTTTGGTGGAACTAGGGTTGCCAGATGGCCGGGAATTCCGGGAAAGTCCCGGAATTTCACGTGTGGTCCCGTGTCCAGTAATTACACTTTACTGTCCCGAAATTCATGAACACTAGTTTTTTTCAACAAAGTTACGACACCACGGGGAGGAAAGAATGAAACAGAATGTCCATGGATTTGATCAAGTCTGAACTGCAAACTCGTATCAATTATGAAGAGTCTTGCTCAGTTTTGCAAAGCAGTGACGGAGAAAATCTTTTAAAAATGGCAAATCTAGTGATAAATATTAAAAAAAGTAGGTGAATAGGATTTCCTTTGATTGAAGATGACTTTAATGTAGCCTAAGAGAGGTGTAAAATGTTTGTTTTACTTAAGTTATTTTTTAGGAATACCAAATGTGGATAAGTATCGGTACTATTACCAAAGTTTGATTAATAAGGCTTTAAGAGATGCTGAATTTCTGTTTTATATTTAGTTTTATTTTATGTTAGGTAATACCTAATGTTGATTTTCTACCAAAATTTGACTGAATCTTAAAGAAATGATTACATTTTGTTTTAAGTTTAGTTTTTATTATGTTTGAGAATACCTAAAGTAAATTTTTATTTAAAAGAGGTGCTTAATTTATTTTTTGGAACTAAAAAGACTAATATGTGATTGTGTAGGGTATGTTCTGGGGTTACAAATGGAGTTGGAGTTTTAGAGTCCAAATTCAAGTACAAATGTTTGCTGTTGGGCGAGCAATAGAAAAAATAACAAAATAAAAAAAATGTTTTATTTATTTTTTATAAATCTATAGATTAATTAACACAGTATAAAATAATTTTGCAATTTTTCTTTTAAACAAGTACCTAAATAGTCATTTTGTAGTATTTTTTCTATTGCTCGCCCAACAGTAAACATTTGTAGTTGAATTTGGACTCTAAAACTCTAACTCCGTTTGTAACCCCAGAAATATCCAGGAAATGATAAGCCCGTATCTGGCAACCCTAGGTGGATCCCATGTGGAAATAGTTTAGATAATCATGATAGAATTATATTTCATGCTCAGTTGCGTCTTTAATAAACTAGGTATATAAAACCTACCTAAATATCAACACAAAACTTTCGAATTACCTAATGTAGAAAGTAGGTACATAAATACGTACGTACTTTATTACTAGTAGTAGGCTAGGTACATACATAATATTATTTAAGTAGTTACATAAAGAATTTTCGAACTTTTTACCTACCTACCTGAGGTAAGTATAAATTTTCATTGTTTTAAAAAATAAATAAATAATTCCGGACATTTCACACAGCATCATTTAGCGCCAAAGTAAGCAGAGCTTTTGTTATGGGAACCTGAGGACTGATACGGTTCTTACCTATATACTTACTTATCTACTACTATATTGTATGCAGGTATGCAGTAGGTATTGGAAAAGTTTGCCTACAATTTTCAAGGTAGATCAGTAAGGTCTCGTTCTCGTATCAGTTACACAATAAATGAAAATAGTAACAATTTTCAGTGTCTTCAACCTAAAACAGCAACACATATTCACACATACAATATTTCACACCCGCTGCTGACCGCAAGATGGCGCTGTCACTCCAAAGTAGGTTTCAAAGATAGCTGACATGACACCGAGCCCGTGACGTGACACGCACATATTGAATTCTGTCTCGTCCTTGCCTCTTATTGGATTTGCTCCATGTCACCCAACAATTTTGTTAATTTTATATGATTAATCTTTTTATTGGAAAGTCTATTACTTAGGTTGGTACTTTAACTTAGGTATTACTTCATTAAGGTAAGTACCTGCCTATTTTATTTTTAATACGTTTAGTTTTAAACTTGATACCCCTATATGTTATAAAAATTATCTACGCTAACTGCTTACAATATATTATTGATGCTCAAATACCTTTTTTAGATTTCAATCTTTGCACGTAGGTATTTGCTATCTGAATAATTATTAAGACTTATTAATGTGTACAAATTATTGAAACGTTATTTTAGCCATTTCTTTCTAATTCTTTTATCAAAATGGTAGGCAAATATACATCAAAGGTCATTTTTACTTTTAAGTATCGTATGTAATAAAATAATAATAATAATAACCAAAGTTGCAGGTAAAATACTGATATTATTATAACCCAGCCTCAACAAAATGTGTAGGTTGCAAAGTACTTACCTACATAACATCGAGAAGGATCGCTTACCACCACTATGTACATACCTACCGTTTCCGTTTCAAACGGTAGGTACCTAACTCCTGATTAAGCTGCCTATGGATTTGTGATTTAACACTTCATAAATCAATAACAGTATGCTTATTCTAATTAAGATGATCTTGGTTTAGTTTAGATTATCATAAGTGCCTGTAGGTATTTAGTCGATTTAGTACCTACTTTTTGTTTCGGCGTGTTTAATTGACCGAGAGAAGCAGGTGTTTCCGTTTCAGCGAAAATGCTTTCGTATGTCTGTCCAGATGGTCTCCTTTACAGGTCTAATTTCTCAACCGATTCTCGTAAATTTTTTTGAGTAGGTTCTATAACTATGTAGATTTTTTTCTGTCGATTTAGTTTTTGGAAATTGAAAAAAAAAAAGGAAACGTAGGTAGGTAAACGTTAAAAACTTATAGGTATTTCAGTCATTTCGAAAAATGTTTGCAAGGTCTACAGCGCACAGAGCCACTAGTCAGTAGGGTACCTACTCACTGCTATCTCATTGCATAATATAGAAACTTATAAAATCCACCTACGCCGTCCAACCTGATCAAAAAAAAACTTAAACTAATCTAACTAGCGCTTTGGGTTAGAGTGAGAGAGGAGGAGCCTGCCTACCGCTGCCGTATGCGCGAGAGAATGGGAAGCCAGACACACTGGCGCCGTAACGCTTTTCGAGCCGAAACGGTTTACCCTCCCATATTGAAGTTATCACTTCAAAAACATTGTTTCTGTTTACTGTATAAAATCTTGTTTCTTTCAGTCTGATTGCCTAATATTCTGGCTCCTGTCAACTGTGACTGCCGGACTGCTGGCAGTATGCATCGTTGGCACACAATACTTTGTAATTGAGGGGAACAAATTTGGTAAGCTTGACGCCGGTGCTAGGAAAGAGGAAGGTGTGTAAAAGTTTTTATTTTGATTTATTTTAAATGATGCGCACTCATTAAGTGTAGTATCTAAAGGAAAATATCCTGAGTAAACATAAAAGATTTAGCTGCTTAGGTCAATCTTACCTGTAACTGTAAAAGTGACAAGCTGTGTACACAAACTGGCTCCATAATAATAACAATAATAATAATATATCATAATGCCGGACTTCACACAGCATCTTTGGCCCCAAAGTAAGCAAGCTTGTGTTATCGGTATCGGTACCACCACATGACTATAAGGGTCAGTTCACACCGAGACGCGACGCTGCCACTAGAGCCACTCAAAATATAACTTTATTTACTACACAAATAGATACACTTTTCATTGTGAGAATTCAGAATACGTTGCACCACGAAGCGCTGCTCCTCGAGATGCCTCGCGGCGTAGAGCGGTGCATCGCCGGTACGCGCAGCGTGCAGGAGCGACTTGTCTCTACTATTTCCGTCCAGACTTCGTGTAAAATTGATGCAATTCGGTCGAGTGCTCGAGTGAAAATTATAATGATAGACTGGGATCTTCTTATAATCGGACTTCTTGCAGAAGAGGAAGAGGAAAATTAAAAAGAAGATATCACACAGGAGTATTGGGGTGCATAATTTAAGTAGAAATAGTTCCACGGCGCCGCGCGGCGTCTCGCTGCGCAGCGAGGCGTCGCGTCGTGCTGATTTTACGATGCGCCTCGCGATGCGACGTTGCGATGCGTCTCGCGGCAGCGCGGCGTGCGGCGCAGAGCGAAATCACTGGCCTCTTTCAGTATCGTCGCGTCGCGTCGCATCTCGGTGTGAACTGACTCAATTTGTAAATACATACATAAATTATTATATTAGAAACTTCCAGACCTGGGACATTAGAATATACAAACATTTGCCCGCGGCGTAAATCAAACGCACATCCTTCTGCGTCTCAGCCGGGCCTTGTCCTACTGCGTTACTGTAGGTATAATATGATACTTAAGGTTATTTTTAGTTTTTTTTAATTGATAAATAATACCAGACATTTCACACAGCATCATCTGATCCCAAAGTAAGCAGAGTTTGTGGTATGGGTACAAGATGATTGATAAACTTATAATTTTTGTAAATACATTAATATTACATAGAAACACACAAACACTTGCAGATCAAACAAACATTTGTCCCACGGCGGGAATCGAATTCGCAACCTTCTGCGTCTCAGCCGGACCGTAGCCCACTGTGCCACAGAGATCGTCAAAGTGTATAAATGAAATCAATGAAATTTGATTCTGTATGATAATGGGCAGTTAACGCTAGATCTAGATGGAACAAGCCTGAAACATTGTTGGAGCATAGGTACGGAGAGCACATTGCAACCCAATGCTGATTACGACGTAGATACGCTTTTGTGTAAATCTTTAATGACATAACCATTGCTGGTTTATTTCTACAGGTATATCTCACCGCATAACCGAAACTGCAATGGATTTCTTCATGGCGATAGTGCTCTGTGGCTACTCTGTCACAGTGTATCTCTTATGGAAGGATCACTACGTGATGTGGAATAGATGGAGGCGGGCGAATGTCAATGTTAGACTATTGCTAGCCCCTGATGTCAATCCAGTACCATTTGCGCCTAGGCCTAGATATAATGTTGTTTGATTAAAGTATGTGGTAATTTATAGAATACCTACTGGTTTTTGTCAAGCGGACTATTTTTTACCATATTTGCCGTTGAGTTGAAAATATTTTCGGCAGTCGGTGACTTGAATTTGCTCGCTCATAGTTTTTCATCATATTATATTACTAGCGACCCGGCCCGGCTTCGCACGGGTGCAATACTGATACTAAATAATATTTAGTACCAGTATTGCACCCGTGCGAATACTACAGAATGTCTATATATACCTACAACGTTATCTAAAAGAATAACATAACCTAAGAGATAGATATATATACCATCGCGGCCTTTTTTGTAGACCTTTTTAAGATGTACAATACTGTAGTACATTATTTTGATCTGTCTCTTAGGGTTCAGTCAGCGTTTGCAATGTAAGCGCAAACAAAAATGTTTATTTACGACATCACATTAGAAACCTCTAAATTATCAGTGTTTCTCTACTAGGTATATTATACATGTGTTATACATGTAAACCTTCCCCTTAAATCACTCAATCTATTAAAACAGACCCCATCAAAATCCGTTGCGTAGTTTTAAAGATCTAAGCATACATAGGGACAGACAGACAGCGGGAAGCGACTTTGTTTTATACTAGATATGTAGTGATTTTGTAAGTACATTCACAAGACTCATCTTTTCAATCAATTTACAAGGACGTCCGCTATCACCCACCGAGTAGGGTTTAGTACTGGCGCAACGCCAAAGGCAAATCATTCTGTGTAAACTGGCATGTAAACATTTTTGGTTATAAGGAGTTCTTGGGATTTATTATATAATGGGAATCTGAGATTTTGTATGTTGACTACGACTATACCTTCCTACTTGAAGACCTACTTTATCGATAAGCCTAAGAAGCACAATAAGCGAGAACGGAGAAATACCTACCAAGGATTTAAAACATGACCATAATGCACTTATATACACCATAATACAAATAACGCTACAAATCCACGGCAGTCTATCTATCTATAAATACCAACCGTTAATTATTATTTATTCTAAGCAGTGGCGGATTTACCCTAAGGCCCGGCAGGCCCGGGCCTAGGGCGGCCAGATTTAGGGGCGGCCCCAATCGTGTCAAAAAACTTATTATGGCGTATGGCGGGAGGGCTGCACTGCATGGTGCAATCTATACCGCATCCACTTTTCAGTCCCGACGTTCAAAACTTCATAAAAAATGGAACAGCACTAGCGCCTTAGGTAAGGTAGCGGCATAAATACTGCATTGTACAAAATATGTAATAACTCTACAACCAAACCATATTTTATCATTCTGTAAACAACTATGTACTAATAGATATATTACCTATCTATCAGGCATCAAAAGAAAGTGTTTAGTCAAATACTAGATTACAATTATTCCTGAAACCTCGTAAAATTTTAGAAATTAGCAGCTATTATTATTATTATTTATTATAGTAAACTTATGGTTACATTTACCCACACTACCCACCCGCACTTGCGATAACAAGTAGCTTGGTACAAATTAATTGTGTTTAACTAGATATTCAAATATTTAACTCGCAATTACCTAAGTGTTGAAAGTTGATAACACTCGTGTAAAAGTTATCATAACCAAGTATGAATATGTTAGAGCAAAGAACTAGTTGTAACAACTTGCCGTGTTACACAGCCGTGTTAGCGTGTAACACGTGCCGTTTAACTTTTTTATATTTTGCCGTGCCGTGTTGCCGTGGTGGTTCCGGCATAGAATAGGACCCCTCCATCTCCTCCCGTGGATGTCGAAAAAGGCGACTAAGGGAACACACACCGAGGGATCGGGCAGCAGCACCACCCGAGCACAAAATACTAAATCTGCGGTCACCAATCCGTCTGCCAAGCGTGGTGACTATGGCAAAACCCCCATATGATGAACAAAACTAGAAGACGGCCCCCAGTTCCCTATTCTTGGCATAGGTGGCGACCACGGTCGGCAGAACAGGGGGTGCGACGAATCTCCGGCAGAGGTCCAGCTACCAACCCCAACGACCCCTAGCCCTGGCAACATACAACGCACGCACACTGAGGACCGACGAGAAGTTGATAGAGCTGGAAGAAGTAGTAAATAAGTTGTACTGGGATATTATTGGGTTATCAGAAGTCCGAAGAGAGGAAGAGGACACGATAATCCTAAATTCCGGCAACCTATTCTACTACCGGGAGGGCGATCAACTTTCTCAGCACGGTGTCGGATTTCTCGTCCATAAATCCCTCGTTAACAACATAGTAAAGATCGAAAGCGTGTCGAGCAGGGTGGTATACCTTATACTCAGAATAACAAAACGGTATTCGCTTAAGGTCATACAGGTGTATGCACCTCACTCGAAACGTCCAGACGATGAAGTGGAGGCTATCTATGATGACATTTCAAATGCCATGCAAGCCTCGAAAACATACTTTACAGTTGTGATGGAGGACTTCAATGCGCGGCTAGGTGTGAGGAATGGCGATGAACTGAGAGTGGGTCAATTTGGATTTGGACAGCGGAACCAACGGGGTCAGCGATTGGCCGACTTCATGGAAAAGGAGGGACTCTTTATGATGAACTCTATTTTCAAGAAGCGGTCGTCCAGGAAATGGACGTGGCTTCACCCCAGTGGACACAAACGCGAGATTGATTTCATCATGCCTACAAAAAAGCAAATACTTAATGATGTCTCAGTGATCAACAGGGTCAAAACCGGCAGTGATCACCGAATGGTTAGAAGCTCATTAAATCTTAACGTAAAGCTAGAAAGGTCGGGACCTTTCTAGCTTTCTTTCTAATGAAATCTACTCTTCGCCCAAGTCCTGCCCAAATCCAAAACCCCCAGAGCTTTCAGTTGGAACTCCAAAATCGCTTCCAATGCCTCGCCGAATGCGGATCCGTGGACGAAATAAATGACGGTCTGGTGGAAATTGTCCATGGGTCAAAGTTCTATAAAACCCAGTGCAAAGATATAACCCAAAAACTCTCTGAGCACACTCTTAAACTCATGGCAGAACGTAGCGAAATGAAACTGCAGTCTTCAGTGGACATGTCGAAATACAGCTCGCTCAATAAACAGATCTCTAAGTCTATGCGACGCGATTTGCGTCTTTTTAATACGTGTAGTATTAAGAACGCAATAGAGCGTAACCAAGGTTCCAAAGTGTTCGCGAGAGATCTGTCTATTGGGCAAAGCCTGTTGACGAAGCTGAAGACCGACAGTGGCAGTGTTGTTTTCTCGAAGCCAGAAATTTTACGAAAGCTCGAGAAGTTCTATGGACAACTGTACACCTCATCACAAAGTCCTACTACTAGCACGACTAGCGATGCAAGAGCCCGCCTAACCCGACACTACACAGAAGACATTCCGGAAGTCAGCCTATACGAGATTCGAACGGCTCTCAAGCTGCTTAAGAACAACAAGGCACCGGGGCAAGACGGAATAACGACAGAGCTTCTAAGAGCGGGTGGAACACCGATACATATGGTCCTCCAGAAGCTGTTCAACTCCGTCATCCTCGAGGGAACTACGCCAGAGGCGTGGAGCGTGGTGGTACTGTTCTTTAAGAAAGGGGATAACACCCTCTTAAATAATTACAGGCCCATCTCGCTGTTGAGCCATGTCTATAAGCTGTTTTCGAGAGTAGTTACTAATCGTCTCGCTCGTAGGTTTGACGACATCCAGCCTCCCGAACAAGCCGGGTTCCGAAAAGGCTTTAACACCATAGACCACATCCATACTCTCCGGCAGGTTATACAGAAGACCGAAGAGTATAACCGGCCACTTTGTTTAGCGTTTGTGGACTATGAGAAAGCCTTTGATTCTGTCGAAATCTGGGCAGTGTTGCTGTCACTCCAGCGGTGCCAAATCGACTATTGGTATATCGAAGTGTTGAAATGTCTGTACAGTAACGCCACCGAGTCTATCCGATTCCAGGACCAGAGCACGAATCCAATCCCATTGCAAAAAGGAGTGAGACAGGGAGATGTTATCTCTCCGCAACTGTTCACCTCTGCATTAGAGGATATTTTCAAGCTCTTGTACTGGCATAGACATGGTATCAACATCAATGGCGAACACATCACTCACCTTCGATTTGCCGACGATATAGTCCTCATGGCAGAATCTCTGGAAGACCTTGGAACAATGTTCAGCGACCTTAATATCGTGTCCCAACAGGTGGGTCTTAAAATGAACATGAGCAAGACAAAAATCATGTCAAATGCTCATGTTGCACCCGTAGCGGTACATATTAGGAGCGATATAATCGAAGTTGTAGACCATTATGTCTATTTGGGTCAAACCATTCAACTAGGCAAGTCCAACTTCGACAAAGAGGTCAGCCGACGAATCCAACTCGGATGGGCAGCGTTCGGAAAATTACGGCACATCTTCTCGTCACAGATACCGCAGAGCCTCAAGACGAAAGTCTATAATCAAGTCTATAGTCACAGTCTCAGTGTGAACTGAGACTTGGTCGCTAACTATTGGCCTCATACACAAGCTCAGAGTCGCGCAACGTGCTATGGAGCTATGTTGGGTGTTTCACTACGTGATAAAATCCGCAACGCGGAAATCCGTAGAAGAACCAAAGTCACCGACATAGCACTCAAAATTTGCAAGTTAAAGTGGTAATGGGCAGGCCATATAGCTCGCAGAACTGATAACCGTTGGGGAATAAAAGTTCTTGAATGGCGACCAAGGACAGGAAAACGAAGCGTAGGACGACCCTCCACCCGATGGACTGACGACATTGTAAAGATCGCAGGAAGTCGGTGGATGGAGAGGGCTCAAAATCGTTCTTCCTGGTAATTTATTGGGGAGCCCTATGTTCAGCAGTGGACTTCATAAAGGCTGTTATGATGATGATGATGTACCATATTCTTGCGAAATAAAAATGTTTTTTTTTTCCTAAATTTCTAAATCTTAAGTTATAATCATCTAATCTAATACAAGTTGGCAATAAAGGTATTTCATTATGTAGTCTATATGGTGGATGCTGAGAAAGGGGCGGCTGATGGCTTAGGGCCTAGGGCGGCCGAGACTGCAAAACCGCCACTGATTCTAAGGTAGGTGAAACGGTCCATTCTGGAAATAATATTGACTCAAAAGCACTTGTGTGCAAGTTTTTCATTTAAATAATATTTCACCTGACTGTCCCTACACGATAAATATATATATAATTTAAAGGTGATAATCCCAAAAAGTTACAATCAAACGGTCTGCCATGCCAACGCATTATCATAATTATTATTTTGATGCATGGCAACATCCAGAAAATGGCGCGGGCACTTGTCAATTTTGAAAATGACATGCTTGACAATGATTTTAGTGCCAATTTGTGGTTAGTTTGACGTTCCATCCATCCATCCAATCTAAATCTAATTCTAAAGAATAAAGAATCAGTTCCATTCCAAATCCAGTTCGGTCCGTTAAATTTCGCTTCGCTCGTTTATTGTTGCTGTTTGTTGGAAAAGATACATTTGGCTGAATTGCGGAGGAAAAACTATACCATAATTTGAATTACTTAGATTTAATATAAATTGAGTAGCCAGAAGTCGGAGACTAAAATAAAATGAGCTTCTCTTTCGGAGGGACCACAACAACGGCGGCAAATACTTTTGGAACAACAACCCCGTCAACAGGTAATTACACTCGTATATCACAAGTTATACACATCCTAGTTCTTCCTGCGCATTATACTTCATATTATTAGTAACAAAAACAAAGAATTCGAGATCCTAACCTAACTTATTGTTTATTTATTTACTGCGCCGAATCTAGATAAAAACCTGAACGACATGGAAAAACTAGATCACTAGAACTTGTATTACATTGTTCAAGTTTTATTCTTTGCATTACTCAGTTTTTATAGGTTAAAATCTTGTATTCTATAAACCTCATTACTAAATAGACTAACTACCTACCTAAACAATGTGTTGCGGAATTTTATATGCCTGATATACTTTCAGGGTTTTCATTTGGCGGTGGGGATGCTTCAAAACAAATGTTCGGTGGTGCGGCAAACCCAACAGGTACAGTTGTTTGTTTAATAGTTTATTTAAAACACTTTACCACAGATAGTTAATAAAACATATTAAAAAGACAGTATAGAATATTGAGAACAAGCCACAGAAAAGAATCTCCAATAGTTCTCCATTTACGACCATACTATTGATGACTGTGGCGCAGTGGGCTTAGGTCCGGCTGAGAAGCAAAAGGTTGCGGGTTCGATTCTCGCCGCGGGACAAATGTTTGTATGATCTGCAAGTATTTGTCTGGGGTCTGGGTGTTTCTATGTATAATATGTATGTATTTACAAATAATAAAAGTATATAAGTAGTATATCAGTCATGTGGTACCCATAACACAAGCTCTACTTACTTTGTGCCCAGATGATGCTGTGTGAAATGTCCAGTATTATTATTATTATTATTTAACCCTTAACTAATTGAAGCTTGTACTATGGGAACCAGTAGGGCGATTATGGAACTCTAATTACAATCAATCTATCAGTAATGATTGAAACTACGCCGAAAACTGAGACATTGATTGTAATTAAGAGTTCCTAATTGCCCTACAGACAACTGATTGAATACTTAACTGTATGTACTTAGAATTCTTAGGAGGCACATACATATATGTTCATCACACAAATAATACTAAATACTACTTTATATGATTTAGTGGCCTATTCTGATGATGGAGTTAAGACCACCTAGAGGGCAAATATTAGTGTGATTAAATCATCCTGGTTGAAAATAAAACCAACAGAGCGATGGCAGAGATACTATTAACTGAGTTAGTGAGTTAGTGAGGCCAGCTAGAGTTTTTCTAATAACTCTATGTATTACACAGATAACAAAGCTGGTGCATTCAATTTCACAAGTCCCGCTGCTCCCGGAACACAGGCACAGAGCCAGCCATTTGGTGGGTTTGCACTCAGCCCAGGAAATAAGACCACGGCAGCCACATCATCTTTGTGTAAGTTTTAAAATTGAAACACTGGAGCGCTTTACAACTTTATTTGCATACAAACTTTCATATCTTATTATTTCCCAAAAAAAATGGTTTTTGGAGATAAAAAATGTTCTAGGTTCATAATGCATTTATATATCAAATTTGATCTAAATTGACTTAACTGTTATGAGATTATTGAGTAATAAACATCCAAACTTTCACATTAATTCTACAAACTAGCAGTTCACTCATACAGCCCATGATATATAATACAACAGAAACTGTCTCTTAAAGCATATTATAACATAACAGATTTTTTTGAAAAAAGCTTGGGATGAATCTGCTCAAACTTGACTTTGCATCTGTAACAAAATTGGCAAAGATCATAAAAAAATTAGTATTAAGACCAGATGAGTTTCTTGCCGGATTCTTCTTAAACTGGGGTTAGGAGGAACCGGCACATAGATTTACTAACATATAAGAAGACAATTCAAAGTTTTCTTTGTGATTTTATTGAATAAATAAGGTTTCGACTTTTTGACTTTTGTTACATACTGACAACATTCTACCTTTCTGGAAAGAATTTTTAAAATGGGTTGAGTAGTTTTTGAGTTTATCTATTACATACGGTTAGCGGTTATCCTAAAACTAAAAAGTAGAAAATAAATAATAGTTTAAAAAAACTAAAAAACACGCTTTACATAGAAAACCAAACAGCGTGGGGTGCTTTTTAAAATATTATCGTATTGATAATCCTTCCACCATGCATCCCACGCTTTTTTTTAATAAAACATATTTTTCTTACTAACATTTATTAAAGTTTATTTTCTATTTTTTAGTTTGCGTTTCTATATAAAGCGTGTTTTTTAGTTTTTTTAAACTATTATTTATTATAATATTAGTTGAACTGATAACAAAGTCTTGATTTTAACACATATTAGTGAGTAATAATGGGGGATTGAGTGAGCCTGTTCAAATCAATATATCTTAGGTTCAAAGGATGTACTCATATACCATGAGACTTACTTCTGCTGCAGCTTTGCACAGCTATTCCGGGTCATAGTGCACATACTGGATCAATATCATATTATCAAGACAGAGATAGTAATATTATATATCTGAAAATGTCTACCAATGTTTATTATTTATACACACAGATAAATAATAAACATTAGTAGACATTTCACACAACATCATTTTTATTCCCAAACTAAGCTTTAGTATTATAGTGACCTGTGGGGCGATTATGGAACTTTGATACTATCAAAACAGTGATACTAATAGCTTTCAGTTACTTCAGATGAATTGGTACTACGGATCGCTACGATTTTTATCGGCTTCTATCGCTAGTTACAATGTGAAGTTGGTGTCAAACTATAACTCGACTAATTTACAAAGTACGATGTTGGTAGGAACCGTCTTTAGCGTACTAAACATTTAAATACATCGTATATGATTGATTGAAATAATGCCTATTGCTAATCGAAATTGATAGACATTGATGCCGATTGCTAATCGAAACTGATAGAAATTGATTGTATCAAGAGTTCCATAATCAGCCAACTGTAGGGCGATTATGGAACTCTGATACTATCAAAACACTTATACTACCAGCTTTTGGTAATTATTGATGAATTGGTATTCCTATTGATGTTTATCGTAAGACATATCTGCACGTTTTTTTTATATTTGACAGTGTTATCATAGCCATGTACTGCTTTGCTCCATTATTAAAAGTAATAAATATTATAATTATGATGCCGGACATTTCACTCATCATCTGGCCCCAAAGTAAGCAGAGCTTGTGTTTTATGAGTACCACATGACTGATATTATACTACTTAAATACATTTTTATTTTTGTAAATACATACTTATTATTCTATACATAGAAACACTGTGAAAACAAATAGTTTTTACAAATGCTATGACTAACTAAAATATATATTTTAGACAATTCCTAATTTTAGAAATTAACCAACCGAATTGCCACCATTGCCTGTCTATCAAACATGTGAAGTATTAAAAAATATAATATAAAATTATTTATTAGTAGTATATAAATATACATTAGCAATTACTAATGAAGCATTTTCCTTGTTCCGTTTCGATGTTTAGTCACATCTACCATCTTCTTTTGCGCCATTTATTTTTAGTCATCCTACTTTGCTACGTACTGCATAAATAAATTGCCGCGGCTGCAATAGTTTTAACGTCAATCTTTATCAAAGCGCCAAAGCCGAATGATCAATACACAAATGTATAAATTACCTTTGGGATCCGATATCATGGCCCAATGTGTAGGCCCTTCTTCTGACGACCTCTGTGGCGCAGTATGGTCCGGCTGAGACTCAGAAGGTTGCGGGTTCGATTCCCGCCGCGGGAGAAATATTTGTATGATCTGCAAGTATTTCTCAGGTCTGGGTGTATGTATAATTATGTATTTATTAAAAAAAAGTATTTAAGTAGTATATCAGTCATGTGGTACCCATAACACAAGCTAACTTTGGGGCCAGGTGATGCTGTGTGAAATGTGCGGCATTATTATTATTATATTTCTTCTTTTGCTTCTTCTTCAGAAGATCTTTAAAACCAGTGTGGTGAAAAGATTAAAATCCTTTCTTTCTCTTTTCTTGTGTATTTTTCGCATTTATAGACTAATAAATTAAACTTTAAACACCGAGTGTAAAATAAAGATGACTTACAATTTAAATGAACGCGTTTATCGCAACTATGTTGTGATAAGCGCGCGTATTTATAGCCCTTTCCTAGTAAAATACAAAGAAATAAATTACATAAATGTTTCAGTAAAGTACTCGTTTCGATTTTGATGAATCACTGGGATTTCCCTGACTTCTGGACTATCGAGTATTAGACTAATGCGATGTTTTTATTTTGTGAGATGAGTTCATAGCTCTTAGTAGAAATGGTATTTTCAACAGTTGAATGTCCGTTTAATCTATATATATAAAAGAAAGTCGTGTTAGTTACACCACTTATAACTCGAGAACCGCTGAACCGATTTGGGTGAAACTTAAAATGAATATAGCTAGTAACTTGGATTAGGATATAGGCTATTTTTTATCCCGGGAAAACAACGGGAACAAGGCGGGTGGCCGATAGCGCCATCTATTATTATTTATCCGTAACTTTGTTAATCCCTATAATTATTACAATAATTTGAATAACTATCTTGTTTTATTAGCTTATCCCGGGAAAACAACGGGAACGGGGCGGGTGGCCGATAGCGCCATCTATTATTATTTATCCGTAACTTTGTTAATCTCTGTAATCATTACAACAATTTGAATAGCCATCTTTTTTTTAATAGCGATATTGGTACTATCATATTTTTTGTGAAGTTGTAACCGCCCAACGAAGTGGGCACGGGTCAGCTAGTTTAGCATAAATTAACTAGTGTTTTGATGCAATATCGTCAGAAAGTGGCAGTCGATCGTCATTTGTCTATTCTAAACGTCGCTGAATAACCGTAAAAATTTCTTAGGTTCCTTGTCGTTCAAATCACAAAGTAAAATAATAATTTAATTGTAATAATAATAATGCCGGCCATTTCACACATCATCATCTGGTCCCAAAGTAAACACAGCTTGTGTTATGGGTACCACATTACTGAGTATACTACTTATATACTAGTATTTTTGTAAATACAAACATATTATCTATGGAAACACCCAGATCCGAGACGAATTCTTGCAGATCATAATCATTAGTCCCGCGGCGGTAATCGAACCCGCTACCTGCTGCGTCTCAGCCGTACCATGGCCCACTGCGTTACAGATGTCGTCAAATTGTTTACACTTGTGTGTGCGTGTGTGTGTGTGCGTGTGCGTGTGTGTGTGTGTGCGTGTGTGTGTGTGAAAGCTTCAGCTTCATCGTAGGTAAGAGCCAATAGCCAAGTTTTACTTATTTTTTTACAGTTCTGGTGTGTTAATGGGAATATGTTGAGTTGTTTATTTAATTTTTGTATAATATTGGGCTTAAAAAAAATTAATGCAAGGACATTACGGCACGGCCTACCCGCGCATGCTATCATTGTTCTACGACTGGAATTTGTGATCGGTTGGTATGGTATGGGAGAAATCAATTCAATGATGAAAATAAATGACAATTTTAATTTCTTCTTCTTCTTCTTTGTTTATGGCATGTGACTTAATAATGTAAATTTTCCCAGTGTCAAGTGTTATATTTGCTTATAGTTAATTTGTTTGTGAATAAAGTCTTAGTCGATGGTCAATTGTCTCATTTTATACGTCATCGCGGAATGGCCGTCTAGAATTTTCTTGGGATTCCCTGTCGTTTAAATCACATTGCACCACAATACACATATAATTCAATTGTCCATACCCGTCCTGTAGTCACAATTTATTCATTAAAATTCCGCTAAGATTACTGAATAAAACATGCAATAAAACGAGTAAAAAACATTAAATTAGCAGATCTATGTTACTTCATGATTGATACTTCAATGAAAAACGAAGAATCCAATATTATCTTACTTTAAAACTGTGATTTAAAAGTGTTTGAAACTCTTATTTGGACTTTAGTTCAAACAAATAAGTTCGATCGTATATTACGAAATTTTCGTTAATTAGTATTATATCATTATAATCTGAGTAACAACATAATGGCAGTCCCTAATACAACCTCTGTGGCGAAATGGGGCGTAAGCCCGTCGATGACGCAGTCGTTTGCAAGTTTGAATCCCTACGCGGATCAAGTGTTTGTATGATCTGCAAGTATTTCTTTCGGGGTGGGTGTTTTTCTATGTATGTGTAGATAGATATACATAAATAAAAAAAAATATATTGGGGGACAATGCACACAACACCATTTAGCCCCAAACTAAGCATGGCTTGTAATATGGTGACCAGATAGCTGATTAAATACATTATTTTAAATACATACTTATGATACCATAACACCCAGACACAGAACAAAAACCTATGTTCACGTCGCAAATGTTTATCCTGGGAGGGAATCGAACCCTCAACCTACCTGAGCATACAAAACAATAAATGTATATAATTATCAGTCATGTGGCTCCCATAACACAAGCTCTGCTTACTTTAGGGCTAGATGAAGCTGTGTGAAATGTCATCGTTATTATGAAATTTTTATTTTTATTTTGCAGTTGCATCACCCACAGCAACAAATGCAGGTCAAGCTACTTTTGGAGCTGCAAAACCACTGGGAGGCTTTGGAGCGCCTCCAAACCAAACTGTAGGCAGTCCGGGGTTCGGACAACCAGCACAGGTTTGAAAGATTTTCTGATGTACCCTGTTTCAGTAAAAAACGAAGCTTAAGAGTAAACTAGCCTTCCATCTTAAAAGTTATCATAATAACATACGGAGTACGCAACCTCTAAAATTATTCCGATACAAACAAAGTTTATTTATCCAAGAGCTCAAATAACATTATTTAAATAGATAAATTCAGTAGGTTATTCATAAGAACCCTTGATACATAAGTCTGTTCATGATTATTACGAAGTCTATGTAGAAATCAGTTTAATCTAATCATACGATTATTAATCATAATCATACTATCTCCTTATTGCTCATCACTATCCAAGGATAATGCTCAAGAGCACTTCTATTCTTTTCTCACACTATGCTACACCTAGTATATTGTGTACTAAGCTGCTTCTCGCGACTTTTTCCGCATATTTTTGAAAGGAATTGTAGCTTAAAATCGTTCCCCAGGATGCTTTTTATCACCTTGCCAAATTTTATTGATAAGTTTCAAACCATTTACACACACCCATTAAAAAGTTTTCATACAAACATTTACATCCCATTTTACCCTTTTGTTAGGCTTATTTTGAAAAATCCTAAAACATGTGTCCATTTATTTTGCATTTTATTGAAGTGAAAACTTCTTCTAGCGCGGTACGCTTATTTTTAGATGAGGTAAAACCTATGGACTCGCGACACCGTTACCGAGACACAGCCTGCTGCCGCGCTCGCCCCAATAGATTATAAACCTTAATTCACATGTTTACAGTCTATGTAAACTATGTCTGTCTATGTATTGTATGGAGAAGTTTACTGAGTTAGGTTCTTTGATATATTATCTACATTCTGAACAAAAAAATAAGAGAATATTAAATGTATTATAAAGTTTCTAATAACTAATAAAATACAATTCATAAATAAAATGCAATTCATAACCCAATAACCCTAGAACCCATCTAAATGTCTAACGCGCCAAAATAAGTTTTCACTTCTATCGGCACTCCCGGAGTGCAACACGTTTTTTTTTTTTATGTATAGTTTTAAGCAAATCGCATCACGCGTTAAAAAGTTTCATACATTCGTTTTCACCTCTTTTCACCTTCTTAGGGGTTGTATTTCAAAAAATCCCGCCTTAGTAGGTGGTTTTGCTATAAAAGGAAGCTACCTTCCGAATTTCAGCTTTCTAGCTTCAGCTTCAGCTTCAATTAAAGATATTAATATTATAGATTAAAGATATATCGCACAATAAGCGAAATTACATTATTGACACAGGTTGTAGGTACTTATTGCTTTGTACCCTATAGATGGACATGCTATGCTTATTATATTATGCTTAGGAATTACATAATGTAGGGTATGAATGATTTCAATAAATATTTTTTGAAAACTAGCTGCGGCCTGCGGCTTCGCGTGGTACCTACCTGAAAAGTTGCCTATGTTTATCCCCAAGATACAATCTATTTCCTTACCCAAATATCATCAAGATTCATTCAGTAATTAGGCCATCAAATGGTAGAACAGACAGATAGAAACACATTCGAATTTATAATATTCTTTTTATCGTGTTACTAGTTATTTAAACCCAGTGTGGTGAAAGGGTAACCCTCTTTATGTAGGTACCACGCGTGCGAAGCCGCGAGCCGCTGTTAGCTTTCAATCAATGATTATTCTAATATGGCGACGGATAAATTATGTATACTTTTTTAAATTAGGCTCAGGCAAAACATAAACTTTAAGGTACAAAGTAATTAAAACATGTTTAAAAAAAAACGATTATAAAATTTAAAAATAAAATTACTACTTTCACATAAAGTGCACCTAAAACGCTTTTTTCATGCACTGGCACATGTCTTTTAAAGTTCTAAGGTATGCCGGTTTTCTCACAGTTTGTGATGTTTAGATGTAAATAAATATTCGTGAACAAATTACAGAACTTCACGTAGCCCAGAACTAAGTGAAGCTTTTAATATGGGAATGTAATAAGTGATTGATGATATACTTTCAGGCTCAAAACGCACCGTTCGCTCTGACGTCACAGCAGTCAGCGCCACCTGCCTTCGGAGCTCAGCCAACTAATCAAGGTATAGTTGTTACATGTCACCAGTCATTTAATTTAAATCATTTTCAGTGTTTCTGTCTGTCTGTCCGTCCCGTCCGTCTGCCCTGAATCAGCTTGTGCTCGAAGGCTAATAGGCTCGAAGGCTATCGTTATTAAATTTTGTACTCGTAACTACGAGTGTTAGTGGCCCCTACAAAGTTATAAAAAAATAATAAAAACTTGGTTTTGAGTATATTTTTTTTTCTTTCCCGTCGGTCGCGTCATTGCATAGTTCTGTCAAAGGTGTGACGCTTCTTGAATAGTTTTTCGATACATATATTTGTTTGATAAATATTTTGTTTTGAAGCTTTGTATCCGTAAACAGTAATTGACCAGTCTCCAGTCCGTCACTAGTCTCTCGCAAAAAAGGGTTAATATTTGTAATACATACCAAATACCTAAGTACTTGGTCAAAACATAACAACAATTTATTATTTGAAGTGCCCATTTTGATAGAGGATAGATTAATAATATTGATGTGATTTCTGCGTCTGTTTCTCTTAAAGTTGTCAGACAAATAGATCATTCTATAATTTCAATAATAAATAAGTTTAAATTGTTATTTTAAAATAACAATTAAAAATTGTTATTTCTAGTTGCAGCTACAGCTTTTGGTACGCCAACGCCTGCGTCGGCCGGTTCTATGTTCGGTGGGTTCGGGAAACCGGCGCAAACCGCCACACCTACTGGCTTCGGGTTCAGCACACCTGCCTCGGGTTTCTCGCAACCCGCTCAACCGGCACCCGTAACTATCTATTTAATCTGCCATTTATTTATTTATTAAATTCACAAAACAGATCACAATCAACACAGCGTTTTAACTCATATTAGTTACAATCTATTTATTGGCCTCAATTCTGTTGACACCAACCTAACTAATTTTAGCTAAAATTAGGTTTATAATTTCAAATAAAAATTTTGGTATTCTGCTGTTACCAACATAGCCTAATTTAATGTTATCTAATTTAATTAAGCGTTCCTAATTTAGTTAGATGGTACCAACCAAATAGGTTTTATAAATGCTATGACTAACTAAAATATATCTTAGACAATTCCTAATTTTATAAATCAACCAACCGAATTGCCGCCATTGTCTTCGAAGAGATAGTGTCATAAGAAAGAGTAATCATGCCTTTGTATCTAACCTAAATATCAGATTTCGAAATTTGGTCCCAACCTGTTAAGGCCACAAAAAAGCTTGAGACGAAATTGGTCTAACTCCACTGCACGCTTTTTGTTCACCCAAAAAGTGCTCAACGCGCATAAAGAAGTTTTCACTTATGACGACCTCTGTGGCGCAGTGGGCTAAGTTCCGGCCGAGATGCAGAAGGTTGCGGGTTCGATTCCCGCCGTGGGACAAATGTTTGTATGATCTGCAAGTATTTGTTTCGGGTCTGGGTGTTTCTACGTATAATATGTATGTATTTAAAAAAAAAGTATATAAGTAGTATATCAGTCATGTGGTACCCATAACACAAGCTCTGCTTATTTTGGACCCAGATGATGCTGTGTGAAATGTCCGGGATTATTTATTTATTTACTTCAATAAATAATAAAATAAATATTCGTGGACAATGCACACAACACCATCTAGTCCCAGACTAAGCATAACTTGTATTATGGTGACCAGATGACTGATATAATTCTTATATTTTTGTAAATACATACTTATGATAGTTTATAACACTCAGACACAGAACAAACACCTATGTTCATCACACAAATGTTTATCCTAGGAGGGAATCGAACCCTCGACCTACAGCGCAGAAGGCAGGCTACCAACTGCTAACAGGCCTATCATAATAATAGTAATGTCTGACATTTTCACACAACATATGGCCCCAAAGGAAGCAGAGCTTATGTTATTGGAACCACATGACTGATATATTACTTATATATTTTTGAAATACAAACATATTTATACATAGAAATACTGAGACCCGAGACAAATATTTGCAAATCATACAAAAATTTGTTCCGCGGTGTAAATCGAACCAGCAACCTTCTGCATCTCAGCCGGGTCATGGCCCACTGCGCTACAGAGGTCGTCAAATAATTAAATGTTTTTTTTTTGTTTACCAACAGGCAGCTATAACAGCGACGCCGCAAGCTGCGCCTGCCTTTGGTCAGACAACGTTTGGAGCTAAACCCGGATCTTTCAGTTTCGGTAGTGCTGCCCCCACTGCCACCACTGCTGGTATAAACTCTTATATTTTTAATGACATTGATTTTAGTCGAGTTGATTCCGGCTAACGAATAGGACCTCTCCATTTCCTGAGGATGTCGTAAAAGGCGACTAAGCGAATAAAATATACTACTTACATACTTTTAAGTACTTATGAAAATGATGTCAACCACAGTATATGTCTACATATATAAATAAATGATTGAACCTCTCATGAAAAACATATAATATTATGACGACCTAGTTATCAGACCCAATCACCCCCTGCATCTATTTATATTGTAGCTGACCCGGCAAACGTTGTTTTGCCATATAAATGTCTTTCTTTTTTTTTATAGTTTCCTATGTTATACTATACATTTTGATAAACACGGGCTTTACTCACGTATTATTTTGTCGATGGAGGCACCGACACTGTTTCGATTCATCTAGAGAATCTTCATCAGGGTGAGTTTGATCCGCGATGATCCGCGTGAGTTTGATGTCGGTGCCTCCATCGACAAAATAATACGTGAGTAAAGCCCGTGTTTATCAAAATGTATATTCTATGTTACTTCTAATACCTCAAAGAATATGTGTACAAAGTTTCATGATGATCGGTTAAGTAGTTTTCGCGTGAAAGCGAAACAAACTTACATTCACATTAATAATATTACAGGTTAAAGCTTTCGGTAGTTAGACCTCTACACAAAAAAGATGACAAGAAAGATTTGAATAATTATCGACCAATCACTTTAATTCCCATATTTGCTAAATTATTTGAAAAAGCAATGCATATGCGTCTTGTTAGTTTTATAGATAAATTTAAAATAAAAAGAATAAGTCAACGACCTTAGCTGCTTTCCAATTAATGTCGAATATTATTGAAAGTATTGATAAACGTATTCCTGTTTCAGTTATATTTTTTGATATGAGCAAGGCCTTTCATTTTGTAAATCATAATACTCTGTTACAGAAATGTGAGAAATATGGTATTAGAGGACACGCTTTAAATTGGCTAAAAAGTTATCTTGAAAATCGGATACAATATGTAGAAATTAAAAGTTTAAACGAAGATCTCATGACAACAGCTTTCAAATCTAGTAGTCTTAATAATAATTTTGGAGTGCCTCAGGGAAGCATACTGGGACCATTATTATTTTTATTATATATAAACGATTTACCTTTGATCACTAAATGTCAATGTGTTCTATTTGCAGATGATATTTCAATAGTTGTTTCTGATAATAGTAAAAATATAAGTTATGTAGAGTCAATTAATGCTGAGATTGAATTAATTCTTAATTGGTTAGAATGTAACAATTTGCGAGCTAATATATCTAAGACAAAATTTATTCATTTTCAAAATTACAATAATAAAAATAATATTAATATTAAATTGACATGTCGTGATGAATTCGTGGATAATGTTAATGAAATAAAATTTTTAGGTTTAAATTTAGACGAAAACTGTAACTGGAAGTCACATATTGACTTCACATGCAAAAAAATTAACCGTTTTGTTTTTGTAATAAAGACATTGCGCCGAACATCAGGTCAAAAAACGGCTTTGACTGCGTACCATGGTTATGTTGCTTCGGTATTGAGGTATGGTTTGCTACTTTGGGGTAATTTGACTCACATCAATACGGCCTTCATTGTCCAAAAAAAATGCATTAGAGCTGTGTGTGGTGCTGGTCCACTGACTCATGCAAACCATTATTTACAAAATTAAAGTTGCTTACGTTGCCCAGCCTATATATATTTCAGGTATGCTGTTTTGTTGTGGAGCACAACAAATTCTTTGACAAATATGAGGACCAAATAAATTCAAAAATAAAATTGAGGGACCCCAGTAGACTATTAGTTCCAGTTCGAAAAACAATTTTAAGTCATAAAAATTGCTACATAATGTGTATAAAAATATTTAATAGAATACCTAGATCTATAAGAGAATTACCATACAATAAATTTAAAACAAAAATGCTTACCTGGCTTGTTGACAAATGTTTTTATAGTGTCAAAGAATTTCTTAATTAACGTTCCGTCTGCTATGGTAAAAACTATTATATTTTATTTATATTCATACCTAAATTTAATTATTCGAGATTGTAATAATTATTGTAATGTTTATTTAATTTGTTTAAAATTGTAGTCTTTAATTAAATTATTATATGTACCTTCTTAATTTCTGCATGCTGGGTTTCCTAGCGAAATGTGTGAATCTAATTATATATTTAAGTTCTCTGTGTACCACATTTCACGCAAATAAATCATTTCATTTCATTTCATTACACATATTAGGATTGGGCAATCTCATCGAGAGACAATCATCTGTAAGATCGGTGATAATGTGATACTCTATTTGCTCCTAACAAGATTATGTTTTCTTTCACAGCAGCACCCAGTTTTGGTACCCCGGCTATTACGTCCGCTCCGGCTGGGAACTTGAGTTTCGGTGGTGGCAACACTGGGATGGGATTCGGTGGGCAAACTGCACAGCCCACTGCTGGGCTTAGCTTTGGGAATCTTACTCCAGGTAACTAAAATCAGCGCGATGATTGGAATAATAAATTCTGTCCCAGTACAAACATTTGTGGACATAGTATTTAAAAATTATGTCATCTGCCGGGCGATTATGGAAGTTTGATAGTATCAAAATATTGATTAATAGCTTTCAGTTTCTATTGATGATTTTGTATTACTGAAGGAGGAAGAAGCATGATTTGTGAGCACTCGTGTGTGTAAGTGCGAGTGTATTTACACAGAGGAGCATGGTTTTGAGGTTTCACTTTTAATCGCGGCTCTCCGTCTTTTTGATTTAGTCTGAGAAAGAAACCGAATGTACTTAATAGTAATCCGTCTTGACTGGCCTGTCTGCTTAGTTGGTAGTAGCTCTGCCTTCTGCGCTGTAGGTTGAGGGTTCAATTCCCTCCCAGGATAAACATTTGTGTGATGAACATAAGTATGTATCATAAGTATATATATGTATAAGTTCATAAGATGCTTAAGTGATAAAAATAGATTATGCCTATCTATTTATAGGTCTATAAATTAAACTAATATATATGAGCTGGCTCCTATCTTTCTCAGCGCATTAGCATTGCCTTTCAACGTGAAAATGTCGCCAGTGTCATAGGGACGCTGCCTGTAGGGTTGCCAGTTGGCCGGGGGGAATTCCGGAAGAGTCCCTGAACTGAACTTCACGTGTGGTCCCGTGTCCAGTAATTACACTTTACTGTCCCGAAATTCATTAACACTAGTTTTTTTCAACAAAGTTACGACACCACGGTGCGGAAAGAATGAAACAGAATGTCCATGGATTTGATCAAGTCTAAACTGAAACCTCGTATCAATTATGTAGAGCCTTGCTCAGTTTTGCAAAGCAGTGACGTAGAAAAACTTTTAAAAATGGCAAATCTAGTGATATATATTTAAAAAAGTAGTTGAATAGAATTTCCTTTGATTGAAGATGATTTTAATGTACCCTATGAGAGGTTTTAAATTAAGTATAATTTAAATTTCTTTTATTTAAGTTTAGTTTTTAGGAATACCTAATGTGGATAAGTATACTTATCTATTATATATTATATATTATATATATATATATATATATATATTACCAAAGTTTGATTAATAAGACTTTAAGAGATGCTCAATTTCTGTTTTATGTTAGGTAATACCTAATGTTGATTTTCTACCAAAGTTTGACTGAATCTTATAGAAATGATACATTTTGTTTTAAGTTTAGTTTTTTTTATGTTTAAGAATATCTAAAGTTGATTTTTATTTAAAAGAGGTGCTTAATTTTTTTTTTGTAACTAAAAAGACTATTATGCGATTGTGTATGATGGTATGTTCTGGGGTTACAAACGGAGTTGGAGTTTTAGAATCCTCAACTACAAATGTTTGCTGTTGAGCGGGCAATAGAAAAAATATTACAAAATTACTAAATATATAGCTAAACTGTTTCTCATATATTTTCTATTTTACAGTACATTTTTGTAAATAAAAATATTTATTATTGTATATGAACTAATAAACTAATAATGGTACTTATTATTAGCCATACGAAGCAAAGCTTGTACCATGGAAATCAGATGACTGATAGAATACTTATACATTATGAAATACATACTTATGATACTTTACCATACCCAGACACAGAACAAAAACCTATATATGTCACTTATTGATGTATTTTTCGTTAATGTAACAAACACAATTTATATTTCAGCTGCCCCTACAACACAAGCGACCAACGCTTTCGCTCAAGCCCAACCAACCTCACAACCAACACAACCAACCTCTCAACCAACACAACCAACGGCTCAGCAACCTCTCAACTTTGGCACCGCTACAAGTCATGCCGGTTTTGGACAACCAACCTCTCAACCAGCATTGTCCTTTGGCAGTCAGCTTCCTGTACAAGCAACTGGTGGAATGGGTTTTGGTGGTCAGGCTACTCCTCAACCGCCAGGGTTGACTGGTTTTGGTGGAACTACTTCTGCACCCGCTTCCACAAGTACTTTCTTATAGTATTAAAAAAAAACACCTCTTGTTTTTTATTAAACCATATTGTATATAGAATAGAATAGAAAGTACTTTATTGGACTGTTGTAAGAAATACTGTTTAGCTACACGGTAGTCCGATGGCGATCTCTGCCAAACAACCTTCGGATGGATAGAAATCAATATAACTGAATATGGGGTGATGGAAATAATATGATAATATATAAATACTATATAGCCTTCTTTTTAGCGTTTCTTACATAAAGTAATAATTACCAAAAAAGAAAACTGACTTCATTGAATAAACATTAAGCCCATAATAAATGACGGGGTAATTAGGTAACAAATATAAAAAAAAGATTCAAATTCAAATATTTTTATTCAATACAATCACAAGGATCACTTTCAAACGTCTTACATATCAGGTAGATTAACCTGATGACCTGAACCTGGTGCCAATTCCTCCTAACCCAAGTCCGAGAAGAACTGGCAAGAAACTCGTCCTGGTCTTTTTTGTATAATTCTTCTTATAACTACGAACAACTAATAGAAGAATTCAGTAGTTTATATATTGCAAATTCAGTTAACTGTCTTGAGGGCAGAGCTACATGAGGAGCATTCTTGTCAATAACATAGTAATTTATATTATAATACGCTTTCTTCAAAATTCTACCTTTTATGTGTGCTTAAAATTTCCTAATAGGTAGTAATTTGCATTTTCAGGAAGCTTATTATAAAATCGCACCGTGTTCCCCATAAAATACTTTATTATATCTAGTCTAAATCTAGGGATGTATAATTTGTTTCTGTTCCTAGTATTGATTCTTTGAATTCTCCTGGGTAAGGAGGAATTGGCACCTAAATTCACCTAGTATGTAAGACGTTTTAAAGTGATCCTTGTGATTGTATTGAAGAAATATCTTAAAACTTTTGACTTTACTGATTGCAGGTTTATCGTTCGATACACCGTCTACTGTAGCATCGACCACAGCACCGACCACCTTACCGGCTTTCGGTGCCACGCCTGTTCCTTCAACAAGCGAATCTGCGCCTAATTTTGGTAAGCACCTCTAACTATCTCACAATGTCCTTCGCTGGTTTTGAGTGTAGAAAATAAACTAAATTCTTTATCGAGATTTGAATATAAGGATCTAATAATGCGAGCAAAGCCACGGATAGCCGTAAGTACAATTTAAATTTTCATAACCACACTAGAAAAACTGTGTATAAATTTCCTGTTCATCACGCGTTATGAAGTTATTGAAGTTATTATATGCTTTTTTTTATAAATAGAGACCACCTATACCCGAGACAAATACTTGCAGATCATACAAACATTTGTCTCGCGGCGGGAATCAGCTCCGCAACCTTATGCGTCTCATGTGGACCTTGGCCCACTGCGCCACAGAAGTCATAATCAATTAATCATAATAAATATGTATTATTTATTCCTTGTGATTATTTTATTCTGATAAGAAACACGATATGAACGCCGTCCAATCGCGCCAAGGATATGTTCAAAGCGGCTTCAGGAATAATATTAATAAGAAATATACCAGACATTATACACAGCGTTATCTAGGCCCAAAGTAAGTAGAGCTTGTGTTATGGGTACCACCCATACTTATACTTATTATACTTAGACAGCCTCTGTGGCGCAGTCAGCTAAGGTCTGGCCGCGGAGCAAATGATTGTATGATCTGCAAGTATTTGTCTCAGATCTGGTTATTTCTACTTTTTACACAGTACTTTTAACACAAGCTCTGCTTACTTTGGGGCCAGATGATGCTGTGTGATATGTCCAGTATTATTTATTATTGTTATTATTTTGTAAATACATAGATATTATACTAAAAAAATATAATAATATCTTGCAGCTTATTTTATTTCCAATTTCTAGGCATACCAGCATCGTCTGCTACCAAACCCGGTCTATTCGGAGCCCCAGCCACCACAGCTGTTGCTACAACTGGTCTTACCTTCGGCACGCCATCTACTGGTAAATATTGTAAACAAATTATATATTAAAACATATAATAAATATTGCTGGACAGTACACACAACACCATTTAGCCCCAAACTAAGCATAGCTTGTATTATCGTGACTAGATGACTTTAGAATACTTATATATTTTTAAATACATACTTATGTACATACAAAGTAAATAAGTCCTTTATGGGGAACACAGTGCACTTCTATAATAAGCTTCCTGAAAATGCTACTAAACTACCTATTAAGAAATTTAAAGCATACATAAAAGGTAGTCTTTTGAAGAAAGCTTATTAATATAAATGACTATATTATTGATAAGAATGCATGGCCTCATGTCGCTCTCCCGTCAGACAGTTAACCGACACACTTGAAATTTAAATCTCTTTTGTATTAGTATTTCGTAGTTAGTTATAAGATGGATCATGTAAAAAAGCGCTAGGACCAAGACGAGTTTCTTGTTAGTTCTTCTCGGGGTTGGGTTAGCGTGAATTGGCACCTAAATTCACCTAGTATGTAAGACGTTTCAAAGTTATCCTTGTGATTGTACTGAATACAGTATCTTTTGACTTTGACTATGATACTTTATAACACCAAGACACAGATCAAACAGCTATGACTGGCCTGTCAGCTGAGTTCGTAGTAGCTCTGCCTTCTGCACTGTAGGTCGAGGGTGCAATTCCCTTCCAGGATTGACATTTGTTTGATGAACATAGGTGTTTGTTCTGTGTTTGGGTGTTATAAAACTATCATAAATATGTATTAAAAAATATATAAGTATTCCATCAATGATCTGGTCACCATAATACAAGCTATGCTTAGTTTGGGTCTAGATGATGCTGTGTGCATTTTCCACCAATATTTATTATCCTATATCTATAAAAGGCGATGTATGTGTGTGTGTATGTTCCCTATAGACTCCGAAACGGCTAGACCGATTTCGATGAAATTTTTAGGAAATTGGCCTAAAGGGTATTACCTAATCCTGTGAAGTTTGGTAGCGATCGGATCAACAGAACTTGTTTTTTTGCATCAATCAAATTTGGCATGTATTTAGATTGTATCATAGGAACGGACATAGGCTACTTTTTATGTAAGTATGCGTGCGAAGCCGCGGGTAGAAGCAATTTACATTCATCACACAAATGTTTGGACGTTTTCAGTAGCGGCCCCTACAACCGGTCTTGGTTTCGGCTCCACACCAGCATCGTCAACTGCCACGGCTCCCACCACCGGGCTTAATTTCGGTTCTACCCCAGCTTCATCGGCAGCTACTGGGATTAACTTCGGGACAGCGACATCAACTGGCCTTGGATTTGCAGCAAAACCTACTTCAACTACTGCAACTAGTAAGTATTATATCAGTGAAATAAATAATTTCGGACATTTATACACAGTCATGTATAATCTGCAAGGATTTGTTTCGGTTCGGGGTCTATCACTACATTGTATAAAACAAAGTCGCTTCCCGCTGTCTGTCTGTCCCTATGTATGCTTAAAACTACGCAACGGATTTTGATGCGTTTTTTTTAATGGATAGAGTGATTCAAGAGGAAGTTTTATATGTATAATACATGCATAATATAGTAGAGAAACACTGATAATTTTAGAGGTTTCTAATGTGATGTCGTAAATAAATACATTTGTAGTATATTTAGTATCAGCATTGCACCCGTGCGAATCCGGGGCTGGTCGCTAGTGTATAATAAGTATGAATTAATAAAAATTAATTAAATTGATGAAATGTCTGGCATTATTTTTTTTGTTTTTAAACTCGATATGAGGATATGCGGAGTATGTACATACGTCATTGTCCACCCTGATTTTATAAACAAAAAAAGATGTATTAAATTCGTTCGTAATTTGAATTTGTGTCATCAAGTTTCAAGTTTAAATAAACTTGAATAAACAAAAAAAAGATGTAATCAAATTCGTTCGTAATTTGAATTTGTGTCATAAACAAGTCGAACAATGAAGTTTGAAATGTCATTTGCATTTAAATTTGAAAAATAATCCAAATTCTCAATTTATTTCCCAAATGATTATATAAATTATTGTTGTTAATATAAGAAACTCGCCGTTAATAACAAAAACATTGAAACATCATACTTATTCATTCAAATCGAGCGGCCATTCATTTTATTTTTACAAATTTCAATTTTATTTTGGACTTTTAATATTTTTGTTTTGTTTTCTTGTAGCATCTTCAGCGCCTTCTGGTATAACTTCGTTGGCTCAATCTACGGCTGCCACGGCGCCCACTACAATGCCTTCATTAACGTGAGTTTAAAAAAATATATATTTTACAAACTACTTACATTACCAGTTGATCTGGTGGTTGGACTCTACTATTAGAGTCCATCTTGATTACCAGCAGAGTGCTAGATACCAAATAACGGCTGTCTGGAAGAAATCGCTCCATAAGCGATAAGACCGCACATTGAACAAATTCTTTGAGGTATCTTAGTTGTTAAATTGTTTATGCGCTAAACAATTGGAAACCTACCTCCTGGAAGTTACGACAAAGTTAAGTCTAAAAATATTTTGTTCAATACAATCACAAGGATGACTTTGAAACGTCTTACATACTAGGTAAATACCAATTCATCCTAACCCTAGTCCTAGAAGAACTGGCAAGAAACTTGTCTTGGTCCTAGCGCTTTTTTGCATGATCCATCTTATAATTACCTTTACCACGAAAAGCTAATACAAGAGAGTTTATAAATCATTACATAGTATAAAACAAAGTCGCTTCCCGCTGTCTGTCTGTCCCTATGTATGCTTAGATCTTCAAAATTACGCAAGGGATTTCGATGCGGTTTTTTTTATAGATAGAATGATTCAAGAGGAAGGTTTATATGTATAATACATGCATAATATATTAGAGAAACACTGATAAATTTAGAGGTTAGCGTATATGGGTTCAACGTATTAGAACTACTGAGCTACAGCAACGCGTGGCCGGGTCAGCTAGTATCTTATAAAATGTGTCGTTTAACTATCTGAAGGCAGAGCGACATGAGGCCATGCATTCCTATCAATAGTATAGTCATTTATATTATAATACGCTTTTTTATTTTCTCAACAAAGTTTATTTATTATTATTTCAGTACCACAGCCGCTCCATTAGTTCCGCCACAGCCTATCTCCTCAATATCGTTTGCGGAGTTAGAAGAGAGTATCAACAAATGGACGCTAGAACTGGAGGAACAAGAGAAGACATTTATCAACCAAGCCACTCAAATTAACGCGTGGGACAAGCTACTGATTGCTAATGGGGAAAAGGTAATGTGAAATTGATTAGTCGATATTACTTATTCAATACAATGACAAGGATCACTTTGAAACGTCTTATATACTATATGGATTTTAGCAATTCCTCATAACCCATCAAGAGAAATAGACAAGAAACTTTTTTAAAAAAAAAACAAATACAAAGTAACAGTAGGTTATAAATAACAAATCTGTCAGTTAACTGTCTGAGGACAACATAAGGTCAAAAATGCTTGTCACCAATATAGTCATTGGCAACCATGCTAACCAATTACTCCTCATTATTGAACTGCAGTAATTGATGATTTTGAAATCATCCATATTCATTCTTACCTGGCGTTACTTACAACTCCTTAATAATAATCATAAATAAATATAAATATTAAAGACAATACACACATCATCTAGCCCCAAACTAAGCATAGCTTGTATTATGGTGTCCAGGTGACTGATCGAATACTTAAGTATATATTTTTGTTTTTCTGCATTCGTCAGATTTTTTCAAAGTATATTATTCATGATTCCTCATTCGACAGATTTCGCGTTTGTCATAAAGAAATAAAATAGATCGAAACTTAGAGTATAGAAAACAACGCGCAAGGCGAGCGAGCAAAGCGAGCGTGCCGCCGAAGCGCCAGAAGTCACTCTGGCGAATATATCTTCGTTCGTTTTCCTTATTCGTCATAAATGACCAAACTGAAATTAAAATATTTGATTTATGGCGAATGTGGTATCTGGCAGATGTGTCCTAAATCATATTTTTAAATATGTATGATACTTTATAACACCCAGAACAAACACCTATATTCAGCGCAAAAATGTTTATCCTGAGATAGAATCGAACCCTCAACCTAAAGCGCAGAAGGCAGAGCTACAATTAACTGAGATGACAGACAAGTTAAATAATAATAAATGCTGGACATTTCACACATCATCATCTGGCTCCAAAGTAATGTGTACACATGTCTGATATACTACTAATATACTTTGTAAATACATATTATACATAGAAACACTCAAACCCGAGACAAATAATTTGACTGGCCTAACAGTTCAGTTCAAACCTGAGCCATACCAGTCATGATATCTTCAATCTTTATCCACACATATATCTCATCCGGCTGAGACTCAGAAGGTTGCGGGCTTGATTTCCGCCGCGGGACATATGTTTCCATGATCTGCAAGTATTTGCCTCTGGTTTGGGTGTTTATATGTATAATATGTATGTATTTACAAAAAAAACGTATATAAGTAGTATATCAGTCATGTGGTACCCATAACACAAGCTCTGCTTACTTTGGAGCCAGATGATCCTGAGTGAAATGTTTGAGATTATTTATTATTATTTTCGATCTTGGATTAAGAAGAATCAGCCCCTAAATTCAGCACATTTAAGAAGCCTCAAAGTACAATCTTTCTGATTGTATTAAATAAAACAATTTTATATATGTATTTCTATATTTCCAGATAGTCGAACTAAACGAAGTCGTTCAAACAGTCAAGAACGAACAGCAGTCGTTAGAACATGAGTTAGACTTTGTACTAGTACAACAGAAAGAATTAGAAGATCTACTCGCACCAATGGAGAAACAGTTGGAGAACGCTGGAGACAGGGTTAGGGATCCAGAGAGAGAACAAATGTAAGTACCGGATTATTAAACTGACCTGAAGAACAAGCTTATGGCCCACCTAGTGTTATTTCGTTAAACGTAATAACAACCCTGTGTCGCAGTGGGCCAATGCCCAGCTGAGACCAGAATCAAATCCAGAATAAAAAAATATTTGTATAATCTGCAAGTATTTGTCTCGAGTCTGGGTGTATCTATATATGATAAGTATGTATTTACAAAAGAAAAAAATATTGATAGACAATGCACACACCATCTAGCCCCAAACTAAGCAGTATTATGACGACTAGATAGCTAATAGAATACTTATATATTTTTAAATACATACTTATGATACTTTATAACACCAAGAAACATATATAAGTAGTATATCATGTGGTTCCCATAACACAAGCTCTGCTTACATTGGGGCTGGATGATACTAGCTGGTGCGAAATGCCCTGCATTATAAATGGCATTTCTTATGTAAAAATTAATTAACAGATAAAGATTTCGTATCCATCCTATAAACAAACACTAGCTAAATAACTATTCAAATCTGTTGCTACCTCTATTCATTAGCACTATACAGCAAGGATGGAGCATACTTAAACGTTGTGTTAGATAATTATGTAATTATATGACTTTGTCCTATAGGGTATTGGGTATTTATTTGTAAATATCCAATACCCCAATAATCATGCATAGATACAATGATAACTATGTTTAAGTGTGTCACAATTTTTTATACCGGTATGTGCATACTTAGAGAATTAAATATATTTGGGTAATTGACATTAAACTGTTTCAAAAAAAAGAAATGTTAACATTCGCCTAAATTATTTACTTTTAAAATTAAGCAATGTGAAATAGATTAAAACACAGATAAGCATTGGTTCGAAAAACACGTCCGCACAGCACAAAGTCTCGACAAGAAGTGGCGCGCGCCGCCTGAGATGAGATCCGCTTGTTTGTCGATGTTGTCGAATAATATGATAATGTCTAACAAAATAAATAAATAATGCCGGACATTTGACACAGCATCAACTGGCCCCAAAGTAAGCAGAGCTTGTATTATGGGTACCACATGACTGATATACTACTTATATATATTTTTTTAAAACATACTTATTATACATAGAAACACCCAGACCCAAGACAAATACTTGCAGATCATACAAACATTTGTCTCGTGGCGGGAATCGAACCAGCAACTTTCTGCGTCTTGGCCCACTGCGCCACAGAGGTCGTCAAATATAACAATTACATATGAAATTTAAATTTATCATTTATGCATTCGTCAATATTGTTATATACATTTTGATGAATACAGATTTTACGCGCTTACGTAACGAAGTGGTTTACCCTCTCATAAGAAGTTATGACATCAAATAAAACGAGTTGTAAATTTAAGCCATTCTCGAATCTAACACACAAAAAAATCATCAAAGTCAAAAGATGATTTATTCAATACAATCACAAGGATCACTTTGAAACAAATCAAAATCGGTCCAGCCTTTTAGGAGGAGTTTAATTACAAACACACGTATAGAAGATTTATATAAATACATATATAAAGATTGGTGCCATACAGACTGTACTTTTACGTAACAAACGCAGCCTTGGATTCAAATAACAAAAGCCAACCTTTACGTATGTTTCGTGAGACATTTTCATTAGTGGAAACAGGTGGGGATTGTTATTGATGGCATCAATTTGCAAATGTTTACAGACATATTGATAATTCCAGGTATACACTAGCAGAGAACCTGGATTCCCAGCTGAAGCAAATGTCTGAGGACTTGAAGGAGGTGATAGAACACTTGAATGAAACTAACAGGGGACAGGATAGCAATGATCCAGTAAGTGCTTTTATTATTACCTATTTTCAAAAACAATTGTATATGCATGGTGATTATGGAATTCTTCATACAATCAAATTTGATTACCTATAGACCTTAAATAGATAATTGATTCAGGTGTGACCTTGCGGAAATCCATTACAAAACATTAAACGGATGGACGAATATTTAGTACTATTTCGCCAATCTATTCCCAATGAGTTAGACACGATGCAGACGCATGCACCTACCTCCCGCTCGCAGTTAAAAAGCCATGCAAAGCGTTAACAAAAGGTTAGCGCAAACCATCCAGACATGCCACCTCAAAAATAAATTCGACACGTGTTTCACCTCTCCACGACGAAAATTATATAAAGTAGTAATATCCGCAAAAACAATCGCAAGTCGTAAAAAAAAACTTGTTACGGAAACTACCCGCTGTCTATTAAATAAATCCCTACTATTATTATTAATTCGAAAGTAATTCTGCCTGTCTGTCTGATAGTCTGTCTGTTTGTTACGTTTTCACCCCTAAACCGCTGAACCGGTTTTGATGAATTTTGGTATAGAGATAGATGAGATCTTGAATGGGACATAGGCTACAAGGAATTGTAGCTTATGCAAAGTTAGGGGATACGTGTTTCAGGATTTTTTTATCCAATTCAAGTTTCAAACCAATCACACCCACCACACATTAAAAAAAAATACATACAAACATTCACACCCCATTTTACTCCTATATGGGGTTATTTTGAAAAATCCTGAAACAAGTGTCCATTTATTTTGCATTTTAATTATTTATATCAAGTTTCAAGCAAATCACACCACGCGTTAAAAAGTTTCATACATTCGTGTTCACCCATTTTCACCCTCTTAGGGGTTGAATTTCCAGAAAGTTTTGCTATAAAAAGAAGTTACCTTCCAAATTTCAGCTTTCTAGCTTCAGCGGTTGCGGCTCGGTGATGATGAAATTCTGTCAGGTTAAGCTCTTTTATAGGTATAGATGCATTTATAGAAAAACACCCAGACCCGAGCCAAATACTTGCAGATCATGAAAACGATTTTGCCAGCGTCTTGAATCGAACCAAGAACCCTCTGCGTCTCAGGCGAATTTTCGCCCATTATTAATTTTATGTTTTTTGTGTTTACTGTTTTTTAAGTACATATATGTTTAAATAAATTTTTCTTTTACTTATTACAGATTGTTCAAATCGGCCGCATTCTAAACACACACATGTCATCGATGCAATGGATTGACACCTCGATAAATCAGATATCTAATAAGCTAGACCTGCTTAAAACAACTCATGACACCCTGAGAAGAGAAAACGAAAGGTCTTTCCAGTTGACCTATAATTGAAGTACCTTATCCCCAAAGACAGTTATGTGAAGCAAAACATAGTTATATTGTTTGTCAGGCTAAGCCTTATTCCATGTGTTAAAAATAGAATTAACTTTATTAAGGCGGTACTCTCAGCGAATGACCTTTTGCTGAAAAAATGCTCGTAAATATAGTGTGTATGTATTTTGCCATGTTTCCTTGTTTCAAATTGGTTCACAGTTAATGTTAATTAATTATGAAATAAGGTCTAAAATATTTAATAATCATTATCTTTTAAAGTTTACGTCGTTTTAAAATGCTAATACACTTATAATAAAACTAGCGACCCGCCCCGGTTTCGCACGGGTGCAATGCTGATCAGCCAGCGTTTGCAATGTAAGCGCAAAAAAATTAGTTTACTTACGATATCACATTGGAAACCTCTAAAATTATGACTGTTTCTCTATTATATTACGCATGTTTTATACATATAAACCTTACTCTTGAATCACTCTATCTATTAAAAAATCGCATCAAAATCCGTTGCGTAGTTTCAAAGATGTAAGCATACATAGGAACAGACAGACAGCGGGAAGCAACTTTGTTTTATACTATGTAAAGATAATAAACTAATTAAAACATTGTCTGGTATAAATTTGACCGCCGGTAAAAAGGTCATTTGCCAAGGGTATCGCCTTAAATCTTTCATTTGAATTTTTCGTATATTTTAGATTATTTAATGTTGACACCGAATTGTTAATCCCATAATTTTCGTGCTCAGAAAACGGGTTAAAAAGTACTTATTGCTAAAAGATGATGGACATAATCTACAGGATCGAATTAATGAAAATTACAATTAATGTTATTTTTATAATCATTTTCAATAAAGATACGATTAAGTTTCGGTGGTTTTTATAGGTGTTTACCCATCGTCTACCTCCCTGAAACCCTCTAGGTGAACCGTTGAAAGTTTTTTATGTGAATCATCACCTTTGAGCCTTCTGCCTTTTAGGTTGAGGGTTCGATTCCCTCTCAGGATAAACATTTGTGTGAAGAACATAAGACAGTGTTTATTTTATTTGTATATTTGACTGTCAGCTTAGTTGGTACCTCTGACTTCTGCGCTGTAGGTAGAGACTTTGATTCCCTACCAGGATAAACATTTGTTTGATGAACATAGGTGTTTGTTCTGTCTCTTGGTGTTATAAAGTATCATTTAAAACTATATAAGTATTCTATCAGTCTAGTTAACATAATACAAGCTATGCTTAGTATGGGCACAATACTAACATAAGATTACATAATACTATAAGTACGTATGGGATTAGATGGTGTTGTGTGCATAGTCTTCTCGTACCCAGATGGATTTAAACACTATGGTAGGTTCTAGGATCGCGTAAATTTAAATATGAAGTTAAAAATCCGGCGAAAAAAATGTTGCAACTGTGGTTGCATGGGCGCTTGACCACTCTTGACCCGTGCAACTCTAGTTAAATTGGCGCTTTAGTAGGTAGGTAGGTACCTAAACTTAAACAAGTGTCGGCAGGTTAGGAAAAATCTGCGGACTTGGCAGTGTATCCACGTAGCTCCTAGTATTTTTTAATTAATTATAAGGCCAACTTGGCAATGTATCCCTGTGGATACTAGTAATAAAAACATAATTATAAATGTTTTTTATTTAGTTAAACCTGTTCTATATAATAGGTTGGAGAAAAAGTTTCTTCGCATTTTTTAAGAAAATTCAAAACATTTTTAAAAAAGTAATTTACATTTAACTAAAGTATGTAGGTACCATTTTGTTCGATAACTTTTTGCCATCTTGTAGGTAGGTGACATGATCCCATTGCTATAGAAATTTTGGGACTTCTGATCGAAATACCGCGACAAGTGGTTTTGGCAGTCCTGTCGTGATGTTAACCGGACACTGCCTAAAGAATCCTGAAGAGACCGAAACAGGTGGAAATCTGAAGGTGCAAGGTCAGGACTATACGGCGGATGCATTAACACCTCCAACCAAACTCTCTTAATTTTTGCCGAGTGGCTAAAGATGTGTGAGGTCTAGCGTTATCATGATGAAAAATCACCCCTTCTGTTAATTGATTCCGGCCGCTTTCTCTCAACTTCTTGCTTTAATCTCATCAGTTGTTCGCAGTAGAGTTCAGAATCGATGGTCCTGCCTGGTGGTAACAGCTCAATGAATTATTCATTGAGCTGTTACCACCGCCCTTCCAATTCCACCACACACACAGCATCACCTTGTTGCGAGTTAACCCGGGTTTCACTTTTATCACCAGTTATCAGCTTCTTCAAAAATGGTTCGGTTTTAAATATCGAGCTTTTTTGTGTAGGTACCCAGTTTTTTCAAATGCGCCAAAACTGTTTAAGGCCGCGCTCACTTTGGATACGTTTTCGTACGAATTCCATTCGTGCAGAAACGTACGAACACGCACGAACATTCCCGACCTTCTGAGTACTATGAAAGCGCTCACACTGCGCGCGAGTTAGTCGTACGTATACGTACGTGCAAGTCCGACGTCCGAAATCAATCCGAACTTGTTGGGATTTTATTACACGTTCGTGCGTTCATCATCAATAATGGATGTAGAAAAGTTAATTAACTTGGTTCACGGGCATAAATCTTTGTGGGATCAAAGTGATTTCAGTTATCACTTACGTGACATTCAGCGTAGGGCATGGCGTGAAATATCCGGTGAGTAAATTTATATATTTTATTTTATGATAAACAGATAAGTATTGTTTTAAAATCACTTGTTATTTTGACAAAAATAGTTTTTGAGTGATGTTGTGAGCTCTCGTTGCGCTTCTGTTTTCACCTGCAGTCATGAATCGGTTTCTGTTTTAATTTTGTAATTGTGGTAATTCAGTAGGCAAATCGTGGATACCCTCCTTATCAATAATTATGTTATGAAGTAAACATATGCACTTTATTATAACATCTGCTCGGTTGGGATTTACTTCAATTGCTTTCAACAACAATCTCCACTTACTACTGTCCTTGTCCTTGTCACTAACAACCTGTCTTGCATTTGATAAGCGTTTATTAAATATTTCCTCTTCGGGACCCAAATTTCTTTGAGGATAGGGGCGCATGAGGTATGTCTTTAAAGGGTAAGCTTCGTCACCAACTAAGAAATGAGGCAAAGCTATATCAGTTCCTGGTAATAATTTTTCCTGGTTTGTGTTGAGAGCACCATTTTCCAATAGTCTTGAGAGGTTTGAATGTGAAAATATTCCACCGTCACTTTCTTTGCCATAGGCTCCCACGTTTATAGCAATAAATCTGTAGTTTGCATTCACAACAGCTTGCAATACAATTGAAAAAAAGGACTTGTAATTACGATACATACTGCCAGAATGTTATGGCGCGTTTATTCGTATATGTTTTCCATCAATGCTACCAGAACAATTAGGAAACCGCCATTTTCTCCAAAAGTCGTTATTTATATTGACCATATCTGCACGTGATGGAAATTTCATATGAATTTCATTAAGATTTTCCCAAATAGAGTTACAAGTATCATGTACGATATAACCAACAGTATTGTTCGTAATCCTAAATGTATATCCAAGTGATCTGAATGATGAGCCAGTGGCTAAGTAGGTACCTACCTGTAATAATAAGAAATTTGTTTTCAGTTGACGAGTTAAAAAAAAATGGCGGGGACTATGAGACACTTTCGGGAAGGAACTAAAAAAACTCCACAACAAAAAATCTGGCCAAGCAGCCAATTCAGAACAATTCTCCAAGTGGCCTTATTTTCAGCTATGATGTTCCTCCAAAGTACAATGTCCCGAAGGGATCTGCATAGAGTAGTGTAAATACAAATTTAAGTTCTAACTATACGCCTTCGCCATTACCTGGTCCATCTTCTGAACAAAGTGACCAAGTAATTCCAAAGCATTTTAAATCTCCATTGAAAAAAAAAGGTAAAAGACGTCAGCCAGAGGAAATCGATGCAAAACTATTGGAAATTTATGAGGAGAAATTACAGTACTTTAAAAAAAGTGCGAATGATCCTGATGCACAGTTCCTAATGAGTCTCCTCCCATTTTTAAAAGAGACACCTACCTAAAAATCGTAAGTTAATTTTACGTTCAAGACTACAACAAGTACTTATTGATGAACAGAATGCTCATGCTCATGCAATCGCAACAACTTTTTTTAATGTCACAACAACCATCAGCTGTTACTCACTATGTTATGCAATTCAATCCAGACTCAAATATTTAATGTACGACTGTCTTCATTTGAATAAAGAATTATTATATAAAAATATATCGAAAAAGCATTTTTTTACTTTCTTACCTTAAAGTGACATTTAATTGTTCTTCAGGTGATATTGTGTCGCGAAAGTTGCTGTATTTAGTCAGGTTAGGTCGTATTGCATTAAGAATGTACTCAAAAGTATATATAATATAATGCCGGACATATAACACAGCGTCATTTGGCCCCAAAGTAAGCAGAGCTTGTGTTTTGGGTACCATATGACTGATATACTACATACACTTTTTTTTTTTGTAAATACATACATATTATACATAGAAACACCCAGACCTGAGACAAATACTTGCAGATCATACAAACATTCGTCTCGCAGCGAGAATCGAACCCGCAACCTTCTGTGTCTCAGCCGGACCTTAGCCCACTGCGCCACATAGGTTGTATCTCTCCCCATGCTTGTATAACCATAAAACAGTCTGGGGTCATTATACAAATCTTCCATAATGTGATGAAATTCACCGAATTTATCTCTTTTTAAAAATATTTCGCGCACCCATTCGGTTCTACGATAACGACGACAGCGTCGCAATCTACGGTTTAGTAGATGATTATCCAAAAGATAAAGATTATTCATCGCAGCAAAGATGACTTCACGTATGCGCTAACACCGGTACTCTGTCTATTTGACGGAGAAAAACGTATTCAGTGTGCGCACTCAATTCGTACGGACAGTGTTCATACGTTTATGTACGATATAATTCGCATCCAAAGTGAGCGCGGCCTTATGGTCAATTCCCAGTTCTTCAGCTACGTCGTAACTACTGATATGCCGATCTTGCTCCACATTTTCAAAAATGGCATCCATTTATCCGTAATAGGGCGACCAGAGCGACGTGCATCTTTGACATCAAAATTACCGGATTGAAAACGCTTAAACCAAATTTGTGCTACTCTCACAGACACTGCACTAGGTCCATAAACATCACAATTTTTTTTCGAGGCTTGCGTTGCATTTTTACCTTTTTTGTAGTAAAATTTTAAAATGTATCGAATTTCTTCATTAGGTTCACTCATCTTGACAGTACGAAAAATAAATAAAAATCACACATTTTCCTAATTTGAATTTGGAATTATGTTCTTTAAAATTTAAACTTTTAATGATACCAAAACCAGCCAGATACAAATAGTATAGCCAAAGAGATTTTATTACAAGTTCATACATACTATAATGCGAAAACACCCCCAACCTAATAGGTACACCTAGGAACACACTCAATTCAAAAAATAATTAACATTTCAAGATTTTTTTCAAGAGCTGACCAAAACCTAATGCAATACTAATGTGATTGCAGAAGTTCACCTCTACATCAATCCATCAATGTGTTTTTTATTTTAGGTATGTCTACTGTTTGAAAGTAGGTACCTACAAATATTTATTGTTCATATAACAAACATCGGAAGTCTAAATGGAAATTTCTTCGAAAATAGTACATTCTGTATTGCTAGGTGCCATGTCTTGAATAGGTACTTACTTAAGATAAGTTCATTTCACAAAACGCTTCGATAGCGCGTTCTAACCTTGCAGTCCACTTTAGCAGCGACATCTAGTTAGGAAATTGGAAACAAAATCAACAATATACTTACCTGTTAGGTAGTGTATGCTTACAGGGGTAACTTTTTGAGCATTAATGGGATGGCTCACGCAAAGCTATTTACAGATGGCAGCACAAGCGTGAATGCCTTGTTTACATTTCGTATGAAATTGGGACTTGTTGAAAAATTACAAAGAATAATCGCGGTTTTCGTGGTTTGACCATGATCCCGAGTGATTTTTTTGAAAACTTTACCTTAGCTGCATACACAAACTATAGGATGTGGCTGCATACTAAATTTCATTCCAATCCGTTCGGTGGTTTCTGAAATTTCGTGATGAATGTGTGAGTGGTATTTGACAAATATATAGATTTGAGGTTAGTTTTCTTTCTGAGCGTTAACGAAATCTTAGTCAACGTGTGTGATTAATAATTATAATTACGTTTTAAAAACTAACCCCTTATTGCATGATTTATGAAGGAGACGATGAAAACATTTTTTTTTACTGAAAACATCTTTTATTTAGAAACATTAGAATGAGAAAAAAAAATTGTGTTTTTATTTTAGAAATTACCACACGAAGCCATATATGGCATCGTATGCAATCTAAAGGAAGTAAAATCACCCATATATGGCTTCGTATGCATTAATAAAAAAATGAAATTATGCTTTATGGAAATCTTTGAAACAATTTCTTTTATCATTGTAACATAAACTAACTTGACATTTCCCACATTTAGTAAATGAACGGAATTTCGAACAGTTCTGGCAAATTTGTCGGCTTGATTTGGTCCACTCAGGGAAATGGTCCACGTTATCTGAACGTACAGAATCTAATGGCAGATCTTGATGCCTGGCTGGAGTTTTTCGAGCTTTTTTATTGCGCACGGGTGAGTCCGGCAAGCTGGTTGGAGTGGCGCCTCGGCTTGTTGGGGTACCGACTTGGATGCGCGCAGGACGACCACGTTTTTCAGGATCCACACATAAAGGACTATCAGCTCGGATGCTTGGAGTTCCGGCTCGAACACAGGATGGTGTTCGTAAATTGCTAGCTGGGCGACAACGTCTTTTGGCCTGTGGACATAAAGGACTGTTGACTCGGCTGGTTGGAGTTTCGGCTCGACTTGAGGATGGTGTGCCTAACGTGCTTGGAAGTACCATAAAAGCGAGAAGGGTCCATTGCTGCAAAGAAAATAAAAAGCATTTGAATGCATGGGAAGCCATATATGCCCCCATAATGCATACGAAGCCAAAAATGGCAATAACAAAAAAAGCTCAAAAACGAACAAAAAATGCGGAAGCGATATATTTTTCTCATTAAAGCATATGTAAACATTGTACATTGAAATTCGCAGGATTTTTACTCACCGTTTTATTGCTTTTTTTCCATTTATAAAATTAGCACTAATTAATTGTACTGTAACGGTCGGAGTAACGGTCGGACACGCTGCACATAACCTTCAATATTTTGACAGATGGCACTTACCATAGACAACAAAAAATACGTTCCATTAAACAAAGAAATTGTGTATTCGAATTAAACGTTGGTTGCGAAATAACAATATTTTAATTACTAAAAAAAATACTTTTAAAGCCATATATGGTTTTGTATGCGGTAAGGGGCTAAAAAGAAAATCGACTTCATTGAATATAAAAAATATCATCGATGTAAATATTTTGATTTTTCTTGATTAAGTAGGTACCTATATAAAACAAAAAAATAATTTTCCAAATCGGTTCAGGCGTCTAATCAACTAAACAAAAAATCCGACATATTGAGAACCTCCTCTATTTTTGAATTCAGTTAAAAATAAATAGTTTTCGGCAATTTGTCATTTATTGAGGAGTTAGGTAAATCTACCAACCCACAACATACAGTTGCGGAACTTGTTAGTTCTTCAGAAAGGAGTGTGTGTGATATAGGATAACTAACACGAATTATACTTGGGACTTTTACTCTCAAATATAACGTATCCATCGATTATGTTAACATCAGTATATTTTAATTATACTTAAATCTAAACCTGACAGTACTTATCTATTTATCATGGAGAAAACTACTGTTAATTCTCACACAGTCGAACCCTAGAGGCAAATACATCTATCTATAGGTCATTACCAATCAATAAGTATAACATATTTCTAGGTCCAGCCCCCATAGAATACATAATTGTTTATTATGTGCCTTCTTTTTCTTTTGTGTCAATTAACTCTTGAAATAACTCAAATTTGCTCCGATCCAAAAGATGCTACCGCTACAGCGTCGCCCGAGGCGGTATTAAGGTCAGCATTTGTGCAGGAGGGCAAGTAGAAGAGAAATAGTTTGGAAAGAGCGTGAATAAAACAAAAAAAGAATGTCAGGATCGTAGCAAGTGGAAATCCGTAGTCTCTGCCAGAAAACAGGCGTGATTTTATGTAGGTACCTACTATGTAATTTAAATCTCAGTTCAGTGTCAGTGAATTATACAGCTTTTCTATTTGTTCTTCTCTTGATCTGCTTACACTGTAGTATTCTTACTTGGTTTTAATAAAAGGCGTTGACGTGATAACGTCTTACAAATCGATGAACGCCGGCTGCACGCACGAAAAAGCGTGACTCATTGTCACGTTCCTCCTGAGCCTAGCATGCAAGCGAGAGCGCGGAACAAGCGATAGAGAGGCACGATCGAGCTAAGCGTTGGGCTTATGACGGTATCACGTAATTCACGGTAATACGGACCAATTATCGTCCGTAAACTGACTTTACAGACAACAATTTTTTTTATAATTTACATTTGCGTGGATCGCTAAGATGCTTATTAAGCTTACTCTAATATGGCGGGCGGATGTCCGCAGTGTTGCCAACACACATAGATAATTAGAATACAACACGCAGTCAAATTAATAAAATAAATCCAGCAATATTTATTTATTATTCTAGTAAACTATACCACTTATAAAACACTGGAGCTTCACATTCTCATCTGTTTGCAAACACAACACCACTAGTTTTTGGTGAACAACACTAGCCAAAGTCCTATTATGTGATATCATATCAGCACTCAGAAACATGGACAGTTTCTTCGCATCCACCCGACAGTAGCATAATCGGGAGAGATCTTCATTTTCTTGGGTTTCTGTTTCAGAGTCAGAGTGGTCTATAGGCCCTGGAATATTAAGAGTTTATTTACAACGGTACAATCAGCAAATGAATTTTGGTATGGGATAAATAATCTAATTCACACAGCATCATCGAGCCCAAAGTAAGCAGTGTATTATGATGAACCACATGACTTGGCCAAACGGAGTGTGCGAAGCCGCGGGCAGCAGCTAGTAACCAATCAACGAATTTTTATATTTTACTAGCGACCCAAGAGATGTCTAAGAGATAGACATACCTATACCATTGCGGACTTTTGTGTAGACCTTTGAAGGTGTACAATACTGTAGTACATTATTTTGATCTATCTCGTAGGGTTCAGCCAGCGTTAGCAATGTAAGCGCAAAATATGTGTTTATTTACGACAGTACATTAGAAACCTCTAAAATTATCAGTGTTTCTCTACTATATTATGCATGTTTTATACATATAAACCTTCCTCTTGAATTACTCTATCTATTAAAAAAACCGCATCAAAATCCGTTGCATAGTTTTAAAGATCTAAGCATACATCGGGACAGACAGACAGCGGGAGGCGACTTTGTTTTATACTATGTAATGATTAGGTTTGACATTATGTAATTTGAATTTATTAATTGAAGATTTTTTACATGTTATTGTATAACTTTGAATTTTTATTTCATGTTTATGTTATATAGGTCTGACAAATACTTATGCTATGATTATTTTTAAGAATAGTGTAAGTACTTTTTATAAATAAATAAATAAACATTGATCCATATTTTATGATCGCCGCGGAGCGTTTTTATGATCAAAACATTTGTCTCGGGTCTGGGTGTTTTTCTATATAAATGTGCAAAAGTATTTACAACAAAAAAAATCGAATAGCAGTATTTTACAAGTGTTTTGTAACTTATTCATCTAGGTTGAAATCAGTTGGTGTAGTTTGAATAGACGAGTAGCCTCAAAGCCGAAGCGCCAGAAATGATTTCTATTAATATTGACTTAGGACATTTGCCAAAACTAGTCGGAACGGAACTTCGCAGTCAAAACTTGGTTTTGCTAGTTATAAGTTGCTAGCAGCTGCCCGCGGCTTCACACGCGTGGTAACAACATAAAATGTAGCCTATGTCTTTCTCCAAGGTCCCATTTATCTCTATACCAAAGTTCATCAAAATCGGTGCATTGGTTTAGGCGTGAAAACGTCACAAACAGTCAGACAGAATTACTTTCACATTTATAATATTAGTATAGATGACTGTGACGTATATACTCAGGCCTAAGAAGTCAACGAAACTGTAGTATTTGAGAGCTCAGGTTAAAACTGTTTCGTTTTTATGTTGTAACTTAAAAACTATACATCCTAATTCCAATACCTAATACGTGACATTAAATTAATTATTTATGCTGTCGATACAAATGCAATAGTTCCAGCATTCAAAATATTATATGGAATACGCCTCGAAGTATGGAACCCCCGCTATGATGTTTACTCATTATGATTAGAAAACATACAGAAAAAAAATCTTAAATATTTACAATTTCGTGCAAAGGTGTATTTACCCGACTATACAGCAAGATGTAAATTTCATTTTCTTGCATTATCTGAGCGAAGGGCAATGGCCGATTTGGTCTATCTTATGAGCATTACGAATAGCACGGTGGACTGTCCGGAGCTGTTAGCACAAGTAGGACTACGCTATCACACAGCTACTTTAAGAAAACCGAAACCACTTTATGTTCCTTTAGCTAGGACAAACTACAGGCAAAACGCTTTTATGATTAGGGCGAGCAGCTCGTTTAACACTTTGGCGGAGTCAGATCTGGATATTGATGTGTTCAATACCTCAATACCTAAGCTGAAGCAATTATTATGTGACAAATTTTTCAATAAAGTTTAATCTCTTTCGTTGTTATTTTTAATTTAATTGTTATAACTTTTATACTTAAACATTTTTACAACAGTCGTCTATTGTACTTTTTAGATTTTTATTATTACTTGCTTAAATTCTATAAGTGGAAACTTGTAATTGACCGTCAGCAAGCGAGTTTTGCAATTTATTTTGTATTAACCTAGCTGTAAGTTTTCCAAAAAATTTAAAAAAAAATAAAAAAAAATGTAGTTTGGAAGAACTTCAGTTCAAAATAAATAATGCGTATGTAGCTTTAATGATCGGTTTCATGTAAATCATATAGAATTAAATATTAATAAAACTTATACCATATTATTTAGAAACAGGCATGAAACTTTTGACATAATAGGCAAGGTAGAAGGTAGTTCATATGTATTAAACTTCACGGATAGCGTTAAATTTCAACGAGTCCATATCAATAGTTCCTAAACTGGAAACAAAAATAAGAGATAACTCTGTAAGTTCAGCCTGTTATGCCTTAAGAAGTCTGAAACCACTCAAAACTATATACCTACTAGGCTTTTGTGTAGTCGACATTAAGATATAGCATCAAATTCTGGGGATACAGTTATGCCAAAATCGTTTTTGGATTACAAATGCTGATTTTACCAGCATTTATAATCAAAAACGATTAACGCGCGCGAGCGTGGAACCTCATAACAACTCCATGTCAAGTTTGGTTCAATAAGTTACCAACTCATTTTTCAATAACAATCTATCAACCTGCAAATTTACAGATGCAGATTGGATCAATGATATGATAGTTATTGTCAAACAAATAAAGATACAAAGCCAAATCACCCAAGTTACTACAAAGATCTTCGCTCATTAGATCAATAAGTATTGTATCAGTCATTTGCTTTCTATAGTACAAGCTTACTTTGGATTTATATAGTGCTGTGTAAATTTTATCGCAATATTAATGTACCTCCAAAACTTTCCACCCTTAAATCCTTAAACCTTGTAGAGACCTTGGCCATGTCTGTCTTGATCTGTAATGTCAGCCTGCCCTCAGCCGATGCCCGTATCACCACTTCAGAAGCCATACTCCTCATCCGGTCTATTGTTGTGCGCAACTGTTTCAGATTTGGTAGCTCTATTGATATCTGCAAGATAATCTTCATCAATGATTTGAAAACACTAGGTGTTTTTTGTGGGTAAAAGAAAACATAGTGAGGAAACCGGCATTTTGTTGAACATAATAAGTTTGAAGATAAATTATCCTCTCGAGGCCATACTTTATTCTTTTCTCCAGTTGGTTTCAAATAATTAGTGACACAATAACAAAATCAATTAAATTTTTGTATACAAGAACGATCATACAAAAACTGCTAGGACTATAACTTTCTTAGCCGATTCTTCTCAAAATTAGCACCTCACCTCAATCATCTGACATATAAGATGATTTAGTGGTTTTTGTGATGGTATTGAATAAAATTGATTTTGTTTATTTATTATTATAAATACTTACGGGTATTTATCGCGTTTATTTACCTATTTTTCCCGACGTCTCGACAGGTTAGGGAAATAAATATAGGGAAATCTCTTACAACAATACCATGTATTTGAGAATGTTTGATTCTGAACATCAGAAGGCGGGCTGCTATACCTACACCACCAGTCTTCTTACTCTGTCTCAAGTAGGATGAATAAATATACATTAAATATATATTTTTATAACATTCTAGCTTCTGCTTGTGGCTTCGCATGCATAGTACATATGGGTGCTTCCATGAAAGTAGAGCATTTCTCACTGCATTAGATTAAATTTATTTTATTTTTTAGTTAATAGGTAACAGCTTAATATGTGTTTTATTTATTGTACTCAAAATGTTTGAAATAATATTGAATTATACTTTAGGAAAACTTTTTTAACTACCACAAATATCAGTCCCTAGCTGTGTCCGCCTACCAAAATTTTGTATTCGGGCATCAATATCTGAAAAAACATTCCTTTTATACACTTTTATTTTATTCAAGACAGTTAAAAATATGACTATTTTCCGAATAACATCAATAAAATAACAATATTTCGAAAAAACATTACATTTATGTGAGTTAAATTTATGTCCGCGACTTTAAGCATCAGGCCCTAGCCGCTTAGGATTTTTGAAATAACGAGGCATTTATCGTGAATGAGGGTATGAGAATCAGTTGATTTTAAAGTATAGACATGAAGTTATCTGAAAATGCCGCTCGCCTTGCGTCGGCCCATTTTGTAATTCAGTGCAACCGCGGCGTGAGATGTGCGAGTTCGCCTTGTTCCAGTGACTTTGTCAGTCCTTAGGTAAGCAATTTTTATATTAAATATTAGGCAATTGTTTTTAATTGTTAACGATTTAGTATTGTTTTGTAAGCCCTGTTTATGAAATGACGTTAGGTATTGTGGTATATATTACCGAACAGAGTATTTGTAGGTTCTCTTCTGAATCGTCAGTCCCTAACCCGTCAGGCCCTCGCTATAAATATGGCTAGGGACTGACGTTCAAGTAAATTAATTTGCGATATCCTTTTGTAACGCACCAAACAGGAATGTTACCTATGTTTTTTCACTACTACCCCTAAAAAAGAGTGCTATGTTTTAAATTTTCGTAGTTCATGTAGACAAAATGTCAGTTTGTCTGTTATCTTATTATTAGAGAAGTCTTGTTTCAAACGAATAAAACGTTTTGCGTTTTGTAAATTATTAACATTATATGTTGCAATGCATTTCTCTTTTATAGCAACATGGCGCCTAGGAAAAACGTGACAAAGGGAGGAAATAGCCCTAAAGAAGTCAGTTGCTGCAAAAGCGCGATTACAGAAAACTAAAAGTGACCCAGTAGCTAGACACAAAGAGAAAGAAAGACTAAAGTATATAAAGAAAAGGAGAAAGGACAGTGAAAATGTGTAAAATATATATGACCCCTCGAAACGGAGAAGGAAATGGAAATTCGAAAAAAATGAAAGTAGTACTTTTCTGATTACAGAAAAAACCAACAAGCTGGGAAAGACTCTAATCATTACGTAACAGAAAATACTCCATTTTTGTCTGACGAAGAATTTCCTGAAGAGAATAGAGCGATAAAACCACTTACAATAACATAATTCAAAATGTTAAAGATAATCTTAGACGAGCAGAAGCTAAACGAAGAAGCCTTCTTCTAAGGAAGTTAAGAAATATTACGTTGAAGAACAAAAATAATGTTATTTCAAATTTCAAAAGAAAGCTTAGATAACACTCAACAGAAGAAACATAAAAGACTGAAACAAAGGATTAAAATGGCAAAGAAAGCACTCGCGCCGAAAAGTAAAATTGAACAAATAGCTGAAGATCTTAGTCTCAAGAAAGAACAAACACTAAAGCCAAGAAAAACAGAGTAGTGGAAATTGTTCAGAGATTCTACGAAGATGACAGCAACAGTCGCAATGCAGCAGGAAAAAAGTGAGTGCATTACTCGCAAGAATGTTAAAAAAGAGAAGCGTTATTTATTGGACTCTTCAAAAAGCTTGCATCGAAAGTTTCTAAAAACAAATGCTGTTACAATTGAGTATTCATTGTTTTGTCTTATTTTATTACATTGTGAGTCTTATTTTATTACATTCATTGCCTTTAAACATCTTATAGTACAGTACATCAGCATAATTTTCATCAGTCCCTAGCTATGTGTCAGTCCCTAGGCGTCCAAATTTACAAAATCCTGAATTTCTCTTAAAATACTAGACAAAGTGACTGGCCCTTTTGAACATTAATTATTGTATTGATCAGCCATAAATCACACTAATTCAAAATCGCACAGTATGTAGAAAAAAGTAAAAACTAATCACATCATAGAGTTGCCCTAATTTCATGGAAGCACCCATATATAAAAAGTAGCCTATGTTCATTCCTAAGTTTTGTTGATCCAATCGCTACCAAACTTCACAGGATTACCCGCTAGGCCAATCTGAAGATTACTTAAAAATTTCATCGAAATCGGTCCTACCGTTTCGGAGTCTATAGGGATAATACATACAACATCGCTTTTTATAGATATAGATAAAAATCAGACTTATAGAATGTTGGAAATCTAAGTCTGTACATTTTGACAAACACAGGATTTAATTCATGTATTATTATGCAGATCAAACTCACCCTGATAAAGGAATGTCTAGAATGTACCGACATTGTTTTGATATCTTTATCAATGCCTTTATCAACCAAATATATGCAAGTAAAAACCATTATTACTGAATATGCATGGTACATGAAAGTTTTAAAAGTCAAATATTCTTACATCTGGTTCTGGTATGCGAGGCTCTGCAAAATCAGACCACTGCTTCCTCGGTATAACTATCACGGGAATGTCATGTGTTACGTTTCTGGTCTGCTGTGACATTGAAGATGGCTGAAAAAGAAACACTCATTAGTCATACAATTCCAGGTGTTGTAGACATTCTATAATTGCTATGGAATAGAATACTTCTATATTTGTTTATAGACAAGCAGCTTATTTGCTGGAATGTATTCTGGAATTTCGTTTGTTCCACAGAGGAGGGTGTTGCAGTAACACAGTATGATTTATACTGACACAGGTATTACCGTTTCTCATTATGTTTAAAATTAATATTGATTGTGGTTCCAAATAAAGATTTATGCTGATGTGTCAATATCCTTGAAATGTGTAAGATGCACTAGTACCGAGTTTTAATATACTTTGGTCCTTATTGTTACCTAGCGACCCGCCCCGGCTTCGTACGGGTGCAATGCTTGTACTGATTATACTACAGAATGGTTACCCCTAAGAGATAGACATATACCATCGCGGAATTTTTTGTAGACCTTTTTAACGTGTACAATACTGTAGTACATTATTTTGAGCTCGTAGAGTTCAGCCAGCATTTACAATGTAAGCGCAAAAAAAGTGTTTATTTACGAAACCACATTAGAAACCTCTAAAATTATCAGTGTTTCTTTACTATATTATGCATGTTTTATACATATAAACCTTCCTCTTGAATTACTCTATCTATTATAAAAAACCGCATCAAAATCCGTTGCATAGTTTTAAAGATCTAAGCATAAAACGGGACAGACAGACAGCGCAGCGGGAGGCGACTTTGTTTTATACTATTAATGATAGTTTGTTAGTTTGTAGCCAGCTATAGAGTTTGTTTATGAATGAATTTGTTATTATAATTTTTAATATATTTGTCAATATTTACGGGTATTTATCGCGTTTATTTACTTATTTTTAACATCAGAGTGTAAACGCGATAAATACCCTTAAATATTTATAATAATGTGTTCTGATCGCGTAAATGAATTTGTTGTAGGGGCAATAATAATGTCGGTTAATCTTTAGTATCTGGATACAGGAAAAGGGGGGGTGGGTGGGTGGGGAGGGCTAACCTCAAAAAAAGGGGGGGGGGAGAGGGGGAGACACCACCAACCCCCCCCCCCCCCACCCCCTGGTAACACTCCCAATTTGAGCAATTACCCCGTTCACGAGATATTTGAATAAATGAAACCAAACCTAACAAAGGTTGCCTGGCAGAGATCGGAGTTAGCGATAAGGCCACCCATTGTAATGCCTTTTATTGTAAAATAAGTGTCTTTGTATTTTTCTGTGTGGTATAACAATAAAGAGTTATTTGTCTATCTATCTAACCTCAAAAAAAATTATTGATACAAATCTAGTTTAAATTACCAAGCGGGGGGGGAGGGAGAGGTCGCTTCTGGCGCTTCGGCGACCGCTGCCGCGGCACGCTCGCTACGCTCGCTCGGCTTGCGCGTTATTTCTATACTCCAACATAACCTACCTAGTTAGTGGTTTGTAATAAAAATGCTCATCAGATTCAAACCGATCTTTTTCAATAGGAGCATCAGGACATAAAATTTGGTTATTATCCATCAATTTTTACATTTTGTTTCACATTCTATCAGATTTGAGGTTAGAAATGTTTTATTTTCTCGAAAACTAAGGATTTCCTCAAGTTAAAAGTGGTAAATATGTAATCAGGAAGCAAAACCCAACCAGAGTTAAGCATTTTCACCCTCCAATTCCAGTATCCAGATACTAGAGCCAAGCCATAATGTCTTCTGTCAGTTGATTTGAATAATGGTCCATGCTATTACTAAGAAAATGCAGAGCAGTATTTTTGTTGAGTTCAAAAAGGCACAACTGCACTATACTCAATGCACCTTGTTGAGTATAGTGCAGTTGTGCCTTTTTGAACTTTATTTTTTAATGTATCATGTGATTATTTAGAAATGGCATTCGCCTATTGTTGTGTATACATGAACTATAGGTACTTGTGAAATTTTCTTATAATAGGTAATGTTGGCGATGTAGAGCGTATATTGTTGGTTTCAAGTTGTAATTCTTGCATTCTTTTGCTACGATGCAATCATACTATCATAAATGTGAAAATTTGAGTGGATGTGTTACTGTAATACCAGGAAGATTTGAATAAAACATAATAAAGAGTAAAGTCTGAAAACATATAGGTGTCACAAGTGCGAAGCTTGTAAGTAAATCAAATTAACTGAAACTATACTGTTTTGATGGACATATAACAAAAAGAGCCAAATGTATATATGGCTATTTTCGTGTATTTTAAACTCATACTGAGTAAATATACTTACCTCAGTTTGAAATTTTTTGTGTTTTGTGTATTTTGTGATATACCTATTTCGACTTACAATTTCTACTTCCAAAGTGAGACATGGACATTGTTTTTTTGTCAACTTCATTTTAAATGACTTTGCCGACTTCAGAGTTACAAGAGATCTTGCTAAGTTGCCTGGAAATCCAAGAAGAATGCATCAGGTGGTTCCTGTAACTGTTGATTGTGATGATAGCTCTTAGTAATATTGGAAAATGTGTTAAAGTCTAATAAAGACTTGACACTAAAAAGAACTGTTTAAAAATGCAAAGATATTGGTGTCAATTCGGTTGGTACATTTCTAAAATTAGGAATTGTCCAAAATATATTTAGTTACCTAGTCATAGCATTTGTAAATCCTATTATGTTAGTACTTACAAGAACTAAGCCCTAGATAAATATCCTTATGGTCATCGTCTAGTCCAATCAACTGGTACTCCGAAAAGAACATAGCTTGTGGTATTTCGCACCATAGTATTGGAGGTGCTGGGCCACTGTTTTCGTCACTTACAATGAAGTAGATTTGATCACTGGATAATCTTAGGATACATTCTTTAGAAAGTTTCGAAATTGTTGTAACTATATCTGAAATTTTAAAAACTCGTCATTATGAAACTTGATAATTCGCAGGAAAATCAACGAAATTCAATAGAACTAACTTGTGAACTCCCGCATTGGACCAGCATCAATCATTACACTACGGAACTTCATAAGTTAAAATATTGTTCACGTTTGTTTATTATTTATAACATTTAGTGTTTTACTTTACAAAAGTTCCCGGCTACGCGCTTCCCGTCCCGCTAAACTGACTGATGTGATGACAGATCTTGCTTGACTTAATTCATGAAGGGAATAGACAAACCAATTTTGCTTTTTATTTGGGGTATAATACTATTTAGTCGATTTTATTCGATTGTTTTATTTTATCATAAACCATAATTCTGAAAAACATCGCCAGCAAGGCACAATCCAAGGAAAATGTAATACAAAATGGTACCTTCCAATAAGCGTTTTATTTATGAAAATCAAGGATGGTTTTTTTTATCATAGAAAATAATATCTGACGTTTGCTACTAACATAACGGATATGCTTATTATGGAATCTTTAGCCTTCACGCACGCAACCAACCTAGTTCCCCACACACACAACACAATGCATCTTAGGCACGGACGATCTTGTGTTCTGTTCTGTAGAACAAATATTGTGTCGGTTCAGATTATAGAAGTAAAACAACAGATTTCAAACGTTTTAAATAAAATGTTGCCGTTTTAAACCCCAAATAAATAATTTTAAACGGTTGAAAACTCGCCCCCAAAAATTAAATAACTGTGTTTTATACTTTATTATGGGCAATTTTTGGTCACCTGACGTAATTTTTGGTTTAATTAGTTTATATAAAATAAATATAAAAACCTACCTACATTACCAAAATTTAAGTATGTAGTATGAATGCTTATTTAAAGTTTTTTAAACTTACGCGATCAGAACACATTATTATAAATACTTACGGGTATTTATCGCGTTTATTTACCAATTTTTCCCGACATTTTGACAGGTTTACACTCTGTCGTGGTCACAGGATGACTGGAGTACTGGAGCTACCGCCTCTGCGAAGCAGGGGCAGCATTTTTTGCAACTACCCTCACTTGTTTTTCCGAAATAGAAATGTCGAGCACACTCGCACACTCGGCACACACACAACACTAACCGTGTCCATTACGCATTGAGAAACCGGTCTACGTTGAGTACACTTAGCTATATCTGGATTCCATGAGGCAGAGAGTCTGAAACCGTCTTCACGATTGAAATTAGGATATTTCTTAATTTCAATCGCTTCCCGAACCATTCTCTTGTAGTAATGCCTTTCATTAGATAAAACTTGAGGTTTATGTAATTCAATCCAGTGATTGGGTCCTGAGTCCACTATGTGCTCTGCTATTGCAGACTTGTTTACTTGTCGATTTTTGACCGCCGCTATGTGTTCTTTAACACGTTCCGCGACCGTGCGTTTAGTCTGGCCGATGTAGGAACCGGGTATTAATAGGTAAATAAACGCGATAAATACCCGTAAGTATTTATAATAATGTGTTCTGATCGCGTAAGTTTAAAAAAGTTTATTTCTAACCGGTACGGGCCGGAAATGGTGAACAAAGTGCGACAACTATAATTTTTACGGAATAAAAGTGCGCGTCTTAATACATCACTATCATTTTTAACAAAGTGTCGTGATTGGGATTTATTACCTACGTGTTGTCGAATAAAACCACGTAGTGATATTGAACATTCCGAAAAAATCTGTGGAACGCGAGTGTCCGCCTTCTAAAGCAAATGATTAGGAATGACCAGTGCTACCTGCATAAAGTGCAGAAAAATCTGTATGACCTACATATGGAAAGCAGTGTTGTGTTGTCTATCAGTGATTTTGAATTGTGTGATCGAATAACGTACAATCAAGCACAGCGGACTTATGAGTTCTGTACAGAGCGTCATGAAAACAAGTTTAACCGATTGGTGACTCGAAGTAGAAAAGTACAGAGCAATAAGGTACAGTCGCCGACACAATTTCTCAAAACGGTTATTAATTTAACTGATACTCGTTTTGATGATGACACGGTACGCGTTTTAGAAAAGGGTCTAAATTTTGCTCTAACACCGAAAAGAATACGAGGATATTGTCAGTAGCGTGGAGGAGACCATTGTTCGTAATAAAATACCTACTATAAACGCGGAAACGCTGAGACAAGATGTTTCAATTACATTGCGAAAATGTAAACTCTCGAAACCGAACATAACTGCGGGTGAGCGTCAAGCTCTGGAAGACCTTAGCAAAAACAAGGAGATTCTAATACTCAAAGCTGACAAAGGAAATGCCACCGTAGTTATGAACACACAGGATTACGACACTAAAATACGGATGATGCTTTGTGACAAAAAAGTGTAAAAGCCGGTTGCTTACAATCTCACGGCTAAAGTAACAAAACGGGTACGAACACTGATACATGAGTATAAAGACCTGTTCACTGATGATGTTTTCGACCGTTTATACAGGCCAGCTATTGTGCAGCCGCCTAAGTTATATGGTCTGCCGAAGGTACATAAAGCTGACGCACCGTTACGACCAATAGTAAGTCAAATAGACTCGCCGACTTACAATCTAGCAAAACACGTCGCTGGTATCTTACAGCCACTTACGGGAAAGACGTCGTCTTTTGTGAAGGATTCGCGCCATTTTGTCAGCATCATCAGGGACATAAAGTTGGAACCCGGAGACTTACTGGTGAGCTTCGATGTTGAGTCGCTTTTCACCAACGTTCCTCTTAAAGATTGCCTTGATGTAGTGAGACATAGATTGAGTGATCACGAACTTCCTGATCAGTACATTTTGCTCCTTCAGAACTTTCTTGATGGAAACTTCTTTTTGTATCAAGGGCAACATTACCTCCAGATAGACGCCGTAGCAATGGGAAGCCCTGTGGCGCCTGTTCTTGCCAATATCTGGATGGAACATTTTGAATCCATGATAGACCTGGCAGCCCATGGTATAAAACTTTGGAAGAGGTACGTCGATGATGTGTTCTGTATAATTAACGGGAATAACCAGGAAGTCGATCAGCTAACTAATTATCTGAACTCCATACACCCTAAGATTCGCTTTACACATGAAATGGAGGAAAGCAGAATGTTAGCTTTTCTAGACCTTAAAGTGATGGTAAAATGTGATGGGACCTTGGCACACACAGTGTATAGAAAACCTACACATACGGACAGATACTTGAATGCAGCGTCACACCACCATCCAAGACACCTGGAGTTAGTAGTCTCCTCACTAGTAAACAGAGCTCATGACCTTTGCGATCCTGAACATCTGCAGGGTGAGCTAGATCATGTTAAAGGGGTTCTGAAACGGAATGGCTACAATACTCGAATCGGATGTCGTTCTAACTGGAGGCGCAAACAGGAACACATTGATGTGAAAAGACAGCCTGCGTTCTTGCCTTATGTGAAAGGAGTTACGGACAAAAGTGGTAACATGCTCAGTAAATTTTCAATCAAGTCGATCTACACTCCACTCACAAAGATGACGAAGTATCTACGAACACCAAAAGACGTCGTACCTCTGCAAGTTCCTGGGGTTTACAAAATAGATTGCAGCTGCGGGCGTTCCTACATCGGCCAGACTAAACGCACGGTCGCGGAACGTGTTAAAGAACACATAGCGGCGGTCAAAAATCAACAAGTAAACAAGTCTGCAATAGCAGAGCACATAGTGGACTCAGGACCCAATCACTGGATTGAATTACATAAACCTCAAGTTTTATCTAATGAAAGGCATTACTACAAGAGAATGGTTCGGGAAGCGATTGAAATTAAGAAATATCCTAATTTCAATCGTGAAGACGGTTTCAGACTCTCTGCCTCATGGAATCCAGATATAGCTAAGTGAACTCAACGTAGACCGGTTTCTCAATGCGTAATGGACACGGTTAGTGTTGTGTGTCATCCGAGTGTGCTGGACATTTCTATTTCGGAAAAACAAGTGAGGGTAGTTGCAAAAAATGCTACCCCTGCTTCGCAGAGGCGGTAGCTCCAGTACAGTCATCCCGTGACCACGACGGAGTGTAAACCTGTCGAAACGTCGGGAACAAAAAAGAGGTAAATAAACGCGATAAATACCCGTAAGTATTTATAATAAAATGCTTATTTATTCATATATATCATAGCAAACCCCTAGGATAAAAAACAAATCGGGTTGCACTCCAGGAGTGCCGACAGAAGTGAAAACTTATTTTGGCGCGTTAGAGTTTAGTAATAAATCACTTCAAAATCAGTAATTATGGCGACTGCCAATCAAATACTGAACGAACACAGATTATGCAATATTTTTTGTTCAGAATGTAGATAATATATCAAAGAACCTAACTCAGTAAACTTCTCCATACAAAAGTAGAATGTAAATATGTGAATTAAGGTTTATAATCAAATGGGGTGAGCGCGGCAGCCGGCTGCGTCTCGCCCCGACGGTAACGGGGTCGCGAATCCAGAGGTTTTACCTCATCTAAAAATATGCGTAGGTACCTCGCTAAAAGAAGTTTTCACTTCAAAAATATTTGTTTCGGTTTTAAACGGGTTTTTTCGTCTTAAACGAATTGTTTTAATTGGTTTTAAACAGACCTTACATCTATAGTCGAGATCTTATAATTTTTTTGACCTATTTCGACATTCACTTCTTAATTCATTCTATACCTACTACCTTCTTAAGCATAATTTTAGTAAATATGTAAGTACAATGCTGCACACTGGATCTTTCTCCTTCTGAAGATAGGTGCAACAAACGATTGCGCATGTATGTACCCACCTACTATTGTACAGAAAAAAGTTGGCAACATGTGTTTGAAGCCCAATACAGATCACAAACGATAGTTCCACAAATATATAGCCTGGGCTTGATCCTACCCACCTCCTTTTTTTACAAACTAGTCAAAAATAACTTATTAGGTAAATTCTTATTTTATAAATGCTTATTTTCTGATTTTATTATGTCAATAAACTCGAAACTCAAAAATAACCGAAACCAGATAACAACTGTAAAAAATAATAAGGAAAACTCAACAAAAATGCTTAAAATTTACAACAATTAGGCAAAAACCTTAACTAGGCTTGAATTTACAATTTGGGTATTGGAATCGAGTGTACTGCTAAGAGATAACACGATGCGAAACAATTGAAATATATCGTTATTTTCTATATGTTTTTGTCAAAATTATACGTTTTATATTTATTTTTTGTTTGATATGTCAATACATTTAAGTTTTAAAGATGTTAGGCTCAAAATATACTTGCGTATACTTTCAAATATTTGACTAACCTGTTATATTATATTTACTGCTACTATTTACTTAGATTAATAAACCTTTCTTTTCTGGCATCTAATATTTAATTATTGTACCTTGCATTTACAAAATACGATTATCGATTAAAATAGTTCGGTTAATTGGTAATTTTTAGATTTTGGTTCATTGTAGAAAAGCCACGTCCCTCCGCACCCCTCGCTAGCCTCCAATTTGACCCAAAAATTGGTTCTGCGCAGCTACTTGCAGCCACCTTCCGAGGTACGTATATTCAGTGTGAGAAGTGTAAGTAGGTACCTAAGTACCTATGTAAATACAAAGAGCTGAATATTATCAATTTTTATTTCAATTTGCCTCGACAATATTGTTGTGAATGTCTATAATTGGCAAACGTATCCGCACTAAGCTCCTGTTATACAAACCAAAAATTATGTATAAATATGTATGCTGTACATAATGCATAAAGGAATTATTTTTAGAAAATAAAAAACAACAGTTAAATTAACCCTCATATGTCAAAAAATTCTGTAACGTGCAATTGCAATATTTGAGTCCTACACTCGTAGGTGCTACATTCTCAAATTTTTGTAAAATATTGCTGGTTGGTAGTTGTAGATTATGTAGTTTCTTATCATGCCACTAGTTATTTCGAGCCAGTGTGGTGAAAGGATTAAAGTGCGCTTCACGAGGCTCCTAGCTCTTATTATACAGCTGTTTAGTCAACTAATTTAGGTATGATAATAGTCGATTAATTAGTCGACAGTAATTCAGTAGTAATTGGTAGACAGGAAATAATGGCAATACTAGTCCCATAGACAAGACCTATACTTGGGAGAACATGGCGGCGACGTATGCCATGTTGATAGTTTTATTTACGGTGTTTGTGTTGCTCACTCTTTCTCACAAATACATAACATAGCGAGAGTGAAAGAAAGGCCAAATATTCCTATTTGAGTGTAACGATTATTAACGAATCGTGGTTGAATTTCTTTATATTTTTATTTATTTTACCTAGTTCTAAGTGCAATCCAAAGTAATAAATGCTTTATAAATAAATCTATATAAACCGGAAAAAGATTTATTTATATAGCTTTTGATAAAATATCTACTTTTGAAGAATATATGGCGAATAATGAGCAACCGAGGTATGTGTTTGTCGTGTTCGATCGATAGGTATATCATCATTACAGTCTGTGTGACCTACCTTTATCTAACCAAATGGTACTCCAATAAGTTGATGCTTTGTTTTGTCATTCACGTATTTGCTCTAGAACCACTTGCGTAGTGAGTGACTCTTGCCCGAGATTTACAAGAATGTAGAGCAAAGACGAGATCAAACCGTATTTATAGAGCTGTCCTGTTGGTCGTTGGTCCTTCCGTTTTGCTTCGAATTCGATCTTTGAAATAAATAACGGAATTTACTTTTTGAAACCCTACCTTCGTATTTACAAACGAATTATGTAATGTCATGTCATCCAGCCGTCTATTTCTTTTATAATCTCGTTGAAATACAGGGTAATTATCTCAAAATAAATGTTTGAATGAAATTTTACTGGACGACGACGAGACACGTGACGTGACTCGTGACGTTGCGATTGCGAGTGCTTCGGTCATCGGAGCACGAATTTATCTAATACTTACATTTTTTGAATCTACCTTTACTTATCGATATCGATAGGCACTTTACCTATACATAAGTAGGTAACTAATTTAGGTACTTACTTACCTACCTAATTGTTAGTATACAATATAGGTATCCCCAGTATTGTCAAAAAATTAAAATTTATACAACACACGTTTGTTAATTTTTTAACTTTTATTGCAGTAGGTATACCTAGGTAACTTACAGTTCCTACATTACGTATACTTACGTAGATATGTACAACGTTAGGTATTAGTGTGTAAGTAAGTACATTGAGTAGACAGTGCTCTTCCTATTTATGTAAGTAGATACTTATTTAGGTACCTAGGTACTTATAGTTTACAAAGGTAAGTACTTAAAAAGGTTTCAAGAGTTGAGTTACATGGGTAGGTAGGTACTTACTTAATTAATTATGTTAGGTAGGTAGGTACTTACGAATAGGCATGTAAGGGACTATATAGATAGGTCCTATTTGTAAACCTATAGGCAGGCAAATAGCTATACTATAAGTACTTACTGACATATAATAGTAAGTAGGTTAATAATAATACGTAAGTACCTACTTTATAATTATATACGTACCTACCTACGTTATATTTTTATAAAGTAAGTACTTACTTAGTCTATAATCATTTATTAATGAGACTTCTTGTTTTAAACTTGACCTCATAACGGTTGATATTTATTGAATTAAGTAGGTACCTACCTACTTACCACAGATAAATGTCCCAAAAATTGGTTTAGTCTGAATGACTAAGAATAATTAATTAGGTAGGTACCTACTTAATAATGCGCATTGCGAATTAATCCGCGGCGAATAGGTAGGTACTTTCGCGCTATTCTGTGGAACATGGAATCTCCATGGAATCACTTGTACAGACGCACTAGCGAAAAAAAACGCGTAGAAAAAAAATCCAAATCGCGGTTTAAACTGTTGGTAGTCGGTTAAGACCAAGTTCAGAAGATGTCGGGTTGTTTCTAACTGACGTGACGATCCTATAGTGTTTAAACGATTTCTCGAGATGTATGAGTTATTGTGTTATCGTGGAGCAATAATGGTACAGATCGGTCGGGATCACGAGTCGGGGCTGTTTCTCTGCGAGCTTCGCCATCATTGTTCGATATAGACGTACCGTAATTACTTAACGGGATCTGATGAAGCTGTACTGAATTACGTCTTGAAATTACCACTAACCAGTTACCATAGCTTTTCTAAGCTTCGCTTTAGGGCATTGTTGCGGTTTTTGACCTGAAGATTGCTTTGCGTTATTCGCTTACGATGATCGTAAAGCATCTGCTTTTTGTCGTACGTCAAAATCCGGTGCAAAATTCCTTCATTTCTCTCTTTGTTTGTTGATCAATGCAATCATGAGGCAACCATTTTTTATTTAATCGATTCGGTGCAAATAGGCCAATACAGTGGGTAAGCTAATGTCAAACCATGCCGCGTATTCCTTGGTAGTTTAGAGATCGGCTTCCACTGTCACTTTAACGATTTATCGTTATTTACTTTAGTGGCTGGTCTTCCTCGTGGTTCATTCTTCAAGCCGCAATTTCCACTAGGTACGAAAGCGATTAAACAAAAAACACACAGTGCGTCCATTAGCCGTGTCATCTCCAAACACAGCATTGATGTTGCGAGTCGTCAATTATTTTTGGACTAGCAGTGTAATATCTGCATCTTTTCGTGAATTCTTCATCTTGAATCTAGAGTGTTTATTAGACCTACTGATTTGATTACATACATACACTTACACTACAACATAATCATTGACCGAGCGAGCGCGAAGCGCGAGCGAGTTTATCCGTTTTAGCTTAGGCGAAAATGCTTTCGTATGTCCGGCCGGGGCGTATGTCCGAATGTTCTCCTCTACAGGTCGCATTTCTCAACCGATTCTCGTGAAATTTTGTGAGCAGGTTCTATAAGGTTCATTTTTTGTAAATTCGCAAAATAGCGGAGATATGGGGGTTGGAAGAATAAAAAAGTTATATTTCAGTCATTTCGAAAAAATTTCGCATGGTATACAGCTCGCAGAGCCACTAGTAGATAATATTATAGCTAGATAGGTTATTCGTACTGAGTACCAGGTATAAACAAGTTCTGCAAAGAGCATTCACAGTGAGTAATAATGTGTTTGCACGATCAATCATTTTCTCATGAGTTTGATGAACAAAAAGGTGCCAGTGTAATGACACACGATAGCCTTTCATATTGCTTCTTTCTTGTTTTAGATTCCAAGTAGTGAATACTCGGTGGCAATTCGGTTGGTTCATTTCTAAAATTAGGAATTTTCTAAAATATAGTTTAGTTAGTCATAACATTTGTAAAACCTATTTTGTTGGTAGCATCTAACTAAATTGGGAACGCTTAATTAAATTAGATAAAATTAAATTAGGATAAGTTGGTAACAGCAGAATACCAAGTTTCATTTGACACTTCTAAACCTAATTTTAGCTAAAATTAGTTAGGTTGGTGCCAACAGAATTGAGGCCAATGTCAAACATCTAGTTACAAGGTATTATAGAGATTTATACTAATATTATTATCTTCTTTTTATATAACTAGCTGCTGCCCGCGGCTTCGCACGCATGGTACCTACATAAAAAGTAGCCTATGTCCTTCTCCAAGGTCTTATCTATCTCTATATCAAAATTCGTCAAAATCGGTTCAGCGGTTTAGCCGTGAAAACGTAACAAACAGACAGAGTTACTTTCACATGTATAATACTAGCTGTTACCCGCGACTTCGTACGCGTATGCTTAGAACCTTTATTTCCATTTTTGTAAAACATTTTTTTTTGAGACAAAAAGTATCTCATGTTCGTCCCCCGAATCCAATACATCTTTATAATATATATATATATATTAAGTATAGATTAGTAAGGATAATTACGGTTTAAAAACTAAGAAGAAAAAGGACTTCATTAAATGACATTTGACCCCATAAAATAATTACCCCCCCAAGTTCCCCTCGATTTCTCTGGGATGCCATCATCAGATCCTGGTTTCCTTATCATGGTACCACCCTTGGGATAACACTTTTCCAACAAAAAAATAATCATCAAAATCGGTTCATAAACGACGAAGTTATCCGCGAACACACATAAAAAAATATATATATACGAATCGAATTGAGTAACCTCCTTTTTTTGAAGTCGGTTAATTACAACCGAATTTAGGACCTCCACCTATTTTTGAAGTCGGTTAAATAATAATTTTCACTCAAAACGGGATATTTACCATGATATATGAGTTTTTCTGCTTCTCGATATTTCGGCACAGTTGCATGCGCCATGATCACGAGATAAACTGAATAACTAAATAAACTGACAGTTTATCTCGTGATCATGGCGCATGCAACTGTGCCGAAATATCGAGAAGCAAAAAAACTCATATATCATGGTAAATATCCCGTTTTGAGTGAAAATTATGTGCAAAACCATGATAGTTTTAAAAGTTATATCGGTTAAGTACTTAAATAAGTTTTTATTTGATGCTTTCTAATACTTACTTTCAAATTTTTTTTTATTCGTAAACTGGAAAGTCACTGGAAGTCAGTTTACTTGGAAGACATATTTTTTCTAGCTATTTTGATTTAAAAACTAAACTACTGAACCGATTTTAATGAAATTTCTATTGGAGTAACCAGAAAGTATATTCATTCACATCCTAAGTTTTTTGTTCATAAATGAAGGAATAATGAGGTAAACATATTATAGAGTATATTATTATTATAGTGTCCTTAGTTGGTGAGATAAATAAATTCAGATTTGCATTAACATATCTAAATATATCAAATACATACAAATACAAAACTTTCTTTATTCAATAAAATCACAAGGACCACTTTGAATCGTCTTCTTACATGCTAGTGAATATAGAAGCTAACTAGCCTAACCTAACCTAACCCCAGTTCAAGAAGAATCCAGCAAGAAATTCGTCTTGAATGATCCTTGCCAATTTTGTTATGGATGCCGCTTCGAGTCAAGCTTTTTTATCATCTAAATAATCAGATATTTTATAGTATGCTTTAATATACAGTTTCTGTTTAATTACGTTTTTAAATTTGTCAATCGATAAATCTAACACGTCGCTTGGGACCTTGTTATAGAAGCGTACACTTTGCCCTATTAAAGTCCTATTAACTTTAGCGAGCCTAACAGTGAGAACAGCGAGTTTACCATTATCTCTAGTTAATAGTCGTACTATGATTATCGCATTTTTTTTTATTTAAAAGTCGAGACGACTTTATATATATTTTTTTTTATAAAAAGTCGTCTGGTTTGACAGGAAATGACAGGTACAAAGTGTGACGACCTCTGTGGCTCAATGGGCTAAAGTCCGGCTGAGATGCAGAAGGTCGCGGGTACGATTCCCGCCGTGAGACAAATTCTTGCATGACCTGCAAGTATTTATCTCGGGTCTGGGTGTTACTATGTATAATATGTAGGTATTTAAAAAAAAAGTTTATTAAGTAGGTAGTATATTCATGTGGTACCAACCCATAACACAAGCTCTGCTTACTTTGGGGCCAGATGATGCTGTTTGAAATGTCCGGTATTATTATTATTTTTGATACCTACGCACTATAATAACTACTTACTGTTATTATGTAATAATTATATTATTATTATCATTGAATTATTCTAATCAAAAAAAAATTAGTTAGTAAAATTAGGCACAATTAGTTAGGGTATTTCATGATAAAATCTTTTCAATTATTTGTAAAAGTAGGTAGGTAAATTGTTGACAAAATGGTAGGTATCTAGAAGAAAAAATAGCATGTAGGTAAGAAGTCTATCTAATAGGTAGAATAGAATAAACACTCATACTAGCAGGTAGGTTTGTAGATATATACTAATACTATAAAGAGGCAAACTTTGTTTGTTTGTTATGGATGATCTCTGAACTACTGAACCAATTTAATTTAGAAGGTTCCTTCCCTTGTAGAAAGCTTCATAGCCCCTGAGTGCATAGGTAATCAAATTAATGAATATCTAGGCAAGATAGGTAGAAGATCCCCGATATTTGGCATTTAAAAACACTATCAGATATCAAACAATAAAAGATCCTCTGTCTGTTGATAGGTTAGGGACTTTAACCAGGTTGTGACAATTTTTTTGCATTGTGGATACGACTTGTTGTAAATGTCTGTCTCGTTGTTTACTTTATAATGTATCCTTCCAGATTGGGCACCGAATTGTTTAAATGCAAATGCTGTTCTAGCAGGAGGTATCTTAATTACCGATCGTTTCTTGCGTCTACTAGCTGCTATACTTGAGTCTAAAACCATGTTTTTGTGCGTTTTAAGTATACATTGGAGAATAAAGAGCTGTCTGACTGTTAAAACATTTGCTTCACTATATAATTTGTTGGTACTAAACATCTTTTTTTTGTGCAGTATTATTTTGAGAATGTGCCTTTGAGCTCTTTCAATACTTATAAATTTAGTTTTAAATGTGCCACCCCAGGTTGCAATACAATATATAATAATGGACTGAGCAAGGGTTGTGTAAATATAGTTTAGAAGGTTTTTATCTGCGATATCGCGTAGATATTTAATGACCCAGATTAATTTTCTAGTACGATTTGAGATTAATTCAATTTGAGAGTTCCACGATAAATTTTTATCTATCATTATACCTAAATATTTTGTAGAATTTACTCTTGCCAAAACTTGACAATCACATATGTTTAAATCTATTTCCTTACAAAAGTGAGCAGTTAACTGTAGGTTTCGATTAGGTTGAAAAGTATTTAATATTGTAAAGGTAATATAATTTGTTTTTTGTGTATTTGATGTTAATAAATTAATGTTTAACCAGTTGATTACCCTCTGAAGCCCCTTCTCAGCCAACTCGTAGACTTCAGTCCAGATACAGATTCTAATAGACGTTTATTGTGTAGTGTTACAAAGTATTTTATATACATACTAGATGCTGCCCGCGGCTTCGCACGCGTGGTACCTACATAAAAACTCTATGCTCTTCTCCAAGGTTTCAACTATCTCTATACCAAAATTCATCGAAATCGGTTTAGCTGTTTAGGCGTGAAAACGTAACAAACAGACAGACAAACTGAGTCACTTTCGCATTTATAATATTAGTAGTAATATAAATACATATTCATATAGGTATTTAAAAAATATTAGTTTGTTATCAGTTAGGTATTAGGTCACCAATATATTTTTTTATATATTTATTTAAATCTGTTGGATAGTTTAAATGATTGTTATAAATAAGTAAGTAATCTTACGTATGATGCGATTATTTTTACACAAAAACTACTTAAATATATCATTCAAACCGGAATGTTCGGAACATTACGTTTTACAAGTTTTTAACTGTTTCACGGTCTTTTGGTATGAAGCGATCATTAAATTGTATTTTGGGGTGTTATAAAACTGGAATAATATATTGAGTGCGGCTCGTACAAAGAACGGGTGTAGAAATCCGGTTCCAGAGAAAGCATCTTATTATCAATGCTTTCTTAAGAAAAACAGGACAGGAAGAACTTGGTGATTGGTGGTGCGACTATGTTGACGCTTGTTTTGAACTTCTTTGATAAAGTACTTTTAAATCCGGTCCTGTAGCTGCACCTTGTTATTTTTTTATTCATTTGTAAAACCTGAAAACGACTGTTGAAGGATACAATAGACATCGCCACAAGCAAGCTCGTCAGTGGACGCAGCTAAAATTCATGCTTTTTCATTAGTGTGTAATAATAATAATAATAATATGTAATAATTTTTTAACAAAAAAAAAACTGTTTTTAAACAGGAATCTAAGAAGTAAAAATTCCCTTGACTGTCCTTCGTCTTCATCATCAGACTCCTAATGACAGTCACAACCCAACTAGCTGTAATGTTCTCATCAATACAAATTAATCAAACCCCAAACACCAAGAAATTGCTGTAAATCGTTGAGGAGTTCCCTCGACTGTCTTTCGGCTCCATCATCAGAGCGACTCAGACCTTTATTAAATAGAAGCTTTAAAATACTTAATGAAAAAAAATAACAAACGCACTAGTCGCCACTACGATTTTCAAAGGTTCTCCTCGGTTTCTCTGGGATGCCATCATCATGAGATCCTGGTTTCCTTATCATGGTACCGCCCTTGGTATATCTCCTTTCCAACAAAAAATGAATCATCAAAATCGGTTCGTAAACGACGATGTTATCCGCCAATACCTACACATAAAGAAAATATACGGTCGAATTGAGTAACTTCCTTTTTAGGGTTCCGTAGCCAAATGGCAAAAAACGGAACCCTTATGGATTCGTCATGTCTGTTTGTCTGTCTGTCTGTCTGTATGTCTGTCCTTCCGTATGTCAGAGCCACTTTTCTCCGAAACTAAGAACTATACTGTTGAAACTTGGTAAGTAGATGTATTCTGTGAACCGCATTAAGATTTTCACACAAAAATAGAAAAAAAACAATAAATTTTGGGGGTTCCCCATACTTAGAACTGAAACTCAAAAATTTTTTTAATCATACCCATACGTGTGGGGTATCTATCGATAGGTTTTTAGAAATGATATTGAGGTTTCTAATATCATTTTTTTCTAAACCGAATAGTATGCGCAAGAGACACTTCCAAAGTGGTAAAATGTGTCCCCCCCCCTGTAACTTCTAACTTCTAATAAGAGAATGATAAAACTAAAAAATATATGATGTACATTACCATGCAAACTTCCACCGAAAATTGGTTTGAACGAGATCTAGTGAGTAGTTTTTTTTAATACGTCATAAATCGTAAACCGCAATTTACCTTTCATTCAATCAACGCAAATATAAAATGTTACTTGCTGCTACGGAACCCTTCATGGGCGAGTCCGACTCGCACTTGGTCGCTTTATTTTGTAGTCGGTTAAAAAGAATAGACGTGCACAAATAGTGATGCACAATAAGGTGAGAATATGATTATGATTTTTAATCATATGATTAGATTAGACTAATTTTTACTTAAAAAAAATGGTTGTCTGTAAAGTCGGTTTACGGTCTATAATTTTACGTGATAACGTCATAAGTAAACTTTATTGAAAAATTGCATACTTTTAACCTATTAAGATGCGTCACAAGCCGAACGCTTAGACCGATCGTTCGTTCCTCAATATCGCTTGTTTCGCGCTCTGGTTAGCGCGCTCGGCTCAGACGGAACGTGACATTTTTTCAGGCGTGCAGCCGGTGTTCATCGATTTATAAGACGTTATCACGTTAAAAATTATGAATAGACTTTTAGCTCAAGGGTTCTAAATAACTATCAAAGAGCTTATATATAATAAAGACTCGAAATCCGTTACAAAATGCTCAAGGATCATACAAAAAAGCGATAGACCAAGTAAGTGATTTTTCTTGAATTAGAGATAGGAGAAACTAGCACCTAGATTCATCTCGTATATAAGAATATACAATTCAAAGTGGTCCATGTGATTTTATTAAAAAAGAATATTTCATTCATTCCTTCATTTCTGTTATATATTTTCGGGGCAAGCTTAACAGGTATACCTACCTACATACCCATAACGATTCAAGTTTATGAATAAAACCTGGCACCTAAACTGATAAAAATAAAACTCAAGCCTGGCTGGAAAACAAAGCATAATATATATATATACGTACTGGGTATTTACGTAACCGTAACAGACGGTCATGCCTTACCTATTTTTTTGCAGTAATTCATACTCACAGTCACAGATAGGAATTGATGAGTAATCACGACTTAAATGCAGAAACTACCTACTCATTTTCAATTTTCTATTTAATTTCTGACGCTGGTTCTGTAAAACATATAAGAGTAAAGCAGAAATACTTGTACCTTCGTTCCTAAGATGTGGAGTGCGCCTGGTCTGGTATAGTCACAGAATACTAAGGTGTACTACAACATTACATTAGTGTACTTACTACATTTTATTCAGTGACAGTGTGGAGCGGAGGGATGAGCCAGACTGTGGCCTTTTTTTATGTAATGAATGAATGATGAACGATATTCGCCGTTCGTTGCTCTATAATAATAATAAATAAATAATCCCGGACAATTCACACAGCATCATCTGGCCCCAAGGGCCCAAAGTAAGCAGAGCTTGTATTATGGGTACCACATGACTGATATTCAACTTATATACTTTTTTTGTAAATACATACATATTATACATAGAAACACCCAGACCCGAGACAAATACTTGCAGATTATACAAACATTTGTCCCGCGGTGGGAATCGAACCCGCAACCTTCTGCGTCTCAGCTGGACCTTGGCCCACTGCGACACAGAGGTCGTCTGCTGCTGATAGAGTTCAATCTAAAACTACCCTATGATAAAAAATACTTATATTTTGTTTCAGAATGGGCGAGGAAGATCGTACGAAATCCTTTGAACAGTTCCAGCTAGAAAGACTCAAAGTCTTAAGAGAGAAGATATCGACGGAAGCGGAAGAAGATTACGTCATCGTCAAACAAGAATAGTAAGTAACACTTATTTATTCTGTGGTAATATCTACTTACATACCTTGGAACCTCCATAGTCAAATTATATACCTACATCATGGTAAAGCGCCGGCGAAGTCGCGGATTGATACTAGTAAAATTTGATCCACAGTAATAAAAGGCCATAATAATATAATAATTTAGGCTTGTCTCTTTGACAGTGACATTTGTAATGAATCCGAGATCTACATATCCATCCATACCTACCTACTACCTCACTATAATAATATTGAAAAAATAATGTTAAGCAAAAATTATGTTGTACACTTTAACACATAATATTATGCAAAGATGTAACAAGCTTAGTAAATGATAGGCGAATGAAAACATCGGCCGCCGAAGAAAGTAAGTTTTACCTTACCTGATGTAACAACTCGGGGGTTTTACGATCATAATTCGAATTTAGACAGCCTCTCGCTCAGGGCCACAGTTATCGGGTTGTTTATTCTGTTGTTGAAGTTACAAGCAAAGGCCTTCTCCCAATATTTCGGGTAAATTATTGCGATGAACTTATGAAAGGGCAAGAGTCACGTTTATTAGTTGATTTATCGATCTCAAATTAAACATGTATTTTGTATATATCGCTTTTAGAAACTAAATGGAAACATTGGAATTTTCGACATAATACGCCGCTCGTTCGTCTACAATACAGTATTGTGCAGTGAATGAAAATTAGGCAGCAAAAGTTAGAAAAAGGATTATGTTATTTTTTTGAGTATTACAATACAACGAAATATGAATCAAACGAACGTTATCTGATATCTCTGTACCACACATGAACTACTCATAAGACAGAAATAAAGGCAGCGTTAGTTTCGAAATGAAACTGACGTTTTTTTATTATCTATTTTTTATGACTTGACTTAACTAAATCTCATAGATGCTAAAGCTCTGTTATGAAATGAAGGTTGTTGGTTCGTCTTCAGCGCAGGCTTTAATGTTCGAATTTTCTGAAAATAGATTTTGAATTCGTGTCTGGGTGTTGTGTGTGACATAAGTTACGCACTCTAATACTTATATAGGGAATTTATAGGATTATTAGAACTATTTGTTGGTAGAGTTCTATAAGAACCCACTCACTTACGTATTAAAAAAACATTTGCAAATTATTCTACTCTAATAATGTTCGTGTGCAAATCTAAAATCGAAATCAGGGGGTGTTAATAGCTCTATATACATCCCAACCCTGGAACCGAACGTGCTACCACCTGTGAAGCTCGCTTGTAACTGACGATACTTCACGATCCGTGGAACAGACGAACATGGGTTGAATAATACTTATTCTGAAACACGAACGTCGATAATCGATATATCAGGACAATTATCGAGCAAAACCTTACTCTTAGATGCATCTGTTCGACTCGTTTAGAATGATGGAACAACCGACATTACTTCTGACAATCGATGTCGTAATAGTCTACAAAAGGCAATACGATAATTTGAAATCGACAACGAAAAAAACTGTAAATTCGACTGAACTCAACGAATATTTCAACGACGTTATCGTTGTATCTGATGTACCGAAACCGGGTTTCCGAGTAGACGCCCTGCCATGAATTTACGATTTTTTGCTTGGGAGAATTATTTTTATAAGTTGGGAACTCCCGTTCCCGTCTGTCCTTTGTTCATTCAGTTCAGCCGGTTTCGTTCGGTTTCATTCACGCATTTAGAATTTTGTTTTTGCCTCAGTCCGGCTCCGCGCGCGTGTAGTTCAAGCCGGGCGTTTTGGCCTCCGCTGCTATTGTTGCATATTCCCGCGAATCTCTCGTATCTTGTTTGAGGTTAGGTCGGTCATGTTCTTCGCCATTTTCGCGAGTGTATACCTCTGAAATGTCAATTCAACGATGATTCTAAGGTCAAATAACTTTAGGGGTGGTTTTATTCGTCGTTTGTTTTATAAATACCTAACTAGTGTGTAAGAAATGCAATATCAAAGTAATGAGGATGACGATTTGCAATATCGGATATTCGATGCATCCTTCAACTTTCTTGGGAGCAAGGCGAATGAAAACATCGGCCGCCGAAGAAAGTAAGTTTTACTTTACCTATTATACTACTAGCTGCTACCTTGTTCTTACTTAAAAAGTAGTCAATGTCTGTCACCAAGATTCAATCTATCTGCTTACCAAATTTCATATAGATTCGTTCGGTAGTTAAGTCGTGAAATGTTAACATACAGACAGAGACACTTGCCAATGTATGGATTTGTAGCTCCCTGATCAATGAAGCAACTTGCTGTGAGGTACATATTTGGATGGGTAGATAGGTAGGTACCTACCTACCTAACAGCAATTTCATTTTTATCTGAGCGCTTTTGTGCTATGAAGGGGATGTTAACTGTATGTCTCAGTTTATTAAAAGTTGTTAGGCACGAGGCCTTTTAGCGACCTATTAGAACACCATAGTACCTACTTATTTTATTCCTACCTAAGTTAGTACCTACCTGCCTAGGTAGGTACAGTGAATAAATAGGTAAACCTGTGGTACAAACTTACCTGGTACTTACCTACTTATACCTACCTATTTCTTGTCCATCAAGTGGATTGGTTGGTTAAAGTAACTAGGTACCTACCTACTGTTCATGTTTTTCAATACGTTGTCGATCCATATTTTAATAAAAGTATTTTAAGTAAAAAATTAATAAATAATGCTAGACATTCCACTTAGCATTATCTATGACGCAGTGGGCCAAGGTTCGGCTGAGACGCAGAAGGTTGCGGGTTTGATTCCCGCCGCGAGGCAAATGTGTGAATGATCTGCATGTTTTTGTCTCGGGTCTAGGTGTTTCTTATATGAATGTATTTAAAAAAAGTACCTATATAATTACATAATATAATCAGTCATGTGGTATCCATAACACAAGCTCTGCTTACTTTAAGGCCAGATGCTCGTGTGTGAAATGTCCGGCATTATTTATTATTATTATCTAGCCCCAAAGTAAGCAGAGCTTGTGTTATGGGAACCACATGACTGATAAACTACTTACTTATATATTTTTTTGTAAATACATACCTACATGGAAAAACACCCAGACCCGAGACAAATAGGTATTTACAGATCATTAAACATTTGTCCTGCGGCGGGAATAGAAACCGGCAACCTGCGTCTTACGCAGGCCTTCGCTCTTTACGCCACAGTCATAAGAAGTACATACTTACTTAGATTAGGTACATTTTGTACCTAACATCTATTCTATAACCACAGATTATATAATGGCCTCAATTCTGTTGGCACCAACCTAACTAATTTTAGCTAAAATTAGGTTTAGAACAGTCAAATTAAACTTTGGTGTTCTGCTGTTGCTAACTTATCCTAATTTAATTTTATTTAATTTAATTAGAGCGTTCTTAATTTAGATAGATGCTACCAACCGAGGTTAGTTATAGGTTTTACGAATGCTATGACTAGGGAGGTACCTAACTAAAATATATTTTAGTTTAAATCTATGGTTAAACTTTAGTTTCCCGTCGCACGAAAATGAAGGGGAAAAAAAATGGGGGGTGGAGGGGGGGGACCCCCCTACCACCCCCATGATAGGTATTGCCCCGTTCTCGAGATATTTATTTCTAACCTCAAATGCTCCTACCGCAAGCCATATGTTTTCTGGCGCTGCGGCGGCCGCTGCCGCGGCACGCTCGCTGCGCTCGCCTTGCGCGTTGTTTTCTATACACCAACATAACCTACCAAGTGATAAGTAACCAAATAAAGTGAAGATAAGCCAAAGACGTCGAAAGAAGCCATATGTTTTCTGGCGCTGCGGCGGCCGCTGCCGCGGCACGCTCGCTACGCTCGCTCGCCTTGCGCGTTTTTTTCTATACACCAACATAACCTACCAAGTGATAAGTAACAAAAAATACAATTCATTTTTCACTCGAGGAGAAACGGAATAACAATTTTATTACAATGACACATGACAGGTTTTTTACGTTTCGTTCGCATCAATTTTGCACAACATGTGTAACCACAGACAACAAAATACCACTAATTTGGTTATCATCTGTCAATTTTTACGTTTTGTTTCACATTTTATCTGTTTTGTTTTTATCAGATCAGATTGGTTAAAAATGTTTTATGATTTTCTCGAAAACCAAGAATAACCTAATCTTAACAAGTTAATTATGTAATCAGAAAACAAAACCCTACCAGATGTGAGTCTTTTCACCCTCCAATTCGTGCGACGCACTACTAAAGTCAAGCCAATTATGTGACTTAGGATAAAGGGCTAGTGTATGTTCGTAACTTACCTTTTTTTTTATCATCAATAAGCCTACGTTTGACCACGATCTCGCCTGATTTTAAGCGACGATGTGGCCGACGATGGGGCACGCTGGTCTAGAAGACACTTATTTACTCGAGACTTGAAGAGACCTAGATTGTAGTTTTCAGGAAAGACAGACGACGTCAAAGCATTCCAATCCTTGGCTGTACGCATTATAAATGTGGAAGCAAAGCGCTTTGTTCGTAAGGGTGGTAGGTTGACAAGGTATTTGATGGTATTGAGCGGTACGTCTGCTTGTCCTGTTGTGAAAAGGAGATGGTGGAATCAGATCATGTAATTCCTGGGCACATTCTCCGAAATGTATCCTATAAAAGATCGAAAGGCAAGCAACTTTACGACGGTGCTCGAGACTCTGGAACTTAGTCTCAGCGTTAAGCTGTTCACCCATCATCCTCAAATGCTCCAGATCATGTAATTCCTGGGCACATTCTCCGAAATGTATCCTATAAAAGATCGAAAGGCAAGCAACTTTACGACGGTGCTCGAGACTCTGGAACTTAGTCTCAGCGTTAAGCTGTTCACCCATCATCCTCAAATGCTCTACGCTCGATCGAGTCCAAGGCAGCCAGCTGGTGTTTGGCTGAACCATCCCATAGATGACAGCAATACTCCATACCCGACCGGACTTGAGCTTTGTATAAAGTGGAATGCTGTCCAGGTGTGAAGTATCGCCTCACCTTGTTGAGGATGCCAAGCTTCATGGCAGCAGTTTTGGCCTTGGACTCGATATAGGAGCCAAAACTGAGAGTCCGTGTAAGTGAAACTTCCAAGAGTTCGAGATGATCTTCTATAGTTCTACAGTTACATTTCGGAAAACGGGACTTGGAGAAACTCACATTTTTTCGCCGAAAAGAGACAAGCTTGCGTTTTGGATGCGTTGAATTTAAGCAGTAAAAACAGTGTGGCAGAGAGCACTTGAGGTACCCCGGCATTAATTGCCAATCGATCAGACGAGCATCCGTCAACAACCACTCGAATGGATATTTCCCTCAAGAAGTCAGCAAGCCATGAGCAGAACTGAACTGGCAATCCGTAAGCTAGAAGCTTACCAATAAGGCTAGCGTGCCAGACCCTGTCAAAGGCCTTTGAGATGTCAAGTGAAACAGCTAATGCTTCACCATGATTCTCTATGGCCTCACTCCAAATGTGCGTGACATACGCAAGAAGATCCCCAGTAGATCGCTTTCGGCGAAAACCATATTGTCGATCACTGAGGAGGTCGTTGTTTTCAAGGTATGTAAGAAGTTTCGTATTCAGGACACGTTCCATACATTTGCAAAGTAGGGAGGTGACCGAAATTGGGCGATAATTTGATGGGTCAGCGCGACTACTTTTTTTGGGCACTGGTTGCACATTAGCGAGCTTCCAGGATTTTGGGACTATTCCAGTTTTCAGAGAGTGAGTATGGGAGACAACTCAGGGGCACAAGTTTTCAACACTACAGCCGAAATGCCGTCCGGACCACTAATTTTGTTCACGTCAAGACTTCGTAACGTTTTGAGCACTTCTTTTTGATGGATGCGAATTTTCTGCATTGTAGCTTCGCATCGAAGAAGGCTAGGTAGGGTTTCGTTAGAGGTGTCTAAACGTGAAGCTTCTGCAAATTGAGCAGCAAAGAGATTTGCTTTCTCGATTGCAGTGTGGGCTAGAGATCCATCTGGTTTTAGTAGTGGAGGGAGAGAAGGGCGGCTGAAGTTCGCTTCTACCGACTTGGCCAAAGACAAGACAGCTTTTTTGCTGCCAGCTAGATGTGTCGCAAGCTTGGCACCCATTCGGCCAATTCGATTAAAGCGAGCCTTCCGTAGCACCTTCTTGCAGGACTTGGCGGCTTGATTAAAGGCTTTCTTCTTAGTTTGTGTATCCGGGGTTTTGCTGTTGCGAGCGTCAGCCCAGGCAAGGTAAGCTGCACGTTTTTTCGCTTCTGCAGCGGCACATGCAGGACCAAACCACGGGCGAGCTTTGCCGGAAGTTGAGACATCCGAGAACGGAAAAAAATATTCCATTGCTCTTTAGACCACCTCTGTAATGGCATCAGCGCGTTTGACGGGTCACAAGAAGAAAAGCAGATCTGCCGCCAAGAATAAGATGCAAAAAAGTGACGCATCTCATCCCAGTCTGCTGACTTGTAACGCCACAGTCGCTCACATCCTCGAGGCGAGGGATCGGGTGGCGAGTATGACGATACAGACTGAACCACACAGTGATCAGAAGTGCCCAAAGGAGGCAACACCGATACTAAATGGCGATCCGATTCGTTAGTCAGCAGCAGGTCTAAGCAATTGGCTGAGTGGCCCTCAACGTCTGGTACCCTGGTAGCCTCGATTACCAACTGAGTGAGATTATGTGAGAGAGCAAGTTTATAAGCTTCTCTACCAGCATGGTCAGTAGACTGAAATGGAAACAGCCACTGCTGGTGGTGAGCATTAAAATCACCCAGAAGTACCAGTTGGGCATCAGGGTAACGTTGCTGGGCCACATCCGCCGCTTCACAGATGTTGTTAAACAACCTGGTTGTCTCAAGGTCTCCAGTGTGAGATCAATACAATCCCGCGTAGATTACCTTATCTAGGCCGGTATCCACCAAAGTCCATAGAACAGAGAAATCGGGCTCTTCAAGGTCACGCAGACGCAGACAACAAATGTCATCCCGAGCAAACAAAATACCAGCTTTCGGCTTAAAATTGTGCTCCAGTGTATAACCTGGGTATGTGAGGTACGCTGTGTCGGAAGGGCATTGGATCTGCGTCTCTGTGAGAAATAATAAGTGTGGCTTAGTGGTCTCAAGATGGTGGTGGACCGAATCGAGATTAGAGTGCAGTCCTCGAATATTAGAGAGGTGCACTACAAACGAGAGGACGTGCTTCCGCTGTAAACACGACTTATTATTTTTCAACTTTTTCATATTTTGAGTGAGTGTTAGGTGAGAGGGGAAGACGGTGGTAGTCAAGCGAGGCACTGGATAGCCGGCCCAGAGATACACAACAGGCACATGCGCATTTGAGGGACTAGACCGGAGACTGCGGGGACGCCCGAACCCCCCCAGGAATGGCCACCGGGTCCTCACATCCGGTCGCCAACCGGCACGATGGAGAATTCTGGGATTTTTCGCAAGGCGGTGGGGCAGCCTTTCATGAATGGCTAATTCACTACTTGGGCGCCCTACAACCTGCGGTCGGCCAGCGGAGAACCGTGCTTCGGATCCCGCTACCCTCCATGTCTAGTCTATCCGCACACTGGCGCTGTTGTGATCTCATGATTGCCCTAGCAAAAATCCAGAGCAAGAACTGCTCAAACCCGTCACTTCCACGGTGGCTGCACCAGACATCGGTCCGAAACACGACAACGTCGCTTCACGGACTGGTTTTGTCTAGTGGGTGGTGACAAGCCGCGGCCGAAGCCTACCACCAGAAGAGTTGCTACCCGTTTGGCTGGCACTACCCAAGGATCACGTGTAGAGTTACTATGAGTATGCTCCTACGGACGCGGGCAACTTCAATCCGCAAAAATTCTACCTACCTAGTATGGAAGTACCTTTGAAATCTGCTTCTTATTTAAAACAAAAATAATTTCAAGTTTTAATTTTTTATTTACGGTTCTAAGCTTTACTTCGTCGTTTAATTTTATTGTAGTGACTAGCTGACCCGGCCACGCGTTGCTGTTGCTCAGTAGTTCTAAAACATTGAACCAATATACACTAACCTCCAAAATTAACAGTGTTTCTCTACTATATTATGCATGTATTATACATATAAACCTTCCGCTTGAATCATTAGAGCTATTAAAAAAGACCGCATCAAAATCAGTTGCGTAGTTTTGAAGATCTAAGCATAGGTACATAGGGGCAGAGGGCGGGAGGCGACTTTGTTTTATACTATGTAGTGATGTGCATAATGCGTGCGACATACATCGATAAAATACCGGGATTAATACAATAAAGTTCCGGGATTGTACCTAAGCTTATATGTATAGATGGATAAAATCACGCCATTTGATTTTTTCCGACGGGGTAGGCATAGACTACAGATTTCCACTTGCTTTCCTCACATACTTCTCTTGCTTCATTCGTACCTATTTGTTTACCTATTCCTATTCGTACTTTGGTGACCTACCTATGCTAGTATGACACCTAGGTTATCTAAGATTATCTAGCATATGTTACTATTATACTTACCTCCGGTTTAAGATCATTGATTTAAGAATTAACATTCACTTACAGAGAAATCTTAATTTAATGTTGTAATATGATTTTTGATGGGCTTATAGTACAAGAATAAAAAAAAAGTAAAAATAATGACAAAATGTCGTTACCTAGACACTAAATTACTTCTGGTTTTCCTTTTATCAAACCGCGCAAGTACCTACCTTCCTACGTTTTCCGTAGTTACGTTTACGCTCATAACCTGATATTTTATCGATGATTTTGTTATAAAGATATGATATAGGTATTAAAACAAACTACTTTAAAAATAGGTTAACTATATACATTTTTATATTGTTTTTTCTTTAAAACTATGGATTTTCCACGTTTTACACAGAGCTCAGTGTATCTGCGTTATATCTAGCGTGCCTGCTTTAAATCTTGAGTTTACCTAAAAAGGTTTATCATTAAATTTGTGACAGAGACTACATCCTAACTAAATACGTACTCTCCTGCTGCAGGTTGATCCATATCGTGCTACTCTTTTTTTTTAATTATAAATAATCCCGGACACATAGCACCATTTGGCCCCAAAGTAAGCAGAGCTTGTGTTATGGGTACCACATGACTGATATACTACTTATATACTTTTTTTGTAAATACATATTATACATAGAAACACCCAGACCCGAGACAAATACTTGCAGATCGTACAAACATTTGTCCCGCGGCGAGAATCGAACCCGCAACCTTCTGCGTTTCAGCCGGACCTTAGCCCATTCCAGCACAGAGGTCATCATTTTCCACAATCTCACCTGTTGGTAAGCTATTATGTGGTCGATGGTGAAGTACGGACATCTAGAAGACTCCTATTATCTTGCCCCCAAAACATAGTTATCGGGAAAGATAGACGACGGCAAAGTTGGTATTATAAACGTGGAGACAAAACGCTCTGTGCAAATGGATGGTTAGCTTACAAGGTACGGATGATACTGTGCCAAAAGCCTGTCTGTTCTTAGATGAAAAGGAGATGCTACCAGGTCATGCACCTATAGAAGCCTATATGAGCCTGCTCAATTTGAGGTCGTCGTTTTGCACCATTATTATAATGTTTAAACCGCAATTCTGCACGTAATATCACGTAAGAAAATGTTTAAATAAAAAAATATAACATAGCCTTACAAACAAGTTGGCATTGGATATATTAAAACTGTTCCTCTCGGCACCCAGTGAAGTAATGTGAGAGATACGAAGTTTATAATGTAAACCACAACCGGAATCTTTAGATTACGAAGGAATCCTGCCCTTGAACAGAGGCCTCTTTAGAGAACTTGTACAGACATAACTTATTGTACGCTCTTTTTATAAGGGGTTTGAGTAGTATCTTCATGTATATTTTTATTCTAGAATACATTGAAATATAACTTCCTAGGTCTGTAGGTACTTAACTTACATAGTAAATTCCTGAGTGTATAGTATTCAAAAAGAGCGTCTTGAAAATAGTCCAAAAATTTCTCAGAAAGCATTGACACAACGAACAACATTTATAGTTTTATTATCATGATTAAGGACACCTATATATAGGCAAGTTAACCGATGTTACACAATCTTAAATTTTGTCATATAATAAACTCAATAGTACATTTACAACATGAACGCCTTAGGCATGAACGTAGGAATTTAGAGAACTGCAAATAAGTTTACAGCTTTGAGTCGGTTCAGTCTTTTTACATTCCGTCTTATATAGCCATAACTTCCACTTTATAAGTAGCGCAGGAAAAGGTTTTAATGAGGCTTTATATAGATCCTTACTGCAAGCTGTTCGATAACCCTAACTAGGTATATCCTAATGAAAAAATAAAAATGTATGGTTATGGTTTGTAGATTGCAGTGTTTTTTCAGTGTTCTCGTTATCATCGGAAAGACCATGACTTCCACAGGCCAACATTCCATAACCAACATCATCTAGCCCCAATCTAAGCATAGCTTTTATTATGGTGACCAGATAACTGATAGAATACGTATGTATTTTTAATACATTAATGATACCTTATAACACCCAGACACAGAACAAACACATATATTCATCACACAAATGTTTGTTCTGGGAGGGAATCAAACCCTTAACCTACAGTGCGGAAGGCAGAGTTACTACCAACTGAGCTGTCAGCCAGTATATTCAATCCTTGTCATTCTAATGGCAACATATTTAAACAACTTATGAGATAAAGCGTGATTATAAGAAAAAAAACTAAAAAAATATATCACATACAATGGTTTTAAGATAATATTGATCCTTTTTACTCAGTTTAAAATCTAGTTTGTCGAAACGGAACTGAACGACAACGGAAGCCATAACTCTTCTCAATTCTGAATAGGTGAATCTATTCGCTATTTCAAACGTAACGTCTTACGACTGACAAATTCGAATATGCCGCGTGCTTTCGGAGACCTTGAAATACAAATCAAGGTCCCACGTACTAAGGCTTTGTGTGGGCGGACTGTAAGCTGGGTGTGGTGTGACTAGTTACAGAGTCATGAGATGAATGAAGCCATTCAAAATAGAACTGTATCATAATCTTGATGTTGATAATCAACCACCAAGTTAAACGAGATTTTAATGACTATGTTAGGGAAAAAACTTAATATATACTGATTATATTAAATAGGCTAGATCTATTTCTAATAACACACGTAAGCTTTAGTTTCTCTTCAAAAACAATTACTATTCAAAATATTTCAAAAATAATTTCGCTTGTTTATTAGATACAATAGATCGATCGCCTTTTTCAAACATATTTGTAAAATACAGGGATATCATTCTCTTCGGGATTAACTATTATCATACATGCACCAAGTCAAGACTATTAAAGGAAAAACTTGACCAAACTATGAATGATAGCGGCATTTGCCATTCACGGCTCGTCAATCTGTCCTTGCAAAGAATTTTGATGACACATTATTACCATGCAAACCCATTGCGAACCCACACACTTTCAATAACTCATGTTCAGTATTTCCGGAGGTGTTAATGAAGTGAAGCAAGATCGTCTGCAAATATTTAATCAGCATAATGAGATGCACAATGCGCGCCTCATCTCAACCAACAAGCATTGTTTGTCTGAAGTCCTTTGTTGTACCGTGAGAGAACGACGCTTGGTGCATTGACCACGTTACAGTGCAACCCCTCTTACCTGGAGGTAAACGACCAGGTTACCGAGGGTGGCACCCCCGATGGCAGCCTTAATTGCTTCACGTGCATCGCGGCAGATGGTAGGCAAGGTGCAACACAGGGATGCCCTTTTGTCGATAAAACTAAGGAAAGAGCTTGACCATAAATTTACGATGCAATCGTAAGTTTGCACTAAGAAACATGCAAGTGGTACTGTCATTTCGTTCGTTGGTAGTGTTCATTAATTATTTTTCTGCATTGTTTCTTCATTGCTGTTCGCAATTTAGTCTATTAAGCGCTTTCGTGTATAAATTCTGTTAAATGTCATTGTTTATTTTATATGTATAATGCATATAATAAGGCAATATTAATAAAACTCGACATGTGTTTACTTGGTTATTAAGTTTAAAATTTGGTGGAAATGGTGCGTGTAGGTGGAAAACCTTTAAATTACTCATCGATATCGTTACCCATCTACATCAAACTGACCCCAGTTTGACGTACAGCCCTATCGAACAGAAATGCTCTATGAATACCGAGGTAATTGGAGTGACTGCAGGACTCTACTTTCACACGGAGTGTAACAACTGTCAAGTAATTGCTGTAATGTCTAAGTCCTCTTTATAAAGACACTCATTGTTTTTGCGTCAACTTTGAGTCTGACATTTTCAGGATGGCTTCAAGCGTAATGACGACTTTATGAATAATTTATGTTTATTTTAAAAGCTTTGATAATAATAACATAATATTTGCTTGTATCTATGGAGACCATTCGAATTTCCGATCACGTGGAGACAACGCCGGTTCCTTATTTTTTATCCGAAAATCTTTGAATAGCCCAGCTGGTATGACGCCTGCCAGACGTAACATTGTTACTCAAAAGGGGAGCAAAAGACATCGAGGGAGCGCTTTTATTCGGGCTCTTTTCTTATAAAACAGCCCATACCTATTTCTTTTGTCAGGAGTTTGAAGCGGGACAGATTTGCAATGGTAGCGGTAATTTTTTGCCGATCATGAATAAATAACATGGGGTTTTATGTTCGTGTCAAAGTTCATCAAAGTTTTACTAAAAATCTGAGTCTGTTTGAGGTGCGCGTGAGATTCCTACCCACAAGTTGCTTACATCATACATCTGGGTAAAATTATGTTACAATTGAAATCCCGGGATCCCGGAAATATGTAGTATATTACTTGACTATAGTAAAAAAAATGTTGCCCAATTGTTTGATTATTTCTTGCCAGTTAACATCCCACCCACGGCTCCCACCTATCCTGAGAAAGCAATCTTGGCGCGTGCTTGGCGAAGTTACGGCCTGTCGGCCCGGTGCATTCGAAATTACTTATGCACCGTAGATTATACCTTCGAGGTATTCAAATGAGGTTTTTGCTATCGATGCGTCAGCTTGGAATTCTTATATTTGAATAGACATCGAACTTTCTGGCTAATATATGCCTTTATCAAGCTTTAATTAACCGTCCTAGGTTTGATATATCTGTAAAAAGCATGGCAGTAAATACAAATTTTCTTCAAACTACCCACACAACTACGACTTAATAAATTGATACGATGTTTACCTGTGAAATAGAATAATAAATACTTCCAACAGGAAATATCTAAATGTGTCTTTATAATAATTATCAGCTGTACCCAGTTATGCAAAGTTGTTATTTTGTAATAGAACAGGATAATTTTATGACGTGAATTTAGCTATGATAAGTTTGTATATGAAACACCTTAGTATAGCAAAAAATTTTATAAATAGTAGAACTATCATAATGAAGTATCATAATGAAGACAGATGCCATTGAAAAGAAAAAAAACATTTTTATAAAAAAACATGACGAACGAGACGATACGACTTTGTGACATCATTTAATTTTTATTAACCTATACATGCTCACTACTGGGCAAAAGTCTCGCCTAATTCCTTCCATTTGTCCCTGTCCCCCACCAGCCTTTCTCGAAGGCATCGAGATCGCCACGCCAACGCTTCTTCGGCCTGCCCGACGTATGACATTATACTTTAAACAATGTAAACACTGGACACTGTCAAAATTTACATTATTATGACACATGCTATTAACGAACAAGAACACTGAAGCTAAACTGTTAATAAAATCTAAAATAGCCAGAACAATAGGTAGGTAATGGTTATCGCACGAGCTACAACCACAACCGCAAGCTTTCTTTATCATAATGCGGGTGTTAGAGAAGTAACAGTTTTACTTAAAGCCCCCTATCTTTCTTTTTACTGTTTTAAGGTGTAGCAAGTTATTTTACCTTCCTCTTTGTATGTGGGTATTAAATAGTTATCAATATTATCTAGCCACATGGCGTTTTTGGAATCGATTTTACGCTTCTGTTATTATTGGGAGTAGCTTCTTTTAATGTGCAAAGAAATAATAGTGCTGGTTTTGATTACTTTAAGGTTTTTATTAATGTGTAGTTTTTTTGGAACTTTGATAAACAATTACGGCCTTACTCAGGTTGAGACGCGTTAAGCGCCTCTCAACACTGCCTAAGAATTGCCCTGTCACTATTTGTTACTCTTTTACAAAAATGGAACTTTTTTACTTTTTTGACAGTGATTGATTTTTGACAGAAGTTAGAGACATTTCTAAGTTATGTTTCAATGAATCTAAGAAAATCTAACTTCAAATTCTAATTAATAAATTGTGTGCTATCACCATAGACCACACCAAGGTCACTTTGATTCACTTAAATTTCTTAGATTCGTTTATAATAATTGACCGAGCGATGCGAGTGTCTCCGTTTCAGCTTTTGGATTTTTTTCAAAATGGCGGAGGTACGTGGTTGAAAACGTAAAAAAAGTTATATATCAGTCATTTCGAAAAATGTTTGCGAGGTCTACAGCTCATAGAGCCACTAGTTTTAATTAAATTATTTATTTTACTTACACAGAGCTTTATAGCTTACCTATGTATCAAAATACCCCAGAAAACTTGTTATAAGTATTTTAAAAGTAAAAACCAGCTTTACTGCTGAGGTTAATATAGTTATCTCTATTATCTGATATGATCAAAGTAGTATCCATACTCATGACCGTGAAAAAGGTTCTCACTGAATTAAATTGGAATAATTAGATCGCTCAGTAATTAACTACCGTGACTGCCATATTGCACGATGCCCTCCCCATCCACGATATGCTCTGGTACTTCTGTGAAAATATTGATTTACATTTATATCTAACTAATATTATAAATGCGAAAGTAACTCTGTCTGTCTGTTTGTTACGTTTTCACGCCTAAACAAACCGCTGAACCGATTATGATGAATTTAGACATGTCCTTTGGAGAAGAATATAGTATACTTTTTATGTAGGAATCACGCGTGCGAAGCCGCGGGCAGCAGCTAGTAAACTTATAATTTTAGAACTATCAATGTGTGATACATTGCATTACACGTTATTTTGTTGTAGAATGAGAATTACATGCATTATTAATGTTTGCAAAATTTAAAACCAATACCCATAAATTTGCAATTTCAAAACACACCTTTTCTTTTTGTTCTGTGTCTGAGCCTTATAAAGTAGTATAACTGTACTTTACGATCATAAAGTGTCATGTATTTACGAGTATTAGTATTCTACCAGTCACCTGGTTCCCATAATACAAGCTTTCCTTAGTTTTGGACTAGATGTCGTGTGAATTGTCCACCAATATTTATCTACACTAATATTATAAAGAGGAAAGTTTTGTATTTTTGTATGTAACGAATAAACTTAAAAACTACTGGACCGATTTGAAACATTCTTGTACCGTTGGAAAGCTACACTATCCCCGGGTGACATAGGCTACTTTTTCTCCCGGGAAAATTGGTTTGTCCCGGGAAAAATCTTCAACGCGGGCGAAGCTGCGCGCGTACTGCTAGTGAGTTATTATTTCTTAATCTCGGCGCGGTGTTGATTTACTTTTACAGTAACATTCAGCTAAAATTATGTGTTGGTTTTTCATAGCTTTTCCTCTCTTGTGACTAATTTTTATGTTCCGGTTCCAATTAATTGACAAGGATTTCACATTTATATAAGTTAAATTTATGAATGACAATGATAATTCGAAATCTAAACTCAATGATCCTTTAAAACATTATAGGTAAGTTTTGATATACGATAGTATTAAAATTGTGATCCCCGCATCCTATTACCCAATCACGCGTGAAGGGAATCAAAATACTGATTGTAATTTATTGCATTTTTATAATTAAACGTAAGGGTAGCACACAGGTATATAAATATTCCCACGATTTAAAAAACAGGGGGGTTGCATTCACTCGGACACGGGGGCAAGTCATCGGTGCATGTCCCTCTTATCCCGTTTTTCTGTAACCAAATTTGTAAGCACGGGCAGATGGGATGACGTCACCGATGTTTTTGGGATGTTATATTCCCATGGAGTGTCTGACCCGGGAATTAGGTCGATCTGATTTTTAAGACTCTTTGTTCGAACCTGTCAAAAAAAATATGTTTATTCGGTGTTTTGCAATGCTTTTAAGAATGTATTTCATTGAATGAGTGTATCTTTTATTGTTTGAGCTCTTCATTTTTTTTTGTGATTTAGGTCAGTTGGTTTTTCTTTTAATCACTATAAATAAATAAACAATGCTTGACATTTAAAACAGCATCATCTAGCCCCAAAGTAAGCAGAGCTTGTGTTATGGGAACCACATGACTGATGTACTTTATACTTTTTTTTGTAAATACATACATACATATAGGGTCTCCTAGACAAATATTTGCAGATGATATTATATTAATATTTACCTATATAACCAATTGTCTAGCTATTACTGTCTGTTCCTGGTACGTTGAATCATGTCTAGAGGCTTTTAGTCCTACAATTAGTCGATTTCATCAAATCTTTGCACCCCTGAAATATTTAATGTGAATAATTTATATTGTATATTATCCTAAGTAGTAAAGTACATTATTGTGCTCTTCTTTGTTTGAAGTTCCTTTTCAACACTTCAAAGTGTAATGCAAGTCATTTTGAATAAGAAAACATAAAACCTGTTTTGGTAAAAAAATGTGGCGTGTTTCTCAGGAACCCCTTTAGGAGGGTTTCTATTGTGGCTTTATTTTAAGAGTGCATTGCCCTTTATGTGTTATTAAAACTCCTAACAAATACCTTTGTCCTGAAGTGAGACATGACGATGATAGGTTAAAGTTAACTAAAATAAAAGTGCATAGGTTAGGCGCGTTTTTAAAACTAAAAACATTTTGCTAATTAACTTTTAATTAAAGTAATTCGCTTACACATGTCAGTAACAATATAACTTCTTAGTTCCGAGTCGCTGCCATCTTCAAAATATAATAATAATAAAATTAATATTGCTGGACAATTCACACATCACCATCTAGACCCAAACTAAGCATAGCTTGTATTATAGTGACTAGATGACTGATATAATACTTATATATTTTTAAATACATACATATGATACTTTATATCACCCAGACACAGAACAAACCTATGCTCTTCACACAAATGTTTATTCTGGGAGGGGATCGAACCCTCAACCTACATCGCAGAAGGCAGAGCTACTACCAACATTACGGCGTCATTAGTTAACATCAAAGAATAAAAATCTTCATTTTATGAAACTGGTATGCAGGTAAAGGTGAACATATAAAAATACCAGATATTTATATTATTTCTAAAGCAAACGGAAACATTTAAAACACCCGTCTCCGTATGAAATTACAAAACAACCCCGGTTTAATCACCTCTACATTTAATCCTAAATAAAAACAAAAACGTCGTAAATACAATTTTTCTACGAATAGTACGGGCATCCCTTGATGTGTCGAAATTGTGAGCTTTATTTAGGCATTGTTAAGGTTGAAAGTGCAGCGCGAATAACCGTGAATAAATGACGTTTTGTTGTATAGAGGCGCATCCCCCATAGCATTGCGCAGCTGCCCGACAATCAACGTGGTATTATGCGTGGGGGTCGCAGATGTCGTCGCACGCGCTCCCGCCGACTACTATAAATCGATATCAATGTACGAGTATGTAGCTAGTTTACTTAAGGCATATGTTTGGGTATGACGTCATGGGAACGAAAATAAGGTATTGAACATGGGTATTGCATAAATATTTGGCAAAATATCATAGGGTAAATTTTTAGGGTGTTGATGGAGTTTTCATCTAATGAGTTACATTTAAGAGACTCAGTCAGATACTTGATTCAGGCATTCATTCCGGCGCTCGGAGCAACAGTTCAGCAGGGAAGCTCATTACGGAACTGTTTGCGATGTTGGTGTTTCTTCATTCTAGTGCGGAGCGAGTCAATTGTTCCTGAGGATGCTTCGCGAAGACGCGAAACATTGCGAATTTATTTTGGGTCTAACTCATTCCATTATATTGGCGGGATCTATTTAATATTTTGTTTAGGTTGTTGAAAAATACAAGCTGTTACCCGCGGCTTCGCATGCATGTTGTATCTACGTAAAAAGTACCTTACCAAAATCTTCGTGCCAAATTTCTTCAAAATCCGATCAGAAAGGTAACAAACAAACAGATCCTTTAGAATTTATAATATTAATGTGGTTGTTTGTTTTCTTCACTTCATAAAATAATCAAAGATAATGGGTTTAATTTTCTCATAATCAAAATTAAATTCATGTCAAGACCAATGTGAGTTTTCTTACATCCAATTTCTATCACGTTTCTACTACACCGGATTCAGTATACTCGTTCGTACCTATACACTATTAGAAATAAATAATAGTTTAAAAAAACTAAAAAACACGCTTTATATAGAAAACCAAACTAAAAAATAGAAAATAAATTTTAATAAATGTAAGTAAAAAAATGTTTTATATAAAAAAAGCGTCAATAGTTATAAATATTTCATTGACAGATATGAGGAAAAGAATTATCATTTCGATAATATCTTAAAAAGCACCCCACGCTTTTTTTTAAATAAATCATTTTTTTCTTACTTATTTTTTTCTATTTTTTAGTTTGGTTTTCTATATAAAGCGTGTTTTTTATTTTATTTAAACTATTATTTATTTTCTACTTTTTAGTTTTAGGATAATCGGATATATTTTTTTATTTTCTTTATTTTTATTCGAATTATTGCATTGTCGTCCTAAGGAGTCGGTTACAAACATACAAACATACATACAAGTGAAGCTAATATAAAGCGTATAAAAATGTCACCTGAATAAAAAAAAATCCTCCACCTTACAAAATAAAAACTTGGTTCCTCTGCATTATTTTGCCATAAATTCCGTATCGACAGAAATATCTGTTAAGTATCGATAAAACAAATTAAATAACACATTAAAAGGTTCGACGGACTCCCGTGAGCGAATCCGAAAATCCCGATAATTGGCAATTGGTAGTTGACACGTGCTAGCCGCCAGATGGCGTATCACCTGTCTAAGAAACTACAGTGCGGAACTCGACCGGACCGGAACCCGGGACTGCATTCTTTAAAGCTCCCATCACTATTTAGTATTAGCGCGGTCGTTGACATTTTGTTTGTTCGAATTATAAAATTTAAAATAGAATCTTTATTTAAGTACTTTTTAATTGGCAAAACTTTTTTTTAATAGTTTTATTGATATCCAGCCAGCAGCATTTTCTAACCTAAAAAGGCGATGATCTCATTTTGTCTAGGCATTTTATCGACCAAGGGGACTAAAAGTGGAACGCAATAACTCTACCATTATGTTATTACAATCGTAATCTGAAGCAATTTGAACATGGCGCTAAGAACAACGACCTTTTATTTTATGCTTCAGTCAGACGAATGCCGTTCTACCGTGAGGACATGATGGTTTGCTTGGATATTGCTAAGCCAATCACAAACCGAACAATCTGTAATTTCATTACCTACATACCCACATACCTAGTATGTGATTTCTCCATCTTGTATTTCAGTTTCACAAAAAACTATATAATAATATACGTTATTTACACACCTATTGTAAAGGCAGATTGCGGATTAATCCGCAACGAATCTTTTCGCGTTATTCTGTGAAACATGTAGACGTAGCGTAGCGTACGACTAGCCGAAAAAAAGGGCGTTGCAGATTACATAGCTCCGAATAGTGGGGTAAAAACCGCGTGTTAGGCCCATATTGAACCTAGATTTAATTAATTTTAATTATAAAATTATGCCTCTGATTTTTTTTCAATTTCTCCAAACCGATTCTAGTTCGTATATTTACTTATACCGATTTTCTATCCTAACTAGCCTTGTACCAACCTAGACTTGATCTCGGTAATCATTTCTGTCTGTGGCAATTTAGTACTATGCCCATACATACCTACGACAACGTTATTGATAATGATAAGACATGCTGCATAAAGGCATGTGCCTTTAGTAACTCGCTCGACGAAAATACAATCATCTTGGGAGGCACAATCATTGAGATAGCGTCACGTTTCGTATTGAGATCTATCTACCTACATATATCTATTTTTAGAGTAAAAGTGGTTCAATTTCTAACCAGAACCTTCAGAGCTGGTATAATGGAGCCTGAAACGAGATGGACTAATAACTAACTTCTGTGCAAAATGTGGGCTTATGAGAAATAAATATACATATAAAAAAAGGTGGACAATGCACACAACACCATCTAGCCCTAATCTAAGCATAGCTTGTACCATAATGTATAGACTTTGAGCTTGCCTCGAGCGCAGAGTACTAAACTTGTTAGTTCGTCTGGCTACCCTCATTAGACGACATCAAAAAGATCTATAAAACTAAAGATCTGAAGTATATGTAGATTACAGATATGAACATTTTTTTTTATTTTTCATGATCCATAAATATTGAAATTCCATTAGTTGATCCTTGTTATCATTAGGTAACAAGAATCAACTTATGGAATACTTAATTTACCTCGGCTACGCGTCTAGCGTGCGTTCGCGTGTAATGTAGCATTATAGATTCGACTTTGAGCATTACATTACAATACTACCTCCCTGACTGACGAGTATAATGTTGTAAAACACATTGCATCATTACAAGGTGCGCATTGAAATGCTCGGTTCTCCTCCTTCACTGATGTACACTCGTTTTGTATCATAACAGTTTGTGCACTGTAATGCTCAGTTCTCCTCCCTCACTGATGTAATGCTCGACTCTGTAACGTTACATTACACGCGAATGCTCCCGGTGAGGGAGCGCCTTACCTTCACCGGGAGCATTCGCTTTACAACAATACTCGTCAGTCAGGGAGGTAGTATTGTAATGTAATGCTCAAAGTCGAATCTATAATGCTACATTACACGCGAACGCTCGTCGGTCAGGGAAGTAGTATTGTAATGTAATGCTCAAAGTCGAATCTATATGTTACATTGCACGCGAATGCTCCCGGTGAGGGAACGCCTTTACGCAAGCGCAAGAATCTTCGCGTAAATTGTCGAAAGTACCTAATCAAAACGGCTAACTTGACGTGGCCAAGTAAGATTCCCCTCTAATATAATAATATAGTATACATATGTACATATATGTATAGACGAACAAAAAAATACCTTTTTTGCAAACTAGAATGTACATTTCTTGAGCAGATTATTGTAATCTGCTCAAGAAATGAGATCCCTGTGAACAGTTCTTTATATTTGAACTGAAACTGATCCTAATTTCTTAGTAACTAGGTATTAAATTTCAACAGTTATTTGCAGTAATTGCCATGCATTAAAAGTCCTTACACGAACAACTAAACCATTAATCGCCCTAGCGATGAAAAATTAATTCTTAGAGCTTTCTCTAAGTAAACACCTTTCCTCGGCGCGTGCTTATAATAAGACGGTAATAATAAGGGAAGGATGTAAAAAAAAACCTAAAAACAGGGGTTGAAATGTCAGGCCATGTGCGGGGGAGGCTTTGTGTAGGGTCACAATAAATAGGTTCTATTGAGTCTTGAGACATTAATCTTAAGGGGTAGTGACCAGGTGACCGTGGCTTTTGTTAAAAAGTACGTACAGTGAACTGCTATTACGGTTTCTTTATATTTCATGTTTGCTGTTCATTAGGTAGGTTCTTATATCTAATACCTTTGAACAAGTAATTCTTGTATATGTATATATGTAATATATATATATATAATCTGAATCCGGGGGCGATAATCGATCTAGCTAGGTTTCATTTTAAGAAAACCTCGTTTTATCCGTGTTTTATACCGAGCAAAGCTCGGTCATCCAGGTACTACTTTATTATTCAGTACCAAAAAAAAAGTAATGGTATATCATTCATGTGGTACCCATAACACAAGCTCTGCTTACTTTGGGGCCAGATGATGCTGTGTGGTTGTATAATACATGCATAGTATAGTACAGAAACACTGATTATTTTAGAGGTTTCTAATCACATTAGACATTCTGTAGTATATTTAGTATTAGCATTGCACAGTAAATGTATAAAATATGTAAGTATTCTAAGTATCAGTCAACTGGTCACCATAATACAAGCTATGCTGAGTTTAGGGCTAGATGGTGTTGTGTTGTTAGCAATGTCCTCCAATATTTATTTATTTACTAGCTGACCCGGCAAACTTCGTACCGCCTCAATAAATCAAAAATTTAAAAATAATATTTACTCACCTTTTAAACCTTCCCTGGACTAGGACAAACATTTCAACACCAAAATCAGCCAAATCAGACCAGCCGTTCTGGAGTTTTAGCGAGACTAACGAACAGCAATTGATTTTTATTATATAAATTTTATAAGCAGATTTTTGATTGTATTGAATAAAATAGTTTTAAATTTAAATTGCTAATAATAATAGCTAATCATGACAGTAGGATTTTGGTAAATAAAGATTAATCTTAAGCTTTTCCCATTCTATTAATCAATTTGAATTTAATAGTTATTTCTTATGCAAGGTTGCAAAGTTGTTTATTGGCGCGAGTACCTACTCGTATTGAAGCCAGAGCATAGCAAGGGTTTCAAATGCATGAGACGCTGAATAACTTTACAGGGAGGAAATTAATAGGTGCAAGAAAAACACCTTATATAATATATTCTTTCCACGTTAGCGGATAAAACGCACTTTTGAACTCAGGTTTCGAATGATAAACAGAATCTTTCCGTGTTTGTGAGGTGAACAATTTAAGATTAAAACGTATGAACTCTATTTCCTTTTAATTAAATGAACATAAAGTTCAGATGACTTTCAGTCGTCTAGACAAGATTCTTCAGCTTTTCCTGACACAAACATATTTTTTGTTCGCGATAGGTATGTGTTTCGCCGCTATCTCGCCTGATGATAACCAATGCGGTCTAAGAATAAATCTACCTGACCCAGGCCCATGAAAATACCGGTCCTTTCACGATTTCACCACGGTCCCAGCTTATCTAATTGATAAATTACAGGCAATATAACAAACTGGCTCTAAACGGCGCCCGAAAGCCGCAAAAAGTTCACACATGGTTCAAATGTGTCATCCTGGCACAGATTATTAAACAGTTTGCTAGATATGGCTGTCTGTAGAAAAAAATGTGTTTGGTTTTGGGAAAAAATGTCGAAATCGGAAGTCAGGAAGACACCTTAATATTTCCATCTGCTCGAACATGCTGCTCCATCTGTCTCAATCCATCTACACTTTACAGAATTGTTTCCAGTTTTATGTATCATTTTCATTAATAAACCATTCATGTTATCTAGATTCAGACGACATTTCAGATTCTTCAATGGTTCTTTTACCGTCGGACACATTTTTATGTACACATACTTTTGTCAGCAGCACGGAAATATAGTACTCCAGTAATGCTTGTAAACATTAAAACTAGCGGCTTGATAATATCCATGCTTATAAACCATTTCTACTGTGGCTGATTAATAGTATAATATGGACAATGCGCACAACGCCATCTAACCCCAAACTAAGCATAGCTCGTATTATGGTGTCCCAGATGACTGATAGTATATTTTTAAATGCATATTTATGATACTTTATAACACCTCTAATAATACTACATCTAACTACTTCCTAGGACATAGACCTATAAGAGTTCAAAAAGTCCCAATTGACGATGTGCACTAATAATCTGAAATACCAAGATGCCTTAATATCACACACCTTAATAGGATACATTTCAATCTTTTATTGTGCCCAGGAATTACATGATCTAATTAAACCATCTCCTTTTCACAATAGGACAAGCAGCATGTACCGCTCATCACATCACATATCATCCATACCTTGTCAACCTACCACCCTTAGGAACAAAGCGCTTTGCTTCCACATTTATAATGTGTACAGCCAAGGATTGGAATGCTTTGCCGTCGTCTGTCTTTCCTGAAAACTACAATTTAGGTCTCTTTAAGTCTCGAGTAAATAGGTGTCTTCTAGACCTGCGTACCCCATCGTCGGCTACATCGTCGGCTACATCGTCGCTTAACATCAGGCGAAATCGTGGTCAAACGCAGGTTTATCGATCATTAAAAAAAAACACATATAATACAGAGTGTGAACTTAATAGGTAGGTACCTACTACCTAGGGCATTTTCTACCAAAAATAATTACGTAATCTCGATTGAGGGTGTTTTTCCGAAGAGGCGTATCATATTGGCTTTGATTCTGTTGTTTTGTTGTACCTTACTAAAATACGAATCATTTTATTTTGTCACACAAAAGTTTGAATTAGGATACATAACATTTTTAAATGACACTTCAGAAGTTTACAAAATTGACGTGATTGAAGTACTGAATAAAACTCGGACTTATTTTAAAGCTTATATTTAAAAAGTTACTCCAATTTGGACTTTGTTGTAAGAATATTAAGATCGTTCGTATGTTACGAAATTTTAGATATCCGTCTAAACAACAAAATAAATCACTAACACTATACCTACCTATGTATTCAAAAAAGGTGATGTCTCTAAGTTCTATTACTTCCAGTGATTACACCACCTGTGACCATCATCGTGAGAACCCATTTGGGGCCATAGACAAGATTTAATTTCGCATCAGTCCCCTAGTCTATGATCTATTGTCCATGTTATCCCACGAACCCTTAGTATATTCTATTTTTGAAAGGATAGTGAACCTGTTTGGTACCCTCTGGATTCATAGATAGCAGAGGTTAGAAACATTTTTGGTAGCTTTAATACCATTGACTAGAAACTTGAGCTAGGTGAATTTATATTTTCACCAAAAGTTGTAATAATCATTAGTGTAAAATAATGAGTTCACATCAGAAAAGTCCTGTTGTCCTGTTCTTCACCACTGGGTGACACTAGATATTATTTAGATTTACTACTCTTAATTTTGTACTGTATTTTGTTGGTCTGTTATTTTGTCTATGTACTATTGTTTTCATAAAATTATATAATCTAATTGAATTATTATTTGCTCTCATTAATAAACGCAGTCAGTCAGAACAGAAAGAAACTTTAAAGATTATCTAAAAAAAATGTTGTTCGCTTATGCCTAACCTTCAGCACTATGAGAAACTTACATTTCTAAAGAAAAGAGGGTTTCAAAATCATGTGTCTAATATCTATTTATCTTTGACCTCCAAATTGAATAGATGGTTAGCCCATTGATTAATTTAATAGCCAAAGAGTTTAAATAGTCTAGTCTTAGGCTCTTAACGTTACCTGAAAGATTAAAAAAGCTATAGTAACTCAATAAAGTTTTGATGTTTCTCTTGTGTGATCATAACAAAATGCGTCTGTTCATTTAGGTCAAAATAGGCCGATGAAAAGTTTGCGTGATAGTAACGCGTGTGTTATATTGGTCTTTATCTCGGGATGATGTAAGAGGCTGATTAACAGCTGAGTGGATGCCTTTTGTCTTGTGATTGTTGTTTTATTGGGGTTAGGTTAAAACGTCCTCGTTAGAGGCCGTCCAGGGGCAATGGATGTTTCTATGATTGACCCATTTTCAGTACAATTGGAGCCTTTGAGTCAGTAGTACCATTGATGGTACAAGTGACACAACTTTGTATCCTTAGTCCCATTAAAATAGATAATAGTTTATACTGTCCGTTTACTTTTTTTAGCAAAATAATTAACGACGCAATTTTTCTAAAAACAAACTTAACCTAACCTAAATGCCTTCGTTCGTAGCATCTGGACATATTCTCAGCTGGACAGGTTAGCAACAGGTAAGCAAGTAGCAAGTATCTAGACAGACGAACTATATTCTTCTGGCGCTTCGCCGCTGCTGCGGCACGCTCGGTTTGTTCGCTTGCCTTGCGCGTTGTTTTCTATACTCTAACATAACCTAACCAACTGGTTCCAATAGATTTAACTAAAAAGTAAATACACGGTATAAACTATTTTAATGGTACTAAGGACACATAGTAGTATCACTAGTACCATTGATGGTACTATAGACACAGTGTCCAATTGGAAATACATTGGCCGCCATGATTTGGGTTACTGATTATTTTGGCGTCACCACACCACAAGAATCAGTGCATAAAAGATGTTTTAGTACAATCTGTCTAATAGTTTTAAACGGTCTGTAATATGGACTTCCTTGGTCTCGATCTTGTTAAAACGGTCAGGTTTGACTTTGAAAACATTTGTGACTTCTACTACTCATTTTGATAAGCACGGATTTTAATCACGTACCATATTGTCGATGGAGGCACCGACACTGTTTCGATTCATCTAGAGAATCTTCATCAGGGTGAGTTAGATCCGCGGTCCGCTCGTTCCCGCCCGCGAGATTGTTTGACTATTTTTCATTTTAAAATCGACGGCATTGTCATAAAGAGATAAAGGTTGGTTTAGCAACCTACAGTTCACACATCTGTGTTGCCTTATCTAATGTTTATTTATTTGAGGGCATTCAACGGTAGTAAAATATGTTACGTAAATTACTAAAAAGGGACTTAATGTCTGTCTTATAATCACGCTTTAGTTAATGAGTTGTAAAAATATGTTTCCATCTTTATTAATTGACATAAGAATGACAAGGTAAGAGCATACTTTAACACAACGTTAACTAAATATTTGATTATAAAATAGAGGGCACGTATTGGTAGTACTAATTAAAGGACGCCACAGCGTGCGCTACCAATTAAGAAACCCAACTAGACAAAGTTGTACGTGAAAACAAAACAAAAGCAAAATTAAGATAATTGTTACAAGAATACGGAGGGTATCTTGAGAACGATCAATCTCAGTAGATCTATTGTCCAGATCCATAATGGATCTAGTGAAATACTATTTTCTCTGTGGATCGGTTTCCCAATAATTTAGATCTGATGAGAGTTTTTATTGCTAATAGATCTATTTTTATATATATTCTTATATTAGCTTCACTTGTATGTATGTTTGTATGTTTGTAACCGACTCCTTAGGACGCGATTTTGACCCACTTTAAACGGCCAGATTTCATTCAAATATTGCACACCTGTCAAAGACCGATGACAATGCAATAATTCGAAAAAAAAATTAATCCGAATCCGATATCCGATTAACCTAAAACTAAAAAGTAGAAAATAAGTAATAGTTTAAAAAAACTAAAAAACACGCTTTGTATAGAAAACCAAACTAAAAAATAGAAAATAAATTTAAATAAATGTAAGTAGGAAAAAAATGTTTTATTTAAAAAATAACTCTTGAGAACTACTCGTATACAGTGAAATTCTGCACTACAGTGAAGTTTGCAAGTTCTGGTGGATCTGTGCATATATTTGTGTTATTTGCAACTTTTGTTGCTTTACGTTTTTTCTGTGTCTTGAGTATTAGTCCATTGAAAAGTTACATTTGGGTATGCATTTGTCAGAGGACGCAATTTTATTTTTTTAATGTGTAGGGGGGGTCAGTAGAAGCTTAAGTTCAAGTTTGTGGGGTCGGCACCCTTGTCCCCCGGCCGCCATCTTGGAAAAGGGGGTGCAAAGGGTTTTCGCGCTGTATCTCGTAAACTAGTTACCTTACAGAAAATTTAATCAAACATAAAATGTAGCAAATTAAATTTCCTACAATTTTATTTCTATTACTTTTTATCGTCAAGTGACCAACAAAAAAGTTATAAACAAAAATAAATGAAAATTTTGTTTGTTTGTTCTAGGTTTTACAGCGCTCCAAACTTAAACGGATTCTCGAATGCTCATAGGGATGCAATAAAAACTAAAAATTAGGCTTACTTTTCTATCTATATTTTTTTTATTCATACAATTTATTATGATCTTAACATTCCTATGCTATTATTGAACTATGTTTGACCCTTTTACCCACCACCTATGAGGTATAACATGGGCAAAGTCAAATTTATAAAAATTTTGCAGAAGCATCCAGAGTTAGCAAGTGGAACTAAATTATTTATGAGTGAGAAAGTCGAGTCATCGTTACTCAGTGTTGTTGGCGAACGTTTTTTCGTCTTTTTATATGGCGGAAATAAAGACGATACTCTAGACACTCTGCGATACAAACGATTTGCTAAGACAGTGACAAAAAATGCATTAAAAAATGCATTAAATTTTTATAAATTTGACTTTGCCCATGTTATACCTCATAGGTGGTGGGTAAAAGGGTCAAACATAGTTCAATAATAGCATAGGAATGTTAAGATCATAATAAATTGTATGAATAAAAAAAATATAGATAGAAAAGTAAGCCTAATTTTTAGTTTTTATTGCATCCCTATGAGCATTCGAGAATCCGTTTAAGTTTGGAGCGCTGTAAAACCTAGAACAAACAAACAAAATTTTCATTTATTTTTGTTTATAACTTTTTTGTTGGTCACTTGACGATAAAAAGTAATAGAAATAAAATTGTAGGAAATTTAATTTGCTACATTTTATGTTTGATTAAATTTTCTGTAAGGTAACTAGTTTACGAGATACAGCGCGAAAACCCTTTGCACCCCCTTTTCCAAGATGGCGGCCGGGGGACAAGGGTGCCGACCCCACAAACTTGAACTTAAGCTTCTACTGACCCCCCCTACACATTAAAAAAATAAAATTGCGTCCTCTGACAAATGCACACTAAGGCCTAAAAAATGTAACATTTTAATGGACTATATTACAAAGTATCATTATGTAGTGACAAGTATTATATCAGTCATCTGGTTCCCATAGTAGAAGCCTTAGTTTGGGGCTAGATGGTATGAGTTGTCTACCAATGCTCGTTTAATAAATAAATAGTTAGGGCCTATTTTGAGAAATGTTTTTGCCAGTCTAAGGATGAAAACAATTAATTTCACGCGACTGAATCCTCTCGGGTTACGGCCACCGCATCGTGAGGTTCTCACTCAGATTCCGGTGTCGTATTGCTGGCGAAACCTCACTCCCTGAGAGGCATGTTGGATAATAATTCACTAACCCACTTGTATTATTCTATGTTAAAAGATACAACACCTGGCTAGATCTAGAGCAAAATACTAGCTGCTCGCGGCTTTGCAGTCGGATGGTACGCAAATAATAAATTGGCCAAGAGCGTACAACGCACGGTGATGACTTTCGAAGTCAGTAAAGATAAGAATTACTATTGGTCAGCTGAGGGGTGCAAATGGAATATGTGAGGTTGGCTCTCTAAAAAGCGACGGAACACTCACTAAAACTCCCCGGTGACCAGCCTCATTGCATGGCATCTCCGGGATCTCCATAGGAACGCACCGGTGCCCCTCTCGCAAAGTGCTGCAGGCGCAGCCCATCCCAGGAGTGGCAAGCCACCCCCGCACACCCGCTCGGTGCTTACGGCAGAAAACGTTGCACATGTTTACTGCCGCCTTCCCCGAGCCCGCGAACGGATAGCCGGGAGCCCACACTCCGACTACCGGGCGGGACGTCCTCAAAGGAGATCCCATCTGATAAGCCTGCTGGGTGTATTAACGACAGCTACTCGCAGTGTGCCGCCGCCCGGTCAGAAGTGGTGGTACTGCAGAGTCCTCTGCTAGACTTCACATACCAGGCACATACACGCCAAGCTCGTCGCCTTTTCAACTACTGCACCCTCATTGAAGAGACGCGCGTAGAAAGCCCCATCCCTTCCGCTACTCGGTCCCACAAAGGTCTGACGACCCAGCGAATACCGAGCGGCCGGACTGTGGCCAGGAGGAAAATCCCCCTTAGCCTACCTGAGTACATGCGACGACACATCCTCGCAATATGCCGCCGCCCCTCCGGAGGGCCAATAACGATTAGACGCCCGGGTCTCCCCGACCCTATGTGTGGATCCGAAGCGGCCGCAAGTCAGAAAAAGACACTGCGAGTTTCCTTCTCCAACAAGCGAATGCACACCAAGCACGTCCCCGCTTCACTGGTTTTGGACGTGGCCTGCAGAACTCTGTCTTGAAAAGCAGAGCGCCTTACAAGACAGAGCTCTGCGAGCCATAGCCACAAGCCCCTTCCTGGACCGACTTTGCAGTTCTCTCCCCTGCCTCATCTCACTGTGCCCTCTACTATTCAGAGAGACATGTGGAGAGATCCTCCGTGTCGGGTTATTGGCCACCGTGCGATACTTCTCCAGCGTAGCTCCAAAGAAGTATCCCATGGTGTTACCAGGGTGCACCACTAGGAGGTTACCCGACATTGCACCCCATTGGTCAGCTTCTAAACTATCCTAGACCTATCCAACGATATGTTATACGATAGTGTGGTAAAATAAAAATAGAGGAACCCTTGAAAATATTTTTTTCAATTTTTTGAACTTGGGAACGCTGGCAGTGATCTGGATCAGTTGAGATATCTATAGATCGTGTTAAACGGTCCTTAGATGGTTCAACATTTTCACATGTATTTTATATTATTTTGTACATTTCTTTAATTTTTTCTGTAAATAAGAATTATACTTTTTTTAATAATAACTCTGAAGGGACTACTAATACATTAATACGAATTAGTAATCCCTTCATTCCCTTCCCTTCCTGCAAAATTTAATTACGATCAGACTATTAGTCTATTAGTCTTCGAACAAGAGCTCTGATGAATGGCTGACAGACACAGACAGACATACAAAACACACAAACACATCCATATAATGCGATTGGTATCTAATCAACTTAAAACATATATTAAAACATGTTTTTGCTAAAAAAAATATTTTTGCTTATGTTCTATTTTTGTTTTTGTTTTTTGCAATTATTGTAGTACTTTAAGTTTTAATTGTTGGTTTTTCTTCTGTTTTTTAATTTTCCTATTCATACATACTATCCATGAGTTATAAACGAGTTGAATACAAAATGTGGATTCAAATTGGTTAAAGTTTGGCATATCTTACCTTTATTAGATTAAACTAAATTAATAACTGTGAATCCTATATTACTATAAATAAATAAATGAAACTGTAAACTGTTGTGGACATCGGAATCCATAAAAAGCAGCCTATATGTTATGTTATTTCAGCTCTACGACTATATCTATACAAATTTACGTCCAAATACGTTTAATACTAATAAAATTCAATACTAGTAGAAATAGAAGACTAGTTTTACAGTAGAAATCGCAGTCCCACCTCCCGCTTGCATATATGGCAACTTAATAATCTTCCAAACTCGCACACGCAGGATTACAAAAGGTGCGGGAATAAAATCCATTCATAATAAATACCTCCATGGAACACGATCCGTGACTAGTTACAATACAGTGGCTAGGTAGGCATCCAGTTTGTTTACCCTGGAACAAGATTCCAGTGTATCTTAATTCACTTCGAACTCGACTCCATGACTATGGTGTGGACCAATGAAACACTAGTTGATTAAGTTGATTGTTCGTTCATTACGGAGTATTTTGTCGTGCTAGGTTGTTTTGCAATACGAGAGATTGAAACTTTTTGAGACTTGGAATGTTGTAGGCGTGGTTTGAATTGATATAGGTAAGTAAATAACTTAAAATTGGTTTGTGCTTTGGCGTTCTTGATTTGGCATGCCTCTCCCTGATTTGAGAAATTCGTCGCCAAATTTACGTCAGTGTAATGGATGTTTTAAGCGACTATTAACTCCCAAATAGCTCTTGTATTGTTGTATAAAAGCCATTTATGTACTTCCTTTAAGTTCTTAAAATATTACAACCACTAATTGAACACATACAAATATACATTTTAATTAGACTGATTGCTGGTAGTCTAGTGGTCCCGTCCCCGTCTTCCGATCCTATGGTCGTATGAAGCCGGTCGTGCACGAATGGTTTATCTAATTAATAATAATATTAGTAAACGTAACAAACAGACAGAAAGAGTTACTTTCGCATTTTTATAATTGCGAAAGTAACTCTGTCTGTCTGTCTTTTCGCACGCGTGGTACCTACATTAAAAGTAGCCTATGTCCTTTTCCAAGGTCCCATCTATCTCTATACCAAAATTCATCAAAATTGGTTCAGATGTTTAGGCGTGACAACGTGACCGACAGACAGACAGTTAATTTCGCATTTATAATATTAGTAGGGATTAAACGGTGGAGGAAAACATAGTAACTGGCATATCGTAGAACCTAAAATCTTCGAAGACATGTGCCAAGTGCACAAATGGAGCCTCTGAGGCGCACTCTAACCCTTAACCATACTAGTTTGAAACAACTAGTAACAAAATGAGATGAAGAAGCAAATATACCTCCGATATAGTTTTGAGTATTAGTTTATAATGACCAATTCAAAAAGTATGCGACAGATTCTCATTGATATTCAATAAGTAACCTTTTCGTTCGTAATACGCGGCATAGGATTTCGGTTTTCGGAGGCCGTGGAAGGTAGGTATGCTTCAATGAATCGAGCAGCTGTTTCCAATTCAGATAAAAGATTCACAGCACAGACTTTGATATCACATGCTACACATGCCATGACGTGTTTGTGCAATATGTCTAGACTGCCGCCAATATATCGAATGATTTGGGGACCATTATTGGCTGTGTCATTTTGTTTTCATGTAATTTTAGTATCGTGACCGTAGTCATTCCTCGTACATTATCTACTGCTAGTGACCCATATGCGGAGACCTATGGTTTAATGAATTGATAAACTTTAATTATATCGATAATTTTTGAATCGTATTTTTTTATCTATTTTGTAATGCATTGCACTTAATGTGTCTGATTCTGCTGTTACATTTATAAACTTAATCATTAAATTCTAACGATTTTATTTTGGTTACACCAAAGTCCAAATAAAAGTAACATTTTTAAATGACACAAAAGGCATCTAAAGTTCCTTTAGTGTACTTTAATCTTTTCTCCACACTGGTTCGAAATTACTTGTGGAACGATAAGATGATTACGGTAAAAATTAAGCGAAACCACATCAATCACACGTCAATCACTCGTCAATTCCGTAAATTTAAGAATAGTCCATTGAAAAGTTACATTTGGGTATGCATTTGTCAGAGGACGCAATTTTATTTTTTTAATGTGTAGGGGGGGTCAGTAGAAGCTTAAGTTCAAGTTTGTGGGGTCGGCACCCTTGTCCCCCGGCCGCCATCTTGGAAAAGGGGGTGCAAAGGGTTTTCGCGCTGTATCTCGTAAACTAGTTACCTTACAGAAAATTTAATCAAACATAAAATGTAGCAAATTAAATTTCCTACAATTTTATTTCTATTACTTTTTATCGTCAAGTGACCAACAAAAAAGTTATAAACAAAAATAAATGAAAATTTTGTTTGTTTGTTCTAGGTTTTACAGCGCTCCAAACTTAAACGGATTCTCGAATGCTCATAGGGATGCAATAAAAACTAAAAATTAGGCTTACTTTTCTATCTATATTTTTTTTATTCATACAATTTATTATGATCTTAACATTCCTATGCTATTATTGAACTATGTTTGACCCTTTTACCCACCACCTATGAGGTATAACATGGGCAAAGTCAAATTTATAAAAATTTTGCAGAAGCATCCAGAGTTAGCAAGTGGAACTAAATTATTTATGAGTGAGAAAGTCGAGTCATCGTTACTCAGTGTTGTTGGCGAACGTTTTTTCGTCTTTTTATATGGCGGAAATAAAGACGATACTCTAGACACTCTGCGATACAAACGATTTGCTAAGACAGTGACAAAAAATGCATTAAAAAATGCATTAAATTTTTATAAATTTGACTTTGCCCATGTTATACCTCATAGGTGGTGGGTAAAAGGGTCAAACATAGTTCAATAATAGCATAGGAATGTTAAGATCATAATAAATTGTATGAATAAAAAAAATATAGATAGAAAAGTAAGCCTAATTTTTAGTTTTTATTGCATCCCTATGAGCATTCGAGAATCCGTTTAAGTTTGGAGCGCTGTAAAACCTAGAACAAACAAACAAAATTTTCATTTATTTTTGTTTATAACTTTTTTGTTGGTCACTTGACGATAAAAAGTAATAGAAATAAAATTGTAGGAAATTTAATTTGCTACATTTTATGTTTGATTAAATTTTCTGTAAGGTAACTAGTTTACGAGATACAGCGCGAAAACCCTTTGCACCCCCTTTTCCAAGATGGCGGCCGGGGGACAAGGGTGCCGACCCCACAAACTTGAACTTAAGCTTCTACTGACCCCCCCTACACATTAAAAAAATAAAATTGCGTCCTCTGACAAATGCACACTAAGGCCTAAAAAATGTAACATTTTAATGGACTAGAAGTGCTATTAATTTTTTCTTCTTGTCTAGACTTTGACGTAAACCAAATAAGATTGTTCGTATTATTAATATTTTTATTCACTACAATCACAAGGATCAGAACAGAATCAATGTCTAGTATTTCAATGAGAACTCTAGTTTGATTATGAAACAGTACATAAGTATTATTACAATGCCTTATCTGTTTTGCTCTGGAGTCATATCCATTGGTTTCCGGTTGCTTTCGCGATTCTACGAAATGCAACATTTATGTTGAGGCAAAGAATACAATCATATTTCTGTTAATGAGTGCGTGCTATATCGTAGGTATATTTTTGAAGTGATAACTCCTTATGGGAGGGTAAACAGCTTCATTACGTAATGCGTTACGGCGCCAGTCTCTCTGGCTTCCCTTTCTCTCACGCATACGGCAGTGGTAGGCAGGATCCTCCTCTCTCACCCTAACCCACAGCGCTAGTTAGATTAGTTTATCGGGCGTCCCAAGACGCACATTTTTTTTAAGACGTGTTCAAAACATTCTACTCCCAGCCGTGCTTCTTTTTTCTATGCTATTCTTTTCTATACGTTAGCCACTTCCGAAATACCATATTTCTCTATCAGTGTGTCTTGTACCAACTACGTCGTCGAACCCGCGACATTTTGTGAAAGCTAGATGTGTTAACCAGGTCACACAGGGGACACAGGAAGTATGGGCACTGCGTTGTTTAACAGGACACTTCCTTAGGGTGTCCTCTGTCCCCTAAGACTTCTTTCTTTATGTTTTACGCGCATCGTTAATTCGCTAGGGAAATTGGCCATTCCGTTTCCTTTCTATTTTGATTACATGTATTCAAGTATTTGCTCTACAATTCTACATACACTCCTAACTTTTTACAAGGCTTTTAATGGTACCTCTGCTTACTCACTGTTTGAATCAAACAAGAATGTGCGAAGCTGGTGCGTCGGCAAATAATTGAGTTCATGATAAATAGAGGATTCCGTTTTGTAGAAAAATAAAAATATGTTAATAAAACACATGGTGAAGATAATAATAGGAGCTTGGGATCTCTATTTGAGCTATTTTAACTGCGCATATTAAAATCTTGCCGCTGAGCCCGAGGCCGAAACCTGTCTTGACCACCAACAGGTAAAATGCATCCCTTCCATATACAAAACACTTGTCTAATGTTTTTTCGTTTTAATCGGTCGTGAAATCAAAATTTCGTGTGGAACAGGTGGAAATGATGATGACACGTAAATGGGCCCACTTCCTTATTATAATTAGAAATTTTTGATTGCATCTACGGATGTTGAAATAGGTCACTCGTTACCTTCCCCCTGCGGTTCTCTTTGTGACAGTGTCGTATCTTTATTTATAGTGTTTTTAGTTTCATCTGTATTATATGCATTACTAGCGACCCGCCCCGGCTTCGCACGGGTGCGATGCTGATACTAATTATACCACAGAATGGTTATCCCTGAGAGATAGACATATACCATGGCGGACTTTTTTGTAGACCTTTTGGGGGTGTACAATACTGTAGTACATTATTTTGATCTATCTCGTAGGGTTCAGCCAGCGTTTGCAATGTAAGCGCAAAAATATGTGTTTATTTACGACACCACATTGGAAACCTCTAAAATTATCAGTGTTTATCTATTATATTATGCATGTATTATACATATAAACCTTCCTCTTGAATCACTCTATCTATTAAAAAAACCGCATCAAAATCCGTTGCATAGTTTTAAAGATCTAAGCATACATCGGGACAGACAGACAGCGGGAGGTGACTTTGTTTTATACTATGTAATGATGTATGTCTATTCGCATTTTACTATGTCTCAAGTTCTCAGTATCAATCAATGTGAAAACTTCAGTTTGTGTAACATTATCTGATTAGGAGCTTTCGTATCTGGCATTGCCCTTTTTAAATACATCACTGATATTCAAGGAATCGTTATCATTGTATGTTTTATAACAGGAAGTGATGGCGCTTATGATCTAAAGTTTGGTATGTACAAATATTGTTAGATCCAGAACATCGCTCACTCCACAATTATCATTAAAACACTATCAATGATGCGATTTATCATTGATGCGTATATTGTTTTATTATGTTCGTTCTTATTTCAGTAATTTCTTTATCCACATTCAAAATATTGAAGTTTTCTACTTTTATGTTTGAAAAGTAGTGTACATAGTGAATTTTAAAATATGTCAAGACTTGCAAAAACTGGGTCCCTAAACATAAAATTAGTTTAGCATCCGCTACACGTTGTCGATCCCCTCATGTTTTTGTTGTTATTTTTATATTGCAATCGAAAGTGCCGTTTTTATTAGGAACACATGGGATTCCCGTTTGTTTGCAAAATGTTTTTGTATTATTAAGTAAAGGTGACCTTAACAAAACGTTGGTTCAGTTAAAACTATTTGCGTCTCAAAACTAAGTCTGATTCTTAAAATATCATAAAAAAAATATTACATTGTAAGTAATTAAAAAATATAAACTGTCCAACATAGTCGCTGACCTATCCCATAAAAAGTACCTAATCATTTTTCTTTGTTCCTTTCTATTACAAACTTACACCTGCCTGTGTTGCGTCACATATTCTCATGTGTATGATTCCTGTACCTGATCCTTCGTCCTTTTCATTCTCATTACCTTTGCTATTTGCTGTCCTTATCTGGATTTATGGGGTCCCTTTCGGGGTTTTGTAGATCCCTACACCCTTATTACTGCGTATGCGCACCATGTAGGAGTGTTTGTAGGTATGGATGTGTGCGTGTGGGAACGAAGAAGGGATAACATTTTTCGCTCGCCCAGTATAGCTGTGACTCTTGGACCGTGAGATTCGGAATCATTATGGAAATGTGTTGTGTGTGTGAAGTTTTAGAAGGAAATTGAGGGTTATTAGTTTGGTTCATGTGGGTAGTTTGCAAAACTAGTTGAAATTACTATATTTTGTGAGTGAAACAAGAATATTTACAATGTTTAAATTGTAACATTAATAAAAATAACCTACATGTTTTGTGAATGATGGAGTCATCTGAATATCTGTTGAAGTTTTGTTTTCGATAACTCGACGTGATGTTACATGAGTAAGTTTTTTTTTTAAATTTACCTAGGTATTAATTATATTATCATTTAAGTATTCTCCGATGATTGACGATGTAGAATGTGAAAAAACAATGAAACATATTAACACACGCACACTCATTATCGCAGAACATGGCTACAATCGATTTATTATAATTGGACCATGTCCGTAAAATCCATAGTTTCCTCATAGCAATCAGTCAATATTCGCAATGAATGAGAAAAAACTTGTTTCAATATCAGCTGATGCGGAGTTTTGGTATGCATAAGTAATACTGTCTGTAGTTTTTATACCTGAAGCTTACCTCACCGAAAGTCCATTTCGTAAATTATTAGCTCTTATAACCGGTAGGTGTAGGTTATTTTTCCATATTTTATTTCAAGAAGGACCAGTTCCCTCGCTAAGTAGACTGCTTCTTCAAGGCTGATTGCTACAGAATTATCATCACTATCTACAACACCATTAAGTTCTAAATAACATGTAGGGTTTTTATCAAGGGCCTTGCGAGTCCTTATTCTTCGAATTGTATTGTGTCTATGGATAATTCTGGCGCCATTTTTTGTCCAAGCGGTAAACAGTTGTCAATGAGACAATCCATCCTTCTCTTGGACAAAAAACTGCGAAATGATGTGTAGGTTTGAAACACAATTTGTCATTAATGGTTTTGTAAACTGCCCTTTGCGTCTATAATAAATTCAACCTTTAAAATGTTTACCATAATGTCGGAAAGGAATATAAACTTTACAATTTACACCTAAAGTTGAAATTGTTGACTATTTAAGTGTGTTCGCTGTTTTATTCGAATACCTAATAATAAGCTTTAGGTTTTTCCAATTTTATGCTTCTAATTTAGATAGCTCTTTATTATATAGCTAACTAATTTACTTCACCCACCTCAACTTGCTGGAGTGGGTCCATGAACGAAAGATTTCAATTACAAGTAACTGCTCTGTAACTTGACTGACGCCACCTAAATCATCTTAAACATATGAACTAAGGCCAATGATGATGAACTAATTTAACTAAATATTATTAAAAATAAGATATTTTCTTACAATAAAAACACAAAATTATTAAAATACTTATAAACGTCTGATTAAAATAGAACTAAGCGAATTATATTTTTTCAAGCAAACCCATCTATCACAATTCACATATCACAACTCCCCAGCGCTAGCGACGTGTATTGATTCTAAATAAAGTCATAAAGGATTATGTAAGTGGTTATTGTTATGGAGGATAAACTTAGGGACTTCAAAGTACAGTCACGGTCGGTTTTCGCTTGCACTAGTAGTGCAAGAGGCAATTATGCTTAAATTTGCTGACAAGATAAATTGTCAAACAAAATAGATCTGAATTTATAGATAATATTATTTTCTCTAATTCGGTCTATTCTGTAACAAAGTTCCAAAAGGTAATGTGCACGTACGTTAAACGAATCAATTGAAAAATTGACGAACCTTTTAATTCCGTGAATGTACATAGTAGGTACATTACATACCTTTGATATTCAGAACGTGACCAGAGATTTGAGAGGATGCCGAAATAAAATCCTATCAGATTATTTTTTTGTGAGACTCGTTTGAAGAAAACATGTTTTGTTCTAGCTTCTATTGCATTGGACTGGCATGGTCGAAATTTTTTGTTATTATTTACTTGCTTCTGTCTACTAGATTTACATAATTAGAACAAATCCAGATCATTTGATTGATTTTTTAAATCAACACTTATTTACTGTATTGATTATCTGTAAATTTGGATTTTATTCTGAGCTGCTTTTATAATAATACTTACCTACTGAAATCTAATGGTATCTTGAGATGATGAGATGATATTTGTCCAAAAACGTACTGTATTAAAAAACTATTTCATACGAGACTGTTTTACTTATATTTGAAGCTTAAACATCTCGTTTTCCATGACACTTCAAGTTCAAGAAGACCTTACGTAAACAAAGGACATCCTAGTCTTGTGGTTTTAAGGAATGTGGAAAAATAAACATCATTCCGGTTTCTAATCTGTTTATCAAAGGACGTTCCCTTATGTTTTAAACTAGTGGCACGTTCGTTACTTCGGAGATTTTTTTCCTTGTGAATTTTATCCGTTTTGAGATACACCTCTCGATTACAAACGGAAAATACTCACCTTTTGATTCGAGCTGTGTCGGTGATATCCATACTAATATTATAAATGCGAAAGTGTCTCTGTCTGTCTGTTTGTTACTTATTCACAGCTAAACGGCTGAACGGATCTTGATGAAATTTGGTTAAAAGATGTATTGCATTCGGGGCAAGAACATAGGCTACTTTTTGTCTAAAAAAACAATCTTGAAGACCCCCTTCTTCAAGACCCCCGAAAATAGGGGATGAAAGTTTGTTTGGCCAACTCAGATTTTCTTAAGTTAGGGATCTGAAAATTCATATTTAGGCTTTTGGTGAGAAATAAAGAAATACATGTTTAACGGTTTTTGCAAAATCAAATAAGGGATTAAACTTTTCAGATGTTCTTCAGATTTTAAAGGAATGTATTAGGAATGTGCATTCCTAATACATTCCTTTAAAAATAAAAATAAAAAAGGTTCTAAGCATACGCGTACGAAGTCGCGGGTAACATCTAGTATTCAATATTTTAGATGAAATAACAGATGTTCTCTTATTAAAAAACGAGTAATAAATGACTAATGTATGAAGAGTTTACCATAAAATAATGCATAGGTAAAGCATTCAAAGCAAAAGTTTACATTTCTAAGTTTACATTTAATTTGTTCCAGTGATTCTGAGTCGAGTGATTACTCAGAAGATTCGGCTGTCTATGAGGATGTGCCGACTACAACCAAAAGCTCTGGGCAGAGGAAGAATATCAACAAGGGGAGATGGACGAAGGATGAGGTTTGTCCTCTGTTTAATTGCCACTGTCTTTCAGAAAGCTTATTGACCAACCGGAATTACGCTTCTGAGTTTCCCAACGTAAAAGTATTAAGTATTTTGAAGTTATAACTTATTATGGGAAGGTAAACCGCTTCGTTACGTAACGCGTTACGGCGCCAGTCTGGCTTCCCTTTATCACGCATACGGCAGCGGTAGGCAGGCTCCTCCTCTCTCACTCTAACCTACAGCGCTAACTAGATGATTTTAAGTTATCACTTCTGTCGGGCGTCCCAAGACACGCACGTATTTTTTTTTGTTTAGATCTTTACTGTGTGATGAATGATTGTGTTCATAGGTTCTTGTCTGTGTCCAATGTCCTACTAGATGAAAATATGCCTTTGTATATTAGTAACTGTAATCAGGAAGCTGTTATGGTAACGTAATTTCATCTAACATGGATTTTTTCTAATTCCAGGATAAAAGATTAAAAAGTTACGTAAAATTGTATAATGAAAACTGGGACCTGATCGCCAACGAGTACAAGGATAGATCAGACATCCAGTGCCAACAGCGGTGGACTAAGGTCGTCAATCCGGAGCTAGTCAAGGGGCCTTGGACCAAAGAGGTGAGTTCTCATCGATTATTATAATAGAACATTCCGACGACCACGGAGGTTCCATGATCTGCTTGTTTTGGGTTTGAATGTGCTTGTACGACGACGGTTCGCAAAAAATCCTAGATATTTAGGACTATCTATTTTGCATTTTCCGTACCGATGCGATGGGTGTATGAACATGAACATGAACAAGTTTGAATTCAAAAAATTAAAAATTAAATGATTATAATAATGGAATGGTCTCACCATTCCAATGAGTTCAAAACTCGATATCTCTGATATATCACGATATAAGTTAGTCAGTAGTAATGCTTGCTGCTAATTTCAGGAGGATATCAATATCATTGAAGTAACACGATACCAAAACATCGAACGGTCTGACCTGTGGATGTTGCTCAGATCCTTCATCAACTAGAAAAAAAAGTAATCTCTCGATCAAGTCTTCTTTTGAAAAAAAAAAACAATCAAAAACATTTCCGTTTGGGAGGTACGATGCCACAGACACACTTACACAGGCATACGTAAAACTTATTACACTCCTCTTTTTACGTCGAGGGTTAATAAAAGAACCATAATGCAAGTGAGAGAAGAATTTAACCAGTCTTTGATTCAACTATTGATGCATAAACATTGATGGCGCAATATATGTATACCGCCAATCAGTCTATCAATGCAAAGGAAGGATGAATCAGCGGTCATCACACTGCCGACTATTCCATATTCTCTGATTGCACTGCAATTACGGACGTCCATCCATTCATTGGTTCTGCGAACGATCGCGGTGTTTCAGTCAGATGCTATTCCGCCATTCTTTCACGAATCACGATATTGCGATACTGTTTATTGAGTTGTGGTGTTTGGATTGACAATGGCTTGTTATGGTGTGTTCGGTGAAATTTGGTCTATTTGATTTTGGTATTCAAATTATATCTGGGAAGTTGTTGAACAATTTGGTATTTGGGCTCTGTTGGTAATGACTCTGCGTTCTGTGCTGTAGGTTTTTGGTTCGATTCGTTTTCGTGATGAATATTAATGTTTGTTCTGTGTCTGGTGTTATATAGTATCATAACATAAATATGTATTTAAAAATATATAAGTCATCTAGTCACCATAATACAAGCTATAGTTTGGAGCTAGATGGTACTGTCTGAATTTTCCACCAATATTAATTTTGAATACTGTCGATCTTTGGTCTGTGATTATCTATCTTGGACTCCACTGGACCATGAATGTTCCACTCTCTACATTACATTTAGTCATCATGGCCGCCATGGCCGCTATGACCGCCTATCGTCCGTACTTGCTATTTAGGTACACAGTGGTATTTCGACGGACTAGTTAAAATGTAATCCTTCAAATCGTATTTTGCTTTAAAAGTTTAATATTAAGTATATAAAAATATTAGTTTTTTATTAAACTATTTGTCTTATAATAAATAAAAATATTAATCTTTTTTTTAATTAACTAATTGTCCTAGAATTTTGCGCTGTTTTATTCTATGGCGACTAATACACACGTCAATCACACGTCGATTGAGTAAATTTAAGAAGTATTTAATAATAATAATAATAAAAATTCCGGACATTTCACACAGCATCATCTGGCCCTAAAGTAAGCAGAGCTTGTGTTATGGGGTACCACATGAGTGATTATAATACTTATATATATGTATATTTTTTTGTAAATACATACATACAATATACATACACAACAAACAACAACCAGACCAGGAACAAATAATTGCAGAATATACAAACATTTGTCCAGCGGCGGGAATCGAACCCGGATGTCAAATTTCAAATGTTATTCTTATTCTGAATTTGAATTGTGAATTCTGTATTCAGAAAACAAAAGAAGATCATTCTTATTTTACTTTTACTAATTTTTAGTAAGTTCGCGAAGAGACGTTGGTCTTGTAGGTACTTGTTGTGTTGTGACGTCATGGTAACTTATTTTTGGTCATTAAACGTAGTGCGGTCTAACACGCTAACGGCAGAGCTTCCTAGATTTTATGAATGAATGAATTCATTGTGCTTCGTTCGTGCCTTGAATTTAAAACCCTGGCATCGTAGGAGTCCGTTCTTGAAGTGACATAGCTTACTTAGCTGTTCCTATCAGATGAACGAACTATAGTAACGTGCGTGGTCAGTACTAGTTCTAGATAGGTGACCGCATTGGTATTTTCATCTGAGCGATTCCGTTCTTCGGAGGGCACGTAACAAGATAATTCGGAAGTTCGTATCATATCGTCTAACAATGTAAGGGGACATCCATTAATTACGTGAGGCAATTTTGGTGATTTTTCGACCTCCTCTCTCCCCTTAGTGAGATTTTGCTTGACCCCCTAATCTTACGTGAGGTATGTGCTTGATTACATTAGTTAAATTAAAATAAAATTCGATTATTTAATGATTTTTTATTAAAAGTTTATTCATATTTAATTAATATATTGTTTCGAAATAAATGAATTTATTAATTTTTATATCAGTGCATAGTTAAACCGCGAAAAAATGATTATGTATGATTTAGACATTTTTAGCACCAAGTTTTATTTTGGGCTCAGACGATGTTTTATGAAATGTGCGGAATTATTATTATGAAATTATATACATGTCAAAATAATTGAATTTACAATTTATTTGAGAATTATACTATATATTTTGATAACACGGGTTTTACTCGCGTATTATTTTGTCGATGGATTCACCGATACTGAGTACGAATCGTGAACGCGAGCGGCAACGAGCGGACCGCGGATCAAACTCATCCTGATGGAGATTCTCTAGCTAGATTAATGAAACCTGTGTTTATCAACATGTACGACAAATTATGTAGGTAGGTATCATCTTGTAGGTACCCACTTTGGAAGAATCTGGGGGAACGGCAGTGCCCCCGCCAAGTCAAGCAAAAAAGCGGCACAGCCGTACCATCCTTTTCTATAAACAGTTAAGGCCATTTTCCACCCCCTATAACTTCGTTGTGGATAAAACTAGAAGCCTGAATTTTCAGTAACCAAGCTGGCATTGTATAAACACGGTATTGTATTAAGAACTGAGTTGCGAGACTTGATTTTTTACAAGTTATGTTATTGATGGCATTAATGTTACCGGTATAAGTCGCAGTGTGTAATACATTGGTATACCTACAAGCGAGATGCTTAAAGATTTCTCGTTTATGATGACGTAAGTGGGGGTCCTTGAAATTAAACACCGTGAGAAAGAACTAGTTAGCAACATGATAATACAATGACTAAGATCCAGATTTAGACTAGTCTCTGTATATATTAAAAACATAATTGTCTGTCCGTCTGTATTGTTTGTATTGAGTGGCCTGTCAGCTCAGTTGGTAGTAGATCTGCCTTCTGCGCTGTAGGTTGAGGGTTCGATTCTTTCCAGTAGGGCGATTATGGAACTCTAATCACAATCAATGTCTAACAGTTTTCATAGATTTCTGATAGACATTGATTGTAATTAGAGTTCCATAATCGCCCTACAGGTTAAACATTTGTGTGGTGAATATATGCGTTAGTTCTGAGTCTCGGTTTTATAAAGTATCATAACTATGTATTTAAAAAATATTATAAGTTATACCTACTATCAGTCATTTGGTTACCATAATACAAGTTATGCTTAGTATGGGGCTAGATGGTGTTGTGTGCATTGTCTACCTATATTTATTTTATTTATTTATTTATTCAAAACTCGCGTACTCTACTAAAGTCTCAAATACATAACATAATGCATGAATGCATTTAAACTTACCCACCCACAGTAGCTTCAATGCAAAACAAAATGCTACCAACTACTACACACGCGTTATACCTACGTAAAAATTAGACAATGGCCTCAATTCCGTTGGCACCAACCTAACTAATTTTAGCTAAAATTAGTGTTTTAACTGTGAAATTAACCTTTGTTATTCTGCTGCTACCAACTTATCCTAATTTAATTTTATCTAACTAAATTAGGCGTTCCTATTTTAGTTAGATGGTACCAACCGAATAGGTTTTACAAATGCTATGACTAACGAAATATATTTTAGACAATTCCTAATTTTAGAAATGAACCATCCGAATTGCCACCAATGTCTATCCTTATATGTATGTACAATGTATCAAATTTAATCAAGATCCGTTCAGTCGTTTAGCGTGAAAAGGTAACAAAGAAACAACAGACGTTATTTTAAATCCAATCTAACTAATATTGTAAATGCGAAAGTAACTCTGTTTATCTGTTACGTTTTCACTCCTAAATCGAGTGCACCTTAACTTTTTATGTAGGTACCACACGTGCGAAGCCGCGGGCAACAGCTAGTTTTATATAACTTAAAGTAACTGGCATTTCCCTGCAAGTGTATTTGTAATATGTGAGAAATAATTTCTTAAACCACAAACCCAAATTACTAGAACCCGCAGTGCGTACATACAAACAATCCAGTCGAATGTAGTGTATCTATCCATACCAAAATTATAAATTCAAAGGAGTTTGTTTGTTACATTTTCACGACTAAACGTCTCCATGAAATATAGCAAGGAAATAGATTGTATCATGGGGGCGGACATAGCCTACATTTTATGTAGGTTCCACGCGTGCGAAGCCGCGGGCTGAAGCGGGCATTCCATTTATATAGAACCACTTAAAAGTCAGTAAAAAAAATGAAGTGTGTCCTCAAATTGAAAATTGAAGTTCTTTGTAAATCTTCCTTGTGGGTGTTGAATGAGATCGTATATAAAAAAAATATCATTGAATTAATAAGAATACCTTATTTTTTCTTTAATTCGTTATTTATATTTCGACCTTGTCACCAGCTGTGTATACTCAGTAGTTGCGAATTTATTCTGTGGTTTGTACTCATTTAGGACATTATTAAGCCAATCAATCCGGTTCTACTTCGTGCCCTTGACTCGGTCAAAGTTTTTGCATATTACCTATTGCCAGTAATGCCACGTGCTATTCTGTTTAGCCACAGAGTTTTTGAAACAGCTAGTTTTATATAGTATTCTTGATTCTAGCCAGCCTTTGTTTTTGTTATAAAATGGTGTGCGCTGTTGTTGGTAAGCTATGATTCTAGAATGATGAATTTGTGAAAAATTATTCTAGATTTGTACGATGAGGTATAATCGAAAGTTATAGACGAGCAAACCGCGATGACGTTTAGAATAGACAAATGACGATCGACTGTGACTTTGGTGACGATATTATAACGAAACAAACACTTGAAATGGCAAAATTGACATCAAAGCATGTACAGAATTATTTGACAGATATAAGATAAACAATAACCTTCTATTGGATTTTTCGTTTCTCATTTCATGGAGTAGCATAGCTCTGGTAATTTAATATTTTTTACTCGTTTTATTGCATGTTCTATTCAGTAATCTTATGTAGCGGAATTTTAATAAATAAATTGTGACTGCATAGGACAAGTATGGACAATTGAATTATATGTGTATTATGGTGCAATGTGATTTGAAGGACGAGGAATCCCATTAAAATTGTAGACGGCCATTCCGCGATGACGTTTAGAATTGACAATTAACCATCAACTAAGACTTTATTAACAAACAAATATAAACACTTAGTCCATTGAAAAGTTACATTTGGGTATGCATTTGTCAGAGGACGCAATTTTATTTTTTTAATGTGTAGGGGGGGTCAGTAGAAGCTTAAGTTCAAGTTTGTGGGGTCGGCACCCTTGTCCCCCGGCCGCCATCTTGGAAAAGGGGGTGCAAAGGGTTTTCGCGCTGTATCTCGTAAACTAGTTACCTTACAGAAAATTTAATCAAACATAAAATGTAGCAAATTAAATTTCCTACAATTTTATTTCTATTACTTTTTATCGTCAAGTGACCAACAAAAAAGTTATAAACAAAAATAAATGAAAATTTTGTTTGTTTGTTCTAGGTTTTACAGCGCTCCAAACTTAAACGGATTCTCGAATGCTCATAGGGATGCAATAAAAACTAAAAATTAGGCTTACTTTTCTATCTATATTTTTTTTATTCATACAATTTATTATGATCTTAACATTCCTATGCTATTATTGAACTATGTTTGACCCTTTTACCCACCACCTATGAGGTATAACATGGGCAAAGTCAAATTTATAAAAATTTTGCAGAAGCATCCAGAGTTAGCAAGTGGAACTAAATTATTTATGAGTGAGAAAGTCGAGTCATCGTTACTCAGTGTTGTTGGCGAACGTTTTTTCGTCTTTTTATATGGCGGAAATAAAGACGATACTCTAGACACTCTGCGATACAAACGATTTGCTAAGACAGTGACAAAAAATGCATTAAAAAATGCATTAAATTTTTATAAATTTGACTTTGCCCATGTTATACCTCATAGGTGGTGGGTAAAAGGGTCAAACATAGTTCAATAATAGCATAGGAATGTTAAGATCATAATAAATTGTATGAATAAAAAAAATATAGATAGAAAAGTAAGCCTAATTTTTAGTTTTTATTGCATCCCTATGAGCATTCGAGAATCCGTTTAAGTTTGGAGCGCTGTAAAACCTAGAACAAACAAACAAAATTTTCATTTATTTTTGTTTATAACTTTTTTGTTGGTCACTTGACGATAAAAAGTAATAGAAATAAAATTGTAGGAAATTTAATTTGCTACATTTTATGTTTGATTAAATTTTCTGTAAGGTAACTAGTTTACGAGATACAGCGCGAAAACCCTTTGCACCCCCTTTTCCAAGATGGCGGCCGGGGGACAAGGGTGCCGACCCCACAAACTTGAACTTAAGCTTCTACTGACCCCCCCTACACATTAAAAAAATAAAATTGCGTCCTCTGACAAATGCACACTAAGGCCTAAAAAATGTAACATTTTAATGGACTAACTTGACACTGGGAAAATTTACATTATTATGTCACATGCTATTAACAAAGAAGAAGAAGCACCTTCTATTGGGTAAACGTTTTATTTTGTTTCAAAATTTTTTTATGGGTTATTAGCAAACGTGTACAAGTCAAAAATCCTAAATAATTTATTAATGATTATTTATTCATAAAATAAAAACTAAAATCATTCAAAACTTCCATATATCTTCTATTTCTAATGTTGATGTCATTCTGTCCGACCCGCTTATTAAAGCGAGTCTAAAGAACGCTCCAAACCTATTAATTATTATGTATGTAGTTCAAATTTGTTTTTGTGGTAATAATTACTATGATTGGTCCGAACGAAGCGTGGCCGATTAACTTATCGCTTTTTATTTAGACAAAAACAGAAGAATTGTTCCTTATTGGAAATCTTCGTGTCAAAATACATAACAATATATTCTCGATACGCACATGTTCATTTTAAAATATACATATTATTATAAAATTGAATGTGTCTCTGTTTGTTTGTTCGTTTGTAACCTTTTCACGGCTGAACGGATTGTGTTGAAACTTGGTAAAAAGATAGTAGTAACTAAAAAAGATAGTAGTAAACTAAACTTAACTTTGCCAGTATCTTGGGGATTAAGTTACTTTTTAACTAGGTACCACGTGTGTAAAGCTGCGAGCAGAAGCTAGTTCTTTTATAAATTGATCGTACGTACGATGCTGTTATTTTTTTTTATTGAAGTATTAATATAATATCTCAATTTTGTGTTTAAATTAAATTAATGCTAGTCATCCATCACGTCTGTTGGATATTATGTAAGCAGTTTTTCGAAATAAGCTTCTAAGTTATGTCATTTTTGCATAAACCAGTGCTGTTATTTATTACTAGCTGCTGCCCGCGGCTTCGCACGCGTGGTGCCTACATAAAAAGTAGCCTATGTCCTTCTTTAAGGTCCCATCTATCTTTATACCAAAAAAAATTATCAAAATCGGTTCAGCTGTTTAGGCGTGAAAACGTAACAAACAGACAGACAGACAGAGTTACTTTCGAATTTATAATATTAGTTAGATTTCTCACTAGCCTTTGCCTTGTGGTACCTATACTTTATGATATTCCAGGGCTTCTAGACAAATAGCTTGCGCTTAGTTGTCCTCCACGCTAACGCCTAATACGGAAAGATCTAATTGTATGCAAATGACAGCAGCTATCACGCTTCAGACACGTGACTTATCACAAGCTAATGTAATATCCATACAATTTTAGTTATAAGGCATGAACGCCAATACAAACTGGATCTTTGCCTAGGCCCATAGGTCACATACAACATATATATACCATGTTTGGTTCAAATCTGTTCAGCGGTTACTGTGTCATTGAGGTACAAACAAACTTACAAACTTTTGTATATTAGTAGGATTTTTGCCACCCATGTATTATAGGAACACCTATAAAGTTTTTACAACCTACGCACTAGTTAACCTTGTAGAGTAACGATTTCACACGGATCAGATGATCGGCGATTTTCTTTTATTTTTTGTCTTATACACTTTTTGTTTTTATCCATGCATTATGTTATATTTACGCAATTTTGGTCCATATCTGAAAGATTTTAAGGTTCAAATCGAGTAATAAGTTATGATATTGATACAATTGAATGTTTTGTACGTTAATGGATATGAATGGCATGTATAAAGATCGTATTGTTAATTTTTTTACTAAAGTTTGATGAATGTTTTTCAAATACCTACATATTTTATTATTTTGAGCTTTTGATAAACGAATCCAAAGGCCTATAAGGCCTAATTTTTTACTAGTACTACTTATGTTTGGTTTTAGCTTTATTTTTTACTAGCGATCCACCCCGTTTTCGGACTTCTAACCGTGTTTTGATTTTAACTAAAGTGAACAAAAAGCAGTTATTGTGACTGAACTATAATAGTTAGATCTATAACGTCCCGTAATTTGTTGTGGGTAATGATGAGTACACCGTAATCTATTCGCGATGGGGAGGGGGAGTGGGATGACTTGCTTGATGCACGAGTAGAAGAGGATGCTTGAAGTGTGAGCTTGGAAGTCAACTTAACCTAGATTATAACATAGATAGCATAGATTGACGTTACCATATAATCATAGGTCGTATATTTTCTTAAGATTATATCTATACTAATATTATAAAGAGGAAAGATTTGATTGTATGTTTGTTTGTATTGAATAGGCTCCGAAACTACTGGACCGATTTGAAAAATTATTTGACTGTTGGAAAGCTACACTATCCCCGGGTGACATAGGCTACTTTTTATCCCGGGAAAAATCTTGAACGCGGGCGAAGCTGCGTGCGGACAGCTTGTTATAAATAATTACTGACTTATAAATACTTTTTGACATTACCTATATAATTGATGAACTTCTGTAAATAATTTATTTATAACGCTTTGATTGATGTACTGTCATGTTATAAATTGTATGAATAAATAAATGACAAATGACAAATCAGCCGGGCGATTATCTAACTCTGATACTATAAAAACATTGGTACTAACAGCTTTCAGTTGCTGAATTGATGAATTGGTATTACGGAAGGTTGATGTTTATTATAACACATGCTTGTGTATAAATGGACACGTACCGTACGTAATACTCAAACCTATTAATTAAAATAATGCCTATTACTAATCGAAATTGATAGACATTGACTGTATCAAGAGTTCCATAATCGCGCCACTGGTCACCATAATACAAGCTATGCTTAGTTTGGGGCTAGGTGGTGTTGTGTGCATTGTCCACGAATATTTATTTAATGAATTTATTTAGTGTTTTTATATACTCTATATCTAACCTTTGCTTGGCGTTTGTTTATGTGGCAATTTAAACGGAACGTTTTCGTACATTTTGATAAACACGGGTTTTACTCACGTATCATTTTGTCGATGGAGGCACCGTTGAACCGTGAACTCGAGCGGCAACGAGCGGACCGCGATGTTGAATCGAAACAGTGCCGGTGCCTCCATCGACAAATTAATACGTGAGTAAAACCCGTGTTTATCAAAATGTGTAGTACAACTCACGAAAGTTTTGAAAGGAACGTTTCGGTGAGCTCGGAATCGGTTCCGGCTTTCGTTAGTTGTTATCAGATGAGAGGCGTCCTGTTTACTCCTTTACCAGTGTTTGTCACTGACTTATACGAAATTAGTAGTTGCATAACTAAACTGTGGTGTTATTTGTATTACAGGAGGACGAGAAAGTCGTCGAATTGGTCGCCAAATACGGACCAAAGAAATGGACGCTTATTGCGAGGCATTTAAAGGGAAGGATAGGAAAACAGTGCAGGTAAGCGATTTGGCAGACATTTCCTATGTTCTCTAGTTATTTAGTTAAAGCCCCATTTTCATGAGGATACCCTGGCTCGCCAAGCCTGGAACAATAAAAAAACTTGTCTCTGGAAAGTGGTTTTCTACAAATTGATTTATTTCTAATTTGTTTTTCTGTGTTCTTTTTTAAGTTGTATTACTTGTAGTAGCAAAATAAACGTGTTTTTTTATTATGAATTACATAGTTTCGAATCAAAAATGTAACACGTAATTTAATGATTACTAACAGTAAACTAACACCTTTTATTCTTACTAACAACTAGAACCATTAAGTCGCGGGAACATAAAACAAATTTTAGATCAGTAGGGCGATTATGGAACTCTTGATACAATCAATGTCTAAAGTTTCGATTAGCAATCGGCATCAATGTCTATCAATTTCGATTAGCAATAGGCATTATCTCAATCAATCATATACGATTTATTTAAACACGGTTCCTATCACAATCGTACTTTGTAAATTGGTCGAGTTATAGTTTGACACCAACTTCACATAGTAACTAGCGATAGAAGCCGATAGAAATCACAGCGATCCGTTATACAAATTCATCAATAGTAACTATTAGTATCAATGTTTTGATAGTATCAAAGTTCCATAATCGCCCCACAGAGCGCGAATATTTTCTAAATATACTGTTACTTTTATAAATATACAATTTGTAACCGCAAGTAATATATATTTTCCTTCCTAATCGTTTAACTAACCCTAGGAGACACCTTAATCGGATTCCTAAATTACAAGTAGTATAAAAAAACTTTACACCATGGTCGCTATTTAAACTTCCGACACCGATTGGGCAGTGCGTAATAACTGACAGTGGTGGCAATTCGGTTGTTTTATTTATAAAATTAGGAATTGTCTAAAATATATTTTAGTTAGTATATTTTACATAGCATTTGTAAAACCTATTCGGTTCTATCTAACTAAATTAGGAACGCTTAATTAAATTAGATAAAACTAAATTAGGATAAGTTGGTAACAGCAGAATACCAAACTGATATTTGACAGTTCTAAACCAAATTTTAGCTAAAATTAGTTAGGTTGGTGCCAACAGAATTGAGGCCATTGTCAGTTTGCAAATATGCGGTACTTAGCTAGGTATCTTTGTGAAAATGAATTGAATAGGTAAGGTTAATGAGACCGAGCATAAGGGATATAGAAACAAGAAATATATAATAATGTTGTATCAACAGAGAGAGATGGCACAACCACCTGAACCCGTCGATAAAGAAGACGGCGTGGACGGAGCAAGAAGACAGGATCATTTACCAAGCTCACAAACAACTTGGGAACCAGTGGGCTAAGATTGCTAAATTATTACCCGGCAGGTTAGTACTTTTCTAAAGAAATTTGATAATACCAGTGACGGAAAAGATGAAGAGTAATATAAATAAATTAATATTGGTTAGTGTGGTATGAGCATGTCATGTGGAGGGGCTAATGCTATGCACATGACTGATATACATATGACGACCTCTGTGGCGCAGTGGGCTTAGGTCCGGCTGAATCGCAAAAGGTTGCGGGTTCGATTCCCGCCGCGGGACAAATGTTTGTATGATCTCAAGTATTTGTCTCGGGTCTGGGTGTTTTTATGTATAATATGTATGTATTTACAAAAAAAAAAAGTATATAAGTAGTAATTCAGTCATGTGGTACCCATAACACAAGCTCTGCTTACTTTGGGGCCAGATGATGCTGTGTGAAATGTCTGGTATTATTACTATAAATATTATATTATTATTAATATTATTACTTATAATTATTATGTTTTATATACATACATATTATAAGACCTACACCACCAAAATGCCACTAAAACTCACCCAACTCTTATCTAAATGCCTGCGAAGACAGTTATCGTAGTTAGATTAGTTAACATGTGTGTGATGAACATAGATGTTTTTTCTGTGTCTGGATGTTATAATGTATCTTATGTATTAGTTACAAGTATATAAGTATTCTATCGGTCATCCGGTTCCCATAGTACAAGTTATACTTAGTTTGGGGCTAGATGGCGTTGTGTATCAAGCATATCTTTAATATTTTCTTTCCCCCAGGACCGACAACGCAATAAAGAATCACTGGAACTCAACAATGCGGCGGAAGTACGAACCGGATATAATAGACAGCTTCGAAGCGCTTCGCAGAAGGCGAGTGAAGTCGCGTGCGCCACCTTTCGACGTTCCCATCGCCAGTCCGCCGCCCGAACGAGTACAAGTCACTTATAATGATGTTAGTACACTTATTAACGATGTTACTACACATATGAATGATGTTAGTACATTTATTAACGATGTTGCTACACTTATGAATGATGTCAGTTCACTTATTAACGATGTTACTACACTTATTAATGGTGTTAGTACATTCATTAACGATGTTACTATACTTATTAATGATTTAAGCACATTTATTAACGATGTTACTACACTTATTAATGATGTTAGTACATTCATTAACGATGTTACTATACTTATTAATGATTTAAGCACATTTATTAAAGATGTTACTACACTTATTAATGATGTCAGTAAACTTTTTATGCTACTTTATGTTTGGAATGTTTGTTTTTATTGGAATTGGATTGTCTCAATGGGATTATAGATGTTAATTTTGTGTCCGGGATATTTGTATTTTTAATTTACTAATTTCAGAATCAACCCTGGTCAGACCCGTTCAATGAGTCAACACAATCCAACTCCTCGAACACCAGCCAACCTTCCAAGCAAGTGCTGCAATGCAGACAGGTTCTACGGAGCCAGCTCAACAACCTTCAACAGCAAGTGTCTCCGGAAGTGAGGACTTCCCCGGACAGAAGAGGATTGGTGCCTGGTGATGTACAGATCCTGGATTCCACATTCAAGTGAGTACATGATATATATTCTGGCCTCTAAGCTCATTTGGTAGCTCTGCCTTCTAAGCTACCTTTGTGTGATGAATATCAAAGTTAGTTGATACTGCTGATGTACAGATGTACAGTATTTCAGTCATGTGGTACCCATAACACAAGCTCTGCTTACTTTGGGGCTAAATGTTGCTGTGTGAAATGTCCGGCATTATTATTTATAATATTTAGGATAGCATTATGCATAGTGTAGGTATTATTAAAATCTTAAGATAAACTTAAACTTTAACTTAACCTATACATGTTGAAAGACAGATGGTTTTTTTTATTTAAAAAAAACAACAGGAACAATCAAGAATCTTATTATATACTAAGATCAAGAAGAATTCTGCAAGAATTCTGAATTCTGGTCTTAACACTTTTTTGTAGGATTCTTGCTAATTTTGTTACGGAGGCCGAATCAAGTTGTAAAAGATTTGTCCCAAGCTTTTTGTCATCTAAATAATCAGTTGTTTTATAATAAGCTTTATGAAACAGTTTAAATTACGTTATGAAATTTCAATCTAATTATAATATAAACATCTAACAAATTTTAGCACATTGCTTGGGATCTTGATATTGAAGTGTACACATTGCTCTATAAAGATTTACTAAATTTAAAGAACCTATCTATGGGAACAGCTAGTTTATCTGTATTTCTTGTTTTAATATTATGGTTATCGCAATTTTTAACCCACTTCAAATAATTACGTTTTAAAAACTAAAAAAGGAAACAGACTTCATTGAATGAAATTTGATTCCACAAAAATACAACTAAATTGAGAACCTCCTCCTGTTTTTTTGAAGTCGGTTTTTTTTTTGAAAAAAAAAATTAGTTATCTGTCTTTGAAAAAAAAACTATTTTTTTATGGGCTCAAATTTTTCTCTTTTATTTTTAGGTTTTTAGTACGAAATTTTTCTAAATTCGTAACCACCATTGGAAAATCACAGGAAAGCAAAATATATCGCAATTTCGTTTACTTGGATGACATATTTTTTCCATCTATTTTGATTGTAGTCATCTAAGTATACGAAGTTTCTTTTAATTTTAAAAATTAAGTCTGTTTTCTATTTAGTTTTTAAAACGTACCTAATATTTTTAAACAAATGAATATATTTTGTGAATAATACAATGTTTCCATGTTACAGATTTGTGAACATCGAGACCCTGCCATCTGATTCCCCGCTAAAGAACTACCTGAGCAAAGCATCAGCGGGAAATGATGACCAACATGCAGGTATGTATAATACAAGTTGCCGCTGGCTTTACACGCGTGGTACCTACATAGACAAATAGAGAGAGCACTGCTGGTCTAGTTTAAGTGGGCCTTTTCCGTTTCTATGGTCGTAGGTTAGAATGTTCCGTGCCATCAATAGTTCCATCAATAGCTTTTTGTGTTTCAAAAATGAATGTGTACCAGTAATATCAAACGGTAAAGAAATACAGTGAGGAAACGAGCATGTCGTAGAAGCTATAAAATTCCAAGTGCACGAAAAGTTCGAAATAACTAGTTAGACGTTAAGAAGAAGAAGAAGAAAAGAAGCATGTTTTTCCAAGTCCACATCTTTATATAAGTATCAATACCAAGATTCATCTAAATCTGTCTAGTCGTTTGAGCGTGAAGAAGTTACAAAGTAACACAAACATTCGCATTTATAACATTCAAAGTCAAAGTCAAAAATATCTTTATTCAATACAATCACAAGGATCACTTTGAAACGTCTTACATACTAGGTGAAATTAGATGCCAATTCCTCCTAACCCAAGCCTGAGAAGAACTGGCAAAAACGTTGTTCTGGTCCTATTAGAGTGATGATTACTTTTTATAAGGAAGGCCTGCGCTATCAAACATAATCCCAGGCAGAGTGACGTCAGTGGAGAGGAAACTTCACCCACCTTACCATCCATGAATCAATGTTACAAATAACTGCTCTGTAACTTTACTGACGCCAACTAAATCATCTTCAATTGACGAACTAAGGCCAATGATAATACTTTTTATCAAAATTTTTAAAATAGTTTAAAATATTTGAATATCACTCACAATATTGCTATTGTAAGCTCGCTAGAAAGATATCTAGTTATTTCGTTCTAAGAGCAGTAGTCAGAGGCACGTCCAAACTATATTTGGGTGATACTCAGTAAGACTTAGTTCAGCGCGTGCGAAATGCATGTTGTCGATTCTGTTTTAATGTCCCCCCTAGGAATCACATTACTCCTTTCTTAAACAATGCCTCTATGCTAAATATGGACTCTCGCAGAGAACTCCATTTAGCTGGACTTGTCTTTGATGTTCTTCAGTTTAAAAAACCAGAGTACTTGCACACGAAGATTAAGTTTGCAAATCAAAACTCTAAAAAAGAACTTAGGTCTATAAGGTCAGCACTACTATATCACAGTCATAAAACAGCGGCATTTAAGGGTAGTTTCCGATATTTGGCGACGAAGTGTTGGAATAATATCCCCCCATCCATAAGAAATCTCAATACAAAGTACACCTTTAAATTTAAATTCAAAACGTATCTTCTAGAAAAACAAACACAAGACATTCCAAAACACTACGTTCGCCGACTATAGGTAATCTGCCATCTGAGTGCTATTGCACAACCTACACATTACTAAATACACTCGCCCTTAACTTCCACATGCACGTGGGCTTCTTTTGTTAACAAGACTCTTAAGAGACTGCTGCTCATCAGAAGAGACCACACTACACGACACGAATACAAATTCATTCTCCCACTCATACACACACACACACACACACACACACACACACACACACACACACACACACACACATTTTGCACGCCTCTTTTCACTCATACACACTCGTACAGTAGGTACACTGAATGTTGTATGGCGCTCGTTTTCGACTCGTCATCTCGAGGGTAATAGCTGAAAATCAGTGTTTGCTTCTTAAGCAATATTATCGCTGAGCTATGACCGTTTTGATATTGCAACACACATGCACTTAAAACTAACCTAATATCTGACCTAAAGTTTTATGTATTTACCATTATGTACAATGGTACCATCGATTGTACGTGTGTGCTGGTTTATCAAATAAATGTTGTATCTATCTTGTATCTATCATTTGGCAAGCATCACTGCTTATAAGAACACACCTTCGAATTTTGTAGGTTTTAGGATGTTCTGATTTCCTCGCAATATTCTTCTTCACACTGTTTGAGAGCACTGACGTTGCGCACATACCTAATAAACAACACATACATCTATCACACAATTATTATTATTGACTGGAATGCTTAGTTGATAGTAACTGCCTTCTGCTCTGTAGGTTGGGGCTTAGATTCACAGGATAAACATATCTGTAGGTAAGGAGCATAAGGGTCAAAGTGATTTTTGTGATTTTGCAAAACACCCAAAAAACTTTTATTATTTTATTTCTTAATATTTCTGCATTTATTGGCAACATACATTTTATTATTATGCCATTGTGCAGCTGTTCAAATTGACAAAACGATGCCAGATAATACAGCTGCACAATGGAATTATAATAAAATGTATAATGCCAATCCTAGCTGTGGTTCCCGCATAGAATAGGACTCCTCCATCTCCTCCCGTGGATGTCGTAAAAGGCGACTTAGGGAAAACACACACACACACACACACACACACACACCCACACACACACACACACACACACACACCCACACACACACCCACACACACACACACACACACACACACACACACACACACACACATTGGGTACCACAGCAGAACCACCCAAAATACTAAATCTGCGGTCACCAATCCGCCTGCCAAGCGTGGTGACTATGGCAAAAACCCCAAAACAAAATGATGGACACTGCAATACTATCAGATAGATTAAGAAATAAAATAAAAAAGTTTTTAGGCTGTACTGTAAAATTACAAAAAACTCTTTGACCCATATGTTTCTTACCTACAGATTTGTGTGATGCACATAGATCTTTGTTCTGTGTTTGGGTGTAATAAAGTATCAAAAAGTATGTATTTAAAAATATATAAGTACTCTATCACTCAACAGCATGGCGATTATTGAACTCTATACAATCAATATCTATCAGTTTCGATTAGCAACAGGAATTATTTCATGGATTGGTATTAAGTATGTTCAGTTTCAAACTCAATTTCTATTCATATGACAGCATGTCTTACAATCAACATAAACCTTCCGTAATACCATTTCATCAATAGTAACTGATAGCTAGCTAGTTAGTATCAATGCTTTGATAGTATCTTAATTCCATAAGCACTCGACTGGTTCTATTAATAATTCCCATAAGCATAGCTTATGCTTAGTTTCGGGCTAGATGCTGATATGAGAATTATCCACTAATATTATTATATTACTTATGATTTCAGTTACATACTCCGTAGAGTCGGAGCCTTTAAAAGAGGTGATCGTGCCGTCAGTATACGTTTCGCCGAAGAAGAAGCATTCAGACGGAAACAGTCCACCGCCTATCCTTAGACGAAGGGCTCGGAAACCTGCTAACACACCTAACAATAACGTGAGTGCATGTATTGTATCACATAACTATTGGATCAACTTTATAATAAATTGAGCAAGTGCGTGTTTCCACGCGCAGTCGGAGGCTCCCGAAGTTTTAATAAAATAGTTTTGTATAGAGCTTTCATGATTTTTTATAAGTCAAAGTCAAAACATTCGTTATTGAATAAAATCAGAAGGACCACTTTGAATCGTCTTCTTACTTATAGGTTTACAAATTAGACTAGCTTAAGCTCAGTCGGTAATATACACTGACTTCTGCTTTGTAGGATGAGGGTTCGATTCCCTCATAGGTGTTTGTTCTGTGTCTCGTAATATATTTCAGCGTTTAAAACATTCAAAACTTCAATCAGATAATCTACCACAGGACAATGCTCCCTGGCATTAGCATTGAATGGTAATTAATACTAATGATATAACATAATTAAGTTTATTTAAAGTAATATATCATAACTATGTATTTAAAAACATATACTTAAGTATTTTATCAGTCATCTGTTAATACAAGCTAATATAATAATATTAGTTAATAATATTATTAATATAATGATAAAAATTACCTGTTTTTATTTCCAGCTGTGGTCAGACTCAATATCTAAAGCATTAGATCCTCAGTCAGGCATCACTCCGATAAAAGCACTTCCATTCAGTCCATCACAGTTCCTGAACTCACCAGCTCCGTTCAACCACTTTGATTCTACACCGTTGAGGCACGGCACTTACTCTAAGGTACGTATTGCAGCTCAGTTGGAATGACTGACCTCAGCTCATCTGACTTCGCAACTCAGTAGGTATAATAAACCTTACAGCTCTGACAGCTCTGTATGTATGACAGACCTCTCAGCTTTGTATAATCGGCCATACAGCTGAGCTGGTATGACAGAGCTCTCAGCTGTGTATGATTGACCTTACAGCTCAGTTGGTATGACAGACCTCTCAGCTGTGTATGATTGACCTTACAGCTCAGTTGGTATGACAGACCTCTCAGCTGTGTATGATTGACCTTAAAGCTCAATTGGTATGACAGGCCCTACAGTATGGTGGCTGAACTCACAGCTTAGTATGACCTTACAGATCAGTTGGTATCAGTTTCTATGACAGGCCTTAGAGCTTAGTTGGTATGACTGACCTGACAATTCAATTGTATAAGCATTCTATCAGTCATCTAGTTCCCATAATGCAAGCTATGCTTAATTTGGGGCTGGATGGTGTTGTGTGCTTAGTTTTAACACGAGCTTGTAATCATTAGAACACTATAAACTAGCGAGTAACAATGTTCTCAGCCGCAGAGTTGAGAGAATCAAGGCCTTTTCCTTTTATTTTGTGCGACTGATTCATACATAAATACATAAAAATCTAATTAAATAATAATAAATAACGCCGAACTACATGGGAACCACACGACTGAGTCCATACTGGTTCTTGTAAATAGGTACACTATTAAACATAGAAAATCACTCAGACCTGGGACAAATATTTGAACATCATACAAACGTTTGTCCCGTGGCGGGAGTCGAACCTTCTGCGTCTCAGGTGGGCCTTCGCCTACTGCCCCGCAGAGGTCGTTAAATAGGCCGCCCAAATGCCCTATCATGGTAATTAACAACATTTTGTGTTATTACAGGATTGGAGTGCAAGTCCCTTGCTGCATACCCCGACTCCAGCCAACCAAATAACACCAGGCAACAAACCTAAAAGCAATGCTACTCCTAAGTAAGTACCTATTAAAGAAGTTCACAAGTCGATTTTAAAACAGCTTCTAGGGTTATTACATAAAAGTAGCAACATTTATCTGCGAAATAAGTTGCAAAAAAACTCTCATTACGGAAGCCAGCCGTTGCTTATTGACTAATCTGACCACTTACAGGTGGAAATAAGCTTATAGCAGAGATATTAGCGTACAAAAAGGTGTGATTGCTGGGAACGCGCACGCGCGTATTGCTATTTAGTCGCGTCCCTATTATGTGTTGTCTCTATTTCGCCCGTCCTTATTTTGTCCCGTCTCCTCTACTTTGTCCCGATTCTATTTCATCCAGTCTACTAATTATGTCCCGTCCCTATTTCGTCCCGTTACTTATATCCTGTCCCTATTTCGTCCCGTCCTTATATGTCCCGCGTCGAAGCGCAGCAGTTGAAAAGCTTGTTTGAATCGATCGCGTTTCGTTCGTTACAATTTGAATAATTATAATAAAATGTATTATTCATAAAGGTATTAGACAACAAGAACAAATTACTTTAACCGTCATTCTACTTGTTCTACTAGTTACTAGTTATTTCTAACCAGTGTGGTGATAGGATTGAAGTCAGGCTCCTTACTTGAACTTGGCATATGTCTTCCACTTCTTCTCCCACTTGTTAGACTTGTACTTATTGATGCCTTATTAATTCATATTATTTTGTTCACAGAACACCAACACCTTTCAAGATCGCGATGGCGGAAATCGGTAAAAAGTCAGGCTTGCGATTCGAACCGTCCAGTCCAGGATTACTAGGAGCCTTAGTAGAAGATATCATAGAGATGTCACAACGGGAAGAGAACTCAGATAGTGCGTTGCAGTTGAATGACTCCTTGCTCTCTGGTGCGCCTGATCAAGAGAATGGACAGGTATGTTGTTGTAACAACTCTTTATACAAGTAGATTATAATAAGAATCATAGTAGCAAATATCATTCATATGTCATAACGCGAGGAGACCTCAGATAGTGCGCTGCAGATAACGATAATGTAGTTGTAATAACTCTATATAAATAACAAAAAAAGTCGGTAAAGATAGTCATTGAAATGTCACAAAGTGAGGAGAATTCAAATAGTGCGCTGCAGTTGAGCGACTCCTTATTTTGTTGTAACAACTCCATATTCATAGCAATAAAAATGATATTTGACTATATACTTAGAGATGTCACAACGCAAGAACTCAGTGCATTGTAGGTTAAAGACTCTTTGTCCTCTGGCGTGCTCTTATAAGAGAATGGACAGGTAATTAGTTGTTACAACTCTATGGATGTAACAAGTCAGTCTGTATCCATTAGGTCAGGATTGGAATGATTCTTCTCGTACTCATAAGGAGTATCACCTTAATTCAGTTCGCACCTAAATTTACCCATATTTTGAGCGCCGTAAAGACGCGTCAATAAATGTGCCAAATCGTATGATGAACACCTGAATTAAAATTTTCATATTTAAATCCGTTTTATTCAATACAATCACAGACTTTGATTTAATTACTGGGGTTTTAAGAACATAGACTGGAGTCTCAGATCAGAGGTAGTAGCTCTGCTTTCTGCGCTGTGGGTTCAATTCCCTTCCAAACAAACATTTGTGTAGTATATCTGTGGTTGACACATCAACCATACCACATGCTCTGCTTACTTTGGGGCCAGATGATGCTGTGTGAAACATCCGGCATTATTTATTTTTATTTATGTGTTAAAGTATCATGAATACTCCTATGTGAATATATATAACTATTACACCAGTCATTCGGTTCCCATCGTACAAGCTATGCTTAGTTTGAGGCTAGATGGTGTTGTGTTAATTGTCCATTAATGTTTATTTATCTATCTCATGCCTTTCTTGTCCAGAGTTTTTCGACCGCTCTCAATACGTCGGCGTCGTGCCACCATTTTGAGGAAAAACACAATACAGAGATATTATTTTATAATAATTGCAGGTAAACGACTCAGGAATTGGTAGCCTAAAGCGTCGCGCCTCGGAATCATCAAACCAAGGGAAAGAGAATATGCCTTCACACAAGAAAGCACGGAAAGCTCTCGCCAGGGCCTGGGGACATACTAGTACTCCACATCACGCTCATTCCGTACCAGATGTCTCTTTTATTGTGGAAACACCGGTACGTATCATATACAATGGCTAAAAGTCTTCCATCCAAGCTTTAATGTATACTTTAAATGAATATGTATTGGCCAAGCGCACGTGACCTCGCTGTGAAGGTTTCCAAAGTCAGTTAGGACAAGAATGAATGGTCAGATCTCAAACCAACTTAACATTTTAGGGCTTACAAATCGGGCCATTACTAATTTTTTGCCCCAAACTAAGCATAGTTTGTACTATATACTATATAATATGGCGTCGCAGTGAAGGTTTCCAAGTCAGTAAGGACAAGAATGAATGGTCAGATCTCAAACCAACTTAACATTTTAAGGCTTTCAAATCGGGCCATTACTAATTTTTTTAGCCCCAAACTAA